>CM066035.1:863041050-865470292 GCA_033557465.1 Ichthyophis bannanicus
CCGATTGTAGTGGAGGAGATATTCCTCCTTGACCACTTGTTGCACCCAGGTATCAGTGGCGATGGCTGTCCACCTGTGGGCAAACAGGGCTAGGCGCCCCCCCCCCCCCCCTGTGGGCAGCAGAGGACTTCCTGGGGGAGTGGAGGTCACACCCAGACAGTCAAAATCTTCCCCTGGATTGGGCCCGAGCTGGTGCCTAGGGCTTCGAGGCTTTTTGTTTTCTGGGATCATGTCCCTGGCCCTTTTGTTGTTGGCCCTGCTGAGAAACTGAGAAGGCCTGGAAGTGTGGAGTACTACTAAAGCCCCCTTTCTTCTCTGGGAAGAGACTTTTTCCCCGGTGTTTTCTACCGGGGTTGCACAGAGGTCTTTGAGAGCCTGGTTCTCTTCACATACTCTGTGTCTATCTCCACTGCTTTAGCCTCCACGAGCTTCCCAAATTGTTTTTTTCCTATGCAGGTGACATTGATTAATTTGTCCTGTACCCATTGTTCCTGGTTAGATGACTGCAGCCATGCTTGGCATCATGCCTTGATACCTGCGGCAGCCACCCTGGCTGATGACTCAAAGCCATCATAGGCTGCTTGTGACAAACCTTTCGAGCACTCTTTCACTGCCGAGGTTAGTGTCCTGAATCTCTGCAGATGTTCTCCATCGAGGCCTGGCAAGAATCCCCCAGGCTCCTTCGACAGTTCCTTCAGGTCCATGCCAATGTAGAACTGGTAGGACTGGATTTGGCTCATTAGCATCAAGCCCTGAAAGGCTTTCCGGCCGAGGAGGTCGGGCCTTCCTGTCAGGAGGTACCAACACATGGGCTTTTTGGCTCTTAAGCCTACTCCACAACTATGGAGCTCTGGGGAAGCTGGGTCTTTTGGAACCAAGTGCTTCGGTGTAACCAGTACATGGCGTCGAGGTGCCTGCTAACAATTGCTACCAATGCTGGTATTTCCCACATGTGGAACAGGCAGTGGTTGAGGAACTGGGGCACTGGCACCATAAGAGTTTCCTTTGGGGGTGCCTCGTATTGGATGATCTCTTAATTTCTTCGTTCGCAGGTCCTCCTCGGCCTCAGTCTCGATAGCAAGAGCCTTGGCCATATTCCTCATGAAATCGAGGAATGCCACGTCCTCGGGTGGGGAACGGCTTTGGGTCGCTGGGGGAGAGGGGTCCGAGGGCATGTCAGTGTTGCACCGTATCTGGGGACTCTTTGTCCTCTGTCTCCCATTTGGGCTCAAAGTCCGAGTATGAACCAGACGCTGCACAGTCACCTCAGTCAAGGACAGCTCTTTGTGGTGCATGACCTCCGAAGGATAGTCAGTCCGAGCCACGGGCACTCACCAGGGAGGACCGGAGTCCCAAGGAACAGGACTGGGACCTTGACTGGGGGCTCTCTCAAGGCTGGTGGCACTTGAGGACCAGTTTGAGGTCCGAGGAAGTCCTCTATGTTGAGGGTCCCATCGTCAGGGCAGATGAACTGGATGAGCTGGACAAACGCCCTCTGCATGGCCACTAGGGCAGATATGCTGCTCTCTAGGGCTGCCATTCTGGTCTCCATGCCACTTGGCTCCACAGCCTATGATGTGGGCACCGAGGACTTCGGGCCCAGCATCAGTACTGTCGAGGAAGAGCCTGCAATGAGGATGGCCTCAGAAGTCCGAGGCCAGTTGGCAGGAGCAGACGACTCCTTGCAGGGCATCTTGGAGGCCTGCTCCTGCCCCATCTCCTTGGACTCGCGCCTGGGACTGCGCGACCTGGGGTGGGTTTCACCTTCTTCCTGGATCCATCCTCCGAGGTGGTCTTCAGGGATTTTTTCTTCTTATGCTCCACCTATGGGGAATTCTGCTCAGAGGAGTCATGGCTGCGGAACTCCGAGGAGGCACAGAGGTATCAGAGGGGTCCCTGGAGAGTGGCGTTACCGGAAACTCTGGAGCAGAGTCGGACTTCTGAAAGAATCTTTTCTGCTGCCAATGGCAGCTCATTAAGGCCTTTGGGGTCATGGTTCTGCAGAGCTCGCAGTCGGAGTTGTTGTGCTCCGGACCAAGGCAGCAGTCATGTGGGTTGGTGAGTGACATCATTTTGCCACACTGGTCACACTTTTTGAAGCCACTGGAGACCATTAGAAAAAGGGGGGCCCCCCACCTCCTAGCAGGGTCCGAGTCCTTCAGCTGAAAAAGGGTGCAAATGCCGGTTGAAGAACACCTCGATGAAAAATTTAAGAAAAAATGAATAGACGAGCCCGTGGAGTGACAGAGGTGAGCTGGCTCGGGGGCAGGAAGGAACCGGTACACAAACCAGACAAAACTTGAGAATAAAATCAGACTTTTCTGGGGAAAATTGGATGGCACCTGAAAGGCTCTGTGGAAAAAGGGAGACTGAGGCGATGGCACCTTTTGGCGGGAAGTGGACCATGCATGCATGGTGCATCTCCCAAAGGCTTTCTTTGAAAGCTGGGGAGATATTTTCACACAGACTCTGTCGGCACTATATGTAAGTACTGACTTCCTACTTGTTCCTGGAGAAAGTCTTTTTTTTGCTATACAACAAAGGGAAACTTTTTTTGTGTGCTTGTGCGGGTTGGGCAAGGCTCTTGTCAGTTCATTCACAGCTAACTCTTTAAAGCACTGATCTCATCAGGTGTTAGGTACCTCCCGACCTACCCTGACACCACCAACCCACCCCATGTGAGCATTCTTGCTTTATAGGGCAACTCCCCATTTAGCTACACACAGGGACATACACAAGCACTTTCAGAACACACTTAAGAGGTTAGCTGCTTTTTTTCTTAAAAGGACAGCTGAGAAACAGGTAGTGACTTAGGAAGGTCTCTCCCTTTTACTTTAAACAGGTACCAAAGCTCCACCAACTAAGCAATGGCTGGGCAAAATCATATTGCTAAAGCTGTTGCCCCAGTTACAGCTTCTGCCTCTATCCAGATAGAGATCCCAATGCCTGCTGAGGGATTGGTTCCATGTGCAGGATGCCTACATGCTGATGCTCTCGGGAAAGAGGTGGAGGAGCTCAGGGAAGAGGTGGCAAGACTGAGAAGCATTCGAGATGGTGAGAAATGCATTGACAAGATGCTTCTTGAAACATCCAGGAGGTGGAGATAGGATGCTACAGAAGGAAGAAGGCCTTTGAATTGAAGAACCAGTGTGCAGCCCTGGAAGTGGAGGAAATGGAAGCATCCGAGGAAAGAGAAAAACCACAGCTCAAGCACCCCAACGTTAAAGAATCAGTCATCACAGTGAAGCAAAGGGTAGTGGTGGTTGGTGACTCTGAGGTGTCCATCTGCCAAACAGATTTATTTATTTTGTTTATTTAGCCAGTTTTGTATATCACCTTCTCCTTCAATCAAAGTGGTTAGGGACATAACAAGGGGTGACAAGACGTACATATATTTGCCGGGGGTTGAGTCCCAGGTCTGAGTCATTGGTGTTTGGTGGCTCTATCGGCAAGGCTGATGTGATTGAGAGTTATGGTATTTGTTCAAATGAGTCCATGAACAGGTGGATTTTGAGGGATTTGCAGAAATCCTTGAGGTCTTTTTGTGCTCTTAGTTCCTCAGGGAGAGAGTTCCATAGGTCCAGCGCCGAGAGTAAAATCGCTCTTCTGGAAGTTGCTTGCTTCGTCTTGTGGTATCTGGCTGGAGTGTGGAGTCTATTGCTGCACTGGGTTCGCCTGGGTCTGCTGCTTGTGTCTTTGGTTATTATGGTCTGTAAAACTTCTGCTGAGCAGTGGTGTATGATCTTAAAAATGATTAGTGTTGCCTTGAATTTTGCCTGTGCAATTATAGGTAGCCAGTGCAACTGTCGGAGTACTGGTTTTATGTGCTCGTATTTGGCTATGCCTGTGATTATGCGCGCTGCAGTATTTTGAACCAGTTGAAGTGGGTGGACAGTCTGCTTGGGTAACCCCTGATATAATGAATTTCCGTAGTCCAGTATGGTGGTGATGACTGCCTGGCATACGGTGCAGAAATGTTCTTGGCTGAGGATTGGTTTAAGTCATTGGATGATCTTTAAACAGTGATATGCTTTCGCTGCAGTCTTATGTGGGATTGGAGATTCAGATTCTTGTCTAGGGTGACACTTATAATTTACTTCGTCCTTTGTTGTTATTGTCCTGTGTAGTATGTTGATTTCTTGGGGTGGGTTGAATGTTGTGCTCCTGGAAATTAACATTGCTTCAGTCTTATCAAAGTTCACCTTGAGGTTATTGTTGGTGAGCCAGGTGTTCATAAGTTCGAGGCACTTGGTCATTGAGGTTATGTTCAGGGTGCGCAGGTCAACTGGAGTGTACACCATGATATCATCTGCATATAGGTGATATTGTATGCTGTGTTACATAGTAACATAGTAAATAACGGCAGATAAAGACCAGTATGGTCCATCTAGTCTGCCCAGTAAGAAGGCTGGAGTAAGATGGCAGGAGTAGGTGCTACTCTGTGCAGGCCGCCCCTCAGGCCACCCCTCCCCATGTCTTTGTTTAGGGGTGAACCCACCCCTCCATGCAGGACACCCCTATTTGTTCAGAAGTTAGATGGTTCAGTTTATTTTGATTTTATTCTGTTGCTATAAATGGATCCATTGTGTCTGTCCCATGCCATTTTGAATTCTGTCACCGTATTTTCCCCCACCACCTCCATCGGGAGGGCATTCCAAGCATCCACCACCCTCTCAGTGAAAAGGTATTTCCTGATATTGCCTTTCAATTTTCCACCTTGCAGCTTCATGTTATGCCCTCTCGTCTTACAGCTTCCCCATCTTTGGAAGAGGTTTGTTTGTTCATTATTTCTCCTTAAGTATTTAAAGGTCTGAATCATATCTCCCCTATCCCTCCTCTCCTCCAAAGTGTACATATTTAGGTCTTCAAGTCTCTTCTCATAAGGCTTCTGACGCAGGCTCCAAATCATTTTGGTCACCTTCCTCTGAACAGATTCCATTCTTTTTACATCCTTTGCAAGATACGGTCTCCAAAACTGAACACAGTATTCCAAGTGAGGCCTCACCAGTGACTTATACAGTGGTATTAGAACCTCTTTCTTTCTGCTGGTAATTCCTCTTCGTATGCAGCCCAACATCCTCCTGGCTTTTTCCACCGCCTTGTTGCACTGTTTTGCCACCTTGAGATTTACAGAAATAATCACACCAAGGCAATGTTCCCTCTAATTTTCTGTAGGCTGTGTGCAGCTTTTGAAAGAAGGTTAAATTTTTGTGCACCACATAAAGACACTTGGAGTTATATACTTTAAAATTTGACTACACGTCAGAATACAGTATGTACACCACATTGATTTTAATCAAATTAAATGAAAATAGACAATTACTAAATGAAGTGGGAAATTTCTAGTAATTACAATCATAACTTTTACATTTTAAAATATCTGTGTTGTTTTCTATCAGAATCAGAGCCGTAAATTTTGTGCGCTCTGTTGTAAAGTGTGTGCGCTCGCTCGGCGAGGTGTGTGCGCGCACACAGCTTAGAGGGAACAGTGCACCAAGGTCTTTCTCCTGATCCTGCACACCAAACTCTCGCCCCCTATCGTGTACGTTTCTCTTGGGTTTCTGCTACCTAAGTGCATGACTCTGCACTTCTTTGCATTAAATCTTAATTGCCAAGCATTTGACCATTCTTCCAGCTTTTGTAGATCTTTTCTCATGTTAAGGACTCCCCTGGGGGAGTCCACTCTGTTGCAAATTTTCGTGTCATCTGCAAAAAGACAGACCTTTCCATTCAGTCTTTCAGCAATATCACTCACAAATACATTAAACAGTGCCGGGCCCAGGACTGAACCCTGGGGCACCCCGCTAATCACCTTCCCTTCCTCCGAGTGAGCTCCATTTACCATCACCTTCTGTCGTCTATCAGTCAACCAATTTCTGATCCAGTTTACCACCTTGGGACCCATCCCCAAACTACTAAGTTTATTGATAAGCCTCCTATGAGGAAAAGTATCAGAGGCTTTGCTGAAGTCCAGGTAGATGACATCCATCGCATGCCCCTGATCTAGCTCTCTGGTCACCCAGTCAAAGAACTCAATCAGATTTGTTTGGCAATGTCGTCCTTCGGTAAAACCATGTTGCCTCTGATCTTGCAACCTGTTGGTTTTGAGAAAGTTCAGTATTCGCTCCTTCAGAAGCACCTCCATTACTTTTCCCGCCACTGAGGTAAGGCTCACAGGCCTGTAGTTTGACTCTTCTTCCCTGTCACCACTTTTGTGTAGAGGTACGACATCAGCCATTCTCCAGTCCTGAGGAACTATTCCTGTTTCCAAGGAACTGTTAAAGGATGTTTTCAATGGCTCTGCAAGAACCTCTCTGAGCTCTTTCAGTATCCTGGGATGTATCCCATCTGGTCCCGTGGTCTTGTCCACTTCAGTTTAGCAAGTTGTTCTAACACATCATCTTCTGTGAATGGTGTGGTATCTACTTCATTCCCATCTTTATATTTGGGAGTCACAGTTGGTCCTTCTCCAGGATTTTCTTTAATAAAAACAGAGCAGAAATATTTGTTTAGCAATTCCGCTTTGTCAATGTCCCTTTCCACGAATCCATTCACAGCATTTCTGAGTCCTGCGATTCCACCTCTGATCTTCTTCCTTTCCCGAATATACCTGAAGAAAGTTTTGTCGCCACACTTCACATCTTTAGCTATCTTTTCCTCTGCCTTTGATTTTGCTATCCTTATTTCTCTTTTTGTCTCTTTGAGTTTGATCCTGTATTCATTTCTGTATTCCTCTGTTTGCAAGCTTTTGAATTTTGCGAAAACTGTATTTTTTGCCTTTATTTGAGCAGCCACTTCTTTGGAAAACCAAATAGGTTTCCTTCTCCTTTTGTTTTTATTTACTTTTCTTACATATTTATCTGTTGCCCCTTTTATTGCCACCTTTAGTTCAGCCCTTTGCAATTCCACTTCCCTTATCTCCTTCCACCCTGTCAACTCCTCCTTTAGGTACATGGCCATTTTATTGAAGTCAGTGTTTTTGAAGTTTAGGACTTTGAGCTTGCTATAGTTGGACTGCACCTTGGTTTTTATCTCAAACCACACCATGTGATGATTGCTGCTGCTCACATGCTATCACCGTTGGTGAGGACTAAATCCAGCGTTGAGCTTTCCCTTGTTGGTTCCATCACCATTTGTCTAAGTAACACATCTTGGAGAGCATCCACAATTTTTTTTGCTTCTTTCCAGATTTGCAGAAGGAGTAATCCAATCCACATCGGGTAGATTAAAGTCACCCGATATGATCGCTTCCCCCTTTGTGGCTATTTTGACAATGTCTATAATCAATTCATTATCTAGCTCTTTGATTTGAGTCTGAGGTCTGTAGACTACAGCAGTATGGATGACAGTGCCATCTCCTCTTTCCAACGCAACCCAGAGCACTTCTTCTTTTCCCCATGCCCCCTGCATTTCAGTAGCTTTAATATTGCTTTTGACATACAAGGCTATTCCTCCTCCTCTTCCATTTTCTCTTTCTCTTCTGAATAGATTATAGCCAGCTATGGCTATATCCCAATCATGCGATTCATTAAACCATGTTTCTGTAATGGCCACAATGTCCAAGTCCATTTCCACCATTAGGGCTTCTAGGTCTGGAGCTTTATTGGATAAGCTTCGAGCATTTGTGCTCATTGCTTTCCAGCATTTAACTGGCTTGCATGTGTTTTGCATTGATTTTGCTGTCTACTTCTTCCCACTTGTTTTTGATATGTGGTTTAAAAGTGTGTCTTATTCTGATGATGTTCTGCTTTTGCAGGGAGTGACGTCCAGATCTTGACCTTCCCTATCCGTCACCCCCTTTTTCTAGTGTTGTTTGATGATACAGCATATGTGCTGGATATAGATGTTGAATAGTATTGATGATAGGGCCAATCCCTGTGGTATTCCTTGCGTGGTGGGAAATGGGGTTGATTTTTTTTCTCTCCGCATTTTACTTGCTGTGCTCGGTTTAGGTAGGAGGTGAACCATTTCAGTGTTTTGTTGCATAGTCCAATTTCTTGGAGGCGCTGTAGGAGTATGGAGTCTAATACCGTGTCAAAGGCAGCTGAGATGTCAATGAAAATTATTAGGAAAACATTCTTTATATTATCTAGTCCTCTCAGGTGGTTGTCAAAGAGGGAGGTGAGTAGAGTTTCTATGTTGTGATGTGGTTTGAAACCATGCTGGTCCACGTGATCCTGCAGTTGTCTTTGTACTACTTTCTCAATGATTTTTGAGATAAATGGCAGGCTTGAGATTGGACGGTAAGATTTCAGATCAGAGGCGTTTAGCAAGTTGCCTTTGAGAACTGGTCGTATGGTAGCTTGCTTTAGAATCTGTGGGAGGTGAATTTGTTGGAGGAACTCCTTCATGATTTTGTGTAGGTGGTGGCTTTGATGTCCAGAGAGGCGTGCTGTCTGCCAGGTGCTAACATCCAAGATGTTATGGAGAGTTTGCCAAGACTCATCAAGTCTACTGACTATTATCTTATGTTACTCATCCATATCGGCACAAATGATACTGCTAGGTATCCCACCGAGCATATCAAACATGACTTAACTGCTCTGGGACAGAGGGTGAAGCAGATAGGTGCACAAGTGGTGTTCTCTTCAATCCTTCCTGTTGAGGGTAAAGGCCAAGGCAGAGAAGCTCGCATCCTGGAGATGAATGCATGACTGTGTGGATGGTGTCAGAGCGTTTTGGTTTCCTGGACCATGGGATGATGATCCAAGGGTTGCAAAGCAGAGATGATGTCCATCTGTCCAAGAAAGTCGAAGCGTTTTCAGCAGCAGACTGGCTAACCTACTAAAGAGGGCTTTAAACTAGATTTGATGCGGATGGGCAAGGAGAGACCCCAGATAAGTGAAACATTAAAAACCTCTGTAGAAATGGGTAATAGGGGCAACATCTGGAAAGAAGTGTGTATAAATGTCCATAGCATGGGAAATAAGATCCCAGATGTTGAGGTTACAACGGAAGAGGCTAGCTTGTATTTAGTAGCGGTTATGGAGACCTAATTCTCAGAAAACCATGACTGGGATGTAATTATACTGGGCTATACTTTATTCAGAAAGGACAGGGAAGGAAGAAGGGGAGGAGGTGTGATACTATATGTTAAAAATAACAATAAAGCTATAGAATTGCAGGGCTTAAAAGGAAGAGAGGAGGCACTGTGGGTTAAACTAGAAAGAGAAAGCCATGTGCTTTGGAGTTATATACAGATCCCCATCACAGGGGTAGAAGTGAATGAAGATTTAATACAAGACCTTCACAGTATTGCCATGAAAGGAGACGTGCTACTGATAGGTGATTTCAATATGCCTGCTGCGGCATCATCTAGAAGTAAGGATTTCCTGGATTGTCTACAGGGAGAACTATTCAGGCAATTGGTAATAGAACCCCCACATGATGGGGCCACACTGGACTTAGTGCTTACCAATGGGGAAAGAGTTTCTGATGTTACAATGGGAGATCAACTCACATCCAGTGATCACCAGATAGTATGGTTCACTATTAGCACTGGGGCTGATAAAATCCATTCAAAAGCAAGGGTCTTAGACTTTAGGAAAGCTAACTTTGCAAAGATGGGACAATACCTCAAGAGAGTCGTTCCTTTGTTAGAAAGGTAAATAAATGTAAAAGAAAAAGGAGGCCACTATTGTTCAAAAGAAGTAGCTGAGAAGGTGAAGAAAAAAAAAGAGGGAGGCCTTCATGAAATAAGAGATCACAGAGAGAGGAAGACAGGCATCTATATTTGGAGAAACTTGGAGAAGCTAGCAAAGTAGTCAGGAAAGCAAAGGTACAAAAAGAAGAAGAAATAGCCAATGCAATAAAATGCGGGGATAAGACTTTTTCAGATACGTTTGTGAGAGGAGGAAGGGCAAAAATGGTATTGTCAGACTCAAGGGTGCAGGGGAAGAATATGTAGAAACTGATAAGGATAAAGCAGCAGAATTGCTTAAGAAATATTTCTGTTCTGTGTTCAAAAATGAAGGGCCTGGAGCAGGACCTCAGAAAACACCCACAAATACCAACGGAAGTGATGGGAATCTCGAGCGATTTTCAGAAGATTATGTTTGAGAGGAACAAGCTAAACTAAAAGTAGATAAAGCCATGGGTCCGGATGGGTACATCCAAGAATACTGAGGGAACTTGGGATGTTCTAGCGGCTCCACTGTCTGACCTTTTCAGTGCCTCTTTGGAGTCTGAAGTGGTGCCAGAGGATTGGAAAGAGGCACATGTGGTCCCTTTACACAAAAGCGGATGTAAAAATGACATTGAGAACTACAGGATGGTTAGTCTAACCTCTGTGGTGAGTAAATTATTGGAAAGGCTATTAAAGGAGAGAATAGTGAGGTTTCTGAAGTCCAATGGATTGCAGGATCCAAGGCAGCATGGATTCACCAGAGGCAGGTGTTGTCAGACAAATCTGATCCATTTCTTTGACTGGGTGACTGGGGAGTTGGACTGAGGGAGAGCCCTAGATGTGTATTGATTTCAGTAAAGCCTTTGACACTGTTCTGCACAGGTGACTTATAAACAAACTGAGCACCCTAGGGATGGACCCTAAAGTTACTGATTGGGTTAGAAATTGGTTGAGTAGGAGGCAACAAAGGGTACAGGTAAATGGAGCTCACTTTTGAGGAGAAAGAGGTTACCAGTGGTGTGCTGCAGGGATCTGTTTAACATCTTTGTTAGTGATATTGCAGAAGGACTGTCAGGTAAGATTTGCTTGTTTGCAGACGATACCAAAATCTGCAATAGAGTAGACACACAGGAAGGAGTCAACAGCATAAGGAGGGATCTTGCTTAACTTGAAGAATGGTCTAGAATATGGCAGCTGAAATGTAATGCTAAAAATGCAGGGTCATGCATTTAGGCCACAAAAATCCAAAGGAGCTGTACAATGTAGAGGGTGCGGTACTTCTGTCCACAAAACAGTGGGACCTGGGTGTAATTGTGTCTGACGATCTTAAAGTAGCTAAGAGGTAGAAAAGACGACTGTGAAAGCTAGAAGGATGCTTGGCTATGTAGGGAGAGGAATGGCCAGCAGAAAAAAGGAGGTGATAATGCCTCTGTATAAATCTCTGGTGCGACCTCATTTATTTATTTATTTAATTAAAGGCTTTTCTATACCGTGCTCTTTATTATCAGTGTGGTTTACAGTTAACAGTTTGACACAAGGGCAGCATAATTGTCCAGTGTTTACATATAACAGGGAGGTAACATGGAAAAGAACTGGGGGAACTATGTACAATTTAAGTGGTGATCGAAGAACATGAGTGGGCTATTTACATTAAAGCACATTGATATGTCATTACCGTTAAATTAAAGATTAGTACAATACAATTCGAATGCATATTCCTGTAGTACTATTAATGTATATTCTGGAACTGACGTGGTTTTGTATATAAAGTTTTATTAGATTGAAAACTTGTAAATCATGATTGGGAGTATTGTGTGCAATTCTGGAGACCTCACCTTCAGGAGGATACAGTGCTTTACAAAAGTATTCATCCCCTCTGGTTTTGTCCGGTTTTGTCACATTACGTACAATCTGGAATGAAAATGGACGTTCATTTGGATGTTAGGTAATGGACCTAACATTATAGACCAAATTGGTGAAGTGGAATGACAATAAAATATATCTTGTATATATTATAAAAAAAAAAATCAAAACTGAAAAGTTGGGAGTGCCAATATAAGATGTGGTCCAACTAATTAACCACAAAACTCACATAATTAGTTTATTAGGAACTACCTGTATGCAATCTGTCACATGATCAGTCACATGCTGCCTGTATAAATATATCTGTTCTGAAAGGCCCACCGACTCTGCAACACCACTAAGCAAGCAACATGAAGACCAAAGAGCACTCCAAAATAGGTCAGAGACAAAGTTGTGGAGAAATGTAGAACTCAAGGTTGAGTTATAAAAAAAACATATCCCAAATTCTGAATGTCCCACGGAGCAACATTAAATCCATTATAACAAAATGGAAAGAATATGGCACCGCTACAAATCTGACAAGAGAAGGTTGCCCACCAAAACTCACAGACCGGGCAAGGAGGGCATTAATCTGAGATGCTATAAAGACACCAAGGATAACACGGAAGGAGCTACAAAGATCCACAGCAGAGATGGGAGTATCTGTTCCTAGGACCGCTTTAAGACGTACACTCCACAGAGTAGGACTTTACGGAAGAGTGGCCAGAAGAAAAGCCATTACTTAACAAAAGAAATAAGAAAACCCGTTTTGGAGTTTGCACAACAGCATGTGGCAGATCCCCCAAACACATGTAAGTTAGTTCTCTGGTTAGATGTGGCCAAAATTGACCTTTTGGATCATAATGGGAAACGCCCATGTGTGGCACAAACCCAACACTTCCCATCACCCTGCGAACAACATTCCAACAGTGAAACATGGTGGTGGCAGCATCATGCCGTGGAGATTTTTTCATCAGCAGGGACAGGCAAAATTGTCTGGATTGAAGGAACGATGGATAACATTAAATATAGGGCAATTCTTGAGGAAAACCTGTTTTAGTCTGCCAGAGGATTTGAGACTGGGATGGAGGTTTATCTTCCAGAAGGACAATGACCCTAATCATACTGCTATGGTTGATTTACAGGGAAACATTTAAATATCTTGGAATGGCCTAGTCAGAGCCCAACCTCAATCCAATTGAGAATCTGTAGCATGACTTGAAGATTGCTGTACACCAATGCAAACCATCTAACTGGAAGGAGTTGGAACAGCTTTGCCTTGAGGAATGAGCTAAAATCCCAGTGGCTAGATGTGCTAAGCCAATAGACATACCCCAAGAGACTTGCAGCTGTAATTGCAGCAAAGTATGGCTCTACAACCTATGGATTTGGGGTGGGGGGGGGGTGAATATATATGCACACTCCTGACTTTTTAAAAAATTGTTAAAATTATTATGTGTGTCACAATAAAGAATATTTAGCACCTTCAAAGTCATAGGCATATTGTGTATATCACATGGTGCTATACCCCAAAACTCTATTTTAATTCCAGGTTGTAATGCAACAAAACAGGACCAACACAAAGGGGATGAATACTTTCACAAGGCACTGTATAGGCAGGTTGCAGTTGGTGAAGAGGATGATTACAAAAATGGTTAGTGGTCTTCGTTATGAAGCATATGAGGACAGATTTAAAGATTTTAATTAGAGGAAAGGTGGGGTAGGGCTGATATGATAGAGACATTTAAATACCTCCGTGGCATAAATGCACAGGAGGGTCTCTTTCAATTGAAGGAGAGCTCTACTACAAGGGGGCATGGTGAGTGTGAAAAGGGATAGACTCAGGAGTAAAATGCGGAAATATTTCTTTACGGAAAGAGTGGTAGATGCATGAAATAGTCTCCCGATTGAGATGGTGGACACGAAGATAGTATCCGAAATAAAAAAAAAACAGGGGACAAACACAGAGGATCTCTATAGGTATAAAGGGGTCTATTGTAATTGATATGGAAGGGCAGACTAGATAGGCCATGTGGTCTTTATCTGCCGTCATGTTTCTATGTTTCTATCCTGCCTCCTGGTGTGTTACATTTATGTCGTACTCCTGCACATTCCTGTTCCTATCTTCTGTTGTATCCTGTTCTTCAGTGTCTGTATCTGTCTTCCAAGGCCAAAAACACTGTGCTGAATTACTCACACAGTTTCTCTATTAACCCTTATGCTGATGTTATAGGCCCTTACACCGATTATTGGCTGAACAATTGCGGGTCTTGGAATTAGGACTATCATTTGTTCCTACCCCCTGGTATGATCCTTTCTGGATGAGAGTAGCTTTGCATTGTTTCTTTCGAAAATTTCAGGTGGCTCTGTTCTTTCAGAATATGGTATCTGCTAATGTAATGTCTCTTTCAGTCTGCAAGAACCCTTCTAAATGGATGCCACTGGGACAGGTGGATCCTTTTTATTGCAACCTATCAGCAACTGGTGCTATGGGATTTGGCTTTGATGGAGAGTAATTCCCGTCATTATTTTTCTAATATCTCAAGGCACCAATTTGTAGCTTTAAAATCTTTACGAGATCGAAGGGACATTTATATCCATCAAGCTGATAAGGGGGGGGGGGGTGCTACTGTCATCCAGGACATTTCCTGTTATAAAACTATGGTGGAGGCACACGTATCAGATACAAAGTTCTATTGAGTTCTTTTAGGAGACCCTATGTTAGATCTTCAACAATTGATAAATGAGCGGACAACATATGCAGTTCAAGAGGGTTGGATTACGAGACAGGAATTTTAGGTTTTTGAATAAACCTCATCCTGTTGTGCCAATTTTGTATATGGTTCCGAAGGTTCATAAGAGTTTACACAACCCTCCGGGTCGTCCTATCGTTTCCTGTAGAGATTCTGTTCTGGAGCCGCTGTCACAGTTTGTTGATTCATTTTTTCGTCCTCTGTTACCAACGATTACCTCCTATATACAGGATTCTTTCAATTTTTTATCTTTATTGCTACAACAGCAGCATTTAAATCTGTCTACCTGGTATTTGGTTACAATGGATGTAGAGGCGTTATACACCAATATAAATCAGGATGTAGCTTTACAGGTGGCATCAATAGTACCTTTGAATTTACCAGACCATTTACCTAAACAGTTTGTCCTGGAACTTTTATCTTTTGGTTCTAAAAAAACAACTTTTTCAGGTTTGGAGATGTTTTTTATCAACAAATACACGGGATAGCGATGGGAGCCACTGTGGCCCCATCGATTGCTACCTTCTATATGAATCAGTTTGAAGCTCAGTACATCTACCCATCTGACTGGTTCACTGATATACATATGTGGACGAGGCATTTGGATGATATATTTTTTATTTGGACCAACTCGGAAGCACGATTAAAAATTTTTTTAGTTGGATTAATACTTTGTCTGAAGATTTGAAATTTACCCCAAAGTGTGATTTACAATCCATAGAATTTTTGGACTTACAATTGATTAAAAATGGTCATACTATCAGTACGACATTATATAGAAAACCTGTACAACGAAATACTTTGTTACATTTTAGAAGTTACCATCCAGCGCCTTTGAGACAGGGATTACCCGTAGGACAGTTTATTAGGTTACGTCGAATCTGTTCCACCATACAAGAATACCGCCAGCAGGCTTTGAGCTTATGCTCACGACTTCGGGAAAGAGGCTATCTGACACACATTATTAATAAAGCATATCGTAGGGCTAGTCATGTGCATGCTGAATGGTAGAAGGTGCCTGATGATACTAGCGAGCAGTGTGAAAGTGACCCAGCCCACTTTGTAGGGGTATTGCCATTCCTGCCACAGTCTACTGAGGTTGTATTTATTTTGAAGAGACATTGGACTATTTTGTCTATGCATTCTAGTTTTGACAAACCCCTTATGGTGGCTTTCAAAAGGAGTCGTAATATTGCTGATTGGGTGGTTCATACCACTGAGCGAACTCCTGTGCCATTGATTAAAGGACACTTTCAATGTCGACAATGTGAGTTTTGTAATAATACATTAGAAGGTCCGTTTTGGGAAAACCCATTAACTCATCAAAAATTTTATAGTGACTGTTATACCACATGCCAAACCACTTTTGTGGTATATATATTGATTTGTCCCTGTAATAAATTTTATATTGGAAAAACTATTCGCAGTATTAAACAGAGGTTGCAAGAACACCGCTCACGTATTACCACAAAAGTGTTGTCAGCCCCAGTTACTCAACATTGTCAGGATTTTCATCATGCCTTCCAGGATTTGCATTGGCGTATTTTAGAACATGTTCCGGTTAAACCTCGAGGAGGGGACTGGGGCGCACATCTCCTGTATCGAGAACAATTTTGGATTTTTCAGCTAAACTCTTTGATACCGGAAGGTCTGAATTCTTCCTTAGACTGGTGGAGTATTCTATAATATAGGGATTTTTCCATTGGTAGGATGCATGGCTGTGACAGTTTGATTTGATTAGTAACGTCATGCTATTCTGACCAATAAAAGTAGTTTGAGCGAGTTTGTTCACATTCGCAATGGAATTTTGAAGAAGGGCTGTGAATGTCGGGAGCCCGAAACGCAAAGTTGGGTCATAACTTTAATAATGTTTGAACTTGTTGCGGATTGCTTGAAGATATTTCTGCGTTCTCTATTTTGTGGCGATGAAGCTTCATGATTTTGAGTGTCCTTTCTGAAGTCGGAGGAGCACACTTGGAAAAGCTAAGTGATTTTTACCTCACATAAGAGATGAACTATTGCATACTTTATCATATCTAGTTAGATTTCAATGACATAAAATCAATTTGAACCCTTTTTGATTTGAATATCTTAAGGGTAGTTTCTGGGGTCGCGTCCCCATTTTAAATAAGGATTAAAAAGGAACGTATTTGCTGCGAGAGGGTGTTTATATCTTCATGGCAATAGTTCCGACAAAAACTAGCTTACCAATACACATTCCTTAAATGTTGAAGTCCATGTTCAAGGCATACTGTGACAGAGCATTGCTATTGCTGATAGCCCCTTGGTGGCCCAGACAGCCCTCGTTCCCACTGCTCCTTTCCCTCTCAGTGGTACCACCGATTTTTTTTTTTTCTCCTGGGCTGAGCCCCAGGAGCGGGGCTCTCTCCTACACCCCAATCTGGGGCCCCTCTTACGGCTTGGCTGCTGAAAGGGTAGCATTTAGCCCCCTTCAATCTCCCATGAGACGTGGAAATGTTTTTCCTAGCCTCTCATAAGACCTTCAAGTGGCACCGTTTCTCATTGTGGTGCACAGGAAAACAGATGAACCAGTTCTCCTGCATGTGGTACTCCAATACCTTCTCTACCTACTGCAGGCGGGACTGAAGTCCAATTCAGTCAGAGTACACCTGAGTACCAGCACAGTGCATCATCACTCCTTCGAGTGGAAATTCCTCTCTGCCCAAACCCTTGTGTCTCTGTTCCTATGGGGCCTCATGTTGTCCAAATCCTCTGTCCGCCCTCCAGCGGTGGAGTGGGACCTGAATGTGGTGCTCTCATAGCTTGTTAAGCCTCTGTTTGAGCTTCTGGCCATCTGTAGTACTTCTCCTGGAAGGTTGCCTTCCTGGTAGCACTCGCATCAGCTCGCATAGTCGGCGAGCTCCAGGCTCTGATGGCAGAGCCTCCTTACATGAGTTCTACAAGAACAGAGTGGTGCTCCGCACACACCCCAAGTTTCTGCCGAAGGTGGTGTCCCCATTTCACCTCAATCAGGAGGTGGTGCTCCCCACCTTCTTTCCCAAGTTTCACGCCAGTAGGGCAGAGACCATTCTCTGTACTCTGGATTGTAAGAGAGCCCTGTCCTTCTACCTGCAATGGACTCAGGGCCACTGCAAAGCTCAACAGCTTTTCATATCCTATGACTTCAGTCATCTGGGGTTCCCAGTGACTAAGCAAACTCTGTCCACTTGGGTGGCAGACTGCATTACCCTTGCCTACGAGCAAGCACTGATCTCACTGGACCAGAGTCACAGCGCACTGCGTCAGGGCCATGGCTACTTCCGTGGTCTATCTGTGTTCCGTCCCCATGACAGAAATTTACCAAGCTGCTACCTGATCTTCGATCTATACATTTGCAGCTCATTACTGCTTGGAGAGCGAGTACCAAAGGTACAGCATCTTTGGCTAGGTCATACTTCGTAATCTTTTTGGGGTGTAAGCAACTCCTGCCCTCCGACCCGTCTGTGTTCAGGCTACCAGATTGTTGGTTCTCTGCCGGACACCTAGGGCTTGCGAGAGCCTCTTAGGAAGGCTGTTGCTGATCATGGCTCTCCCTTACAGGCCTCTGTGGCATTTTTGTTTTACAGGTTCTTGGTAGCCTGTAGCCGGGGAGTCCCATTTTTGAGGACTGACTTCCTGCTTTTTCCCAGAGAAAGCATAGTTACTCACCTATAACGGGTGTTCTCTGGGGACAGCAGAATTATTTTTGCTGTCTTACTATGTCATTTGACTGAGATAAGATGGCACACTCGGGCGGAAAGTGGACCACGCATGCATGGTGCATCTCCTAAAGGCTTTCTTTGAAAGCTGGGGAGAAGCTTCCATGTGAGCTCTGGTGCAGACATCACCATATGTGAGGACTGATTCCTGTTTCCCCGGAGAACACCTGTACAGGTGAGTAACTATGCTTTATCCTTTTAAAAATGAACAGCAAAACCTCTTTAAGAATTAGCTTTTAATAAAAAAGAATACCTCTAACTCCTTTGAGAGCTTTCAGGCAGAGTATTACCTTACTTTGCAATGGAGTCCTTCAGGAATGCCAGTACCTGAAAGGCCCTGTAGATTCTTATACAGCACTGCTTAACAGCTTAGGAAGCTACTCACTTAACACATGATGAGTTAACTAAAAAGAAAAAGGCATATTGCAGAAACAAATGAGACATGAAGTCTGGGAACAAACTACAAAGGGATGAGCGAAAAAATAGAGAAGGCTGTATGTGTGTTCGCATGCAAGTATGTGCTGAAAGGACTATAAAGTAAGTTGGAGAAGAAATGCACAGGGGGGGATAGTGGGAACAGAACACAGAGGTGTGCTGCACCGACCTCTCTTTCTTATTAGGTAAGCTTATGGTATCTGCTAGGTGTAAGTAGATAATAATATACTCAAGCTTCTATAATAAAGATTTCTTGTTAAAGCACTGCAATAATTGATTTTGTATGCTTGCTAGCTTGTATGTGTGCTTGAGGGGAGAGGGATGGTATAGCAGGGGAAGGCTATCCTGGGTAATTCCCCAGCACTTTGGAGTCACTAAGTGAGTGTCCAAGGAATGTCGCCTCTGAACCTGAGCAGAAGGTAATACCTAACATCGGTCAAATATACCTCCCTTCTAAATTAGTAGTAAAACAAATGTGAAAAAGTTCTCATATAGCAATCCCATATTATAGTCCTTACTTAACCAAAAATGTGCTTATCAATTATATAGCCACATATATTGGTACTTAACTTTTTCATATCTATGCATCCATGTAAGTAAACCTCTACAAGCGTCTGTGTATATGAAATTCAACCAATGAAGGCTATCGTTTTGCACTGCTGTGTATGGGTCTGCACCTCTGACACTATATAGCATCATATAATCAATCCTTTGCTTACACATTATCAATCATTTCGAGACATTAGTACCATATTTCCCTTTAAACGATCTGATTTTCACTTTCTTCGGTGATCATCTGCCAAACATACTCTTTTAAGTTCATAAATATGAACTTTTTTTTTTTTAAAGGATGCCAAAAGCATTTGGAGCAGTTTTTTAGAAGGGACATCCAAATGCAATCTGGGATGTCTAAACCAGAACATCTGGGGAAAAAAGGCTGACCCGTCCAGGTGCAGACATAATTTTGCAAATGTGGATGTGCTCAATATGGACACCTGCAGGGGCGTTTACATAGACATCCCCAGAATAGTATTTCAGAACCTGGATGTCTAGGAATAGTCTAATGGTTAAAGGCGTGGGCTAGGAATGGGGCACTGCTGCTATCATTGATTATGTTGAGTACGGGAGATGATGAAGAGCTACCTTCTCTACACTCTCTGGATGTTTTTTTTTAGCTAAAACGAGCACTTTCCTGGTGCCTGTTCCTGCCTCGAGTAGGTATAATCTTGGACAAGACTCTGGATGTCCATGACATTTCTAAAATCAGGCATTGATGCTCAGGTTTTTTGGAATACACCAGTCATGCCTCCACCACACCCCCATTCAGATTTGAATGTGCTCATGCTGGAGACATCCACAGACCTGCTTCTCAAATGGCTCTGGAGACATCTCTGTGCTTTGTACATCTCTTTTATCCAGACATGCCAGCTACAGCCTGCTTAAATGCATGCTCTATATCATCCTACTAGACCAATCCAGAAAAATGGGTTGTCATCTTACTGGCAGATTGGTGGAGAGAGAGAACCAATGAAAAGCCCAGGTATCAATGACATCACTCCTGTGCCTCTATTCGCCTCTGATACAAGAAGTCCATTAAGTATTTCTTTGTCTCCAGCAGATAGTTGATGGATTTTCTCCTCTCTTTTGAAAATCTGAAGATTGAGTAAATGCTCGTGGACGATTGCCTTGAGTACAGAAAGGTGACTCTCACTTGAGCATGATGTTGGAGGCTCCACTAGACTGCAGTCTTTTTGGTAGTTGTAGAAGGAGGGAAAACTGATAAGGGCCTGTTGAGCAGCCACAAATTGGAAGGATCTGGAAGAGTACAGCAGCCTTGCAGAACCTCAGGGTCCCCTCCCTCCTCCTCTATCCTCCCCTGATCTCTCCTGAAGATTGCAGAAGGCTCTCAGAGTGATCTGCCTGCCAGCCACCTTCCACACAGTGCTGTAAAAACAAAACCACCTGAGCCCAGCATGGATCCCATGCCTATGGGTACCAAGGCTTGACCTTTTCATTGTACTGGTTGGAGGCTCCCGGTTTCGTCTGAGGGATGCAGTTCAGGGTAGATTGCTAGCGACCATCGACACCGTATAGGGGTTTTCCTGCTGTTTTCTGAATGTGTTGTTATTTTTTGCCTACTGTACACCTGGTGGTCGCGCGGTCCTAATGCGCCTTCTGCCCAAGTGGCTCCAATGCATGCTCCTTCCCTAGCACCTTTTAACATACGCAGTGTGAAAGTGCAGTTAACACACACTTGCAGGCCAATGCAGCCTTCGTACATTTTCTTGTGATACTTACCCTAACTCTGTGGAAACATTGTTTGACCTGTAGTAAGCAAGGAGTCTCATCCTTGAATACTGGACTCTGCTCTTCCTGCATGGCAGCTTCTACATCGACCCTGAAGGGGGCATACTTTCCCTGTCTCAGGGCAGGAGGTGAAGGGATGGTGCTATGGGTTAAAGAAATCCAGCTGGCTGGAGCCTCTGGTGACTGTGCTGTGAGCCGCTCTTCATCCTCTAGGGGGATCTGTGGCAGCTATCCTCTGTGGTGTTGGGGACCCTTATCCGAGAGGAGAACCTCTGGCTTCCAGATTGTCACCCCAAAATTCTTTTCCTTTTTGCAACAGGCCTGGTCCTTCTGGTATGAAAATTCAGACACTCTGGGTGCCCCTGGATGCTGTTTCATGCCAGACAGGTTGAAAGTAGAAGCCCTGTTCGATTACTTTTTAGTTAAGCATCCCTGGTGCGGGGTACTCCCCTGGAGATGGAGAACAGTTAGGAGCTATCCAAGATTCTGACACTGTCTCGGTGTGCTATTTCCTGGTCCTTACAGTCAAAATGCAAAATAAAGGGAAGTTGTTTCTCTAGATGTGACAAGAAGTAGCTACTCTGAGAGAGAAATTTTTTTTTGCATTATCTTTCAAAGTGCTTGAATACATTCCTAAATATTCATTATGTTTTCTTTGACCCTAAACATTTAAGGCAATCTCTAGAAAGTGGCATCTTTGTGGCACTAATGGTGTACACATGGGGACATCAACACATATATGCACACCACTGAAGTGCGTGCCACAGGATTCCAGCAACCATGCAGTAAACCTTTGTGCTTTAGTGCAGTGCAAAGATGGAGCCAGAACTGGGTTGTGGGTTTTTTTGTGGTTTTTTTTTTGGGAGGCTCAAGGTTAACCTGGAGGGGCACTAGGCACAAAGACCTGAACTGTGCTAATTATAACGATTGACAAATAATGCCTTCAAGTAGATCTGATGATGGATTTCTAAATGCAGTTTTTTCAAGCACTTACTAATACTAAACCACATATGCAGTTATGGAAACAATTCAATTATATTTAAAGATGACACAATGGGCAAGCCCAAGTCTGCAATAAAGACAAACATATCAACGCACATCACATCTTGCAAAATGTTCTAAAACGCCATCAAGTGTGATGGCAAGTAACCATAATTTAGCACATCCTTCAATGTTTGTTTTTATATCAAATGACTTTAAGTTCTTCTCAAACGGGGAAAATTCCTTTATCTGTATTAATAATCACAGGGCTTAATTTGTGCCAGAATGGGGAGGCATGCTGTACCGGCACATCTTAAGCCCAGGAAGTAATCATGCAGCCACAAGAGCATTTTCATTTAGTAAAGCTTTTAATGAAACTACAGCGCAGCACAGCTGGGGGAGCAAATGACAACGCTCCCGTGGCTGTGTTAAGCATTAATACAGTCGCAGCACGAATCACTTCTCAGCTCAAGGACGTGCTGGAACACCGTGTGCATGTTAATGTTTAATACGGCTGCGGGAACATTTTTGTTGCTCCTGTGGCTGTGCTGCACTGAAGCAGCCTGGCTCCTGTGGACCAGGTTGCTTCAGTGCAGCTCAGCCACAGGAACTAATAGATGCACCTGTGGTGGCTGCAGCAAGAGGAGGTAGCTGACTCAGGTGATGTGAGGGGAAGAAGGTTAGATGGAGAGTTAATGGGGGGAGGAGTTTGGGGGAAGGCTGGGAATAGGGTGCTGATGTAGGGTAAGGGAGAGGCTGGGGCACTGGAATGGGCTGATGGTGGGGACTGGAAGAGGGCTGTCTTTAGCTTTATCTTTGTGCTTGATATAATGCCCAAGCAAAAGCGTCAGAGCGGTGTACAAATCAAAGGCAAGCTACAGGCAGGAAAATTGAAAGGAACGCCAATGGTAGACAGGAAAGAAACTAGATAGAGGCAAAAGAGGAGGGCAATCAAGAAAGAGAGAGGAGGAGGTCAAAGGCACGATGGACTAAGTGGGTTTTGAGCGTGGCCTTGAAGAGGGGAATGATGGTTCAGTGCAGAGTGTGTGGGGTAATGAGTTCCAGAGAGTGGGGTTCAGGAAGAAAAATGCTGAGTGGTGGGTGAGCTCAAGGTGTGCTTGCTTGGGGGAGGGGAGGGAGAGACGGTTCACATGGATGTATTGGAGTAAACAAGGGGGGGAGCATGAAGGTGAATGAGATCTGCAAGATACTGAAGAGTACTGGTGTGAATAATGGTGAGTATTTTGTAAGTGAACCTGGATTTAAGGGGGAGCCAGTGTAGATGTATGAGCAGGGGGGTAAGATGATCGAACCAGGAAGAATGAATAAGGAGGCGAGCTGCAGTGCTCTCAATAAGTTGTAATTGATGGACTTGATATAGGGGTAAACCTGTGAGGATGACATTGCGGTAACCAAGTCTGGACATTATGAGTGACAGTACGAGGGTTGTAAGGAATGACAGAGACAGGAAAGATTGGACAGCATGAATTTGGTGGAGAGAAATAAGAGAGGCAGAAAAGTGAGGGAAGAGTCCAAAATAACCCCAAGTTATCAGAGTGGAGGAGTGGCCTAGTGGTTGGGGCAAGATACTTCAGGCTAGAAGGTCGGGGGTTCAAATCCCACTAGAGGACAGCAACCTTGGGCCGGAAGGACTGGGGTTTCTAGTCCCACAGGTGCTCCTTGTGGTTTTGGGCAAGCCACTTAACCCTCCATAGCCCATGTTCCCTGTAAAATAGTTATCTCCAAGTTATAATGCCCTGTTCAATGTAATTTTAGTTTGTTCAATGTAAACCGCACTGATGCAGAATAGCACGGTATATAAGAGAATATAAATAAAATAAATAAATCTGAGAGACATCATAAGAGGTATCGGAGAAGCAGATAACTGAGGAGCAAGGGGGGGGCAGGCAACACGGAAGATGAACTAGATGGTGGCAGATTTAGACGGGTTAATGTGTAGGTAATTGCTGTTTAACCAATAAGAAACGCGAGAGAGGCAAGAGTCCAGTTGGGTGAGTTCAGGCGAAGAGGAGTTGATGTGGAACAGAAAAATGATGTCATCTGCATAGTAATAGCCTGAGACACCTAACTGCTGGATAATGAGGGCAAGTGGAGCAAGGAAAGTGTTGAAGAGAAGGGGGAGCCAACACTGAACCCTGGGGGACACCACAGAAGAGGAGGGTTACAGGGGAAGTGGTGTAGCCAACCTGGACAGAGAAAATACGAGCACAGAGGAAAGAGCGAAACCAGTGGTGCACAGTTCCATGGATCCCAAGGTCATGGAGACGAGTGAGGAGTGTGGAGTGATCAACTAAGTTGAAGGCAGAGGATAGATTCAGAGATAACTCAAGAGAGATGTTGCCCTTTTCGTGTGGCTGATGAAGTTCGTTCAGAAACATAGAAACAGAAACATGATGACAGAAAAAGACCACAAGGCCCATCTAGTCTGTCCTTCCATACAACAACTACAACAGTCCACTTTTTACCTTTAGAGATCCTCTGTGTTGGTCCCATGCTTTTTTGAATTCAGTTACTGTCCCCATCTCTACCACCTCCACTGGGAGACTATTCCACGGATCCACTACTCTTTCCGTAAAGAAATATTTCCGCATATCACTCCTGAATCTATCTCCCTTCACCCTCATCCCATGTCCCCTTGTCGCAGAACTTGCTTTCAATTGAAAGAGGCTCTCTCCCTGAACATTTATGCCACGGAGGTATTTAAACATCTCAATCATATCACCTCTATCCCGCCTTTCCTCTAAGGTGTACATATTAAGATCCTTAAGTCTGTCCTCATATGCTTTATAATGAAGACCACTAATCATCTTAGTAGCAACCCTCTGTACCGACTCCATCCTGTTCACATCCTTTTGAAGGTGCGGTCTCCAGAATTGCACACCATACTCCAAATGAGGTCGCACCAAAGACTTATACAGAGGCATTATCACCTCCTTTTTTCTGCTAGCCATTCCTCTCCGTATGCACCCAAGCATCCTTCTAGCTTTTGCCGTCGCCTTTTCTACCTGTTTAGCTACTTTAAGATCATCGGACACAACTACGCCTAGGTCCCGCTCTTCTTTAGTGGACAAAAGTACTTCACCTCCTATGCTGTATTGCTCCCTTGGATTGCTGCAGCCCAAATGCATGACCTTACATTTTTTAACATTAAATCCCAGCTGCCAAATTCTAGACCATTCTTCAAGCTTAGCTAGATCCCTCCTCATGTTATCTACACCTTCCTGGGTGTCTACTTTATTGCAGATTTTGGTATCATCTGCAAAGAGGCAAACCTTACCCGACAGCCCTTCCGCTATATCACTAACAAAGATGTTAAAAAGAATCGGACCAAGGGCAGATCCCTGGGGCACACCACTGGTAACATCCTTCTCCTCAGAGTGAGCTCCATTTACTTGTACTCTTTGTCGCCTCCCACCCAATCAATTTCTAACCCAAGCAGTAACTTTAGGGTCCATCCCTAGGGTGCTCAGTTTGTTTATAAGTCGCCTGTGAGGAACAGTGTCAAAGGCTTTACTGAAATCTAAATACACCACATCTAGAGCTCTCCCTCGGTCCAACTCCCTGGTCACCCAGTCAAAGAAATCAATCAGATTTGTTTGACAAGACCTGCCTCTGGTGAATCCATGCTGCCTCGGATCCTGTAATCCACTGGACTCCAGAAACCTCACTATTTTCTCTTTCAACAGCGTTTCCATTAATTTACTCACCACTGAAGTTAAACTAACCGGCCTGTAGTTTTCAACCACATCCTTACTTCCGCTTTTGTGTAAAGGCACCACATGAGCCTCTCTCCAGTCCTTTGGCACCACTCCCGACTCCAACGAGGCATTGAAAAGGTCAGTCAGTGGAGTTGCTAGAATGTCCCCAAGTTCCCTCAGTATTCTAGGGTGTATCCCATCCGGTCCCATCGCTTTGTCTACTTTGAGTTGAGCTAGTTTCTCACGAACACAGTCTTCTGAAAATTGTTCAAGATGTCCCTCGCTTCTGTTCTTATTTGTGGGTGTTTTCTGAGGTCCTGCTCCTGGTTTTTCATCTGTGAACACAGAACAAAAATATTTGTTAAGTAATTCCGCTTTATCCTTATCAGCTTCTACATGTTCCCCCCCTGTACCCTTGAGTCTGACAATACCACTTTTGCCCTTCCTCTTCTCACTAATATATCTGAAAAATGTCTTATCCCCCCATTTTATTGCATTGGCTATTTCCTCCTCCTTTTGAATCTTTGCCTTCTTGACTACTTTGCTAGCTTCTCTAAGTTTTTCCAAATACAGATGCCTGTCTTCCTCTCTCTGTGATCTCTTGTATTTCATGAAGGCCTCCCTCTTTTTCTTCACTTTTTCAGCTACTTCCTTCGAAAACCATAGCGGTCTCCTGTTCCTTTTGCCTTTGTTTACCATTTTAACAAAAAGGTTGGTTGCCTTTAAAATACCCCCTTTCAGTTTTGCCCACTGTTGTTCTACATCCCCCAGCTGTTCCCATCCCACTAACGACTCCCTGAGGCATTGGCCCATCATCGCAAAGTTAGTCTTCCTAAAGTCTAAGATCTTCACCAGAAAGGAAAGGAAGATTTGTTTTGGTGCTATGTCCAGTTCTGAATCCAGATTGGCTAATGCTGGGAGGTGGACTGTGACTAGAAATGGGCTGATACTGGGCCTGGAGGGCGACTGGGGATATAGAAATGGACTGATGCTAGGGGGACTGGAATGGAAATGGGCTAATGCTGGAGGGGAGACTGCTGCTGCAAGGGGGCTAATTTTTTAGTGCTGGGGGAGCTTGGTACTTAAAGGAGGCTAATGCCGGCAAATGTTAGGGTCAGGGTGTGAAAAATCAGATGATGCTGAGGGAGTAAGAAGGGAGAGGAGGACAGATATTGTGGGGGCTAGGGAAGAAGCAGTCATAACCAGGGTAAAATTGAGAGAGAGGGGTATAATATCAGATGCTGCTATAAGAAGGAGCAAAGGAAAGGTTAATGTGTATTGGAGAATGAGGTAGATGAGTGGACACTGAGAACATGGGGATGTGGAAGAACAGGGACTTGGGCTTAGGTGGAGAGCTCAAGATTGGGTGGAAAAAAACAGAAGAAAGACTCTTAACATAGGTTGGGTGTAAATGTGGGGACTCGGGGCTTTGATTGGATTATGAGGATTCAGGGGCTGGGTAGGGTGGAAGAGTGGGGACTTGGGGTTATCTGGAGGGATATTTGGGAGTCTGGTGACTAAGAAATTGACCAGAGATTAGGAGGGCAGTGGGGAAAAGATAATTGGGTGAGGGATATCAGTAGGGTTCTGAGACCAAGTGCAGAAATATGGGGAGGGGAGAAGATTTGAAGGGCCTTGGCAGGTTTGGGGAGGGACTGAAGATGGTTGAAAAGCACAGAGGGCTATAGAGTGGGTGGGAGCCACAGGAAGGGACAAGTCTTCCTTGAAATTGGGGAGCGAGAGTTAAAAATGGGGGAGGTGAAAGTGGAAATGGAAAACTGGCTTGGGGAGAAGACATAAGAAAGGGCCTGGAGGTGAAGAGAGGAAATGTGCTAGGGAATGAGCTGGCGTTGATTAGGGAAAGAGAGGCAAAAGGTGGTAGATGATCTGAGGAGAAGATGCACACAGAAGGAAGAAATGTGGATTAGAAAGTGGATGAAAGATGGGGACATAGGAGGCTGGCAAAAGAATGGGACAGATGGGGAATGGAAGGACTGGGGGGGGGGGGAAGGTCGGGAAATGGAAAGCTGGTAAGAAGGTGAAAGGAGAAAGGACAAAGATTGAAGATTAAAGGAGGGAAAGGGAGGAATGGAATGAATCTACAGTATATAATTAAGAAAAAGTCAATTGAGAGAAACAGAAAAAAAGATAAAATGGAAGGATCAGTGTCAGAAAGATACTATATGTAGGGAAGGAAAGGACAAAGACAGGCAGTGTGAAGAAAAGAGAAAATGGAAATGAGATCCTGGAAAAGGAGTTAGAAGACCAACATGAAGTGGAAAAAAGAGACCAGGACCAGCCCAACTAGAAAAATAAAATGATCAGACAACAAAGGTACGAAAGGGTTGCAGTTTTTAGAGAATGAAATGTCCGTTTTGAAAATGTGCATTTCTTATAGTTTGGTAGAGAAAGAAATGCGTTTTTGTTTTACTTCAATGTTCACAACTTGGTGTCTGTTTTTTTAGGGGTTTTTCATTTCAATTTTTGTTTGCATATTTTTTTCTGATTTGTAGTTTTATTCTTTACTAGGTGATGGTCCACTGGGTTTTTATAGCAAGATACAGAAGTAGATTGCCAGGCCTTTCTTCCACGCAGGTAATTCTAGTGGTATTTCTGTTGTCATAGAAATGTGATCCTCTGCTGCCAACAGGATTTCGTTTCCCATCAGTGCCGCAGGCTCAGCTTTAACAGAGCTGTGGTTAAGGGAAACACTCTCCCTTCACCGCGGCTCTGCAAAAGCTGAGCTGGCGCGGAGGTGAAACAGGCAGGCTCTCCGGGGAGGTGGTGACGCGACCGTGGGACTCTTCATTCTGCTGCCGCCGCTGGAGCAGGAGCAGCAGCAGCTGCTTCTTAAGCCAGAGTTTCTTTTTATTATTTTTATTTTGAAGGCCGAGTGAGGCGGTCTTTTTGGGGGCAATTTTGCCGCCCCCAAAAAGTTGCCACCTGAGGCTACTGCCTCACTCGGCCTCATTATAGAGCCGCCCCTGAGGGTAGTATTTCTTCGTGACCTACTGGTCGTGGAGTTTGAGATGACAGTCTGGAGGCAGGCGGTGATTCTTTATGTAGGATTTTAAAAATCATGGTGAGGGCCTTGTATTTTTAATTCTGGCGGTGATGGAAAGCCAATGCAGTTGTATTAGTATTGGGGTTATGTGTGTAGAGCGGGTGGCTCCTGTGATTTATTCATGTTGCCATGTTCTGGGCCATTTGTAAGGAGTGGAGGGTGTGTTTGGGAAGACCCTGGAAGAATATATTACTGTAGTCCAGTGCAGGTGTAATCATGGCTTGATAGATGGTTCGGAATAAATAGTTTGTTTATTTACAGTCTCTTTTATACCGCACTATTCAACATCAGTGCAGTTTACATGGAACATAGAAACTTACACATTTCATTGGCTGATCTGTGTTTACAAGGAACAGGTACTACAACTTGGATAACTAGGGGTAACTATTTACATTTGGATAACTAGGGGTAACTATTTACATTTAGTTCTGCTGGGAGGAGGAGGCAGAGGCGTTTAAGGATTCTTAATTTATGGTAGATAGATGTGGTGGTTTTGTTTATGTGGTTGGAAGTTTTGTTGTTGTGATGCCCAGATATTTTATTTCGATTTTGACTTGGATTTCCACGTTGTCAAGTCTCAATGTTGGTGGTGAGGAGAAGGTCAGGTCGATGGTTATATATAAGGCTTCTGTTTTCTCATTGTTGATATGTAGGTTATGTAGGGTGAGCCATTTTTTTGCATTTTTGAAGCAATTTCGAAGGCTAGTGAGGTTGATGGAGGTGAAGAACATATCATCGGCGTAGATTTGGTATTCAATTTTGTGTGTTCTGAATATTTGGCATAATGGTTGGATGTAGATATTGAAAAGGAGTGCCAAGAGGCTTGAACTCTGAGGAACTCCTGTTTGTTGGGTGAATGGAATTGAAAATGTTTTGCCAACTCTGACTTGCAGTTTTTGGGAGTCCAGGTAAGAGTGGAATCAGGTGAGTGTGATGTCTTGGAGCCCGGTCTCTAAGGGATATGTTTACTAAACCATGGTAAAGGAGCAAGTGTGCCATTAGCGTATGCTAACAGTGCACCTGCGCCCTTAGCACATGCTGAAGTGGCTTTTTGGACATACTAACGGTATCAGCAGCATAAAATGTCCTGTGGTTGGAGAGAAGGTGTGCACAGGGTGGAGGGGGGGGGTCAATGGGTGGGGAGTGGGCGGGAACAATGCTTGCTCCCTTAATGCAGGCACCTTAATGGCAGGAAACCTAGCGCAACTCAAAACCTCGCAGAACGGGTGTTTTTTGAGGAGAGAGAGCCTGTTTAATGTCTGCAATGTGATGCACAGACAGGGGAGGCCAAGAGAGTGATGATAGTGCTCCATTAGCAGCAATAGCATACAGTCGTGCCCAGGTATGAAAGGGCACTATGTTGATGGTGCAAATGGGGTGGCACCTGGGTCATGCAGTGGAGGCTGCTGGTGTCCAGTGGGGACCAGGCAGCTGCCTAGATGGCACATAGTTTGGCATATTTTGTAATCTTATGTTCCTATGTCAGACCAAGGTTCATCATGCCCAGTATTCTGTGTCCAATAGTGGCCAATCTAGGGCCCAAGTACCTAGCAGTTTCCCTAAAAGACACACAGGACCCCCAATAGTTGTAATGGGGCAAGCAGTGCATAGCCTGGGTCCTCTTTATCAATGGTGTATGGACTGTTACCCAGGAACCTGTCCAAACATTTTTTAAACCCAGATACACTGACAGCTTTTATCACATCCTCCGGTGATGGATTGCAGGGTTTGATTACGTGTTGACTGAAACAATATTTTCACTTAGAAGACCCAAATGGGGCTACACTATAGCCGCATTGCATGTCCCCTAGTCCTACTACATTTTGATGGCATAAACAATAGATCTACATCTACTCAATCCACTCCAGTCAATATTTTATAGACCTCTAACATTACACCCCTCAGCTATCTCTTCTCCAGATTGAAGAGACATAACATTGGCAGGCAGTGATGGGGTCCCTGGAAAGGCAGACGGGTGTGGGCGGGATGTGTGGCCATCCATGTATGCCTCTTCCCCCTTTCCCCTCCGGACCCACCACCCTAGACACCTGCCAATCTGCATGTTGGATGGGCTGGGACTGCACACCACCAACACTGACAGCACATGGGCATGTCAGTATGGAATTGGGGGTGCTGGGAGAGGGGGCAGTGGCACCCGCCTGCAGCAGACCAAAGTCATGCCCTCGTCCAGTGCGCCATGCACTGCAACATGTGCCAAGGTCTATCTGATGGGAATCATGTCACCCTGAAGGACCGTCGTAACCATGTGGCAACACTGAGATGCACTACACACAGTTGGTGTATATGAGTGGAGGGTCATAGGTTCAGGTACCGGCTGTGGATCATGCAGTGCATGTCCCTGTGGCTAAACTTTAGCCTACAGTGCAGGTACAACACCAACATGTGCAAACCGCAAAGAATCGGCCAACAAGGGTACAGACGCCCACACAGACAAGCTCCACTATCGTCAGCTGGATGGAGAATCAGGCTGACAGCATCAGCGTGCACTATTAGCTCCTGCACAATGCTTGAGCTGAGATTGGGACCAGAGTGGCAGGCAGGAATGCCAACCATCTCCCATTTTGCACAGTGTGTTGATATGAGTGTGTGTGTGTCTATTGTGGTAAGGAGAGTGTAGCACAGCCCTGGGAAATAGAGGAAAAAGGAACTTTTGCTTCTTTAAGGGGGATGGGCTCACCTAAACACATGTGCAAAAGTAAAAGCAGTGAAAGAAACCACGCTTGCAGAGCTAGGCTGAAGCCACACCCAGACTCCATGGCAACCCTAAGTAAGGATAAGGGACACCTGTGAGTGGAGCCAGAAGTGGAGGCACACTGCCCAGCATTTAAGGATAAGCAAACAGAAAGTGATAGAGCCGGTAGAACTGTTAGAAGCCTTGGAGGTGTTGGAAGCTACGGGAGCAGCTTGAGAAGCAGCAGCTGGGGAAAGGCCAGAGGACAGTGAGTACTTTCCTTCTAGGAGAGAGAGGGGCAGAAGGCTGGCTGTAAGAAAGCTAGAACAGGAAGGCTCAGCTTCTTCTGAAGAAAGACAAATCTTCAGGCTGAGAAAGCCCAGGAAGGCTGGAAGAAAATCCTGCAGTGATTCCCTGAGCAGCTCTGACTCAGAGGACGCTACCTCCAACAGATGTCGTGGCTGTGAAACTCCCACAGTTAAGCTCCAAGGTAGGAGAGGAAAGTTGGAAAGAGTTAATGCTTGTAACTCTGACTCAGATACTGAAGAGATAGTTATACCTGCTAGCATGCAGAACAGGAAGAAGGGTTTTGTAGATAAAGCCAAGCAAACAAAGCCTGTTAATGTTTTACCCAGAGAAAGTAAGGCAGTTCAATGGGAGAAACTGTTTAAGCTGTTAAAAGATATAAACCTTAAAGTACCTGAACGCATTCAAGTTCCACAATCAGGCAGTGCAGAGGAAGAAATGGAACTGGATTATAAGGAAGATGACCCTGATTCCACTTGCTCTGAAATGGAATGTGCTCTATGTGTTACTGCTGATTGAAAGAAGTAAAATACTAGGAAGAGTCTCAGGAAGCAGTTCTCAGGTTCATCATAGCGGAAAGCTGTGAGAGGAGAGAAAAGAAATCTCTTAGTCTGAAAGTTGCAAAGCTCTGTCTGCTGAAGAGAAGTAGATGATGCAATTAAGTTTCTGTGCTGACCAGCTGAGAAGTGTTTTAAACTGAAGCAGCTAAAGGGAGCGGACAGAATTACTGAATTCCGTTGTGTGCTTTAACTGCAAATAAAGCTGCTGTTTCTGAGAGGAGAAATTTCCTAATGAAAGAAGTGGAGACATTTACTTGTAAATAATACCACTGAAATGCACTGTTTGTAAAGAACATTATTTGGGAGAAAATATCCTTGTTTTCTGTTGCTGAGTTTGGAATCTTCTACAAAGGACTGTTAATAAACTGCACCAAGTTAAAAATCAATAAAAATTCCTGTGTTGCTTAAAAACCACTTGGACTGCTTTTATACACAACTACACGTTTAAATTTATTTATTTTACATTTCTTATATACCGCACTATTCGACATCAGCGCGGTTTACATCGAACACAAAACTTCAGCACAAAAACAGTGTCTGAGTTACATTAAACAGGGTCAATAACCTGGATAACAAGGTAATTATGAATCACAGGAAAATAAACTTTGATTGCAATGTAAACTATTTACATCTTTAAATTAGAGCTAAATTAAAGCTAAAAGATACAAGATGGGAGCCCGTCTTCACTAGGCAACCGCCTAGTGGGGGCACGCCCGCCACACTATCCATTGTTTTGTGGCTTCCTACACCTCATTGAGCCTTGCAGTGCCTAAGCTGTTTCCAGCATTGGTCTACAAATGTGCATGATGAGGAGAAAAGAATTGGCATGGGCTGAAACAGGATGGATTGGGGGTAGGGTCAGTGGCTGGAACATCGTAGTGCCTGACTGTCCCCCTGCATGGACTGGGTGGCCACAGCATGTCATGCTGGGAAGGCACTCTCACACTGACCGAGCAGTGACCATGGCACGGCTATGTATCCACATAGTGCTATATAGTGTCTGGTTCTAGTGATGTGGGTGCATGTCCTGTCCTGGCGGCTCGATTACTGCATCAACTGCTGGGTGTCCATGGTTGCTCTGTGCACATACAATGTGTACTGACTTGCGGACTATCTACAGTTCGTATGTGCATGGTTGGAAAACCCCAGGGGTGAGCAGCAAGTGCAGTCCGACACTGCTTGCTGTGGATGAATATTAGACACAGGTGGGTTGGATGTGCGGTGTTCCAGGCCTACTCCCAGTGGTAATGGTGGGGCCAGCAGGACCCTAGTAACACCCCCATGCAGATATAGAAGGCATGAATACCAGGTCAAGGATATTAGCTTTCGTGTGGATTGGGTTGGTGAGGATCTGGGTATAGTCAAGAGCTTCCATGGCGTCAAGGACAGTGCTGGATTGGGAAGTGGGAGCAGAGGCTAGATTGAGGTCAGAGTATTACTAGAGGCTGGTGATTAGTTGTGAAGGAGCAGGCAGTTTCAAGGAGGATGCCTTGCACTGGGGGGCTCTATATGCCTGGCAGAGCAAGATATATTTAAGGTGTCCATTTCTTTGGTGGCGTTGGTGTCAGTGACATTTGAGCTTCAGGATTTCTTTAGAGATTAGACAGACCCCTCCACCCCTGCTGTGTGCTCTTTGATGTGAATATTGAATACGAAGGGGGATATAGCTGATTTAATAGAACAGAGTCAGAGAACCAGGTTTCTGTTATGCATAAGATGTCTAGGTTATGCTCTCTGATGAAGTCAGTGTTTGAATTTTGTTCCGATCAGAGCACATCTAATTGGGGGTGTCATTTTGCTCCGGGGGAGAGGTACCTTGTCTGAGAGAGTTGAGACCCTTGCTAATCTGCAGTGTCTTTTCTGATAATTTGTATAGATTAGAAGTGATTGATTGTGGTTTTGAATTATGGGGATCTTATTTTTATGGCCTGGGTTGGCTGGCTCCATAATGAGGGGTAGCTATCAGTAGGAGTAGTACAGCACGCAGGAAACATGGAGGAGACAACAATCTTGCTTAGTTTTCTAGTTGGTCATTGTTTTAGAAGTGTGTGTTCTGGAGGTGCAGGCTGTGACTGTGAGACGATGTCTTTCTAATTCGATGATGGTTAGCGTTTCACAGTCTAATGGCCACTCTAAGGACTACATCTAAGGGCCCTTTGGTGCAGGAACGCTGGTGCAGGTGTGCCTAAGACAGTCCTTTGATTCAGGAGGTCCGGCTCGATGATGCGGCTGCAGGGGGAGGGACTTGCCTCCACGCTGCCTGCAGCCGGTGGAGAGATCTGACCTCGGGAGTGTGCAAGGTCCTTTGCTTCGTTAGGGGGTCATCAGGGCAGCAAGGTGAGGGCGCTGCTCAAGAGGCTGTGCTTTTGTCCTTTATTTTCATTTCTTAGCCTTATATCAATCGCCCCCACTGGCATTTCAGTTTAGCTAGAAAGACTCTGTCACCAGTCATTAAAAACCCTTATATATTTTTTTATTGTTATTGTATAAATAGTTTTAATTCAGTATACATGTTTTTAAAATTTTTCATTCAAAAATAATGACTTTTCCGATCATTTCGTCAACCATTCTCTAGCCATTCAAATGCAAACTTGCAAGGCCAGGTTTCGATAAGCTGCATCAGGAGTGTGTTCAAAATCCATATGGCTGAAGATATAACCCATACTCTGCATGGAACTTTGGCAAGCAATACCATGAACAATGTACCCATGGACCTGGGATTTGAAGAAGTAATTGAGGGGGGAATTGTGTTCACCCCTTTGGTGTTCAAAAGCAGCTCAAACAGCAAAAAATGCAGTTTTGGAAATCTGCTCCTTAATAGGCTCGCCCTTGAACCTGCAGTTTTGTAAAATCTGCTGTATATGGGGTCAAACATTCCTTTTAGCTAATGTATACTTACAATATGTGAATAGATACTTTGACAATTTTGGGCTAAACCTATGTGAGATGCCCAGAATGGTACCTTTTTGGACTTTAGGGGGTAACTTTATAAGGAGCCGCCTATTTTTAGGTGCTAACAATGCTCCTAAATGTATTTTAATTATGTTTCACAAGTGGCTACTTACATTTTGTAAATTACCTTTTTTATATAATACCAACTAGTGTAAAAGTACATGGATTGTCTGCATCGTGTGCACTTTCACTGTGCGTGTGCACATGGATGGAGTTTGGCGGAGTGTGGGCAGCACAAGCAAATATGTGTATTGATAATAAAATACTTTAATTTACTTGCAAAACGTAGGGGCAGTAATGTCTTAATTTAAGGTGCAGTCTCCACCACTTATACTAGCATTTTATAAAGTCAAGTACGCCTGTGAAAATGCACATTAACTAGGCATGACTTTATAAAATTACCCTCAAGGGGTAATTTTATAAAGTGATTTTGATGCAAATGTGGCCACATGTGCATGACTGTCCTTTTATAAAATTTTGACTAGCGTAAAGGTATGCACATTGACGTGAAGGTGCTTACTTTCCTGGAAAGTGTAACTGCAGACAAAGTCTGAGTGCAATGCAAGAAGAGTTTGCAAGTACATGTGTAGATTATAATATACCTTAATAGGCCATGTGATCTTTTTCTGCCATCATGTTTCTATCTAGTCTGCCCTTCCATATCAACTACAATAGTTCCCTTTTTACCTTTAGGGATCCTCCTGTGCTTCATTATCTACCTACTGTACAGCAGGTGTAAATGTCCATGCTCGTTTTTAGAGTGTGATCTCTGCCACTCATGCTAGTATGTTATAAAGATAATTAGATGCCGACTTGCCTTCTTAAACTAGGCACCCACTTAGAAATTGCCCTCAAAGTTTGGCACTCAAAATCTGTGGCCTACAAGTATAAGTACTAGCATTTAGAGAGCTCCAAGCCCACTCTTTTTAATGTTTTTTTTTTTTTTGTGTGAAATTGCTTATCTCCAGGAACAAGCAGGAATGTAGTCTTCACATATGGGTATCGTCGGCACCAACGGAGCCTGCGCGGGTACGCTCCCCAGCATCCCTCAGCACATGCGCGCTGCTTTCCCAACTGTCCCTCTTCAGTTCTGTGTTTTCCATGGAGTCGACAGGATCTATTCTCTGTCACCGCAGAAAATTTCGTCTTGATTTTCTTTTCTTGTGGTTGCGTTTGCCTACCGCACGACGCCTACCGATACCGCCGGTTCTTTTCTTTTCTTTTCATACAAAAAAAACCAAAACGTAGGCTTTAGACTGTTTCTTTTCAGAAACTTTTTTTCTTTGGTGCTAGGCGCCATTTTGGGCAGTAGGCCCCATATTCCTAAAACATGGAAAAGCCAACTAGTGGTTTTCAAAAATGTACTAAGCGTGGCGGTACCATTTCTGTCACTGACACCCATGATTGGTGTCTGAAATGTTTAGGACCTGAACATTCTCCAACTGAATGTCTCTCCTGTATGGGGATGACTAAAAGAGGAAGACAGAACAGGGCTGCAAAGCTCGGTACCCTCTTTTCTTCAGATGCCAGATCCATTGCATCGACATCGTCAAGGGCCTCTTCTTCCTCCCATGGATCTCAGGTAACTAAACATAAAGGCCGGTCCTCAAAGGGTAGCTCTCCTGCTAAGCATCGAGAGGCCATTGGCGTTGCTCTTGAGGGAACCACACCAGCAAAACAGCCCCGGCGGGAGGCTTTGGTTTCCAAAGCAGCGATGGGGCTTCAGGATGTTCTCGAGGCCTCAACCTCGCAAGAACTACCTGTGCCATGCTCAGGGGTTCCGGCCGTCCTTACCATTACCGACATCCGGGCATCGGCAGTGTTGATAGACCAGAGGTTCCTCGCTATTGAGCGCAGCATCGCAGCTCTTCTTTCAGCTGCGGTACCACCGACACCGACGATACCGCTATCGATGGTACCGGCCCTAGTGGGAACTCTTCCCATGCCATCTCTGGCTGGAATTGACAAAGCGGTACCAGGTCAGCTCGGTACCGACTTCAATCGGTACCGGGATCGTGCTTTGCAAGAGCATCGGGGTCAGGAATACTTTGATTCCTCAGATTCCAAAGACTCTGACAATTCTGCTGGCACTAGAGGGTTTCTCCTAGAAGTCTCCTCTTCTCCCCAACGCAGAATGTCACCTCCAGAGGACATGTCATTTCAGGATACTATGTATCGAGTTCCGCCATGTCTTGGATTTCAGAAATCTTAGCTGCCATACCATTCAATGGTAGTGGAATCAGCCATACGTAGGATGAAAAGTGCAAAGAGGCATGCATCCAATCCTCCAGGTCGTGAATGCAGGACTCTGGATGCTTTTGGGCGCAGAACTTTTCAAGCTTCTATGCTTTCAGCTAGGATCAGTTCATATATCCTATATATGGGAATGTTCCTCAAGGAAGTCACAGGAGACTTGGAACTTATGGGCCCATTTCTCCCAGATGATAAGAGACAAGATTTTCTTGCTCTAGTTAAGCATGCTCAAGATGTCTCCAAGTTTTTTAATCGTGCAGCCTTTGACTGCTTCGAATGCATCAACAGAACCTCTGCTATTGCCATTGGCGCATGACGGATTGCCTGGCTACAGGCATTGGAGACTTGGGTACAGGACAAGTTAGGCAACATTCCTTGCATGGGGGAGAATCTCTTTGGCAAGAACTGGCAGGAAAAGGCTAACGAGTTAGATGCTGACAATTCTACCTTAGATAGATTGTCAAAGTCTACAGCCACTCCAGCCAAAAGGAAGCCTTATAAAAAATCCTCTTTTAGCAAAAAGAGGAAGTTTTATCCTTCCTATACCCAGCAGAGTCAAACTCCAGGTCAAGTTGCCCAAAAGGGACAAACTAGACAGCAAAAGAAGCCAAAAGGCCTGAGAGCCCAACCAGCTCTCTAGGTTCAGCCCCCTCAAGGGCTTTGACTCCTTCCTAGAGAGCTTTGCCTCCCTGCATCTGAGGGATCCCCAACCCCCCAATATTCCGGGCAGGTTATGCCACTTTGTCAACAGGTGGCATCAGATAACAGCAGAAGATTGGACTTTGTCCATTGTAGGAGAGGGGTACAAGCTTCATTTTCACAGCATGCCCCCTCCTACAATTCTAAAGCAGTTCAATTCACAAACCTCTGCAGACAATCTGCTAGATCACGAGGTCTCCACACTTCTTGCCCAAGGGGCAGTAGCGGAAGTACCCATTCTTCAACGGGGTGCAGGGTTCTACTCTCCCTATTTTCTTATTCCAAAGAAAACAGGAGGACACAGACCCATTCTAGACCTCAGAGAATTGAACAAATATCTGTTTCGAGAGAAATTCAAAATGATTTCTCTAGGAACTCTTCTGCCATACCTTCAAAGCCAGGATTGGCTTTGCTCTCTAGACTTAAAGGATGCATACACTCACATTCTCATCCATCCAGATCACAGGAAATTTTTACGTTTCCTTTTCAGGGGAAAACATTTCCAGTACAGGGTTCTTCCTTTTGGTCTGGCTTCAGCACCAAGGGTATTCACGAAATGCATGGCAGTAGTAGCTGCATTTCTACGAACCCTGGGGATTTTCATCTTCCCCTACTTGGACGACTGGCTCATTCGAGCCCCTACAGTTGCAGAGGCCAGCACTGCATTGTTCCATACAATGCAAATCCTCCAATACTTGGGAATGGTAATAAACTTCCCAAAATCTCAACTAGTTCCTTCGCAATGCCTAGAATTCATAGGAGCCTGTCTAGATACCAGACAGGCAAGGGCTTTCCTTCCACAAGCCCGGTGTCTTCGAATAATGCAACTAGCTTCTCAAGCAGCAGGCAAATCCTCCCTCACTGCTCGAGAGCTACTGCAGTTACTGGGACATATGGCATCCACAGTTCATGTAGTCCCATATGCTCGCCTCCACATGTGAGCAGCTCAGTGGACCCTCTCCACACAGTGGGCACAGGCCACGGGTCATTTGTCGGACAAAATAACAATCTCTCAATGACAAATTTTGTCCCTCCAATGGTGGCAATCACTAGAAAATCTGACAGTGGGGTCTCCTTTCCATCGACCCCTCTTTCAGGCCACCCTAACAACAGATGTATCACAGGTGGGTTGGGGAGCATACCTGAATCATCTCTGTACTCAGGGCACCTGGACTCCACAGGAGGTTGGTTTACACATAAACCTCCTGGAATTAAGAGCAATTTATTTAGCTCTTCGAATATTCCACGCCCAGCTCAGCTACAAGACAGTCCTAGTCCAGACGGATAATCAAGTAGCCATGTTCTATGTGAGCAAGCAGGGCGGAACAGGCTCTCTGTCATTATGCAATGAAGCTTTATGACTGTGGGCCCTCGCCAGAGAGCATCAAATTCACCTTCTAGTGCTATATCTTCCAGGCATTCAAAACCTTTGGGCGGACAAACTCAGTCGAGTACTGCTGCCTCACGAGTGGTCCCTCCACCTAGACCATGTGGCAAAGATATTTCATCTCTGGGGGACTCCAGACATAGTCCTCTTTGCAAGTCCACTGAATGCCAGACTTCCCCGGTTCTGTTCCAGGATTCCGGCTCACAACTGTCAGGCAAGGGATGCCTTCCTCCTTCACTGGGGTCAGGACTTCCTTTATGCCTTCCCACCCATTCCCCTCGTCAGGCTTCAGAGAGACAGGGGTCGCATGATTCTCATAGCACCATGATGGCCACGCCAAACGTGGTATTCCCTGCTTCTACATCTCTCTCAAGTGGAACCTCTGGAGTTAGGGCATGCTCCAGATCTCCTTTCCCAGGAAAACGGGACATTATGGCATCCGAATCCCCAGTCCCTGCACCTCACGGCCTGTTTACTGAAGGCTTAGACCTCCAAGATTTCGACCTGTCCCAGCAGGTAAAAGATATCCTTCAGGCTTCTAGGAAACTTTCCACAAGAAGATCTTATGCCTTCAAGTGGAAACGTTTTACTATATGGTGCTCCAAGAAGGGATTAAACCCCCTGGTCATACCCTTAGAATCAATACTAGAGTATCTCCTTCACTTATCGAATTCTGGTTTAAAGACCAATTCAGTAAGAGTCCATCTTAGTGCAATTGCAGCTTCTTATAAGCCTCTAAATGGACAACCAATTTCCTCTCATCCACTCCTATCAAGATTTATGAGAGGCCTTTTATTAACTAAACCTCCCATCAAGCCACCACCGGTGGCATTGGATCTAAATCTAGTTCTCGGGCAGCTCATGAAGCCGCCTTTTGAACCTTTGGCCACTACAGCCCTTAGGTTTTTGACCTGGAAGGTCATCTTCCTAATTGCAATCACCTCTGCCCGTCACATTAGTGAATTGCAAGCTTTAGTGGCTGATCCTCCTTATACTAGGTTTCATCATGATAAGGTTGTTCTTCGAACTCACCCACGCTTTATGCCAAAGGTGGTTTCACCTTTTCATTTAAATCAATTAATTTATCTTCCTGTACTTTTTCCCAGGCCTTAGCCTTTTACATACAAAGAACACAGCACATAGAAAGTCCTCACAACTTTTTATAGCTTTTGACCCTAGTCATTTGGGACTTTGACTCTCCAAAAGAACTTTATCTAAATGGATTGCCCAATGCATATCCTTTGCTTATGTGAGAGTAAGGGTCTTCCTCTTCAGGACCATGTCACAGCTCATAATGTGAGAGCCATGGCAGCTTCTCTGGCTAATCTCCACTCTGTGTCTATCGATGACATTTGTCGAGTAGCCACCTGGGTTTCGGTACACACCTTCACAGTCCACTACTGCCTGGATAAAGCCTCCCGTCAGGATGCAGCCTTTGGCCAAGCTGTTCTTCAAAATCTCTTTCAGACCTAAATCAACTCCTAACCACCAACCCTGGTGGAATGCCAGAGATCCATGGGAGGAAGGATTCCCACCTTCTAGGGTGGCACCTTCCTGGGGCTATCTCCCTGGCATCTTCAGCTAGGGAGTCCCCATATGTGAAGACTACATTCCTGCTTGTTCCTGGAGATAGTGTAGTTACTCACCTGTAACAGGTGATCTCCGGGAACAGCAAGAATTTAGTCTTCACAACCCACCCACCTCCCCTAGGAGTTGTCTCTCTATCTCTTTGTCTCTTTCCTCTCTTTCCTCTCTCCCTCTATCCTTTCACTCAGCTACATACTTAACTGAAGAGGGACTGTTGGAAAGGCAGGAAGGCAGCGCGCATGTGCTGAGGGATGCTCCCAAAAGCGTTCCTATTGGACGCTGGGGAGTGTTCTCGCGCAGGCTCCGTCGGTGCCGATGATACCCATATGTGAAGACTAAATTCCTGCTGTTCCCGGAGATCACCTGTTACAGGTGAGTAACTACACTTTCCCACTGTAGGTCCTATGCCTTTTAGGACTGTCTTTTTGGGCAATATAAATGTTTCCAATCATCCATTGACAACATTCGCCTGTATCATAGCAAATCCAGTAGGTGGCACTGTAGGCTAATTAATACAGGGTCTGAAAAGCATTTAGTACAGCAAGTTACCTTCATAATAAAAAGTTGAGAGATGGCAATGTTTAGATGCAATGCAATGCATCCCATGAAGTCAACAACATTCAGATAGATGGTTAATTGTAGCAGTTAGTGGTGCTTTTACCGTTTAATCCTTTTGTCATAGCTCTTCTATATTTGTTATCCGATTTCACTGAATCCATACTTCCACAGAAAGCTCATGAATTGTGAATATGTTAGAGAATTATTTTTAGATGAATACCAGATCCAATATTGAAAAGTATTTGTGTTTTGTATCATTAACCTAGGTGCTTTCTTTTTATTTATTTTAAACATTTACATGCCACATTTCTCGACCGAAGCACAGTGGCTAAAAATGTTACGCAGTAACTAGAATACAAGATAAAACAGTGGCACAATAATTCATTCCTAAGGAATTTCCATTTCTTAATTTAAAAACTAGCTTAACTGTAAGCTTCTCTGAGGAGGAAAGAAGACTCCAAGTCTCTTATCCACGCTTCCCTGGAGCGGATCAAAATTAATTCACATGAGTCTGTACACTAAAACATGCAGAAAAATTATTAGCTTGCATGTTAAGCATCTGAACTTGGTTTATTTTTGGGGGGTTCAGCTCATTCCTCTCTCGGTAGTAGCTCAAGACAAGTTGCATTCTGCTACAGGAGGTAGTTTTCCTGTCCTTTGGGGCCTCGCTATCTAAAGTCTGTACCTGAGAATTAAGTGACTTGCCCAAGATCACAAGGAGCGTTGGTGGGATTTGAACCCTGGCTTCCATGGTTCTCAGCTCACTGCTTTAACCACTAGGCTAGTCCTTCACTCCTAGTATTAGATGCAGTACATGCACTTACTAAAAGGTACACACTGGATAGAGCATGAGCCCTTTTGGCATGTACATAAGCTGCATCTCAAAATTCCCTAAGAACATAATTTAATTTAATTACATTGCTTATAATCTGCTTTTACTATCGAAAGGCATACAGAGCAGAATACAAAACTATAATAGCAGTACAAGAAACAGATCATATCAAATACAATCTAAAAATATTTCCTCCAAATCATAAAGAACTGTCAAACTGGGTCCATTAAGCCCAGTGTCCTATTACAAAAAGCGGCCAATCCAGGTTACAAGTACCTAACATATCTCAATAGTAACCAGTTCCATGCTTCTTATCCCCACGGATAAGTAGTGGTTTTCTCTTGGACTACCTTAATACTGGTTTATGGACTTTTCCTCCAGGAATTTGTCCAACCCTTTTTCTAAACCCATCTACACTACTGGCTTTTGCCATTTTCTCCAGCAATGAGTTTCAGAGATTAATTATATCTTGAGAGAAAAATATTTTCTCCTATTTGTTTTAAATATATTATTTGTAGCTTCATGGCCCTAACCTCTTAAGTCTTTTCTCATAGAGAGTTGTTCCATTCCCTCTATCATTTTGGTTGCCCTTCTCTGTACCTTTTCTAATGCCACTAGATCTTTATTGAGAAGCAGAAAGCAGAATTGTACACAATACCATGGAGCGATACAGAAGCATTATGATATCCTTTGTTTTATTCTCTATTCCTTTCTTAATAATTCCTAAAATTTGGTTGCATTTTGGCCACCAGCATGCACTGAACAGAAGATTTCAATATATTATCTACAATCGCATTTACATCCTTTTCCTGGTTGGCGACTTCTAATGTGGAACCTAAAATTGTGTATCAATAGTTTTTGGGTTATTTTTTCCTACATGCATCACTTTGCACTTGTCCACATTAAATTTAATCTGCCATTTGGATGCCCAGTCTCCCATTCTTACAAGGTCCTCCTGCAGTTTCTCACAATCTGCATGCAATTTAACAACTTTGACTAATTTGGTGTCATTGGAAATTTAATTACTTTGCTGCTTGTTCTTAATTCGAGGTCATGTATAAATATATTAAAAAGCACTGGTCCCACTCCCAATACAGATCCCTGCGGTACTCCCCTATTTGCCTTTCTCCATTGAGAAAACTGTCCATTTATCCCTACTGTTATCTATCTCTCAGCCGGTTTCCAGTCCACAGTAGGACATTACCTTCTATGTGATGACTTTTTAATTTCCTCAGAAGTCTCAGATGTTGGACTTTGTCAAATGCTTTCTGAAAATCTAAATGCACTATAAGGGGGGTAGTTTTAGAAGCCCTACTTGGAGCTGTTTTAGAAAGCTGGGTATATAGACAATCCCCGGCACGAGCACATCCATGTAGCACAGAGGCATGGTGGAAGCATACCCTGGGCTGAGTTGGGGAGATGCATGTTGCAGTGCTTTTACAGAATGACAGTGTCAGGCCTTGGATGCTGAGGTGTCCGTGCCTCTACCTGCTCCTGACCATGAATAAGGTGTAAAAAGATGCTTGTTTCAGGGCTTCAGTGGTTCCAGGGGGAAGAGCAAAATGCGCTTTCATCACCACAGTTAGTATTTCCTGGATGAAGAAATTGCTTCTAAAGACATACTCAAAACATATTTACTGACCTGCCGCCACATGTCTGATTATCTGAAATGGCCAGCCAGGACGTGTTAGTCTCATAACCTAGTCATGCTCCCCTCCCCCCCCCCCTTATGAAATATCCCAGCCAGGACATCAGAATACCCAGTTCTCTGGGTGTGCAAGTCAGGGACATCAATATTTGTAACATGATCTACACCCTTGCACATACCAGGTCTCGCTATCTGTGCAGGCCTGTTGGCACAACCGGTTACTGGGATGTTCATCTTTCAGGGTAGAAACAGAGTGATTTCAGAAGACACTTATGTGCTTCCCTTCACTGCTGCCACACCCCCCGATTTTTGGATTTTGTGCTGTGGACATTCCAGATTCTTCCCAAACATTCCTTCTAAAATGTCACTTCACATCATCTGGCTCACCTTTCTCCACATGGTTATTCACACCTTCAAAGAAATGAAGTAGATTAGCAAGGCAGGACTTCCTTTGGCTAAATCTGTGTTGACTTTGTCCCATTAAAACCATGTCTGTCCATGTGTCCATTTATTTCATTCTTAATAATAGATTTCACCATTTTGCCTTGCATTAATGTTAGGCTTACCAGTCTTTAGTTACATGGATCACCCTGGAGTCCTTTAAACCCCCCCCCCCAAAAACCCACCTGGTAGCATAGACAATTTTAATGATAATTTAAAAGTGACTAATAGAGCAGTATAGAAAAGTTGCTAAAGAAATAAATAGTAACTACTAGTCGCAGCAGTGTACATGGAAAAGATAGAACATAGGTAACAATAAATGCAACTTAATAAGGTGAAGAACTATTTACATAAAATTGTGTGGGGGTTAAGCGTGAACATAGTCCTTTTGTGGTGGGTGGACAGTTAGGAGTCTGATCCAGGAAGAGGAGGGCTTTTAGTTTATGGCGGAATTCAGCTAGGTCTGTGAGTGAATGTAATTCCGGGGTGAGGGAGTTCCAGATGGTGGATGCATAGAAGGAGAAGGCTTTGCTGGTAGTGTTGGTGTGGGTGAAAGCACTTCAACTGATAGGAGGTTATGATTGGCTGACCTTCTTACTCTCTTGTTGAGAGGTTTTTGCAGAAGAGGGCAAAGAATGTTCGCTGAAAGGTGGTGGATGGTCTTAAGCGCTGCAATTTCATCTTTGAGTTCTCTCAGCATTCTTGAGGGTATACCATCTGCTAAAGGCGAATTGCTGCTCTATTTGTTCTACTACATCTTCCAGATTCACTGAGATTGGTTCAGCTCTTCTGACTCATCACCTTTAAATACCCTTTTTTGGCATGGGTAGCTTCCTTACATCTTCCTCAGTAAAGACTGAGCAAAAAATTCATTGAAGGTACATTTTAGAAAGGTTTAGGTGAAATCTGGGATGTTCATGTCAAAATAAATGAAATTCTGTGGGAGTGGCAGCAGTGAAGGTGTACGTGTGTAAATGACATCTAAAATCACCTTATCTCCACCCCAAAAGAGAAATGGGCCCGTTGTGAGAGAGAGAGAGGGTTGAGTATGTGCAGAACAAGGGGTCAGACATGCAGAAAACTGGCTGATTTCAGAAACATGGCCACGTAAACATGCATGTACCGGTATTTCAGGATGTACACTTGTATATGTTGCCACATACAGACTCACAGCAGCAGACCATAAGACCTCACTATCTACTAATTTTTTTTGAGTTGGTGAAAAATATTGTGCGAATGAGGGGGCATTCTCTTCTTCCTTGTACTGTTGATAGTCGGCAGAAGCAAGCACTTTTCAAATGTCTGTTTGTACTTAGGTGAAAACACAAAATAGTGACCAAACCCCACTCAAAATATCTAAACCAAAAGTCTCAAAGGGTGAACATGCACCAAAACCATATAAAAGACCTAAAGAGGACGTCAAAGACACTGTATGAGCTTCCTCTTCAGTGTTTTAGAGAGCCCTAAACAGATACCACTAAACTCATCTGTCCCCTTTGTCTTAAACAGTCATCTATTTTTTTTTATGTTCATTTGCTTATTAATAAAACTTATGTCTCACAGTTGCAAATTTCAAAGGAATTCCCCACACACTTATCGAATTGAAGGAAATAATTATAACTTATCTTTCACACAGCATCATCTTCACACATATAGCATCTTGCTTGACGAAATGAAATTCATAAAAGCCATTGCTTAGCTTAGTCCAACAGCCTGGCTCACAAATGGCCCAACATAGATGTTTCAGCATAAATGCTTTTATCAGGGGCCATCACTTAATGTAACTTTCAAAGCAACAGCACACAATACACCTGGCAAACAAAAAGACTCTGTAATGAGATAACCGCCATTACCCACAGTTTTAAAACCCATCTGAACTAAAGCGGTGAGTGTTCTGTATCATTGGTGGTATATGTTTTGATTTGCTCCTGTTCTCAGCTATACGTAGGGAAGACTTCATGAACTCTACCAACTTGATTAACTGAACATAAGAGCAAGATTCAACATACTAAAGTTATTGCTCCCTTGATTGCACATCGTCAATCAGCAGGTTTGTTTTCAAATATGCAGTGTTGGAGAATGTGTGCATTTATTGAAACTAGAGGGTGATACGGACTCTCTTTTGCAGTGGGAACAGTATTGGATGTATTGTCTGCAGATGGTCTCTCCCTTAGGCTTGAATGCTGAGTTGGAGTGGAATGCCTTCTATTAAAAAGACTTGGGGTTGATTCTATGCTGCAGTATTGTGCATGATGCTATGGACCTTTCCTCCCTGGAGTGCACCTTTTACCCCTTGATCATCTAATGGTCCAACTGATTTCTGGCTTTTTGCTTCAAATATACCTGAAAGTTCTTATTGTTTATCTCTATGGCAGGCTTCTTTTTGAATTCTCTATGCCTTCCTTATGCTTTGCATTTAGTGTAACTTGCCAGTGCTTATTCTGTTTCCTTTTTCTTCATTTGGTTCCTTTTTCCATTTGTAAAAGATTGTTTTGGTTCTAATAGCCTCTTTCACCTCACCTTTTAATCATGCTGGCTGTTTTGGCCTTCCTTTCATCTTTCTTAATGTGTGGGATACATCTGGTCTGGACTTCCAAGATTTGTTTATTTGTTCTTTTTTTTAAGCATCCACACCTGATGTAAACTTTTGATCTTTGTAGTTTTTTTGTTTAATTATTTTCTTCATTTTATCATAGCCTCCTTTGTGAAAATTAAATGCTGACACAGTAGATTTCCTTTGCATGCTTACTCCAGTTATTAAGTCAAATTTGATCAGAGTATGATCCCTAGTGACAAGTAATTTAGCTCTTGTACCAAATCCTGTGTTCTGCAAAGGACTACGTCTAGAATAGCTCCTTCTTTAGTTGGTTGGTTCCTGGACCAGCTTCTCTATGGAACAATCATTTATTTCATCTAGGAACTTTACTTCTCTAACATGTTCTGATATGACATTTTATCCAATCAATTGGGTAATCAGAATTGCCCATTATTATTGTGTTACCAATTTTATTAGCTTCCCTAATTTCTGATAACATTTCATCTGTCTACTCATTCTGTCTAGGTGCACAATAGTAAACTACTACCACTATTTTCTTCCTCTTTACACATGGCATTTCTATCCATAGAGATTATATAGCAATAGACCTTATAATCAAGTCACACCAAAAACACACTCCAAATAGTTAGTTATTATAGTCCAAACAGTTGTTCACCATGCAGAATGCATTCATATAAAGATATTTAGAAACAAAACTGAGCTGATTAAATGGCGCTCCATTCCAACTTTGGCTGATAGTTTCACCCATAACTAGCTTCATCAGGGATCTCTCCCAGACGGCAGCAAGACCACAAACAAGACTCTTCTGCACATGCACAGTGTTTTTATTGGCAGGAGAGTCTTGTTTGTTGTTTTGCTGCTGTTTGGGAGAGATCCCTGATGGAAGCCAGTTATGGATGAAGTTGGAATGGAATATAACACAATTTTGGAATGGCATGTGACAAAGCTTGTAGTGAATGCTATATGGCATAACAACAACCTATGGTTATCAGCTTTTGCCGTCAGATAAGTGATTTGTCTTTTTTTTTAAATTAACTTGATTAATTTTTCAGTACACAACCAACAAACGGCCATCATATTCAGCAGCCCTTGCCAACATGTCTCTCCCTCTTACCCGGATATTGCCATCTCATTTCCATAATGTACACAGAGCTTTGAGCGATACAGCCTTTGTGCTCAGACCAATAACACACGCAAGGGGATTGCTGCAAACCCCCCCCCCCCTCGGAGCTAATATGCTTGGCTTTGGTGGTGATGATCCAATATTGTCTTACATTACTCCTAATAGCCTCCCAACCCCCTTCCCCCCCATTGCCTTTGGGAAAGAAGCTAGGAAGGTATTCCATAGCCACCTATAGTGAACGACCCCCACAGTTTGAGGCATGTTGCGGTTAGGCGCAGTTCCATCTGGGAAACTGGTGCATAGCATTTATTCACTGTGGGAAAGAGGGTGTTTCCTCACCTACCCAATATTGTAGTAAGAGCTTCTTAATGCACCCTACTCCATGCAGGATCCAGCAGAATTCCGCTTTCCACAGTTTTTTCTCCTGCAGTGGATCTTCCTCCCCCAGGAGTAGCAGACTGTGCATCCAATCAATTGGCTGCTTCGGCACTTTTCCCATCCTTTGTAGCACACTGCTCCATATCTCCGACAGCCCTGGGAATTCTAAAAACATATGCTGGAATGTCGCTACATGTGACCGACACTTTTCACAGCTGTTTATGACCCAGATGCCCAGCCGAAACCCTCTCTCCCTTGTTAGATATCTCCTGTGTAAGATTTTGAATTGCATTTCCCTGAAATGGGTTGCCGGGTATTGTGTGGGGTTTTGACCAAACAGCTTCTCTATTTGTTCCTCCATGATCTCCTCTCCTAATTTCTCTGTCCAAGAGGTCACTAAGTTCTGCAGACGTGGTGTGGAGACCGCATCGCATAACATGCGATACCAATTCCCTAAGCGATTCCAGTGGGGCTGCAAATTTCGGAAATCAGTGTCACTATCTCGTTCTTCCATCCCTCCCGCCCCCCTTGCCATGCCATGTTTGCCAATAATGTCATAGTTGGGTATACTGGTTGAAATGGGTCTGGGATAAGTCTAAGTGTTGTCGAACAACTTCCCAACCAGGCAGCTTTCCCTGCTCCCACTTCATCAGCTGGCCCAAGTCTAATTGATCGTCTTTGTTCCAGCACTGGAAATGACTTTTACCCACCCCTGGCAGGAAACCCGGGTTGCCGGTCACTTGAAGAGAAGGCGTATTGGTCCAGCTACGCTCCATGTTTTCTTTTCACCCACCATTTCCATGCTCAGCAAAATCACTTCAGCAGGGGTCAAAATGCCAGGCTGTCCAGAGCCACTGTGCTAAAGTGGAGTAAGCTTAGCAGCCCATAGGAGCTGCACCAACTGCCCAACAACCCTTCCGGGGCATATGCCCCACTGCCTGTGTAACTGTCATGCACCCACCTCATGAGTGCAGCGACATTGTACATCCGGATGTCTGGCAGTCTGGTTCCCCCCTTGTCTCTACTCGCAATTAGTTTCACATAGCCTATCCGCGTCTGCCTACCCTGCCAGACAAACCTCTGCATGATACTTTTAAATTCGCGTTCATCCTTTCAGCTTACCCAAACTGGTAGCATCTGTAGTTGGTACAAGATTTTTGGTATGATTGCCATGTTCAGAAGTGCTATCTGGCTGTATAGAGACAAAGGCACATCCGCCCATCTGGTGCACTAATGTCGAATCTGCTGTATCTTCCCTTGTAAAGCTGGTACACCTGCTTCATGTCCTTGTGCAGATAAATATCCAAGTTGCGGAGCAGCCCCATGGACCACCTAAACACCATGCTGTCGTCGTCCCCTCACCCGTCCATCTCCTAGCATACGTGCTTCTGACTTTCCAGGAAGCTACCAAATTGCGCCAACAGATTTTGCACTGCTTCCCATCCTTCGTCTGTATGATGCATGCTGATAAGCATATCGCCTGCAAATAAGTTGATTTTACAGGTGGCAGCACCCTTTTCCACCCCCTGTATGGTATGCTTGGCCCTGATCTTTTGTACAAAGGGCTCCAAAGTTGAGATAAACAAAAGAGGCAAGAGGGGGCAGCCCTGCCATGTACCCCTTTCCAGCGGGAAGGGCTCCACCAAACCTCCATTCACCAAGATTTGAGCAAGTGGTGCCATATATAATGTGCGAACCCATTGCACAAAAAAACCTTTATACCATAGCATGGTAGTAGCCAAACTAGATATTCCCAGGATACCTTATTGAATGCTTTCTCCATAACCAAACTCACCAGTGCAATTGCCTCTCTCGTCCCCCCCCCCCCCCGTTATGCCGAAACATCATCAACGCCTGCAAAATATGACTAGCTCCATTCTAACCTTATACAAACCTGACTTGGTTGGAGTGAACCAGCTGGAGGACTACACTGGCCAACTACCGAGCCAGTACAGCAGCAATAATTTTTACATCCTGATTTGAGCAGAGAGATAGACCGATAGACGTCTATTTTCTCCAGGTTCCGCTCTCGTTTTGATAATAGTACAATGGTGGCCCTATTCGTGTGGATTCCCAATTGGCACTTGGCCACTGCTGCCTCACCCATCTCTGCCAGTCTTGATGCAATCAAGTTGCTCAGGATTTTATAAAATTCTGGCCCCAAACCATCTGGCTCCCGGGGCCTTTGCTGGCACTAACTTTTTGATGACCCCTTGAACCTCCTCACACTGCAGTGGTTGGCTCAGGGATGCACACTGGTCTGCACTGATGGTGGGAAGCTCCAATCCCTGGAAAGTCTTCCCTGTCCCGCGGATTCTGTGCTCAACTTTATAGAGCTCTTGGAAAAAAACAGTAAAACTGTTGGCTGTTTCCTCCTCCCTAGTCAATAGTCCCATCTGCTTTTCACAAGTGGGTTACTGTGATCTTCAATTTGGCTGGGTGAAACAGATTTGCTAAGAACTTCCCAGTTTTGTCACCCCATTTGTATAGTTTGTATTTATAGAGCCATATATTCCTTATGGCCCCCTGTTACAGAATAGCTTGAACCTTGTGTTTGCCCTCCTGCAGTTTTAGGTGATCGGGTTCCGTCTTGGTGTGCATGTAGGTCTCTCGGAGACCTTTAAGGTCCTTTAGGCTTAGTGTTGCCTGAGATTGCCGTTGGCTATGGGCTATATACCCCACGATTTTCCCCCTTGATTGCCTTTGTGGCCTCCCAGTACACCACTGGCCCAACATCTTCCACCCGATTGTCCCCGCTCATAGTCCAACCAGGCTGTCTGCAAGAGTCTGCGAAATTCCGGACTTGCGCCCAGGTTGGGTTAAGCCTTCACAGCCGGTTCCCACTGGCTCCCATTAGTGTAATGGCTATTTGGACCGTGGCATGGTTGGAAACCATTTGAGGGTGTATGGCAGCTCAGTTAACTTAGAGAACAGCCTTTCCGCTATATGTAATCTAGTCATCTATGTAGCTTGTGTGGCCCTGAATAGTGCATGTACTCAGTATCGAGAGGGTGGAGCGTGCACCATGCATCAATTAATTCTAGTTCCTGAATAAACAGATTGACCCCCGCCCTCTAGTGTGCTGAGTGCAGGGTGCTGTTCTAGAAGGTTCACTATCTATGGTGGGGTCAGCGACCATATCGAGATCCCCCCCCCATCCATCCCCAGTATGATCTGGTAGTCCTGGGAACCTGCCACTTTAGCAAACAGATCTAAAAAGAAGCTATGCCGATAGACATTAGGAGCATATATGCTGCCTAGCAGCGTTTTCCTTCTATTAAGTGCACACTAAACTAGTACATAGCGCCCTTCTGAATCCTTTACTACTTTGTGTTTCAAAGGTGACTCTTTTTCCTAATAGGATTGCCACTCCCCTCTGGCGAGCGGTATAGGAGGCCGCTATCACTTCCCCAACCTAGTGTCTTTTCAATTTGCTGTTTTCTGTAGCTGTTAAGTGATTTTCTTGCAGCAATGCGACCTCTGACCCCAGGGCTTGGAGATATGTGAGCAATTTCTCCCTCGTCACAGGGGAATGTAACCTCCCCCCCCCCCCCCACATTCCAGGTCGTGACTTTAACTGCCATCATAGCGCCACATATGGGAGTGATATGTATGCTAGAATCCTATTTTTGTGCTCTTGCAGGGACATTCCAGCTCTGCCCTCTACCAGTGGCTGTGGCCCCTTCGCCCCAGCTGTGTATCCAGGCATTGTGCAGCACTCCCCCCTCCCTGCAAATGTCCTACACAGTCTCCCAAATCCTCCCCTGTTCCCCCCCTTCCTCCCTCCTTGCCCTCCCCAATCCTACCCTGACCACTCATTCATACCATTCCACCAGTCACTCATATCCTTCCCCATTCCTCCCCCCCTAGTCAGCTGCCCATCCACTATTTACAATTACAACAACCTAACTTTGCACACTAAAAAGCTAATAAACAATGAGAAACCCTGTCCCAAATGCAGCCTCCCCCTCACCCTGCCTTCATCCCACCTTACAACAACAACTCTCCTGTGTAGTAATTGCTGCTTGTTGCTATGGTAGTCCCAGCATTCAGGGTTCCAAAATACCCTCATTAGTTCCTGTGCTGTGTCCCAATACAACTGGCAGACTAGAAAGCAAAGACTGTTGCCTATCAAGCTGTAAGATGCTATTCTTCTGGCCTTGCAATATGTGACATGGAGACAGCACCGAATTCAGTCCTGGCCACTTAAGGCAGGTGCATTACACAACCATCTCTCACTTGTCATTTACAACCTCTGGTCCCCCATTTAAGGACTCCGCAGCTTGTGACAGGTCTGCGCACACTGGCTGGTTCATTACTCGGCGGCCCTCCTCCACTGGGTTCAAGAAATTTGTATTTCCAGCTACCTCCACGTTGAGCTTGTGCGGGTACAGCAGGGCAAAGCACACCCCATGTTTGTGCAGTTCCAAGCAGACAGGTGTGAATTTGCGCCGTTTAGCAGTGACCTGGCTGAAATAGTCATTGAAGAGGAGAATTTTTTGATTATTGTATTCCAGTGGTTGTTTTTGGTGGTATTCCCACAGGATACGCTCTTTCTCTGACCAGTTTATGTACCTAGCTATAGCTGCACGAGGTCTAGTATACACTGCTATCTTTGGCCCAATCCTGTTGGTGTGTTCACAGCACCAGGCCCACTCTGCTGCTGGTAGGCCCAGCTTTTCAGGTAGCCATTGCTGGAAATATTTGTAAAGGTTGGCCTCTCCAACGCTTTTGGCAAGTCCAAGCACCTGCAGGTTATTCCACCTGGCCCAGTTTTCTTGCTCTTCTAACTGCTCCTACAAGTTTTTCACATTCTTTTGTGAGCCATGACACTGTGCCTTTGAGCCTGTCAGTGAGGTCCTCCTGGGTTGCCACGCAGTTTTCGACTTCGCTGACTCGTGCCGCTTGTACTGGCAAGGATTCTTTTATGCCATCCAACGTCAACTGCAGTTGATTAAGTCTGTCTTCCAACACTGCTGTACCACCTGGGAGATTTAAGTTGCTAGGTCTCCTGCTCCCCTGCTTGCCAGCTTTGCGTGTTCTTCTGCCATTTTGCTCACTCAGGGTTTTGCTGCTGTGTTTCTCTTTAGAGTCTTGTGTGGCATGCCCCTCACACCTCTCGTTCCATGGCCACTCTGTCAGGCCATGTCGCTGATCTAGTTTCTTGCTGGGGTAGCTTTTTTACTTTTTTAGCTGTATTTCGCTGAATATTTTGAGCGTGATGAAATTGTGATTGGTAGTTTCAACCTTGCAGATGTAATGTTGTTGAATGAACTCTCTCTTCTTTCTAAATATATTTATATGCAGCGCTGTACCCAGCCCTGTGTGAGCAGTGCAGCCGCAAGAGCGAAAAGAAATAGGGGCACATTTGGGGCTGCCAGCCTCAGCTTCTCCCCCACCATGCTGCCTACCCTTGCCCCACTGCCGTTTTTCATGTTTTCTTGGTGGCAGCGGCAGCAGCGGAATCCAATTCTTAAAAACAAAAAACAGGTGGGTCTTTCTGTCTCTGCACTTGGATGCAGGTCTGATACCTCCTCCTTCTGATGTATGCTCGCATCACAGGAGGGAGGGACCAGACTAGCCATTCAAGCGCGGAGTTGCAAAGACCCGTGTTTGAATGGCTGGTCTGGTCCCTGTGATGTGAGCATATGTCAGAGGAGGGATGAATAAGACCTACATGCAAGTGCGGAGTCAGACCCGCATGGTTTATTTATTTTTTAGAATTGTATGTCCATTGCTGCTGCCGCCGCCAACACCGCTAAGGAAATGAGAAAAGCGGCGGCGGCGGCGGAGTAAGGACAGACAACACCGGGAGCCAGCTGGACATTGGAGATGTAGGATAAGGCAAGATGCTGGGCATGGGCGCAGCATCTTGCCTTATCCTACATCTCCCAACCTTGGCACTCGCAAGAAATTAGACAAATAAAGAGGGAACTTAGAAAAATTGAAAAAAGATGGCGGAAAACTAACTCAAATAATGACAGAAATTTATACAATGAGAAACTAGACGACTACAGAAAAACAATAAATGCATCTAAAAAAGCCTTTCATACAAAATTACTAACAAATTCCCTCAATCGTCCCAGAGAATTATTTGAAATAGTTAAAAAAGTATCAAACCCTCCTAATACAGATGTCACCCCTATTAACCCACAAACTCTTGTTGACAATTACATAACTAAGCTCTCTCCACTATCAGACCCTCCAATTCCACTAATTTACTCCAACCCAAAGCCTGATCACATATGGGATAAATTTCATACTGTAACACTAAAAGAACTGGATAAGGTGATCTCAGATATTAACACAACCACTTCTAGTCTTGATCCCTGCCCAGTTAGCTGGATCAAAAATACTAAACCACTCCTAGCGCCCTACATTCTAAAATATAGCAAATTTTTCTCTCACACATGGTACTATGTCAACCATCCTAAAGACAGCCTCGATTAGACCTATTCTGAAAAACAAAAAACTAGACAATCTTGAACCCTCTTCATATAGACCTATCTCTAGCCTTCCATTTATGGCAAAGATTATAGAAAAAATAGTATATAATCAACTTCAGGATCACATTGAAGTTCATGCCCCCTTAGATTCACACCAATACAGCTTTAGACCATACCATAGTGTAGAAACACTTCTTGCAGTTATCTTTGATGATATTCTAAAATACATTGACATATCAAAACAAGCAGTATTACTTATATTTTTGGATATATCAGCTGCCTTTGATTCAATTAACCATCGTATCCTTTTTGAAAGACTCAAACAGATTGGTATACATAGCACTATTCTTGCATGGTTCCAATCATATCTAACTGATCGATCGCAACAGGTAAAAATAGGAAACCATACATCTAAAACCTATACGCAAAAATAAGGAATCCCACAAGGTTCTGCATTGTCAGCTCTAATCTTTAACATATATTTACAACCTATATGCCGCCACATTCAACAGTGCAAATTAACATCATCAGCATAAATTGCATATTTTATGATTTATCTCCCTATGGACATAGACTCCCTGGACTTCTCCAATATCAAATCATGCTTCACTAAAATGACGCAATGGCTAAATGAACACAATCTACACATTAACTTCAAGAAAACAGAAGCATTATTTGTTTCTAGAAATCAAAAATTTACCCCTCCAACAGAAATAAAAATTGAAAACATAAGCATCCCCATAAAAGATGAAATAAGATACCTTGGCGTTATCATAGACAGAACGTTAAGTCTAACAACACACATCAGGAATACAACAAACACAATATATAATAAATTAAGATATCTTAAAAATCTAAAACCATTATTATCAAATCTGGACTTCAGATCAGTCCTTCAAGCCCTGATCCTGCCTCACTTAGATTTTAGTAACATAATTCTTCAAGGTATTCCAAAACATGCTTTACACCAACTAAAAGTAGCACAACATGTTGCTTGCTGCAAGAATGCTTATAAATGCAGGTCCAACTGAACACACAACCCCTATACTCTACAAACTTCACTGGTTACCTATAAAAAGTAGGATAAAATATAAAGTTATCATAACAACGTTCAAACTGATAAGAGATATAGCCCCATCATACCTAACTGATCTACTGACAATTCATTCAAGGACCAGAACAGTGAGACAAAGGAACATGAACACACTACTTGTTCCAAACAACTTTTCAAAACTCAATAAAACTACAACAAATAGGGCATTCAGTTTCAATGCTCCTTTAATATGGAACGCTCTGCCGGATAAACTCAGAGATATCACAGATCTTTCAGCATTTTGAAAAGATCTTAAAACTCACTTATTTATAGAGTACTTTGGAGACTCATTCCCAATAGATGAAATATTTCTCACTTAAACTCATGTATACTCATATTCATTAATTCACAATTTACTTTTTCCTTTTTCTTACTCTATCTTACAATACCCAATTCTCCACATTATCACATTTACTCTTTACACTAATAATTCTAGTGAACTACAATACATTTTTCCTTGCTCAGATAAGATTTTTGAAATTTGTAAATATTTAAATCTGTATATATGTTTAAACTATCTATATACCTAATCAGCATTTACTCAGCATTGTAACCCTCAAATTACCATTTTTATTATATACAATTTAATGTTCACTGTAATTTCAATTGTTTGAATAAGTTTCAATGTAATGTTCAAGTTTTGTTCTATGTAAACCGCTTTGATTTTTCTGAAAGGCGGTATATAAAACCGTTCAATAAATAAATTTATGGCTTGGTATGGCTCTGTTTTATATGAATGCATTCTGCATGATGAAGAACAATGTTTGGACTATAATAACTTATTTGGAGTGTGGGCTTTGGTGTGACCTGATTATAAAGTCTATTGCTACAGTCTCTATTGCTATAGTATATATATTTGTAGCACTTTTTGGTGGTTATATTTGTGTGTATCCATAGAAATTCTACAGTGTATTTTGTTTCCTGCAGAACTTTTATTCTATTTGACTCCGTACTCTCTTTAACATATAGCACCACTCCTCCACCAGTTTGATCCATTCTGTCATTGTGATGTACCCTGGTATCACAATGTCCCACTGCATATTCTCAGGGGCGGCCCAAGGGGGGTGCGGGGCCATGTGCGGAGATTAATTGCGGGGCCTCATTTCCATAGGGAGTCTCATTCGCTTAAATATTTGCATAATGTTAACATGCATTTTTAGTAAACATGCTTCTTAATGAGTGTCTGGGTAAAGAAAGACTAACAGATTTCTACATTGCTATATTCCAGTGCCAACCGCCTGGCCCATTAGGAAGTACTATAAACACTGACCATTTAGAACTCATAGCAAATCCACCATATCATAACAGCTCTGCCAGGACTCACAAAGCACCAAACCCTACCTATCAAAAGGCAACACTGCAAATCTCAGAGAATACCAATGCATCTCCTACTGGGGAAAGAGAACAAGTGACATGGTCAAATAGAAACTAAATGAACAGAATACCTCAGCTTGGTTAAAATGCAGAACACAGACCGTCACCAAGGAACAAGGGATCACAATTTAGAAATAGGAAGACAATAATTAAACTGGGAACCCCAAAAACCAAACTTGGGATGTACAACAACACTGGAGAAATAAAACTATAAATTAATTTCCTCTTGTACTAAGCAAAACACAAAAGACGTTAACGATGCACATTTCCCAGAGCTGATATATTCCAGTTAATAAATTCAAAATAAAAAAGTACTTTTCTACCTTTTTGTTGCTTGTGCATTTTCTTTTTCAGTTGCAATTGCTCCAGTCACTTTCTTCTGGTTTCCTTGTGTCTTCTGCGAGTTATCCATTTGTCCTTTCTTCTCTTTTAGATTTTTTCCAAATTTTTTTCTCTATATCTGCTTTAACATACTGATCTTTCCCCTTTAGCTCTTTCCTCCATTTCTTTCCATATTCCTTTAACATCCACTCAAATTTCACCCTTCCATTCTCAATTTCCACTTACTCTTCCAATACCTGGCCCATCGTAGACTTTTCTTCCCTCCCACACAAAATATCTTTTCCCCTCTCCATTCTCATTCCCCATCCCTTTCTAGTCCTCCCCCAAAATCAGCTCCTATAGTTCTAGACCCACCCAGCATCTGCCCCCTTCTAGTCCCAGTCTCCCAAGCTTCCACATCAGCCCATTTCCAGTCCTAGCCCCCCGTATGTTGTTTTCCAGTTCCATTCCAGCCCCCCATCAGCCCATTTCCAATCCAAGCTCCCCCATCAGCCCATTACCAGCCCTATTCCAACTCCTATCAGTCCACTTCCAGTCCTATTCCAGTCCCCCATCAGCCCATTTCCAGTTCCATTCCAGTCCCCCATCAGCCCATTTCCACTCCAAGCTCCCCCATCAGCCAATTTCCAATCCTAGCCCCCTTGTCAGCCCACTTCATCCTATTCCAGTCCCCATCAGCCCATTTCCAGTCCTAATCCAGCTCTTCATCAGCCCATTACCAGTCCAGGTTTCCCCCCACCATCGCAGCCCATTTCGTCCGTTCTCCCCCACCATCGCAGCCCATTTTCAGTTCTATCCCTCCCCACCATCACAACCCATTTGCAGTCCATTCCCCCCATCACAGCCCATTTCCAGTCCGTTCCCCCATCACAGACCACTTGCAGCCCTCCACCCATCACAGCCCAGTCTGTTCCCCCCCATCACAGCCCATTTCCAGTCTGTTTCTCCCCCCTCCATCACAGTCCATCCAGTCCTAGCCGCCCCCCCTTCCGAAGAGCCCCGCATCGTCTAAGGGGCTGCTGAGGGAGCCGGGGAAGCCCGCGCGAGAGCCCGGCTCCCTCTGCACAGCCCGCCAGCATGAAGAGCTTTTACCTTCACGATGGCGACTGTTTCAATGAAGCTGCGAATGCCGGGAAAGGTTAAAGGCAATGCCCTTTAACCTCTCCCGGCATTCACGGCTTCATTGAAACAGCCACCAGCATGAAGGAAAAGGCTCTTAACGCTGGCGGGCTGTGCAGAGGAAGTCGGGGCCTTGCGCGGGCTTCCCCGGCTCCCTCTGCAGCCATCCATTGAGCGAAAATGTGGTTTGCGCGGGGCCCTGTGCAAACAACATTCTCGCTCAATGGACGAGCCGGCCCTGCGTATTCTTCTATCAGAGCTATGAGATGCCTATTATATCTAACAATTCCATCTTATTTTTTAGGCTTCTAGAGTTTGTATAAAGACATTTCAAGGTATGTTTGAATTTATAACCTTCATAGCAGTGGACAGAGATAATTTGCAGTCTTTAAACTCTTTCTGCCCTTTATTTAAAGGCACCTGGGCCGTTATAAACCTTACTGCAACTATATAAGAACATAAAATGCCATACTGTGTCAGACCAAGGTCCATCAAGCCCAGTATCCTTTTTCCTGCAGTGGCCAGTCCAAGTCACAGGTTCCCAAAAAGGTACACGGATTCCACGTTACTTATCCTGGGGTAAGCAGTGGTTCTCCGGGAACAAGCAGGAAGTTGGTCCTCAAATATGGGTGATGTTGGCGCTGACGGAGCCCACATGGAAGCATCTCCTCAACTTTCAAAGAAAGCTTTTGGGAGATGCACCATGCATGCGTGGTCCACTTCCTGCCCAAGGGTGCCATCTTGTCTCATTCTCCTTTTTTCTGTGGAGTCCTTCAGATGTTGTCCAGTTTCCCCTGAAAAAAGTGTGATGATTTTTTTTTGTTCAGTTTTGTCCGGTTTGCATACTGGTTCCTTCCTGCCCCCGAGCCACCTTGCCTCCGCGTCGCTCCTCTGGTTCGTTCATTTATTTTTTCCTTTTTTCATTGAGGTGCTCCTCGATTGGCATTGGCGCCCTTTTTCAGGTGAAAGCCTCAGACCCCTGCTGGACATCAGGGACCCCCTTTTTTCCCGATGGCCTCCAGTGGCTTCAAGAAATGTGATTGGTGTGGAAAAATGATGTCACTCACTGACCTGCATGACTGCTACCTCTGAGCCTGTGCCCGGAACATAATGACTCAGACTGTGAGCTCTGCAGAACCCTGACCTCAAAGGCCTTAGAGTCTATCAGCAGCAGGAAATATTTTTCAGAAGTCAGACTCCACACCGGAGTCTCTGACACCATGCTCCAGGACCACCTTCGATACCTTAGTGCCCCATGAAGCCAGAGCCTCTTTTCAGTTCCTCCGAACGGAAATCCCTGGAGGTGGAGCACAAGAAGAAGAAACCCTCAGACAGCCTTGGAGGATGGATTCAGGAAGAAGGGGAAATCCACAGTCCCAGGCATGAGTCTGAGGAGTTGGGGCAGGAGTGACCTTTCAAGCTGCTCCACAAGGAGTAAGCGGCACCCGGTAACTGGCTTCAGACCTCTAAGGACATCTTCATCGAGGACTCCCCCTTGACTGTACCGACACCAGGCACGAAGTCCTTGGTGCCTGCATCGAAGACTGAGGAGCCAACTGGTATGGAACCTGGAAAGCAGTATATCTGCCCTAGTGTCCATGCAGCGGGCGTTCATGTCCAGCTCATCTGGTTCATCTGCCCCGACAATGGGACCCTTGACATCGAGGGCTTCCCCAGATGTTGAGACGGTCCTCAAGTGCCCCCAGCACCAGATGAGGTCCTAGTCCTGTTCCTCGGGGCATGAGTCCTCCCCAGTGAGTGCCTGCAGCTCAGACCGCAGATCCTCCGGAGGTCATGGACTGCCTGGCGTGGACCTCAACTGAGATGATCGCATGGCATTGGACTCTTACTCTGACTTTGAGTCCAAATGGGAGACAGAGGATGAAGAGTCCCCAGACATGAGGTGACACAGAGATATGCCCTCCGACCAGTCTCCCCTGATGACCAGATACCGTTCCCTGCCGATAATATAATCTTTGTTGGCCTCCCCCAATATCAACTCCACCACTTACAGATGATTCAAAACGCCGCTGCACAGATTCTTTCCTACACCACCCGTTATAGTCACATTACACCCCACCTTTTTCAGTTGTATTGGTTACCAGTTTCCCACCGCATCACCTTTAAACTCTTGATCCTAATTCATAAGGCCCTTCACGTGCGCACCCCTCAGTATCTGGCTGATTCCATACAGTTCCGTCCAGCAACATGCAGCCTTCGGTCCATACATATCAACTAATTGGATCTCCCCTTCCCAGCTCATGTCCATCTAGAACAGACCTGTCACTCAGTTTTTTCTTTTTAGGACCGAACCTCTGGAACTCCCTTCCCGCCTTCCTCTGCCAAGAACAGTCATACCCCAAATTCAAGTCTCTTCTTAAGACTCATTTTTTTCTGTGTTGCCTATGACCTTCCCCCTCTTGACCCCTTCTAACCTCCCCTCTCTCTGTCTGACCCCCCCCTTCTTCTCTTTTCTTTTTCCTATCTCTGGCATGACTGTATGCTTTCCTGTCAGAAAATGTAGTTCTTTTCCATTTCCGACCTTGGCCATTGCTGCATTTGGCTCCATTGTAAAACGCCCTGATGGTTCCAAAGGCATGGTAAATCAAGTATTCCAATAAAGATGTTGCTTTCCTCAATTTTGTGCAGGACATGGCCAAGGAGGACCCACACACCGAGGAATTGGAAATACTCCAAAGGAAACCCTTATGGTACCAGTGTCCCCAATCCTCGACTGCCGCCTCCTCCGGATGTGGGGAAACACCAGCATCGGTGCCAATTGTCAGTAGGCACTTCAACACCATGTACCGAGTATACCGAAGCCCTGGGTTTCAAAAGACTCGGTTTCCTCACAACTCAATGGTTGTGGAGTCTGCCATGCATTGGCTTTAAAGCCAAAAAACTCATTCATTGGTCCCACCCAGCAGGGAGGCCCGAACCCTCGACACCCTCAGCTGGAAGCCTTTCAGGGCTCGATGCTAACTTGCCAGATTCAGTCCTATCAGCTCTATATTGGCATGTACCTAAAGGAACTGTCGAAGGAGCTTGCTGCATTCTTGGCAGGCCTTGATGGGGACCCCCTACAGAAGTTTAAGACCCTGACTTTGGCGGTAAAAGAATGCCCCAAAGTTTTTTTTCCCGAGCAACCGACAATGGCTTAAAGTCATCGGTCAGGGTGGCCGCCACAGGCATCTGGGCATAACATCAAGCATGGCTGCAATCGTCTGACCTGGAGCAATGGGTGCAGGACAAACTGATTGATGTCCCCTGCATAAGAGAGGACCTATTTGGAAACCCATGGCAGACTAGACTGCAGAAATAGAAACTGAGCTCATGATGAGAACCAGGTTCTTGAAGAAGACCTCTGTGCAACCCTGGAAGAAAGCCTCAGGGAAAAAAACCTTTCCTGAGGGAAGAAGGGGGCTTTAGCGGTATACCACACTTCCAGGCCTTCTCAACATCTCAACAGGACCAGCAACAAAAAGGCCAGGGACATGGTCGCAGAAAACAAAGACCCCGAAGTTGCCAGCGCCGGCTTCGGCCCAGCCTGGGGGGAGCTTTTGACTGCATGAGCATGAAATTCCTGGGTGTCCTCTGCTGCCCACAGGGGGGGGTGCCTAGCCCTGTTTGCCCACAGGTGGACAGCCATCACCTCCAATACCTGGGTGCTACAAGTGGTCGAGGAGAGCTACCTCCTCCATCTACAGCGGGTGCCACCCTTGTACTTCCCAGGAGAGCCCACCAGACCTCTCCTTCACCAGATCCTGCTTCTCACCGAGCTAGCAGGCCTAATGAGGACAAAGCAGTGGAGCCAGTGCCAAAACATCTATGGGGCACAGGCTTCTACTCCAGGTATTTCCTCGTCTTCAAGAGGACGGGGAGCGCTTAAAGCCTATCCTAGATCTGTGGAAGCTCAGCAGGTTTCTGGTTGGGGAGAAGTACAAGATGCTCTCTCTTGGGACACTACTACCATTCCTTCAGCAGGGAGATTGACTATGCTCCTTAGACCTAAAGGATGCCTACACACACTTCCTAATTCATCCCAGCTACCAAAAGTATCTCCGCTTCATGATGGGAGGAAGTCACTACCAATACAGGGTACTGCCTTTTGGTCTGGCATTGTCATCAAGGGTCTATGTGAACAAACGGGGGGGGGGGGGGGGAGAAACAGGGTCGTACTCCCTCTGCCAGGAGGCGGTAGCCCTCTGCTCCTATGCTGCATGCAATGGGATGCTCCGTGTATCTTTTGGGCCAGGACAATGCCCTGGTAGACAAACTGAGCATGGTTCTCCAGCCACTCGAGTTGTGCATGGATCCAGTAGTAGCCTCACAGCTGTTTCGTCTCTGAGGCATTCCTCGATGGACCTGTTCTCCAGTCCAGACAACACGCAGTTGCCTCAATTCTGCTCCTTCCATCTGCACCCGTCCTGGGTGGCAGCGGATGCATTCCTCATCCTGCAGATGGAAGGCCTCCTGTACGCCTTCCTTCCGACACTACTGGTAGCCAAAACACTATTAAAGGTCCAGTGCGATAGAGCATCGCAGATGTTGATAGCCCCTCAGTGGCCCAGGCAGCCCTGGTTCCTATAGCTCCTCTCCCTATCGGCGGTGTCGCCAGTTCTCTTGGGCCAAGCCCCAGGGTTACTCTCACAGGAGCAGGGCTCTCTCCTACACCCCAACCTGGGCCCCTCTCACTCACAGCTTGGCTGCTGAAAGGGTAGTGTTAACCCCCTTTAACCTCATGGGATTTGGAAGAGATTCTTCTGGCCTCTCTCGTAAGGCCTCCACAAGAAAGGGCGTATGTCGTCAAGTGGCGTCGATTCTCAGTGTGGCACGCAGAAAGGCAGGCAAACCTGTTTTCCTGCTCAGTACAAGTGGTACTCTAGTACTTGCTTAACCTATCTCATGTGGGACTGAAGTCCAGAATACACCCGAGCACCATTGCAGCGCATCATCATTTCATTGAGGGAAAACCCCTCTTGGCTCAGCCCCTTGTGTCCAGATTCCTGCAGGGCCTCATATTCTCCAGGACCAAGCAGGAAGTCAGTCCTCACATATGGGTGACGTCGGCGCCGACGGAGCCCCCGTGCGGAGCATATCCCCAGCTTTCAAAGAAAGCCTTTGGGAATTGCAGCGCGCATGCGCGGCCCCCTTCCAGCCCAAGGGTGCCATCTTGCTCAGTCTTCTTTTTTCCGCGGAGCCCGACGGACGTAGTTCATTTTTCGCCGAGGAAAAAGTTGATTTCCCTGTTTTTTATTTTTCTCCTTCGGTTCGATGCCGGATCCCTATCCCCCTTACACTAGGTTCTACAGGAATAGGGTAGTCTTACGGACTCACCCGAAGTTTCTTCCTAAGGTTGTCTCCCCTTTTCACCTCAATCAGGAGGTGGTTCTTCCGACCTTCTTTCCCAGGCCGCATGCCAACCGGGCTGAGATGGTTCTGCATACCCTGGACTGTAGGAGGGCGTTGTCCTTCTACCTTGACAGTACGCAGGAGCATCGAAGGGCTGTTCAGCTTTGTTTCTTTTGACCCCAATAAATTGGGGTTACCTGTTTCCAAGCATACTTTGTCCATATGGGTCGCTGACTGTATCGCCTGGGCTTATGGGGCAGCCGGCCTCTCGTTGGAGGGTCGAGTCACGGCTCATCGTGTCAGGGCGAAGGCTGCGTCAGTTGCTCATCTCCGCTCTGTTCCATTGGCAGACATCTGCCGGGCCGCTACTTGGTCTTCAAGCCAGACCTTTGCGGCCCATTACTGCCTTGAGAGGGAGTCCCGCAGGGACAGTGCTTTCGGACAGGCAGTACTCCATAATCTCTTTGGGGTTTAGGCAACTCCTACCCTCCGGCCCTGGTGTTGGGCTACCGGTCGGGGGCGTTCTCAGAGAAGATTCCTTCCTTACGTACTGACGAGCTAGAGGGAGCTCATTTTTTCCGCTTGAGGTCTCCGGTAGCCTTAAGCTGGGAAGTCCCATATGTGAGGACTGACTTCCTGCTTGGTCCTGGAGAAAGAGTAGTTACTCACCTGTAACAGGTGTTCTCCAGGAGCAGCAGGAATCAGTCCTCACAACCCTCCCTCCTCCCCTTGGAGTTGCAGTCATATGATTTATTTTTGCTAATTTTTTTGTTGTCTTTTAGCTATGTCATCAGACTGAGCAAGATGGCACCCTTGGGCGGGAAGGGGACCGCGCATGCGCGCTGCAATTCCCAAAGGCTTTCTTTGAAAGCTGGGGAAATGCTCCGCACGGGGGCTCCGTCAGCGCCAACGTCACCCATATGTGAGGACTGATTCCTGCTGCTCCTGGAGAACACCTGTTACAGGTGAGTAACTACTCTTTATTCAGACACCCCGTCCATCCTCCAGCGGCGGAGTAGGATCTCAATGTGGTGCTCTCGCAGCTCACTAAGCCTCTGGCTACTTGCCACCTCCAGTATCTGTCCTAGAAGATCACCTTCCTGGTAGCAGTCGCATCAGTGCACAGAGTCAGGGAGTTCCAGGCTGTGATGGAGGTACCACCCTGCACGAGGTTCTACAAGAACAGAGTGGTGCTCCACACACACCCCAAGTTTCTGCTGTAGGTGGTGTCCCCATTCCACCTCAACCAGGAGGTGATATGCCTCACATCAGTAAGGTGTAGACTGTTCTCAACAATCTGGTTTGTAAGAGAACCCTGTCCTTTTTACCTGCAGCAGACTTGGGGCTACCGCAAAGCACCACAGCTTTTCGTATCCGATGACCCCAGCTGCCTGGGGCTCCAGTGACTAAGCAAACTCTGTCCACCTGGGTGGTGGACTACATTACCCTTGCCTACGAGCAGGCAGGGATTTCACTGGACCAGAGGATTACTACGCACCATGTCAGGGCCATGGCTACTTCCATGGCAAACCTGCATTCTGTCCCCGTGATGGAAATCTGCTAGACTGCCACCCGGTCTTTAGTCTATACCTTCGCAGCTCACTACTGCCTGGAGAGGGAGTCTTGACAGGACAGTACCTTCGGCCAGGCTGTACTCCTTAATCTCTTCAGGGTGTAGGCAAATACTGCCCTCTGACCCTTCTGTGATCAGTCTACCAGAGTGCTGGTTCCCAGCTGGACACCTGGGTCTTGTGAGAGCCACTCTATAAGGATTCAGCTGCTGCTGATCATGGCTCACCCTTACAGGTCGCTGTGGTGTTTTTACAGGTTCTCGGTAGCCTGTAGCTGGAGAGTCCTATATGTGAGGACTGACTTCCTGCTTGTTCCTGGAGAAAGCGTAGTTAGTTATCTGTAACGGATGTTCTCCGGGGGGCAGCAGGAATCTCTCTCCTGATAACCTTCCCTCCTCCCCTTAGCCATATTTTATTTTTGACATCTTAGCTGTCTCGTTAGACTGAGGCAAGATGGCACCCTTAGGCGAGAAGTGGACCATGCATGCATGGTGCATCTCCCAAAGGCTTTCTTTGAAAGCTGGGGAAATGCTTCCGCACAGGCTCCGTCAGCACAGATGTCACCCATATGTGAGGGCTGATTCCTGCTGTCCAGGAGAACAACTGTTACAGGTGAGTGAGTACGCTATTTCACTAGTCCTCTTTAATGATTGTTTGTTTTTGGACGAGTTCCTGGAGGAAAAGTCCATAACTTTTTTTTTTTTTATCCCAGCTACACTAACAGATTTTACTACATCCTCTGATAATGAGTTCCGGAGTTTGATTACGCATTGAGTAAAATAAATATATATATTTTCTCCTATTAGTCTTGAATGGGCTACATTGTAGCTTCATTGCGCATTCCATAGTCTTTCCACATTTTGAAGGAATAAAGAACCAATCTGTTTACCCATTTCACGCCATTCATTATTTTATAGACTTTTATCATATCTCCCCTCAGCTGTCTCTTTTCCAAGTTGAAGAGTCCTAACCTTTTACGCTTTTCCTCATAGGGGTATCCTTTCATTACCATTTTGGTGGGTCTTCTCTGTACCTTTTTCTAATTCTGCTATATCCTTTTTAAGATATGGCGACCAGAATTGCACACAGTATTTAAGGTGTGGTTGCACCATGGAAGGATATAGAGACATTATAATATCCTTGTTTTTATTCTCTATTCCTTCCTTTGATTCCTAGCATTCTATTTGCTTGACCCTGGGCAGAGGGTTTCAATGTATTATCCACCATGATGCCTAAATCCTTTTCCTGGGTGGTGGTTTGGGTTGTTCTCTAATCAGTGGATGTAGCCTTGCCCAGGTGCTGGCCAGGAGGGGGGTGCACCCCTGCTGGGTCCACTGAGGCAGTGCCGCAAAGTTATCATAAAGCTGACTTGTGACGCTATCTCTGTAGACCCGGCTGCTCTTCTCTCTTGGCTAAAGTCTTGTTAATCATGAGACTTTGGCTGGGCGAAAAGAGTTGCTGAACTCACAGAGACGATGCTGCAAGCCAGCTTTAGGGTCACTTTGCAGTGCTGCCTCCATGGGTCCGGCGGTTGTGTGTGTGTGTGTGAAGGCGTTTGAATCATGGTGCGCTGGCTGCGTGGGGGGGGGGGGGGGGGATGCCAGCACCGGATGGCGAGGGGGCAAAGAACATCACTGTCCCTAAATACATAACTTTGTACTTGACCATATTAAATTCCATCTGCCTCTCTATAAGGATGCCCTATCTTCCCGGTTATGATATCCTTCAAAGATACTTTACTCTGAACCATGCACACCTGAGCGACTCTAAGCTTTCCTCTAGGTTCCAGCTTAAAAGATGCTCTCTTTCATTTGAATGTTAGTGCCACAGCCTGGTACCACTCTGGCTGAGGTGAAGCCGCCTTTAGTTAGGAATCAGCCTAGCTTATTCCACAATCTAAAACCTTCCTCCCCACAGCATCGTCTCATCCATGTATTGAGACTCTAGAGCTCTGCCTGTTTTGTGGGTCCTTGGGGGCGGCCTGATGGGAGTTTTGACCATGTGCAGAGACTCATTGTGGGGTCTTATTTGCATATATATTTGCATTTAATTAGGTCAATGCTATGATGAAGCTGAAGATGAGGAGGGAAGATATAAAATGAGAAAAAGAAATTCTAGTAGCAAAATTCGCATTGAATGTCATATACATTTTTAGCTGTGGATACGCTGAGCAAAAATCAAAGCCATGATTTATATTGGAAAAATGTTAGCTCATCTCTTCATTCTGATTTAGTGCTGAAGCTGTTTTTATTTTATTTTATTTTTATTTATTGGTGGTGGGGTAATGTTGCAGCAACCTGAGGAGCTGGACTGGTGATGGGTGCAGGTGGACTTGGTGAACATTAAGCACAGTCCTCAGCCGCTGATGCCAATTCCTCAAGCTGCAAGTGGGAAGCAGATTGCTGGCATCTCCTTATCCTGGGACAAATCCAAGGAGATCTTCAGTGATTTTCAGTGACTCAAAGTGCTCTGGGTAGGAGTGTGATAGGCGGGGCATCTGGAGCCTCCATGCATGCAGGGACAAGAGACATGACTGAGGATCAGATGGATGGGAGGAGCCGGAGATAGGAATCTGGACTCTAGATGTAAGACAAAGAAGCATGTCTACAAATGTTCCAGACAACACTCAGGCTGAGGTGTGAAGAGGCAGGGTGCAAGAACCTGAGCAGTCTGAGGCTGGAATGTGGCCTCCTGATGAGTGGGCCTTGTGCAAAAGACATGCTGGCACATGTATTGGACCAGCCTTGTGTGTCCTGCACATGGAAGAAGCAGCATTTCTGAGAATACTACCCTGGAGGTCCTGGATTTCAACTTTCTTCCTAAAAGTCTAAATTTGACTTTTGGAACCTTCCTCCCACATTTTTGTATGTCATCGGAACCAGCATGTACAAGGACAGCTGGCTTCTCCCTAGCACCAACTAAAATCCTGCTCGGTTTACACATGTGCTCTGCCATCTTCGTATTAGGCAGGCAAGTGACCTGGTGATCCTCACATTCAGCAACCACCTAGCTATCTACATGATTGAATCACCATTAAGATGACTGTTCTAACTCTTCCCTCCTGGGCAGTATGAGAGGATTTACATCCCCTGGAGGGCAGGTCCTGGCTACAGGATTACTTCCTGCCACACCAAAGTTATTCTGTCCTTTCAGGTGATCTCTCTCCTCTAAGGCAACATAGGATCTATCAGACTAGAGGTGGGACTTCTCCACTACATCCCTGAAGGTCTCCTCTATGCCTCTTTTTGCTTTGGCTCTTCCAAATCTGCTATTCTAGCCTCCAGAGATCAGACTCATTCTGAGAGCCAGGAGCTCTGTGCACTAAGGGCATACATTTGATCTCTCCCGAACTGGGAGATAAAAATCATACATGTTGCATTCAGTGAAAATGTCTGGACAGCCCATATTTTGCTGCTAGATTGTTTGTTTGCATTTTTGTATTGATGAGGTTTCTTTTTAGCTCTTAAGATAGTAGGGATACAGACTAAAAGGAAAGATTTCAGGAGTTTTGGTGTATTATCTGCTAATATTAAGTGTTTTCTTCTCAATGCATTGCTGCTAATTTATTAAGGGTTAATCACGTGTTGATTAAAATATCCTTTGATAACAAATTTCACTCTTAATTGGGAAAACTGATGATAAAGGATGTGCCTGTGGTGGTGAGAGTTGGGAAAGGGATAGGTAAAACAAATTTACTACCTGTTTATTTTGTTAAACTTTTACTTACTACAAATGGATGTTATCAAGGGGAATTTTATTCTACCCTTCCTAAAAGCAGATCAGCAATCCCTTTCACTCGCTAATTTACCCCCTCCTCCCTCAACTTCCCAAAGCAGGTCAGCATCCTATTTTTAAACCCTCTCTTAGGTCAACTGGTGTGGAAGTAATCCTCTGACTGAATGGCATGGCTGTAGATCTGTCTAGAACTTGGCTTGAATTACCGTGACGAGGACTTTCTCTTCATAGGGGCTGTGAATAGTGTTTCTGTGGCATCCCCACTACATGATGGGTCCAGAGAGCAGGAACAAGTTCTGGAACTTGAACCCTGGGTCTCATCCAACCACACTACTGGATCACTGGGCCAGCCCATCAAAAATATATTGTAGTGGTAATGGCAAATACTGATTTTCTTTCATTGGAGAAAATGGACAATGTCAAGATTTGAGTGAATGGGCCATGTTCAAAATTAAAAATATCTCGGAGGAAAGATTGAGAAAAGAGAGCATGCTGGACATTTTAAACTATTCATTGATGATGCATATATAGGTGATAATTTTATAAAACTTTCTCTGGGTGCAAAGCCTGTTTTACACAAAGTACACACATAGAAGATCTGTACCTACTTTTTTTGCAAAGGACACATCATGCAAAGAGAGAGATCATTAGAGAAAGAGATTATGCTTGACAGCGTTGAAGGTCAACACAAAAGAGGAAGACCAGCAATGAGATGATCGATAGAGTGGCATCTACAGCTGCTGCTGTTATATCAACAATTAGCTGCCTGACTGAGGACCAAACATGGTTTAGGACAACTATCCAGTGGGTTGTTGTAAGTTGGCACCAACTCAACGGCACTTAACAACAACAACATTATTCTCAGGGGCATAGTCTAGGCATATTTTATAAAATACCTATGGACATGCTTAGAGTGTATGCACACATTTGCACCTTCCTCAGAGCAAGTATAAAAGTCTGCATCAGCATTAGTGTGCTATTGGGGCTCTATTTGAGCACATATTTAATAAAGACACATAGGCTTAAAATAGGCACCTTTCTGGACCTTTCACATAAATGTCCTGCTTTAAAATCAAGCTCAATATTGTCAAAATATCTGCTCATAGAATGTAAGTATGCATTATTAGCTAAGAGAATATTTGACCCTGAACTGTACATCTGTATATTAAAAAAACCACTGACTATATGTAGACTATAGATTCATATGCTTGGTATACTGAAACTGGGTTATAGTTAACCTACTAAAGGTGTGTTAGAAAAGGAATATTATTGGGTAAAAACATCATTGCATATCTTTAAGTAACTCTACAGATTTCGTGATGTGTTTGCTGACCTCATTAATTTACAATGTAAATTCTAGTGCCATTTTCTCACTAGGTGGCAGTATCTTCATTGGCATATTTAGAGTTGTCTCTTTTGAGGCATGCAGGAATGAAGAATTTTAATTATGAAGTATGTTGAAGGACCTAATTCATTGATTTCATATAACTGACAAGAATGTAAACTAGTTGGAAAGAGGTGAAAAAAAATGTACAGAATATGCATTACAATGAGAGGTGCAAAACCTGTAATTAGCCCATTATTCTCCATGGTCTAAGCAAGTTTTCACTGCCCTACAAAAATGTGTGTGTGCAGTACAAACACATTTGTATCCCTGCCAAATATATGACAATTTTGTAAAGCTTTTTCTGTGAGTAAAGTCTGTTTTTAAATGCAAAAAATGACTCTTGTAACATTGACAGTATATGTGCATAAAAAAGTAGGCAAACAAAGACAGTGCATCTACTTTCACATAATCTGTATATAGGTATTCCCTGGGGCATTGTTCGGTCAGAGATGAAGCATCATTGTGATGTACATGTGTACTTTATACAATACATGAGTACATGCATAAAGTATATACACGATTTGCACCTTTTTTTGGAGCAGAGGTATGTGAATGTGCACTATTGATGCTGGGTTTTGGTGACTATTTTATAAATGTACATATATTTTTATTTATTTATTTTAACATTTCTTATATACCGCCTTTCATGATATCAAGGAAGTTTACATTGAACAAACTGAAATTACGTTGAACAGGGCATTATAACTTGGAGATAACTATTTTACAGGGAACATGGGCTATGGAGGGTTAAGTGGCTTGCCCAAGACCACAAGGAGCACCTGTGGGACTAGAAACCCCAGTCCTTCCGGCCCAAGGTTGCTGTCCTCTAGTGGGATTTGAACCCCCGACCTTCCGGCCTGAGGTAACTTGCCCCAACCACATATATACTGTAGGCCCCCATGTTGTCTTTTATAAAATAGCTTCACACACACTTAAACATTTCTACTTGCTTTGTGGAATATAGACTAAGGATCATCAAGATTCATATGAGAAACAATTCATTTGCTTCAAGCTCTCTCATTTCATTATTTGTCCAATTGTGGAGGATATTTTGAATCATTAATAAGATTAAGCTGAATGAATTTGAAATATTGGATATATGCTATGAACTATATATGAAAATTGGACCGATGATGAAATAAGAGAGCTTGAAGCAAATGAATTGGCTCTCAGGAATTTTGATCGTCCTTACGTTTTTTTCTATTTTCTTTGTAGAGTATAGGCTGAGTGTGTGTGAAGCTGTTAATTTGAATTTAACCAAAGTGATATTTGGTGATTTAATTTGGCCTTTATCAAATAGGCTTAAAATAGGCACCTTTATGGACTTTTCACATTAAGTCCCTGTTATAAAATGACTCCTTTAAAGCATAGACTTGCATTTTGGAAAAGAGATTGTAGACAATTTCTGTACTGAGGAAAAGAGTTGACCATCTTGGAAGTCAAAAGGCATGGCAGTTAATATGGATTCAGGAGCAATAGGTAATTTGAAAGCACCCTCATCAGTTTCACTAATAATATGAGAAAATGCCCAGGTGTATGAAACATGGAAAGCATAACTTGTTTGGACTTTTCTAAGGTCTCTGATTTGACACCATGCCCAATGGCATACTCTTTTGTTTTAACACCATTTCAACTAGCGATTATAGTTCCACCCAGCCTTCCTGACTCCCATCCCAATTTTCTTTTTTAATATTCCTGTTTTTACTATATGAAGTGGGAATTACAAGGATTAAGGGGCATGTTTACTAAAGTGTGAGACAGGCTTTTACAACCAACAAGGGGCGTTAGCTGCAAAAGCTGCACAGGATCTGTTGGGAGCGTGCACAGCATCTCCCTGGCAGATAACACGGAGAAAATGCAGAGATCGTGGTGCTAATGCCACCCACCACTTTCACGGTTACTGTGCGCTTTGCCCACTGTCCACCCTGAACCCATATACACATGCAGATAACGCTGTGATTTTCTGCGCTATCTGCATTTGGCCTGCATTAGCTATTAGCTAGGGAACAGTGTGCTACATTATTTGCTGTGTTAACAGCTAACACACATTAGCAAACATGCCCCTGAGAGTGAAGTGGATGGGAGTTAGAAAACTAGAGTCATATCCCAGGCTTTCTGGGCTACCATTATCCTTTACAGCTCCCAGTTTAAAGCAGGAAACCCAAGCCATATCATCTGTTATTGACTTATCTTGCAATAGCTAAAGCTGTTTGTTCTAGGCCATTTGACAGTGCTGATTATGTGCTGTCCACCAGTTTAGGCAACTCTTGCCATTGAATAGCCTTGTGGTTGGATCACTGGGTTAAGAACCAGGGAAGCCTTGGATCAAATCCCACTGACGGTCTTTGGGGATGATGCAGAAAACCTTAGCATGGCATTTTTCTGGTGTTTCCCTATGCTAGGCTTTCCCTTGGAAACAGAAAGCAAGCTAGCACTGGAAAAATGACAGAAAAAACAATCATGCTAAATTGCAGTGCATTGGGCATGCAAATCACATGCACTATACATGATCAGGTGCTGCTATTTTACATGATGGTAAGGCAGGGGTGGGAGCATGCGGGCAATGCTCCTGCTCCAACATTTAAGGTACTGGGGCGAGGAGCCACCAGGTCAGTGTTTCAGGAGGGGGGGGGGGGGAATCAGGGCTGCTGGGCCATCAGCTCTGCATTTTTTGGAGTGGTGGGAGGATTGGAGCTGCTGGGCCACCAGGTCTTGCATTTTAGGGGGGGGGGGCGATCAGGGCTGCTGGGCTACTGGCATCCTCCCCCCTGACATTGTGCCAATGGCATCAGGGGCTTTCTCCGATGCATGGATCATCTGAGGTGAAGTGTCAAACCTCATCTCAGATGACCCTGTTTGTCTAGGACAGAATGCCAAACTTGTGCCGACTTCTGTGTGCCTATATTTGACTTGCTCTCCCAGTTTAATGCTGACTTTTTTTGCACACTGATTAATTTGCATTTTGCATCCTAGCGCAAAACGTCAGTGTTAACTTGTGCTATGAAACCTTGTGTTAGAGCTTTAAGCACTTGATTCTAGTGCAGGGTTTCTGGGTAAGCCACTTTGCCCTTTATAGCCTCAGATGTAAACTTACCACTAGAGTTGTTAATGCTGTCAACGTGTGTTAATATATCGCAAATACTTATTATCCCTGAATGTAACTCACATTGAGCAACTACTGAAAAGACGTGAACTAGATGCAAATAAATAAATAGTGGCCTGCTGAAAGCATATGCTTCTTTCTCTCTTTGTCAGAATGATATGGTGAAATTTGGGAAATTATGGCAATGAAAAAATTGACCACATAGTGTGACAACTCTTTTCCTAAGTATTCTGCCATTTGGTGCTCAATTTATAAATAATTTTGTAGAAAACTCTGCAGCAGATAAGGCTTCCTCACTTGCTACTGTCTCTAGCTTTTTTTCTTTTCTGTCTTCTACTGGCCATCGAGCATGTGCATGGTTTAGAGGTGGGGGATGACAAGGGGAAGCAATGTCCCCTCAAATGTTGCAGGTCAGCATTGGAAGGGAGAAGGCCACATGGCCCTAGGCTATTTAAAGTTTAAATTCCCCTTCTGCTGTTTCTGATGCTGCCACAACACTATCTTGTCTGTTCTACGCCTTCCTCCCTCTTTGCTGCAACTACTTTTTCTTGGTGGGCAGTGACATCAATAGATGAAATGGTAAGGCACATTGCTGAGCCTTCAAACACATGTGCGGTTGAAGATTTTGCTGCAACCCACCCTCACAGCAACAGGAAATGGGTGGGATATGGCAGAACCTTCAACTGCACGAGTTCAAAAGCTTTGTAGTGTGCATTACCATTTCATCTATTGCTGTCGCTACCCTACTAAGAAGAAGGAACTACAGTGAGGGAGGAAGGAAGAGAGACGGGGAGATGCTGAACTGTGGGGAAAGGGAAAGAGTATGCAATGAGAGAGAGATTGCTGGAAGGGAGATGAAAAGGGAGACAATGTGCTGTGAGGAAGGAGGAAGAGAGTATATGTCTGAAAGGGGCAGAGAGTGAAGAGGGGGGGGGGGGAGAGTATATGCCAAGAGAGGGCAGAGAGGAGCAAGGGAGGGAGACAGAGTGATCAGCCAGGGGAGAAGTGGGGATGAGAGAAGGAGCGTGTCATGAGAGGTGGGAAAGAGAGTGAGTGTGTGCCAGGAGGAGGGGGAGAGAGAGAGTGGGGGAGGGGAATGAGTGAGAGGGGGAGTACTCGGGAGGGGAAAGATGAAAGAAATGGGAGAAAGGAGGAGGAAAGAGACAAGAAGGGAGGGTGTGAGGACAGGGAAGGAAAGAGTTGGAATGGGGTAGATAAGAGGGAGAGAAGGTGGAATGGGAAAAGTGGAGAGAAGAGAGGAGAGGAAGGTCTGTAAGGAGAAATGAATGGGAAGGGACAGAAGTTGAAAGAGAAGAAAGGATGGAAGGGTGACAGAGAGTAGTAAGGAGGAAGTGGAAGAAGAGATGAGGGAAAGAGGCGACGAAGGAATTATGGAGAGGTGGGGAAGACAGTGAGTGGTGAGGAAGAATGTGTGTGGGGGAAGCAAAGAGTGTGTGAGAAAAAGAAGGGAGATGGAGACGAGAATGGTAGGATAAAGTAGAACAAAAGGAGAAGCGTTATAAACAAAAAGATAACAGGATGGAAAAGTTGAGAGCAAATGCTGAGAGAATAAAATTGGTAACAGAGGAAGGAAACTTAGAAATCAGAAGGAATTTTTAATTTTTAATGAGGAAAAGCTAGAGAAATGATGATCTAAATTAAAAAGAAACCTAAAGGAAGATAAAAATAAAGATCTTCAAAGGTTTGAAAATATTTTATAGTGTTACCCTACTGCAATTGGATAGGTGGGAAGGTTGAGGTGGTGGCGACAGGCCTGGGAGAAAGGGGGGTAGGAAGGTGGGAGAATGATAGTGTGTATGTGTAGAAGAGAGGGTTAATGTCAGTGGGGGAGGCAAAAGTTAATGAATGCCAATCTTTAGGGGAGGGAAAGTCCCCTTGCCCTAATCAGAGCTCCCTTCCTCTGGCCCCGCCTCTAAACAAAGCATATAAATCAGGGGTCTCAAACTCAAATTGCTTTGAGGGCCAAATGAGGACTTGTAAAGTAACCCGTGGGCCGCATTTGCATAAATATTTGCATAATGTTACCATACAAAGCGCAGACGTTAATGATGCACATTTCCCAGAGCTGACATATTCCAGTTAATAAATTCAAAATAGATATTTTTCTACCTTTTGTGCATTTTTTTCAGTTGCAATTGTTCCAGCCACTTTCTTCTGGTTTCTTCGTGTCTTCTGCTAACTCTCCATCGTCTGCTGTCCATTTGTCCTTTCTTCTCTCTTCTAGTTTTTTTTCCATTCTCTCGATACATCTGCTTTAACATACTAATCTTTCTCCTTTTGCTCCTTCCTCATTCCTATTTCATCCACTCAAATTTTACCCCTCCATCCTCAATCACCACTTACTCTCCCAATACCCGGCCAATTGTAGATTTTTCTTCCCTCCCACGCAAAATATTTTTCCCTTCTCCATTTCACTCTCCCAGCCCCATCCCATTCTAATCCTCTCCCAACATCAGCTCCCTTCTAGTTCCAGCCCCACCCAGCATCCGCTCCCTTCTAGTCCCCGCATCAGCCCATTTCCAGTCCTATCCTAGCCCCACCATCAGCCCATTTCCTGTCTTAACTCCCCCCCCACTAAGCCCATTTCCAGTCCTAGCAACCCCCCAGTCCATTACCAGTTCTAGCCCCCCCCCATAGCCCATTACCAGTCCTAAGCCCACCACTTCCAGTCCTAACCCTCCCATCACCCCATTTTCATTCTTAGCTCCCCATAGCCCATTACCAGTCCTAACCCCCCCCGCTGCCATTAGCCCACTTCCAGTCCTAACCCCCCATTACCCCATTTCAGTCTTAGCCCCTCCATAGCTCATTACCAGTCCTAACTCCCCCCCATCAGCCCACCTCCAGTCCTTCCTAACCCCCATCAGCCCATTTCCAGTCCTAACCCCCCCTCCCCCATCAGCCCAGGTAAATTAAAAAAAAACAACAACAAAAAAACCCTGGCTTCTGGCAGGACCTTGGGAAAACAACCACAAACAGAAACAGAAGTAGAAGTGAGGGGCATCTTGAACGATTTTCAGAAGACTGTGTTCATGAGGAACTAGCTAAACTTAAAATAGATAACGCAATGGGACCAGATGGGATATACCCGAGAATACTGAGGGAACTTTGGGATGTTCTAGCAGCTCCACTGACCAACCTTTTCAATGCCTCTTTGGAGTTTGGAGTGGTGCCAGAGGACTGGAGAGAGGCTCATGTTGTGCCTTTACACAAAAGCAGAAGCAAGGATGTGGTTGAAAACTACAAGCCAGTTAGTCTAACCTCTGTGATGAGTAAATTATTGGAAATGCTGCTGAAAGAGAAAATAGTGAGGTTTCTGGAGTCCAACGGATTACCGGATCTGAGGCAGCATGGAATCACCAGAGGCAGGTCTTGCCAGATAAATCTGATTGATTTCTTTAACTGGGTGACCAGGGAGTTGACTGAGGGAGAGCCCTAGATGTGGTGTATTTAGATGTCAGTAAAGCCTTTGACACTGTTCTGCACAGGCGACTTATAAACTGAGCATCCTAGGGATGGACCCTAAAGTCACTGCTTGGGATAGAAATTGGTTGAGTGAAAGGTGGCAAAGGGTACAGGCAAATGGAGCTCACTTTGAGGAGAAGGAGGTTATCAGTGGTGTGCCCCAGGCATCTGTCCTTGGTCCGATTTCTTTTTAGCATTTTTGTTAAGTGATATTATGGAAGGGCTGTCGGGTAAGTTTTGCCTCTTTACGGATGATACCAAAATCTGCAATAGAGTAGACACCCAAGAAGGTGTAGATAACATGAGAAGGGATCTAGCTAAGCTTGAAGAATGGTCTAGAATTTGGCAGCTGAGATTTAATGTTAAAAAATGCAAGGTCATGCATTGGGGCTGCTGAAATGTAAGGGAGCAATATATTATAGGAGGCGAAGTACTTCTGTCCACAAAAGAAGAGCAGGACTTAGGTGTGATTGTGTCTGATCTTAAAGTAGCTAAACAGGTAGAAAAGGCAATGGTGAAAGCTAGAAGGATGCTTGGGTGAATAGGGAGAGGAATGGCCAGCAGAAGAAAGGAGGTGATAGTGCCTCTATATAAGTCTTTGGGGTGACCTCATTTGGAGTATTGTGTGCAATTCTGGAGACCACACCTTCAAAAGGAAATAAACAGGTTGGAGTCGGTGCAGAGGGTTGCTATTAAAATGGTTAATAGTCTTTGCTATAAAGCATATGAGGGGAGATCCCACGTGACACATGAATGAGTAAGGAGGCTTCTTGCTCGCTCTGGGGCTGCCTCACGCTTTAATCAGCATAATAATCGCTGCCCAAATGAAGTGGTAGAGAGAGTCCTATTGACGGTGATAGAAGGTAGATACCGTGGGAGAAGGAAAACCAGAAATAAGATGCCCCCTCTGCCGAAAAGGGGCTGAGAAAAATCCAACAAACCCGGGCCCTCTACAGCCACGGTCTCGCAGCTGAGGTCTCCCAGAGGGGAGAGCACAGACTCGGCAACAGAGGAGGTAGCGCGGGAGGTGGCAAAATTACTGGACCCCAAATTTGATCAGATCTTGAAGAAATTAGAAGATAAATAAGAAACCTATAAGCATTCAGGCAACATCCCCTACCCAAACAGAAATGCTACTACCTCCGCCAACTAAACACACACCCATCCTATCCACACACACAAGTCTATCATATCACGTTATTAAATACCTTCATGTTAAATGTTACCTCAATTGTACTGTCTAAATGCTTACACGTACCCTAATGTTAAATGTAACCCTCCAATTGTTATGTGACGTAACCACCTTGATTGAAGGAAAAGGTGGCATACAAATCTGTCTAAATATGGGGGAAGCGATGGCAGAGGTGGGCCATAGAGATGAGGAACTGGAGCATCGCATGTCATCGCTTGAAGATGAAGAGGGCCAGATAGCAAGAGAGAGCGCGGCGCAGCACGCGCAGATTGAGGCCCTCCTGGCAAAAGTTGATGACCTAAAAAACAGGTCGCGAAGAAACAACTTGAGTAGGTATACCGGAGGCGACCACAGATCATATCTTAGTGCCGTTAATTGAACAGTGGCTCCCTAAAGAACTGGGTCTGAGTGCACTGGTGGGAGACTTCAAAGTTGAATGAGCTCATCGCTTGGGGCAAAAATGGAGTCGTGGCAAAGGCCATGTGTGGTCATTGCGAAGATTTTGAATTTTCAGCATAAAATTCAGCTGCTGCAGGCATTTTGTAAGAAAGGGGACTTGATGTTTGAAAATCAGAAAGTCCTGCTGTTTCAGGACTACTCAGCAGCGGTGGCAGCGAAAAGGAAAGAATTTGCATCTATTTGCTCTGACTTGTTTAAATGAAAGCTGCGATTTACGCTGGCATACCCGGCAACATTACGAATGTTGGACAAAGGAAAGAACTACACGTTTGCCACCGTGGGGGAGGCACGAAGATTTCTGGCGAATCAGGAGAAGGACAAGACAGGAGAAGTTGAGGTGGCATCGGAATGAAGCTGCCAGCGACAGAACTGAGACAAATAACGCTGGAGAGGTGAACTTCAGGCACGGGCCAAGAGAGGACTCTATTGTTTAGTAGTGTTAATAAATATGTGGGTAAAAAAGAAAAAGCACGCAATACTCTGCTATCAAAGAGGGCAGCAACAAGTGCTTATTTTATGTGGAGTGAAGTAAATAACTAGCAAGTAGAGCAGAAAGGGGATGTATGGCAACGCATTTGATACTGGGAGAGAAGACTGCTGGGATTAACCGGGGAACGGAGGATGTTGCGAGGCAGCCCTGTAGTGTCCAACAAGGGATCGTGCCTCAGCACTTAAGGGCTGAGTGTAGTAGATGGAATCTTTTAAGGGGGGAGGGGAGGGAGAGGAAGAGGTGGGGGGAGAGGGGAGGGGGAGAGGGGAGATTGGGTGGGCGGGCTGTATGGGGGGGGGGGAAGGGCTTAAAAGAACACAAAACGCTAAAAGGGGTAGAGTGTTTTCTATCAGCTCTAAAACTGCCCAGAAAGAAGGCAAAATAACAAAGAAACGTGGGCCGCAGCACATAGTAGAGAGGAGGTGAGAGGAATGCTTGGAGTTGAGGCTGGGAAACTTCGGGCAAAAAAAAATAAATTAAAAAGGAACTGTGAGAAGAAGCTATGGGGGGGGGGGGGGAGACTTAGATGGGGCCTGACTTGCGTATAGTTACTTGGAATGTGGGAGGAATATGCACACACCTGTGAAGCGCACAAAAATATTGCAAGCGCTGAAACGGGAGAGAGTCCATATAGCTCTTTTACAAGAAACACATCTGAGTGCAAGGGAGCATGAGAAATTGAAGAGAGATTGGGCAGGGCACGTGCATGCGGCCACCTCGAGGGGGGGGGGGGAGAAAGAGAGCGGAGTGGCGATCCTGATTAAGCAAGGGATCCATGCGGAAATTCTGAAGGAAGAAGCTGACACACAGGGGAGGTTCATATTTTTGCATATAAAGGTACAGGGTGAGGAGCTATTTCTTGGCAATATCTATGCCCCGAACATATATAATCATCAGTTTTTCAAGAACATTGCGCAAAGGGTAGTGGGAGCCCCAAAAATACCACTGATACTGGCGGGAGATTTCAATTGTCCACATGATCCGGAGTTAGATAGATCGCAAACTCGGGGGGTAGGTGGCTGGAATAGGAAAGGGGTGGGGTATCTTTGTAGAGTGGGAGGATTAGTTGATGCATGGAGAGTATTGCACGAAGGTGAGAGAGACTACACACATCTGTCGAGAGCTCACCAGACATGGTCCTGGATAGATTACATGCTGGTGTCCAGAAACAACTTTGGAAAAGTTATAAGTATTGAGATTGAACCAATTATAATATTTATTTATTTATTTACATTCTCTTATATACCGTGCTATTCTGCATCAGTGCGGTTTACATTGAACAAACTGAAATTACATTGAACAGGGCATTATAACTTGGAGATAACTATTTTACAGGGAACATGGGCTATGGAGGGTTAAGTGGCTTGCCCAAGACCACAAGGAGCACCTGTGGGACTAGAAACCCCAGTTCTTCCGGCCCAAGGTTACTGTCCTCTAGTGGGATTTGAACCCCCGACCTTTCGGCCTGAAGTACCTTGCCCCAACCACTATCTGATCATGCGATGATGGGTGGGCCTGATGTACCTTGCCCCAACCAATATCTGATCATGCGATGATTAAGATGGATTGGAAAGGATGGAGAGGAATACGGGGTAAATGGTCTTTCCTGAGACATCTATGGAAGAATAAGGAATTCCAGGAATAACTGGTAAAACATTGGGAGGAGTATATACGATTTAATGACACCCAAACAAGCAGTGTAGCTGTCCTGTGGGAAGAAAGGAAGGCAGTGATGCGGGGCCATACCATTGCGTTTGTGGCCCGCGAAAGGAAAAAGTTCAATGACACTATCTTAAGACAGGCCCAAGAGCTTCAAACCTATAAACGAATAGCATTGGTGGGGCAGGACCTGAAAAACTTAAAGACTTATTTAGAGATGCAGAAGCGTCTCAATCATATGCTTCAGGAAAGAGCAGTATACTCAATGCAATATTACAGGCATGAATTTTTTCGATATGGGGACCGCACGGGTAGGCTCCTGGCCCGGTTGGTGTGCGATAGGAGTGGAAATAAAGTGATAGCAGTAATGCGAGATAAGGACGGGGTAAAACACCACGACACCAAACTAATTATGCAAACCTTTAGGCAGTTCTACCAAGACCTGTACACCCCGGATATAGAGGATAGAGAGCAGGAGAGGGTCTTTCTCGATGAGGTGAACCTCCCGTACCGGACAGAACTGGAACAGGAGGAGTTGAACAGACCAATTTTAGGACAGGAAATCCAAAGTGTCATTAAAACGGGTACCCCTCATAAATCCCCAGGGCCCGACGGATTTGGGATAGAATTCTATAAAATGCTCGAGCTTAACGTGACGCCTACCTTGACAGCACTATATGAAGAGGTGTTAGGGACCGGACAGTTTCCTAGAGAAATGAGAACAGCAGCTATCACTATTATTCCCAAGCTGGGCAAAAACCCAGAAGACCCAGCATCGTACAGACCAATCTCTTTAATCAATTATGATGTGAAATTGCTAGGATCTGTACTTGCCAAAAGGTTGCAGAAAATACTCCCGAGACTTATAGGAATCCACCAATCAGGATTTGTTAAGGGAAGGGAGGCATTTCTGAATATAAGTAAAATCCTACTGAGTATGGATTTTTGCCATTTCCAGGAGGTGCCCTTAATACTAGTAAGTTTAGACGCTGAAACGGTTTTTGATAGGGTCTCCTGGGCGTATATGTTTGAGGTGATGAAGAGGTTTGGATTTGGCGGGGCCTATTTGCATTGGGTTAGGGCGCTCTATACGTAACCGATGGCTAGCATTACAATTGGGGGAGAATATTCACAGCCGTTTGTATTGAAGAGAGGGACGCAACAGGGCTGCCCTCTGTCCCCTCTTTTGTTTGTCTTACGGCTAGAGCCTCTATTGCTGTCTATAAAAAGGCTGGAGGAGATAAAAGGGATGGAATGGGAAGGAGGGGGCATCAAGGTAAGCACGTTTGCAGATGAAATACTGCTATGTCTGCAGGACCCGCAGAGGTCATTAACGGCTGCGCTACAACAGATTGAGCCGTTTGGGTCCTTCTCGGGACTGCGCATAAACAAGACCAAGTTACTGGTCTTGGATGTGGGAGGAGTAGTCAAATCCAAGTGGCAAGGGGACTTCCCATTAATATGGGCAGAGGGGCATCTCCGATATCTGGGAATTCAGATACCCGAGAAAATGTCTGTACCGGGTCAATGTCAAACCAATGATGGCTGCTACTATTGTGAGATTAAGGAAGTGGCAGGACTTACCTATCTCCCTTTTGGGAAGAGTAGCTCTATTAAAGATGGTGGAGCTCCCAAGGTGGATATACTTAAGACATGTCCCTGTTTGGATATTAAAGAAGGACCTAGTGGTGTTACAGAGACATATAAATAAGTTTTTTTGGAAAGGTCGGAAACCCTGAATAGCCATTTCCGCCTTAATGAGGCCCAAAGAGGAAGAGGGGCTGGGGTTGCTGCCTCTGAGATAATCTTACTTGGTTAGACCATTGCGTGATTTGATATTAGGTACAGAAAACACTATACCGCTGGGTCTAGTTGGTGAGATGGCTGGGACAATACACAGAGCATATTTCTTGCATAGGCCATATGGAGAGGCCGCGCCAGCTTGGAAAGCCTCAATATACCTGCAAGCATTGCACCAGGCTTGGAAGGTTCTATTTCAACACCAGAAAAGGTGTTGGAGAGGGACGGATTGTCTCCCATTAGCAGGAAATTTAGAATTTATCCTGGGGACACAAGGGAAAGAAGGGAAGGAATGGGCAAGACAAGGAGTTGAATATGTGGGACATTTGCGAATGGAAACGGAATCAGAACTAGACTCCTTTTTAAAGTTGAGGAGGAGGTATAATCTTGACCCTAGTCAATTTTACTTCTACCTGCAGGTGAGGCACTATGTCCAACGGTTGCAGAGAGATTTCAGCGAAATACTTAAAGTAGGTGGGATGCTAGACTTATGGACCATGCTAGAAGGGAAAATAACAGTGTCACAACTGAGGGGGGAGATATGCTTTGATAGCGATTTGAGTCTGTTGGAGAATTTGGCAAAGAGATGGCAGCAAGACCAGATGCCTGGGGTTACGGTGAAGAAGTTGCAGCAGGCATTTCAGTCAATAAAAGCTGTATCGGAATCTGTAAGATTGCAAGAAATGCAATACAAATTTCTATGGAGGGCCTATGTTCACGATGTGTGGGCGGCACGAGCGGGGATGGTTCAAACAGATGTGTTTAAGCTCTGTGGGGAAGAAAAAGGAACATTTGCACATAGGTTTTGGTTCTGCTCACAAATACAATCTTTTTGGAAAGAAGTTTGGTTGGGGCTTGGTGGGAAGAAGTTGGGTCACGCGGATCTCACGCCGGAATGGGGATTGTTTGGAGCACCGGGAACAGGAATTCTAGTATAAAGCCATTATAAACAGCTGTGTGACAGGGGATTCATTGTAGCCAAATTATGTATACTCTGACAATGGATGTTGGGGTCCCCTCCAGTGTTTAAAGGGTGGGAAAGATCTATGTTAGAATTGAGGAACATGGATCGCAGAACAGCTCAAATTCTGGGAGAGAAGAAAAAGGAGTGGTTTGCCAAAGTGTGGGAATCATTTGAAGTTACCACACTGGAATAAATTAACGTAACTAAGCAGGGGCGGCCCAAGGGGGTTGCGGGGCCAGGTGCGGAGACTCAGTGCGGGGCCTCATTTGCATAAATATTTGCATAATGTTACCATATACTAACTTTTAGTAAACGTGCCTTTTAATGAGTGTATGGATAAAGAAAGACTAAAAGGTTTCTACATTACTATAATCCAGTGCCAACTGCCAGACACATTAGGAACTACTACAAACACTGCCCATTTAGAACCCATAGCAAACCCGCCGTATCCTAACAGCACTACCACGACTCACAAAGCACCATACTCTACCAATCAAAAGGCAACACTGCAGATATTAAACCAATACATTTCAGAGAACAACAATACATGACCTACTGGGGAAAGAGAACAAGTGGCAATGTCAAATAGGAATTATATAAACAGAACACCTCAGCTCAGTTACACATGCAGAACATAGACCATCACCAAACAAGTAATCACAATTTAGAAACAGGAAGACAATAATTAAACTGGGAATCCCAAAAGCCAGACTTGGAATGTACAACACTGTAGAAATAAAACTATACATTAATTTGCTCTTGTACTAAACAAAGCGCAGACGTTAATGATGCACATTTACCAGAGCTGACATATTCCAATTAATAAATTCAAAATAAAGAGATATTTTTCTACCTTTTGTGCATTTTTTTTTAGCTGCAATTGCTCCAGCCACTTTCTTCTGGTTTCTTCGTGTCTTCTGCTAACTCTCCATCGTCTGCTGTCCATTTGTCCTTTCTTCTCTCTTCTAGTTTTTTTCCATTCTCTCTCTACATCTGCTTTAACATACTAATCTTTCTCCTTTTGCTCTTTCCTCATTCCTATTTCATCCACTCAAATTTTATCCCTCCATCCTCAATCCCCACTTACTCTCCCAATACCCGGCCAATTGTAGATTTTTTCTCCCTCCCACACAAAATATTTTTCCCTTCTCCATTTTACTCTTCCAGCCCCATCCCATTCTAATCCTCCCCCAACATCAGCTCCCTTCTAGTTCCAGCCTCACCCAGCATCCATTCCCTTCTAGTCCCTGCATCAGCCCATTTCCAGTCCTAGCCACCCATCAGCCCATTTCCAGTCCTAGCAACCCCCCAACCCAATACCAGTCCTAGCCCCCCCATCAACCCACTTCCAGTCCTAACCCCCTATCACCCCATTTTCAGTTTAAGCCCCCCCTATAACCCATTACCAGTCCTAACCCCCCATCTGCCCACTTCCAGTCCTAACCCCATCAACCCATTTCCAGTCAGCCCCCCATAGCCCATTGCCAGTCCTAACCCCCTCCCCCATCAGCCCACAGCCTATTACCAGTCCTAACCCCATCAGCCCACCTCAAGTCCTAACCCCTCCCCATCAGCCCATTTCCTGTCCTAGCCCCCCATAGCCCATTATCAGTGCTAACCCCCCCATAGCCCATTACCAGACAGCCCCCATCAGCCCACAGCCCATTACCAGTCTTAACCCCCCATAGCCCATTACCAGTTCTACCCCCCCAACAGCCCACAGCCCATTACCAGTCCTAACCCCATCAGCCCACCTCCAGTCTTAACCCCCCCAGCCCATTTCCAGTCCTAACCCCCCCCACCCCCCATCGGCTCAAGTAAAATTAAATAAAAAAAACAAACGCTGGCTGCTACCGCTGCTGCTGCCGCCGCGGCAGCGGCAGAATGGACTGTCCCGTGGGGCCCCCTCTGCCTGGCTGAATCCCTCCCTCCCTCCCTCCATGATGGCTGAGCCCCTCCGTGCCGGCTTTGAGAGTCGCGAAGGGAGAGTGTCTCCCTCGCATCTCTGTTAAGCCCGCAATCTGCCCCTGCAGGCTTAACAGAGACGCGAGGGAGACACTGTTCCTTCGCGACTCTCAAAGCCGGCAGAGAGGGGCTCAGCCGTCACGGAGGGAGGGACCCACGGGACAGTCCATTCTGCTGCTGCTGCGGCGGCAGCGGCAGCAGTAGCAGCCAGCGTTTTTTTTTTAAATTTAATTTTGAAAAAAGCAGAATGTTCTTTGCGCGGGGCCCCCTGAAACGCGGGGCCCTGTGCAAAAAACATTCTTGCTCAATGGACAGGCCGGCCCTGTAACTAAGCTTACATTATAGATGTCGAGCTGCAAGTGACTGGGAGTTTTGGTGGCAGCAGTGGGTAACAAAGCCTGGATGATGGGATGGGTAGGGAGGGGGGGGGAGGGGGAGGCAGGGGGAACTGAAGTACTGTTCAAATGAAGGAAGGGTACGGAATTGTGACACGGCATATACAGGTAACGTAGGGGGGGAGGGGGCATGGTGGCAAGGGAATAGAAAGGGGTAAAGCAACGGAACCTGGTAATGATAGCGGCCAGATCTGCAATGCGAATATGTCCTTTTTGGCCTGTCCTGATGATGCGTAAGAGCCCCCGCACATTAGGGTAAGAAGTTGATGCAGTTCTGTAGGGTTGCAGTTTGATTTATATGGACTTATGTATGGTATACTCAATTATGTATTAGGTATCTGTGTTTAGTTACGTAGCTGCTTGCCCATACTAACAATATGTATATTAGTAAAATGATTTAAATTAAATTAAAAGACAAATAGTAGAAACAGGGAAGTTTTGAAATGTTGGATATTGACCTTGTAGTGCCAGTGTATTACATTATATTGTAGCTGTATTTAGGTCATCAGGGATCTGTCTGTTTGTTTGTTTATTGGTTTGCTTCTGTGCCCTGATATGCTCAAGATGGCCTCCTCTCTGAAAGAGTACGCTTTGTATTTGTATCCACTTGTTGTTTATTTCAATAAAAAAAAAATTACACTAAAGCATATAAGAATAGACTTAAGGAGCTTAATATGTATACTTTAGAGGAAAGGCGGGATAAAGATGATATGATTGAGATGTTTAGATACCTCCGTGGCATAAATGCACAGGAGTACAGCCTCTTTTGATTGAAAACAAGCTCTGCTACAAGGGGACATAGTATGAGGGTGAAAGGGGATAGACTCAGGAGTAATATGCGGAAATATTTTTTTATGGAAAGAGTGATAGATACATGGAATAGTCTCCTAGTGAGGTGGTAGAGATGAGGACAGTATCTGAATTCAAAAAAAGCATGGAACAAACACAGAGGATCTCTTTAAGGAAAAAGGGGACTGTTTAGTGGTTGATATGGAAGGGCAGACTAGCTAGGCCATGTGGTCTTTTTCTGCTATTATGTTTCTATATGGAGAAAACCAATACCATCTGTAATGACAATAAGGTCTCCAATAATAGCTGTAGTGACCTCTTTTAGAAGCATCTCGGGGTCTTGTTGTCTGCTGCTAGGGTCTTTATTGCAGAGTAATATCCTTGATTAAGGAGATTATTTGTTTGTTTGTTTGTTTCTTTTATTTTTTTCATTATAAATATTCTCACTCATACAGGGGACATCTGCTGTACATTTGTGCATGTCCTCTCTCATGCCTGATGCTTTCAACCACACCATTCTTCTAGCAGCTATTACTATTGCCTCTTTATCTGGTATCATAATGTCACCACCCTGCCTGGAGCATGCCAACTCTACGTTTCCCCTAGGTGGTAGGTCAGGTGTTGGTCACCTCAAGTTGGCACTGCTCTAGGGGATGGGCTGCAGTATACTTCTGCGTCTTCACAGAATTCCTACCTTGTTTACGAGTGGTATTCTCCCCCTCCCCCTTTCTTTCACAATCTGGGCCTTTCCCAAGGGCTCTGGAGTGTTTTGCCAGCCAAAATACCCTCCTCATTGGCAGAGCTGCGTAGCAGCATGGCCCCCTCTGATGCTGCAGGCCTCTCTCCTCAGTGATCGGAGATAGCCGTGCTCCATGGAGAAGGGGGTTAGCTGAGATCTGTCCAAGATTTGGATGAAGAAGTACTCTTGCCTTCAGAAGCTTGTGAGGAGTCCAATGTTATTAACCTGTTTTGGAAGGAGGAGTTGAAGGTGTTGATTCCCAGGGTCTTACCCACCTTGAGCTTGGCGGATTCTCGAGGCACAGAGCAGGAACTGAAGATGCATCCACTCCTGCAACGGGTGCAGAAATTCTCTACTGTCTTCCCATTCCTGGAGGTGCTCAAGGGCTTGTTCTGGTCAGAGTGGGATTCCCCCAACTCCCCACCTAAGGGGCTAAGAGTGTATAAGAAGATGCATGCTCTCTTGGAGAAGGAATGCATTGTTGTGCTTGATATTTCAAGGTGGATGTGCAGGTCATGGCAGTTACCAGAAAGGCCACCATTCTTGTGCAAGGCAGATTGGCCTCAAAGGATACTCTGGACCAAAAGGTGGATTCATGTTGAAGAACCAGTTTGCTGTGGTGGCAGCTATTCTTCAGTTGTGGTATGTGCAGGCCTGATGTCTCGAGCTTGGTTCCAGTTGATTTAGTCTGTTCTGTCAGATTATTCTACCCCTCTTTTGGAGTCTGCTACGGCCTTCCTTTCTGATGCTATGTACTGCCTGGTACATCTAGCGGCCAGAGATTGTGCCCTGTCACCGGTGACATGGTGTTGGTTTGGCTTTGACATGAGGCAGCGGATTCATTTTCCAAAGCCTGGTTGCCCGTCTGGCCTTTGAGGGACGCTTCTCTTTGGTCCGATTTGGAGAAACTGTTGAAGGACCTGGGTGAGATGACATCTTACTACCTTCTAGAGGACAGGTCCAAGGGCCTGTGAAGTGGGCAGGAGCCCCTTGTCCATCAACCTCCACCCGCTCCTCATGGGCACGCTGGTCAGACTCCCAGAGGCCTTGGGATGTCCATTGCTGCAGGCCTGGAAAGCCTTTCTTCCCCTCTGATTATGGACTTAGGGCTCATTTTTGGTCTGTTCATGGAGCACTTGGATCCAGGGACCCGGTTCTATCCAGGGATGACCCCCCAGGGCTACGCAATAAATGTTTGGGGGCCCATTCCCTTGTTCCTCTGGTTGGTGACAGGCCTCACCTATTCCTTCAGGAATGGGCCTAGGTCACCAAGGATCACTGGGTGCTATGTCCTGGAATGCAAAAGCCAATCCTGGCTGCTTTCATCTTCTCCCCTTGTTGGTCTGCCAACAGCAGGTCCACTGTGCAGATCCCCTTCGACAAGTTGCTTCTCCTGAGGGCGGTGATGCCCATTCCTTCCCCTGGACGACTGGAGCAAGGGCAGGTATGCCATCTGTTATGTGGTGCCAACATGGAAGGAACATTCCGGCCCATTCTGGCCCTCAAGTGTGTCCATGATCGCTTGCGCATCATGCACTTCTGGATGGAAACTTTGTGATCCATGATTCAACTGGTATGCTGAGGGGAGTTCTGGCATCTCTGGATTTGGTTGAGGCGTATTTTCATATCCTCATCTGGGGGATCAACAAATTCTATGTTTTGCCATGCTTGGCTATCTTCTTCAGTTTACTGCCCTCCCATTCAGACTCTCCACTGTCCCAAGGCCATTCGCCAAGATCATGGTGATGGTGGCTGTGGCGCTACAGCGCTACGACGCCAGGAGATTTGTGTGCACCCATTTCTGGACTACTGGCTCATCTGAGCTCATTCTCTTTCAGAGGCCTGTCAGGTAGCTCCCCGAGTGGTGTCCTTTCTGATAAGCCTTGGCTGGGTGATCAACTGGGGAGAGAGACAATTGTTGCATTCCCAGTCCCTGGAGTTCCTGGGAGCAAATTTCGATACTCGTGTGTGCAGTGTCTTTCTGCCAGAGGAAAAAGTCAAAGGCTGTTGGATTGCCTAGCACTGTTCTGTTCGCAACAGGCTCCCAGAATCTGGGATTATCTTCAACTCTTTGGATTGATGGTGGTGACAGTCAAGATAGTACCGTGGGTGCGTGCTCTTTGGCGACTGCTCCAACAGTCCTTGATGACTCAGTGGTTCCCAAGTTCTGAGCGGTTTGAGCTCAGGATCTTGCTATGAATTATGGTGATGGCCAGCCTGTGGTGGTGGTTGCAGTCCAGTCTTCTGAGGAAAAGCGTACTGCTGGACAATTGCTCATGGATCCTTCTGTTGACAGAGCCCTTTGCAAAGTCTGACTAGCCAACGGCTGCTGGAACCACAGGGAAGTGGTGTAATCCATCAACTGCCTTGAGGTGAGGGCCATTAGGTTGTCTCTTCTGTGTTTCCATCCTCCGGTTGAGGACCAGGTGGTTCAAGTGTTCAGCAGGAAGTGTGCTGGGATAGCCCTAGAAATGGCTCTCTTGTTTGTCTGCGCTGTGAAGAATCTCCTAGTTGGTTCTGCACATTGCCAGGTGACTACTGTGGAAACGGATTTTCTCAACTGGTTCTCTCTGGTTCCTGGAAAGTGGGAGTTGAGTCAGGAGGCATTTCAGTTTTTTCTTCACCACTGGGGTCATCCCAAAAGGAATCTGATGGAATCCCTCTATTGCCAAATGTGCTGATTCTTCAGTCGCCACATGGAGATGGGGTCTGAGAGCATTGGCACCCTGGCTCACCTTGACCAAGTCGGCACCTGCTGTATGTGTTTCCTCCATGGCTCCTGGCGGGATTTGTGACTTGGAGTATGGAGTGCCACCTGAGAAGGATTATTCTGGCAGCACTGATTGACCAATGAAAGCATGATTCTGAGATCTGAGGCAGCTCCAGCAAGTGCCACCTCTTTGTTTTGCCTCTGTCTCGGGGCCTTTTGTGTCCAGGGCTGCTTGTTCTGGAGGATCTTATTACAGCTTGGCTGCTGTAAGGAGACTGTTAGCACATGTGGGCTACTCTCTGGCAGTGTTTTTCATTTTGCTTAGCGCACAGAGGAGATCTACCTACCAACCTGGCATAAGTGTGGATCTGGTGCTTTGAATGCTGGTAAAGTGCATGACAGCTGGCTCCTGAGGAGACCAAGGTGCTGTCTCTGTTGATCTTTTCTTCAGAACAGTCTGGAGAAGGGCCTTTTCTCTTAGCTCCCTGAAGTTTCAGGTGGCAGCTTTGGCCTGTCTCTCTAACCTTACACCTGGATGGTTCATGCCTTTGTCAGGGGGTTCAGCGTCTGTGTCACCCCCTCTGGTCTGTGATCCCTTCTTGGATCTGTGCCTGGTGTTTGGGGCCCTGATGTCGGAGCCCTTTAGTTGTTGAAGTGTGCTATTTTGAAGGATTTGATGCTGAAGATGGTCATATTGGTTATGATTTGTTCCAGAAGGAGAATTCTGAGTTGCTGGCTTTGTCTGGCGAAGATCCTTACCTATATTTTCTGAGGAGGCTGTTTCCATTCGGTCTGTGCCGTCCTTTTTCTCTGAAGTGATTTCTCCCTTTCATGTGAACCAGGAGGTTTGCCTGCACCCCTTCTCTAAAGAGCAGTGTTGGGGGCATGGTAAGGATCTTTATCTTGTGAATGTATGGAAGGTGCCTTTCTGGTTCTTGGAGGTTGCACATTCTTTTTGTAAATCAGATCATCTTTTTGTGCTGTTTTGCTGGTCTGCTGAAGGTGCCAAAGTTTGCATTGGGGTGCTGGGATAAGGAGGCCATTGTCTCGGTGGATCTGTTACAGAACCGGCCAGCTCCAGAGGGTTTGTGTGCCCATTCTACCTGAGCACTGGTGTCGTCATGAGCGGAATGGGGCTCAGTAGCCCCTACAGACATTTGTTGGGTGGCAATGTGGACATCATTTTCCACTTTTATCAAGTGTTTCTGCTTGGATGTCCACGCTCAGATGAACACCGCCTTTGGATCTAAGGTTTTGCGAGCTATACCATCTTCCTGCCCAGTGGCTTTGGTATGTCCCACTTGTTTCGACAGGTCTAGCAGGACAATATGGAAGGTGACATTTTACTTACCAGATAATATCCTTTCCTTGAGTCCTGCTAGATGAGGCCAGGGCCTTCCCCCTGGAACTGTGTTTGTTCTGTTCTGTGGCAATACCCTTGGGTCCACTATGATTTATTTACTTGGCTCTGCAGGTTCATTTTCTATAGACAGCCTTCTGTTTATGCTTTCCTGTACATAGTTCTCTACTGTTTGTTCACCCATGTTGAGGAGGTGTGAGGCTTGCCATGCTGTCCCATATTCTTTGGGGCGAATACTGAAGAGACCTCAGGTGGCTGAGATGGATAGAGATATGGGAGTGTCATTGACATCTGGGCTTTCTATTGGTTCTTTATCTCCACCAATCTGCTGGTAGGGGAACATAACCCACTTATCTGGGCTGGTCTAGCAGGACTCCAAGGAAAGGACATTATCTGGTAAGTAAACTGTCACTTTTTCATGCCCCAAGATAGTTTATGGTTTATTAGTGTTTGATGTGAATTTGTGAAAGGTGGTATACCAAAGTGGTTTACAATTAAATTGAGTCTGTGTCAACTCATGACAACCCTCTGGATAGTTGTTCTAAACTGTGTTCGATCTTCAGTCAGGCATCTCATTGTTGACAGCTGCTGTTGTATTGATCATCTCATTGCTGGCTTTCCTTTTTTCCTTTGACCTTCTACCTTGTCAAGCATGATGTCTTTCTCTAATCTCTCTCTTTGCATGTTGTGCCCAAAGTATGAAAGTTGAAGTCTTGTCATCTGAGCTTCTAAAGAAAGCTTAGGTTTGATCTCATTTAGTACTGATTGGTTTCTTCTTTGGGCAGTCCATGGCATACACAGCATTTGTCGCCAGCACCATAATTCAAAGGCATCGATTTTCTTCCTGTCTATCTTTTCCACTGTCCAACTTTTGCATCCATATGGCGTTCTGAAAAGACCATGGCTTGAATGAGTCAACTCTTTGTATGGAGAGAGAAATCTCTGCTCTTGAGAATCTTATCTAGGTCCTTCATAGCCATTCTGCCAAGAGCAATGCGTCTTTGGATTTATTGACTGCTTATTGTTTCTTTATTGATTGTTGATCCAAGTAGGTTAAAGTTGTCCACTATTTCAATTTCTTCTCCATCAACGATGAATTTATTGATTTTGCCACTTGTCAGGATTTTTGTCTTCTTTACATTAAGGTGCAAGCCCATTTTAAGACTGTTCCTTAATCTTGAGAAGCAAATGTTTCAGATCGTCTTCACTTTTTAGCCATTAAAGTGGTATCATCAGCATAGCAAAGTCTTTGATGAGTCTTCCACCAATCTTCACACGTCAGTTGTCTTCATACAGTCCTGCTTCTCTGAGGATTTGTTCAGCATATAAATTTAACAGGTAGAGGGGAAAGTACGAAGCCTTGTCATACACCTTTGCTGATTTTAAACCGTTTTGTTTGTCCTTGTTCTGTTCGAACTTTTGCTTCTTGATCAATGTAAATATTGTGCAAGAGAGCTATCAGGTATTCTGGTATACCCATGCTTCTTAATGTGGCCAGTGTTTCTCATGGTTTACACAGTCAAAAGCCTTTCTGTAGTCAATAAAACACATCTCGTATTTTGGTATTCTTTAGTCTTTTGGTATTCTTTTGATATTCTTTAGTCTTTTCAAGGATCCATCTCACATCCGTGATGATGTCTCTCGTTCCTTTCCCTTTCCTGAACCTTTCTTGCACTTCAGGCAGTTCTCATTCCAGGTATGGTTATAGTCTCTGCTGAATAATCTTGAGTAGAATCTTGCTGCATGTGTGATCAGAGCAATTGTGCGATAATTTCCACAGTCAGTTGGATCACCTTTCTTTAGTATTGATATAAACACAGATCTTTTCCAGTCAGTTGGCCATGATGTTGTCTTCCAAATTTCCTGGCAGAGCCTTGTAAGTATGGTAACAGCTGCATCCGATTGCTGTAATACTTTAATGGGAATCCATCAATGCCTGGTGTTTTGTTCTTTGATAAGGCTTCCAATGCTGCTTCGACTTCTTCTTTCATTACGAATGGTTCCTGATCAAAAGGTACAGGTTGAAATGGCTGTTGTTCCACTAGATCTCTATCGTATAATGACTCTGTATATTTTTTCCACCTTTTCTTGATCTTAGCATTATTCAGCATAGATCCTTGAGCATCTTGTAACATTCCAATTCAAGAATGGAATTTTTTCTTTAACTCTTGCAGCATTAGGAAAACCGATCTTGTTTTTCCTTTATTAGTTTCTGCTTTTATTTCCTTGCATGTGTCATTATAGTACTTCTCCTTGTCTTGTATTGCTGCACATTGGAAATCTCTGAGTTCTGCAATTGCCTCTCTTTCTCCTCTGGCTTTAGCTTCTCTGTTTCTGGGCAATTTTCAGAGTTTCTTTGGTCATCCATTTTGGGTGTTTTTTGCTTTTTTTTTCCTTTGGTAGAGACTTTGCACTTTCTTCCAACACAACCTTCTTGATATCATCCCCTAACTCTTCTGGAGCTCTGTTATTTGTATCTAATTTTAATTTAATTTAATTAGCAGGTTTTTATATACCGCAACTTCCATAGATCTAAAGCAGCAAATCAATTTTGCAGGCAGTATTTAAATTCTGGTGGTATATTCTCATGGTCATATTTTGCTACTTTGATGAGTGGCTTGCTCTTTTTCAACTTTAGTTTAAGTTTGCATACTAGTAGTTGGCGATCTGTACCATAGTCAGCTCCAGGTTTTGTCTTTGATGTTGTAGAGCTTTTCCATCATTGACTTCACAGATGTAGTCAATTTGATTTTTGTACAATCCATTGGGTGAAGTCCATGTGTACAGTCACCATTTGTGTTGCTGGAAGAAGGTGTTTGAGCTGTATTAGAGTAGTAGTAGTAGTCTTGCAGAATTGTATCAGTCTTTCTCCAACTTTACCTGTACAGCGCTGCATGCTCTGCGCTATATAAGTGCTAAATAGTAGTAGTAGTAGTAGTAGCTTAATTTCTGTTGCCAAGTCCATATTTTCCAACCAATTTGCTGCCTCCTTTGTTGCCAACTCTTGTTGGGGCATATACTTGAATTATAGTTGTATTGATCGGCATTCCTCGTAGACGAATAGAAATTAAGTGTTCACTGATTGCATTGTATTTCATCACAGTTCTTGCAAGTTTCTTCTTAATTATAAATGCAACACCATTTCCTCTGTCTTTCATTTCCAGCATAGTAGACCATGTGATCATTAGATGTAAAGTGCCTGATACCAGTTCATTTCAGTTCGCTAACACCCAATAGATCAAGTTGTACATGTTCCATTTCATTCTTAACCACCTTCAACTTCCCTTGATTCATGCTTCATACGTTCCATGTCCCAATATGTAAGATATCTTTGCAGCTTCTGACTTATTTCATGCGCAGCTACATCAGCTGTCATCAGAGGGTTTTGATCCAACCACATCATAAATGCTGGCTTTACTCTGAAAAGTCTTCAGCTCCTCCGCAGTAGACAATTGAGTGCCTTCTGACTCGGGGGTTGCATCTTCCAGCACTATAGTACAGTTTGTTTTGTTGTGACTATCCATTGGATTTTTGTGCAAAATATGGAAGTAGTTTGGCAGGCCTTTCTTCCACGCAGTTTAATTCTAGTGTTGTTGCCGTTGTCACAGAAATGTGATTCTCTGCCGCCAACACCGTCCTATTTTGTTGCTATCCAGATGGGTGGTTTGTCTTGATCTGGCACCTCTGCTGAGACCTTTATCTTTATCTTTATTTGACAGATTTGATATCTTGGGAGACCCTGCCAGTAGTTAAGCTACCGATAGCTTAGCCCTCAGCATCACTGATGCACACAGGCCCTCACAGCATGATGAGTTGCAAACCAAGTGAGGGTCATAACCATAGCAACACATAATCAAACACATTCCAAAGAATCAATAGAAAGCTCCAAACCATACACATTGTACTAGTAGACCAACCATAAAACATACAAAGCATATATAACATGCTCCAGATGAGCATCCAGTTGCAGCATAGTGAAATGCACCTATTGCACAGGCACAACACACTCCCGATTCAGCTGATATCTAGCAAAAAGAATAATACGTGATCAATAGTGTAATGAGTAAGGCTGGGTGTGTCAGCAGGTATTGTTATGGATATAAAATATGTAAATGAGCAAATATGAAATGAAAATGTAACATGTTCTACAGGGCTTTTTTGGAATCCGTGAGGAGCTGCTCTTGATCCCTTGATAACTCTTTGTAGGAGTATCTGGGATTGTCGGTTAAATAATTTGGACACAGTCTGACATCCCATTTTCCTCTTTCTAAGGTGTGGTGTTCTAGTTCAGTGTTATTGTTTGATGTGCAAAATTAATCCTTTTTGGAGACATTGTCCCAAGAGAAGATGTTCAGAAGCAAACTATGTCAAAATAATAAGATGGCAGCGCTTTTCTCATAATAAAACACATTTTTTAATCCATAGAAGCTAGGTGTAATCAAAAATATGAGTCTTTCCCCTCTCTGTGCCATGCCACACATTTTTGCTGTAAAACATAAAGTATGAACCCCTTGTAATGGAGGAAGAAATTATCACGAGAGTACCACAAGAACTTCGTCATATACTGTTCAGGAATATCATAGAAACATGACTGCAGAAAAAGACCACATGCCCTATCTAGTCTGCCCTTCCATATCAACTACAATAGTCCCCTTTTTACCTTTAGAGATCCTCTGTGTTTGTCCCAAGTTTTTTTTTTAATTCGGATACTGTCCTCGTCTCTACCACCTCTGGGAGACTATTCCACGCATCTACCACTCTTTCCATAAATAAATATTTCTGCATATTACTCCTGAGTCTATCCCCTTTCACTCTCGCCCTATGTCCCCTCTTAGCAGAGCTTGCCTTCAATTGAAAGAGACTCTCCATTGCATTTATGCCATAGAGGTATTTAAATGTCTCTATCATATCTTCCCTATCCCGCCTTTCCTGCCTGCAAGTTTTGTGACTCTGCTTTAGGGGCTTGGCGTTTTTTGGAGGCGCTAAAATCAATAGCTGAGGCTCAGAAAAGATGACTTTTCAGCCATTGCAAAGCAGCTTTCCATAATGCCCGCTGAAACTGTGAACTGCGAAGAGTGAACAGTTGAGCTTTGTGCAATGTAATTTGACAGTGCGTGAGGGGTGAGAGTTGGTGTTTTCTTGGCGAATTAAAGGCATGCCATGGCAGCAGTTGAGAAAGCACGGAACAGTGAAAGCTTGCGTGGAAGGACATTCAATCAGTTAAGTAGAACTGTGAACTGCAAAGAGTGAAACTGTTGAGCTTTGTGCGGTGTAATTTGACAGTGTGTGAGCAATGGAACGCTGTGGTGAAGATATTTGCTTTGTTGTGAAGGACATACCTGAATGAGCCCTTCTGGAAAACAACCAATTGAATCTTTTATTATAGCAAATAAAAAGGACATATAAATAGAAGCAGAAAAGAGAATTGTATAGTAAAAAATAATATTACAGAGTGATGTAGAACTGATGATTGAAAAGGGGAGCAGGGAGTGAAATATTGCTCTGAAACTTCTAGCAGTTTCCCATAGCTCCATTCTGATGATCTTCACACACTTTTTTTTTTTTTTTTTAAAAGTTAAAAAAAAAAAAATTAAGGGCATTCATAGCTAAATATTCTGAACAGCACCTTTTTGCCAGACATAAGAAAATACTTGTGTAAACGAGAAGAGCTCAGAATGTGCTGCTGTATTTTTGTGTAGGCTTGTAGGTTTAATTATCAGAAGTAATTGCATTCTCTCCTCATTTTTTTTCTTCCTTGTCCGACATTTGAATTTTTATTGGTATGTTGCCATGGCAAAATTGATAATCCCCTGTACTGCCTGCTGAATATAGGAATATAGAAAAAAAGGAAAATCTTTACGATGGCATTCAGTTGTGTGGCTTTGATGGCTATAGCTGTCCAAGCACTCTAGAAAATAAAATGGGTTTATTCACCAAAGGTATATAGTTACAAAGGCATCTGAAAGAAGTGTCAGCACTAGTCATGGAGGCTGAAGCCTAGTGTTGTGTGTCCCAATATTCTGCCTGTTTCATCTCAATGACACTTGTGAAGGGAATCTTATGTGAAGTACTTTGAGGTGGAATCTCCTTAGGAGGCTGACAAAAGAGGATGGGAGGTGTCAAATGGAATCAAGCTTAGAGAGGCTGTCGGAGCTGCCTGTTGTCTTCAGCTCGTGCTATTAAACCTGGGATTAAAGAGGAAACAGACCCCCGGCTCATTGGGCCCATTCAGGAGGAGCTTGTTCCAAAAAATATTGATGGGGTGGCTTTTATTCAGAGGCACAGCTGACATCACCGCCCACACAAAGGGACTTCAGGAGCTTAATTAAAACCAGGTAATCAAGTACCGACACTTCAAAAATGCCACCACGGATCCAAGGGAAGAGAAAAGGCATATGGTAGGAAGAGTCACCTCCCCGCTGCAATCTCATTCAACCTATGATTGTCGCTTGATTACTTTCCTGTGGCTGCTCTGAACATGTGCTGTCGGGTTGCCTTCTTCTGTTGTCAAACATGAGCTGCACCAGATTGTAAACGGGGTCTCCAAGCTCCAGCAGTTCATACGCACTCTAGAGGTTGCCAGAATTTCTACTCATCTGTTTTTATGCAAGTTCTAATGAGCATGATATCAGAAAGTTATCCAAAATCAAATAATCCAACAGAGAAATAAAAAACCATTGTGCAATTATTACTGTTACTACCAGTACTTATCGTTCTTATAGTGCACTAAATGTATAGAGCACTGTACAGAGACACTTACAAGGGTGTCCCTTCTCTGTGGTGTATCTAGTTAAGATACACAGACAAGACAAATAAGAGTTTTTGGAAAATGCATTTATCATAGAAAACATGTTTTAAAACAGACCCAAAAAGTACTGAATATGAACAGAGAGGGAAGCAAGATACACCAACTCAGATGGCATAGCAAGGGGGAAAGTGCAGAGCTGGGAATTGGTGATGAAAGAGAGATCAAGATAAGATCGATTGAATTGTTGCTGTTTATTGTAGCTCGTTTGGACTATATTGGAAAGGCAAGAAACAGCTATTATTAAATGACAGCAGCTTGCCCGTTGAGTGGAATTTGCGAGGAGTATGGGTATCAGAATGGAGTGGGCCACCCAGGCTTTGGCTGATTAACTTTCTTCCTGTAGGTGCTAGTTTCTCCCATGAAATTCTTAAAACAGTCAAGCTGGCGCTATGTGACTGCAAGTTTGAACCACACAGGTGACTGTATTCTCATGCTGGTCTCACAAGACTGCTCCAAGACCGATGCAAGAACCCAGGTACCCATACATCTTAAACTCATAGAGAGCCATGTGGTGCCAATGTTAGCTGGTCCAGGGAGGACATGGCAGGAAGCAAGATTTAGAGACATGTGATGTACAGGCAGGTCCAAGGTCACATACCTTGGGCAAGTGAAATAATCCCCCATTTCCTTGGGTGCAGAATTAGATTATAAGTCCTCTTGGGACAAGGAGATACTTACTGTAACTGAATGTAACTTGCCTTGACCTACTACTAGAAGGACATGAGCTAAATACCAATACAGCTTGGCAGGCTGTCTTGCTGAGGGTAGGGTGTGGAAACAGGCTTGCTGTAGGGGGTTGAAGCAGGATGGCTGGGGGAGGAGGAAGGAGATTGAGGTATCTTAATGGAGGAAGAGTGTCTGGGACCAGAATACTGTCACTGTATCAATGATCCTATGATCAGAACTAGTCAAGAAAGTAAGACACTCAAGATCAAAATTAAAACAATCAGACACTTTAAAAACGGACGCAGTGTGGGTAATTTTGTAGCAGGACACCTAGAATGTGAAGGCACCTAGGTGCATATGTTGCAGTTTATTTTATAAAGGCAATGTATGCACCTATGTGCCTTCATAAGGACTGGCCCAAGGATATTTGTTGTCTTAGGTGAACCTTCATCCAGGCACCCATGCCCATAGTCCAGCATTTGCCCTTCCCTACACCTCCCCTCTCAGTTGGCCAGCATTTCTCTTCTTTTCCCCATATCCCCTTCCCAGCATCTCCCCTTCTCTTCCCTTTCTCCAGCTACATGTGCAGCATTTCCCCTTTTTTCCCCACCTCCCTCTGTAGCCCAGCTCTTCTCTCCTGTATATCCACCATAGTCCTGCAAATGTGATGATTCTTGTTGGTGGAGAGGATCCAGGAACAGCAAGTGAGCAAGATATTCAGATTAGCTCTCCAGTAAACAGGAGTACCCTGGATCAGGTTAAGGTTGGTCAGGTCTTTTGTATGTAGTAGCCGCCTTCCCTTTGGGCTGAGCCTTCTGGTATTAACAGCTGCTAGGACTTAGCTGCCCAGAGTGGGAAGCCAGAAGCCAGGAAAACCCAGAAAGAGCATTGGAGAAAACAGGCACACAGGAACTCATCATGAAGACTCTGAAAGGAAGCAAGACTGGAACACAGCAGGAACTTGGCCAAGGTTGAGACGTTTTCTGCGGAGAAGACTTGGAAAAGCAGTGAAAAGACAAAGCACCAGGCTCTGGCAAAGAGGTCTTAGTCAGAGCTGAATTTATATGCAGGTGCTGGACAGGTGTAGAGAAGGCTAAAGCAGGCAATCAGTCAAATGGAAAGACACCTGCTGGCTGGAGGTTCATCTGGGTAGGGCTCTTCCAGGATGAGAACCACCTGCAGACTGATGGCGAAACCTCACAGCATCTCTCCTTCCCTTCTCTACTCCCTGTGTCCAGCATCTCCCCTTCTCTTTCCTCAGTTCCAAGTCCAGCATTTTCCCTTCTCTTTCCCAATCCTGCATAGTCCTACATTTCCCCTTCTCTTTCTCAGTTCCCCCATAATCTAGCATCTCCCCTTCTCCGCTTTTCCTCCATGCTTCTTATCCAGCATCTTCCTTAACTCCTCCCAGGTGTTCAGCATTTCCCCTTCCTTCCCTTACTCCTCAGGTATCCAGCATCACCCCTTCCCTCTTCTCCATGTGCAGCATTTCCCCTTACCTTCTCTACCCCCCTCCCCTTAATCCAGCATCTCCCCCTTTCTTCCCATAAGAATATAAGAAGTGCCATACTGGGCCAGACCAGAGGTCCATCAAGCACAGTCTCCTGTTTCCAATGGTGGCCAATCCAGGTCACAAGTACCTGACAAATACCCCAAAGTACACAGAGAGGAGCACTGGCTCTTGCAGTAGAGTCTGAGGAAAACACAAGGAGCAAGAGTCGTGAATTGGTGAGATAAATTTATTGAATCCCCTATGCGTTTCGGCTTTTGCCTTCTTCAGGGGGCACACAAATATGTGACACTACAGGGTAGAAAAGGGGGTGATTTTGATGCAACCGCAAATTGTGCGAGGGAGACCAATATCCGACAATGAAACGGGTTCCACAGGCAAAATTAGCGTGAAAGGAAAGCACTTGACAGCATTAGAAATCAAGCTTTAAACCTGATTCATGACTCTTGCTCCTTGTGTTTTCCATATACCCCAAAGTAGCCAGTTCCATGCTACTTATTCTCAGGGATAAGTGGCGGTTTTCTCTTGGTCTACCTTAATAGCGATATATGGACTTATCTTCCAGAAATTTGTCCAAACCCCTTTTTTTAAATCCAGCTACACTACCTACTTTTACCACATCCTCCAGCAATGAGTTCTAAAACTTAGTAATTTGTTGAGAGAAAAAATATTTTCTCCTGTTTTAAATATATTAATTTGTAGCTTCATGGCATATCCTCTAGTCCTTGTATTTTTTGAAAGGGTAAATAATTGATTCACATTTACCCATTTCACTTCATTCAGTATTTTATAAATCTCTCTTATCCCCCTCAATTGTCTCTTCTCCAAATAGAAGTGCCTTAACCTCTTTAGCCTCTCCTCATAGTCATTCATTCCATTTATCAATTTGGTTTCTCTTCCCTGTATTTTTTCTAATGCCGCTATATTTTTTATGTGATCAGAATTGCACTCGATACTCTAGCAGGCCAATGCAGAAAGCTGGTGTTGAAGTCGGGCTCTGTCGGCTTTTAACGCCTATTTGCAGTGCACCAATAGCGTATGGATGCAGAACGGGGTGAGCATACAAATGAGCCACCCATTAAAATGTGCGCAAAATGGCAATGTTAAACTGGGAGAGCAAGAACTCTGTGCTAGTTTGGCATCCTCTCCCAGAGAAATGGGCACCGTATGGCTAATTTGCATATCAGCTCAGACAATATTTTGATGGCATTGGGGGCTTTCTCCAATGTTTGGATCATCTGAGGAAACTCCCCTTAGATGATCCAGGCATCGGGGAAAGCCTCTGATGCCAGCAAAGTACTGTTGGGGACTAGTGCTCCGAAAGAAAGCAAATCCCTGGTGGCCCAGCGGCCCCATTCTTTTTTCCCCCCAACCCACTGAATAAAGATACTCTCCAGTGGCCCAGCAGCCCTGAACCCACCTCCCAGTACCTTCAGAAATGAGCGGGAGCACTGCCTGGGATGCACTGGATGGGATTAGATTGCCATATAAGGCATATTCTACCTTATATGGCAGTCTGACCTTGCCTGGTGCATTCCAGGATGCACTGCATGGGGCCAGGTGCCACCATTTTTCAGGATAGCGGGGCAAGAGCTGGAGCACATGGGTGGCACTACCGCTCATTTTTGAAGATACTAGGAAGTAGGTGGGGGGTTTGGAGCCACTGGGCCACAAGGGATTTTTTTTGGTTTGGCAGGTGGGCCACCAGGGATTTGCTTTCTGTTGGAGGTAGCGTATCTGGGGAGAAGATGATCCAGGCGTTGGGGAAAGCATCTGATGCCATCAAAATACACTCAGTGGCATGCACTAGTGTTTAAACCACCTCAGACCCAGTCGTAGAGATATTGGCACTAAGACTGGTTGTGAAATCCTCTACCCCTATCTCTGCATTGGGCACAGCCATTATTTGCATACCATTTTATTATGTGCAGCTCATTTAAATGCTCATGGTGTTAATTTTGCTCTAGTTTTTCCATCGCTGTTTACGCACGTGTCTCTCTCTTTTTTTGCATTTGTCGGCGTTAGCTGTGTTTTAAGGCTGCGCTAGTTTTCTGCATTGGCCTGCAGATGCGGTCACACCATGGAGCAATATAGAGATCTTATTATATCCTTTGTTTTATTCTCTATTCCTTTCCCAATAATTCCTAACATTCTGCTTTTTTGCTGCCATCCACATACTGAATAGAAGATTTCAATGTATTGTCTATGAAGAGCTTACAATCTAGTCAAGATAACACAAACAAAACAAGGGAAGTAAGGGTTCGATAGGGAGAAAAGACTCAAGGGTAACAAGAGATTAGGATCGAAAAGTAGCTTTGAAGAGGTTGATTTAATGATAAAGCGGCATACTAAATCCGTCTAAATAAATAAAATAAATAAATAAATACCTTTAGCATAGATTTGAAGAGGGAGAGAGAAGAGACTTCTACTTGTTCACATTGTTTCATCTGTCATTTGGATGCCCAGTCTTACAAGGTTCTCCTGCAATTTCTCACAATCCACGTGCAATTTAACAACTTTAAATTTGCAGATGACACCAAATTATTCAATCGCCTCACTTGTTCCCAATTCCAGATCATTTATAAATATTTTAAAAAGTTATGGTACCAGTGATACTCACTTGGTTTTCAGCTTGTTGTGCTGTGAGGGCTTGTGTACATCAGTGATGCTGACAACTAAGCTGTCGGTAGCTTAACTACTGGCATGATCTCCCAAGATGGACAGGTCTCAGCTGAGGTGCCAGACCAAGACAAACCACGGTTGGTGTTGGTGGCAGAAGAACACATTCTGTGACAATGGCAACAACACTAGAATTATCTGCATGGAAGAAAGACCTGCCAATTTACTTCCATATCTTGCCACAAAAACCCAAGGGATAGTGACAACAAAACAAACTGCGCTATAGTGCTGGAAGATGAGACCCCCAGGTTGGATGGTACTCCAACTGGCAACTGGAGAGGAGCTGAAGACTTTTCAGAGTAAAGCCATCATTTATGATGTGGTTGGATCAAAGCCCTCGGGACATCTGACTGCTGATGTAGCTGTGCATGAAATGAGTCAGAAGCTGAAAAGATGTCTTACATATTGGGACATGGAACATATGAAGCATGAACCAAGGGAAGGTCCAGGTGGTCATGAATGAAATGGAATGTGTACAACTCGATCTGTTGGGTGTCAGTGAACTGAAATGGACTAGCATTGGGCACTTTGCATCTGATGATCACATGGTCTACTATGCTGGAAATGAAGGACAAAGAAGAAATGGTGTTGCATTTATAATCAAAAAGATGGGGGGCGCTCGTGAGCCCGCTGTGTGATGGCCGCAATCTAACCGAGCTCCGTCCCAAGTACCCCAAAACTCCAGCTAACATGCGCTAACTGAAGCAATTTTCTCCGAACTCACCTGCCCTGGGTCGGCATTTGCATGTGGTGACCCCTGAAAAACTGACAAATTGCCCGGTAAGATCCCTGACGGCTGGGACGCTGTGAAGTAAATCTCTGGAGAGCGGCCTGCTATCTGCCTCTCATCGCTGCTTGCCTTGGGCCTGAACAACCTCACTGCTGACCCTCGCGATTTGCGGCGGATTGGACGGCACCCGAGCAGAGTCCTCCTGGACTGTACCACCGGACCCCTGCGCAGAGTCGGAGCACCCTCGAGATCGGGACGCATGAATGCGGATCTGAAGCCCTTTCGGCTGGGCTGAGGAGAGGGCCTTGATCCCACGCGGCAACCGCTAGTGCCGATCGCATCCTCCTGCCCTAGCTGCGGCCTTGTCAACGCAAGTCCCCCTGAGGGGGGTAAATACGAACGCTACCTTTTTCTTTTGATACCCTCTGGATCATCAAGGCGCCAACGACAGTGGCAAAGTATTGGCAGCCTAGCGCCCTGCCGAGGCCCATACCTCTCAGCGCGACTCATCTGTGCCCTGCTGGAATGCCTCTGTGCTCCTATTGATTCTGGATCTCTGCAGTTGTCGGCACTCAGCAACATATTTTCATATAGCTCTGCAGAGCAATCTGAACAGCCTGGCAGCCCTCCTTCTCTTGGAGGGCCAAGGCAGCCTTCCCCTCCTTAAATCGCTGTCTTTTCAGTGCCTCTACCTTTGTGGACATTGGCTGTATCTCTCTCTTTTCACTGTGAGACAGTAATTGTCCTGCGGGCTTGCGAAGCTTTCTACATTGTCGCCTCTCCGGTGCCTCTGCCCTTGCTGACATTGACTATACTTTCTCCCAACACTGTGCGGTATTGGTTGCCTTGTGGAACTGTGGGGCTTCCCTTGCTGCTTGCCTGAGAGGCTGCCCGGTATACGCTGATATTTGATTTGTTTGGTGTTTCTCCCTCCTATGGCTGCTAAAGCTAAAAACCCTGAAGCTCGAGAGGGGATGCGTTCCTCCCAGCGACTGCAGATTAAGTCTGGGGCCCCCAGCAGTCCACTTGAACAACAGCTTCCATCAGGCACGGATGATGAGACTGTAAGTGAAGATGAACTAGAGCCCCACAAGCAGCTCTCCTCTGCTCAACTCAAAAAAGAACTCCGCAGAGGCTTTGCAGAACTAGCCAGCGAGTTTCGCTCACTACGTGCAGAGCTGCTGAATGATGTTGCAGCATTAAGGACTGATGTGAAAGAATTGGGAGCCCGAGTAGAGGATGTGGAGGCCAAAACGGCTGACCATGATGGGACTCTGGTGGATCTACAATGTGCACTTGACCGACAGCATGCGCAAGCGATGGAGTTGACCTACAAAATTGATGACATTGAAAACCGCTCCCGCCGCAATAATGTGCGTTTTCGAGGAATCCCAGAGGCGGTGGGGGGCGGAGAGGATTTACCGACAGTGCTTAAACTGTTGATAGCAGAACTGCTCCCGGCGGAGGATCTGGCCGCTCATGTGTCTGGAATGGAAATTGAACGAGTCCACCGTGCCTTGGGAAAACCTCCCAATAACCAACCTCGTGATGTCATTGCAAGGTTTTTGCGATATTCTGACGCTGAGCTTCTCATACGGCGAGGCCGGGAGAAAAAAACGGTCCGCTTCCAGGATGCAGAAGTGTCAATTTATCAAGACCTCTCGACGTTCACCTTGGCGCGTAGGAGGGAGATGAAGCCAATTACGATGGTCTTGAACAGCAAGGGGATTCGCTACTCTTGGTCTTTCCCATTTAGGATGAACTTTCTTTTGGGAAATAAAAAGATTTCAGCAAAAGACCATACTGAAGCTTGGCGAGCTCTTCGTCAGGCAGGACTAGTTGATGATAATGCTCAGCCTCACCCGTCGTTCCCTAAGCCACAGCACTCTAGGTGGACTCGGGTGGGCAAACCCGCTTAATCTCTCTTGGAGAAGGAGAGCTGCTGTTACCTCTAAGGGAGACTCATCTTGTGGGCCTCCCGGCCTCATGATGTGGGGTTAAGTGAATGGTTTTTGATGCTTTGCTGTTCCTTGTACTGTTTTTTATTGAGTTATTGGCTATTGGCCCGGGTTAGCCTGGGCCTCCACTCTAATATACATAGGGGGTGGCGGGTGACTTGCAAATGCTTTGATGATGACACTGTTTTGATAAGGGGTCAGGATGGTATTGATGACTCAGGGTGGGTGGGGGAGTAATGGGGAAATACTACTATCTGTTTTGTTTGTACTCTTGCTTTAAGGGGACTTGGGGGGAACAGGGTTTGAGGTCAATTTACCGTGTCCTGTATTACTGTTGACAGGCAGGTGGTATTGACGGGAAGGGGGGGGGGGTTGGTTCTGAGGGAGGGTGTTTTAACTTGGAGTTGGTGGGTGTGTGTGGGTATGGGGGGGGATATGGCATTTGCTTCTGGAGTATGGCATAAGTGGGCGGGGATAATAAACCTTCTGGGTTTGCTGGGGGATGCTGTCACTGGGACCCTTCGGGTAACTGGAGGGTAAGAGGGTTTAGATTGTGAATATTAATGGTGCGACTTATTTCTTTAAATGTTAAGGGTCTCAACTCCCCAAGGAAGCGGTCGCTGCTTTTTCAGAGTTGCGCGCTTTGCGGGGGGACATTATTTATCTACAGGAGACTCATCTTCAGAATTGTAAGCAGGGCTGGTTGAAGCAGTCCCCGTACACTGAGGTGCGGGTGGCCTCAGACGTGCAGGGCCGGAAGAAGCGGGGGGTGGCCTTCCTATTTCATCAGAGCCTGTCCTTGCAGGTAGAGGAGGAGAAAAGAGATACCCTGGGGAGGTGGCACTTTCTGAATGTTCGCTTAGAAGGGCGCTTGCTAACTTTAGCTAATATCTACGCGCCCAATGAAGGCCAGGGGTCATTTTTTATGCGGTTGAAAGCCTTACTGGCAGACTTCGCAAGGGGTCCCATTGTTCTTGGTGGGGATTGTAACACACATTTGGTGCCCCATCTGGATTCCACAGGTCGCGCTGGGGGGGGAGTGAGGGGGCCGGCTAGAGCCCTTCAACGCCTTATGTTAGATTTAGGTCTGCGGGATGTATGGCGGGACACCCACGAGGGAGAGCGGGGATACACCTACTACTCTCCAGTTCATCAGGTTCACACTCGCATTGATTATTTCTTACTGGATCAGCGCCTGATGGATGGGAGAGTGGAGGCTGGACATGGAGCGCTGACTTGGTCAGATCATGCCCCGTGCTGGCTTGCCCTCCCGGCAGGATTGTACAGTGAGCACCAGCGCCTCTGGCGCTTAGATACGCGGTTCCTGCGGCGGCAGGGTGCAGTGCAGGAACATGCCCGCTTCATCACCGAATTCTTTGAGCTTAATGATTCTGGGGATGTCTCCCTTCCCACGGTTTGGGATGCCTTTAAGGCTACGGCCCGTGGTCAACTCATGGCAGAGGCAGCCCGCACGCGGAAAATGTGGACGCGCGACCACGATCAGTTGGTGAAGGAGTCTGCTCGCTTAGCTTTGGAGCATGCCCGAACCGGCTCGCGGCAGGTTTTGCGTCAGTGGCGGACTACGCGAGCCAATTTGGATGCATGTTTGCAGAGGGAATTAGATAATAAACGCCGGAAACTACGGCAAACTTTTTATGAGCATGGGAATAAAACTGGCCACTTCTTGGCCTTGCGTCTCCGACAACAGCAATCCGCGAGAGTGGTTCGTGAACTGCGCGATTCCGGGGGACGGAAAAGGGTAATTTCTCGGGAGATACGAGATATTTTTGCTGATTATCTGGAGCAGCTCTATAAGGCAGAACCTTTTGATCGGGATCGTGTCCAGGCTTACTTACAGAGGATTGCTCTGCCGCGTCTTTCTGACCCTGACCGAGCTCAGTTAGATTCTGAATTTACGGTGGACGAAGTGGAAAATGCTATTCGGCGGCTGAAAACTGGCAGTGCGCCGGGTAACGACGGTTTCCCAGCGGAATATTATAAGAAGTTTCGTGTACAATTAGCGCCAACTTTGACCATATTGTTTAATGAGGTTCTGGGCGGGGTTCCTCTCCCTTCGTCCCAGTGCGAGGCGATGATAGTGATGATACCCAAGCCAGGTAAACTTCTGCACGACGCGGCGTCGTATCGCCCCATTTCCCTGTTAAATGTTGATGTCAAAATAATTGCTTTTGTTCTGGCTGCGCGCTTGAATCGGGTCCTTCCGGTTTTGGTCCACCCTGACCAGGTTGGGTTTGTGCCGGGTCGCCAGGCCGCAGATAACATAAGGCGTATGTTGCAGGTTATTCAGGTGGCCCGATGGGAGCCCCAGCCGGCTTTGCTGGTGGGGATCGACGCAGAAAAAGCTTTTGATCGGGTCGATTGGGGATACCTTTGGTGTGTTTTGGCGACAATGGGCTTTGGCCCTAATTATATCCGTTGGGTTTGTAGTCTCTATCAACGCCCTCAAGCGTGCGTTCGGATAAATGGGGGACACTTGAGAAACTTCTTCCTGGAGAGGGGCACACGGCAGGGCTGCCCACTTTCGCCTCTGCTCTTCGCCCTCGCGATGGAGCCCTTGGCACAAAGCTTTCGTGAACATCCAGGCTTGCAGGGGGTCCGCATTGGCCCCGCGGAATATCGGATTGCGCTCTTTGCGGATGACATTATATTGTCCCTGGTGGATCTGTCTACTTCCCTTCCAGCCGCGATGCAGCTGTTTGAAAACTTTTCTCGGATATCCGGTTTCAAAATTAACTACACTAAATCGGAGATCTTAAATGTCGGGATCCCTGGGGCGGTCTGTGCGGAGCTCCAAGCGGCCTATCCTCTTCGATGGGTATCGGGTACCCTTTGCTATCTAGGGGTGCAATTGACCATGGAGCGGGCGGACCTCTTTAAAGCTAACTATGAGCCTCTGCTCCGTCAGGTTCGACGGGACTTAGATGTCTGGAATGGCCTGCTCCTTTCCTGGTTTGGGCATATAGCGGTAGTCAAGATCGTGGTTGTTCCCCGTTTTCTTTATTTTTTTCAGGTACTACTGCTGCCCATTGCGCAGGCCACTTTGGCGACTTGGCAGCGGTTACTTATGAAGTTTATATGGCACTACCGTCGCCCGTGGTTGGCACGGCACGTTCTCTATGCCCGTACGCGCACTGGAGGTATGGGCATGCCCAATTTGCATTGGTACTATGCGGCGGCACAATGTCGGGCGGGGGTGGAATGGATGATTGCCGATAGCACCAAACGATGGGTACAGATAGAAATGAGTTTGGCTGGGGGAGCGGGGTTGGGGGATTGGCTGTGGCTTGGTCCAAAACTTCGGCGCGGTAAATGCATCAGTAATCCCTATGTACTTCATACCCTCCGTTGCTGGGACCAGCATTTTCGATCCCGGGGTACAGACTTGTCCCCTTTGGCCCCTATAGTAGACAATGCTTCCTTCCCGCCGGGGTTGAGTGACTTAGTCTTTCGGCAGTGGGGACATCATGGCCTTAGCCGGGCCGGGCAATTCTTTGCTGAAGGTCGGTTGCAATCCTTCCGTGCATTACAAGATGAATTTGACATTCCGGGTGGGCATATCTATCAATATATGTAAGTGACACATTGGGTTCAATCTAGGCTTGTGCGGCCCCAGGTGGCTCGGGACCTGACGGATTTGGAACGTTACTGTGAGGGGTGCACTACTACTAAGGGACTCGTGGCGACCCTATATGCACACCTACAGGGGTGTCAACCACGATCTATAAGACACCGTGAGCTTTGGAACTCTGATCTGAATCTTTCTTACGCTGAGCAACAGTGGGAAAGGGTGGAAACACGCTTATGGAAGAGCTTGGTAGCGATTAATGCCCGTGAAACTAATTATAAAATAATGTACCGTTGGTATATGACCCCGACGCGGATCGCTCGTATTTATCCAGGGGCTGCGGAATTCTGTTGGCGTAATTGTGGGCAGCGGGGCACCTTGGGGCATATTTGGTGGGATTGCCCCCGCAATCGCGCCTTTTGGAGGGGTGTACAATTCCGGCTACAATTGCTTTTGGGAGTGAGTATCCCCTGGGATCCGGGGATCTTTCTTTTTGGGGCCTCAGTGCCTGGTGCACGGGCCCCGCAGCTTGCTTTACTCCGCCACGGCCTGAATGCGGCCCGATTATCCCTTGCAGCAGCATGGAAACGTGATTTGCCCCCCTCCTTCCAGGTTTGGTTGGAAAGAATGTGGGATATGTATATAATGGAGCGGGGGGTAGCTGTTAGCAGGATGCGTTTGGCGCGCTTTGAATTGATATGGGCACCCTTTGTTTCTCGTTATGGCGCGTGACTGTTACAAATAATCATAAGGGAAAACACAAACTTCAAGGGAACTTTCCCCTTGTATGTGCTTCTTGCTCTCTATCTTCCCTTGTCTAAGCATCAGCAAGCCATAGAGGGGGGGGCTTGGTTTAGGGAGGTCTTGGGGGGAGGGAAATGGGAGGTTGGGGGGGCTGTAGCCCCTTTTCTCTCTTCGGAGCTTTAATCTATGTGCCATTAAAGTTGAATGGGGGAGCAGTGGGGAGAGAATGGGTGGGGGAAGGGGGAGGGTGGTTGTTTGGTACTTATCTTAAAAATACCAAAATGAAGGCATATTGTAGGCTACCAATGTGTTCTAAAGCCCTGCTTTTGATGTTGCATTCTTTTTGCAGATGTCTTTGGTTTATGGTTCTTGTTTCTATGTATTCTTTGGAAGCCTTTCAATAAAAAAAAAAAAATAATCAAAAAGATACTTGCAAGAACTGTAATGAAATACAGTGCAATTGGTGAACACTTAATTTCTATTTGTCTATTAGGAATGCCCATCAACACAACTATAATTCAAGTATATGCCCCAATAACAGCTGCAGAAGAAGATGAAGTTGATGAGTTCTATGAACAAGTACAAGTTGAAATAGACAGAACATGCAAACTGGATATCCTGATACTCATGGGTGACTGAATGAAACACAAAAGTTGGCAACAAAGAAGGCAAAATGGTTGGAAAATATGGACTTGGCAACCAAAATGAAGCTGGAGACTGAGAGAATTCTGCAAGACCAATGCTCTATTAATCTCAAACACCTTCTTCCAGAAACACAAGTGGCGACTGTACACATGGACTTCACCCAATGGATTGTACAAGAATCACATTGACTACGTCTGTGGAAGTCAATGCTGGAAAAGCTCTATAACATCAACAAAGACGAAACCTGGAGCTGACTGTGGTACAGATCATCAACTACTAGTATGCAAACTCAAGCTAAAGTTGAAAAAAAGCAAGCCACTCATGAATGTAGCAAAATATGACCTAGAGAATATACCACCGGAATTTAAAGACTACCTGCAAAATCGATTTGCTGCTTTAGATACAAATGACAGAGCTCCAGAAGAGTTATGGGATGACATCAAGAAAACTGTGTTGGAAGAAAGTGAGAAGTCTCTACAAAAGGTGAAAAAGTAAAAACAGCCAAAATGGATGACTGAAGAAACTCTGCCTCTCTTTTTCCTCTGACTCTATCTTCCAGCCTCAAATTGGAATGCTATTAGATGCTCAAGGATCGATGTTGGATGTTGCTGAGAAGATCAAGAAAAGGTGGAAAGAATATACAGAGTTATTATACCATAAAGATCAAGTGACAGCTGTTTCAACCTGTACCTTATGATCAGATGGACAACAACGCTGCATACTTTCCTCCTACCTGTTTAATTTATATGCAGAACAAATCATCAGAAAAGCAGAACTGTTTGAAGACAATGGAGGTGTGAAGATTGGTGGAAGACTCATCAACTACCTTCGCTATGTAGCTGATACCACATTACTGGCTGAAAATGAAGACGATCTGAAATATTTCTTCTCAAGATTTCTTCTCTTAAAATGGGCTGCAGCTTAATGTAAAGAAGACAAAGATCCTGACAACTGGCAAAATCAGTAAGTTCATCGTTGATCAAGATGAAATTGAAATAGTAGGCAACTTTTACCTACTTGGATCAACTATCAATAAAGAAGCAATAAGCAGTCAAGAAATCTGACAAGGCATTGCTCTTGGCAGAATGACTATGAAGAACCTAGGCAAGATTCTCAAGAATAGAGATGTCTCTCTCCATACAAAGATTCAACTTATCCAAGCCATGGTATTTTCAATGACGTCATATGGATGCAAAAGTTGGATAGTGAAAAAGATAGACAGGAAATCAATGCCTTTGAATTATGGTGCTGGCGAGGAATACTGTGTATACTCTGCACTGCCCAAAAAACAAACCAGTCAGTACTAGAGGAGTTCCAACCTAATCTTTCTTTAGAAGCTCAGATGACAAGACTTTGATTTTCAGACTTTGGACACATCATGTGAAGAAAGAGATCATTCGAGAAAGACATCATGCTTGGCAAGGTAGAAGGTCAATGCAAGAGAGGAAGGTCAGCAATGAGATGGATTGATACAATAACAGCAGCTATGAGTGCTACTCTATCAACAATGAGCTACTTGACTGAAGACTGCACACAGTTTAGGACAACTATCCAACAGGTTGCCATGAATCGACACTGACTTGTTGGCACTTATTTATTTTATTTATTTATTTATTTATTTATTTAAATGTATTTCTATACCGCCCTATCCTACAATCAAGGCGGTCTGAACAGCAAACAATCAATAAGATACAGTGTATAGTGTGTACATGCAGTGAGTAGTGTATGCATGTGAGTGTGTCTGGACGTTGATTCTTGTGCTATTTTCAGCGTGCGCTATTTACAATGCTATGGGTATCAGTTCCTTGCTTAATTACAAGTATAGTGACATGTGGGGGGAATTGAGGTGTCTGTTGTATGGTTTAAGTAATGTCACCGTAGTGTTCTATGAAGAGGGTTGTCTTCAGTAGTTTCCTGAACTCCTTAAGGTCTGATGTTGAACGCAGTTCGTCAGGGAGGGCGTTCCAGATTGTTGGTGCCGCCTTTGATAAGGCTCGTTTTTTGGTGTCCTTGCGTACCCTGTTGATATCTTTAGGTGTGTTGACACGGTTGGATGTGCCTCTTCTTCTCGGTCTTGTGCTGTTGTCTGGTTGTATGAGTGGGTGTATGAGTGGGTGTAGGCTGAAAGCTGATGATTGATGTTTGATTTTGAAAATGTTTATGATTGTCTTGTATCTAATGCGGGCACTGATAGGCAGCCAGTGGAGCTCTTTTAGGGTGGGTGTGATGTGTTCTTGTCTTGTGGTGCCAGCAATTATGCGTGCTGCAGTGTTTTGTGCCAGTTGCAATGGTCTTAGTGTCTGTTTCGTTAGACCTAGATAGATTGGGTTGCAGAAGTCTAGGATTGGGGTTATTAGTGCTTGACAAACTGTGCGGAAGTGTTCCTGAGTGAGGAGGGGCTTGAGGCGTCGTACTAGTCTCATCCTGTGGTATGCATTTTTGGTGGTTCTGCTGATGTGGGACTGAAGGTTAAGTTCTTTGTCCATTGTCACTCCGAGGTATTTCACTTCTGATTGTATGGGTATGGTTGTGGTGCCTATCTTGATGTCGCGGGGGGGGGGGGGATGAAGTCGGAGTTTCGTGTGATGAATAGCGCCTCGGTCTTGCTGTAGTTTATGGTCATGTTGTTGTCTTGAAACCAGGTGTTCATATATGTGAGACAGTCTGTTATCTTGGTGTGGTCTGGGTTGTCGAGGGTGATTGGTGTGTATATCATTATGTCATCCGCATAGATTGTGTATTTTATCCCGTGCTCTTTTATGATGTTGCATATTGGTTGGATGTAGATTTTGAATAAGAGAGCTGATAGTGCGGATCCTTGGGGTATGCCTTGCATGACTTTTATGGGTCGGGATGTGTTGGGCCCAATCTTGACCTGTATCTGTCTGTCCGTTAGGTAAGAGTGGAACCACCTCAGTGTGGCTCCGTGTAGTCCGATGTTCTGTAGTCTTGCTAGTAGTGTCAAACGCTGATGATAGGTCAATGAAGATCATGAGTATTCCGTTCTTGCTGTTGTCTATGAGGTGTAGTATGTCGTTAAAGAGGTATAGCAGGAGTGTTTCAACTCCATGGTTGGGGCGGAAACCGTGTTGGTTGTGGTCGAGTTGTGCGTGGTTGTCAATGTGGTCTTGTAGTTGATGTTGTACCACTTCCTCAATAATCTTAGCCAGTAGGGGGATGCTTGAGATGGGTCTGTAGGCTGCTGGGTTGTTTTTGTCGAGTGCTGATTTCTTCAGGATTGGTCTTATTGTGGCGAGTTTTAGCTGGTCTGGCATGATACCTTGTGTTAGAGAACTTTTCACCATGTTGTGTATGGTGTGGATGAAGTTTGACTTTGTCGTTTTGATCCATGTGACTGGGCATGGGTCTGTTGGGGCCGTGCTTGTGTTGAGGGCAGTGATGATGTGTGAGAGCTGCTCTGTGGATGGGTTGCTGAATTTGTCCCAAATTTTTCTTGGGGTGGTGGTTGGTTTGGTGCTTGTGTTAGTATTCCTTCGTGGAGCTGAGTGGAATTTGTCTTGGATGTGGTCTGTGAATGTTTGTGGGTCTATTTGCACTTCGCTGTTAGATTTGTTCTCCTTGGTGAGTGTTTTCACAATTTCGAAGAGCTCTCTCGGTTTGTTGTTTGATTTGAGTATGAGGTTGGTGTGGTATTCTCTCTTTGGTTGGTTGATGAGATCGTTGTACTCTTTTTGTTTTTGCTAAGTATAGAGTCTGTTTGTTGGGAGACTTGGTGTGTCTCCATTGCCGTTCTAACTTCCTGAGTTCTCTTTTTTTGATCCATATGGTTTTTGAGTACCAGGGTGTGTGATGTGCCCTAGTGCGGTGATCTTTCTTGGGTCTGTGTTCGGTGGCTTTGGAGGCTGCATTGATGATGCTGTTCCATTTTCTGATTTGATCGTCTAAATCCTCTTCTTCCGTATTCAGGTGCGGTATCGTGTCCTTGAGAAATTGGTCCTTGTTGAAGCTTTTAAATCTTCTTTGTGCTGTTGGTTTGTCTAGGTTTTTGTCATGGTTTTGTCCTTGTGGCATGACCTTTGTTTTGATTATGTGATGGTCTGACCATGGGACGGGGGTGACATCTGGTGTAGATATGTTACCATTGTCCTTAGAAAACTGGGTGCAAATATGAGGTCTGGTGATGATCCGTGTTTGTGTGTTGGTGTGTTGATCATTTGGGTGTATTGTAAGGATCCCATAGCTTGTAGGAAGGCTTCTGCGTCCTTTGTGTTGGAGGATTTTAGGTTGAAGTCTCCTAGTAGTAGCAGGGGTTTGTTGCTGGTGTTGAAGGCACAGACCTCTAGAGTGGATGCTAGTTCGTCTGGTGGTGCATTCGGGGCTCTGTAGGTGAGGCAAAGTGCCATCCGTTTGTTTTCCACAGTGATGGTGTTGCATTGGTTGGTGTTTGATGAGCTTTGTGACTTGAATCTTAGGCTGTTCCTTGCGAGGATCAAGAACCCTCCTCCTCTTCGTTGTGTGCGTGGGCAGTTGAATGCTGTGTATGTGGTTGGTACTAGCTGATTAAGTAGCACATTATCGGTGGGGGTGAGCCATGTTTCAGTAATGCACAGTATGTCAGGTTGATGCTCTTGTGTTAATTTTGTTTCTTATGGATCTGGCGTTGATGAGCTCGATTGTGATCATAGTCGGGGTGCTTAGTTGAATCTGCGCTTTGTTTGGGTTTGTTTGTGTGTTGGGTTTGTGTCTGTTTTGCCTCCTGTGCTTGGGGGTCTTGATTGTGTTCCAGTGTGTGTACTGTGGGTGTGTGAAGAGTTGTGCTGGCTGCCATGGAGTGCTTGTTAGTAGGGTGTGGTTGGTTGCCTGGTGTGGTAAGAGATGGGTGAGGAGGAGGCTGATGGGCAGAATCCATGTTGTGTACATTCTTATGCTGTCAGAGTTTGGTAGATGTTGCACTTACTTTGCTCTGCTGGTGTTGTCTTTCTTGTCTTTAACAACAACCAGTAAAGATCCCTGGGGTACTCCACTATTCACCTTTCTTCACTGAGAAAATTGACCATTTATCCCTAGTCTGTTTTCTATCTCTCAACCAGTTTTCAATCCACAATAAGACATTGCCTCTTCTGCCATGGCCTTTTCATTTCCTCAGGAGTCTGATGGAAAACTTTGTCAAACGCTTTCTGGAAGTCTAAATACATTATATCAACTGGCTCACCTTTATCCATATATATTTATTCATGCTTTCAAAGAAATGGCACAGATTGGCGAGTGTAAAGGGACAGCATTGGAAAGGAGAACAGTGCAGAACTAAAAAGGGAGAAACCACATCAAACAGGAGGGGTGGGGAAGCTTAGGAAGGGTGGAGAAGCTTAGGAAGGGAGAGTAAAAGGGGGGGGGGGGGAGATAGGGAAGCGCTATAAGTGAGAGAGTAGGGAAGGAGAAGGAGAAGTTACAATAGTCTAGATGGGAGGTGACTAGAGAATGGATAAGGGTCCTAGTATTGTGTTCAGAAAGGAAGGGATGAATTTTGCCAATTTTATTGAGAGAGAGATGGATAGGGAAGGAGAGAAGGCAACAGCATTGTGAAGGCAAAAGGGAAGAAGGGAGCAGAGTCATCTAGGAAGTAGGAAAGGAAGGCAGCCCTCATATGAGAGTGAGAAGGTAGTGTTGGGAAAGATGGGGAGCAACCAGTGCAGGATGCAGTATGGGTTGGGCAAGTGGAGGTGGCAAAATTTGGTGAAAGTCAAGGTCAGGTCTAAGGCAGCAACATTAGTCATTTAGGCAGGTGAGAACAATATGCAGTGCCAAGACCAAGTTTCCAACTCCCCCCCTCCCTTACTCCTTTCTTGCACTCTTACTTCCCCCTCCCCCCTCATCACAGTTTTATCAGTCCATTCTCTAACCCCTCTCCCATCATCCCTTACTTCATCTCACATCGCCAGTCTCATCTCTCACTCCCTGTTTATACCTACTATCCATACTCTGATCTCTGTGCTCTTGAGTCCACATGTTCCCTTCCATCTCAAAGTCTTTACTCTTCTAAGGAGGGAGGACCAGCTGTACAACTGGCCCTATGTCCTGTCCGCCAGATTGCTAGGAGTGGGGAAGCAGCATTACAGCTCATTTCTTTCCTGCTGAACTACTGCTCGAGAGAGACAGAGGCATATGCAGCTCTGTACAGAGCTTACAGTCTAGTCAAGACAGACAACACAACTGGGGACTAGGATATATCTAGGGGAATGGTGATGGAGGAGTAGCCTAGTGGTTAGAGCAACTGCCTAGTACTCAGAAGATCAAGGGTTCAATTCCCACTGGCACTCCTTGTGACCTTGGGCAAGTCACTTTACCCTCCATTTCCTCAGAAGAAAAGGCTGGCAATCTACTTCCGGTGATACATTGCCAAGAAAATCCAGAGGTAGCTGGGTCACTATAAGTCAACACTGACTTAATGGCACTTAAAAAAAAAAAAAAAAAAAAAAAAAAAGGGAATGGTAAGGAAACAGACAAGAGATGAACAGGAGACTAAGGGAATCAAGATCCAACAGCAGCCTCAAAGAAGTGAGTTTTTAGCCTGGATTTGAACAGGACCACAGATGGAGCTTGGCATACTAACTCAGGCAGTTTGTTACAGGCATAAGGAACAGCAAAGTAGAAAGGCTGAAGTCTGGAGTTGGCAGTGGAAGAAAAGGACATATAGAAGGGATCTGCCAGAAGAATGGAGTTCTTGAGGAGGGATATAGGGAAAGATAAGAGAGGAAAGGTAGTGAGAAGCAGCCAAATAAAGGCATAAGCCAATAGTAGAAGTATGAACTGAATGCAGAAATTGATAGGGAGCCAATGAAGTGACTTGAGAAGAGGGGTGACATGAGCCTAGTGACAGTGGCGGAAGATTAGCTGTGCAGCTGAGTTTTGAACAGATTGAAGTGGGGAGACATGATTCAGAGGTAAACAAGTGAAGAAGACGTTACAATAGTCTAGATGGGAGGTGACCAGAGAATGGATAAAGGTCTTAGTAGTGTGTTCAGAAAGGAAGGGACGAATTTTGCCAATTTTATTGAGTGAGAAGCAACAGGTTTTAGCTATCTGTTGGATGTGGAGAAGCATAGGGAGGAGTCAAAGATGATCCCAAGGTTGCAAGCTGAGGAAACAGTGAGGAGTAGAGTGTTATCCACAGAAATAAATAGAGCAAAAAATTGTCTGAGCATTATGAAATGTTTATATGTTGGAAGATAGGTCTTGAAGGACAATTCCCTCTAGTGGCCTTTCTTCCGTTTTAATCAGCGATAGGTTCTTTTTTTAGAAACCTTTGTTGTAAAATCATGCGAAAGAAGCAACCATTCATGTGCCCCTACATAATTAAAACATTCAAAACCTTTGTGACTTTTATATATATATCCCCTCTTGAAAATCGTGTAAACACTGCAGTAATTAGTTCAAGAAACTGCAGTAGTTCACCTCAATCACGATTGTAAAAGCGCAAAAACCTTTAAGCACTTATCTGAGAAGACAGCCTCAAAAAACAATCTTCTTTGTAAAGAGACAGTTTCTTTATGGTATCAACACCGAACACAGCACTGCGTTTAGGACGCTGTTAACAATACACGCCTTGGATTTATGTTCATAGAGCTTTGTTATTTTGGTTTTTGATCCACAGAAATAAGCCCACCTATCCCCTTCCTCCTGTATCAGGAAAGATAAGGAGCTAAGTTTTGACCATATTCAATTTCAGATAGCAGTGAGACATCCAGGCACTAATGTCAGATAAGCAGGCAGAGATCCGGGCCTGGATTCCAGGACAGATTTCAGGTGCAGAGAGGTAGATCTGAGAATCATCAGTGTAGAAATGGTACTGAAAACCATGGGAGGAGTTGAGTGTACCAAGGGACTGAGTGTAGAGAGACAAAAGGAGCGGTCCCAAGACCGAGCCCTGGGGTACACCGACTGAGAGCTGGGATAGCAGTAGAGGAGGATCCACCAGAGCAAACATTGAAAGAGGGATGGGAAAGATAAGAAGAGAACCAGAACAGAACTACTCAATCCAAGCGAGGACAGGGTATTGAGGAGAAGATGGTGATCAATAGTGTCAAAGGCAGCAGAAAGGTCAAGAAGGATGAGGACCGAGTAAAGGCCCTTGGATTTGGTGAGGAACAAGTAATTGGAGACTTTGGCAAGAGCCATCTCATTAGAATATAAAGGATGAAAGCCAGATTGCAATGGATGTAGAAGGGACAGAGGAGAGAAAGTCAAGACAGCGGCAGTGAACCGCATGTTCAAGTAGTTTTAGAAATAAAGGGGAGGAGAGAGATGGGTTGATAATTAGGGCAGGTAGGATCAAGGGATGTTTTTTTGAGGACAGATGCAACCACAGCATGCCTGAAGGCTGCAGGAACAATCACTGTAGAAAGTGATAGGTTGAAGATATGACAGATGGAAGTGACAACAGTGGAGAAGGTGGAGTTTAGTAGATGCATTGGGAATGGAATCAGATGAGCAGACAGTAAGTTTAAAGGAGGAGAGAAGATGGGAATACTTTCAGGCCAGTAATGGAACCCAGGCCCATCCTCCATTACACTAGCATAAACGTGCATCAGTCAATATTCAAAAAATAGTTAAACATTTGGTGCTGTACTGAACATATAACTGCTTTAAAAAAATCTGTGAGTCTTATAAATATAGTGCTGTATGTAGAGCAAACAGGGTAGTATGTGGCCATTTCAGGGCCAAGCAGCAGATGCATTCAGATATGTATAAGCATTGATATTTGAACCCTGCTGGAGAAATATTCAATGTGTTTAACGTGGTTAGAAGACCTGCTAACCACGTTAATCGTGGTCAGTGGGATATTCAGCAGCACTAATGTGGTTAATACCACTGAATATCCATGGGTGCCGCGGCTGCATGCCTTGATGCCAGCCGGCTAGCATTAGGGCATTCTGAGGCAGAGCGGAGGCTGCCTGGTTATCGCCAAATGGTAAACGTTAGGCACCTGAAAAGGTGGCCCAGCCTTTGCTGCAGAAGCTAACTGGGCAGCGGCTGAATATTGTCGCTGCCCAGTTAACTTCTGCTATCCAGCCAAACTGGATATTCAATGCTGGTGGCCATATATGGCCCCAACATTGAATATTTGGGTCTTTAGTTCAGCAGTAATGGTTAGCTGCTTTAGCAGTGCTAGCCACAGCTGCTGAATATCAGGCCCTGTATGTATAGATTATATGTTTGACTCCAATGTGGGAAAACGTGGACCATCAAAGTCAAATGTATATTTTATACCTATAAGCCCTGATATCCAGTCCCGTATTTTATTGTTAAGAGCTATCAAGTCATCCTAACTGTGTTGGGCCTTCAGTAAGGTGGCTAATTATTGATAGAGTGGCATCCATATCTGCCGTTATTGTATCGAGCTATTGCATTGCTAATCTTCCTCTTTGGCGTTGACCATCAACCTTGCCAAGTATGATATCTTTCTCTAATGATCTTTCTCTTTGCATATGTGGTCTAAAGTTTGAAAGTTTAAGCCTTATCCTTTAAGCTTCTAAGGAAAACTTAAGTTGGTCTCCTCTAGTACCAATTTATTTGTTGTTCAAGCAGTCCAAGGTATAAACAAAATTCTTCACTACACATACGAATATGTATAATTTTATTTATTTATTTGTTTGTTCGTTTGTTACATTTTTCTATACCGCCCCTTCCAGAGATCAGGGGTGGTTTAGATATAACTAACATTTTACATAGAACAGTTGTTTTTAGAACTATTTACATAAAACTTAAAAACTTGCATACATTTAACAGCTTAGCATATTATTTAGAACTATGTACATGCTGTTTAAAGGCGAATGATGCCTGTACTTTGGAATGGGGTGTCCAGTTTATACTTCTATATTCAGCAGCACTAGTTATACATATAGAGGGGCATTTTGCAAAGGATGTCCTGGCATGGGATTAATGTTCAAATGGGGACAGACAGAATATGTAAGTGATTTTTGAACCGGTCCTTGGGCTGGGCAGCACGAGTGCAAAATAGCAAGCAGGACTTTCAGGGAAAATGGATACACAGGTTGGATGAGGCAACATGTCCATCCCTTGTGGAATATAGTGAGGAAGATGGCCAAGACACCATTCACCAACATGGGCCCATGGACATGCAGGCGTCAGTGTTGATATGCAAGCAAATAGGGGCCGAGCATGAGGAATTGGTGAGAAGTTGGAAGATAGCGACCAGGATGCCCAACTTTGCCCAGGTGGTCCTGGAAAATAAGGAGCAACTGTTAACACTCCATGGACAAAGAGTCAGCCAGTGGGAGGTCCAAACGATCTGCCAGACACTCCATCAATAAATATGTCAGATGGCACAGGCTTTGGGTAACAGCAGGTACAGACAGGCATAGGCAGTCGAGAAAATGGGGCGGCAGCTGAGCATGGAGAAAACAGGGGAGCAGGGCCAGAGATAATGAGGGAGGTAAAGAAGGGTCAGGCAGCTTGCAAAGAATGGAAACACCATTCCCCACCCCAATCCATAGCATTGGCCACAGAGGGCACCCTGCCATGACATAGGAGGAGATCACAGAGTGGACAGTGGAAGAGTGGCAGCAGGAGTTTGTGACCATGGAACCGGGTCCCACATCTGTGGCTGGAATCAGCCCAAGCGGCACTGGGTGCCGTGTAATAGATACCTCCCAGACAAGCCACCAGATGCCACTGCCACCCTACCAATGATGTGCTTCTGTTATGTTGGGGGCATGTTGGAGATATATGGACTTATAGCCCTCATTGAGGCAGCCATGGGGCAATGGATCACACAGGAGGGTCGGGTGGTGGAAGGAATGGGAGGAGAAGGGGGGGCAGGATCAGGTGCCTGGGAGGAGTGAGAGAGGATTTATATGTAGGATTAGGGGTGCAGGGGGTGCCTGCCACTTGCAGCACTGCTATGCCATAGTTGCCCATGGCTGTGGCAGAGCAGTGGCTCCCTTTGGCCGGCCCCAGATACCTTATCATGAGGATTCCCTCAGCACTGGTGACCCTGACACCCTGCTGCACCTACTGGCTCTCAAGTATAAGATGCAGCAGAGTTTTGTGGCCATCACCTAGGCGCAGGACCTTATGGTGTGATAGCTGGAGGGCCTCAGGGCAGAGATGCAGGCCCTTTTGTCCCTGTGGGGCTGCATCTCTGCCCTGATGCCACCCACATCTGGTGGGGGGTCCAGTTGTTAAATAAATATGGGGTTTTGTTTCATCCAACTACTGTACCATGTCTTCTATCATAGGAGATGTCATACTGGGTCAGACCAAGGTCCATCAATCCCAGTATCCTGTTTCCAATAAGGTTCCCAAAAAGGCATACAGATTCCACAATGCTTGTCCCTCCTGCAACTGTATAATCTGTGTCTTTGTAGTCTGGGGCCCTGAGGGTGCCCCCACCTAGGGGCCATCTATTCCCGGCCACCTTGCACACATCACATTAACCCGAGTCCTGAACAGCAGGCCTAGAAAGTAAAAGCTGCAGGTCTGCATTCTACCTGCTCCAAGAGACTGCCTGCACCTTTGCACCAGTGTCACCATGTGATATGCCTACCGGGCCCTGCACAGGAGCCAGGTGTTCATGCAGGTTGCAGAAGGAGCAATATGAACATATTAACAGTTGTGGGAAGCATTCTGGCAGCAGATGTACAACACCACAACCCCCTTAGCTACTTAGGCAGCTTAGTCATTTCTACAGCCATAGCATTGTCAAGTAATGGCTATGGATGGTGAAGCACTAGTTGCTGTACCATAGTTATAAGAACATAAGATATGTCATACTGGGTCAGACCAAGGTCCATCAAGCCCAGTATCCTGTTTCCAATAGTGGCCAATCTAGGTCATACGTACCTAGAGTTTCCCCAAAAGACACAGGTTCCACAATGCTTGTATTGGGTCAAGCACTGATATCCTGGGTCCCTTCTTGATAATGGTATATGGACCTTTCCTCCAGGAACTTATCCAAACCTTTTTTAAACCCAGCTACACTAACAGCCTTTAGTACATCCTCAGGTAACAAATTCCAGAGTTTGATGACACATTGAGTGAAAAAATATTTTCTTTCATTAGTCTTAAATAGTTTACCCTGTAGCTTCATTGCATGTCCCCTAGTCTTTCTATATTCTGATAACGATCGATCTACGTTTACCCGTTCCACTCTGTTCATTAATTTATAGACTTCTATCATATCTCCCCTCAGGCGTCTCTTTTCCAGGTTAAAGAGCCCTAACCTTTTTAGCCTTTCTTCATTGGAGTATCCTTCCATCCCCTTTACCATTTTGGTGGCTCTTCTCTGAACCTTTTCTAATAACGCTATATCCTTTTTAAAATACGGTGACCAGAATTGCGCACAATATTCAAGGTGCGGTCTCACCATGGAACGATATAGAGGCATTATAATATCTTTTTTCTTTTATTTTCCATTCCTTTCCTTATGATACCTAGCATTCTATTTGTTCTCTTGGCCACCGCTGCACACTGGGCCGAGGTTTTTAACATGTTATCCACAATGACGCCTAAATCTTTTTCCTGTGTGGTGGTTCCTAATGTGGAACCTTGCATCGTGTAACCATAGTTTGGGTTGTTCTTCCCTAGGTGCATAACTTTGAACTTGTCCACATTAAATTTAATCTGCCATTTTGATGCCCAGTCTTCCAATTTATCAAGATCCTCTTGCAATTTTCCACAATCCTCTTGGGTTTTAACAACTTTAAATAGTTTTGTGTCATCTGCAAATTTGATAACCTCACTCGTTATTCCACTTTCCTAGTCATTTATGAATATGTCAAAAAGCAGTGGACCCAGCACAGATCCCTGGGGTACACCACTATTCACCTTTCTCCATTGGGAAAATTGGCCATTTAGCCCTACCCTCTGCTTTCTATCTTTTAACCAGTTCCTGATCCACAGTAGTACACTGCCTCCTATCCCATGACTCTTTAGTTTTGCTAAAAGTCTCTGATGAGGGACCTTGTCAAAGGTTTTCTGAAAGTCCAGATACACTATATCAACCGACTCACCTTTGTCCGCCTGTTTATTCATACCTTCAAAAAAACATAACAGATTAGTAAGACAAGATCTTCATTGTCTAAAGCCATGTTGGCTGTCTCCCATTAGGCCATGACTATCTACATGCTAAGTAATTTTATTCCTTATGATGGTTTCTACCATTTTTCCCGGTACTGACGTCAGACTCACCGGTCTGTAGTTTCCCGGATCACCCCTGGAACCCTTTTTAAAAATTGGTGTTACATTTGCGATCCTCCAATCTTCAGGTATTAGAGATTATTTTTATGATAGTTCACAGATTACTAATAGCAGGTCTGCAATTTCATATTTCAGTTCTTTCAACACTCTTGGATGTATACCATCCGGCCCGGGTGATTTGCTACTCTTCAGTTTATCTAATAGTTGTAATACATCTTCCCGATGTATCGATATTTCCTTCAATTCTTCCGCACCTTTAAATACCACTTCAGTCATGGGTAACATCCCTACATCTTCCTCAGTAAAGACCGAAGCAAAGAATTCATTCAGTCTCTCTGCTATCACCTTGTCGCCTCTTAGTGCCCCTTTAATCCCTCTATCATCTAATGGACCAACTGACTCTCTCACAGGTTTTTTGCTACGAATGTACTTGAAAAAGTCTTTACTTTGCGTTTTTGCTTCCGCAGCAAGCTTCTTCTCAAATTCTCCCTTTGCCTGCCTTATCAATGCCTTGCATTTGACTTGCCAGTGCTTGTGCTGTTTCCAGGGTCATGCTAGCATTATACAGGTGTGGGAGGGGTGTGTCAACTGTCCACCTGAGGATCCAGCTCAGGCGGAAGCTTTGCAGACCTTCCTATGCACATCCAGCCTTTAACACATGGTGTTTGTGGCTTGCTGCACATGTACTATGATAGTGGCATGAATCTGTATTGCCTTGGCCAGTGTTAAAAGTGGAATGTGCAGGGGGCACCAGGTAAGCAATCTGTCACAACACCTGTGCCAGCAACATATGCACTGCAATCTGGATGTTTTCCCTTCACCTGCAAGACTCCATGAACATCAGCCAGCAAACTGTGGAGAGGGACAGCTCTGAGCTACTTCCTGATGCATTGTTGGCAGACACAGCCAGAGGGAGGAGGAGCATGTTGAGGCACAGGACAGGTCAGCAGATGATGCTGTGCTGCTAGATGAGAAAGACAAGACTGGGGAGAAGGAGTTAGCTGACCCCTGGGAACACCATTTACTGCTGCCACCAACTCCTGACATCACCCAAGACCCATCTGGTAAGAAGACACCACTGGATCCACAGATAGGCCACAGATGACAGCAGCTGCTACGATGTTGGGAGTGTTTGCTCCAGCAGAATGAGGACTGTCTCACTCTGAAGAGGGAGCATAATGACATTCTGTGTAACATCCTACAAGAACAAAGGGTGAGAAGAGAGGTAGGCAATCAGCATCTACAAGAGTTTCAACACAAAAGTCAGTCCCTGGACACATTCCTTATGCAGTTTGGCCATCTGGTCTCCAGTTACCATTACCGGCTACTGTGCCATTTTCTGATCCCCCTGCCTCTGCATCTGCTGCCATGGCCCTCACAACCACCAGTAATGATGGCAGAGGTGCTAGGCTCTGCCAATGTGAGTCTCAGGAGCCAGGACTAAGCAATATCTTCAGTGTGCCACTATAGGGCAGTGGCTCCCCCTTCGTTTCCCTGACTTCCTAGTTGCCAAGCAGCAGTGGGGAGAGGGCATAGGGACAGATATGGATAGCATGACAGGGTCAAGCAACTCCCATCTGTATCCATCCCTCAGGGCCAGGCTGGTAGGGGACACAGGGCAAAGGCAAGGGGCAGTGTAGTGATGGCCAGTGCTGCTTGTAAGGGAAGAGGCTGTGTGGTGTGTGTTATTGGATGTCAATGTGTGTTGTAAGGAGGAGAAGGCAGGGGGTGCTGGGGGGAGTTTGTGGTGTTGCTTGTAGAGGTCTCTCAGGGGATGTGTAGTGCTGTAGTAGTATGTGACTGGGGCAGTAGATGAGTGCTGCATTGCTATCCCCCATATGCCCCTCCCCTTCCTCCATAGGCACTGGGCCTACAATTTTCTCTGCCACCCCCTGAGCTGAGCACTACTTCAGGTGAATGTGCCCCCACCCTCTTGCCACCTCCTGTAGCATGCTGGTGGTAGGCCGCCATCCATTCCTGGCAACCATATTTCGCATTGCTGCCCAATGTGCACTTCTGTGCTTTTAAAATGCTTCCTGGCGATTACTGGGGATGAGATTTGCACTTTGGTCCTTTTGCATACACCGAATGATAGTTATATAACTTATCTTGCATTGCCTCTGTCTGCCCACCCTCTACTCTGGGCCACTGCTAGTGAAGGAGCAATCCTCTTGTAGCTCTCCCTGAAAAATCTCTAACTGATAATCTCTGAACTGAGCACACTACCAAACCCTTATCCATTCTCTCAGCACCTCTCACCTAGATTATTGCAACTTGATCTTTGCTAGTCTCCTTTTAAATCTCCTATCTCCCTTTCAATCTGTTCAAAACTCCGCTGCATGGGTAATCTTCCACTAGTGTTACTATGCTCAAGTAACTGCTCTTCTCAAGTCACTTCTTTGGCTCCCTATCCATTTCCGCATACAGTTCAAATTTCTCTTATTCACCTACAAATGCATTCATGCCGCAGCACCTCGTTACTTCTCGTTTCTTATATCTCCTTTCACCCCTTCTTGGCAACTCCACTCATCAAGCAGATCACTTTTTATCCATGCCCCTGTCTTGTACTGCCAACTCCGACTGTTCATGTCACCTTGCTGTAGTAGACAACCCAAGTTGATATATCGGGCTCCATCTCTGGTCCGATTCAGGATAAAAAGAGATTATAAGCTTTGTGGGGCAGAGACTCTCTTATGTGTATGTATATAGCACTGCGTATGCCTGGTAGTACTATGGAAATCAGTAGTAGTAGAGTAGTAGCTGTGAAATGGAAATGCATTTCAAATATATTCCAGACACTAAATAAATCTTAATAAATACATCTTGGGGAAATGTTTCATGAGAAAAGTATATCAGAGCAGAAGGCTATTAGCTTTTGGACATTTGCAAATTGGACCTTAGTTGCCTCTGTTTCTTAACAGTGGCCAGTAACAAAGCAGGTTTTGACTGGTTAAAGCTAGGATATTAGTGGTAGCCATGCACAAGAGCATCACTTTATTTTTCTGTTGGTGGAAATTAGCAGCTGTGGGACCTATCTGTTGCATGTGCACAGAGTGTGTCAAATAACAGGCTTTGAAGTGGCTCAAATAAACAGGATTAGTCATCCTTCCAAGGAGATATGCAGACTGCCTGAGTTAAGAGTGCATATGGTTTCATTCTTCTTTTAGCAGTGATTAGTGACACTTCCTTGTTGTAAACCAGGCATTTCATGCATTGTTCACCACTAAAACTTGGTTGCTACTGTTCATTGATTCTTCATGCAGCTTTAGATCTTTACCAATAAAGGGAGACAATGCTTCATTATTACCTTGATGGCTAATCTTCTGTACATTGCATCCAATCAACATTAACTTTAAGACCTGATGTAACCCACTGCCATTCTTGGTCATGTGTATGGTTATGTATATGTGTGTGTGGGGGCAGCAATCACAGGTATAACTCCATGCATGCAGTGGGGCAATAACAGGACTGAAGCAGTCTGTTCAGTCTACCTGAGGTGGGCTGGCAACTTTTAAATTTTAAACCGCTGTTTCAATGAATTCTGGGTATGAAACACAAGAGGAGTTGTAAATTCAGGACTGGCACATCTATTTCTTATGCCCTGGAACTACATGGATGCCCTAGGTTTTCCCTACCAGCCTACAAGTCAAATACAAGGTTTTATTTAATTTAATTAGATTTTTGTGATCGAACATTTAGTTCTTGGTTACCCCCACTGTGTCTGAAAACCTGCAAGTGTTAAGCAATAGGCAAATGCTGCAACATCAACTAGTTACACAAACAGCCAGGACCAGAGGCATAGGGTGACTCTCTAAGTTGGGGTATACCAGAAAATTTGCATACTTTTCCACAAACTGTGATTGGACACCCATTAGCAAGTGGGGGGAGGAGAGGGTGAATTGACATGAAGAAAATACTATGGGGTGGACTGTTATTCATGAGGCGCCTGGCAGCTAAAGGACTTGCTGTCAGATTCAGAGGTGATGAGTGCACTATCCAGGATGGAGAGAAGGTAATAGCTAAGGCCAGAGTTTATGATCATGTGTATTAACTTGAAACATCCAAGAAAGAGGTAAGACTTTGCACATTGAGTCACCGTAATTGCATCCACACATGGCACAGACATTTAGGTCACAGACACCCAGAAGATATATGGGCAATCCCAAGACAGAAGCTCACAAAGGATCTAGTGGTGTCAGAATCACAAATGAACTTGAGATGCAATGCAGCATTAGAAACATAGGCCATGTGGTCTTTTTCTACCGTCATGTTTCTATCTAGTCTGCCCTTCCATATCAACTACAGTAGTTCCCTTTTTTCCTTTAGAGATCCTCTGTGTTTGTCCCATGCTTTTTTGAATTCAGATACTGTCCTCATCTCTAGCACCTCCACTGGGAGACTGTTCCACAGATTTACCACTCTTTCTGTAAAGAAATGCTTCCGTATATTCCTCCTGAGTCTATCCCCTTTCACCCTTATCCTATGTCCCCTCATAGCAGAGCTTGCATTCAATTGAAAGAGACTCTCCTGTGCATTTATGGTATTTAAATGTCTTTATCATATCTCCCCTATCCCACCTTTCCTCTAAAGTATACATATTACGATCCTTAAGTCTGTCCTCCTATGCTTTATAATGAAGACCACTAACCATTTTAGTAGCCACCTCTGCACCGACTCTAGCTTGTTTATATCCTTTTGAAGGTGCTGCCTCCAGAACTGCACGCAATACTCCAAATGAAGTCGCACCAAAGACTTATACAGAGGCACACTCTCCTCCTTTTTTTCTGCTGGCCATTTCTCTCCCTGTAAACCCAAGCATCCTTCTGGGTTTTGCAGTCACCTTTTCTATCTATTTAGCTACTTTAAGATAATCAGACACAATTACGCCCAAGTCCTGCTCTTCTTTCATGGACAAAAATACCTCACCCCCCTACACTGCACTGCTCCTTTGGATTTTTGCAGCCCAAATGCATGACCCTGCATTTTTTAGCATTAAATTTCAGCTGCCAAATTCTAGACCATTCTTCACACTTAACTAGATCCCTTCTTGTGTTATCTACTCCTTCCTGGGTGTCTGCAGATTTTGGTATTGTCCACAAACGAGCAAACCTTACCCAACAGCCCTTCCACAATATCACTAACAAAGATGTTAAAAAGAATCTGACCAAGGACAGATCTCTGTGGCACACCACTGGTATTCTCCCCCTCCTCAGAGTGAGCTCCATTTACCTGTACCCTTTGTCACCTCCCACTCAACCAATTTCTAAAGCAATCAGTAACTTTAGGGTCCATCTCTAGGGTGCTCAGTTTCTTTGAGTCGTCTGTGCAGAACAGTGTCAAAGGCTTTACTGAAATCTAAGTATAACACATCTAGGGCTCTCCCTCGGTCCAACTCTCTGGTCACCCAGTCAAAGAAATCTATCAGATTTGTCTGACAAGAACTGCCTCTAGTGAATCCATGCTGCCTTGGATCCTGCAAGTCATTAGACTCCAGAAACCTCACTATTCTCTCTCTTAGTAGCCTTTCCAATAATTTACTAACCACAGAGGTTAGACTAATTTTAAAGCTAAGACCACAAGGATGATATTTCTAAAGGCAAATCAGAATAGAGCCTTGAGACCACTGGAGCTCATACACAGTAACGGGTGGTCCCATGAAAACAGCCACATCATGAGGCAACAGATACATTTTGACTATCACGGATGACTACTCAAGGTACTCTATCACTTACCTGATGAAGAGCAAAATGTAAGTCCTGGACAAATTGCAGGATTGTGTGGCAATGACAAGCAACAGGTTTGGGTGGAAGCCAGTCATGTTGCAAAATGGCAATGGTGGTGAGTTCACCGGACCATGACATAGACAAATCCCTAAGGAAACACAGGATAGAGTACCAAAAGACAGTGCTGTACACTCCAGAGCAAAACGGAGTAACCAAGAAGAGAAACAGAAACCTGATGGAAATGATCAGATACATGCTGACGGAGTCTGGTCTACCCAAGAAATACTGGGTGAAACAGCAATAACAGACACTTATTTGCAAAACAGATTGTTTTCTGGGACAGTAGCAAAGACACCATACAAACTGTGCAATGATAATAAACCCACTGTGAAATACCTTGGAGTATTTGGATCCAAAGCATTTCTCTACATCCCAGAGGAGAAGCACAGCAAGCTTCAAAACAGAGTTGTGAAAAGGATCCTCATTGGGTATGGTGAAAGTATTAAGGGCTATAGAATCCTGGAGCCAAAGACAGAGGTGACCATCAGCAATAGTGTGACAGTTGCTGAGGAACTGAGAGAGGGTATGATGTCTTCATCAGAACAGAGACAATTTGATGTATTTGTCATTTTCTTAATGGTTGTGTTGTATTCAAAAAAAAAAAAAAAAGAAAAAAAAAAAGAACAGAGAATGGAAGTGAGAAGGAACTGATTACTCAGACATCAGAACAGATGGTTGAAATTGGCTTGGGACCAAGCACTGAGAGTGGGCAAGTTCAAGCAAGCACAGATGCAAGTGATCAGACTCAGCTAAGCCCAGAACCTCAACCAAGGTGCTCAATAAGAGACAATAAAGGCAAGCCGCCTGTATGCCTTTCATACAAGGTGAGCACAGTCAGTGCATGTAAATCAACATCATGGGAAGACTTATCTTGACTTCTAGAAGGGGAAGCCAAGAAATGGATGAAAGCAATGGAAGAGGAAATGAAGTCCCTGTTTGAAAACCAGACGTGGACACTCACAGAACTGCCAGGAGAGAAGCCGTAGGTTGCAAATGGACCTTTAAAATCAAACAATACAAGGCAAGGCTTATTGGAGAGTCAAACAATACAAGGCAAGGCTTATTGACAAAGGATGAAGAGGACTACGACAAGATATTTGCTCCAGTAGCCAAGCATACTACCATCAGAACATTTCTTTCTACAGCAGCCACACAGAAAATGCATTTAAAGCATTTTGATGTCAAAGCAGTTTTCTTAGATGGTGAGCTGACGAAAGACATCTACATGCAGCAGCCACAGGGATCTGAGGATCCACAAGACCAGACCTGGTACACAGATTACATAAGAGTATGTATGATCTGAGACAAGCCGCCAGAGCCTGAAACACCAAGATAAATGAATTGCTCACAAGGGAGGGTTTTCAAAAGAGCAAAGCAGACCCCTGCTTATGCACAAAAAGGCTAACAGACACATGGATGTTTGGGCTTGTCTATGTGAATGACCTGTTAGTCTGCTTTAAGCAAGAAGGGGATGAAACTGGGATACTAGAAGCCCTGAACAAGGACTTTGAGACAAATAAACCTTAGGAACATAAGATATTACTTGGAAATCCAGTCTGAAAGAGAAGATGGCAACTTTCTTCTAAGCACAAGATACTGGAAGTGGTCGAAATGTTTGGTATGAAAGATGCAAACTTAGTAAAGTCATCCATGGAAACCTACTATGTAAAGGAAATGAACAGCCCTGGTACCTTACTGGTGACACTGTCAGTACAGGAAGACAACAGGCAAATTGCTGTTTATTGCCACCGTTGGGAGACCTGACATTGTGGCTGCAGTAGGAATACTGTGCAGGAAGTTCTCAAGGCCAAGTCAAGCAGACTGGAATGCAGTAAAGAGACATGTGTTACCTAAAGGGGACCATGAACCTTAAGCTGAGATTACCAACTGTTAGTGAATGTAAACTAACAGGATACATGGATGCAGACTGGGCAGGAGACTCTTGTGATTGTAAGTCTACAAGTGGCTATTTGTTTTTGCTTGGTGGAGGACCCATAAGCTGGTCTAGCCTGAAGCAGTTGTCTATAACTCTTTCATCCATAGAGACAGAATATGTTGTAGCAGCACATATGAGTCAAGAAGTGATTTGACTAAGGCAGTTGCTGATGGATCTGGGGCAGCAACAAACAGAGCCTACATAGATATTTGAGGACAATGAAGGGTGTCTGGCTCTAGCACAGACAGAACGGGCTAATCCCAGAATGAAGCATACTGATGTAAAATGTTACTTCTTGAAGGACCTGCAGGAGCAAAGGCTTCTTGATCTGCAGTATTGTGCAACTGAGGATATGGTTGCAGGTGTTTTCATTAAGCCACTAGCAGCTGAAAAGCACTTCAGGTTATCTGAAAGCATAGTTCTCATATAAGCAGCCTTTACTATTGAGAAGGGGTGTTGAAAAGTGCAAAAAAAGATCCAGGTTGATTATTTGACAGTTTAATGTATAATGTTTTCTATCCTCAAAGTATACCAGTAAAGGACAGTGGGTGGTGGTGTTGTATAGGTAAGAGTACGTTACTTTACAGAAGGACTATAAGTCCCAGAATGCTATGAGAAGGAAGCAGTATGAGAGCCTGTTTCTGTTTTCTAGTAGTTGTTCAGTTCCGTTACCCTAGCTATGTGCTTGTTGCCATCTTAGTATGGAGCTCTATCTGTATATCTCATGGAATTGCTCATTAAACAGTTTTCCCTTCTGAACCTCATTGGGTGAACTTCTGTTGTATCAACCAACAAACTCTCAACCATTACAAAGGTAACATTAATGTGCCAATCTGCTTTGACTGACACAAAGAATTTGATTTGTAGAGCAAAAAACACTAGTAGAATGTGGTACCTGGATAATAAAGGTATATATTCTCTTAGGCTTCTGCAGCTAGTATCATGATCTTTGCAGTTTTCTGGGTCATGCCCAATCTTAGTAAGTGGAACCAATGTTTCAGCCATTGTGCTGTGGCTTTCTTCAGGTGTTCAGGAAATTTCTCTAAGTCTTGCTTCAACAGTGCTTGAACAAACTTGGGCTCAGTGTTGAACTCTTTTACATATCCTTTCTGAAGGTTAACTTCCAAGCAGGTGCACTAAAAACATCTCTTGGGTCAAATAGGCTTGATAAAATGATGGTGGATAAAGATGGTGAAGTGACTGCGATGAATGATGATGCTACAGTTCTTAGTATGATAGATGTGGATCATCAGCTTGCTAAACTGATGGTGTAACTGTTCACGTTTCAGGGTGATGGAGATGGAACTACAGGGATGGTAGTCCTTACTGGTGCCTTGTTGAAACAAGCTGAACAGTTGCTTGATTGTGGAATTCACTCTATCAGAATAGCAGATGGGTATGAACACACTACATGTATTGCTACTGAGAACCTGGACAACATCAACAACAGTTTCCCAGTTGATCTACAGAATATAGAGCCCTTAATTTAAGCTACAATGACAACTTTAGGTTCTAAAGTAATCAACTGTTGCTAAAGGCAGATGGCAGTAAATGCAGTCTTAACAGTCGTAGACATGGATCACAAAGATGTTGACTTTGAATTAATTAAAGTTGCGGGTGAAGTAGGAAACAAGCCTGAAGACACTCAAACTAATAGGAGTCATTTTGGACAAAGATTTTAGCTATCCACTGATACCTAAGGTAGTAAAAGATGCAAAAATTGCAATTCTCACTTGTCCATTTGAGCTACCCAAACCTAAAACAAAGCACAGGATGAACGTGACTTCCATGAATGATTATAAAGCCTTGCAGAAATATGAGAAAGAAGTTTGAAGAGATGGTTAAGTAAATGAGAGATGCTGAAGCCAAGCTAACCATTTGCCAGTGGGGTTTTGATGAAGCTAAAAATATATTGCTTCAGAATGAGCTGTCAGCTTTTCATTGGGTTGGAGGGCCAGAAACGGAGTTAATCACTATTATAACAGAAGGCCGTATTGTTTCTAGTTTCTGTAAACTTTCAGCTGATAGTGACATCTGAAGTCAAAGGAACAGATTTCTTCATCAGGGACGGGACTTGATAGGCATAAGATGTCCCATTTTATTTACATTCTCTTACAGTCTCTACAGTCTCTTTAAAATTCATCAAGTGACACCATCTCTCCCATTGGGAAGTGCCCTGTATACTACCAGGAAAACAGGGAACCATAAAAGCCAATCCTTACCTTGCTTTCTCACCAGTTTCCTCAAATAGTCCTTAATAGGTTAATTATTCATTCCTAGTATCCTTAATGACTGAGGGCACCAAGAAGTGTGGAGCTTGTGTGCAATACTCAAACCGAGTAAGATCTCTAAACACTGTTGAGACAAAGGCAGGGCCTCTGTTGAAATCTACTACCTAAGGGCACCCATACCTACAAATCACTTATTCAAATAGCAACTTTACAGCAGTCTTAGCCTCACATTGGGGGATATAGAAAAGCAGTGAGCAAAACTGAAAGGAGATATTTTAAGGGCAATAAACCTTTTTGTTAGGAAAGTAAATAAATGTAAAAGGAAAAGGAGGCCACCATAGTTCTCTAAAGAAGTAGCTGAAAAGATGAAGAAAAAGAGCATGGCCTTCATAAAATTCAAGAGATCACAGAAAGAGGAAGGCAAGCATCAATATTTGGAAAAGCTAAGGGGTATGTTTACTAAACTGCAGTAGCAGCTTCCATTCAATAATGGAGCCGCGGCCCCATTGAATTCAATGGGGACACTGCTCCAATATCGCTTGGAAGCCACTACTGCTACTTAGTAAACATACCCCTAAGAGAAATTAGGAAAGGAGTCAGGAAAACAAAGATAGAAATGGAAGAAAAAATAGGCAATGCAGTAAAATGGGGGGGGACGACAAAATATTTTTTAGATATTTTAGTGAGAGGAGGAAATGCGAAAGTGATATTGTCAGTCTCAAGGGTGAAGGGGAGGAATATGTAGAAGCTAATGAGGTTAAAGTGGAATTGCTTAACAAATATTTTTGTTCTGTGTTCAACAGATGAAGGGCCGGGAGGAAGACCTCAGAAAACAACCACAAATAGGAACAGAAGGGATGAGGATTTTGAATGACTTTCAAAGGACTGTGTTCTTGAGGAGCAAACTAAAAATAGACAAAGTGATGGGGCAGGGTGGGATACATCGAAGAGTATTGAAGGAATTTAGCAGAGCTGCTAGAATGTCCCTATCTGTCCTTTTCAATGCTTCTTTAGAGTTGGGAGTAATACCAAAGGACTGGAGAAGTACACATGTGGTTCGTTTATACAAAAAAACACAAAAAAACCCAACTTGGACTCTTTTATAATACTACAATTATCCTCAGGGACCCGTACCTCTAAATTAAAAAACAGAGGAGAAAGATCTCAGATAACAATTTATACCTCTAATAGGCAGTCACCCGCCAACAGGGGAAAATTCCATGTACCATCAAGGATCTAAAAAACTCCTTCATATTTACAAGTTATTATCCAGTAACTTAAACGCTGAGTAGCTAGCTTCTCTAGCCCTCAATATTGAATTTGGGGATTATTGTGATTTATAATATACAGAATATGCCAAATTTGTCCATTTCAAACTGTATAACCCACTTCCAGACTTCAAATATGGCTTAAAGCACGGCAGACGCCGAATTGGCTAATCACTTAAGTCACACCTGAAACAAGAGCACGAAGCATCATAATTCAGTTACTTCACTTCCAAGCCAACTGATTTCCATACTTAACTTTCAGTGGTATAGTAGTCCCTCATGGATTCTCACAAAAGCTTGCCCGACAAGGTCCATGTTTCACCGAAAACAGCTTCATCAGGGGCAGCAATCTATAATCACCTCAACGGGACAACCATTGAGGCAAAGGGGGTGTACTATGTAACATAGCCCCCAATCCCCCACAAGAACAATGACTTGGTTTTGGCTTAGCATAGAAGGCAATGCTTTTCTGTGTCTAGTTCTCAAGTTTTGCACTATGTACATAGTGGGGGGAGGGTTGGGGCTTGATTTCAGTTTTTGTCTGCACATCTAAACCATGAAGGTCTGCCTTTGTTCTTTGTGCAACTGAAGTGAGGTATTCTGCAAGTGCAGGGTTGGTGAACCTCTAGCCATTCATCTCCCACCTCACCCCCCACTCTGCCTGCCCCCAGCAGATCATGGGAGTTTCACTGCTGCACTCATTCTGCTGTTTTCCCCAGGATTATACAGTTTTCTCTTCTGCTCATTCTTTTGTGAGAAGTTTGATTTATCTCTCTCAATTTTTGGAAATGTGCATCTTTGATATCTTTTGGATTTTGTACAGCACAGAACGAAGTGCATTTCTGTTTCCATTCTCTGGGATGCTGTCTGGTTCCTTGGGATTTCTAGTTTAGCATTTGTCTATATATTTCTATTTTTAATTTGTGTTCTCTTATTCTGTATTTGGTGAAGGTGTGTGACCATGATGTAGTAGTCTAATTTTGTAATTTGCGGGGATCTGCTACACAGGGAGTGAGGAGTGTAAGACTGAAGGTTTGCTTAGGACACACACTGACCCTGGCTGGGGCCAGCCTTGCTGTACTGGGTTCTTGCTTGTTCTAGTGTTCCTGGATTTTAGTCTTGTTTTGATTTCCTGTCTTGTTCCAGTCTTCCTAGATTCTAGTCCTGTCCTGGTATGTTGTTTCTGGGTGCCTTGCCATGTTTTTCCTTGATGAGTTGTGTTCATGTTCAAGATAAAATGCTGTTAAATCTGCTTTGCTATATGAATATGTGTTTAACTTGCCTTATTATACTGAAAGTAAAATGTCATTAAACTTGCTTTTGAGCTAACCTGTAGATTCTTGCACTCTTTTTTTGCTTTCCTTAATGGGACCCCAAACCCTGAATGCCTACGTCCTGGCAAGGGTCCAGTCAGAAACAACCATATCAAATAGGGCAAAAACATTGGATAACACTGATATTCTTTAGTAGGGATCTGACTCAATTTAGTGACTGGGCCACATAGGGTGAAATGGAATCAAGAAAGGATCCACTGCTGAGCTGTGCCCCCCTCGACCCCACCTCCGGAATTGTTGGTAGCATGACTTAGCACATGGGGGGTGGGGGGGGGGAATGGCATGACTGGGGTTTCTGCCTAGGGCGGCGGAAACCCTTGGGCTGGCCCTAGATGCAAGTGTGGAATGGGTGCTGGCATCATCATTAGGTCTTCTAGGAAGCCGAACAAGAGCGAGTTCCTTGCTGTGGCTGGGTGGGGGCGAGGATGCCAGCTTTGTAAATCACACAGGGCGCATTTATGACTTGCTGTGGTCCTGACTATAATCCATCTTCCTCTTTTTTTTTTCTCCATAAGTCATAGTCCTCCAGACACATCACTCTTCCTTGTGACAGAGCTGTTGTGTAGTATGCAGACCGGATGCAGAAAGCCATTGCTGCCCTGATACGTAGCACAAAATAGAGGTGGGAGCTGAAAGATGTTATTAGATAGGGGTGATCATAAGCAGAGAATAAATACAGGCGCTCATCAAATTAATGCTGGAAGGGAGTTTGCAATAAATATATTTGCGATGTAAAAAAAAGCTAAAATTTGGGAATGGTAACCAGAACAGAGAAAATGGCACTGCTGAATTTGACACAAGTGAAAAGTATAGCATGGATGAAAGATAGGGGATTGTGACCTATGATTAGACAACAAATTTCAATACTTTTTACTGCCTTTTGTAAAGGTGGAGAAAACAGAAGGAAAGAGGGAGCTTGCTTGCATATCAGACCTATGTTAAACGCTTAATGAGAAGGGCTTACGCTTTATTGACTCTCCTTTCTAGCTCACTCTTGGTCTGGCATGCTGTTCCAAGACTTCTTGTCAGGCCTGGAACTAGAGTGGGGCAACTAGAGCATTGCGCCGGGCACTATATTTTTTTAAAGCTCTGAGCTCCAGTCTTCGGGGCGGGGTGGGGAGCTGTTACATTTAGCGCTGCATTGCCCCGGATACCAGGATGCCTAGTTCGGGCGTTTCTTTCCATGCTTTAGAATTTTTAAAATTATTTTACCTTCCAAGCTTCTTTGATATAGTACTGCAGGACATGCTTTGATATCAGCTTTAACATAACCAATCCAGATTTAAAGCATCCCTCTGGTGCAAATCACATCAGTTAAGCATAATGCTGGCACGTTTCTGATAATATGCTCTCACGGTGATTTCTGCCCAAAACAAGTCAACGTACGGCAGCTTATGAAAACTCAACTGCTTTCCATTTATTTCATACAGGACATAATTACCCAACAGAATACTTTAGAGTACTAATTAACTGCTCTCTCTGACCAATAAACAATAATTATAACAGCAAAATAAGGCAAAAATCAGTTGGGTATTGCAGGTGCCAAAACTGATTAAGACGATGGCTTGGGTTATTGCTTTTAAATAAACGGTTTTTAACACATTCTGATAGGAAAGCACTTAAATAAGTAAATTCTTTTTGTAACTACATCAGCCTCTTGAAAAAAAAATTCTGCAGTAGCAGGGATGTTTTCTCCTAGGTTCCCATAAAACGTAGCCATTTTCTTCTGACATCTTACATGGTGATAGAGACAAAAACAAACTCATTTTTGTCCTGTTCTTCCCTTTGTAAACAGTCTGAAGGCTGGTCAATTTGTACTTCCAAATCTGTGGCATTAAGAGACAGGAGATCCTAAATCCACATGCACACAAGCAGCAACTGTTTGTATGCCAAGCTGTTTGTAAGGCTGATTTGAAGGCACTGGTTTATTCATTCTTTTGTCAACCGTTGGACTAAAAATGTTAACCTGCATGGGTCTGGGGGTATGGGAGAGCTAAATCTTCCTTACTACAACTGTATAATGAACAGACTGTTTCATTAGCAGAACAATTCAACTCTACAAATCCAGCCCAAACAACCTATTTTACAATTTGGGAACAAAATTGAATTTGGGCGGGGGGGAGCTCAATGGGCGGTGGGAGGAGAGAAAGGGGGCTGGAGTAGGTGAGTGGCATACAATGTACTGAGGGATCAGTGTATTAGTACAAGTGTTCAAGTCCATTTCATCAGCGGTTGCGGGCCTGAGCCTTGCAAGACCTGTCGCATGCAGATCAGCGGATTAGAGGGTGCACAACATCAGGTCAAGTGTCTAGAGGGGAGCTGATAAACACCCCAACCTGAGAACAGATTTTTCTTTCTTCCTACACTACTCTTTAAGTGTCAGAGCAAAGCTTGTGAATGGCAGTGGAGTTTACTTAGGGACCTTTTCTTCAAGAAGATATGTTATTCATTTTCTGAAACCTATTCTAGGGCTCTATCTGGAATACATTTGCTATGCTTCATGCACACAAAAAAACCTTTCCCCCCCCCCTTGCATCTTAAGTATAGCTTTTGTTTCAAGGTGTGTGAACTAGAAAAAAAGCTCCATCCCTGGTGAAAGAAGATTAATTTTAGCTTTTGGAGACTTAAACCTACCACAAATTAAGTGCTTTATGGAGATTATCCAGTCAAATATTTTTTAGCAATGAAAACCATTCACATTTAGAAATGCCAGGGCAGACAGTGAATGGAATAGGGGAGTTTGATTTTTGCATGTTGCAACATTCACCTTTTATTAGGAAATGGAAAATAGTTCCACAGTTCTCGAAATAGGGCTATAGCTGTGAATCTTATGCAAATCTAGTAAGCTTGCAGAGAACTGAGTTGCTGTTTTTGTATCCAGGCTAAAGAATCCAGATAGGAGACTGGTTTGTACTCCCAGCGCAAAATAGGAATATTTTGCTAAACAAAAAACAACCCAAGACTTCTCCAGAAAGCCTCAGTTGATTGGCGTTCTGAATTCAAAGAAAAATACTGTGACTGCCTTGTAGATCTATGCTGTATCTATGTTCTGTTTGTTGCATGATAAATATACTGCTATGATCCGACAACTCTGACCTTCAAATACTTATCAAGAATTTTGAAAGCTTTAAACAACCCCAAATTTCTAAAAACTCAAATTGCTTGCAGTGCTTATGGAAATGTTGTTTGTGCTTTCAGGAAGTGTTTAATTACTGCTATTACTAATCATTTGTATAGTGCTACAAGGCATACTTAGTGCTCTACATATAGATGTAAGACACCTTCTCTGCTCATCAGAGCTAACAATCTAATCAAGACAAAACACATAATGAAACTGGGGACTAGATTATGGTAAGATACACATAAGTATTGGACAAGAGTGTGAGGAGAATCAGGATCCAAAAGCGGCTTCAAAGAGGCGGGGTTTTAGCCTGGATTTGAATAGGGCAAGAGAAGGAGCCTGACACACAGACTCAGAAATGTTGCCCCTGAGGCGGGATCTGCAAATTGGAATAATGGGTCAGGAAGGGTTGTACATGCACCAATATGACTATGAATTCCCTGTAACTTCCCTGGGGAGAAGAGTAAAGGGCAGGGGGAGCATCTCAGTGTCTAGGGTGAGACGAGGCAAAGGGGCCGCAGTTCTCACATGGTGATATGTCTGAATTAAACACTAGATTCAGGATTGTGCTGCATTGATGAGCTTCCTGTCCTCAGAATTTATTGCTGAAAAAAATGGCTATACAGTCATTTTCAACCTAGAGTATCAGAAGTACACAACAATGGCACAAGTAACTTTCAGCTCTCAGAACTGTGTACATTATGGTACAGTAATTAAAGAGATTTCTGCATAACATATTTATGGGTGCCCACAGTTCCCTTACTATAAGCTTGTGCTTCCCCAAGGGCGTGTATCTATGAGGTCAGACAAAGAGTAGTGACAGTCAGACACACCTCAATGGGTGGTGCCTGAGGTCTGGGAGAAAAGAAGAAAACCAAGAGCATAGACGTTTCTGGGCTGCTTCTTCTGAAGTCGTCTAGATCTCAAGGTCAAAGTCCCTAGAGCTACAATAGTGCTTGGAGCTGCCATGAGGGGCTTGAACAGGTGTTCTGCTCTTTTTTGAATTATCCAAAGCAGTGTGTGGTGAAGGAGTGGAAAGATACGATGGATCAAGACAGAGTCCACAGTGTTTAAAACATTCGAGTTTCTGATACCCAGGAGAATGGCTATCAGGACCTTTTATAGGAAGACCCTTCCAGTGAAAATTCAGAGAGAGAGAAGAATTTTGTTCTTGTGCAGGGCATCTTGCCCTGTACATTCAGAGATTTCAGGGCAGGAGAATATTCATCACCAAGTACCAACCAAGGGCATTCCCAGCAGCTAGGAAGTGCCCAGTAAGCAGCCTGAAGCAGGGCTGGCTTATCCATTAGGCAGATGAGTTGGTCCCCAGTACAACAGCTTCTGGGGAGTGGCAAAGAGCTGCTGCAGGTAAATCAAAACAATAGGTTCCGATGGGCATGCTAACCGAACGAGCCCTCAATGTGTAGGGGTGGTGGGCAACTTCCACTTAGCCTATTTAGCCAGGAAAATAGATATTTCTCTGAGGTAATGGCTTTTGAGGACTCTCCTCATGTACATATATAGAAAACAAAGTTTAAAATTGTGTAGGGGGATTTTGTAAGGTCAGCTATGTGTGAAAGCAGAGTAGGCACCTATTTTGAGGCTATTTTATAAAGACATAGGCATCTCTGTGTCTTTATAGAATTATAGGGGGCAAAGCAGATTGAAGCCTGTTTTCAGTGCTTAATGTAGAGCCCAATTCCATAACGTGTTCTTGCTGGCTGCGGACACGTCTAAACCAAAAACATGCCCACTTTGAACCTAATTGTGCATTCGAGAGTCTGGACGTGGCCGCAGGTCCGGAATCAGGGAGATAGCCGTGTTCGGGCACATGCAAGTGTTATCCAGACTGCCCCTTGCCTCGGATGCAGGTGAACACTGTGTGTGTCCCTGCACCCACCCTATTCTGAAATGTTATACGTGTCCAATGCTGCCTGTCTCCGTGCGGCCACACCTCCGTTGGTAAAACGTACATCTCCTAAGCTGATGCTAACACTGACAGTGTTATTCCATGCAAACAAGACATGAATACTGTTGAAATAGGTATATGCATGCAAAGAAAACTACGTACACTTGTCTTTTGGATGCTCAGAACAGTACAAGGTTATCCCAGTGCACCAAGGCTACTGTAACAGCGAGTGGAATGTGAGATGTTTGTCCTGACTGCAAAACATACACGGCATTTGCAGAACACCTTAGGTATTCCTATGGTGGATATCGCTGCCAATAGTATTTGCAATGCCAAGTATGGGCCAGAAAAGACCAAAATGGGTCCCTATAGCTACATGTCAATACACATCCCTGTCAATAATAGGGACCCACAAGGATAGGAATATGAAGCAGTGAAAAAATGAGCAATACAGGTCCATATACACCATCAACTTTCTTTCCAGATGTGCACAATGCTAGTGACCTCTGATAGTGCATTTGGATGTATTTGTGCTGTGTGCACTGCAGCATGCCCCCACTCTAGGTGTCTCCCACCGTAGCCAGGGACATGCCCTGCTATGTTGCTTGTCAGGATATACTGCGGTCAGTCCTACGGTCCAGCTACTGTCCAGGCATACATGTCCCCCCAGATATGTGGAGCAGCACACCCGGGGCCTCTCCTGCAGCCCTCACATATCCAACACACACACACACGCGCGCGCGCTCTTGCTTGCAGTCACAGATAACATACCTCTGCCACGACCATGCTCTGCACTTATACACAACTGCTGCTACTGCATAATTGCATGGCGTCTCAGGACTACACTTCTGATCTGCATTTCCCAGCCAAACACATACCATCCCTACAGCTATGTTATCATTTATCAAGGACTTTGTTGGGGAGGCCTTGCATAGGCCCTTTGGTACATTCAAGCACATGAGGCCTACATCCCTCACCAGTTCAGGTTCTATGCAAGCTGCGAGAGTGGTGATATACCTGAAGGCTGGCTGCTTGAGAATGATGACACAGGGATCTCCCTCCTATGCCCACATAGGCCCGACCAGGGGGCAGTGCCTCAAAGCAAACTGTTGGAAGGCAGAAAGGAGTGCCCCGCAGATTGCAGATCTATACAGACCAACATACACCACGATGGGACAGGTGAGAAATGCCAGTACCCAGATATGTGGGAATCAGATGCCATAGGCAGAAGGCCATAGTACTACCACTACTACTATGACTGATAATTTTTATGGCACTACAAGGCATACACAGCGCTGCACAGACACACTTGGAAGATGATCCCTGCTCAGCAGAGCTTATATTCTAGTCAAGACAGACAACATAGCAGCTGTGGACAGGATACATTTAGGAGGAATGGTAAAGAAACATAAGGGAGCTTAGGCAGATCAGATCCAAAAGCGGCAACAAAGAAGTGAGCACTCAGCCTGGATTTGGGAAGGGCCAAAGAAGAAGCTTGATGTATAGACTCTGGTAGTTTGTTCTAGGCATAGGGAGCAGTAAGGTGAAAGGAGCAAAGTCTGGATTTGCCAGTAGAAGAGAAGGGCGCAGATAGAAGTGATTTGCCAGAAGAGCGGAGTTCCCGAGGAGGGGTGTAGGGAGAGATAAGAGAGGAAAGGTAATGCGGAGCAGCAGAATGAGTGCACTTATAGCCCATAGGCATGAAAAGGGCATACATTTGTTGCTCAGCAATATTATGCATCCTTTGGAGAACTACAATGTTAGTTTGGGTTTGGTGCACTTGGTAAGGGTCCAGTCTCAGCAGTTTAAAGCGTGTTTGTAGAGATGACCAAGGCAGGAATCACTGGGGCCGGTTCCTAAAGCCAGGTACCATTTGATGCAAGGTATGTCCTGACATACATGTTCATATTTATATTCTCTTATACCATATTAGGGTGCACTGGGATTACCTAGCATTTTTCAGGGCCTTTAGAGGACTGATATGTCGTCTAGGTTGAAGCAGCAGTCATTTCTCATTGATATTTATGTCTAGTTTGCATCGGCACTAGGGTCAGTGTGAAGAGTAGCTTAGGAGATGCACATTTTTCCTGAGGGGTGTGGCGTCTGCAGGTACATCATGAAGACGGGCAGGATCCAAAACGTGTAACTTTTCAGAATACGGTGGGCGGGGATGTCCAAAATGTTTACCTGTGTCCGATAATATTAAACAGGGGGGGGGGGGGCAGTTTCTTCATTATATCACATGACCCATGCGCAGGCCACGCAATGGATGTGTGCACGAGTCGGTTGTGCTTTGCCAAACATGTCTACCTTCCCGATTCCGGACCTGTGGGCACATTTGGACCTGCAGATATGGAATTAGTTCAAACAGGGCCCGTGTTTAATTTAGACGTGTCTGCGGGCTGCACATGCATGTTATGAAATTGGCCTCCAGGTGCATAGATTTATGCATGTACAGTCTATATATAAGTATAATTTTACCTAGAATGAGCAGAGGGCTGGGAGGGAGTGTTTTATTTACACAAATACTTTGGGGCATATGTTGGGTTTAGTGGTTTTCGATGAGGCAGTTATCTTGTGGAATTTTTTAATATTTTGAAGCTAGAAACTGTTGGTCACTTTTGTACGGAAGAATGCACAGTTGTCTAGTGGGCATGTGGTTGTTGTTGAAACCACCATTAAATTTCATCAAAGAAGGATATTAGAATGGAATATTTATTAGATGTCCTACAGGTAAACTTTCTACCTCAAGATAGTTCAATAGTTTGGTTGTTGAGCGACATAACACTTTTTTCCTTAACTCTAGATACCATCGGCCTCAAGAACTCTATTGCCCTAGTGCAGTGCTTCTCAAGCCTCTCCTGAAGGAACACCTAGCCAGCTTAGTTTTTGGGATTACTGCAATGAATGTGCATGAGATACAATAAATATGCTGGAGACCCATTTTATGCAAATCTATTTTATGACTATTCATTGTGGTAATCCTGAAAACCCAACTGGCTAGGTGTTCCATCAGGAGAAGCACTGCACTTGTGACTAATAGAAGACCTCTATGGTTTATGGCAGAATTTCCAGAGTTAAAATGTAAAGGTAGACTGACTGTTTTTTGGCATAATTTGAGAAGTGTGTTTGATAGGAATAATTATAAATGCCATCTTAGATTGTATAATAAGAGAATTAAGGAAGTGAAAAAGTAATATTTTATCACTCAGATTTTCATGGCTCATAATCATCCAAAAGTATTCTTTGCAGGAATTGTAGATGCGGTTTTGCAAATGATCATGTGTATTCTAAGTACAGTTCAGATTAAAAGCCAAATGATTGCAGTATTTTTCTTGCTTCTCCTAATGTTGATTTTTTTATCCACAAGGGAGACCTTTGGCAACTCATTGGACTTCTTTTTTATCTCTCCTAAGAAGTCAAGCTGAAGATTGCTGCCAGCTAATAAGCCAAGTGGATTCTGTTTAGACCCATATTCATTCTGGTTGATTAGAACCTGTGGTTTGTTTTTTGTGCTTTTCTTCACAAAGTGATTAATACCATTTTACTGTCAAGTGGAGTGGAGGAGTAGCCTAGTGGTTGGGGCAAGGTACTTCAGGCCGGAAGGTCGGGGGTTCAAATCCCACTGGAGGACAGCAACCTTGGGCCGGAAGGACTGGGGTTTCTAGTCCCACAGGTGCTCCTTGTGGTCTTGGGCAAGCCACTTAACCTTCCATAGCCCATGTTCCCTGTAAAATAGTTATCTCCAAGTTATAATGCCCTGTTCCATGTAATTTCAGTTTGTTCAATGTAAACCGCACTGATGCAGAATAGCGCGGTATATAAGAGAATGTAAATAAATAAATAAAGAATTTTTCCGGATAGACTTAAGATGCCTATTCTGTTTTGAAAAGCAGTAAGTTGGTAACTATGGACCATTATCTACAGGGTCACCAGGAGCTGGCATCAACTCAACAGCACACAACAAGTTGGTAACTTTTACCTTTATTTAAGTAAATAGATTGATTGAGTAGTGTCACACCAGCTAAATCAGTTTACTGACGAACAATATCTTGTGAACAACCACCAATCTGGATTTTGGGTGGTCATAATACTGCAATATTACTTTTAGTTATGACTGATGATTCACATAGACATTTAGATAAGGGTTCTGATACTGCTGTGGTACTATTTTGGGCTGCTTTTAATCATGCAATTTTGATTGCTCAGCTGGAGGCTTTTGGAGTGGATGGTAAGGTACTAGAGAGGTTGGCCTCATGTTTAAGAGCATGATCAGAGCATATGAGAATGGGAAATGATTGCTCTGCTCCCTAGACCTTGATATGTGAGTTGCTTCAAGGTTCAGTCCTGTCTCCAGTATTATTTAATCTGTTTTTACAGCTGACTAAGAAGTTCTAAGCAAGTTACATTCAAATATAGTAATCATTTTTCCTGTCCTTGGAGGTCTTACAATCCAAGTTTGTACCTGAGACCATGGAGGGTTAAACAACTTGCCCAAGATCACAAGGAGCCACAGTGGGATTCAAACATGGCTTCACTGGTTCTCAGCCCACTGCTTTAACCATTCTTGAATGAGACTGAATATTGGGGTTACAGCATTATTCAGACTAGAATAAACTATAATGGAATAGTGTGGTTTGTGCAAATTTCACACTTTTGCGAGGTATTCATAACCTACACTCATATTTACCATTAGCTGGCCAAAGTAATCCAGTCTCTAATTATGGGGTGAGTGGACGACTATAACTCTTCTTCTATGGATTTATTGCAGAAGCAAACCTTTCAGTTACAATATGGGGAGGGGTGGGGATGTCATTTTAGAAGCTCTGTTTGTGCTTGATGCCTTAAAATGGGTACGCAGACATCCAAATCATGGAGACATCCCCAGAGCCATTTTACAAAATGGTTATAGAGACATCCCCAGTGCAGGGATGTCCATCTAGGACAGGAGCATAGCGGGGATGATCCGAATACCGTAGAATGTGTGCCCTAGCTCAGGAGCAGCTGGTGCTTCTCTCCCCTTGCCCAAGTATACCTGCTCCAGGGCACAAACATTCATCTGAAAAGTGCTCATTTTGCATGTAAAGCATCCAGAGGGTCTAGAGGAGATGGTTTTCTAATATCCCCAGTACTGGCCACAGCCGTAAAGACAATTGATAGGTACTAGGGAAATCTGTTTTGTGGGTTCTCACATTGCCAGATGTCTCCGCTAACAGAATGGCAGGCTAGAATGTGTCCCCCTCCTTTTAAAACTAGAAAATGGGGGGGAAACCGACAGTTGCCCAAGAGTACATGGTTCAAAATGACGTATCTTTGAAGAATACTAGCAAAGCAGGGAAGTTGGGGCATTGTTGATGCCTTTGAGTAAAGAGCAGACAGAGTTGAAGGATTCCAAAGTAGCCCTGTCAACTGGTAACCAGAATGTTAATATGAAAAAAATGCAAACTGTGAAATGCCTGCATGCAAATGCTAGAAATCTAAAAAAATAAGATAGGAGAGTTAGAATATATAGCACTGAGACCTTGTGGAAGGGGGATAACCAATGGGACACTGCGATGCCTGGGTACAAATTATATCGTAATGATAAGGAAGATCAAATTGGTGAAAGGGTGACGCTATATGTTAGAGAGCATTGAGTCCAACAGGATAAATGTTTTGTAGGAAACAAAATATACTGTAGAATCTCTATGATTTTATAGACCTCTAGGTCATATAAGTAGTGGAGATCCTGGACACACTGGACTGATATGGAGGCCAGTGGTAGGAAAGGAGTTGAGAGGTCGAGTAAAAGTTCTAAGAGTGAGGAGCTGATTTTTGGGTTGAATATGGGAATCTGAGCCTAATATTGGTGTCGGGCAAAATAGTGTAAAGAACAAAATTAGTGGGCACCTGGACAGACCTGGTTTAATGGGGCAAAGTTAACATGGAATTACCCAATGGAAGTCTTGCCTCACCAGTCTGCTCCATTTGTTTGAAGGCATGAATAAACATGTGAATAAAGGTGAGACAATTGTAGTGTATTTAGACTTTCAGAAAGCATTTGACAGAGTCCCTCATCAGAGACTACTGAAGAAGTTAAAAAAAAAAAGAATCGAAGGTGTAGAAAGCAATGTTCTCTGGTAAACTGGAAACTGGTTGAAGACAGAGAGTAAGGATAAATGGTCAGTTTTCTCAATGGAAGAAGGGATCTGTATTGGGACCGGTGCTTTTTAACAGTTATAAATGTTCTGAAATTGGGAACAACAAGCGAGGTGATTACATTTGCAGATGACACCAAATTATTCGGAGTTGTTAAATTGCATGTGGATTGTGAGACTGGGAGACTGGATGTGCAAATAACAGATGAAATTTAATGTGGGCAAGTGCAAAGTGATGCATACAGGGAGGAATAACCCCACACTTCAGGTACACAATGCTAGGTAGCACATTAAGAGTCGCCACCAAAGAAAAGGATCTAGGTGCGATCGTAGACAATACATTGAAATCTTCTGTTCAGTCTTCGGAAGTCAAAAAAGCAAACAAAATGTTATGAATTATTAGGAATAGAAAATAAAACAAAGAATATCATAGTGGATCTGTATCTCTCCATGGTGTGACTGCACCTTGAGTACAGTGCGCAGTTCTGGTCTCTGCATCTCAAAAAAGATATAGCGGCATTAGAAAAGTTACAAAGAAAGGCAGCCAAAATGTTAAAGGGGATGGAATGACCCTCCTATGAGGAATAGCTAAAGAGGTTAGGAGTAGCGAAGAGATGCCTGAGGGGAGATATGGTAGAGAGCTATAAGATCTTGAGTGGAGTGGAAAGGGTAGACATGAATCAATTGTTCACTCTTCCAAAAAAATACAAGGACTAGGGGACATGCCATAGAGCTGCATAGTTGTATATTTAAAACAGATTAGAGAAAATATTTTTTCTCTCATCATATAATTAGTCTTTGGAACTCATTGCTGGCAGATGTAGTAAAAGCTGTTAGTGTAGCTGGGTTTAAAAAAGATTTGGATAAATTCCTGGAGGAAAAGTCCATATACAGTTATTAATGTAGTCCACACGAAAAACCACTGTGTATCCCTGGGGATAAATAGCATGGAACTGGTTACTTTTGAGATTTGTCAGGTGCTAGTCACCTGGATTGGCCACTGTTGGAAACAGGATTCTGGGCCTGACAGACGGTTCCCAATTCACAATAGTACACTGCCTTCTATCCCATGATTTTTTAATTCCCTCAAGAGTCTCTCAAGAGGGACTTTGTCTAAGGCTTTCAAAAAATCCAGATACACTATATTAATCGGCTCACCTTTATCTACCAGTTTATTCACACCTTCAAAAAATATAATAGATTATTGAGACAAGACTTTCATTGGCTAAATCCTTGTTGGCTTTGTCCTATTAAACCATGACGATCTATATGTCTAGTAATTTTGTTCTTTGTAATGGTTTCTGCCTTTTTGCCTGGTACAGATATCAGGCTCACTGGTCTGTAGTTTCCTGGGTCACTCCTGGAACCCTTTTTAAAAATGATGTCATGGCGGCCACTTTTCAATCTTCAGGTACTACAGATGATTTTATTGATAGTTCACAAATTAGTAATACTAGGTCTGCACTCTCAACTTTGATTTTTTTCAGCACTCTGGGATGTATACTCCTCTGGTCCAGGTATGCATTACTCAAATTGCTGTACTATATCTTCCAGGTTTATTGAGATTTGTTTCAATTCCTCTGATACATCACCTTTAATATCATTTTTGTCATGGGTAACTTCCCTACATTTCTTCAGTAAAGACCAAAACAATTTATTCAGTCTGTCTGCCATGGCCTTGTCATCTCTTACTGCCCCTTTTACTTCTCTATCATCTAATGGTCCAACTCACTCTCTCACAAGTTTTTTTTTGCCATGAATGTACTAGAAAAAGTTTTTATTGCAAGTGTTTCCTTCCATGGCAAGCTTCTTTTCAAATTCTCCCTTTGCCTGCCTTATCAATGCTTTGCATCTAACTTTCCAGTACTTGTGTTTCCTCTTTGTCTCTTCACCATTTGGCTTCTCTCCCATTTCTTGAAGGATGTTTTGTTGGCTATAACAGCCTCTCTGACCTCACCTTTAAACCATGCCAATAGTTTGACCTTCCTTCCACTTTTCTTGAAGCATGGAATACATCTGGTCTGGGCTTCCGAGATAGTATATTTTTTTTATTTATAATTTATAAAGTTTTACAAAATAAATCAAGCAACAAAGCTTACAGAAAAGGAGAAACCTTCCAGAAACAGTTCATAAAGTATGAATATGAAAAATAAAAAGACAAGAGAAAAACAGGTTCACCTATAGTCCACATTAAGAAGAGAGTAGTGCATTAATACACATGGCAAACTGAGGAATCACCATGATAATTTGAGGAAAAAGGAAAAATAGGTCACTGGATAGAGGAATACAATAATTATTAGCAAGTACATCAATCTACAGCCGGGGTTGTAGATAGTGGTAAACGAGAACTAATAAAAGCCGAAAGGGCTTCAGGCTGAAGAAATATATATTTCTTAGAATTTTACACAACAACACACTAACAGGGAAAACGTAATTGATATGTCCCCCCAATCTGCAATACCCCAGATTTTAATAAAAGAAATTGTTTGCGCCTTTTCTGTGATTCTCCACAAATATCCGGGAACATAGAAACTGTGACCCCATAGAATAGAGATTGACGCTTCTTAAAGAATAACTTAATTAGCCACTCCCAATCTGATATCAAAGCAAGGGAAACTAATAACATAGCCATTTTCATAGAATTCCCAATGGGAGAAGCCATTGAATCAGAAACATTAATAACATCTATATATACCAACATCATCACCTATAGATCCTGGTTCTTTCCTAGATTGCAGTAAATAATAAACCTTCACAATAGGAGGCATTAAATCAACGGGCACAGCCAAAACCTCAAAGATACTTCTTAAAAAGGTCCAATGGAGAAGTCCCCAGAATAACCGGAAAATTCAAGATTCTCAAATTGGCGGCTCTTGCAGCATCCTCCAAACCTTCCATCTTGACCCGAAGGAAATTATTACCCTTAACAAGAGCCGAGGAAGTCTCAGTCAGAGAATTTACTTTATGATGCAGTTCTTGTTCTTGCAATTTGAAATTATCCAAATCAAAGCAACAGTTCTGTACCTTCTCCTCTAGTGACGACACCCTCGCTGATGATCCGGCAATCTGGGCAGAGACTGCAACAGATAGTGCTGAGATTGCGTCCCAAATGGAATCCAGTGTAACAGTCTTAGGTCGAACAGGCACAAATGAAATAGCAGGTACTTCCACAGAAGGCAACGCACTTAATTGAGTAAAACCCGACAAATCCTTCTGTAGGGAGTCACCTTCCACCGACTCAACACCGACGCCAAGGTTCTCACTCGCCGCCTCAATCTCCACTGTTTCCCGCCAACCACCAGTGGGAGTTTCGCCTTCCGAGTCCCCCTCTGGAGAAACAAGGGGAGAGAATGGAGAAGACGTCGGAGGTTGTGGTGGAGATCTTGCTACCGGAGAGAGCGTGGTGTCTAAAGCAGCCGAAGATACCGCCTCCTCACATGAGCCTCCAAGCCCCGCTCTAATCTCCTTTTTCTTCTCCTCACTCAACTGCATGAACTGATCCATGGGGCCAGAGACAGTTTCAGGCAGGTAAACCTTCAACTTTCCCTTCCACTTCAGCATGTTCTCACACAGCGTGCAGACCAGCAGCCATCTTAGTTAGACCACTCCCCCAAGATAGTATTTTTAAAGAACGTCCAGACTTGACAAAAACCTTTAACCTTTGTAGCTGCTGTCGTTTTTCTTAACCATTTTCCTCATTTTATTATAATCTCCTTTTTGAAAGTTAAATGCTGGCACATTGCATTTCCTTTCTGTCTTCCCTTCATTTATTAAAACAAATGCAATCATCATGTTATGATCACCATTGCCAAGTGGCCCCAGCACTGTTATCTCTTGCACCAGAACCTGCGATCCACTAAGGACTAAGTCTAAAATAGCTTCCCCTCATGTCAGTTCCTGAACCAGCTGTTCCATGAAGCAGTCATTTATTTCATCTAGAAACTATCTCCCTAGCATATCCCGATATAATCCTGACCCAGGATTACTGGGGTAATTGAAGTCGCCCATTATTACTGTGTTGCACCTTTTCTTACTTTCCCTGATTTCTCTTAGCATTTCATCATCCATTTGTTCATTCCAGTCATGCAACTTGGAATTCCCTCACTGTATTTACTCCCACCACCTCCGTCGGGAGGACATTCCAAGCATCCACCACCCTTTCAGTGAAAAAGTATTTCTGATGTTGCTTTTAAGTTTACCACCTTGCAGCTTCATTGTATGCGCTCTAGTTTTACAGCTTCCCCTTCTTTGAAAAAGATTTGCTTGTTCATTGATACCCTTTAAGTATTTAAAGGTCTGTACTCATATCGTATCTCCCCTGTCCCTCCTCTCCTCTAGGGTATACATATTTAGGTCTTCAAATCTCTTCTCATATGTCTTCTGGCACAGGCTCCAAATCATTTTGGTCACCTTCTTCTGAACTGTTTCAAGTCTTTTTATATCCTTTGTGAGATACGGTCTCCAAAACTGAACAAGATCAGAGAGTGTTAAAGACCCTGCTAGTCTCCTTTGTACTGACAAGAGTTGATTACTGTTACTCTGCGCTAGACATGGTTCCCAGGATACATCTGAAGCGGCACAATTATTGCAGAATGCTGTAGGGAAGTTACTCTATACAGCAAAAAAAAAAAAAAAAATACGATCATGTCACCCTTTGCTGAAGGAGTAACACTGGTTACCAGTGTCTTATAGAATCAAATTTAAATTCTTTTGATTTTCTGTATGCTTCATTCCAGTTTTCCGTTATACTTAGACTCTCTATTGATTCCCTATGCTCCATCCTGTCTTTTACAGTCCTCACAGGCTAATTTGTTAATACAGTATTGGCCAAACGTTTAGCATAGACACAGAAGCAACACAAAATATGCAGTTTCATGTTATTTAATACTTGGTAGGTGCACCCTTTGATTTTATAACTGCTTGCAAACAAGTAGGCATGCTGTGAACAAGGTTTAGACATAGTTCATTTGTAATTTCTCTGCACCATACAGTCTTAATGTCTTGAAGATGATCGAGACTTTTTGGGCATTTTTCTGCAATTTTCAGCTTCACGATCCTCCACATGTTTTCAATGGGGTTCAAATCAGGTGACTGTCCATGCCACTCCAGAACAGTAATGTCATTTTGTGACTTTTTTTGCAGTGTGACATGGAGCCCCATCTTGCTGGAACACTTCTTACGAACCAATGGCCAGGAACTGTGGCAGCTTACACTCCAGCAATCCAATATAGGCATCAGCATTCATGGCGGTATTTCGTGGCAAAAACCACAAACCCCTGCTGCCAAAACAACCCCATACTATCAGTTTTGGACTGTGTTTCACAGTTGGTACCATATACAGAGGATTGTTTCGTTGGTTGAATGGATGATGAACGAGGACCCTTGGGCAGTCAAACTGTATTATTGTCGTCTCATCACTGAACAGGACTTTTTCCCATTGTTCTTTGGCCAAGTTGACATATTTTTTTAGCAAAGTTGTACCGCCTTTTCATCTGAAATGCAGTCAACAATGGCTTCTGGAATCTCTCTAATGCAGTCAACAAGCTGCTTGGAATCTCTCTACCTTATGGGAACCTGATAGGTGCTTGTGAACTGGATTGGCCACTGTTGCAGGATACTGGGCCTGATGGACCTTTGTTCTGACCCAGTATGGCATATCTTATGCTCTTGTGGAATGCCATTGTGGGGACATCTATATAGCTGTCTCAGACAACATCTGTATCAGGTGCATCCACATTTCTGAAATCATGCCTGAACCCAGATGTGCCCGACCTTTTCTGATGGATGTCCCAGAATGAACTTGGACATCATTTCTAAAGTGTGTCTTAATATATACAGATCATTGCTTGCTAGAATTATGCTGGGATTAAAGTTGCATGATTCTGCAGTTAATTAGTTTCACTCCCACTGATGTGAAATACATGGTAACAGAGAAAATAACTTTTTTGCATTCTGCCACCAAATTGTACAGTTCTTGGCTGGTTGACCCAAGATCTTGTAGTAAGTACTTTGTTTAGAAATATAGTGAAGTCTTGGGTATTTTGAGGGGAGTGAGTTGCAGGAATTTGGACGAATGGATGCACATTTGATATGGTACAGTAGGAATTGTCCAGTCAGCTTCATCTGTCTTTTATTATTATTGTATTTATATGTTGTACATCACTTGGAACATGCATACAACTAATACAACCTATAAGTTGAACTAAGACTTTGTAAACTATACACATATGTTTATGCCAAAGAGCAATGTAAATGTAAGTCCACAATTTCTTGGGATAATGTTCAGAATGGAAGTATGCATATACTTTTGTTTTGAAATGAACTTGCACCAGCACAGGGAAAAGCGCTCTTTTGGCCATCAGGAGGGCTTAAGAGGGATTAATCCCTCCAATGTCCATTTCCCTCTCCAAATTGAAACGCTGTGAACAAAGAGTCCTCCATGGTTCATTAGTGGCATCCACATGTCTAGGTTTCCAAAATGGCCAAGATACATGTGTACTGTATGCTCCAATATTTGCACATGTGTGTTCTGAAATGCCAGAACATAGATATGTAGGTTACCAGGGGTTCCTCCATCTGTTTTTACCATGTGCATGTTTGCAAGATCCCTCATTCTGCTGCACGTGAATATGTATTTTAGAACTGTAGCTGTGGTGGCCTCCACACCTCAATTCTGGCCTCCATGTCCTATCTAAAATGTGCCTTCAGAGCATATTATGCAAGGGGACCTATGCTAACAATGTGTATTCATGACATTAACATATGCTAATGTGATAGCGCACTTTAGTAAATTTAATTTAGCCTTAAATGTTGAAAGTACTAATATTGACAAAACCAAAATGGTCTTAGCCGCCAAAATGTCACTATCAAAAAAGGTCAGATAAAGATGAGAGCAAAACTCAATTGAAATTCATGTGTTGGACTGTTTGCTAAGCAATCAGTTGAACACATATATTTCAATTGAGTTAAATGTTGAAAGAACATAAGAACTGCCTCACTGGGTTGGGTCAAAGTCCATCAAGCCCAGCATCCTGCTTCCAACAGTGACCAATCCAGGTCACAAGTACCTGGCAGGTTCCCAAAGAGGTACACAGGTTCCACAATATGTGTCCTGGGGTAAGCAGTGGATATCCCAGGTCCGTTTAATAATGGTTTAGGGACCTTTCCTCCAGGAACTTGTCCAAATCTTTTTTTAAACCCAGCTACACTAATATCCTCCAGTAACGAATTAGAGTTTGATTACGCGTTGAATGAATTTTCTCTTATTAAACTTAAATAAGTTACATTGTAGCGTCATTGCATGTCCCCTAGTCTTTCTACTTTTTGATGGCATAAACAACTGATCTATATCTACTTGTTCCACTCCATTAATTTATAGACCTCTATTGTATCTCCCCTCAATCGTCTTTTTTTGAAGTTGAAGTGCCCTAACCTTTTAAGCCTTTCCTCATAGAGGCATCCATCCATCCATCCATCCCCTTTACTATTTTGGTGGCTCTTCTATATATCTTTTCTAATTCTGCTATATCCTTTTTAACACTAGAAGCCCCAAAAGGAATTTTACCTAGAAACCCCAAAGTGCGTCAATTGATTCATTATCATAATGACTGTGTTTAGCATGAAATACAGATGTGAATTAATGTGAAGTTACTTATTTGTTAAATACGTGCAGTATGTGACGTCATTACATGGCATCATCGTGTGTTTATTGTTTGTAATGTCTGAGTAAAACTGTAAACAGTGATTGAGATGCGCCACCTAGTGGGAACATGAATTTATACCTAGAAGCCCCAAAGTACATCAATTGACACATCCAAGACAACTGAGTGCGTCAATTGATGTACTTTGGGGCTTCTAGGTATAAATTCATTTTCCCGCTAGGTGGTGCATCTGTCATTAATTTTCAATGCACATATTTGAACATCTTGACCTTGCTAATAAAGTCATGAAACATGACTGACATGGTTCTAGCAGTGGCGCTGGTATACAACTTCGAAGATGCATTTGCATCAATTGACGCACTTTGGGGCTTCTAGTGTTAAGATGTGGTGATCAGAATTGGACACAATATTCAAGGTGTGGATGCACCATGAACCAATCCAGAGGTATAATATCTTTGATTTTATTCTCCATTCCTTTCCTTATGATTCTTAACATTCTCTTTGCTTTCTTGGACACCGCAGAAAAGTCAGAACTGGCAGAAAAGTCAGAAAATCCTAATTTTTAATATTTAGGGGATAATGAACCTTCATATTTTGTTTTTCCCCCAAATGGTTAGATGAAATTGTGTAATGCGAGATTTTGAAGGATTATTCTGAATTTAAATCAGATATTTTATTTTTTTTAAATTATCAAGCCTTTTCTACACATTAGCCAGTTGATTTTTCTTGAGTCCCTACCACCTCTAACGATATAACATTAAGAAGCAACTTACAAATGCAATGCATGAATGCTTAATTCCTATTCATCTATGGGGAATGCCCATCAACACAACTATTATTCAGGTATATTCCCCAACAAGAGCTAAAGTAGTGGATGAGTTTGATGAACAAGTATAAGCTAAAATTGACAGAACATGCAAAAAGGATATCCCGATAGTCATGGGACTAAAATGGAAAAGTTGGCAACAAAGAAGAAAGTAAAGTGGTTGGAAAATATAGACTTGGCAACATAAATGAAGCTGGTGAAAGATTGATAAAATTCTACAAGACCAACAATCTATTCATCTCAAGACACCTTCCTCCAGCAACACAAGCCGTGACTGTACATGTGGACTTTACCCAATGGATTGTACAAAAATCAAATTGACTACATCTGTGGAAGTCAATGTTAGAAAAGCTCAATAGCATCAACAAAGACAAAACCTGGAGCTGACTGTGGTACAGATCAACTATTAGTATGCAAACTAAAGCTAAAAAAGAGCAAGCCACTCATGAATGTAGCAAAATATGACCTTGAGAATATACCACCATAATGTAAAGACTGCCTGAAAAAAATCTATTTGCTGCTTTGGATACAAATGACAGAACACCAGAATAGCTATGGGATGATTTATTTATTTAACCTTTTTTATATACCGTCTTTCTACAAATCAAGACAGTTTACATAAAACATTTCGTGGCAGTATGTTTCAACTGTTTACATAGAACAAGTTAACATGGATAAATAGGTAAACAATATAATCAATTAAATGAACAATGAACAACTATTTACAAAGGTATATACAGAGATATCACATGGCTGCATAATAGATAATTGAGAGGGTAGGGGTGGGAAGTGGATGTAAAAGGTAGGTACTAAGGTGGTAGGGAGAAATGTTCGAGGAAAAGATGAGTTTTTAACTGCTTTCGGAACTCAGAGTAGTTTTGACAGTTTCGCAGCTCGTGAGGAAGGGTATTCCATAAAGACGGAGCATAGAGGGAGAAAGCCCTGTTACAGGTAGATTGTTTGGAATGTCTTTTAGTTGATGGGATGGTCAGTTGGTTTTTGGTAATGGAGCGGCGTGTTCTTGTGTTATTGGGGAAGGGAAGGAGTGGGGAGAGGCATGGAGCTGACTCACTGGAGATGATTTTATGTGTAAGGGTAAGCACTTTGAATTTAACTCTGTATTGAATGGGGAGCCAGTGGAGATCATATAGAACTGGTGTGATGTGTGATCGTCTGGGGTTGTTGGATATGAGCCGCGCTATCGTGTTCTGGGCTAGTTGGAGCGGTTGTATAGTGTTCTTGGGAAGGCCGTGATAGATGAGGTTACAATAATCAAGAGAAGGGATTGTGGTGGTTCTCTTTATTTGCTCAGTGAGGGAGAGGTTCTGATCAAGGATAATACCAAGATATTTCACTTGGTCTTTTATAGTGAGTGTGAGATCGCCAATAGTAATGGTTGGAGGTGGGGTGTATGAGGTATTGGAAAATACCTGAAGAACCTCAGTTTTTGATTGATTAACTAGGAGGTTGTGCTGGGAAAGCCAAGATTTTAGGCTGGTTAGGCATTCACTTAGTTTAGTAAAGTTAGGGTTAGTAAGGTTAAATGGGGTGAAGCACATCATGTCATCCACATATAATTGGTACTGAATGCCATAGCTTTGAAAGATCTTGCAGACAGGTTGAAGGAAAATATTGAATAGAAGAGCAGATAGACTAGATCTTTGGGGGACACCTTGTTTTAGGGTAAATGGAAGGGAGGTATCATTTCCAATACGGACCTGTTGGGTTCTGTCATCTAAGTAGGATTGGAACCAGTTTAGGGTTGTGCCTCTCAGTCCTATTTTGTGGAGTCTGCTTAGGGGTTGATGGTGAGGAAGGGAGTCAAAAGCAGCGGATAAGTCAAGGAAAATGAGTAGGCATCCTTGGGTAGGATTCTGGGTGTGCAGGTATAAGGAATCTAGTAGAGAGGTAAGAAGGGTTTCAACTCCATGGTTCGTTCTGAAACCATGTTGGAATAAATCTAGAGGAGAGTGATCATCAATATAGTTCTGAAGTTGGGTTTGAACTAGCTTCTCGGTTATCTTTGCTAAGAAAGGGATGCTAGAAATGGGTCTGTAGGAGGTGGGGTCAAGTTTTGTTCCTTTTAGGATTGGACGGATAGTGGCACACTTAAGTGGAGGTGGTACAGATCCAGTCTGGAGGGAGGTTTGTACAATATACAGGATGTAGGGGCTGAGAGAACGTCTGGTGGATTTGATCCAAGGGACAGGGCAAGGGTCAAGGGCAGAGGTTGAGGCATTTAAATCTTTTATGACATTAGATACGTTATCCAGTGTAAGGGGATCAAATTCATTCCATACATTTAAGGGGGTTGGTTCATGTGGTTGAGTGCAGTAGTCAGCAATAGGTTGGGGGATATTGGTTGATGAGGGCAGGGGGAATTTAGAGATCAGTTGGTTATCTATAGATTGTGCAGATATTTTTGGTGGCAGGTCCTGCTGTGAGGGTTCATTTATTAAGGATTTGGCAATGGAGAAAAGCTCTCTAGGTTTATTAAGTGTTTTCATTATATTCTCGTTTTTGGTTGAGGGTTTCAGAGCAGTAGGTTTGGAGTTTAATTTTGTCAGCAATGTGTGCATTAGGGTCATGAGAGCGTCTCCATATATGTTCAAGACATCTAAGCTCCCTTTTGAGGGTTCTTAGTTTTGTGGAGAACCAGGGGGCTCTTTTGCGGTGCTTTTGAGGAAATTGTTTAGGTGGGAGTAGAGAGGCTGCAGATAGGATTTCGTTCCATTTAGAGATGTGGGACTCTTGGTTCAGTCTCTTACTATTTAGTAGGTCAAGAGAAGGGATTGTTTGCTCTAGAAAGTTGGCTGCATTGAATTGTTTAAATTTACGGGTATGTTGAGGATGGGCAGGAGGTTGACTTCTGTGAGTGGAGTAGGGGAAGGAGAAGAGGATAAGAGCATGATCAGACCAGGGTATGGGTTGAATAGTGTGTAGGACCTGATCAGCGAATAGAGATTGTATCAAGATATCAAGAAAGTTGTGGTCAAAGAAAGTGAGAAGTCTCTGCAAAAAATGAAAAAGCCAAAATGGATGACCAAAGAAACTCTGAAAATTCCCTAGGAACACAGAGAACTTAAAGCCAGAGGAAATCACAGAACTCAGAGATTTCCAATGTGCAGCAAAATGAGACAAGGAGAAGCACTATAATAATGTATGCAAGGAAATAGATTCAGAAAGTATTAGAGGAAGAACAAATTGGCTTTTCTAAAGCTACGAGAGTTAAAGAGAAAATTCCAGCCTCAAATTGGAATGCTACAAGATGCTCAAGGATCCATGTTGAATAATGCCGAGAAGAGCAAGAAACTGTGGAAAGAATATACAGAGTCATCATACCATAAAGATCGAGTGGATCAATAGCCATTTCAACCTGTACCTTATGTTCAGGAATCATTTGGTGATGAAAGAAGTTGCAGCATTGAAAGCATTATCAAAGAACAAAGCACCAGGTATTGATGACATTCCCATTGAAGTATTACAGCAATCGTATGGGACTGTTGCCATATTTACAAGGTTCTGCCAGGAAATTTGGAAGACAACATCATGGCCAACTGACTGGAAAAGATCTGTGTTTATACCAATACTGAAGAAAGGTGATCCGACTGACTGTGGATGTTATGGCACAATTGCTCTGATCTCACATGACAGCAAGATTCCACTCAACACTATCCAGAAGAGACTACAACCATACCTGGGAAGAGAACTGCCTGAAGTGCAAGCAGGGTTCAGGAAAGGGCGAGGAACAAGAGACATCATCATGGATGTGAGATGGATTCTTGAAAAGACTAAAGAATACCAAAAGGATATCTATATGTGTTTTATTGATTACAGCAAGGCTTTTGACTGTATAAACCATGAGCAACTCTGGGCCACATTAAGTAGCATGGGTATACCAGAACACCTGATAGTTCTTTTGCACAACCTTTAAATTGATCAAGAAGCAACAGTTTGAATAGAACAAGGAGAAACAGAATGGTTTAAAATCAGCAAAGTTGTACGACAAGGCTGTTTACTTTCCTCCTACCTGGTTAATTTATATGCAGAACAAATCAGAGAAGCAGGACTGTAGGAAGGCAACTGAGGTACAAAGATTGGTGGAAGACTAATTAACAGCCTTCACTATACTGATGACACCACAATACTTGCTGAAAGTGAAGACGATCTGAAACATTTGCTTCTCAAGATCAAGGAACATAATCTTAAATTGGGCCTGCACAACATAAAGAAGACAAAGATCCTGACAACTGGCAAAATCAATAAGTTTATCATTGATGGAGAAGAAATTGAAATAGTGGACAACTTTAACCTGCTTGAATCAATAATCTATAAAGAAACAACAAGCAGTCAAGAAATCTGATGATGCATCGCTCTTGGCAGAATGGCTATGAAAGACCTAGACAAGATTCTCAAGAGCAGAAATGTCTCTCTCCATACATAGATTTGACTTTTCCAAGCCATTGTATTTTCAATAACATCTTATGGATGTGAAAGTTGAACAGTGAAATGGATAGACAGGAAGAAAGTCAATGCCTATGAATTATGGGGCCGGCGAAGAATACTGTGTATACCATGCCTGCCAGAAGAACAAACCAGTTAGTAATAGAGGAGATCAAACCAAAGCTTTCTTTAAAAGTTCAACAAAGAGAGAGATCATTAGAGAAAGACATCATACCTGGTAAGGTTGAAGGTCAGTGCAAAGAGATGAATTGATACAGTAACAGCTATGGATGCCATTCTATCAACAATGATTGACGACTGAACACAGTTTAGGACAGCTATCCAGAGGGTCACCATGAGTCAACACCGACTCAGTTGCAAACTGAGTCAGAAAGGATTAAAGTTTTGCAGGAAACAAAATCTGCTGTAGAATCTATATGGATTGAAATTCCATGTAAAAGGGGGAAGGCAATGGCAGTGGGGTGTACTATCGAGCGCCTGGCCAGAATGACCAAATGGATGATGAAATGCTCAAAGAAATCAAGGAAGCTAACAAACGTTACAGCGCAGTAATAATAATGGGTGATTTCAACTACCCCGGTATTGACTGGGTCAGTGTCACGTCAGGACATGCTAGGGAGATAAAGTTCCTAGATGAAATAAATGACTGCTTCTTGGAGCAGCTGGTTCATGAACCGACCAGAGGGGAAGCCATATTAGACCTAGTCCTTAGTGGAACACCAGATCTAGTGCAAGAGATAAGGTTGTTGGGGCCACTTGGCAATAGTGATCATAGCATGACCGCCTTTGATTTAATTAGTGGAGGAGGGATAGTACGGAAATCCACAGTACTACCTTTTAACTTTCGAAAGGGAGACTATGATAAAATGAGGAAAACAGTTAAGAAAAAACTAAAAGGAGCAGTTGCAAAGGTTAAAGACGTACATCAGGCTTGGGTGTTGTTGAAAAATACTATCTTGGAAGCCCAGACCAGCTGTATTCCACGCTTTAAGAAAAGTGGAAGGAAGTCCAAAAAACTGCCAGCATGGTTTAAAGGTGAGGTCAGAGAGGCTGTTGTTGCCAAAAAAGCATCTTTCAGGAAATGGAAAAAAGAGCCAAATGACGAAACCTGGAAACAGCACAAGCACTGGCAAGTCAAATGCAAGGCATTGATAAGGCAGGCAAAGGGAGAATTTGAGAAGAAGCTTGCTGCGGAAGCAAAAACGCGAAGTAAAGACCTTTTCAAGTACATTCGTAGCAAAAAACCGTGAGAGAGTCAGTTGGTCCATTAGATGATAAAGGGGTTAAAGGAGCACTAAGAGGCGACAAGGCGATAGCGGAGAGACTGAATGAATTCTTTGCTTCAGTCTTTACTGAGGAAGATGTAGGGATGTTACCCATGACTGAAGTGGTATTTAAAGGTGCGGAAGAATTGAAGGAAATATCGATACATCGGGAAGATGTATTACAATTATTAGATAAACTGAAGAGTAGCAAATCACCTGGGCCGGATGGTATACATCCAAGGGTGTTGAAAGAACTGAAATATGAGATTGCAGACCTGCTATTAGTAATCTGTGAACTATCATTAAAATCATCTCTAATACCTGAAGATTGGAGGATCGCCAATGTGACACCAATTTTTAAAAAGGGTTCCAGGGGTGATCCGGTAAACTACAGACTGGTGAGCCTGACATCAGTACCGGGAAAAATGGTAGAAACCATCATAAAGAATACAATTACTCAGCATGTAGATAGCCATGACCTAATGGGAGACAGCCAACATGGCTTTAGACAAGGAAGATCTTGTCTTACTAATCTGTTATGTTTTTTTGAAGGAGTGAATAATCAGGTGGACAAAGGTGAGTCGGTTGATATTGTGTATCTGGACTTTCAGAAAGCCTTTGACAAGGTCCCTCATCAGAGACTTTTGGCAAAACTAAAGAGTCATGGGATAGGAGGCAGTGTACTATTGTAGATCAGGAACTGGTTAAAAGATAGAAAGCAGAGGGTAGGGCTAAATGGCCAATTTATCCAATGGAGAAAGGTGAATAGTGGTGTACCCCAGGGATCTGTGCTGGGTCCGCTGCTTTTTGACATATTCATAAATGACCTGGAAAGTGGAATAACGAGTGAGATTATCAAATTTGCAGATGACACAAAACTATTTAAAGTTGTTAAAACCCAAGGGGATTGTGGAAAATTGCAAGAGGATCTTGATAAATTGGAAGACTGGGCATCAAAATGGCAGATGAAATTTAATGTGGACAAGTGCAAGGTTATGCACCTAGGGAAGAACAACCCAAACTATGGTTACACAATGCAAGGTTCCACATTAGGAACCACCACCCAGGAAAAAGATTTAGGCGTCATTGTGGATACCATGTTAAAACCCTCAGCCCAGTGTGCAGCAGCGGCCAAGAGAGCAAATAGAATGCTAGGTATGATAAGGAAAGGAATGGAAAATAAAACAAAAGATATTATAATGCCTCTATATTGTTCCATGGTGAGACCGCACCTTGAATATTTTGTGCAATTCTGGTCGCCGTATCTTAAAAAGGATATAGCGATTTTAGAAAAGGTTCAGTGAAGAGCCACCAAAATGGTAAAGGGGATGGAAGGATACTCCTATGAAGAAAGGCTAAAAAGTTTAGGGCTCTTTAACCTGGAAAAGAGACGGCTGAGGGGAGATATGATAGAAGTCTATAAATTAATGAACGGAGTGAAACGGGTATACGTAGATCGATTGTTTACCTTGTCAGAATATAGAAAGACTAGGGGACATGCAATGAAGCTACAGGGTAAACTATTTAAGTCTAATAAAAGAAAATATTTTTTCACTCAATGTGTAATCAAACTCTGGAATTTGTTACCAGACGATGTAGTAAAGGCTGTTAGTGTAGCTGGGTTTAAAAAAGGTTTGGACAAGTTCCTGGAGGAAAGGTCCATAAACCATTATTAAGAAGGGACCCAGGATATCAATGCTTGAACCAGTACAAGCATTGTGGAACCTGTGTCCCTTGGGGAAACTGCTAGGTACGTATGACCTAGATTGGCCACTGTTGGAAACAGAATACTGGGCTTGATGGACCTTGGTCTGACCCAGTATGGCATATCTTATGTTCTTATGTAAACAACAACAATAAGTTATACACATAAGCTAAGGGATCCTGAGCCCCTACCACCTCTAACTACAGTAACAGAGAAAAAGTTGTCAAAGTCTGGAACAAGATATTATAATAGGAACAGATATCTCTAGCATCGCCTGCTAGGCGTGACAGTTAATTACAGTATTGCCTTTTGTATAGGAAGCACCCAATTGCAAACCTGCCTCCAAAGGAAAGTAGAAAAGGATCCTTGTGTGTTTGTGTGTGATCTTTCCTCTTTGTAAGTTTCTTTACTAACCCTCATCTCTTAAAATTTTATCAGTCGTTTATGGCACTTCCACCTCTATGACCACATTGGGACAGCTCGCCACCCTCATGGCTTCTACCTCACAATGTGTACTTCCAGTTCAGGTAGGACGCTAACTTTGAGTAGCAGAGGGGGAGCAGCTGTAGTAACACCTTCTACATTCCACGACCTGCACTCCACAGCCACTCAGAGAGTCATACCCTCCTTCTTGCAACACGCCTAACCTCCTTATACAATAGATTCTGACAGGGCTGGTTGGCAGGGCTGTCCACAGAGATGGTTCAAGGTGTCGGCACCCTAGACACAATCTATTATTTAGCTTTGAATGCCCTGCTTTTTGCCACCCCCGAGAAACTGCTGTCCTAGGCGACCGCATAATTTGCCCAGGGGTTAGGCCGGCCCTTTTGGTTGGGGGAGTATCTTTCCCTGCAAACTAAGATACAAAGTCTGGGTATCATGATTGACTCTATTTTATCAGTGGAGGACCAAACCAAAGGCTTTCTTTAATTTAATCATTCTTCAGTCATTGTTTGCCATTCTGATCTAAGGTTGTAGATTGCTTAATATCTTTACAAAGGCCAAAGAGACCACTGGCCAAATTACAGCTGACCAAGAATACAGTGACAAAACTGATCTTTGTTAGTTAAAGACCGATCAGGGTGTTAATCATCCTTCACTGGCTACTTCTATGTTTTACACTTGCATTTAAAATCCTTATGATCACCTTTCACCTGCTTATGCTCTAAGGATTTCCTCCGTCTTACATGTTCCACCATCTCCAACAATATTTTCGAATTCATTAATTAAGTTCTAGCCACGATTTTCAGTTGGAAGTGTCAACAGTCTGAAAGCTTAAGGTTTTGCCTACTTGGGAGTCGATGCTGATGGGCAAAACCCCTAGCTTTGGAATTCATTACATTTAGATCTCAAACTGGAAACCAGTTATCCAGCTTTTCAGAAAAAAAGAACTGACAACCTGTTTTTTGAACACATCATTTCTTTACTGGGGATCCATCATTTATTATGAACTAGAGTTGGTTTTGTTTTACCGAGGGTTGTGATGATTTTTGAGCTTTCTGGACTGGCCTTTGAGATTGCAGTTGATGGTCACTGGATTATGTTAGATAGATTGGGAGGAGTGGCCTAGTGGTTGGGGCAAGGTACTACAGGCCAGAAGGTTGGTGGTTCAAATCCCACTAGAGGACAGCAACCTTGGGCCAGAAGGACTGGGGTTTCTAGTCCCACAGGTGCTCCTTGTGGTCTTGGGCAAGCCACTTAACCCTCCATTGCCCATGTTCCCTGTAAGTATTAGTGTATGTATCTCATATCCCCTTGTGTTAAATGTATCCCCCAACCGCTTTGACCCAGTGAAAAGCAGGATATAAATGCAGCTAAATAAAAAAATAAAAATTGATTGGTGTTAGAATAGGGGTTGGATGACTTTCATTTTATTGCTGAATATTATTTTTTGCTATGCCGTACCTGTTATATTTTCATTGTTTCATCCATCTCAAATTAGATCTTTTCTGATGGAAATGCAAAAGCTAAATTATATTAAACAAGGCAAAAACAGCAAGATTTCTTCCTTTATTCCAGCAAAGAGGCAAATCCTCAACCACTATCACAAGAACTGTGGTCTTCCTGTCCCGTTGTGTCCCTGTATAGCAGGTAATTCTGGAATGAAGTCAGCTACTCTTCTTCAACAACCCTGAAACTTCTCCAAGTTCAGAAGGCAATAAAAACAGTAAAGTATGCAGAAGGCCCAATATTACAAATAAGCTCTTAAATTAGGCTCCTAAATTCATGCTTTATGTTCAGCCAGACTTGGGAGCCTAAAAGGGTCATTTTAAAAGGTTTAGTCATGAGTTGGGCATCTGAAGATGTGCACATGGACATCAAAATCACAAAGATGTTTCTGCAGCATTCCACAAATAACGTTTGCAGAAGTCTCTGGTACAGGGACATCCAAGTAGGCAAGGGGCTGTGGTGGAGGCATGTCTGGGAAGATGCAGTGGACTTCCACATCCCCATTGAATCTCAGAAATGTCAGAGACGCTGCAGGCATGTCCATGTTTAGATGCTGTAGCAGGAAAGTGTTTGTTTTCACCTTAAAACATCCAGAGATTGTAGAGAAGATGAAGAATTAAGTGATTAACCTTAGATCACAAAGGCCCACACTGGGATTTGAACCCTGGTCACCCTGCTCTTAAGACACTACTCTAACCATTATGCTATTAGATGTCTTGGTTCTGAAATGTCATCCTGGGGATGTCTTCATCCAGGGAGAAGTGAATGGAGAGTTAATTGAAGAAATACACAGCATTGCCAGGAAAGGAGAAGTGCTACTGATAGGGGATTTCAATATGCCAGATGTGATTGGCACATCCCTGCTGCAGTGTCATCTAGAAGTAAGGATAGAGTAGTTACTCACCTGTAACAGGTGTTCTCCAGGAGCAGCAGGAATCAGTCCTCACATATGGGTGACATTGACGTTGATGGAGCCCCCATGCGGAGCATTTCCCCAGCTTTCTAAGAAAGCCTTTGGGAATACACCCACGCATGCGTGGTCCCCTTCCCACCCAAAGGTGCCATCTTGCTCAGTCAGATGACATAGCTAAAAGACAGCACAAAAAACAAAAAGAACTATGTACAACTGCAACTCCCAGGGGAGGAGGGAGGGTTGTGAGGACTGATTCCTGCTGCTCCTGGAGAACACCTGTTACAGGTGAGTACTCTTTCTCCAGGACCAAGCAGGAAGTCAGTCCTCACATATGGGTGACTCCCTAGCTCTGTGCTACCAGGAACCCAGGCTGAAAAATAGAGCTCCCTCTGTGAAGCCTCAGCATCAGAGAAAGAATTTTTACTGAGAACAGATCCCACCGGTAGCCCAACAAGAGGGCAGGAGGGTAGGAGTTGCATAAACCTCAAAGAGATTCTGCAGTACTGCCTGACCGAAAGCACTGTCCCTACGGGACTCCCTCTCCAGGCAGTAATGGGCTGCAAAAGTCTGGCTTGAGGACCAAGTTGCAGCCCTACAGATGTCTGCCAATGGTACAGAACGGAGATGAGCTACTGATGCAGCCATGGCCCGGACACGGTGGGCTATGACTCGACCCTGCAAGGGAAGGTCTGCCGCCCTGTAAGCCCAGGTGATACAGTCCGCCACCCATATGGACAAGGTACGCTTGGAGACAGGTAACCCCAAGTTGTTTGGGTCAAAGGAGACGAAGAGCTGAGTAGCCCTTCTATGACCCTGAGTACGATCAATGTAGAAAGACAAGACCCTTCTACAGTCCAGGGTGTGCAGGACCTCCTCAGCCCTGCTTGCATGGGACCTAGGGAAGAATGTTGGAAGAACCACCTCCTGGTTGAAGTGGAAAGAGGAGACCACTTTCGGGAGGAATTTAGGATGAGTCCTAAGGACTACCCTGTTCTTATAGAAACAAATGTATGGCCTGTCACAGACCAGGGCTTGAAGTTCACTCGCCTGGCCAAGGTCAGTGCCACTAGGAAGAGAGCCTTCCAGGAAAGGAAGTGAAGAGGACACGCAGCCATCGGCTCAAAGGGTGGGCGAGTAAGCTGCTGCAAGACCACATTCAACTCCCACTCAGGAGCTGGTGGACGGAGAGGAGGCTTGAGCAAGAGCAAGCCTCTGAGGAACCGGGCCACCAAGGGGTGAACCGACAAAGAGTGCCCTTCCACCATTGAGTGGTGGGCTGCCAGAGCAGAGAGGTGTACCCAAACAGAACTGGACTTAAGACCCTGATTAGACAAGTGCAGCAGGTACTGAAGCACCACTGGCACAGGACAGGAGAAGGGGTTCTCCTGGCACTGGTCACACCACAAGGAGAATCACCTCCACTTCAGGGCATAGGTCTTTCGGGTGGATTGCTTCCTAGAGGCCAAGACAACCTCTTCGACTTCCTGAGGCAAGCCCCAGGGAGCCAGCACTACCCTTGCAGCCTCCAGGCCATCAAATTGAGTTTTGAGATTGGGGTGCAGAAGGGATCCCTGATCCTGAGAAAGTAGATCGGGTTGCAACTCCAGAGAGAGTGGGCTGTCCACCGCCAGCTGTAACAGAAGGGGGAACCAGGGTTGCCTTGGCCACCTGGGGGCCACCAGGATGACCGAGGCCCTGTCCCTTAGAATCTTGAATAAGGTTCGAGCCACCAGGGGTGTGGGAGGAAACGCATACAAAAGGCCCCTGGACCATGAGATCAGGAAGGCATCCGCTGCCAATGTTTTGGGATGAGGTTGCCTGGAGCAGAACTGTGGCAGCTGCCGGTTCAGGGAACTGGCAAAGAGGTCGATAGACGGATGCCCCCATTTCAGAAAAATGTTCTGAACCACCAAAGGGTGCAGTTGCCACTCGTGAGGTTGTAGAACTCTGCTCAATCTGTCTGCCAGAAAGTTTTCCTGGCCAGGAAGATAGACTGCCCTGAGCAACATATTGTGTCGAAGCGCAAAGGAGCAAAGGGCCTGTGTCTCCTGACACAGGAGCCTTGACCCTGTGCCTCCCTGCTTGTTGACATAGAACATCGCCACCTGGTTGTTTGTCTGCACCAAGACAGACTGGTGGGCCAGGGTGTGAGAGAAGGCTTTGAGGGCGAAGCGTATTGCCCTGAGTTCCAGCAGGTTGATCTGCTGTGTGGCCTCCCATGGAGACCAGAGGCCCTGTGTGCACTTTTCCAGACAATGTGCACCCCAGCCCTGCAAGGAGGCATCGGTTGTGAGTACCACAGTGGGAACAGGTACCTGAAAGGGAATCCCCTGCAGAAGGTTGGGGGAGTGTAGCCACCACTGTAGGGAGTTCAGGAAGGGTTTGGACACCCTTACTTTGTCTCTGAAGCTTCCTGTGGCCTGCCTCCACTGAGTTCTGAGACACCACTGTGCAGGCTGCATATTCAGGCGAGCATTGGGAGTCACATGTACTGTCGATGCCATATGGCCTAGGAGCCTTAGGCAAAGTCTGGCAGAAACCAGTGGGTTGCTCATAAACTGGCTGGCCAAGTTTATCAGCCTTCCCGCCCTGTCTTCTGGCAAGTAAGCCTTTGCTTGCAGAGAGTTCAACCTTGCCCCTATGAACTCTAGGTCCTGGGAGGGGAGCAAAGTGGACTTTGCGAAGTTTATGACGAAGCCTAGTTGCTGCAGGAGAGAGACAGTACGGAGGGTGGCATGCCTGGCCTCCTGGAGGGTCTGACCCCTGATGAGCCAGTTGTCCAGATAGGAGAAGACAAAAATACCCTGGTTTCTCAAGTAGGCAGCCACTACTGCCAGGCATTTTATGAAGACCTGTGGGGTGGAGGTTAGGCCAAAGGGCAGTACCCTGTACTGAAAGTGCTTCCCTGCCACCACGAACCTTAGGTACTTTCTGTGGTCTGGATGAATGAGGATGTGAGTGTACGCATCCTTCAGATCCAAGGAGCATAGCCAATCTCCCTGCTGGAGGTAGGGCAGCAGTGTTCCAAGAGTAAGCATCTTAAACTTTTCCTTTTCCAAGAACTTGTTGAGATTTCTCAAGTCCAGAATGGGCCGGAGACCTCCATTTCTCTTTGGCACAAGAAAGTACCGGGAGTAGAAGCCCTGTTCCAACAGGTGGGGAGGTACAGGCTCTACCGCCCTGTCTTGAAGCAAACCTTGCAGTTCCTGGAGAAGGAGTTCCTGATGCAGAGGAGGCCTTGGAGGCTCCCCTGGGAAGTAGGAGGGGGCACCTGATTGAAATGGAGCAGATAGCCCTTCTGGACTATGCTCAGTACCCAAGCATCCCTTGCAATGGGTGGCCACTGGTGGGCAAACAGGGCCAACTGACCTCCCGTGCTGAGGTGGGCCAGCAGAGGTGGAGAGGCTATGCAGTGGAAGTCAAAAACCCCCTCCCTGCTGAGTAGGAGCAGGAGCTGGAGGCTTGGGGGCCTTCTGCCTACGGGGCCCATGTCCCTGCCCCTTGGCCTGCTGACCCTGCTGGGGAGGCCTGGTAATGAGGGAAAGGTTTGTAGGCAGGTGCCTTCCTCGGGTAAAAGGCCTTTTTCCCCCAAGCCCTTCTTCTTGTGAGAAGGGGCAGAGGTTTTCCTGGACAACCTTGTCCTCGTCAGAGTCTCAGTCTCGAGCTCAGCGGCCTTTTCGGCCATGGGCTTGCCGAAGAGGTTTTCACCCCGGCATGGGACATTGACCAACTTGTCCTGTACCCATGAGGTCCGATGACTATAGCCATGCCTGACGTCGAGCACCGATGCCGGCCGTCGCTATGCGGGCCGAAGCCTCGAAGCCATCATAGGCCGCCCAGGAGATGAATTTAGAGCATTCCTGGATCCCCGAGGATAAGGATTGGAACCTCTGCAAAGGTTCACCGGAGAGGCCATCCGAGAACCCGGCTATCTCCTTAGCCAGGCCCGCAAGTACATGCCCATGTACAGCTGGTAGGCCTGGACACGGCAAGCAAGCATCGAGCCCTGGAAGCACTTTCTGCCGATGGCATCTAGGCTTCTGGCCTCCCTGTCGGGGGGCACCGCAGAGTGCATCTTCTGGCTCTTCAGACGATGGATGGCCGATTCCACAACCATAGAATGGTGCGGCAGCTGCGCCTTCTGGAACCCAGGGCTCTTGCAGACTCGATACATGGAATCGATCCGCTTGCTCAGAACCAGCGCCGAGGCCGGTGTCTCCCACATTCGGGAGAGGAGCCGCTCCAGCATCGGAGGAACTGGCATAGTAAAGGCCTCCCTCGGGGAGAGTCATACTGGAGGGCATCGAGCTCCTCGGCTCGAGGCTCCTCCTCGGGATCTGCAGGAACATTCAAGGCCTTGGCCATGTCCTTTACGAACTCCGAGAACCGGGTATCCTCCGGAGGGGACCTACTCTGGGGTTCGGACTGCGGTGAACCCGAAGGGACACACCGAGTCCGAAATGTATCGGGAGACTCCTCGTCCTCCATCTCCCACGCAGACTCATCCGAGGAAGAGTCGAGGGGCTCCGACCGCGAGGGTTCTGGCAACCCCCGCCCTGATGCCGGCGCCATTGGCATCGACGCCCTCCGTCCCGAACGGGAGGTCGAGGGAGACCGTGACCGAGACCAGACTCGGGCCTTCATGGCTTCGAGAACTGGCTCTGTCTCCGGGGTCGACTTAGACGTCGACGTCCCGGTGGTCGGGGCAGATGCACCAGTCAGGCTGGCCATCAGCACCTGCTGCTGATCCATGAAGGCAGACAATCTGCACTCCAAGGCTGTCAGCCTGAGTCCAAGCTCAGGAGACTCAGCAGCCACCGACTCGGGCCCTGGTGGTGCTGGGCCCGACGTCAGCTCCCTGGGAGGAGAGTCCTCGAGGACAACCGGACTTACGTGCTCGACAGACTCCGGCTCTACTTGGGATACCTTAGTTGGCTTCTCCAGCTCCAAGGGCCCGGGGCGGCGGTCAGGGGTCCTAGACCTGGCCTTCGAGGAACCAGAAGCTTCCTCCGATGCCGCTCTCACGAGCTTTCTCTTCCTCCTCTGCTCCCGACTGGGGGACCCCTTTTCAGAGGAACCCCGATGAAGCTCAGGGTCAGACTCCCGAGACGTCAAGGCCTCTGACGAGGTCTGGGCTCGTCCGGAGGCAGAGTCCGAAAAAAAACCCTCTCCTTCTGATGCTGCCGGCTTCTGAGTGCCTTAGTGGACATCTTACCACACGGGACACAGACCTTGGGATCATGGTCTGGCCCAAGGCAACACAGGCAGCAGTTGTGTGTGTCAGTAAGAGACATGAGCTTCTTACAACGATCACACTTTTTGAAACCACTGGAGGCTATCGGGGGAAAAAAGGGCCCCCGCGAGGTCAAAAGACCGGCACTCCAGGGAAAAAGAAAAAAGAGCGCGAACGTGTGCCACGAAGAGCAAAAACCCGAAAAATAGAGATCGGGTTGATACCGGCGTACCGAACCCAGGCGGGAAGGAGAACCGACGTCGAACCGGACAAAAAGAGAGCGAAAATCGCAAAAAAAAAATCCAACTTTTCCGGGTGACATGGATACACGTCCGTTGGGCTCCACGGAAAAAGAAAGACTGAGCAAGATGGCACCTTTGGGCGGGAAGGGGACCGCGCATGCGTGGGTGTATTCCCAAAGGCTTTCTTAGAAAGCTGGGGAAATGCTCCGCATGGGGGCTCCATCGACGTCGATGTCACCCATATGTGAGGACTGACTTCCTGCTTGGTCCTGGAGAAATGCTGGATTCTCTACAGGCAACTGGAAACAGAACCCACATGTGAAGGGGCCATACTGTACTTGGTGCTTACCAATGGTGAAAGTGTTTCTGATGTTATAGTGGGAGATTATTTTGCATCTAGTGATCACCAGATGTTCAGCATTAGGACTAGGGCTGCTAAAATCCATTCAAAAGTGAGGGTCTTAGACTTTAGGAAAACTAACTTTGCAAAGATAGGACAATACCTCAGGGAGTCATTAGTGGGATGGGAACAGCTGGGGGATGTAGAAAAACAGTGAGCCAAACTGAAAGGTGATATTTTAAGGACAACCAACCTTTTTGTTAAAATGGTAAATAAAGGTAAAAGGAAAAGGAGACAGCTATGTTTTTCGAAAGAAGTAGCTGAAAAGGTGAAGAAAAAGAGGGAGGCCTTCATGAAATACAAGAGATCACAGAGAGAGGAAGACAGGCATCTATATTTGGAAAACCTTAGAGAAGCTAGCAAAGTAGTCAGGAAAGCAAAGATTCAAAAAGAGGAGGAAATAGCCAATGCAATAAAATGGAGGGGGGGGGGGGGGATAAGACATTTTTCAGATATGTTAGTGAGAAGAGGAAGGTCAAAAGTGGTATTGTCAGACTCAAGGGTGAAGGGGAGGAATATGTAGGAGCTGATAAGGATAAAACAGAATTGCTTAACAAATATTTCTGTTCTGTGTTCACAGATGAAGAACCAGGAGCAGGACTTCAGAAAACACCCACAAACAGGAACAGAAGCGAGGGGCATCTTGAATAATTTTCAGAAGACTGTGTTTGTGAGAAAATAGATAAACTTAAAATAGACAAAGCGATGGGACCAGATGGGATACACCCAAGAATATTGAGGGAACTTGGGGATGTTCTAGCAGCTCCACTGACTGATCTTTTCAAGGCCTTGTTGGAGTCAGGAGTGGTGCCAGAGAACTGGAGAGAGGCACATGTGGTCCCTTTACACAAAAGCGGAAGTAAGGATGTGGTTGAAAACTACAGGCCCATTAGTTTAACCTAGGTGGTGAGTAAAATTATTGGAAGCGCTGCTGAAAATGAGGTTTCTGGAGTCCAAGGGATTACCAGATTCAAGGCAGCATGGATTCACCAGAGGCAGGTCTTGTGAGACAAATCTGATTGATTTCTTTGACTGGATGACCAGGGAGTTGGACAGAGGGAGAGTCCTAGATGTGGTGTATTTAGATTTTGTAAAGTCTTTGACACCATTCTGCATAGGCAACCTATAAACAAACTGAGCACCCTAGGGATGGGCCCTAGTTACTGCTTGGGTTAGAAATTGGTTGAGTGGGAGGTGACAAAGGGTAAAGGTAAATGGAGCACACTCTGAGGAGACAGAGGTTACCAGTGGTGTGCCTTAAGGATCTGTCCTTGGTCTGATTCTTTTTAACATCTTTGTTAGTGATATTGTGGAAGGGCTGTCAGGTAAGGTTTGCCTCTTTGCGAATGATACCAAAATCTGCAATAGAGTAGACACCCAGGAAGGTGTAGATAACATGAGGAGGGATCTAGCTAAGCTTGAAGAATGGTCTAGAATTTGGCAGCTGAGATTTAATGTTAAAAAATGCAAGGTCATGCATTTGGGCTGCAGCAATCCAAGGAAGTGATGTAGTATAGGGGATAAAGTACTAATGTCCACAAAAGAAGAGCGGGATCTAGGCGTGATTGTGTTTGATCTTAAAGTAGCTAAACAGGTAGAAAAGGTAATGGTGAAAGCTAGAAGGATGCTTGGGTGCATAGGGAGAGGAATGGCCAGCAGAAAAAAGGAGGTGATAGTGCCTCTGTATAAGTACTACTACTACTACTATTTAGCATTTATATAGCGCCACACATGCAGCGCTGTACAGACATACAAACAAGAGACAGTCCCTGCTCATCAGAGTCCCGCTCGTCCGAGCTTACAATCTAGTCGAGACAATACAGAGTATTAGTCAATTCGGTGCAAAGCACAATCTGGTCTTTACAGCTCAGTCATAAAAATTGACGGGAGTCAGGTTAAGATAAAGGATAGAAGTCAGGATCTGAAAGTGACAGTGAAGAGGTTGGTCTTCAACCTGGATTTGAAGAGGGCCAGAGAGGGTGCCTGGTGTATAGACACAGGTAGGCTGTTCCAGGTGTAAGGAGCAGCAAGGTGAAAGGAGCGAAGTCGGGAGTTAGCGGTGCGAGTGAAAGGCCTAGAAAGAAGTAATTTGTTAGCGGAGTGAAGTTCCTGAGGGGGGATGTAGGGAGAGATAAGAGATGAGAGGTATTGAGGGGCCACAGAATGAATGCATTTATAGGTCAGTAGGAGAAGTTTGAATTGGATGCGGAATTGGATAGGGAGCCAGTGAAGCGACTTGAGAAGAGGAGTAATGTGGACATGGCTAGTCTGGCAGAAGATAAGTCGAGCAGCATAGTTTTGTATAGATTGAAGGGGAAGGAGATGGCTCACGGGGAGACCAGCAAGGAGTAGGTTTCAGTAGTCAAGGCGAGAGGAGACTAAGGAGTGGATAAGCATTTTGGTAGTGTGTTCAGAAAGGAAGGGGCGGATTTTGCTAATGTTGTAGAGCAGCGGTTCTCAACCTGTGGGTCGCGACCCCCACGGGGGTCGCCTCGTCCAAAAAAAAAAAATTAAAATGCGCAGAAGTTGCTGCTGCTGCCGAGTCCGCTTCTCGGCAGCGGCAAACTCACTGACTCCTTCTGCAGCCGCGGCTCCCTGCCTCTTAGGGAACCGCGGCTGTGCTTGTAAAATCGTTGCAGAGCCTCCCTGTCTCTCGACGGGCTCCGTGCAGCATTGTCCCGCCTCTAAAGGAAGTTATGTACCACATCCGTTGGAGGCGGGACAATGCTGCATGGAGCCCGTCGAGACAGGAAGGGCTCCGCAACGATTTTATAGGCACAGCCGTGGTTCCCTAAGAGGCAGGGAGCCGTGGCTGCATTTGAAGGGAGGCAGACATGGGGAGAGGGGGGGGGGCTGACATGGAGGGAGGGAGCTGATATGGATGGATGGAGGGAGGGGGCTGACATGGAGGGAGGGGGGCTGACATGGAGGGATGGAGCTGATATGGATGGATGGAGGGAGGGGACTGACATGGACAGAGGGGGGCTGACATGCAGGGATGGAGGGAGGGGGGCTGGCATGCACAAAGGGGAGAGACGGGGACATACTGGACAGACAGGGGATAAATGCTGGACAGAGGCGAGAGACAGTGCGGGTTAGGATTATAATGGGCTGATGGGGAGCTAGCACTGGTAATGGGCAGATGGGAGGGGGCTAGGACTGGTAATGGGTTGATTAGGGAAGGCTAGGACTGGGAATGGACTGATCAAGGGGGGGGGGTTGGGACTGGTAATGGGCTGATAGGGGGGTATGACTGGTAATAGACTGATGGGGGGCTAGCATTGGAAATGAGCTGATCGGTGAGGTTAGGACTGGAAATGGGCTGATGGGGGGATAGGACTGGTGATGGGGGGGGGGGGTAGGACTGGTATTGGGCTGATTAGGGGAGCCTAGCACTGGTAATGGGGTTGAGGGGGGACTAGCACTGGAAATGAGCTAATTAGATGAGGCTAGGACTGGTAATGAGCTGATGGGGGGTAGGACTGGTATTGGGCTGATTAGGGGAGGCTAGCACTGGTAATGGGGTTGAGGAGGGATTAGCACTGGAAGTGAGCTGATTGGGGGGCTTTGACTGGGAATGGGCTGATAGTGGGGAGGGGAGGATAGAGCTGCTGGCCCTGGACGAAAACTGGGGGGCTAAGGCTACAAATGGGCTGATACGAGGGGATGGAAGAATGGAACAGGAAGGGAGTGGATCTGAGAGGGGCTGCCATGGTATTTGTACTAGAAGGGACTGGTCAGTGGGGAACGAGGGGGACTGGAAGGGAATGGACACCAGTGGCAGTCATGGGAATGCAAGTTGACATTGGAAGGTACTGGGAGTGAGGACTGGAAAGGGGCTGATACTGGGGAGGGTTACTGGGACTGGAAATAGGCTGATGGAAAGAAGTGAAGAAAACGAAAGAAGAGATAAGAAATGGCAGATGGACCATAGACCACAGAAAGAGAGCTAAGAGAAGACAGGAAAGCAGAAGCCTCAGATCGGGACCAGCATGATCAGAGAATAAATTGGTCAGACAACAAAGGTAGAAAAAATAATTTTATTTCATATTAGTGATTTGACTACAAAATCATCATAATTTTGAAATCAAATATTGTTACTTGTGTGATTAATTATTGTGGTTTAAATAAGTATTTTATAAATAAAAACATATTGCAAAGGCCTATAATATATTAATAATTCAACAAATGATTACAGCGACAATGCGTTAACGGTAAAGGAAGAGAGACGCATTTGATTTTATCATTGGGGGTCACCACAAGTTGACCAATGGTAAAAGGGGTCACGGTACAAAAAAGGTTGAGAACCACTGTTGTAGAGAAAGAAACTGCAGGTCTTAGCTACGAGCTGGATATGTGTGGAGAAGGAGAGAGAGGTGTCGAAGATAACCCCTAGATTGTGGGCAGAGGGAACAGGAAGGATTGTAGATCCATCCACGGAGACTGAGAATGGGGGAAGAGGAGGGGAGGAGCTGAGGGGAAAGACAAGGAGTTCAAGTCTTGGCCATGTTCAATTTTAAGCGGCGGTGAGACATCCAGGCAGCGGTGTCAGAAAGGGAGGCAGAGATCTTGGTCTGGATTGCTGGAGAGATATTAGGTGTAGAGAGGTAGATTTGGGAGTCATTGGCATAGAGATGGTACTGAAAGCCATGGGAGGAGATAAGCGCGCCAAGGGATTGGGTATAGAGAGAGAAAAGGAGGGGGCCTAAGACAGATCCCTGGGGTACACCAACATGGAGAGGGGTGGGAGAGGAGGAGGAGCCATCAGAGCATATACTAAAGGAGCAATGGGAGAGGTAGGAGGAGAACCAGGATAGTACAGAACCCTTGAAACCAAATGAGGAGAGGTTGGTGAGGAGAAGATTGTGGTCAACAGTGACCTCATTTGGTGTATTGTGTGCAATTCTGGAGACCGCACCTTCAAAAGGATATAAACAGGATGGAGTCAGTAGAGAGGGTGGCTTCTAAAATGGTTAGTGGTCTTCATTATAAAGCATATGAGGACAGACTTAAGGATCTTAATATGTGGAGGAAAATATTTAGAGGAAAGGTGGGATAGAGGTGACATGATTGAGATATTTAAATACCTCCATGGCATAAATGCACAGGGGGAGAGCCTCTTTCGATGGAAGGCAAGCTCTGCTATGAGGGGAAATAGGATGAGGGTGAAAGGGGATAGACTCAGGAGTAATATGTGGAAATATTTCTTAATGGAAAGAGTGGTGGATCCGTGGAATAGTCTCCCAGTGGAGGTGGTAGAGATGAGGACAGTATCTGAATTCAAAAAAGCATGGGACAAACACAGAGGATCTCTAAAGGAAAAAAGGGGACTGTTGTAGTGGTTAATATGTAAGGGCAGACTAGATAGGCCATGTGGTCTTTTTCTGCTGTCATTTTTCTATGTTTCTATGATGCCTGATAGACGTCCATATCGGCAAGTCTATATTTCTGAAATCATGTCTGAACCTGCACATGCCTGATTTTTTTCCCCCCAGATTGCACTTGGACATCCCATTGTGAAATATGCTTCTAATTTTTTTCAGCTGAACAGTTATCTTAATTTAGGAACTTAAAAGTCATGTTATTCATTTGTCACATGGAAAAAGAACTAAGTAACTGAAAAACAAGTTTTTTGATGAATTAAAACAGGCATTTGCAAAATCAGAAAGTGAGACTGTGGCTCACAACACTTCTACGCTCCTGGCATGCATTTGTAAATGCATTATATGTTTAATTAATTTTATCCACACTCTCCTACAAATTGACATCATGTACAGCTTATTTACCTGCAGCCTCCCTGTTACCTTGTAAAGCTATAACGATCTTCACGCTGATAGAATCAGCAAGGAAGAATGTGAATGGGTAAATTTTAAGATCACTCTCCATATATTGGTGGGAGAGGGGAGGAGGATTATGATGTGGGCAAAATGGGCAGTCAGAATGGAGGAGGGGGGGGGAGGGAGAAGCAGAAAATCAGAGCTAGTGTACAAGCTGGTGTGAAACTTTATTCACATGGGCTGTCCCGTCCTTTCTAACACTGATCAATGGAGCTGCGTGCCTATTGAATGCTGGCCCACTTCTAGAAAGCAATTGTTCAGAGGTGTGGCTCATTTCAGGCATTTAATCTTGGCTGAATGGGGGCTGTGTTACCCATTTTGTTTTTGGTCCAGGGATCGCAGGCAGCTGGTCAGTGGAAAGTAACACTAGAATGAGGGCAAGTGCTTGTCTGCAGATGCCTGCATCCCCACCATTGACCTGGGCTATTTCCCTTCCCGGGGAGCCTTGTTGCTCCCAGCAGGAGTCTGGCTTTACTAACTGCTGCTATTATTGGGAAAGGGAGAGGCTACCTGAGGGTTGTTTTGTCCTTGCCTAATAACATTTAGACCTGATAGATGGGTACAATAAAGGACCTAGGCTAGGGCCAATATGCATAATGCTGCTGGAAGCTAAACACAAACCCTCTTGGTTTTCCAACAGGGGGTTTTCAGTAGTGATTATCCTATAAACACGTTCAGTTTGCATCTTGTCCTCTGAAGTCAGTTCATTTAACCATATGGTAGTAAGCCAGCCTTTGCCTTTCTTCGGGGTGAATATTTCATCTCTTGGGTCTTGCAATTTTCACTAACTGCCTTAGTAAATAGCAAGTTTCTGGATTGGCTGCTGTTGGAAACAGGATACTGGGCTCAATGGACCCTTGGTCTGACCTAGTATGGCAGTATCTTATATTCTTAAAAGTCATTTTCAGATAGAAAATGTTCCATCAGATTGTTTTGTTTTGTTTTTTTCAGATTAGCCTTGAACAAGTTTGTGGGAATAATATTTGATACAGACAGCCAAAATAGAAGGTACTAACTAGCTACATGCAGGATTAACCCTTTCATGGGCCCTAGGCAAACAAACACACTGCCCCTCCCCCATCCTAATATAAATGCATTTCAAAACTCCCACAAACGAGACCTTAAGTGGTTCTGGCTGCAGAGGGAAAGCAGGAGTAGGAATCCGTATTCCCAGACTCCTGTCGACTGGAAGACAATGGTACAGCGGGCGGGGACAAGCCTCTTCAGGCAGTGGTGACTCCGGTTCTCTCCGCCTCCCCCAACACGCTCGCTCACTTTCTACCAGAAGCTGACTTACCAGGGCAAAAGCCTGCATCTGAGAGGGCCCCTCCTAAACATTTGGCCCTAGACACTTGCCTAGTTTACCTATGCCTTCATTCAGCCCTGGATACGGGATGAGCTCCCCCATTCTGAAAACAGGCCACCTATATGATATAACATGGATAAGCAACGGAGACCTAGAATAAATGTAACGGCACAAGCAATTCATTACAGACTATAATAACCTGATTTTCTGAATCCTAATTATATCAATCTTTTGCTAACTTGTGTCAAATAATTTATGTTCTGTTCTCAGCTGCTTGCTTAGTCATTCTTCTGTTATACTATCCTCTGTTTCCAGGACTCTATTTCCAACCAAAATTGTACCTTTATAAGTTTGTACTTATTTTATGTATAATTTTATGGATTGTAAACTGCTTTGATGTGAAAAATGAATATAAATAAACATACTATTACTGCTTATCATTTATATAGTGCTGCTAGGCATATACATGTATATGTACGAGACAGTCCCTGCGCCACAGAGCTTACCATCTACTCAAGACAAGCGACAAAACGGAGTTACTTACCTGTAACAGGAGTTCTCCGAGGACAGCAGGATAAGTCAGCCACACCTGGTGACGTCATCCGACGGCGCCGAGACGGAAGTACTCTCCATAGCTCAGAAGGGCTTTTCGCCCTTCTGAGCATGGGCCAACTGGCCCTGCCCCCCGGCCCGCCCCTAGCTAGCCAGTTCGTCACTAGCTGAGCCTTAGCCGCTAGGGGGCGGGCACTGGACAGAGGCCGAGACCTTTTCCAGGGGAGGAGGGTGGGTATGTGTGGCTGACTTATCCTGCTGTCCTCGGAGAACTCCTGTTACAGGTAAGTAACTCCATTTTCTCCAAGGACAAGCAGGATGAGTCAGCCACACCTGGTGCCTCCCAAGCTTTAATGCAATGCGGTGGAAAGGGGGAGGCCGAGATCAGGTTCTGAAGACCCGATATCAGGGCTGGATGTTTTAAAGATGCGCCCTGGATACCTGGTGGCGGCGTCAGCACGCCATGTGCCAACCTGCAATGTGCACGCACACCGAAATGTGCAGTGTGTAGTGCTAATGGGTGTGCGCCCATTAGAAGTGAGCTTGTAGCACTAATGAGCGTGTGGACGCTGAGCGTGTGGACGTGCAGTCCCACTTGGTTGTGAGGGTCTATGGTCTCAAGGGCAGCTGCCGAGAAGGTCTAACGGCAGAGATGCAGCAGCAGAGGGCACCCCTGAATGTTGAGTTACCCACTGCGAGCAGGGATAACCACGGTATCAACGCTGGAAGCGCGGCCAGAGTGGCACAAGACTGACGCCTTGATGCAGCTACGGCAGTGAGGAGGTCGCTGCGGGCCGGGCTAGGACCAGCAGCAATCCCTACAGTACTACCAGAGTTCAGTACTGCCAGAGTGATTCAATTAGAGTATTGACACCGCCCCGGGCATGAGACATGACTAAGTTCATGACTTGGTTAGGAGTGTCCGGGCCGGAGGTAGTAGCCTAGACCCTAAGACTGCTAGGTGACGCGTTTGTCCATGTGGTATGCCGCATTTGCAGGTGTCCCTGCCCAAGGTATGGGACACATGCTGTCAGTGCATCCTTGACAGGCTGTCGATGGATCCTTTGGCACAGCTATAGTCCTGTGCTTGCCCTTGGTATGGTTTGAGCCTCTGCATGTGCCCATGGCCGTTCCATCCTATGGTGGAGCATGCGGAATGTCTAGCGGTGGGGGATGCCATGACCGGTTGGCCAGGTTTATTGAAGGACGAGTTGGGTCCCCTTACTGATCCTGGGCAAGAGCTCCAGAGGCTTGCGTAAGCGCGACCGCCCTGTCTGGTTCCAGAGGCTTGTGTAAGCCTCGCAGGAGAGAGACCGAAGGGCAGATTCAACAACAATGGATTGGTGGCAGGAGCCACAGCTGGGACTTGAACCTGTGACCTTCTGCTCCTGAACACACTGTCTGTGTGCACTGCACCACCGTGTTGCCACGGTAGTTGTTGCTTGTCAAATCCAGGCATGGGTTTAACGACATACTTAGAGTCCAATTTGCGTGGGCAGGAGTGGTTGGATGCTGGTGTCTGCCACATCCTTGTGAGGTTGTTCCAGAGGAGCTGATGGATGGAAAGAGCGGAGATGGCGGAAGACAAGACTGGTGCGCCGCAAACCTGGCATTCAGCATGGCCTCTTGATAACCCGCTTCACAACATCGTCAAGAAGCTTATTGTCTTTATCCGGAGGTGCATAACTCCAGCCGCCATCACAACTACCTAACTCAGCCAGGCTCAGTTCTCCCGTCTCAGGGGCAAGACGGGGGTCCTAGGGCCATAAGTTAGGAAAAACAAAACAAAACAAAACGCGCTGGTGCGGATGGCCTGGCTCTGACTGTTTGAACAGTTGCCCTTCCTGCTCTCCGCAAGGTGGGCAGGGCGCTTTGTGGTCAGCCCACCGATGGGAGAGGAGATCTGATGGCCAAGGGTTGTGAGTTCCTACCTGCAGGTTAGTAAAGGAGGGTTATGTGAGATGTCCAAGTCCCCAAGGGTATTAGTGGGAATTGGACCTTGGTCTCTTAACTACTAGGCTACTCCTCCACTCTTGCAGTCTGTAAACAGGGGCGCTGGTCGTGAAGGGACACAGTCCTAGCAAAGGCAAAGTATTATTATGACTTGCAAAGGATTGTGGGGAATGTAGTTCACTTATACCAGAATCATCCGTTCACAAAATAATGAGTTGTGATGCTCGAGTGTAAGCAAAGAAAAACAGATTTTATTCATGGGGTTAATTCTCCCACACAGATTTACTTGGTAACACAAAAGGACACTTGCTTCCAGTATTGTACTCAGGAAAAACAAAACATGTTATTAGGTAACTGAACCTCTTAAGCAATAAATCAATAAAGACCTTGATGGGAAACAGAAAAGGTCTTTTTGATGGCACCTGCTAATGACATTCTTAGCAGTGCTTCAAAAGGCAAAAACAAAACCCAAAAGTAACAAAAAAACCTGTTCTTTATCAAGGATAACTTTCTTCTATTCACACACACACAAAAAAAAAAGTTTCCTTCCAGAGCTCACGTGCACTTGTGCCTGGCTCAGTCACCAATAATTAGCCAGCTGCAAACCCCTTTGCTGGTTCACTCTCTCTACGTGGCTCAATCCTACCCTAAAGCTTTCTTGCAGAGACTTTTCTGGGTAGATAAAAGAACAAGTTACAGTTCCTTTTGGTGGTTGTTGTATTAGTGAGAAAGTACTTTAAAACAGCAGCCTAGAGAGAGAGCAATCCATGTATTCATTCTGATCATTTGATCTATCTCCTTCTTCCTCAAATATCATGGAATCAATATCAGGGTCTGGCTCAGAGGAATTCCTTAATTGATCATTCTCAGGATAATATTTATTTCCCTGCTGTCTTCCTGGAGAAGAGCTAGGGCATAGATCAAAGTTCATACCTGAGCTTCCTTTGCTGTTAGGTTTCCTCTCCTGGTATCCTGGCCAGTAAGTAGTCCAGCTTTTATGTCCAGCCTTCCAATCAAGATCCCTGGACACTGGGTCTCTCTTCACATACCTTCTTGCACCGGTCTTAGGGCCCCTTCCAAATGCAGCCGTCTCCTTCAAAGGTGACGTCTGGGAATTCCGGGCTTTAAAACCCCACTCCTCTGGCTTCCTCCAGTCCAATGGAGTATGCTTGCCTCTGGAATCACTCCTAACACACGTACTGCTGTGGGCTCCTTCTTTAGACCTCCAAGATGTCTTTCTCTTCTTCCTTCCACGTTGCTTCTGCTGTTGTAGTCCTCTCTCCTCTTTCTGTCTGCTCTCACCGTTCTTGCTGTTCTGCCTGTTCTGTCTCTGTGGAGAATATCTTTTACTTTTAACTTGTTTAGAGGGACACTCCACCCTAGCACAGCCCAGGTGTGCTGAATCAAGCCCTGCCCTTGGAGATGAGTGATTGGGGATTACCTCATAGCTCTCCTGATTGAACACACGTTTCCCCACTTCAGCCCTTCTAGAGGCTGTTTGAAACCTGGTGCATTCTGGGACTGGTAGTCTTTTATGAAAACATTCTGTTTTAGTATTTCTACCAGCAAAGACAGGTTGCTTGTTCAAAGCCAATTCACCTCTTTTATAGCTCCCTGCTGAACTATGATAAGCTTCCTTATCACATACCCCCCTGCTTAAGTTATTATGGACTGGTGCAACTGGTGAAACTTCTTCTTTACAGTCCGTAATACGGGAAAGGGCATCCGCATTTTTGTGTAACTTCCCAGCACGATGTTCCACTTGAAAATCAAATGCCTGTAAGGCCATGTACCAGCGTGTCAACCTGGCATTGTGGTTCTTCATTTGTTGCAACCACTTAAGTGGGGCATGGTCTGTAACCAGTTGGAACTTCCTCCCTGTAAGGTAAAACCTTAATGCCTCCACTGACCACTTTATAGCTAAACATTCCTTTTCTATTGTGGAATACTTCTGTTCAGCCGGTGACAATTTCCTGCTCAGGTACATCACAGGATGCTCCTTCCCTTCATGACATTGGGATAAAACAGCTCCTAGCCCTACATCCGAGGCATCTGTTTGAACCAAGAAGGGTTTCCTGAAATCCACCCCTTTCAGTACTGGTCCTGTACACAACTTCCCTTTTAGGACTGAAAATGCTTTTTCAGCTTCAGGAGTCCATTTCAGCTGGTTTGGGCAATTCTTCCCTAGCATATCAGTAAAAATTGCACTTTTCTCTGCAAACTGTGGTATAAATCTGCGGTAGTATCCAATAAGTCCCAAGAAACTCCTCAGCTGTTTCTTTGTTGTTGGAGGAGGAAAATTCCTGATACTATCCACCTTGCTCATTAGAGGTTTAATTTTCCCTCTTCCCACCAGGTGGCCTAGGTATTTTACCTCTCTATTAGCAAAAGCACACTTCTTTGGGTTCAAAGTGATTCCCGCTTGCTTCATGGAGCCTAAGACTGCCCTGATTCTCTTTAGATGTTTCGCCCAAGTGTTACTATGGATTATGACATCATCCATATAGGCAAAGGCATAATTTTGGTGGGGTCGAAGTACCTGGTCCACTAACCTTTGGCAGGTAGCTGCCGCTCCATGCAGTCCGAAAGGCATCCTTTTGAACTGGAAAAGGCCAACGGGGGTGCTGAACGCAGTCTTCGGCTTCGACTCCCTGGTTAGAGGGATTTGCCAATAGCCTTTTGTCATATCAAGGGTGGTTAAATATTGAGCTTGTCCAAGCTGGTCCAACAGCTCTTCAATTCTTGGCATTGGATATGCATCAAAAACTGATATTGCGTTTACCTGCCGGAAGTCAATACAGAATCTTAAAGAGCCATCAGGCTTTGGCACCAAGACTATGGGGCTATTCCAGGGACTCTTCGACTCCTCTATTACTCCCATGTCTAACATTTCCTGAACTTGTGCCACTACTTCCTGTCTCTTTGCTTCAGGCAAGCGGTATGGCCTTTGACAAATTAATTTCCCAGGTGGAGTTATTATCTCATGGGCAACCAAATGTGTCTCCCCAGGTATGGGAGTCAAAACATCTGGGAATTCTTTAAGCAATTTCCTTATTTCTTCCTGTTGTACCACTGTCAGGTCCTCACCTATTTGGGGTTCTGACTTTTCTTTACAGTCAGATACTTGGGGTCCCAAATCCTCCTCTTCATGCACCTCCCTTTCACGGGCACAGGTGGCAGCTAGGCTCTTAACCCCTTTGTCTTCAGTAGAACCAAAGCCTTTGGTTCCACGCTCAGAATTTGACAAGGATGTGACTTCCTCCACAGGTGGGAAACCCAGTCTCTCACATATCAATTGAGCGATTCTGTCTCCCGTCTTTACATGGTAATTGTTCTGTCCAAAATTAAACAACAGAACTTTAAGATTGCCCCTGTAATCGGGATCAATCACTCCCGCTCCCACATCAATGAAATACTTCAGGGCTAATCCTGATCTTGGGGCTACTCGCCCATAGCACCCAATGGGTATTTCCACTTGGAGTCCAGTGTCAACCAGGGCTCTCCCTTGGCTAGGTACAGTCACATTTTCTACACTGCACAGGTCAAACCCAGCAGCTTGAGGGGTTGCCCGCTTAGGAGCTTGGGCCTTCTCTGTGACCCTATGGTACTTCAAGATAAATATCTGCTTCTTAGTAGTTTGTTCTTCTGGAAGCTTAACCATCTTTTTAGCTGGGGTCTGAGGACTTCCAAACAAAGGTCCGGGAGCTATTACCATCATTCCTTCTCCCTCCTTCTTTCCTAGTCCTTTCACTAGTCCCTGCTTAAATCTTGGCCAGTCCCTTCCTAGAACCAAATCAAATGGAAGCCTAGGCACCACTGCTAAAAGAATTTCCTCTTGTTCCCCCAGGCACTTAACTATTAGCCTATAGGTGGGATATGATGTTGCAGCACCATGAATGCATCTGATGTGAACCTGGCTTTCAGGGGTTCTAGGCACAAATCCTTCTTGGGCCTCTATCCTCTTCCAAAGCCTCTTTGACATCATACTCTGGTCTGCCCCAGAGTCTAACAGAGCATTTGTGGTAATTCCCTGCACATCAACCACCAAAAGGAATCCTTCTTTGGGCTGTTTTAAATCAACACCCATCAAGCTAGTGTGTATCTGGCATCCCCTTTCCAAATGTCCCCATTTTCCCCATTTGAAACATTTCTTTTTACTCCACTTGGTAATCTGGGTTGGCACAGTACTATTATTCACAGAAACATTTTTAACCATTTTCTTTTCTGATACAGCACAGCTTGCCTCAGCACCAACCTTCAGAGGGCCACCCATTCTATGGCAAGCCTGCGTGGCTTCCAAGAATCTCTCGGCTAGCATGGTTGCCTCTCCAAGGTTCTGGCAATTTTGCTGTATAAGGAAAGTGTGCAAATCTTTAGGCACAGCAGACATAAATTGTTCAAGCATAATAATGTCTAATAACATTTCCACAGTCTTTCCTTCAGGCTCAAACCATTTTACAGCCAGTCCTCTGATTCTCTGACTCAGAGCCCTGGGTGTTTCACCCACTCTTAATGCAGTAGCTCTAAACATTCGCCTATACTCTGAAATAGACAACCCTAGGCGATCTTTTATAGCAGCCTTTACATCTCTATAATTCAAAGCTTGAGCTGCTGGCATTGCCCTATAAGCTGCAAGCGCCTCCCCAGTTAATGAGGCTGCCAGCCTTACTGCCCACTGGGTCTCTGGCCATGCTAATGCTTGTGCCACTCTCTCAAAAGATTCAAGGAAATCATCAACATTATCATCTGGAGTGAGCTTCCCAAAACTAAATGCCCCATTTCCCTGATTGAGTCCCACATTGTCCACATGTGGTATACCAGTTGTTACTGCTGGTCTTGCATCCGGTCCACTTTGGTTATGAAGAGCAATTAAGGCTTCCACCAGATCAAGCACTGGCTTCTGCTGGTCCCTTAGTGCTTTAATTGCAGTGTCCTGAGCCTGCTGCACTAGCTCCTGTTGCCTGCTAAATTGGGCTGCCAACCAGCTGGCCAATTCCCTTGGATCCATCTTGTCTCCCTGCAAGAAAACAAAAGAAAAAGAAACACAGAGCAGCACCCTCCGAACAGGTGTTTTTCTCCTATTTTTTTTCAATTACCCCTGTGTCTTACTCCCATCCACCACTAGACATGCCCAGGTACTTATTACCTTATGCCAGTGATGAATCCAGCTTACACAGGGTCTTTTCCTCCTTGGAACAGCTCCTGGAACAGCCACCTCTTTTTTTTCTCCAAAGTGTTGTTAAGGGAAAAATCCACTTTCCAGCTTTTGACTTGAACTTTTTTCTTTCAGATTTCAGTTGTAATCCTTATAAATCTTGTAAATCCTTTGTGTAAAAGCAATCCTGCCAACTACGCCACTGTAAACAGGGGCGCTGGTCGTGAAGGGCCACAGTCTTAGCAAAGGCAAAGTATTATTATGACTTGCAAAGGATTGTGGGGAATGTAGTTCACTTATACCAGAATCATCCGTTCACAAAATAATGAGTTGTGATGCTCGAGTGTAAGCAAAGAAAAACAGATTTTATTCATGGGGTTAATTCTCCCACACAGATTTACTTGGTAACACAAAAGGACACTTGCTTCCAGTATTGTACTCAGGAAAAACAAAACATGTTATTAGGTAACTGAACCTCTTAAGCAATAAATCAATAAAGACCTTGATGGGAAACAGAAAAGGTCTTTTTGATGGCACCTGCTAATGACATTCTTAGCAGTGCTTCAAAAGGCAAAAACAAAACCCAAAAGTAACAAAAAAAACTGTTCTTTATCAAAGATAACTTTCTTCTATTCACACACACAAAAAAAAGAAAAATTTCCTTCCAGAGCTCACGTGCACTTGTGCCTGGCTCAATCACCAATAATTAGCCAGCTGCAAACCCCTTTGCTGGTTCATTCTCTCTATGTGGCTCAATCCTACCCTAACGCTTTCTTGCAGAGACTTTTCTGGGTAGATAAAAGAACAAGTTACAGTTCCTTTTGGTGGTTGTTGTATTAGTGAAAAACTACTTTAAAACAGCAGCCTAGACAGAGAGCAATCCATGTATTCATTCTGATCATTTGATCTATCTCCTTCTTCCTCAAATATCATGGAATCAATATCAGGGTCTGGCTCAGAGGAATTCCTTAATTGATCATTCTCAAGATAATATTTGTTTCCCTGCTGTCTTCCTGGAGAAGAGCTAGGGCATAGATCAAAGTTCAGACCTGAGCTTCCTTTGCTGTTAGGTTTCCTCTCCTGGTATCCTGGCCAGTAAGTAGTCCAGCTTTTATGTCCAGCCTTCCAATTAAGATCCCTGGACACTGGGTCTCTCTTCACATACCTTCTTGCACCGGTCTTAGGGCCCCTTCCAAATGCAGCCGTCTCCTTCAAAGGTGACGTCTGGGAATTCCTGGCTTTAAAACCCCACTCCTCTGGCTTCCTCCAGTCCAATGGAGTATGCTTGCCTCTGGAATCACTCCTAACACACATACTGCTGTGGGCTCCTTCTTTAGACCTCCAAGATGTCTTTCTCTTCTTCCTTCCACGTTGCTTCTGCTGTTGTAGTCCTCTCTCCTCTTTCTGTCTGCTCTCACCGTTCTTGCTGTTCTGCCTGTTCTGTCTGTTCTGTCTCTGTGGAGAATATCTTTTACTTTTAACTTGTTTAGAGGGATACTCCACCCTAGCACAGCCCAGGTGTGCTGAATCAAGCCCTGCCCTTGGAGATGAGTAATTGGGGATTACCTCATAGCTCTTCTGATTGAACACACGTTTCCCCTCTTCAGCCCTTCTAGAGGCTGTTTGAAACCTGGTGCATTCTGGGACTGGTAGTCTTTTATGAAAACATTCTGTTTTAGTATTTCTACCAGCAAAGACAGGTTGCTTGTTCAAAGCCAATTCACCTCTTTTATAGCTCCCTCCTGAACTATGATAAGCTTCCTTATCACAAGTCGAGTCGGGGGCCCGTCTGGATGGATGGGTTTTGAGTCCTTCTTGTAGAGAAGAGGGAACCTGTTCCCCTTCTGTGAAGGAGTGAGACTACGGCTGCCTTGCTGACTATGTTTGTGCGTGGCCCTAGAGTGCCGAGTCAGCTGTACTCTGGCTGTGTGCTCGCATCCCCAATCGGACCTGTAGTCAGGTATTGAATATGTGATCTTTTATGCAATGGTGATCCCATGACCGGCCTCGACCTCACCACCTTGCAGTCCTGCCCACAGAAACTGGGTTTAGTGTCGCAGGGCTCTGTCACCTTGCACTAAGGACCATAGTGACCTGGGTTCGGTGCCGTAGGACTCTTACGTTCAGGGCCACAGATTTTGCTGGTGGGGCCTGTGTAGTGCAGGATTCCCTTCTGCAAGGGAATCAGGTGGTGGCAAGCAGCCCGGAGGACTTGAGCCATAGCCTGAAGCTCTAGGAGGTTAATTTGCTGGACGTTCTTCGCTGGCACCCAACTGTCCTGAGTGCAGAGGTCACCACAATGTGCCCCCCCCCACCCAATGTGAAGGCACCCATTGCGAGGATCCCCTATGGTGCAAGCCGAGTGCTGTTGTTGCTGTTGTAGGCTAGGGGACTGGTGACAATCACCCTGTCTAGCAGGGACCCTATGGTTTGGGACCACTGAGAGCAGAGCGCCCACTGGACTACCCGCATAGGAAGACGTCGGGGTGATGTGCAACATTGATGCCATATGTCCCAGTAGAAAGAGCATGTGCTGGGCAGATGCTGGGCGGCAGTGCACTCTGCAAGCGCCTGGAGATGCAGGGTTCTGTCCCATATAAGAAAGCCTTGACCTTGAAGGTGTCCAGCTGTCCTTTACGAACTCCATGTTTTGGGTTGGCTGGAGATGAGGCCTTGGGTAGTTGACTAGGAACCCGAAGTGTTCTAGGACAAGGATAGTGTGTCCTGTCGCTTGTTGTGCTTTGGCGGCTGTGCTGGCCATTACCAGTGATCCAGAAGGGGAAGACGAAGACACCCACCACTGTCTGTGATTACATTAGGCCGAGGACAAGTGGTGATCCATTCTCGAGTAGGAGCGGTAGCGAACTCAGGAGGGGGCCTGCAAGCCCTCTGGCACTGCACCCTTGCCACTTCCTCGGATCGCAGGATTTCCGGTAAGTGTATTTGCTGCTGCTGCTGCTGCTCCTCAGGGTTCTAAGGGTTCTAAGGGTGATACCTCAGACGGCTTTACTAGTAACCCCCTGGGGAAGCAAACTCATGACTCCTGGTTCAGCAGTCAATGTAGGTTGGGGGAGCAGGTCTGCCTAGATGAGTTTTCGAATTGAAACCGAGGATTGAGTGGAATGTGGGTTTCATTGCAAAGGACAATTAACTAATTAGCACTCTGGGCAGGCGGTACCCATGTACAAACCGATCTGGGTGGAGGGCAGAACCAGCTGGCGGTACTACTCAGATCTCCAGTGGAAACTTGCTTTTCGGGATGCCTGAATGAACATCAGGAACAGCCTCTGGACTTACTGCTAACAGAGGTTGCTAAAGGTCAACGACCAGCGCAAGCTGCAAGTGAGCAACACGCACCAAGGAAGAGATCGACCAGTACAACGCCAAAGAGATGATGTCTTAACCCGCTTTAAGACGACTTTGGGATGAAGGCAGAAAGGGAGAGCAAACTCGTTCATTAATGCGATTTCCGATCTGGCCTCTCCTACGCAATGGATCTCTGACTGTAAAATTACAGGAAGAAGGCGGGAGATCCCACCTAGCAGGCTTTTCACCTCAGTTTCTGAATGGGTGAGCAATTTCCGTTCTCGCAGCTTCTTATCGCCTCTTACATATAGGTAGCCAAGCATATGGTGACTGGGTTGGCAGGAGCCACAGCAGGGACTTGAACCTGTGACCTTCTGCTCCGGAACACACTGTCTGTGTGTACTGCACCACACTGTGACCACTGGAGTAACACGCTGGTCACAATACTGGGGTGGGAAGAGAGAAGCATAGGACTTATGTGCAAGAGCCGCAAGAGGCTGGTAACACTCCGGTAAGCATACAGAACTCAGTGGTCAGTGACTGCTGGGCTTTGCCTCCTCCGCATGGGGTATCCGGAGAGAGGCTGGGCAGAGCACCACCAGCGCCCTGTCGAGCACCCAAACCCTAGAGGTGGGACAAGGAACTGTTACAGTAGGGTGGAGTGTAGCTGCATCAGCTCAGCCAGACCCTCCCACCTGCTCCTGGTTTTGCACCGTAGCACGTGGATGCGAAGTTCTGACTTCTTACTGGGATCAGACTTACACTTCCATGCATGGGGGGAACTCAGCGTAGAGCACATCAATTAACACTTCGGGAGGAGGGCTGGTGCCAGAGCCGACCCGTGAAACACGAGCACGATCGCGAGAGTCCAGCGTGCAACTCTCAAGACTGGAAAGCTGAACTCCGAGCAGAGGTCACCTGTCTATCGGGAAGGCGCGGGGCTGTAAAAAACACTGGAGGCAGGCCGGTCCTGGAGCCGTGCGAGGAGGGCCGCACCATACAGCGCACTGCATCTCCTCCCCGGCACATTTTGTCCCTAAATCTCTGCTTGTCCGTGGAGTAACAAGGGCTGGGTAGCGCAGGCATTTCCTACGAGTGCTCTTGATAAGGCCAGGCAGGGACAGCAGTGAGCTCAACCTTTTGCTTGGCTACTGGGAGGGATTGGCGCTGGCGAGGGATCGATGCCGGGCAGAGAGTCTCAGCCTCTCGGAGTTGCTCCCCCTCATCCCTTGTTGCTATTCCAGTGCAGGGACGTTGACTGCTGTGGCGACATCCATTGGCGCGGTTCCAGCCAATGGCGCCGTGGGTCTGGGCTGTTCCAGCCAATGGCGCCGTGGGTCTGGGCTGTTCCAGCCAATGGCGCCGTGGGTCTGGGCTGTTCCAGCCAATGGCGCCGTGGGTCTGGGTTGTTCCAGCCAATGGCGCCGTGGGTCTGGGCTGTTCCAGCCAATGGCGCCGTGGGTCTGGGCTGTTCCAGCCAATGGCGCCGTGGGGCTGGTTCCCACGTCGGCACAGAGGCATTGTCAGCGCGGACACCGGGGTGCTGGCTGTTAGCGGCGCCATCCATAGGCGTGGCTACAGCCAAGGCGCCGAGGGGGCTGGCGATTCGATCCTGAAGACGAGGCTCGGAGGAGCAAGGTTGACCGGGGACAGAGACAACATGGCGTCACACAGATCAAACCGGCCAATGGAGTTGAGCCTCAGCAGAGGGGGCGGCGACTTGCAGGGCCGCATGGTCAGAGCAAGATGGCCGCCTCCATGGTCCCCACGTGAGATGGAGCCGGGTAGGGGAAAGGCATGCCGAGCTGCAGCTGGCCGGGGACGGAGGCCCGTAGGCACGTCCTGGGCTGCCGAGCCTCTCAGAAAGGGCCAGTCCTGAGCGCAGGGTCTCTGTGTAGCGGCTCCCCAATCTGGGGCTCAAAAGCCTCGATCCGCAGCATCCGCCTGCTCAATGAAGTCTGCAGCCAAGGAGGCCCGAACCGTCAGGAGTCCTGAATCGCGTGAGCTGCATCGGCAACTGGGGGCCTGCGGCTGAGGATGGAGGCCCCGAGGCACATCCGGAGCGACGACAGTTGCTGTAGAGGTATCTGGAATTCACAATTGAGCAGCTGCTGATCTGATCTCTTGTTCGCAGCTCACGAGGGACAGCTCTTTGTGATGATCCTAGAGAGAATGAGAATGCTGGAACAGATCCAGAAACAAGCATTACTGCAGTTTGTATACATACCTAAAGCAAGGTGAGACTTATTGTTCTTGTTGTTTTAAAAGTTTCTAAAGTGCAAATTTTCAGTTGGAGAGTAGAGAAACCGTCTTGCTGGCAAGGCGGAAGAACTGAAACTGGCTAGCTAGGGGCGGGCCGGGGGGCAGGGCCAGTTGGCCCATGCTCAGAAGAGCGAAAAGCCCTTCTGAGCTATGGAGAGTACTTCCGTCTCGGCGCCGTCGGATGATGTCTCCAGGTGTGGCTGACTCATCAGGTGTGGCTGACTCATCCTGCTTGTCCTTGGAGAATTAGGGAACAAGGTAATTTTTAAGGGAAAAGATTAACACACACATAGGTGCTAAAGAAGAGAATAAGGGATCAGGATCCAAAAGCAGCCTCAAAGGGGTGGGCTTTTAGCTTGGATTTGAATAAGAGCAGAGATGGAGCCTGATGTATTGATTCGGGTAGTCTATTACAGATGTACAGTGCAGCAAGGTGAAATGAAGAGTTGGCTGTAGATGAGAAGGGCACAGATAAAAATGATTTGCTTGATCAGTGGACTTACCAAGGAGAGACGTAGGAAGAGGTAATGAGGAGCTGCAAAACGAATGCACTTGTAGTCAGTAGGAAAAGTTTGAACTGTATGCGGAAATGGATAGGAAACCAATACAGTGTCCTAAGAAGAGGGGTTAAGTGTCCATAGCAATATTGGTGGAAGATTAGCCATGCAACTGAGTTTTGAATGGAGTAAAGAGCAGAGAGATGACTCAGTGGGAGACCAGTGAGGAACAGATTGCAGTAGTCTAAACCAGAGGTGAAGCGAGTGTGGATAAAGCTCTTGGTAATGTGTTCAGAAAGGAAAGGATGAATTTTGCTGATGCTAAACAGAAAGAAGTGACATGTTTTAGCTATCTGTTGAATGTGTAGGGAGAAAGAGAGGGAAGACTCAAAGATGACCCCAAGGCTGTGAGCCGAGGAAGCAGGGAGGATGACAGTGCTAGCTAAAGAAAGAGAGAAAGGAGGAAAGTGGGGGTTGGGTTTAGGGGAAAGCTTAGTCTGGACTGTGTTTGGTTTCAGACAGTGGTAGGACACCCAGGCAGCAATGCCAGAAAAGCAGGCAGAGATTCAGACCTGTATTCCTGGAGAGTTTTGGTGCTGAGAGATAAATGTGAGCAATATTAGCATAAAGATATTACTGAAAGCTATGGGAGGAGATCAGAACACCAAAGAGAACAAGTATATAGAGAAAAAAGAAGAGGTCTCAAGCCAGAACCCTGAGATACTGACTGAAAGTGGGATAGCAGCAGAGTAGGATCAGGGCCGGCCCGTCCACTAGGTGAGCTAGGTAGCCGCCTATGGCATCTGGACCGGGTGGGCGGTGACAGCAGCATACAGATCTGGCTGCACTGCCCACCCCAGCTGCCACTGATTCCTTTTGGGGGGGAGGTGGGCAGCGGAAAAAAGCAGCAGCTTTTGGAAATACTGCTGCTGCCCGCCTCCCCTTCCTGAGATGGAATCGGCAGCTGGGAGGGGAGGGGGGTCAGCGAGACTAGGGTTTCTGCCTAGGGTGGCAGAAACTCTTGGGCCGGTTCTGAGGAGGATCCACCAGACAGACACTAAAAGTGCGATGGGAGACAGAAGAAGAAAACCAAGACAGAACAGAGTCCCTAAATCAGAGTGAGAATAGGGGACATTGAGTGCAGCGAGGTGGTTAGGTTGCTAGCAGGGGGTTGCCTCTGTTCCATATTCAGGTGGTTGGTAGTTATGTGTTGGTCTTGAGTTGGGAGGGGACATGACAATGCCATTCCGATGTGTGATGCGGAATGTGTCTGGGTTACATTCCCCCATTAAAAGGAACAAGGTTCTCCGGGAGTTCTGTAGGCAGAAGGCCAGTCTTGTATTGTAACTGGAAACCCATCTTACAGAGAAGGAGCATGCTAAACTGACGAGAGGTGGTCTGCGGAGCTTCATCAGGGGCAAAGCAGGTGGGAATGGTGATCTTATTTAATGAGAGTCATGGTTCTCGGGTCTCTAAGGTGGTGGCGGATTCTGAGGATCGCTCTGTCATACTGCAGGGAAGTTTTCAAGGGCAGTAATTTGTATTGTGTAGTTCATACACCCCGAATGCATATGATGCAGGATTTTTCAAGAAAATAATACAAGAATTGCAGGACTGGCTCTGGATCTTATCTCCAGGAACAAGCAGGAATGTAGTCTTCACATATGGGTATCGTCGGTACTGACGGAGCCTGCGCGGGAACGCTCCCCAGCTTCCAATAGGAACGCTTTTGGGAGCATCCCTCAGCACATACACGCTGCCTTCCCGCCTTTCCGACTGTCCCTCTTCAGTTCTTTGTTTTCCGCGGAGCCGACAGGACTCATACCCTGTCACCGCAGAAAATTTCTTCTTTAATCTTGTTTTCTTGTGGTTGCGCTTGCCTCCGCACGACGCCTACCGGTACCGCCGTTTCTTTTCTTCTTAAAAAAAAAATTCTGAATTGTTTCTCTTCAGAAATTTTATTTTTCGGTGCTAGGTGCCATTATGGGCATTAGGCCCCATTTTTTCCTTAAAGATGGAAAAACCAGCTAGCGGTTTTAAAAAATGCACTAAGTGTGGCAGTACCATTTCCGTCACCGACACCCATGACTGGTGTCTTAAATGTTTAGGCCCTGACCATTCTCTATCTGAGTGTCTCTCTTGTATGGGAATGACTAAAAGAGGAAGACAGAACCGGGCTGCAAAGCTCGGTACCCTCTTTTCTTCGGATGCTAGGTCCATTGCATCGACGTCTTCAAGAGCCTCTTCTTCCTCCCATGGATCTCAGGTAACTAAACATAAAAGCCGGTCCTCAAAGGGTAGCTCTCCTGCAAAGCATTGAGAGGCCATTGGCATTGCACTTGAGGGAACCACACTGGCAAAACAGCCCCGGCGGGAGGCTTCGGCCTCCAAAGCCTCAACGGGGTTCCAGGATGTTCACGAGGCCTCAGCCTCAGCCTCGACAGAACTAGTGGTTCCATGCTCAGGGGTCCCGGCCGCCTTCACCAGTACCGACACCCAGGCATCGGCAGTGTCGATAGACCAGAGATTCCTCGCTATCGAGCGCAGTATAGCAGCTCTCCTTACAGCTGCGGTACTGTTGACACTGATGGTTCAACAGGCACCAGTACCGACACCAGTACCGATACAGATACCGGTAGCAGCACCGACGGTACCGGCCCCAGTGAGAATTCTTTCCATGCCGTCTTTGCCTGACATCGAAAGATCGGTACCGGATCAACTCGGTACCGACTTCGATCGATACCAGGACCATGCCTTACATGAACATCGTGATCAGAGATTGTCGCCTCCAGAGGACATGTCCTTTCAGGATTTTATTCGTGATGTTGCCAAAGGCCTTTCAATCACGGTAGCTCCTGAAAAGGAACCTAGAGCAAAGGAATTGGAAATTCTCCAATATCCTAAAGCTCCAAAGGAGGCAGCCACTCTGCCCATTCATGAAATTCTTCATGATTTGATGCTCAGAATGTGGGAGACACCTTTGACCACATCTCCTCATTCTAGGAGGCTTGATACCATGTATCGAGTTCCACCATATCCTGGATTTCAAAAGACTCAGCTGCCACACCATTCAATGGTAGTGGAGTCAGCCATGCGTAGGATGAAAAGTGCAAAGAGACATGCATCCAATCCTCCAGGTCGTGAATGCAGGACTCTTGATGCTTTTGGGCATCGAACCTTTCAAGCTTCCATGCTTTCAGCTAGGATCAGCTCATATATCTTATATATGGGTATGTTCCTCAAGGAGGTCACAGGAGATTTGGAGCTTATGAGCCCACTTCTCCCAGATGACAGACGACAAGACTTCCTTACGCTTGTCAGGCATGCTCAAGATGTCTCCAAGTTTGTCAATCGTGCAGCCTTTGACTGCTTTGAATGCATCAGCAGAACCTCTGCTATTGCCATTGGTGCACGATGGATTGCCTGGCTTCAGGCATCGGAGATTTGGGTACAGGATAAATTAGGCAACATCCCTTGCACAGGAGAAAATCTCTTTGGCAAAAATTGGCAGGAAAAGGCTAATGAGATAGATGCTGACAATATCACCTTAGATAGATTGTCAAAATCTACAGTCACTCCAGCCAGAAAGAAACCCTATAAGAAACCCTCTTTCAGCAAAAAGAGGAAGTTTTATCCATCCCATATCCAGCAAAGCCAAGCTCACAGTCAAGTTGCCCAAAAGGGACAACAGCAGCAATTCAAACAGCAGAAGAAGCCAAAAGGCCCGAGAGCTCAACCAGCTCCGCAGGTTCAGTCCCCTCAAGGGCTTTGACTCCTTCCTAGAGAGCTTGACCTTCCTGCCTCTGAGGGGTCCAGAACCCCTAAATATTCCAGGCAGGCTGTGTCATTTTGCCAACAGATGGCACCAAATAACAGCAGAAAATTGGACTCTGTCCATTGTAGAAGAGGGGTACAAGCTTCATTTTCACAGCATGCGCCCTCCTACAATCTTAAGGCAGTTCAATTCCCAGACATCTGCAGACAATCTGTTGGATCACGAGGTCTCAACACTTCTTGCCCAAGGGGCAATAGAGGAGGTACCCATTCTCCAGCAGGGTACAGGGTTCTACTCCCCCTATTTTCTTATTCCAAAGAAAACAGGCGGACACAGACCCATTCTAGACCTCAGAGAATTGAACAAATATCTGTTCCGAGAGAAGTTCAAAATGATTTCTCTAGGAACTCTTCTGCCATACCTTCAAAGTCAGGATTGGCTTTGCTCTCTAGACTTAAAGGATGCATATACTCACATTCTGATCCATCCAGATCACAGGAAGTTCTTACGATTCCTTTTCAAGGGAAAACACTTCCAATATAGGGTTCTTCCCTTTGGTCTGGCTTCCTCACCAAGAGTATTCACGAAATGCACGGCAGTAGTAGCTGCATTCCTGCAAACCCTAGGGATTTTCGTCTTCCCTTACTTGGACGACTGGCTCATTCGAGCCCCCATGGTTGCAGAGGCCAGCTCTGCACTGTCTCACACAATCCGAATCCTCCAATATTTGGGATTGGTAATAAACTTCCCAAAATCCCAACTTGTTCCTTCCCAGTCTCTGGAGTTCATAGGAGCCTGTCTAGATACCAGACAGTCAAGGGCTTTCTTCCACAGACCTGGTGTCTTCGCATAGTGCAACTAGCTTCTCAAGCAGCGGGAAAATCCTCCCTAACTGCTCGAGAACTGCTACAGTTACTGGGACACATGGCATCCACAGCCAATGTAGTTCCCTATGCTCTCCTCCAACTGCGATCAGCCCAGTGGACCCTATCCACACAGTGGACACAGGCCACAGGACATTTGTCAGACAAGATAGCAAACTCTCATCGGCTGATCTTGTCCCTTCAATGGTGGCAATCACTGGAGAATCTTTCAGTGGGGTCTCCTTTCCAGCAACCCCTATTCCAGGCCACCCTAACAACAGATGCATCACAGGTGGGTTGGGGAGCACACCTGCATCATCTCTCTACCCAGGGCACCTGGACTCCACAGGAGGCTTGTCTTCACATAAACCTCCTGGAATTAAGAGCAATCTATTTGGCTTTTCGAGTATTCCATGCCCAGCTCAGCTACAAGACAGTCCTAGTCCAAACGGACAATCAAGTAGCCATGTTCTATGTGAACAAGCAGGGCAGAACAGGCTCTCTGTCGTTATGCAATGAAGCTTTACGACTTTGGGCCCTCGCCAGAGAGCATCAAATCCAACTTCTCGTGGTATATCTTCCAGGCATTCAAAACCTTTGGGCAGACAAACTCAGCCGAGTATTGCTGCCTCACGAATGGTCTCTCCACCCAGACCAGATGACAAAGATATTTCACATTTGGGGGACTCTAGACATAGACCTCTTTGCAAGTCCACTGGATGCCAAACTTCCCCAGTTCTGTTCCAGGATTCTGGCTCACAATTGCCAGGCAAGGGATGCCCTCCTCCTTCACTGGGGTCAGGACTTCCTCTATGCCTTCACACCCATTCCCCTCATCCCCAAAAGACTTTTCAACCTTCAGAGAGACAGAGGTCGTATGATCCTCATAGCGCCACGGTGGCCACGCCAAACGTGGTATCCCCTGCTTCTACATCTCTCTTAAGCTGCACCTCTGGAGTTAGGCTGTGCTCCACATCTCATTTCCCAGGAGAGTGGGATGCTATGGCACTCGAATCCCCAGTCCCTGCATCTCACGGCCTGGTTGCTGAGAGCTTAAATCTTCAGGATCTCAACCTTTCCCAACAGGTAAAGGATATCCTTCAGGCTTCTAGAAAACCTTCTACAAGACAATCTTACGCCTTTAAGTGGAAACGTTTCACTATATGGTGTTCCCAGAAGGGGTTAAACCCCCTGGTGATACCTTTGGAGTCTATACTAGAGTATCTATTTCATTTATCAAATTCTGGTCTAAAGACCAATTCAGTAAGAGCCCATCTTAGCGCAATTACAGCTTCCTATAAGCCTCTAAATGGAGAACCAATTTTCTCTCATCCTCTCATATCCAGATTTATGAGAGGTCTTCTTTTAACAAAACCTCCCATCAAACCACCACCAGTGGCATGGGATTTAAATCTAGTTCTTGGGCAGCTCATGAAACCGCCTTTTGAACCTTTAGCCACTACTACTCTAAAGTTTTTGTCCTGGAAGGTCATCTTCCTAATTGCAATCACCTCTGCATGTCGCATTAGTGAATTGCAAGCCTTAGTGGCTGATCCTCCTTACACAAGGTTTCATCATGATAAGGTTGTCCTCAGAACTCATCCACACTTTATGCCAAAGGTGGTCTCACCTTTTCATTTAAATCAAGCGATTTATCTTCCTGTATTCTTTCCGAGGCCTCATGCCTCTAATGCAGAGAAGAACCTTCTCACTTTGGACTGTAAAAGAGCCTTAGCTTTTTACCTACAAAGAACACAGCAACATAGAAAGTCTTCTCAACTTTTTATTGCTTTTGATTCTAGTCATTTGGGACTTCCAGTCTCCAAGAGGACTTTATCCAAATGGATTGCACAGTGCATATCCTTTGCTTATGAGAGTAAGAGTCTTCCTCTTCAAGGCTCATAATGTGAGAGATATGTCAGCCTCTATGGCTAACCTTCACTCTGTGTCTATTGATGACATTTGTCGAGCAGCCACCTGGGCTTTGGTACATACCTTTACAGCCCACTACTGCCTAGATAAAGCCTCCCGTCGGGATGCCGTCTTTGGCCAGGCTGTTCTTCAAAATCTCTTTCAAACCTAATACAACTCCTACCCACCAACCCTGGTGGGATGCCAGAGATCCATGGGAGGAAGCATGGCCCACCTCACCATAGGTGGCAGCTTCCTGGAGTCATCTCCCTGGCATCTTCAGCTAGGGAGTCCCCATATGTGAAGACTACATTCCTGCTTGTTCCTGGAGATAGCGTAGTTACTCACCTGTAACAGGTGATCTCCGGGAACAGCAGGAATTTAGTCTTCACAACCCACCCACCTCCCCTAGGAGTTGTCTCTCTATCTCTTTCCTCTCTCCCTCTATCCTTTCACTCAGCTACAAACTTAACTGAAGAGGGACAGTTGGAAAGGCGGGAAGGCAGCGCGCATGTGCTGAGGGATGCTCCCAAAAGCGTTCCTATTGGACGCTGCGGAGCGTTCCCGTGCAGGCTCCGTCGGTACCGACGATACCCATATGTGAAGACTAAATTCCTGCTGTTCCCAGAGATCACCTGTTACAGGTGAGTAACTACGCTTTACATACCATTCAAGCTCACATAGGCGCTCAGTGTTCAGAATTGTGCCCTTTGCAGATGATATGCTGGTGCACATTATTGATCCAATGAACTCTTTAGAAGCCCTTATGGTAGAGTTCCAGCACTTTGGCACTTTTCAGGCCTCAAGTTAAATTATTCTAAGTTGGAAGCGTTTCCCACGGTGGCAACTGCGTGGGTGAACTGGGGTGGGGTCTTTCCTCTGAGGTGGGCTGAGAGCTCTTTTCGTTATCCAGGAATTCAGCTTATGGCAGAGCTTAAAACCCTGTATAGGTGCTATGTGGATCCGGTATTAGTATGGTCCAGAGACAGCATGGCACTTTGGAAGGCTGCTCCCTTCTCCCTGATGGAGTGTATTAATCTGTATAGGATGGTGTTTTTCCAAAATAGCTGTATCTTTTACAGATGCTGCCAATGAGACTGTTGAAAAAGGACCTGTGGGCAGTAAACCATATGGTTTCAGGGTTTTGTTGGAGAGGTGGAAAAGCAAGGATCTCTTTCTCCATGTTATTTGGAGATTGGAAGCATGGAGGTATTGAGCTACTGAACTTACATTTGTATAACTTAAAAGCAACATCAGGAAATACTTTTTCACTGAAAGGGTAGAATGCTTGGAATGCCCTCCCGATGGATGTGGTGGGGGCAAATATAGTGACGGAATTCAAAATGCAATGGCACAGACACAGTGGATCCCTTCATAGCAACAGGATAAAATCAAAATAAATTTTTATACCTCAACAAATAGGGGTGACCTGCACGGAGTGACGGGTACACCCCTAAAAAAAGGCATAAAGGGGGTGACCTGCACAGAGCAGGTCTTTATCTGCTGTCATATACTATGAGGGTCATTCTGAGCCACGAATAGCAGGGATGTACTCCCTGCCTGGATGTACATCCCCACTATTTGTCCCCCTTGCCGTCCCCATGCAAGGCTCCCTGTATGAACAGCAGAGTTGTACTGGGAGCCTTGGATGGGGGTGGGAGGGGGCAGGCAGAGCGAGGGTGGTGCATGGATAGGTCATCGCCCTGGACTTACAAGGCTGATTCTGAGGTCGGTCCAGTACATCCAGAGTAGGCTGGTTAGACGGGGGACTTATTCCACCTCTGAGGTGGAATAAGTCCCCCTGGACACAGGGAATCAATGGCAGCCAGTGGATAGAAACCTGGGAGGCATGCAAAAGATTCCTCACAGCCAGACCCTGGCCATGGGAGGCCAGATCAGGGGTCTGGCTATGGGGAAAGGAAAATCTCAGTGGCGGCCGGTGTTTGTGACTCCATTCAAGAACCTGACTGAGTTAGCCAGGGATCTGTTGTGCATGTGGCCCTTCAGAATCAGGGCCTTGCCTTACGTACAGGCTGGTAGACCTGATTCTGAGGGGACATACATGGGCTGGACGTCCAGTAGAGAATAGGCCTTCATGTTACTATGCTACTATGTTACTAGCCTGCTTGACTAGGCATCTGCGGGACTGGTTGGGTTCTGCCTCTTGATTAAGAGAAAGTACTTTGTTCTCCATATGATTTGGTTTCTTTGCTCCATGTAACAGTGGAGTGGCCCCCAAGACGTCTGCAGTCCAGTCATATTTTATATCTGCCAATGGTGCTAGCTCTTGAAACAAGATCCCAGGGATTCTGGTGGTGAAAAAGGTGGGCCATCTGTTGGATGGGCAAGAAAGGATAATGGGGTTTAAGTAGGATTGTAGACAGTACAGTCTGCAACAGCAGGACCAGCTTAAACATTTGGAGGGGAATTTTAGAAAGGATGTCCAAGTGCAATCTGGGATGTCTAAGCCAGAACGTCTGAAGAAAATGCAGGCACGTCCAGATGCAGCAATGATTTCACAAACTTTGATGTTCCTGATATGGGTGCCTGCAGGAACATCTACGTAGACATCCCTAGGGTTCAAGTCCCACTTCTGCTGTCTTTGAAATTGTGTGAGTACTGGGGATGATGAAGTTCTTTCTCCTCTATTCCCTCTGGATGCTTTTCAACCAAAACGAGCATTTTTCAGATGCCTGTTAGTGTCTTGAACAGGTCTAAACTTGGATGCAATGCAGGACCTCCAGGATGTATCTGAGATCAGGCGGGGATGTCCAGGTTCTTGGGAATACTCCAGTCATGCTTTCACCATGCCCCAGTTCAGATTTGGATTCCTTCACACCGAGGACATCCACAGACCCAGTTTCTAAAATGGCTCTGTAGACATCTCTGTGCTTTCGATGTCTATGCCTGCTTTCAGATGTTCAAAGCATGAATAGAGCTTCCAAAATGGATACTGCCTGGGGAGCACGTACAACTTGGTTTCAAGAATAGGGTACAGCAGGTGCTGGAACTTGATGAGGAGAAATGGAGATTGACCATGTCATCTGAGCATAAGACTATTCAGCAAGAAGAGTCCCAGCCTTTAAATGACTGAGAGAAGTGGCAGGCGGAGTTCCGGGTATCAGAGCAGGGGCTTAATTTATAGGCTAGTCTGATGCATATCCCGGGCCTGGTGTATTGTTTGTCAGCTCAGAGAATGCTAGTATAAACTCATGCAAAAGGCTTATTTTTCAAGATCTAGTGCCTTCCAGGCTGGGCTGGTTCCATGGGTGGATTGTTTGAAATGCAGGCAGGCAGAAAGCACTCAGGGCCATATGGTTTTGCTCTGCTCGAGGGTTCAGTTCTTCTGGAAAAGGCTATTTGCCTACCTCAGTTAAATTTTGGACAAGGATTTTAGGGGGATTCCTTTTGATGCTCCGGAGATCTTTGGCATGAAGGGGAAATGAATTTGGAAGGCAATTTTGGTAGGTAAAAAAAATGATTTTGTACTACTGGCTGTCACCTAAGACACCTGCCTTTTGGCACTGGTGGAACTCCTTACATAAGTTTATGGTTGTGGAACCAATGGATACGTGGGTATCTCCTGGGTTCAGGGCTCAGTTTATGGCCGTTTGGGAGGGCCACCTATTATTCCTGCCTGCCCGAGCTTGTAGCTTGTTTAACACTTTTTGAGTGAATAGGGGCAGGGGTCAAGGATGGATGGGGAGGATGAGCAAGAGTGGGAACTGGTATATGTCTGGATGGTGTGTATTGACTGCTGCTTGCCCTGTGCTGGAGGGGTTTAAAGATTCAAGTCGAATTCTACCCCTGGAGACCATAAGAACCCACTGGTACTTCACGAGGACTTATTGGAGAGCTGTAAGGGTGGTGGAGAGATAGTATAGGGGAGTCATGATTTGGGATGGAGGGGGAAGGGGGGAGTTGGATAAGGTCTATATTAACATATAAAAGTGTTCTTTGTTGTTGGGTTGGCAGTCATGAGTGCCTGGAATATTGTTGGGAGATTTGGTTTAGTCATGTTCTGTCAGTGTATAGCATTCCCGTATGTTTGTTCAATAATGAGATTTAAATCTTAAAAAGGAGTAAGGAGGAACTGATTTTTTATTTTTGGTTTTAACTGCAGATAGAATTTTCAAATTATTTCCTGCCACTTGTGACTCCCACATCAAGGCACATGTTTACTAAAGTGCTCTAATGGTTAACATGCGCTTTAGCATGGGACTGTAGAAGCTAGCACCACATGGTAAAACAGCCAGTGCATTAAAAATCCCATGCTAACAGCATGCGATGGAGCGGGAAATGGGTGAGTTAGGGGTGGAGAGTGCTATTGACTGCATATTGCTGTTAGCGCACCACCAATGTGTGATGTAAAGTGTACCTGCGTTAATTGTGAATGTCATTGCTGCACGTTAGGGAACTATTCAGGGAGGTAACTGCTGGGCATGCTTCCAATAGCATAGTGCTGCCTTACATATTGCTTATTGATTTTTGCTCCAAACACACATTAAGTGCAAACCCTTAGTGCATTTTAGTACACATATCCCCAAGTGTTGCTGTCTTCATGGTCGTTTTAAATCATAGTTTATGCATTTGAATGGTCTTTGTGTGCTGGTTTGCTTTAGGAGTTTGGAGGCCTGCCATGTGATATACACTATTGTTACAGTTTCATTGGTTGACATGAAATAGTATCTGATATAAGGGAAGGAAACTTTCTGGCTTATTTCTTTTAAAGGACCTCATGGCTAGACAGTTGGTAAGGATAATTTTTATCATGTACAGAACTGGGAGGGCACACAAAGGCTTGTATGTCCTTCCACTGTGAGGGAACTAGCAGACCAGCAGCACAGACTTCAAGACCATCTGCCTGGGCACCCTGGACATCTGCTTGTGGACCTGGTCATTCTGAGGATCAGGCACCACTAGTGGGGGCAGGATTCATACAACACAGTTTCTCTCCCAAGGGCCAGTGCCATGTCCATTCAGAAGCAGACACACTGAAGGCTAAGTGCACGACCTTGGTCAAAGTTCACTGCTGGCACATTGGTCTAAGCCATGACCTCGAAGCAACGTCCAACTTGTCTGCAGAAAATCTAAGGCATAAAGTTACCTAGAGGAATAAAGTTACCTACTTCAAAATGAGCAGTGAGTAAAATCTGTGCTTGTTAATGTAAATAGCCCTAAAGATCTTTGTGATAATGAATGATTGCAGCCTGTGTCCATATAGATTTTCTGACATGATCTTTTCACCTGGCATGAGCTACAGGTCAGAGTGTGAATACAGGGTCATCTGTCATAGGCAGGAAAATAATTTCAGCAACATGAGAAAAGGAAGCCAAAAGACAATGAAGAGAAGGAGATGGGTTGGGGGCAGGAGGCAGCATGAGGCCTATAGCAGGTTTGGGTAGGGCAGGAATGAATGTTTAAGATTACTTCATGTTTTGCATGATAATTCTACTAAAATTAAAAACATTTGCTATAGATTATTACAATATGTATATGCTTTTTTTTTTTTACTTTGGACATGCCAACATCTAAATCCTAAAATAGTTAGTTAGGTAATGAGACTTTACATCATGATACAAATTGGACTTGAAGAAAATATTTACCTGCATGAAAAAGTGAAGTGCAAAGTGTCCCTGGCACACATTAGTTCATTGATATCAGCTCGCTTCAGACAGCTCTCACTGGAAAATGCTTACTATATATAGATTCAGTACACGTGTCTGAAACTCAGGTTGATTCTATAAGGATTTTATTTATATTTATTAGTAGTTTAGGGGTCATTTTAGAAGCATTATTCGTGATTTCTATGGCTGAAAATGCCCATTCAGCTGTGCAAATCATATCGACATCCCAACAGCCATTTTAGAAAGCCCCAAATTTACATGTGTCCAGTACGATCACATCCATGTTGCATGGGGGCATGGCAGAGACACACACAGGGCGTTACTCAAAAGATACATATGTGCATCTTATTTTAGACCAGCGCTGCATGTTGCTAGGTGATCCCGGACACGAAAAGGCATCAGAAACGTGCTCGTTTTGGCAATCTAGCACCTGTGGAGAGAAAGATCTCTCATACCCCCAATACTTTTCACTACACCAAAAAGCATGCCGGTCAAAGAGACTATTTTTGTGTCTGCTCCGCTGCTTCACTTTGCCACTTGCAAAATGGCAAGCTGGGACATATATGTGGCATCAGATAGATGTGTCCATTCTGAAACACCATCACGCACATGTCTATGCCATCCAAGCCGCTGCCACCCATATCAGACACGGGCACCTTTCTAAAATCGGTCAGAAACTTGCATGTCCCTGGCACAATTTTTTGTTTTTCTTTTCCAACAATGTTTATATGTTAGGGTAGACAAACATAGAAACATGATGGCAGAAAAAGACAACACGGCCTTCCATTTCAACTACAATAGTCCCCTTTTTTCCTTTAGAGATCCTCTGTATTTGTCCCATGTTTTTTTGAATTCAGATACTGTCCTTGCCTCTACCACCACCACTGGGAGACTATTCCACACATCTACAACTCTTTCCGTAAAGAGATATTTACACATATTACTCCTGAATCTATCCCCTTTCACCCTCATCCTATGCCCCCTCGTAGCAAAGCTTGCCTTCAATTGAAAGAGATTCTCCTGTAAATTTATGCCATGGAGGTATTTAAACGTCTCAGTTATATCACCTCTATCCCACCTTTTCTCTAAGGTGTACATATTAAGATCCTTAACTCTGTCCTCATATGCTTTATAATGAAGACCACTAACCATTTTAGTAGCCACCCACTGCACCGACTCCATCCTGCTCACATCCTTTTGAAGGTGTGGTCTCCAGAATTGCACACTATATGCCAAATACAGAGGCACTATCACCTCCTTTTCTCTGCTGGCCATTCCTCTCCCTATGTACCCAAAGATCCTTCTGGCTTTTGCCATCGCCTTGTCTACCCATTTAGCTACTTTAACATCATCAGAAACAATCATGTCCAGGTTCCGCTCTTTTCCTTGGATTTTTGCAACCCAAATTCATGACCATGCATTTTTTAGCATTAAATCTCAGCTGCCAATCTTGACCATTCCTCAAGCTTAGCTAGATTCCTCCTCATGTTATCTACTTCTTCCTGGGTGTTTACTCTATTGCAGATTTTAGTATCATCCGCAAAGAGGCAAACTTTACCCAATAGCCCTTCCGCTATATCACTAACAAAGATGTTAAAAATAATCGGACCAAGGACAGATCCCTGGGGCACACCACTGGTAATTTCCTTCTCCTCAGAGTGAACCACGTTTACCCTGTACCCTTTGTCGCCTCCCACTCAACCACTCAGTTTTCCCATTGCTTTTCTACATCCTCCAGCTGTTCCCATCCCACTAACGACTCATTGAGGTATTGTCCCATCCTGGCAAAGTTAGTTTTCCTAAAGTCTAAGACCCTTGCTTTTGAATGGATTTTATCAACCCTAGTCCTGATACTTAAGCACACCATCTGATGATCACTGGATGCAAGATGATCTCCTACTATAACATTGGAACATTTTCCCCATTGGTAAGCACCAAATCCAGTATGGCCCCTTTATGTGTGAGTTCTGCTACCGGTTGCCGGAATAGTTCTCTCTTAGAGAATCTAGGATCTCCTTACTTCTAGATTACACTTCAGCAGGGATGTGCCAATCAACACCCAACATATTGAAGTCACCTATCAGAAGCACTTCTCCTTTCAGGACAACACTGCGTATGTCTTCTATTAAATCTCTGTCCACTTCTTCTGCCTGTGAAGGAGCTGTATATCAGTCCAATGCAAATGGATTTTTCTTTCCTTCTTCTTAGGAGTAGCCTAGTGGCACTGTTCCCTCTAAGCTGTGCGCGTGTGCGCACGCACACACCTCGCTGAGTGAGCGCACATACTTTACAACAGAGCGCACAAAAATTACGGTTCTGATTCCGATAGAAAACAACACAGACATCTTAAAATTTAAAAGTTGTTATGTATTTACGGTTTTCACAAGTTCTACAATGTTTTCTAGTGCAATCAATGTGGTGTACATACTGTATTCTGATGTGTAGTCAAATTTTAAAGTATATAACTCCGAGTGTCGTTATGTGGCGCACAAAAATTTAACCTTCCTTCAAAAGCTGCACAGCTGATATTTTATGCGCACACAGCCTACAGAAAATTAGAGGGAACATTGCCTAGTGGTTAGAGCAACAGCCTGGCACCCAGGAGATCTGGGTTTGATTCCTACTGGTATTCCTTGTGACCAGGGCCGGATTTACCTTGAGTGAGGCCCTATGCCAACAAAAATTGTGGGCCCCCAGCAGGGGCGGCCCAAGGGGGGTGTGGGCCTCATTTGCATAAGGGGCCTCATTTGCATAAATATTTGCATAATGTTACCATATACTAACTTTTAGTAAACGTGCCTCTTAATGAGTGTATGGATAAAGAAAGACTAAAAGATTTCTACATTACTATAATCCAGTGCCAACTGCCAGACACATTAGGAACTACTACAAACACTGCCCATTTAGAACCCATAGCAAACCCGCCGTATCCTAACAGCACTACCAGGACTCACAAAGCACCATACTCTACCAATCAAAAGGCAACACTGCAAATATTAAACCAATACATTTCAGAGAACAACAATACATGACCTACTGGGGAAAGAGAACAAGTGGCAATGTCAAATAGGAATTATATAAACAGAACACCTCAGCTCAGTTACACATGCAGAACATAGACCATCACCAAACAAGTAATCACATTTTAGAAACAGGAAGACAATAATTAAACTGGGAATCCCAAAAGCCAAACTTGGAATGTACAACACTGTAGAAATAAAACTATACATTAATTTGCTCTTGTACTAAACAAAGCGCAGACGTTAATGATGCACATTTACCAGAGCTGACATATTCCAATTAATAAATTCAAAATAAAGAGATATTTTTCTACCTTTTGTGCATTTTTTTCAGCTGCAATTGCTCCAGCCACTTTCTTCTGGTTTCTTCATGTCTTCTGCTAACTCTCCATCGTCTGCTGTCCATTTGTCCTTTCTTCTCTCTTCTAGTTTTTTTTCCATTCTCTCTCTACATCTGCTTTAACATACTAATCTTTCTCCTTTTGCTCTTTCCTCATTCCTATTTCATCCACTCAAATTTTACCCCTCCATCCTCAATCCCCACTTACTCTCCCAATACCCGGCCAATTGTAGATTTTTTTATCCCTCCCACACAAAATATTTTTCCCTTCTCCATTTTACTCTTCCAGCCCCATCCCATTCTAATCCTCCCCCAACATCAGCTCCCTTCTAGTTACAGCCTCACCCAGCATCCATTCCCTTCTAGTCCCTGCATCAGCCCATTTCCAGTCCTAGCCACCCATCAGCCCATTTCCAGTCCTAGCAACCCCCCAACCCAATACCAGTCCTAACCCCCCATCACCCCATTTTCAGTTTAAGCCCCCCCTATAACCCATTACCAGTCCTAACCCCCCATCAGCCCACTTCCAGTCCTAACCCCATCAACCCATTTCCAGTCAGCCCCCCATAGCCCATTGCCAGTCCTAACCCCCCCCCATCAGCCCACAGCCCATTACCAGTCCTAACCCCATCAGCCCACCTCCAGTCTTAACCCCCCCCAGCCCATTTCCAGTCCTAACCCCCCCCCATAGCCCATTACCAGACAGCCCCCATCAGCCCACAGCCCATTACCAGTCTTAACCCCCCCCAAAGCCCATTACCAGTTCTAAACCCCCCCAACAGCCCATTATCAGTCCTAACCCCATCAGCCCACCTCCAGTCTTAACCCCCCAGCCCATTTCCAGTCCTAGCCCCCCCATAGCCCATTACCAGACAGCCCCCATCAGCCCACAGCCCATTACCAGTCTAAACCCCCCAAAACCCATTACCAGTTCTAAACCCCCCCCAACAGCCCATTACCAGTCCTAACCCCATCAGCCCACCTCCAGTCTTAACCCCCCCCAGCCCATTTCCAGTCCTAGCCCCCCCCATATCCCATTACCAGACAGCCCCCATCAGCCCACAGCCCATTACCAGTCTTAACCCCCCAAAGCCCATTACCAGTTCTAACCCCCCCCCAACAGCCCACAGCCCATTACCAGTCCTAACCTCATCAGCCCACCTCCAGCCTTAATCCCCCCAACCCATTTCCAGTCCCAGTCCCAGCCCATTTCCAGTCCCAGTCCCAACCCATTTCCAGCCCCAGTCCCAGCCCCCCCAATTACCAGTCCTACCCCCTCCCCCTCCCCCGGCCTAAAGTAAAATTTAATTTAAAAAAAAAAACCTGCTGGCTGCCGCCGCGGGGCCCCCTCTGCTGCCGCGGCAGCATGGACTGACCCGCGGGGGCCCCCTCTGTAAGCTCGGTCCCTCCCTCCGTGCCTCCGTGTCTCCCTCCGTGCAGGCTGTGAGAGACGCGAAGGTAGACTGTCTCCTTCGCGTCTCTGTTAAGCCCGCAGGGGCTGATGGGAAATTTCCCATCAGCCCCTGCGGGCTTAACAGAGACGGGAAGGCAGAAGGAGACAGTCTGCCTTCGCGTCTCTAACAGCCTGCACGGAGGGAGACACGGAGGCACGGAGGGAGGGACCGAGCTTACAGAGGGGGCCCCCGCGGGTCAGTCCATGCTGCCGCGGCAGCAGAGGGGGCCCCGCGGCGGCAGCCAGCAGTTTTTTTTTTATTTTATTAAAAAAAAAAGCCTAACTAGTTCAATTTTTGTGGGCCCTTTGCAGCTGTGGGCCCTACGCCATGGCGTACATGGCATATAGCTAAATCCGGCCCTGCTTGTGACCTTGGGCAAGTCACTTTACCCTCCATTGTTTCAGAAGAAAAGGCCTGGCAATCTACTTCCGGTCATACCTTGTCAAGAAAACCCAGGGGCTGCTGGGTCGCCAGGAGTCACATTGACTTGAAGGAAGAAAAATTTTAACCCGCAGTACCTCCTTGCTCCTTTTTAAGTCCTGTAATTCTATAGCTTTAATATTATTTTTTACATATAGTGGCACTCCTCCTCCCCTTCTTCCTACCCTGTCTTCCTGAATAACGTATAACTCAGTATACTTACATCCGTCATGGTTGTCCGTGAACCATGTCTCTGTAACCAACATTAAATCCAAATCAGCCTCTTCCATTAAAACCTCAACATCTGGGATCTTATTTCCCATGCCACGGGCATTTATACACACCGCTTTCCGGATGTTGCCCCTTTTACCCATTTCCACAGAGGTATTTAATCTTTTACTTACTTGCGGGCTTTCTTCATCCATCCCCAATTAATCTAATTTAAAGCTCGCTTCATTAAGTTAGTCAGTCTGCTGCTGAAGACACTTTGATCCCTCTTGGACGGGCTGATTTTAGGAAAGCATTTACACGTGCCCACTTTCTCTGCTGCCCTTCCCATGGAATTTCAGATGTTCTGACTTGTGTCCCAGATTTGCACTTACATGGCCCTTTTAAAATGTGCCTTCACATTTAGTCTAGCTTAGTTTATTTGAATTTTGATATACTGCCTTTAGGCCCGAAGAGATGTTTTGAACGGGTTTATAATATAAAAACATCAGACAAGAAGAAAGAGAAAAGAGGTTGCAATATAATCAAAAAAAAGAGAGAGAGAGGCAAGGAAGAGGGGGGTGGGGAAGTCCAGCACTAGCAACAGAATAAAATCAAAATAAACATAACAATCTCTTATGTCTCAACAAATACGGGTGACCTACACGAAGCAGTGGGTACACCCCTAAACAAAGGTATGGGGAGGGGTGACCTGCACGGAGCAGCAGGTGCATCTACTCTTGCCACCTTGCTGGGCAGACTAGATGGACCATACTGGTCTTTATCTGCTGTCATATACTATGTTACTAGTCCAGGACTGTATTGAGAAATGTGCCAAAGCTAGGGTAAAAAAGTGTGTGTGTGTGTTGGGGGGGGGGGGGGGGGGTGTGGATATTTAGCAGCGGCGGTGGCTAATGCAGATTCAATGGCTAGCAGTTGCCACTGAGATCTAAACCTGGATATTCAATGCCAGGGTCATATCTGGGCCTTGGCATTGAATAGCCGAGTTGCAAGATTGCCCGGAAGCTAACTGGGCAGTGGTGATATTCAGCCATTGCATAGTTAGCTTCCACTTTGAAAGTTAGGCCAACCCTCGTTGTACCTTACTTTCACTGCTTTGCCATAACCAGGCAGCTGCTCAGTATCACCGCTGCTCAGTTATGGCCGGCTGCCAATCCCAGAATGCTCTGCTGCTAACTGGTTAGCATTGGGGATGCAGCGGCAGCCCCTGGAGATATCCCGGATAAGGGGATTAACATGGTTAACAGATCTGCTAACCATGATAACCTTTTGATATTTCCCCCATCTTTATATTTATTTTTTTAGCTGTTTTTATATTCTGCTTTACAAACGTGTCAAAGTGGTTTACATGTTACCAAGTGAACACAATTTCAAGTTACATGGTACATGTTAGAATGAACAAGAGGTAATGGTGAATAAATGTTAAGGAAACAATACAATACAGGAGTGAATAGACAAGGGACATCCAGTCGAACTATACGCAACATGTGGGCTGATGTAATAAAACAAAGGCATAATTGGTGAGAGGGAAAGGTTAGCGATACAGTTTGAATTGTCCGGGATGGCTGGCGGTGCAGGTGGTCTGGTTATCTGTGCTACGTGATATTTCCACCAAAGTACTCGATGAATAGGTGTATTTTCAATTTCCTATGGAATTCCTGGAGGTGGTGCGTGGCCCAGATGGTATTTGGTAGTGCGCTCCATAGGCTTGGGGGCGTAGTAGGAGAATGCTCTGTTTGATGCAGAGTGGGAGCTCTTCCTGTTAGATGGCGGTATACTTAGGGTGAATTGTGTGTTGGCTCTTCGTGCTCTGGCGTTTGTTTTCTGGATACGAGATTGTAGGTACTCTGAGGAAAGGTTGTGGTATGCTTTTTAAATATGGTGAGCAGAGCCTTGTATTTGATACTGGTCATGATAGGAAGCCAATGCAGGGTTTTGAGAGCTTGGGCTATGTGATCATGTGCAGATGCTCCATGTAGGATCCGAGCGGCAGAGCTCTGGGCGAGTTGTAGAGGGTGGATTGCATATCCTGCTAGGCCTTGAAGGATGATTTTGCAGTTGTCTAGGTGGGGGAGCACCAGGGCCTGGAAGATTTAAATCTGTTAGTTTGTTTCAGTTCTCAAGTGCTGGAGAGTAAGTTCCAAATGTTTTGGAACCAAATCGAGAAAAGGCACTTTCTGTAGTGATGTCAAGACGACGACTGTAGATGGTGGGAAGTGGATGAGAGGAGTGATAAGGAATTAATAGAGCAGCTAGGTATAAAATAATATTGGAATGCAAAGCTGTATGAATGATGGTGTATATCTTATATGCCATTCAGAAAAGAAGCAGAAGCCAAAGGAGAGCTTTCAATGTGGGGGTGATATGGTCAAATTTTCCAGAATTTGTTAAGAATCTGACAGCTGCATTCTGAAGAACTTGAAGACGGTTAAGGATTGAGGTAGTCTTTGGTAAGGAGAATTACAGGGATCTAGGTGGTTTAGAATGAGAAAAGGCAATTATTTTTAGATAGTTCAAGTTTAAATAGAATTTTATAAAGTGGATTTTCAGAGAGAGAATATTGAGGGGGTCATATTCAAAGCAATTTAACTGGTTAGCAGACCTGTTAACTGGTTAAACTGCACTCTGTGGGATACTCAGAGGCGCTAAGCTTGCTACCCGGTTTATATGCTCGACGTTCTGGGTGTGGCACTTGAGTTAACCGGTTAGTGGAGATATTCAGCCACTAGCAGCTTTAACTTAAACTGAATAAAGTTAGGCAGACAAAAGGCCGGCCTTACTTTAGCTGGTTTAGCTCTCTGGTGTAGGGGGCCTCTGGGCCACAAGGGCCACTATCTCACCCTACACAGAGGAAGTACACAGAGACCAATTTCTCAGCAATACTCACGAAATCTTTATTACAGGATATCCTTTTCTCAGCATAAATTCTTCACACACAAATTCTCTAACATAGTCACTTACAGGTACAAGGTAGCTACTATATAGGGAATAGACAGAAGAGAAAGGTAAATGGGGCAATTCAGCACATTGTCACCTTCATGGCAGGGCTCAATAAACTCTCCGCTTTCTGTTCTGTCCTGGTCTGTTTTTTATACAGTTTTTTTCTGAAAGGTTGGCAGAACAACAATGATTAGTTCTCTTTCTACAGCTGGGTTTCTCTTGGTACTTTTTCTGCACAGGATTTGGCACAATTTCACTTTTCCCAAGGTTCAAGTTAGCATAAAAACATCATGTCACCTTAGGGTTACCAACTTTTTCACCGAGAAAAACCCGACACCTGTGGCTCGCCATGCTCCACCCATTCTCCGCCCCTAGTCCCACCCCTGCCACGCCCCCAGCCCCACCCACAAAAATTACCGAGGATACGTGTAGGCTAACTTCCTTGGTCAGATAATAATTAAACTGGGAACCCCAAAATCCAAACATGAAATGTACAACACTGGAGAAATAAAACTATAAAGTAATTTCCTCTTGCACTAAACAAAAACGCAAAGATGTTATCAATACACACTTCCAGACCAAACATATTCCAGCTAATAAATTCAAAATAAAAAGTATTTTTCTACCTTCTGTTTGGGCGTTTTATTTTTCAGTTGCAATTGCTCCAGTCACTTTCTTCTGGTTTCTTCGTGTCTTCTGCGAGCTATCCATTTGTCCTTTCTTCTCTTTTAGATGTTTTCCATTCTCTCTCTATTTCTGCTTTAACATACTGATTGTTTCCCTTTTGCTCTTTCCCCCAATTCTTTCCTTATTCCTTTATCATCCATTTAAATTTCACCCTTCCATTCTCAAGCCCCTCACTCTCCCAATACCCAGCCCATCATAGACTTTTCTTCCACACAAAATATTTTTTCCCCTCTCCATTCTCATTCCCCATCTATTCTAGTCCTCCCCCAAAATCAGTTCCCTTATAGTTCTAGACCCACCCAGCATCCACTCCCTTCTAATCCCATTCTCCCATGCCCCACATCAGCCCATTTCCAGTCCTATTCCAGCTCTTCATCAGCCCATTTCCAGTGCTAGCCCTCACATCACAGACCATTTGCAGTCCTAGCCCCCCCCCCCCAATCACAGCCCATTTCCAGTCCAAGTCCCTCATCACAGCCTATTTCCAGTCCTAGGCCCCCCACCATCACAGCCCATTTGCAGTCCTAGCCCCCCCCACCATCACAGTCCATTTGCAGTCCTAGCCCCCCTAATCACAGCCTATTTCCAGTCCAAGTTCCCCCTCCCTCCACCATAGCCCATTTCCCGTCCAAGTTCCCCCCCCCCCATAGCCCTTTTGCAGTCCAGGTCCCCCTCCCACTCACAAACCATTTCCAGTCCATGCCCCCCCCCCCCATAGCCCTTTTCCAGTCCAGGTCCCCCTCCCCATCAAACCCCATTTCCAGTCGTTTTCGCCCCCCCCCACATAGCCCTTTTACAGTCCATGTCCCCCTCCCCATCACAGCCCTTTTCTTTCCAGTCCAATGCCCCCCCATAGCCCTTTTCCAGTCCAAGTCCCCCCCCCCTTCACAACCCATTTCCAGTCCAAGTCCCCCTAATCACAGCCTATTTCCAGTCCAAGTTCCCCCCCCCATAGCCCTTTTCCAGTCCACGTTCCCCCCCCATAGCCCTTTTCCAGTCCAGGTCCCCCTCCCCATCACAACCCATTTCCAGTCCATGTCCCCCCCCCAGCCCTTTTCCAGTCCAGGTCCCCCTCCCCATCAAAACCCATTTCCAGTCCCTGTCCCGTCCCCCCCATAGCCCTTTTACAGTCCAGGTCCCCCCCCAATCACAGCCCGTTTCTTTCCAGTCCAAGTCCCCCCCCCATAGTCCTTTTCCAGTCCAGGTCCCCCCCCCCCATCACAACCCATTTCCAGTCAAACTCCACCCTCATAGCCCTTTTCCAGTCCAGGCCCCCTCCCCCCATCACAGCCCAGGCAGTCCTTGGCCTCCCCCCCCATCACAGCCCAGGCAGTCCTTGGCCTCCCCCCCCCCAAAACCGCGGCTGTCTGAGGCTTTAGAGGGAGCCGGGGAAGCCCGCGCGAGGCCCCGGCTCCCTCTGAACAGCTACCAGCGTGAAGAGCCTTTTCCTTCACGCTGGCGGCTGTTCCTGTGAAGCCGCGAATGCTGGGAAAGGTTAAAGGGCATTGCCTTTAACCTTTCCCACCAATCGCGGCTTCACAGGAACAGCCGCCAGCGTGAAGGTAAAGGCTCTTCACGCTGGTAGCTGTTCAGAGGGAGCCGGGGCCTCGCGCGGGCTTCCCCAGCTCCCTCTGAAGCCCTCCGGGTTGGGAGAAAAGCCGGTTTTTTTGCTCTGGCCGCTCCTGATCTTGTGGCCAGAGCAAAAAAAACGGCTTTTCAAGGGCCGGTTTTGCCTCTGCGCCGGCAGCCGGCCTGGCCATGGAAAAACCGGCCAGGCCGGCTGAAAACCGGCCAGTTGGCAACCCTATGTCACCTTCCCAAAGCCTGTGTCTAGTCAGATCTTACTCCCTGGTTCCCCCTCATGTCTCTTTCTTGTTTCATTTTGTGTTATCTGGTTTCCTTAGCAAAGCACACAGGATTAGTAACATTTCATTTCACTCTCAGGATTTTCTCGTGCCGTCAGCAATTCATTCTTTTCTTTTCTTTTCCCCTGATTCTTCTGTTGGCCTAACAGTGGTCAAGGGTCCAGGCAGGCCTGTGGCCTGAATCTAGGCCTGCCTCACAGGCCTAGCTACAGAGGCCCTGTCCTAGCCTGTCCCGACTTGGGTCCGATTCCCAACACAGGCTAGTGGCTGAATATCGCCACTGACTGGTTAGCTAAAATGCTAACTGGACAGATATTCAGTGCCAGTGGCTGGATATGGCCCTGGCATTGAATATTCAGGCATAATTTAAAGTGACAGTAGCCAGCTGCTTTAACAGCACTGGCCACCTCCATCGAATAGCCCCCCCCTCTAAGATTTTTAGAACTTATGACATATGCCTATTAAATGTTAGGGAAGCAATAGTTGTTTAAGGTGAGTTACATTCAGGTACTGTATGTATTTTCCTGTCCCCAGAGGGCTTACAATCTAAATTTATACCTGAGGCAATGGAGGGTTAATTGGCTTGGCCAAGGCCACAAGGAACATCAATGGGATTGGAACCCTAACTTCCCTGGCTCTTAGCCTACTGCTCTTACCACTAAACAATTCCTCTGCGCCCAGCTGGATTAAAAATCACGTAATCAGCATTCAAAATTCCTGCCAAAACAAGAAGATTTGGCAACCTAGCACGGGAAGTGTGAAATAAAAAGACAAAGGGGCTACATGCGCATTTTAACACTTGCTCGATGTTTGCGACGACACCTAACGTGTGGACGTGACAGCGAGTTAATTGACCATCTTGCAGTAGAGTGGCAAGTGGGTGGAGTATGGGGACGGGAAACACATTGCCGATTAGTACGAGAGCAATTGCCACGTGCTCTGTAGCAATGGGGCAATTAGTGTGGGTGCATCTAATGACCTCTGTGGGTATCGTTAGATGCGGCTATGTTAATTGTGCCACACATTAGCATCTGCATGTTTTATTTATTTAACTGATTTTGGTATACTGTTTTTCTACAATGACTAGTATGTTATCTGCCAGCAACATACTAGTAATGACCCCGACAGTGACCATGCATTAAAAGCGCACATTAAGTGCACAACCTTAACAAAATTTAGCAAAAGGGCCCCAAAGTCCCCTAATACCACTGTTATGCTGGTTCTTCCTTCAATGGCTTCCACTGCCTATATGCTATCAGTAGTTAAACTCACCCAAAAGCCACAATTTAAGATTTTTAGCAGGATTGAAGAGTGCCAGGGGGCAGAAGGGGGGGGGGGGGGAGATGTCTCTTTGAGAATGAGGGGAAAGGGCCAAAATACGGCAGCACTGCCTCTTTGAAATAATGTCAGGTCATGGTGTTAGCAACAAGCAGGATCCTTTTTGGCCTATGAATTTGGCACTTTCAAAAACAGGTACTCTGGGGTAGAGGTCGAGGAGGGCTGGGAGGGTACCGACCGACCTCTCCCTTTACGCTTCCTACCCATCGAGGAAAAGCATGCAGCCACGGTTAGTTGGATATTGCCATCTTGAAAAGGCTCCACCCCCTTTAGATTCCTTTGTGGTACGTGTCGCCCGGGACCCGATGGAGGGGGAAGAACACCGAGCTGCTTCTGTTTCGGAGTTGGGTGACTCGACGGGAGTTTCGGCTATATCTATCTCCCCCTTGAGTCCGGCACCGAAAATCTCCCGACAACTCCTACCTGAGAAGTTCCTGGAGTTGGACCTTCCCTTGGATAAAGGTGAAGTTTCAGGCTTGCGAGGGTCAGGCGTGGAGGAGTGTCAACAGCGGGAGAGTGCAGCTTTAGAGCAGCATAGCCCAGTTTTGGGCTCTACGCCGTTGAGTGGATCTAACATGGGTCGAATTGTGCCTGTGTTATTTGGAGACCGGTCACTAGCGCCTATGGAACTTCCTGCCGTAGCTGTGTCTTCGGCTGTGTTTTCCTTGCAACGTCCTAAGAGTTTTACCCTAGAAGCCATTTGGCAAGCGATTGTTTCGTTGGGAGAAGCTTTGGTTCCTAGAATTTCTTCGCTGGAGTCCAAGGTGACTAATACCGTTTCTTTAGTGGAGGATTTGGAACGGCGTGTGGTGGAAGTTCCTTCTGAAGAGGAGGAGGATCGAAGAAGTATTGTGGAGTTGGCTGAACAATCTGATGCTTTCAGGAAAAATTTAACTTTTATCCAACTAAAACTGGAACATTTAGAGAATACTTCCAGAGCAAATAATTTAAGGATAATAAATTTTCCTAAATTGTCTACTGTTTCCCCTAGGGAGATGTTTCGTCAATATTTAGTGGATGTTCTGGGGGTTGCTTCGGAGCTTCTTCCACCTATGGTAAAAGTTTACTATTTACCTAAGATTAAATTGCAACCTGATTTATCTCGGTTGGGTGGGGAAGGGGAACAGGGGAAGTTGTTAAATGTTTCTGCATTGTTAGAAAAGTCTGATTCGGAGACCCCAGTTCCTTCTACTCTCTTAGTCACCTTTGCACTGTACTCTGATCGTGAATGGTTTCTAAAGCTTTTCTTTAGAAAACGTAACTTATTGTTTAGGGGCTTGATGGTTCGTATCTATCCTGATTTAGCGAGAGAAACACAGAAGCGCAGAAGGGATTTTCTTCTTCTGCGTACTGGAGTATTGCAATTGGGGGGGCTTTTCTTTTTGAAACACCTATGTAAGTGTTTGGTTAAATATCATTCTGTTTCTTATGTTTTTTATGATCCCCCTCAAATGACTTCTTTCATTAGTGCTAGGAGGTCTGAGTCCCCTGCTGAGGGTCCACCTGTACTCATTTGAATTGATATCGGGTTAATTGTTGTATCGCTTGTTGTTTTCTTTGGATGAGAATAAGAATAGTCCCCCCCTCTATCTTCTTTTTGTGGTGGGCTAGTGTGAGCAAACACTTTGTATTTTTGCTTTTGTGGATTATGATGTTTCTTCTGTTGTTATTTGCTTGTGTTGTTGCTCTATTTCTTTCAAGAATAGTTTGTAACTTTCTTGGATTAAATTGTAAAATTTTTCATAAATAAAAAACAAACAAAAAAACCCCAGGTACTCTAAGGAGTTGCCTGTATTGTTCATGCCTAAATCCTGGGACTCTCCACTAGTATATCTATATAAAATATGCAGTTTAATACTCAGGGATGCACATATACACACAAGTAACTCAGTAAGTACTGGGACATTAAGGTCTCTATGGATTAAATTTAAAACGTGGGCAAAATTCTGTGTGCACATTTTTTTCATGGAAAATTTTCCTTTCTCAAAGGTGCTGGAAACTGACATATTGGGCAAGCATGTGTTGTGTGAAAACTGTGCAAACAAACTGACGTGCAGGCTTTTGTACATTTTTTACCCTTCTTTTTCCTGATCCATAAATTCTTCCATCTGACGACAGCAGCAGATTCGGCATTTTTCTAATCCTTCTCTTTATCATGACCTACTTCCACTTGGCACCGTAACAGAGGACTTACCTATTTCTAGGAGGGATAGAAAACGGAAAATTCTCATGAATTCATGGGAAAATGAATGCAAAAACTGATGGCCGTTGACATGGCTCTTCAAACTGTGTGGGTGTCCTACGGTGAAAATGAGATCATCTCTCCTACCTCTAAAAATAATAAAGGTGACATGTATAGTTTTTGTATTTTTTTGCTTCCAGTGCAAAGATATTACTTTTGCATGATGGTACGCATCATGTTCTCCCTAGATTTACTTCAGTTGTTGTTTTTCTTGAATAGATTGTAAGCTCTAATGAGCAGGGATTGTATTTTATGTGTGTCTATACAGCACTGCTTATGCCTTGTAGCGCTATACAAATGATACATAGGAGTAGTAGTAGTCTATGAATTGGGAGAATTAAAGCAGTAAGTTAGCTGCAGCCAGCTGTATGGATAAAAGAAATGTGGTGATTTTTGTAAAATGTAATGGTTTTGGAGTTTTTTTTTTTTTTTTTTTACTAATCTTCAACATGAAAGTTCATTGCAGTACAACTCAAAATATAAACATGTGGAGGGGAATTTTAGAAGGGATGTTCAAGTGCAATCTGGGACATCTAAATCAGAATGTCTGAAAAAAAAAAGCAGCAGGCATTTTCAGGTACAGACACAATTTCGCAAATGTGGATGTTGTTCAGCCAAAACAAGCACTTTTCAGGTGCTTGGAGCATCGACTCTGGATGTTTCTGATATCAGGTGGAGATGTCGGGGTTCCTGGGAATCCCTTGGCCACGCCTCCACTACTTGGGTGCCCTCACACCAGGGATGTCCCCAGAGTCTGCTTCTAAAATGGCTCTGGAACCGTCTCTGTGTTTTTGGACATCCCTAGGCCCATTTTTGGCTGTCTAAAGCACGAATAGGGTTTCTAAAATGACCCACATAGTGAACCATCTTCCATCTGCCAAACAAAAATGCCATTCCTCCCACCTTCCATAGTACCTCAAACCATACATATTCTCTTCAGATTGAATAAACGGAAGAATCACTGGTGGCCTCTTTTTGACTGGGATCCAAGTTCAGGGTCTGAACTACGGGCCGAGGGCCATCTCTTCTTGGCCTTTTGTCTGACTGAGAACCTGTACAATATGGGACAGTTAAAGTTCTGTCATTCAACCTCATCGGGGACACGATGATGTAGTGATATCATTGCTAAAGTAGAAGGATTAAACATCTTGCAAAAAAACGAAAACTAAAAATCTTTCCTACATTGTGATGCTGTGGGGAAATGCACAGGAGATAGAATTTTCTAATAGCAAAGCAAGATAATCACTGTATAATTAATAAAGCATAAATCTTTTGACTACATTTTTGACTGATGCCAGCTTAGGCAGGATTTTAGAACCATATTTGTTTCTGAAACATAGTTGGTATAATCCTAAATTGTGTGCTGTACTAATCTTCCCTAAGATCAAGATCAAAATATTCATTTGCTGTTGTACAAAATGCTTTTATAATTGCGTCTCATTTGCTAGGTATGAACACACTATTTTCAAAGGATCTTCTTTCTGCTTAAATGTTTAATTTCTACACTTTTGATTAAGAAATTCATACTTCAGATGTTTCTGTTTAAAATATTTGATTTCTGCTGTATAGCTTCATCATTTTAAATATATTTTTTCTACTTCAAAGTGGGAGACTGTTCAGCTGTTTGGATAGTTGAATTATGAGCAATCCTGGGAGGAAACGATCAGTTTTCTTCAGCTGAGAAATGTGTGTTTACGGTGACACTCCCACACCTCTGCCCTCTCTCCCAGACAACCTTGGATCTTGCAAATGCAGACGTTTCTATGTCCAGACAGTGTATAGGACCGATGACTGTACTGATTTTATGCTGAGAGAATAGGACTATACATATAAAGAGAATGATCAGACCAAAACAGGTCACCCACTCTCTTGAGGAGATACAAGCTATATCTCTTGCATCATGATGGCTATTCATAGCGCCTTTGTTTGTACCCTGCGCAGAGTGTGTCTAATGGTAAGTAGTAAATAAATATAGATATTTTATATTTAATAACTAAAATCTGTATAATAGCTTACAACACCCACTTTTCAATCACAGACCCTGTTGTCTTTACCTTATCTAAGAGCATTTGAAGAATTTGACCTGTCTAGGAGGAATAATTTGAATGTAGATGGAGCATTTCATTAGTTAGGGGAAGCCCAGCCATTGATTGATATGGCTTTATAGCTAAGAAGCAGGTATAATTACCTTTAGGAAAATGGCTTAACCGCACTTGAGCCATCATAAACTTTTTTTTTGCCACATGTAAAATATTTCTTAGGTCAAAAATGTTCAGATATGCATCCACTTATATAGATAAAGAATTTCCCAGAGCTATAATAATGGAATTCAGATAGCATAATAAGAACATAAGAACTGTCATATTGGGTCAGACAAAAGGTCCATCAAGCCCAGTGTCCTGTTTACAAAAGTGGCCAATCCAGGTCACAAGTACCTAGTATATCCCAAAAATAACCAGTTCCATGCTACTTATCCTCAGGGATAAGCGGTGGGCTTCTCTCACTTAATAATAGTTTATGGAATTTTCTTCCAGGAATTTATGCAAACCCTTTTTAAAACCACCTACAATATCTGTTTTTACCACATTCTCCGACGAGTTCCAAAGCTTAATTATACATTGAGAGAGAGTATTTTCTCCTATTTGTTTTCAATATACTGCTTTGTCGTTTCATGGCATGTGCCCTACTTCTTGTAGTTTTTGATAGAATAAACAACCGATTGGTGTTTACCCATTCCATTCCACGCAGGATTTCATAGACCTCTATCATATCTCCCACTTCTGCCTCTTCCCCAAGCTGAATATATATTGCTCCATCATATTTGTCCTTTTCCTTCAATACCTGTTGTTGATCGTGATCTTCACACAGTAACTCCTCGTAGACACTGATATTATTAATAGTTAATTATATTTAATTATTTTCAAACCGTTAATTTTTTTAACTTGGTACAGGACTATACATATATTGCAACGAATATTCCATTCCAGCTTCATATTACAAAACATGCATTGTACATCTCATATTTAAGTTTAGAATGTAATGCAGCAACAGACTTTCGGGCCGATGCAGAAAGCGGGCACTGAAGTCGCACACTATCAGCTTTTTATGCCTGTTTGCAGCGCACCGATAGCGCAAGACTTCAGCACGGCTGTGCAGAAAATGGACTCATATGCAAATGAGCCATGCATTAAACGGTGCGCAAAATGACAGCGTAAAACTGGGAGAGCAAGCTATGTGCACAAGAAATCAGTGCTCGTTTGGCATGCTGTCCTAGAGAAATGGGCACCGCATGGCTAATTTGCATATCAGCCCTGACAGGATTTTCATGGCATTGCTGGAGATTGCGGCATTGGGAACGGCCCCAGATGCCATCAAAATACAGTTGGGGGCAAGTGCCCCGACAGAAAGTCACTCCCTGGTGGTCTAGCAGCCCTAGAACCTCCCCCCACTCTACCATACTCCAATTAAAAAAAAAAAACCTAACCTGGTGGTCTAGCGGCCCCTGAAACCCCTCCCGGTATCTTTCAATGTGGGACTACCACCTAGGTGTTCCCGCTCTGCCATCTTGGAAAATAGCGGCACCTGGCTCTACATGGTGCATCCTGGGATGTGCTGGGTGAGAAAAGCCTGCCAGGATGCACCACATGGGGCCAGGCGCTGCCATTTTCCAAGATGGCAGACCGAGAGTGGGAGCGCGTAGGTGGTGCTCCCGCTTTGAAAGATACCGGGACTGGGTTCTGGGGCTGCTAGACTACCAGGGAATGACTTTTTGTCGGGCAACCGGCCCCCAACAGTATTTTGATGGCATCAAGGGCTTTTCTCAATGCTATCAAAATCCTGTCGGGGGCATGTGCTAGAGGTTTAAGCCACCTCAGACCCAGGCGTAGAGAGAGTGGCGCTAAAGCTGGTTGCAAAATCCTCTATGCCTGTCTCTGCATCAGGCGCAGAAATCATTTGCATACAGGATTATAAAGTATAGCTCATTTGCCTGCAATTTAAATACATTTAAATACTCGTGGCGTTAATTAGGCACTAGTTTTTCCATCGCCATTTACACTCGCGTCCATCTCTTTTCTGCATTTGACATTAGCTTAAATGTGCTTAAAGTGTGTTTAAACGTGCCATTTTTGGTGCTTAAAGGCCATGCTAATTTTCTACATCTGCCTGTTTGGGGAAATATAAAATCTTGAAGTACAGCAAACTTTCCATTCATATTTCCATTCACACACCATGCATACTTACTTAACAGAAGAAACACTCCTGACAGCTTTAGCTTAATGCCATATTGTGTCATAATTAGCTTCTTTCAAATAGTCTTTAATCTTCTGCAGCTGAAGATGGCAGAATCTCTTCCACACAGAAATATTCCTTGGGCTCTTTCCTGTGTGTTACCTGACATCCAGTCTTTCTATGTGCATCCAGGCTGTCATCTGTTGCAACCATATCTTCTTCTCCAGGAGGAGGCTCATCTATCTAGCATGTGAGTACACAATACCAAGCTGTAAGCAAAGCAATCTGTATGTCTCGGAGAGGACATTGTATGGAATATCACAGCCCAGTAGCAATCTCTCTCCCACCATAGGGTAACTGAGTCGTAGTCATATTCTATATTCTCTGATGGATCCCCTTCCACAAAGAGGAGATCTTGGTATGCAGCAAGAATTTATGAACTATGTTGTCCTCTTCTACCCAGCATCCGCTACATAAGTTGTTGATAGTTATCTCCATTTAGTATGCTTAATATTGTCTATATGACAGTGATGTAGGATTCTGAACTGAATCTCTCTAAACTTAAGAGGTATGTTTACTAAAAAGCATGTTGGTAGCATGTAGTTTGGCCATGAAACCAGCACAGAGGCACATGCCAGATTCAGGGGGCATGTGATTCCATCCCCCTGCCATTAGTGTATTGCTACTGGGTGACACTGCAGAACCCGGCACACAGATTCACCTAACTCCACCTACCGAGGTAGCATTAATGCAGCTCTGCTAATGGCAAGAATTACAGTTAGCGCATGCTCCTAAAGCCGGGCTAACCACGATGCACTGTCAACACCCATGTTCCACCTTCAACCTGCCCTGTCTCTATTCAACCACATGCTAACCTAATGAAGGGCTGGAAATGTACCCTCAGAAAATGCACACAAATAGACTGGAAGTGAGGCTGATCTTGAATGATTTTCAGGAAACTGTGTTTGTGAAGAGCCTTGATCCAATTCTTTTTTTAAAAACGTTTCAAGCGATATTGTGGAAGTGCTGTCAGGTAAGGTTTTCCTTTTTTGTACCTGATACCAGCATCTGCAATAAAATATACACCCAGGAAGGCTTACACAATAGAAGGGGGATCTAATGAAGCGTGAAAAAAGATTGAGAATTTGGTAGCTGAGATTTAGTGCAAAAAATGTAGGGTCATACAGTATATTTGGGTGGCAAAAATCCAAATGTGTGATACAGTATAGGGGGTGAAATACTTTCCACAAAAGAAGAGCAGGACCTGGGGGTGATTTATTTCTGATGATCTTAAGGTGGCCAAACAGGTAGGAAAGGCAATAGCGAAAACCAGAAGGATGCTTTGATGCACAGGGAGAGAAATGGCCAGCAGAAAGAACGAGGTGATGGTGCCTCTAGATAAGTCTCTGGTGTGACCTCATTTGGAGTACATGTGCAATTCTGGAGACCAACTCTTCAAAAGGATATAAACAGGTTGAAGACTGTGCAGAGGGTGGCTACTAAAATGGTTAGTGGTCTTCATCATACAGCATATCGGAACAGACTTAAAGATCTTAATACAAATACTTTGGAAGAAAGATGGGAGAAGGGAGACATGATAGAGACATTTAAATATCTCCATGGCATAAATACCCAGGAGGACAGCCTCTTTCGAATGAAAGGAAGCTATGGAACAAGGGGGCATAGGATAAAGATGAAAGAGAGTAGACTCAGGGATAACTGTAGGAAAGATTTCTTTACAGAAGGGATGGTGGATGTGTAGTATATCCTCCCAGTGGAGGTGGTAGAAAAGAGGTTGTTGTTAAGTGCCGTTGAGTCGGAGTCGACTCATGGCGACCCTCTGGATAGCTATCCTAAATTGTGTTCGGTCTTCAGTCAGGCGGCTCATTGTTGACAGACTGGTACCCGTAGCTGCTGTTATTGTATCTATCCATCTCATTGCTGGCCTTCCTCTTTTGTGTTGACCTTCTATCTTGCCAAGCATGATGTCTTTCTCTAATGATCTCTCTTCGCATGATGTGTCCAAAGTATGAAAGTCGAAGTCTTGTCATCTGAGCTTCTAAAGAAAGCTTAGGTTTGATCTCTTCTAGTACCGACTGGTTTGTTCTTCGGGCAGTCCATGGTATGCACAGTATTCGCCGCCAGCACCATAACTCAAAGGCATCGATTTTCTTCCTGTCTGTCTTTTTCACTGTCCAGCTTGACAGAACATGCAAACAGGATATCCTGATAGTCATGGGGGACTGGAACGCAAAAGTTGGCAACAAAGAAGAAGGCAAAGTAGTTGGAAAATATGGACTTGGCAACAGAAATGAAGCTGGAGAAAGACTGATAGAATTCTGCAAGACCAATGATCTATTCATCTCAAACACCTTCTTCCAGCAACACAAGCGGCAACTGTACACATGAACTTCACCCAATGGATTGTATAAAAATCAAATTGACTACATCTTTGGAAGTCAACGATGGAAAAATTCTATAACATCAACAAAGACAAAACCTGAAGCTGACTGTGGTACAGATCATCAACTACTAGTATGCAAACTCAAGCTAAAGTTGAAAAAGAGCAAACCACTCATGAATGCAGAGGACTGTATCTGAATTCAAGAAAGCATGGGGCAAACACAGAGGATCTCTAAGGTAAAAGAAGTGATTGCAGCTGGTATGGATGTGCATATTGGATAGGTCATATGGTCTTTATCTTCTGTCATTTTTCTGTTTCTAGAGAGGAGGTATCTTCTATTAACACTAAACATCTAATGGCAGTCATGTGGTGTTGAAGGAAAAAATATTTGATCTCTTGTTGACTCATGCGACAGGATGTGTGATTGGGGGTGGGGGGGCTTTAACCTTTCTGTGATTCCCATGGTTGATAATTTGGGGAATACTCATGTGGGACCGCTGTGATGTGGACAGTGTATTGAAATGATTTGTGAGGAGACTTGAAGTAAAAAAAAAAAATACAGCAGCAAAGCAGCTTTGCCTAAAACAGAAAAATTCCTTTCTACAAACAGCTACAAAATCTGAACCAGTAACTTAAGCAGCAAAAAATGTTATATAATAAAAATAGCCCCTTTTTGAAGAACTCTCAGGCAGAGAACTTAAAGTAAAAGCCACAGAATTACCTTGCTTAAAATTTATTTATTTATTTTTATTTATTTAACATTTTTATATACCGCTTTTCAGGATTATCAAAGCGATTTACAGAGAACAGAACAATGTTTACTTGGAACAATAAAACTGTAACTATTCACATTTAACAACTGATAGTTCTCAACATTTACAACAATTTGTAACTATTTACAATAGGCTGAGGTTTGTGAGGTATCTAGTCGAAAGGGGGCAGGGTTTTACAGGAGGGGTTGAGTGGTTTCTAAAGTGTTTTCTACAAATAAGTGGGTATTTAGGTACTTTCTGAAATCAGTGATGTTGGTGGTTGTTCTCAATTGGTATGCGAGAGAGTTCCAGAGTGGAGGAATGTAGAATTTGAATAAATGTATGCAAGTTTTATGTAAATAGCTCTAAAAACAACTGTTCTATATAAAATGTTAGTTATATGTAAACCGCCCCGATCTCTGGAAGGGGCGGTATAGAAAAATGTAACAAATAAATAAAAACAAATAAATAAATATTCTATGTAGTGCAGATTGTGAGAAGTGGGTAGGGATATTAGCAGTTGAGAGGGTGTCCTGGTGTTGCTTCCTCCTTGAACGATTGTCTGGGACTTGTTTGATTATCACAGTTAGGCATCCAGCTGACTTGTTGTGCAATATCTTGAATGCTAACATTATGGTCTTGTATTTTATTTGAGATCTGATGGTAAGCCAGTGAAGGGATCTTAGGATGAGGGTGATGTGATTGTGTTTCTTTGAACCTGTGATCAATTGGGCTGCTGTGTTTTGAGCCAATTGTAGAACTTGGGTTGCGCATTTAGGTAGGTCTTAGAGGATCAGGTTGCAGTAATCTAACTGTGGGGTGATTAGTGCCTGGCGGATGGATCGGAAGTGGTTCTGGTTGAGTAAGGGCCATAGATTTTGGAGTATCTTCATTTTGTAGTAGGTTTTGGAGGCAGAATGAAATCCTTCTGCACCTTTATCACCGCAGCTCGCACTGTTGCCCACAATAATATATCGACAAAGTCCCTTCCAAGATTCTGTAGTATTAGAGGCAAAAGAACATCAGTGATAGCAAAGTATCATTAAGTTTTAAGAAATGTGTCTGTTAGGCAAGGTCTCTAAAAGCGGATGTATATTTATCTTTCTAAATAATAGGGATCTCCTCTTTGGCACATTAAGACCTTTCTTATTTAAGGGCATTCATCATCGCTGCCATTACACACCATTTGATCCTATCTAGATTCCTGCAATATCACACACACACACCTCAGGCATACACAGTACATACCACTCTGGCTTCCTGAATATCCATACAATGCATATCAACCCTTCCACTCCAATCCCCCAAACCCCCATCTCCCACCCTCCTCACATCCTTATCCTATACCAATCTTTCATGCCTGTGTTGCCATTCACCTACCCATCAGCAACAATCCCTACCAGAAGGCATGACCCATCCCGTCAATACAGCCTCTGTCTATTCAAAGCTCTTTCACCCAGGCATATTTCACATGGGCCTGCAGTTGCAAAAGAAGCAGCAGCAGCCTGGAACAGTTCATTCTAAAAGGGGAATCTGAAGGGAGCCAAACCACACAACGGTACCAGATAAGGGAGCATGTTGTGTAGGTCAGGGAGTAATCTCAGCTGCTTCCATGGAGTTTCCAGACAGTCTCCTCAGCTGCATGCCTTTCTTCTGCATGTTGCCATTTAGGGGCTGATGACTGGACCTCCAGTCCCCCTGCTGCAGTCAAGGAGATTCCCTTGACAACCACCTCCTTCAATGCCTATGCCACTGCTCACACTATAAGTGTTTTAGCAGTAGATCTGCTTATGGTAAAGGCCAGTCTTACTGGATAAAGCCATAGGTAGTGGATATTCTCTGCAGCTTGCGTGTGACCACTTGAAATTCTTTCCTTTTCGTCAAGGTGGCCTTTCCTCGTAGGGGATATCCTTTCATCTACTTTACTATTTTTGTTGCTCTTCTCTATACCTTTTCTGCTATATCCTTTTTAAGATACTGCGACCAGAACTGCACACAATGTTCAAGGTGTGGTTGCACCATGGAGCGATACAGAGGCATTATAAGATCCTTGGTTTTATTCTCCATTTCTTTCTTTGATTCCTAGCATTCTTTTTGCTTTCTTGGCCACCGCTGCACACTGGGCAGAGGGTTTTTAGCCTGGATTCACCTCTTCAAGGCTACTTTTGGATCCTGATTCACTTGGTCTCCTGTGCTGCAGCTTTGTTTTCTTACCATTTCCCTAGACATATCCTGGTCCCCAGATGTTGTGCTGTCTATCTTGATTAGATTGTACGCTCTGGTGAGCAGGGATTGTCTCTTATATATCTCTGAACAGTGCTGCATATGCATTGTAGGGCTATAGAAATGATTAGTAGTAGTAGTTGTAAATGAAATGAAAACAAGCAAATAAAAATGTACAAGCAATATACAAACATACACTGAAACACAAAGGTATGCACATACATACAAACATGCTCACAAAGATACACAAAGAAAACACAGACACAAGATACACACACACACAGAGGTAACTGCATGCACACACTCGTGCATGCACACACATGTAATTGCATGCACACACTCGCACACGCAAACATAACTGCATGCGCACACGTGTACGCACACACATGCAAATGTAACTGCATGCACACACACACACACAACTGCCTGCATGCACGCACGCACGCACACACACACACACACATGTAACTGCAGGCACACACTTGCACGCACACACACGTAGAGGAGTTGGAAAGAATTCTATGAGCCATGCTCTTCATACTTTTTCCACTTGTTTAGGGATGATAGTGATTAGTGCCTGATTAGCTTATGGAGTGAAATGTCCCTGTACAAGTGCCCTCTGATACATTGACTGAAGGCGTGCTATTATCAGAGATTTCGACATCTTGTAATATTCTGCTCTTAGGTCATAGGGTCCTGGGGTGTTACCTAGCTTGAGACTTTATATTGTCTTCTCTGTATCTCTCTTATGAAGTAAGGGGATTGTTAATGTGTTCTAACCGGACTTGTGTGATTTGAGGTATATTTAGCCCTCACAAGAAAGGGTTATGGGAGGTGACATCCCTGCCTTCGCTCTATAAACATAGATTAGTTGTTTACTTCTTCAAAAAGTAAAAAGACCATGGCACAGGCAATGAAGCTACAATGTTGCACTTTTAAGACAAATAATAGAAAATATTTTGTCACTCAATATGTAATCAAAATCTGGAATACATTGCCGGAGGATTTAGCAAACGCTGTTAGGAGTGGAGCAGTAGCCTCGTGGTTAGAGCAACAGCCTAGTACCCAAATATTTCTGTGCTGTCTTCATAAAAGAAAATCCTGGAGAAGAATCATGCATGCCTGACAAAGGTAATGAGGGGAACGGAGTAGATCCCATTCATGGAAGAAAATGTTTGCAAAACTGAATGTGTACAAAGCCATGGGACCAGATCAGATACATTTGAGGATACTGAAGGAGCTGAGGGAGGTTTTGGCAGGACCTTTAAAAGATGCGTTTAACAGAATCTTGAAGACTGGGGGAGGTAGCATGGGATTGGAGAGGGGCTGATGTGGTCCCTTTTTGCAAATGTGGCAACAGAGAAGAGTTGGCAAAATACAGGCTGGTAAGCCTTACCTCCGTGATGGGAAAAGGAAATTGAGATGCTGTTGAAAGAAAGGATAGTGGTTTTCCTAGAATCCAATGGGTTGCAAGATCTGAGGCAACATGGTTTTACCAAGGGAAGATCATAACAAATGGGTGACCAGAGAACTAGATCAAGGGCAAGTGATGGATGTGGTCTATTTCGATTTCAGCAAAGCATTTAATACTGTCCCTCATAGGAAGTTTGTGAATAAACTGAGCAACCTGGGAATTGATCCCAAGGTGGTGAATTAGATCAAGAACTAGTTGACTGACAGACTACAGAGGTCTGTAATGGTCAATGAAATTCACTCTGAAGAAAGGAGGGTGAGTAGTAGAGTGTCTCAGTCCTGGACTGATACTGTTCAATGTCTTTGTGAGCGATGTTGCCGAAGGATTAAAAGGAAAAGTTTGCTGTTTTGTAGATGACACAAAGATTTGCAATAGAGTGGACACCTCAGGGGAAGTAGACAATGCGAAAAGAGATTGACAAAAATTAGAATGGCCTAATGCTTGGCAATTGAGATTTAATGTAAAGAAATGCAGAGGGATACAGTTGGGATGCAGAAATCCAAAGGAGCAGTATGTGATAGGGGGAGAGAATCTGGTGTGTACGGACCAGGAGAGGGACTTCGGGGCGATAGTGTCTGAGGATCTCAAGATGGCGAAGAAGAGGGCCAAGGTGGTATCCAATGCCAGAAGGATCCCAGGCTGCATATAGAGAGGAATAACCAACAGGAATTAGTGCCCCTGTACAAATCGTTGGTGAGGCCTCGCTTGAAGTATTGTGCTCAGTTTTGGAAATCGTATCTTGCAAAGGATATAAAAAGACTTGAAACAGTTCAGAGGAAGGTGACTCAAATGATATGGGGCCTGTGACATAAGGCAAATGAGAGGAAACTTGAAGACCTAAATATGTATACCCTAGAGGAGAGGAGGAACAGTAATGATGTGATAAAGACGTTTAAATAGTTAGACTATTAATGAACAAACTAGCCTTTTTCAAAGATGGAGAAGCTATAGAACTGGAGGACGTGAAATGAAGCTGAGAGTTACTGCAGAGGCTTTATACTTAATGTATGTTAGTTTAGTGCTAAGTGCATGGTAAGCGCAAAAACCTAATGCACTTTAGTAAAAGGGCCCATAAGGTTGTTGATGAATATGGGCGCAGGAAGTTGCAATTTATGTATATTTGTTAGACCACCCTTCGCTAGGACCCATCAGGGCAGTGTACAGACCAGAGATTGCTGAATGACACCAAAATGAGTATACATATAAACTTATGAGTATATATACTTAGCGTGGATTAAACAAACATCAGGGCACCTGCATATACAAGTGGAAGATTTTGGAAATCTGCACATCTGCTTGGAACTGTTTAAGGAACTGTCCTTCAGAACTGAAACTTTTCTTAATTCAAGGTGTTATTTCAGTGCCAGAGAGGTGAGCACAATTCCACACTCGAGCACACCTTCAAACTCCAGGCTCAAATAAGAAGTTAGTTGAGAGCTATGTGTATAACTGTAGACTGGCAAATTGTCGAGGATCTGCATGTAATGCCATTCTAGACTACCCCCAAAATCTAGGGCTGCCTTTACCTGTGGGCAAAGGGGGCAGTTGCCCTGGGCCCGTGAATAACAGGGGCCCAGCTGCCCACAGGTAAATGCAGGCCCAAGCTCAGGTTGCTGAATTGATTGGTACTTATACACTCTTCTGTGTCCAAGGGCAAATAGGGCAATCCACTATTGGCCTGCATTCGGGCGCGCCATGTCAACGCTTCAGCAGTCATCTACATAACTTAAGCAGCTAGAGGGAGCCCTCAGTGCTATGCAGGACAGACAGCCTTGCTATCCTTTGCTCTGTCCATCCCTTCCTCCTCAAACTGCTAGGTCCATGCAGCTGCACAGAAAAGATCAATGAGTTCCATGTAGCGTGCATATGTGGCATACTGGTGCCTTGTGCTGTGGTCTGCAGCTTGCTTGCCTACCCTCTGCATAGACAGCCTCAGTAGTGGAGAGATCCAGTCAGGCAGAGGCAGGCAGCTGTTTCCAGTCTCTTCCCCCAGGAGAGGGGGCCATGCCGTACTGCCAACTGCCATGCAGAAGTCAGGAGAGAAGTGAGGTGAGGGTCAGTCCAGTGTCCAGCAACCAAAGTTACACCTGGGGGAATTCTGCGCAAAAAGTTTGAAAATGCTGCACACAGTATTTTAAAGTTCGGCAAAATTAAGCATGCGTTATTAATACATTTTTGTGCAGAATTCCCCTATTATAGAGCTTAACTCTTCCTTTAGATCTGAATTTTTTCCTGCCTTTCCCCCTTAGCTCTCTTGCTCCCAAACCACTCGTTGTCCCTCCCTGTTTTCTCTCCCTCTAACCTCTAGATCCAAGCCACTCTCTGACTCACCAGAAGCACATCTCCAACCCAGCCACCTCCCAACTCACCAGCAACCCTTCTGTCCCAGCCACCCCTCACCAGCAGCCCATCGCCTGCCCCAGCAAACCCGCTGACTCATCAGTAGCCCATCTCGAGCCCCAGTCAGCTCCCTGACTCACCAGCAGCCCATCTCCAGCCCCAGTGACCCCTCCTCGACTCACCAGCAGCCCATCTCCAGCCCCAGCAACCCCCTTGACTCACCAGCAGCCCATCTCCAGCCCCAGCAACCCTCCCAACTCACCAGCAACCCTTCTTCTGCCCCCAACCAGCCCCTTGACTCATCATCAGCCTTTTCCTGCCCCCAGCCATCCCCCAACTCACCAGCAGCCCTTCTCCTGCCCCCAGCCAGCCCCCTGACTCACCAGAAGCTTTTCTCTTTTGCTCGATTGCAGCAATACAACTGTGGGAGCATTTCCTTTTGCTCCTGTGGCTGTGCTAGCTTCTGACAGTGGCACCCTGCTTTTCAAAAAGTCAACAGAAGCACTTCCTGTCAGAAACAGCGGTGTTGGTGTCAGAAGCTAGCAGTCACGGGAGTAAACAGAAATGTTCCCATGGCTATGTTGCTGCTAACAGTGAGGCAGGATCGGGCACTTTTACAGCTTGTGTGACTGATCCTGCCTCACGATCAGACTCGCCAGTGCCTGCGCAGAATTCTACACAGGTGGGGAATTCTACACAAAGTCCAGGCCAGTTAAAGAGGAGCTGGATAAGCCATGGACCAGCCAGCAAGGACACACACGCACAGGCCAGTTCCATCAGGTGTGAAAGGGCAACAGGCTACAGGAACTTGGGGATTAGGGTAGCCTCAGGCAGGGAGCAAAAAATGGAAACTTGGATTAAGATGTCTGGCTAGGGTATTTATTTTATTTATTTATTTAACAGCTCTTATATACCGCACTTTTATCATCAGCGCGGTTTACATTTTAACAACTTTGTACTTAATCATAAAACATATGTCAAGTTTACAAGTAACAGGGTATGAAAAACATGGATAACTGGGGTTAAAATAATATAAATAACAGATATTTACAACTATTTACAATAGTTGTAAATATCTGTTATTTAAAGGAGAGCAGGGATTTGAGAACGGTGGGGAGATGTGCAAGGAGGGATTAGGGTGTTGAGTGGGAGAGCAGGAATGCATAGATTACAGGGAAGGGAAAAGCGAAGGTTGGGCAATGGGACAGGGAGGAGGGGGTGGGAAAAATAAAAGGGCCCATTTTCAAAAGTTTGCCCAGGGCCCCATAAGTGGTTAAAGTAGCCTTGCCCAAATCATACTCAGAATAGCATTTAACCCTTCTAAAATTGCCTCCTGTGGTAAAATTTATAAAAGCGATATAACTTTGTTTTCTGATTTTATACTTAAAAGACCTTTATTTAGTGATTTCCATTGCTATAGCATTTATTGTGCTATTTTTCAGGTTATTTCAGATTAATGACACATTTTTTGCAAATCTACAAACCTTGTAAATGCTGCTTATTCTGGTGGATATCCGCTACATGCCCTGATCCTAAGCGATTAGCATCAGGCCATGTCATGAGTGGAGCGGAGGCGACACCCTTCGTTAACTGGGCAGTGATGATATTGAGCCGCTGCCCGGTTAGTGACCTATGGGTAAAGTCAGGCGTGGCAAAGGCTGCCTTAACGTTACTCATGAAAGCTATCCAGGCAATGGCTCAATATCACTGTTGCCCAATTAGCTTTCGTCTTCTGCGATGGCGCAGATAGTCAATGTCAGCGGCTGGATATTACTCTGGCATTGACTATCTGGGTTTACAATTCAATAGCTCCATTTACAATAGTTTCTCCCCCACAGTCCCGGTACAGCTCTGTATATTCCTAGCACTCTTCCACCCACTACTTAACATAGCGCCTGTATCTAGTAGAACTTTCTACTCAAACTGGACTGGTCTGAGGCCTGATTGTGGCGGTCATGCCAGCAGCAATGTGTTCTGAAGGCACGTAGGATGGGAACTGAGTCAGCCCATGCTCCACATTACCCAATTACATTACACTGCAGAATTCAAAATTGCATGGGACAGACACAGTGGATCCCTTTACAGCAACAGGATAAAATCAAAATAAACTGAACTATCTAATTTCTCAACATACAGGGGTGTCCTACACGGAGCGGTGGGTTCACCCCTAAACAAAGACATGGGGAGGGGTGGCCTGCACAGAGCGGCAGGTGCACCTACTCTTGACATCTTACTGGGCAGACTAGATGGACCATACTGGTCTTTATCTGCTGTCATTTACTATGTTACTATGTTACCCCTTTTAGCTTCTGCATGCAATAGAGGACCTAGGAGCAGAGTGCAGACTGGCTTAGGCCGCAGCCTGCATGCTTTCAAACTGTGCTGCTGCTGCTGCTTTAGCCAATGCTGGCATCGCAGTCAGGTCTCAGACAGGCCTCAGTTTTAATAGAAAACATCTGCAGAGTGGGCGCTGCTAATCAGACACTTATGAATCCTAGGAAGCTCAGACTAGAGGGATGTGCCTAGAGTTGGAACCTGCAAATTCCTGACTTTCACTGATACGAGTATGTTAAAATCAAATCTTACTGTTATTACACATATGAATAGGAATACAACTCTAAGGATGAAACCTTAAAGAGAGAGCTATATGTTGGGATATATATTTTGGACAATGAGACAAGGTTTCAGGAATGCTTTCACTGGAAAGGCAGATTGAAATCCTAATCAAAAATGTAGGAATGAAACTCTAGTATGACCAGGTTTCAGGCTGGAAAGAAAGTTAGGTTCTGTAGGAGAGAGAGCTGCACATTCTCTCTTTATTATCCTGCCTGAATTTTGGCCTTGTGACAGAGAAGGCGGGGTCCCTTCAAGCTGGGCAAAGCTAAACTTCAAGCCATAAACTCAGTTAGAACCACCGAGAGCTGAAATCACTTAGAAATATTGGGTTATGGACCTAGCAAAATTATAATGTCTGGTGATAGAAACACTTCTCAACAAGAAAGGGACTTCAGGACTTGAATGTTAATGAGAGCAATCACCTGGACTGGATGGCATACATCCCACAGTGCTGAAAGAACTAAAATATGAGATTGCAAAACCTACTATGAGTAATCTATGAACTATCATTCAAATCATCTGTAGTACCTGAAGACTGGAGAATGTCCAATGCAATGCCAGGTTTTAAAAAGGGTTCCAGGGATGATCCGGGAAACTACAGACCAATGAGCCTGATGTTAGTACTGGGCAAAATGGTTAGTAATGTTCAAACATCTGAGTTCTCTGTAAACTGCTTTGATTCACGAAAAGCGGTAAATAAGCACAAATAAATAAATAAAGAAAGAAGAAGATTACTGAACATGTACATAGTCATGGTTTAATGGGAGAAAGCCAACATGGATTTGGCTAAGAAATGTCTCGCTTTACTATTTTTTTTTGAAGGTGTGAATAAGCAGGTAGATAAAGGTGAGCCAGTTGATATACTATGGCTCGATTTTCAGAAAGCCTATGACAAGGTCCATCATGAGAGACTCTTGGGGAAATTAAAAAGTCATGGGATAGGAGTCAGTGTACTATTGTGGATAAGGAATGGGTTAAAAGATAGATAGAAAGCAGATGGGTTACCAGACAAAAGGAAAGATGCTCCTTCATTTGTTGTGGTAAAGAGAGGAATCCAAGAAGACGACGACTGAGTGAGAGGCCATGAGGAACTCTCTTGGCCATCCTAGCAAAGAGGGGCCCAACCCTATACTTGAAGGGAGCATCATTCCATACGTTAAGAGCTTCCGTGATCGGCTACCTCCCCCGCCCCCAGGGTTACAGTGCCCCAGGAAGAAAGGAGGAGGCAGCATGGATCTACCCAGACCACAGAGGAGGAGTGCCAGGCTAGGATCCATGAACTGGAGTAATGAGGAACTGCTTGGCAGACTAATCTTGATCACAGAGAGAGTGGCTTGAACAGGAGCATCCTGAACAACCCACAAATAATGTGGCTCTTTCAGAGAGATAAAATAAAATATGTGCAGCCCAGGGTCACCAACCTTCCCTCCTCTATTCCTCTCCTTCTGCATCCGCAAACAATTCAATCTCCAGCTACCAATGCACAGCATGCTGAAGACTCCTGTCACCTGGATGCCAACATGGCTGCCTGGACATGATGTTCTGGTTGTTTTCTGTACCCTGCACCACCTAGGATAGGAAATTGTATTTCAGGCACTAAACAGCAGCACAGGAAGACAGATGGCATGGGGGCAGAGTGCAGACATTCATTTTGCTCCCCTCCACTGCCTTCCTTATCTTAGGGGCTCTGGGTACACTCAGCAGATTTAGCAATAGAGGAAGCTCAATTTACCACTTTCAGTCCTTTGCCAATACCATGGCACCACTCCCAAAATGTCATCACCCTATACAGCGACCTAGTCCATCTAGTGCTTGGGTTGGCCTTGCTTGCTGCAGAATTTTGAAAACTATGCTGCAGGAAACTGGGGGGCTGTAGTTATATCCTTTCAGGGAGTAATTTAAGAACAGGGCATCTATCTAAAATTTCCCAAAAAAGGACATTTTCTTTTAGCTATTTTATAAAAGTAACACAGGCACCTATATGTATTAATAATCAGGATCCTGTAATGACCCCCAGAAGTGTACAAATTTTCTTGTGGAAATGATTACCTGCTCTGGCAAAAAGTGTAAATGTACTCCTGTTCTCTGTGTGTACAAGTATATTGTACCAAATACATGCATACATTGCAACTCTGCCCAAACTATGCCCCTGGGACTGCCTAGATGCAGATCGCATAAAAGTAAGAGCTTCTTTCAGTGTGCCTACGTTTTGTGCATGTACACACCTGCACAATTTACCAGTCATTTTCCGTCTAAAACCTGTTTTGCCTGAGGAAAAAAACTTTATAAAATTAGTCCTCAATGTGTACTGCATACTCATTCTTTTTTTTTTTTAGTTTTATTTTCCTTTACAAGAAACTTGCAATACTCCATCCAAAGGAACAGGGCTTTTTTTGAGGGGGTATGTGGTACAGGCAGGGCCGTACCGAGTGTAAATCATGCCCTGTGCGACTTGTACATCGGGTGCACACCCCTCCCCCCCCCCCCCGTGGCGGAAGAGAAGAGGTGCGCACGATGTGCAAGTCACTGGCATACTAAGCAGATCTGTCCCTCCCTGCAAGAGCAAGAGCAGGGAGGGACAGATCTGCTTAGCATGCCGGTGAGAAGGCTTAAGGGGCGCATTTTAGCTGTCTTCTGTTGCCTGCCGCCGCTGAGAGAAGAAAAAGTGGCAACGGCAGGCAACGGCAGACAGTTAAAATGCGCCCCTTAAGCCTTTGCGCCCTGTGCAGCCGCACCGCTCGCACAGGGCTAGGTAGAGGCTTCTTTTTCATTGTCTGCTAAAACTGGCCCATGGTCCTCATGTAGTAATGAACAAGCCCTGCATGAGAGTACCGGCACTTTTTTCTAGGAAAAATGTACTGCAAAGGAAAAATCTTTTACAGATAGAAATCATTATTAAGCAAAGGTAGCAAATACTCCCCATCCCTCCAACCATTTACTCAACAAATACAATGAAAGATACAATCATAATCCTAACCCTTATCTGTATTCTCACATTCCCCGACCTGTCTCCAACCATTTCCTAGATGGAGTCCAAACACTCATAAATTGCAACAGTTTATCATTTCTTAGTACAGTTAACTTGGACATCAAATATAGTGTGCCTATATGATTGTAGACTTTCCCCATCTCAGATGGGCCCACTTACTTCCAAGTAGCCGCAACTTCCATTCACGCAGCTATGATGACTAGTGTGACCTGCTTGCCGTTCCTAGCATACAGGCCACTGACTAATCCATTCAATAAACACATGCTTATCGTCTTTGGTAACTCATATCTCAATAACAAAGTAACCCGGACCAAAACCCTATCCCAAAATTCTTGTATCTTATCTCCCTCATTGTGAGGACCCCTTCTCAAAAATCTTTTCTAGGTGAACCAAGGTGTGGTACTACCAGTATAACATCTTATAAGAATTCTCCATCACACTACACACCTTCAACATCCAGCTCTTGCTCAATATCTTTCCATTTCTTCAGAGGCTGAGGCTTTTGATTGTTCACCTCTATTAAGGCCACATAAGATACGAGATATACTGCCTCTGGCACTTCCAGATGAGACCGCTTTTTCAAGGGAATGTTCTTCCCCTCAAAACATCGACCCCTACTTTCCCTATCAAAAATGTCTCGCCTGAAGAAACTGAAATTCCTTAGTAGGATTGATGATATACTTCTCCTGTACTACTGTAAAGCTACCGAGGCTATCCTCATCTTGGAACTGTTCCAGACACGTGAAGGGTAATTTTTGAAACTCTTGTGCAGTTCTTGAACGTTGCCATGCATGTTATTTGATGCATAAAGATATGCCTCAATCTAGTTGTAGCAGTTAACACCCGCTTTAGAGCAAGCACAAGTGCCCGTGCCTAGATTTGTCAGAAACACACATGACTTATACTATTTTATCACCTACATGCTTACACTTAGGCCCCACCTATGCTCTGCCCAAGCCACAGTCCTATGCATGCCCATACTGAAAGCACACGCAGTGGGACATATGCATGTCCCATTGCGTGTACTTTACAGTAGTACAGGTATCACCATTGACCGCTCGCTAAACCTACAAGCTCACATTAACAATAACTCCAAGAATGCATTCCGAAATCTTGCTGTTATCCAAAGACTAAAACCTCTCCTCAGTCAGGACCACTTCCGCACAGTCTGTCAAGCACTCATAACCCCCGTTCTGGATTATTGTAACTCCCTCTATCATGGTCTTCCAACACAATCCATCTGTCCTTTGCAACTGGTTCAGAACACTGTTGCCCGTGTCATCACAGGTTTGCCTAGATATGATCACATATCTCCACTCTTACATCAGCTACATTGGCTTCCAATCACCTCACGTGCCAAATACAAATCTGCACTTACTATCTTCATCTGCAGAATCTCTACAAGAACTGATACGTGCAAACTCGGGCAGCAGACCTAAGAGGCAGAACACCAGAGACATCATACTTATTCCTAGCTCCTACACTAAAGCAAACAACTCTACTACAAAGAGAGCTTTTTCCTTTGCTGCTCCCGCCATCTGGAACTCACTAACAGAAAAAATCAGAACTACGTCTTTAAAGGACTTCAGTAAACACCTCAAGACCTTTCTCTTCACCGACCACTTCAAAGACAATACCTATCTCTCCTTCCGTACTTCACAAGCATAAACTACAGATAACCCCGTTTGTTATATTCCAATGTACATAAGTTATGCCTCTGGGTAAATCCCGCATGCTACCTGAATTTTCACCATGAGTTCTCTGTAATTTATTGAGTTCTATGTAAACCACTGGGTTTTCTTTGCAAGGTATGACTGGAAGTAGATTGCCAGGTCTTTTCTTCCAAAGCAGTGGAGGGTAAAGGACTTGCCCAAGGACAGCCAGTGGGAATCAAATGCTGATCTCTCAGGTACTAGGCTGTTGCTCTAACCACTAGGCTACTCCTGCACTCTGCATACAGAATAGTGATCACCTAAATCATGCTCATATGTACCCATTCATGTGCATAAATCCTTTAGAATAGGGACTTATGCATATTTCTAGAGCATAACTTTCCACATGCATTTTATAGAATCATCCTCTTAAGATCCTTTTGCTCCCATCTAGAGTACATTGGGTCCCTCTCTGCTGGGGTAAAATTAATGTTATATTTGAGTGCAGTGAGTCCCCTTCAACACCATCTGGCGGACTGCATTCTATATCTTAAGTACAGGGATTATTTTAGAAGCCCAATTCATTCTTAGGCTATCCAAAAACGGGCATACAGATGTCCAAAGCATGGAGACGTCCCTGGGGCCACTTTAAAAAGTGGTTTTAAAGACTTCCCTGGCATGAGGACATCCAACTTGGAATAGGGGCATGGAGTTAAGGCTATTAACATAATCATTATTATTGAGCATACTTGACTACTGTATTATATGTTGATTAAAAGGAAAGTGGTTAAAGAAATTACAAGTTGCACAAAATATGATTGCGAGGTTTCTGCTAGGTGGTAAGAAAAATGAAAGTGCCTGGCCATTGCTAAAGAAACTACACTGTCTCCTTATTAAGGAAAGATGTCATTTTAAGCTTCCAGCAATAATTTTTAAAGCACCCACAGTAAATAAACCTTTTTATGTGAAGAATAGGTAAAGAGCACTTAATTCAGGACATTTACTTCCCTCCTCACAGGCTAATCTTTTGGAAATATCAGGGGTGTCTTATCCACATGGAGCCAGATTCCAGTAAGGGCATGTCTGGGCCATCTGGACAGCCACAAACAGGATGGGCCCATTAGGATCTGATTCTGCACTGCAAGAGCTAAATGTTCCCGTGGGTGCAGGATTGGGACCTGGGAGACGGCCCGGTGTGCCCCTGCATCACCACGGGGACATCCTTCCCATGGCACAACCTGCCAGCTACCTTGGAGCCCCTGTTTCCCCACCACTTGACCCAAATGGGGGCAGCCAGGGCCCAGATTTGGTGGCGGGGACTCACCCTACTCATTGCTGTCGCTGTTGGGGGGCTGAGGTCCAACGAAGAAGCACTTTACCACATGTAAAACAACAACCCAGTCTAAGCGTGGTAGGAAAACACAATTTATTAAGTAAATCTTCAACAGGGGTATAGATATTCAACCCCACCACTGGTAAACTTGCTGCCAACCTAACACAGCCGTGTTTCGGCTATGCCTTCTTCAGGGGTTCACTGGCATACTAAAACCATAAAAACAATATAAACATAAAATAGATAAATAAATAAATACTTATATACATTAACATAAAACATCACATATACAAACATACATTAAAACAAATAAAAACCTGGAACAATATCAAAACAATGTTAAAACACGCTGCTTCATGAAACAATCATCACCTAATATGAACAATACCATAAAATCATTAGCAAACAAATAAATATTAAATAGATAACCAATAAACGAATAAATAAAATGATATATCAATATATAAATGCATAAATAATTAAAAGATGAGTCTATAAAAACAAACTGAAGGGATGTGACATGTCCAAAGTAATAGACAGTATAGAATTAATGACTTTTAACAAACCGTTGCTGACAATCCCTCTGACAAGACATCTTTTATTGTGCGTTTAAAACTAAGGAAAAGGAAAAAAGAAAGACATCAGATATTTAAACTAAGCACCTATCTGGATAGATAATATCATGCATGCATCATAAGCTGCCTTAATATTGTACATGTGAATGAAGCAGGAATGATCAAGTATCTCACACAAACGTCACTTGAACTATTTCTACTAAAGAGTAGAGACTGATTAACTGTATCTCAGTTGATATTTTAAAAAAAGGGGGGGGGGGGACCATTATCTTCCCTTAAAACATAATGCTATTCTCAGCTAAATCACAGATTTAGAAACTTAGTATGTGTATCATACTGAGGAAACCGAAGAAATATGGATACCTTTGTGTTACATCAGACCGGGGGTAAGTAAGTTATTTTATTTATTTATTTTATTTATTTATTTATTTATTACAGGCTCTTATATACCGCTCTATTCAGAATCAGCGCGGTTCACAATATAACAACATACCATAACAACTGGGATTTCGAGTTACTTCTATGCTGACGATATCTTCCTGTTGCATCACACCTCCTCATCCTGTCCTGATATATCTCCTTTAGAAAATTGTTTGTCCTCTGTTTCTTCGTGGCTTTCTTCTAACTGCCTAATCCTTAATGTAAATAAGACTGCTGCAATCTGGTTCCCCCACACTTCCCCTACACCCTCACTTGCTCCATCACTTGCAGGCTCTACCATAAATGTAGTTCCCAAGCTTCGCTACCTTGGAGTCTTCCTTGACAGTGCTCTCAGTTTTCATGATCATATCTCCCACATTTCTCGGTGTTCGTTTTTATGTCTCCGAAAAATCCGTGCTGTTTGCCCCTTTCTGTCCACTCAAGCCCTTACCACTCTTCTTCTCTCTTTAGTTATTACCAGAGTAGATTTCTGCAACACTATCTTCGCCGGTCTCCCCCAAAATCAAAAACATCGTCTTCAATTGATACAAAACACAGCTGCTCGCATGATCCTCCACGCTTCCCCCCGCGACCATGTCACCCCTCTGCTATATCACCTTCATTGGTTACCACTTGACTACAGGATATCTTTCAAAGTTCTCACCCTAACTCACAAAGCCATCTATCACTCAACACCTGCTTATCTTTCGGATCTACTGACTTATCATACCCCCTCACGCAGTCTTCGATCCATACACATCAACCGTCTTCATCTTCCAGCACCCTCCAAAGCTCATCTGCAATCCACCAGGAAATCGGCCTTTTATTATTTAGCACCCTCTCTCTGGAACTCTCTCCCCACCAACCTCCGTACAGAAGAATCCTATCCCAAATTCCGCTCCCTTCTCAAAACTCACTTCTTCTCTCTAGCTTTTCCCTTCTAACTCTCCTTTCCTCTGTCTTTTTTGGCTGCAATCTGGATATCTATTCTGCTCCTCTTTCTCTCTCCTTCTATCATATATTGTAACTTTTATCTTTCTTACTATTGATTTTATATTGTAAACCGCCTCGATGTTGTGGGAGGCGGTATATTAAATGTGAAATAAACAATAAACAATAAACAATAACAACAAACTGTTAGGTTTTACAGAGAACCGCCGGCATTATCAAAGGCATAAACCGCCCGCAATATGCTATAAGGCAATTTTATTCTTGCACTAACCATTCAAACTCATAAAGTCACCCCGTTACACTTTCAACGTGGCTATCCTGTTTTTCACAAAGGCCCACTCTTGCATCCATCCTTATGGGAACTTCTGCTATCTTAGTTGATTAGTTGAAAATGTGGGTTGTTACTTTGATTTAACACACTCTTTTGACCAACAGGTTTCATCAGTAGTTAGATCAGGTTATTTTGCATTCAAACAAGTTCGATCCATCAGTAAGTTCCTTGATTTCCAGGCCGAGCCCAAAACTCTTGGGATCCAAAATTCTGACTAAATATTCCTATCAAATGGTATATGATACATGACCATAGCAGAAGGAAAATCACTATTAGAACATATTGAATAATACGGTACAATTTTCCTGAAATATGCAAAAATTAACCAGGCTGCAGAATGTGGATTAAAAATTTAAAGTAGGCCTTGAAAGGGTTAAGAACATTAATCCATTCATTAGTATTTAGTCACCTCGACTATGATAACATTTTACACTGTGGTCTTAAAAGCTCCTGTTTAAGGCGTATCCAAAATTTGCAAAACACTGCTGTTACATTATTCAGCTAAGAAATTCAATCGCATTGCACCATTGTTGATAGGCAATTGGCAATCAATGTTCTTCTAGGACAAGCAGAATGAGCCAGCCACCTTGGTGATGTCATCTGACTGCACAACTAGCCCTACCCACTGGCCTGCCCCTAGCTAGCCAGTTTGTTCTTCTGCCTTGCCTACAAGATGAATCTCTCCATGCTCCTAACGAAAAACCCAAGATAGACCTGGATTATCAAGAAAGAAGAAGAAAAAGAGATTTAAAATTCCAGTACCTGCAACATGCTGAAGCTGGGTTTTAAGAAGTGTCCCAAATGCTCTCATAAAAATAGCACTTCTGATGCCCACAACCACTGCTTGCGTTGCCTGGGAAAGGACTACCAGGTTGAAGACCGCTCCCACTGTGCTCGGATGTCTCCCTGAGCAAGAAAGTCCCGCAGCCACGCTCTCCAGGAATTCCTCACCCAGACCTCCTCTATTTCGGTAGGAAAATCTGCAGCAGCCTGGGAAGCGCCTGCTCAGGCCTCTGTTCCCGGCCATGCTCCTCTGCTCTGCCTGCCACCTTCTAAGGTGCCCGCTGCTTCTCTGGCCTCCAGCACTGCCCCAGAGCTCCTGAACACGCGGGATCCCGGCCTTGCTCATCTCCCTGGCCATGCTCCCTCTGCCGCCATCTTTTCCAGGTTGGTCTCCACCCCTGAGACGCCGATTGGACAGCTGGACTCAGGCCACACCTCCCCAGCGCCTATTGGACTCCTGCATGCTGACGACGCTGAGCTTCTTCCCAGCAATCTGCCTCTTCAAGCAGATTGGTTGGTGCCAAGGAGACCATCGTAGCAAGAAAAGCCCCTGCAGCTCTGATCAGCGGGTCCGACATCGGAGGAGCTCCCGCAGCCCTGATCAGCTGTCCCGCCATCAGAGAAGAAACTGATATAAGCTCTCAAAGGCGGCGCAGGCACTGGAGCCAACATCACAGTCATTGGGAGGATAGCGGCAAATGCTGCTATCGGAGCAGCAGCTACAACGCCCACAACCGCAGCACTGGCAGCTTTCCAGACTACCGCAAGAGACACAGGTATGGTTACAGCCCCCCTCTTCCCTTGGTTCTGACAGAAGCATATTCTGCCAGCTGGGGGGGGGGGGGCTATCCTGCCATGAGAGGGACCCATGGACAATTGGGAGGAGAACAACCAGCCCCCCTTGGCCCACAAGTGGTCACAGAAGGACAAGTTGAGCTTTTCCAGCTGCTCTCCCACCACCTCCAGCAGTGGTTATTGCCAGCTCAGCCTCCCACCACTTCATCCACACTAGGACAGACCTCCAATTCCACAGCACCGGCACCCACACCTGGGCCCAATGGCATCAGCATGGATCACGCAGCCAACCATGTAACAGCCCACCCATCAGAGCTACCGCTCTCAACATCAGGAGATTCCTCACCAGACCCCTCACTCCTACAATCCCCAAGTGAGATAGGAATACTCAGCAAGGACAAGGAGGTGGCCAACCAAGGCTCCCAAGCCTCTGGGGATGGCTTCACGATGACAGGAGCGGGATCCCCAATGCCCGCAACTAATCCTCCACCTGCCACCCCAGAGGACTTGATCTACCCAAAGTTTCTGCAAAAGGTCACGGTCATCCTAGCCATTGTACCCGGTGACCACATAGATCAGCAGTCCGAAACGCAAGGGACCCTCAAGTTCCTGGAGGCCCCCAGAATGGTGGCACTACTCCCAGTACACTCATTGCTGTGTGAAAACTTGATTAAACTGTGGCAGAACCCTGCCTCCAGACCTGCCTCCTCTAGGAAGCTCAATGCAAAGTATCTAGTGCAAGCCGCTCCAGGATTCAACAAGGCACAGCTCCCACACCACTGTATAGTTGTGGAATTGGCTCTCAAGTGCCCCAAGTCTGCCCCACCCATACCAACAACCCATCGGGACAGGACCACAAGCTCCTCGATGATGAGGGGAAAAGGGTCTTTCATGGGGCCATGCTGTGCGGGAGGTATCAGCCCACCAGCTCCAGCATGCTCTTTAAACACCAAGTCCGGGCAGCCTTCAACGGCTTTGATGTGGCCATCTGCACTGCGGGAACTGCTATCTTGGCTTGCTGTCTCGCTTCGCTGTGAGCATCTAGTCTCCAGGAGGACACATTTATTTAATTTATTTATTTACATTCTCTTATATACCGCGCTATTCTGCATCAGTGCAGTTTACATTGAACAAATTGAAATTACATTGAACAGGGCATTATAACTTGGAGATAACTATTTTACAAGGAACATGGGCTATGGAGGGTTAAGTGGCTTGCCCAAGACCACAAGGAGCACCTGTGGGACTAGAAACCCCAGTCCTTCCGGCCCAAGGTTGCTGTCCTCTAGTGGGATTTGAACCCCCAACCTTCCGGCCTGAAGTACCTTGCCCCAACCACTAGGCCACTCCTCCACTCCATATGACTGCATCGTGGATGCCCTCTGTGTGGGCGACACACTTTTTGAGGAGAAGGTAAAAGACACTGTCAACAATATGAAGGACACTACATCACACTATAGACCTTCGCGGAGGAGGGCCTGGAGCGAGCCTCCTCCAACCGCAAGGTACCTACCACCAGAAGTCATACTCTTCCTCCAGGCATCATAACTCCACGATACAAACAGTCCTACCAGACCTCCTATCACTTAAAGCCGCACCAGTGAAGTAGAAACAACAGAAGCCCACACAATCTAGCACAGAGAAAGCCAACCCATTCCTTTGACAAGGCTGGCTGTGGTGTCTTCCCATGGGAGGCTGGCTGACAGCCTTTCTGCGCACATGGGAATCCATCACAATGGACAAATGGGTCCTTCAGATTATCAAAGATGGGTATCGCATCAGATTTTTCACCTCCCCCCCGATGCAATGCAACCCATTCTCCAGCAGACCACCACCATCTTCACTCCTCACCATCACAGTGGAGCTGTTCTCTTTTCTGGCCTCCAGGGCGATAGAACCTGTACCGACCAAAGAACTTAACACCGGTTTCTACTCCTGGTACTTCTTGGTCCCCAAGAAGTCTGGTGGTGTCTGCCCCATCGTCAACCTCAGGAACCTCAAGTTCATTGTCGAGGAGAAATTCAGGATGAACTCCCTGGGATCCATCCTGCCTCCCATCAGGCTCTAGCCTCCTTGGACTTTCAGGATGCCTACACGCATATTTCAATATACGTGACACATCTGAAAAACCTGTGTTTCCAAGTCCTGGGAAACCAGTACCAGTACAGGGTTCTCTGCTTTGACCTCTCCCCCACACCGCATATGTTCACCAAGTGTGTTGCTGTGGCAGCCACAAACATATGCAAGCAAGGTATCTGTGTATTCCCATACTTTGACAACTGGCTGATCTCTGCCCCGCCATCATAAGAGGCTCATGCAGCTATCCAGGAAACCCTCAACTCTTGGCTTCCCTGGGTTTCCTGGTGAATCACCAAAAATCCCATCTATGCCCCTCACAGCAATTGGACTTCATCGGGGTGGATATCGACACAGTCACGCCCAAGGCATTTCTCCTGCAACACTGGATTGATGCCATCACCAGCCTGACTCTGAGCATTTCCTCGACCAAACAACCAACCAACCACACACCGCCTGGGCTACATGATGACCTCCACACAGGTTTTACCCCTGGCAAAGCTACACATGCACCATTTGCAATGGCACCTGCATACTCACTGGAACCAACACTCACAGCCCTTATTCACATTTGTTGCCATGAACATGGCAATAATGGGCTCCCTGCGATGGTGGGCCTGCAGAGAGAACCTGGCATATGACAAGCCACTCCAGCAACCCATCCACCAGTTGGTTATCAACACCAACGCCTCACCAATGGGTTGGGGAGCACACTGCCTACAGTTCCAAACCCAAGGGGCCTAGATGACGGAGTGTATGTTCCACATCAACCTGCTAGAATGTAGAGCAATACATTATACCCTCAGGGCCTTCCAGGCTCAAATCTCCGGCCAGACAGTCCTGCTCCAAACAGACAACCAGGTAGTCATGTTTTGCGTCAATAAACAAGGGGGAATGGGCTCCTGTTCCCTCTGCAAGGAGGCCCTCAAACTCTGGACCATTGCCCTAGCCAAGCATGGTCTCCTACAAGCCTCCTACCTTCCAGAAATGCTAAACGAGCTGGCAGACAGGCTCAGCTGCCAGCTGAACCCACACGAATGGACTCTCAATCCTCTGGTAGTGGCTTCCCTCTTCCAGCAGTGGGGACAATCACAAATAGACCTGTTCACCACCAAGGAGAACACGAAGTGTACTCTCTTCTGCTGAAAACACCCCTCCACCCGCAGCATCGCCACAGATGCCTTTGACATTTCAAGGGGGAAATGGTCACTAGTGTATATCTTCCCCCCTCCACTCATCTCGATGACCTTACAGATCATTGTGAACAGAGTCCAAGCAATCCTCATCACACCCTACTGGCCACACCAGGTGTGGTTCCCCTACCTCTGCCACCTGGCTCTGGTATCCCTGATGCGTTTTCCCCTAGTACCGGATCTCATCACTTAGGATGGGGGTGAGGCACCTCTCGATGAGGAAGTCTTACAGACTAAAATGGAGATTATTCAGTGCCTGGTGTTCGCCATGGCAGCTGGATCCCTTTTCCTACCCAGTAGTGCAGGTCCTCTAATACCTCACTTCACTCTTCCACTGGAGCCTAAAGACACAGTCCATCTGAGTACGCCTCTCTGCAATTGTAGCCTTCCATGACTGCACCAGTGACAGCTCCATCGCAACACTGCTGCTAGTCACCCACTTCATGAAGGGACTGGCTAATCTTCGTCCACCAATTCAGGCCCCTGTACCCCATTGGGACCTCAACATGGTCCTTAACCAGCTAACACGGGTACCCTTTGAACCTCTGCAGTCAACAGAACTGAAATATGCCTCCTGGAAGACTCTATTCCTAATAGTGATCATGTCGGCCAGATGGATCAGCGAACTGCAGGCTCTAGTGGCTCAACCACCATACATGCTGCACTCCCAGGACCGAGGCACCCCAAGTTCATCCCTAAGGTTGCGTTTGCCTTACACATCAACCAGATCATCGAACTCACATACTTCCACCCAGAGCCCCACACCCTGGAATGTGTCAGGGCTCTGTGCATTTATCTGCACCAGACAGCCATCCAACAGCAGGGGACACAACTCTTCATCTCCTAGGACCCCAATAAACCAGGCTGCCCTGTCACCAAATGGACTCTTTCCCTGTAGATCTCTACCTGCATCGCCTTCTGCCTGGAGCAGGGCAGGTGCTCAAGCCTCACCAAGGATAAACGCACACCAGCATAGGGCGCTGGCCTCCACCATCGCCAACTTGTGCTCTATACCAGTGGCTGACATCTGAAAGGCTGCCACCTGGTCCTCCCTGCACATGTTACAGAGACACTACTGCCTCAACCTCGCTGTCTATGGAGAATCCCTGTTACAGGTAAGTAACCGCATAAAGCTTTTTTTTTTTTTTTTACAGGGATCACATGTTACCTTTCAAATCATTTAAGCCTTTTGAATACTATCTGACCAACTCAAAAATTAAAATATTTGTCACATTCCTCCTGTGCCAAGGATATGTTTAAAATCTACCTAACAAACTGCATTCTTTTGCTGGCACTTCTCTTGTGGAATACCTTGCTGGCCTACCTACGCAGAGAATTTTCCTATTAGATTTAAGGAAGGGCTGAGGTGCTTCTTCTTTATCTTGGCATATAGGAACTGTTGCATCCAGTAGAAGTGGATGTTCCACCTACCTTCTACCCTTATTTATTGTAGAACTGTAGGTTCTTTTAGGTTGATCACTCCAGAAGTTATGGTCCTTTGTGCATCCTCCTTTCCATTGTCAAACATATCTGTGATATCTTGTTACCTCTATTTTTACTTTGAATAAATTGTGAACTGCTTGTTGTATTTTACAAGAGATGGTATATTAAATCTGTAATAAACTAAACTAACAGACTCTAAATATTGCCCCTTTAGGATGTAATTTTAGAATAAGCCACGTAAAGTTACACACCATCAGTGCACGCAGGTCATCTATTGTCAATGGTTTACCCGGGTGGATGGGCCTTTCTATAGGCACTTTAGCTGGCCACTATTCTATAAATACATGCATAAGACCAAGGACGTGTACTTTTGCTGTGGGTGTGGCCAAGGGCAGAGTGTCGGCGGAGTGCTAATTTATGCACATAAGTTGTAAAATGCTGTAACTTGTGTATGTTCTTTACAACGTAGCCAGAGTTTGGATAGTCCTTACATCTAAGTTGGGAAATAGCCCCCCGATGAAGCGATATTCCCGAAACAAAGGTCTTTGTAGGGCTTATGATGAATGAAGATCTCCGGAGGATGCCTTGAAGCTAAGTAGCTCATTGTGGCAGTATTACATTTTGTTGGAAATTGGTTCTGGCTTTGTTTTATTTATTTCTTGTAGGAACAATGGAGCGTAGCTGACACTTTGTAGTCGGTGGCTGTTGCCGTTGAGATATTGATCCACTACTTTATTGCTGCTGTATAAGCATTTTGAATTTATAAATGCAAACATTTGAAAGAATTGAATAAATTTTATTGAAGATTAAAAATATTGTTTCAAAAAAAGTTAAAATAGAATGAAAAATTTAATAAAAAGTTAAATTAAAAAATTAAAATATTGAGTATTTTAAGTTTAGTATTTATTAAAAGAGGTAGGAGGGAGGAGTTTTTTTAGATCTGTGATGATGGTTTAAAGCAGTTCCCCTTTGGCTGAAGATAACTGCCGTATAGAGGGACTGTGTAATCTACTGAGGTCTTTTCTCCTCCACCTTTAGAATCTTTATGGCTTAAGTGGATTCCTTCGGAGATCCATCATTTAATTGAATGTATTAATTTGTATTGTGCTGAGGTTTAATATTAGTATTATGTATCTATATTTACCAAGTTTATAAAGAGGCATTTCCAGGGGCATATATTGGGCAGAGGAGGAAAACTGAACATGTGCATTTTATTTTAAAATGTAATGACACTGTTTTGTTCCCATTTAGCTGCTCACACAACAGTAGATGTAAAGTATGTGGGCACTTTTGTGTATGTATACTCTGTGGTAGTTTTTTTCCCAAGGGAAATCACCTGGGTAGCATCCCTCGGCAAACGTAGCTGCAAAGTACACGCAGACATAGCTTGCAACTAAGCAGGGCTGCTCAAAATTGCCTCTTTCCCCAGTATCCAGAAACGTTTGTTCCATATGGTAGTCTGCATTTTACCAGTGCGTCCAGCACCTGGACAGCCATCGAAATGTATCCAGCTCTCCAAAATAGGCAGACCTTCAGCCCAATTCCTGGAAAATCTCCAGTACTCTTTCATTTATTATTTCATTTGGCAAGCGCTGGGAGGGTAGGATTTAATAATGCCGCACAAGCCTAGAGCACACTTCTAGCGGTGATCCGAAGCAAATGAATGCAATGAGAAGGAAGGAGGCAACGCGCATTGCTTAACTTCACTACCATGCTGCTGTACTTTTAGCCAGAAGCACATAGGAACCAAAGAGTTAACTTGCAATCTTAAACCGCCTTCTTGATGCCCCCCCCCCTCTTGTTCCTGCATAAAATCCTCATGTCCAGACATCAAATCAGTAAACCCTGTTGCCTGTCAGAAAATACAATGTCAGGCCATTAATATGTTAATAAGTCCAGAGGGTGACAGGTGGCCTAGTAGACAGCTCAATTAAGCTGCTCATTAAACACACGCTAACGAACAGCCGAGGCAGGGCCTGAACAGTACCATTCTGTAATGACATGATGTCAGAATGAACAAATGAGTCAAAATAACAAAAACATTACAGCAGTGACAGACGCCACTAATAAGGACCCCTTGCACTACATCAACCCCCAAATCAATGAGCAACAGGGATCAAAAAACTCAACCCAACAATCTCAGGGGATTGAGATCCGCAAGATTTTTTGGTCAGTTTCTTTTTCTAAACTAAAATTATCACAGGCCATCTCAAATTAATCAAATAAAAATGGTAGAGGAATACACAGTGAGACACGGTAGACTTTGTAAGCATAGTAACAAAGCCTGAAAAATGTGAATTTGTGTCGCTCTATAGTTTGAATGCAAATCGTTATCTAATGGGCTTATCATTTAAAATGTTTATTGGCATCTGAGTTTTTTCAAGCCCACAGGTTGGAAGTATATGCCTGTGGTAGAAGGTCACTTTAATATTTAAAGAGCATCTAGCTAACTTGTTAAGTAAAAACTCTAGCTATTATTTTAAGATAAGGGGGCTAACAGCATTTGGTATAGAATTCTGACTTTAAGTTAAGGGGATTACTGTGTAATAAATTCAAGCAACATACTTGCAATTTGATAGCATTGGAGTCCTGCGTTGCTAAATTAATAGGATGGTTGACCATTAAGAGATCATGACTCTCACTCTTATCTTGGTTTCAGAGCTATGTAAAGTTGGCAATTGATACTGTAACATGCATCTTTTCAGGTGGTACCTCAAAGACCACATTTGTGATATGAAAACTGTAATGATAACCTCAGAATTTACAGGTCGTACTCTTTGCTCTATGAGCTTTCACATAAAATGCAAAAATTACAAAATTGATCTCAAATGCAATAAGAAAATAAGACCATTCAGATGAGTAATATTAGTCTTCTGAGTTACACATTGTGATTTTGCCAAAATGCAAGAAACGTGTCACTGAAGGATATCAACTAGTTTTTATATAGCAAAATCAAAGGCTATTTTTATGTAAAAATTTTTACAGGCCTAATTGAAGATTCCAGTAATTGATTACAATTTCCACTAATTTAAAATCCGTTTAAAAGATATGGAACGATTCAGGTATATATCCCAAAATGTACATATTTAGGGGGAAATTACTAAGCTGCTCTAAATATGAAATTTTACCACGGCTTAATTTACCATGACAGTCACTATCTTTCATTAACTCCTGCAGTAAATGAATGATGCAGCTGATGATCGACCTTGAAAGCTGCATTATATTTCTCTCTAGGAGCATCGGACCAGTAACATGTAGCCCAATGCTCCTGGAGACATCTTAAAAGGGCCAGTGCTAAAGAAAGTAGTGTGTGGACCTTCTGGAACAGAACCCCCACTTCCTGCCCTCCTGAACAGACTCCCACCTCCCCAGAAAACATGCCAGAACACCCCCCCACAAGTCCCACCCAATGAGCTCCTCAAGACCCACCAGGAACTTCCCTGGTGTTTAGCAAGTGGGGAGCAGCAATCCCCAGTCGTGTGTTGGACTGAAAATGGCACAGGTTGATCCCTAGAGGTAGTTTTGTAGTATTACCCCTAGGGGGTCAAGCTACCAAATAAGCCCTTATTTCATGTGTGGGGTCTGTTCCAGGGGGTGGAAGGTATCATCTTGGGATTCTATTCCAGGAAGGTAGAGTGTCATCCAGGAGAAGATCCACACACCACTTTCTTTAGCACCAGCCCCTTTAAGATGCTTCCTGAGAGGAAAAATAAGCCCTTATTTGGTAGCTTGACCCCACCGCTAGGGGTCAAATGGCACCAGCATCCACCAGGGCAGAAGCAATTGGGTATCACTCCTGACCCACCTGCTAGACACCTGGAAACCCTAGTAGGTCCACAGTCTTGCAAGTTAACTTTTTGGTTCCTATGCACAGATTGGGGGTACAGAAAGTGTCCTCAGGGGGTGGAGGGCTTGTGGGGGGGAGGGGGGGTGTTCTGGCATGTTTTCTGGGGAGGTGGGAGTCTGTTCAGGAGGGCAGGAAGTGGGAGGTTCTGTTCCAGAAGGTCCACACACTACTTTCTTTAGCACTGGCCATTTTAAGATGTCTCCAGGGGCATTGGGCTACATGTTACTGGTCCAATGCTCCTAGAGAGAAATATAATGCAGCTTTCAAGGTCGATCATCAGCTGCATCATTCATTTGTTTTAGAGGGAAAACAATTCTGGAGTGGGGACTCTGGAGGTTAGCCCTCTCTACTTCCACCGAAGAAACCACATCAGACCTAAATAGTGGTTGAAAAAGGGAAAAGGACTCGGCTATGGTACTGAGTGTGGTCTTGCTTGATAAGGACAGGCCTGAGACAAAATTTACAATCATGCACATTTTCAAGCCCCAAAAAGTAATAATCATCAATTTTCTCTATGTGGATATCATTGAAATAACAAGAAGCAAGGGAATGGCCATTATGGCACCTAATACTGGACAAATATGTATGGATTCTACCCACCTATTTCAACACATGCTTACAATAATGCAATAAATCAGAAATTTATTCCAACAAAGAATATAGCAACCCTTCATTTAAACTAGGCATGAGATAAGCAGAACATTAAGCATCTTCAGGGGATTTGAGGGCATTTTCAGAAATTACCGTCTTATAAGAACATAAGAACATAAGATATGACATACTGGGTCAGACCAAGGTCCATCAAGCCCAGTATCCTGTTTCCAACAGTGGCCAATCTAGATCATACGTACCTAGCAGTTTCCCCAATAGACACAGGTTCCGCAATGCTTGTACAAGGTCAAGCATTGATATCCTGGATCCCTTCTTAATAATGGTTTATGGACCTTTCTTCCAGGAACTTGTCCAAACCTTTTTTAAACCCAGCTACACTAACAGCCTTTACTATATCCTCCGGTAACAAATTCCAGAGTTTGATAACACGTTGAGTGAAAAAATATTTTCTTTTATTAGTCTTAAATAGTTTACCCTGTAGCTTCATTGCATGTCCCCTAGTCTTCCTATATTCTGATAACGTAAACAGTCGATCTACGTTTACCCGTTTCACTCCGTTCATTAATTTATAAACTTCTATCATATCTCCCCTCAGCCATCTCTTTTCCAGGTTAAAGAGCCCTAACCTTTTTAGCCTTTCTTCATAGGAGTATCCTTCCATCCCGTTTACCATTTTGGTGGCTCTTCTCTGAATGTTTTCTAATAACGCTATATCCTTTTTAAGATACGGCGACCAGAATTGCACACAATATTCAAGGTGCGATCTCACCATGGAACGGTATAGAGGCATTATAATATCTTTTGTTTTATTTTCCATTCCTTTCCTTATGATACCTAGCATTCTATTTGCTCTCTTGGCTGCTGCTGCACACTGGGCCGAGGGTTTTAACATGTTATCCACAATGACACCTAAATCTTTTTCCTGGGTGGTGGTTCCTAATGTGGAACCTTGCATCGTGTAACCATAGTTTGGGTTGTTCTTCCCTAGGTGCATAACTTTGCACTTGTCCACATTAAATTTCATCTGCCATTTTGATGCCCAGTCTTCCAATTTATCAAGATCCTCTTGCAATTTTCCACAATCCTCTTGGGTTTTAACAACTTTAAATAGTTTTGTGTCATCTGCAAATTTGATAACCTCACTCGTTATTCCACTTTCCAGGTCATTTATGAATATGTCAAAAAGCAGCGGACCCAGCACAGATCCCTGGGGTACACCACTATTCACCTTTCTCCATTGGGAAAATTGGCCATTTAGCCCTACCCTCTGCTTTCTATCTTTTAACCAGCTCCTGATCCACAGTAGTACACTGCCTCCTATCCCATGACTCTTTAGTTTTGCCAAAAGTCTCTCATGAGGGACCTTGTCAAAGGCTTTCTGAAAGTCCAGATATACTATATCAACCGACTCACCTTTGTCCACCTGTTTATTCACACTTTCAAAAAAACATAACAGATTAGTAAGACAAGATCTTCCTTGTCTAAAGCCATGTTGGCTGTCTCCCATTAGGCCATGACTAGCTACATGCTGAGGAATTTTATTCTTTATGATGATTTCTACCATTTTTCCCGGTACTGACGTGAGGCTCACCGGTCTGTAGTTTCCCGGATCACCCCTCGAACCCTTTTTAAAAATTGGTGTTACATTGGCGATCCGCCAATCTTCAGGTATTAGAGATGATTTTAATGATAGTTCACAGATTACTAATAGCAGGTCTGCAATCTCATATTTCAGTTCTTTCAACATCCTTGGATGTATACCATCCGGCCCAGGTGATTTGCTACTCTTCAGTTTATCTAATAGTTGTAATACCCATCCAAAGTGGAATCGTTTAGACCAATCTCGGGCATCCCCCTGCTTGCCAAGATCATCGAAAAAGCTGCTCAACAACAAATCCAGCATCATATTGATACTGAAGTACCACTAGATCCTTCCCAACACGGCTTCAGGGAAGCACACGGAGTTGACACCGTCCTTACAATCCTCTTCAACGACTTGGTCACAGGAATAAACAACACCCAACAAGGATTCATCTTCATCTTTCTGGACATCTCTGCTGCCTTTGACTCTGTGAACCATGATATACTCTTACAATGCCTAAAAGAAAAGGGGATTCAAAGCACGGCACTAGAATGGTGCAAATCCTACCTATCCAATAGGTGGCAACAAGTCAAGGCAGGCCACAGATCCTCAGAACCATTTCTGCAGACACAGGGGGTGCCTCAAAGTTCGTCCTTATCGGCACTGATGTTTAATATCTAACTGCAGCCGATATGTGACTTGATCCGATCCTTTAACGTACAATGCCTTGCTTATGCAGACGACATCCTCCTTTACATGCCGTTCACAATTGACCAACCAATGTTCTCCCCAATAATAAGATGCCTCGAAGCTGTAGCTGACTGACTGTTGACACAAAATCTATGGATCAACCATGACAAAACTGATGTTCTATTCGTCACGAGGAACCGGAAGTTCATACCTCCCCCATCACTACAGGCCAACAATGCAGAGTTGAAATCCAAATCCACTATCCGTTATCTAGGCATCACGCTCGATCAGCACCTTGATATGACAACACATGTAAAAAACGTCACAAAGGCAATATATCATAAGATCAGAACGCTGCGTCATCTCCGCCCCCTACTGGATTTTATCGACTACCGGACAACCTTCCAGGCATTAGTCCTCCCACATCTGGACTTCGCTAACATCATCCTCCACGGACTCTCACAATCAACCTTAAATCTGCTCCGCCTAGCTATGAATGCAGCTGCAAGAGTCCTTTCTGGATCGTCAAGATCTGATCACATAACGCCAATCATGAAAGAACTGCATTGGCTACCATTACATGCCAGACTCCAATACAAGTCAATAGTCCTTACATTCAAAGCCCTAAATAACCACCCCTCTACGCCAATCAGCAAGCTAATCCACAGTACCCCGGAAAACAGAAACAGGAGACCTACAACAATGAACACCTTAGTAATCCCCAAGATGACGACAAAATGCACAAAGACAACCTCCAACAGGGCCTTCTCCATATTTGCTCCTTTAAACTGGAATGCCCTTCCCCATGAAATCCGAGGCATCAAAAGTCTAGCCCCATTCATAAAAGCCTTGAAACACCACCTGTTCACAAAATTCTACCCGGAAACAATCCGAGGTAAACACTCAATTAGCAACCTACCCGCATTTCCCAACCGCCCTAACACCCTAACACAAACAGAAAATGGTTAGCCTATACATACGTCCCACCGCTAACCATCACATGTGTACTGTCCACCCACAAATGCACATGTAACAACTAGATGAGTTAGAGAAGTGTACATAGTATAAAGTTAGCTTGTAAATAGTTTTCCCGGTTTTCTCCATGTTTAATATCCTGTTTCACTGTAAACTCAATGTTGCCTGTATGCATTGTAGTATGTTTTTGTTCGATGTACACCGCACTGATTATAATAGCGCGGTATAGAAGAAATGTTAAATAAATAAATAAATAAAATAAATAAATACATCTTCCCGATGTATAGACATTTCCTTCAATTCTTCCGCACCTTTAAATATCACTTCAGTCATGGGTAACATCCCTACATCTTCCTCAGTAAAGACCGAAGCAAAGAATTCATTCAGTCTCTCCGCTATCGCCTTGTCGTCTCTTAGTGCCCCTTTAACGCCTCTATCATCTAATGGTCCAACTGACTCTCTCACGGGTTTTTTGCTACGAATGTACTTGAAAAAATCTTTATTTTGCGTTTTTGCTTCCGCAGCAAGCTTCTTCTCAAATTCTCTCTTTGCCTTCTTTATCAATCCCTTGCATTTGACCTGCCAGTGCTTGTGCTGTTTCCAGGTTTCATCGTTTGGCTCTTTTTCCATTTCTTGAAAGATGCTTTCTTGGCAACAACAGCCTCTCTGACCTCACCTTTAAACCATGCTGGCAGCTTTTTGGACTTCCTTTCACTTTTCTTAAAGCGTGGAACACAGCTGGTCTGGGCTTCCAAGATAGTATTTTTCAACAACACCCAAGCTTGATGTAAGTCTTTAACCTTTGCAACTGCTCCTTTTAGTTTTTTCTTAACTATTTTCCACATTTTATCATAGTCTCCCTTTCGAAAGTTAAAAGGTAGTACTGTGGATTTCCTTACTATCCCTCCTCCACTAATTAAATCAAAGGCGATCATGCTATGATCACTATTGCCAAGTGGCCCCAACACCCTTATCTCTTGCACTAGATCTGGTGTTCCACTAAGGACTAGGTCTAATATGGCTTCCCCTCTCATCGGTTCATGGACCAGCTGCTCCAAGAAGCAGTCATTTATGTCATCTAGGAACTTTATCTCCCTAGCATGTACTGCCGTGACACTGACCAGTCGATACCGGGGTAATTGAAATCGCCCATTGTTATTACCGCGCTGTAACTTTTGTTAGCTTCCTTGATTTCTTTGAGCATTTCATCATCCATTTGTTCATTCTGGCCAGGCGGTCTCTATTGGAGGAGTTGGATGCCACATAGAAGTTTTGTACAAGATGATTGTTAAAATTCCTCTCATTCTTAAATGCAATTAAGGCATTAAATGCAATAAAGGAAGGGAGGAGTGGCCTAGTGGTTGGGGCAAGTTGCCTTGGGCCGGAGGTTCGAATCCCGCTGGAGGACAGCAATCTCGGGCTGGAGGGACTGGGGTTTCTAGTCCCACAGGCGCTCCTTGTGGCCTTGGGCAAGCCACTTAATCCTCTGTTGCCTCAGGTACAAACAAAATGAAGACTGAGAGCCCTTCTTGGACAAGAGAAATATATACCATACCTGAATATGCACCGCTTTGACCCAATGAAAAATGGTATATAAGCATTGCTAAATAAATATGGCAGGGCTCTCCCAATCAGGGGCTGCTCAAGGCAATATGCTGCCCGAGGTGAAGGATGAGATGGTGCCACCCCCCTTGTAGAGGGGGGCGGTCTTTTTTCAGAACTCCAATCAGGGACTGAACCAAACCAAAAAGCCGATTATATGGAGGAAATGCAAGATGTTTGTACACCAAGGAACTAAAAGAGAGCGAGAACAAACAGCACAGTTTTTAAAACTAAATTGTAGCTCATTTTTATTTTGTTGTCATAAACTGCGTTATGGTTCTTGCTTTTTCTTTTTCAACATATATTTTGCATCCACAGTGGGTGCAGAGCAGAACCAGGACATTCACCCACAGAACTCAATATCTTAAAAAAGAAAATCTGATTCTGATCATCTCACTAACAACCACCACAACCATTCTCCAGTACCAGGCATATTGTGAACTAATACAAAACCCTACAACAAAGTAAGAGCAACTCTACCATACCATACCATATCAGCACCAACTTCTAAAATAAGGAGCCCATCCAAAAAAAGTGTTACTGTAAATACTACAGTGGGTCCTGGAACATCCATACACCTATTTTAAAAGTTGAACAAGTCAAATTACTACAGTACAGTATAGATCTTTATGTACAAACTCCATGTTAACAGAACACCTGGCCTCAGTCACACACTCAGAACACAGACCCTGACCAAGTACAGAATAAGAAACCACAATCTAAAGTAAAAATAAAAATATGTAGACAAAATTAAACTGAAACCCCAAGAGGCCAGACTCCGCATGCAGTGCAACATCAGATAAATAAGAGATGCAGTTCCCCCATACTGTGTAAAATATAAAGACAGCACAAAGTCTAATCACTAAAATTAAATACAATTATTTTTTCTACCTTTTGTTGTCTGACCATTTTATTCTCTGATCATGCTGGTCCCGATCTGAGGCTTCAGCTTTTCTGTCTTCTCTTAGCTCTCTTTCTGTGGTCTATGGTCCATCTGCCATTTCTTATCTCTTCTGTTGTTTTCTTCATTTCCTTCCATCAGCCCATTTCCAGTTCCAATAACCCTCCCCAGTATCAGCCCCCTTTCCAGTCCTCCTCTCCCAGTACCTTCCAATGTCAATCACCTTGCATTCCCATGACTGCCACTGGTGTCCATTCCCTTCCAGTCCCCCTCCTTCCCTACTATCCAGCCCCTTCCAGTCCAAATACCATCCCAGGTATCAGCTCACATCCACTCTCAGTGCCACCGCCCCTAGTCAGCTCCCTTCCAGTTACCCTACCCTCTGTCCACCCCCTTTCAGTGCCATTCGCACGTCAGCTCCCTTCCAACCTCCTCCCCATCACCCAGCCACCTACCACTCCCATCCCCAAGTGTCAGCTCCATTCCAGCCCCTCCTTTCTAGCCCCCTCCTTCCCCTGTGTCAGCTCCCTTCCTGCCCCCTCCTTCCCCTGGCAGGATCCTCTCAGTATCCTCTCCCTTCCAGTCCTATTCTCCCATTCCCCTGCATCAGCCCATTTGTAGCCCTAGTTTTCTTCCAGGGCCAGCAGCACTCTCCTCCCCTCCCCCATCAGCCCATTTCCAGTCCAAGCCCATTTCCAGTCTTATCCCCCTTATCAGCCCATCCAGTCCTAGCCCCCCAATCAGCCCATTACCAGTCCTAACCCCCCAATAAGTCCATTTTCAGTCCTAGTCCCCCAATTAGCCTATTTCCTGTCCTAGCCCCCCCTAATCAGCCCATTTCCAGTCCTAACTCCAGCGATCAGCCCATTATTAGTCCTAGTCACCCCTCCCAAACAGCCTATTTCCATTCTTAACCCTCCCATCAGCCCATTTCCAGTTCTACCCCCCCAATCAGCCCATTACCAGCCCTAGCCACCCCCGATCAGCCTATTTCCAGTTCTAGCTCCCCCCAATGAGCCCATTCTATTTCCAGTGCTACCCTCCCCCCAGCCAAGCCCAGCCCAGCCCCGCCCTGCCCCAGACCTTCTCAGCTAATATGGAGGGAAATTTAAAACAAAAAAAAAATTGCCGGAGAAGCTGCTGCCCCTGCTGCAGGGGCAGAATTTATTTTATTTATTTATTTATTTATTTAGTCAACATTTGTATACCGCTGCTTCCTATGATCAGCAACGGTTTACTTTACAGAATCATAATGTATCGTACAATACATTGATTTTTAGGATACAGATTTCGATTGGGCGATGATTTGCATAAAACAGGAAATAGCAATTAGGTACATTATACATTGGATTGAGGCTCTCAAATCTAAAAATACATTTGATTGTAGTTGCGTGGGTGGGGCCTAGAATATACATATATACAAGATTACATATATACAAGATTACAAGGTTACAACTGGTATTCTAAATGCCGTTGTGGCAGGCAAAGCCATCTAGTTGTGGCAAGGCGTCGCACTTAGGTCAGGTTGTAATGAGCCTGAAATAAATGGGTTTTGAGCTTCTTTCTGAATTCATTCAAATTATTGGTCAGTCGCAACTCGTGTGGGAGTTGGTTCCAGTGTATTGGTGCGGTATATGTGAATGCTCTGTTGCTTGTTTCTGCCTTGACAGTTCTTATGCTGGTCGGAACACAGAGAGCGTTGAGATTTATGGTTCTTCTGTTCCTGTTGTGTGGCTGAATAGTGATTAGGTTATTGAGGTAGGAGGGTGCAATGTTGTGAATGAGCTTATACGTTGTTATGAGAAGTTTGAAGATGATGCGAGCGGTCACCGGGAGCCAATGCAGTTCCATTAGCACTGGGGTTATGTGCTCTGTGACGCTTTTTTCCATGATGACTCTTGCAGCAACATTTTGAGCCATTTGCAGGATATTTAGGGTGTTTTTCGGCAGGCCTTGCAGAATGGCGTTGCAGTAATCTAGGTGAGGAATGATGAGGGCTTGTGCCACAGTCCTGAAGTCAGATTTCTCGAGGATATTGCGAAGTGGTTGAAGAACTTTTCGTTTGTATAAAATGGCTCGATTAACTGTTCGGAGGTGTTTATCCATCTTAAGGTTGCTGTCTAGTAGGATCCCTAGATATTTTATTGCAGGCTTCGTATGATATATGTTTTTGTTAAGGGTGACCGTGGCGGGCGGGATGAAATTGGTTTTCTTAGAGATAAACATGACTTCTGTTTTCTTGTGGTTTATTGACATGTTGTTTTGTTGAAGCCATGTTTGGAGTATGTCAAGGCATACTTCTAAAGGAGTGAAATCCGGTTGTGTTATGTCGAGGTGCGTGTACAGCATCACATCGTCAGCATAGATGTGGTAGTTGATGTTGCACTTCCGAAAGATCTCGCAGACCGGTTTTATATACAAATTGAATAGGAGCGATGATAAGGCGGACCCTTGAGGAATCCCCTGGGTTTGGGGGAAGGCATCGGCTTTATCGTCGTTGAATTGAACTTGTTGCATCCTATTGGATATGTATGATGCAAACCACTTTAAAGGGGTCCCTGTTATACCTATGGATGCAAGACGGTTTAAGAGGGTGCTGTGGTGTACTGTATCAAATGCAGCTGAGATGTCGATAAATATAAGTATGAACATCGCATTTTTATTCTCGAGGCCTCTGAGGAGGTTGTCAAGGAGTGCCAACAGTAGGGTTTCTACTCCGTGATGCTGACGAAATCCATACTGATGCATATCTAATGCTTCCCTGTCGTCGATGTGATCCTGTAGCTGCAGCTGAACTGCTTTTTCGATTGTTTTAGCTAAGAATGCTATGCTCGAGATCGGGCGATATGATGCAGAATGAAGTGCCCCGCAGCCCCCTGCTGCCCCAGAAGAGCCCTGCCATTCTTTTCCCAGAGCTGCGAATGGAGAGCGTTTCCCTTTCCCGCGGCTCTGTTAAAATTGAGCCTACCAGTGCTGATGGGAAACAGGTATTTCCTGTCTCGCAAAAGAAATGCCTGTTTCCCATCAGCACTGGTGAGCTCAACTTTAACAGAGCTGAGGGATGCTGGGAAAAAAATGGCAGTGCTGTTCCAGTGCCGCGGGATACTTCATTCTGCCGCCGCAGCAGCAGTGGCAGCAGCTTCTCCGACTGTTTTTTTTTTTTTGTTTGTTTTGTTTAGATTTTGAAGGCCGAGTGAGGTGGCCTTTTTGGGGACATTTTTTTGGTGCCCCCAAAATGTTGCTGCCTGAGACCACCGCCTCACTCGGCCTCATTATAGAGCTGCCCCTGTTCCCAACCATTAGACAAAGTAAGCGGCCACCTAGGGCAGCACCTTCTGGGGGGTGGCAAAGAGCAGGGCACTCAAAACTAAATGGATTTTGACAGCCAGGGGAAGCATAAGGCTTAAGGTTTGCCTAGGGTGCCAACACCCTGAACCAAATCTGGGGCTGGCCCTGAATTACGGGATCTGGTCTAATACATTGTTTTGAAAATCAGACCTTGTAAATAGACTCTCCCAATGTTTCTCCATAATAGCTCCTAGGTGCTTGATTTTATAACAGGATGCCTACGTGGGAAGGGGCATGTGAACCTTAATAAAATAGGCACCCAGATCCAGCCCCTGAGGCATGCAAATGCTGACGCACACATTTACACCCGTTCCAACGTTGGTGTAAATACTGTATGTGCATATACTCTGTATGTGTACATGCAGATTTTATCTCAGTTTCATCCCTGCCCTACCCAAATTATGCCACAGGGGAAACCTATATGCAGCATGTACAGTATATAAATATGCACCATCTTATCGCTGTATGTACCTACCTGTGCGCATACTGCTGCACAATTTTACATGCAGAAAAACCTTTAGAACATTACTCACATCTGTCTATGTTGCCGATTATCCTTGGTAAAGAAACTCTCGTACTATTATGCAACCTTTAAGAGATCTATTCTGCTGCAGAGTTCTGCTCCGTTTCTGGCTCTAATGATGTGCTCTGTAATGTCCCTATCCACAAACTGATTAGCATCACTACCTTGAAGTATACCTCCCTTGAAGCGGTTCCTTCTAAGTTAAATAAAAAGAGAAACGCAAAAGGAAAACAAGGTGATACCTTTTTATTAGACTAAACAAATACATTTTTGGACTAGCTTTTGAAGGTGAAGACCTTCTTCTTCAGAACAGTATGAACAACAGAAGACAATTTTAACCTTTGAAAACTGGTCCAAAAATGTACAGTATTTAGTCCAATACAAAGGTATCACCTTATTTTCCTTATTTATTTCTCTTTTTTCCTTAACTACCAGAAAAGTTGACTAACAGCAACTACACTAATTATTTTGAATCTAAGAAATTGGTTGGTGGATATACTGCAAATGGGGTCATATAAGAAGATAATTAACTAGGTGGAGTAATTAAGGATGCACATTTCTTAGTATACATTCAGTCCATTAGAATGCCTTAAAGATTTTAGCATGCACTATATTTATTTAATCCCTGGGCTAAGTTGATTATATTTAGGTTTATTCATTTGCTATACCACTCATAAAGGTATTATTATCTAAGCGATCAATATCTTTAAAGAGTTCAAATGCACATTAAAATTTTTAGTAATATAACTGTGTGAAATGAACTGACCACTCATATGCCAGGCCTTGATTCCACCAAACACAGCAAGCCTCCCATTGGCAAGCCTTGGCCCCCTTTGTAGAATCTACTACTGGAAAGGCATGAGATAAATACTACTAAATAAAACCTGACACTCTGCTTCAAGCCTGTCCCCGATGGAGGAGAGGGATAGGAATAATGGCTGGAAGAATTCATTGTCTTGGAAACTAAGAAAATTTAGGACCTCTCACTCCCCTCTGGAGGAAAGAGGCAGGAACAATGGTCTGGAGGGGCATGGATCTGACATTGATTAGCACAGTGTACAACAAAGTGTAGGTGTGCAGCCAAAAGGCCCACTGTGACGGAAAGGAGGAAACGGCATTCCATCAGAGGTAATTTGGAATGGGTCACTGCCTGGATTTTAAGGAGGGGGAAAATGTCTGACCTGTGGGGTCTTTGAATACTGAGACCTCCTAGAGGTATGACAGAGGACTGCTTGGTCAGCCAGAAATGGACAAAATCCCAGAACCAGAAGCAAGACGATGAAGGGCAGATAGACAAAGCCCTTGGTCGTTCCGCTGAGCACTGCCACAGCCTGGCTTTGCTGTGGCCCTTCTTCTCCACACAGGAGCCAGTCATGAAAGGAAGCTTGAATATCTGGGCCTTATAGATTGAATCTGTCGCCCAGTGCCTGTGCCCTAGACAGTACCAGGCCACAGCAGTCACTGCCATCCCTTGCACAGACCCTTGTGAAGATAGGCGCCATATTAGAAACATCACCTTCAATCCCAAATGGCAGGAAGAAAGTGGATGGCCCACCAGACCTACTACTACTACTGCTGAGCATTTATATAGCGCTACAAGTCGTACGCAGCGCTGTACAATCAAGTAAGAGACAGTCCCTTCTCATCAGAGCTTACAATCTAGTCAAGACAAACACAGAAGGTGTAGACAGGGATAAAGCATAGGAAGGAGAAGGAGATCAGGAGAGTCAAGATCCGAAAGCAGCAGCGAAGAGGTGAGTTTTCAGCCTGGATTTGAAGAGGGTAAGGTAAGGTGCCTGGTGTACAGACACAGGTAGTTTGTTCCAGGCGTACGGTGCAGCAAGGTGAAAGGAGCGAAGTCTGGAGTTAGCAGTGGGAGAGAAGGGCACAGATAGGAGCAGTTTGCTGGAAGAACGGAGTTTTTGAGAGGGGTTGTAGGGAGAAATAAGAGAAGAAAGGTACTGAGGAGCCGCAGAGTGAATGCATTTATAGGTCAGGAGGAGAAGTTTGAACTGGATGCGGAAATGGATAGGGAGCCAATGAAATGACTTGAGAAGAGGAGTAATATGGACATGACGAGGTTGGCGGAAGATTAGTTGCACAGCAGAGTGTTGAACAGATTGAAGGGGGGAGAGATGATTCAAAGGGAGACCAGCAAGGAGTAGGTTACAGTAGTCAAGACGAGAGGTGATTAAGGAGTGGATGAGCGTTTTAGTAGTGTGTTCAGAAAGGGAGGGGCGGATTTTGCTAATGTTGTAGAGAAAGAAACGGCAGGTCTTAGCTACGAGCTGGATGTGTGTGGAGAAAGAGATAGAGGAGTCAAAGACAACCCCCAGATTGCGGGCAGAGGAAACAGGAAGGATTACAGAGTTATCCACAGAGATTGGGAAAGGAGGAAGCGGAGGGGAGGTTTGAGGGGGAAAGATAAGAAGTTCAATCTTGGCCATGTTCAATTTGAAGCGGCGGTGAGACATCCAGGCAGCAATGTCAGAAAGGCAGGCAGAGATCAGGGTCTGGATTGCCGGAGAGATTTCAGACGTAGAGAGGTAGATCTGGGCGTCATCGGCATACAGATGGTACTGAAAGCCATGGGAAGAGATAAGCGCACCAAGGGACTGGGTATAGAGAGAGAAAAGGAGCGGACCCAAAACAGATCCTTGGGTACACCAACTGGGAGCAGGGTAGCAGAGGAGGAGGAGCCACCAGAACACACATAGAAGGAGCGATGGGAGAGATAGGAGGAGAACCAGGATAGTACAGAGCCCGTAAAACCAAGCGAGGACAGGGTATCGAGGAGAAGGTTGTGGTCGACAGTGTCAAAAGCAGCAGAGAGGTCAAGAAGGATGAGGACAGAGTAAAGGCCCTTGGATTTTGCCAGGAACAAGTCGCTGGAGACTTTGGCAAGAGCCGTTTCGGTAGAATGTACAGGACGAAAGCCAGACTGTAAGGGATCCAGGAGGGCATGAGAGGAGAGGAAGTCGAGGCAGCAGCGGTGAACCGCACGTTCAATTAGTTTAGAAATGAAGGGAAGGAGAGAGATGGGTCAATAATTAGAAGGACAGGTGGGATCGAGTGAGGGTTTCTTGAGGAGAGGTGTGACCACAGCATGTTTGAAGTCTGCAGGGACTGTTGCAGTGGAGAGTGATAGGTTGAGAATATGAGATATGGAAGGGACAACGGTGGAGGCGATGGGGCTTAGGAGACAGGTGGGGATAGGATCAGAGGAGCAGGTGGTGAGTTTGGAGGAAGAAAGAAGGTGTGCAGTTTCCTCTTCAGAGATCACAGGAAAGGAAGAGAGGGTAGCAGAGGTGGGGGGGGGGGGGAGGAGAGGTGGGGGGAGGGGAGGAGAGGTGGGGGGGAAGAGGGGGAGGAGGGGAAGTAGTTGATTTTGTAGGGAATTGGAGGGTGATCTTGGGGAGTTTGTCATGGAAATAGTCAGCCAGGGTTTGGGCAGAAAGGGAGGGAGGGATCGGAGGTGGGGGCACTTTGAGGAGAGAGTTGAGAGTAGTAAAGAGACGGCGAGGATCAGAGGCAAGAGAGTTAGTCAGATGGACATAGTAGTCTTGTTTGGTAAGGGCTATGGTTGATTGGAAAAAGACAAGCATAAATTTGAAGTGTAGAAGGTCGGCAGGGGCGCGGGATTTGAGCCAAGCATGCTCAGCAGAATGGGCACAGGTACATAGATAGCAGGTGGTGGATGAAAGCCAGGGCTGGGGTGCAGAATGTCTCACAGGACGTGGGATAGGTGGAGCGAGAGAATCCAGAGCTGAGGAGAGTGCAGCATTATAGGAAGTTACTGCCTCATCAACAGATTTTGATGACAAAGTGGCGGAGAGAGATGAAGAGATAGTGGAAGAGAGAGCCAAGGGATCAATAGCAAGAAGATTTCTAAGTAGGTTGGAGGAGACAGAATGAGGCTGAGGCAGCGGGTGATGAAGATTAAAGCTTAGAAGGTGATTGTCAGATAAGGGAAGAACTGAGCTATTGAAATTCGATGGTGAACAACTAGAGAAGAATATCAGGTCCAGGCAGTGGCCATGCTGGTGAGTGGGGGCAGTGGAACAAAGTTGGAGGTCAAACGAGGAGGTAAGGGAGAGGAGCTTTAAAGCATAAAGATCAGAGGGGTTATCGACATGAATGTTGAAATCCCCAAGAATAAGTGTGGGGGAAGAGGAATCCAGAAAGACGGAAAGCCATGAGTCAAAGTCAGTGAGGAAGGTAGAAGCAGACTTGTCAGGAGGTCGATAAATAACAGCTTCCCGGAGAGGAAGTGGGGTGAAAAGGCGAATGGAATGGACTTCAAAAGAGAGAAAGGAGTTAGGCTGAGGCAGCAGGAGGGGTTGGAATTGGCAGGAGGGAGAAAGTAGAAGCCCAACACCACCACCACGGCCAGTGGGACGAGGCGTGTGAGAGAACTGATAGCCCCCGTGGCAGAGAGCAGCAGTAGACATGGTATTGTCTGGGAGGAGCTAGGTCTCAGTTAGGGCCAGTAGATGTAGAGCATTAGAGATAAAGAGATCATGAGTAAAAGCAAGTTTATTAGAGACAGAGTGTGCGTTCCACAAGGCACATGAGAAGGGGAGAGTGGAAGGGGAAAGGAGAGGGATATGGATAAGATTAGACATGTTGTGTGAAGATCTCTTCTCAGAGTGAGACAGAAATCTAGGGGGGGCCAGGGTTGGGGTTGATATGTCTGGATGAGAGAAGGAGGAGGAGTAGCAGAGTTCAGGGTAGAGAGGAGACAGTATGGCGGAAGCGAGGGTGAGGTTGCCTAAGAGGGAGAGGGGATTGTTGAATGAGAGGGAGAGAGCGATGAAGCTCAAGAGATGATGATTGGTTAGAAGACAGAGTGGAGGGGGAAGTGAGGATGGTAAAGGGGGGATGGGGAAGTGAGGATGGTAAAGGGGGGATAGGGAAGGAAGGAATGGAAGTGCTGGTGGGAGGGGAAACAGTTAGGGAGTATGAGGAAAAGGAGGATAATGTGATGTGGAGCCATGGAGGAGGAATGGGGAGGGGCTATGCAGCGTATGTTATCTTACAAGCAATGGGGCAGCAATGGATTCTACACACTATGCAGCATATGTTATATTACAAGTAATGAGGTAGCAATGGAGTCTACAGGCTGTGCAGCATATGGTTTTTTTGCAAGCAACGAGCTAGCAATGGAGACTACAAGTCTACAGGCTGTGCAGCATATGGTATTTTGCAAGCAATGAAAAAAGAACGTCCTGCCCTCTGTCTTTAAACACGGCTTATGTTTTCTAACCTGGGACACTGCAGTGAGGATCCCGAGCAGACTTATGTTGTGGTTGCAGCAGAGTAGTTATTCAGCGCTGACTCAGTTCTTTTTCCTGTTGGCTTTGTTGGAGTCTCGCCACGGGCTGCCACCTAAGGGCCTTAAGCGCGGGCCCACCAGTCGCAGGCATGCCTAGGTGGAGCAGGAATTCATGTTGTTAGGAGATAGATTGATTGGAGGACTCCTTTGGGAGGAGGGAGGAGGCTTACCTCCCTGTTCTCTGCTGCAATATGGTGGCGCCTCTGGTCCTTGCCAAAGGGCCCGCTGGTGCGGGCGCGTCAAGGGGCACCTGGCCTTCAAACGTTGCAGGCAGCAGTTGATTGGGCCTCAGGGAGCCGATCGGGGAGGAGCGATTCTTCCCACTGTACTCCCCGACGCTCAAACGGCCCCTGGTGAAAGCTGGAGGTGATGGTGCTGTGTTCTTCGTGCCAAGGGATGTATGCATGGGGTCAAACGAAGAGCCTGTGAAAATTATTTTGAAGATGGGTCTCCACCTTTCCCATCATGGGGTTCCTGGAGAAAAGCAGGATGGCGGTGTGAGGAGCTCTGTCAGGACAGCACAATCCATTGTTAAACCTGGCCTGCTAACTGGCCTGTCAAGAGCAAAACTTAATTTCCTCAGAAAGCCTCCATCACTGAGGTAGTCTTCTCCCCACTTGCAGAGGACTGACAACTCCCAAAAGCAGGCTAGGGCAAGGAACCAGGAACTCTCCTTCTTTCCTCCCAAACTGCCATATTGGCTGGGAAGGAAGAAGGCATGGGATAGGAGGCAGTGTACTACTGAGGATCAGGAAATGGATAAAAGATAGAAAGCAAAGAGTAGGGTTAAATGGGCAATTTTCTCAATGGAGAAAGGTGAATAGTGGAGTACTCTAGGGATCTGTGCTGGTTCTGCTACTTTTTAACATATTGTGAGCAGTGAGTGAGAATCAGCTGTGCCTACTTAGTTGGGAACTGTGTGTGAGAGAAAACTGCAGCCAATCTGAGCACTTTTCAAATCATTTAGAATCCCTTCAGCAAAGGCTCCAACGATCCTGTGAGCAGTGAGTGAGAATCAGCTGTGCCTACTTAGTTGGGAACTGTGTGTGAGAGAAAACTGCAGCCAATCTGAGCACTTTTCAAATCATTTAGAATCCCTTCAGCAAAGGCTCCAACGATCCTGTGAGCAGTGAGTGAGAATCAGCTGTGCCTACTTAGTTGGGAACTGTGTGTGAGAGAAAACTGCAGCCAATCTGAGCACTTTTCAAATCATTTAGAATCCCTTCAGCAAAGGCTCCAACGATCCCGTGAGCAGTGAGTGAGAATCAGCTGTGCCTACTTAGTTGGGAACTGTGTGTGAGAGAAAACTGCAGCCAATCTGAGCACTTTTCAAATCATTTAGAATCCCTTCAGCAAAGGCTCCAACGATCCTGTGAGCAGTGAGTGAGAATCAGCTGTGCCTACTTAGTTGGGAACTGTGTGTGAGAGAAAACTGCAGCCAATCTGAGCACTTTTCAAATCATTTAGAATCCCTTCAGCAAAGGCTCCAACGATCCTGTGAGCAGTGAGTGAGAATCAGCTGTGCCTACTTAGTTGGGAACTGTGTGTGAGAGAAAACTGCAGCCAATCTGAGCACTTTTCAAATCATTTAGAATCCCTTCAGCAAAGGCTCCAACGATCCTGTGAGCAGTGAGTGAGAATCAGCTGTGCCTACTTAGTTGGGAACTGTGTGTGAGAGAAAACTGCAGCCAATCTGAGCACTTTTCAAATCATTTAGAATCCCTTCAGCAAAGGCTCCAACGATCCCGTGAGCAGTGAGTGAGAATCAGCTGTGCCTACTTAGTTGGGAACTGTGTGTGAGAGAAAACTGCAGCCAATCTGAGCACTTTTCAAATCATTTAGAATCCCTTCAGCAAAGGCTCCAACGATCCTGTGAGCAGTGAGTGAGAATCAGCTGTGCCTACTTAGTTGGGAACTGTGTGTGAGAGAAAACTGCAGCCAATCTGAGCACTTTTCAAATCATTTAAAATCCCTTCAGCAATGGCGCGCCCGTGCCTTGCGGGCCCGCGCCTGAGGGCCTCGCAAGAGGGCCCTTTGGCGTGGCCCTTAGGCGGTGGACCGTGCGGGACCCACTATCTGCTGCTATATGCTTATTCTATATGCTCATTCTGTTCAGCGATATGCTGTTTGTAGTTAATGTAAGGTAATGTAATGTAAGTTATGTACTGTGTTCCCTGTTTGTACTCCTAGTGTTTTGTTGTGATGTAATGATAATGCAATGTATGTTTCCCTCACCTTTGTTTAACTTTGTGCTGTATTAACCGCTTTGATTGAAGGAAAAGGCGGGATACAAAACATGTTAAATAAATAAATAAATAAATTCATAAATGACCTGGAAATGGGAATAATGAATGAGGTGATCAAATATACAGATGACACAATATTCAAAGTTGTTAAAACACAAGAGGATTTTGAAAAATTGCAAGAAGACCTTGATAAATTGGAAGACTGGATGTCCAAATAGCAGATGAAATTTAATGTAAACAAGTGAAAAGTTATGCACCTAGGAAAGAACAACCCAAGCTATGGTTACATGATGCAAGGTTTCATATTAGGAACCACTACCTAGGAAAAGGATCTAGGTGGCATTGTGAATAATAGATTGGAAACCCTCTGCCCAGTGTGCAACGGTGGCCAAGAAAGCAAATAGAATGCCAGGAATCCTAAGGAAAGGAATGGAGAATAAAACAAACAATATTATAATGACTCTGTATCATTCCATGGTGTGACCACACGTTGAATATTGTGTGCACTTCTGGTTGCCGTATCTTAAAAAGGATATAATGGAATTAGAAATGGTACAGAGAAAAGCCACGAAAATGGTAAAGGGGATAGAAGGATGTATTTAACAGGTTGTTTATACCGCTTTATTGTGTCAGTCAAAGTGGTTTTACATTGTAACTTAAATTTGGTAATGTACATTAAATAGGGACATTGATAACTTGGATTTTTCTGAGGCAATGGAGGGTTAAATGACTTGCTCAAGGCTACAAGAAATGCTAGTGGGAATTGAACCCTGGTCTCTCGGTTCCTAAGCCAGTGCTCGAACTATCAGGTTACTCCTCCATTCCAATGTGGAAAGGCTTAAAAGATTAAGGCTCTTCAATTTGGAAAAGAGACAGCTGAAGGGAGATATGATGGAAGTCTATAAATTAATTAATGGAGTAGAGCAGGAAAATGTAGATCAATTGTTTGCGTCAACAAAAAGTAGAAAGAATAAGGGACACACAATGAAGCTACAATGTAACCCATTTAAGAGTAATAAGAGAAAGTATTATCTCCAGGAACAAGCAGGAATTAGTCTTCACATATGGGTACGTCGGCACCGACGGAGCCTGCGCGGGAATGCTCCCCAGAGTCCAAAAAAGAACGCTTTTGGGAGCATCCCACACGCATGCGCGCTGCCTTCCCGCCATTCTACTTCCCTCACAACAGTTCTTCGTTTTCCGCGGAGCCGACAGGACGTGTCCTTGTCACCACAGAAAATTCATCTTTTTTATTTTTATTTTTTGTGGTTGTGCCTGCCTTTGTTCGACGCCCACCGGTACCGCCGGTGCTTTTCTTTCTTTTTCTTGGAAATTTTTTTTTTTCACTAAGAATTTTTTCTGGTTTAGTGTCTGACCTCTTTTTGGCCACTAGGCCTCTATCCTTTCCATTATGGAAAAGCCAGCCACTATCTTTAAGAAATGTGGAAAGTCTGGCGGTACAACTAGGTTAATAGACACTCATTTTTGGTGTCTGCCTTGTTTAGGTCCTGACCATTGTCCTAAAGAGTGTTTCTCTTGTAGGAGTTTCAACAGAAGAGCTCTTCAGAACCGAGCACAGCTTGGTACCGGGTCTACATCCCCCATGATGTCACCAGCCAGAGTCTCTTCTTCCTTCCACGGTCAGGGAACCAAACAACAGTCTGTTAAGACTAGCCAGTCCTCGAGAGGTAGATCTCTTTCTAAGCATCGAGATGCCTCTGGCCTTGCCCTCGAGGACACTATGGCTCAATCCCAGCAGGAGACTTCGGCCTCCAAAGCATTATCGGGATCTCAGGTTGCTCCCGAGGTTTTTACCTCCGTGGATGCACCTGTGCCATGCTCGGTGGTCCGGACCGCTTCAAGCTGTACTGATACCCCGGCATCGGCTATGGTGTTGGATGAAAGACTCCTCGCCATCGAACGTAGTCTGGCGAATCTCTCAGCTACTTTGGTACCGCTAGAGTCGCCGCAGACCGTTCTTCGACTGCCGGTATCGGCATCGGTGCCGGTATCGGCTTCAGTGCTGGCACCGGTGTTGGGGTTGGTACACGTACCGACATCGGCATTACTTCCGGTGCTGGATTGGGCATCGTTGCAAATGCGGGTATCGACATCGGTACCGGCATCGATGCCTTCGATACCTCCTTCTACAGGCTCGCTTCCTTCGATGCCGAGCCTGGAATCACTGTCTAGCCTGGAGGATTCGGTACCGACTCGTCTCGGTACCGACATCGAGGGGTACCGAACACATCTCTTTAAAGAGAATCCGAGGCTTCATCTTTCCCGGTCTTCTAAGCCCGATGTCGGTGATGCATCCATCGGTACCGCAGCTGAATTTTCAACAGTTCCAGCTTATACTCCTCATTTCAGAGGGTTCCTCTTGGAGGAGATCTCTTTTCAAGCTTTTCTGCTTGATATGGCAAGAATACTTGCCATCTCTATATCTGGAAAAGAGTCTATACCAAGAGATTCAGAAATTCTGCAATCCCCCTGGTTTCCAGAGGAGGCAATCATGCTTCCTTTACATCAGATCCTACAGGATCTGTTATTAAGAATGTGGGAAACTCCCTTAACGGTATCCCCACATTCCAAGAGAATTGACACTATCTATAAAGTGCCACCTTCTCCAGGTTTTCAAAAGACTCAACTCCCTCATCATTCTATAGTAGTAGAATCAGCAATGAGGCATGTTAAGAGTGCAAAAAAGCACTCCTCTTATCTGCCAGGTCGTGGGTCTAGGACCTTTATTTATTTATTTTTATTTTATTTATACACATTTATATACCGTATCTTCCACAGTTCAGTTGCGGTTTACAGAGAACAACAATTAAGAAAAGCAAGTTTGTTTTACAAGGAACGTCATATTATAAGTATGATGATTAACAGAATATATTTTACAAGGAACGTCATAATATAAGTATAATGATAAGCAAAACAGTATATGTATTGAAGAACGAGGTAATTAACTAAACAGAATATATTGTCTAACAATGTGAGACAAAACAGAACAGAAAAACTATATACAAATATATATATGTATATATATATATTGGAGTGAAGGACATAAGATGTGGGATCATCAAAGGGGTTTAACTATATGTGCTATCTGTGTGAGTTGACAGAGTTTTTAATTGAAGCAGTCAGATACCTGTTTAGCCTTTATCTAATGCGGGTGGGAGATTATCTATGTTGTTATAGTGTTTGGTGAACAGATAAGTTTTCAATTTTTTGCGGAGTTCCATGATCTCAGTTAGTGTTCGTAACTCCTCTGGGAGGGAGTTCCAGATAGTTGGGGCTATGTGAGAAAAGGCTCTGTTGTTTGTTGATTTATGAGCTCTTGTGTAACCTTAGATGCTTTTGGGCGTCGATGCTTCCAAGCATATATGCTTTCAGCAAGAATCATTTCATATATTTTCTATATGGGATCTTCTTTGGAAGAGGTTACAAAAAGTTTAAAACTTTTGAACCCTTTCCTTCAGGAACATAAAAGAGCAGACTATTTATCACTAGTCAATCATGCTCATGATATCTCTACATTCCTTTATCGTGCTTCCCTGGATTCTTTTGAATCTATCAGCAGATCTTCTGCTATAGCCATAGGGGCACGACGCATAGCCTGGCTCCAAGCTTCAGACTTGGATAAATGGGTACAAGAAAAGCTGGGGAATAGTCCTTGTACTGGAGAACATCTCTTCAACAAGGATTGTCTATTTCAGGCTAGTCAGTTAAATACTGATAATCCTACCCTCAGAGGATTGTCAAGACTTTCCTCTGTCCCAGCCAATAGTAAATCTTCTAAAAAACTTTCTTCACCTAGGGGGAAAAAGTTGTATCCATCTTCTACCTTTCAGACAGATGTTTCCCAACAGGGACAATATCAAACTAGGCCAAGGAAACAGAAACCTCAACAGGCTCAGCAAACCCAATAATTCAGGGTTTCTGGATTCTTTTCCTTCCTGTATGAGGTTCACAACCTCTAGATTTCTCTTTCTATTGAAAGGGTCATTCTGGTTAGATCTCATCCTTGCTGAGACAACACTGACTAAATTCTAGGCATGAATCTCTTCTTCAACAGAAGTCCACTCTTCTAGTCAAGAGTTACGGAGATATCTCATGCCTACAGGTCACCAGTTTCTACTTCCTTATTTACAAAAAACAAACAAAAAACAAGTATATGGGAAGAAAAATCAAGAAACTTAACAGGATGAGCACTACTTCATCTGTTTGACCTTAGTTGCCTAAGACTTTAACTATAATACTTACTATATAGCAAGTTTTTTCAACTCTGTATTACTTTCTATCCGTTAGTCTGGACATCCAGTCTCTAACAGGAATATTATTCAACTGGAGAGCTTCTCCTGAAGCTATAGGAGTTCCTACTCCAGTAAATCTTCCAATACAGAGTTTTTTCCCTTTTGGGTCCTTCTGCACTGGGGTTTTTACAGGATGCAAAACAGCATTCTGAAAACTACTACCAGATTATTCTATCCATTTGAGCATAGTCAACTCAGACGGCTTCTAAAACCCTCCATAACGGAAATAACCCACCAAGTGGGTTATATGAGCTTCTTAAACAAATAGCTCACATGGGTTTCTGCCTCTTCCACGCTATCTGCGTAGTTTTTGAGTTGACCTCTCAAATATTCTTTTATGACAGCTTATCAGACAGGAATTTAGTATTACCATTCCTAATCATGTCTGTTACTCTTTTTTTCTGCTGTCCTTATAACAGATGGCTCCGAAATACATTTTCGAAAACCCCTTGTACACTTATCATTCTAAGACAGAAACCCTGTCTACTATCTTGAGCTATGTTCAATTCTATATTTTCAGAATTGATTAGGTTGCACACTGGCTATCTAACAGCCAGGGCTCTCATAAGCAACCTTCAGCATGCTCTCTGCAACCATACAAGGAAGCTCTGCAGCTATGGGCCTTTGTCAGAGAGCATCAGAGTCCGCTCCTGGCAGGTAACTTCCAGGCGGTTAAGAACCTGTAACTGGTGGCCTCTACCCAGTCATGCGCCCATGCCAGTTGGTTCCTATTTTTTGTTATCTTCCTTAAAATTCTTTTAAGGAAAAGGAACCAGGGCCTAGACGACTTCGAAAGTAAAGGAATGGCACCACTCCCTGGGTTGTTCTATGTCTTCAAAAGAACTTCTACAACAGGGATGCATTCCTAATCATTGCAGTTGATCTTTATCTATTGCAATTTTTTCTACTTTCCAATACCTCATTGAAGTCAATAAGAAGTAAAGAATGCATAATACTCATATTGCCCTCAAAAGGAGGCAAGCATGGTATTTCCTTATGTTGCGTTCCTTTCTTCCAACTTTTTCTGAAGTTATAGAAGGACCCAGATCCTTTATCCTAGGATCTCCTTTGCACTTCATGTACATCTCAAGACCTGGTCATCTGAGGACTAGTCTTTTTAAGACTTAGACTTTTGTCACAAGTAAGAAACATCCTACTGGTTTCCATGTAACCTTGCACATGATTCTTACACTAATTCATTAATATGAATTCACTGACTTTCCTCAAGAGGGCTGTGACCCTTCATGTTGTTAGTTGGATCACTTTATACAATCTGACCTTGAAATATTGTACTGTCCATATCAATGCTTTCAGCATACCATGGTATTCTTAAATGGACATCCAATTTATCTGGTAAAATTAGGAAACTCCTTCTTTTAACGTAACCTTTTTTTCTGCTTGAATCAGGTTACCTTATATCTGAAGCTCTCTATGATAAAGGGCGCGGGCAGGGTCCCGGCGACCGGCGTTAACCGGGTGCTCAGCCCGGCGTGGGACCCTGCACGCGTCTCGGCAGAAGAGGAAGGATGAAAGGGGGGGAGAGCATTGGAGGAGGACGCGGACGCTGGCGCGTCCTTTAAAATGATTGGAGCTCAGAGCGTGATCGCGCGCGTGAGAGCCGATCAGGGGGGAGACTGTGCATGTGCTCGGACGGCGGCAGCTGTTGCCAAGCACATGCGAAGAGAGCCGGGAGCTTGGCAGTGATCGGATCCTCGGTGCAAGGGCGGCTCAAGCGTGGAGTGCTTGCGGTGGGGACCGGCAGGCTTCTTGTAAGGCGAGTTGGAGGGTTGAGGGCTGTGGGTTGGCATTACCAGCCATTTAAAAAAAACAACAAAAAAACGAGAAAGAAGCGGTGACGGGGCCGCGTGGCTGAACGGGGGGCGGGGGGGTGTTCGGGCCAGGCAGCTTACAGAAATCAAAGCAGAGGGCACAGAGCAGTTCATTAATAAAAAAAACTCCAACAAAACGCTAAGGAAGTGGTAACAGGGTCGTGTGGCTGGTAGGGTGTGGGGGGGGGGGAGGGGAGGGGTTGGGCCAGACAAATCTTAAAGTTTAAAAGCAGAGGCCAACGAACAATTTAAAAAAAAAACAAAACACCACACAGAAACAGTAGACCACAGAGTCACAGACAGAGGGGTTAGAGATATGGCAACCAAGCGTCCTCAGTTGAGAGGAAGTAGAGGTGGGAGAGGGGACATGAGGGGAGGTAGAAAGGGGGGTCGGGGGTCGGACCGCGGATGAGCAGTGGGGACATGGAGAGCAGGTGAGGCCCCATTAGGGCCACGAGGGGGTGGAGGGGCAAGGTGCCCGGCCCATGGTCAGCGTGCTGCTGCAGGCAGAGGCCGTAGAGCCATTGCTGTTACGGGACATGGAGCGCTGCCGCCTGCAGTGGGCGGAGGAGGTCCTAGTCACGATGGCAGCTCAAACGGGGGGATCTCGGAGATGAGCAAGGAGGAAAGGGGGGAGCCTGGATGGGGGTTGGGAGCTGGTTCTAATGTTGGGGGGGTCAGATTTGGGGGGGGGGAGTGAAATGCGGGGGTACGGGCCCGGGGGCTGGGACAGAAGGGGTTCCTTGCCCTTGGCGAGCGGAGTGATGGTGCCGACGGGGTATGGCCTTTCTGGTTATCCGTCCCCTGCCGAGCTGTGGGCGAATGGGGGTCAAGGGTCTTCGAGTACAGCTTGGGTGGGAGCTGGCGTGGCAACTGGCGTGGGCCCCGGGGCGTGGCAACTGGCGTGGGCCCCGGGGTGTTCTTCTCCTGGCGTTCCTTTTTTCTCTTCGCAGGTCCCTTTGGTCGCGTCGCCAGGATTCCCGCCTGGTACAGCAGAGCCTTCGAGGATGACGTCCAGGGACATGGGGCCTGGCGCAGCTTCGGAGGTGCAGGCGGTGCCTCGAGAGGACAACGAGCGGCAGAGGAATGAATCAGTGACAGACTGGATAGAGCCAGTCACTGTCACGGACGACTTTGGAAACGGAAGTGGGTGAGTCAAGGTTGGATGAAGGGGCGGGACAGGAAAGGGGCGGTGCACGGAGTGAGCGTGCGGGTAAGGTGAGCAGGAAAAGAAAGCAAGTCTGTCGTCGACGGCACAGTTCGGAATCCTCTTCCTCCTCATCGTCGGGCTCGTCTGTGTCGTCGTCGAGCGAGGATGGAGAGCGTGTGGGGGCACAAGGACAGGAAGGGGGGGCAGTTACATCGGTCGGCGGTACTTCTTCTTCAGCATCGCTGTCGGAGTTGTGGGAGGGGGTCCCGAGGAAGTTACGGCGTAAAATACATAAGAGGAAATATATAGATATCTTCCGTTTGCTCAAGGGCAGGAAGATGTTGGGAGAAAGCAGGAAAAAGCGGAGGGAGGACGAAAAGGCCGGGCGGATTAGAAAAGTTTTGCGGTCAGTGGTAAATTGGATACGGGCTTTCTTACGGTTGGCGAGTGTGTGGGGTCATCATCGTCCCGACCAGTACGGTAGTCTGCTGGCTTATGCGGATTCCATTCTGGAAGCCTCGCAATCCCACGAGGGATGGGTGTGGCTTAACTACGACGAAAAGTTTAGGGATAAGATGGAGGGCACTAAAGGCTTAACGTGGGGTATGCAGGACATCAATCTTTGGCTGACACAGATGTCTGTCAGAACGGGGTCCGGTTCGGGGAGCGGAACTAAGGGAGGGGCGGGGTCCACAGCAGCGGCAGGTCATTCCTTTCGGAGCGGCGGCCCCCTTTTGCAGACTAAGCCAGTTGGAAGGGGGCGGGGACGTGTGTTGGCGGTATAATAAGTCCATGTGCCCCTTCCCGGACTGTAAGTTCCGGCATGCTTGCTTGAGCTGCGGTGGGGGGCATTTGGCGGCTAAATGTGTTAAGAAAGTGGGAGGGGTTGCTCCTGGGGCGGCAGCTAAGTAGCGACAGGGGATTTGGTAGGGCTCCGTCCCCCATTAAGGTGGAGGTGTTAAAAAAATGGCTTGGGTATTACCCGAAGACATCAGACAGGGCGGTATTACAGTTTGGTTTTGTTATCCCAGTTCGGGGTGCGGTCTTGGGTTCGTCGGCGCAGAACTCTGCGACGGTGTGTCGTTGGGCCTCAATAGCATGGGCAAAGTTGGCGGTTGAGTTGAGTTTAGGTAGAATTGCAGGCCTGTTTCGGCAGCCACCTTTTCAGCACTTCGTTTCGTCTCCATTGGGGATTACACCCAAGAAAGAACCTGGCAAATTTCGCTTAATACACAATCTGTTGAGTCCAACTGGGGCATCGGTGAACGATAGCATACTGCGCGACAGGTGTACGGTTAAGTATGCCTCGTTTGATGGAGCGGTGGACTTACTTAGGAAGGCAGGCCGGGGAGCGTGGATATCAAAAGTGGATATCGAGTCGGCTTTTCTCCTGCTCCCGGTGCATCCTTCCTCTTTTCCATTGCTAGGCTTTCAATTTGAGGGTGGGTTCTAGTTTGATAAGTGCATGCCTATGGGTTGTGCTGTGGCGTGTGCTTATTTCAAGATGTTTAGTTCCTTCTTGCATTGGGTGGTAGCACGGAGGGTCGGACGGTCGGAAGTGGTGCATTATTTAGATGATTTTCTGTTCATCGGGGAAGCACAGTCAACGGGCTGTAGGGAGCTTCTAATGGGATTTATTGAGATGGCTAGAGAATTAGGTGTTCCTTTGGCTGAGACTAAGACAGTGGGTCCGGTGACTAGGCTTACTTTTCTTGGGATAGAGCTAGATTCGGAGGGAATGACAACTCGGCTGCCGAACGATAAGGTGGACAAATTGCGGGTTCTGGTGGCTAATGCAGTGGCCTCAGCGAAGTTGACCTTACGAGAAATGCAGGCTTTGCTTGGGTCACTGAACTTTGTGTGTAGAGTGCTTCCAATGGGCAGAGTCTTTCTTCGACGGTTGGCGGCAGCAACGGCGGGGGTGTGTAAGCCTCATCACCGCATACAAGTTACTAGGTTGATGCGGGAGGACTTAAGGGTGTGGGATACTTTTTTTAGGGATTTTAATGGTATCTCAGTGTGGATGGAGGCTGAGGTTTCCAGTGGAGAGCTACAGCTTTATTCAGATGCTGCTGGGGGGGGGGGGGGAGGTTTGGGCATTTACTTCGCGGGAGCATGGTGTGCTGACCGATGGCCGCAGGCTTGGCTTACGGCCGGATTAATGAGTAACATTACCTTCCTAGAACTGTTTCCCATGTTAGTAGCGCTGGAGTTGTGGCCAGATCGTTTCAGGAATCGGCGGGTCAGATGGTGGTGTGACAACGAGGCAGTGGTGAGTGTGGTGAATAATTACTCTCCACGTTGCATCCTTAATGCGGGCCTTAGTTTTGACATGTTTGCGCTTGAATGTCAGTTTGAGGGTGTGGCATATCCCGGGGCATACTAATGGAATTGCTGATGCTCTTTCCCGTTTGCAGATGGAGCGGTTTCGGATACTGGCACCAGATGCAGACATACGCGGGTCCGTCGAACTTGTGGATGCTTGGCCTGCAGAGATGAGGAGTCTTCTGCGCAGTTCAGTGGCGGAGAGGACATGGGAGGCCTATCGACAAGGTGGGAGTAGAGTGTCTCAGTTTTTATTGGACAGGGGATGGAAAGGTGGAGCTGTACCGGATCATTTACTTGGGCAGTTTATCGTCAGTGCTAAGGAACACGGGGTCTCGAGAGTGTCGGTGCGTAGCCAGTTGGCGGGTTTCATGTTTTTTGCGAGAGCGGTGGGTTGGAGCTCCGCGGGGGTAGGGTTCCTAGCGAGACGGTTATTACAGGGTTGGGAACTGTCCCTTCCTACCTTGCCTGATCGGCGTCGTCCGATCACGCACCAGTTGTTAGTGAAATTGTGTGAGGGACTGAAGCATGTGACGGAGTCGCACTATGAGGCCATTCTTTTTAGGGCAGTTTTCAGCTTGGCTTTCTTTGGCGCATTTAGGGTGAGTGAATTGGTATCAGACTCGAGGAGGGTGGGAGCGAATGGTGGGTTACAGAGGCAACATGTACATGTCGGTAATGGGCAGTTACGAGTCTTCTTGGCAAGATCCAAGACGGATCAGCGCGGTAAGGGACAGTGGGTGGTTTTGAAAGGGATACAGGCGGCGACATGTCAGGTGAAGCTGATTTCGGCTTACATGGCCATTCGGGCGGAGCGAGAAGGGCGTTTTTTCATTCATGTAGACGCGCGGGTGCTTAAGCGCTTTCAGGTAGTGGCGGTGTTGCGGATGGTATTACGGCTTATCGGGGAGGACCCTTCCCTGTTTACGGCTCATTCATTTAGAATCGGGGCGGCGACCAGTGCGGCGGCAGCGGGGTTGGCTGGAGGGCTGATACAGCATATAGGCAGATGGCGGTCTAAGGCCTTCCAAGGTTATGTTAGGATCTAACAGATGGATTATGTTTGCTCAGTACTAAAATGAATTTTCTCTTGCAGATGGGGGACGAAATGTTTGGAAGTGTTGGCTGCTGGGGCATTCCTTTGTGTTCTGGGCTGGCGAACGAGCAGATGTGTGGCCAGTCGGGCGGAATCTTGGGCTGGATCCAACGGTGGTGTCGATCTCATGGCTGGGTGAGCGTGGGCTAAGATGGACTCTGGGCACCACCAGCGTATCAGAGTACAGCCGGAGATCATCTTGTTGCATCTTGGAGGGAATGACTTGGTAGCCTGGACTTGAAACAGCTAATTAGGGCGGCTAAGAGGGACTTGGCATTGGTGTTGAAAATGTTTGAGGGGGTGGTCTTAATCTGGTCCGACATTGTCCTGCGGCCGGCTTGCTGGGGGCAGCGACGTTGGTCGTGGGGGTTAACCAAAATTAACAGACAGATTGGGTGATGGGTGTGCGAGCATGGGGGTCATCAGGTTATGCATACGTGGGCGGAAGTGGAGTGTGGTGGATTGTATAGAAGTGATGGAGTGCATCTTTCTCCGGTTGGAACAGACCTCCTGCTAAATGATTGGCAGGAAGTCTTGGAGTGTGTGGTGCAGGGTGGCGAGACTGGGTCGCAGCTTGGGCGTAAGGGGGGCGGCTCAGCCAGTTTGGATGGCCTGAGCCGGTGGCGGGATCCCGGAGGTGTCCGGGGTCCGGAGGCGTAGGCCAATTGGGGCATGGGCGGGGTACCCACAGCCTGGACAACCCCGGGTAGACCTTTGCTAGTGATATGGCGAAGTCGGACAGGGGCTTTAGGAATTTGGCCGGTGGAGGTGAATGCGTCTGGTGCGGAGGCGAGGTCACTTTGCTAATAGCCTGGCTGGTGACACATCGCCCCGTCTGAAGGGTTTGGGGGGAGTGTTCATTGTTGTTGATTATGCTGGTTTCACGTAAAAATAATCCCGCATTCAGAGATGTATATATACCACCCAAAAATCTCCAAAAGAATCCCCAGTGAAACGTTGTTAGCAATATTTTTGTCGGATCACATCGAGGGAGGTTAAGAATGGCTTCAAAACCCCACCAGACAGATGTAATCCATTTTATTCAGAGAACAGTTCTTTGGTGAAAATATAGTTAAAAAAACAACTTAGCTTAAATGATTGAGAAAAGAAGCCCAACTCAGTCCATGTACCAAACATCCAAAATCCTGAGACGACGTGCACGTTTTGGGACAAACAAGTCCCTGTATCAAGTGCTCCAACGTAGGTCAAACAGCCGTTAATCTTCTCCTAACCATGTCCCGAAACGTGCACGTTGTCTCAGGATTTTGGATGTTTGGTACTGTCGGCGCGCCCCCGTGTGGCCAGGCGGTTGCCTAGGACTACAGGGGAGGCGCTGATTGTCCTTTGTTGAAATTAGCCCAGTAGCATGTAGTTGTGTCCCCGAAAGGATAAGAGCCAAGTGCAAAGGTCGCAGGAAATATTTCTTTATTTTTAGAAACAAGGATTTCCTAACCGGTTCAATTCTGTGACATGAATTGATTGAAGTTGACCAAAACAAAATTCAGGATACTTCTCCAAATAACAGCACACAAGCCTATTATACAGTCCTTGGCTTGATACAGCTTTCAAACTTGCTTTCTGATAAAACTCTATTTTCATCAGTATTCTGTTTCCTGGTCTCCAGGAGGCGCTATACCACCCTCTGTTACTTCACAGTAGGTGTAGCAAAGCTTCCTGGCCCACCTAGATACTTTCACAAGCAATAGAATTCTTTTCCAATTATAACACAAACTTTCAGCACAGCTTCTTCCCAAGCAGCTTCAAACAGGACAGCTACTTTTAAAAGCACAGCTAAAAAGTAATGGGCTTTAAAATGTCCTGGTAAAAGAACCTCTGGTTTTTCTTCCAGATACCAAAACTTCCTTCAGTTCTTTTACTTAGCACGAGGTAACACAGATGCATTCAGTAATCAAGACCAGCTGGGTTTCTTTCTGCTTTCAAACCCTATTTGGTTCCTTTATACTTCTTTAGCACAGATTGCACAGCTTACATCCATGTCTGAGACATTGTCTAAATCCACATGTCTCCCAAGTCCATATCCTCCACGCTAGACTCTTCCTGGTAACTGTTTCCCCTGGTATCTTCCTGAGAAGCCTCACTAGCTTGCACAGCCCTTAGGAGCTTCTCCCAGGCACCCTTAACAGTGTGTGAGCTTGTGGGGGAAGGGCAGGAAAAACCCTCTTTGTCTAATAAGCCTTTCAAACGTTGTAAAGGGCTCACCTTATTAGTGCTGCTTTTCCTCCTTACAGATGCCTTACTAGGAGAAGAGTTGAGCCATGAACTCTTGGAGAATATTTCCTCCTCTGAGGACTCCTCCCCTGAGCTTTCCACTGGCCTTGTCAGCTCTTTGCTCCTGGTTCTCAATTGCTTCTGTGCAAGGGATTTCCATGGGTTTCTTGTCCTTCCTTCCTGGAACCCTCGTGTCCTCTGTGTCTGTGTCCTCTCTCTCTCATACGGGTCCTCCTTCTCTCTCCCCTTCTCTTTCTCCTTCTCTACTGTATAAGTGCAGCTTCCGTTCCTAAATGTTTGAGGCTGTCCTATCCCCTTTGACTCCTCCCCCAAACCACTCCCTTCTCCTCCCTTTATCTCCATGGGAACAGGGCGTGTGCTTAGGGCTGCACTTCTCTGTGAGAAATCTTTACCTTTAGTGTTGGTGTTAACCCTTTCAGTGCCTGCAGTTTTATGGGTAAAAGAAAAAAAAGGCAGTTTCCCCTTTTTTTTTCTGCCCTCAGCGGCTGCTTCTCTACCACAGTACACAGACTGAGTCGGGCTTCTTTTCTCAATCATTTAAGCTAAGTTGGTTTTTTAACTATATTTTCACCAAAGAACTGTTCTCTGAATAAAATGGATTACATCTGTCTGGTGAGGTTTTGAAGCCATTCTTAACCTCCCTCGATGTGATCCGACAAAAATATTGCTAACAACGTTTCACTGGGGATTCTTTTGGAGATTTTTGGGTGGATTATGCTGGTTTAGCATGTTATTGATGTTAACTTTGCAAATAAAGCTGCGACCAGTTTTCTTACCCAATAACGTGTGTCAGTTGCATTGTGAATGGTAAATGGCGGGGGGGGGGGGTGTAGTAAAAGGGGGTGATGGTGGAAAAGGTTACAATAAGCAGGTCGGGAGCGCCGGGTACGACTACCCGGTTAGATAAAGGGCGCGGGCAGGGTCCTGGTGACCGGCGTTAACCGGGTACTCGGCCCGGCGCGGGACCCTGCGCGCGTCTTGGCAGAAGAGGAAGGATGAGGGGGGAGGAGAGCATTGGAGGAGGACGCGGACACTGGCGCGTCCTTTAAAATGATTGGAGCTCAGCGCGCGTGAGAGCCAATCAGGGGGGAAGACTGTGCACGTGCTCGGATGGCGGCGGCAGTTGCCGAGCACATGCGAAGAGAGCCAGGAGCTTGGTGGCCCACCCGCCCACCCTTATAGGAGGCGGGGAGGTTCGGATACTTCGGGTTGTTGCAGCTTGGTGGGGGGGCGGCGGGATCCCAGAGGTGTCTGGGGTCTGGAGGCGTAGGCCAATTGCGGTGTGGGCGAGTTGCCCACAGCCCGGACAACCCCGGCTAGACCTTTGCTAGTGATATGGCGGTCGGACAGGGGCTTTAGGAATTTGGCCGGTGGAGGTGAATGCGGCCGGTGCGGAGGCGAGGTCACTTTGCTAATAGCATGGCTGGTGACACATCGCCCTGTCTGAAGGGTTTGGGGGGAGTGTTCATTGTTGTTGATTATGCTGGTTTAGCATGTTATTGATGTTAACTTGGCAAATAAAGCTGCGACCAGTTTTCTTACCCAATAACGTGTGTCAGTTGCATTGTGAATGGTAAATGGCGGGGGGGTAGTAAAAGGGGGTGATGGTGGAAAAGGTTACAATAAGCAGGTTGGGAGCACCGGGTACGACTACCCGGTTAGTGCAGTTGTTAGCCTAAGTGCCATCACTTATGCGACACACGTCACTGATCTTCAGAAATTGGGGGCTAAACTGCCCAGTACAATTTTTCGTCTGGATAAAGGGGTTCAAGAAACTCATCTTCTTTTTCTGTAAAGGTCTTGTAACCTTTTGATCCAGACCAGTCAGTTTTGTCTTTTCTTTTCTTTCCCTAGACACCATCCCTCTCTAGGGTCAGAAATATTTCAGACTTTGGTCTATTCGGAAGCTTAGCTTCTCTCCAAGGTCCCAACTTCTTATAAAACTCCCCAGTTCCCCTGGGGTTAGTTCTAGACATTAATATTTCTTTTCTCCATCTGTACTGCAAATTGTATTTCCTTTACTCCTCACAGTAAGGGAACTTCATATGAGGACAATGTGATGGTTCTTACAACAGACCCATATTAACCTCCCCATATGTATAGTTTTGCAATCCTTGGATAAAATCCTTTTTCAAGAATTGGGACTCCTATCCCTTACTAACAGCTATTTCTACACAAGGACACCTTTTCGGATACCTTGTTTAATCCAGCTGTTCCACAGCACCCCTTTTTACACTGTTAGTTCAACTCCTACCCTCCATCCCTTTGGATGCCGGAGGTCCTCGGGAGGAAGCATGGCTCATCCATTAGATTTGCAACATGCTGGGCCTCTCCAGGCATTTTCAGCTTGGGAGTCCCCATATGTGAAGACTAATTCCTGCTTGTTCCTGGAGATAGCACAGTTACTTACCTGTAACAGGTGATCTCTGGGAACAGCAGGAATAAGTCTTCACAACCCACTCACCTCCCCTCGGAGTTGTTCTCTCTCTCTCTTTCTTTCTCTCTTCTAATTTGTCTACTTCCCTCTTTCGATCTCAGCTACAAACTCAACTGTTGTGAGGGAAGTAGAATGGCGGGAAGGCAGCCCGCATGCGTGTGGGATGCTCCCAAAAGCGTTCTTTTTTGGACGCCGACGTACCCATATGTGAAGACTTATTCCTGCTGTTCCCAGAGATCACCTGTTACAGGTAAGTAACTGTGCTTTTTCACTCAACGAGTAAACAAACTCTAGAATTCGTTACCAGAGAATGCAGTAAAAGCTGTTAGTGTAGCTGGGTTTAAAAAAGGTTGGACAAGATTCTGGAGGAAAGATCCATAAACCGTTATTAAAGAGGACCCAGGAAATCCACCACATTGTGGATCCTGTGCCATTTTGGGAACCTGCCGGGTACTTGTGGCCTGGATTGGAAACAGGATACTGGGCTTGATGGACCTTGGCCAGTCCCAGTATGGCATATCTTATGTTCTTATGTAAAATGTATGAATACTGAGGGGAAAAATCCAAAAATGACCCAAAAATGTTTTCCATGCACATCTCTAGGGATAATGCACTGTAAGCATTCTCCTTACAAGATATGCTAGTTTCAAAGTAGCCCTCTACATTATCCATCAGTATCCCAATATAATGTAATGGGTTTAATTGCCTGACTTATGATTCCTTCTAAATTGCATTAGCTGTTAATATGTAAGGGAACAATTAATTTCCTTTAATAGCTGTGGAATTGAAAGCTTAACAGGCTTTGAGGGTTATTTTAGAAGCCTTATTCACAATTTCCATGTGTAAAGTCAGGTTTTCACATGTGGAAATGGCGCTTTTAGAAAGGGCTGAATTTGCACCTGGATGTCTTTACTACATTGAAATTGCAAGGGGGCATGGCTAGGCAATGGCCTGGTCGAGTCAGAAATTTACACATGTATTTCCCATTTCATACAGAGAATATAACTATTGTGATACAGTAAGCTATAGAAAGCCTGTTGAAACTAGCAAAAAGGAAGAACTCACCTCAAACTTGGCTGGGCAGGAGGATTCAGCATGTCTAAGAATGGCTGAGCAGCCGGTGCCGTCAGCACAAGTAGAACAGAAGAGGTTTAAAATGAGGTTTCCTTTCCTTAGCAGTGACGCAGAAAGAATTGAGGAATCTCATCAGAAACACCTGTCCCCAGAAGCTGACGTAATGTGCAGAGGGGGGAGGTACAAAAAGCCCTGGTTAGAACCAGGAAGGGGAAGCAAGAGGGGAAGCAAGAGAGAGAGCCAGACTGACTCTGAGGAGGAGAGTGGCAGTCAGATGCAGGTGGAGATCCAGCATCAGACAAGCCAGACTCAGAGACAGAGAGAGACCCAGAGTCCCAGGAGACGTTCCAATTCCAGGAGAGACGTTGGAGGTCTGGGAGGACCAAGAGCTCTCAAGGGAAGCTCCAGGAAAGGGCAGTGGAGCAGTAGAGAAACTGATCTCCAGAGAGATAGAACCGGAGAGGTTTTCCACTCAAACAGGAAGTGGGACACTACCTTGGGGGAATTACCCAAGTCACGGAGAAACTTTCTTCAAGCCAGTAAAGCTTTGCCAGGAGAAAGAAACCCCACAGCTAACTACAGAACCTCCTGTAAGGTAACAAGTTTAAAGCCTTGTGTTTGGGAGAGAAGAGAAGCTGGGAGTTTTAACAAGCATTGCTCTGGGCAGAGTTTTAATATAGGAAGGCATGCAGACTTCCCAGTAAGGGAGCCAAGGGAGGCTTGCCATAAAGAGACTTTCTCTACAGCAGGTTTTTATAATCCTGATTTAGACAAGTGTCTGGGAGAGAAGAGAGCTTATCTTCCCACAGCAAATGAACCCAGCTCCAGCCCATGCAGTGAATTTGACCCGGGGAGTGATAGATGCAGTCCAGGCTTAACACAGTGGGAAAGCAGTAACACTTACTCAGAGCCAGAGCCGATGGATTGTACAATCTGTTTATCAGATGAAATAACATCTTTATGCTGATGTAACTTGTGAAAGGAACAAGGAAGAAAGAAATAACATTCCAGCTGTTTTTTCGTTTAGTTTTGTTTATTGTTCTGTGTGCTTTTGCAAAGAAATGATATCCGCCAGGGAACGGGAATAAAACCCTATTTTGCTTTACCACTTTGACTGACTGACTCTGTGTACAGAAGAGAAGGCAGATCAATCATAACCACAATACCCCTAGGCAGTCGCCTAGAGGGACTACGGAGTCTCTTACCACGAGGCCCGTGACACTATATGATTGCAATTGCCCACGCTGGGATATAGAGTTGCTCCCTGGCAAGTATAGATTTATAAAACGTGCTCATTTTGGCTAATCCTTTACAGGTGGGGTTAAGGGGGTTATCTTCCTTTATCTCCCATTGTTTATTTCCTCCTCCAAATTGAAAATAGATGATGATAGCGGCGTCTGTTGTTAATTGGTGGCATACGTATAATTTTGCAGTATGGACGATGGGTGAAGAGAGCAAAGGCTTCAGGAAGTGGTAAAATGGAACTGAAAGATCAGCCGCGGTCTGGGCGTCCTGCCTCAGCCACCAGTCCAGACAAGTTGCAGCACGCTGATGACATTATTCGTGCGGATCGGCGCATCACAAGTCGGGAATTGTCTGTACAGCTTTCCGTCAGTAGAGGTAGTGCAATGTGAATTATTGACTCTTTGAGATATTGAAAGGTGTGTGCAAGGCACACTGCAACAGCTTACAGTATTTTAATGCCCGCTGGCAACTATCGCAGGGCACTGCAACTTGACTGGTGGCTGAGGCAGGACGCCCAGACCGCAGCTGATCTTCCAGGTCCGTTTTACCACTTCCTGAAGCCTTTACTCTCTTTACCCATCGTCCAACGGTGCTCCTATCTACCGCAGAACTTCCATACTTGTACAAAGCACACAACCGTTTGTGAATGTTTCTCACACTTTCTTTCTCCTCCACCAAGAATTCAATTACAGCTCGTTATTTGTACCGTGTGTCACTCACAGACGCCATTTGAAGGATCACTACTGCCTCGCTATTTGTCAGACGACTGTAAAATTGCACACGTGTCCTTTGAAGTTCCAAGTTACTACCCTTTCAATTTCACACCTCTATCTTCCTTCTGGACTGAGAAAAAACATGTGGGGCATTAATTTCTGAGCAACCCTCGTACATATAAGTGCAGGTACTTACAGGGGCAAGTTGTGAAATACCAGCATCTTTGTGTAAGTGCCCGCAGGTACCCATGGAAGTTACTGAGTTTCCCCCATTGAGTTTTGTTTTCCCATGTGAAGACGAAATTGGTCCTCCGGCAGTGCATTGCAAAAGTATTCATCCCCTCTGTATTTGTCCCGTTTTCTCACATTACAACCTGGAATTAAAATGGAGTTTTGGGGATCAGCACCATGTGATATACACAATGGGCCCGTTTCTGATCCCAATGTACATCTCCTTTGTATGTCTGGACTGACCCGGATGTACAAAGGCTCTTGCGATTCTGATCCCATGGGGCACATTTAGCCCCGCGGGATCAGAATCGCGAACAGGCATGTACGAGCAGGCTGGGACTGCGATTCAGTCCCAGCCTGCACATACAGCCACAGCCCAGCTAACTCAGCCAGGGCTTTTAAATGGAGCCACGGCGCACTCCATTTAAAAGCCATGATGCCGGCTGCCTGCTAAAAAATTAATTCCCCACAGCTCGACCCCCGATCCGGATTCCTAAAGCCAGGATCGCACTGTGAGGAATTTACTCTGCCCCCCACCCCAGCCCCTTCCGCGCCCCGGGCCGCTTAAAAAAAACATGACCAGGAGAGTTATTCCACCTTGGCATATCTAGCCACTGGGATTTTCACCCATTCTTAAGACAAAACTGCTCCAACTCCTTCAAGTTAGATGTGTTGCATTGGTGTACAGCAATCTTCAAGTAATGCCACAGATTCTGAATTGGATTGAGGTCTGGGCTTTGACTAGGCCATTCCAAGACATTTAAATGTTTCCCTTTAAACCAGCTTTAGCAGTATGTTTAGAGTCATTGTTCTGCTGGAAGGTGAACCTTCATCCCAGTCTCAAATCTCTGGCAGACTGAAACAGGTTTTCCTCAAGAATTGCCCTCTATTTAGTGCCACCCATCGTTCCTTCAATCCTGACCAGTTTTCCTGTCCCTGCCGATGAAAAACATCCCCATAGCATGATGCTGCCACCACCATGTTTCACTGTGGGAATGCTGTTCTCGGGGTGATGGGAAGTGTTGGGTTTGCGCCACACATGGCATTTCCCATGATAGCCAAAATGTTCCGTTTTCATCTCATCTGACCAGAGAATCTTCTTCCGTGTGTTTGGGGGTCTGCCACATGCTGCTGTGCAAACTCCAAACGTGTTTTCTTATTTCTTTCTTTAAGCAATGGCTTTTTTTCTGGCCACTCTTCCATAACGCCCCGCTCTGTGGAGTGTACGGCTTAAAGTGGTCTATGGACAGATACTCCCATCTCTGCTGTGGATCTTTGCAGCTCCTTCAGCGTTATCCTTGGTGTCTTTGTAGCATCTCTGATTAATGCCCTCCTTGCCCGGTCTGTGAGTTTTGGTGGGCGGCCTTCTCTTGTCAGGTTTGTAGTAGTGCCATATTGTTTCTGTGTTGTTAATGGATTTAATGTTGCTCCATGGGATATTCAGAATTTGGGATTTTTTTTTTTATAGTGCAACCTTAATCTATACTTCTCCACAACTTTGTCTCTGACCTGTTTGGAGTGCTCCTTGATCTTCATGTTGCTTGCTTAGTGGTGTTGCAGTCAGGAGCCTTTCAGATCAGGTATATTTATACAGGCATCATGTGACAGATCATGTGACAATGACTGCACACAGGTGGACCCTAATCAACTAATTATATGACTTCTGAGGTTAATTGGTTGGACCAGATCTTAGGGGTTTCATAGCAAAAGGGATGAATATATATGCACTCACAACTTTTCAGTTTTTACTTTTTTTGTTGTATATGCAAGTTATTTTATTGTTATTTCACTTCACCAATTTGAACTACAGTATATTGTTAGGTCCATTACCTAACATCCAAATGAACCTCCATTTTCATTCCAAGTTGTACATAATGCGACACAACAGTGCAAACACCGAGGGGATGAACACTTTCGCAAGGCACTGTAAGTTTGCAGTGTAACAGACATATACATATACATTTAGGTACTTACAGGGGCAAGTTGTGAAATAACTTTACTGAAGAAAAATTGAATTACTTGTTTAAGTCAAAGCAAGTTTGTTAGATTAAAGGGAATTATAAAAAAAGAAGGGAAAGAAAAACAGAGAAAAAAAGAGTAAAAGGAAAAAGAAGGACTTTCAAAAACAACTCAAGACAATGCTCTTTATCGAGCACTATGGCGATAGCACATAATGGTGCCCGACAGCCCCTGGACTAATCCAGCCCCCCCCCCCACCCCTTCTCACTCATGTACATAACATTGTAATGTAGCTCATGCTGCAAATAGCCACCATGAATCAACGCCAACTTACACACACAGTCACTGTATAACACTGCATGATAACACAAATGTCAATATAATTCGATTGGTTGCTGTGAACACCGCCTTGATTAAAGGAGAAGGCGGGATATACATCCTTTTAAATAAATAAATAATTAAAATACAATTTCAAAAAAGGTGAACCAAGAATAGTGAATGATACAACTTCATTCAAACAAATGAATTAAGTAATTAAAGCAATGTGTTATATATGTGCATAATGTTTTCTTTTTTCTTAGTGATAGTAGACTAGTTGAAAATCACATTTATGAAAGTGTAAGAGTAACAATGTCTGCAGAAAAAAATGCTGACATTTCTCCCAGTCTGTTTTAAACTAGCCTGCAAGAGGATAGTGTAACAAAGAAATGTTAAGCTGCTAAACAGTGGTATTTGAATTTCTAATTAGTTTAAATTTTGTGTTTTAAAAAAAAACGTTTTTTTGTGGTTATGAATGCATATACCATATAAATGTCCCTTCCTTTGTGAGCTGAGATGTCTATGCTAATTAGACTGGAGCGGAGAGGTAGTCTAATGGTTAGAGTACTAGCACTCCTTGTGACCTTAAACAAGTCACTTAACCCCTCATTGCCTTAAAAGGGAAAAAAAATCCAAGTTATAAATGTTCCTGTTTAATGGCCAGGTTTTAGTTACAATGTGAACTGCTTTGATTGAATGATAAAGCAGTATAAAAAACCCTGTTAGATAAATAAATAAAAATATAATATTACTGACAATATACAAAGTAATGTGAGTTGAACCATCGCCTAAGATAAGACAGCCTTCCTAAGAATTTTTGACAAACAATTGAAATCTGTCTGTACTGAGTTTAATTTAGTTGTCATAAACGGCTAGCTATGTTTTAATGTTTGTTACCCCTTAAGTAACAAGATTGACTGTACTTTGTATATTGTTATGATTGGAGAGTAAATCACAAATATAATTAGTGATATGAATAGGCACAATTGTGCATCTCACAGGAAAAAGAGAGGTGAGTCCCCGCTAACATTTGATTTGGTAAGTAAACAGAATAAGTTTAGGAATCTAGATGCAAAACAGAAGCATGTTGCAAGCTAACCTGGCCTATATTTAAGCAATTTGTAATAATTTAGTACTAGCTGAAGATGTATTGTAATTAACATTAGATAAGATATTTTTGTTCATCAATTCTATATTGCCATTAGGGATGAATAATTGTGCTCGTTTGCAGTTGTATGGAATCAAGAGAGATGCTGTAGTGGAGAGATGGGCTTTTGCAAATTATATATTGTATGCACGGAATCCTATGGGCCGAAGAAGAAAACTACTGTGAATGAAGGGAAGTCTGCAATTCTACTGAATGTGGAGACTCCTCGTAAAGATAAGCAATTCCAGCAGGACTATTCATGTATGTGCAGCAGTGAAGCCTGGGTGGACAGTCACTGAAAAAGCTCTGTCTAAGATGTGCATGGCGCAGCCCATGGTGAGAAAGGATGCTACTGTAGAATATGGAGTGATGACTGATGTCATGATGTGGATGACTCACCTATGAACTATTGAAAGATCTACGTGAAGCAGTTGGCCACTGTTAGAAGAGATAGTGCTTGCAAGAATGACTAGTAAAACCTTTCTCTCTGTACATATTCGTATTGAGACTTTGCAAGGGCAAACAATATCACATGGTTTTGGGTTAATTTACAGGATGATTGTAATCTTTTTCTATATTGTATGAAATGTATGTTATGTATAACGATGCCTTCCAACCAACAAGATGCATCTCATCTATCGACCAGATGTGCCTAGGACTCTGAAGACTCATCAATGAGTCAAGCAGAAGGCATTCCCCATTGTAGAAGACTTATTCTGGATATGGACACGTTTGAGCTACCACTCTTTTCTAATGATTCTCTATCGAATCACAGGGGGGACGGTAGGAATGGACAGATGGAGGGATACCAAAATCCCCAATATATAATTGAAAATAGATGAATTTCTTGATACAGATCTCTAAAATGTGCTGATTAGATGAACTTTGGTAAAGGTGAAAGCCACTCACAAGTTTATCTTTTCACCTACTGCTTTTTAAATAGAATCAGATATCTTGATCATAAGAACCATGTAACTATTCTAAAATAGCTTAAGAACATTGTTAGTGTAAGCATAAAGTGTAAACCTAGGCTATGAACTGTGCAACCATAGGGCAATGTACAGTCTACTATAGGTCACTGTGTAATTTCTGCAGTTCTGCAGTTATAAATAATTTTGTCATATCAAGTCAATTTTATCTAATACATTGTAATCAGCTCTTGTTTTGTAAAATAATTCTGACACTTTGTGTTATTTTGGGTTTATGATTATGGAGAAATTAGACCTTACCTGCTAATTGTCTTTCCTTGAGTACTCTCCGGGCCAGTCCAGGTACAGTTGGGTAGTCAATCCCTTCCAGCAGCTGAGGACTGAAAGCTCCAAGTTTTACTGACAGCTCCCATAGCTCCCCCTACTGATAGGAAGCCAGTCACCTATTGTCAAAGCAGCAAGCAACCACCGATACTAGCTAACGGAAAACCCAAAAAGAACAGTAACTCATCACCTAAAAAAACAGCCCCGTATGAGTCCTGAAGAAAAAAACCTGATTGGGGCATCCGGGACCCAGGGCAACCAATATTTTGAGGTGGCTCCTTATGCCTGTTTCTTCGTTTTAAGATAATTTTTATTTTTTTTATTTATTTTTTTTTTGTTTTATTTTTCTGTTTGGAAACTACTTAGAGCCCCTCAATGAACAGAAGGATCCCCAATATCCTCTTCCAGGAAGAAGCGACCAGCAGCAGCACCTGCGGCCCACTAAGCCACCGAAAACCCCCCCCAACTGACTGCTAAACTCCGAATCACCCAGAACACCACCATGGTTTGCAGAACCGACGGGCAGGACCTGGACTGGCCCGGAGAGTACTCAAGGAAAGACAATTAGCAGGTAAGGTCTAATTTCTCCTTCCTCTTCGTCTCTCCGGGCCAGTCCAGGTACAGTTGGGCAGTACCAAAGCAGTACCTAAACTGGGAGGGAACCTGCGAGCCCCGCTACAATGGTCGAAGCACCAACCCTGGCATCCCCCCGGGCCATCACATCCAACCTATAGTGCTTCACGAAAGTATGTAAGGTAGACCAGGACGCCGCCCAACAGATATCCGCTGGCGGAGTGAAGGCCAACTCAGCCCAAGACATCGCTTGAGCCCACGTGGAATGAGCCCGAAGTTCCCGTGGAGGCGATCTGCCTGTTGCCTGATAAGCTCCCGCTATAGCCTGCTTCACCCAGCGAGCTATGGACGCTTTGGAAGCCGCAGTCCCCTTGTGCGGCCCTCCAAACAGAACGAACAAACGATCTGACTTCCGAAACGGGCTAGTCCTCCACAAATACGCCCGCAACACCCGACCCATATCCAACTGATGGAGAACCGGGTCCAACGCATCACTCCTCCGAGAGCGAAAGGTGGGAAGCAAAACGGACTGATTCATGTGAAACCCCGAGACCACTTTCGGCAAGAACGAGGGCACGGGCCGTAAGACTACCTTCTCATCTGAAAAACGCAGGTACGGTTCCCGACAAGAGAGAGCCTGCAAATCCGACACCCTTCTAGCCGAACACAAGGCTACCAGAAAGGTTGTTTTCCAAGACAACTCGCGCAAACAGATGGAGGCACCAGAGGCAAACGGCGGCTCCGTCAAGGCATCCAGTACCAAATTCAAATCCCACGGCGGTACCACACGCCAAAGAGGCGGGCGGATTTGCTGAACCGCTTTAAGGAACCTACGCACATCCGGATGACTAGAGAGAGCGTGCCCTCGCACCTGCCCTCGAAAACACGTCAGAGCCACGAGGTACACCTTGAGGGTATTCAGGGCCAGACCCCTCTCCAGCCCGCCCTGCAGAAACGCCAGCACATGCGGTAAATCGGCTGTCGCCGGCCTAACACCTCTGTCGTTCGCCCATGCCTCAAAAATGCGCCAAACACGAATATACGCCAAAGAAGTCGACCGTCTCCTAGATTTCAGCATCGTCTCGATCACGGCCCCAGAATAACCTCGCCGACGCAACCGTTGCCTTTCAAGAGCCAGGCCGTAAGCAAGAATCGATCCACCCGAGGCATCAACACCGGCCCCTGACTCAAAAGATTGATCCGCTCGGGTAACCGCCAAGGAGGCTCTGCCAGTAGCCTGACTAGGTCGGCATACCAGGGATGCCTGGGCCAATCCGGCGCAATGAGAATGACCGTGCCGCTGTACCTGGAAATTCTGCGAATGACTCTCCCGATCAAGGGCCACGGAGGAAACACATACAGCAGCTGGTCCCTCGGCCAGGACTGGGCCAGCCCGTCGAGACCTTTGGACATGCGCTCCCTGCGCCTGCTGAAGAACCGAGACACCTTGGCATTGGACTGGGTATTTTATTTTATTTATTTTATTATTTTATTTATTACAGTTGCTTATATACCGCACTATTCGGTATCAGTGCGGTTTACAGTATAACAAAGTGACCAATACACACATTCTGTTTGGTTTTACATCGAACAGGAATATAAACTTGGATAACAGGGGCTGAACTATATACATGAACTATTTACATGAACTATATACATGAACTATTTACATGAGAGTAGCCATGAGATCCATGACCGGCTGGCCCCAGCGAACCGTGAGCTCGTGAAAAACCGCCCAGTTGAGCTCCCATTCGCCAGGATCCAGGTGATGGCGACTGAGATAATCCACCTGAATGTTGTCCTTCCCGGCCACATGAGCCGCCGACAGCGCCTCGAGATGCAGTTCTGCCCACTGGAGCAAGCACTGACTCTCCAGCAGCAACTGCGGACTGGCTGTGCCTCCCTGCTTGTTGATGTAGGCCACTGTTACCAGGTTGTCAGAAAACACTCGCACCGCACGCCGCTCGAGGAGATCCGCAAAGGCGAGAAGTGCCAACCGTACCGCTCAGAGCTCCAAGCGATTGATGGACCAAGCGCTCTCCTCCGCCGACCAGGACCCCTGCGCTACCTGAGCCAACCGGAAAGACTGGCATCCGTCATGACCAAAACCCACTCCGGATCCCGAAGTGGTACTCCTGCCTGAAGGTGCGCCGGAACCTGCCACCATTGCAGACCGACCCAAACCTCCTTGGGGCACACCAGTTTCTGCGACATGGGATGAACCTGAGGCGACCACCTGGAGAGTAAAGCCTGCTGCAGAGGACGCATGTGGGCTCTTGCCCATGGCACGAGATCCAACGCCGCGGCCATGGACCCCAACAACTGTAAGTATCTCCAAGCTGTCGGGGCCGACGGACGCTTGAAAGCGGTCACTTGCGCTACAATCTTGCGCACCCTGTCTGGCGGAAGCCTCACCTCTCCATTCCTCGTGTCGAACAATGCACCGAGATAAGTGAGATCCTGCACCGGCAGAAGGCGACTCTTCGCCCGGTTGATGACCCAACCTAGGTGCTCCAGAAACTGCACCACTCGCGCCGTCGCCGCTTTCGACTCCTTCGGAGACGCAGCATGAATCAGCCAATCGTCCAGGTAGGGATGTACCTGAATACCCTCCTTGCGCAGAGCCACCGCTACCACCACCATCACCTTGGTGAAGGTACGAGGCGCAGTGGCCAGACCGAAAGGTAAGGCCCGAAATTGAAAAGGAAAGCCACTCCCCTGGCTGAACTGACCGAATCACGGACCGTAAGGTTTCCATCCGAAAATTCAGAACCCGTAAGCACCTGTTCACGTGCTTGAGATCGAGAATAGGCCGAAAGGAGCCCTCTTTCTTGGGGACCACAAAATAAATCAAGTATCGACCTAACCCGCACTGGTCGAGAGGCACTGGCACCACCGCCCTCAGGAGGAGTAAGCGCTGAAGAGTGCTCGAGACAGCGTCCCGCTTGGACTGCAAAGCACAGGGGGAACGGACGAAAGCGTCCGATAGTGGAGTAGCGAACTCTAGCGCATAGCCATCGCGGATGATCTCTAGAACCCAGAGATCGGACGTGATGGCGATCCAGGCGGAGAGAAACCCCTGCAAACGTCCTCCTACGGGAAACTCCACCTGGACCAGCCTCGCTTCATTGCGGTTTCTTAGTGGAGGCGTTCGGGGCGCTAAAGAACCCTCTGCCAAAGCTGCGGGCCCCACGAAAGGAATGACTCCTGGAGGGAAACCTACCCCTCTGGTAAGGAGCAAAGTGAGACCCCCGAAACCGATGGACCTCTCTGCCCTGCCCTCTCGGCAAGGAACTTGCCTTGGACCCCCGAGGCCGATCTTCCGGCAGGCGACCCCCTTTGGAGTCGCCCAAATCCTTAACAATCTTCTCCAAAGCTTCCCCAAAAAGGAGTTTGCCCTTGTAAGGGAGCTTACTGAGGCGGACTTTCGATGAGGCATCCACTGCCCAATTGTGAAGCCAAAGAAACCGCCGAGCCACAATAACGGAAGCCATAGATTTTGCGGAAATTCTAATCAAGTCATAGAAGGAGTCCGCGAGATACGCTGCCGCAGACTCGGGCTTGGCACCGTCTGGGGACTCTTCCTCCTGTTTCACCGCACTAGTGTCCCCTTGAATCCAGCGGATAGAGGCCCTAGACACATAGGCCCCACAGACGGAAGCCTGTAATGCCAACGCACTAGCATCAAATGCTTGCTTCAAAAGAGCCTCCAACCACCTATCCTGCAGATCTTTAAGAGCCGCACCTCCTTCTACAGGAATAGTGGTTTTCTTAGTGACCGCCGACACCAGAGCATCCACCTTAGGCATTTTCAGTAACTCCTTCTCCTCCTGAGGAACAGGGTAGAGGCGCGCAATGGTCCACCATCCCCTCAGGCTAGCCTCCGGGCACTCACATTCTGACTCAATCATCTGTTTAATCACTCTGTGAAATGGGAAACAACACTGCTCCGGTTTAAACCCCTGCAGCAACGGATCTTCCAGAGGCTCTTGAGGGACCGCTGGCAGTGCTATATTCAAGGCTGCGAGAGATTGCCCAATCAGAGCTCCCAACTCCTCTTTCCGAAATACCCGGAACACATGCGGGTCCTCCGCAGGCCCCAGTTCCCCGTCCTCCACAGCAAATGCCCAAGACTCCGGCGCAGAGTCAGACAAAATTTCACCTTCCTCAGGAAGGAGGGAAGAAGAAAACTGAGCCTCCAAGGGGACTGAGGCCAAGTCCCTACGTGGACAGGGCACGGAGGTCCCTTCCCCGGGATCAGAGAACAAAGAGTCTTTAAAAGGAACAGGTTCCTGTGCCACAGAAGCCTGGCTCTCCACAGGCTGCGCAAGCTTTAAGGTATAGGCCTTGTGTAAAGCTAGAATAAAATCAGGGGAAAAAAGAGAAGCCGAAGAGCCCTGCACTGCAGGAGAAGGAGAAAGGCCTGTGTCCTCAGCCACCAGCGATTTCGGGGACTTTGATTTCTTTTTCCCCGAACGCTGCAAAAGCTCGGGAGAAGAAGAAGTCTCTGAGGACCAAATGACCGACGTTCCCGCCTTTATCGCTGGACCCTGAGCCTTTTCCTTAGGGATATCCCCTGAGCCTGAGCCCTCCATAGCACAGAACCACGAAAAAAATTATAAAAAACTTGAAAAAACCAAACCGGAAGAAAACCAGATGAGAACCGAACAGGCTGAAAAAGAAACCCGCGCGAGTAAGCACGCGGCTACAGGAGATAAGCCTGCAAACCCCCGCCGGCCCAAACAACCACCATAAACCAAATGAGTGCACCCGGGACCGGCAGCACGCGGTAGGGCAGCCCGATTCACCACCCCCGATCAAGGCAGACCCGCACAAGCTCTCACCTACCTGCCGCGCCGGCGGCGATGCTTCCGACTCCTGACACACACTGCTAGCGGGCCGCGGAGACCAGGAAGAGCGTTGGGGAGAGGATACTGGGGCTCCCAGATCCTAATGTACCCCCCGGTATAGAGGCCGATCAAATGAAAGCAGGCTCTGCCTCCCGATCAGCACCCAATTAAGAAAAAACAGGCTTAAGACCGCTGTACCTCTTTCTATGTAGAATTACTGACATGCCTGGGATGTGCCCGTTATGTGGAGAAAGAAGGGCTTCACTTGCTGTAGTGCTCTGCTAGAGCCAGGGAGCAAGGCCTGTCTGAATATTTAATCTCCTTTTATCCAGAAATAATCCCCCAACAATGCTGCCTAGAGTCCAATTCATTTCTCCTGGGAGCCTGCCAGAGACACGTCCTATCCAGCTGCTGAGGACTGAAGACTGGCTTCCTATCAGTAGGGGGAGCTATGGGAGCTGTCAGTAAAACTTGGAGCTTTCAGTCCTCAGCTGCTGGAAGGGATTGACTACCCAACTGTACCTGGACAGGCCCGGAGAGACGAAGAGGAAGGCTCAGTTACTTCCTCTTTAATTATAATAAAAGCAGGCTTCAGTGAGAAGGAATTTGAACCAATTTGAGAGAGGCCATCCAAATTCATGGCCTCAGCGATTGCTTCCCTGAAGCTTCAATAAGAATGTGAGTTTCTGTGTCTTTATTTCTCCACTGTCTGGAATCCCAAACCTGCCCTCGCTTGAAGGGGTTCCATCACTGGCCATGGGGAGAGGGAGCAGGGTTTCAATGTTGGCCACAGGGAGGCAGAGGATAAATGCTGGCAAAGAGGAGAGATAGGAGAGAGGGAGCAGATGGTGGCTACAGGGAAGTGACGTGAAGATGCTAGCCATGGGGTGAGGGCAGATGGTAGCCACAGAAGGGGATAGAGAGAAAATGCTGGGTATGGGGGAGAGAGATACTGGACATGTGGGCATGGAGGGCAGATGCTGGGTATGGAGGTGGAGATGGGGAGAAAGGGCAGATGCTGGACATGGGAAGGAAGAGAGAGGAGAGAGATGCTGGACATGGGGAGTGGGGCAGAGAGAAACAAGAAATGGTGGACAAGGGGAGTGGGAGATATAGAGGAGAGGTGGTATACCCGGGGGGGGGGGGGGGGAGAGGAGATGCTGTAGAGGGGTTGGAGAATTAGAAGGAAATACTAGACCAGAAAGGGGAGGCAGAAGTACAGGAAGATGTGAAATGCTGGACATGGGGTGTGGGGAGAAGAAGAGGGGAAAAAACCTGATGCAAGAGTGCAGCGTGAGGTTTATGTTTAGATCATGTGTGCACGGATACGGCTATGCGACATCTCATCCTATCTGATGTCTGAGAGGACGTTGCAGAGCCGTTTCAGTGCGTGCATGGCCTAAATGCAGGCTCCATGCTGTGCTCTTGCTTTCTCTTTTACTGGACATTGGGGAGGGGATTAGGGACACACTGAGGGCATAAGAGGTAGGAATGCAGAGGGGTGATGGACATGATGGGGGCAAGGATATACGGGGGAGATGCTGGACATGGGAGGATAAGTGACACAGAGGGAGGGGGATGTTGAGCCGGGGGGGGGGGGGGGAGGATAGGGACAAGACAAGAGACGAGATGGATATAGGGAATAGAGACACAGAGGGAATATGGTGGGCATGGAGGGAGGGATAAGAAAATACTGGATGGAGAAGAGGAAACAGGAAATGGAGAGGGGGAGAGTTAGTGAAGGAAATAAGAGACTGGGGAAGGAAAGAGATAGGAAATGGGAGGGTTGGGGTGAGAAAAAGAGTGAAATTGAGGAGTGGTTAGTAAAGAGAAGGAGTGAAATCTGGATAGAGAAGCAGAAAAATAAATGGAATAAAACTGAATGGAAGAGATCAGTATTAAAAACTGATATAAGGGAAGAAGTGAAGACAGGAGAGAGAAGAAACGGCAAATGAAAAGGAGACCATGAGAGCTAAGAGAAGACAGAGGAACACAAAAAACAGAGACTGAGATCAACACAATTGGAAACATAACATGACCAACAACAAAGGTAGAAAAAAATAATTTTATTTTCAATTTTGTGATTGGAAAATATTGGTGTTTGGAAAGTACATCTGCCAGGTGCCAGGACTGGTGTTGGACATGGCTGTGGCCTAGTCCAGGGCAAAAAACTGAGACGGGACCCTAAAGCCTGCTACCAAACTATGCCTTTTTCATTTTCAGACAGACCTGAGGCCCTCTTTGGCTAGGGGACCCAGGGCAATTGCCAAGTTGCATATTTCCTAATGCCAATGCTGACATCTGCTGTCTTTTATTTTGCACAATACCGGGGAAATGCATTTCTATTTCTCTTGTGTTGCAGAGTCGGGCTTTCTGAGGTTCTAGTTTAACATTATGCTTGGCAAGATAGAAGGTCAATGCAAAAGAGGAAGGCCAGCAATGAGATGGATCGATACAATAACAGCAGCTACGGGTACCAGTCTGTCAACAATGAGCCGCCTGACTGAAGACCGAACACAATTTAGGATAGCTATCCAGAGGGTCGCCATGAGTCGACTCCGACTCGACGGCACTTAACAACAACAGTTTAATTTTTGTCTACATATTTCTCTTTTCATTTTGTGCTCACTTACTGGTGAAGGCTCATCTGTGTGTGTGTGTGAGATGGAATTTCTGTTTAAGAATGTGTGGCAATCTGGCTGGCTCCGCTTGCACACTGCCCTCTCTGTGGTTATTTTTGGGGGTGAGGCAGGGGGATGGGCATGAGCAGAGCCACAGGTGGCGGGTTTTTCTCTTTCAAAAAGTTGGCAACCCTAGGTATGGGTACATCCCTTTATTCATTCAATGACCCCGGCCTAAGTATAGGAGGGTCCGCAGGGCTACAAATGTGGGGTCAAAGGGGAGCACAGCATAAAATTCACCAGCAGTGGTGAAAATGAAGATTCCTCTTCAAGTCTTGCTGAGTACCGTCATGTGGTGACACTGTTGTATAAAATCTATACAGCAAAGCAACACTACAATTGAATTATGGTAGGAAAAAAAGGAAGAATATGTACTGGCTACACATTGTCCAGGATAAAAAGGTGCCCACCCTTAGCTTATGCACTAGGGCTAGAGATGATGGTAGCAATAGTGCACACACTGTAGGTGAAGATAACGCCAATGCCACAGATAAAGGCCATGGTGAGCTTGTTTATGGACTCACTGTGGTAGGAGGTAAACCCTAGAGGTTAATAAAACAGTTAAAAGGACTAACTAAAAGACTCCTGCAGGTAAAGAGAAGATAATGTTCTGCCACTTTTATGCTACAAATCCTATATTCACCAAAAACTGGAAGAAAGAGGAATATTACCACAAGAAACTACAAAAGCAACTGATGCAAATTTAAGATCTCTAATTTCACAGATCAAAGTAAAGATGTATGTGAATGATGACATCTTAAATCAAATGAAAGAAAAAGAACTAGAGCGAGAAAGAGGAAACCTAGATGGAAGCACCAAAAGAAAGGCATACACAGAAAGAGAGCAACTTCAGAAAAGAACAGCAGAAGAAAAGCTGGTGCAGGAAGAGAGAGAGAGAATCTGGAGAACAGCACCAGAACAAAGGCTGATGCACAGGGAGAAGGGGGGGATCCAGAAAGAAGCAGAAGAAGAATTGAAGTAGTGAGAGAAAGAAGAGATCTGGAAAGAAACACCAGAAAGAAGGCTGATGAGGAGAGAGAAAAGGGAGGCTTGGAATAAGGTACTAGAAGGAAGGCTGAGGTAGAGATGGAGCTGAGATCTGGAAGTATAGGACAGTGAGATAACCAAAGGACAGGCCAAAAGTCAATTGAAGAAGAAGAAAGGGAGGAGAAAAGACCCAGAGATGGAGGAATTACAAGTTGAGCTCCTAGTCCATGTGGAAAAAGATGAGTATGCTGGTTCCAGGTGAGGGAAAGATTACCTAAGTTAAATTTAATACCTAAAGAATATGGGGCCCGATATTCCAACCCTTAGGTGGAGATAAGGCAGTGAAAAAGCAGCGTTACCCATGTAATGATGCATATCCGAGTATCCAGCGTCTTCAGTCAGCTGCCGACAGATGAATATTTGTGCAGTGTGCATGGCGTTAACTGGATAAAATGCAGGGCCTTAATAGAGCATAATGGGGGCATAGCTGCAACATACCCAGTTAGCAAAGATTTAGTAGTGCAGGATGTCAATCTAAACACCATAAACCGTGTATCTTTAGGCCAGGTTTTTGGGCACATTTGGCCTGGTGATACAGCAGTACACATCGTGCAGAGCATCTTCAAAAACAGATATTAGCTGTACCTGCAGACAAGAACTGCCCATGCAGTGTGGGGCCTGCACATACTGCAGTGGAGATAGAGATGCCACTGATGCACCAAGGGACAGAGGCAGCAGCACAAAGTGCAGCAGCAACAGCAGCCATCGACCCAGTGCAAGAGGTGCGCACATTCCATACTCCAAGGATATACAGACTGAAGGTAACGTACCTGCAACTATTGGAGGAGGAGGTGTACCAATGCCACTGGCTGGACAGTGACACCATAACAGAATATGCAAATGGTAGTCAAAGCCCATATGCTCATTACTGACATATGTGCCCATTTCCTGGACTCCTGACATGATACCTTCAACCTGTTGCAGTCTGACCTGGGACAAACAGCAGCCACAGGAGACCTTGGAGATGCATGGTTGCTTGGTAAGTTGACACAGCTGTGAGCAAATGTGATAGAAATGTGAGTCATGCAGCAATGTGGGGAGGCATCCCAGAATTGGACACAGTAGAGGAGGCACATGATATCTGATATGCCCCAACACAGGTGCATAGTCAGAAGGGAGAATTGAGGGGCCAGGATGAGAGGCTGCACATTATTGATGCGGTCACAGGGGGAACACATCTGAACAGTAGCATGGGACACCAGTAGAGAAAAGCAGGCTAGAGATGGCAAAGCCTCAGATTACACTGAAGCAGTGCATCTTGGAGACACTGCAAGAGTCAGAACAGCAGCCAAGCAATGACATAGTGCATGGGGCTCTGCAGGAAATATCACCAGAATGAACTGCCTCATGTCACAGTCATGTGAAAGGCACCATAAGTATGTCAACCATCCACCCACCCCTATAGCCCCAACACATCTGGCACAGTTGCTATACTGATGTGTGCCTGTCCACCTGCTCCCACAGGTGACCGTGGATACCCTCTTTGACCATGCTACTGATACCTGTGCACCACCCACAGACACCACAAGAAGAGTGACTACAATCGGACACACCAGAGAACCAGAGCAGTGGTGGAACAGGCAATTGGGGTCCTTTAAAAGCTGCTTCAGATGCTTAGACCATAGTGGGGGCGAGCTGCTGTACAGCCCTGAACATGTGAGCTGGATTTTCACAGCCTGCTGCATCCTACGTAACCTTGCTATGCAGCACAGCATCACCGTCCGTAGGGTGAAGTGATAGAAGGGACAGATGCTGCAGACTTCAGAACAGGAAGGGGTGCAAAAGGGGAACAAACAGCAGATGGCATTAGCACTTGCCACCAGGAAGAGACTCATCCATGAAACTTTCTAGAGTAAGTGCTCTCAGATTTATTAGAGTGCAGTCAAACAAACATTACATAAATGATGCCCTCTTGCCACCCCCACTACCAGCTCATGATCAGGCCCATCCGCTTCCCCACCTGGGCACTGCGTCGCAATGGCACAGGGTCATTGCTCGCTGTGTCCTTGCCCTCCCGTGATGGAATCTGTTTCATGTACCCCATCGCCCCTCTGATGCTGTTTCATGTACCCCATCGCCCTCTTGAAGAACAGCTGTATCCTGTCCCTGGCAGGAGGCCAACAACTGCTGACGGGTGTTTGACATGGAGGCCATGTAGGCTGCCATCTCCCTGAGGAGCTGAACTGTGCCTCTGCTCCATCATGTGGTGGTCCAGCAGCATCTGATTGCTTGCCTGTAGCTCCTGGCAGATGGCATGCAACTCAGAGTAGATGCTCTTTGTGCAGCAAATGTGACCCCTCCCAAAGCATCTGTTAGTCCACCTCATCTGCCCCAATATCTCCCAGGTTCTACTGGATGGGGAAGACCAGTTCATCAGCTGCAGGCTGTGCAGGGTCAGGTTCCTCATCCCTGCTGGTCATGGTGTGCCACTCTGCTCTGGAGCAAATGGGGGTTGTCTGAGGTTCTTGTGCTGCACCTGAAGAAGCCACTCCCTGGTTGGATGCTGTCTGCTTGAACTACTGTGAGCTGCAATGATCCTGGCTCTGGCTGCTCTGTAGGAGAGCAAGAGTGACACAGGTCAGGCCTTGGCACTACCAATGGAACAGGGGAGGGAATGCACTGAGTGCATACCAGCCTGATAATAGAGGGGCCTGTGGCCCCAATGCAGCTCCCTGCCACTGTAGCCATATCCTCACACTAGATAGGTGTGAGAGATACAGTTACAGTATGTTGCAAGCCGTGGAGAAGTGGCATACATCACCAGTATATAAAGCAGGTCTGAACAGAATGCATGTGAGGTGATGTGGTTTGATGGATATATGGAGATCATGACATTCAAGAGAGAGGATATACATTGTATTCTAGCCCTCAGGGTACTTATACAAAATTGATTACTTATTAATTGATCATAATTGGATGCAAAATTCTAGGGAGGCAGGGATGGAGGCCATTACTTGATCTGATCATGCCCCCTGTTGGGGAGAATTCAGTTTGGCAACTGCAGCCCTAAGGACAAGTCTTTGAAGGCTGACCGAAGGCCACCTGAAGGATGAGTGAGTTTGGAGTGATATTACTGAGTGTATTGAGGATCATCTACAAGATATTAATGATAATGATGAGATGGGGCTTGACATGTGGGAGGGTAATGTTATAAAATCATGCCTTGTTAACACATGGATTGCTGCATGTCCATTGTGCCTGTTTTATAAGGTCGAGTAGGTGTGTATTTAATTTTATAAAATAGGGGTGTAAGCATGATCTGTTACACCAATCCTAGGACTGGTATAAATTTTGCCTGCCACTAGATTTCGAAGAAACTCATGGAAGTTGTAGTATTTTATAACTTATACACCTAGTTATGCATGCATGAAACAGCCATGTAAGGATCAAGAAATAGAGCTATATAAGCAGATAAAAAGTTTAGAGAAGAAACATAAGGACACAGATTCCAGTAAAGTCTTGTGAGAGTTATATAAAGTGAGGGCTCGATATAATAGTTTGCAGACAGAAAATAATATAATGTTATATGCAGAATGTTCAATAGTAGCATTTTCAATATGGCAACAAATCCAGTGGATTATTAGCTCAAAAACAGAAAGATTGAACCATGCAGGCCACCATTCTAAAAATAAAGGGAGAAAAAAGGGAAGATGTTTTGCAATGAGGAAATTAGGTGGAAGTTTTTTTGCTAGGGATGCAACAGCGAAGGAGGTAGATAATCATTTATTTATTTATGTATGTGATCTTATATACCGCTTTATCCGGAATCAAAGTGGTTTACCTAGAACCAACAACAAATTATATGTAACAATGCACAGAGAACATCTGCATCAACAAGTGATTATACAGATAACCCAATCCCAGATAACTGTTTACAGCTAATGATGAACATGTGCATCAGTTTAGATATAAACAAGGAAGGTTTTTTAGAACCTCTCCTAGATAATCATCTATAATACCTCTGCATCCCACAGGAGACTGATGATAATACTGATCACCATAGGAGAGGTATTACAAACTATTAAGGATCTCCCTGTGGATAAGGTCTTGGGATTTGATGGCCTCACCAAGAGATTTTATAAGGTTTTTGCCTCCCAGTTGGTGGGGCTATTATCCTTGCTTTTTAATGAACTCTTGAAAAGGGTAGCACTCCCGCAATCAACGAGGGTGGCAGGAATTACTGTCCTTCACAAGAAAGGGAAAGGCCCATTGTGCTGTAGTTCCTACAGACTTATTTCTTTGCTAAATACTGATATAAATATTTTAACAAAGATATTAGCCAATAGACTTTCTAGTGTATTACCGAGTGTGATCAATTTGGATCAAACGGGTTTGTACCTGGTTGTCAAACAATGCAATGCAATGCAATGTAAGTCAATGCTAACTCCTGGCAACCCAGCCCCTGGGATTTCTTGGCAAGATGTGACCGTAAGTAGATTCTCAGGTCTAGATACTATAAAACGCATTGTGAATTTAGTTTGGGCTGTGTGATATTCTTATCAGTAGACACTGAGAAGGTGGAATTCATTGACAGTTTATGTATGCTGTGCTCCAGAAATTTGGGATGGGGCTGAAGTACTTGAAATGGGTGAAAGCAGCATATTCTCTACTGGAAGCCTGTATAAAAGTCAATGGTATCTACTCAAACATTTAGCTTGGGTTGGGCGACAAGACCAGAGTGTTCCCTCTCCCTTTTGCTGTTTGTGTTGGTAATAGAACCCTTTGCTGCAGGTGAGTAGACAGAATGGTGATATTGCTGGACTTATGCATAGGTGGGGAGGAGCATAAGGTGTCCCACTTTGCAGACGGTGTGATGCTCTCCATAGATGCCATATCCATCCTGGTGGTCCTACAGGAATCTAATAGATGTGCAGCAGTTTCTGGATTTAAAGTCAATATGGATATAACGGAGGACCTAAATGTCACTTTAGGGAAGGAGGAGGTGGACAGGTTAAAGCAGAATTTCCTTTTATGATGGATGGAATCCTCCCTGAGGTATTTGGGAGTAAAAATAATGAATGATCCCACAAAGCTCTTTGAGGTCAATTTTGGTCCTTTTTTAAGGCAATAGATTGATTTGGCATGGTGGCAGGAGTATGAGATATCTTGGCTCAGGCGGGTAGCTGTGATTAAAATGAAGGTATCTTTTTCAGGTACTTCCGATCTAGATTCTATAACCCTTTGTTGCAAATTATGCAGCAGAAACTATTTCAATTTATTTGGCAAAGACGCCCTTCTAAATTGCCAAGGGAGGTGATGTATCGTAGGAGGGAACTTGGGGGAATGGGCTCCCCAGATATGAAATCATAGTATGGGCCTCCCAGTCAGACATATATTTGATTGGAGGGGAGGCACCAGGGAAAAGATATGTATAGAATGAACAGCACTATTCCGGGGGATTGTCCACTTTGCTTTTTACTGTGGTTGTCACTACGCTGGGCCAGGGTTAAGCACTTGGTGAACCCCTTCACACAACGTGTTTTGGAGATATGAGGGAGGGTGTGAACTAGACAGGAGAAAGGAGAAGGATTCTCAGTTTTGGCATCCATCCGTTATAATGGTGATTTCTGCTCTGGGGAGGAGGGAGGGGCAAGGAAAGGATTATGCATTTTTGACCAACTTTTGGAAGATAAAGAACTCTAACCCTTTAAAGCCCTCCAAGAGGAGTTTGGCCTTGAGGAGATCATTTTCAATACATGCAAGTGTTCTACTTTCTTAAAATGTCTGACAGGTGGGCTGTGGTCCAGAGGGGACACATGCCTTTAGAAGAGGTCTTCTTGTATCAACAGAGTTCTAAAGGATTGCTCTTAGAAATTACATAAAGGTATTCAAGCAAGGGTTTTGTTTGGTATTGTTATATGACGGGATAGGTGAATTTCACAGGCAAACCATGGAAACAATATTTTTGAAGACATAAAGAGAAATCGAGGACTTGTTTGATTAATGAAAATTATTACAAACTTTTATATCACTGGTATTATTCTCTGGCCAGATTACATAAATTATTCCCAAAAGTATCTGAAAATTGTTGGAGAGCATGTGGGGAAGTTGACACTTTGTTTCACATTTGGAAGACATGTCCCAAGGTTAAGGAACATTGGACTGGAGTTCAACAAGTTATTAAAGATATGTTGGGGGTGACAACAGACCCCAACTGCAAACTATTCTTGCTGGAGTATTGGTCCAGGGCCATACCGTAAAAGATCGGTAAATAAGTAATAGCCTGCATATTGGCAACCAGGTGTGAACTGGCCTATTTCTGGCAATTAGTGGAACTTCCAGATGGGGGATAGTAGTTGAGCAAATTATAAACGAGTGGTTTTGATGGAAAAATTAACAGCTATTAGTCATCAATTTTTGAATAAGTTTGAACAGCAGTGGATTCCTATGTTTGATTATTTAAATTGTTTGTAGTGGTCCTATTGTGTCTGTGGTTGTGTATTTTTATGACCCTTTTAAAGCAAATGTTAGGCTCATATTAATTTATACTTTGGAAATTGCCTTAGCTTGATTAGTCTTTCAATTCTATCTTGAACATTCAACTTTAAACATTAAATTGTGTGTAGTAGTATAACCTGTGTTATTCAGCAATTTGGGATATAGAGAGGGAGGGGTGAGGGAGTGGGGTAGGGCTGGGCTAAAAATGTTCTATGGTGATGACAAGTTATGTCAGAAGTAGATATTATTTTGGTGTGTGATTAGCATTATAGTGTTGGAAATCTGACATTGTTGGATGTTCTTAAATAAAAAAATTTAAAAAATGTTTGGCTGAAGTTACAAAAAGAGTTAGTAGCTGCACTTGCTGCAAAATCTTGGTTCTCTGGTCCCTGTGGGCTTGCACTTTGCTTCTCTAATCACTTGATCACACCTCTTCATCGAAGAAAGCTTATGGTTGTAGCATAACAACTGAAAAGTCATGGAATACAAAATTAAGGAGGTCTCAGTCAGCAATCTTTTGAGTTCCATCACAGTAGCTATCAGATTTAAAAAATAAAGCTTTTCAAAACTTCATCAAGTGGGGAAAGCATGCAGAGCATAACTCATGGAATTCTTTCCCGTCCCTCTGCTTGAGTGTGTTCATGTGTGTGTGTTTGTGTGTCTTTGAGCAGTAGGGCAGTTGAGGGGGACAATTCTCAAGGTGGTGGGGCAGTTGTGGGTGATAGATTTTGGGGGTGAGAGCAGGGCCAGTGCTACCATTAGGCAAACTAGGTGGTCATCTAGAGCGTTGGCCCTCTGTGGGCATCATTGCTGCTGCCACCACCTCTCTCTGGGGACATGCAGTGGTGGCAATGGTTCAGAAACTGTACTGCAGTGCTTATTTAAAAGCTTTTGTGCTGTGGCACGGTTTCCATGTGCTCTTTCTTGCCGCTTCACCCTCCTCCAAGCTGGAAGTCTGCATCGGATGGGGGATGGAAGTGGCAGGTAGGAGCACATGTAAACCATGACGCAGTGCCAAAGCCTTTAAGTAAGCACTGCATTGCGGTTTTTGACCCATTGCTGCCACTACGGGCCCTGGAGAGAGATGGCAGAGATGGCAATGGGGACGGGGATGCAGTGGATGGAGGGGAAGGATAGAGGGCCTACCTAGGGTGCCTCCATTCCTTGCACAGGCCCTGGGTGAGGGCAGTCTGCACAGTGTTAGGGCAGTTGCAGGGAATTGAGAGGGAGGGTATTTTTTGGAGCTGGGGCAGTTTGTGGGTTGGTGAGTCAGTTGTAGGCTGTAGCATTTGGAGGTGGAGATAGTTTGCAGTGCTAGGACAATTCTTGAGGGGATACTTTTGTATTTTTGGGAGTGGGGTAGTTTGGGGTGGTAAGGCAGTTGCAGGGATGAGTTTTAGAGGTGGGACAATTTGCAGGGGGCAGTTGTGGGGATAGGTTTTGGGAGTGGGGTAGACTGAGGGTGGTGGGGCATTGGGAGGGATAGTTTCTGGGGGCAGGAGCAGTTTGCAGGGTGATTTGGCAGTCACAGGGGAGTAAGTTTTGGGAGGTAGACTCAATTTGCAGGGTCATGGTGGAGTTGCGGGGCTAGTTTTTGGGGTGGTACATTTTGAGGATGGACGCAGTTGAAAGGGGGTGGGTGCAGTTTGGTTTTGGGGAGAGCTGTGAACAGGAGAGAGGCAATTTGAAAGGAACAATGCCCTAACAGCTACGTTTCACACGATGTAAGTTTCTATGCTGCAAAAACAGGAATTCCTTCACCCATACAAATGCAATGGGCCATTTTTTTGGGGCGGAAGTGTCTTGTATTTCTGGAACCTCCCAGTTTGAACTTGCCTATATTCAAAATCGATGTGTCTTTCATCATCTTCTCCCTGTGCCAAGTTTAATCCGATTCTGTTAAATTTACAGTTATTTTGTCCCTAGACCAGTGGTTCTTAGCCAGTCCTCCTTGAACCCCTAGGCCAGTCGGGTGTTCAGGATAGCCCTAATGAATATGCATGAGATATATATGCATTAGAGATATCCTGCCAACCTGACTGGTTTGTGGCCCTCTAGGGCTGGATTTGGAGACCCCTGCCGTACACCTCTGTCATTTAAGATTGTGAGTGGGCAAGGTGCAGATGTCCTAGACATCAAAAGGGTAGATAGAATGTGTCACATGCCTCCTCAATTCTCACCACCACCAAAAAGTTGTCTAATAGACAATATTTTGGTGGTGGTGAGAAGCAAAGAGGCATGAGACAAATTCTATCTAACCTTTTTGATGTCTTGGAGATCTGCACCTTGCCCACTCACATTCTTAAATGACAGAGATGTAAGGCAGGGGTCTCCGAATCCAGCCCTAGAGGGCCACAAACCAGTCAGGTTGGCAGGATATCTCTAATGCATATATATCTCATGCATATTCATTAGGGCTGTCCTGAACACCCGACTGGCCTAGGGGTTCAAGGAGGACTGGTTAAGAACCACTGCCCTAGACAGATATTTTTTGACCCCATTTGTATAATTCTTTCTAACTTCTGTTTGGTGGAAAGATTAAAAACATTAGTATATTGAAATCAATGCAGCATTGCATATGAAATGAAGTGAAACATGCTCTACCAAAATCTCCATATCAGACATGACAACATAAGTACATAAGATATGCCATACTGGGTCAGACCAAGGTCCATCAAGCCCAGTATCCTGTTTCCAACACTGGCCAATCTAGGTCATAAGTACCTAGCAGTTTCCCCAAAAGACACAGGTTTCACAATGCTTGTATTTAGTCAAGCAGTGATATCTTGGGTCCCTTTTAATAATGGTTTATGGACCTTTCCTCCAGGAACTTGTCCAAACCTTTTTTAAACCCAGCTACACTAACAGCTTTTACTACATCCTCCGGTAACAAATTCCAGAGTTTGATTACATGTTGAGTGAAAAAATATTTTCTCTTATTAGTGTTAAATAGGTTACCCTGTAGCTTCATTGCATGTCCCCTAGTCTTTTTATATTCTGATGATGTAAACAATCGATCTATGTTTACCTGTTCCATTCCATTCATTAATTTATAGACCTTTGTCATATCTCCCCTCAGCCATCTCTTTTCCAGGTTGAAGAGCCCTAACCTTTTTAGCCTCTCTTCATAGGGGTATCCTTCCATCCCTTTTATCATTTTGGTGGCTCTTCTGTGTACCTTTTCTAATAACGCTATATCCTTTTTAAGATACGGTGACCAGAATTGCACAGAATATTCAAGGTGCGGTCGCACCATGGAACGATACAGAGGCATTATAATATCCTTTGTTTTATTTTCCATTCCTTTCCTTACAATATCTAGCATTCTGTTTCCTCTCTTGGCTGCCGCTGCACACTGGGTGGAGGGTTTTAACATGTTATCCACGATGATGCCTAAATCCTTTTTCCTGGTTGGTAGTTTCTAATGTGAATACCACTAAAAAAGCTTTATGGGAGCAATTCCAAATGACACCATCAAACACACGCTCCCAAATCTAAGCAAAACTCAAATACTATCTCAAACCAATTTCAACTCTTTCAACAACTTTTTACAAGGCAACAAGACCTCAGGATGGCTAATACCCCTCATGCAGCGAGAAACTCACTGTAGGGAATAGCTGATGCTCACATCATAGGTCACAGCCTTTCTAATTCTATTCATATATACATTAACCAATAACCCATCACTCTCACACCACAACGATTTCACTCTGGGATCCTACAAGAACACACTACAAAATATCTCCAGAAACACATTCAATTCATCCAATCAACATCCAATAAAACATATATACATACATGCTACCTTAAAGCATCAGAGAATTAATCTATGTACACAATGCACATTAAGCAGCTCAGAAACGGTCAAGGAAAATCCTACAAGAATGAAAAAGATATAGTTAGCATCCATATATCAAAATCGGAGCAAAATAGCCCACATCAACTTATCTTATCATATCATAGTGATATCCAATAGCCTGCTCCATGGCCGTCTCAAGTAGTCTGCTCAATAGCTCATCCCAATAGAATACTTTAATGGCAGCAAAAAACAATGAACAGCAACCGGGAATACTTCCCCAAAATATAGCTTGGCGGGAAAAAGACTGCACTTCTCATAAAATAATAACAGGAAACCCTTGTTGCCTTGTAAAAAGTTGTTGAAAGAGTTGAAATTGGTTTGAGATAGTATTTGAGTTTTGCTTAGATTTGGGAGTGTGTGTTTGATAGTTTCTAATGTGAAACTTGCATCGTGTAACCATAGTTTGGGTTTTTCTTTCCTAGGTGCAAAACTTTGCACTTGTCCACAATAAATTTCATCTGCCATTTGGTCTTCCAATTTATCAAGATCCTCTTGCAATTTTCCACAATCTTCATGGGTTTTAACAACTTTAAATAGTTTTGTGTCATCTGCAAATCTGATAACCTCACTCGTTATTCCCATTTCCAGGTCATTTATGAATATGTTAAAAAGCAGGAGACCCAGCACAGATCCCTGGGGTACTCCACTATTCACCTTTCTCCATTGGGAAAATTGGCCATTGAACTCTACCCTCTGCTTTCTATCTTTGAACCAGTTCCTGATCCACAATAGTGCACTGCCTCCTATCCCATGACTTTTTAGTTTTGTCAAAAGTCTCTGATGAGGGATCTTGTCAAAGGCTTTCTGAAAGTCGAGATAGACAAAGGTGAATCGGTTGATATTTTGTATCTGTTTATTCATACCTTAAAAAAAAACATAACAGATTAGTAAGACAAGATCTTCCTTGTCTAATGCCATGTTGGCTGTCTCCCATTAAGCCATGACTATCTACATATTCAGTAATATTGTTCTTTATGATGGTTTCTACCATTTTTCCCGGTACTGACGTCAGGCTCACTGGTCTGTAGTTTCCCAGATCACCTCTGGAACCCTTTTATAAATTGGCGTTACATTGGCCATCCTTCAATCTTTGTCTCTGTTGTCTTCCCACAATCTTATGCAATATAGATGTTTTGAACTGGTGATTTTACACAGCCCAGCACTCTTTTCCACTGTCATTTCATCACAAGACACATCACAGATGCTTATGAAACCTTCAAAAAATGATGTGAACTACAGTATTTTAGATATTTATAATTAATAGAGCACATCTTCTAAAAGTGGAAAGATATGTATGTCCTAAAAATCTCTCAACCAAGGCTTGGCCTGATAGCTCAGTGGTAAGGGTGTGACAGAGATGCTTAATGATTGGAGCAGTGGGCTGAGAACCAGGAAACACCAGGGTTCAAATCCCAGTGAAGCTCCTTGTGACTTTGGGTAAGTCACTTAACCTTCCTTTGCCTCAGTATAAATATAGGGGTCACTATTCAGCACTCATATTTTTGCTCTCCGGTTAGCGGTGATATTCAGATGCTGACCGGAAAGCAAAAACCGCCTATAGTTTGAGCTGTCCTAACTTTATGTGGTTTACCTCTCCAGTTAGCATGTTTCTAAGGTGATCTGTGTCGATATTCTGCGGCCTTACCATTATTGCTGCTGAATATTGGGCAGAATGGAATTAGCCGGTTAGCAGGTTCTTTTAACTTGCTAAACCTTTTTGAATATTGACCTCTTAAAGTGTAGGTTCTTTGAACATCTGCTTATCAAGATCAAGGAACATAGTCTTATAATTGGCCTGCTCCATGAAGACGACAACGATCCCGACAACTGGCAAAATCAATCATTTCATCCTTGATGGAAAAGAAATAGAAATAGTAGACAGTGTTAACCTGCTTGGATCGATCAATAAAGAAACGACACGTTGCTCCTGGTAGAACAGTTGAGAAGGCTCTAGAAAGGATTTTCAAAGACTTGACTTGTCCAAGCCTCTGTATGTTCAATAATGTCATATAGATGCAACAGTTGGACAGTGAAGAAGAAAAATAGAAAGAAATTCGATGCCTTTGAATTTTGGTGCTGGCAAAGAATACTTTAGGGGACATTCAAAGGCATGCATACTGTGTAAATGCCGCCACTACACACCCCAATACTGAGCGGTTAGCATTGGGCTGTGTCAAGGGCGTTCTCGGGTAGAGTGGAGGCAGCACCTCTTGCTAGCCGAATAGCGGCAACATTAAGCTGCTGCCTGGTTAGCGACATGTGGGTAAAGTAAGGCATAGCTAAGGCTCAGTATCGCTGCTTCCAGGTTCTGCGGCCACCCAAATATTCAGTGCTACAGCCCGAGTCCCCTCAATTGAAGCTGGGCTATGTTAGAAGATACAAAATGGTAAAAAGTCCAGAGCGATTGTGAATGAAGATTCTCGAACAGAAGCTGGTTCCAACTGAGCTGATTGTTTAAAGGAGCAGGAAAAAATGGCCAAGTCTGAGAAGAGTCCTTTACACATCAGATATCACATGCTGGTGATCAAGTGTGGACTAGTGGCAATTTAATACTGGAAGGCGATCAAGAATCATATGATACATTATGGCCCAGCTATTCAAAGGGATTAACCTGGTTAGCACTGGGGTGTTCTGAGGGTGGTCCAGGGGTGTTACCCGGTGTTATTGAGCCACTGCCTGGTTTTCGTTAAGCAGCAAAAGTCAGGTGCAGTAAAGGCTGTCCTAACTTTCGCCGCTAAAGCTTACCGGGCAGCGGCTGAATCATTGCTGCTCGGTTAGCTTCATGACAATCTGGACAACTCAGGATATTCAAAGTCGAGGCCCGGATATGACCTTGGCATTGAATATCCAGGTTTAAATTCAGTGGCGACAGCTAGCTGCTGCCGCTGAATATCAGGCTGTATATTTCCACATGGAGAAAAATTATGCCATTGTGTATTTCACATAACTGTGGATGGTGGTTTTGGTCATGTAATAACAATGAAAAGTGTTGAATGTCCTGACTTCTGTGTATTTACATTAGACTCATAGCTCCATTAGGTTTTTGGGGGGTTCTTGGCCCGGTTGTTCCTCCTTTCTCCCAGCTGAATCAAAGCCAGGGTTGAGATTTTGGCACCGTGAGCCTTCATTTGCAACAACCAGGGGATTTAATCGTCCCATCCTGAAGTTCCTAGTCTGGTCGTAGCAGCAACAGTCCTGAGGCCAGGAGCCATACACCAGAGCTCTCCCAACATCCTGTATCATGGGGCTCTAAATCCAGTGATCAGGTTTTGCCCTTAATGATGCTCATAACTCCCTCCACAGCACCCTCACCACTGGCCAACCTGGCAAACCAGGAGCCTTTAGCATTTGCCACCTGAGCCTCTAGGCCAGCCCAGAATGTTTCATATAGTTTTCTTTAGTGTTCATTAGGGTGGATCACAAACCAATGCAAAAAGTTAATGTTTGTAGAATCATTTCTCTACAAGGCTTATTTTTGTCCATTAGGGATAGCTTGCTTACCTGTGCGATTTCAGCCTGATTGTGAAACATTTAGAGGTCACCCCATTCTGAACATTTTATGGATGGGAAAATGTATTTATGTATTAAAAAGTTTCCTTTTTAAGGCTCATTTCAGGATGACTACACACGAGTCCAAGAATATCACAGATTTGGCTCCGTTTGTCAGTCTTGTTTAAGTCAGACAGTGGAATGAAACACCAGTCCGAGCTCCTCTCAATGACATAAAATTTTTATCAGTTCTTAAGACTTACCCAAACCAGGCTGTTGTATCTTAAAGGCACTTCTGTTTTTTGTCTGAACATTTGGCAGGCTTAGCTGTTTTTGATGACAGAGTCTCAGAAGAAACAAAGAAAAAGATGGTGCAGAACCTTCAGTGGCCACTGATACCAGACATTCCAGTTGTCTGCTGTTTAGTTCAGATGACATAAAAACTGCCAAATGGGGTAACCTCTAAATGTTGTTTATTTTCATTAAAATTCTATGTGTTTGTTATAAATATGATAAAGAACAAAACCAGCCTTGTGGAGCACTGAAATCTGTTAGTTTGTTTTTTTTGGACCACCCTAGTGTTCATACTGATCTCCATGTCAATAAGTAGGATACTGAGAATTAGCATCCGTCTCCATGATAGTATTGTACTGGTATGCATGCTGGTAAGGATTGATGTTGTTGTTGTTAAGTACCGTCGAGTCGGAGTCGACTCATGGCGACCCTCTGGATAGCTATCCTAAATTGTGTTCGGTCTTGAGTCAGGTGGCTCATTGTTGACAGACTGGTACTATTTGTGGTCCATATCAATGTCGTAGCAATACTGTAATGCTATAAACCTTAATGCAAACACTAAGAAGCCCTTTTGCTGAAGTGTGTCAGTTACTAATTTGCACATTAATTACTTGTTGCTGAGCTGGTATGACAGCACATGCTAAGTTGCGTGCTAACTGCTAAATGAGCAAAGGGTGGGGGTGGGGGAGTGGGCAGCTTATGGGCAGAGCGTGGATGTGGGCTGCACACTGCAGGTAGCACAGGGTAATTACTGTGCACTGCCAATGTTGCAATTAATGCCAATGTACTTACCACCACCCACCTCAAGAGAAGGCACAAAAGTATACCCATGCCACGGGTGAAGAAACCTAATGTGTGGGAAGAGGGTTTTGGTGCAGTAGATGCAGGGGACATTGTGGGCACACCCTCAACAGTTACTACACATTTTTTATAATTACTCTACATTGGGCTTTCTTCCAAAACACATAGGGCAGTGATGGCTAACCTTTTTGAGCCCGAGTGCCCAAACTGCCGCACAAAACCAAAGAATTTCCTCAAAGTGCCAGCACGTCAATTTGCATAAATATTTGCATAATGCTAACATACACTAACTTTTAGTAAACATGTCTCTTAATGAGTGTATGGATAAAGACAGACTAAAAGATTTCTACATTACTATAATCCAGTGCCAACCGCCAGGCACATTAGGAACTACTACAAACACTGCCCATTTAGAACCAATAGCAAACCCGCCGTATCCTAACAGCACTACCAGGACTCACAAAGCACCACACCATACCTATCAAAAGGCAACACTGCAAATATTAAACCAATACATTTCAGACAATAACAATACATGACCTACTGGGGAAAGAGAACAAGTGGCAATGTCAAAAAGGAATTACATAAACAGAATACCTCAGCTCAGTTACACAGTTGCAATTGCTCCAGCCACTTTCTTCTGGTTTCTTCATGTTTTCTGCTAACTCTCCATCATCTGCTGTCCATTTGTCCTTTCTTCTCTCTTCTAGTTTTTTTTTTCCATTCTCTCTCTCTACATCCGCTTTAACATACTAATCTTTCTCCTTTTGCTCTTTCCTCATTCCTATTTCATCCACTCAAATTTTACCCCTCCATCCTCAATCCCCACTTACTCTCCCAATACCCGGCCAATTGTAGATTTTTTATCTCTCCCACACAAAATATTTTTCCCCTCTCCATTTTACTCTCCCAGCCCCATCCCATTCTAATCCTCCCCCAACATCAGCTCCCTTCTAGTTCCAGCCTCACCCAGCATCCATTCCCTTCTAGTCCCTGCATCAGCCCATTTCCAGTCCTAGCAACCCCCCAACCCAATACCAGTCCTAGCCCCCCCCCATCAACCCACTTCCAGTCCTAAACCCCCATCACCCCATTTTCAGTTTAAGCCCCCCCTATAACCCATTACCAGTCCTAACCCCCATCACCCCATTTCCAGACAGCCCCCATCAGCCCACAGCCCATTAGCAGTCCTACCCCCCCAGCCCATTAGCAGTCCTCGCCCGCCCGCCCGCCCATTAGCAGTCCTAACCCCCCCAGCCCATTAGCAGTCCTACCCCGCCCGCCTGCCCGCCCATTAGCAGTCCTAACCCCCCCCGCCCGCCCGCCCGCCCATTAGCAGTCCTAACCCCCCCCTGCCCGCCCGCCCGCCCATTAGCAGTCCTAACCCCCCCCCTGCCCGCCCGCCCGCCCTTTAGCAGTCCTAACCCCCCCTCACGCCCGCCCGCCCGACCTTTAGCAGTCCTACCCCCGCCCGCCCGCCCGCCCATTAGCAGTCCTAACCCCCCCCTGCCCATTAGCAGTCCTAACCCCCCCCGCCCGCCCCCGCCCATTAGCAGTCCTAACCCCCCCCTTGCCCATTAGCAGTCCTAACCCCCCCTGCCCATTAGAAGTCCTAACACCCCCCCCAGCCCATTAGAAGTCCTAACCCCCCCCCCTCCCCCCTGGCAAATTAAAAAAAAAAAAAGCAGGCTCTGGCTGCTGCCGCGGCAGATTGCAATGTCCCGCGGGGCCCCCTCCGCCCACTAAGCCCCTCTGCAAGGGCTTTCAGATTCGCGAGGGAGAGCGTCTCCCTCGCGTCTCTGTTAAGCCCGCAGGGGCTAATGGGAAATTTCCCATCAGTCCCTCGCGTCTAAAGGGGCTGATGGGAAATTTCCCATGCGCCCCTGCGGGCTTAACAGAGACGCGAGGGAGACGCTCTCCCTCGCGAATCTGAAAGCTCTTGCAGAGGGGCTTAGCGGGCGGAGGGGGCCCCGCGGGACGCTGCATTCTGCCCTTGCCGCGTCCGCGGCAGCAGTCAGAGCCAGCTTTTTCTTTTTTTGCGGACCTTCCCGCGTGCCAGCTGCAAGGCCTTCGTGTGCCACAGCTGGCACGCGTGCCATAGGTTCGCCATCGCTGACATAGGGGGTCATTCTGAGGACGTCCATTCTCACTATTTGGGCCCTTTCCTAATCCCAGCTACCTTCCCCACATATTGTACGGGGAAGGTAGACAGGGGCGGATTGGGGGCAGCGTTAGGACGAGCAGTGGGCGGTCATTGGCCCCGGATGTACAGGGCCGATTCCAATATCGGCCCTGCAAGTCCGGGACTGGCGACTTGAACGTTGGCCTTGGAAGTGGAATAAGCTCCCCTAGTGAGGGGGGGGGGGGGTGGGGACAGCAGGGCCAGGGGTGCATAAAGGGCAGGGGGGCTGAGGACATTCCCCACATCCTGACCCTGGCCTTAGGAGGTCAGATCGGAGGTCCAGTTACAGGGAAAGCACCTTTGCGGCCAGGGATCGTGGCTTTTCAGTGGAGCTGCGGTGCCACAGCTCCATTGAACAGCCCTGACTGAGCTATCCAGGCAAGGCCTGTATGTGCAGGCCAGACTGAATTGAGGTCCCGGCCTGCATGTATAGGCCTGGTTGCGATTCTGATCTTGTGGGGCTAGACGTGCCCCGCCGGATCAGAATCGCGGCTCCCTCTGTGCGTCCGGTTCCAACTGGGCGCACAGAGGGCTGACATCTATGTCAGAATCAGGCCCATAGTAAATGCAAAATCTTACTGCATTTTAGTAAAGGGGCCCCTAACAGTTTGTGTCTACAGCCATTGAAAGACTTTATGAATATCTACATGAATGGAGCATGGAATTAAGCAACTCTTGGTGCCTTTGTTGGGAAGGTTTAAGGGCTTTTCCCTCACTTGCCCTGCTTCTGAGGTCAGCCTTAGTTTTCATGTCAATGTTCCATGCTGACAATATATTCCAACAAATGCTGGCTATAAGAGTCTCTGCAATACTTTATTTTATTTATTTATTTAATTTTCTTATATACCGCGCTATTTGTCATCAGTGCGGTTTACATTGAAACAATACAACAATTGGTCAGATATAACAGATCTATTACAAACCGATAGGGGCACCCTCTATGGTAATCATCATATAATGACACCAACCACAAACATCAGTAGCTAGGTTAATAATGTGCCCAACATACAAACTTGCTTCTCTTTATGCAGATAATGATGTCTAAAAGGATTATATCTTTTATGCAATTTTTTTAAAATTCCAAATGTACAAAATCTGATTTTAAATTCAGATGTCTGAAAAAAATCCAAATTTAAAAATACCAAAATCATCCACATTGGATTATGTTCTAAAGGAGTAATTTTATAAAAGGCATTTTGTACATAAGGGCTGTTTTATGTGAGTAAAAGGCTTTTGTAAAATGATCTGGGGTTTACACATATGAAAGTATGCAGGGTGACACGGATGCAGTTACTTTTATGTGAACTGGGTTTAGGCATGTTCTGGGGCACAGAGGAAGTATGATTTATGTGCACCTTCGGGGACTTTATCTGCTTGACACATACACTGGTTCACGAGCAGGCATAGATGTCCACCGTTACAGTCTAGCCTCAATTTCTGTTACTTTTCTCTTAGTACCTGTAGATCTTTATAAAATAGGCTCAAAGTAGGTGGCTACCTACTTCTCACATCGAGGCAGCGCGTTATAAAGTTACCCCCCATGAGAGCATAAAAGGGTGGATCGAAAACTTCAATTTACTTTAGATCTAGAGAAGTGAAAAATGCAACCTGCAAAGTTTTCTAGAGAGAATAAATGAACATTTTCACACTCATCTTGCCCAAAAACTATTGAACCAATTTTTTTCTTTTTCAGAGATTCGGCAGAGAGACAGGAACTGGGACTCTGTCTTTTCCACTTTTCCAAAAAATTGGATTTATCTGGCAATATAATGTAACGTAGAAAGGAGCACCGCTCCAACCATAGCAGGCATGAGGCTAACACATTTCTTAAACTATCTTCCACACCATTGCTTTTACTATTGGTCTTATCCTTAAGATTTTCACTTTTTTGAGGTTGACCAGCCTAATTTCTTATGCTAGGCTTTCCAGAAGATTGTCCAGAACATCCCATGCTTTAGATTTTGTTGTGTGCTTCTATGGTGCTTATAGCAGTGCGATACATCCACAGCATTCTGTTGAAATAAGTGAAGCGCTAGCAGGAGCCAATCTCTCTCAGGTTGACCTTTCAACGACCTCTAACCTGACCTTGCTGGACCACCCTCTCTAGGAAGGAGAGGCGGACAAGTCCCCATACTGGCCGAAGTCTCCTGGGATTCTGCCACCACTAAGTCTCCTGAGCAGTCACTGACCGAATCAGTCACAGATCATTAAGGGCCTTTTTCAACTAAGATTTGTGTCATGGACACATGTGAGGGAAAACATGTCCTTTTGGGGCCCTACAACTGAATACTTGTGTAATCTCTGTACTCGGTGACAAGTCCCTTTCATTGTAGTACTGACATATGTGTGTGATAGGTTTTGCATGGAAAAATACAATTTATTCGTTTGCAAAGCTGTTGCTGAAACAGGTACACCAGCTGTCGTGCTAGAAGTCCATTTTGCTCCTAACTCTGCTTTGTTTACATCCAACAATACTACTTGCCTACTCTTACCAACATTTTGACTGAGAAAATAACTTCCCTTCCCTGAGCTCGTTTTGCTATTTTTAGCTTGTGCTTTCTCCTGCATCCTTCGGGGAAAGAGTGTGTTGCACAGGGAATTGCTTTGGATTTTCCATCATTCCCTTGAATTTGCATGTGTGACGAGAGAACATGGCAAGAACGTGTTAAAATGCTCATGGAAGAAACTCCCGAGGATATCTGAAAATGTTCAGCGTTTCCATTCTGCACTTTTGAAAATAGGAGGTTCTGGGGACTTTGCCCGGTTTGGGGTTCAGATTGACTGTATTGTACCTGGTGTTTTTGCCTTCTAACTTCCAAAACACTGAAAACTAAGGGAATGCAAAGAATTTAGAGTAGTAGAGTTAGTTTGTTTAAAAAAATAAGATTTATTATTGTTATTAATAATAAATTCCATTTGAAAACCATGATAATAATATCATGTTTGAAATTTATTTGAATCTTAAACATTCAGAGGGTTATTTTATAATAGGGTGCCAATAAAAATGAAAAAAACCCAAAAACCCATACAAGTATCTTTAATGCAGCCTTGACTCTAGCACAGCAGGTGAGCGGCACTTTAATGCTGCCACTATTTCCTGCCTTGTCTGACAAGAAATCTGTGTCAGAAGGGGCAGGAAGGGGCTACCCTTGAGTGGGGGCCTGTGCTTAAGGCCTGGTGCTGGTTATTCGTTTTATTGAACCTCAGGCCTGGGTGGAGGGTAAGGTGGCAGTGGTGGATGGAGATGCTGGACATAGGGAAGGAGAGATGAGATGTTGGACACCTAAGGAAGAAGGGAGGGAGGAGAAGGGGAGATGCTGGCTATATAGGGGTGGGGGGGGGAGGAGAGATGCTGGATTATGAGAAGGTAGGCAAGGGAAGGGAAGATGCTGGACATGGGGGAATATGGAAAGGGACAGGAGATTCAGAACATGGGGAGAGGGTAGGGACAAATTTCATGGTAATAAACAGAAGCAGCCCAGGGCTTTCAATATGAAGAAATACTCAGAAACCCGTATTTCACCTCTTCATTGCTTTGAAAGTTCTTTCAACTGTCAGAAAGTAACTCAAGATTTAGAAGTAGTAGAGTCTCTTTAAACATGACAGCCCCAATGCCACATTTAATGAGAATCAAAATCCTCATTTCACCCCACCTCTCACCAGGCACTTTAAACCTTCTCCATCGTGACCTTGGCATCTTAACTCCAAACCTCCTTTTCGTCTTTCATTGGGTATCCTATCTATCTGTCCTAATCGTGACTAGACTGTAAGCTCCAGGGAGTAACGATTGTCCATCATAAGGTGAATATTCGGAGGGATGGCCATCACATCAGTTGTGGATTTTCAATCAGCCTATTTGTATAAGTTTGACTGCTGAACATTCCGTCCTAAACGTACATGGCTGAGTTATCCATTTATGGTGAGGGGTGCTATTTATGGATAAAGTTATGTTGATAGCGGCCAAGCATCACTGCTACCCACGTAAGCCTTGCTCTCAACATGCCTGTCGTTATTTGTCGGGCATAAACCAAGCGAGAGACAAAACCACTCTGTCACTCACATATAGTACATGCCCCTTTTTTTGATTGAACAAAGATCACTTTTCACGTGGTTTAAAAACCAAACATAAGAGCAAATCACACTTATCTTATCCACTGCACGACGTGCATGTTTCGGGGCAGCCGCCCCTGTATCAAGTGCCTCCAAGGAAAATGCAATGTGTGTGCTCACCTGTACGTAACTGATGAAAAACGCCGACTTGATGGCCGGTGAAGTAGAGGAGAATTTCTCAGGATTAGCTGAATGAAAGTACGCCTAATTACTCAGAACCAATCACCAGAAGGGAAACCCAACCAAAATGAGGATCCCTGCAGTGAAAGGTGGAATAACAAAATGTCAAAGTCCCAACCAGTCAATGTCCCGGTTAAGGCCACCTGGAGCGACTGTGTGTAGGTTAAAGATCCAACGTTGTTCCATTCTACGTAACCTTGCAGTGCGATCCCCACCCCGAGGGTCCAGGGGAACGTGATCTATCACAGTCCATTTTAACTCATCAAAAGAGTGATGTAAATCTAAACAATGTTTCACCAGTGGAGCTGTCAAAACTTCCTGACGAAGACGTGAGGCGTGCTCTCCCAAACGGGTCTTAACCAACTGGGTTGTGCTCCCTATATAACGTAAGGGGCAAGGACATTCCAAAAAATACACCACAAATTGAGATGTACAGGAGGTCTGCCATCGATGAAAAAAGCGTCGGGAAGATAAATCAGACCAAGAAGATCCAGAAATAGTAGTGGAACAGTAGGCACAATTATTACATGCTGAATGAAGTCCCGATCTAGTCCCTGGACAAATTGGTCTGTCCACCAACGTTGCAGATTTTACCAGCCGATCCCATAGGTTACGTCCCCGAGAGAACGTTATCCGTAAGGGCTTGTTGAAGCAAGGATTTAAGGAAAGAATTGGCCAATGTTTCTTAAGAATACAAGTCACTTCTCGTGAATGGCACATGTATGGTAATATACCAGTCAGCATATCAGCCGAGGCTTCGGTAGAATCATCACCGGGTCTTCGAACCGCTGGTAACACAGGTGTATCGGCATCCAAAAACCACTCCCGGTGGGAGTATAAAGCCCTACGGTAAGCACGGGAGATAACGGACTTAGGGTAACCTCTATCCATAAGACGGTTCCACAAATCCACCGCATGAAATTTAAACTGTGTAATAGTTGTACATAGACGCCGAATCCGTAAAAATTGACCATATGGTAAACCATTCCGAAGAGGTTCCGGATGGAAACTAGTGTATTTCAATAAACAGTTTCGCTGAACCGGTTTTCTGTATAAAGTTGTCAACAACGAAATACCCTCCCGGTAAACCACCATATCCAAAAAGTCCAAGTGGTCCAAGGCAATATGAGCAGTAAACCGGATACGAGGTTTTAAAGTCCCAAGCCAAGTGATAAACTCATTCAAGGAAGCGGCATCAAAGAAGATGTCATCCAGGAAACGTTTCCAAATGGCCACATTTTCAAAATGCTGAGAGGGATAAATGTAACATTCCTCAATGTCTGCCATGTACAACGTAGCAATCGAGGGCGCCACTGTGGCCCCCATTGCTATCCCATGAATTGTTGAAAAAACTCTCCCTCAAATAGGAAGTAACTGCGAGTGAGTACCAGAGATACCAATTCCAGCAAAAAAGCATTGGGAACACGCTCTGGAACATGCTGAAATTTTGATTGGAGAAGAGTCAAAGATTCCCCCTGGTCCACATTCGTATACAGGGAGACGACATCCAGAGTTACAATGTAAACCTCAGAAGGCAGAAGGCGGTAGTACCAATTGTCGAAGACATGACAAAAAATGTGTGGAATCCCGGATAAATGAGCTAACCTGAGCGGCCTCCTTCCGTAGGAACACATCACAGTATTTTGACAACGGTTCCAAAATCGATCCCCTACACGAGACTATAGGCCGGCCTGGTGGGTCGACCAGAGATTTATGGATTTTTGGCACAAAATAAATTACCGGTATCTTAGGATGAGGAGTAATTAGAAACCGAAGTTCCCTCGAGGTAATCCACCCTTTAGAAAATGCCAGCATGAGAGTGCCCTGAATTTCTTCTTTTAAAACTAACGTTGGATCCCGATCAAGTTTATAATAAACCAGTTCATCCAACACATGGGCTCTCAATTTAGAGAGATATACTTCCGTATCCCATAGCACAATAGCCCCCCCTTTATCCGCACTCCGAACTGTGATAGAACTATCAGAAGACAAGGCATTTAAACTCCTCTGATCAGCACGTGTAGTATTGCAACTCCATTTCACAAACGTTCTCTCACTAATCTCCAAATCCCGCAACACCAAAGATTGATATGTGGCAATAGTCGGGTCAGGTACACCGGGGGGCATCCATGTTGAAACAGGTGCCACCACCAATGGAGGAAGCGGACCACGCTGTTCACATCGCTCATTCGCAAAAAAGCGCAAGACATGTAGCTTTCTAAAGAATCTTTGTAATGCCTCACGCATAGTGAAAGAGTCATAGTCCACCGTTGGAACAAAGGACAAACCCAAATTTAAAGTCTGTTCTAAGGACGGGTCCATTCTTTTGCATGGTTCTATATTTGAATACTATTTTCGGGTGTTTGACATTTTTTCGTTGATCTCAACATGCCTGTGGCACTTCCTTTACTTCTAAGGATAAAATTTGTCCCTGTGTGGACTTACACAGACAAATTTATCCAATTGCCAGAAGCAAATTTTAAAAGCAAAGTACTTATGCAGCCAGCAGTTAATTCTGACCACACAAATGCTTTTTAGTATGGATTGGTATGAGTCACAGTTGAGTCACAGTACAGCGCTGTGTAGATATGATAATTTAAAAACAAAGAGATTACCTTTCTAAATTGTGATAAACTTCTGTTTCGGTTACTGAAGACTTAGGGTGATCACACATGGTGTGATGTGGTCTGTGTGTGTGTATGTGTGTGCGTGTGTGTTGCTTTTATCACTCAGTTCCCTTGGAGGAGGTACAGGACTGGAAGTAAATCTGAAAGAATAGCCAAAAGACAAATTGCTCCTCCCTTAGGAATACTTTGTTGCCACCAAACATCAGTTTGTTTTTTGATTTTCCACGGTCCAGGCCTGTATTTAGCACAGAGAGACACTTTAGAAGCCCTGACACTAGTAATAACCTTAAATATACTTGTATACAAAGCCTAGGGCATGTCTTTGTCCCTGCGGGCAAATTATCAGCCAAGCGTTTTACAAGCGAGCACCGGGGTTTTGCTTGTTTATTGTAGTCCTGTAATTTCCACTCAGATTCCAACATGTTAGTTAATGCTCTGAAACAAGGGCACAAGTTAGGCCCTGCAGAGGAGTTAAAGAGCTGTAGGTAAAAACTAGCAAGAATTAGTAAAAATGGTAACAGACTACATGCACTAAGCAGATGGCGAAACCTTCCTGCGATCCCCCCCTCCTCATAAAACTCAGAGCTGCTATTTGGAAGCTTCAGAGCGTACTTACAAAACTGACATGGAAAAATCACTGTGCTTGCTCATAATGGGGAAGATCAGTTCACCATACATATGCCACTACATTGGCAGTGAAAAAAAACAAACTCCGTTTTTCTTAGGAGAATTAGCAGCTCTTTAATGAAAGTGGGGTAAATTTTTGCACTTACCATGCATTAGAAGCAAAACCCAAAGCGTGGTAAGTGCAAATGCTGGGTGCTACCTATAGGGCGTGTGCCCGACGTGTCCCCAGCAGTAACTGCACTGGAAAGTTCCTTAACATGTGTCAACGTCATTTGCAATTCAGATGGGTACCCAGTGCCTTCTGTTGAGGAGCTGGTAGGTACATGCATCCATGCTAGCTGCAACATTGACAATTAGGGGTATGTCTACTAAAATGCATTAGCTGCTACTGTGAGGCTAATGCAGGCTTAATGCCTCAGGGTAGCAGCTAACCTGTGAAAATATCAGATATCGCAGGCAATTTTCTGTGATATTTGATTTTCGCATGTTAGCTGGCCCTTGTGGCGGGATCAGGGTGGGGAGTGGGGATGGCCATGGGTGGCAGCCACTGCGTGAAAAAGATTTTGCGTGGTAGCTGCCAAAATCAGGCCCGATCAAGGTGGTAGATAATGCCACCTCAAGAGGTGGCTTTATCTGCCAGAAGGCCTGATAACGTGGGCTCTTCCCTGCAACCGATCGAGCCTCTCCATGTTGAGATCGGGCCTCCCCTGGACACAGTATTCTCGATGCAGTAATGCTGCGATTTGCGGCTCCAACAATATAAAAAATAAAAATGTGTGACTCTCCCTGCAGGACCAATCTGCCCTGGACAGCTCCTGATCCCCAGGAGCAGTGCCCAGGGGGATCGGTGCACACCTGACCTTCAAAATGTCCCAACTAGTCAGTCAGGCTAGGCACCCCCTCCCTCCCCTTCATGCACAATTGCAAAGGTGGAGGGGCCCCATGGCCCCCCCATCCTCCTCCACCTCCTGTTAAAAAAATCCTTCCCAGCTAGCCAGCTGGCAAGGGGGGACCCATGACCTCATGGCCCTCAACCCCCCTCAGCCCCCCACAACACACACCTCCAAAATCCCTGGTGGTCTAGCAGATGAATGGGGCAGGAGCAATCCTATATGTTCCTGCCCTATCGAGAGGCCCAAACAAAATGGGCACCATCACGAGATGCTGCCCTCTAGCTTCTCGCTAGGAGGCAGCACCATGAGATCGCAGCCATCTTTGTTGGGGGCCTATGAGAAGGGCGGGAGGATGTGGAGAAGAAGATATATTCATATTCCCTTTAATTTACAAGTTAACAATGAACATTGACCAGGAATGAGGGCTCGTGTTTTTGTTTTGTCATGTCGCTGGCCATCCCTGTATACAACCTTGCTTGAAATGGATGTCTCCATCTTAACGTTTTCTAGTGGGATGTCTGTCTGGACGCTGGCATGGGCGCCCACGTCAAGGGCATCTAAGTTTCTAAAATTGGGCCAACACCTAGACCTCTCTGGCGTTTTTCTGCACGTTCCGCTGTGGATATCCCAAATTGCACTTGGATGTCCTTTCTAAAATGCCATTTTATATTTAATGTAATACGGCACTTATCTACAAGAGTCCAAGGCAGCTTGCATTTAAAATAATTTAATTTCAAACATACCGTAATATCTATTTAAGATAAAATCTAATTAAGAAACATAACATAATATGCACATTTAAGACAAATAATAATATACAGTACATCCTAAAACCCCTCATTGCCCACAATAAGCTAACAGAACAATCCACCCAGTCTTGACCCTCGTAGCATATCTGCCCTCAGCTCCTCCTCCTCCTCAATGCTCTAGTCTGGGTTTTTATTATCTAAGTCAGATCTGTCACAGAAATCTTTCAAATGGCCGCGTTTTAAGTTTTCTACAAAATTTGAGGTAATTATTTTCCATTTTTATATTAGCTGGCAACTGATTCCAGTGGCATGCCACCTTTCCCCTCGAAGCGCACTCCCATGTTAGCCTCAGCCTACAATCCTTCACTCCCAGAATGTTTAAACTATCCTCTTCACTGGATCTTGATCTTTGACTACGCCCTGTACTTTCCATCAGCTCCTCTGGTGCTAGACTTCACAGTATCTTATACATAAGGTTTCTGATCCTAGATGTTTGTTGTTTGGAATATGACAGATCGATATTTAGACATTGTGTCAGCATTATTTTTTATGTAAGCCATTTTTATTAAAAAAGGCAAACAAACAAAAGCCATGTACAACCAAACATCAAACCAGCAACTAACGAATGGAAGCACAGGTTCAGAAAGGTCCGCAGGAATCACCTGAACAGCAATAATACCCAGGTCGTAGAAGGCAACATCGAAAGAGATCAGTTTTCTAATTTTTGACAATATCCATATCCCCCTCGGCCCACCCATCACAAAGCAATGCAAACGAGGTAAGCAAGACTTCCCAAACCCAATCCCCCCATTCTTTCTACATACTGAACAAACCCACCTACACGAAGCCACATCAAGGTACATGCAACCTCCCACCCCCCTTCCCAACACACATATATATTCAGCACCACTGTCAGCACTGAAGTTATTCAGACAGCGGTGGTTTTCAGTATGCTATCCAGGCAACTTTAGGCAGCCTTTTTGCTGTTGGGTAATTTCCAAAACACTGCATGCTCTGTCCACTAGGGTAATTTTATAAGAGTTGCTTAGTTTGCCATATGGTGTTATGTGCCTATTTTGCACCTGTTTTATAAAGTAGATTATGCATATACTTTATAAAATAAAGGTGTACACGATAAGAGGTGTGACAAATCTAGGAACGACTACTTACACCAGCCCTAAACCTGGTGAATGTGCCTGCGCCTAGATTTAAAGGAAACACATGCCAAGTTATACTGTATTTTATAAGTCATGCGTGTAAATTTAGGTTCCACCTATGCTTCATCCAAACCCCATCCCTGTACTCCCCCTCTCTGAAAGTGCACTCCATTGCCCTGACGCGCGGACTTACAGAATAGCACCCATCTAAACTATAGGCGGAAGTGCCCACCCCCACGTGCAAGTCATTGAAAATGATGGTGTATAACTTTACATGGCTCATTATAAAATTACCTCCTAGATGGATAGTGCTGGGCGGTCCATATAAAGTTTTAGCAGTACTGAAAATCAGTGGATAGACCTGGCTAGCAGCACTGATCTGGATAGCAGGTTCTTCTTTGAATCTGAATAAATGCTTCTGAATACAGTGCCATTAGGGTTTTATTTTTGAGGCAATTAGGTGCATTCCCAGGGTCAGAAAAATCAGAGTTTATTGATGTATATACTTTACAAAAACATTTTGTGGCTTCTTTGGTACATTCCATTCAATGACCCCAAACACAATTATCCAGCACCAACCCCTTCTCCTAGCACCAGCCCCTCTTCTCTTAGTCTCAGCATCAGCCCCCTCTTCTCCTAGCCACAGCATTAGCACCAGGGCCCCCCCCCCATTTCTCCACCCCCAGCAATAGCAACAGTCCCCTTTCTTCCAGCTTTAGAAACAGTATCAGCATCCCATTCTCTCATCCCCAGGGATAGTATCATCACCCCCTTCCTCCAGTCAAAACAGCAACAGCATCAGCCCTTCATCTCCCAGCTTAAGAAACAGTATTAGCACACCCTTCCCCAAGCTCCAACAAGAGCAATCAGCCCCCCTCTTCTCTTAGCATTAGGAGTGGCCTAGTGGTTAGGGCAGCAGCCTAGAGCCAGAGAGACCAGGGTTCAAATCCCACTGGCACTCCTTGTAGCTTTGGGCAAGTCACTTAACTCTTCATTGCCTCAGGTACAAACAGATTATGAGGCCTTTGGGGACAGGAAAATGCCTACTGTACTTGAATGTAACTCACTTTGATCTTCTCCTGGAAAGATGTGAGCTAAATACTAATACATAAAGTTAGCATCAAGCCTCCTTGCCCCAGCTTCAGAAACAGTATCAGCACCCCATTCTCCCATCCTCAGGAATATTAAAATCATTACTCCCTTCCTCCATTCAAAGTAACAGCATCAGCCCCTTATCTACCAGCTTTGGAAGCAGCATCAGTACTTCCTTCTCCAAGTTCCAGCAACAGGATCAGCCCCCCTTCTCCAATCCCCAGTAACAGCATCAGCCCCTCTTCTCCCAGCCTCAGCAACATCATCAACCCCCTTCCCCAAGCCCCAGTAACAGCATCAGCCCTCTTCTCCCAGCTTCAGAAACAGTATCAGCACCCTCTTCTCTTAGCCCCAGAAATAGCATCATCACCCCCCTCCCTCCAATCCCAGTAACAGTACCAGCTCCCCTTCTCCCATCCCCAGAAACAGCATCAGCATCAATCCCTCCACCCCAGCACCAGCAATACTGCTTTTCTTCCAGCTTTATTCGCTAGCACTTTAAAACCATTTGAAATGCAAGAATAGGCACTTCCCTTTTCTTGAGAGAATACAGGAAGTACCTGTTCTCCCATTTTAAACCCTCTTGAGTCAAAGCAGCAGAGGGAACTGGGAATAAAGACACAAGCTCCCACTGCAGTAAAAAGACTCATGTCTACTCAGATGATGTCATCCCTCAGCAGCTGCCTGATGATGTCATTGGCTCCCTGCAGGGGAGGTTGATTTTCTTTTTTTTTAAATTATAACAGAAAAACCTCAATTTCTCTATCATGGGGGAGGGGAGAGGTTTATCAGGGTTTTCCAATTATAATTGAAAATTAGAAGCCCCACTAACACACTGTAGTGAGCAGTTTGAATACTGCTCTCGAATGGATGGGAAGATAGTGTAATCTTGAATCCTTATTAGCAATGAATCACCTTCGTGGCACAATTTTGAACTGCAACCTTGCAATTGTTTTATTGCACTCTTAGGTAAATAAAATTGCAATGATCTAGGTGCATTACCAGCAGGAAGTCCCTCGTTTCCAAATATGACTGGATCTGACACAAAGTTATTCATAAACATCAACTTGAAGGCCAATATTTAAAAAAAAAATACTTTAGCACTTGACACAGGCAGCTTAGTTTTAGGTGTCTAAAGTTAGGAAACGTTTCAGCCAAACTTATACTCTAGGTTTGGGAACGAAAATAATTACCTAATTTGCTATTCATTCACCTGAGCCCTGGCCATGGGAGGCCTGATCAAGGGTCTGGGTGCTGGGAAAGGAGTTTATCTGTGGTGGCCAGCATTCGTGGCTCCTGAATGGAGCCGTGGTGCCATGGCGACGGGATGCCATGGCTCTACGGCCCCATTCAGGAGCCTGACTCTGCTACATGGGTAGTTGCTGGGACCTATAGGCAGGCAGAATCAGATTCTGATCGGAATTGTCAAGAGGAAGAAAGGGAAAAGCTGAAAATCAGAGTGAAAGCAGCCAAGGAAAAAGTAGTGGGGCAATTCATAAAATTAGCGACTATTTTGAGTACCAAGATGGAAACTGCTAGAGACTTATCTCCTGCAATCCATTCTCCTCAGGATTCACATTCCATTCTTCTTCTGTAAGTCAACAAAGTGATCAATGACTACGTATAACAGCAAGCGTTAACACTCTAACAAACTCTCAACTGCTCGCAGGTATTAGACCACAAATAGAATGCCAAAACCTGCTAACTCACGGGAAACAATACTCATCAAAGCAACCATCCACAAAAATCCAAATATAACAACAATAAATCCAAAGTCAACACATCCACAGAAAGTAGCACTAACTGTAGCAACATGATACTCAACCATCTACTAATTCTGCTGCTACAGCTCTTTCTACACTACGTAGGAGCTACCCCACCACAAGCTACCACCCTCATGGTATCCATCTTAAATGAAATGTAACAGAATTCATCATGGCAATGCATCCATCAAGCATCAAACAGAAGACCCCAGAGGCTCATACAAATCAAAACTACCTCACAACTATACACCTTCCACAACAATTGTAAGCACCCATAAGTAGCATGCTAGTCAATGCCTGTTCTGTGTGAAACAAAATAAACACCAAAACAGATTTCTTATACAACCATCAAACCAACATAATGTACATAATGAAATCCTGGCTAATGGACACAGATAACATCATCCTAATTCAAATCACAACACCAGCATATACCACCTACAGTTGCCCTCGGACACAGGAGATGAGGAGGAGCACTCATACAGGCTATAAGCTAATTCCAATTCAAAACAATCTCAACAACAAGCACAGAAGAAAGCAACATCACCACCATTGGAAACGAACATCTCATAATATGCCTCACTTATAGAGCCCCACACTCCAAGGTAGACACATTTTCCATGCTTTCGGAGTCAATATGTGCAAACATCTCCCCACATAAACCCCTAATTATACTTGGGGATCTAAGTCTCACATCAACACCCAACAGGGAAGCCAATTCATTCTTTAAAGCCATGGAGTCACTTCAATATACACAAATCATAGACACACCCACACACTGACAAGGGTCAACCTTCGACCTCTTTGTCCCCAACCGAATTCTGGAGCAGAATGCCATCTCTCACCCCACAACTATGCCAATACCCTGGGGTCTGGCCACTACATGATAAGTTTCGACATGAACATCATTCCCTATGCCTCCCATTCTGGAACAGCAGCGATACAGAAGATTTAAACAATTCAACAAACAATTCTTCCTGCAAGAAGTCCTACCAAGATTACACCAAGATACAATCGATCTTGATAATAAAATCAATGATTGGAATGACACCATTTCAAATAATGCAACAGCATCAAACAAGAAAAAAGAAGATTTTATACAGAAACCATTCCACACCTTGGTATTCAAATGAAATAAAAGAAGCAAAGAAGGAATTAAGGAAGCTAGAAAGAAAATGGAGACACAATAAAACAGAGAACTCCCTCCGACAATACAGGAACAAGCAAAAGGATTATAATGAACTAATCAACAAAACTAAAAGAGTACCACACGAATCTTATCATGGAGGCCATCAACAAACCCAGGGAGCTATTCAAAATAGTATGAACCCTTATCAAAGAGCCCACTCAAAAAAAGAAAAAAGGAGGGGACATAAATCCACAACAAATAGCAAACTTTCTAATGGAAAAACACAAATACACGCAACCTAAAACCCAACCACAGATACCAACATACCTTAAGACCAGTGGAATATGGGGCAATTTCCACATATGAACTACACAATAAATAGAACTTATTATCGCTAACCTGAACACCACCAAATCCAGATCAGATCCATGCCAGGTGACATGGATCAAAATAACCAGAAAGGAATTACGTCCATTCATACAAATAATAACTCAGATATCTCTTATAAAAGTCTACATGTCTCAAGTGCTAAAACAAGCTATCATAAGACCAATCCTTAAGAATGCCTCACTCGACCCAAACAACCCTGCAGCATACCATCTGGTCTGCAGCTTACCATTCATTGCTAAAATCATAGAGAAGACAGTGCATCAATAGCTACAGGATTACATGAACCTACATGGCTCCACTGGACTCCCATCAGCATGGTTTCAAACCCAGTCATGGTGTAGAAACCCTACTGACATCCCTCCTCGACAGTATCATAAATGGCATAGATAACATCAAAACTGGCTTCATTCTTATCTTTTTAGATGTATCCACTTTTAATACCATCTCCCACAATATTTTACTGCAACAACTAAAAGAAATAGGCCTCCACAATTGCACCATTAAATGGTTCCAATCATATCTAAACAACCAACAGATGCAAGTCAAGGATGGTCAGAACAAATCCACACCATTCACAATTCACCAGGGCATCCCACAAGGTTCATTCATCTCCTTATTACCATTCAAACTATATATACAACTCATCTATGACATTATAAAAAACACAACATCCAGTACCAATTACATGCAGATGATGCCATGATTTACACCCTATTCCATACAGTCAAACCTGACTACTCAAGCATAATAAAATGCCAGGAAGCAACACAAATAACTTGAAAATAAACTGCAAAAAACCAGAGTAGCCTAGTGGTTAGAGCAACTGCCTAGTACCCAGAAGATCAAGGGTTCAATTCCCGCTAGCACTCCTTGTGACCTTGAGCAAGTTACTTTACCCTCCATTGCCTTGGAAGAAAAAGCCTGGCAATCTACTTCTGGTGATACATTGCCAAGAAAACCCAGAGGCAGCTGGGTCACCAGGAGTCAGCACTGACTTGATGGCACTCAAGAAAAAAAAAAACATATCACAAGAAACACATCATTTGTTCCCCCTCCTGCTATAAAGCTATCACATGGCAATATAACAGTAAAGAACAAAGTGAGGTATTTGGGAATCACAATCAATCAGAATCCTAAACTACAATTGCAGATAAATAAAACCACAAGGAACGCATACCATAAGATGAAAATTATCCAAAAACTGAAACCGCTGCTCAACCAAAGCAACTTCTGTCTGCCAGGCTACCATAACACCATCCTGGACCATCACAATCTAATATACCAAAGCCTTCCAAAGCATCCGATTCCATTACTGCAAACGGCACAGAATACTGCAGCACATCATCAGAGGATCAGCGAAACATAACCAAGTAACGCCCCTCCTGAATCAACTACACCGGCTTCCTATTCATTCACGCACCAAGTTAAAGACAATCCTCACCATTTATTTAAAATACTACACCATGCCTTTGCAGATGCACCGCAGACATTGGTAGCTAAAGATCCTGAAACTCAACCCAGAAGAACAAACAATAAAAACCTAATCGTAACACCAATTGCCCACACAAAATCCAAACCAACCAACTGCAAGAGAGCCTTCTCCCTAGCTGCACCCCTCCCAGAAGACATCAGAGCTACTAAAGACATCAAAGACTTTAGAAAAAGCTAAAAACCTACCTGTACATGGAACATTTCAGAACCATTACATAGCGCAGCAACAATACACCTTAACAACCCATCAGCCCACTTTATGAACCCTCCTACTGTCCTAGACTACCCCATATAATGTTAATATCTCAGTTCATGCTCCCTGTTAACCTACTCCCTTCTTTAAGTTATTATGTATATAAGTTATCACATATATGTTATCCGCAACTGTTACCAGGTTAAAATGTTAGACTGTAATCCGTTACCATGCTATAATGTAAATGTTATCATGTAAACCATGACCTTGGGGTTGGTTTTTTTTTTTTTTTTAACTGTAAACCATTTTGACTAAAGGATAAGGAGGTATAAAAAAACACCTGGTAAATAAATAAATAAATGGACCAGATTTTCTAAAGGTGTTTTTAGAAGCTTAATTTGAAATTTTCACATGTAAAATTAGGCATTTACATGTGAAAATAGCATTCATATGTATATACAAATTTTAGAAAGCCTGAATTTACACGTGGATGTCCTTACCATATAGACAATGCAAGAGGGCATATTAGGGATGTGGTTATGGAGTGGTCTTGGTGGGTCAAAATCTAGACCTCTGCAGTATTCCTCATTTCATATAGGAAATACCTGTTTGTCCAGGTTGGGATTTACAGCGGCTTCCTGGCACCTATAGATTTTTAAAACGTTTTTGTTTCAGCCAGCCCTTTACAGAACGATTGAGGGGTGGTATCCTCCTTAAACCTCCATTTGTTTATTTTCCCCTCCAAAGTAGAATCAGATAAAGACAGTGGCATCTGTAATTGCCAATAATTTTGCATGTAGGTTTGCAAATGGCTGGCATACACGTATAAGTGCAGTACCCAGGACCATAACAATCTGGAACTGTGTCCTGTGCCACTTGCAAATCTTGCATGCCCTCCCTCTACCCAGCCGCACACAGGAACTGGCTCTTGTCGGGTTTCCTGGAAGCCTAGTGATGACATCAGTGTCCTTTCCATACTTGAGCCTTGTGCAGCCGCACTGCTCACAAGCCCTTGGTATGACCCTTCCAGCACCTATAAGTGGAAGTTGCTGAATTTCCCCATTGATTTTTCCCCCGTGTAGGTCTGGGTCCATATATCAGCAAATGCACACGCACTCCTGCACAATTTTAGAGCTGGCTTCAGATTTAGCGGAACCTTTTCTAAAATACTGTGGGAATTTTGTACCTTGTGACCAGGATGTTGAGGTCTGATCTCCACCTACTACCTAAAATACGCTTTCAAAATTAGTAAATCAGGCCTTATGTGTCCGATATGTCAAAATGTGTGAGCCAGAAAGCACAATGTACATATTTTTTACCATTCTTTAGTAAGAAAAAAAGGCCTAGGAATGAGGTCTCTCTCTTTATGTCACATAAGTCAGTCAGTGTTAAAAACTGGATCAATTCCCCTAAAATCCAGACAACACAAAAAAGTGCCCAGCAGTTTGCTTATTCGATTGGATAAATAAAATGCAAAATGACTCAAAAGGATGAACTGCAGTCTATTTTCCAGTGGGCAGCAGTGGCAAGCAGAATCCACTGCGCTGCTGTGAATAAGGACATTTCGGTCTGCTGAGGCCACAGAGAAACAATGCATCAGACACTAACACATTGGACCAAGAAGGCTGTGAAGTTGCAGTCTTTTCTGAAATATCTCCATTCTCATGCAAATGTTGATTTTCAGCCAAAACTGGTTTTAAAAATATCATCCTATGGCCACAGTGTTAGGAAGTACAACAAAATTCTAGGTTTGGTTTTTGGAAGAAAAAAAAAAGCGAAAACCCCTCGATGTCTTCTTTAAGACTAAGATACGGGAAAGTCATGTATAGTTGACATTTTATTTTAAACCAATCTTGGTAAAAATCATGGATCTTCTTTTAGATCCCATGGTTTTTAACACCTCCTATTTAGACTGTGTCATTTGTGTAGTAAGAGCTCAAAAAATGAATTGCAAAAGTGAAGTTGTTTATTTGTGGGCATCGATCATATGCCTGCTTTAAGCAAACCTTTCCGATTTTCACAGAACATTTCCTTAGCATAGGATGCCAGAGCGAAATGAAAAAACTTTGCCGAAGGAAGGTAAAGAGGTTTTATATTCAAATGAAACCAGATTTTAAATGCCAGTCCTTGGGAGGTACTGTCTTTAAAATGTAAGTGTATCGAAGGGATTCAGTGGTTCACACGCCATTTTGCTAGACTTTCTTCTCTTGTGGGCTGAAAGTGTTTGTACTGTCGCCCTTTGGATGTAGTTCTGAAGGAGCAGTTTTCCTGCCAAAATACACAAGGCCCAGAATTAAAAGGGCTGAAACCTACCACCAAGTTCTTCTCGCCCTCCCACAATCATTAGACTAAATCCACCATCATTCCAGATTCATTTTTCCCTTATTCATCTGTCCAGCTAATTCCTGCTGCATTCAGCCGGCTTACATCTTAATCTTTTCTGTTACATAGAGAATACATCCTGAAAAGCTGCACTTTCTGGGTACATGCACACATTTGGAACGGATGAACCATATGTGAAGTGACACACAATGCTGAATGGAGGCTGAATGGTGTCCAGCGCTAAAAAACAGTGCGAGCCCCAGAATGAAAAGCCGACGAACAAGGGCCCTGTGCTGGGCCTGCCTCACAGTTACTGCGGGGGATTTGCTACTAAAACATGGGTATAATTTCACTGTTTTCACTCACACAAGCTGTGGGAAAGGAGTCACCATCTGATGTTTGATTGTGTGGGATATGTTTTTGGCCATGGTGCCCTTGTATTCCACATTCAGAAGGACAGAGTAGAATAGAGCTACATTTGCTGTTTTGAATTTGGCGTCTGGCAGGGAGGCATTGCCCGACAGGCTCTTTCCTTGTCCGTCTCCTTGTTCCAGCTGCAATACCTTACAAGGAATTTTAGACACGGCAGCCTGGCTGACACAACTGAGGGCCAGACAGTTAAATCTTAAAAGCAGGCACTGATCTTTTTAAAATGCAATTTAATTTCTTTGATACTCCTCTCACTGGGATGGTGGCTACCAGTATGAGCTTTTATACTCATTCATTGAGTTTCTTTCATTTTCTCTAATGGAAGTGCCAGGGATAGACTAATGCAATGAAACTATAAAAAATGTTCTGCAAGTCTCTGTGTTATTTACTTTTAATAATAATTTGTATATTTTCTGGATAGCACTTTTTGCCATCTTATATTTTTATTTCTTTCACAAGATGTGTTGTATTGCTAACGGAGTACACATCATAGGAGTTTAAATTCTGTACACCTTTATATTTGACTCATGCTCAGGTGTGAATATTGTGATTCAATAATGATGCCAAAGTAATGTTTTGTAGAAGAATATTTCATCGTTATCTACTAGTGTATGACTATTACAGTGAGACTAATACACCAATCATTGCAAGAGCTAATAAGGAAAAGCTTCAAAGTCTAAGCTAGCAGATATTCTTACCCTTGGCTGGGCCGGTGTTGAGGGGTGAGATGGACAAGTAGAACAATTGCCTGAAGTCTAGGCCAGAACACAAAGGGCCCCTTTGGTGAAACTGAGTGATATCAAACAGAAACAGCTTCCGAGTGCTTGGAAAGCTTGCTGGGCCTACTCCTTAGTTTTTGCCCCAAGACCTAGTATGTCTAATGCTAGCCTGACCTCGGGTGCATAGAGAAAGTAAATCAGCTGCACAACAAACTGTTGCTCTAGTCTTGACCTGAACACTGTGGTTGATTTCTGGATGAAAGAAACCAAATCAACTGTCCTGGAAGGCCATTTCTTGGGAATCACCTGAGCAGTCAGGTTTTCAGGATAACGCCAAAAGTAGGCATGAGTGAATCTGCATACAATGGAGGCAGTGTATGCAAATATATATCATGCATATTCATTTTAGATATCCCGGTAACCAGATTAGTGAGACAATCCCTGAGGACTGGATTGAAACCACTTCTCTAAGATAATCGACACAAGAAATATATGAGAGGAAAAATGCCAAAACAGACAGCATAATGCAATAATACAAACCACCTTGATATCATGAAAGGCGGTATATAAGAAATGTTAAATAAAATAAATAAATAAATACCAGAGACATGAGGAAACATTTGGGAGGTCCTGGGTTATTGACACCCTCCCCGTTTCTGATATAGTTTGATAGCTGTAGCGATGGTTTCAAAGAGGACTCCAAATACAAAATGCAAATACAGCAGCTGAATATTGGGTTTTCCTGAATATTTACTGTCTGCAAGGTGATGCTCAATTGCTATTAGGTGAGTTTTCCGACTCTCAACAAGTTATTCACAAGGGTCTGACTGAGCATATTCACAGCAAGGAGGAGATAGAACTCACTAATGTATTCCATTATAGGCCTCCTCCCTACCAAAGGATTATTCATTCATCTAAACGACAGCTTTGACTCATCGCCTTAGGGTCTCTTCCTTTAACATATGCACTCCAAAGCAGGAGCAAGACCTCACTTTTGCCCATCCTTCTCTAAATTATATTTAATTTTCTTTTCCTCTTATGGGAGCTTATCCAGGTCTTCTTGTTTCCTTTTACTCCGATTCCATTGGAATGGAATCGAGAAAATCTCAGGAAAAAATGGCAAAAGAGAGAGTTTGGATCCATTTCTGAATAATTTTAAAGAGACAGTACTGCAATGGCTGTACCACATAATGATACCCATATGTTGAAAAGCAGCATTGATAGTCCATATTCATGCATGAGCATCTCAACATAGCATGCCATACTTACCAGAGTTGGAAGAGAACTCATCAGAATAATCTTTCTCTTCCTTTCAGAATTGGTCTTAGTAGTTAAAAGGGGTGTGCAGGCAAAACAAATTTCATTTTATTTTTTTCCTGTGGTGTTTGCCATTCGTTTTGTTATTTTTTGTTTTGTTTTTATTAATTTTCATTTTAGGACAATTTGCTAATTAAAGAGTGCTGTGGCTGCTGCCCAAACAAAAACATAGCTGAAAGGTTACTAGAGGTTTCAGGCAAACAATGAGCCCAACTGGCATTTTTTCTCTCACAGTCAGAGGTTGGTCTCAAATCAGTGATCTTAGGGTTAGAAGGCAGCTAGGATGTCTGCATGGGGGCTGGCTTTTGTCAGTCTTCTTTTAACTCATGTACTGATGATGGTCTTCCTTCCTGTTTTCTGATTAGCCCAAAGCTTGTGTGGTCTGTAGCTCTACAGAAAATATTATGAGGTCGATTCCACTCTCCAAATAGCGGGGTTGTATGCTCCCTTGGCTCCCTGCATGTACAGAGTCATTGTGTGGGGAGTGCTGGATGGGGTGGGTTGTTGGTGGAGCTAGGGAATGGCAAGGTGGCTGGACATATAGAGCCTATTCAGGTCAGGGCCCTGTACGTCCACCAGCTGTCTGCTGCACACCTGACTTATTCCACCCCAAAAGTGGAATAGGTTCTGGGCGCCACAGCAATTGCGATCCTCAGCCCCCCTACCCCAGCGTGCCACCACGGGGGTGATCCCAGCACCTGTCCCAGGATTGGGGAACCCCTCCAAGGGCTGGTTGGCAGGGAGAAGGGGCTTTTCTGTGGCTGAGTACTTTGTTGCTCTGGCTGGAAGTGTCAGTTCCCTGACAATAGGACACTGCTGCACTGGCACACCAGCTGGAACATTGGGAGGGCTGGCCAGGCAAGGCTCTGGACATCAGCTGCAGCAGAATTGGGGGCACGCCAGGCCATCTAAGTGCCCTGATTCTGCAACCGCAGGAAAGTATAGCTCCTGTGGTTGCAGAATCGGGTACAAATCAGCCCTGTATATTTTTTGGACATGCAGACAGCCTGGATGTGCCTTACTCAGAATCGGCCTCCACCTGGATATTTTGCCATGTGAATCTATTGCCAGGCTGCAGAGTTTTAGTCCAAAGATTTTTCTTTTGCCATGTTCTTGTCCCAGAAATTCTGTGAAACATGACTAAGAATGCTATCAGAAACATTTACCAAGCCTCATCTAGATCCTGGTTGTCCCTTTAGTGATGATCAAATGGAATCTGGATTAGGCTTGGTAAACATCTGTGATAATATAGCTACATGTATCCATCATTAATAAGCAAATTGTTCAAAATATTTGTATGCCCATCATATTACCTCAAAAGTCTATTCAAAAATTCATCCTTATCTTTAGTCTATCCAATGTGTCCATTAGCAATGAAGCAAAACACTATGGGCCCGATTCTAGGATGTGGGTTGTGCGGCTGCATGTCCCACCTGGATGTGCAGCCCCGCAAGCCGTCTGGGCCCGATTCCCCCTCTGGCTCTCCCTGTACATCCTGAGCATCAGAATGGGGAGAGCTAGTGGGATCTAGGTGGAGTGGGAACGGAGTGAAGGCGGGCCAGCACAGCAGGATGTACAGGGCCGATTCAGGTCACAGCCCTGTATGTCCTGCTGGGTCAAAGGGGACATGCTGCTTATTCCACCTCAAAGGTGGAATAAGCAGCACAAATCCGGTGATTGGGCCCAGGGATTCCCCCCCTGGGGCCGGAGCTGGATGCAAGGCGGTCCCTGCCACCTGATCCAGGCCCTGGCAGGCCAGCCATGGGTCGGGCAGTGGGGAAAAGGGGGGCAGTGGGGAAAAGGGGGGCAGGAGCTGCAAGAGTCAGGGCACCTGCGGGGATGATGTCCCCGCAGGTGGCAGGGACATGCCGGGCTGTCCATGGGCCCGATTCTGTGCATCAGGGGAACATGGGTCCAAACAGGCCCGTCGGACATCCCCCTACCTGAAACAAGCTCTTTCTATCGTCAACATGGTACCATGCATTACTATCTGGGCTGCTTCAGTAGTAAGACATCTTCTATAAACAATATCATAAATTTGAAAAGGCTATTAAATATATTTAGAAAAACAAGATCATGATGAATACTCTAAATCAAATGGAAATTATACATGTTGCATCTCATGTCAAAAAGTGTGTCCCATTGTTTCTTGATTGAGTGAAAAGCATACTATCTTCCTTTAATACATCATGGATTCCTCTAACAAACTATTCCATAACTTCCTTAAAAAACGTTTGGAAACAAATGACAAAAAAAATAGTATGGGTCAAAAATCATTATTCCTAAATAATCAAAAATATGTGTATACCAAAAAAATACAAAAACTGTATAGGAAAATAAAACCTTGAAATAAGGGTGGGTTGGGGGGGGGGGGGGGATTCAGCGGTGGTGGCTAGTGCTGCTAAAGGAGCTAGCCACTGCCGCTGAACTGTAAACCCAGATATTCAATGCCAGGGCCAAACCCTAAACCATCCCTGGCCACCAGCATTAAACATCTGGGTCAGCCGGACAGTAAAGAAGCTAACCAGGCAGCGGTGATATTCAGTCACGGGCTGGTTAGCTTCTGCAGTGAACGTTAGCAAAGACTTTAAAGAGCCTAACTTTCACCACGTTGCAACAATCGGGCAGTGGGCAATATCACCTTTGCCCAGTTATCGCTAGATGCCACCCCTGGAATGTCAGTGCCGCTGAATATCCTGGTCAAGGGGATTCATGCAGTTAGCACATCTGCCAACCACATTAATCCCTTTAAATACAGGCCCTAAACCTATAAATAACCTCTTTCACCAAAACTTGTAATAAATATTTGAAATTAAATTAACTTTTTTGATATATCTTTATTGCTGTTTCAAACAAAAACTAAACAACTAAGGGGCATATTTACTAAGCCGCAGGTGTGGGCCATGTTACCAGCATGGGGCTCCTTGCTAACTGCAGGGGGCATGTACATCTGAACCCTGCAATTAGTGCAGGATAGCCACATGTTACCATGTAGACCGGGCTTTGGGTGCAACACACACCAGGCCCGTACCTAGCCCTGTGCGAGTGGTGTGGCCGCACAGGGCGCAAAGGTTTAAGGGGCGCATTTTAGCTGTCTTCCGTTGCCTGCTGCCGCCACTTTTTCTTCTCTCAGCGGTGGCAGGCAATGGCAGGACAGCTAAAATGCGCCCCTTAAACCTTCTCGCTGACATGCTAAGCAGATCTTTCCCTCCTTCTGCTTAGTATGTCGGCGACTTGCACATCGGGCACGTCTCTTCTCTCCTGCTGGGGGGGGGGGGGGGGAGGGGGCGCAATCTTCCCTTGGTATGGCTCTGACTAACACCATCCATTTAGGCGACATTATTGCACCTGCGGTACTGGAATCAAGTGAAGTTAGTGCAGGCCACTAATGCTCGTCACAACATGCTAGGAATACTCATGTCCCACGAGTGGCATGAGGTTTTAGTGCAGGGGGCCCATGCTACGCTTTAGCATGGTGCCCAAACCACATGCTAATGCCACACTATCCTAGTAGCATGGTTTAGTAAACATTCCCCTAAGTGCGCAAAGTGGTTAATTTGGGTTTTAGTGCAAGGGGCTGCGGTAACTGTTACCACATGGCCATGATGGCTACCATGCACCAATTCCTGCGGTACTGCACAATGCATGAGGGGTGGGGAATGGGCAGGTTAGGGGCAGAGAGTGGGCATGCAGAGCACATTGCAGTTAGAACGGGGGTACATAATTGGCATTGTCATGTATGAACTTAATGTCACCTCAGTGGGTGGCGATAAGCGCACCCGCATTAATTGCAAATACTGCTGCTGCACATTAGGCTACTTTTCTGTGTGGTAGCTGTCGGGAACATGCTGGTCACGCTCCCAACAGTTACTGCATGACTTTTACACATACCGTGCATTAGTTATTACACAAAACGCACAAGAATTGCAAGAACTACTTTAATAAAAGGGCCCTGAAAAGACTAAGGGGCTTGTTTAAATCAAATGGGGCCGCGGCTCCGATAACGATCGCGAACCGCTACCGCGGCTTTGTAAACAAGCCCCTAAGTGAGTAAAGACATGCCAAATGTTGTGTCCCCCTAACCCGTGCATTAATTATATAATTTTGGAAAAGGAAAAAAAAGCTCATTTTAAAATGGTGCATGAAAATAGCTTTATAAGCACCTTCAGGATCATCATTGCTCTCATCCCCTTATTTATTTAACAATTTTTCTATACCGCTTTTCTTACATTCAAAGCAGTTTACAATGAACGATAAACAAGGTATTATACATAGAACAAGGGCAATAAAACTTGGAATTAAACAGGGTCATTAACAATATTGGTTACATGGTATTTTGTTTCAGATTGTGAGAAAGATTGATATTGTATGGTTGGGAGTTTAAGATGAAGGATTCAGTATGAGGTAGGTATAGTTAACAGGGAGGAGTGGATTAGTTCATATTACTGTGGTGGGTGTGTTTCGCAGGGTGGTTCTGCTTTTGTTCCGTTAAGGCTTTTCGAAAGTCCCATACGTCACTGGTTGTTCTTATGTTTTCTGGGAGTGTGTTCCAGAGTGATGGGCATATATTGAAAAGGCTCTGACACTTTGTCTGTTTTGCCTTAGTTTTATTCTTGGGTATTACTGAGGTTTTTATTGCTTTTCCTTTTGTTTTGTTTTCGGGGTCTTTGTTAATGAGAGTTTGTAATATTGGTGGGAATAGTTGGTGGAGGATTTTAAAGATAGTGAGTAGGGCTTTGTATTTGGTCCTGGTGATTATGGGGAGCCAGTGAAGAACATAAGAACATAAGATATGCCATACTGGGTCAGACAAAGGTCCATCAATCCCAGTATCCTGTTTCCAACAGTGGCCAATCTAGGTTATACGTACCTAGCAATTTCCCAAAAAGACACAGGTTCCACAATGCTTGTACTGGGTCAAGCATTGATATCCTGGGTCCCTTCTTAATAATGGTTTATGGACCTTTCCTCCAGGAACTTGTCCAAACCTTTTTTAAACCCAGCTACACTAACAGCCTTTACTACATCCTCCGGTAACAAATTCCAGAGTTTGATTACACGTTGAGTGAAAAAATATTTTCTTTTATTAGTCTTAAATAGTTTACCCTGTAGCTTCATTGCATGTCCTCTAGTCATTAATTTATAGACTTCTATCATATCTCCCCTCAGCCGTCTCTTTTCCAGGTTAAAGAGCCCTAACCTTTTTAGCCTTTCTTCATAGGAGCATCCCTCCATCCCCTTTACCATTTTGGTGGCTCTTCTCTGAACGTTTTCTAATAACGCTATATCCTTTTTAAGATACGGCGACCAGAATTGCACAGAATATTTAAGGTGCAGTCTCACCATGGAACGATATAGAGGCATTATAATATCTTTTGTTTTATTTTCCATTCCTTTCCTTATGATACCTAGCATTCTATTTGCTCTCTTGGCCGCCGCTGCACACTGGGCCGAGGGTTTTAACATGTTATCCACAATGACGCCTAAATCTTTTTCCTGGGTGGGTAACCGTAGTTTGGGTTGGTCTTCCCTAGGTGCATAACTTTGCACTTGTCCACATTAAATTTCATTTGCCATTTTGATGCCCAGTCTTCCAATTTATCAAGATCCTCTTACAATTTTCCACAATCCTCTTGGGTTTTAACAACTTTAAATAGTTTTGTCTCATCTGCAAATCTGATAACCTCACTCGTTATTCATACATGACCTGGAAAAGGGAATATGTCAAAAAGCAGCAGACCCAGCACAGATCCCTGGGGTACACCACTATTCACCTTTCTCCATTGGGAAAATTGGCCATTTAGCCCTACCCTCTGCTTTCTATCTTTTAAGCAGTTCCTGATCCACAATAGTACACTGCCTCCTATCCCATGACTCTTTAGTTTTGCCAAAAGTCTCTGATGAGGGACCTTGTCAAAGGCTTTCTGAAAGTCTAGATATACTATATCAACCGACTCACCTTTGTCCACCTGTTTATTCACACCTTCAAAAAAACATAACAGATTAGTAAGACAAGATCTTCCTTGTCCTAAGCCATGTTGGCTGTCTCCCATTAGACCATGACTATCTACATGCTGAGTAATTTTGTTCTTTATGATGGTTTCTACCATTTTTCCCAGTACTGACATCAGGCTCACTCAGGGCCGGATTTACCTATACGCCAATTACGCCGTGGCGTAGGGCCCACAGCTGGCAAGGGCCCACAAAAATTTCAACAATACGGTGTCTTCAGTTCTACAGCTCGGAACGTCCGCTGACGGAACTGAGAAGAACAAAAAGGCTGGCGATACACCCGAAGCTCCAAGCTATCACTACTTTTGGCCACACCTTAGGTGCCCTCACCTGAACCAGTCAGGGCTACACAACCAAGCGCCTATCCAGAGGATCCACCGTGCCAGAGGTGTTTAAGCTCTTTAATCGAATGCCTACTCTCCGATCGCCATGTCTAATATTCGCTCTGCTCGGCTTTCAAAGACTCAGGTAGGACGCCTCGAGCTATTTTTCAGATCAAGTAACAACGATTATGCCATATCTTTATGTATATAGTTCCTTGTACTCCTCAACCATTCTGTTACATGTCAATATGTAAATAGTTTCCCATGTTCTCCAAGTTTTATTCCTTGTTATAATGTAATTTCAATCAGTCTTCTCTGATCCGAAAACTCTTTGTTAAATGTAAACCGCACTGATAACAAATAGTGCGGTATATAAGAATTGTTAAATAAATAAAAATAAAATAAAATTTTAAATCGAGTGCCTATCTCTTCAAACTGCCCATGTTGATCGGTGACTAGTCTATCATGTCTGGGAACTGCACCTCTTGCGGGCGCCCTTAGAGGAAGCAGCGCGAGGGATTGCGGGGATCGAGAGCGAGTAAAGGCTGGTGGAGTGAGCCGGGGGGCGGGGGGTGCAAAGGGGAGGAAGATACTGGGAGAGATTGGCAGCGACGGAGGCCGAGATAGGCCGGAATAACCTCCCCTGGTCCGCGACGGGGCCTGGAACACGCTTCCACTTCTCTTTGCTGCGGCACGGGACGACGCCTTACCACACGGGGAGGGGAAACGGTGGTGGTCATGAGCGCGCTGGACGCCCGGAAGCTAAAGGTAGCCGACCTGCGGGCCGAGCTCCAGCGCCGGGGCCTAGACTGCCGTGGGCTAAAGGCCGAACTGACGCAGCGGCTGCAAGAAGCCCTAGACGCCGAGATACTAGCGGGAGATTCCGGCGAGGAGGAGGAGACAACAACGGGTGTCGGCGGAGACCCGATGGACGAGGAGTTGGGCGACGAGGAGCAGAGCACGGCAGGGGAAGATGCTGATGAGGAGGCCGGCTATGTGCTCAGAGAGCTGGCTCCTCGACTGGCTGCAGAGAGCCGGAAGCAGGAGCAGGCCGTACTAGAAGCACAGAACTCAGAACAGGCCGCAGGGAAGCCGGAAGCCCGGAAACCAGGGCATGCCGTAGGCGTAGGGGAACCTGGATTGAGTACGGAAACTGGAGATGGGCAGCCAGAGGGCCAGAAGCCATTCTCTGAAAATAGCAAGGCCCACCTGGTGCGGCCCCTAGAGCAGCGGGATCCTGATGTAAATGGTGGACAGGAAGCCGAGATCCGACCCAGTGAGGACGAGGAGGAGGAGGCGGCGTCTGTGGAGATCGAGGAGCAGAGTAGTGGGGAGAAAGCAAATAATGTCTGGTAATGGGCTGTGGGGGGGGGGGCTAGGACTGGAAATGGGCTGGGGGGGTTAAGACTGGAGGTGGGCTGATGGGATTAGGACTGGTAATGGGCTGTGGGCTGTTGGGAGGGGGTTAGGACTGGTAATGGGCTATGGGGGGGGTTAAGACTGGTAATGGGCTGTGGGCTGATGGGGGGGGGTAGAACTGGTAATGGGCTATTTGGGGCTGACTGGAAATGGGTTGATGGGGTTAGGACTGGTAATGGGCTGTGTGGGCTGATGGGGGGGGGGGTTAGGACTGGCAATGGGCTATGGGGGGCTGACTGGAAATGGGTTGATGGGGTTAGGACTGGAAGTGGGCTGAGGGGGGGTTAGGACTGGTAATGGGTTATAGGGGGGGCTTAAACTGAAAATGGGGTGATGGGGGGTTAGGACTGTAAGTGGGCTGATGGGGGGGCTAGGACTGGTATTGGGTTAGGGGGTTGCTAGGACTGGAAATGGGCTGATGGGTGGCTAGGACTGGAAATGGGCTGATGCAGGGACTAGAAGGGAATGGATGCTGGGTGAGGCTGGAACTAGAAGGGAGCTGATGTTGGGGGAGGATTAGAATGGGATGGGGCTGGAAGAGTAAAATGGAGAAGGGAAAAATATTTTGTGTGGGAGGGATAAAAAATCTACAATTGGTCGGGTATTGGGAGAGTAAGTGGGGATTGAGGATGGAGGGGTAAAATTTGAGTGGATGAAATAGGAATGAGGAAAGAGCAAAGGAGAAAGAGTAGTATGTTAAAGCAGATGTAGAGAGAGAATGGAAAAAAACTAGAAGAGAGAAGAAAGGACAAATGGACAGCAGACGATGGAGAGTTAGCAGAAGACACGAAGAAACCAGAAGAAAGTGGCTGGAGCAATTGCAGCTGAAAAAAATGCACAAAAGGTAGAAAAATATCTCTTTATTTTGAATTTATTAATTGGAATATGTCAGCTCTGGTAAATGTGCATCATTAACGTCTGCGCTTTGTTTAGTACAAGAGCAAATTAATGTATAGTTTTATTTCTACAGTGTTGTACATTCCAAGTTTGGCTTTTGGGATTCCCAGTTTAATTATTGTCTTCCTGTTTCTAAATTGTGATTACTTGTTTGGTGATGGTCTATGTTCTGCATGTGTAACTGAGCTGAGGTGTTCTGTTTATATAATTCCTACTTGACATTGCCACTTGTTCTCTTTCCCCAGTAGGTCATGTATTGTTGTTCTCTGAAATGTATTGGTTTAATATTTGCAGTGTTGCCTTTTGATTGGTAGAGTATGGTGCTTTGTGAGTCCTGGTAGTGCTGTTAGGATACGGCGGGTTTGCTATGGGTTCTAAATGGGCAGTGTTTGTAGTAGTTCCTAATGTGTCTGGCGGTTGGCACTGGATTATAGTAATGTAGAAATATTTTAGTCTTTCTTTATCCATACACTCATTAAGAGGCACGTTTACTAAAAGTTAGTATATGGTAACATTATGCAAATATTTATGCAAATGAGACCCCTTATGCAAATGAGGCCCCGCACCCCCCTTGGGCCGCCCCTGCTGGGGGCCCACAATTTTTGTTGGCGTAGGGCCTCACTCAAGGTAAATCCGGCCCTGGGCTCACTGGTCTGTAGTTTCCCGGATCACCCCTGGAACCCTTTTTAAAAATTGGCGTTACATTGGCGATCCTCCAATCTTCAGGTATTACAGATGATTTTAATGAAAATTCACAGATTACTAATAGCAGGTCTGCAATCTCATATTTCAGTTCTTTCAACATCCTTGGATGTATACCATCTGGCCCAGGTGATTTGCTACTCTTCAGTTTATCTAATAGTTGTAATATATCTTCCGAATGTATTGATATTTCCTTCAATTCTTTCACACCTTTAAATACCACTGCAATCATGGGTAACATCCCTACATCTTCCTCAGTAAAGACTGAAGCAAAGAATTCATTCAGTCTCTCCGCTATCGCCTTGTCGTGCCCCTTGGGGTTATGTGACTGGTTCTCGTTCCCAGTTATGATTCAGGCCGTAGTGTTTTGGAGCAGTTGCAGAGGATAGATAGATTGAGTTGGTAGACCTTGGTAAATTATATTACAATGGCCCAGGATGGGCATTATTAAGGCTTGGCAAACTGTGTGGAAGTTATTGTAGTCCAGAAAAGGTTTGAGTTTTTGTATTGTTCTTAGTTTGTGGTAGGCTGCTTTTATTATCTTGTTTATATGAGTTTGGACGTTTAAGTTTTGGTCGAGGCATATCCCCAGGTATTTGACTTCTGTTTTCATCTGTTATGATGTTGTGTGATATTTGTAGAGATTTTGGTGGAACAAAGGAGGTGTTTCTTGTTATGAAGATTGCTTCTGTTTTATTGTAGTTTATCAGTAGGTTACGTTCCTGGAGCCAGTTTGACATCTCTTCTATGCATGATGTTAATCTTGAGTAGTCAGGTTGGTCTATGTTGAATGGGGTGTGGACCATAATGTCATCCACATAGATAATGTAGTTTATGTTGTATTTGGTTATTATGCTGCAGAGTGGCTGTAAGTAAATATTAAACAGCAGGGCAGAAAGTGCTGAGCCTTGTGGTACTCCTTGTAGTTGCTCTGTTGGTGTTGATCCACTATGAATATGCATGAGATAGATCCGCATACACTGCTTTCATTGTATGCAGATCTATCTCATGGATATTCATTGTGGATATCCTGAAAACCTGAATGGCCTGGTAAAGCGCTCCCTGCTTTTCCAGCTTTCAAAAGTGGATGCAAATGACATTGGTATAAGTGCAGTGAAAGTTGGCCTTTAAACATTCCCACTGATAAGAAACAGCCGACTGCTGAAACAAATTTGATTCTAAGTACATATAGCTGCAGGGCCAAATTTTGCTCACAGGAATAAATACATAGAGACAATGAAAGTTATTTAACAACAAAGAAAGAAGAATGTTGTCATTCAGGTTCTGCATTTAACCTCAAAGGAGAAACTATTTGCTATTGGGACAAAAAGGGGTGACCCCTCCTCATGGATCATTGGCTCCCCGTGGCCCGCCAAATTAAGTTTAAGAGCCTTCTGTTGGCTCATCGCACCTATTTTACTGGGCTTCCCCTGTATCTTAGCACCCTTTTAATTTCTTATGTTCCAAGCAGAGTGTTAAGATCTTCACAGGCAAACTATCTGTCTTTACCTTCCAAAACAAGGCTTCGACTCGCCTTTTGTCAACATAGTGCATTCAGTTACCAAACTCCACAGCTTTGGAACTAACTTCCCCAAGAGCTACATCAAGAGAGCGCATACAAAAAGTACTTTTACTAAGACCATTTCCTAATGTTACACGCCCAGCACTATTGAATTCGATCTCATATAAACCTATCCCTGGTATCTCTCAGGCTCTTCATGTACACTGGCTAAAAATTGTTGTGCTAGTCATCCCCACCTCATGCATATTTTAATAACTTCTGATGTTATGTTTTGGTGTAGTATCTTGCCGCCGTGTTCTCCTCGATGTAAACCGCTATGCTGTAAAAATCAGATAGCGGTATAACAAATATTTTAAATAAATACCTAAAGGACTGTTCAAATTGAGCCATACGTTTAGAACAAGTGCCCCTTCATGAAAAAGAGTAACCAAAGTGTAATCAAAGGTGCTTTTTCATTCTTTGTCTGAATCGCAGAGCAATGTTCAATCATGCAGGTCTTAATTTTTCATACTATTTTTCCTATGTATGGCAGTCATCAAAGGCAGAAAATAACATAACATTTGATGTGTTAAAAAAACATGAAACCCAGTCGGGAGTGAGTAAATTCTTGTCTCTAAAGCATGTTGCCTTACACATTTGCCACATTTATACCCCTATAGGGTATTTCAGAGGGGATACTTTGAAGATTATCCAATGTGATATAATCAAATAATCACATAAGTTTCTATCCTGCTTGTAAAGAAAACCTCAGGGGTGTTTGAAAAATCTCATGAACTGTCAGCTTAATCCAAGGACACAAAATAATGCTTTTAATAGTGAGTACAACAAATGGCACATCTGAAAAAATATGAAATAATTATATCTAATGACTGACTTGTAGTGCATCTATTTGGGCATGTATAATCTAGCTGGTATGTTCAATTATTCCTACATTTTGTAGGGCATTCACAGTTTTCTGTGTGAGAATGCTGGATTTTTCCCCCATTGATTCCTATGGAGCAGGGGCAAATATATGTTTCAGAGAGCAAGCAAATTCTCATATGGACAGGCCATTTTGATTTCTCATTTTTATATCATGCTGACATGTGAAGGCACATTTTAGAAAGATGTCTGGCTGCAAATTTGGACGTCCAAGTCAAAACGTCTGATATACAGTGGGAGGGGCAGCTGAGAAAGTGGTCAAGTGTAATGCCTTGAAAAAAAGGCCTTTCTCCAACCTGAAAGATACACGTCCACTGCACAGTAGCAGAAATGGGGACACACAGAGTTATGGGCTAGCCATATGCAGGACGTCTCCATATTTTAGAAACTTGAACATGTATTTGCTTGTTCACAGAATAGGGGACACGCATATACGTATAACACTGCAACCCTATCACAGAACGTGACCATGGATCTCTCCCCATTGCACATCCCAGTTTTCCATTTTGCAAACGGGGTGTGTTGTGGGTGCCTGGAGATATGCATGTTCTGCATACTGACAGGTATCTTTGAAGGAGTGAAAAGTATTGGTGGCATGAATGGGCTTTTCCCTTTTCATCACAGTGTTGTTACATTGCTGAAATGAGCTGCTTTACTAATCATGTTTATACCCTGGAGTAGGTATAGCAATGGACGTTCCCAATAGCGGTATCAGATGTGCAGTGCTGGTTGGAAATCGTATGTGCGTGTGTATCTTTTGTGACCTGCCCCTGCCAAATTGGACATTCCTACCCATGTATCTTGAAGCTTTCTAAAATGGCTTTGGGGATGTCATTGTGATTTACATGTCTGAATGTCTTTTTTGCAGATGCCCAAATCATGAACAGAGCTTCTAAGAGACCCTCATTGTCTGAGTATACTCAGTGCATAGGTCTAGTTTGCCTGCTTAATTTGCGGTGGGGGATGGGATGGGGGAAAGAAACAGATAGGGAAGTCATGGGGCAGTGGGTAATTCAGCACCAGCACCTAGAGTATTGGGGGGGGGGGCACCATCTCCCATACTTCCACAAGCTATATCTATAGCTGAGGGTGATTTCCTTACCTCTTCCTAAGGGGAGAGGGGGGGGGGGGGTAGAGAGAGGCTGACATTAACACAGGTCTGCAAAACATTTTTTTTCGAGAGCTGTTTTGGTTATTCCACGTAATCTTTATGTTTTTTGGTGCGCTGAATCAAAAAATGACCTCCATTTTGTCATAGGACATCACGTTTCCTGACAATTTAGGTAACTGTATATGATTGTATATGATTTATACCGACTCCCCTGTTTCTTCCAAGTTTTCAAAACCCTGTTAAATGTAAAATGTACTACAGTTATCCTGTATGTATATGTTTTTGTTCCATGTGAACCTCGCTGATGACAATAGTGCGGTATACAAGAGATGTTAAATAAATAAATAAAATAAAATTAAACTATGTTAAATAAGGCAATACCTCAAAATAAATGGAAATAGACTTATAAAATTAAATTTTTATTACAATATTTTCATGAAAATCCTTTTTTGAACTGAAATGAGCTCACCTACACACACTAAACTCGATTTTTCTTCCTTGTGAGGTTCCTCTTGGTGCATTTACGCTTGTGAGTAGCATCTGGAATGTCTCTCTGAAGCATCCAACAGTAGTCTGCCATCATTGTAATGCTCCATTTTCCCTGGTATCTCCTTTCCATCTCTTTAATGTCTTGGTGGAATCGTTCACCTTGTTCCTCACTCACAGCTCCCAAATTTTCAGGAAAGTAGTCAAGGTGGGACTGGAGGAAATGCACTTTCAAACTCATCAGGCAACCTAAAGCTTGAAATGCTTTCAGCATTCGTCCGACAATGTTTTTGTAGTGAGGATCTTTGTTATTGCCTAAAACTTTCTGTACGACTTCTTTAAATGCAATCCACCCTTCTTTTTGAGGATCCGTCATGAAATTGACAAACTCTTGATCAACTATAAGCCTTCTAATGTCCGGTCCGACAAACACACCTTCCTTCAATTTTGCCTCCGACAGGCCTGGAAACTTGGTGGCCAAGTATTTGAAGCATTCTCCATCTCTTTAAAGTGATTTTATGAATTGCTTCATCAATCCCAATTTTATGTGGAGAGGTGGTAGAAGAACTTTATGGGAAGGTACCAAAGTTTCTCAGAGGACATTTTTTTCACCGACTGTTAGCACCCTCGGCTGCCAACTCTTCTTGGTCCAGTGATTTTGTCGGTCTCGACTGTCCCATAGACACAGAAAACAAGGATATTTGGTATACCCAGCTTGTTGCCCGAGCAGCATGCACAAGACCTTCAAGTCCCCACACACTTGTCAACCATGGTCTTCATATTTAAGTTTACAAAGAACCAATTCCAAGTTCTCGTAGGTTTCCTTCAAGTGTACGGAATGACCTACTGGTATGGAAGCGTAAAAACCGTTGTGGAGTAAAACTGCTTTGAGACTTCTTTTTGAAGAATCTATAAAAAGACGCTATTGCTCTGAATCATATTGGATTTTAAATTGACCCATCAGACCTTCGACATCGATGCAATAAACCAACTTGTCTTCCTGGGCGAAGTAAGGAATGAACTCCTTTTCATGATGTCTGAACCATGAAGATGACACTCCTGGCAACAATAAATTCCTGCTTTTCAGCCTTGATCCGAGTAACTCAGCGGCATCTTTAGGAAGATTCAAGTCTCTTACCAAATCATTCATCTCCTCCTGAGAAAACAATTTTGGTCTTGTATCATCTTCAAAGTCAGAACTTGATTCGTCATCTGGTTCAGGTATGACTTCACCTTCATCGGAGCTAGGTATCTCTTCCAAGGTAGCAGGGGGCTTGGGTACTGGAATATCTGTGCCATGGGGGATGGGACGAATTGCCGAGTGAAGATTGGGGTATGAAATGGAATGCTTCCATTTGGAATTAAACCCTTTCACATCGCATGAACAAACGTAACAGTCGTCACTATGGTTCTTTTGCTGTCGCCATACCATAGGAATCCCATAACGGAAAGATTTTTTTCTACCCTTGAACCAGTTTCGGAGGTCCTCAACACACCGTTTGCACACTTTATGAGGCACCCAGACTTTATCTTGATCTCCGATTTTTAGTCCAAAGTATGCAAAGTATACTTTTTTCACAAAGTCTGTAATATTCTGCTGTTGCTTCAACACTGTATATTCACCACAGATGAAACAGAAACTGTCTGGCGAATTAATACACTTTCGCGGAGCCATAACATAACGGTTGAAGAATGACGAGCTAACACGAATTGCGGCGAAAAAGTGTGAACAGCCTAGAACCAAGAACCTGATGATGATTCGTGCACAAGTGTGGCATGCAGGAGAGAGCAGCTCTGTGTCTGTACACGAGACATCACAGTGCTGGCCACTCCCCCCTGCACTGACCGGAGCTGCCGCTATCTGCCCTGTGTCTCCCTCCCACTGGATTCTTCAGGAAAGATTAACCCCTTCTACCATTAGAAGCACGGACTTAAAACTTGCTTAGCTTATGTATATATTGCTGACCATCAGATTTACAGTGCTATATTTTTTTTTACATAACTCGGACAACCCCTTTAAGGTTTTTTTGGCATTTTATATCTTAAATGCACTTATGTGAATTAATAGTAATTTGAATTAATTAATAGTAATTTGAAAAAATTTAATAAATTTGAAGACAATTTTGCATGTTGTGGCAAAACATGACGTCTAGGAGTTTTTTCAATATTTTATTTGTTTTCAGCACACCAAAATACATTGAAATTAGATTAAAATAATCAAACAGCTTTTTAGTCGCAGACCTGTCAGGGTGACTTCACATCTCTAGTGAGGCTGAAGTGTAAGCAACTGAAACAGCTAATGTTTCCTCTGGCTTAGATTGGGATGGCTCCCAAATATCACATGACATGCTCATTTCCATCCTTTTTTCTCCTATTCGGGTTATGCAGCCTCTTTTCCAGCTTTCAATAGGAAATATTTGTATTTACCAGCCTGCCTGAAGAGCTATTTGCCTGTCCCTTTTCCTCCCTCAACAAATGGGCAAATCAGCCCCTAAGTTAATAGTATAGAGCTGCAGATCTGCTAGAAATTGAGTCTCCTTTGCAATTAGAATGCTGAACACAGCTGTGGGGACAAATGACATATGTGCTAATTAAATAATTTGTCACTTGATTGTTAAACAAACAATACAGACTCTTTTCAGTACTAACTACCATCTCTGAAATGGCACTAGGTCTTATTAGCAAGCCAGGGAAACAGCTTGCCTTACCATGTTTGACTGGTGGCAATTGCAGCCGCAGGATAAAGGTGGTATATTAAAGAAGCTTACAATAGTTTTCTACAGAGTTAACCATGAAGGGCTGTTCTCTGCTCATGCGTTCATAGGTGTATGTATCCTGTTCATTAATAAGACGGCACCATTCAGCCCTAACACCAACTATTATAAAATCCACAAACAAAGGAGAAGGTGGGGTGGGAGGAATCACTGATTTGATATATTAAATTTAAAACAGTATTTATAATCCCTCATTTTAACGCAAATCAATATAAAGTGACTTACAACATAGCATAATATGAAATAAAGTGCACTCCATTTATAACATATAAAATCCATTCCTTCCAACTCTCAACAAAGATAGTGACTCAGTTACACATCCCCACGCTTAATTCCCAATATAAAACACCACTTCCATCCAGTGGTGAAGTTTAAATGAAGAGCTTCTAGAGTAGGGGGGATCCACCTTAGCAGACGTGGGGGTGGCTGCAAAGGGGGTTACTTCCTGCCCTGGGTGCTACTTATTTATTTATTTAGACATACTTGCATACCGCCTTATCCTACAATCAAAATGGTTACATCACATCACAGTTGGGTTACATTCAACATATGGGTGCTTTACAACATTTAACATGAGGATATTTAACAACATTACGACAACACAATTTGAGGGTTACATTTATCATGATGGTGTCATGAGTCTAGCTGGGTTGGTTAAGTATTGAGCTTGCAGTGAAGTGTGCGTTGCAGTCCCGCTCGGGTGGGGGGATGTTATGTATCTGGTGGGGACTGTTGTCTATCTGCTCATAAGTTTCTGTGAAGAGCAGGGTTTTAAGGGCCTTGGGGAAATCTGTGATGTCCTCTAATTCCCTTAGGCTCATTGGGAGGGAGTTCCACAGTGTGGATGCCATTAGTGATGGAGCTCTTCTTGACGTATTTTGTTTAGTCTTGTGATATTCTGAAGGTGTGCCGATCATGTTGTCATAATTGTTCCTTCTTGGTCTATTACTGATGTTCCTTGTTACAATTTCGTGTAGTACATCTGCTGAAAGATGGTGGATGATCTTGAAGATGATCAAGATTATACTTAGAATTTACGTGACCGTTGACAGTCTTCCTCTACCAGAAACAACAAAAATACTTTTCCATGCATTGGACCTGAGAAAATAGCACCTTTTCATCCCACAATTCCATCATTAAAATTCTGTGCCATCTACTAACCTCTAAAGGGGTCATATTAAAAGCCATTTACAGACATAAAAGAATTTCAAACATGGAAACAGCTTGTTAAAAACTTGCCCCGCGTATATGTGGGTAAAAGGAAGCACCTAATGCCATTTTGTGCGTCCTTACTTGTGACAAGCAGAGGTGTTCCTAGGGCTGGAGTTGGGGTGGAAGTTGGACTTTATTTAACATTTTTCTATACTGTCTTTCTACTAGTCAAGACGGTTTACGGAGAACTCAGTGCAGAAACGTTAACAGTAAGATGCACATTACACAGAACATATAACAGACTTTGTGCATATGCTGGATAGCTCCACACGTCTCCGATGCTGGCCATGCCTCCATTCTGCCCCCTCCCACCTACATTCTGAGATCTCCGTTCTAGCACCTTGTAGGTGCAGGACCACAGGGTTTCAACATATGGTTGTAGATGTTTTTCCTAGAAAAAAGTCTACGACGTAAGTCCAAACCCTTATTTGTGTTCTGGAATGACCCCCATGAAGGGGAATAATAGAAGGGATGTCCAAGTGCAATCTGGGACAACTAAGTCAGAACATCTGAAGAAAAACAAAACAAAACAGGCATGTCCAGGTGCACACACGATTTCAAAAACTTGGACGTGCCCTATATGGATGTCTGCTGGGGCATCTACATAGTGTCCCTCAACAATCCCAGTGTCCTTAGCATCCTAAAATTCACAGCAAACTATCTTTATAAACATTCAAATTAAGCAAACATTTCTCAGAATGTATCTCCATTCATTCTCTCAACAGAAACAGTCCCATATTTTCTTCTCAGTCTATATATTCATCATCTTCAACGATTATTTCTGCTACTACACTCTGTCATTTCTTCCTTTTCTAGACATTACAACAGGATACAGTTATGTCCCCCATTTAAATGGCCGTGGCGTCCTTTCACCAACTAACCACTCCCCTTTCACAAACCAAACCAATCAGTTCACCATATAACAATCAATCTGATTATTCAAGCCTCCCGGCTGTATTGCTTATAATGAGTATATCCAGAATTGCTCCAGATAATTCAGATATTGCTGGTGATCCCCTTGCCAATCCTTTGGGACGACATCAATTATATGCCAACGCAAATCTGAAAACACATGCACCTTTTGTCGGCAGTGGTCCACCATAGGCACCCCCAGCTTATTACAATTCAGTCTTGAGCGATGTTCACAAAATTGTTGAATCATTGTTCTACTAGTATGGTATGTGCAAAACTCACCCATTTGGAGAAATTGCCCAGGAAAACATGCATTTATGTATGCAACCCCACCCCCCTTGCCCTAGGGTAACAAGCTGGAGCAATCACAGAACAGTTTTGTATCCCTGACTCTTTCCTTCTCCTCCATTGAGCTAGTCCACAGGGAGCAGATTCACCACAGTAGGAAGGGGAAGAAGGGAAATCCCATCAAGGCCCTTGGCGTATGAATTAAAGAAGCTCCAACTCTGAACTGGGCGCTCCAATTCTCTTTACTGTAGTAAAATGTTCAACCCAAACAGTAATATTCAATGAAATTATATACGAGACAGTTACACAGTCTTTGGTGACACAGATAGTGTCCATTTGAAATATTTCTGTCTGTGATCAAAGTTTAAATATTTTATCAGTTCTGCTGCTGGCAGAAGGACCCTGGGTTAGGGCTAAGAACATAAGATATGCCATACTGGGTCAGACCAAGGTCCATCAAGCCCAGTATCCTGTTTCAAACAGTGGCCAATCTAGGTCACAAGTACCTAGCAGTTTCCCCAAAAGTCACAGGTGCCACAATGCTTGTATTCGGGCAAGCAGTGGATCTCCAGGAACAAGCAGGAATGAGCCTTCACATATGGGTACGTCGGTACCGACGGAGTCTGCGCGGGAACGCTTCCCAGCGTCCAATCAAAAAGCTTTTGGAAGCATCCCACCACGCCTGCGTGCTGCCTTCCCGCCTTTCCCAACTGCTTCTCCTCAGTTTTCGTTTTTCCGCGGAGCCGGCAGGACGTCCTCCTGTCACCGCAGAAAATTCTTGTTCTTATTTTTTAGTTTTCTTGTGGTCGCGGCTGTCTTCCCGACGCCACCGGTACCGCCGGTGTTTTCTTTTCTTTTAAAATCTTCCACGGGATATTTTTTCTTCATAGTGTCCCGCGGTCTCTTAGGCCTTTTAGGCCTCTTCTTTTTCCTTCATGGAACCGCCAGACACTTTCTCCAAGAAATGTTCAGACTGTGGCGGTACAACTTTATTTTTAGACCCTCAAAGTTGGTGTCTAACCTGCTTGGGTCCTGACAACAGTTTGGTGAGAAGACGTCTTCAACATCGAGGTTCCCTCGATACACGGTTCCCCTCCAACTTCAGGGCACCGTCCCCTTCTTCTTCCACACAGGATCAGGTAACCCACAAACAGTCTGTTAAGACTAGCCAGTCCTCGAGTGGTAGGTCTCATGCACAGCATGTAGACGGCTCTGGCCTTGCCCTCGACGGCCCACTGGCTTCAAAACCCCGGCGGGAGTCTTCGGTCTCCAAAGCGTATAAGGGGTTTCAGGTTGTTCCTGGGGTTCACCCCCCCACAGAACATACCTAAGCCGTGTACGGTGGTGGCATCCGCTTCGAGCGGTACCGATACCCCGGCATCGGCACTGGTGTTGGATGAAACACTCCTCATCAGGGATCGTCATCTGGCGTCCTCGGTGCCTTCGGGACCGGTGGATACTCCCCAGATTGACTTTCCATTATTGGTACCAACACCGATACCACCACCGACGTCGGTACCCTCCAGATGTGCATCGACAGCCTCGCTTCCTTCGATGCCGAGTCTGGAATCGATCTCCAGTCTGGAGGACTGGGTACCGACTCGCCTTGGTAGCGTCTCGCGGCGGTACCGAAGGCTCGGTTCTGATGACTCGGATCCACAACTCTCGGTTCCCCCGAGGCCGCTTGAGTTGCCACTGGTTGACCTTCATGCACCGGTATCAGACTCGGTACCGAAGTCGGTACCGATGTCCTCATTACCCTTATGGTCAGTGCCTTCCATGCTTCGCTTATCAGGCTCTCTGCCCTCGATGCCGAGTTTGGAATCGATTTCTAGTCTCGAAGACTGGGTACCAATAGGTTTTGGTACCGACACCGATCGATACCGGTGCTTCGGTACCGAGGATAGTAGCTGGAGGTTTTCGGTTACCTCGGTACCGGTTGAACTGTCACCGATGACTGCTCCGATGTCTTTGTCGAGCTCGACTCCGACATCGGTACCGGTATTGCCATCGGTACCGGTATCCACAGTAGCATCGTGGCCAACTCCTGCCATGCTTTTTTCCACAGGATCGCTCCATTCTACACCAAGCTTGGAGTCGATACCTGGCATGCACAATGTGGTAAGGACGGTTGCTGCTCCTGACAGCCAGTACCAGCAACCATCCCTTAAGCATTCCACACTGCACTCTGCAGGATCTTCTATTCCTATATATTTGGATAATTCTGTGGGTGCTCAGGCTAGTTCTTTAGATCTAACCTGTCCAAGGGAGATTCCTGTTTGGGATCCCTCTTTTCAGAGTTTCCTCCTGGATATAGCAAGATCCCTTGCCATTCCTATTCCAGGACATGATCCTGCACAAGGCTCTTTCTACCAAAGTAAAGGACAACATAATGCTTCCTTTGCATCATTCCTTGCAGGATCTCCTTCTAGGAATGTGGGAAACACTTTAAGGGTACCCCCACCTCCCAGGGCAACTGATCTCTTATATCAGGTACCCCCCTCTCCAGGGTTTCAAAAGACTCAACTTCCTCATCATTCCATAGTAGTGGAATCAGCAATGAGGCGGGCAAAGAGTAAGAAAAAGCACTCTTCTTATCCGCCGGGTCGTGAGTCTAAGACACTAGATGCCTTTGGACATCAAACCTTCCAGACATCTATGCTTTCTGCAAGAATTCTCTCATATATTTTTATATGAGTCTTTCTCTTGAGGAGGTCACAAAGTAATTACATCTTTTGACTCCTTACCTTCCAGATTCCAGGAGTACAGACTATTCCTCACTGCTTAAGCATATCCAGAATATCTCTTGGTTTCTTTCTCGTGCTTCCCTAGACTCTTTTGAGTCTGTTAGCAGGACCTCTGCTATAGCTATAGGGGCACGACGTAGAGCCTGGCTCCAAGCTTCAGACTTGGACAAATGGGCACAACAACGGCTGGGACATACTCCTTGCACTGGAGAAAATCTTTTCAACAAGGAGTCTTTACGTCAGGTTACTCAGTTGTCCACTGATTTACATGTTCCTAAGGGTTGTTCTATACCCTCTTCTGTCCAAGTAGGTAGGAAATGTCCTACCAAACTTTCTTCCCACAGGAGAAGGTGGTTTTATTCATCACTTGCCCATCATACAGATGTTCCCCAACAGGGAAGGCATCGTCCTGGTCTGAAGAATCCAACCTCTCACCAGGCTCAGCAAACCCAGCACCTGCAGGGTTTCTGATCAATCATCATCAGATGCTTGTGACTCTTGGGGTTAGAATCTACCGTTGCTTCTTCTCAATAGAGGCAATCCACTGCTTCATTCTAACCCCTACACATGGATCTCTTTCCAAAAGACATCCATTTTTTCTATATTCTATGAGCTGTCAGGATGTTCATGCCTATAGGTCACAGGTTTCTCCTCTTTTCCTGCTAGGGAAAGAGGTCTGACCACTATCAAATGATAGTTCCCGTGCCAGCATGTATTTTTCCTTTCTATAGACTTACTACTTGGTAAGTCTTCTTCAGCTCCATTCTCTTCACCCTCTTACCACTGTAAGAGCGGAATTACTTGATGGGGGGCTTTTTCTTCAGCCTCTCTAGTTTTTGTCACTTTCCAGTGCGGAGTTTTCCTGAGTTACCTCCCCTGTTTCAATCTTACTTTGAGGCAGCTTATCAGACATGTCCAGAGTTTTCTACTCCTGTTCTTTCTGTTCTTTCTGTTTTGAACAGTAAGATTCTTTCTTCTGTCTTGCTAGCAGCTGCCTATGCAGGAGCCTTAATGTTTGATCCACTGGTTCTTGTCCACAAACAACCAGATTTGTCCTCCACTAACATTCTGTCTAGTCTTAGTAGTGGCTCCAAGTCAGTGCTTTCATCTATCTTGGAGATTATCTCACTACAAGCTTTCTGGATTGGTCTTCTATTTCTGCCATCTCCATTCCCCTGGGTTTGGCAGCATAGTTGGCAGAGATACTGGCTCTCTAGCAGCCAGTTCTATCTCCTCATTCTCCTGCATCATGCTCTCTGCAATTCTACAGAGAAGCTTTCCACTATGGGCCCTTGCTAGAGAGCATGGGATTTTTTTCTCCAACAGCTATCCTAGATGGTTGGAAAAGGCTTTTCAGTCATGTCTCCCATGACTAGAAGGTTCTCCCTTCTTTTACTATCTCTTTTTGATATAAAGGACATAGGCCTTCTCTTACGTAAAGGCTTAAGGAGTTGCCAATTCCCTGCTTTGGTCCATAGCATTCCCAATCAGGGATATGCTCTTTCTCCTTGCAGCTCGTCCTCATGGTAAGAACGCATGATACCATGTTGACCTGCTTAAGGGCAAAAAGTATCTCATCTCTATGTGTCTTCTGTCTACTTACCATGCTAGAGTCCTGGAAGACTCGGGATTTGCTGGCTGCAGATTGATATTATCCTCTGTTTTTCATGTAACCATCCTGGTTATTTCACTAATTATCATCCTTGCAGATCATGACCAGGGGGAATAGATTCTCTATATATCTTCTCAAGTAGGTTCCACCTCCTTGTTATTAGATGAATCTTTCCTCTCCACATATCCTATGTGAATACCATGCTGTAGGCATATCTCTGTCTGTTTAATTGTAGACACCCATATTTAGGCCTACAGATTCATATTATCTTTTGTGTGTTTTTTATGCCCCTCCATATCTCACTATAGATATATGTCTATATATATATATATCTGTATCTGTCGAGATATTTCATTATAGATAGATATGTCTCCACATACTTATCTATCTGACTGTCTATGCTCATGTAGCTATATGTTTCTGACAGAGGGGCTTTACCCATACCTATGCTATCCAGCAGGTTTGGGGTTCTCCGCACACAACCACTCCTGTGGTAGTCAACAATTTTTATATCATAACCTAAGGGTTTAGGTACCTCTGAAGCTCTCCGTGCCCAATATCTCTCCTAGCTTACCCCAGTTAGGAGAGACATTGTGGATCTTCAGTTAATCACAGGCTTAACGCCTCAGGCATTTGTCCTCTCTTTTTGGGATAGAAGGGGTTCCCATACCCTTTCTCCCCACAAGGACTGTGCCTGTTTGTCCAAATCGGTTAGCCTTTCTCTTTTTGCTCCTAAGAGTGAGCCACTCTACCTCCAAAAGAGTTAGGTTTTTGTCATACAGCCTTCCGCTGAAGGCCCACCGTTTTTATACTACCCCAGTTTTTCCTACTGGGGTTACCTGTTACCTTTCAGAATTCTGACCTCCACTGTTTTCCTACAGGTTTATTACCTCCACTTTAGAGTGAGGTCCTCTTCACAGTTCCTCTACTGGGTTTCCCAGTAGATCCATGAACCTCCATACTTCTGTGAAATCCTGTCAGCGGAGGTCCATATTGCAATATTCTTTGCAATATCATTGATGACAATCATCATCCACAAATGGACTCCTTCTCTGCAGTCCTATGCTAGGTTAGCTGTTCCACAGCATCTTTCTTTCTTCAACTCCTACCCTCCATCCTCAGGATGCCTGGTGTTCTGGGAGATAGCATGTTCCAACCTATGACATGCTGGGACTCCAGGCATCTCAGCTTGGGAGTCCCCATATGTGAAGACTCATTCCTGCTTGTTCCTGGAGATAGCACAGTTACTTACCTGTAACAGGTGATCTCTGGGAACAGCAGGAATAAGTCTTCACAACCCACCCACCTCCCCAGGAGTTGTATCTCTAAATATCTTTCCTTTCCTCTCTCTCTCTTTGTCTCAGCTTTAAAACTTAACTGAGGAGAGGCAGTTGGGAAAGGTGGGAAGGCAGCACGCAGGCATGGTGGGATGCTTCCAAAAGCTCTTTGATTGGACGCTGGGAAGCGTTCCCGCGCAGACTCCGTCGGTACAGACGTACCCATATGTGAAGACTTATTCCTGCTGTTCCCAGAGATCACCTGTTACACGTAAGTAACTGTGCTATATCCTGGGTCCCCTTTAATAATGGTTTATGGACTTTTTCTCCAGGAACTTGTCCAAACCTTTTTTAAACCCGGCTACACTAACAGCTTTTACTACATCCTCTGGTAATGAATTCCAGAGCTTGATTACATGTTGAATGAAAAAATATTTTCTCTTGTTAGTCTTAAATAGGTTGCCCTGTAACTTGATTGCATGTCCCCTAGTCTTTCTATATTTTGATGGTGTAAACAATCAATCTACGTTTACCCTTTCCACTCCATTCATTAATTTATAGACCTCTATCATATCTCCCCCCTCAGCCGTCTCTTTTCCAGGTTGAAGAACCCTAACCTTGTTAGCCTCTCTTCATAGGGGTATCCTTCCATCCCCTTTAGCATTTTGGTAGCTCTTCTCTGTACCTTTTCTAATAACGCTGTATCCTTTTTAAAATATGGTGACCAGAATTGCACACAATATTCAAAGTGCAGTCGCACCATGCAGCGATACAGAGGCATTATAATATCCTATGTTTTATTTTCCATTCCTTTCCTTATGATACCTAGCATTCTATTTGCTCTCTTGGCCGCCACTGCACACTGGGTGGAGGGTTTCAACGTTATCCATGACGCCGCCTAAATCTTTTTCCTGGGTGGTGGTTCCTAATGTGGAACCTTGCATCGTGTAACCATAGTTTGGGTTTTTCTTTCCTAGATGCATAACTTTGCACTTGTCAAAATTAAATTTCATCTGCCATTTGGATGTCCAGTCTTTCAATTTATCAAGGTCCTCTTGCAATTTTTCACAATCCTCGTGGATTTTAATAACCTTGAATAATTTTGTGTCATCTGCAAATTCATAATCTCACTCGTTATTCCTATTTCCAGGTTATTTATGAATATGTTAAAAAGCAGCAGACCCAGCACAAATCCCTGGGGTACGCCACTATTCACCTTTCTGCACTGGGAAAATTGGCCATTTAGCCCTACCCTCTGCTTTTTATCCTTTAACCAATTCCTGATCCATAATAGTACTACACTGCTAGATACTTGTGACCTAGATTGGCCACTGTGGAAACAGGATACTGGGCTTGATGGACCTTGGTCTGACCCAGTATGGCATATCTTATGTTCTCCTATCCCATGACTTTTTAATTTCACCAAAGGTCTTTCATGCTATCCACTTAGTGATGACTATGAATAGCTTGTGAATAGTGTCTGTCTTTTCTGGCTAAGCGGACATTAGTACACCTCCACTACTATTCTATAGTGCATTTTATTTCCTGCAGAATTTTTATCTCATTTAATTCAATGCTTTTTTTTAACATATTGTGCTACCTCTTCACCAATTTCATCTACCCTATCTTTGCAATAGAATTTGTACCCTGGTGTGTCATTAGTTATCCTTCTTCCACCGTCTTTCTGGGATACCAATTATATCTACCTCTTCACTCAGTGCTATATATTCTAACTCTCCCATCTTAATTTGTCAGACTTCCAGCAGTTGCATACAGGTAATTCAAAGTATGTTTTTGTTGATATCAACAAGCTGATGGGGTGATTTGGAATTTTTCAACTCAGTGTGCTTTTTACTTAAAGAAACTGGGCTACTTTTACCTTTATTGCAACCTCTCTATTTATTGGGATGCCCTAACTTCCCTCTTTTGATAGTATCCTTTAACAATACTTTGCCCTGAACCATGTGCTCTTGAGCAGCTTTCAACTTACCCAGATTATCTAGTTTGAAAGCTGCTCTCTCTCTTTTTTAAGATGAATTGCAGCAGCCTGGTTCTACCCTGGTTAAGATGGAGCCCATCCTTTCGGAAAAGGCTTTCCCTTCCCCAGAATGTTACCCAGTTCCTGACAAATCCAAAGACCTCTTCCCTACACCATTGTCTTAGCCACACATTGAAATTTCGGAGTTCTACCTGCCTTTAGGTCCTGCACATGGAACTGGAAACATTTCTGAGAATGCTACCCTGGAAGTTCTGGAGTTCAACTTTCTGCCTAAAAGCCTAAATTTGGCTTCAAGAACCTCCATCTCACACTTTCCTTTGTCCTTGGTACCCACATGTAGCAAGACAGTGGATTCCTCCCCAGCACTGTCCAAAATCTTATCTAGTTGGCGTGTGAGAAATTTGATGAAAAGAGTTCAGGGGAACGGGGAAAGTACATGGAAGGAAGGAGATGCTGCTTATATTTCTACAGCCACAAACACACACTGCATGACACACATACATGCAAACCTCAAATCTTACACCCTGAGACATCCCACTTACACTCTCCACTTGGAGCAAGGGAACTAGGAGCAGTGGGCAGGGCCCAGCCAGTAAACATAAAAATCCCAAGCCCAGGGTAAGGGGAAGAGGAAAGATTAAGGAATATCTCTGTACAGTATACCTATAATCCATCTGATGTACTCCAGTAAACAGTTGATAAGCCAGGTGCTTTATTTTTTTGTTGTAAGAATTAAAATCTTATTTTGGTTAACTTGATGCTCCACTGGTCATTTTGTTGTATGAAGGGAACCTGCCTTCAGGTCCAGAACTTGAACACTTGTCCACTCTATTATACAAACACACACACATATATCCTTTACACACATCAGCAGTCATCACACAACCCCCCCGCCGAACAACTACCCTGCCAAGATACACTGTACAATGTCTCTTCCCACTGAGTTTCCCACAGACATGCCTGAGAATGGGAGAAGGGAAAGGGACTATTGGGTCACACTGTATGGGAGTAATTTTATAAGGGGCGTGCACTGTACACAGTGCAGTACATGCCTGTTTTGGTAGTATTTTAGTTATTTACATGTATATGAGGCCACTTGTGTGTGTGAATGGCTTCTTATTCAGTAGCAATCAGGAAACGTATGTACGCTTACATGATGGCACGTACTTTGCTGGTGGGCATGCACATGGGTGGAGTTTAGGTGGAACATGGGCAGATTATAAAATACTATGGGGGTCATTCTGTCCTGCGAATAGCGGGGATGGATGTCCCAATGGGATGTCCACCCCTGCTATTCGCCATCCTGCCAGCCCTGGCAAATGCCTCCCTGTAGGAACAACGCATTTGTATGGGAAGGCTTAGATGGGGGCAGGAGGGGGCGTTCTGGAGACGGAACGAGGGTGGGGCATGGGTAGTCCATGACCCCGGGCATACAGGGCTGATTCTTAGGTTGACCCTGTACATCCGGGGCCATGAACATAGACGGGGGACTTATTCCACTACAGGGTGTAATGTCCCCCTGGACGTCAGGGGATCCTGCTGCCGGGCCCGGTAAAAGAGATAGAGGATGCAAGATGTTCCCCACAGCTGGACCCTGGCCATGGGAGGACGGATCGAGAGTCCAGCTGTGGGGAATGAAGAAAATTGGCGGTGGCCGGCATTCCTGGCTCCTGAATGGAGCCACGGTGCCATGGTGACAGGACGCCATGGCACCGCTGTTCCATTCAGGAGCCTGACTGAGGTAGCTGGGGATCTGCTGGGCATGCAGGCTGATTGGAATTGGGTCCCAGCCTGCATTTTCAGGCCCTAAACCCGATTCTGATCCACAGGCACGTCTAGCCCCTGCAGGATCAGAATCGGGTCTACCTCTGGGCGTCCCGATTCCGATCGGATGCACAGAGGCCTGGATGGCCACATTGAAATGTGCCTCTATAAGCCTACACTAGGAAATTTTAGACGTAGACATTTACAACAGTTCTATGACTGGTGTAAAGGCCCATGCCTTAACATAAGGCGTGATCTCTGCCGCTTAAGCTGGTATTTTAACAAGAAAAGTAGAAAGACACCTATTGCTTTATAAAATAGACTTAATAGACTTAACATAGATGGCCTTAAAACTCACCTTAACTAGCGAACCCTTATAAAATTACCCTCCACACATGCACTTTTCAACATATTTCCCTCATTTTGAAGCGCTGGATCTTTTCTTCATTTGCTCGGTCTTTACAACGTTAGATGGCCATGGAGGGCTCCACCTCCCTACCTGCCCAGTAAGAGCTCTCTGCGGGACCTCCGTTCTGCCTGACTGCAAGCGTCCAAACAATGACCACTCAGTTGCCCTGCTTCTGTTATTCAACCAGAAGCAGTATAACAAAACTGCTGATTAATTAAGAGCTGTCAGATGTTGCCAAGGATAATGGGCACAAAGTCGGTGATACAACTGTCACCATAGTGTACAGTAAGAGAATATAAAGGCTTTCAAACAGTTTAGAGGCAAGAAAGCAGTGACTTGCCAACAGAAAAACTGTTTATTCTTGCTCTCATGTAATAATAATGGGATTGTCTGAGCACAAGAAGCAGCACTCTGTTTTCTGACAGACTTGATGAGACTCCGTTCTGCCCTCTGTCAAAACAGCTCCCTGATAAACAGGGGAAGAATAGTAAGAGCAAGTTACCTTAGGAGTCTGTGAAATAAACTTTAGCAATTTTAGAGATCAGATCAAGAAATAAAATTCTCCATCACATCATGGAAACGAAAACAGTTTCAGTCTCTACTCGGTGCTAATGAATACACATCTGAGATGAAATATTGTAGAAAAGGCAACCAAGGAAGTGGCTTTGTTAGAAAAGTTTATCAGATGTATTGGGTACTCTGGTTATCCCTTGCTTAAGAGTTTTTCCCTTTAAATTCCAAGCTGGGGTTTTTTGGACTATCCAGTACCAGATGTAGAAAAGTACACTAAGGAACTTAGGAGGAGATAGTCAGCTGCGACGGCTAGTGCATTTAAAGCAACTGGCCATCATCGCTTTAAACACAGCTCTGGATATTCAATGCCAGGGTCATATCTAGTCATCGGTGTGCCTAGAGAGCGTGTTAGCTAACCGAGCAGTGGCGATAGTCAGCTAGGTTAGCTAACTGGGCAGCAGCTAAGGTGCCTAACATTACGATAACCGTCTAGCAGCTAAATATCACCCCAGGAACGCCCGGATGCTATGCAGTTGCCATCAGGGCATCTAGTGGCATTAGACGGGCATATCCAGTGGCACAAACCAGCTATGTGCCGCTGAATATCTCGCTCACCACAATTAATGCAGGTCTGCTAATTGCATTAATTGCTTTGGATATGCCCCCTTAATTCACAAGGATAATGCAAAGACCACATCTAGGAATGCCTACCTTGGAGTGAAGGGACGAGAAAGATGGTATGATTGCTGTTTATGAATAATTACAAGCTCAAATGTACATTCCATGATTTTTCATACCAAAATTGTGGGGTAACTTGTATGTAGCAGTAGTTGCAACCCTAAACAGAAGGCCTGATTGCATTGGATTTAAGAGAAAGCACTGGGACAACCTATATAGATTGGCATTTAACACCCCAAAAGACAATAGTACAACTTTGAGAGGTTGGGCGAGTGACATGAGAAAAAGTGGCTCCATATGGAAATTTGTCTGTGTATCTACCCAAAGCAGGCAAAACACTAGTAGGCAGACTGGATGGGCTTTACTGTGCCTATGTTACATTACTAAAGCAATGGTCATTAATAAGATTCAGTGAGCCACTTCCAAAGTCAAGAGATGTACTGACAAACAGTTGCATTCAATGGGGGAAATTTCATAACAGAATATCTGTGTGACAAGTAAAAAAACACCACCACCTATTTTATAAGGCAGCATAAGCGCCTATGTGTCTTTTTAATATCAGTTCGTACAATGACCCTCAGTAGTGCACAAATTCTTTTGCACAAATTTATACCTGCTCCAAAGAAGCTGAAAATGGTGTATGCAATTATGCATGCACATGCGTGTTTTATAAAATACATCCATCCATCACAATTTTGCCACCGGAAATGCCAATGGACAGATCAGGTAAAGCAGAATCTTGCAGTGCACCTATATTTTGTGTGTAAATACCTGAGTGCAGTTTTATAGCAGCCATTTTCCACATGTACAACATGCTTTACGTGCAGGAAATGACATTGCGGCTCCATTTATTTACTTCATTTCCCAGGAAATTTGGAGGACTTTACATTACAGGGATCATTTTGGAAGTCGCATTCATGCTTTGGTCCTCCAAAAAATGGGCAATGAGACATCCAAAGCCATTTTAGAAGCCGGCTCTGGGAACATCCACAATGTGTGGACATCCAAGTCTGAACGGGAGTGTGGTGGAGGTGTGACCAGGCACTCCCAGGAACCTGGACGTCCTCGCCTGATCTCAGAAACATCTACCATCGCAACTATGTTTGACCTGCTCCAGGCACCTGAAAAATGCTTGTTTTGGCTGAAAACCATCTAGAGGGCATAGAGAAGATAGTAATCAGTCATCCCCAATACTCAGCACAATGTCAACAATAGCAGCAGAGGGATTTGAATCCTGACTGGCCTATGTCTAACCACTACTCTAACCATTAGGCTATCTTAGATGTACAGCTTCTGAAATACGGTTCTGGGGATGTTTATGTAGACGCTCCTGCAGACTTCCATATTGATTGTGTCCATGTTTGTGAAATCATGACTGTACCTGGAAGAACCTGCTTTTTTGTCCCCAGACATTCTGTCTTAGACGTCCCCTTTTAAAACTCCTCTCTTTGCAAATAAACTAACTGGGTGACATTTCTGTTTTCACAGGTACATTCATATATATGCTGGTTCTTCTCAGTTCCCAAAATATATAATTTAGCTTTTCCCATCCATACCTCACTCTTCTCAAACAAAACTCAGATTCACCAAGTCACAAACACATGAAGCATGACGACATGCACACCATCCATTGCACTTTTTCCAGCGACTTTCACGTCACATAGACCTTATTGTATCTCTTTAGAATTCTCCAATTGTCTCCTTTGCATGTGAATGTAAAACATTAGGCTTTCATAATGGCTGAACCCTATTAGGTATCTCACTTTGAAATCGGCGCACATATTCTTGCAGTGCTCATAATGCAAAAATACACTCCCTTAGGCAACCTCCATTACATCATGCGTCTCATAGCTCTATCTCCATATATATTTTAAATTCAAGCCATAGATTATTGATAAAACTCATTGGTTCACATTTAAGGGATAATTTTATAAATTATGTGCACAGGCAAAAAAGTACATACATACTTTTCTGTTTGGATAATTTATCTAAATGGGTTGATTTTGCCTACCAGTTGTCCAGTTTATGTTTATTAATCACAAGCCCCTGATACAGGCAGGTATGATAAAACATGCCAGACCTTCAGTGTAACTGGACCTTCCGATCATTCTTCACGCAAGACCATTGCTTTATGTACACTACTTTCGTTATGGTTATATAATAAAACCCATCATCATTCTACTCGTTCTCCACTGCTTCTGGTGTTTGTTTGTCTTGCTGCTATTGGGACTTAATCATGCTTGTACCATGACAGGACACGCCTATAGCAGGCTGTGTCAGAGATGATCTCAGTCTCTCAGATTCACTGTGAATGCTTATCTTGATTTTGCATTGTCGCAAAGAGAGACGCCTCCTGGAGTTCATAAGGTATAATTAATATGCACAGGCCACAGAGCAAGATTCGCTTGAAAATTCTTTTTAATCAGGCAATTGGTGCTCAATACAATTGGGACAATTTCTGTAGCTTTCTGCTACATTTTCTTGGTCTACGATTGCATTTCTTGGTGTTTGAGGATCTTCTCGTTCCCCATATGTAGTGCAGAATAGTCCCATGGCAATAGTAGTGCTACTCTTGTGCATTTCTCTTTTACCACAATGTCTGCTTTCCTTGCATCACGGGTTTTGTCATTGGAAACAGAAATGTTCCAGATGATCACAACGTCTTCATTCTCCACAGTTCTGTCAGAGTCATAAGAACATACGATATGCCATACTGGGTCAGACCAAGGTCCATCAAGCCCAGTATCTGGTTTCCAACAGTGGTCAATCCAGGTCACAAGTACCTAGCAGTTTGCCAAAAAGACATGGGTTCTACAATGCTTGTATTGGGGCAAGCAGTGGATTTCACGGGTCCTCATTAATAATGATTTATGTACCTTTCCTCCAGGAACTTGTCCAAACCTTTTTTAAACCCAGCTACAGAAACAGCTTTTACTAGATCCTCCAGTAACAAATTCCAGAGTTTGTTTACACATTGAGTGAAAAAGTATTTTCTCTTATTAGTCAAACGGGTTACACTGTAGCTTCATTGCATGTCCCCTATACTTTCTACTTTTGATGGTGTACACAATCAATCAATGTTTACCCGTTCCACTCTATTCATTAATTTATAGACCTCTATCATATCCCCCCTCATCAGTCTTTTTTCCCGGTTGAAAAGCCCTAACCTTTTAAGCCTCTCCTCAGAGGTGTATCCTTCCATAACCTTTACCTGTTTGGTGGCTCTTCTCTGTACTAATAACGCTGAATACTTTTTAAGATACGGCAACCAGAATTGCACACAATATTCAAGGTGCGGTCGCACCATGGAATGATACAAAGGCATTATAAAATCTTTTGTTTTATTCTCCATTCCTTTCCTTATGATTCCTAGCATTCAATTTGCTTTCTTGGCTGTCACTGCACACTGGGTGGAGTTTCAAAGTGTTATCCACAATGATGCCTAAATCTTTTCCTGGGTGGAAATTCCTTATGTGGAACCTGCATCGTATAACCATAGTTGTTCCTTCCTAGGTGCATAACTTTGCACTTATCCACATTAAATTTCATTTGCCATTTGAATGTCCAGTCTTCCAATTTATCAAGGTCCTCTTGCAATTTTTCACAATCCTTTTGGGTTTTAATAATTTTGTATAATTTTGTGTCGTCCGCAGATTTGATTACCTCACTCGCTATTCCCATTTCCACGTCATTTATGAATATGTTGAAAAGCAGCGGACCCGGCCCAGATCCCTGGGGTACTGCACTATTCACCTTTCTCCATTGGGAAAATTAGCTATTTAGCTCTTCCCTCTGCTTTCTATCTTTTAATCAAATCCTGATCCACAATAGTACACTGCCTTCTATCCCATGACTTTTTAATTTTGCTAAGAGTCTCTCATGAGGGACCTTGTCAAAGGTTTTCTGAAAATCCAGATACATTATATTCGACTGGCTCACCTTTACATACCTGTTTATTTACACCTTCAAAAAAATATAACAGATTAGTAAGACAAGACCTTCCTTGGCTAAAGCCATGTTGGCTTTCTCCCATTAAATCATGGCTATCTACATGTTCAGAAATTTTGTGGTGAGTAAACTAATGGAACCACTGCTAAAACAGAGGATGGTGAGGTTTCCAAGAGATTACAGAATGCAAGGCACTATGAGCCCGATTCAGTCCTGGACGTCCCGGCCCTCTGTGCACCTGGTCGGAACCAGACACACGGAGTTAGCTGGGATTCTGATCACACACGGCATGTCTAGCCCTGTGGGATCAGAATCGCATCCAGGCTTGTACATGCAGACCAGGACCCTGATTCAGGTTGGCCTGCACAACAACAGCATCTGGTTGCCATGGCACCGTGGCTCAATTCAAAAGCCTCAATCCCCGGCCGCCGGAACAAAAGGGTTCATTCCCTGCAGCCCGACCCCCGATCTGGCCTCTGAAGTCCATGGTCAGGCTGCGGAAAGTTTCCTCTGCCCCCTCCCACCGTTTTGGAGCCTCGGGCCTGCCCGATCGACCCAACTAAGGGAACTTATTCCACCTCAGAGGTGGAATAAGTTCCCCATTCAGGCCGCCAACTCTCGACGTACAGGGCTGACATTGGAATCGGCCCTCTATATCCGGGCCACCGACCGCCCATTTCCCACCCTAACTCCTCCACCGCAACACCCCTTTCCTGCCCCCATCTAACCTTCCCATACAACATGCAGGGAAGTTAGTCGGGTTGGCAGAGGGGCCGAATAGCGCCTCGGAATGACCCTTATGGCTTTACTAGTGGTAGGTCTTGTCTGATGACTATAATTGATTTATTTTACTAAGTAACCAAAGAACTGGGGGAAGAGTGCTAGCTGTGGTATACTTAGATTTTAATAAGGCCTTTGACAGTATTCAGCTTCAGTGACTTATAGAGTGCCCTTAGGATGGGCCTTCAAGTAACTTACTAAGAAACTGGTTGAATGGCAGGCACTAGAGAGTTGTAGTAAACGGAATTCATTCTGAGGATAAGGGCATTGCCAGTGATGTGCCTTGGAGATCAGTCCTTGGTCCTTTTTCAGAAGGTCTATCATATAAGATTTGCTTCTTTGCAGACGATACAAAAATTTGCAAGAGGGTCGACACCCTGGAAGGTGTGGATAGCATGAGGAGGGATCTAGTGAAGCTTGAAGAGTAGTTGACAGTTTGGCAGCTAACATTTAATGCTAAAAAATGCAAGGTCATTCATTTGAGCTGCACAAACCCAAGGGAGTGGTACAGTATAGGAAGTGGAATACGTTTGCGCACGAAAGAAGAACGGGACCTGGGGGTGATCATATCGGATGATTTTAAAGTGGCCAACCGGTAGAAAAGGCAATGACAAAGGATGCTTGGGTGCACAGGTTAGGAAATAACCAGGAGGAAGGAGGAGGTGATAGTGTTTTTGAATAAGTCTCTAATGATCTCATTTGGAGTAATGTGTACACTTCTGGAGACTACACCATCAAAAGAGTTCAAACAGGATGGAGCTGGTTGAGAGAGCTGCTACTCAAATGGTCAGTGGACTTTGTCATAAGGCATATAGAGATAACCTTAAAGATTCTCAATATGTATACTTTAGAGGAAAGGTGGCAGAGGGATGATACGATAAAGACATTAAAATACCTCCATGATGCACAGGACGTAGCCCTCTTCCAGTTGAAAGAAAGTTCTGTAATGAGGGTCATAAGAAGAAGGTGAAAGGGGATAGACTTTATGGAAAGGATGGTGGATGCATGGAACAAGCTCTCAGAGAAGGTGGTAGAGACGAGAACTGTATCTGAATTCAGAAAAGCATGGAACAAATACAAAGGATCTCTGAGAGAAAGAGATTGTGGAACTTAATAGTTCTTTTGGATGGGCAGGCTGGCTAGGCCATATGGTCTCTATCTGCCATTGTTTTATATGTTTCTGTGCTAATTTTTGCATGTAATGCGCAGTTCGTGCAAAACATTATCGCACTATAACAAAAGGGTCTCTAATATTTACTCAGATACAAACTAAGATTGTAAGGGAAAGTCCTCAAACTACTATTGGAAAAGCATGAGCTGACTCCATTAAAAAATCCCAAAATGACATCTCTCTCATGTTTTCATAACTGGATGGACCCTACTGATCCTCATTGGAGTTGACAGATTGGCAGTCTGTGTTTGCAGATATGCTTGAATTTTGTGTAACATTTTACCTTAAAAACAAAATGGAGTCCTATAGTGCTTTTATGCAATATGAAAAATTCTCTAGAGGTTTCCTGTAAATGTAATGGGCATGTGGCGATTTCCATATAGACCTAAATAACCAAAATGCAATCTTGCTGATATGTTCTGATACTTCATTTAATTGAAGGAGGGTAATTTCAAAGCATCCCCATGGGCTTTACGTGAAAAAATGGCCTATTACAAAATCCCCCACCCGATATGCAGGTAAAGTTATATGCATGGCATGCGGACCTGAAGAGACATTCCTGAGCTTGGGGAGGTGTTTTCACTTAAGCACATACTTTCTGAATCGCTGGGGCTGATATTTAAATGTCATGGCCGTCAGCAGGGTTATTTAAATATCCTTTCAGCAGACGTACCCAGATAATGGCTGCTGCTGAATATCCGGATGGTGGGCCACTCCCCAAATAACTGCAGGTTTTCAACCACTATCCGGATAGTAACTTATCTGGATAATGACCGAGAATCACCAGTATCTGGATAAGTGGTACAATGATCCATATAGTGGTTACACCACCCTCAGACCACTACCCTGATAGTGCTGATGAATCTCTCTCTTAGTGCCTCTGTAGTTATCCAGATAAGGGCTTTGAAAATTGACTCCAATGCATTTTTGTGTGTAGCAGGCCCCCTCAGCAGATTGTTACTTTGCAGCTCTGAGGGCTACAGAAGTGCCTCTAAATTTTGCTTTTGAGCCCTGAGAGTTAGTGGAAGAGCTCACTCTGAAGGCTCTACTGTAGTTTCTCGCATCCAGCCAGTCTTCGCTCTCTAACTCTCTCTCTCAGCAGAATTGACTATTACATTTTAAAGCAGATTTTTCAGCAGATGATGGAAAAAGTTGACTGTGCTGTAAGCTGCTTGATTTCGTGTTGCTGTCCGAAATCTTGTCCTCCTTATAATAATACTTTTTCCTCAGAATTTTGCTCGAGTGCTTAACTTCACAAATAGGTTTGTTTCTTCTACATTGATTTTTGTCTCACTCCACTGTTTCTTTTTTTTGTTGAAATCTATCATCATCTCATAGGGTCCCTTTTTCTAATGTTTAGTGCACACCATTTGCTGCATGGCCCATTTTATTCCTAAGGGCCTTGCGGCAGATAGTGCATGCAAAACATTAGTAAAAGGCGCCCATAATCTCTTAGCCAAGATTACGGATGTGCTTTCACAGAAATCAAAGCAAAAGGGAAACAAGAATTTCCTGTGTTTTTCATTTCATTTCCTGCCTGCCTGCTCACCCAAAGCAAAATCCTTGCTTTGTAGAGGGTCATTTTATCACAGAGCATCATGGGTAGGCACCTACTTGTCTTTATAAAATACTAGTGTATGTGTGCAGAGAATGTAGGCGTGATCACTTACACCTGCTAGAGAGCAGGCACAAATATTTGCACCTGCTTCATGCATGCACGTGTATACATTAAGCTACTTTATAATCTATGTACCTATGTGGAAGCGCTACCCACCCTCCTTTCAAATCATATCCCCAACTATGCCTACCAGCAAAGTGTGTGCCTTCATGCAAAGGTGAATACTTTAATGACAGTCAGTGTTTTATAAGATGTCATTTACGCATGTATATGGCCACAGACACGTTGGAATGACTTTAAGAAATTACTTCCATAATGTTCAAAAAGCTGGCTCAAGTTTCTCCAGCATTGTCCCTACATCTTACCATTGCCGTGAAGTCTAAATGGAGATAGCGTGGTTCCCAGTCGCTCCTGTCTGGCCAGGGATGTGCTTCCAAATGTGGTGTGTATTGCCCACCATTCTTGTCTAGTATGAGTTCAATTGATGCCTCCTTTATGTTTATTGTTATCTGGTTCATGTATATCTTGCAAACCTCTCTTGCTGACCTATAAATACATTCACTCTGCAGCTCCTCACTACCTTTCTACTCTTATCTCTCCTTACAACCCCCCTCGGGAACTCCGCTCTTCTAGCAAACTGCTTCTATCCGTGCCCTTCTCTTCTATTGCTAACTCCAGACTTCGCTCCTTTCACCTTGCTGCGCCTTACACCTGGAACAAACTACCTGTGTCTATACGCCAGGCACCTTCTCTAACCCTCTTCAAATCCAGGCTGAAAGCTCTCCTCTTCGCTGCTGCTTTTGGATCTTGACCCACCTGATCTCCTTTTTCTTTTTCTGTCCCCCTTGTTTTTTCCCTGCCTTCACCTTCTGTGTTGTCTGTCTTGACTAGATTGTAAGCTCTGATGAGCAGGGACTGTCTCTTACATGTCTGTGCAGCGCTGCGTACGACTTGTAGCGCTATACAAATGCTCAGTAGTAGTAGTAGTACTAGTATGTGAGGCTGTTGTAAGTATGTACAAATGGGTTGACTGCTTTGAGTAGTTTTCCGACTAGGGAAACAGTATACAAAGAATTTTGAATGAATAAATGCATTTTTAGGTATGGCTGTACTCCAAGATGGTGCTGGCCTCAGGCTGACTGGTTTCATTTTAAAGTATGGCACTAGCAGAGAAGGAGCAACTGGAGATCACTTCTGCCACATTTGGGTCCTCGATATGGGGTAAGATGCGGGGAGAAAGGAGGGCTCCAGGGGAGGAAGAGGACAATTTAAAGACACAGTTTGGGCAGGTAGGGAACAGAGGGGCCCAGACCTAACCACTTTTTTTTCCCTTTTGATTAATCTATAAACAAATGGAATAAAAAAGCAAACCCTAAATCCATGCAGGTCTGTGTGGGACTTGGTGGGAACATACATGGCAAAGTGTGCTCGTTAGGGTGGCAGGGACTATGGGAGTGGGTGGGGTGGTATGAAGCTTGTCTGTATAGCTGTATATATCCAGAGAATGTAGGAGTGCGGGCTGGAATGTGTGTGGAAGGACGTATGTGAGGGGGAAATTGTAGAGGCGTCTCTCTTGCCATATAGGCATTCCGAACCCCTCCTCTCATGCACTCTTCCTTGCCCTCTTTTCCAAACCTTTCCAGCCCTTTGCAGCCCCCCTTCATTCCGTTCCTCCCCATCTTCTTTCTGCCCTGCCTCCCTTTGTGCTCTCTCCTTCCTGCATGCCATTCAGCAACCCCTAACACTCTCACCCACCTCCATCCTCTAACCCTCTCCTCCCCTTGCTCCAGAGCCAGTGTTAGACTTACAGGGGCCCAGGGCAGAAACTGATGAGAAGGCCCCAAAGTCCACCTTGACGCTTTGTCTCCTTCTGTTTGAGGCAGACTTGAGGCCCCATATGGCGGGGGGGCCCTACACCGGCCCTGCCTTGCTCTCTTGCCTCCATCGTCTCACCCCTGCTTCATCTCCTCTACCTCCTCACATTCTCTAGTCCCCCTTGCCCTTTCACTCTGTCCCTCTTTCTCCGTTACTACTCCCCCTTTCACTCTCACCTCCCTTCCTTTTGTCACCCTCTCTCTTCCACCTTTTGCTCACCTTTCCTCCCCTAACACCGTAGCTTTGACTTTCCTTATTTTGCTCACTAATGCTGTAGTTTCAGTCCTGGGCAGATGCTGTGGCACTTTGGCCGCGGCTCTTCCTTCGTCTGCCAGCAGAGGTTGAGTCGCTGCCAGCAGACACTGCGTTACTTAAGCCACAGCTGTGGCTCTTCCTTTTGTACCGGGGGGGGGGGGGGGGGGGGGGGGTGGGAAGGCTTGGGATCTCCATGGCATGGTCAACAGATCTACACCATGATGGCAGAATGTAACTGGTTAATTATCTTCCATCCCCTCTGGAATCTCCAAAATTCTCAGATTGTTTCTATGTATCCTATTATTTGATCTTCAAATTCCCTTTGAAGTCCTGTTCCAGTTCAATAATGAATTTGACTTTGTCTGTTGCAGTGTCATAGTAGCTTCCAACAAGGAAGTCTTTTCCTCCAGTATGTCCATTCTCTTTTGAAAGTAAGAGAATTGTGCTGTAAGGGAAGCCACCTCCATTTTGATTTCTTTAGTTGCACTGTGAGTTTTGGTCTTAACACCTTTAGAGATTTCTGCTGCGTTGTGGTCATGCTTAGGGAGGTTTTAGTTTTGACTCTTTGGGATGCCATGTCACAACAATCACTTCTAGTTTGTCCAGTTTACCTTTGCCCATGATAGTTCTCTCTTAGCATAAATATTTGGAAAATATAATAATTATGTTACTTGTAGGGTTTACCAGTTGTTGGATTGTTCCTCAGAGAGCAAATCTCTTGCATGTCCATCTGTCAACAAGCTCTCTAGTGCCCTCTTCCTCCTCCAAGTCAAATCTTTTTTTTTTAATGTTCTTTGGCAACTTGGTATAAGTAAGCACATGTACCAGCTATGAGCATATGACTGTTTACATTATACAAGGTTCTACTGTGATAGAGGCACTGCTGGCAGGATCGCTCATGCCCTTGGCCACATAGAGTACTGTTTACCCTGCTTGCAGAGGGTGCCACTGGGTCTAAATCTGGGCCTATAGCTATCTCAGGCCCTTTTAGCATGATATATAGTGGAGTAGCCGCCTAGTGGTTAGAACACTGGCTTGGTAACCAAGCAACCAGGGTTCAATTTGCACGAGCACTCCTTGTGGCCTTGGGCAAGTCACTTAACTCTCCATTGCCTCGGAAGAAAGGCCTGGCAATCTACTTCCGGTGACGCTGCCAAGAAAGCCCAGGAGCTTCTGGGTCACCAGGAGTCAGGACTGACTCAAAGGCACACATTGCATTTGCATAGAAGAGAATGAATAACTCATAAATGGAGGAGGAGAATGGTGGTATGGTTTATGCTCTTTGCAGGGAAGGGCAATTACAAGTACTGTAAGAAGTTAATTTTCTCCTAAGACAGGTATAGCAAATACATTCAAAGTTATGAAAATTAGATAACTGATGACTCCCTGGATGTTCTCCAACCAAACACAAAGATAGAAGACAAAAAATTGTGTCATGTGAGAGAAAAAATGAAGAGGACTGTAGGAGAGTGGGAGCCGGGCATTATTCTAGAAACACCCTTAAGAGCTCCAAAAGCAAAACTTAGAATCCTGAAACATGAGGCAGTATCTAGACAGCACTGTCTAGGGCAGGCAATAAGTGAACTGAATTACAAATTGCTGCCTTGTATGGAGGCTGACCAGAGGCTGGCTACCGACATCGCTATCACCCTAACAGCATGGGCTTTGACATGCCTTTTCAAATTCAGGACTGCCAGAATACTAACAATGAAAACTGCAGCCTGCCAACTGGGAATTAGATGGTTATGCACAAGCAAATCAGGCTTATTTGGGACAAAAGAAACAAACATCAGTGGAATTTCTAAAATCTCTGTCCACTCTATATAGAAAGCAGGAGCTCTGTTACAGCCAAGACTGTAGAGGACAGCTACTCCCCTGTGAGAGTGAAGAACAGGGAAAACATTGGAAGGACAACAGACTGATTTCTTCAATCGGGGCTGGTGTCACCTGTTAGGTGAACAGGCAGCTGTCTAGGGCAACAAGCTCCAAGGATCAGAATAAATGCCTTGCAGACCTCCACTACTGTTGCTCCTTCTCCCTACAAAGGCCACTGCTATATCCCAATTTCTCCCCGACTCCCTCCAATCATCCTGTTGCCCCAATCTCTTAAAGCAGCAGGGGCAGCATTGGGCACTGCTGCAATCAGCACAGTGTGTCAACATTTCCTTCCTGAGCATGAGACCTGTGAGTCAGTATGTGTTTACAGTCCCCAAAATAGCCTCACTTCCTACCACATGGGTCTCTGTTTCAACAGGAAGTCCACATCGAAGGAGATATTGCTGTCACATGGATTGTAGTAGCATGCTGACTCAATCCCCATCCTCAGGGAGGACCATCTGGCTCCTGGCTCCATGCACCGATAGCTGTGAGGTTCAAGGCCATCCAATTGCTTTAGAAGAGAGGGGAGATGAGAAGTACAAGAAGGTAAGTGGAAAGAGGGAACAGAATGGTGGCAGTGATCCAGAGAAGGTAAAGCGTAGTTACTCACAGTGATCCAGAGAAGGTAAAGCGTAGTTACTCACCTGTAACAGGTGATCTCCGGGAACAGTAGGAATTTAGTCTTCACATATGGGTATCGTCGGTACCGACGGAGCCTGCGCGAGAATGCTCCCCAGCGTCCAATAGGAACGCTTTGGGAGCATCCCTCAGCACATGCGCACTGCCTTCCCGCCTTCCCGCCTTTCCAACTGTCCCTCTTCAGTTAAATTTGTAGCTGAGTGAAAGGATAGAGGGAGAGAGGAAAGAGACAAAGAGAGAGACAACTCCTAGGGGAGGTGGGTAGGTTGTGAGGACTAAATTCCTGCTGTTCCCGGAGATCACCTATTGCAGGTGAGTAACTATGCTATCTCCAGGAACAAGCAGAAATGTAGTCTTCACATATGGGGGGGACTCCCTAGCTGAAGATGCCAGGAAGTTAGCCCCAGGAAAGTGACACCCTAGAAAGGTGGGAATTCTTCCTCCCATGGATCTCTGGCATTCCACCAAGGTTGATGGGTAGGAGTTGAATTAGGTCTGAAAGAGATTTTGAAGAACAGCTTGGCCAAAGAAGGCATCCCGATGGGAGGCTTTATCCAGGCAGTAGTGGACTGTGAAGGTGTGTACCGAAGCCCAGGTGGCTGCTCGACAAATGTCATCGATAGACACAGAGTGGAGATTAGCCATGGAAGTTGCCATGGCTTTCACGTTATGAGCTGTGACATGGCCTTGAAGAGGAAGACTCTTACTCTCATAAGCAAAGGATATGCATTGGGCAATCCATTTAGATAAAGTTCTTTTGGAGACTGGAAGTCCCAAATGACTAGGGTCAAAAGCTATAAAAAGTTGTGAGGCCTTTCTATGTTGCTGTGTTCTCTGTAGGTAAAAGGCTAAGGCTCTTTTACAATCCAAAGTATGAAGGTTTCTTTCTGCATTAGAGGCGTGAGGCCTCGGAAAAAATACAGGAAGATAAATTGATTGATTTAAATGAAAAGGCGAAACCACCTTTGGCATAAAGTGTGGATGAGTTCTAAGAACAACCTTATCATGATGAAATCTAGTATAAGGAGGATCAGCCACTAAAGCTTGCAGTTCACTAATGCGACGTGCAGAGGTGATTGCAATTAGGAAGATGATCTTCCAGGTCAAAATCTTAAGGGTTGTAGTGGCTAAAGGCTCAAAAGGCGGCTTCATGAGCTGCCCGAGAACTAGATTTAGATCCCATGCCACCGGTGGTGGCTTAATGGGAGGTTTGGTTAATAGAAGACCTCTCATAAATCTGGATATGAGTGGATGAGAGGAAATTGGTTGTCCATTCAGAGGCTTATAAGAAGCTGCAATTGCACTAAGATGGACTCTTACCAAATTAGTCTTTAGACCAGAATTCGATAAGTGAAGGAGATACTCTAGTATCAATTCTAAAGGTATGACAAGGGGGTTTAATCCCTTCTTGGAGCACCATATAGTAAAATGTTTCCACTTGAAGGCATAAGATCTTCTTGTGGAAAGTTTCCTATAAGCCTGAAGGATATCTTTTAACTGTTGGGACAGGTTAAAATCCTGGAGGTCTAAGCCTTCAGCAACCAGGCCGTGAGATGCAGGGACTGGGGATTTGGGTGCCATAGTGTCCCGTCCTGTAGGGAAAGGAGATCTGGAGCATTCCCTAACTCCAGAGGTGCCGCTTGAGAGAGATGTAGAAGCAGGGGATACCACGCTTGGCGTGGCCATCGTGGCGCTATGAGAATCATGCGACCCCTGTCTCTGAAACTTGAAGAGTGTTTTGGGGATGAGGGGAATGGGTGGGAAGGCATAAAGGAAGTCCTGACCCCAATGAAGGAGGAAGGCATCCCTTGCCTGACAATTGTGAGCCGGAATCCTGGAACAGAACCAGGGAAGTTTGGCATTCAGTGGACTTGCAAAGAGATCTATGTCTGGAGTGCCCCAGAGATGAAATATCTTTGCCACCTGGTCTAGGTGGAGGGACCACTTGTGCGGCAGCAGTACTCGACTGAGTTTGTCTGCCCAAAGGTTTTGAATGCCTGGAAGATATACCACTAGAAGGTGAATTTGATACTCTCTGGCGAGGGCCCACAGTCGTAAAGCTTCGTTGCATAATGACAGAGGGCCTGTCCTGCCCTGCTTGTTCACATAGAACATGGCTACTTGATTGTCCGTCTGGAGTAGGACTGTCTTGTAGCTGAGCTGGGCGTGTAATACTTGAAGAGCTAAATAGATTGCTCTTAATTCCAGGAGGTTTATGTGTAGACCAGCCTCCTGTGGAGTCCTGGTGCCCTGGGTAGAGATGATTCAGGTGTGCTCCCCAACCCACCTGTGATGCATCTGTTGTTAGGGTGGCCTGAAAGAGGGGTTGATGAAAAGGAGACCCCACCGTCAGATTTTCTAACGATTGCCACCATTGGAGAGACAAAATTAGTCGTTGAGAGTTTAATATCTTGTCTGATAAATGACCTGTGGCCTGTGTCCATTGTGTGGATAGGGTCCACTGAGCTGCTCGCATGTGGAGGCGAGCATATGGGACTACATGCACTGTGGATGCCATATGTCCCAGCAACTGTAGTAGCTCTCGAGCAGTTAGGGAGGATTTCCCCGCTGTTTGAGAAGCTAGTTGCATTATGCGAAGACACCGGGCCTGTGGAAGGAAAGCCTTTGCCTGTCTGGTATTTAGACAGGCCACTATGAATTCCAGGCATTGGGAAGAACAAGTTGGGATTTTGGGAAGTTTATTACCAACCCCAAGTATTGGAGGATTCGCATTGTGTGAGACAGTGCAGTGCTGGCCTCTGCAACTGTAGGGGCTCGAATGAGCCAGTCGTCTAAGTAAAAGAAGACGAATATCCCCAGGGTTCGCAGAAATGCAGCTACTACTGCCATGCATTTCGTGACTACCCTTGGTGCTGAAGCCAGACCAAAAGGGAAGAACCCTGTACTGGAAATGTTTTCCCCTGAAAAGGAATCGTAAGGATTTCCTGTGATCTGGATGGATCAGAATGTGAGTATATGCATCCTTTAAGTCTAGAGAGCACAGCCAATCCTGGCTTTGAAGGTATGGCAGAAGAGTTCCTAGAGAAATCATTTTGAACTTCTCTCAAAACAGGTATTTCTTCAATTCTCTGAGGTCTAAAATGGGTCTGTGTCCTCCTGTTTTCTTTGGAATAAGAAAATAGGAGGAGTAGAACCCTGCACCCTGTTGAAGAATGGGTACCTCCTCTATTGCCCCTTGGGCAAGAAGTGCTGAGACCTCGTGATCTAGCAGATCATCTGTGGAGGTTTGAGAACTGAATTGCTTTAGAACTGTAGGAGGGGGCATGCTGTGAAAATGAAGCTTGTACCCCTCTCCTACAATGGACAAAGTCCAATCTTCTGCTGTTATCTGATGCCATCTGTTGGCAAAGTGGCATAACCTGCCTGGGATATTGGGGGGTTGGGGACCCCTCAGAGGCAGGAAGGCTAAGCTCTCTAGGAAGGAGTCAAAGCCCTTGAGGGGGCTGAATCTGCGGAGCTGGTTGGGCTCTCGGACCTTTTGGCTTCCTTTGCTGTCTAGTTTGTCCCTTTTGGGCAACCTGACCCTGAGTCTGACTCTGCTGGGTATAGAAAGGATAAAATTTCCTCTTTTTGCTGAAAGAGGGTTTTTTATAAGGCTTCTTTTTGGCTGGAGTGGCTGTAGATTTCAACAATCTATCTAGAGGAGTATTGTCAGCATCCAACTCATTAGCCTTTTCCTGCCAGTTCTTGCCAAAGAGATTCTCTCCCGTGCAAGGAATGTTGCCTAACTTGTTCTGTACCCAAGTCTCCAAGTCTGATGCCTGAAGCCAGGCACTCCGTAGTGCGCCAATGACAATAGCAGAGGTCCTGCTGATGCATTCGAAGCAGTCAAAGGCTGCACGATTGACAAACTTGGAAATATCTTGAGCATGCTTAACTAGAGCAAGAAAGTCTTGTCTCTTGTCATCTGGGAGAAATGGGCTCATAAGCTCCAAGTCTCCTGTAACTTCCTTGAGGAACATTCCCATATATAGTATATATGAACTGATCCTAGCTGAAAGCATGGAAGCCTGAAAAGTTCGGCACCCAAAAGCGTCCAGAATCCTGCATTCACGACCTGGGGGATTGGATGCATGCCTCTTTGCACTTTTCATCTCCTATGCATGGCTGACTCCACCACCATTGAATGGTGTGGCAGCTGAGTCTTTTGAAATTCAGGACATGGAGGAACTCGATACATAGTATCAAGTCTCCTAGAATGAGGAGATGTAGTCAGAGGTGTCTCCCACATTCTGAGCATCAAGTTATGCAGAATTTCATGGATGGGCAGAGTGGCCGTCTCCTTTGGAGCCCTAGGATATTGGAGAATCTCCAATTCCTTTGCTCTGGGTTCCTCTTCAGGAGCCACCGTGATTGAAAGGCCTTTGGCCATGTCATGAATAAAATCCTGAAAAGACATGTCCTCTGGAGGTGACATTCTGCGTTGGGGAGAAGAAGGATCTTCTGGGAGAAACCCTCTAGTACCAGCAGAATTGTCAGAGTCTTTGTAATCGGAGGATTCGAAGTATTCCTGACCATGATGCTCATGCAAAGCACGGTCCCGGTATCGATCGAAGTCGGTACCGAATTGATCCGGCACCGACCTGTCGATTCCAGCCAAAGATGGCGTGGGAAGAATTCCCACCGGGGCCGGTACCGGTGTCTGCATTGGTGTAGGTACCGGCATTGGTATCGATACCGGTGCCCATTAGACCAAAGGTACCACAGCTGAGAGAAGAGCTGCAATGCTGCGTTCGATAGCGAGGAACCTCTGGTCTATCGACGTTGCCGATACCTGGGTGTCGGTACCGGTGAAAACGGCTGGGACCCCTGAGCATGGCACAGGTGGTTCTTGCGAGGTCGAGGCCTCGACAACATCTTGAAGCCCCATCGATGCTTTGGAAGCTGAAGCCTCCCACCGGGGCTGCTTTGCCGGTGTGGTTCCCTCAGGGGCAATGCCAACGGCCTCGCGATGCTTAGCAGGAGAGCTACCCTTTGAGGACCGGCTTTTATGTTTAGTTACCTGAGATCCATGGGAGAAAGAGGAGGCCCTTGAAGATGTCGAAGCAATGGATCTGGCATCTGAAGAAAAGAGGGTACCGAGCTTTGCAGCCCAGTTCTGGTCTTCCTCTTATAGTCATCCCCATACAGGAGAGACATTCAGATGGAGAATGTTCAGGCCCTAAACATTTAAGACACCAATCATGGGTGTCCGTGACGGAAATGGTACCGCCACACTTAGTACATTTTTTAAAACCACTAGTTGGTTTTTCCATGTTTTAGGAATATGGGGCCTAGTGCCCAAAATGGTGCCTAGCACCAAAAAGAAAAGTTTCTGAAGAGAAACAGTTCAAAGTATAAGTTTTGTTTTGTTTTTTTGAAAAAGAAAAGAAAAGAACCGGCGGTACCGGTAAGCATCGTGCGGAGGCAAACGCAACCACAAGAAAACAATTTTAAAGATGCAATTTTCTTCGGTGTCAGGGTATGGATCCTGCTGGCTCCGCGGAAAGCACAGTTACTTACCTGTAACAGGTGATCTCTGGGAACAGCAGGAATAAGTCTTCACATATGGGTACGTCGGTACCGACGGAGCCTGCGCGGGAACGCTCCCCAGCTTCCCAAAAAGGAAAGCTTTTGGGAGCATCCCACAGCGCCTGCGTGCTGCCTTTCCGCCTTTCCTAACCGCCTATCCTCAGTTCGGTTTTAAAGCTGAGACAAAGAGAGAGAGAGAGGAAAGGAAAGACAGATAGAGAGATACAACTCCTAGGGGAGGTGGGTGGGTTGTGAAGACTTATTCCTGCTGTTCCCAGAGATCACCTGTTACAGGTAAGTAACTGTGCTATCTCCAGGAACAAGCAGGAATGAGTCTTCACATATGGGGACTCCCTAGCTAGAGATGCCTGGGAGATCCCTCAGGTTATGAGACCTTGGGAAGGGCTCTACCTCCTCCTATGGACCTCAGGCATCCATTCTGGGAAGGAGGGCAGGAGTTGATTAAGAATGGAACAGGTGTTTGAGAACAGCCTGACCAAACAAGGCATCCCGGTGGGAGTCCTTGTCCAAGCAGTAATGGGCTGTGAAGGTATGAACCGAGGCCCAGGTGGCCGCTCGACAGATTTGGTCGATGGACACAGAATTTAGATGAGCCATAGAGGTCGCCATGGCCCTCACATTATGAGCTGTGACATGGCTCTCCAGAGAAAGGTTCTTACTCTGGTAGGCGAAAGAAATACACTGAGCAATCCAATTGGACAGTGTTCTCTTAGAGACTGGAAGTCCCAAATGAGAGGGATCAAAAGCAACAAAGAGTTGAGAAGACTTTCTATGTTGCTGTGTCCTTTGTAAGTAAAAGGCAAGAGCTCTCTTACAATCCAGAGTATGAAGATTCCTCTCTGCACTTGATGCATGAGGAGCTGGAAAAAAGACAGGTAAATATACCTCTTGATTAAGATGAAAAGGTGAGACCACTTTAGGCATAAAGTGTGGATTGGTCCTAAGGACTACCTTATCATGATGGAATCTTGTATAAGGTGGATTAGCCACTAAGGCCTGCAGTTCACTGATGCGGCGAGCTGAGGTGACTGCAATGAGGAAAATAACCTTCCAGGAAAGAAATTTCAGGGAGGTGGTGGCTAAGGGTTCAAAAGGTGTCTTCATAAGCTGACCAAGAACCAGATTTAAGTCCCATGCCACCGGAGGAGGTCTAATGGGAGGTTTAGTTAAAGTTAGGCCTCTCATGAATCTTGCAATAAGAGGATGAGAGGAAATTGGGTGTCCATTGATAGGCTTAAAGGATGCTGCAATAGCACTCAAATGGACCCTTACTGAATTCGTCTTAAGGCCCGCATTGGAAAGATGCAGGAGATATTCCAATAGAGAATTCAAAGGTAGTGCTAGAGGGTCAAGACCCTTCTCAGTACACCAAATGGAAAGCCTTTTCCATTTAAAAGCATAGGAACGTCTAGTAGAAGGTTTCCTGGAAGCATGAAGGATATCCTTCACCTGCTGAGAAAGATTCCAATCCTGAAGGTCTAGGCCTTCAGCAACCAAGCTCTGAGGTGAAGGGACTTGGGGTTTGGGTGCCACAAAGTCCCCTCCTCCTGAGACAGAAGGTCTGGAGCAGCTCCCAAGTCTAGGGAGGGAGCTTGAGAGAGATGTAGAAGTAGAGGGTACCACACTTGGCGTGGCCAGCGTGGAGCTATGAGGATCATAGATCCTTGATCCCTCTGGAGCTTGAACAGAGTCTTGGGAATTAAAGGAATGGGTGGAAAGGCATACAGGAAGTCTTGACCCCAGTGAAGGAGGAAGGCCTCCTTGGCCTGAACTCCCTGACACGGAATTCTGGAACAGAACCAGGGAAGTTTGGCATTCCACGGACTTGCAAAGAGGTCTATGTCCGGGGTTCCCCACTCTTGAAAGATTCTGAGTACCTGGTCCATGTGCAGGGACCATTCGTGTGGAAGCAGAACTCGACTGAGTCTGTCTGCCCAAGAGTTTTGTATTCCTGGAAGGTATACGGCCAGGAGATGGATTTGATGCTCTCTGGCAAAGGCCCACAATCTTAAAGCTTCGTTACAAAACGACAGAGAGCCAGTTCCTCCTTGCTTGTTTATGTAAAACATTGCTACTTGATTGTCAGTATGAATGAGGACTGTCTTGTAGCTGAGCAGGGTATGGAGGACCTTGAGAGCTAGAAAAACTGCTCGGAGCTCCAAGTGATTGATATGGAGATAGGTCTCCTGTGGAGACCAAGTGCCTTGAGTGGAGAGGTCTTGCAGATGAACTCCCCAACCTGTTTGGGAGGCATATGTTGTGAGGGTTGCCTGGGGTAACAACTGTTGAAAGGGGGACCCCAGCAACAGATTTTGTGTGGACTTCCACCACTGGAGAGACCAAAAGAGGCGCCTGGAGGTTGCTATTTTGTCTGACAGAGCACCTGATGCTTGAGTCCACTGGGTGGACAAATTCCATTGAGCTGCTCTCATGTGAAGGCGAGCATAGGGGACCACATGCACTGTGGATGCCATGTGGCCTAGCAGTTGCAGCATCTCCCGGGCAGTTAAATGGCTCTTTGACTGAATCTGGGAGGCTAACTGCACCAGGCGTAGGCAATGGGCCTGAGGAAGATAGGCCCTTGCAGTGGTAGTATCTAGCCAGGCCCCTATGAACTCTAGGGATTGAGTAGGGGTGAGCAGGGACTTTGGGAGATTTACCACAAGTCCCAGATACTGCAGAATGCGCCTTGTGCAGTCCAGGGCAGTCTGGGCCTCTGACTGGGATGGAGCTCGAATGAGCCAGTCGTCCAGGTATGGGAATACAAAAATTCCCAGAGTGCGTAGAAATGCAGCTACTACTGCCATGCATTTGGTGAACACTCTTGGAGCAGAGGCCAGACCGAAAGGGAGTACCCTGTATTGGTAATGCTTTCCTTGGAAAAGGAAACGGAGGAACCTTCTGTGAGAAGGATGGATGAGGACATGTGTGTACGCATCCTTGAGATCTAGAGAACAAAGCCAATCCTGACTCTGAAGGTATGGAAGGAGAGTGCCCAGAGAAAGCATCTTGAATTTCTCCTTGCATAGAAATTTGTTCAATTCTCTGAGATCTAATATGGGTCTGTAGCCCCCTGTTTTCTTTGGGATGAGAAAATAGGGGGAGTAAAACCCTGACCCTTGTTGAAGAAGAGGTACTTCTTCTATTGCCCCTTGGGCAAGAAGGGTAGCCATCTCCTGACCTAGAAGGTCGAGAAGAGATGTTGGAGAATTGAAGTGTCTCACCATAGTGTGAGGAGGAAGGTTTGAGAAATGAAGCTTGTAGCCCTCCCTTATGATAGAGAGGGTCCACTGCTCTGTTGTAATTTGCTCCCATCTGGGAACAAAATGAGCTAACCTTCCTGGAATGGTGAGAGGCTCTGGCTGTTTTAGAGCCAGAAAGGCTAAGTTCTCTAGCATCAAGTCAAAAACCCTGAGGAGGTTGGGACTGTTGAGTTGCAGCAGCCCCTGTAGACTTAGGCCTGGCCTGTTTAGGTTGCTGATGCTTAGTAGCAAAGCGACCTGTAGATGATTGTTGGCCAGAAGTAGAAGGGAATCTGCCCTTTTTGAAAAAAGACTTCTTGAAAGGTTTTTTCTTGGCAGGAATGGAGGTAGACTTTGAAAGTCTATCCAGAGCAGAATTTTCTGCATCCATTTGAGTGGCCTTTATTTGCCACTCTTTGCCAAACAGATTTTCACCTATACAGGGGAGATTTCCTAAACCATCCTGGACCCAAGGTTCTAAATCAGAAGCTTGGAGCCAAGCAATTCTGCGAGCAGCTATGGCAATGGCCGAAGCTCTGCTGGCACCTTCAAAGGAGTCAAAAGCTGCACGGTTGAAAAACTTTGAAATGTCTTGAGTATGCTTGAGCCAAAGAAGGAATTCTTCCCTTTTATCCTCTGAAAGAAAAGGGAGGAAAGTGTGCAGCTTATCTGCAACTTCTTTTAGAAACATACCCATGTAAAGACTATAGGAGTTGATTCTGGCAATGAGCATACTGGCTTGAAAGATTTTTCTACCAAAAGCATCCAAGGTCCTGCATTCTCTTCCTGGAGGGGCAGAAGAGTGTCTTTTTACACTCTTTATCCTTTTCATAGCTGACTGCACCACAATAGAATGGTGGGGAAGCTGTGTTTTATGAAAACCAGGACAAGGAGGGACACGGTACATAGTGTCCAATCTTCGAGAATGAGGAGAGATAGTGAGAGGAGTCTCCCATAAGTCAATCATGTGCTCATAAAGAATCTCATGAATTGGCAAGGTGACTGGCTCCTTAGGAGCCTTAGAATAACCTAAAATATCCAATTTTTTAGCTCTAGGCTCTGATTCAGAGGTTACTGAAATGGAAAGTCCTTTAGCCACTTCTCTTATGAAGTCTTGAAAGGATAAGTCCTCTGGAGGAGACATTCTTCTTTTTGGAGAAGGCGGCTCTTCAGGAAGGGCTATGGATACTTCAGCAGACTCCTCTGATGTATCAGAATCATCAGAGGAATCAAAATATCGCCTGTCAGGGTGGTCTTCTAAAGCTCGGTACGCGTATCGAGCGGTATCGACATTGGGCGTCGTCGGTACCGGTTCGGTATCGACGAGCATCCCTGGACAGGGAACCGCTGCAGTCGGCATCCTGGTCGATGTCGATGCAGTCGGTACCGGTACCGGCGCTGGTGCCAGTACTGGAGCCGATACCGACAACGGAGTTTGTTGTGGTATCAGCAGCGTCACAGCTTGAATGAAGGCCGTGATAGCCTGCTGCATGGATAGAACATTGTGATCCATCGACGCCATGAATGCCTGGAATTCGGTACCGGAAGGTTGCGCTGGTACCCCAGAGCATTCTAACAGGTGATCGGTCGAGGCCGTGCCATCGATGTCAACCTGTAACCCCATAGGTGGAGCTTTGGAAGCCGGAGCTTCCCGCCAGGGTTGTTTTGCCGGTGCAGGATCCTCGAGGGCAAGCCCGGAGGCATTTCGATGCTTGGAAGGAGATCTACCCTTCGAGGACCGGCTGGATTTATGTTTGGTTACCTGAGATCCATGGGAGGAAGAAGAAGCCCTGGAAGACGTCGATGCCACTGAAGCTGCATCAGAGGGAAACAGCACATGGAGCTTGGCTGCTCGGTTCTGTAAACCTCGTTTAGACATCAAAGAACAGGACGGACAATCCGGAATGGAGTGTTCAGGACCCAAACATTTAAGACACCATTCATGGGTGTCAGTAACAGAAATAGTACCGCTGCACTTAGTGCATTTTTTAAACCCGGAGGCTTGTTTTTCCATGAGGAAAAAATTCTTTGTGAGGCCTAAGGCCCAAAAGAAGAAAAACACACTAAGTGAGGGAAAAACTATGGGTTTTTTTTTTTTTTAAATAAGAAAAGAAAGAAAAGACCGGCGGTACCGGTCCGAAGTCGGGGGAGGCAGACGCGCGACCAAAGAAATAAAATAAAACAAAGAGCTTCTTCAGCGGTGACAGGAACACGACCTGCTGGCTCCGCGGCAAAGAAGAACTGAGGAGAGGCGGTTAGGAAAGGCGGGAAGGCAGCGCGCAGGCGCTGTGGGATGCTCCCAGAAGCTTTCCTTTTTGGGAAGCTGGGGAGCGTTCCCGCACAGGCTCCGTCGGTACCGACGTACCCATATGTGAAGACTCATTCCTGCTTGTTCCTGGAGATAACAAAGAACTGAAGAGGGACAGTTGGAAAGGCGGGAAGGCAGCGCGCATGTGCCGAGGGATGCTCCCAGAAGCGTTCCTATTGGACGCTGGGGAGCGTTCCCGCGCAGGCTCCGTCGGTACCAATGATACCCATATGTGAAGACTACATTCCTGCTTGTTCCTGGAGATAATCCTTTACTAGCATAAGGTGACAGAATTCTTTGCAGTAGCCTGGCCTCTAGATGTTTGTAAAGCCCTTCCTTGCAAGACAAGGAAGAGTCAATTCTGGGAGAAAGTAAGGCACCATAGAGGTAATTTTGTAGTCATTCCCATGCTTATGTGGCCACATATGCATGTAAATGACCTCTTATAAAATATCGACCGACATGAAAGTGTGCATTTTGGCTAAAAGGAATCAGGGAAGCTATCAAAAGTTGCAACACAGTAATAATAGGTGATTTGAATTACCCAGTATCAACTGGGTCAATGTCACAACAGGACATTCTAGGGAGATAAAGTTTTTAGATGAAATAAATGACTGCTTCTTGGAGCAGCTGGTTCATGAACTGACAAGAGGGGAAGCTATTCTGGACCTAGTCCTTAGTGGAACACAGGATCTGGTGCAAGAGATAAGGGTTTGGGGGTCACTTGGCAATAGTAATCATAGGATGATTGAATTTCATTTAATAAATGGAAGAAAGATGGCAAAGAAATCCGCAGTGCTACATTTTTAACCTTCAAAAGGGAGACTATGATAAAATGAGGAAGTAGTTAAGAAAAAACTAAAAGGAGCAGCTGCAAAGGTTAAAGATTGACATCAAGCATGGACATTTGTTTAAAAGTACCATCTTGAAAGCCCAGACCAGATGCATGCCATGCTTTAAGAAAACTGGAAGGAAGTCCAAAAACTGCCAGCATGGTTTAAAGGCAAGGTCAGGGAAGCTGTTACCAAAAAAGCATCCTTCAGAAAATGAAAATAGGAGCCTAATGACGAACATCGGAAACATAAGCATTGGCAAGTTAGATGCAAGGCATTGATAAGGCAGGCAAAGAGAGAATTTGTAAAGAAGCTTGCCGTGGAAGCAAAAATGCATAATAAAAACTTTTTCAAAGTATATTCATAGCAAAACACCTCTGAGAGTGCCAGTTGGACCACTGGATGATAGCGGGGTAAAATGGGTGCTAAGGGAGTCCCAGGCCATAGCAGAGAGACTGAATGAATTCTTTGCTTTGGTCTTTACTGAAGATGATGTAGGGAAGTTACCCATGCCTGAAATGGTATATAAAGGTGATGTAGCGGAAGAAATTAAATATTGATAAACCGGAGGATTTATTACAACTGTTTGATAAACTGAAGAGTAGCAAATCGCCAAGACCAGATGGTATACATCCAAGGGTGTTGAAAGAACTGAAATATGAGACTGCAGACCTACTATTAGTAATCTGTGAACTATCATTAAAATCATCTGTAGTACCTGAGGATTGGAGAGTGGCCAATGTAACTCCAATTTTTAAAAAGGGTTCCAGGGGTGATCCGGGAAATGACAGCGTAGAAACCATTATAAAGAATACAATTACTGAACATGTAGATAGCCATGATTTAATGGGAGAAAGTCAATATTGGTTCAGCAAAGGAAAGTCTTGTCTTGCTATTCTGTTATATATTTTTGAAAGTATGAATAAACAGGTAGACAAAGGTAAGCCAGTTGATATAGTATATCTGGATTTTCAGAAAGCCTTTGACAAAGATCCCTCATGAGAGACTCTTGGCCAAATTAAAAAGTCATGGGATTGGAGGCAGTGTAGCATTGTGGATCAAGAACTGGTTAAAAGATAGAAAACAGAGGGCAGGGCTAAATGGCCAATTTTCTTAATGGAGAATGGTGAATAGCAGAGTACCCCAGGGATCTGTGCTGGGCCCGCTGCTTTTTAACATATTCATAAATGACCTGGAAATAGGAATAATGAGTGAGGTGATCAAATTTGCAAGAGGCCGGTGCAAAATTGCAAGAGGACCTTGAAAAATTGGAAGACTGGATGTCCAAATGGCAGATGAAATTTAATGTGGACAAGTGCAAGAGAGTTATGCACCTAGGAAAGAACAACCCAAACTATGGTTACATGATGCAAGGTACCAGCTTAGAAACCACCATCTAGGAAAAATATTTAGGCGTCATTGTGGCTAACATGTTAAAACCCTCCATCCAGTGTGCAGTGGCGGCCAAGAGAGCAAATAGATTAGGTATCATAAGGAAAAGAATGGAAAATAAAACAAAGGATATTATAATGCCTCTGTATCATTGCATGGTGTGACTGCACCTTGTATATTGTGTGCAATATCTTAAAAAGGATATAGTGATTAGAAAAGGTACATAGAAGAGCTACCAAAATGGTAAAGGGGATGGAAGGATACCCCTATGAGGAGAGGTTAAAAAGGTTAGGGTTCTTCAACCTGGAAAAGCGACGGCTGAGGGGAGATATGATAGAGGTCTATAAATTAATGAATGGAGTGGAACGGGTAAACGTAGATTGATTGTTTATGTCATCAGAATATAGAAAGACTAGGGGACATGCAATGGAGCTACAATGTAACCTATTTAACACTAATAAGAGAGAATATTTTTTTACTCATCGTGTAAATCAAACTCTGCAATTTGTTTCCGGAGGATGTAGTAAAAGCTCTTAGTGTAGTTGGGCTTAAAAAAGGTTTGGACAAGTTCCTGGAGGAAAGGGCCATATACCATTATAATAAAGGACCTGGGAAATCCACTGCTTGCCCTGGGATGAGCATTGTGGAACCTGTGTGCTTTTTTGGGAACCTGCCAGTTACTTGTGACCCGGATTGGTCACTGTTGGAAACAGGATACTGGGCTTGATGGACCTTGGTCTGACCCACTAAGGCATTTCTTATGTTCTTATAGTCAATACATATATTGTCAGTGTACATACACATGGGCAGAGTTTGAGCAGATCATGCAAGTACGCACATAGGAGCTGATATTCAAAGCAATTCATGCGGCTAGCAGATCTGCTAACTGCATTAATTGTGGTGACCTGCTATTTAGCAGCACTAACGTTCGAGGTTTCTTTTCTCATTACATTCCATGAACTGTAAACCTACTTTTTTAGAGCGAAAAAGCCACATATAGCAGAAGATCCTGGGATAGATGATAAGAAGCCAGAAATGATTCTGGTGCTGTTTACCTGAGTTCCTTGTGATCTTGGGCAAGTCACTTAACCCTCCATTGCCTCAGGCACAAATGTAGATTATAAAACACCCACAGTACCTGAATGTAATTCACCTTGAACGTCTGAGAAAAGGCATGAGCTAAATCCAATTGCCTTTCCCATTCCCTGTCCCCTTTCCCTTAGGCAAGATGGTAGAAATGAGGAATTAAGGCAGAACAGAGGCTCAGCAAATATACAATAGTTGTGTACTAACTGTGAGTAAATGAGTAATTAGGTGCTAAGAGGGTGAGATTCACTTGTTCTATAGTAAACTTATTATTAGTTTGAAGTAACTCAGTTCATTGATAGGATATTGTTGTTGAACTATAACTTAATTTAAAGCATTAATTATAGACGTAAAGGAGGAAATTCTCTATTGAGCCACAAACATTGGCATGCCATCAACACGTGTAAGTCACCTATTCTTAAATGACTTACGCATGAGATGGGCACTTATGCGTGGAGTGTACGCTATTGCAATTCTGTGCATTACGGCAATGGCACATGGTTTTGGAGTGGACGAGCACAGGGACAGAGCTTGCGTGGATGCAAATTTACACTCATAAGTTATAGAATACTACAACATAGGTGCGTTTCCTACAAATCTATTCACTGGGATTTACACCAAATCTAGGGTTGCGCTTAGATTTGGCGTGCCTATCTTGCCACTTACGCTCCTATTCTATAGCATACATGTACACTTTACAGAATAGGTGGAAATACACTCATGACAATGTGTGTTGAACCTAGAGGTCCTTATAGAATTATCCTCCAGGAGATGAATTTTGTAAACTCCTACAGTGTTAACATGCATGTCCATGTGCATACTTGGGACCTACTTTATAAAATGAAGTGCACATATACTTATACAGAGGCATAAAGATGCAGTAGCCTAGTGGTTAGCTCAAATGCCTAGTACTCAGCAGATCAAGGGTTCCATTCCCACTAGCACTCCTTGTGACCTTGGGCAAGTCACTTTACCCTCCATTGCCAGGCCTTTTCTTCCAAGATAATCTACTTCTGGTGATACGTTGCCAAGAAAACCTAGAGGTAGCTGGGTTATTTATTTTATTTACATTCTCTTATATACTGTGCTATTCTGCATCAGTGTGGTTTACATGGAACAAACTGAAATTACATTGAACAGGGAATTATAACTTGGAGATAACTATTTTACAGGGAACATGGGCTATGGAGGGTTAAGTGGCTTGCCCAAGACCACAAGGAGCACCTGTGGGACTAGAAACCCCAGTCCTTCCGGCCCAAGGTTGCTGTCCTCTAGTGGGATTTGAACCCCTGACCTTCTGGCCTGAAGTACCTTGCCCCAACCACTAGGCCACTCCTCCACTCCTGGGTTGCCAGGAGATGGCAATTAAAGATGCACCTCAGTCTAGTCATGGCAGTTATAAATGCTCACACGTAGTTTGTTCAGAAACATACCAAAGCTCCACCCCTGTGCACACCCAACAAGGACATAATATAGGACTTATGGAATAATGACTGCCTAAAGCAAGTGCACATATAAGTCCTTTAGAGTGGAGGAGTAGCTTAGTGGTTAGGACCAGAAAGACCAGCACTCAGATCCCTCTGATACTCCTTGTGGCCTCCATTGCCGTGGGTACAAACTCCAGGTCTGATGTTCAGCGACCCTTGTAAAGCAATTAGCTGTCACTGCTGAACCTGAGAGCTCGATATTGAAGCATTAATTGCTTTTAATATTGGGCCCTTAGATTGTAAGCCCTCCAGGGACAGGGAAATACTTAGAGTACCTGATTTAACTTGCCGTGAAATAATACCGGAAAGGTGCGAGCGTTGAATACTGATAAATGGAGACGTGTGCACATAACTTTCCCCACATCTCCGTAAAGCTTTTCACTAAACCAGCCTAGCATATCAGTTTGCATCTGACAAGATGCACAACCTTTCTTCCTCCTTTACAGTTTCTTTTTTTTGGGGGGGGGGGAGGGGGAGGCGTTTGAGTAGTTCCTGTTTTATTTATTTTGCTTTTTTTTCCCCTGTTTCAGACAAAGCTGCTCCTCCAAGTGGAAAAGACGCTGTCTGTCGGGAGGGTGCAGCTGCATTTCAGAGGTACACTGTCGACACGTTATGAATTTACTTGCCTTTCCTAATGTGTGGAAACAGCAGACTTCTTTTGCTCTTTAATCGAAATTGATGTTATTCCTCCGCCAGTCGTACCCAAGGAACCGTTTTGTTCCATTTCCTTTCCTTTCAGGCAGCCCCTATTTATGTTTGGTTTTGGTTTGCTGCCACTAAGAATCATTGTCATTACCACCCGTGTATCAGGCCCAGCCAAATCTAGCAGCTGGGCCTTTAATGCCTGCCCTCACTAAGGTTTATTCCCTTGACAACATGGCTCTTCTTCGGAGCCACTTTCCTTCAGAGTTGAGGAGGCTGCTCTCTTTCAGGCTTTTTTTAAGCTGGAAAAAAGTTGAAGTTATAAATTACTGCATCAAATTAGTTATCATTTCGATGAGTGCCACTCCCCCAACCCAAGCAAGCAAAACTCATCCTCTGCCTTACACACCCATTGCATTTAAAATGGAGCACCTAGGTGGTCAAATAGGAACCCCTGACCCGTATATCCTGTTCCATTCTCCATACTTTGCTGCCAGTTTCCCCGATAAAAGGACAGAGTGAGAGATAATTAACAAAAAACATGGCCCCTGGACAATGAAACAACTGGCCTTGGCCAGCGAGAAATTTATCCTGGTTTTCTAGGTGAACTTTCTCCCATCAATCTTTCCTTTAACCTCCATGTTAGTGGAAGCAAAAGGAACACCCCCTCCCCTCCCCTGAGCAAATGCTTTCTTTAGACTGAAAACAAAAAAAGGGCTGGGAGAGCGGGGAGGTAAGATCTGGGTGGTATATAGTGCCGTTGCACAATGCCATCACTGTTTCGCTGGCGATGGCTTGTGTTTTACAACAGGGGAGGGGAGAGCATGAATAGGCCAATGATGTGAAACAATCCCATCAATTCAAGCCTACAAACCCATCTTCTGTTCCATGTGGAGTTGAACAAAAAGGGAAAATGCAGAGAGAAAGAATTAAAACCAAATGAGTTAACTTAAAAAAAAAATCTTTCATATATCGAGGCAACCCTTCTCTGAGATTCCTAGATGAACTCTGGATATTATCCTTAGGACTTAAAGATATTGACAAAGCTTAAGAGACTTGCGGAGAAAGGCTTGTGAATTCTTTGTCTGAAGGATAAAGTGCAATAGACCATAAGTGCTAAGATCTCTTGGGCTGCTCTGTCTGAAAACCCAAGCGGTGCTAAAAAATGATTGGTGGGGTGACTGGAAGTGGAGAGTGACCATGTGTGTCCACTTCAGGTCCGCTTAAGAGGCTATTATAGCTAGGGAAAATATTTGTGGTCTGAAGATGACTCTCTCCATTTTGTTAATGACTCATTTGGTGATGGTGATAATCGCACCGACTGCGCTCCTGTCAGTTTTATGCTGCTTTCCAATTCAAAGAAGCCCTGGAGCAAGCATCCTTGCCTTTTTTAACGGCTGTGAAGACAAATCACACTATGCTCACCTACTTGAGAGAAGAGAAAGGTGACTAGAAGAGCATCAGGCATAGAAAAGGGCTATTAATACAAAGCAAAACATAGAAAGAGCATCCTCTCAACACAATGCTGTGGTCGGGCTATAGTAGGTGTTGGAGTAAACATCCAATACCTTACCCACAGAAGACAAACCAGTAAATCTCGTCTTATGGGAGTAATTTTCGGACTGCTTATATTAGCGTGGATACTTTTTACCCACCGATTTTCTTTTAGTTTTCAAAGTAATGATGTCAGAAAAACTACCCGCACGTATTTACAGCTGCTAATTTGTACAAGTAGGGCCATATATTCAAAGGGCTTTATCCCGTTAACAGGACCTGCTGACTGGATAGATTCCACTGGGAAGGGCATTCAGTGGTGCCATCTGGACAGTACCACTGAGTATCCCCGCTAACTGCCGCGGCACTCTCTAGAGAGTGCCAGGGTGGGGAAAAGGTGGTCCAAGCACTTATCTGGTTAGCAACAATTTTCAGTCTGCTACCCAGATAAGTGCCCACATAAAGTTAGTTCATGTCAATAGCTGTCCTAGCTTTATGAGGTTTGGCTATCTGGACAGAGGCTGGATATCGCCACTATCCAGATAGATGTCCTGGTTAACGTTGAAACTGAATATTCAGCGTTGGAAGAAATCTGGATTCCAGCGCTGAATATCCGGGTTTATCTTTAAATGCTGCATCTGGTGCTTAGAAAGAGCCACCGACTGAGGAGTATGATTACTGACCTCATAGTTTCTCTGAAAAGTCCAAAGTATACAGGTAAGTGCAAGCTTCACGTCCAAGCCCGAGTCTCTTCCCACTGTGGGTAATGTTACCTGTGTAGCGGTGCTAAGTTTATCTGCGCAGAGGGTGGGTCATTTTCTAAAAGCTCATTTCAGAAGGTAAAACGCTGCTTTAGCGTGGAAATAGCTTAGAAAATGACTCTCCTGATGCCCAAACATATTCGGACCACTTTTCAACAGCAGTGGTAATCACATTTTTTAAAAATGCCATTTGTAGTGTTTAAAAAAATCTGTATATTGAGGGCTGCTATATGGATAGGCAGCAGTGCTGAATATACACAGAACACAATCATTATAAGTAGCCACTGGCAACGGTGACATTCAGCTATACGTAGCCATAAGTGGCTTTTTATTCCTTGGCTCCTCATCTTTGGAAGACGCTACACCAATACATCTATTATGAAACGTCTCTTAAGAAACTGAAATCGCTATTGCAAGCCTATTTCGTTTCTCAGGCTTTCCCTGATGGCTAGGCCCATTTCATTGTCTCTCAAGGCAGGGGGCTGGTCTCTAGTGCCGCATTTGTCTCCTATTTCTTTTTTTTCTCTTCTCTCACGGTTAGATTGAGAAAGATGTATTGGCTGCTTTCCTTTATTTCTTCTCTTCTTTTTTTACTACTAATTCTTACTTTCTTACTAGTTGATATTTTTAATCTGTAAACTGTCCTAATGCCCTGCGAAGGGTGGTAGAGCAAGTCGAAAAAAAACATAAATCTAAAAGGAGGTCATTTTAAAAGTCTCAGTTGTGATTTGGGCATCCAAAGACATATATGTGGACGTTGTCAGACGGCTGCCTGGGTGAGAATCTTCACACTCTTGGCAAGTGCATATTTCTATATGATTTGCAAGGTATTGTGGGCAATGTAGTTCATTCACACCAGACACAGCTGCTGACAATAATTTAGTTGTGCTCTTGGGTAAAGCCAATAAGATATTTATTTATGGGGTTATTTCTCCCAACACAGATATGCTTGGTAGCATATAAATTAGGTTACTTGCTTTCAGTGTTAACTTGGAAAAACAAAGTCAAAATCAGGAAAACAACAAATGAAAAGCCACAAAGCAAGAAACAAACTGTTCTTTTCAGGTTAATTTCTGATTACTTCCCACATAGATACAGAAGTGATTCTCTCCTAGCTCACAAGCAATTAGGTAAGGCTTAATTGCTAGCAGTTTTCCAGCTGAAACCCCTTAGCTGGCTTGCTTTCTACTGTGTGGGTCAAATCCTGCTTCAGGAGCTTTTCTGGGTAGATTAAAGAACAAATTTGTATTTCTTTGTGATGGTTGCTGTACTTTATAACAGAAAGTTACCAACGGAGTTTAGACAGAGAACAGTCCATATAAATAGGATCTTCATCTGCTATTATTCCCCCTTGTTCAACAAGCATGGGTTCAATATCATGGATTGGCACAGATGAATCTCTCAATGGAGCACTTTCAGGAGAATACTTGTTTCCCTGCTGTCTTTCAAGGTTATAGCTAGGGCATAGATCAGTGTTCATACCTGAGCTTCCATTGCTGTTAGAGTTCCTCTCTATATAGCCTGGCCAGTATGTAGTCCAGTTCTTATGTCCAGCCTTCCAATCCAGATCCCTGGACACTGGATCTCTCTTCACATAGCTTCTGGCACGAGTCTTAGGGTCCCTTCCACGTGCAGCCGTCTCCCTCACAGGTAGCCTCTGGTGATTCCTAGCTCTGCAGCACCATTCCTCTGGCTTTCCCCAGTCCAATGGTGTATGCTGGCCCTTGGAATACCTCCCAGTATACGTACTGCTTTGGACTCTTCTAGACCTCTCAAAGGCTTTTCTCTCCTCTTTCTTCCAGAGGGTTTCTTTTTCTCTCTGTCCGTCCGGTTTGGCTTCTGCTTCTGATGATCCTTCAGATGAAACTGATGATCCTTCTCTGGATATCCAAGGTGATCATGAAGATCCTGAGGAAGGTCATCTGTAGAATAAACTCTACTCTTATTCTGCTTAGATGAGTGCTCCTCCCTAACACAGCGCAGCTGTGCTGAATCAGGCCCTGCCCTTTGAGATGAGTGCTTAGGGATTACCTCATAGCCCTCCTGATTGAACACACGTTTCCCCACTTCAGCTCCTCTAATGGCTGTTGGAAACCTGGTGCATTCTGGGACTGGTAGTCTTTTATGGGAAAATTCTGTTTTCTTATTTCTACCAGAACTGACAGGTTGCTTGTTCAGAGTCACTTCACCTTTTCTATAGCTCCTTCCTGAGCTATGATAAGCTTCCTTATCACATACCCCCCTGCTTAAGTTATTACGGACTGGTGTCACTGGTGAAACTTCTTCTCTACAGTCCGTAATACGGGAAAGGGCATCCGCATTCTTGTGTAACGTCCCAGCACGATGTTCAACTTGAAAATCAAATGCCTGTAAGGCCATGTACCAGCGTGTCAACCTGGCATTGTGGTTCTTCATTTGCTGCAACCACTTAAGTGGGGCATGGTCCGTGACCAACTGGAACTTTCTCCCTGTAAGGTAAAACCTTAACGCCTCCACTGACCACTTGATAGCTAAACATTCTTTTTCTATTGTGGAATACTTTTGTTCAGCCGGTGACAACTTCCTGCTCAGGTACATCACAGGATGCTCCTCCCCTTCGTGACACTGGGATAGAACCGCTCCTAGCCCTACATCCGATGCATCCGTTTGAACCAGAAAGGGTTTCTTGAAGTCCACCCCTTTCAGTACCGGTCCTGTACACAATTTTCCTTTTAAGACTGAAAACGCTTTTTCAGCTTCAGGTGTCCACTTTAGCTGGTTTGGACAATTCTTCCGCAGCATATCCGTGAAAATTGCACTTTTCTCTGCGAATTGCGGTATAAACCTGCGGTAGTATCCAATAAGTCCTAAGAAACTTCTTAGTTGTTTCTTTGTTGTTGGAGGAGGAAAATTCCTGATGCTATCTACTTTACTCATTAGAGGTTTAATTTTTCCTCTTCCCACTAGGTGGCCCAGGTATTTTACCTCCCTATTTGCAAAGGCACACTTCTTCGGGTTTAAAGTGATTCCCGCTTGCTTCATGGAGCACAAGACTGCCCTGATCCTCTTTAGATGCTCTGCCCAGGTGTTACTATGGATTATGACATCATCCATATATGCAAAAGCATAATTTTGGTGGGGTCGAAGTACCTGATCCACTAACCTTTGGCAGGTAGCCGCTGCTCCATGCAGTCCGAAAGGCATCCTCTTGAACTGGAAAAGGCCAACGGGGGTGCTGAACGCAGTCTTCGGCTTCGACTCCCTGGTGAGAGGGATTTGCCAATATCCTTTTGTCATATCAAGGGTGGTTAAGTATTGAGCCTGTCCCAGCTGGTCCAACAGCTCTTTAATTCTTGGCATTGGATATGCATCAAAAACTGATATGGCGTTTACCTGCCGGAAGTCAATACAAAATCTTAAAGATCCATCAGGCTTCGGCACCAGGACTATGGGGCTATTCCAGGGACTCTTTGACTCCTCTATTACTCCCATGTCCAACATCTCCTGGACTTGTGCCACTACTTCCTGTCTTTTGGCTTCAGGCAAGCGGTATGGCCTTTGATGAACTAATTTCCCAGGTGGAGTTATTATTTCATGGGCAACCAAATGTGTCTCCCCAGGTATGGGTGTCAACACATCTGGGAATTCTTTAAGCAACTTCCTAATTTCTTCCTGTTGTACCACTGTCAGGTCCTCACCTATTTGGGGCTCTGATTTTTCTTTACAATCAGATACCTGGGGTCCCAAATCTTCCTCTTCATTCACCTCCCTCTCTCGGGCACAGGTGGCAGCTAGGCTTTTAACCCCTTTGACATCAGTAGAACCAAAGCCTTTGGTTCCACGTTCAGAATTCTCCAGGGATGTGACCTCCTCCACAGGTGGAAAACCCAGCCTCTCACAGATCAATTGGGCAATTCTGTCTCCTGTCTTCACGTGATAATCATTCTGTCCAAAATTAAATAACAGAACTTTAATATTGCCCCTGTAATCGGGATCAATTACTCCCGCACCCACATCGATGAAATATTTAAGGGCTAATCCGGACCTTGGGGCTACTCTCCCGTAGCATCCAATAGGTATTTCCACTTGGAGACCGGTGTCAACCAGGGCTCTCCCTTGGCTAGGTACAGTCACATTTTCTATGCTGCACAGGTCAAACCCAGCAGCTTGAGGGGTTGCCCGCTTAGGAGCTTGGGCCTTCTCTGTGACCCTATGGTACTTTAGGACGAATGTCTGCTTTGGGGTAGCTTGGTCTTCTGGACGCTTAACCATCTTTTTAGCTGGGGTCTGAGGACTTCCAAATAAAGGCCCGGGAGCTATTACCATTAAACCTTCTCCCTCCTTCTTTCCTAGTCCTTCCACTAGACCCTGCTTAAATCTTGGCCAGTCTCTTCCTAGAATCAAATCAAAGGGTAGCCTAGGCACCACTGCTAACAGGACTTCCTCTTGTTCCCCCAGGCACTTAACCTTTAGCCTATAGGTGGGATATGATGTTGCAGCACCATGAATGCATCTGATGTGAACTTGGCTTTCAGGGGTTCTAGGCACAAATCTTTCTTGGGCCTCTATCCTCTTCCAAAGCCTTTTTGACATCATACTCTGGTCTGCCCCAGAGTCTAACAAAGCATTTGTGGTAATTCCTTGCACATCAACCATCAAAAGAAATCCTTCTTTGGGCTGTTTTAAATCCACCCCCATTAAGCTAGTGTGTGTCTGGCATCTCTTTTCTAAATGTCCCCATTTTCCACACTTGAAACATTTCTTTCTATTCCACTGTGTCATCTGGTTTGATACAGTACATTCATTTTCAGAAACATTTTTAATTATTTTCTTTTCTGATACAGCACATCTAGCCTCAGCACCAATCTTCAGAGGGCCACCCATTCTATGGCAAGCCTGCATGGCTTCCAAGAATCTCTCTGCTAGCATGGTTGCCTCTCCAAGATTTTGGCAATTTTGCTGTATAAGGAAAGTGTGCAAATCTTTAGACACCCCAGACATAAATTGTTCAAGCATAACAATGTCTAATAACATTTCTACCGTCTTTTGCTCAGACTCCAACCATTTCACAGCTAAACCTCTGATTCTCTGACTCAGAGCCCTGGGTTTTTCACCCACTCTCAATGTAGTAGCTCTAAACATTCGCCTATACTCTGAAATAGACAACCCTAGGCGATCTCTAATAGCAGCCTTTACATCCTTATAATTCAAAGCCTGGGCTGCTGGCATTGCTCTGTAAGCTGCAAGCGCCTCTCCAGTTAATGAGGCTGCCAGCCTTACTGCCCACTGGGTCTCTGGCCATGCTAATGCCTGTGCCACTCTTTCAAAAGACTCTAGAAAATCATCAGCATTATCATCTGGAGTTAGCTTCCCAAAACTAAATGCCCCAATCCCTTGATTGAGTCCCACACTGTCCACATGTGGTGTACCAGTATTTACTGCTGGTCTTGCATCTGTTCCACTTTGGTTCTGCAGCTGAACTAGGGCTTGCACCAGATCAAGCACTGGCCTCTGCTGGTCCATTAAGGCTTTCATAGCAGTGTCCTGAGCCTGCTGTGCTAGCTCCTGCTGCCTGCTGAACTGGGATGCCATCCATTCAGCTAGTTCTCTTGGATCCATCTTGATCCCTGCAAGAAACAAAGAAAAAAAAAACCCCAAAGTGCACCACCTTCCAAACAGGTGTGTTTTTTTCTACTTTTTTTTTTTCAATTACCCTGTGCTTACTCCCATCCACCACTAGACATGCCCAGGTACTTATTACCTTGTCTCAGTGATGAATCCAGCTCTGCACAGGGTCTTTTCCTCCTGGGACAGCTTCCTGGAACAACCCCTTTTCCTCCAAAGTGTAGTTGAGGGAAAATCTTTTTTTTTCCAGCTTTAAACTTGAACTTTAGTTGTAATCCTCAGCAAGTAAATCCCCTTTTGTGCAAAAGCAATCCGAAAAACTACGCCATTTGTCAGACGGCTGCCTGGGTGAGAATCTTCACACTCTTGGCAAGTGCATATTTCTATATGATTTGCAAGGTATTGTGGGCAATGTAGTTCATTCACACCAGACACAGCTGCTGACAATAATTTAGTTGTGCTCTTGGGTAAAGCCAATAAGATATTTATTTATGGGGTTATTTCTCCCAACACAGATATGCTTGGTAGCACATAAATTAGGTTACTTGCTTTCAGTGTTAACTTGAAAAACAAAGTCAAAATAAGGAAAACAACAAATGAAAAGCCACAAAGCAGGAAACAAACTGTTCTTTTCAGGTTAATTTCTGATTACTTCCCACACAGATACAGAAGTGATTCTCTCCTAGCTCACAAGCAATTAGGTAAGGCTTAATTGCTAGCAGTTATCCAGCTGAAACCCCTTAGCTGGCTTGCTTTCTACTGTGTGGGTCAAATCCTGCTTCAGGAGCTTTTCTGGGTAGATTAAAGAACAAATTTGTATTTCTTTGTGATGGTTGCTGTACTTTATAACAGAAAGTTACCAACGGAGTTTAGACAGAGAACAGTCCATATAAATAGGATCTTCATCTGCTATTATTCCCCCTTGTTCAACAAGCATGGGTTCAATATCATGGATTGGCACAGATGAATCTCTCAATGGAGCACTTTCAGGAGAATACTTGTTTCCCTGCTGTCTTTCAAGGTTATAGCTAGGGCATAGATCAGTGTTCATACCTGAGCTTCCATTGCTGTTAGAGTTCCTCTCTATATAGCCTGGCCAGTATGTAGTCCAGTTCTTATGTCCAGCCTTCCAATCCAGATCCCTGGACACTGGATCTCTCTTCACATAGCTTCTGGCACGGGTCTTAGGGTCCCTTCCACGTGCAGCCGTCTCCCTCACAGGTAGCCTCTGGTGATTCCTAGCTCTGCAGCACCATTCCTCTGGCTTTCCCCAGTCCAATGGTGTATGCTGGCCCTTGGAATACCTCCCAGTATACGTACTGCTTTGGACTCTTCTAGACCTCTCAAAGGCTTTTCTCCTCTTTCTTCCAGAGGGTTTCTTTTTCTCTCTGTCCGTCCGGTTTGGCTTCTGCTTCTGATGATCCTTCAGATGAAACTGATGATCCTTCTCTGGATATCCAAGGTGATCATGAAGATCCTGAGGATGGTCATCTGTAGAATAAACTCTACTCTTATTCTGCTTAGATGAGTGCTCCTCCCTAACACAGCGCAGCTGTGCTGAATCAGGCCCTGCCCTTTGAGATGAGTGCTTAGGGATTACCTCATAGCCCTCCTGATTGAACACACGTTTCCCCACTTCAGCTCCTCTAATGGCTTTTGGAAACCTGGTGCATTTTGGGACTGGTAGTCTTTTATGGGAAAATTCTGTTTTCTTATTTCTACCAGAACTGACAGGTTGCTTGTTCAGGGTCACTTCACCTTTTCTATAGCTCCTTCCTGAGCTATGATAAGCTTCCTTATCACAACGTCCAAATCACGGAGACACCCCTGGAGCCATTTTACAAATGGCTTTTAAAGACATCCCCATCGGGAAAGTCCAAGTGGATAAGGGGTGTGGTGGAGGCGTGTCTGGGGAGGTGCAATGGACTTAGATGTCCCTGCTCGATTTCAGAAACATCGGGGATCTCTGCGGCCCTGTCCACGTTTAGACCTGCTCCAGGTACGAATAGGCATCAGGAAAGTGCTTTGTTTTGGAGAGTTACGCGACTAATCTAAGATCAAAAGGAGGAGCACTGGGATTTGAACCCTGATCACAACCCACTACTCTAACCGTTAGGCTATTAGACATCGCCAATCGGAAATACTATTCTGGGGGCATCTATGTAGACATCACCATAGACGTCCGTATCGGCCAACATATATATTTGTGAAATAATGCCTGAATTTGGATGTGCCTGAATTTTTCAGACGTTCTGACTTGGACGTTCTTTTTTAAAATGTGCCTTAAAACTAGTTAGGTGGTTTAATTTGGGACAGCTTTTTTGCAGACCTAAATTAAAACAATTAGCTAGAGGGATAGCAGCTGAATATTACAGCTCTATGCACAGCGAGCCGTTCTGCTCTCACTTTGCCCCAGCACTATGCAGCTAGTGCTGAGGCAGTTAGAGGATTTTTGCCGGATGGCATCATTGAAAATCCATGGATAGTGGATTTATACGGTTAGCAGTGGCTACTACCCATATAAGTCTATCTGAATATCATCAGACCTATTATTTTTAAACGTGTTCTTTGCCTGTAAATACATAGCAATTTTATTTTGATTTCTTCAACTGTTTTTATCCATGAAAGTATGAACAGAAGGAACTGCAAAATGAACTTTGAACTCTTTAAATCAATATTGGTAGGTTATACGTCTCAGGCTTTTTAGATTTTGTTGGGAGTGTCTTTTGAATAAACAGCTAATCATTTTTTTTTTATAATTTTTCATTTTTCTACATTATAAATCCATAGGTCGGGTAAACCTGGCTCAGGATTAGCTTTGCCTAACTCACACCCTCTTTCCCTACCAGATGAAGGCCCGCAAGGTGCTTTTAAGGAATTGCTCATCCTCGCGACTCACCCACCAAAGCAACATCTAGAGCTGGTATAGTATTTTGGGTATAATGGACATACGGGTGAGAGCCACCCTCCCATATAGGATAAAGGTAGATCAGCCCATTTCAGACATAGTGGTATTGTCAAACTCAAGGGTGAAGGGAAGGAATATGTAGAAGCTGATGAGAAAAACCCCCCACACACAAATAGGAACAGAAGTGGGAATCTTGAACGGTTTTCAGAAGACTATGTTTGTGAGGAACTAGCTAAACTAAATGTAGACAAAGCAATGGGACCGATGGGATACATCTGAGAATATTGAAAGAACTTGGGGACGTTCTACTAGCTCCGCTGACTGACCTTTTCAATGCTTCTTTGGAGTCGGAAGTGGTCCCAGAGGACTGGAGAAAGGCACATGTGGTCCCTTTACACAAACATGGAAGTAAGGACGAGGCTTAAAACTACAAGCTGGTTAGTCTAACGTCTGGTGAGTAAATGATTGGAAATGCTGCCAAAAGAGAGAATAGTGAGATTTCTGGAGTCCAGTGGATTGCAGGATCCGAGGCAGCATGGGTTTGCCAGAGGCAGGTCTTGTCAGACAAATCTGATTGATTTCTTTGACTGGGTGACCAGGGAGCTGGACCAAGGGAGAGCCCTAGATGTGGTGTACAGTACTTAGATTTCAGTAAAGCCTTTGACACTATTCCTCACAGATGACTTCTAAAGAAACTGAGCACCCAAGGGATGAACCCTAACGTGAATGACTGGGTTAGAAATTGGTCGAGTAGGAGGCGAGAAAGGGTACAGGTAAATGGAATTCACTCTGAGGAGAAGGAGTGGTGTGCCACAGGGATCTGCCATTGGTCCGATTCTTTTTAACATCTTTGTTAGTGATATTGCAAAAGGGCTGTCGGGTAAGGTTTGCCTCTTTGCGGATGATACCAAAATCTGCAATAGAATAGAAACCAGGAAGGAGTAGATAACATGAGGAGGGATCTAGCTAAACTTGAAGAATGGCCAGCTGAGATTTCATTTGGCAGCTGAGATTTAATGCTAAAAAATGTAGGGTCATGCATTTGGGCTGCAAAAATTCAAAGGAGCGGTACAGTGTAGGGGGCAAAGTACTTCTATCCATGAGAGAAGAGCAGGACCTTGGTTGTGATTGCTTCTGATGAAGTTAAAATTGCTAAGCAGGTAGAAAAGGCGATGATGAAAGCCAGAAGGATGCTTGGATGCACAGGGAGAGGAATGGCCAGCAGAATAAAGGAGGTGATTGTGCTTCTTTATAAGTCTCTAGTATGATCTCATTTGGAGTATTGTGTGCAATTCTGGAGACTGCACCTTCAAAAGGATATAAACTGGATGGAGTCGGTGCAGAGGATGGCTACTAATGGGATGGCTACTAAAATGGTTAGTGGTCTTCATTATAAAGCATATGGATGGGTAATAGTGCTTTTAACTGTAGCTGGATGGACAAGGCTTGCTAATAGCTTTCTGCTTTTGTCCCTCCCTTTGTGTAGCTTGTATTTGTATACACGGATACTGTACAAGGCCCTTGCTGCAAGATTGCACTGACTTAGTTCTTACACTCCTGCAGCTGTAACCGCTTCTGGTCTGATCAGTTTTACATAAAGTCTAGCAGTCTGGCCCGCAGTTCCCCCAGACCCTTCCGCAGATCCCGGTTTTGTCGGGTTTGCTGTGCTTTGCATTAGCCCAGGATTCTACCCCTTATGACTGCTTTCGCCGCTGCCCAATATGTCTCTGGGCTTACTTCCCTACCACCCTTGTCTGCCTCATACTTCAGCCAGTTTTCCCGCAAGAATATCCAGAACTCCGGGCTCTACGTCCAGACTGGGTTTAGCTGCCATATTCTACCACCAGGTTGATTCACCATAATACATACCTGGAATGCCGCATGCTCAAAAACCAGCTGTGGGTGAATCTCAGCCCCTGCCATTTTGGCATACATCCACTCAGATAACAGCAGGTAGTCAGTATGCTTATGGAGTTTGTGGGGCCCAGTGTGTAAATTCCCTATTGGTGGTGTGCAGTGTACGCCACCCATCTATAAATTTGAGTTTGGCACACATAAGGTTAATCCCTTGTGCTCTGCCCCTTTCATTCATCACCAATCTGGGCGGCTGGCAGTCTACTGAGGCATCAGCTACTACATTATAGTCTCCCCCCAGCACTAATTGGTATTCCGTCTGGTCCACTGATTTCACTGTTAACTCCAAAAAGAAAGCATGGTGGTAGGTGTTGGGGGCGTATATACTGCCCAGCACTACTTTTTTACCCTGGAGCATTCCCCATACCAGAACATAATGCCCCTCCGGATTCTGAACCATTTTATGCATTTCAAAGGTCACCTGCTTCCCCACTAGGACCGCCACCCCCCCCCCCCCACTGGTGAGAATTACAGTGGGCAAATAGGACTTCCTGTACCCATCCCTTCTTAAGCTTGAGGTGCTCTCTAGCCGAGAGGTGTGTCTCCTGTAAGAAGTTGATATCTGTACCTATATTCTGCAAATAGGTTAAGGTCCACTCCCATTTTATGGGGACGTGGAGTCCCCCAACATTCAAAACTGTAATCTTAACCTCAGCCATAGTCTTTTTGTGCATATGACCTCATTCCCATAAACGTGTAACTGTACTCCCCCAAGAAGCCTCCCAGCGTAGCCCCCACTAGGGTGAAAGAGACCGACCATGCTCACCATTGTCCCCTCTGCACCTCCAATGCAAGATATGTACCCCAGGTGAAAACCTCTCTCTCCCATCCCTCACCCTGTCTCTCCCCTTTCCCCCATCCCCATGTTGCCATAGCCCTTCCCTTCACAACCTTTGCCTTGCTGCACAGCCACTCTCGTCATCCACTCACCTGCAATTCCCACCACTCCTATGCAGCCATCCCACCACTCGCTCCCCTAATCTCGAAACAAGTTTGTTTTCCTGCATTTGGCATTGCATTGAATATTTCCACCTCCCATTATTGTACCGTCCCTGCAAACCCCATAGAAACATGACAAACTTATCACCCAACCCCTCCACCACAGCCAACATCCAAAAGCTTTAGAGTGCTGCAATGCGTCAACCCCAATGCCACCAAAAGTTCTACCAGTCTCTCTTGTCCAGCCTTTTGGCAAAGTGCCCACACGGCCCCCTCTAAGGTCTGAACAAGGAATGACATGCTATACTGCTCTCCACAGGTGCTCTGGTTTGTCTTTCACCACCATGTTCACCATCATTCAGTTCCCAGTTCATTGCGATCAGCCACAGTGGAGCGAAAGGGGTGTACCGGGAGGGAGGTGTGGGGTGGAAGAAACCAAGTCAAAAGCATCCAACCGCTCAATGCCAAGCCTCATCTGACTGGCAGAGCCCAAAGGAACTCACCGTCTGCTCCCCAAGCTGCCACAGTATTACTGCCCGCTCTGATCTCCCTCTGTGCCACAGCGGGCAAGGAACCTTCGCCCCTCCTCCACAGTGTGCAGGGTCACAGCAGTTCCTTCATGCGTGACTTTGTGTATGCGGGAAGAGGAGAGCAAATTTCAAGAAAGGGGTGTAGAGTTATGTGCAAATTGGCGTGAATTCCCTGTGCTTAGCCGCCACCTGGCTAGAGTAATCATTAAATAGTAAGATACGTTTGTTATTGTATTCCAAAGCTTTTTGTTTCCAGAATTCGTGCAGTAGGCGCTCTTTCTCCAACCAGATGATATAACAAGCAATAGCGGCACATGGCCGGTGGTATTTTTCATTTTTGGGGCCAATGTGGTGTGCTCTCTTGCAGCGCCGTGCTCTCTCCATCATCGGAAGGTTCAGCTGCTTGGGGAGCCACTCCTGGAAAAATTTATACAGGTCTACATCTGACATCATTTCCTCCAGTCCAACTACCCTTAAGTTGTTCTGATGCTCCCTATTCTCCTGATCTTCTAGGCACTCCAACAGGATGGTTTGTTCCTGGGCCAAGTGTTCAACATGAGATTTCGGCCACCTCATTGTTTCCTCTTGGGCCCCCATACGGGGCTCCATTTCCATAATTCTATGGGTCTGTGATTCGAAGTGCTCCCGGATGTCATCTATGGTAGGTTGCAATTTATTCAGCCTGTCCTCCAGTGCTGCAGTGACCATTCATGAAATCTCTGCTGCCTAGTCTCCCGCCTTTGGGGAATTGAGTTTCAAGGCCTCAGAAGTCATCTTGGGCTCTGCATGCTGTTGGTGATCCCGGTAGGTGTGCAACACCTTTTTGGGCATATCACTCGTTATCAACCATTTCGCTTGGCATCTGATGGGATAAGGTGGGTCCAACACCTCAGCAGCGCAGTTCTCGTTGTTTTCTTTGCTGATATTGATTTGTTTTTTTAAGTCAGGGAATGGGAGTTCCTCTCTCACACGTCCACCTTGCTGCAATGCATCACCAGAAGTCTGCCAGCATGTTTTACTGTCTATTCATCTGGGTACATTAGTACCTGCACTAAGCTTAATGTAGCAACCTGAATAGGCCTCTTAGTCACGGATTGTCACGTGAAGGCACATTTTAGATAGGACATGGAGATCGGAATTGAGACGTCCAGGTCAGGACATACTCAATTCTGACACTATTTTAGGAACAGTTCTTCTAAAATAAGAACATAAGATATGCCATACTGGGTCAGACCAAGGTTCATCAAGCTCAGTATCCTGTTTCCAACAGTGGCCAATCTAGGTCATATGTACTTAGCAGTTTACCCAAAAGACACAGGTTCCACAATGCTTGTACTGGGTCAAGCATTGATATCCTGGGTCCCTTCTTAATAATGGTTTATGGACCTTTCCTCCAGGAACTTGTCCAAACCTTTTTTAAACCCAGCTACACAAACAGCCTTTACTACATCTTCCGGTAACAAATTCCAGAGTTTGATTAAACGATGAGTGAAAAAATATTTTCTTTTATTAGTCTTAAATAGTTTACCCTGTAGCTTCATTGCATGTCCCCTAGTCTTTCTATATTCTGATAATGTAAACAATCAATCTACGTTTACCCGTTCCACTCCGTTCATCCATGTGCAATGGAAGGTGCCATTAAATATGGATTTAGATTTTGGGTTTGATTATTCACCTTTCCAAATCCAAGTTCAAGATTAGTTACATTTCAGATAGAGTAGGTTTTTCCCTGCCAGCAATGGCTTAGAAAGTAAGGATCGCATTTACTAATGTGTGCTCACATGTTTGCATACATTACTGCACATTGAGGCAAGTTAATGAGATCTAGGGCGCTTTTACTAAATTCCATTACGATTTTGCCCTTAGCATGAAAACTAATGTGTGCTAAGTACAAAGCCTTCATGGTAACTGTCAGGGGCGTGGATAGCAAGTTCCCAGTGGTTACCGCACCCAGTGGTGTACCTAACACGCAGTGCAATTAACGCAGGTGCACCTAATATCACCCACAGAGGTATTGCTAGGGGCACCTGCGCTAATTGCCACATTGAAAGCTAGCATGTGATATGTACCCCCTTCTAACTTCAATGTGCTCTCCATGCCTTCTCTCTACCCATACCCTGCCCCTTTGTGCGAGGGGCAATTACCTCGTGTTTTAGCAGCCGGTAGTTGTCCTGCCCACATGTTACCTGTCGCTGTGGGCCATTACTGCCCACTAAAAACACGTGTTAACCACTTAGCAACTTTCATGCTCATTACACAACACTGGTTACTAGTTACGCACTTAACTGAAATGAATGCATATTAGTGTGCATTAACATGTGTGAACATAAGGTAATAAATGAGATTTGTATCTGAGGCACAAACACGAAACGACTGGCCCAAGATCACAAGAAGCACCAGTGAGGTAAGGGGGATCTGAACCATGACGTCCTCGATGAGCAGTCTTCCGCTCGTACGCTCTGTGGCATACCCTGTGTGGCTGTTCAGTCTAAAGCTTCATCATCATTATAGTCAATTAGCAGTCACAACCATCCAATCATTAGTCAATCCACATACATATATTTTGCAAAAAAAACAACACCACCAAAAACCTTTTACAGTATGTTCCCAATGCTTTTCAAAGAGATCCTACCAGGTCCAGCATATAGAGCTGGATTCACCCAAAATTAGATCTTAGAAAACATTTACAACTGAAAGATACTGATGACATCTGAACTATAAAAATGCCAATATGTAAACTTTGGTTGTAATATGGTTTGTGGTTCAATAAAAATAAAAGTTAAAAAAAAAAAAGTCATTCTGCAGAGAGGCTGTGTATCATGGAAGCTTCATGTAAACCCATTTTATTCCGGTTTTAGGAGAGTCTCTGGAATGGAATACATTATTAGATTCATTTCAATATGGTTGCACCTCGTTATCCATTTTCCAATATGTGTCGTCCCGGGGGGGATATTGTGCACATCTGGATCAGGGACAGAAGAATCATACTGATAATACTCCGACTGTGATGTCAGCATGGAGGAAGGGTATAATGCCAAGAATGGACGCTCATAAGCTATCCCAGCCTGAACACATCTTTATCGACCATTTAAAATTCTTTTTTAGTGCATAATTCCACAGCAATCAATGAGAACTGCAGGCATGCTCATTAAGCAAACAAGTATGGAAATGGCTTATCTAAAAAGGAATCTCATGCACAGAAGAAAAATAATAAATACTGATGATAAATATTTGCAATAAAAATGCAGCGTTGTATATTTTATATACAGTGCCTTGTAAAGGGCTTTATATCCTTGTACATTGTCACACCTTATTGTCTAAATATACAACTCAAAATGCAATAGAATAAGAGTTTGTTTCACTGATCTACACAACATAATCTACACTTTTTTTTTTTTGGTTGTTAAATATTTGTTGCAGATATGAGATGGATCTTTGAAAAGACTAAAGAATACTAAAAGGATATCTATTTGTGCTTTATCGACTATAGCAAGGCTTTTGACTGTGTAAACAATGAGAAACTCTGGGCCACATTAAGAAGCATGGGTATACCAGAATACCTGATCGTTTTCTTGCACAATCTGTACATTGATCAAGAAGCAATAGTTTGAACGAAACAAGGAGAAACAGAATGGTTTAAAATAAGCAAAGGTATAAGACAAGGCTGCATACTTTCCCCCTACCTGTTCAATTTATATGCAGAACAAATCATCAGAGAAGCAGGATTGTATGAAGACAACAGAGGTGTGAAGATTGGTGGAAGACTCATCAACAACCTTCGCTATGCTGATACCACATTACTCAATCAAAAAGAGTCATTGAGCATACCTGTAATGGTCATTGATTTTTTTTTTGAGGTTTTCATTTGGGATTGATACCACATTACTGGCTGAAAGTAAAGATGATCTGAAACATTTGCTTCTCACAATGAAAGAACATAGTCTCAAAATGGGCCTGCATCTTAATGTAAAGAAGACAAAGATCATGACAACTGGCATAATCAACAGGTTCATCGTTGAAGGAGAAGAAATTGAAATCGTGAACAACTTTAACCTACTTGGATCAACTATCAATAAAGAAGCAACAAGCAGTCAAGAAACACTAGTCAACATTGAAATCGTTACTGACTTTAAAAGGCCCTAATCTGTAGTATCTTGGTGAGCTGAACACGAATATAACATTACAAAATTTTTATTGGCTCTCGTTTTGAAGATATTGCATGTAGTTCATTGTTGACGTTTCACCGTGTAAATTTATCCAGTAGGACATCAACATCATCCCAAATAAGCCTTGAATGATGTAATATTGCATCACATTGCATAATACCAGCATGCACACATGATCCAGAGTTGATTGCATCATTTTCTGCCAGACGGCAGCTGAAGCCACCTGACATCAGCAGTGTACTATACTCAGTCAGAAAGGTTGAGCATTTAAAATATTTCAGACTGTGTGCAAGACAGTTTAAGCTACTGTTACATGTAACTTTTATTAATTATATAATTTTAGCCATTTAGGTACAATACAGAACAGTAATGCCGCGAAAGTGCGTTAATACTGTTGACAATTTCTGCTACATTTGTGGGGAAGTGACATTTGCCAACCAGAAGAAAAGTATCACTTCTCAACCGAAGAAGGCATATCATCTTTACTTCGGTTGCAAGATTGGTGTCCAAGACAAGCCTTGGGCCCCGCATATATGCTGTGCTACATGTACAACACAGCTTTCACAGTGGTTGAATTGCAAAAGACCATCAATGCTGTTTGCAGTCCCCATGGTGTGGAGAGAGAGCCAAGCAACCACATAAATGACTGTTACTTCTGCTTGGTTCCTCCTCTTTCCAGCGGAATAACGAAGCAAAAGAAGTTGAGCATAGTCTACCCAAACATTCCATCTGCATTGAGACCAGTTCCACATGGTGAGGGACTTCCTATTCCAGAACCTCCATCAGAATATTCTCTTGATTCATCTGATGAGGACAAGGGTGAGCTGACCTGTTCTTCTCCTGGTCCGTCAGCATGCAGTGACCCAGATTTTCACTGGGATGCATTATAAACTTCACACAGAATAACACAGGAAGAACTAAATGACATGGTTCGTGATTTGGACTTATCCAAGAACAAGGCAGAATTGCTAGGATCAAGACTCCAATAATGGAATCTTCTAGAAGATGTCAACATTACTTCATATCGAAAGCACCACCAGCAGTTGGAGCCTTTCTTCAGAAAGGAAATTAATCTGGTATTCTGTTCCAATATTGAAAGCCTCATTAATGCCTTAAAAATCACTCATGACCCACAAGACTAGAGACTATTTATAGACTCTTTGAAACCGAGTCTGAAGGCTGTGCTTTTGAACAATGGAAACCATCTTCCATCTATTCCAGTAGCGCATGCCGTCCACATGAAAGAGACATATGATAACTTAAAGCATCTACTGATTTCCATTAATTATAACAAGTACAGCTGGCACCTCTGTGGTGACTTGAAGGTAGTTGCCCTTTTAATGGGACTGCAGCAAGGATATATAAAATACATGTGTTTCTTATGTGAGTGGGATAGCCGAGCAAGGGATTGGCACTACTTGCGGAAAGAATGGAATCGTGGACAAAATTTAACAGTTGGAGAGAAGAATATCCAGCACCCAGCTCTGGTTGAGGCTCACAAAATCCTGCTACCACCCCTTTCCATCAAACTAGATTTGATGAAAAACTTTGTGAAAGCCATGGACCGCACTTCGCCAGCTTTCCGATACCTGCATGAAAAATTCCCTCAACTCAGCGAAGCAAAGATTAAAGAGGGAGTTTTTGTGGGTCCTCAGATTCGAGAGCTCTTCAAAGATGACCAGTTCAACAACTTGCTGCAGGGTGATGCGAAACAAGCATGGAATGCTGTTCGCCTAGTGTCAACAAACTTTCTCGGGAATGTTAGGGCAGAAAACTACAAGGAACTAGTAGAAGACATGCTGATGTAGTATCAGAAACTTGGCTGCAATATCTCTCTAAAGATCCATTTCCTTGATTCCCATCTCGATTTCCTGACAACTGTGGTATGGTTAGTGATGGACAGGGCAAACATTTTCACCAGGATATCACAATGATTGAGCAAAGATACCAGGGAAAATGGTCCACTACAATGCTGGCTGACTACTGCTGGACACTCCCCAGAGAAGCTCCCGAACAGCTGTACAAGAGACAGACGAAAAAATCCAAGTAGTCGTCTATGACTTGGTTTTTTAAAGGTATTAACTGAAAGCCTATTATATTTATTATTGACATGCATTTCGTGATGTAAACATGAATTCTTGTAGATTACAAAAAAACTAGAGCCAACTTTGCAATTTCACTTCGTGTTCAGCATATAAAAATTGATAAGAAGAAGACTTCCGGTGGGGCTATGAGCTGATCGGACGTGTGGCGATCGGCTCCGGACACCTACCCCGAGAAACCGGCAACATTTCATTTCTTACCTCAGTGGAATTCCCGTAATCCCCAGCCTCAGTGAATTGACGAAGTGCTGGAGAGGTCACACAATCCTTGGCGATATCGGGGACGGTCTGATGGCCACCAAACAACTCCGGAGAGAGAAGCCACGAGCTCCCGAGGGAAAGATGGCGGAGAGCACGCCAAAAAGCCCGCCAGCAGCCGACAACCAGGGTCTGGTGACAGATGTTAGTGCTGCAGTGGTGAAGGCATTAGACAGCCGTTTCTCAGAGTTGGCAGATCAAATGCAAACGGTCAGCCAGGCCATCACCGAATTCACAGGGCGTATGGAGCACATGGAGTCCCGCATCTCCGATGTTGAGGACACCCAGCAGACCTTTCAGACGAAGGTGGAGGCCTTAGAGCTGCTTGTAAAGCAACAAGGCGAGAAGCTGGAGGACCTGGAGAACCGCGGTAGGCGTAAAAACCTCCGGTTCATAGGGATCGCTGAATCCGTAGCTGACAGTGCCCTCCCCAAGTTCCTACTTACCTGGATAGAGACACTCTCCAACGGCAGGATGGACGGCCCCATTCACCTGGAACGAGTGCACAGACTGGGCCCTAAGCGGGAGCAGGCACGGAGGCCACGTGCTGTGATCGCCCGCTTCTTGGATTTTCGTCAGAAAGAAGAAGTTTTAAAGCTGGCCCGAAACCATAAGAGGCAACCTACAGATCCGGCTCAGATCCTAGTTTTCCAGGACTACTCAGTCCTGGTGAGCCAACAAAGGAAAGCCTATTCTGCCATATGCACGCAATTATTGAACAAAGGGGTGCGATTTGCGCTGTTGTACCCCGCCCGACTTCGCGTGGAGCATCAGGGACGGACCCGCTTTCTACAGACCCCGGCGGAGGCTCAGACTTTCCTAGATGGTTTGCTTAACGTACCGGATTCTCCCCCGCGAGGGTAGATGGATTATCTGCAGCTGAAGAGAGCTATAGAAGAGCCAGGGTACTGTTTGCCAATTGCCTGAACTCGGCGGGCCCCCTGGGACGCGCTGGGGCAGACCGGGGTTCTTCTCGGCCTACAAAATCTAAACCAGCCCTTTGTTGTTTCAGCTCCTGTATAAGAACAAGGTGGCACGCTAGGGCGTGTGAGGTATCTGATTCGGGGGATACAGTGTTGCTCTGCTAGCAGTGTAAAATTTGCAACTATGTCTTCAGTTTGTATCAGCCTCTGAATTAGTAATACAATAGAAAGGGAAGGCAACTGTATCTGTTTAAAGTTACCAGAGTGCTTGTATTTTGCAGTTTTCTTTTCCACATGGAGATCTCGGAAGCCTTTCTCCCTCCCTTGGACAAGAAAAACCTTCAATTTATGTTTTATCTTTTATTTTATCTATACAGTCTCTATTTTAAGAAGTTCGGCATCAGTTGGGGAGGGTGCCATATGGTAAATACGTATTTGTAAAAGCTGCATCCCTAATTTTTCAAAGACTTACAGGTCCCAAACTGTATTTGATCACTGTCTCACTCAGAGTGAATATGATGTAACAGACTGTTCCATTTACTCCTTTGGTTTGGGGAGGACTCAGAACCATTGGATACTCCTAGGGCCAGTGCCTCCCACCTTGGGCCGTGGTGAGCAGTTTAACATCCAGCGGAGCGTAGATATCCTATACATTTCCCGGGGTTGAGGTTGGGGGGGGGGGGGGGGGGGTTAGAGTCCACACTCCTTCACCCCCGAGACCGCTGTCTCCCGGGAGGGGGGCGGCTCCGTGCGATGGTTGGCGGCTAGCGCTGCACTGGGGAGTAAACTACTCGGTCCTTATTTTTGATTGCGGGACCTTAGGGCTAGTTGGAAAGTGGTCTCAGTGTGCGGCCCGATAACGCTATCACGCTGAATGCTTGTAGATCCTTTCCAACTCCCTACCGTGAACCAGCAGGCGCAGTCACGACTTACCAGCTGGGGAGCGCGGGGGAAGAGGGCTTTAGGCTAAGGAATTGAAAGGTAGCTGAAAGAGGGTGTACCATGGAGAGGGGTAGGTTCCAATGCCACAGGAAGCACGTCCCGCCTTCAAGGGGGACTGAGTGCGATGGGAGTGGGGGGGGGGGGCAGAAGGGATATCTGGGGGAATTTTGGGGGGGGGGAAGGGAGGGATGGGGGGGGGGAGGGGTCAGCTCGCACTTCGTATTATACTTGTTGGCAGAATCAGGATCGGTATTTTCATGATGGGAGGGGGTTCCAGGCTGGGAGAGCCCCCTCCACGAAACTGGAGATGAATCCTTGGACGCGACTGGGCATTCCCCCGCTCCTTTGAAGATAATTACATGGAATATCTGTGGGATGGGCAGCCCCATTAAGAGATACAAAGTACTACATGCTTTGGCAAGGCATAAATGTGACATCACCCTCCTTCAGGAAACCCACCAGACGGCAGAGGAGCATAACAAATTGCGAAGAGATTGGGTGGGGCAATTGTGGGGCTCACCTGCAATGGGCAAGAAGGGGGGGTGGTCATTCTGATCCACAAACGAGTGCGCTTTACGGCGGACAATGTTATAATCGATACCAGTGGGAGATTTGTTTTGCTGCACGGATCCCTAGAGGGGCGACCAGTGATAATTGGGAGCTTATATGGCCCCAACTCACTCGACCCCCATTTCTATGGTGATTTGGCATGCAAAGTGGAGCAGCTTCCAGACTGCCCCTTACTTCTGGGAGGGGATTTTAATGGGGTTCTGGATATCGCTTTGGACACTTCCCGGGGAGGAGAAGCGCGGGAACGAGGCCCGACGACCCGTATGCTACAGCGCTTTAGGGGGCGGCTGGGCTTGGTCGATCCATGGCGGCTGCTACACCCCTCCGAGAGGGACTATACCCATCAGTCCCGAGCGCATGGTACCTTTGCTCGTCTTGATTATTTTCTGCTCTCCAGTGGCTCGTTCGCCCAAACGGAGGAGGTTCAAATAGGCCCATTGGAGGTCTCCGACCATGCGTTGGTATGGATTGATTTGCACTGGGGAAGGGATTCAGCTCGGTCGCGGGTTTGGCGTTTTCCCCTTGAGCTCTATCACGATGTGCAATTCCGCCAGTTTCTGAGGCAACGCTGGAGAGAATTTGAGACAGACCACCAATGTCATAACGAGGATCCGGAATTAGTTTGGGAGACGGCCAAGGTGGTGTTGCGGGGCGATATTATGGGCTTTGCAGCCCGGAAGAGACGCCTCCTAGCGGAACACATTATTCGCCTTGAAAAACAGGTCACCAAACTGCGCCGCCTGACGGCGCGCAACCCGACAATAGCTAACAAGCAGCAACTCTGGGAGACTCAAGTGGGCTTAAACGAGTTGCTACACCAGAAAGCTAAGAAATCGATCTTATTCTATCGCCATCAACTATTCTGCCATGGGGACAAACCAGGGAAATTATTAGCCCGTTGCTTGAGAGGCTCGAGGGGTTCGACGCTAGTAGCAGCATTACAGGAGGAACAGGGAAATCTCCAAAAGGATAGCGTGGCGATTGCCCGAATTTTCCGCACTTATTTCCAATCACTATATTCGGCGGAGCCCGCCGACCCTGTGGAAATACAGGACTATCTGTGGCGGTTAGATTTACCCCACCTTAACGAGGAACAGCGGGCGTTTTTGGAACAGCCCATAACTCCACAGGAGTTACAAACCGAAATTGCCAGAGCTAAGTGTTATAAATCACCGGGCCCAGACGGCTTGGGGGCCGAATTTTATAAAATCCTTAGCGAATGTATAACCCCGACTTTAGTAGGGGTTTTCGGCCGGCGCACAGAGCAGGGGTATTTCCGGTGGGGGGACAATCATGCTCATATTGTCCTGATCCACAAACCAGGAAAAGACCCAGTACAGGCGTCCTCCTATCGGCCCATCTCGCTTCTTAACTTCGATTTAAAATTGTTTGCAAAAACCCTGGCGACGCGCCTGGTGGGTTTACTAGACTCTTTGATACATGAATCACAGGTGGGCTTTGTCCAAGGGCGGAGTGTGGTCCGCAACATGCGCAAGATACTAGCTTCCCTGGAGTGGGTACACGACCGGCGCTTGCAGTCCCTCCTTATCAGCTTCGACGCGGAAAAGGCGTTTGATAGAGTCAACTGGCAGTACCTGCGCCACGTGCTACCGCAATATGGACTAGGGTCCCTCTTTTGCAGGATGGTGGAAAGTTTGTATGCCACACCCACAGCTGCAGTGCTCTGCAACGGGGTTCTCTCGGAGGCCTTTCCTCTCCAACGGGGTACCCGGCAGGGATGCCCTCTCTCCCCTTTGTTATTTGTTCTAACTTTGGACCCCCTCATCCGGACCATTGAGGCCTCCCGGGAGATACAAGGAATTTCCATAGGCCAGCACGTGTTTAAGCTGTCAGCCTTTGCCGATGATCTTTTGGTTCACTTATCTTCCCCTACTCGATCGTTACCGTCCCTGCTAGCGGAAATGGCGAACTTTGGCCATTTTTCGGGGCTGCGCATCAATACCGATAAGTCTGAGGCCTTGGATGTGCTGGGTCGGAGTCGAGAAGGGTGGGTGGGTCCATTTCCATTGAAATGGGCGGAAAACAACTTTATCTATCTAGGAATAGTGTTGCCTCGACACCCCCAGGACTTATATAAGAGCAATTTGGAGCGGATATTGCAACGCGTACAAACGCAGCTGCGGGCTTGGCAGTCTCTCCCGCTCTCTTTGTCCGGTAGGGTGGCGGCGGTCAAGATGGTGATACTACCGAGAATTTTGTATTGGATGCAGACGCTCCCGGTCTGGTTGTTGCGGCGCGACCTGCGGCGCTTAGAAGCGGCGATCCGATCCTTTTTATGGAGAGGAGCCCGGGCGCGTATCCCACTGCATCGGCTGGTGGGGCAATGGCGGGAAGGGGGGATGGGCCTACCCGACCTGGGGATTTATGCTCTGGCCTGTCAGGCTAGACACCTGGGGGACTGGTTGGGAGGAACTGACACATACACGCCTAGAGCGGTAGAAGAGGGGCTTGTGGCCCCCTTGACGCTGCTAGGGGTTCTGCATGGAACGGATCGTGACTTCCCGAGCACGGTCGCAAATAGTGCGCTGATCAGTTCGGTCAAACGTACATGGCAAGAACTCAATAACTATTGGGGGACATCTTGGAGGGCCTCATGTTGGCTGCCCCTGCAAGGAAACCTTACCTTTACCCCGGGTACCGAGTCGGCGACATTTCGTGACTGGAGTAACCGAGGTATAACGAATGTGGGGCACTTGGTCGATCCCTATGGGAAGTGTAAGTCCTTCTTATCCTTATGCAGAGAGTATGGCCTGCCCTCAAAACACTGTTTTGCCTATATACAAGTCTCCCACTACATCTCTTCCCAACCCAGAGAGGCGTTGATGATTGAGCGCTCGGCGCAGATTTTGGACTTTTTTAACCTCGGAGACGACGGGCCCCTATCGATTTCAAAGTTGAAACTGCGGTTGGACTACTTTCGTCCTCGCCCTGATTATCGGAAAGTGGAAGAGGCGTGGGAAGTAGAGTTGGGCAGAGCGGTGTCCCCGGGGACAGTTAGTAAAGCCCTTAAGCGTATAGTGGACATTACCCATGGAGCGCGCTGGAGGGAGATACAATTTAAGTGCGTGACCCGTACCTACTTTTCCCCTAGGAGGGCACTGCGTAGTCATTTAACGGAGGACGGCCGCTGCCCTCGCTGTCTGGAACCTCTGGCGAATCTGTTGCACATGTGGTGGGGCTGTAGACATCTTACGGCGTATTGGGCTAGCATTTGTTCCTTTATCAGCCGGCTACTGCAGCGCCGCCTGAGATGGTCTGCCTCCTTCGTGGTTTTGGATCAGCTTGACCTCCCCCACCCTGCGAAGAAAGGGGAATGTTTATTGATGCGCAAGGCCTGTCTGGTGGGGAAGGGTTCTATCCTTCGATACTGGAGGGAACAAAAAGCACCTACTTTTGGGGAGTGGCGCAACTGCTTCCACCAATTAATGCTAATGGAAAAATGGGGAGCACGGGGGAATGCCAGGCGCTGGACGAGATTTTTACAGGTATGGGAACCCTATATCCACACTCTTGGAGCCCGATGCCGTAACGAAATTCTGTGTGTGGGGCGTTAAAGGGGCACCCGCTAAGGAGGGGTGGGATAGGTTGTGGAGAGGGGAACTGATAAGATGATCCAACAGATCCGCTGTGTGGCTGACGGGGAGAGGGAGGGATGGGGGGGAGGGGGGGGGAGGAGGGAGGGGGGAAGGTATAATTATTATAACCCACCTGTATTTAAGTTGGTTTCCAAGTGGGGATCAGAGTACACCCCACTTGGAATCAGGACTGTCTCGTTGTGTGATGGTCTTGTTGTATGATGCTTGTTTATGTTGTTTGGTGGTTTACAAAATAAAGTTATATAAAAAAAAAAAAAAAAAATTGATAAGAAATGACTATTTTTATTTTAGTAACATGACTTTTGTAAAAATTTGTTGACCAGTGAAATCAGATGACGCATTGCTCTTGGCAGAATGGCTATGAAAGACCTAGATAAGATTCTCAAGAGCAGAGATGTCTCTCTCCATACAAAGATTCAACTTGTTCAAGCCATGGTATTTTCAATAACATCATATGGATGTGAAAGCTGGACAGTGAAAAAGATAGACAAGAAGAAAATGCCTTTGAATTATGGTGCTGGCGGCGAATACTGTGTATACCATGGACTGCCCGAAGAACAAACCAATCAGTACTAGAGGAGATCAAATCTAAGCTTTCTTTAGAAGCTCAGATGACAAGACTTCGACTTTCATACTTTGGACACATCATGCGAAGAGAGAGATCATTAGAGAAAGACATCATGCTTGGCAAGATAGAAGGTCAACGCAAAAGAGGAAGGCCAGCAATGAGATGGATCGATACAATAACAGCAACTACGGTACCAGTCTGTCAACAATGAGCCGCCTGACTGAAGACCGAACACAATTTAGGATAGCTATCCAGAGGGTCACCAAGAGTCAACTCCGACTCGACGGCACTTAACAACAAATATTTGTATTGAGCCACAATCTTTGAACCTGTACAGAAATAAATCAGTAATAACAAAGCATTCATTAACCAGTGTTATATTGTTTCAATGTAAACCGCACTGATGACAAATAGCGCGGTATATAAGAAATTTTAAATAAATAAATAAATAAATTAATTAACCGCGTGTATTGGTTACTTGTCATCAGTCTGAATACAGTCAAACCTCGGTTTTCATTTGCCCCGGTTTTCATACGCTTCGGTTTTCAACGTCTTTTCTGACTGAGATTTTGTCCTGGTTTTCATGCATTGCTTCGGTTTTCAACGTCTTTTGACTGAGATTTTGTCCCGGTAGCAGGGAAGAAAAGCTGTCAACGTAAGCAGGAGATGTTGCATGAATGTGGGAGGCAGTTCTTTCTCTTGCAGGGTACGTCTGAAGCTATATCATTAAGATTTTCTGCCATTCTGAAGCATTGAGCAGATAATGTAAAGGTATTTTAATGGACTGAATTCAATGTGATTCCGAAGAGAGCTGGGCACAGCAGCTTGTCAGGGGTGGCTAAGGCCAGATGTTAACATACTGTACTGTACAGTACTGTACTTAGCTTGCTTTCAGTGATGTTAAATGTTCATTTATCCATTTCATTAGTCATTTATATTTATTTCTCATTGTTTTCTGTATGTAAAAATATAGTTATTCTCTATAAAATGTATTTTTTGTGAATATTTTTGGGTGTCTGGAACGGATTAATTGGATTTACATTATTTCTTATGGGAAATATTGCTTCAGTTGTCTGATACAGTTCATCAAAGGAGAACTATTTATCCATATGAAGACCAGATTTGTTTAAAGTTGAATTTTTCTCTCTCAAGGAATAGATTTATGGCTTATTAAAACTTTTGATATACCGCCTCTCAGTCACGTCAAAGTGGTGTACAATGAAAACACTATTTAAAAAAGGAGAAAGGAATACCATAAAACTGACAGGAAAGCATAAGAGAAGGAAAAGTGGGGAGAACTTTTCCATGACATAAATATCTGAAATTTTGTGTAACCGTTCCAGTCTGGAAGTGGGTGATGCATCCTTCCAGTGTTTCACCAGAGTACATCAAGTAATCAATAATAAACACTGAATAAGCTTGACAGTATACTTAGAGGAACTTTGGGGCCCATCACCCCAAATAAAAAAAAGATATTGCAGTAGGAGAGTGACCCCCCAATGATTGTTCTAATTGTCTTCTCAGTATAACTGTATAATCTCAGTCCTCCCAGTATAACTGTATAATCAGGCATCCCCAACACATATGATCAAAGTCTTCAATTAGACCACATCCTTGCCAACAAAGAGAGCATCCTACGTATGGATTCTCGCAGCAGGAAGATATAGTCTCATCAAAATCTTCATTTGTAGCACTACTAAATTCAAGAAAATAGAAGTCTTGTATGTATACTCATGAGTTTTCTCCCAAAACCCATCCCTTGTATCTCCTAATATATTATCCCATATTTCTGATAGGGAAGTGGAAGGAGTGGGTATGAGTGCCAAACATCTAAATAGAACTGTATAATCATGAGATAAGACGTTTTGAGCTCTTCTCCTGCTATAGAACTTCCACAAACCTCAGTGGCTGACCCTTAGAATTGACTTGGTACTCTAGTCTACTGGCAAAATATCTTAACTGAAAATATTAAATGCCTGCCAAATATTTCTTCAAACCTTGCTTTAGGGCTTCCTGTTTGGCTACAGTGGAGAGTAGACCTGTGTGAGTGAACTCCCCAGGTCCGCACACAATTTGGGGTATTTTGCCAACTCTCCTGGTTGATTTTCCCCCTGTTCAACTCACTATGCTGAAATCTGTCAAACTGAAGATGGCTAAGGCCATCAGGGACTTCTATACTGCCAAAGCCCGCTCAGTCAGCATGACAAAGGGTGGAGGGCAGGCCCCGGCGTCTCCCGCCTCTTCGACAGCAAGAGGAGGTGAGGATGGCAAAAGACCGCAGCAGCTGACCTCATAACCATTCTGTAAGATCTGGGACTCCAAAAAGGAGATTGTGGACAAAGTCCTGTCCAAAACTGAAGAAAGGTTTGTGGCAGTGGGCCTCTGCCTGGATGAGGTCGAGGCCCGCATCAATCAGACCGAAGATGCCCAAACTCACCTGCAAGGGGTTGGTCTGCACGTTACAACAAGTGGTTTGGCTTCATTCAAAGGTTGAAGACCATGAAAATAGAGAGCGACATTCCAACGTGACGATCTTTGGTATCTCTGAAGGTGCAGAGGGTAGGATGCAATATCCTTTGTGCGTGGTCTGTTTGAGGCCTGCTTTCCAGGATGCTCTTCTGCAAGGCCTTATGAAATAGAGAGGGCCCAATGGGAGCTGCGTGCATGCCCAGACTACAGCGTGGCCGAGGGCTTTTATTGTGAAGCTACTGAGGTTTCAGGATCTTGAATTTATCATATGTGAAGCTCGGAAGGCTGACTTTGTGCAATATTGAGAATGGAAGGTTTTTATTTTTCCTGACCTAGAGGCAGAAACCATCAAGTGGAGGAAAGAGCTGCTAAAAGTAAGAGATTCCTTGTCTTAAAGAGGTATCCAGGTAATGGTTTGGTATCTATAGCCTGTCTCAACATGGTGGTGAACGGGGTACACAAGTTTTTTTCAAATGCTAGAGGCACTAGAGAAATATCTGAAAATATCAGGGCTAGGAGTGGAGGTAGACTAGTTGATAGGGTACTGCAATCCGTGGTCGGTTGAGTCAGACAGGCACATCGGTAAGCAGGTACAAAAGTCGCTGGGCTGTGATGGCAGGAATGGGAGTAGTGAGGGATCCTTGGGGGAGCTCGAAAGCCAAGTTGTCTTCCGAAGTCTCTGGATAGTGGACACGGTGAGGGATCTGGGCCAGTGGCAGAACAGTTCCGTGGATGGGCCCTTTACACAACAGTGGTTCTTGAGGACATAATGCATGGCAAAGTGTTGAGTATGGGACTATTTGGACAGTTTACTATTGACTCTGGTGGGAGTCACCGGGGGAGGTTGGTGATCCCAGGGGCACCCTCCCCCCATCCTTCCCATATGAGGTTGTTTGTTGAGGGGTATTGAGATGCTTGAAATATAGGGGATGCAGGAGGACTGGGTGGGTGTGCGGACCGGGTTATCGGGGGTGGATGGTATTGTGATGGTCAGTGGAAGTTGGTAAATATAAAATGTGTGGAGAGGTCCCTTCGTCCTTATCTTTCCTCTAGTTCTCTCACTACTTTAGTCCTCTCCCTTGTAATTTCTCGCCTTGATTACTGTAATTCCATCTTTGCTGGTCTCCCCTCTTCTCAGATACGCCGTCTCCAACTTATTCAAAATACCGCCACCCGCCTAGTTACTTTCTCCTCTCCCCGTAAGCACATCACCCCTTGTCTCCTTTCCCTCCATTGGCTCCCTATTCGATACCGCTTTATCTTCAAATACCTCATTATCATTCATAAAACCCTCCACTCCGGTATCCCTCAGTATCTCTCCGATCTAATTTTTCACCAGCCTGTTCCTCGCCTTCTTCGTTCCTCCCATGGTAACCATCTCTTTCTCCCTTCCCCTTCTCAAGCGCACCTCGAACTTACTCGCCACTCCGCTTTCTTCTTCCTTGCTCCTGCCCTGTGGAATTCCCTCCCCCTCCCCCTCCGTACTGAGCCCTCTTTTCCACAATTCAAGTCCCTCCCTAAAACACACCTCTTTGCACAAGCTTTTGATCTTCCAGTTTCTCTTTGATACTATTGGCTCCCTCATTCATACTTACTGCTCCCAGTACCCTCTAATATTTCATCACCATTCATAGAACCCTTCACTTCAGTACCCTTTATCCTCGTTTACCCCCCTCAGTCCCCTCTCTCTTGTTGTAAGTTTCTATTTGTGTCGCTCTGCCCTTTTTACTCTCTTTCTCCTCTTCTCCTTTTTCTTTTCTTTCCTGTCATACCATGGCGTTCTTTTCTATCTTTCTTCCCTGCAGCCCATTTATTGTACCTTTGATGCCTTATGGTTTAGGCGGTTTATCAAGAAACCGAATAAAGATAAAGATAAAGATGGCTTGAGGGTTAGGATTGGAGTGGGCTTGTTATTTCACATGGTTTGGTTTGCTATTCATGTTCTAATTATATGTTCATTGGTGTTGGTCTGCTGTGAATGCAAGGGAGAGGGAGTGAATGCATGGACAGTATGCTAGAGGAATGAGTGGGTATAAGATCACATCACTAAATGTCCAGGGGATCCACAGCCCCATCAAAAGAAAGGTATTTGACAATTGCTGAGTAGGCTATCTCCAAGTGAAACAAACCATTAATCAGTGAAAAAACCTGGATATACACAAAGCCCGTGTTCAAAAAGAATTTACAGCAAAAAATTAAATTTTTTGTCGGAGAGGCCAACCAAGCAGAAGGAAGCACACCTTGTGCCGTTGTGGCCCGTCCATTTTATTAGATAAGACGTGAGTCCTTAATTTTCTTTAAAAGCAATTGAATGTGTTACTTAGCTGAAACAATAGCAGAAAGGCTGTAAGTTGAAGTAGCGGTAGGACGACGTGACACGTTTCGGGGGCCCATAGATGCGGCAATTTCCACTTTTCAGGAGTTGGTTCTGACAGCACTCTCTGAAGTAGAACAGAATGGTTTTCCGGCTTATACCAACATTACATCGACACAGCGGTTAGCTCTGACACAGCTTTCCACTTCTAACTTGATCATTCGAAGGACGGACAAAGGTGGGGCTACAGTGGTTTGGTCCCAAGCTCAATATGAATGCGAGATGTACAAACATCTTAATGACCGCCAGTATTATGTGGTAATATCTAACCCCACAGCTACGTTAACTACCCGCATTTCTGAATTGGTGAACCAAGCGTATCTTTATAACTGGGTGACCCGTTCTGAGGCAGATTTTTTGATTAAACGTCATCCTAAAATACCCACTTTTTATTTAGTACCAAAAATACATAAATCGCTTGTGGATCCTCCGGGTCGCCCGATAGTGTCCTGCCGTGACTCACTTTTGGAGCCACTCTCTCAGTTCTGTGATCGTTTTTTACAGCCGGCGGCGGTTACAGTGTCGTCCTACATACGTGATACTGGAGACTTCTTGAGGCATCTAACTCAGTGTACTGACATGTCCCTCTACAGTTACATGATAACTTTAGATGTGCAGTCTTTGTACACCAATATTGATCAACATGAGGCCTTAAAGGTTTTGCAACATTTTCCACTGGATTTGCCTGCACGTATTCCCAAAAGTTTTTTGTTGGATTTGCTGAGTTTGGTGTTGAACAACAATTATTTTATCTACCAGCAAAAATTTATCTCCAGATATTCGGTATAGCCATGGGGGCGACAGTGGCGCCGTCAGTAGCCACCATATATATGGCATGGTATGAAGAGACATTCATTTATTTACATCCCCTCTTCAAGCTTGTTCCCTTTTGGCGCAGATTTCTGGACGATATTTTCTTTCTTTGGTCAGGTTCACGGTCTGAATTGGACTCTTTCATTGATAGTTTGAACACATTTAAACCCAACATTCAGTTTACAGCCCAAATTGAAATTCAATCGATCCAGTTTTTGGATATCACGGTCAAGCGGTCTCCTTCTGGCTTTATTACCTCTTTGTTTAGAAAACCGGTCCAACGAAATACCCTATTGCGATATAACAGCTTTCATCCACCGGCCCTAAAGAGGGGTTTACCCTTTGGCCAGTTTTTACGGCTGCGCCGTAATTGTACTAGTCTGACAGATTTTAAGGAACATGCTAAGGATCTTAGCCAGCGTTTATTGTTACGTGGCTATCCATCTAGATTGATTTGGCTGGCCTATAAACGGGCTTCTCATTGCCATAGGGATTGGTTATTTTGTACCGGGACGTCTGAGACCCCTCCAGACCGGGTCACGGGGATTTTTCCCTATATGAAAGGATCCTCTACAGTCATGAAAATTTTACATCGATTTTGGCCTGTCCTTAATTTACATCCGTGTTTTTGGGGCTGGCTTCGGATAGCGTATTCCCGTCGAGCTAACTTACGGGACCGCTTAGTGCACACTACTGCTGCAATTGATAGCCCGCCTTCCTTTCATACATCTCCGGGCCATTATCCCTGCGGGTCATGCATTTATTGCTCAAATACTCTATCGGGGGTAATGTGGACAGATGACCATACATCTATTGTCCACCACTCACGTTGGCAGACGGATTGCACAACTAGTTTTGCTGTGTATCTTATTGTGTGCACTTGTTCTCTTTATTATATTGGCCGTACTTCACGACCTTTCAAAGTACGCTTGGCTGAGCATGCCTCTAGATTGAGAACACAGACCCTTACAGCCCCCATGGTAGAGCATTGTCTACAGTTGGCTCATAGTTTTCATGATCTGCACTGGCGAATTTTGGATTTTACACCTGTCCACCCGCGAGGGGGAGATCGCCTTCAGCTACTTCAGAATCAGGAGCAGCGATGGATTTTTCGTTTGGACTCTGTTAGCCCAAAGGGGCTGAATTTGCAGGTTGATTGGCACACAGTCTATTAATCAATTAAATACACTTCTGTCAATCTTTGGTTTTTTGGGGGGTGGAGCTTGAAGTTATGATCCCTCCCCATTTTAACCTCTGATTGGTCTCTTTTGTAACAGCTGATGTGATTGACATTTGGCACTTTAGCAGATGTCTTTGAGGCCGGCCCTTTTAAATAAAGCCGGTTCTCTACCCTTCCGGTGTTCAACAGGGCTGATGTTACATCATTTGGCGGCTTTGACCTGAAGCAGGGGATTAAGTTTTCTACCTCCCCGAAACGTGTCACGTCGTCCTCCCGCTACTTCAAACTTACAGCCTTTCTGCTATTGTTTCAGCTAAGTAACGCATTCAATTGCTTTTAAAGAAAATTAAGGACTCACGTCTTATCTAATAAAATGGACGGGCCACAACGGCACAAGGTGTGCTTCCTTCTGCTTCGTTGGCCTCTCCGACAAAAAATTTAATTTTTTGCTGTAAATTCTTTTTGAACACAGGCCATCAAAAGAAAGAGCATACTATCCTACTTGGCTGTGGCTCAAATAGATGTGGCCCTATTACAAAAAATGCACCTTACCCGAACAGAGCATAACAAATCCATCTAATTCCTTAACAAATAGGGGTGTCCTACATGGAGTGGTGGGATCACCCCTAAACAAAGACATGGGGAAGGGGGGCCTGCACAGAGTGGCAGGTGTACCTACTCTTGACATCGTACTGGGCAGACTAGATGGACCATACTGGTCTTTATCTGCCGTCATTTACTATGTTACTATATAAATTGTGAAGCCAGGGATATGAACAACTTTATTGCTCAGCTTATAATTAAATAAAAAAGGGGGAGTAGCAATTCTGATCCACAAAAGGTTGCCTTTTGTTCAGTATTCCTCGGGTGGGGATGGGGAAAGTGGTGTGGGTAGTGGGTTGAGTAGACCAAGATGATGTGGCATTTTTGAACCTTTATGCTCCTAATGGGGTAAAGGGATCCTTCAAGAGCTGGATGCAGATCTTTGGCCAGCAGGCTAAAGGGGACTGGATAATAGCTGGTGACATGAACTGCATGATAGGGGACGCAGATAGGTCCAACTATGAGGCAAGGAAGCATGGACGGGAAGGAAGGGAATTATGGCAATGCATGAAGAAATGGGATCTGGTGGATGTTTGGACGATGGAAAACAGGGGGGGGGGGGTCATGAGTATACATGTTTTTCACCCCTCTCTCAGTTGGATTATTTTTGGGGAAACAGAATCAGTTGCGGGTAGTAGGAAAGGTGCAGATCCACTCCATCTTCATGTCAGACCATGGCATGATTACTTGCCAAAGGTTCCCTGAGCAGAAGGGAAAGGGGGCAGGGGAATGGACCTGGAGGGAAATGTATCTCTGCTGCAGTCTGAGGAGATGCTTAACAAGCTGCGGAAACTATGGCAGGAATATCTGTGGCTGAACGATAATGGGAGGCCTCAGAGGGCACCCTATGGAATGCAGGGAAGACAATGATTCAACTAGGGGCACAGAGAAAGAGGGAAAGGGAGAAAGAAATGTGACTACAGGAGTTAGTGAGCTCCCTGCAGAAAGAACACAGCAGGACGGGAGTGAAGTGAGTGTATCAGAAGCTGTGCAGTGCCTGGAGAAAGCTGAAGTCACTTGATACTGAGCACATGACATACTTACTGCGTGCCACCAAGCATAATTACATGGAAAGTGGTAATAAGGCCAAGAAATTGTTAGTGTGGCAGTTGTGGAAGAGAAGTGAGACATGACTGGTTGCAGAGATTGTGGAGCCAGAGGGCGAACGAGTTGTCACCAAAGCAGGCATTTGTGCCAAATTTAGGAATTTTTACGGGCAGCTGCATCGAATGGGGGGTGGGAGTGAGAGAGTGAGGTCGCTGGTACGATTGGTAATTTATTTGGATAGGGTCAATCTCTCACAAGCTGGCAAGGGGGACGCTGAGACTTTGGGAAGGCCAGCGAGTGTTGCTGAGGGATATGGGCGATTAAGGCACTTCCCAAGGGGAAAGCTGCAGGGGAAGATGGATTCCCATCTGAGTACTATCATGGGCTAAAGGAAGAGTTGGCCCCTGCCCTGGCTAGGTTTTTCACGGGAGTTCTGGAGAGCAAACCATTGCCCGGTTGAATGGCGCAGGCTAACTTAATAATATTGCATAATGAAGGCCAGCCTCAGGACCAGTGTGGGAGTTATCGGCCCATTGTCCTTATTAATAGTGATGCCATGTTGTTTGTGAAGACCCTAGCACTGCGTTTGGGGCGGGTATTTCTGAGACTGGTTCACCCTGACCAAACTGGTTTTAAAGGGGGCCAAGTAATATTGGATAACGTATGGAGCGCGATTAACCTGCTCCACATTGTCAGGGTTCACAGGAAACCTGCGCTTTGCGTAGCGCTTGACACAGAAAAAGCCTTTGACAGGGTGGAATGGGGATTTTTATTTGCTATGATGGGAAAATTAGGGTTGGGCAATGGCTTCATTCAAGGGGTGGTTGTTATGTGCCGTTGAGTCTGTATCAACTCATGGCGACCCTCTGGATAGTTGTCCTAAACTGTTTTCGGTCTTTAGTCAGGGGGGGGCTCATTGTTGACAGAGTTAGTTGTTATTGTATCGATCCATCTCATTGCTGACCTTCCTCTTTTGCGTTGACCTTCTACCTTGCCAAGCATGATGTCTTTCTCTAATGATCTCTCTCTTCGCATGATGTGTCCAAAGTATGAAAGTCGATGAGCTTCTAAAGAAAGCTTAGGTTTGATCTCCTCTAGTATAGACTGGTTTGTTCTTCAGGCAGTCCATGGTATACAGAATATTCATCACCAGCACCATAACTCAAAGGCATCAATTTTCTTCCTGTCTATCTTTTTTACTGTCCAACGTTTGCATCCATATGACATTATTGAAAATACCATGGCTTGAACAAATCAAATCTTATATGGAGAGCGACATCTCTGCTCTTGAGAATCTTGTCTAGGTCCTTCATAGCCATTCTGCAAGAGCAATGCATAGTTGGATTTCTTGTCTGCTTGTTGTTTCTTTATTGATAGTTGATTCAAGTAGGTTAAAGTTGTCAACTATTTCAATTTCTTCTCCATTAACAATGAACTTATTGATTTTGCCAGTTGTCAGGATCTTTGTCTTCTCTACATTACAATGTAGGCCCATTTTAAGACTATGTTCCTTGATCTTGAAAAGCAAATGTTTCAGATTGTCTGCACTTTCAGCCAGTAAAGTGGTATCATCAGCATAGCAAAGGTTGTTGATGAGTCATCCATCAATCTTCACACCTCGGTTGTCTTCACACAGTCCTGCTTCTCTGATGATTTGTTCTGCATATAAATTAAACAGGTAGGGGGAAGGTATGCAACCTTGTTGTAGATCTTTGCTGATTTTAAACCATTCTGTTTCTCCTTGTTCCGTTCAAACTCTTGCTTCTTGATCAATGTAAAGGTTGTGCAAAAGAACGATCTGGTATACCCATGCTTCTTAATGTGGCCCAGAGTATCTCATGGTTTACACAGTCAAAAGCCTTGCTGTAGTCGATAAAACACATGTAGATATCATTTTGCTATTTGTCTTTCAAAGATCCATCTCATATCCGCAATGTCGTCTCTCGTTTCTCGCACTTTCCTGAACTCTGCTTGCACTTTAGGCAGTTCTCATTCCAGGTATGGTTATAGTCTCTGCCGAATAATCTTGATGGCATGTGGGATCAGAGCGATTGTGTGATAATTTCCACAGTCAGTTGAATCACTTTTCTTTAGTATTAGTATAAACCCAGATATTTTCCAGTCATGGCCATGATGTTGTCTTCCAAATTTCCTGGCACAGCCTTGTAAGTATGGTAACAGCTGCATCAGATTACTGTAATACTTCAATGGGAATACTATCAATGCCCAGTGCTTTGGTCTTTGATAAGGTTTTCAATGTTGCTTTGACTTCTTCTTTCATCACCAATGGTTCCTGATCATAAGGTACAGGTTGAAGAATGGCTGTTAGTCCACTTGATTTATGGTATGACTCCTCTAAATTATATTCTTTCCACCTTTTCTTGATCTTCTCAGCATCATTCAACATGGATCCTTGAACATATTGTAACATTCCAATTCAAAGCTGGAATTTTTTTCTTTAATTCTCATAGCTTTAGGAAAGCTGATTATGTTAACATAAGAAGATATGCCATACTGGGTCAGACTAAGGTCCATTAAGCCCAGTATCCTCTTTCCAACAGTGGCCAATCTAGATCACAAGTACCTAGTAGGTTCCCCAGAAGACACAGGTTCCATAATGCTTGTATTGGGAAAAGCAGTGGATTTCCTGGGTTCCCAATGGTTTATGGACCTTTACTCCAGGAATTTGCCCAAACCTTTTTTTTAAAACCCAGCTACACTAACAGCTTTTACTACATCCTCTGGTAACGAATTCCAGAGTTTGATTACACGTTGCGTGAAAAATTATTTTCTCTCATTAGTCTTACATGGCTTACACTGTAACCCATTGTATGTCCCCTAGACTTTCTCCATTTTGATGGAGTAAACAATCGATCAACGTTTACCCGTTCCACTCCATTCATTAGTTTATAGACCTCTATCATATCTCCACCCAGCTGTCTCTTTTCCAGCTTGAAGAGCCCTACCCTTTTTAGCCTCTCCTCATAGGGGTATCCTTTCATCTCCTTTTCCATTGTGATGGCTCTTCTCTGTACCTTTTCTACTTATGCTATCTCCTTTTTAAGATTCAGAGACCAGAATTGCACACAATATTTGAGTGTGGTCGCACCATGGAAAGATACAGATGCATTATAATATCCTTTGCTTTATTCTCCATTCCTTTCCTTATGATTCCTACGATTCTATTTGCTTTCTTGGCCGCCACTTCACACTGGGCAGAGAGTTTCAACATGTTATTCACAATGACACCTATATCTTTTTCCTGGGTGGTGGTTCCTAATGTGGAACCTTGCATCGTGTAACCATACTTTTGGGTTGTTCTTTCCTAGGTGCATAACTTTGCACATTTCCACATTTAATTTCATCTGCCATTTGAACATCCAGTCTGCCAATTTATTAAGGTCCTCTTTCAATTTTTCACAATCCTCTAGGTTTTCAACAACTTTAAATAATGTTGTGTCAGCTGTAAATTTGATTACCTCACTCATTATTCCCATTTCCAGGTTGTTTACGAATATGTTAAAAAGCAGCAGACCCAGCACAGATCCCTGAGGGAACTCTATTATTCACCTTTCTCCATTGGGAAAATTGGCCATTTAGCCCTACCCTCTGCTTTCTATCTTTTAACCAGTTCCTGATCCACAATAGTACACTGCCCCCTATCCCATGACTTTTTAATTTCACCAACAGCCTCTCATGAGGGACCTTGTAAAAGACTTTCTGAAAATCCAGATACACTATATCGACCAACCTACCTTTATCTCCCCGTTTATTTACACCTTCTAAAAAATATAGCAGATTAGTAAGACAAGACTTTCCTTGGATAAAGCCATGTTGGCTGTCTCCCATTAAACCATGACTATCTACATGTTCAGAAATTTTGTTGTTAATATCATCCATTTGTTCATTCTGGCTAGGTGGCTGATAGTACAACCCCACTGCCATCGCCTTCCCCTTTTTACATGGAATTTCAATCCATAGAGATTCTACAGTGTATTTTGTTTCCTGCAACACTTTAATCCTGTGTGACTCAATGCCCTCTAACATAGAGCGCAACCTCTCCACCAATTTGATCTACTCTATCATTGCGATATAATTTGTACCCATGTATCACAATGTCCTATTGGTTGTCCTCCTTCCACCATGTCTCTGAGATACCAATCATATCTAACTTCTCATTTAGTGATATATATTCTAACGCTTCCATCTTATTTTTTTAGATTTCTAGCATTTTCATACAAGCATTTTAGAGGCTGTATTTTATTCATATTAATCTGATTACCGGTAGGCAGGGATAATATGGAATCTTTAAGTACTGTCTGCTCTGTACTTAAGGGCATTTGGGTTACTTTTGTTTTTATTGAAACCTCTGTCGATATGCCCTAACTTCAGTCTTTTGCTAGTATCCTTCAAGGATACATCCTTCCAAACCATGCACTCTTGGGAGACTGCTGGCTTTCCCCTATTATCTAGTTTAAAAGCTGCTCTCTCTCCTTTTTAAAGGTTAATGCCACTAGCCTGGTTCCTTCCCGGTTAAGGTGGAGCCCATTCCTTCATAAAAGTCCCTCCTTTCCCCTGAATGTTGCCCATTTCCTTACAAATCCAAAACCCTCATCTTTGCACCATTGTCTCATCCATGCATTGAGACTATGGAGCTTTACCTGCCTTTTGGGTCCTGTGCGTGGAACGGGAAGCATTTCAGAGAATGCTACCCCGAAGTTCTGGATTTCAACTTCCTACCTAAAAGCCTAAATTTGACTTCCAGAACCTATCTACTGCACTTTCCTATATCATTCGTACTAACATGTACCAAGACAGCAGACTCCTCCCCAGCACTATCTAAGACCTTGTCTAGATGGTGCGCGAGGTCCGCTACCTTCGCATCAGGCAGGCATGTTACCAGGTGATCCTCACGTCCACCAGCCACCCAGCTATCTACATGCCTAATGATCGAATCACCAACTATAATGGATGTCCTAACCCTTCCCTCGTGGGCACATGGCCTTGGAGAAACCTCCTTGGTGCGACAGGGTTTTACATCACCTGAAGGACAGGTCCTAGCTACAGGATCACTTCCTGTCACACCAGGGTGATGCTCTCCTATCATGTGACCTCTTTCCTCCATGGTAACAGGGATGCTGCCAGACTGGAGGTGGGACTTCAGTACTACATCCCTGTAGGTCTTGTCTATGTACTTCTCTGTCTTCCTTATGTCCTGAAAGTCTGAAATTCTAGCCTCCAGAGATTGGACTCATTCCCTGACAGTAAAGAGCTCCTTGCACTTAGTGCACATGTAAGACCCCTCACCAACTGGGAGAAAATCATACATGTGACACTCAATGTAAAAAGTAGAAAGCCCCCATCTCTCTGCTGGACTGCTGTCTGCAATAACCAACAGAAATTCCCAATGGTAATTTATAACAACCAAAATGAAAAAAGAAACGCCATAGGTGCACCGTTCTCAAAACCTATTAATTTTTGTCGGGCATGCCATCAGGAGGAGAGTGATTTGCTAAACCTCGAAAGCTGGACAGCCCATTTTAATCAAATATGGTTCGAACTCAATAAAATCATAAAGTATCTTATAGAAACGGCAGTATAATGAGATGAAAACTGAATCCAAAGGAAAAGCAACCGCATGACATGCACTTTTCGAGTCCTCCAGTGACTCTGTTTCAAGTGCTGAATTGAAGCGTCATCAAATTTCTCCATATGCATTCAGAGTGAAACTGCCAGAAAACATCGAAGAAACAAAGGCTGTTTTTGAGAAAATGCCTGCTCTATCATTGGCCAATGAGTAATGCTGTCAGAAGAACCATCAATGACAAGGGAACACCCCCCATGAAACCCGGGAATTCCCTTGTTCATTGGATAATATTAGAAAAGGCTCTGCCAATCAATCTCACTGTCTGCATCTTAGTTTTAAGGTTGTGTTTATGTATTTAAGTTGTTTACTTACATAGATTTGCTGGGGATACTTATACTAATAAAATGATATCTAATATGTTTAATGGATTTTGTTCATCTCAAGATTTATTAATCTCAGGTCCTTAATATATGCTTGATGAGGATAAACAGCTGCACCTGAGAGTGGATATGGGCACCTCCTTCCCTTTAAGAAGTTTAAGAGCCTATAAAGCTACAATTATCCCAGGGGTGGGTGGGAGCGGGGAGGGAGGGAATGAAGACCTTTTAAATGTTGGCTTGCTTCTAAGGTAAAGGCTTACCAATTTCCTGGGTGACTCACTCAGCTCTTAGTTTGAAAGAAGAGGCCTTTTAAATTCTCTCTTTGATCTGTCACTTGCCTTTAACACCTATTCAAGACAACTTCACAGATCTTTTGCCTCCTAACTGGAAGGCCTCTTTGTAAAGGTTACTAGAAACAAGTTTATTTCTTCCTACTTAGGACTATTCTACCTGAATGCTAAGCTAAGCTCTGATTTGATTTAGATAAAAAGTCTCTAGAAAAAATTTCAGTAACTATTTACTCTATTTAATTTTCTATGTTTAAGCTATACTTTGATTTGATTGAAATAAAAAGCTCTCTAGAAACAAATTTCAGAGCCTATTTACTCTTAATTTCCTTTTTATGCTAAGTTATACTCTGCTTTGACTTAAATATGTACAAAGCTCTCTGGTGGTACTAAGATCTGACTGACTCAGCAAAAACACCGAATTCTAAAATACACAGATCTATCAGTTTTAACCCAAAGAATTCCACTTTCCCTGCCAAGATTTAGAGTTTATTTCAGAAGATTAATACTCATAGGTGTAGATCTATTTCCTATTTCTATATTGAGTTCTACGATTGTCTCTCTCCTCTGGGTTTAGCTTCTCTGCGTATCTGGGCAATTTTCAGAGTTTCGTCGGTCATCCATTTTAGCTGTTTTTGCTTTTTCACCTTTTGTGGAGACTTCTCACTTTCTTCCAACACAACCTTCTTGATGTCATCCTATAACTCTTTTGTATTTAAAGCAGCACATCGATTTTGCAGGTAGTCTTTAAATTCTGGTGGTATATTCTCAAGGTCATATTTTGCTACATTCATGAGTGACTTGAAAAAGAGCAACTTTAGCTTGAGTTTGCATACTAGTAGTTGGTGATCTGTACCACAGTCAGCTCCAGGCTTTGTCTTTGTTGATGACATAGAGCTTTTCCATCATTGACTTGCACAGATGAATCAATTTGATTTTTGTGCAATCCATTGGGTGAAGTCCGCATGTACAGTCACCGCTTGTGTTGCTGGGTGTTTGAGATGAATAGATCGTTGGTCTTGCAGAATTATATCAGTCTTTCTCCAGATTCATTTCTGTTGCCAAATCCATATTTTCCAACCACTTTGCCTTCTTTGTTGCCAACCTTTGCGTTCCAGCCACCCATGACTATCAGGATATCCTGTTTGCATGTTCTGTCAATTTCAACTTGTACTTGTTCATAGAACTCATCAACTTCATCCTCTTCTGCAGCTGTCATTGAAATACAATGCAATCAGTGAATGCTTAATTTCTATTCGTCTACGAGGAATGCAAGTATCTTCTTAATTATAAATGCAACACCATTTCTTCTTTGTCTTTCATTTCCAGCATAGTAGACCATATCATCATCAGCAGGGGAGGCTCAAAGCAATCTGCTGTCTGAGGCAAAGTATGAAAAGACGCCCCCCCCCACCTTAGAGGGGGGCGGTGCTTTTTCAAAAATCAAATCAGAGACTGAACCAAACCAAAAAGCCGATTAGGTTAAATGGAGGAAATGCAAGATGTTTGCACACAGGGCCATATCGAGCTGCAATCGCACCCTGTGCGACTTGCAGCTCGGACGCATGCCCCCTCTCCCCCCATACCTCCGTCCAGCGCTGCCTGCTCTTTCCCTGCTGCTGCCGCCCTCTGTTTTTTTCATGGAGGCGTCGGCAGCAGGGAACGAGCAGACAGTGCTGGACAGGGGTATGGGGAGAAGGAGGGGGGCATGCGCCCAATCTGAAAGGCACCAGCACTCTAAGAAGATCTGTCCCTCCCTACTCTGACATTGCGTCGGAGAAGGGAGGGACCAGACCTGCTGCAAAAAGGCTAGGAGAGCGCATTTTGTCTGCCTGCTATTGTCCTGCCAGTGGCGGCAGGGCAACAGCAGACAGCCGAAATGCGCCCCCCCAAACCTTTCTGCCCTGTGCGGCTGCACCGCTGGCACAGGGCTAGTTACAGTCCCGTTTACACACCAAGGAACTAAAAGACAGCAAGAACCAACAGCACAGTTTATAAAACTAAATTATAACTCATTTTTATTTTGTTGTTATAAACTGTGTTATGGTTCTTGCTTTTTCTTTTTCAACATATATTTTGTATCCACAGTAGGTGCAGAGCAGAACCAGGACATTCACCCACAGAACTCAATATTTTAAAAAAAAATCTGATTCTGATCATCTCACTAACAACCACCACCACTATTCTCCAGTACCAGGCATATTGTGAACTAATACAAAACCCTACAACAAAGAGCAAACCTACCATACCATATCAGCACAAACTTCCAAAACTCACATAAGGAGCCCATCCAAAAAAAGTGTCACTATAAATACTACAGTGGGCCCTGGAACATCCATACACCTATTTGAAAAGCTGAACAAGTCAAATTACTACAGTACAGTATAGATCTTTAATGTACAAACTCCATTTTAACAGAACACCTGACCTCAGTCAACACTCGCAACATCGACCCTCACCAAGTACAGAATAAGTAACCACAATCTAAAGTAAAAGTAAAAATAAAAATATGTAGACTAAATTTAAATTGAAACCCCAAGAAGCCAGAGTCCACATGCAGTGCAATATCAGATAAATAAGAGATGCAGTTCCCCAATACTGTGTAAAATATAAAAATAGCACAAAGTCCAATAACTAAAATTAAATAATTTTATTTTTTCTACCTTTGTTGTCTGACCATTTTATTCTCTGATCATGCTGGTCATGATCTGAGGCTTCTGCTTTCCTGTCTTCTCTTAGCTCTCCTTTTTGTGGTCTATGGTCCATCTGCCATTTCTTATTTCTTCTTTTGTTTTCTTCACTTCCTTCCATCAGCCCATTTCCAGTTCCAGTAACCCTCAACATAAGAACATAAGATATGCCATACTGGGTCAGACCAAGGTCCATCAAGCCCAGTATCCTGTTTCCAACAGTGGCCAATCTAGGTCATACGTACCTAGCAGTTTCCCCAAAAGACACAGGTTCCGCAATGCTTGTACTGGGTCAAGCATTGATATCCTGGGTCCCTTCTTAATAATGGTTTATGGACCTTTCCTCCAGGAACTTGTCCAAACCTTTTTTAAACCCAGCTGCACTAACAGCCTTTACTACATCCTCCGGTAACAAATTCCAGAGTTTGATTACATGTTGAGTGAAAAAATATTTTCTTTTATTAGTCTTAAATAGTTTACCCTGTAGCTTCATTGCATGTCCCGTAGTCTTTCTACATTCTGATAACGTAAACAATCAATCTACGTTTACCCATTCCACTCCGTTCATTAATTTATAGACTTCTATCATATCTCCCCTCAGCCGTCTCTTTTCCAGGTTAAAGAGCCCTAACCTTTTTAGCCTTTCTTCATAGGAGTATCCTTCCATCCCCTTTACTATTTTGGTGGCTCTTCTCTGAACCTTTTCTAATAACGCTATTTCCTTTTTAAGATACGGCAACCAGAATTGCACACAATATTCAAGGTGCGGTCTCACCAGGGAACGGTATAGAGGCATTATAATATCTTTTGTTTTATTTTCCATTCCTTTCCTTATGATACCTAGCATTCTATTTGCTCTCTTGGCTGCCGCTGCACACTGGGCCGAGGGTTTTAACATGTTATCCACAATGACGCCTAAATCTTTTTCCTGGGTGGTGGTTCCTAATGTGGAACCTTGCATTGTGTAACCATAGTTTGGGTTGTTCTTCCCTAGGTGCATAACTTTGCACTTGTCCACATTAAATTTCATCTGCCATTTTAATGCCCAGTCTTCCAATTTATCAAGATCCTCTTGCAATTTTCCACAGTCCTCTTGGGTTTTAACAACTTTAAATAGTTTTGTGTCATCTGCAAATTTGATAACCTCACTCGTTATTCATAAATGACCTGGAAAGTGGAATATGTCAAAAAGCAGCGGACCCAGCACAGATCCCTGGGGTACACCACTATTCACCTTTCTCCATTGGGAAAATTGGCCATTTAGCCCAACCCTCTGCTTTCTATCTTTTAACCAGTTCCTGATCCAAAGTAGTACACTGCCTCCTATCCCATGACTCTTTAGTTTTGCCAAAAGTCTCTGATGAGGGACCTTGTCAAAGGCTTTATGAAAGTCCAGATACACTATATCAACCGACTCACCTTTGTCCACCTGTTTATTCACACTTTCAAAAAAACATAACAGATTAGTAAGACAAGATCTTCCTTGTCTAAAGCCATGCTGGCTGTCTCCCATTAGGCCATGACTATCTACATGCTGAGTAATTTTATTCTTTATGATGGTTTCTACCATTTTTCCCGGTACTGACGTGAGTCTCACCGGTCTGTAGTTTCCCGGATTACCCCTGGAACCCTTTTTAAAAATTGGTGTTACATTGGCGATCCTCCAATCTTCAGGTATTAGAGATTATTTTAATGATAGTTCACAGATTACTAATAGCAGGTCTGCAATCTCATATTTCAGTTCTTTCAACACCCTTGGATGTATACCATCCGGCCCAGGTGATTTGCTACTCTTCAATTTATCTAATAGTTGTAATGCCCCTTCCCAATGTATCGATATTTCCTTCAATTCTTCTGCACCTTTAAATACCACTTCAGTCATGGGAAACATCCCTACATCTTCCTCAGTAAAGACCGAAGCAAAGAATTCATTCAGTCTCTCCGCTATCGCCTTGTCGCCTCTTAGTGCCCCTTTAACTCCTCTATCATCTAATGGTCCAACTGACTCACAGGTTTTTTGCTACGAATGTACTTGAAAAAAACCTTTATTTCTCATTTTTGCTTCTGCAGCAAGCTTCTTCTCAAATTCTCCCTTTGCCTTCTTTATCAATGCCTTGCATTTGACCTGCCAGTGCTTGTGCTGTTTCCAGGTTTCGTCGTTTGGCTCTTTTTTCCATTTCCTGAAAGATGCTTTTTTGGCAACAGCAGCATCTCTGACCACACCTTTAAACCATGCTGGCAGTTTTTTGGACTTCCTTCCACTTTTCTTAAAGCGTGGAATACAGCTGGTCTGGGCTTCCAAGATAGTATTTTTCAACAGCACCCACGCTTGATGTAAGTCTTTAACCTTTGCAACTGCTCCTTTTAGTTTTTTCTTAACTATTTTCCTCATTTTATCATAGTCTCCCTTTCGAAAGTTAAGAGGTAGTACTGTGGATTTCCTTACTATCCCTCCTCCACTAATTAAATCAAAGGCGATCATGCTATGATCACTATTCCCAAGTGGCCCCAACACCCTTATCTCTTGTACTAGATCTGGTGTTCCACGAAGGACTAGGTCTAATATGGCTTCCCCTCTGGTCGGTTCATGAACCAGCTGCTCCAAGCAGTAGTCATTTATGTCATCTAGGAACTTTATCTCCCTAGCATGTCCTGCCTTGACACTGACCCAGTCGATACCGGGGTAATTGAAATCACCCATTATTAATACCGAGCTGTAACTTTTGTTAGCTTCCTTGATTTCTTTGAGCATTTCATCATCCATTTGTTCATTCTGGCCAGGCGGTCGATAGTACACCCCCACTGCCATCGCCTTCCCCTTTTTACATGGAATTTCAATCCATAGAGATTCTACATCAAATTTTGTTTCCTGCAAAACTTTAATCCTTTCTGACTCAATGCCCTCTCTAACGTAGAGCGCAACCCCTCCACCAATTTGATCAGCTCTATCATTACGATATAGTTTGTACACAGGTATCACAATATCCCACTGGTTGTACTCCTTCCACCATGTCTCTGATATTCCAAACATATCTAACCTCTCATTTAGTGCTATATATTCTAACTCTCCCATCTTATTTTTTAGACTTCTAGCATTTGCATACAAGCATTTTGGAGACTGTATTTTATTCATATGAATTTGGCTATTGGTAAACATGGGTAATTTGGGATCTTTAAGCTCTGTCTGCTCCATACTCGAGGGCATTTGGGCTACTTTACTCTTTTTTGGAACCTCTCTGCTTTTGGTAGTATCCTTCAAGGATAAATTCTTCCGAACCATCCGCTCTTGGGCGATTGTCGGCTATCCCCTATTATCTAGTTTAAAAGCTGCTCTATCTCCCCAGTATCAGCCCCCTTTCCAGTCCTTCCCTCCCAGTACCTTCGAATGTCAACTGCCTTGCATTCCCACGACTGTCCAGTCCCCCTCCTTCCCCACTGTCCAGCCCCTTCTAGTCCAAATACCATCCCAGATATTATCTCACGTCCACTCTCAGTGCCACCCCCCCAGTCAGCTCCCTTCCAGTCGCCTTACCCTCTGTCCATCCCCCTTCCAGTGCCCTTCCCCATTACCCAACCACCTACCACTCCCATCCCCAAGTGTCAGCTCCCTTCCAGTCCCCCTTCAGTACATCCCAGGTGTCAGTTCCCTTCGTGCCCCCTCCTTCCCCTGGCAGACCCTCTCATTATCTGCTCCCTTCCAGTCCTATTCTACCATCCTCCCGCATCAGCCTATTTGTAGCCCTAGCCCCTAGTTTTCTTCCAGGGTCAGCAGCACTCTCCTCCCCTCCCCCATTAGCCCATTTCCAGTCCTATCCCCCTTCAGCCCACTCTAGTCCTAGCCACCCAATCAGCCCATTACCAGTCCTAGCTCATTTCCAGTGCTAGCCTCCCATCTGCCCATTACCAGTCCTAACCCCCCCAATCAGCCCATTTCCTGTCCTAGCCCCCCTAATCAGCCCATTTCCAGTTCTAAGCCCCTCCCGATCAGCCTATTTCCATTCTTAACCCCCATCAGCCCATTTCCAGTTCTAGCCTCCCTCCTGATCAGCCCATTTCCAGTTCTAAACCCCCCCCATCAGCCCATTTCCAGTCCTAGCCTCCCCCTCCCAATCAGCCCATTTCCAGTCCTAGCCTCCTCCTCCCAATCAGCCCATTTCCAGTCCTAGCCCCCCCATCAGCCCATTTCCAGTCCTAACTCCCCCCCCCCCATCAGCCCATTTCCAGTCCTGGCCCCCAGGGAAATAAAAACGCTCAAGTTGCTGCCGCTGTCGAGTCTGCTTCTCGGCAGCGGCAGACTCACCTCTCCTTCCTATAGCAGCCACGGCTCCTGCTTCTTGGAACCGCGGCTATGCTAGCGAGATCAGCTTAAACACAAAGCCAGCCAGTGCGGAGCCTTCCCGTGCAGCGGCGTCCCACCCTCAAAACTATAGTGCAATTTGTTTTGCTGTGACTAAACACTGGGTTTTTGTGGCAAGATAAGGAAGTAGATTGCCAGGCCTTTCTTCTGCGCAGGTAATTCTAGTGTTGTTGCCGTTGTAACAGAAATGTCTTCCTCTGCCACCAATACCGACCCATTCTGCTGCTGTCCAGATATGTGGTTTGTCTTGGTCTGACACCTCAGCTGAGACCTGTCCATCTTGGGAGACTCTGCCAGTAGTTAAGCTACTGATAGCTTAGCCCTCAACATCACTGATGCACACAAGCCCTCATAGCATGACAAGCTGCAAACCAAGTGAGGGATTCAAGGGGTACAGGCACTGTACACTGTGCCTCTGGCTCGCATATTGGTGAATGGACAGCGGTCTGAAAATTTTCTGTAGCAGAGGGAGCCAGGCAGGGGTGTCCCTCATCCCTGCTGTTTGCATTATTGATAGAAAGCTTTGCGACTCGGGTGCAACAAAGTCCCGTAATATAGACAGTGGATGCAGGAGTGTGCGAGGTCATAAGATTTTGTTATATGCAGATGATACATTGAACTTCATGACTCGTCCTCAGGAATCGATTCTGAAACTGATGGCAGAAAATCAACGATTTTTCCCGAATGTCGGATTTCAAGGTGAATCTTAGCAAAACAGAGGCCCTGGCACTAGGGGGGCTTCGGTGCACAGCACTTCCTGATTTTCCATTTCATTGGGCCAAGAAGGCAATTAAATACTTAGGGGTCCGGATCTCTACAGACCCTAGGGACCTATTCTTACTTAACTATAGTCCCCTACTGACTCGTATGGGTGGGGACTTAGACAACTGGTCGTCCCTCCACCTCAGCTGGCTAGGGCAGATAGCTGCATTAAAAATGAACATTGTCCCTAAATTTATCTTTCTCTTTTCACAATTGCCAATCAGAATGCCTCTCAGTGTTGGAGCATGGGAAAATAGGCTAATTCGGTTTGTCTCGGGGGAAGAGGGTAGGAGGGCTAAAATCCAGGTGCATAGAACAGGGGAGCATCCACTTCTCTGCGCTTAAATGTATTACCGAGCAGCTTTGCTATGGGCATTGAGGGGACATTACCTTAGGCTCCAGGAGGCATTGTGGGTTGGACTGGAGAGGGATCTGCTCGCTCCACAATCAATTTTTGAATGCTGGAAGGTGGTATAGAAGAGGGCAGCAATGGGGAAGTGCTCCAAGGACACCCCTTTTCTGGTGCCTTTGAGTGGGCTGTGGGAGGAGAAGAGGAGGGAGAAGCTACTGGTGCTCCTCTTGAAATGGTCTAAAGTGGAAGATTTCTGACCGTACTCAAAAAGGGCCTTCAGGGACTTGATAACCAAGGGGCGGGAGTGAGAGGTTACACTTTTTGTAGATTTGTTTCTTGGAGGAAGGGTACTTTCTATGCTAGAGCTGGAGAGGAAATGGGGTGGTAGGATTCCCTTCTTTCAATACCTCCAGCTGCGTTTTTTGGTGCTGCAACAAAGGACCATGGCTAATCTGGTATGACCGTGTACTCCATTAGAGGAGGTACTGTTTAAGAGTAAGGGGATGAAGGCTATGCTTTCTAAGCTGTATGGTGTGCAATTGGCTGAGGATAGGATACAATCGCCCCATTGGGTTGATTGGCAGTGATGGCTGGGTCAAGAGTTTGAAGAGCAGGTGTGGGAGCGGATCCATGGAGGGGATCTACCATTGTATGTGGGTTACATTATGGAGACAAACAATTTTAAATTGCGCATACACTGTACACTGCAGCAGTTTAAGGCCCAAAGAAGGGACACTGGGAAATGTTGAAGAGGATGTGGGTGAGATGGTTTCTTCTACCACATGTGGTGGGAATGCCTGGTAATACAAAAATTTTGGAGGCAGGTAGGAGAAGTCATTGGAACCCCTGAGGGGAGAACCTCTCAAGAGACCCCTACTAAAATGCTTTTGGGGGATCCAGCCCATGCCCTTGTTGAGGGCGAGGGAGGGAAGAGTTGCATGGTAAGATGCTCCTGGCAGCCAGGGTGGCCATAGCCTGGTGGTGGCGGTTGGAGGGCGGTCTCTCGTGGAGGACTGGTATCTCAAGGTTGGGGAGGAAGTCCGGTTTGATAAGTTAACCTATGGACTGAGTGTGGAGGATTGGCTTTTCCGGACGATTTGGGATCCTTATTTGAATAGTGGGGGGAGGAGATACACCCTCTGCCCCTTCTGCCCCATAATCCCATTGGCTGTGAGATAGAGACTGAATGAACACTGGAAGCTCGCCGCACAGAGGCTAACACCATGAGCAAATTATGTAGTGTTACAAGTTTTGTAGTGTTACTGGTTATGTTAATAAGGGTGGGGAAGGCATTCATGTATAGTTGAGATTTCTCTAATGCTAGTTGTACTGCGATGAACAGGCGGCACAGTGTAATGGTTGGTCCACCCAGTGGCTCTTAGAGTGACGTTGACTTGGTTCTATCAAGGGATAGTGGAGGGGGGATGGGGAAATAGGGCACACTGGGGTAGTATGAACTGTATCTGGATTATGGCATGATGCTTTATTTGTATGAAGGAATAGCTGACAGCGTTTGGTCTTTTCCGTGTTTTTCCACCTTTCATAAAAGGTGTTTGAAAAAAAACACCAAACCCTTGCTTTAGATACTGCTACTAATCCTCTATATAGTGCTACAAGGCATATGCCTTGTATCAAAGACAGTTCCTGCTCATTAGAGCTTACAATCTAATCAAGACAGACAGTGCAATACATGAGAAACCAGGGTTCAAATAGGGAAAGGAGACACAAGGAGAACAAGGAATTAGGATCCAAAAGCAGCCAAAAGATATTATTTTTAATTAACTCAGAAAAACATATGACTCCCAGTTTGCTATCTTGCCATAGTCCAGCTAACTCTGCCCATATCCCTAATAAAAGTCTGCACTAAGAAGGAGGCAAAGGGAGAGAAATAAGAAGTGCCCATAAGCTTATGAAGGTAATGCCAGAATTTTTGTGAGGCCCCTAAAAAGGTATGTTCTTCCACCTACATACTGTACTCATCTCCAGTGGCTTCGTAAATATATAAGCTGATAGGGGAATGTGTTTTCTCCATGGACAAGCAGAAAGTAAGTCCTCCCATATGGGTGACATCGCTGACAGATCCCCACGCAGGAACACTGTCCAGCTTCCATTAGAAGATTTTGGGTCGCTCCACCGTGCTTGCACACCTGTCTTCAGCGTCATCTTCTCTCCAGTCTTCTTTTTCCCGTGAAGCCCCTAGGACATGTTCCTGCCATCGGTGGAAAAAGTTTTATCTTTGACTCCATTGTAGGTTGTTTTCTTTCACTTGTCCCACCTGCCTGTTGTTGGCTACTTCGTCTCCAGAGCCGATGTCATTTTTACGGTTGTTTTTTTCTCTCTTTTTTCCATTTTACTCTCTCTGCATTTTTCTTGTGGCTGGCGACATTGAGCCACTTGACTTTGCCATGGCTGTGTTCCAGGACATGTTCAAGCCAGCCAGTTGCTTTAAAAAGTGCGCCAAGTATGCATGCACTATTTGGTCACTGAGAGGCATATTTGGTTCCTGCAGTACCTTGGGCTCGACCAGCCCGCCTCATGCAATCTGTGCCTGCAGATGACGAGAAAGGGCCTGAAGGTCTGGAAGAAACAGAGAGAGTCCTTCTTTGGGCCATGAGATTCAGTATTCTCAGCCTGACATTAACGGTCTTGCGGGGCTTTGCTGAGGTGTCACCATCGAAAGGTGCCTGAGTGCACTCGGAGCCAAGGGGCCACGGTGCCATGGAGCAGAGACTTTCCATCGACCTCCAGTCGGAACAGAGGAACAAACCATCACAGACTCTATTGAGATCAAAGGGGGCCTCCAAGCACCGGGCCAAGGGCCATGAGCATCAGCATAGGAGCCCTTCCCGACGCGACATCGAGAGTGATGGCTGGGAGCAGCCTGCTACTCTGTCCCAGCTGGAGGAATCAACTCCCAGGGCCCCAGAGGGTTGCCAGCTGTCTGGTGATGAACCTACCATTATGGAGTTCCCATCATGGGTGCTGGAATCAGTGGCCGAAGTTGTCTTCCTGGCCCCGATGCCTTCAGAGACAGCAATGCTGGAGTAATGTCTTGGAGCCCTTGAGGCTCACTTGGCAGCGGTGCTGACCATGTGACAAGCAGGCCCCCTGATGCCATCGGCATCGTTATTACACTCCATCCAGCCCATCCTCGAGACCCATGTGCTGCCTGCTGAGGCAGGCACATTGGGTCAGCAGAATCAACGCCAGTTCTCATGGCCATCTTCCTCTCCAGTGTCTTGGGTTCTGATGTCTGAATGCGTTACTGCCCACTTGGTGCATATTCAGTCTCGCCAACACCCAGCTTCTCCACCTGACCAGAGATGGCAACAAGAGGAGGCCCGGCACTACTTTGATTTCCTTTAGGAGTTGGACTCCGATGGATAGGAGATGGAGGAGGAGTCGGTAGTGTCCAAGCGAGAGTCTATGGACCTACTCTCAGCCTCATCCCTTCTGTATGAACGGCTGAAGTTGTCCCCGGAGGACATGTCCTTCCAGGACTTCATCCGGGACATGGACAAGGCCATACCCTTCTTCCTTGGAGTCTGAGCATGAGTCGAGGACAGAGGAGTTAAGGATCCTCCAGCACCCTTTGGCTCCCAAGGAGGCAGTTATGGTGCTGTGCACCGAATCCTGCAGAGGCTGCTGTTGAGGATCTGGGAGAACCCTGTTACAGTGCCAGTCATCATCTGGCAGCTGGACTCCATGTACTGGGTCCAGAAGGCCCTGGGCTTCGAGAAATCCCAGCTCCCCCACAACTCCTTAGTGGTGGATTCGGCCATGAAGTGGATTAACATAGTAACATAGTATGTGATGGCTCATAAAGACCAGCATGGTCCATTGTGTCTACCCAGCAAGGTGGCAAGAGCAGATGCATTCACGTTGCCCATAGGCGGCCTCTCATCATCTCAGACGCTTGGTCCTACAGATTGTCCAAAGCTGCTACATGCTGCATTTCACCCAGCTGCCTCCTTCCTTCTCCCCCAGGGAGTACCCATGGACCCACTGCATGAGGAAGTCTCCACCCTTCTGACAGAGCTCACCATCAAGCTGGTGCCCCCGGCTCAGATCGGGCGGGGATTCTACTCCAGGTGCTTCCTGGTCCCCAAAAATATAAGGGAGTTCCAGGCCATCCTGGATCTTCGGAACGTGAACCGCTTCTTAGTGCAGGAAAAGTTCAAGATGGTCTCGCTGGGGACACTGTTCTCTTATCTTCTCAAGGATGATTGGCTATGCTGCTTGGATCTCAAGGATGCATATACACACATCCCAATCCATCCTGTTCACAGTAAATATCTCCGGTTTATTCTGGGGGTCAGCACTACCAGCACCGCGTACTTCCATTCAGATTCACATCAACTCCCAGAGTCTTCACAAAGTGCCTTGCGGTGGTGGCCGCTTATCTCCAAACCCTGGGGGTCTTCATCTTCCCCTCCCTAGATGACTGGCTAATAAAGAATTCCACCGTGGATGGCATCCGGTAGTCAGCTCACCTCTCCGTTCAGGTACTCGAGTGACTGGGGTTTGTGGTCAACTACCCCAAGTTTCACCTCCAGCCCTCTCAGCAGCTGGATTTCATCAGGGCCCTCCTCGATACCAGCTTGGGCCTTTCTCCTGGTGGACTGCATGCAGCGGCTAATGGGAGTGGTAGACAACTTCCAGAGGAAGCGCCACATTACAGCATGAGGAATGTTAAAGGTGATTGGCCACATAGCCTTGACTGTACATGTCATTCCATTAGCTCATCTCTGTATGAGGCAGACTCAGTGGACTCTGAGCATGCAGTTGAAACAGGCCACTGGCCACCTCAGGGACTGGGTGGCGGTCACCGCACCCCTAGTGTAATCCCTACACTGGTGGATGGAGCCACAAAACCTGCTCCAGGGTCTTCCCTTTCAGATGTCGATACCCCAAAGAATGCTCACCACGGATGCATCCAAGCTTGGCTGGGGGGCTCATCTTGATGGCCTATGTATCCAGGGCCTGTGGTCATATCAGTAGAGCTTGCACCAGATAAACTTCCTCAAGCTCTGAGCCATAGCGAATGCCCTCCGAGCTTTCCAGACATACCTGGCCAACCAGGTCATCCTAATCCAGATGGGCAATCAAGTGGCGATGTTCTATATAAACAAAAGCAGGGAGGCATGGGATTGTACCTCCTGTGCTGGGAAGTAGTTCACTGGTGGAAGTTCGCTGCTGTACATGGGATGGAGCTACAGGTGTTCTATCTGCCAGGGGAGCTCAGTGCCCTGGTGGATCACCTGAGCTGGGTCCTTCAGCTGCACGAGTGGATCTTCAACAGGATGGTGGTGGACCCCCATGATAGATCTCTTAGCCATGCCACACATGGATCAGTTTTGCTCCAGGATGATGTCCAGCTGATTCTGGACATCTTCCTCCTCCACTGGGGGGTGGATCTGCTTTGTACATACCTCCGATCCTGCTTGTGGTGAAGATGTGGCTGAAGCTTCAGGCCGACAAGGGTACAATGATGTTCATTGCTTCGTATTGGTCCAGGCAGCCATGGTTTCCCTTCCTGCCTCTACTAGCCCACAGGGAGCCTCTCCATCTCAGCTCTGCCCCAGACTTCATCTCTCAGGAGGACAGGACCTTGCTGCACTCCAACATCCAGTCCTTGGCCCTCACGGCTTGTATGCTGAGTGGGTTGTTTTCTCAGAACTTAATCTGCTGGGGGATGCTACAGAAGTCTTCCTGGCCTCATGCAGGGATTCCATGCACAGATCTTACGCCTTCAAGTGGTGGAGGTTCTCCACCTGGTGCACCAGCAGGGCTCTGGATCCATTCTCCTGCACCGTGGACAAATGACTGGAGTACCTCCTACACCTCTAGGATTCTGGTCTCAAGTCCAATTCGGTCAGAGTCCACCTAAGCATGATTAAGGCCTACCATCATGGCTCGGAGGGAAAGCCCATCTCTGCTCACCCCGATAGCTCGCCTCATGCGGGGCTTGTTCCTCTCTAAGCCTCCGGTGGCGTGGGACCTTAATGTGGTTCTGGCACAGCTCTTGTCAGCACTTGAGCTGCTCACTTCCTGCCCTCTGAAATTCCTGACGACTTTGGCACACCATGTTAGTGAGCTCCAGGCCCGTAATACCAGAGCCATCATAATAGGGTGGTTTTGAGAATGCATCCGCGTTTCATGCCTAAGGTGGTCTATGCTTTCCACCTCAATTGGTCATTCTTCCCAGGCCTCACACCAACCATAAGGAGGCTGTGCTGCACATGCCAGACTGCAAGCATGCCCTAGCCTTATACCTCGAGTGACCGGCGTTCCATCCAGCTGTTCATTGCTTTTGACTCCGGCAAGTTGGGTGTTGCCATCTCCAAATGCATGCTGTCCATTTGGCTGGCAGACTGCATCCAGGGTCAGCCCAAGGGTTTCTGCCGCCCTACTACTACTACCACTGAACATTTGTATAGCGCTACATGACATATGCAGCACTGTACAGACATGTAAGAGACAGTCCCTGCTCATCAGAGTTTACCATCTAGTCAAGACAGACAACACAGTAGGTGTAGACATGGGATACATCTAGGGGAAATGGTAAGGAAACATAAAGGAGATCAAGTGAGTCAAGATCCGAAAAAGGCAGTGAAGAGGTGAGATTTTAGCCTGGATTTGAAAAGGGCCAGAGAAGGTGCCTGACGTACAGACTTAGGTAGTTTGTTCCAGGCATAAGGAGCAGCAAGGTGAAAGGAGCAAAGTCTGGAGTTAGCAATAGAAGAGAAGGGCACAGATAGAAGCAATTTGCCACAAGAGTGGAGTTCCTGAGGAGAGGTGTAGGGAGAAATAAGAGAGGAAAGGTAGTGAGGAGCTGCAGAGTGAATGCCCTAGGCAGAAACCCCGGCCTCACCGCCTCCCCTCCTACTGATACTGCCCCCTCCCAGCTGACACCGCCCCCTTTCAGCTGCTGCCGATTCAGTCTAGGGAGAGGGAGGCAGGTAGTGGCAGTATTTCCAAAAGCAGTGGAATCAGTGGCAGCTGGGGGGGGGGGGTGACAGCGACCGCCCCCCATGTGTGTCGCTGCTGCTGCTTCCCATTCATACTGCTGCCGCCACCCACCCACGCCGGCTGCCCTAGGGGACCGTCCAGCTGGCCTAGTGGATGGACCACCCCGTCTGCATCACATAGTTCTCTGTGTGCTGTGCTTTCCTGTCTAATCAATGTGTTTATACCTCAAAAAATTTCCTGTCATGATTTGACAATTTCCAATCTGTAATCAAACCGCTGCTGATCGCTGGAAGTAGCGGTATACAAATGTATATTAAATAAATAAAAATAAATAAATGTATGTCCAGGCAGGCTTGAGCCTTGATGGTCATGTCACAGCTCACAATGTCTGAGTTATGTCTGTGTCAGTGGCCAACTTGTGCTCAGTCTCCAAGGAGGAGATTTGCAGTGCTGCAATATGGTCTTCTGTCCATACATTCACAGCTCATTACTATCTGGATGGGAATTCCTGACATGACAGCAACTTCGGTCAAGCTGTCCTCTGGCATCTCTTTGGGGCAGGTTCAACTCCTTCCCACCGGCCTTTCTGTCCATCCAGGCTACCAAAATGGGGCTTCTCAGTGTTGATGCGTGCTCAGGACACTGAATCAGTCGAGTTCCCTGGGGGAACTACCCACACTGTTTCTTTTGGTTCTCCAGTTTTGTTGCCCCTTGACCTCCTTGGGTTTCGGTAGCCCATAGCTTGGAAGTCCAATACGTGAGGATTTACTTCCTGTTTGTCCACAGAGAAAGTGTAGTTACTCACCTGTAGCAGGTGTTCTCCATGGATAGCAGGAATAAGTCCTCACAACCTTCCCACCTCACAGAGGATTTGTCTTTTGGCTACTTCTATTTTATTGTACTAGACAGAAGATAGCACCGCGGCAGGTGGAAAGGCAAGCATGCATACACTGTGGAGCCTCCCCAGCTAAATATTTAAATACTAGAGTGTGCTGTTGCCCTTGTTTTGGCTCCTTTTATGAGGTGTTGGACCTATTTAGTTGGCCTGAAAAATTGATATAGTGTATTGTATGGTAGTTAAAGGTCTGAGAGTTGTGTGGGTTTATGAATATTCATTAGGGACATTCTGAAAACCAAGCTGAATTGTGGCCCTCCATGACTGTTCTAGGCATCGACATTGTCCCAGATATACTGTGATAAGGTTTTCTGTAGTTCTTTAAACAAGCGATGGGGCACCTCAGTGGGATTTGCATTAAAAAAAAGACTAACTTTGGTAAAATGACCATCTTAACAACATTTAATCTTCCCAGCCAAGAAACTGCCAGCTCCTGCCAGTGTTGCAAATCAGCCTCTATTTTCCATAAAAGCACCTATAATTTAACTTATATAGAGTATCTGAGAAAGAATGTTTGGAATACAGTAACTACCTCCTAGTATGTAAACCGATGCTCTATCTGAAAATTCGGAATTGCCTCTAAACTCACATCTGTGTTTTACAGTGGAGCAGTGCAGATTTCTGAAAATTCTCAATATACCCTGCAAATCTGCCAGACTCCTGAATCATATTCATAAGGACTGGAAGAGGAGTATTAGGGTCTTTCACATATATGAGGGTGTCAGCAGTGTATAAAGAAATAGCGAGTCTCCCCTCCAATAGGGATTCTGAAATTTGTAAACAGAAGACAAGCAAAGGACTCTATAGTTAAGGCAAAAAGAAGGGGGGACACTGGGCATCCCTGTTTAGTCTCCCTGTCCAGATTAAAGATCAGTGACAAGGATCCATGACCTAAACTCAGCGCGATCAGGGCAGAGCAGATTATTCTAATCCACATACAAAATTGCTGCCCAAACCCAACCTCCCCCACCCTCCAAAACTGCAAATAGTTAAGGCCATTTGAATTTATCAAAAGCCTTCTCGCCATCTAGTTATTGACATGGCAAAACGGGTCTCTTCATTCTTTACGACTTGTAAAATATCAACCAGTCTTCTTACATTATGCGCCCTGAACCTGTTTTGATAAATCCTATTTGAACGGGATGAACCAATTTATATATAACCCCTTTTGTTTAAAAACATAGTATCTTAGTTAATAGTTCATAGTCAATATTCAACAGGTAGATGGGTCTATAACTGCTACAAAGGGTCAGATCCTTCCCCTCCTTTGGAATAACTCTGACTGTCGCATGGTAGAATAACCCTAGAAGGGCTCTTTGTCTGCAAATGCCATTGAAACCTGCAACTAGAACTGGTGTGATCTGTTCTTTTGAGTATTTATATAGCTCTGCCAGAAGATGGTCCGCCCCGCTGCTTTTTTTTTTTTTTATTCTTAAGCGCTGCAATGGCCTGACTGATCTCGGCAGGCTAAAAAGCCGGTCAAGTTGTCTGAGTGCCCCATCTAACTGAGGGGACTGCCTGCCCTTCACTCAGAGATCTAACTCCTCAGGAGGAGTGGACAACTGAGACAAATACAGCTGGCTGAAATATCTAGCAAATCAGGCTACCATTTGGTCTGATTTAAGGAGCTCATTGCCCCTGTCATCCCTAATTTTCTGAATGCACTTTTTGATTCTAATTTAGTTGCCACAAATTATTATTAGATCTTTATTAGAATGCTCATGGACATGCCTCTTTGTTAATTGCATTGCCCTCATGGTATTTTTCATGCTTAGGGTATTTAACTCCCTTCATAGTATTGTGTTAAAAATTGCTCATCCCTATTGCTCTAGTGTAAGCTTTCTAAACGTATCAATTCGGTATAACAGGGTTCATATTTTCCAATTTTTTGTTTCTTGAGAGCAGAGGCCATGGACATACTATGTTTCCTTAGCACAACTTTTGCTGTATCCCACTATGTCTGACCTGTAAAGTGAAGAACCCCCCCCCCCTCCCAAGCTTATCGCAATGGTTCTACAAAAATAGGATCCTTAAGTAACAATTTGTTCATAGACCAAGGGCCAGTTCCCTTATCTGGATCAACCTCTGTTAATTCCATGGAGATCAGGACACGATCAGATAGTGTTATAGAACTAATCGTCCACTGCAACACCCTAGCTTTCGAGCATATGATCTCATTCTCCTGCTAAACATTTACCAGCACTAAATGATCCATATAGGACCGTAGCTGATGGGTACCTGCACGATTGGACAGGTGATTCTTAGATGAGAGCAATGTACAGTTAAAGTCTCCAGCAAAATAAATAGGCCCCTCCATGTTACTTCTCAGAATAAAGAAGGTCTGAAAGGAGGCACCCAATGAGTGTTCAGAGTGTACAGATTTGCTAGGGTCACTTTCACATTCTCACAAGTACCGACCCCTATGAGGATTGCTACGCACTGCTTCTGGGGATTTAATCAGCATAGTAAACAAGACAGTTGTGCTCAAGAAAGTGAAAAATCCCTGCAAAAGTTGAAAGCTAAACCGGCTAAAATGGATGACCAAAGAAACTCTAAAAATTGCTCAGAAATGCAAAGAAGTTAAAACCAGAGGGGAAAAAAAAAGGAGATTATCGTGGAACTTAATAGAACATGCAGTAAGATAAGGCAAAGAGAAATACTACAATGGCATGTGCAAGAAAATAGAATCAGAAACTATTAGAGGTAGAAGATCGGCTTTCCTAAAGTTACAAGAGTTAAAGAGAAAATTCCAGCCTTGACTTGGACTGCTAAAAGATGCTCAAGGCTCCAAGTTGAATGATGTTGAGAAGATCAAGAAAAAAAGGCAAGAAATAAAACAAAAACCATAAAGTGAAAACCAAAACAAACAGAAAGGAAATAAAACAAAAAGAAGTGAATAAAGTCTCCCTCTGTTGCTGAGTCAGGCTCACTGTCCTGCCATGTCTGTCATAGCCTGCCCTTATGTTCCCACCCAGTCCTGCTCATGAGAGCCGAACCATAGAAAATATTACAGTGTTTTCAAATCCTGCTTCTGCCTGCAAGCTGCTCTTCAGCCTGCTATTACATTTCCGTGGGTCTGTTTAGGTCCCCATGGCAAAACTAAACAAAAAAAAAGAAAGATCTCCTTTCCCCTTGCCTGTCTACCACTCCTGCCTGCCTCACTCTGTTGGCACTGCTCTCATGGCTGCCTTGCTGCTGCCCTTTGCCTCCCCCCTGCTGATTTGGGTTCTTCATGCCACCTTCTTGTTGCCTGGCTCTGCGATCAGTGTACTTTGGCTTTTTCTGGGCCATTCCTCTTCGTCCTCCTGCTTTGTAACTTTGGGGGTGCCTTAGGCTTATCACTGTTTGATTTTCACCCTCCTGAAATGCCATGCTAGTTTGTCACCATCCTTCTCGTGGCATGGTTCTGTGACCTGAGCACTCTGAACGTTTTCTGGGCCACTTCTCATCCTCCTCCTACTTTGCATCTTTGTGGATCCCTTTGGCTTGTTATTATCAGGGCTGGCACAAGGGTTTCTGCTGCCCCAGGCAGAAGCCCCAGTTGTGCCGCCCTCCCCTTGCCATGCCATCCCCCCATACCAAGCCAACACCCCTGCTGCCGCTGATTCCATTGGTGGGGTAAGGGGGATGGCTTGGTGCGGTGGTGGCAGCAGACCATGTGCTTGGCACATGGCCTGCTGCTTCTGACCCCCTTTCTGCCACAACTCCCTGTTGGAGGGAGGTCAGAAGAGGCAGATCATGTGTGCCGAAGCAGATGAGGTCTGCTGCCCTAGGCGGCTGCCTAGTGGAAGGGCAAGCCCTGGTTATTATATAGTCCTCTGTTCAGCTACTTGCTTGGACATGCAGTTCCTACCAACCCAAGGCCAGAAGAAACTGAACCTGGCTTAGTGGGGGGGACAATAGTAGCCTAGCACCATTAACAAGTCTTGACCTTTTTTCTTCAAAGCTCTTTTCAAATGTCCATTACTATACTTGTTTAGAGGTCCTAGAAGGGGAGTGCTGTTACTGTAATACCCTTGACCAAAGAATGGTATTTTTATTAGGAGGGATGAGCATGGAGTGCTGACAGAGAAAGGGGACACCTGCCTAGCCAGCCTCATAGCTGGATCAACCCTACTTATGCTGGCGTGACAGACTGCCCTCACATCTACCATCCTCCATTACTGTAACTCTTGACTATTTGTCTTCTGCCACAACTATTAGGCTGGAAGACCCTATAATGAAAGGCTGTCTTGCTACTACGTTGGTCTTCCTCAGCTCTTCCGGGTGGGTTGCAGCCAATGCTGCAGTCCCACCCCACCACTTTTGGGGTCTTTACCTCAATCCATCCTTTGATCCTTCTTGATAACCCTCAGCATGTCATGTAGGCACTCCATGAATGCTTCTTCCACACTAAAGGCGGTATATCAAGTCTTTTAATAAACATAAACATATACTTTAATACAAGTGGAGGCCAATTCCATAGTATGCGTCCGTGCCTCTGTGCGTCCAGTCAGAATGGGATGCACAGAGGCAGGGGCTAGACATTCCCTGTATTTATTTATTTATTTATTTAAAGTCTCTTTTATACCGCGCTATTCAGCATCAGTGCGGTTTACAATAAACAACGAACATACACATTTCCAATAGTACTTTGTGTTTACATATGAACAGGAGAATCAACTTGGCTAACAGGGTAACTATATACAATAACAATATATACAATTTACAGGCTGGTCATGTGTTCTTATGGTTTCAGACAGAGGAGATTTGTGAGGTCTCGGTAATTGGTGCTGAGCTTTCATTGGTTTCTGGGTAATGTAGGAGGAAGAGGTAGTGTTTCACAGCCTTCCTGAATTGGAATATGTCTGGGATTGTTCGGATGTTGTGAGGGAGGCTGTTCCAGATCATTGGTGCATAAAGTTTGAATGCCCTGCTGGATGTTGACTTGGTGCATTGAGTCATTGATCTTGGGACTATCAAGGTGTTTTGTGCTACTGACCTTCTGTCCCTATTGTGGGGTGTCTTCTGGACTATCTCTGATAGTGATGTTGACGAGAGACCGTTGGTGGCTTTGAAGGTGAGTAGCAAGGTCTTGAATGTAATCCTACCTTGAATCGGGAGCCAGTGGAGCTGTTTCATAATGGGTGTGACATGGTCTTTCCTGGATGCTCCGTGTAGTACTCTTGCTGCGGTGTTCATTGCCATTTGCAGTGGGTTCAAAGTGGTTTGGGGGAGTCCTTGCAGTATTGCATTCGCATAATCGAAATGCGGAATTATTAGTGCTTGAAAGATAGTCCTGAAATCGTCAGGCTGCAGCAGCGATCGTAGGTATCTGAGGGATCTGATTTTATGGTATACTGCCCTTACAGTGTTACTTATATGCGCCTGCATATTTAGGTTCTGGTCTAGTGTGACGCCAAGGTATCTGATCGCGGATTTGATCTGGAGGTCAGCTTCCTTCACCTTTAGTACTGTAGGCGCAGTGAAGTTACGATTTCTTGTAATGAACATGACCTCCGTCTTTTTGTGTTGAATCCGGAGGTTTTGGGATTGCAGCCAGTTGGATATTTCATTTATGCAGCATGTTATTGGTGAGAGGTCTGGGTTTTCTGTTGCAAAAGGCATGTATAATAGCACGTCATCTGCGTATATCATGCAGTTCACGTTGAAGGACCGGATAAGGTTGCAGAGAGGTTGCATGTATATATTGAACAGCAAGGCAGAGAGGGAGGATCCTTGTGGGACACCTTGGCTTTGGTGGAATGGTTCTGAAGATGTGTCTTTGGATCGAACCTGCTGCCATCTGTCAGAGAGGTAGGACCTGCACCACTCGAGCGCTTTACCGGAGATTCCTTTTTCTTTGAGGCGTTCTAAGAGGCGTTCATGGTTCACGGAATCAAACGCCGCCGCGATGTCAAGGAAGACAAGGACAAAGCCTTGGCGGGTATTGTTGATGCCTGATATTATGCTGCTGAAGAGTGTGGTAAGAAGGGTCTCAACCCCGTGTGCTTCTCTGAATCCGTGTTGGCATGGATCCAGTGGTGCATTGGAGTCAATGTGGTCTTGTATTTGTCTCTGAACTTCCTTTTCCATTATTTTTGCTAGCATCGGTATGCTTGCTATAGGTCTGTAGGATTCCGGTTTCTGTTGGTCGAGTTTGTTGTTTTTTAGTAGAGGTCTTATTGATGTGTGTTTGAGGGTGCGTGGGAAATCACCTGTTGTGAACGATTGTTGCATGAGTCTGGCTATGATGGGACTGAGGTCTGTTCGAAGTTCTTTGATCCAGAATGCTGGGCATGGATCAGATTGTGCTGTAGTCGTGTTGATAGCTGCTATGGTGTTTTCGATGCATTGTTTGGATGGGGTCATGAAGGTAGTGAGTGATGTTTGGTTGTAAGGCTGAAGGATAGTATTGGACGCAGAGTTGTTGTTTATCTGACATAGTTTGGTTTGTAGATAGTCTGCATATATTTGAGGATGGATTCCATTTGCTTGTTCTGATGCAGGTTCTGTTGTCAGTCGCTTAACAAGGGCAAACAGGTCACGAGGTTTGTTGAGGGATCTCTTTAAGGTGTCAGCGTGGTAACGTTTCATGGTTTCAGTTACTGCGGTACGGTGCGCTGTGAGCTGTAGGTTGTATGCACTTTGGTCTACTTCTGAGCGTGAGCGGCGCCATCGTCTCTCAAGTTTTCTTAGTGTCGCGAGTGAGGCTTTCAGCTCAGTAGAGTACCATGTTGCTGTGTGTCGTTTCCCTTGAGGTCTGTTTATTGCTGGGCGAACAGCTATTGAGCTGAGTATCTCATTCCAGTTGGAGACTAGTTCGTCTGGGTTGTGTGCTGTTGAGGTTATTAGTGGGATTGTTGATTCCAGGATAAGTTCTTTGTTGAATGGTTGGAATCTTCTTGGCGGATTGTTGGATTGACCAATTGTTGAGTTATCTGCCTTTTGGCCTTGGCTTGGTTGAGGAATTTGGAATAGGATTAATGAGTGATCAGACCATGGGACAGCGGTAATAGATAGTTCAGGGATGGTTGTTCCTCTGCTGGTTGGGTCTGTGGTGAATATTAGATCAAGCATGCCTCCTTTTGTGTGGGTAGGATCCTTGATTAATTGGCTATATCCTAGATCCTTCAGGGCTTCGAGAAACGCCTTTGAGTGAGTGTCTTGCAGGGAGGGGAGGTTGAAATCTCCTAGTACCCAGCTTGTTGTATGTGGGCTTTGGGAGTTTGCGGCTGTGTCGATTATCGTTGTTAGTGCATCTGGATCGGATGATGGAGCTCTGTAAAGTAGATTGATGGAGGAACACTTATTCGCTATCGAGATTGAGTCTAGGAGCGGCGAGCTGGTTGTATCTTTTATGTTGAAATGAAGGTCAGATCTGGTGATGGCGAGGACACCGCCACCCCTTTTGCCTGATCTGTGACATGTATGGACAGAGAAGTTAGCGGGCAGGAGCTGGTTGAGTATCACGTTGTCATCACAGGAAAGCCATGTCTCGGTGATCAGTAGCAGGTCAAGGTTGTGTAGTGTTATCGTGTCTGAGATGATTGGCCATTTTTTACGTACCGATCGGGCATTTACAAGGGCACATTTCAAGAGACGTGGGAGTCGCTGTTTTTTCTTTTTACTATGCTGTATTGATACATGCAGGAGGTGGTGGTGGTGTGTTTGAGTGGTTTCTAGTGATTCATAGAATGGGGCATCTGGCCACCTCTTTCTATAACTGTGGATAGTTGGTATGTGATTGTTGTTAGTATATAGGCCAGTGACATTGCCTAGTCCTGTAGCAAGGAGGTAGAGGGCAATTGAGATGGTGCAGGATAGGGCCATTTTGTGATCTATGTTGAGGTGTGGATTTGGGCTGGGATGTTGGTTGGCGGTGGTGGGTCAGCTAAGCTGCCTGGTTATGATAGTTTTGCTTCAGTTGCAGATTACACGGGTAGTAGAGACTGCAGCTTAACAGATAACTGTTGATATTGGCTAACTGCAGATTACACAGGTATATTGAGTCAAAGCTAACTGGGACTGTCTGGTTCGTAGATTATACAACATATCTCAGAGGTAATTGTAAATAGGAGGTTAAGCTGATAACATCTGATCATACAACAGTAACACTAGTAGCAGGTTACGCAATTATCACTTGTTTGAGCAAACTAGATCTAGTAGGTTAGACAATTATGCTACATACATCATAGAACAAGTGTGGATAATACATTAATCTGGTATTATAAGGATATATGTATGAGCAATATTTCTTAGAGTATATAGTAAAGTTCGCATATGAACTACTTTGCTTGGGTTATCCTGTATATCTGATTCTATGATGGCTACCGTGTAGGGTAGGTGCTAAGCTGAGGGTAGAGAGATTTTACTTGCGTTTTCGCGGTTTAATGTTCTGGACTTTTTCTCTGCTGTTTGGATGTCGGTCTGGCAGTTGGATGTTGGGTCAGTCTGAGTCCCAGGTTATCCGTTTAGTACTTTCCTGACGAGGGAGACGTTTTCTTCGGGTGAGGGTTCCGGTTTCGCTGGTGTAGTTACTGAAGTGGCACTGCCGGGTCTAGGGTCTAGGGTCTGAACGTGCAGGCCGGTCCCTATTCCGATTGCCTGTATGTACTGAGCCAAGTCTGGCAAACTCAGTCAGGCTCCTGAATGGAGCCGCAGTGCCCTGGTGTCTGATTGCCATGGCACCGTGGAACCCCAGTCGCCAGGACCATACCTAGCCCTGTGTGAGCGGTACAGACGCACAAGGCGCAAAGGCTTGGGGGCGCATTTTGGCTGCCTGCTGTTGCCCTGCCGCCACCACTTTTTCTTCTCCAGCAGCAGCAGGGCAACAGCAGACAGCCGAAATGTGCCTCCTAAGCCTTTTCACAGCACTTTAAGCAGGTCGGTCTCTCTCTCCTCTGACGCGACATCACAGCAGGGAGGGACAGATCTGCTTAAAGTGCCAGCGACTTGCACATCGGGCATGCGTCCTTTCCTCCACCTCCATCCAGCCGCTTTCTGCTCTTTCCCTGCTGCTGGGTGCCACTATGGAGAAAACAGAGGGCAGCGGCAGCAGCAGGGCAAGAGCAGGCAACGGCTGGACGGAGGTATGGGGAGGAAGTGGTGGGCACGTGCCAAATGTGCAAGTTGCACAGGGCGCGATTCTAGCTTGATACGGCCCTGCCAGCCGCCGACCACTCTGTCCTTTTCCTGCAGCCCGACCCCTGATCTGGCTTCCCATGGCCAGGGTCGGGCTGTGGGGAATCTCCTAAACCCACTCACCTGTTTGATGCTGGCCGGACCTCCCCTCCCCTGACATCTAGGGGGACTTGTTCCACATCTGAGGTGGAGTAAGTCCCCTGTCCAGTCTGCCGAACCCGGACGTACAGGGCCGACTTCAGAATCGGCTGTGTACGTCCAGGACCACGGACCACCTGGCAGGGAGGCATATAGCGTGGATGGATGTCCATCTCCGCTATTCGTGGGACAGAATAGACCCCATAACCTCTGGTGTAATTTTATAAAATGCCTTTACATAAAAAAAGGAAAAAAAATCAGATTCCTACTAGAGGAGTGATTTGACAACTGTGCCCACTTACCAATGGGAAGGATCTCTAAAGAGTATTTAGGAAGGAGTATGGTAAAAGAGGAAATATTTAGTATTAATGACAACTGACTGTAATTTAAATGTTGTATCTTGGATTTTAATTCTGCATATACTATCACTGGAAGAAACTGCATACATTGTCCATAGTTTTACCCTACCTAAATACCCCAGTAAATTTTATTTTTCAGAACCTGTTGTGGCTGTGATTTATCTGCCTGTGTGTTGAAGAAGAGTTTAATCCCAAGGGCTTTAGAAAGGTGAATTTCACCCGGTCATGAAGAACCCAGAGTTCCTGAAGGTAAGATGTGGCCCCGCAGCTCCTAGAGGTACCCCTGCATTTGTGGAAGAGGTATACCTAAGGTTACCAGATATCCCCCAATTTTTGGGGATTGTCCCCGATTTTGAAATAGTGTCTCCAACTCCAAATGCTATAACCACCTCCTGCCTCCGGATTTCACTGAGGACAGAGGCAGACCCCTCTGATGCAGTCTTCTCAATCTGGGTAGGAGAAAAAGTAACATGAATGTTTTTTCTGAAAAAAGTGGGGACATTTTAGAAACGTAAAGAATATTTATGTAACCACTACTAAAAATAAACTTCAAATGGTGGTGCTCACTCACAATACGTCCGTTTTATAAAGAAACACCACTTTATAAACCTTATGGAATATTTACTTCAATATACAGAACATCTTTTTATATAAATAAATAAAATAAGCTACGCAGCTCTGTATATACATTTGAAAATTAAAAAATATAGGACTTGATAAAGACCAATGAAAGAGACTGAACAGGGGCAGTTTTGAACCCGCAGCCTTGTATATTGATAAGGCCGGGGACATCCCAACTGAGGTCCTTATCTATTTGTTTATTTAATATAAGATGATGTTCTGCTATTTATGTAGTGACGTTCTGTATATTAAAGTAAATATTCATAAGGTTTAAAAAGCGGTGCTTCTTTATAAAATGGACATACAATAAAGTTTTGAAGGGCTGGTACTGTCTTTTTTAAACTTTTGAAATTACTGAATGCTACCTAGACTGGTCATTTCAAAATATATGGGGGAAAAGATGCCCAAAGTATGGAGGACCCCTGCCCTGCTCAGTTGTCCCAGATTTGCTCTCCAGGGGTTGCAGCAAAATGGCACCCAGCCTGAGGCCGACGGACCTTTTGAGAATTGTTGAACATGTGCTAAATCGATTCTTGCCAGTGATTTGCCTGCTGAAGGCATTGAGGAATTTTGAGGGAGAACCATGGAGTTCAGGAAACAAAGATAACTGCGGTTTATATCAACCAAACGTGAAATCCCAGGGAAATTATCCATCAAAGAGGAGCCTTATATGCGCATTGTGGACATCAATCTCAACGTGATCATCATGCAACCAACCAGAAAAGATGTGAAACCTGAATGTGCTGTGAAGAACACATGCCAATTGTAATCTAATCAGATGCTACATTCCCAGAGGAAACCGCTCTACTCCTGTGGCAAAAGTGCCCAACATGGTTCACATGAAGCTGCTGCCAGAGTGAAGAAGTGCCCAAGAGGTAAACTCAGCTCTAACCATACATTTACATTTATAGGTCATGAAGCATGACCTTTTAAAGGAGCCATATGTTTCCTTCATGGACCTCCTAATATGTATCTTAATGAAACAGCTATAGAAACTGCTAAGCTTTATTTTTCCTTTAGAGATCTTTTGGTGTTTGTCCCATGCTTTCTAGAATTCAGATACAATTCTTGTCTCTACTATCTCCACTGGGAGGCTATTCCATGCATCTGTCACTCTTTCCATAAAGAAATATTTCTGTAAATTACTCCCGAGTCCATCCCCTTTCACCTTCATCCTAAGTCCTCTTGTTGCAGAGATGTCTTTCAATTGAAAGAGGCTCTCCTCCTGTGCATTTATGCTATGGAGGGATTTAAATATCTCTATCATATCTCTGCTCTCCCACTTTTCCTCTAAAAGTGTTCAAATTGAGATCTTTAAGTCTGTCCCCATATGATGAAGACCACTGACCATTTTGGTATCCACTCTCTGCATTGACTCCAGCCTGTTTATATCCTTTTGAAAGTTCAGTCTCCAGAATTGCACACAATTCTCCAAATGAGGTCTCACCAAAGACTTATACAAAAGGTACTATCACCTCCTTCTTCTTGCTGGTCATTCCTCTCTCTAAAGCAGGATTTAGACCACATTGGGGCTGCACCGATGAAATAGTCACCATTTGTCAACTGGCAGAGGAAAGGATCAGGTGTGGAAAGCGAACCATCGTCTTCATTAACTTCAAATCCACATTCGACTGTGTTCACTAGCCTGTCCTTTGGAGGGCACTGGAGAATGAACACGTGCCACTGAAGATCATCCAAACTTCTCCAAGCACCATACATTGGCTCAACCAGCAGTGTGCGGATCCGAAATGAACTATCTAAGGAATTTCCTATCCAAACTGGAGTCCGCCAAGGAGATGTCGATTCACCCCTTCTTTTCAATATCATGATCGATGCCATTATGAGGTAAACATTTGAGGATGGATGCGGGGTCCAGTACGACGTGAACGACTTTCTGACTGATTTGATTAATTTCTGTTCACAGATGACATTGCCATATTTGCTGACACAGATGCAGAGGCCACCGACATCCTGTACCACATTGCGCGATGTGGGCGATCTTATGGCCTAAGAATCAATGCAGAGAAGACCAAAGTTATGACCACAGATGGATCACAGGCCAATGTTCACCTCAACGGAATTCAAATTGAGCAGGTCACAGAATTCAAATACCTGGGATCGCTGGTGCGGGAGAAGAAGGTGGTATCCATCACAAGATTGGCCAGGCAACAGTTGTGTTTGCCTCACACAAATGGTGCCTCTAGAACAGGGGTCTCAAACGCCAGTCCTGGAGGGCCGCAAACCAGTCAGGTTTTCAGGGTATCCCTAATGAATATGCATGAGATATATTTGCATACAATGGGGGCAGTGCATGTAAATATCTCTCATGCATATTCATTAGGGATACCCTGAAAGCCTGACTGGTTTGCGGCCCTCCAGGACTGGAGTTTGAGACCCCTGCTCTAGAAGAAGGCCTATATCTCTACCAAGACAAAAAGTCACATCTTATGAAAACTGATCCTGCCAATTGTTTCTATGAATGGTATGCGATGTTTCTATGAGTGATATGCGGAAATATTTCTTTACGGAAAGAGTGGTGTATCCGTGGAATAGTCTCCCAGTGGAGGTGGTAGAGATGAGGACAGCAACTGAATTCAAAACAGCATGGGACAAACACAGAGGATCTCTAAAGAAAAAAAGGGGACTGTTGTAGTTGTTGATATGGAAGGATAGACTAGATAGGCCATGTGGTCTTTTTCTGTCGTCATATTTCTATGTTTCAATTCTCCTGTATGGATCAGAAATATAGACTCTGCTCAAACCTGACATGAACAAGCTCGGGGTCTTTTAAATGCAATGCCCGAGACAGATTTTGGGTGTCTCTTTGTGATCGCCATCAAAACAAGACAATTCGGACAAGGTGCAACCATCAACCTTCAGTTGAAGAACAAATCCAAAAATGCAGACTATGATGGTTTAGACACATTTGCAGAATGAACACCAGTTGGCTGCCATACAAACTCCTCTGGTGAGAGCAACCTGTTCACTGGAAGGTTCAACGAGCAGCATCGAAGAAAACATGGCTCAAAACACATCAAGGAAGACCTAAGGAACCAGTGACTGACCATCGACGAGGCCAGAAATATCGTCATCATTCACCAAGATTGGAGGCATACTGTGAACAGCACATGGGATCCAGTAGCACATATAGCAGTGTATTGGATGAGAAGACAACCTACTCCCCAAACACCAGCTAAGGATTAAAGAAGAAGAAGAAGATGTACCCAAGCATCCTTCTGGCTTTTGCCGCCACCTTTTCTACCTTTTTAGGTCTTTAAGACTGCCAGAAACAATCACCCCTAGGTCCCACTCATCTTTCTTGGACAGCAGTACTTCACTCCCTATATTGTACCCTATATTACCCTATAGTACCTTCACTCCCTATATTTTTTCACTCAACGTGTAATCAAACTCTGGAATCTGTTACCGGAGGATGTAGTAAGGGCTGTTAGTATAGCTGGGTTTAAAAAAGGTTTGGACAAGTTCCTGGAGGAAAGGTCCATAAACCACTATTAAAAAGGGATCCAGGATATCAATGCTTGACCCAGTACAAGCATTGTGGAACCTGTCTCTTTTGGGGATATTGCTAGGTACGTATGACCTAGATTGTCCACTGTTGGAAACAGGATACTGGGCTTGATGGACCTCGGTCTGACCCAGTATGGCATGTCTTATGTCTTACCACTCTCTTGGATTTTTACAGCCTTTTTAAATTTTATATTTATTCATTTTACAAATAATCCAAGAACAACAGCTTGTACAGATATAAGGAAAAAAAATCCAAATTACAGAAGTAACCAAAAACAAAACGCTTTCTCCTCCAGCCTACAATACCAGGATCCAAGAAAGTCAGGAAAATAATAAACGCAATAATTATACAACAGCAAAAGAAGCAACAACTAGCCCCACTAAAATCCCGGGGGACCAGAAGGAGGGACGTCTGGGTCTAAAGGCTTCCAAGTGCTAAGGAAGGCCAGCAACTGGGAGGGCTCATAAAATATATAGGAAAGAGATTGGTATTTCTCTATGCATTTGCATGGATATTTGAGGAAAAACAGAGCCCCCAGCTACTGGACTCCAGGACGGAGGAGAAGAAAGTCCCTTCGCTTCTGCTGTTTTCCCTGGACAGATCTGGAAACATACAAACTTGTAAACCCTTAAATAATAGATGACTTTTCTTAACAAATATTTTCAATAGCCATTCCCTATCTGAAGTCAATGCAAAGGAGGCTAACAAAGTGGAAGGCACAACTGGTTCTTCCTGAGAACTTTGTAACATAGCCAAGACATCCAAGACCTTGCATTTTTTAAGTGTTAAATCTCAGCTGCCAAATTCTGGACCATTCTTCAAGCTTCACTAGATTCCTTCTCAGGTTATCTATATCTTCCTGGGTGTCTATTGCAAATTTTGGTATCAATCGCAAAGAGGCATACCTTACCCAATAGCTCTTCTGTAATGTCACTTAAAAAATGTTACAAAGAATCGAACCAAGGATAGATCCCTGCCGCTCCTGCCCCCCTCCAATGCAACTTTCATTGAGGGCAGGCAGAAGCAGCAGGCCAGAACTGCACGCACATGTGCAGGCATTTTAAAGCCCACCACGGCACTGAAGCAGCAGTTCAGCTCCCGCTTTCCTCGGGGTTGGGTTAGCGATGCTGCCCACCAGGGTCTGCTGCCCTAGACAACTGCCTAGTATGTCTAGTGGACAGGATGGCCCTGTCACCATGGCGACTATAAATTGAACCCTGGTGTCTGGAATTTCATCGCCCCCCTCCTCCAGCCACCTCTGATATATCTTACCCTTTCTGCCACATTGTTTGATGCTCCACTGCGATCGGCTCTGCAGGTAGCTTGAGCCGCGAGGTGGAGGAAGTTTGCTGATCTCGCCATTTCAGATCTCTCAAGATCAGCAAACTTCCTGCACTGTGCAGCTTAGGCTATATGCAGAGCCGATCACGGGGGAGCAGCTAACACTGCAGCAGGAAGGGTAAGATATATCGGGTGATGGCTGGGGGAGGGGGCAAGGAGAGAGATAGGAACTGGATGATGGCAGGGGGAACTGTGCGAGAGAGAACTGGAGTCATGCGGGGGGAGCTATGCGAGAGAGAGAGAGAGAGAGAGTGTCTGTGGTCAATGTGTGGGAACTATGGAATTTTTTTTTTGCTTTACATATTACCAGGCCATGGTGATATGTGAAGCAAAAAAGGAGGTTGCCTTGGGTACAGCTGATACCATACTCACTGAGTTTGGTGGGAGAGGGAGAAAGCTCACTGCCTTCTGTTGGCACTGTCTAATGGCAGGCTAAAGGCCTGATTTATTAAGCTCTCTTTTCCAATAGAAAATGGTAAAACAGTAACGGTGGCCCTTAAAAAAGGAGCTGCAATACACTTTTGAGGACACGGTGACCGGGGTCTCGACGGCCAGTTACTAAATGTTTAAGCTGGCTCCTAGATTCCAAGAAAATGTTGTCAAGGCCTGTATCTGTTTTTCCAACAGGTGACCCAAACTGGATAGAGGCCTTCCTTTGCATAATGCACATGACTGTAGCCATAGGGAGCAGGCGGCCTTCCTTCTTTCCAGAATGAGGCCAATCTCTTTCATTCCGAAAATCATCCTCTGCACTCGATGCCACTGTTGCCTTTTATCAGAGGCCTCAATAAAAATATTTACAAAAATAAATTCATCTGCTCTTAATTATGTTGAGCAGGAACTGAGGAGTACTAAAGCCTTGCGCTTCTGCAATCAGTATTGAAAGGTGGATAATGTTATGTTATATTCTGCCTTTCTTGAAGTGGTATATAGCAGAGTTCTGTAATAATCAAATACATCATAATTAATGTTACATCAATAAAGCGCAAAACATACAAAACATTCCCTAAGCTTTCTTTACCATGCTAATCACCAATATTGCAGCTGGATTTTCAGGATTGGTGGATACTATTCCTTTCTCATGAAGGGTGTTTAATGCTGGAGGAGGAGCGCTTGACCTTTGCAGCACAACTTCTGGTCCTTTTCACTTTGTTTTCTAGGGTTATTTCATTGGAAGGCCAAGCACAGTAAGAATAGTTTGGAATAGGTTTTAGCAGTGGAAGTAGGGAAGGTCTTGATACTCTTGCCCACACTTCCCTCCCAGACATGCATTGGATATTTATGAGTAATAAAATGCTACAAAGACTTTTCAAGATTAATGTAGATATCTCAAGGCCAGAGGTTAGAAGAAGGTCAAGCTTTGTATCCTGATATAACCACATTGTTAAAAATTCTAAGACTCGGAAAGTACTTGAATAAATGGACCATTAGTTGGAATAACAATGCAGCCCAAAGAGCAGAACATCTTTTACTTAATCCTGTCTCATAAACCTGAAAGACAGTAGGATAAGGGTCCCTTCTGGCTAGCTCTTTGGGACAGGAACACGGCAAGGCATCGATGCACTATATATAGCTTTATTCACATCACTACGGCACAATTTCCCACAAACAGTGTTCATTCCTCTAATTCCCAAACACTTTCACAGTATAAATTAGCTTCCTGCCAGTTCCCCAATCATTGGCCCCTTAATTCTTTAACCAAAACTGTAGCAGCATCCTTTCCATAAAACTCTTACCTTATTTCAGAAACTGGAAACTCAGCTTGTAGCAGCAAAGCGCAGACAAACCAATGATACCAGGAGTCTGTTCAGAAGGTCCAAATCATTTATTTGTGCACAAGTCTCAAGCAAAGTCAATTTCAAAATGGCTGAGCAAAGTTTTCTAGCATTACAACAACTTTTATAGACTTCTGTTCCATCCTAGGTATAGAAAAACACTTCATTGGTCCCGGTACTCTCCCATACCTCCCGTACCCCTTCTATTGGTCCCGGTACTGATAAGATTATCCAATCATGTTCCTTTAGTGGGCTCAGCACCTGCTTACCCCCCTTCTAGTCCCAATTACAATGGCCAGTTCATCAACTTGTTACTTTCATACTCTCAAGGCCATAGAGCCAATTTGTGCATGCAGGGGAGCAAGGCTCTGCAACTCATCTGTCAGCAATCCCAATTAAATTCCTTGCAGATGTACTTTCTTATCAGTAACTTTTAAACATATTTTTCTGTATTTTTCCGTCTTCCAATTTTGCTTATCTAAGTTAGTTTAGTACTCTTGCAGAGTTCTATCCTACAATAGCAGCATGTTGGGGGATGTGTAATTCCTATGAGCCTCTTCACAGGCTTCATTTACAGGTCAAGCTAGTTAGGCCTGCCTGCTTATGTCAGACACTGTGGATCACAGGCCTTCACCTGCCACATTTCCCCCTTTGATTAATCTCACCCTATTACTTAATAAGGTGTGAGAATTAAATCACCTTTAGAAGAATCACATCATGATCGAAGGATTTCGACTAGGACTGGCTTTATATAAAGCCATTATTTTAGTTGCGGTCTTCCGCTCTACTGTACTATCAATAGCACTATGAATAGAATGCATACAACATGGGATTAAACATGGTAATAACAAAATAACAACAACAAGGATTAATACTAAGACAATGAAAATCTTGAATCCTCCCAGCCATGAGAAAAGGTTAGCAAACCAGTTAGGAATTTCAATGAGTGCCAAGTTTGTACTGGCACATAAGCATGTCTTTGCATATCTTTAGCAATTTCTTCAACTACTTGACCCTTATCATCTATTTTTAAACAGCAATTAGTTAAATTCAGTTTACCACATACTCCTCCTTCAGCTGCTAACAAATAATCAAGTGCTAAGCGGTTCTGATATATAGTAGTGCGCATCTGAGTACTTTGTCTAGCTAAAAGTGTAAGAGCATGACTAGTTTCATTGGTTATTATTTCAACTACTGCTTGTAAGTGAATAATACGATTAATCATATAAATTGGGGTTCGATAACCATACATACCATCATCATTCCAAGTGGCAGGCCCATAATACTCAATGATTCTTTCTGGTGGCCAATCATCACCTTGCCACTTCTCCCACTTGCCTACCTGGAGGGGTGATCTCTTCTGTCTCAATGCTCTTTTGTGTCGGTGGGTAGTGTATACTGGGTATCCTAATTGTTCGCCATGTTCAGTGTTTAAAAGAAAGAAAGAAGGTCTGATGGTTCCTAAGACACATGCTCCTCCCCATTGTGGCGGGAGTTGTGCATACGCTCGGTTTCCACAGATCCAATATAGGCCAGGTGGGGCTTGCCAGGCATGGGCTTTGGCAAGATTAGTCCATAAATCAGCAAGTTCAGGAAATCTAGCTAATGGGTTAGGAGGTTCAGGGTGTTTGATTCCTGACCACCATGACGTCTTCTTGGTCGTGGCATTATAGAATTTCTGGCTAAGACAGACCAGCTGTCCTACCTGTTGGGTGAACTGGGGTCCAGTTCTGGCATAGCAAAGACGTCCAACGATTGAGTGCGCTAACACCCATTCACTAGTAGTCTTGTGTAATTCAGTCTGATTGTAAATCAAAGAATAATTCAATTCTTGGGCTTCCCATGGCCACTGGTCTCCCATTTGGGTTCCGCCACAGAAATAGCAATCTGAGATCTTAAGACTAGATACTACTGCTCCGGCTAATTCTAAAAATAAATTCTGAGAAGGATGAGGAATTTCAAACTTATTTACATGCATGGCCTCATAGAAGGTATTATGGATATGATATTTGGATGACTTGTGGGCTTGGGTATTCAATCTAATATACACAATGGTTCCTGGATCTATTGCCCCTCCAGCAATACGTAAACCAAACTTGTATCCTTGTTTCCACGCATAGGGATTGTGTATGCGTAAGTGTAAAGGGTTACAAGCATCTTTCTGACATTTATCATTTGTTGTTGACTTGGTTAAAGTGGCCATTCGTTTATCTATCTTTTCGTCAACTATACCATTATTCCAGGTAGCATAAAAAACACATTCCCAATCTGGGCAATAGTAATCTGCTGCTGGGGCAGTACTATAGCCTGGTTCCTTTTTACCTGTACACTTTCTCCATCCTGTGGCACCTTCTGGACACATGTACTTATGGTCATTTCTATACGCTTTCTCCCAAGTACCACAGGTGGAATAACTATCTCTGTTAATGACATTACATGCATCAAAATTCAAAACAGCAGGTTTAGTAATGTCCTTAAGTGGTGGCGTAGCAGCTATTATAGGTCCATCTGCATCCTTCCATCGTATTTCCAACGTGTAATAGGATGGATTCTGATGCGGATTATAGCATGCTCTAATTTTGCCATAAGTGCAAACATTTAGTTCAGTGGTGTTATAAATACACCGAGTCACTTTCCCCTTGCAGGTATAGTAAGAATGATAAATCAAAGTCTGAGTTACTTTCAGTCCAGTTCGAGTAGAAGTAATGCAAGCAGTGCATGGAGGTAAGGCATAAGTCAGTTCAAAACCTCCAAAGAAGGCAACCAGGGCAAAGCAAAAGTAAAGATGCATGTTGATGTTGATTGGAGTTCTTCTGAATCCTCAGCTTGCTGATCTTGATCCCGACGTTCTTTTTCTTCGTCCCGTTTGCTAATGAAGCAATTTAACGGGTGCTGAGTGTTGATTGAAGATCCTCAGGTTGTCCAGTACACATTAACCAACTTATTAGCAATTTCAGTTGGCTCGTGAAGTCTGGCTAATCAATGTAGTGTCAAAGTAGTGTGCAGAATCACGCACAGATTGAGTTCGTTGAAACAAAACTGTTGCTGCATGGAAAACAGCAATCCTCTTCGAAAGACTTGGCTACTGCAAGGCACTGTGACAAAGTGTCTAAGTTGCTGGTTGCCGTCTCAGAGTAACTCGCAAGGGTGCATCAAGATGCTGCTCTGCTGTCCACTGCTCAGGTTCAGAATCAGCGGCGGGCTTGACTCTGCTGTGGTGGATCCAGGCGTCGATCTCGGCTACCTTTACTGCAGTTGGGGTAGACAGGATGACGGTGTACGGTCCCTTCCAATGGGGTTCCAACGGTGTCTTCTTCCAATCTTTGATCCACACCGAGGTACCAGGCTGATAGGGATGCAAGGGTTCCGTCAAGTTGATAGGCAACTGGTCTTGGATCCACGCATGGAGAGTCTGCAGAACAAAACTAAGAGCTAGGAGTTCTTGTCTGGTTACTTCTGAACCAATTTGGGCTAAACTTCCTTTGATTCCCTGCACTATTGGTGGGGGTTTACCATACAGGACTTCAAAAGGGGAAAAACCTGTTGACTTTACAGGAGCTGAGCGTATTCTGAGTAAAGCTATCGGGAGCACTTGGGGCCACTTCAAGTGTGTCTCCTGGCAAAGCTTGGACATTTGGGCTTTTAGGGTACGATTCATTCGCTCAACTTTCCCTGAACTCTGGGGTCTGTATGCAGTGTGGAGTTTCCATTGTATCTGCAAAGCTTTAGCTAACTGCTGAGTAACCTGGGAGACAAATGAGGGTCCATTGTCTGACCCTATTACTGCTGGAATTCCAAACCTAGGGACAATCTCTCTCATTAAAACTTTGGTAACTTCTCGGGCTTTCTCAGTTCTGGTTGGGAAGGCTTCTACCCACCCAGAGAAAGTACAAACTAATACTAATAGGTAATGGTATCCATTGGCTCTTGGCATTTCGGTAAAATCAATTTGGAGGTTGTGCATGGGGGTTACACCTCCTGACTGAACTCGGGGTGCCGTTATAAGGCCTTGCTTGGCATTATTTCTGGCACAGGTTGGACATTGACGTGCTACTGAAGCTGATATGGTTGTCAATAGAGGGATGTAAAAATGTGGTCTGAGTGCTTTTTCCATAGCACTTTTCCCATAGTGGGTAGCTTCGTGAAAGGCTTTGACAAAAGATGGTCCTAACAGTTCAGGAATTACTATTCGTCCAGGGGGTTGACTGCCCTCTTCTGGTGGCAGCTCAATTCATCCATCTTTCAGTACTCCATCTTCCTTGTTACAATAATAATCTAATTCTTTGGTGGTATATCGTGGTGTCCATAAATTCAAAGGTACTGGAAACAATGCTGCTTGCATTTGCATAGCTTGTGGTGTAATCTGTCCCGTCATAGCTGCTTGTCGTGCCGAGGCATCTGCAAACCTATTCCCTCGGGCAACTTCTCCTTTTCCGGCTTGATGTCCTCTGCAATGCATGACAGCTACACGTGTTGGGGCCCAAACTGCATCAAGTAACATCAATATCTCGGGACCATACTTGACTGATTTTCCTCCGGACGTGATGAGCCCTCGTTCTTTATAGAGAGCTCCATGGGCATGTAGAGTAGTGAAGGCATATTTGGAATCTGTATAAACATTTAGCACAAGTTTTGCTCCTAATACTAATGCTCTGGTGAGTGCTATCAATTCGGCTTTCTGGGCTGATGTGCCTGAGGCTAGAGCTGATGATTCAACTACTTCGTGTTGAGTGACGACTGCATATCCGGCACAGCGTCGTCCATCGAGGATGAGACTGCTCCCATCAACATAATAGATTTGGTCAGGATTGTCTATGGGCACATCTGTCAAGTCAGGTCGACTGGAGAACACAGTTTCCATGACTTCGATACAGTCATGTTCTGGGAGTTCTTCGCTAATGGGTATCAAAGTGGCTGGATTCAAGGCATGACTCACTTCTAGTTGTATCTGTGGGTTTTCACATAACATGCTCTGGTACTTCAACATTCGGGAATTGGTGAGCCAATAATTTGCTTTCTGTTCCATGAGGGCAAGGACTGCATGTGGCACAGTGACTCGTATGTTCTGTCCTAAGGTGAGCTTGTCTGCTTCACTCACTAATAGTGCTGTAGCTGCAACGGCTCTCAGGCAAGGTGGCCATCCTTTGGCCACAGTGTCCAATTGTTTCGATAGGTATGCTACAGGTCGCTCCCAATTTCCCAATTTCTGAGTCAACATGCCTAAGGCATTTCCCTGTGCTTCATGTACAAACAAGCGGAAAGGCTTGTGGACATCTGGTAGTCCAAGTGCTGGTGATGACATCAATTCTTCCTTTAACTTCTTGAAGGCTGTATCCTGCTCAAGTCCCCACTCCAGTGGCGACTTCTCTTCTCCTTTTGTGGCTTCATACAATGGCTTGGCAATTTGGGCAAAGTTGGGTATCCAGATTCGGCAATATCCTGCCGCTCCCAGAAAGGCTCTGACTTGCTTTCTGGTTGTTGGGGTTGGAATTCTACATACTGCTTCTTTTCTTTCTCTGCCTAATCTTCGGCTTCCTTGGGTTATACGAAAGCCCAAGTATTTCACTTCTTTTTGGCATAGCTGTGCTTTTGCTCTGGAAACTTTGTATCCAGCCTCATCTAGTAACTGCAAGAGATCTTTGGTGGCTAGTATACATTCACTTTCTGATATGGCAGCTATCAGCAGATCGTCCACGTATTGGAGAAGCACTCTCTTCCCCGGGGCCACTGGATAGCTTGAAAGGTCTTGATTCAGTGCAGCACTAAAAATAGTAGGTGAATTCTTGAATCCTTGGGGTAATCGTGTCCAGGTGAGTTGGCCCCCTCTTCCAGAGATGGGGTCCTGCCATTCAAATGCAAACAATATTTGACTTACAGGGGCTAATCTTATGCAAAAGAATGCATCTTTTAAATCCAGTACAGTGAAATGGGTAGCTTCAGCAGGTATCAGTCCTAGAAGAGTGTAAGGATTGGGTACAACTGGATGTATGGTTTCAACTGCATCATTTACTCTCCTTAAGTCTTGTACTGGGCGGTAATCATCCGTCCCAGGTTTCTTTACTGGCAAAAGTGGAGTGTTCCATGGGGATTGGCATACTTTTAGTAGACCATACTCGAGCAATCTTTGCAAGTGGCGATGAATGCCTTCAATTGCGGCTCTTGGGAGAGGGTACTGTTTGACGTGTACTGGTGTAGCACTAGGCTTGAGGGTTACAATCACTGGAGCTATATGCTTGACTAGGCCTGGGGGACTGCCTTCTGCCCATACTCCAGGTGGTGCATGAATGTTCTTTAAAGTTTGTTCGAAATAGGTGTCTTGGATAGAGTCATCAATGTAATACCTCCATTCTTCTTCTCGGGGAACTGTCAGCAGCATTATTCCTGCTGGTTTGGATTGGGGATTTACTGTCATTTGCATTTCTCCTTTTTCAGAGAAAGATATTTGTGCTTGGAGTTTGGCTAACATATCTCGTCCCAGTAGTGACACTGGACATTCGGGCATGTAAAGGAATTGATGAGTTATTTGCTGTACTCCTAGACTGCATATACGATTCTGAAGAAAAGACTTTGTAGCTTTGGCACCAGTTGCTCCTATAATGGTGACTGCTTTTGTAGAAAATGGGACTATCTTCTTGTCTATTACTGAATGTTGTGCTCCAGTATCAACCATAAAGTCCATAACTTGGTCTCCTATTTGTATTCCGACCATAGGCTCCTGGAGACCTAAAGGAAACTTGGAGCCCGGTCTGTCCTAATCCACGTCATTTTCATCATGGATCGTTGTGGCCAATGCTTGAATGGCTCCTCCTCTTTCTCGCTGGAATTGTTCTCGATTGGCTCCTCCGCGGTTTTGGGGACGGCCTCGTCTTTCTTCTCGCCATTGATGATTGTTGTCGTCATCTTGCTGGGCGTCTTCGAGTTACGGGCAAGCATCTCTCCAATGTCCTTCTTCTCTGCAATAGGCGCATTGGTTCACGCCTAGCTGCTGGGACCGGCCTCCACCTCGGCCCCGCCCTCTTCCTCTGCTCCGTCGACTAGGGATACCTCCCCTTTTCTGTTCAACTATGGCCGCAGCCAAAAAATCAGCTTTCTTCTTCATCTTTCTATCACATTCTCTCTGCCTTTCATTATCGCGATTCACATACACTTTATGAGCGACTTCCAGTAACTGTGTTGCATTCATGCCCGCAAACCCTTCTAATTTCTGTAATTTACGTCTGATGTCTGGTTGAGACTGGTTTACAAAAGCAGAATTCACCATACATAAACTTCCTGGTGCTTCGGGATCATAGGGAGTATATATTCTGTACGCTTCAATTAATCTTTCATGAAAGTCTGCTGGGCTCTCATCTACACCTTGGATAACTCCTGCAACTTTGGAAAGGTTCATAGCTTTCTGGCCTCCCCTTTTCAGACCTTGTAAAAAGCCTTGACGAAAACGGGCGAGGGCTGTGGATCCTACTTCTGTATTTGAATCCCAATGGGGGTCTTCATTCGGGAATTCTCTCTGGGCTGCTTCCCGATAGTCTATTCTATCCTGCCCCGGCCCCGGGGCTACAGGGTTATCTGCCATCCACTCAATAGCTGCTTTTCTAATTCGTGCTCGCTCCTCTGTTGTGAATAGGGTGGTCAGGAGCTGGCGGCAATCTGGCCAAGTGGGTTGGTGGGTTTCCATAATAGTGGTTACTAATTCTGTAAGTTCCTGGGGCTTACTAGTATAGGAGGCATAATGCGACCTCCAATTTAACAAATCCGTTGTAGAGAAATGGATGTACACATAACTTAGGGGTCCCGCTACCACCTCATCATTTTCGTTCTTTATAGGCACCCCCGGGACTTGCCGTAAAGGCATCATTTTGGCAGTAGATGTCTTATGGGATCTAAGGGTTGTTTTCGTAACCGTCTTTCCAGAGGTCACTTTCACTTTCTCAACAGGCTTCACTTTGGGTGTACATTTTGCTGGCAAGCTAGAGCTAGCAACCACTTGTACGCTGTCATCCTCGCTTAGGGCATTTTCAATTTCTTCCTCCTCTTTCTCTATATCTGACTCGCCTTTTTCTGCTCCTTTAATATCATCTTCTTCAGCTAAGGGAAATTCCTCTTCCTGCCCTCCGGGAGGTGGGTCCCGCTCCGGCTGTCTCTGGGGCTCTGGGGCAGGACGCCGGGCTACTCTTATCGGACCTGGGGTTCGAGGCTGTCTGGGAATTATTTCTGGGGAATCAGGATCTACCAGAATGGGCTTCTTCCTGGACTTCTTATCCTGCTCTTTCATTCTAGGCTGTTCCGTTTTCTGTCTAGAATCTGTTTTAGCTAACATTATCCTGCACTGTTCCTCATAACAGCGCTGCGCCCAGAGGGGCGGATCTTCACAAATACTTAACCAAGAATCTATATAGGGGTACGGGGTGCGCTATCCGCACTCTGCGGTGTACTAACTGAATAATCTCTACATTGAACGTTCCCTCTCGGGGCCAGGTGGGGTCTATATCGGGCCACTCCCTAGTACACAATATCTGTAAATGGGCTGCTGTCATTTTAATACCATAATCTCCAGAATATCCCTCTTTAAAATGTGCGATCATACATTCTAATGGAGTGTTCCTAGTAAACCCTGCCCCTCCCATTTCGATGTGTGCGCGCAACAACAGACAGAAGGGAAAAGGAGGGCGGACCGTGGGTAAGGGGTCCTCACGGCCCTGGAAACGTATAAGGAGTACAAATAACAAGACAAGACGACAATCGCTTCCCCCTTTTTGCGACCTGAACGCGGTCGCCCGGTCAGGAAATGCGCTACTCAGGGGTCTGCCTTCACTTGGTCCGTGCTGCCAGACCTCTCATTCACACTTCATTCACACAATCATGCTAGCAACGTATCCCAGAATGCATTCGTTTCTATCTATTCTGACTAGTCTTACCAATTTCCCAATTACAAAAAGATGGGGGTTTCGCCCTGCGAATACTCATGCGGGGGTTACTCGGCCCTTCTTTGAGAGGTGATCAGGCTCTCTTACCAATTACCAATTTCTCGAGATTACAAATTCCAAGTTCCAAGTTCCAATGGCAGTACTGCTCTTTCTATATCTGTCTAGACAACAAATCAAAACTATACTCACCGGATCCGGTCCTCAAACTTCCCAAGCAGGCGCATGAGTTGGACCTCGGACTCCCCTCACTCGGGTTCGAGGCGTTGGCTCCAGCCGGGCCCGGCACCCGCCGAGGTCCGACCAGCTCCCTCCGATACAAGGGACCGGCGGCGCCAGGGAGCAGCCCTCGTCGGAAGGGCGCGATCCCGGCAGGACCAAGCCGATAGAGGCGGAAAGTCGTGGTATATTGCCCTATATACACTTTGATTCCACAACTTCCCGGCCAACGCACCAAGAATATGTAGCAGCAAAGCGCAGACAAACCAATGATACCAGGAGTCTGTGCAGAAGGTCCAAATCATTTATTTGTGCACAAGTCTCAAGCAAAGTCAATTTCAAAATGGCTGAGCAAAGTTTTCTAGCATTACAACAACTTTTATAAACTTCTGTTCCATTCTAGGTATAGAAAAACACTTCATTGGTCCCGGTACTCTCCCGTACCTCCCGTACCCCTTCTATTGGTCCCGGTACTGATAAGATTATCCAATCATGTTCCTTTAGTGGGCTCAGCACCTGCTTACCCCCCTTCTAGTCCCAATTACAATGGCCAGTTCATCAACTTGTTACTTTCATACTCTCAAGGCCATAGAGCCAATTTGTGCATGCAGGGGAGCAAGGCTCTGCAACTCATCTGTCAGCAATCCCAATTAAATTCCTTGCAGATGTACTTTCTTATCAGTAACTTTTAAACATATTTTTCTGTATTTTTCCATCTTCCAATTTTGCTTATCTAAGTTAGTTTAGTACTCTTGCAGAGTTCTATCCTACAATAGCAGCATGTTGGGGGATGTGTAATTCCTATGAGCCTCTTCACAGGCTTCATTTACAGGTCAAGCTAGTTAGGCCTGCCTGCTTATGTCAGACACTGTGGATCACAGGCCTTCACCTGCCACAAGCTCACACATCTTACCTCATCTTTTAGCCTTGCTGCTCTACTCATCCACCTCCCCCTCTGCTCGTCACAAAAATGCAATGTGCGCTTTCAAGTCAATGCTGACTCCTGGCAATCCAGCAGCACTACCTGGGTTTTCTTGGCAATGTGACCAGAAGTAGATTGCCTGGCCTTTCTTCTGATTCAATGGAGGGTTAAGTGACGTGCCCAAGATCACAAGGAGTGCTAGTGGGAATTAAAACCAGGTCTCTTGGTTAACAAGCCAATCCTCTAACCGTTAGGCTATTCCTCCACTTCCTGCTCTTTACACAGTGAGGCTTTTCCAGTAGCTTCCCAATTGGTTCCAAATGCCCTAGTATCTTCAACTGTGTTCCAACGTGCCTGCTGCTTCCTCATGCCAGCAACTACCCTGCCTGCCTCCACTATGAGCTCATTTCCTTTCTGACTATTCCCCAGGGACTACATCCCCCAGCATTCCTCTGAGTTCACTTCCTTCTGGAGCTTTCATATGCTCTCTGAGGCTAGCTCCAATCCACTGATCTGAATACAATGGTAACAGTGGCATAAATTCTGCCCAAGCAGCCTCTGCAATGTGTGTGTGACTGTGTGTGTGGGTAGGGTTGCCAACTTTTTCACCGAGAAAAACCCGACACCTGTGGCTCGCCATGCTCCACCCATTCTCCTCCCCCAGTCCCGCCCCTGCCCCGCCCCCAGCCCCACCCACAAAAATTACCGAGGATTCACTCACACACCTCCCCTCAGTGCTGGTTCACTCACACACCCCCTCAGTGCTGGTTCACTCACTCGCCCCCCCCCTCCCTGCTGGTTCACTCACTCACCCCCTCCCTGCTGGTTCACTTACCACCCCCGTGTCACTCACTCACCCCCCCCTTGCTGGTTCACTCACACCATCACCCCCCTCCCCTGCTGGTTCACTCACACCAACCCCGCTCCCCTGCTGGTTCACACCAACCCCCCCCCCATGCTGATTGTCCCATACCCCCCCTCCCCTGCTGGTTCACTCACACCCCCCCCCCCCCCCCCGCTGGTTCACTCACCCACCCCCCTGTCACTCACTCACCCCCACCTGCTGGGTAACCCACACCAACCCCCCCCCCCCCTCCCTCCCTCCTGCTGGTTTAATCATACCATCACCCCCCCCCCCTTGCTGGTTCACTCACACCCCTGCCCTGCCCTGCCCAAGCCGCTGCTTCTGCTTTGTACAGAGCAGCGGCTGCAATACACTTACTTTGAAAAGTAAAGAAACTGTGTGAGAAGCCCTCCGGTCATCGCAGAGCCCGAGGAAGTGATGTCATGGGGGCGGGCTCCTCACGGGCTGTCTTTCCTTTTCAAATTAACTTTAGCTGCAATAAAGTTAATTTGAAAGGAAAGACAGCCTGTGAGGAACCCGCCCCCATGACATCACTTCCTCGGGCTCTGCCATGACCGGAGGGCTCCTCATACAGTTTCTTTACTTTTCAAAGTAAGTGTAGTGCAGCCGCTGCTCTGTAAAAAGCAGAAGCAGCGGCTGCACTATTATGGGGAATCGCGTTCGCATTCGCGCCGCGGACTTCGGGAGGAAAGCCGGTTTTTTGCTCTGGCCGCTCCCGATCTTGCGGCCAGAGCAAAAAACCGGCTTTTCAACGGCCGGTTTGACATCTGTGCCGGCAGCCGGCCTGGCCATGGAAAAACCGGCCAGGCCGGCTGAAAACCGGCCGGTTGGCAACCCTATGTGTGGGGTGGGGGCAGGAGGAAGAGGGCCCACATGGCGGCAGTAAAGGCAGATTGGCAAACTTACTTTAAAATGATTGGTGTACAGCCTCTGCTCTTCTCCTCTCTTCTTTTACGGTTCGAAACCTCGCAGTCATCACCTCCCATTGCCAGGCTGAAGTCTCATGATAACAACCACACCATGAGACTTCGGCCTGGCAGTGGGAGGTGACAACTGCCAGGTCTCAAAACTTAAAAGAAAGGAGAAAAGCAAAGGCAGCGCATCCAAACTTTTAAAGTAAGTTTGCCTATGGGAGGGGGAGAAGGGCCTGCTGCTGCCACCGCCACAACAATGGGGACCCACAGCAGCATTTTGCTTGGGGCCCCTCATTAGAACTTACCCAGGGTGGTGAGGGGCCATGTGCGGAAACTCATTGCGGGGCCTCATTTGCATAAATGTAATTTATTTTTTTTAAAATGTATATATTGCTATCTAAAATTTTAGGCGGCTTTCAAAGGAACCCTTTACAAGCCTCTCTTTTGTCCTAACAATGACTTAGGGACATGTTTACAAAAGATTAATGTGTGTTAAGCACCACTGCGCCAATAGAAATAAATGGGTGTTATTACACTTAGCGCACATTAATATTTGTGAATGCACATAAACTTTTAAACATGCCTCTTAATGAGTGTCTGAATACCATTTGCATGGGCAGCGAGGATAAAGAAAGATTACCAGATTCCTACCTTATTATACTCCAGTGCCAACTGCCAGGAAGTACAATAAACCTTGCTCATTTAGAACCCATAGCAAACCCGCTGTATCATAACAGCACTACCAGGACTCACAAAGCACCAAACCCTACCTATCAAAAAGCAACACTGCAAATATTAAATCAATACATCTCAGAGAATACCAATCCATCTCCTACTGGGGAAAGATAACAAGTGGGACTGTCGCATAGAAACTACATGAACAGAATACTGCAGCTTGGTTACATGTGCAAAACATAGACCATCAACAAACACAGAACAAGGGATCACAATTTAGAAATATGAAAACATAATTAAACTGGAAACCCCAAAAGCCAAACTTGGAATGTGCAACAACAGTGGAGAAATAGAACTATAAATTAATTTCCTCTTGTACTAAACAAAACACAAAGATGTTAGAAATGCACATTTCCCAGAGCTGACATATTCCAGTTAATAAATTCAAAATAAAATAGTATTTTTCAGCCCTTCACAGTCCTACTCTAGCCCCCCATCAGCCCATTTCTAGTCCAAGCCCCCCCAATCAGCCCATTTCCATTCCTAGTCCCTCATCAGCCATTTCCAATTGTAGCCCTCCATCAGCCCTTTCCAGTCCTATCCTAGCCCCCCATCAGCCCATTTCCTGTCCAAGCCCCCCCAATCAGCCCATTTCCAGTCCTAGCCCCCCCAATCAGCCCTTTCCAGTCCTATGCTAGCCCCCCCATCAGCCTATTTCCAGTCCTAGCCCCTCCATCAGCCCTTTCCAGTTGTATCCTAGCCTTCCATCAGTCCATTTCCAGTCCCCCTCTGAAGAGCCCTCGCCTGTCTGACTGGCTTCAGAGGGAGCCAGGGAGGCCTGAAGCCCTGGCTCACCTCTGCACAGCCGCTGTAGTGAAGAGTGGCTTTTTTCTTCACTACAGTAACTGTGTTCTCATGGAGCCCACTGGAGCACTGAATACTGGGAAACAGGAAATGCCCTTTAACCTCTGGTGCGCAAGTGGGCTCCACGAGAACCCAGTTGCCAGAGTGAAGGAAAATGCCACTTTTCACTCTGGCAGCTGTGCAGAAGTGAGCCAGGGCCTCGGGCCTCTCCATCTCTCTCTAAAGCCAGCCCTGCAAATGGTTGGGAGCAACAGCATGTGTGGGATGAAGTTGGTGCAGGGCCCCCTGAAGCGCGGGGCCCTGCGTGAACAACATTCCCGCACAATGGATGGGTCAGTCCTGCTTACACCTCCGAGTGGTAAGCACTCCACTTACTGTAATCAACAATGAAAAGAAAAATGTGAACTTTAAGTATATGAACTTGAGGTAGGCTATGGCCTAGCATGACCTGCTACTGTGAAAGGCCTGTAAGTTAGGCCTGGATCCTAATTCCCATTATAGCTAGAAAAGAACCATAAATCTGTGGAAAATGAGAAAGCTGTTTTAAAATGCTTAATAAGAAGTTTTTATGAATGCATAAGTCTTCTATTATTCTCTTGTATGTGAAAAAACAGAAAAGTAACAGTATATGCATTCCAGAAGCCGAAGTTAACCTTGCAGTAGAAAAGTAACGAGATCTAGAACTGTACCATTGTTCAAGCAATCCTAAAGGAGGGGGCCGGTTGCTAGGCTCCGGAGGGATTTCTAATTGGACAAATGAAGGGAATGTATAGCCAATGAGAAGTTTGCATGTATCGAGCTAGAGCCAATAGAACATTTTCATGTATCAAACTGAAAAAGTGGTATAAAAAGTTATGTCTCTGTATAAACCTTCGCTCAGTACCTTTTGATGCTTTGACTGACTGGGCCTTGTGCACAATAAACTGATTTGAACCCTGTCAATCGACTCCTGGACTTGTTCACTGCACTTTGCTACAGCAAACTTACTTTTAAATATATAGGGCCTGATATTCAGACAAGTAGACTTTCCTGACTCAGTGCAGACCAGCCTGTCTCTGAACAACCTTTGGTGCAGCAGCCCATTTCTTCTACTCCAATGTAGGCTACTGTGGCTGATGAATCCTCATCCTTTGTGTCTCTACTGCTTCTGGGACAGCCTCATTTTTTCTTCAAAAGATGTTCAATGAGTCTGTAAAGGGCTATTGCAAGGACTTACCCAACATTCTGTTCAACATCCTTCAGATGAGCTTTCTCATTATGACAGCATCTTATTGTTTCTTTATTAGCTACAGTACCTCAGATTCAGAGCAAGAATCTGTCCCTTTGCCTCCTTCTTCCTCTCCAAAGTCTACAGGTTCTCATGTAGAGGGCTTCTTAGATCCTTTTGCTATATAACCACCCTCTGCAGGAATTCCACCGGCGAGGAATGAATCTCCATATGAGGACATCTCTTACCTAAAATTTGTTCTGAAAACGTCCTGTTGCAGCGAAGCGCACGCAATGAATAAAACCAGGAGTCAGTTCGAAGATCCAAGCCAATTTATTGTGCACAGTCTCAGGCAAATGTCACGATCAAAATGGTCTGAACAATGGAGTCCAGTAAACAACACCTTTTATACCTTTCTTCTTCAGTTTAATACAGGCAAACTTTCTATTGGTCCCACTGACCCCTGCACCCATCCAATTGGGATCTTTCTGTGGGCCCAGTGCTCTGTTCCCCCTGCTCAGAACTCTCTAACAAAGGCACAGGTCTAAACTTTGATACTTTTCTCTTACAAGGTCACTGCTTAGCTTAGAAAATGTGTGAATACAGAGCACTGGTACATGTCTGTCATCAGCATAGAATATTCAACAAAGGACTTATACAACCTTATCAAAAAGCTGTTTAAAGCAGTTTCTCTAACTTATACTGACTTTGGTCTTTCTCAGCATTCTTATTCTTAGGTGGGGGCTGGGACTCAGGCCTAGCTTACAGGCCTCTCATACGTTTACATACATTTATAGGCTATTCTAGGCCATAGCCTACCACATTCCTCCCTTTGATTATTCTCACCCGCAAGTGAGAAAGGGTGAGAATCAAATCACACATTACACTTGGTCCTCAGCATCATCATGTTGGGGTACAAGGGAATATTGCCGCATAGCTAATACTTTTGTAGCTGCCTTACGTTCAACAACACTATCAATAGTTGAGTTCAACATGCGCAAGCATAAGGGTAGGAAACATGGGAGAAACAAGCAAATAGCCAATATGAATAGGACAATGAATACAAGTGTTTTCAGGCCGCCCATTCCTGAAAACAGAGAACCAAACCATCCATCGAGTTGCCAACCATGCTATGTCTGAACTAGTACATATGTTTGTTTTCTCATATGATTGGCTATATCTTCTACAACTTGTCCTTCATTATCGATTTGCAAACAACAGTTAGTTAAATTCAGCTTTCCACTTACTCCTCCTTCAGCAGCAAGTAAATAATCTAATGCTAAGCGATTCTGATAAATGGATGTACGCATCTGCATAGCTTGCTTAGCTAACAGGGTTAGTGCTCTACTAGTTTCATTAGTTATTATTTCTACAACAGCTTGCAAACGTATAATACTATTTAACATATACACAGGGGTGCGGTAACCCCAAGAGCCATCTTGTGCCCAGGTAGCAGATCTATAGTAGGATACAATTCTCTCCGGTGGCCATTCTTCAGATGTTGCATCCCATTTGTCCCATCTTCAAGGCCTCTCGTTTCTGTCGACTCTTGTATACAGGAAAACCCAGTTGTTCTCCATGGGAAGTGGGCAGAAGAAAGAAAGAAGGTCTTATTGTCCCCAAAACACACGCACCTCCCCAGTTGGCAGGGAGTCTAGCATATGCTCGAGTTCCGCAGATCCAATATAGTCCAGGTGGAGCTTGCCAGTTATTGTGGGAAGTGAGATTTGTCCATAACCTGGCAAGGTTAGGAAAGATGATCAGAGGATTGGAGGGTTCCGGGGCATTGGTTCCTGACCACCAGGATGTCTTTCTGGTAGTAGCATTATAGTACTTCTGGTTCAAATAGACCAACTGCCCCACTAGCATAGTCAATTGTGGTCCAGCTCGAGCAAAACATAGGTTACCAACAATGGGGCTAGCTAGGACCCATTCACTGGTAGCTGGATGTAGATCAGTTTGGTTATATGGTACAGAATAGTTCAATTCTTATGCTTCCCAGGGCCACTGGTCTCCCATCTGAGTTCCTCCGCAGAAAAGACAATCAGAGACATGAAGGCTGGATGCTACAGCTCCAGCCAGTTCAATGAACAAATTTCGAGAAGCGTGGGGGACTACAAACTCTGCCTTCATGGCCTCATAGAAGGTATGATGTATTCGGTAAGGTGATGAGACATGAGTTTTCGTGTTAAGCTGGATATATACAATAGTCCCAGGGTCAGATCCGCTTCCTGCAATACATAGACCGAACCGGAATCCTTGCTTCCACTGGCTCGGGTCGAGGATGAGAAGTCGTAGGGGATTGCAGGCACCTTTCTTGCACTTCTTGGGTTCCAGTAGGGGTAATCTTTCTAGCTTAGCCTTACGATTATCTCCAGTTTGTCCAGTAGGGCTACCAGACCAGGTAGCATAGTACACACAGCCCCATTTTGGGCAGAAATAGTCATCTTTTGATGGTTTTCCATAAGTAGTTGGGGAATGTACCCCAGTGCATATTTCCCATCTGTATGCACCTTCGGGACACATGTACTTATCATCATAGTAGTAAGCTTGTTCCCATGATCCACACCTGTAATAGTCATTTCTGTTAATCAGGTCACATGCATCAAAATACAGGGACGCAGGTTTGGTTGGATCAGAGAGTTGAGTTGTAGCATTTATGAGGGCTCCATCTTCATCATTCCATCGTAGTTCCAAGACATAGTAAGAAGAATTCTGTCGGGGTCTAAAACAGGTACGAGTCTTTCCATTCGTACAGACATTTAGTTCTATACCATTATACATGCACTGACTGACTTTACCAGAGCAAGTGTAGTAAGAGTGATAAAGTAAAGTCTGGGTGATCTTCATCCCAGTTCGGGTAGTGGTTGTACAAGCTGCACAAGGGGGCAGGGCAAGAGTTGTTTCCAGGGGACCCAGAGCTACCGCAAAGATGAAACAGTAATAAGCAATCATCATGATTATAGTCTCTTAGTCTTTGATAATAGATAACTGAGATGTTGAAGGTTGGTTATTCTCTTCGTAGTGTGAGTCGTAATGGTGTTGCAGGGTTAGTGACCGAAGTCCAAGGACGACTCTCAGGAACTGCTGCTGGTTTGACTCGACTGTGATGAATCCAGGAATCGATCTCCGCTACTTTAACTGCTGTGGGTGTTGACAGTAGTACAACGTACGGTCCCTTCCAATGAGGTGCCAACGGTGTCTTCTTCCACTCTTTGACCCACACCAAGGCTCCAGGCTTGAAAGGATGCAATGACTCTGTCAGATTGATAGGCAACTGGTCTTGTACCCAAGTATGGAGGTCCTGTAAGACAGAACTTAGAGCCAACAATTCTTGTCTAGTGATTTCTGATCCAATCTGACTCATATCCCCCCTTATTCCCTGAACTATGGGTGGGGGTCTTCCATACAAAACTTCAAATGGGGACACTCCTAATGACTTGGTGGGGGCTGATCGTACTCTGAGAAGGGCTATAGGGAGAGCTTGGGGCTACTTCAGGTGAGCTTCCTGACAGAGCTTGGACAACTGAGACTTCAGGATTCGGTTCATTCTCTCTACTTTCCCTGAACTTTGGGGTCTATAAGCTGTATGTAACTTCCACTGTATTTGTAAAGCACAGGCTAGCTGTTGAGTTACTTGTAACACAAAGGAGGGCCCATTGTCTGACCCTATGGTCAAAGGTATTCCAAACCGGGGAATGATTTCATGAAGCAGAGCCTTAGTGACTTCTCTGGCCTTTTCAGTCCTGGTGGGGAAAGCCTCCACCCACCCAGAGAAAGTACAAACTAGAACCAGTAGGTAGTGATATCCATTTGCTCATGGCATTTCTGCAAAGTCTATTTGGATATTTCCCATGGGGGTTACTCCCACTGATTGAACTCTTGGAGGTAGGACAGGACCCTGTCGAGCATTATTCTTTGCACAGGTTACACATTTTCGGGCTATCGAGGCAGTTAAGGGTCCCAATAATGAGATACAGAAATACGGTTTCAGGGCTTTTTCCATTGAAGTTTTTCCGTAGTGTGTGGCTTGATGAAAAGCGTGGACAAAGGCTGGACCCAGGGCTTCAGGGATCACAGTCATACCAGGAGGTGAGCCTCCTTCGGGCGGTGGTAACACTATCCATCCAGTCTCGGATAACTGCCCCCCCCTCATTCTGACAGTAGTAGTCCAGCTCATTTGAGGTGTATCGTGGTGTCCAAGCACTAAGAGGTACTGGAAATATGGCTGCTTGAACTGCAATATTGGGGGTAGAAATTTCTCCTTTGATTGCTGCTTCTCGAGCTGAGGCATCGGCTAATCTGTTCCCTCGGGACACTTCTCCATCTCCAGTCTGGTGGCCTCGGCAGTGCATTACAGCAACTTGTTTGGGGGCCCATACTGCTTCCAATAAAGTCAATATTTCTGGGCCATACTTGATGGACTTGCCTCCCGAGGTTATCAATCCACGTTCTTTGTACAGAGCTCCATGGGCATGTAGTGTTGTAAAGGCATACTTTGAATCTGTGTATACATTCAGACGGATCCCAGTTCCTATTTTCAGTGCTCGAGTGAGGGCTATTAATTCGGCCTTCTGTGCTGAAGTTCCTGGAGCCAAAGCTGATGATTCTATTACCATGTCCAGGGTCACCACTGCATAACCGGCACATCGTTGTCCATTAATTACAAGGCTGCTTCCATCCACGAAGAAAGTCCTTTCTGGGTTGTTCAAAGGGATATCAGTTAAGTCTGGGCGACTTGAGTATACAGTGTCCATTATTTCTAGACAATCATGGTCAGGAGGGCCTGGACCAATCGGCAGTAGGGTAGCAGGGTTCAAGGTTTGACTAACACTCAATTGCAGCCGGGGATTTTCACATAGCATACTTTGATATTTCAACATTCGCGCGTTGGTGAACCAGTAGTTTCCTTTGTGTTCCATTAGAGTTAGAACAGAATGTGGTACAGTGACTTGAAGATTCTGCCCCAAAGTGAGCTTGTCTGCTTCGCTCACCAAGAGGGCTGTGGCTGCTACGGCTCTTAGGCAAGGTGGCCATCCTTTGGCAACAGGATCCAATTGTTTTGACAGATAGGCTACAGGTCGTTGCCAGGATCCAAGGGGCTGAGTCAAAACTCCCAATGCATTTCCACATGACTCATGGACATAGAGATGAAATGGTTTCTGCATATCTGGTAGGCCCAAGGCTGGTGATGACATTAATGCTGTTTTCGGTGATTTGAACGCTTTATCCTGTTCTGGGCCCCATTCCATGGGTGATCTTTCCACTCCCTTCGTGGCTTGGTACAAGGGCTTTGCCAAGTGTGCAAAATTGGGTATCCATATTCGACAGTAGCCCGCAGCTCCCAAGAAAGCCCGCACCTGTTTTCTGGTGGTGGGGGTTGGGATGCGGCATACTGCTTCCTTCTGCTCGAGTCCCAATTTCCGGATTCCTTTGGATAGATGGAATCCCAGGTATTTCACTTCAGTTTGGCACAACTGCGCTTTGGCTCTTGAGACTTTGTATCCGGCTTCATTTAAGAGGTGCAGGAGATCACTGGTGGCTTGCACACATTCAGACTTGGAGTTGGTGGCTATAAGCAAATCATCTACATACTGAAGTAAGATTCTTTTTCCTGGAGTTACAGAGTAGTTTGAAAGATCTTGGTTGAGAGCTGCACTGAAGATGGGGGGGGGGGGGGGGGCTGAATTCTTGAATCCTTGAGGCAAGCGAGTCCAAGTGAGTTGGCCTCGTCTTCCTGTAGTGGGGTTCTCCCATTCAAAGGCAAACAAGAGTTGGCTGGCAGATGCCAGGCGGATACAGAAAAAGGCATCTTTTAAATCCAGAATGGTGAAATGAGTAGCTTATGATGGAATCAGTCCCAGGAGGGTGTAAGGATTTGGTACTACTGGATGTATGGTTTCAACTGCACTGTTCACTCGTCACAAATCCTGCACTGGGTGGTAGTCACATGTCCCAGGCTTCTTGACTGGGAGGAGGGGGGTGTTCCAGGGTGATTGGCATTCTCTCAGGAGTCCATACTGTAGTAATTTCTTGAGGTGACAATGAATACCTTCAATTGCTGGTCGTGGGAGGGGATATTGTCGCACATGCACTGGTTCTGCTCCTGGTTTAAGGGTAACGAGCACAAGAGCTATATTCTTTGCTAGGCCAGGTGGATTATCCTCCGCCCACACTCCGGGCGGAGCTAAGATGTTCGTGGGTCTGCATGATACTAGACATTAACTCTGTCAAATCTTGGGGTTTTTCAGTATAAGAGGCATAGTGCGTTTTCCAATTTAATAAATCTGTGGTAAAAAAGGGCACATAAACGAGACTAGCTGGCCCGACCACAACCTGACCCCTATCATCTAGAATAGGCAATTCTGGGACTTGGCGCAATGGCATCTGGCATACTTCTTTCGGTCCCGTTTCTCTGCTTCGGAGGGCATAGCGCAAATTTGCGGGTCCAGCGGAGACCCTTCCGCTGGAGCCTGGACTAATGGGTGACCCTGGACTGGCAGTTGATGATCCCCCGCTGGCTGTTCCTTCAGGTGATGGCAGCCCTGCCGGGGAACTTTGAGAACTTTGTTCGGGACTGGGACTCCTGCTTCGGGAAGGGGGCTGCTCTCTTTCGGGCGATGGAGGTGACTGACAGGGTGGAGTCGTGTCAGCTGGAGGGACTCTCTCTTCCTCAGGCTCTTCTCGGGGTAATGGTGGAGCTGATGGGACTGGCTTATACAGGAACTGGGGTGGATAGTTTAGAATTTCTGCAGGTTCTGGGGCTGAGTAAATGGGGGGCTTTTCTCCCTTGGCCCCCGGGACCCCCTTTGTAGTTGCTAACATGATCCTACACTGTTCCTCATAACAACGCTTCATCCAAGAGGGCTGCCTTTCACAGATATCTAACCAAGAGTCTATATAGGGAAACTGGTCGGGGTAATTCCTACGCACTATCCCATGCAACCGGGATACAATTCTAACATCAAAAGTACCCTCTGGTGGCCACGCGGTGTCCAGCACCGGCCACTCCCTACCACATAATTTTCCTAACCGGGACGGTGACATTTTTGTCCCGTAATCACCGCTAAATCCCTTCTTAAAATTCGTGATCATACAGTTCAATGGAGTTTGCACATACCCCGCCCCTCCCATTATGACGTACAAAACAACAGACAAAGAGGGCGGGTAGTATGGCTGCAGGTAAGGGGTCCGTACAGCCCACGGAACAATAAGGGAGACAAACACCAAACGCTTCCTCCTTTTCGCGACCTGGGCGCGGTCGCCCGGCCAGGAACTGCGCTACTTAGGAGTCCGCTTTCACTTGGTCTGTATTTCAAGACCTCTCATTCATTCAAACAAACAGGCATGCCACCGAGTTCCCAAAATTCCATAAAGGCCTACCTTACTTACTTATTCATGAGGGGTGGGGTTTCGTCCTTGCGCACTCTCATGCAAGGAGTACTCGGCCACACCCTGAGGTGATCAGGCTCTCGTTACCTTGTACCATTACCTTAAACCGTAATAGTCTCGTGCATGCGAGACTTTCCCATAGCTAGCTGACTAAAAACCAGACAAATTGCTACTCACCGGATCCTGCCACTAATGCGCTGCGCAACCAGTCCCTCTCCTTGGGTTGAATCCTGGACTCCCCTCGGGTTCGAGGTGTTGGCCGATTGGACCCGGCAGGCCGCCGAGGCAGGGCAGAACCCTCTCCGATACAAGGGGACCGGCGGCACCTGGGGTCCTCTCCGCTGTCGGTCGGCCGCGGTCCCGACCGGACCAAACCTGGAGGCGGTAATACGTGGTATATTCACTTGCGCACCATTCACATACCGCACATTCCCGGCCAATGCACCAAGAATATGTTGCAGCGAAGCGCACGCAATGAATAAAACCAGGAGTCAGTTCGAAGATCCAAGCCAATTTATTGTGCACAGTCTCAGGCAAATGTCACAATCAAAATGGTCTGAGCAATAGAGTCCAGTAAACAACACCTTTTATACCTTTCTTCTTCAGTTTAATACAGGCAAACTTTCTATTGGTCCCACTGACCCCTGCACCCATCCAATTGGGATCTTTCTGTGGGCCCAGTGCTCTGTTCCCCCTGCTCAGAACTCTCTAACAAAGGCACAGTTCTAAACTTTGATACTTTTCTCTTACAAGGTCACTGCTTAGCTTAGAAAATGTGTGAATACAGAGCACTGGTACATGTCTGTCATCAGCATAGAATATTCAACAAAGGACTTATACAACCTTATCAAAAAGCGGTTTAAAGCAGTTTCTCTAACTTATACTGACTTTGGTCTTTCTCAGCATTCTTATTCTTAGGTGGGGGCTGGGACTCAGGCCTAACTTACAGGCCTCTCATACGTTTACATACATTTATAGGCTATTCTAGGCCATAGCCTACCACAGTCCAAGTTCCCTTTCCACTGCAGTGGATGCCAAACACAAACCTTCTCAAATATATAGAGGCACCTAGAATGATTGCTGTTGTTCTTATACAATATATGGTCTACTTCAAGACCAGAAGTTGTGAATGTGGCAAAATCCACTTAATGTTCAGTCTGTCTCCAAGAAGTTGGATGTAAAATATAAAGTCAACCGGCTTCAGGTTTCAATAAAATCCAGATATCCTACTCTCATGGGTATAGTTTGACGGCTTCATTTGGGGGGGGGGGGAAAGGGCAAAGGGTGCGTGACATATTTCCATATCATTTGCATATTCATTATGGTTCTCTTAAAAAAAATACTAGATGGATAGGAAACCGGTATATCAAACAGGTGAGGGATGAGCTGGCACCCCCAAGATACTCAAAGAAGGAGCAGAGGTTTGCCAAAAAAAGGAAAGGAACATCTTCCCAGGTTATATAATTAAAATGCAGCAAAAATTGTAGCTGTTTAATTATTTAGCCTGGCACTCTAAGATTAAAAAAAAAATATTGACACCTCTAAATATATATTCTCCAAAAAACAGAGGAGATGTAAGATGTTCACATGCTAAGGGACAAAAAGAAAAAGAGAATCACAGTGCAGTTTCTAATACCAAACTAAATTATAATTAATTTTATTTTGGTGTTGGAAACTGTGCTATGGTTCTCTCTTTTTCCTTTTGAACATCTATTTTGCATTCAACAAAACATCTCCTCCAACAGCCCCTCCGAAATATTCATCCTGTCCTTCCATATGTGTGTGTGGGGCGGGAAAGGGGGAGGAGGGATGTCGGTTTCAATATTTTCTTCTATTCTGGCAGAAGATAATGATGGATTCCTGGGTCCTCAGCATAATCCAAACTAGCTCTCACCTCACATTTCTCAGCCAACCCCTGGGTTAGCCCTTATCCTGGACCCATTTTTCCTCCTCTCATACCACCCTACTACAGGAGGAAGTGTCTTGTTTGTTCCAAACCAGCATCATAGAACTCATGCCACCACAGGAGAAAAATAGGACTTTCTACTCCAGGCCCTTTCTCATCCAATAGAAGATAGTGAGCTTGCATCCCATCATGGATCTCAGAAACCTCAACCGATTTCTTCAGAGAAAGTTCAAAAATGACTGCTCTTCCCTCCATTCTTCTGCTTCTAAATGGGGAGAGTGGCTGTGTACTTCGGATCTCAAGGATGCATGTACAGTACATACATATCCTAATACACCCACAGTACAAGAAGTATCTAATACAGTTGTGCTCAACACTATTGGCATACTTACATTTTAGGTATGTTATATACAATATCGTGAGAAATAATTGGAAATATTCCAACTGTATGTCATCATAATATTTTAATAGTATGTTTAAAGATATACAACAAAGAAAACATGTCTGTGCAACTTAGACATAGCAATTTCTGAGGAAAAAACAAAATTATGACCTGGACAGGATTAGTGGTACCCTTCACTAATATTTGGTTGCACAGACCTTGGCAGTGATGACAGACTCCAAACGTTTCTTGTAGCCATCTATAAGTTTCATACATCTCTCTGCTGGTAGTTTCTCCCACTCTTCATCTGCAATTTGTTCCAGCTCATGAATGTTTCCAGGATTCCTTTTACCAATGGCAGATTTCAGCTCTTTCCAAAGGTTCTCGATTGAATTGAGATCAGAATTCATTGCTGGCCAGTTTAAAACAGTCCATTTGTTATTTTTTCAACCATTCTTTTGTACTTTTAGATGTATGTTTTGGGTCATTGTCCTGCTGGAGGACCCATGACCTTCCACCAAGACCTAGATTTCTGGCCCCACGTAGCACATTTTGCTCCAAAGTAGTCCTCTATGATTCCTTTAATACATTCCAGGACTCCAGTTCCTGACGCAGCAAAACAGCCCCACAACATTATGGAACCTCCACCATATGTTCTGCCTGCATTGTACAAACTAATGTTTAGTGTAAACCGCACTGATTTTTAAGAACGCGGTATAAAAAAGAATTAAATAAATAAATATTTAACTGTAGGAAGGATGTTTTTTTTCCTTATAAGCTTTATTTTTTCTTCTGTAAATGTTTTGCTTCTCCTGTAAATGTTTCGCTGGTCTGCACTGCCAAAGAGCTCGTTAGATTTCATCTGCCCACAGAACATTTTCCTAGAAGGATTGTGGTTTCTCAAGATAGGTTTGGGCAAAGATCAGATGTACCTTTTTATGTCTGTCTGTGAGCAGTGGGGTTCTCCTTGGCCTTCGCCCATGAAGTCCTTCTTTGTTTAGTGCATGGTGGATGGTGGCTCTGGGTCAGCCTTAAGCTCTTTGGATATTGTACATGGTGTTTTCCTAACAGTTCGTACTAACCTTCGAAGACTTCTTGGATTAATTTTCCATTTCCCATCACGTCCTGGGAGATTCTTGACAGTTCCATGAGCAGAAAACTTCTTAATAACATTGTGAACTGTAGACACAGGAATCCCAAGATCTTTTGAGATGGTCTTGTACCCCTTTGAAATTTGATGCTTGTTGATAATAGCTTTCCTGACAGTCTCGGGAAGCTCTCTTGTCTTTACTATTGTGAAAATGAGACAGGGAGTTAATGTGCCCATTGTAAACATTAGAGCCATCATTCATTGGTTGACTCAAGTCATGTGAGTACTGAAATTGATCACACGTGTGTCTAATTTTACTGCAATGGGAATGTGGTTCTTCTGTTGAAACTAATTGGAATTTTTTATAAGGATGACAATAATCATGTCATAATCTAACTACACTAAAGCCCTAAGGAATCACCACTTATGTATTCTCAAATTAAGGTGAAAACCCCACAACCACTCACTAATAGTCTGCCTATCTAAAGAAGACAAATCTATAAATTTTTAATTATTTGTTGGATCGCCTACCTTGAGGGGTTTCCCTCTCCCATAGTAGGCCCTCCTTTTAATCAAATTTATAAAAGGCTGAAAAGCCTAAAAAACTCCAAGGGAAGGCACATGGATGCGCCCCTCAGCTATCCTTTAATTGAAAAAAAATGCATATCCTTAATTCTCCATGTCAAAATTATTTTAAACTACCGCATTAATAGACTTAGCGTGATGATTTAAAAGTCCTAGTCGTAAGCGGTCAGACATTATCCTTCATGTGAATTGCAACACAACGTAGTGTTTCAAGCTTCATGCCTTCTTAGCTCTTCTTCAAGCATAGTAACCTCGTCGCATATCCGTTTCCGGTTTTATATCTCTAGACATGATTAAACAGCAGTTTGTCCTAGTTTTTATACTATTTCCTACTACATATTTCCTTTTTTATTGGGTCTTGTTTTATTTGAATCTTTTATGTGTCAAATATATATGCACATATAGTCCAAAGCCATTTCACTGGCTACTTTTTTTTGGGAATTGCAAGGGTGCCAATAATGTTGACAACAACTATATTTACTTTTCATTCCAACCATTTCCAATACAAGGTTCTCCCATTCAGCCCGTCGTGGGCTCCCAGGGTATTCATGAAATGCCTCATAGGGGTGGCTACTCACCTTCTCAAACAAGGTCATTTGGTCTTCCCATACCTAGACAACTGTCTTCTGGTGGCTCCCTCAAAAGCACATGGACAATACAATAATCTTACTTCAGTCTCTGTGTTTTCTTCTGAAATTTCCAAAATCTATGTTATGCCATATAAACATTATTTCATTTATAGGTGCAGTCTTGGCATCAACAGAAGACAGAATCCAGACATTTATTGTACATGTTCAAGCCATACAAACAACATCCAGGGTCACACCCATAGTGTACTTGAATATGTTGGGACACATGTCAATAACTGTTCATATAAAGGGGCATTTTAGAAAGGACGTCTAGGTGCTATCTGGGATGTCCAGGCCAAAACGTCCCCAAAAATGTCAGGCATGTTTATTTCTGGAGACGTTTTCAGGATTGTAGATGTCCCTGATATGGACATTGTTAGGGGGGGGGGGGTATATCTATATAGATGTCCCCGCAACTGTATCATAGAGCAGAGACATTTCCCAACCTACCATTTAAGCAATGGAGATGTTTTGTAGCTGGACAACCACACAACAGATACTTTTTTATTTATTTATCTGTTTTTCTATACTGCTTTATCTGGGAATCAAAGCAGTTTACATCAAACATTCAACCACAAATGCTATCAATTCTCATTGCTATTGTGGACTGTATAGAGGATAATAGGGTTCCATCTCCTCTATACCCTCCAACTGCTTTCCTGGGGAAACAAGCACTTTTCAGATGCCTATTCATGTCCTGGAGCAGCTATAGACTTGCCGACTGTTTCTGAAATTGGGTGTGCATGTCTGAGGTCTTTGGAACGCCTCATACATGCCCCCTGTCACACCTCTGTGCTAGATAAACATGAAATGGCTCCAGGGACTGCGTCATGATTTGGACATCTGCATACCCATTTTCAGTTGTCCAAATCATGATTAGAGCTTTACATAAGAACATAAGATATGCCATACTGGGTCAGACCTAGGTCCATGAAGCCCAGCATCCTGTTTCCAACAAAGGCAAATTCCGGGTCACAAGTAACTAGCAGTTTCCCAAACATTCTTATTAGACTGAAAATGAGGCACCACAATGGGACTTCAAGTTCCATTAGAATGAAGCTCACAGCTTCTCTGATCCTTTTCCCAACTACTTGACTTTGCATAATGTTGCAGTGGTCAATTCACGAGTCCAGCTTTTAACAGACATTTTTTTTTGTGCCATGGCAGCACCAGTTGATCCTAAATAGAACTGCATCAAATCAGGGTTAGGAAGCTCATCTTGATAGCCATCATTTGCAGAGGATGTGATCAAAATATGAGACATGTCTGCACTTCAATCATTTAGAGCTCAGGGCAATTTGGTATGCCCTACAAGTTTTCCTTGGTCTTTTTCAAGATTCAGCAGCCCTATTTCAGACAGGCAATCAAGTGGCGATATTTTATTTCAACAAACAAGGGGACTTGGGTGCTCTTCATCTTTGTTGGGACTTTCCATAGGCAATTGCATCCAAATGCAAGCTGTCTACATCCTGGGTCTGCACAACCAATTATCTGACAGGCTCAGCAGAATTCTTCAACCTTACCAGTGGTCCCTGGATGTATCCCTCCTGAAATCCATGGCCTAGAGTGGGGAACACCTCAAATCAATCTTTTCACCAGCAGTGAAAATGCAAAGCTTCCTCTTTATTGTTCTATCCTCCCTTCTTCCCTGCATCTAGCTCTAGATGCCCTAACAATTCCATGGACCTGGTCTTTCAAGTATGCATAAAGGACCACCTGTGATTGACACATATACAAATGGGAATGGAGTAGATACTACACCAGTCACAGAAGATGATGTGTTTGAACAGCTTGCAAAACTGAAAGTGGACAAGGCCACGGGACCGGACGGAATACATCCCAGGATACTGAAAGAGCTCAGAGAAGTTCTTGCAGGGCCTTTAAAGGATGTTTTTAATGGAGCCTTGGAAACAGGAGAAGTTCCCCAGGACTGGAGAAGGGCTGATGTGGTACCTCTTCAGAAAAGTGGCAGTAGGGAAGAAGTGACAAACTACAGGCCAGTAAGCTTTACCTCGGTGGCGGGAAAAGTAATGGTGGAACTCCTGAAAGAGAGAATAGTGGGCTTTTTTGAAACAAATAGGTTGCATGATCTGAGACAACATGGCTGTACCAAAGGACGATCATGCAAAACAAATCTGATTGAGTTCTTTGACTGGGTGACCAGAGAACTAGATCAAGGGCATGTGATGGATGTGATCTACCTAGATTTCAGCAAAGCCTTTGATACTGTTCCTCACAGGAGGCTTATCAATAAACTGAACAGCCTTAGGATGGGGTCCCAAGGTGGTGAACCTGATCAGAAATTGGTTGACTAACAGACAACAGAAGGTGATGGTAAACAGAACTGACTTGGATGAAAGGAAGGTGGTGTGCCCCAGGGATCGGTCCTGGGATTGGTACTGTTCAATGTATTTGTGAGTGATATTGCTGAAGGACTGAATGGAAAAGTCTGTATTTTTGCAGATGGCATGAAAATTTGCAACAGAGTGGACTCCTCTGAGGGAGTGGATAACATGAGGAAAGATCTACAAAATCTGGAATCTGGTCTAATGCTTGGCAATTAAGATTGAATGTGAAGAAGTGCAGTGTCATGCACTTGGGATTCAGAAATCCAAGGGAATTGTATATGATAGGGGGCAAGAAGTTGGTGTGTAGAGACCAGAAGAAGGACCTCGGAGTGATTGTTTCTGAGGATCTCAAGGTGGCAAAACAGTGTGACAGGGCAGTGGCAAAAGGCAGAAGGATGCTAGGTTGCATACAAAGAGGAATTACCAGCAGAAAGGAATAGGTACTGATGCCAGTGTACAAATCACCAGTGAGGCCTCACTTGGAATATTGTGTTCAGTTTTGGAGACCATATCTCACAAAGGATATAAAAAGGCTGGAAGCGGTTCAGAGGAAGGTGACCAAAATGATTTGGAGCCTGCCCCAGAAGATGTATGAGAAGAGACTTGAAGACCGAAATATGTATACGCTAGAGGGACAAGGGAGATATGATATAGAACTTTAAGTACTTAAAGAGTATTAATGAAGAAACAAACCTTTTTCAAAGACGGGGAAGCTGTAAAACTAGAGGGCATAACATGAAGCTGCAAGGGGGTAAACTGAAAGGCAACATCAGGAAATACTTTTTCACTGAAAGGGTGGTGGATGCTTGGAATGCCCTCCCGATGGAAGTGGTGGGGGCAAATACAGTGACAGAATTCAAAATGGCATGGGACAGACACAGTGGATCCCTTTACAGCAACAGGATCAAATCAAAGTAAACTTAACTATCTCTTATATCACAACAAATAGGGGTGACCTGCACGGAGCGGTGGGTACACCCTTAATCAAAGGCATGGGGGGGAGGGGTGACCTGCACGGGAGCGGTGGGTACACCCTTAATCAAAGGCATGGGGGGGAGGGGTGACCTGTACGGAGTGACAGGTGCACCTCTTCTTGCCACCTTGCTGGGCAGACTAGATGGACCATGCTGGTCTTTATCTGCCGTCATACACTATGTTACTATGTTACCAATTCCTCTAATAGTGAGAATCCTGCACAAGTCACAGCTCTGGACTGTAAACTGCTCTCACCTATAACCTTAAAAGAACCAAATCATTTAGAAAGTTCACGGAACTTTTTATCTCTTTTGATTCCAGTCTTTTTATACCAGTGGCAAAAAGAGCTTTAGCAAATTGGCTGGCATCCTGTATCCAATTCTGTTATGAACAAGCGGATGCTCCTCTCAGCTCCGAAGTAAAGTCTCGTTAGATTAAAGCTACCGCAACAGTTGCGCTCCTAAAGTCTGCCTCATTAGATACAATCTGCAAAGCAGCTATAGGGTTCTTTGTTCATACTTTTACTGCACATTACTGGTTGCACCAAGCCTCAGGAAAAGTACAGTGCCTTTGGTCAAGCTGTATTGACCAATTTGTCCATCTGAACCAGCAAGTTTTACATTTGCTTACTATGGGCTGCTCTTAAAACTGAGGCAATATGAAAGTAGTGACCAGTCCTAAGCTTGGGAGTCGCCCACTGGGGTGCCTGAATCACTCCTGCCTGTCAATGGAAAAAGCAATGTTGCTCACCTGTAACATATGTTTTCCGTAGACAACAGAACTGATAAGGCACACAGTCCCTTTTACCTCCCTGAGATTGCCTACATTCTTGAGCTGAGATCCCTGTGCATGGGAAGGGCCATGTATGTTCAGAGCTTTACACTGTGTTCCGACCTGTGGGAGAGCAGGTCCATCCTAGCACTATTGGAAGATGTTACCCACTTGTGTAGTTGATCAGTCCTGCTGTTTATGGAAAACAACTGTTACAGATGAGCAACATTGCTTGCACATAGGGTTTTCTTGTGTGCCCTGGTAAATGTGAGCACTAGGTGGTCTATAAAATGTTTGCAAGTGATTGTAATGTGTGATGAGCTGGATAGTGGTGAGGAACAGCAGTCTGGGCAAGCAAATCCTTCTACGCACTGCAGAATCAGGATTAACTTGTGTTTTTCAGAAATATGTCTGAAATTCTGCACAAAGCAATATTGAACAATGAAGAATCTATCAAAAAATATGTACAAATGCTCAAAAGAGGTTTTCCAGAAGAACACAGAATGGGACAATGAGTCCCAAATTTTTAATGAAAACATCAGTTACTGGGTAAAAACTTAAGGCATCTTCAAGCCAACTATGATGCACAGTTCCACAAACATAGTATGAAAACAATTGTGGAAGTAGTTTCTTGAGAAAGGCGAAAGGATCAGTTCATGTTTATTTGAAAAATCTGGAAACGTTCCAAACTTGACATTGAATGATGACTCTGAACTACTTAGAAGTCCATTTTTAGAAGGTTGTGTCCAATTCTATATCTGTAATTAAACTCATTTGGAAACAGAGACCTAATCTGTTTTTGCTCTGGCTAACTGTGATGAACTGACACATCTAGGCTAGGACTAATTCCTTTGTTCATCGCTTGTATGGCCTAGTCAGACCTCCTAGCCTGTTAACTGGTCAGGGCCAGCAGCTTTATCCTATTTTTCACCATGGTTGTTCCTCTTTGTTGTTGACAATCGCCACTCCATCATCCGGTGAAGCAGATTTCTTCTAAAACCAAACCATCAAGGAGATCTTCAATCAGCTGGCAGGACATACTCCATACTAAAACAGTCAGTCTATACGTCAACTGAATCATCCACTATGTTATTCCAGATTACTAGGGTATTTCATTGTTTTCTTTTGTGTGCACAGATTTTTCAGCTGTATGCAGGGCCAGCCCCCGAGTTTGTTCAAGGTGTTGATACCCTAGGCAAACCTATTGTTTAACTTTGAATGCACTGCTCTTTGCCATCCCGCAGAAGTTGCTGCCCTGGGTGATTGCCTAGTTTGCCTACTGGTTGGGCCAGCCCTGACTGTATGCTCACATTTGCATATGCCTCAGGCCGGAAGGTCAGGAGTTCAAATCCCACTAGAGGACAGCAACCTTGGGCCGGAAGGACTGGGGTTTCTAGTCCACAGGTGCTCCTTGTGGTCTTGGGCAAGCCACTTAACCCTCCATTGCCCATGTTCCCTGTAAGTATTAGTCTATGTGTCTCATATCCCCTTGTGTTAAATGTATCCCCAATTGTGTTGTGACCACTTTGATTGAAGGATAAGGTGGTATACAAAACTGTCTAAATAAAATAAATAAATATGCCACCGCCTCTAATTATCACCTAATCAACATAATAAAAATACCAATTAAGTAATGTAATGACCTGTTTCTATCCTTCTGAAACACAATAACATTAGCAAATATAGGGCTAACACCTTACCTTGGGTCAATCAAACCAGGCTGATCCAGTCCTGGTTTTACTCTATTGCATCCTTAGATGTGTAGTTCTGATTTTTTTCCTTGATTTCCCTAAGAAATTTATAACTACCAATCCATACACGCAGTGGGGGGAAAAACAGGACTGGATTAGCCTGTTCATCTGACCTGGGAGTGAGATGGCAATGCTGAGCAGACATGAAATCCAAAGCTGGGTCTTTAATTTCTCCACTCTGTGCTGTAACCCTTAAGTCCCATAAAAGGCCACAACCCTGAAACCTGCTACAAAGAATAAGGCTTTGTCTCCAACAGCCTTAACATGACTGCTGCATGTGCATATAGAATTGCACATTATTATTGAAGCTTTATGCTTGTATTAATTTATGCATTGCTGAACCGGCACGCCTTTTTAAGTTTTAGAAAGGGTTGGTTCAAACTGGTTAATAAAGAGGCTTGCATAGGCAACGGGTATGAATGAATGTTCTGAACATCTGACTTTTATCTTACTCATTGGATGATTGACAGCTCCGGCCATCGTGCAGTATGGCGAGACCCCATGAGCTTTCGTTTGTTCTACAGGGGGACTAAATCTCAAAGCATCTACTGTCTCAGTGCAGCCGCAAAGTCATCTTAACAATTTCACAGTTAATGAGATCAAAGAGAAAGTTAGCTAGCGAGCTGCGTGCTGAACAGCGCTCTTCTCAAAAACTACCATGCGGGAAACTGCGGCATTTCATACTTTGCTGCTTTTAACCACTGCACTGGCAGAGCTACAATTTGTCATCAACAACAGCAACAAATAAAGAAACAGTAAGTCTTAAAAAAATAAAAATAAAAACGTACAAGCCCCGTTTATTCAGCCTCTCTAATCAGTTTCAAAGAGCTTTGTGCAGCTGGTAATTCTGTGTCACAACTAATTACTGCCTAATAGCCACGGTGGGGACAAAGCCCCCTGTTTAAAAGAGAAGTCTATTTCGTTTCTCATTCAGGTCTAATCTGACCCTGAATAGTGGAGATTACATGAGGTAATACAGCAGTTATTTCTACCTGCTGCAGTTCATAAGCTCTATCTCCAGCTGTGGCAGCTCCCCCTCCCCTCTTGGCAAAGATGTTTTGCCATTAAAATGCTTGGTACCTTTTTTTTTTTTTAGGATGGATGTTGCCTACACTTTCAGAAAGGTTTTGGAAGGAAGATTAGCAGGATTAGGAAAGGCTCACATATGTTTAGCTGCACGGTTGGTATTCAAGACACCGCAGCTCATGAACCACCCAGAAAGCTGAAGAAAAATGAAGCGGGGGAAAGGGAGGGGGAAGAGAGAAAGAGAGAGAGGTGAACTTTTTAAATCTTTTATTACAATAGAAGATAAAATCTCATTACATAATATACAAGGAAGTTCGAGAATCTAATCTAAAATAACATCAAAGAGAATTACACAGATAAATATATGCACATACATTAGACCAATGGAAACTCGCTCACAACTTTCTAATTTGTGACAATTTAGCCATTTTTGGGCTTGATTTTATAACAGGATAGCTAGGTGAGAAGTCCAAAAAGGCACTTGTTTTAAGGCTATTTGAGAAAGGCAATATAGGAGCCTACGTGCCATTATAAAATATCTATATCCGGCCCCTATAGTGCACAAATGCTGATGCAAAAAGGTGGAAATGTTGGCATGTACTCTATGGAAGTAATTTTATAAGAAGCCGTGGAAAAATACACACCATCAACATGTGTAAATCACCTATATTTCAGTGACTTGTGTGCGTGGATGGGCCTTTACGCACATAATTTAGGTCGTCACTTTACTATAAGTACAGGGTGTTGGGTGGATAGCACGGACTTTCACTGTGGGCATGCAGATGGCTGGAGCATGAGCAGAGTGCAAATTTACATGCATAAATGATAAAATCCTATCGTTTACATGTGTACTTCAAAAACTACGCCAGCCGTCAGGCTGGTGTTAAATGCTTGCTCCTAGATTTAGCACGTTTTCAGCCACTTACTCCCCTATCTTGTAGAGAAAAATATGTGCTTGCTTTTCTTTAGAAACTAACCTTAAGATAGGTGCATTCTGGGTGCCTGAAACTAGCTGCTCAGTTATACAATTGCCCTCAGTGTGTTTCAATGTATGTTTTATGAAATATGGGTGTAGATTGCAACTCTACTTCTGCTCTGCCCTGGGAATGAGTACACTTACTCTTTCCATGTGCGGGTGTGCAGTTCCCCTTTCTGTGAGTAAAACAGGCTTCACATGCAAAAAATCTTCATACAAGTACTATCTTTGTGTCTATCGAAAAGAATGAAGGGGGCTATTTACAAAGGTGCGGTCCGACTTTGCAGTTGCCATGAGTTAATGGCCAAAAGTAACACAGAGTAACTGCAAAACCTCTGTGTTGACTGTTAGGGCTGTTTGCAATATTTTTCACTTAAGTTAGCACAAAGATGAGTCCTTTACCAGTTCCCTCACAATTCTATGGTCATCGAGTCAACAATGTGGTGACTCAAGAACCAAAAGACTCATTTCTCGGTTACCCCGGGTAGGGAGGCCCAGACCTTGGATGCCCTTGGCCGAAAATACTACCAGGGCTCGATACTGGTTTGCCAAGTCCAGTTCTACCAGTTGTACATCGGCATGTACCTAAAGGAAATGGCGAGGGAGCTCGCCGGTTTCTCTGCAGTCCTTGATGGTGAACCTCTTCAGTGGTTCAAGTCACTGACCTTGGCAGTCAAGGAGTGCTCTAAGTTCCTGTTTCAAGCAGCATACGATGGCTTCGAATCCTCAGCCAGAGTGGTCTCCACAGGCATCGAGACCCAAAGCCAAGCATGGCTGCAGTCACCTGACCTCGAGCAGTGGGTCCAGGACAAACTCATCAATGTCCCTTGCACCGGAGAGAACCTATGTCAGACAAAGCTGCTGAGATAGAGACTGAGTTCCTGACCAGGACCAGACTCTTCAAGAAGACCTCGGTGCACCCCCATAAGACGGCCCCGAGGAAGAAGCCTTTCTTCCTGAGAAAGGAGGGGGTGTTTGGTAATGCCCCACAATACCTGGCCTTCTCTGCCCCACAGCAGGGGCAACAGTCCAAGGGGCAAGGGCATGGCCCCCTGCAAGCCTGGCACCGACCCCGGCCCAGCCTGGGGGGAGTTTTTGACTCCTTGGGTATGGCCTCCTCTCCCCCAGGAGGCCCTCAGCAGCCCACAGTAGGGTATCTGGCCATGTTTGCCCACAGGTGGTCCTCCATCCCCACCGATTCCTGGGTGCTGCAAGTAGTCAAGGAGGGATAACTCCTCCACCTGCAACAGACACCACCCTCGTTCTTCCCAGAAGAACCTGTAAGGCCTCTCCTTCAACTGACTGCTTCTCACCGAGCTTGCAGGCCTCCTCACGGACAAAGCATTGTAGCCAGTGCCCAAACATCTCTGGGACAAAGACTTCTACTCCAGATATTTCCTCATTCCCAAGAGAACAGGGGGCCTTAGGCTCATCCTGGACCTACGGGACTTGAACAGATTTCTGGTGAGGGAGAAGTTCAAGATGCTCCTCTTTGGAACACTGCTGCCTTAACTCTAGCAGACAGACTGGCTATGCTCCTTAGACCTGAAGGATGCTTATGCACACATGCTGATCCATCCCAACCACCGACAATACCTCCGGTTCATAGTGAGAGGAGGTCACTACAAGTACAGAGTGCTTCCCTTCAGGCTGGTGTCATCACTAAGTGTCTTCATCAAGTATCTAGCAGTGGTTGTAGCCCACCTTCATCTCCAAGGGGCCTTCGTCTTTCCTTACCTAGACAACTATCTCATAAGGGGAGGCACAGCTGTAGAGGTGGACCATGCCACCGAATGCACTATCCACATCCTGCACTGTCTGCGGTTCATCATCAACTACCCCAAGTACCACCTCTCTCCGGCGCAGTGCCTGGAGTTCATAGTGGATCAGCTGGACACTCTCTAGGCCAAGGCCTTCCTCCCTCTGGAGAGGAAAGAATGCCTCAGGGCGCTAGCCGCAGAAGTGCAACACCGCCGGTCGGTGCCCGCTTGCCTTCTACTCCGCCTACTGGGCCACATGGCCTCCATGGTCCATGTAATCCCATACGCCGCCTGCATATGAGGGCAGCTCAGTTGTGCCTCTGCTCACAGTGGACACAAGCCATGAAATTTTCCACAATCCTTTTGGGTTTTAACAACTTTAAATAGTTTTGTGTCATCTGCAAATTTGATAACCTCACTCGTTATTCCACTTTCCAGGTCATTTATGAATATGTCAAAAAGCAGTGGACCCAGCACAGATCCCTGGGTTACACCACTATTCACCTTTCTCCATTGGGAAAATTGGCTATTTAGCCCTACCCTCTGCTTTCTATCTTTTAACCAGTTCCTGATCCACAGTAGTACACTGTCTCCTATCCCATGACTCTTTAGTTTTGCCAAAAGTCTCTGATGAGGGACCTTGTCAAAGGCTTTCTGAAAGTCCAGATGCACTATATCAACTGACTCACCTTTGTCCACCTGTTTATTCACACCTTCAAAAAAACATAACAGATTAGTAAGACAAGATCTTCCTTGTCTAAAGCCATGTTGGCTGTCTCCCATTAGGCCATGACTATCTATATGCTGAGCAATTTTATTCTTTATGATGGTTTCTACCATTTTTCCCAGTACTGGCATCAGGCTCACCGGTCTGTAGTTTCCCGGATCACCCCTAGAACCCTTTTTAAAAATTGGTGTTACATTGGTGATCCTCCAATCTTCAGGTATTAGAGATGATCTTAATGATAGTTCACAGATTACTAATAGTAGGTCTGCAATCTCATATTTCAGTTCTTTCAACACCCTTGGATGTATACCATTCAGCCCAGATGATCTGCTACCCTTTAGTTTATCTAATAGTTGTAATACATCTTCCCGATGTATCGATATTTCCTTCAATTCTTCCGCACCTTTAAATACCACTTCAGTCATGGGTAGCATCCCTATATCTTCCTCAGTAATGACTGAAGCAAAGAATTCATTCAGTCTCTCCGCTATCGCCTTGTCGCCTCTTAGTGCCCCTTTAACCCCTCTATCATCCTTTACGTCTTCCCGTTGACACCACTGGTCACCAAGACATTCTTCAAGGTCCAGTGCGACAGGGCATCACTGATTCTGGTAGCCCCCCGCTGCTTATTTGTCTGTCAGCAGCACTTCCAATTCCCCTGGGCTGGCCCCAGAACTACTTTCAAAGGAGGAGGGCTCTCTCCTGCACTCCAATCTGGGATCCCTGTCACTCACGGCTTGGCTGCTGAAAGGGTAGCTCTAGCTCCCCAACCTCCCACATGATGTGGAGTAGGTCCTTTTGGCTGCCTTCAAGGCCTCCATGAGAAGGGTGTATGCCTTCAAATGGCTTCGAGTTTCAGTGTGGTGCACTGAGAGGCGGGTGAACCCATTCTGCTCGGTGCAACTGGTGCTCCAGTACCTTCTCCACCTGTCCCAGATGGGACTGAAGTCCAACTCATTCAGAGTGCACCTGAGTGCTATTGTGGCACACCACCATGCTATCGAGGGCAAGCCCCTCTCGGCTCAGCCTCTTATCTCTTGTTTCCTGCAGGACCTTATGTTGTCCAAGGCCCCTGTCTGCCCACCAGTGGCAAAGTGAGATCTCAATGTGGTGCTCTCATAGCTCACTAAACTGCCATTTGAGCCCCTAGCTACTTGTCACCTGCGGTACCTTTTCTGGAAGATTGTCTCTCGTGGCACTCACGTCAGCTCACAGGATCAGCAAGCTGTAGGCTCTGATGAGAGAGCTGCCCTACACGAAGTTTTATTTATTTATTTATTTACATTCTCTTATATACCGCGCTATTCTGCATCAGTGCGGTTTACATTGAACAAACTGAAATTACATTGAACAGGGCATTATAACTTGGAGATAACTCTTTTACAGGGAACATGGGCTATGGAGGGTTAAGTGGCTTGCCCAAGACCACAAGGAGCACCTGTGGGACTAGAAACCCCAGTCCTTCCGGCCCAAGGTTACTGTCCTCTAGTGGGATTTGAACCCCCGACCTTCCGGCCTGAAGTACCTTGCACCAACCACTAGGCCACTCCTCCACTCCACAAGAACAGGGTGATGCTCCACACGCACCCCAAGTTTCTGCTAAAGATGGTGTCCCCCTTCCACTCAATCATGAAGTGATGCTCCCCACTTTCTTCCTGAGGCCTCATGCCGGCAAGGTGTAGGCCATACTCTGGATTTTAAGAGGGCCCTGTCCTTCAATCTGCAGCAGTGCCACCAAAAGCATTTCAGCTCTTTGTCGCCTATGACCCTAGTTGACTGGGGCTTCCAGTAACCAAGTGAACTCTGTCCACTTGGGTGGTGGACTGCATTGCCCTCGCCTATGAGCAGGCTGGGATCTCACTAGATTACTGGGTCATGGCGCACCGCGTCAGAGCCATGGTTACTTCTGTAGCAAATCTGCATTCCGTTCCTGGCACGGAAATCTGCCGGGCCATCACCTGGTCTTCAGTCCATATCTTCGCAGCTCACTACTGCCTGGAGAGGAAGTCCCAATGGGACAGCACCTTTGGCCAGGCTGTGCTCTGTAATCTCTTCAGGGTGTAGGCAACTCCTGCCCTCCGACCCTTCTGGGTTCAGGCTACTGGAGTGCTGATTTCCTGCCAGGCACTTGGGTCTTGAGAGAGTCTCTTAGTTGGGACTCAACTGCTGCAGCTCACGGCTCACCTTTTCTGGTCACCCATGGTGTTTTGAACAGACTCTCGATAGCCTGTAGCTGGGGAGTCCCATATGTGAGGACTGACTTCCTGCTTGTTCCTAGAGAAAGCATGGTTACTCACCCATAATAGATGTTCTCTGGGGACAGTAGGAATTAGTCCTCACAACCCTCCCTCCTCCCCTTGGAGTTGCTTCTTTACCATATTTTATTTCTGCCAGTTTAGCTCATTAGAGTGAGGCAAGATGGCACCCTTGGGTGGGAAGGGGAACACACAGGCATGGTGCATCTCCCAAAGGCTTTCTTTGAAAGCTGGGGAGATGCTTCCATGTGGGCTCCATTGGCACCGATGTCACCAATATGTGAGGACTGATTCCTGCTGTCCCCGGAGAATACCTGTTACAGGTGAATAACTACGCTAAACCCTCTGCTGAGTGTGCAGTGGCAGCCAAGAAAGCAAGGAATCATAAGGAAAGAAATGGAGAATAAAACCAATATTATAATACCTCTGTATCATTCCATGGTGCGACCGCACCTTGAATATTGTATACAATTCTGGTCGCCATATCTTAAAAAGGATATAGCAGAATTAGAAAAGGTACAGAGAAGAGCAACCAAAAGGTAAAGGGAATGGAAGGATACCCCTATGAGGTAAGGCTTAAAAGGCTTTTCAACTTGGAAAAGAGACAGCTGAGAGGAGATATGATAGAGGTCTATAAATTAATGAATGGAATGGAATGGAATGCGTAAATGTAGATCAGTTGTTTATGGCATTAAAAAGTAGAAAGACTATGGGGACATGCAATGAAACTTAAGACTAATAAGAGAAAATATTTTTTCACTCAACGTGTAATCAAACTCTGGAATTTGTTACCAGATGATGTAGTGAAGGCTGTTAGTGTAGCTGGGTTTAAAAAAGGTTTGAACAAGTTCCTGGAGGAAAGGTCCATAAACTATTATTAAAAAGAACCCGGGAAATCCACTGCTTGCCCCAGGGCAAGTATTATGGAACCTGTGTGCCTTTTTGGGAACCTGCCATGTTCTTGTGACCTGGATTGGCCACTTTTGGAAACAGGATACTGGGCTTGATGGACATTGGTCTGACCCAGTATGGCATTTCTTATGTTTTTATTTTCTTATATTCACTCTTAAACAAATAAGTAACTAAGGAAAAAGAGATAAAGAATTGATTACTGGGATTTTCCTCCATGTTAGTTGTAGGATGGTTCACATATTTCTGGAGTGCAGTGGATTGCAGGATTCAAGGCCACATGGGTTTTATAGACAAATCTGATTGACTGGATGACCAGAGAACAGGACCGAGGGAGAGCCCTAGATGTGGTGTACTTAGATTTCAGTAAAGCATTTGACACTGTTCCACACAGGTGACTTATAAATACATTGAGCACCCCAGGGATGGACCCTAAATTGACTGCCTGGAGTAGAAATTGGTTGAGTGAGAGGCGATAAAGGGTACAGATAAATGGAGTTTACTCTGAGGAGAAGGATGTTACCAGTGGTGTGTCCTTGGTCTGATTCTTTTTAACATTTTTGTTAGTGATATTGTGGAAGAGCTGTCAGATAAGGTTGGCTCTTTGTGGATAATACCAAAATCTGTAATACAATAGACATCCAGGAAGGAGTACATAACATGAGGAGGGATCTAGCTAAGCTTGAAGATGGTCAAAAATTTGTCAGCTGAGATTTAATGCTAAAAAATGCAAGTCATACATTTGGGCTGCAAAAATCCAAGGGAGCAGTACAGTATAAAGGTTGAAGTATTTCTGTCCACGTAAGAAGAGCGGGATCTGGGCATGATTGTTTCTGATAATCTTAAAGTAGCTAAACAGGTATAAAAGGCGATAATGAAAGCCAGAAGGATGCTTGGATGTATAGAGAGAGCAATGGTCAGCAGAAAAAAGGAAGTCTTAGTGCCTCTGTATAAGTCTTTCTGGATTCATCTTCCCCCTCCCTTATTCTTGGTGATTTTAACTTTTATGTTGATAACCCCTTACCTCCTCATTCTAACTCCAGCTTTGCTCTACTGCCCCCACTCATCAGCATGGTCACTGCCTTGACCTTGTCTTCTTCTCTAATTGCTTACCCTCAAACTTCCATACCTCAGTTCTTCCCTTATCTGACCATCACCTGCTAAGCTTCACTCTTCAACATCACTTGCCTCAATCTCACCCAATTTCCTCCAACCTCTTTAGAAATCTTCATGTTATCGACCCTTCGGCTCATCACCTCTTTCCTCCACTAGCCTCATATAACACTGCACTTTCCTTTGCTCTGGATGCTCTTGCTCCACCCATGCCACATCCTGTGAGGCATACTGTACCTCAGCCCTGGCTGTCTTCCACTACCCACTATCTATGTTCCTGTGCCCACTCAGCTGAGTGCATTTGACTCAAATCCCACACCTTTGCTGACCTTCTACACTTCAGATTTATGCGTGCCTCTTTCCAGTCAGTCACAGCACTTGCTAAGCAAAACTACTATGTTCACCTGATTAACTCTTGCCTCAGACCCTCGCCATCTCTTTACAACTCTCAGCTCTCTCCTCAAAGTGCCTCCACCGCCAGCCCCTTCTTACCTTTCTGCCCAAACCTTGGCCGACTATTTCCATGACAAAGTCCATAAAATTACACTCCAATTCCCTACGAGATCAGCTCCATACCCTCTTCCCTCCATTCATTCCCAATTCTTCCCTTCAACCTCTGCCCCCCTTTCTTCCTTTTCTAAGATCTCTGAGGAGGAAACCATGCTTCTTCTTTCCTCGTCCAAACTCACTACCTGCTCCTCTGAACATACTCACACCCATCTACTAAGCTCCATCTCCTCCACTGTCATCCTCTCCATCTCTCATATTCTCAACCTATTGCTCTCCACTGCAACTGTTCCTGCAGCCTTCAAGCATGCTGTGGTCACACACCTCTCCTCAAGAAATCTTCACTAGACCCTACCTGTCTTTCTAATTATCGACCCATCTCGCTCTTCGCCTTCATTTCTAAATTACTTGAATGTGCAGTTCACCGCCATTTCTTTGACTTTCTCTCCTCTCAAGCTGTTCTAGATCCACTGCAATTTAACTTTCGTCCTTTACATTATACTGAAAAGGCTCTTGCTAAAGTCTCCAGCAACCTGTTCCTGGCAAAATCCAAGGGCCTTTACTTGATCCTCATCCTTCTTGACCTTTCTGCTGCTTTTGACACTGTTGACCACCACCTTCTCCTCAACTTCTTGTCCTTGCTTGGTTTTAAGGGCTCTGTGCTATCCTGGTACTCTTCTTATCTCTCCCATCACACTTTCAGTGTTTGTTTGTTGGATCCTTCTCTATTGCTATCCCACTCTCAGATGGTGTACCCCAAGGGTCTGTCTTGGGCCCACTCCTTTCCTCTCTCTCTCTATACCCAGTCCCTTGGTGCACTCATCTCCTTCCATGGTTTTCAGTACCTTTTTAACACAGATCTATTTCTCTACACCTGAAATATCTCCGGCAGTTTAGGCCCGGATCTCTGCCTGCCTATCTCACATTGCTGCTTGGATGTCTCACCGCTATCTGAAATTGAACATGGCTAAAACTGAACTGCTTATTTTTTCCCCCTAAACCAACTTCCCCACTTCCTCTTTTCTCTATCTCTGTGGATAACACTCATCTACTTCCTGTTTCCTCAGCGTGCAACCTTGGAGTCGTCTTTGACTCCTCCCTCTCCTTCTCTGCATACATCAAACTGATAGCTAAAACCTGTTGTTTCTTTCTCTGTAATAACAGCAAAATTTACTCCAGACTTTGATCCTTTCGCCTTGCTGCTCTTTATGCCTGGAACAAACTACCTTAGTCTGTTCGTCAAGCTTCATGTCTGGCCCTTTTCAAATCCAAGCTGAAAACCTACCTCTTTGAGGCTGCTTTTGGATCCTGATCTGCTCATTCTCCTATGTGTTTCCTTATCATTCCCCTAGATGTATCCTTATTCTCAGCTGTTGTAGTATCTGTCTTAACTACTGTAGATTGCAAGCTCTGATAAGCAGGGACCGTCTTTTACATGTGCTTGTGCAGTGCTGCATACACTTTGTAGAGCTATGCAAAGGATCAGTTGTAGTAGTGGTAGACCTCATTTGGAGTATTATGTGCAAGTCTGGAGACCGCACCTTCAAAAGGATATAAACAGGATTGAGTCAGTACAGAGGGTGGCTACTGAAATGGCCAGTGATCTTCATTATAAACTATATGGGCACAGACTTAAAGATCTCAATATGTATACTTTGAAGGAAAGGCAGGATAGAGGAGATATGATGTTCTTTTTCCAAGGTGACCCATATTGCTTTCTCCTTTCCCCAAAACTCCTCTATTTCAGTTGCTTTAATAACGGTTTTCACATAAAGGGCTACTCCTCAACCTTTATGGCCATATTAATCTCTTCTAAAGAGATTATAGCCAGGTATGGTCATATTCCATTTATGGGACTTATTGAACCATGTCTCCATAATAGCAACAATATTCAAGCCTGCCTTACCATCAGGACTTGCAGATCTGCAACTTTGCTGCCTAGACTCTTCATTGCTTTGCAGTTCTGTTTTGTTAGTTTTTTTGTATTCTTAATAGCTTTTTTCCTAGCCTCCTCTTCTGCTTCATTGTTGAGAAATGAGCTCATAAAATGATTTATTTTGTTTTTACCCCCCGCTGCCGCCTTGCATTGCTGTAGTGACATCCTGAACTCATCCGCTTCCAAGTGCCACCCCATCCTGCAAGTCTAACGACTGTCCTGAAAATGTACAGCCAGTTGGCAACACTAGATCCACATGAGGCTGCTTATCAGTACTGACTTGCTGAACATGAACTGATCTTTTCTCAAAAGTGCTCGCCTTGTATTTTTTTCTTTAAAAAAACAAGAACTCACATGAGAAATGTTTGCACATAACTACTATTTCCAGAAGCACACAAAAAAGCTATTCTGGCAACTAATGGGGCTGGTTACTAAGATGTGCTAATATTAACATACATTAATTCACCATAACACACGTTATTTTAGCGCAGGTCCCATGCTATTCATGTTAACGGTGAATTAATGAGGTCAATGCACTGTGTGTTTGGGGCAACCCTAAGTCCATTATGTCTTTCCCTGAGGTCCTGATCAGTTCTTCTTTCAATGCACCCTCTATTTCAGAAAAATCTCATAAAACAGTTGGCAGAAGATCAAAAGAAAAATTCGTATTTCAATCCTCAGTATTAAAAGTTTCTTTGCATAAAATGTAATATGTCAGGGGTACTGCAGCATTCTATGCAAATATTTCTTTTCATAATGCTACTTTAATTTTTGTTGCATTTTGGAATTTTATTCAATCCTCACAACCTTTTTAGTAATAGAATCAGTGCTATTGTTTTTTTAAGCTGTGCATCATTTTTCACACTTTTCAGAATTTGTTTTAGGCATGATGTAAAGATTTTGCAAGTTGGCAAAAGGTATTTAATTGTGCATAAACATCTCCAACACTCCCCTTTTGCCTAAACATGGCATCGACCCTGTGTATTTATTAAGATCTACCTGAAATGATTTCATTGTGAGCCCTGAACATTTTTTTGGTCTATGCTTTTTTTAAATTAAATTTTATGAAGGTTTATATTATAAAAGCAATTATAGCAAATGAAACAACAATGTTCCTTGGGATTTAACAATAAATGATTCCATTAAATTTATAACAGAATGCCTAGGAGGACCTTTTAATAAAGGACACTAGGAGGTTGCCCCAAGCACTGTGCTTTCCAAATGACCCTATTTTAGCAACTGAAAATTCATATGACTCCAGATGATGATGAAATAGCAGGTCTCCAGACTCCTTCCTTTCCCTCCACTCATCTAAAGAAGAAAGCAACAGCAGTCAGTATGGGGTCCCCTGTGTCAGTGTGCAATGTGTGCTTACAGACCCCAGTACTCAGCATGGGTTTCAAGTCTAACAGGAAGCGTAACCAGGAGGGAGCAAGGGTCTCTGATTCACAGACCACATGTTGACTGGTGACTGCTACTACTCGGCAGTGAAAGTCCAGAGAGGAGGGAAATGGCCATGTTTCTATGATCCCATCCACTGATGATGTGACCTCATTTGAAGTCCCAATCTGAAGTTTGGGAACCACTGCCCTAGCATACAAAAAGAGTCAACACTATGACACGTTAGGTGCAACACCACCGCTTTAACTGTGGGAGATGTAGAAAGCATGTTCCCAGCAGTTAATGTGGGGCACTTTCTCCTAATGCGGGCTGCATTAGTGTGGGTGCTCTTAACTCCCCCTATGAAAAGCCCAGGTTTCAATGACATCAGAGGTCTCTTCAGTATTTCTTTGTCTCCAGCAGATGGTGGATGGATTTTCTCCTCTCTGAAGAAAATTCTGAAGATTTGAGAGAAAAGATTGATTTAAAATGCTCATGAATAACAGCCTGTGGGTGATCTCTCACTAGAGTGCGACATGTGGGACTCCACTAGACTATGGTCTTTTTGGTAGCCATAGGAAGAGGGAGAATTGATTCAGCTCCGCGCTCGTACCCTGGATAAGAGCCTGTTGAGCAACCAGAAGTTGGAAGAATCTGGAAGAGTACAACTTCCTCACACAACCTCAACAACCCCTCCTTCCTCCTCTGTTCCCCACTGCTCTCTTTCAAAGATTGCAGAAGACTCTCAGAGGGATATGCCTGCTAGACACTTTAAACGCTGTGCTGCAAAGCCAGAGAAACAGTTCCTGGGGAGAAAAACTGAGCCTGGCCCAAGTCTTTGGCCTGGAGCTCTCAGGGGGTGAGTACCAAGGCTTGACCTCATCACTGTCCTTGTTGGGAGCTCCCAATTCTGTTTTTCTGGATGCAATTTGGGGTGAACTGCTGACCACCATTGGCATGGTGAGGGTTTCCTTCCATTTTCTGTACACATTAAGAGCATTTTTTCCTATTGTGCACCTGGTGGTCACACGGTCCTAACATGCATTCTAACCAAGTGGCTCCAACACGCATTCCTTCCGTAGCGACTGTAACACGCATTGCTCTTAAAAGTGCAGTTAATACATGGTAAATGCACTGTTAATGCACACCGCAGTAAAAGCACAGTTACCACACACCTTTGGTTAGCTATGGCTTAGCGCGCGCTGTTGTGATGCTTGTCTTAACTCTCTATGTCTTCACCTAGGAAACATTGCCTATCCTGTGGCAAGCGAGGGACATCAATTCTGGATTCTGGACTCTACTCTTCCTGTATGGCAGCCTCTGAGTCATCCCTGAATGACCTACTCCCCCTCTCTCAGCAGGTGAGTGCAGTTAGTCCGGCTTTCCCAAATCAGGGCAGGAAGTGATGGATGGCACTGTGGGTAAGGATAGTCAGCCAACTGGAGGGTCTGGCAACCGAATGGTGAGCCGCTCATCATCCTCTAGGGGATCTGTTGCAGTGGTTCCCCCTGGTGTTCGGGAGTCTTTTCTGAGAGGTCAGCTTCTAGATTCCAGATGGTCCTCCCTGGAATTCTTTTCCTTTCACAGCAGGCCGAATCCTTCTGGTGTGGAAATTCAGACCATGCGGCCTCTGAGTGCCCCGGGGCGCAGTCTCATGTGGGGCAGGTGGAGAATGGAAGCCCTGTTTGATTGCCTTTGACTAAGCATCCCTGGCATGAGGCGCCCGCTGGTGATGGGGAACACCTAGGAGTTGTCTGAGATTTTGATTATGACTTGGATTCAGATGGTTTGGTACTGGGCTCTGACATGGATATAGAAGTACTCTCACCTTCAGAAGATTATGAGGAGGCCAGTGTGCTCCGCCTTTTCTGGAAGGAAGAGCTGGTGGTGTTGATGGCCAGGGTTTCATCCACCTTGAACTTGATGGATGATTCTGGCATGGAGCAGGAGTTGAGTTACACCCGCTCCTTCAAGGGGTGTGAAAATCCGCTAGTGTCTGCCAATTCCTGGATGTAATCAAAGATATGATTCAGTCAGAGTGGGACTCTCCCAACTCCCTGCCTAAAGGGTTAAGGGTGTATAAGATCTCCACTCTCCCGGAGGGGAAGTGTGTGGAGTAGTTCAGCATTCCCAAGGTGGATGCACAGGTCATGGTGGTTACCAGATGGACCACCATTCCCATGGAAGGTGGATCAGCCTTAAAGGACTTTCTGGACTGTAAGGTGGATTCGTGGTTGAGGAGTCTATGTTGCCATGTCAGAGGCTATTCTGCAGCTGGCAGTATGTACCAGCCTGATGTCTCAAACCCTACTGCAGTGGATTTAGTCTTTTCCACCGGATGATACTACCCCTCTTTTGGAGTTGGCTATGGACTTCCTTTCTGATGATCTGGTGTGTTTGGTGGTCATGAATGGTGCCCTGATGACGGTGTCATGGCATTGGATTTGGCTCCGGCAGTGGGCAGTGGACACATCCTCCAAAGCTCAGTTGGCCCAACTGGTTTTTAAGGGGAAGCTTCCATTTGGAGCAGATTTGGAGAAGCTGGTAAAGAACTTGGCGAGACAAAATCTACCGCCTTCTGGAAGATGGGTTCTAGGGCCTGTGAAGAGGGTTGGTACCCCTTTGTGCCAGTCTACGCCCATCCATTGAGGGTGCACTGGTCGAATTCCCAGGGACATCAGAACTCTCGTCATTACCAACCTGAAAGAACCTTTCTTCCCCTCTGCTTCAGGACTATGGGCTTATTTTCAGTCCTTTCGTAGAGCGCGTGAGCCCAGGGACTCAGTCTCTTCCCCTCCCAAGCTGCACAATGAAGGCTTTTGGGGCCTATTCCCTGGTTCCTTTGGTTGGAGGCAGGCTTCACCTTTTCTTTCATGAGCTGGGGTACCAAAGATTATTGGGTTCTAGAAACCATTCAGTTTGGCTATGTTCTGGAATGCAGAGTTGATTCCAGATGCCTTTGTCATCTCCCCTTGTGGGTCTGCGATCAAAAATGCTGCTGTGTGGATCATCTTGGACAGGATGCTGTGCCTAAAGGCAGTAATGCTCTTCCCGCTGAGCGAGTGGGGCTAGAGCAGATACTCCATTTATTTTGTGGTGCCCAAAAGGATGGTTCCTTCCAGCCCATTCTGAACCTCAAGGGGGTAAATGAGCACTTATGCTTCCTGTGCTTTCAGATGGAATTCTTGTACTCCATGATTCAAGTAGTGTGCCAAGGGGAATTCTGGGCTTCTCTGGATCTGGCTGAGGTATATTTTCATATTCCAATCTGGGTGGGTCATCAAGGTATCTGTGTGTTGCCATCCTTGGCTCTCACTATCAGTTTTCTGTCCTCCCTTTCAGGCTTTCCACCATCCTGAAGATGTTCCCCCAGGTCATGGTGGTGCCAGCTGCAGCGCTGCATTGCTAAGGGATCTGTGTCCTTCTTAGAAAGCCTCAGCTGGGTGATCAATCAAGGCAGAGCCAGCTGTGCCCTTCCCAGTCCCTGGAGTTTCTGGGAGCATGTTTCGACTCTCAAGTGGGAAGAATTTACTGCCAGAGGAGAATGTCAATGTCTGTTAGATTGCCTCCTGCTGTCCAGTGCGCAGCAGGCTCCCAGAGTCTGGGATTCTCTTCAGCTCCTAAAATTGATGACGGTGACCATAGAGATGGTGCTGTGGGTACATGCTCACATGCGACCGCTCCAGCGGTCCTTGTTGACTAAGTGGTTCCCGAGCTCAGGAGTTCCAGCGCAGGTTACCGCTCCTATTGATGGTAAAGTCCAGCCTGTGATGGTGGCAGCAGCCCTGTCATCTGAGGAAAGATGTGCCATTGGATGATTTCTCTTGGATCCTCCTGACAATGGATGCCAGTCTCTCGGACTGGGGAGTTCATTGCCAAGACTATACAGCCCAGGGCCATTGGAACCACAGGGAAGTGGTGTGGTTCATCAAATGCCTCAAGGTGATAGCCATCAGGTTACCTCTTCTACATTTCTGGCCTCTGATCGAGGGCCGAATGATTTGAGTGTTTTCAGATAAATCAACGGCGATAGCTTATGTCAACAAAAGATATTATAATGCCTCTATATCAGGGGTCTCAAACTCCAGTCCTGGAGGGCCGTAAACCAGTCGGGTTTTCGGGGTATCCCTAATGAATATGCAGGAGATATATTTGCATACAATGAGGGCAGTGCATGCAAATATATCTCATGCATATTCATTAGGGGTACCCTGAAAACCTGACTGGTTTGCGGCCCTCCAGGACTGGAGTTTGAGACCCCTGCTCTATATCGTTCCATGGTGAGACCGCACCTTGAATATTGTGTGCAATTCTGTTCGCCATATCTTAAAAAGGATATAGCGTTATTAGAAAAGGTTCAAAGAAGAGCCACCAAAATGGTAAAAGGGATGGAAGGATACTCCTATGAAGAAAGGCTAAAAAGGTTAGGGCTCTTTAACCTGGAAAAGAGACGGCTGAGGGGAGATATGATAGAAGTCTATAAATTAATGAACGGAGTGCAACGGGTAAACGTAGATTGATTGTTTACGTTATCAGAATATAGAAAGACTAGGGGACATACAATGAAGCTACAGGGTAAACCATTTAAGACTAATAAAAGAAAATATTTTTTCACTCAACGTGTAATCAAACTCTGGAATTTGTTACCGGAGGATGTAGTAAAAGCTGTTAGTGGTGCTGGGTTTAAAAAAGGTTTGGACAAGTTCCTGGAGGAAAGGTCCATAAACCATTATTAAGAAGGGACCCAGGATATCAATGCTTGACCCAATACAAGCATTGCGGAACCTGTGTCTTTTGGGGAAACTGCTAGGTACTGTCAGACGGGTGCCTGGGTGAGAATGTTCACAGTCTTGGCAAAGGCATATATCAATATGATTTGCAAGGGATTGTGGGAAATGCAGTCCATTCACACCAGACACAGCCGCTCACAATAATTAGTTGTGCTTGAGTGTAAAGCCAATAAGATATTTATTTATGGGGTTATTTCTCCCAACACAGATATGCTTGGTAGCACATAAAACAGGATACTTGCCTTCAGTGTTAAACTTAGAAAAACAAAATCAGGAAAACAACAGCTGAACTTGTCAGGCAATCAAAGCAAAAGAATAAAGACCTGGTTGGTAACAAACTGGTCTTTTCTGTAGGCTCTAGCTAATATTTTCTTAGCAGTGCCTCAATCAACAAACAAAACCCACAAAGTAGGGAAAAACTGTTCTTTTCAGGTTAACTTCTTATATCTTCACACATAGACTCAGAAGTGATTCCCTCAGAGCTCACAAGCAATTAGGTAAGGCTCAATTGCTAGCAGTTACCCAGCTGAAACCCCTTAGCTGGCTTGCTTTCTACTGCGTTGCTCAAAATCCTACTCAGGAGCTTTTCTGAGTAGATTAAAGAACAAGTTTGTATTTCTTTGTGATGGTTGTTGTACTTTGTAACAGTAAATTACCAAAGGAGTTTAGACAGAGAGCAATTCATGTATTCACAGCCTGGATCTATAACCGCTCCCCCTTCTTCAACAATCATGGGTTCAATATCATGGATTGGCACAGAGGAATTTCTCAATGGAGCACTCTCAGGAGAATACTTGTTTCCTGCTGTCTTTCAAGGGTATAGCTAGGGCATAGATCAGTGTTCATACCTGAGCTTCAATTGCTATTAGAGTTCCTCTCTAAATAGCCTGGCCAGTATGTAGTCCAGTTCTTATGTCCAGCCTTCCAATCCAGATCCCTGGACTCTGGATCCCTCTTCACATACCTTCTGGCACGGGTCCTAGGGTCCCTTCCAAGTGCAGCCGTCTCCCTCACAGGTACCGTCTGGAGATTCCTAGCTCTGCAGCACCACTCCTCTGGTTTTCCCCAGTCCAATGGTGTATGCTTGCCTTTTGAATGCCTTCCAGTATACGTACTGCTATGGACTCCTTTAGACCTCCCAAATGCTTTTCTCTTCTTTCTTCCAAAGGGTTTCTTGCCCTCTCTGTCCGTCCGCTCTGGCTTCTGCTTCTGATGATCCTCCAGATGATGAAGCTGTCCAAGACGAGGATGTCCAAGATCAAGATGAGGATGATTCTCTGTAGAATAAACTCTACCTTTATTCTGCTTAGATGAGTGCTCCACCCTAGCACAGCGCAGCTGTGCTGAATCAGGCCCTGCCCTTTGAGATGAGTGCTTGGGGATTACCTCATAGCCCTCCTGATTGAACACACGTTTCCCCACTTCAGCTCCTCTAATGGCTGTTGGAAACCTGGTGCATTCTGGGACTGGTAGTCTTTTATGGAAAAATTCTGTTTTCTTATTTCTACCAGAACTGACAGGTTGCTTGTTCAGAGTCACTTCACCCTTTCTATAGCTCCTTCCTTATCACAGTACGTATGACCTAGATTGGCCACTGTTGGAAACAGGATACTGGGCTTGATGGACCTTGGTCTGACCCAATATGGCATATCTTATGTTCTTATAATTGGCAAGGTGGCACGAGGAGTGCTGGAGTAGCTCTGGAAATGGCTCTCCTATGCTTGGTCAGAGAAGAACCTCCTAGCCTTGTCAGCTTAGCACATTACCGGGGTAGACAGTGTGGAAGCAAATTTCCTCAGTTGACACTCTCTGGATCCTGGAGAGTGGGAGTTGAGTCAGGAGGCTTTTAAATTGATTCTGCGCTGCTGGGGTTGCCCCGAAATGGAGCTGATGGCAAACCTCTCCAATGCTGAAGTTTGCTGCTTCTTCAATTGCTACATAGAGATGGGGTCAGAGGACATCGACACCCTGACCCAGCCTTGGCTAAGTCAGCACTGGCTGTACGTGTTTCCTCTGTGGCTCCTGGTGGGGCATGTGATTCCGCATTTAGAATGCCACCAGGGCAGGATTGTTCTGGTGGCACCGGATTGGTTGAGGAGAGTGTGGTTCAGAGACTTGATGTGGTTCCTGAAAGTGCCTCCTCTTCAATTGCCTCCATCTCAGGGCCTGTTGTGCCAGGGACCAATCGTCCTGGAGGACCCGGTTCCTTTCTTGCTTGTAAGGAGACAGCTAGCATGTAAGGGTTACTCTCCAGCAGCGGTCTCAACTCTGTTTGGAGCCCGGAGGAGGTCTGTGAAGATCATCTGGTGCCTCTTTGAGTGATGGTGCGGTGCTTGGCAGTTGGCTCCTGAGGCAGCCAAGCTGCCATCCTTGTTGGCCTTTCTACAGGATGGCCTGGAGAAGGGCCTTTCTCTTGGCTCCCTGACTGTTCAGGTAGCAACTTTGGCCTGTTTCCAAGGTCTGTTAGCTGGTAAGGTTCTAGCCTTGCACCCGAATGTCTTGAGCTTTCTCTACTAGGGTTTGGCATCTGTGTCCTCACCTCTGGTCTGTGATCCATGCCTGGTGCTCAGGGCCCTGATGGCAGCACCCTTTGAGCCATTAAAGCATGCTACTTTAAAGTATTTGATGCTCAAGATGGTCTTCTTGGCTTTGATTTGTTCCTCAAAAGTGGACTTCCGAGCTGCAAGCTCTGGCTTGCTGAGATCCTTATCTGTCTTTTTCAAAGAGGCTGTTTCCATTTGGCATGTGCCTTCCTTCTTGCTTAAGGTGCTTTCTCCCTTTCACATGAACTAGATGGTTTGCCTGCTTCTTCTCTAAGGAGCAGTGTCGGGGAAGGATAAGGATCTTCTCCTTGTAGATGTCTGAAATGTGCTTCTTCGGTACTTGAAGGTTACAAATTCCTTTCGTAAGTCTGACCATCTTTTTGTGCTGTTTGCTGGCTCACACAAGGGTGAAGCAGCAGCCAAGTTGACTGGGGTGCTGGATTAAGTAGGTCATTGCTTTGGCATATCTGTTGCAGAACCAGCCATTTCCAGAGGGTTTGTGCACCCATTCTACATGAACACAAATATCCTCGTGAGCAGAGCTTGGCAGCCCTTCCAGATATTTATTGGGCAGCAATGTGGGCATCCCTTTCCACTTTTGTCAAGCATTATTGCTTGGATGTCCATGTGTGGGTCGACACGGCATTTGGCTCAAGAATTTTGTGAGCTGCTGTGTCTTCTTCCCACCCAGTGGAGTTGTAGCTTTGGTACATCCCTCTTGTCTGGACTGGGCTAGCAGGATGATTTGGAAGGTAACATTTTACTTACCAGTTAATGTTCTTTCCTTGAGTCCAGGGCCCTCTGCTGGAACTATATTGCTCTGTTCTTCTGTGGCAGTACCCTTGGTTCCACATTGATTTTTATACTTGGCTCTGCAGATTCATCATCTACTTGCCAGCCTTATGTTTTATGCTTTCCTGTACATAGTTCTCTACTGTTGTTTACTCATTGTTGCCCATGGTTGAGGTTGTGTGAGGCTTGCCATGTTTCTCCCATATGCTTTGGAACAAATACTGAAGGGACCTCTGGTGTCTGAGGGGAATAGAGGCATGGCAGTGATGTCATTGAAACCTGGGCTTTTCATTGGTTCTTTGTCTCCACCAATCTGCTGGTAGGAGAACACAACCCACTTGTCTGGACTGGTCTAGCAGAACTCAAGGAAAGGACATTAACCAGTAAGTAAAATGTTACCATTTTCATGCACAAAGTTTTATATATGATCTGAGAAGGAGTAAATGTGAGCATGTGCTCTATGTGTTCCATCATGTATTTAATAAACTATCCATGTACGTCATGGCTCCACCCAAACTACTGCCCAGGGAAGACCTATGTGCAGCACATGTATTTGTATGCACCATCTTTTTGGCATGTGCATTTATAAGTGCATATGTGACCATACAATCTATAAGAGCCCTTTTCTGCATTCACAACAGGCTTCATACACAGAAAAAGCTTTAGAAAATTACCCCATAATAATTAAACATATAGCCACTCTAATCAATCCACGGTCTTCACCTTCCTTCCACCCACCATTCTTGTTACGATGTATATAAGTTTAATGTCTGTACTTCCACCTGACCCCTCCCCTTCGTTCTACACAGAAACCCTTCTGTGATTGTTTTAAGTTTTTTAAGTTTAATGTTATTGTTTCTACATGTAGGTTCTCTGTAAAAGTTGAAGTTTTATTGTAAACCGCCTTGATTAAATGATAAGGCGGTATATAAAAATTGTTAAATAAATAAATAAATGTAAGGCTTCTGAAGTTAGGGCCCGATATTCAAAGGATTTATGCTTCTAACTTTAAGAGTTATGGTCATAAATTGGCCTCTTTGAAAATTTACTAGGGCAGAGTGCCTAAATATTTTCTTAAAATTTCCCTAAACTCCTAAATTTAGGAGCATAAAATGTGGGTGGCAATGGGTGCGGATTTAGAGTGGGAAAAAAAGTTAGCACTGATTTTCTGCACTAGGCACCCAAATTAGGCTCATAAATCCAGGCAAATGAACAACAAGGCTGAATGTAAGAGCAATACATTTTAAGCTCCTAAATTAGGATGCATTTTTGGCTGAAAATTTAAGCTTCTAAGAGTGGCTGAAAATAGGGCACAAATTTAGGCTCCTAACTTAGGAGCTTAAATATAGGCACTCAGCTTTTTTTTTTAATATTGGGCCCTTAGGTTTTAACTGATGAAAACCAATAAAACACCTCCAATGCAAACCCCCCCCCCCCAAAAAAACACACATTAAAACCTGTATTTATTGGATAAACACCAGAAAAGCACCACTTCCCCTAGGACTTGCACTCCTTTCCACAGGCTTATCTTGTATTCTCTACTGAGAGCACCATGCAGAAAGCTGTGCATTAAAGAACTGCGCTAAATTCCAGCGTACAGCATTCTAATGCTAAAAATATTTTTAGTTATAAAATAATAGAACTTATGCAAGTAAAATTTCACTCTGCCTATGCCCCACCCAAGCTCCGCCCCTCTGCATACCCACAATTAAAGTACACGTGGTAGGACTTACATGCGTGCTTACAAAATAGTAATTGGCTAAAACACCTGTGCAGGTTCTTTAAAATAAGGGCTTGCATGCATAAATAGCACATACCTTTACACAGTTCCCTTATAAAATCAGCTGCTAAAAGTCCTTGAGAGCTATTTCGGGGAATCTTATTTTGGGCACAAACCATGGGAAGTAACATATTCTTCTATATCCTGGCCACACCAGAAATCTGAGCCTACTAATTCCGTGGTCCTACGAATATCATGATGACCTGTCAGTAAGGCATCATGGCAGCTGAAGAGTACTTCTGGAAATGCCTTACCCTTAGGTGTATATAGCTTATCCCTTTTATATAAGAATCCCTGATGCCAGTTCCATCCAGTCTCCTCTCCAGATCTCTGCATTCCCCATTGTGCGTCTTGGACAAACTCAGCACTGGACAAGCTTGTCTTTACATATTTCAGAATGTCCATTTTTCTGGTGTCCAGGATAAAATTTTCAGAGTAGAAGATCATGGTAGGAGAATCTGACTCCGGCACCTCTTCTCCTTCTCTCTGAAAGAGGGTATCTTCCTTATTATTCTGGGTCCTGGATCAGTAAGTGAGGACAAAATTGAATCGAGAGAATAAAAGTGACCAGCGTACTTGTCTAGAGTTCATATTCTGTCAGATTTTAGGAAACTCCAACTTCTTGTGGTCTATGTAAAGCTGGACTTGGTGGTGTGCTCCGTCAAGAAAGTGGTGCTACTCTTCAAAGGTGGTCTGAATGCTTAATAATTCTTTGTAATAGATATGGTTACATATGGTATTTTTTTGGGTGCTGTTAGCTTCCAGGAGTAAAAGATATGGATGGAGGAAATATTCTGGTGCCTTCCTCTCAGATAGTATGGCACCAATAGCCCCTCTGGATGCATCAGCCTCCACTATGAATGGTTACTCTGGATCAGGATGTATTAGGATAGGAGCAGAGGTGAATGCTGTCTTGAGGTTATCAAAAACCTGATGTTGCTCAAGGCTCCATTTGAACAGAGTACCCTTCTTCAAAGTTTCCATTAGTGGATCAGTTACTCGAGAGAATCCTTGAATAAGACATTGATACAAATTTGCAAACCCTAAAAACTACTAGGTGCCCTTGATATCCTTTGAAACTAGTCAGTCTGCACAGCCAAGATCTTCCTGGGATCTATCCGGATGTCTATGGGTGAAATAAGAGATCTTAGTTTCTGGGATATATTATCAAATTCACATTTTTCTAACTTGACATACAGCTTGTGTTTCCTTAGATGCTCCAATACTTGAAAGACTTGGCATTCGGGAACACTGGGTTTTCAGAGCATATCAGGATATCATCTAGATACAGTACAACACACTGGTGTAACAGGTCCCCAAATATTTAATTTACCAAGTGTTCAAAAGTAGCATGGGCATTTCTTAAGCTAGATGTCATCACTACAAACTTGAAGAGGCTGATTTCATAAGGGACATGCAGAAAGTTAATCACTAATTACATGCTTAAGGAAGGAGGAATGGCCTAGTGGTTGGGGCAAGTTGCCTCAGGCTGGAGAGCCAGGTGTTCAAATCTTGCTGGAGGACAGCAATCTTGGTCTGGAAGGACTGGGGTTTCTAGTTCCACAGCTGCTCCTTGTGGCCTTGGACAAGCCACTTAACCCTCTGTTGCCTCAGGTACAAAAATATAAATTGTGAGCCCTTTGGGGACAAGGGAAATATATACCTTACCTGAATGTACACCACTTTGACCCAATGAAAAGCAGTAAATAAGCATTGCTAAATAAATGCTTAAGTCCCTATTTTAAAGGACTTACACGTGTGATTAAGCATTTACAAGTGCTCTTTAGGTGCTTACCACTATTCTGTAAGCGGGCTCGTAAGCCCTATTGTGCATAATTTCAGTTTGGGTGTGCACAGGAGTGGAACTTGGGTGGAGGATATGTGACAATTTACATATGTAAAATATCATAACTTGCATATGTTTCTGAAGAATTTAGGTGTGGGCATTTGCACCTGCACTGTCGCAACTAGACTGATGCAGGTCTTTATGGCCTTATATTATAAAGTAAAGTATATTTGTAAGCCCTATTGTGCATATTTCACATTATAAAATAGACCCAAAATATGTGCATGCAACGCATAACTGTGTGTGAGTTGATAAAATTGCCCTTGAAATGTCCATATTGGGTACAAAAGGCCATCTTCCATTCATCTCTTTCTATACGGATAACCTCTTTCTATACGGATAACATTGTAGACCCCACTTCCCCAAAGGTCAAGCTTCATGAAACTTTGAGCTGATTGAAGGTGTTAGAGCAGTTCACTGAGTAGGAATGGGTACTGATTCTGAATGGTCATGGCATTGAGTGCTCAATAGTCTATACATGCTTGAAGGGTGCTGTCCTTCTTGGGTACAAAGAAAATTGGGACTTCCGCTGGAGAAGTTGAAGGCCTGATGATTTCTTTCTGTGCATTATCTTCCAAATGCTTCCTTAAAGCTTTCACTTCTGAGATAAATAGGGAGTAAATTCTACCAAATGTGACTTCTGCCCTCTATTGTAAGTCTATTGGACAGTCATAGGATCTCGGGGAGGGGGGGGGGGGGCAGTAAGGTATCTGTAGCTTCTTTATCAAACACTTTCTGGTGCTTCTAGTCTTTCTCTGATAGATGCCAAATTTCCTCCTGGATTGCTGCACAGACCTGGATTTCTGGAGCAACATTCTCTGAGCCACTTTTTCATTTCAAGATTAAGCATTCAGTTTTCTTGGCAAAACATAGATGGAAAGGTGATCTAACGTGTTCTTCAGTGGATATGGGGGTTTCTGACATTCTAGCCAGGGCATCCTTAGGATGGTGGTGTGTGAATCATTGTCACCTCCTGGTGATCCTGAATCATTGTCACAATAAGAGATTCGGTCTCCAGTTGTAGAAAGGCTCCATCACAAATAGGCATGGAGAGCTGACTCATTCCAGTTGAGGTCCTTTATTTATTTTATTTATTTATTTATTTAAAGTCTCTTTTATACCGCGCTATTGACATCAGCGCGGTTTACAGTGAACATTAAACTACACATCTCAGCTTGGTGATTTGTGCTTACAATAAACAGGTATCATAACTTGGATATACATTAAAACAATTTCTTAACAGGGAAAAACATGATAAATATATACAAAACCACTTTATGTAGCTATATAAAGGGTTAAATGGACTGTACAAGCATCTCATAGTGGAGGAAGGTTAAATGTGTGATTGCGAGTATTCAGTCAAGAATGTGAGATGCATGTGCTTGAGGAGCTGCGTTGAGGTGTGGAAGTGGGTGGATGTGAGGTGGAGACTGAGGCATCATAGTGAAGGAGAAAAAGGTGATGTTTCAGTGCCTTCTTGAATTGACAGAGATCACTGATGGTTCTGATAGTTGCGGGTAGAGCGTTCCAGCAGGATGGTGCAAAGAAGGCAAAGGCTCTAGAATTGGTAACTTGAGAGCACTTAGTGCTTGCCTTAGGTAGAATGAGGGTATTTGAGGCATTGGATCTCCTTACCCGATTAGGAGGTGTAATTGATACTAGCTCAGAGACGGCAGTGGCTGGGTATTTCTTGATGGCCTTATGGGTCATAGTTAGAATCTTGAACGAGATCCTGGCTTGTATGGGGAGCCAATGTAACTCCTTTAATATTGGAGTAATGTGGGATCTTCTGGAGGCTCCGTGGAGGAATCTTGCGGCTGAATTCATTGCAAGATGTAAGGGGTTGGTCGTACTTTTTGGAAGGCCGTGTAATATCGCATTGGCGTAATCAAGGTGGGGCATTATTAGGGCCTGAAAAACAGTTCGAAAGTCTTCAGGTTCTAACAGTTGACGAAGATGACGAAGGGTCCGGATTTTATGATATACCAATTTTGTTATGTTGTTGATATGAGCCTTCATGTTGAGCTGCTGATCAAGTGTAACTCCCAGGTATCTTACTGTAGCCTTGCATATGAGCTCTGCGTCACGAACTTTAATGGATATGGGTGGAGTAAATGCTGGATTCCTGGTGACAAAGAGGGCTTCTGTCTTTTTGAAGTTTAACTTAAGCCTTTGAGCATTTATCCAATCTGTGACTGCGTCAAAGCATTTGATTAGAGGGGAGAGGTCAAGATGTTCAGTCGAGATTGGCATGTACATCAAGACGTCGTCAGCATAGACAAGGCAGTTGATGTTAAGCCCAGTGCCAGAACTCTGTCACTTCTCATCAGCATGAGCAGAGACTCATTATATTATTCTTGGCTAACTGAGCTTGGTCTGGTTCCCCAAAAGCATGAGAGAGGACAGCCAAAAAATGTTCCAAGTTATTCATGATGTAACCATGTTGTTTGATATCTGTAACCATGATGTTTAATATCTTGTTTTTTTTTTTTTTTCAAAACTCTGTTTATTGAATATTGCAGGATACAAACAACAAACGACAAGCCAACATAACAATTTTCACTGCAGCAAGCCCAACAGCGGTCCCGGGTGGGGTTGTGTCTTATCCACCACCCTGGGAACCCAGCAAAACAAATAAAACACATATCCAAGACCTGTTATTTCGGAAAAAAACCCCTCCCCCCCACCCCCCCTCCCCCCCCGCCGGGAGCACAGCAGCACCAACACCACAGGTATAAGCACCCCTTCGGGAGGTGCCCAATTCCCTAGCCCCCGTCAACCTAATTTAAGGACTTCGCTCCGGGCCTTAGGGCCTAAGCGCTGAATGTAGGGCATCCAAATCAACAAAAAAGTGGCCCAGGCCCGGGGATGCCTTAACGCCATCCTCCGCTCCATAATCATAAGTTGATGCAGGTTATTTCGCCACTCGCAGAAAGTAGGGGCCACAGTCTCTCTCCAACGGCTTAAAATAGGGCCCTTACCCACCAGACAGGCCTTACGCACCAACACTCTATCCCATCTGCCCTTCGGTTGGAGTGGCCCCAACTGATCCAGCACTACGAGGGTCCCCGACCAGCAAAGCCCCTGACCCAACAGCCCACTCATATAAGTCTCAATGTTCCGCCAATACTTACGAATAGAGGGGCAACCCCACCACATATGGCCCAGATCTGCCAGTGCACACGAACACTTAGGGCATCCCCCATGGGAGGCAAGGTGACTCCGAAACGCCCGCCGCGGGGAGAAATGGGCACGAAGGACGCATTTAAACTGCACTTCTCGCCAACGAGTGCCAACCACAAGTGGCGCGATCCTACCCAGGGCCGCCCGAACGGACCCCGGCGCGACTTCCCGACCCAGCTCTCGCGCCCAAAGGCTTTCCACCCGCGAATAATCCGGGGGCACACCCAGTTGGTCCAGCCGTTTCTTCAAGGCTGCTATCGTCGGCGGAGTATCCGCCCCCAGTGCGAAGAACTCCAAAATACGTCCCGAATGTTCTACTGTAAGCTCCTGCCGTGGTAGGGAGCCGATGTAATGGGAGATCTGGGCATGTGCAAACGCCGTTATTCCCATAGGCAGCCCATACTCCCTACAAAGCTCCCCCAAAGACTTACAACAGCCAGCGGGATCCACTACGTGCCCCAGACGGCGTAGACCCATTCGCCACCACTGACGAAAGGGGGCCGAGTCCGAGCCTGGCAAGAAGCAGGCATTCCCCTGTATAGGCAGCCAGCAGGAAACCGCGGCATTGCTACCCCAACACTTGTTGAGCTGCTGCCAAGTTCGGCGGGTTGCCTGCACCAGCAAACTGTTCAGCAGGCGAGACGGCAGATCCGCCCGCGGTAAGTGTAAAATCGCTTCCAAAGAGTGGGGCGCCACAAATGCCGCTTCAAGCCCCCGCAGAGTATAGGTCTCAGTGTCCCCCAACCAATCGCTTAAATGGCGGGCCTGACAGGCTAGTGCGTACTTCCAAAGGTCAGGAACCCCCACCCCTCCGGAGCGCCAGCTACCACGCAACCTCGCCATCGGTATACGGGCCTTGAGGCCTTTCCAAAGAAACCCCCGAATCTCCCTCTCCAAACGCATCAGGTCACGTTTCAAAAGCCACACGGGGAGTGTTTGCAACCAATAAAGCACGCGCGGGAAGATCACCATCCCCAGGGCGGCCACCCTACCGAGCAAAGACAAAGGCAGAGGGGCCCATGCCCGCAGCTGCGCGCGGACCTTAGCAAAGATACGCTCAAAGTTAGTGGGATACAGCAAGGTCAATTTCCGAGTTAACACAACACCCAAGTAAATAATCGAATCCGCAGCCCAGCGAAGCGGGAAACTCCCAGGCCAAGTCTCCCGTAACTGACCCCCCACATCTAAGGCTTCCGACTTTGTCATATTAATACGCAATCCCGCGAACCGTCCGTATAACGAAAGCTCTTCAAGCAACCTCGGAAGTGACTGCTGGGGAGAGGAAAGGTGAACTAAGAGATCATCTGCAAATGCGGCCACCTTGAAGCCACAGGAACCAATGCGTGTCCCACAGATATCGGGGGAGCTCTCGATCTTGCGTATCAACGGGTCCAAGGATAACACGAAAAGTAAGGGGGAGAGCGGGCAGCCCTGACGCGTACCGCGTTCCAGTCGAAACGAGTCCGAGTACACCCCGTTGCAAAGAACCCCCGCTGTAGGGTCGGTATAGAGCAGCTCCACCATCTTACAAAAGGGGGCACCCAGCCCATACTGAGGCAACAAAAACTGCAAATACTCCCACTGGACTTGATCGAATGCCTTTTCAGCGTCGAAACTAATCACCAGTGACTGGAGGTCCTGTTCCCGAACCCATTCCAGAGATGCCAACAGCCGTCGTATATTTCGCACGGCGTAGCGCCCTTTAACGAACCCGACCTGGGACTCATGAATCAAATCGCCCAATACCAAAGCCAGCCGGTCAGCCAGCACCTTTGCAAAGATTTTCAGGTCAAAATTCAACAATGAAATGGGCCGGTACGATGCCGCTTGAGTAGGGTCTTTCCCCGGCTTAGGAATCAAGGAGATATGCGCGTGGTTATTACCCCAAGTGAAGCGCCCCTGCGCCATCCGCCTATGGTACACCGCCACTAATACTGGAGGTGTCGAATCACCTAGTAACTTATAAAACTCGGCTCCGAACCCATCCGGGCCGGGGGCCTTACAACAAGCAGCCCGTTGTATAACACCCTGGATCTCCTCCACCGTGACCGGCGCATCCAGGTGGGCCCTCTGTTCTGCAGACAGCCGCGGCAACGACAGCCCCCGCAGATACTGCTGCATGGCGTCTGGGTCTCCCTCTCTCTGGGCGTACAATTTTTGAAAAAAGGAACGGAAGATTCGAACGATGCCGACATTGTCCTTATACAGGGCTCCCTGATCATCGCGCAGCGCTGCCACCAATCGATAACCCCGGTGACCCCGCAAACAACGCGCCAAGAGTTTGCCGGGTTTATCACCAAAACGAAAGAGCTGGTACCGATAATACATATATGATTTCTTCGCCCGCTGGTGAAGTAACTCATTGAGAGTCGTCTGTAGCTCCCAGAGCCGTCGCCTGTTCAGTGCGCTGGGATCTCCCGCACAACGTCGCCGAGCACGCACCACGTGCTTCTCCAACTGTACAATTTGTCGCGCCACCAGCCGCCGCTTCCGGGCCACATATGCAATAATATCCCCCGTAGGACGACCTTAGCCGTTTCCCAGAGCAATTCCGGATCATCCTGATGTTGCATATGGTGATGCATAAATTCCTGCCACTGTTTTGCCAGGTAGATCCGGAATTCCGCATCTTGGTACAGGCCCAGAGGAAACCGCCAGACCTGCAGCGATACAGCCGAGCCCCCGCCACTAAGTGCAATCCAAACTGGGGCGTGGTCGGACAACTCCGAGGGGCCAATCTGTGCATCCTCAACCTGTACAAACAGCTTTTCCGACACTAACACATAGTCCAGGCGAGCGCTGGTACCATGAGCCCTCGACTGGTGGGTAAAATCCCTCTCACTTGGGTGAAGCAATCGCCATGGGTCCAACAGGCCCAATCGTCTGCAAAAGTCCTTCAAAACCTTAGTCGTTGGAGTGCGCTGGTGCGCTCCTCCCCCACCCGATACATCAAGTCCCACGTCCAACACCCCATTCAAGTCACCGGCCAAAATCAGGGGGACATCAGGTAATTGCTCCAGGCGGGATGCTAGGCGATCGTAAAACGCCCGATTCAATACATTGGGGCTATACAAACAACCCAGCACTACCGGCCGACCATCCAGGTTACCATGGAGCAAGATATAGCGGCCTTCCGGGTCCGAGTAGTCCTGAAGTAGCTCAAAGCGAGTAGACTTGCCAATCAGTATGACCACTCCCCCCTTCTTTCCCTTGGCCGGGGATCCCCAACACTGCCCCACCCACATTAATATCTTGTTTTTATGTCTCAAGTTCAAATATTCCATGTCTGCATGTTTTATGCACCAAGTTCAAATGTTCTATGTATACTGTTCCATGTACCAAGCTGTTAAAATGTAAACCACACTGATTTAAAATAGTGTGGTATATATAAAACCAAATAAATAAATAAAATAAATTCAGGGTGGTATTGTTCTGCACCAACAATGGAGTGGCCTACACCAGGATTTTCTTTGTGGGTAAACTAATCACAAAGCTTACTTTGAGGGAATCCGACAAGTGCATGTAAGAATGTAGGCACAACCAGAGCTTGCACTGGTGTACGAACCTATGCAGTTTTCCTCTAGTGTCTCAAACCTTTCTGGCAATGGTGTGCATAGTTCCAAGGGTGGATGACCAGATGGAACAGACTGTTCTCTTGGACACTGGTCAGGGGCCCTGAGAGCTTCCACCTTCTGCTGGAGGGGATGCATCTGATAAATTCCTCCGTTTTGACCTAGTCCCTGGTTTTGAGGTTGGTTCAGAGTGTCAGGACCTACCCTGGGAGAGAGTATGGATGGAGAAACTAGGACCAGAGCCGTGCAGTGCAGGTGCCAAGCACGACCAGCAGTCAGACATGAATCGGGAGATAGAAGCCTTTAGAAGCAGAGGCAGGTCCATGACCCCGGACATACAGGACCTATTCAGGTCACAGCCCTGTTCATCCAGGGATACAAAGATGGATGGGGGACTTATTCCACCTAGGAGATGGAATAAGTCCCCCCGAGGCCAGCGATCAGGAGCGGAGGATGCCCACAATGAGGTGAGCAGCATCATGGGGTTTCCCTTTGCTCGATCCCAGCCCTGGCAGGTTCCTCTGGGGGGTCGGGCATTGGGGAAAAGCAGGTTTTCAGGGTTGCCAGGCTGTGGGGGCTCCTGGTGAATGTCCCACTGCAATGGCAACAAGATGCCACGGCACAGGGGCTCCAGCAGGAGTATAGGAGGAATGGTGGGGAAACAGTTAGACGGCCCGTGTGTCAGAATCAGGACCCATCCGGCCAATCCAAGTGCCTGATTCTGCACCCGCGGGAACATCTAGCTCTCATGGGTGCAGAATCAGGTACAAATCCAGCCCATCCACATTTTGGATGTTCGGGTGGGCCGGGTGTCCCCCGATCGGAATTGGCCTCCATGTGCATAACTGCACTTGTTCACATTAAATTTCAGCTGCCATTTGTACGCCCAGTCTCCCAATTTATCAAGGTCCTTCCTGCAATTTTCCACAATCCTCTTTTTAACAATGTTGTATAATTTTGTGTCATCTGAAAATTTGATCAGCTCACTCATTATTCCCATTTTCAGATCATTTATGAATATGTTAAAAAGCAGTGGGCCCAGCACAGATCCCTGGGATAGTCCACCATTTTGCCTGGTACTGATGTCAGGCTCACTGGTCTACAGCTTCCTGGATCACCCCTGGAACCCTTTTTAAAAATTGGTGTTATATTAGCCACTCTCCAGTCTTCAGGTACTACAGATGATTTTTAATAACAGTTCACAGATTAATCTGAAATCTCATATTTCAGTCTTAGCACTCTGGGATGTATACCATCCAGCCCAGTTGATCTGCTACCCTTTAGCTTATCAAATAGCTGTATTACATCTTCCTGGTTTATTGAGATTTGTTTTAATTCCTCCAGTACATCACCTTTAAATACTATTTCAGGCATGGGTAACTTCTCTACATAACTAAATGACTTAATTCAGATTCCCAGATAGCTGGAAGGGGACAAGAACCATTCCCACTTGCTACTGCCCCAGTGCTCTCATCTTGCAAAATGACTGCAGCTGATCCCTAACTTTATGTCAGAACATCCCATTAGGGAGCATACAGTATTTACTAAGCTGAGCTAATGGTTAACACATGCTTTTTGTAGCTAGGTCCCATTGAATAACATGGAACCTACTGTAGTTACAAATAGCACACATTAATTGTTAGCCCGGCTTAGTAAACATATCCTTAGGAGTCAGTCTTCCAAATAAGAGAGTAAGCTATTGTTAGGGCTCAGGTACTTCCATGTTGCAACTTGGTGGAACCAGGGCAGAAGAGTGCGAGGGTACCCCTTTCTGAAAATTTGGAGTTTGGAGCTTGGAAGTAGAAGAGAGTGGGGAATCCCCTAAATGGTACATTTTTTTTGAAGGGATGAGGCTTGAGGGAGCGAAGCACCTCAGCTTTTTGAGCCCTGGACCAAGGGTTGGTAGGGGATTCAGACCACTGGGGTCCACCTGGAGACCAAATAATGCAGCCATGTGAAATTCTTCTTGGGCCCAGAAAAAAAAAATAACTACATCTCAATGAAGCTTGGGTTCTTTTACAAAACTTTGTTGTGTGTTGTTCTCAAAAGGGGCCTTCTGCATTAAACAGCACAAAAAATGCTAACATTTTTACATTTTTGTGAATTTGCCAGTGTTTTTTGTTAAATATTTCAGGGCTATAGTCCATCAGGGCCTAGGTCAAACGTTGCTTCTTCCATGCACTTACACAGTTTGTAACTGTGTCCATCTGAAAAACTGAGATGCTGGTAATCCATACTTTTCAGCAAAGATTCAGAACGGTATTAAATGAACAGTTTCTAATATTAAGTCCAAACTCCAAATTTCTTTAAGGGTATGTTTACGAAACTGTCTTAACGTGCGCCCGGCGATAGTGTGCAGGCTGCTATAAAAGGAGTGGGTGTTTCAGTCTTAAAGTAGCAAAATGGGATTATCGTGTGATAACGCGTGCTGCTGCGCACATTATCGGGCGAAGCGCCGCTAAGCGCGTTAACGCGCGGTAATCTTAAGTAGGCGCCCAGACATGCAAGCGTAGAAACAGAGGTGTAGCACAATGGTTAATACACTGATTGCTAATACAGGGGTCATGAGTTTGATCCCCCAGTGTGCCTAATGAGTAAGGCTGGGTGAGGCATCAGCTTTGACATGTAAGTATTGTTTCTTGAGGCATTTTATTTGTATTTTAATTATTGCTGCCAGCAAACACACCCTCACGTGCCGTAACCTAAGGTGCCACATAAGGCACCCCATAACGCACTCCATAGGGCACATTATAAAGTGCACTGTCTGCCAAGGCACCCTATAATGTCCCCTATAGGACACCTTATAAAGTGCTTGATAGGGCGCCTTATGAGGCACCTTAAGGTTACAGTACTCTGAGGGTGTTTTTGCTGGCAGCACTAATGTACATTAAAAAAAGACAATGCCTCAGACAGCCCTATCAAACAACTCCACCATGGGTTTGAACCCATGACCTCTGGCTTCATAAGCAGTGAAGTAACCAGTGGACTACAGCTAATAGCAAACCCCTAGCTGGCTGCAGAAGGACTTGCACATCACCACACAAACTGTCTGCTGTGGTTACCAGGATAGGATTAACCCACCCGTACCCATGATGCACTGCACATGCAAATCAGCAGTCGACAGATGGGCACAGGATGGGGTATGCACCCCCACAGCACCTCGGCCTGGTAGGGGGAACTGACCGTGTGTGGTCCTGGCACAGAGTAGCCACAGACGGTCACATTGTGCAGGTACTGTGCTCAACCTGAGGGTGAGGTGGGGTGCCCAGCACCAGGTCCACAGCACCTTTCATGGCTGAAATACACCATGCTGCAGGTCCCCATCAGTGCTACTGTGTGTGATAGGTAGTTCCTGCAGACACACCTAGGTTACATCTGTGTCCTTTTGTATTTCTCAGTCATGTCTAGCCCTTATGGGCTATGATGCACCCAGAATAGTGCATATCCTGTGTTGGTGCCATGGTTACATGATGGGGGATGGGTTTGGACCCATAGGCAGACAATGCAGAGCTGTACACTTCCATAAAGCAATAGCAGACAGATAGTAGGCCTGGAAATGCTCAGCTGACCCCCACCACTATCTGACATTCTCCAGCAGCAAGCCGCCAGCCACTGCACCCTGCAAGGTGTTCCAGCAAGACACATACTAGCTGCAGACAGTCTGCTAGCCAGTCCATAGTCCTGGAAAAAATGCATGTACCCAGAACTGGAATGTCAGCATACACACCAAGCAGATAAGTCAGTGAGTGATTCCCAAAAGGGACCCATCAAAATCACATGAGAAAGAGGCTATATAGCACTATGGGGGAACCTAGCCATGCCGTGGTCACTGCTCAGTCAGGGTGAGAGTGACCTCCCAGCAGGACATGCTGTGGCCAAGCTGTCCATACAGGTGGTGGCTGGGCACTACAATGTCCAAGTCATTGCCCTATGCCCTGTGCAGATGCGGCCAGGCCAGGCCACACTATTCAGGCTATTCACACAGTACCTTGCTCCTCATTATGCACATTGGCAGGCCAATACTGGCAACAGTGCTAGCAGTGTGGGCTGTGGAGGGTGTTGCCAGCCACCACACACTGGATAGACAGACACACACTCCACACACCTATGCCAGCATTGTGCAACTATAGAGGTGTTTGGCAGCCCTGGCCACCACACCAGTCCTGGGCACAGTGCAGGCATGGTTATGGTATGCAATACTGTTGGGGTCACTCTGTCAGACACCAGACCTGAGGCACACTCCACAGACATCAGAAAGGTTGCTATGATGCAGCTCAATCAGCCAATTGTGCTTAACGTAGGAATTGCTATCTACCAGTTATCATAGCAACCTTTTGATAGCTGTGTACAGTTTTCCCATGTTTAGGGTGGCATTGCTAAGGTATGCAAGTGCTAGTATGGGGAGATGCACGCAGGGCCCAACATCCTGCCTCTCCAGGAGGCTTGGGATAATGGAGCCTGTGGGTGCGGGTGTGTCTGCCCCTGTTGGCCGCTGCTGTAGGGCAGAGGTTCCCAACTCCAGTCCTGGAGGGCCAAACACTGTTCGGGTTTTCATGCTGTCCCTAATGAATATGCATGAGATACATCTGCATACCATGGGGGCGGTGCATAGCAATGCAGCACAGCCACATTTATTAGAGGCAGCATGGAACCTGAATGGTGTTTGGCCCTCCAGGACTGCATTTGGGAGACTCTGCTCTAGGTAATGCGCATGTTTATGGTGTCTGTACTCTGTAGGGTAAAATGTAGGTGTTTTGGGCATGTTTACGTCATCTGTAATAAAGGTTCTGTCTGTATTAACACGTTTTAGTAGTGGGTAAAATATGGGGGCTGGGTTGGCAGGAGCCACAGTTGGGACTTGAACCTGTGACCTTCTGCCTCTGAATACACTGGTTTTGTGCACTGCACCACTGTGTTGCCACAGAGACAGTGCATTCCCTGGTGATACCATGACTGTTCAATGTTCGTCCAGCAGGGCCTGTCTGTTGCAGTGCATGGCACCCACCTACACAGGGCTAGGCCATGGTCTGCTCTGGGCAGCTGCCACTGCCCCCCCTCCACCACCAGTACCCCTCTGCCACCATGCTGACATGCCCTTCTGCTGGTGGTGCTGGTGGTGCGTAGTCTCAGGCCATCCAGTGTGCAGGTAGGCGGCTGCCTATGGTGCATGTTCTGGGGTAGGGGTACCTGCATAGACATCCTCGCTTCCCCCCCAACACTGCCTGCCAATGTTCTGTGCCCTTGGAGGTACCTGCTGGGTACTATCCCCTGTGACACTGTGATAAACGCACTCGTGCCCATGTTGGGCCCTCATCAGTTGCTGTCTGGTTGCTGTACAGTTTCAGCATTCCTAAGTGCCACCTAGGCATCTGCCTAGTCTGCACTGTGCCCCAGCTGCACCACAGCATGTGCCGCCTGCAGCCCTCTGTATCCCATTTTCAAGCATCTCTCCAGTTGGCCATTCCGACATGCCTGCCCTGCTGTTGCCGCACATGTGCACGCCATAGGAAACCTGTCCGATGGAGAGGAAAACCCTGCACAGCGCAATTTCACTGTGGGCTCATTCACCTTGTATGGGGACGGAGCATGGACCCTTCCAGAATTCATATCCTTTTTTTGGTGCTTTCTTGGGAGTGTTTTTTGATGTTTCCCATTGAGATCACTATTGCCTAGCTTGGTTATTTTATTTTTCCATTTTCTTCTGTTCATTTTCACTGTTTATTTGTCCTTTTGTTCCGTGCACATGTATCACACTTATCACCTTTTTGTAGGTTTCCCTGGTTTTGCTATACATTGCTGACAGAAATGGTTTCTCTTCCCTTTAAATCAGCTCTAATGCCAGGGTTTCACTGCCGTTAGTTTTCAGCCTCGGATTTCACAGCGTTGGTGTGTGGGGAGCCTCTCCCCTCCCACTCTCCGCCCATTGACCCCCTTCTCTCTGCCCCTGGGGAGCCTTCCTCCGCCCTCCGGGAGCCTTTCTCCGCCTTCAGCGCTCGTTTGCGCCGCTGCGTGCGTTATCGTGCGCTAAGGTACCTCTGTGCCTGATAAAGCACCATTATCGCGCGATAAGGTACCTTATCATGCGATAACGTCACATAGCGCACATTAAGACGGCTGATTGATATAAGATTTACCTGGCTTTAGGAAGGGATTGAATCGAGTAGGATAATGCAATGCATTTTTCCCTGATGCTTCTAGTTTCTCATCCATATCATTAAAAGCACTGGGCCTGATATTCAAAGGTATTTACATGGTTTACCGGCCGCAAACCGTGTAAATGCCGCTCTGCGGGATATTCTGTGCCGCTACAACAGTTAGTGCTGCTGAATATCCATAGGTGCCACTGCTACATGCTAATCGGTTAACATCAGGGCATGCTGGGGGGGCAAAATTGAGCCACAGCCCAGTTAGCGACATGCAGTGAAAGTCAGGCGCAGGAAACCCTGGCCAAACATCTGCTGCAGAAGCTAACTGGGCAGACCGGATATTAGCTTTGTGGCAATCCAGGCAAGCCGGATATTCACTGCTGAAGCCTGGATATGACCCTGGCATTGAATATCTGGGTTTTAAGTTCAGCACCGGCAGCTAGCTGCATGAGCAGGGTTGGCTGCTAGTGCTGGATACTGGGTCCTCCGTGTATTGCGATGTGCACGGGGTTTGGCTTGCTCTTGGCCACTCTTCCCAATTTTCAGATGTTTTTGCTTGTTTCACACATTTGCTTTCAAAAAACCTTTTTAACGTGTTAAAGCTTTTTAACATGCTCAATTCAACTTAACATGCCTGTAATTCGTAGGCTAATGTACATTAAACCAATTTTGTATGGGTTGAATTTTTTTAATATGGACTAATGAACTGAATCCCTGTTGCATTAATAGGAGGCATAAACAATACGCCATGTACCCCTACACCTACAAAGGCAAATACTACTTATTTATACTACTAACTAACTGGATAATTCTCTAAGGGGTATGTTTACTAAAACCCTGTTAGGGTGCGCGCCATGCTAGTGTGCGGATGCCATATAAGGAGTGGGCATTTCAGTCAGAAAAAAGCAAAACCGGGATTAATCATGCGCTAATGTGCGATGCGCTCATGTGCGCCCCGCACATTAGCGCATGAGAAAGTTGTGCGGGAAGCATAAGTGGTGCGCTGATGTGCAAGTACAGGAACAGAGCCACAGTACAATGGTTAAGACACTGACCAATGGTGCCAGGGATCACGGGTTCAATCCCCCACTGTGCCCAATGAAGAAGGCTGGCTGAGGCATTACCTATTATGGGGAAGATTGCTTTAGGAGGCATTTTATTTTTATTTTAATTATCTCTACTAGCAAATGCACTCTCAAAGCGTGTTAACATAAGGCACCCCATAAGGCACATTTTAAAGTGCACTGTCCGCCAAGGCACCCTAGAATGTTGCTTATAGAGCGCTTTATAGGGTGCCGTATGAGGTACCGCAAGGTCACAGCACTGTTTTTGATGGCAGCACTGTGCAGTTTAAGGAATGAAAATCATAAGTAGGTGTGCTGACATACAAGGAGGAACAACAGTGTAACACAATGGTTAAGACACTTACCAATGATGCAGGAGTCATGGGTTCAATCCCCCACTGTGCCTAATGAAGAAGGCTGGCTGAGGCATTACCTGTTATAGGTAATATTGCTGTAGGGGGCATTTTATTTTTATTTTAAATAGTGCTGCCAGCAAACACACCCTCAAAGTATTGTAACATAAGGTGCTGCATAAGGCGCCTCATAGGGTACCCCAGAGGGCACATTTTAAAGTGCACTGTCCGCCACGGCACCCTACAATGTTGCTGAAAGGGTGGCCTATAGGGCGCCGTATAGGGTGCCCCATGAGGCAAAGCAAGGTCATAGCACTGTGTTTGATGGCAGCACTGTGCATTTAAACGCATGGAAATCTGAAGTAGGTGCGCTGACATGCAAGGAGGAACAGCAGTGTAGCACAATGGTTAAGGCACTGACTACTGATACAGGGGTCATGAGTTTGCTCCCCAGTGTGCCTAATACGTAAGGCTGGCTGAGGTAATGGCTTTGCAATGTATGTATTGTTTCCTGCAGCACTTTATTTGTATTTTATTAATTTGCTGCCAGCAAACACGCCCTCACGTGCCGTAATTGAAGGTGCCGCATAAGGCACCCTATAAGGCACTCCATAGGGCACATTATAAAGTGCACTGTCCACCACGGCACCCTAAAATGTCCCCTATTGGGCACCCTATAAGTCGCTCCACAGGATAACGTATAGTGCACCTCATATGGACGGTAACCATAAGGTGCCCTATAGGGCGTCCTATAAAGCGCCCTCAGAGGCACCTTATGGGTACAGTACGCTGAGAGTGTTTTTGCTGGCAGCAATAATGTACATGCAAAAGAGATAATGCTTTGGCCAGCCCTATCAAATAACCCCACTGTGGGTTTGAACCAATGATCTCTGGCTCCACAGGCAATGAAGTAACCATTGGGCTACAGCTGCTAGCAAGCCCCTAGCTGGCTGCAGAGGGAGTGCATGTCACCACACAGACAGTCTGCTGTGGTCACCAGGATAGGGTTAGCACACCCGTACCCATGATGCACTGCACATGCAAATCAGCTGTCCACAGATAAACACAAGATGGGGTATGCACCCCCACAGCACCTCGGCCTGGTAGGGGGAAATACGAGTTACTTACCTGTAACATGAGTTCTCCAGGGACAGCAGGATAAGTCAGCCACAAAGTGGTGACGTCATCCGACGGAGCCAGAACGGAAGTACTCTCACTAGCCCAGAAGGCTTTAGCCTTCTGGGCTGGACCGGTAGCCCCACCTTCCGATCCGCCCCTAGCTGGCCAGATTTCCCCAGCTGAGGCATTCCAGCGGCTAGGAGGCGGAACGGACACAGGGGTACCTGCCGGGGAGGAGGGCGGGAAGGTGTGGCTGACCATGTGCACCCCCACAGCACCTCGGCCTGGTAGGGGGTACTGACCGTGTGTGTTACTAGCACAGAGTAGCTACACACCATCACATTGTGCAGGTACTGTGCTCACCCTGAGTGTGCGGTGGGGCGCCCAGCACCAGGTCCACAGCACCTTCCATGGCAGAAATAGGCCATGCTGCAGGTCCACAGTAGTGCTAATGTGTGAGGTAGTTAGTTTCTGCAGAAACACCTTGGATATATCTGTCTGTTTCAGTCAGGTGTAGCCCCTATGGACCCCTAGGAGGATTATGTACCACCACCACCCTCCTCCTCCAGGGCTGAGGGTGGTAAACAGGTTCTCCCATCAACAGATCCACATTCTACCTCCCTGCAATGGTGGCAGTAGAGGGGACCATCAACCCTGCTCCTGCTGGGGAACAGACACCCTACAGGGCAGTCAATGCAGCTCTGTACAAATCCATAACACAATAGCAGACAGACATTAGGCCTGGATATGCTAAGCTGCACCCCACCACTATCCGATATTCTCCTGCAGCAAGCCTTCAGCCACTGCACCCTGCAAGGCACTCCATCAAGACACATACCAGCTGCAAACAGTCTGCTAGCTAATCCATAGTGCATTTTCCTGGTGGAAATGCATACACAACAAGCAGATACGTCAGTGACTGGGCCCCAAAAGGAAACCCATAAATATCACATGAAAAAAATACTATATAGCACTATGGGGGTGCCTAGCCATGCTGTGGTCACTGCACAGTCAGGGTGAGAGTGATCTCCCAGCAGGACATGCGGAGGCCACCCTGTCTGTGTAGGTGGTGGCCGGGCACTATAATGTCCCAGCCAGTGCCCTATGCCCTGTGCAGATGCATCCTGGCCAGGCCACCCTGTCCGGGCTATACCCATGGTACCTTGCTCCTCATTATGCACATTGGCAGGCCAATACTGGCAACAGTGCTGGCAGTGTGGGCTGTGGAGGGTGTTTGCAGCCAACACACACTGGATAGACAGACACACACAACCACACCTATACCAGCATTGTGCTACTATAGAGGAGTTTGGCAGCCCTGGCCACCACATCAGTCCTGGGCACAGTACAGGCATGGATATGGTACCCAATACTGTTGGGGGTCACTCCCCAGGATGGTAAACACTGTCAGAGACCAGACCTGAAGCACACACCACAGACATCAGAAAGGTTGTTATGATGGAGCTCAATCAACAAACTGTGCTTAACGTAGGAACTGCTATCTGCCAGTAATCATAGCAAACGTTTGATAGCTGTGTATCGTATACCCAGGTGTAGGGTGGCATTGCTAAGGTATGCAAGTGCTAGTATTGGGAGATGCACGCAAGGCCCAATGTCCTGCCTCTCCAGGAGGCATTGGCCAGTGGGGCCTGTGGGTGTGGGTGTGGGTGTGTCTGCCCCTGTTGGCTGCTGCTTTACGGCAGAGGTTCCCAACTCCAGTCCTGGTGTGCCAAACACTGTTCGGGTTTTCATGCTGTCCCTCATGAATATGCATGAGATACATCTGCATACCATGGGGGTGGTGCATAGATATGCAGCACAGGCATCTTTATTAGAGGCAGCATGGAACCTGAATGGTGTATGGCCCTCCAGGACTGCATTTGGGAGACTCTGCTCTAGGTAATGCGCCTGTTTATGGTGTCTGTGCTCGGTGGGGTAAAATATAGGCGTATTAACCATGCGTATGTTCTCTGCAATAAAGGTTTGTCCTTACTATCACGGTTTAGTTGTGGGAAAAATATGTGGACTGGATTGGCAGTAGCCCCAGCTGGGCTTTGAACCTGTGACCTTCTGTGTTGCCATTGGTATGCTGCATTCCCTGGGGAGTCCATGACTGTACATCCAACAGGGCCTGTTTGTTTCAGTGCATGGCACCCACCTGGACAGGACTAGGCCATGGTCTGCTGTTGCCACCAGCTGCTGCCACCTCCACCACCAGTACCGCTCCATCCTTAGATTGGAGACAGCATAAACCCTGAAGGATTTGTGGCCCTCCAGGACTGCATTTGGGGGAATCTGCTCTAGGTAATGTGCACGTTTCTGGTGTCTGTGCTCTGTAGGGTAAAATAGAGGTGTTTGAGCCATGCTTATGTTCTCTGCAAGAAAGGTTTGTCTTTACTATCATGATATAGTTGTGGGTAAAATATGGGGACTGGATTGGTAGGAGCCCCAGCTGGGGCTTGAACCTGTGACCTGTCTCCAAACACACTGGTTGTGTGCACTGCACTACCTTGTTGCCACAGAGACAGTGCATTCCCTGATGATACCATGACTGTTTGTCCAGCAGGGCCTGTCTGTTGCAGTGCATTGCACCCACCTACATAGGGCTAGGCCATGGTCTGCTCTGGGCAGCTGCCACTGCCCCCCTTCACCTCTAGTACCCCTGTGCCACCATGCTGACATGCCCTTCTGCTGGTGGTGTTGGTGGTACGCAGTCTCAGGCCATCCTGTGTGCGGGTAGGCAGCTGCCTATGGTGCGGGTTCTGGGGTAGGGGTGCCTGCATATCTGTCCGCACGTCCCCCAATCACTGCCTGCCAATTTCTGTGCCCTTGGGGGAACCTGCTGGGTACTGTCCCCTGTGACACTGTGCTAAACACTCTCATGCCCATGTTGGGCCCTCATCAGTTGCTGTCTGGCTGCTGTTCAGTTTCAGCATTCCTAAGTGCTATCTAGGCATCTGCCTAGTCCACACTGTGCCCCAGCTGCACCACAGCATGTGCCGCCTGCAGCCCTCTGAATCCCCTTTCCCAGCATCTGTCCAGTTGCCCATTCCGACCTGCCCGCCCTGCTGTTGTGGAACATGTGCATGCCATAGGTAACCTGTCCAATGGAAAGGGAAACCCTGATCAGTGTTATTTCACTGCGGGATCATTCACCTTGTATGGGGACGGAGCGTAGACCCTTCTAAAATTCATATTTATTTTTTGGGGCTTTGTTGGGAGTGCTTTTTGATGTTTCCCATTACTCTCAGTATTGCCCAGCTTGCTTATGATTTTTTTATATTTCGTTGGGGTCATTTTTAATGTTTATTTGCCCTTTTGTTCCGTGCACATGTATCACACTGCTCACTGTTTTGTAGGTTTCCCTGGTTTTGCTGTACATTGCTGACAGAAATGGTTTCTCTTCCCTTTAAATCGGCTCTACCGCGAGGTTTTCACTTGCGGTATTTTTTTGCTTGAATTTAAGCCACGCTCGTGTGCGGGGAGCCTCTCCCCTCCCACTCTCCACCCATTGACCCCATCTCTCCGCCCCTGGGGAGCCTTCCTCCGCCCTCCGTGAGCCTTTCCACGCCTCTATCGCACATCAGTGCGCCGCGCACATGAGCAGGCACGTTAGTGCGGCGTGCACGTGTGCGGGGCACAAAAACGCATCATTAGGGTGCACTAAGGTAACTTAGCGCACGCTATTGTGCGCCACGCACTTGAGCGCAGTTTAGTAAACATACCCCTAAGTGTCAATCTTCAATTATATTTTTACAGCTGAATATATACTATTTATAAAATGTCTTTATTAGGTATCCAACACTTCCCACATTAGATAATTAAATAACTTCACAAAATGAGGTAAACACCCCTCACAAATTTATAACATTTCTTTATGAAATAAACTTCACAAAATAAGGTAAACACCCATCACAAACCCTCATAAAAAGTCATATTACTAGTATTATTACTCATCACACTATCACACCCACGCTCATACCTAAAGTATCTCTCATCCCTACATGCATACACACAAATGCATACAGTAGAAGCACCACAAAACACGGAAACCCAACCCCCAAAAACATTTCTTCAAATCATACAGTGAATATTTCAAAAGAACACTTCTCACATTGAATAATTAAATAACTTCACCAAACGAATAACTAAATAACTACACAAAACAAGATATATACCCTTCAAAGACAGGGTCCAAAAAACAACATTCCAAGCAACCTCTAAAGCTGTTACATAACTCCAGGAACCCCAAAGGAACATCTGATGACTTCACATAATCCTCTTTACACAAATTAAAAATGAAACGATATAAAAACCACCTCAATCACAATTCATACAGGGGTTGCCTAAATGAGACCCTCCCAAAACTCCAAAGGTCTTTAAGAACCCTACGGTGTCTACAGTGTCTCACTATGTGTCCAACGATGTCACTCCAACACCAATTATCTAACCACAAAATTCAACTAACACAAATTCAACACAGATGTTACCAAGATATACTTTGTTTCACTTCATTTCATTACTGTTCACTTTGTTAAACTTCATTGCACTTTGTTTCACATCATTTATCTCTTCCAATGTCAACAGGCTCCCTATTCTTCACTTCACTTCACTTCACTCCCAGGGTGTTGTTCCACTCCAAATATATAACAACAATGTTTAACTGATGTAAATCCAATCCTGATGTAACTGATACAGCCAAGACCACTTTATTTCACTTCACTGCACGATTCCACGTTGTAATATCTTGCATATCACTGCTACTGTTGCAGGCTATACTCCATGCCTTGCCACCACAACCACTCTTATACAATCTAATTCAATCCAACCATGGACCTTAGTTTCGTCACTCCTGACTTTGTGAGGAAACTACCAAAAGGATATCTATTGGGGAACACCCGCCAAGACTATGTTGCCATAGTTGAGGCGGGATAGGAGAAGAGAAACTGTGAGCGTAACCGAGGAAGCGGGGGGAAGAGAGGAACGTACTGCACGAAGTTGTCAAAGAGTGTAGAAGAATCATCTAACAAGGGAAGAGATATGCTGGTGAAATGTAAGGGATGAGTCAAGAGTGACCCACAAGTACCGTAGAGTCGAGGTGAGTGAAATGGAGATATCAGAAAGGGAGGGCGAAAGGTCGGGAGTGGGGGCACCAGCCACATAGCAATGGACTTGGAGGGATTCAAGTGGAGATAGTTTGCCAACAGCTAGGAAGAAACATTGGAAAGGCAGGTGTTAAGAGGAGAAAGATTGGGAGCGAGTGGGCAGATGTGAAAAAGCAGAAGTATATCATTGGTGTAATAATACACCGAGATTCCTGATTGCTGGACAAGCAAGGTAAGGAGGGTGAGGAAGAGGTTGAAAAGGAGCAGAGAGAGTACTGAACCCTGAGGGACCTCACAAGGGAGGGGGGTTGTAGGGGAAGAGGAAGAACCCATACGGACCGAGAAGGAATGGGAGGACAAGAAGGACCGAAACCAGTTGTGGACCGTCCCACACACCTCATAGCAAGGCATGTGAGGAGTGTGGGATGGTCCACAAGATCGAAGACGGAGGAAAGATCTAAAGAAACCAGTAGGGAAATGTCACCACAGTCACATGCCATGTGTGTGTGTATCTCATTGAGGTGGGAAAGGAGGATGGTTTCAGTGCTGTGTCCAGGCCTAAAGCCTGATTGATGGGGGCAAAGTGCAGACATGGATTCCAGATGAGATGATAGCTGAGCAAAGTTTAAAGTTTCAAGAAGCTTAGAAAGAAAGGGAAGATTTAAAATGGGTCTCCAATGGGCAAGAACAGAAGGGTCTAGGGAAGGCTTTTTAAGCATGGGGCGAACAATAACGTGTTTCCATGCTGTGGAGAATTAGCCTGAGGAGAGGCTGGTGTTGATCAGACTGAGAGCAAAGGGGAGGAGGGCCAATGAAGGTTCTAACAGCCAAGTGGAGGGGATAGGGTCGAGGGGACAGATCATTTTGTGGGATTTGTGGATAGCTGAGAGAAGTTTGGTTGCCGTGACTGGGAAGAAGGAACTCCAGGAGTGCATGAAGGAGGGGCGCAGTGAAGATGATGCCTCAGGAGGGGAAGTGGGAATAGGAAGAGGAGAAACTGGGGGACAAGAGGGAGGGAGAGGAGGGGAAGAGAGGGGGATACAGGCAGGGAAGGATAGATGTAGGGAGTGAATTTTCTCAGCAAAAAAGAGAGCCATGCTGGTATGGTCAGGCAAAGCTGTAGAGGGAGGCAGAGAACCAACAGAGGAGTGACGAGCTGAAAGGGAGCAGAGAGTCAAGTAAAGATGGCGAGAGGAGTTAGTGGCCGAAGCGATGGAGGCTGAATAGTAGGTGAGCTTTGCAGAATGAAGTTGATTGTGGTAATACTTAGAGGCATCCCTGTAGGCTGAGAGAGTTTCAGGTGAAGGACGCTTTCGCCAGAGGTGCTCTGCATGACAGAGCTGCGATCTATGGAGATAAAGGCTGGAATGGTACCATGGATGGTGGGAAGGAGACTGAGAGAGTGGGACAGAGACAAGAGGGGCCAGGAAGTCCAGTGCAGAGGACAACTCAGCGTGCCATGTTTCAGCCTGGAGGTCAACCAGCATTGAAGAGAAGTTTTGCAGAAAAAGATTTTCCACAGAGGGAAACTTCAAGATAGTAGATGGTATAATGCGTCGCACTAAACGGGAAGGTCGACAAGCAGGAACATCCCAGACTGAGGTAGCAGGGGTGGTGGGAAAAACAAAAAGAGAAGGAAAGAAGAGAGTGATCCGTCCAGGGCAAGGGTGTGGCGGTAACGGGAGAGGGTGCACACGGGAGGCTAGCAGAGGTGAGAATCTGGTCCAGGATATGCCCTGTGACATGAGTGGGGTGAGTCACAAGGTACCTAAAAGTAGCGTCATTGAGGAGCGATATCAGGGACTGGTCCTGGGGGCGAGAAGGAGTGTTGAAGTAGCGGCTGAAGTCACCTAGGACTACCAACTGGGGGAAGGCTAGGGCTTCCTCGGAGAAAGCCAAAAGGAAAGCATCCCATAGCTCAGGTCATGGGGGGGGGGGGGTATACATAAGGAGGAAATGCACAGGTGGGGTGGCATTCAAGTGGAGAAGGAGAGCTTCAGGGTAAGGAAGAGGGGGTGTTTGTGGTCACTAAGGGGATGGAGGCATGGAACAGCACAGCCACACTGCCCCCAGACTTCCCAGAGCGGGGTATGTGGATTGTCGAGAAACCCGGAGGGAGGCATTGGTACAGAAGGGCCTCTTCCCCATCTCAGTGCCAAGTCTCAATTAAGAATAACACGTCTAAGAAGTATTGGGTTACCAAGTCATGAACCAGTGGAGTTTTGGAGCGGAGGGATCTGAAGTTCAATAGCGCCATGTTAAGGAAAAGAAGGGAGGGCCCCAAATGGGGGAGGGGGGGGGAGGCAGGTAGGGGAGGGTGGGGCAGGCAAGGGATAAGATTGTCAGGGTTGCTTGTTGAATGGGCCAGGGTAGGTGGGGGAAGGAATGGCTGCCATGAACAGTAAGGAAAAGAGTATAGCTAGACAAGGTAAGGTGGGTCTAGCCAGAGCACAAAGGCTATGAAATTGGAGAGGAGACCAGTGGTGGTGTGCTAAACTGGACCAGAGGAGATTGTCACCAGAGATGCCCCAGAAGTCGCCCCAAGGAGCTCACCCAAGGAGCAGGAATACAAAATGGAGAAACACAGAGAATAACTTACGCAACAAGTGCAGCAGGCAGACGAGGCAGGCAGAAGACAAAACTTGCACAGGTAACAGCAGCAGCACCAAAACGCTGCACAAGTGTTCTTTTTATGGGCCAGCGTCCCAGAGGAAAACGCGCCATGTGAGCACGACCACATCACTTCCGGTGGGCTCTGGTAGGTTGTGACTGTAACATGGAGACACCCTCTGCATCAAGAGATATCCCTGTATAATGCCTTCTCTGCCTTGGATAATGAGGGTGCCCAATCTGTGGAAACTGAAGTGCCCTTAAATGAGAGAATCAATACCCAATCTACTGATAATGCACCAAATATGAAGAAACAAAATCACAAACAGAGAACTATTACTACTTGGAGATTCCATCATCAGAGGCACCAACTTGGGAACACAGTTCAAAGGAGAGAAGATGGTTAAATGCCTCCAAGGCTCTTCAGCCAGCAGGAATATGAACCAAATTGTTGGTATAATTAGTGCAGAAAGCGAGCACTCCAAAATTTATGTTGTCATCCATTTGGGTACAAATGACCTGGCTAGAAACATTGCCTCTGCAGTTCAAAGGGACTTCCAGACTCTGTGAGAGAAACTCAAGCCCAAATTATTAACATGACAGCATTCTCAGAAGTTTTACCTGTTCTTGGTAAGGGACTGAAAGGCTGCATTGCATAAAACAGCTTTAATACATGGCTCCAAGGATTTAGAAATATAGGCGACTGGGGAAATAGATGGAGTACAACAAGAAACTATACTGTGAGGATGGACTACATCTCTCTGTCACAGGGAAATAGATCCTAAGCGAAAAATTCAGGCAGCATGTGGACAGGCATTTAAACTAGGGAAAGGGGGTGAAGGATGGAGAAGGAAAAGTTCAAGACGTCACTCCCAACAAAAGCATAATAACATTGGAAACAGACACTTTTAAAACGCACATCAATGGCAAGTGGGAAGAGGCATATAGAACAAAATCCATGCAAAATTCAGGCAAGCCAGTCAATAAATACTGGAAAGCAATGAACACAAATGCTTGAAGCCTAGCCCACAAAGTTCCTGACCTGGAAGCCGTAATGATAGAAATGGACTTGGACATTGTGGCCATTACAGAAACATGGTTTAATGAGTCACATGAATGGGATATAGCCATAGCTGGCTATAATTTATTTAGGAGAGATAGAGAAGGTAGAAAAGGAGGAGGAATAGCCCTATATGTCAAAAGCAATATTAAAGCTGCTGAAATGTAGGGGACGTGGGGAAAAGAAGAGGCACTATGGATTGTGTTGGAAAGAGGAGATGGCGCTATCATCCATGCTGGTGTAGCCTATAGGCCTCCAACTCAAACTGACGAAATGGATAGAGACTTGATTATTGATATCACAAAGGTAGCCATGAAGGAGGACGTGATCATATTGGGTGACTTCACTCGATGTGGATTGGAGTATTCCTTCTGCAAATCTGGAAAGAAGTAAAAACATAGTGGATGCCTTCCAAGATGCATTGCTTAGACAAATGGCAATGGAACCGACTAGGGAAAGTTCGATGCTGGATTTAATACTCACCAATGGAGAAAGTGTGTCAAATGTCCGGGTGGGTGCCCATTTGTGCAGCAGCGATCACCACATGGTATGGTCTGAGATAAAAGTCAAGGCAGAGTCCCCTCACAGCAAGCTCAAAGACCTAGACTTCAAAAATGCTGACTTCAGAAAGATGACCGAGTGCCTGAAAGAGGCATTGGCAGGGTGGGAGGAGGTGAGGGAAGTGGAATTGCTATGGACTAAACTAAAGGAGGCAATAAAAGGAGCAACCAATACATATGTAAGGAAAGTGAATAAAAACAAGAGGAAAAGGAAACCTATTTGGTTTTCTAAAGGAGTGGCTGCACAAATAAAGGCAAAAAACACAGCTTTCACAAAATTCAGAAGTTCACAAACAGCGGAACACAGAAAGGAATACAGGATCAAACTAAAAGAGACAAAAAGAGAAATAAGGATAGTAAAATCAAAGGCAGAAGAAAAGATGGCTAAAGATCTAAAGTGTGGTGATAAAACTTTTTTCAGGTATATTCAGGAGAAGAGGAAGATCAGAGGTGAAATTGCAAGACTCAAAAGTGCTGAGAACGGATTCGTGGAAAGTGACATTGAAAAAGCGAAAATGCTGAAATCCTTCTGTTCTGTTTTTACTAAAGAAAATCCTGGAGAAGGACCACCTGTGATTGACAAATATAAAAATGGAAATGGAGTAAATACTGCATCATTCACAGAAGATGATGTGTTTGAACAGCTTGCAAAACTGAAAGTAGATAAAGCCATGGGACCGGATGGGATACATCCCAGGATACTGAAAGAGCTCAGAGAGGTTCTCGCAGGGCCTTTAAAGGATGTTTTTAATAGATCTTTGGAGACAGGAGAAGTTCTGCAGGACTCGAAAAAAGCCAATGTGCTACCTCTTCACAAAAGTGGTAATAGGGAGGAAGTGGCAAACTCCAGTAAGCCTTATCTCAGTGCTGGGAAACATAATGGAGGCGCTCCTGAAAGAGCAAATAGTGGGCTTTCTCAAAACGAATATGTTGCATGATCTGAGGCAACATGGTTTTACCAAAGGGCGATCATGACAAACAAATCTGATTGAGTTCTTTGACTGGGTAACCAGAGAACTAGATGAAGGGCATGCGATGGATGTGATCTACCTAGATTTCAGCAAAGCCTTTGATACTGTTCCTCACAGGAGGCTTATCAATAAACTGACCAGGCATATTCGGGAGGGTCCCAAAATGGTAAACTGTATCAGAAATTGGTTGACTGACAGACTACAGAAGGTGATGGTAAACTGAACTCACTTGGATGAAAGGAAGGTGATCAGCCGGGTGCCCCAGGGATTGGTCCTGGGACCAGTACTGTTCAATGTATTTGTGAGTGATATTGCTAAAGGACTGAATGGAAAAGTCTGTCTTTTTGCAGATGACACAAAACTTTGCAACAGTGTGGACTCCCCTGAGGGAGTGGATAACATGAGGAAAGATCTGCAAAAGCTGGAAGAATGGTCTAATGCTTGGCAGTTAAGATTTAATGTGAAGAAGTGCAGTATCATGCACTTGGGATGCAGAAATCCAAGGGAATTGTATGAGATAGGGGGCAATAGGTTAGTGTGCACGGACCAGGAGAAGGATCTTGGAGTGATTGTTTCTGAGGATCTCAAAATGGTGAAACAGTGTGACAAGGCAGTGACCAAAGCCAGAAGGTTGCTGGGTTGCATACAGAGAGGAATTACCAGCAGAAAGAAAGAGGTACTAATGCCACTGTACAAGTCACTGATGAGACCTCACTTGGAATACTGTGTTCAGTTTTGGAGACCGTATCTCACAAAGGATATAAAAAGACTGGAAACTGTTCAGAGGAAGGCGACCAAAATGATTTGGAGCCTGCGCCAGAAGACATATGAAAAGAGACTCCAAGACCTAAATATATACCCTCGAAAAGAGGAGGGACAGGGGAGATATGATACAGACCTTTAAATACTTAAGGAGTATTAATGGACAAACAAACCTTTTTCAAAGACGGGGAAGCTGTAATACTAGAGGGCATAACATGAAGCAGCAAGGGGCTAAACTGAAAGGCAATGTCAGGAAATACTTTTTCACTGAAAGGATGGTGGATGCTTGGAATGCCCTCCAGATGGAAGTGGTGGGGGCAAATACAGTGACAGAATTCAAAAGGGCATGGGACAGACACAGTGGATCCCTTTATAGAAACAAGATAAAATCCGAATAAACTTAACTGTCTCTGATATCTTAACAATCAAGGAGACCTGCGCGGACCAGTGGATACACCCCTAAACAAAGGCATGGGGAGGGGTGACCTGCACTTAGTGGCGAACACAGCTACTCTTGCCACCTTGCTGGGCAAACTAGATGGACCATGCTGGTCTTTATCTGCCATCATATACTATGTTACTATGTTATATTTTAACCTGAGTATGGTAAAAACCAACACAATATTCAGGGACTATGTCTTAAATCATTATGTACTGCACTGAGTACGCCTTGTACCGCTATACAAATGAATAGTATTAGTAGTACAACACACCTCATTCTGTAGACCTAAGTAATATGGCAATTTGGAGAACTCACCTCTACAATTATCTCTATATAGTTCTTATAATTTATAACCCAATATAGTCAAATTTTGAAACCTCACAAAATCTTCTCACAACACTTTGGTTTCCATCAGAAGGGAACCTTTTTAATAGACAAACTTCATCAAATGAAATAAGACCCAAACAAATAAGGTTCACTTAAATACAGTGAAGGGTAGGGGCTAATAAAATGGGGAATTGCGGAAGCAGACACAGTTGCAGGCTTCTGATCTGAAAATTGTGACAGGGAAAGCTGAGAACTTAAGCCAAACTACATTCATGTTTGCAAGAGCAAAATGAAAGCTTAATTTGGCAGCTAGAGCAGAACTGTGATGCATTGGCAGAAGCTGACAATAGAACAAAAGTAAAGTTACAAGACTTCCGATTACAATAGCAGAGCTGGTTAAGAAAGAAAAGCAAATTGCCACAGAAGTAATACCATGTAACAGTCCTGACAAGCTTTCAATGCCAGTTCATAACCCACCATTAATTTTCAGCTGACATAGCACAGTGAATAGCTCTTATGTCAGGGTTAATGCCAATATAACTAACCATGCTGATGCTTACAAATATTCTGTAGCCAGGGCCGGCTCAACCGCTAGGCGAATTAGGCAGTCACCTAGGGCGGTAGCTTCTGTGGGGGGGGGGGGGGAGGAGGGCAAAGCGCAGGGCATTCAAAGCTAAACAATAGATTCTGACAGCCAGGGGGCATAAGGCTTAAGGTTTGCCTAGGGTGCCAACACCTTGAACCAATTCTGGCGCCAGCCCTGTCTGTAGCATGACTGCATCAGTGTTCACAACTAGGCCCTGGAGATGCACAGAAATTGCAACTCCTCCCACAAGCATGCCTATTCTATAAATATGCACCTACTTGTACCATGTGTACTTTTTACCGTGACCTAGGAGCCAATATTCAATGGCCGTGGCCAGCTCGAGTAAAGTGGCTATCACTGTTTTACATTATAACTGGATATTCATTGCCAGAGTCATATCTATCCACTGGCATTGAATAGCTGGTGTCCCCCGGATAGCATTTTAGTTAACCAAGCAGTGTAGATATTCAGCACTGCCCGGCTAGCTAAACCGGCTAAAGTTAGGTCAGCCTTCAAAATGTCTCACTTTAGTTGGTTTAAGATAACTAGCCTATAGCTGAATATCTCCGCTACCTGGTGAGATATTCTTCCTTCAGTAGTCTGAAGTATTCAGAAGAGCTGAAGAAATCTTACTGAAAGCTCATGTCATTTAGCTTTGCAAGATATTTTATCAATACATCAAAGGTTTAAGCGGAACTATTTAATGTAACATGAATATGGGCAGGGTATTCTAACCTGTGATGAGTACTCAAGTTTTTAAGTTGTTCATGTATATTCAATTTCATGGATGTGCTGTTGAGTTTCATCATATTTTCTTCCCTTTCTGACAAAATATGTACTTGCTATTTTTTTTCATGGTTCATAAGAATGATACTTTGATGTGATGTCTCTGTATAGTTTGTAATTGTATGTGTGCTGTTTTTATTCTCTATTTTATGCTTTGTTTTCATCTTGTGCCTGTTGTCTTGGAGTCAGTGGCTTGTAAATATAAATAAATAAGTCAAAAAAAGCTTGAGGGTACCATGTAATATGGCATCAATTGGTCTTGGGTACTGAGCATTCTTTAGCAGATGGGAAGGAGCCTGGTTAGCTTGCTCAGTCCCAAAATCTGTGGTGAACTAAAAGTTTATTCATTTTGGGAGCCATTCTTTAAAAAGCAAAACAACAACAACAACAACAAAAACAATCTGTCAGACCAAGAATATGTGCTGGTGATTTTAATGCTCCTTGCAACACATCCACTTATTTTAAGCTTATTTTGCAACTGCGTAAGGTTTTCGGCTAGTATATTTACCCATGCTTCCTCCTGAACATGCTGGAATCATGCATTAAGATCATTCAAACTCTCCTTTATCTCGCAGGTATTCATGTGCATAATCCTAATTAGTTTGTTCATTCTATGTTGTTCCTCTAACATGTATTCATTGTTGCTATTAAAATCGTTAACCAATAGCATGATGGTTTTTCAAGCATTTAGGGCTCTTTTTACTAAAGTTTGTTCAGCAGTTAATGTGGGAATTAGTAGGCGCTGTTAGCACACACCTCTTAACAGTAGTCACACGTCAAGCTAGACACTCACTAACACTCACTAATTCCTGTGTTAACTGACAAACATGGAATGGAGTGGAGAATGGGTGAGGACTGGGCAGAAACTGTGCCTTACACTCAATGAGAGTAATTCTATAAACAGCCTGTAGAAAGTTGCACACTAGTAAAACATGTAAGTCTCTACACTAAAGAGCTTATGGGTGTGCAGGTGCTTTAGGCAGTGACTCTTCTATAAGGGTGTTCATGTCCTATTGCTTGTACTTTCGGTTTGGGTGTGCACAGAGTTTGGGCAGCATGTAAGTGGGGCCTACATTGATGCATGTATATAAAATATTATGACTTGCCGAACAATCTAGGTGTGGCATTTACACCTGCCATGACTAGGTTGAGATGCGTCTCTATGCCTGTACTTTACTTTGTAGAATAGGCCCCATATATGCACATGGCAGCGCATGTTAACTGCACGGGGATTTAGAGAATTGCCCTCGATGTGTGGTGCAGTACTGTGTATTAACTGTTAGCAGATAATGTGGAGCAGTTAACACCATCTCAGTAAATGTGTTAAATGCATCCACATTATTTGCAATTTGGTTCAGAATATAAGAACATAGGATAATGGACTTGATGGATCTTTGGTCTGACCCAGTATGGCAAATCTTGTTTCCAGCAGTGGCCAGACTAAGGGGTATGTTTACTAAACTGCGCTAATGTGCGCTACTGTGCGCTAATGTGCGCTGCACGACATTAGCATGCGCTAAGGTACCTTAGTGCACGCTAATGTTGCGTACGGGGCACAAATGTGCACGCTCATGTGCGCGGCGCACTAATGTGCGATGAAGGCGGGCTCCCGGAGGGCGGAGGAAGGCTCCCCAGGGGCAGAGAGAAGGGGTCAATGGGTGGAGAGTGGGAGGGGAGAGGCTCCCCGCACATTAGCGAGGCTGAAATCCAAGGCAAAAAATACCGCGAGTGAAAACCTCGCGTCAGAGACGATTTAAAGGGAAGAGAAACCATTTATGTCAGCAATGTACAGCAAAACAAGGGAAACCTACAAAAAGTGATAAGTGTGATACATGCGCATGGTACAAAAGGGCAAATAAACAGTGAAAATGACCTCAAAAAAAGGGGAAAAAAACATAACCAAGCTGGCCAATAGTGATATCAATGGGAAACAGTAAAAAACACTCCCAAGAAAGCTCCAAAAAAAAAGAAATGATTTTTGGAAGGGTCTACGCTCCGTCTCCATACAAGGTGAATGAGCCCACAGTGAAATTGTGCAGAGCAGGGTTTCTGACTCCTTCGGCCAGGTTTCCTATCTCCAGGGACTGCACTGTCTCTGTGGCCACAGTGTGGTGCGGTGAACACAGCCAGTGCGTTCAGGAGCCAAAAGTCACCAGTTCAAGTCCCAGCTGGGGCTCCTGCCAACCCAGTCCCCATATTTTACCCACCACTTAACCGTGATAGTAAAGACGAACCTTTATTGCAGAGAGCATAAGCATGGTTCAAACACCTCTATTTTACCCTACAGAGCACAGACACCAGAAACATGCGCATTACCTAGAGCAGAGTCCCCCAAATGCAGTCCTGGAGGGCCACATATCATTCAGCTTTGGTGCTGTCTCCAATATAAGGCCATGTCAGCATGGTGGCAGAGGGGTACCGTTGGTGGAGGGGGCAGTGGCTGCTGCCCACAGCAGACGGTGGCCTAGCCCCCTTCACGTGGGTGCAGTGCACTCCAACAGACAGGCCCTGTCTGACAAAAAGCCATGGACTCCCCAGGGAATGTACTGTTTCTGTGCTAAGACGGTGTTGCAGCGGACACAGCCAGTGCCTTTAGGACCAGAACATCACAGGTTCAAATCCCAGCTGGGGCTCCTGCCAACCCAGTCCCCATATTTTACCCACCACTAAACCGTGATAGTAAAGACGAACTTTTATTGCAGAGAACATAAGCATGGCTCAAACACCTCTATTTCACCCTACAGAGCACAGACACCAGAAACATGCGCATTACCTAGAGCAGAGTCCCTCAAATGCAGTCCTGGAGGGCCACAAATCCTTCAGGGTTTATGCTATCCCCAATCTAAGGATGGAGCGGTACTGGTGGTGGAGGTGGCAGCGGCTGGTGCCCACAGCAGACCATGGCCTAACCCTGTCCAGGTGGGTGCCGTGCACTGCAACAAACAGGCCCTGTCGGATGTACAGTCATGGACTCCCCAGGGAATACAGCATATCTGTGGCAACACGGTGGTGCAGTGCACACAGACAGTGTGTACAAGAGCAGAAGGTCACAGGTTCAAATCCTAGCTGTGGCTCCTGCCAACCTAGTCCCCATAATTTTCCCACTAAAAAACATGGTAGTAAAGACTGAACCTTTACTGCTGAGAACATAAGCGTGGGTGAAACGCTCATATTTTACCTTAAACAGCACACATCACATAAACATGTGCATTACCTACAGCAGAGTCCCCCAAATGCAATCCTGGAGGGTCACAAATTACTCAGGTTGGATGCTGTCTCCAATAAAGATGCCTGTGCTGCGATTCCAGGTACCGCCCCCATGTTATGCAGATGTATCTTATGCATATTCATCAGGGACATCATGAAAACCCGAACAGTGTTTGGCCCACCAGGACTGGAGTTGGGAAACTCTGCCCCAGAGCAGCGGGCAACAGGGGCAGAAACACCTGCACCTGCAGGCTCCATTATCTAAAGACTAATGCAGAGGCAGGATGTTGGGCCCTGTGTGCATCTCCCAATACTAGCATGTGCATACATTAGCAATGCCACACTAAACCCGGGGATACGGTACACAGATATCAAAAGATTGCTATGATTACTGGCAGATAGCAATGCCTAAGTTAAGCACAATCAGCTCATTGAGCTGTATCATACCAACCTCTCTGATGTCTGTGGAATGTGCTACAGGTCATGTGTCTGACAGAGTCCACCACCCTGGGGAATGACTCCTACAGTATTGCCTACCATAGCCATGCCTGCACTGTGCCCAGTACTGGTGCGGTGGCCAGGGCTGCCAAATACCTCTACAGTTGCTCAATGCTGGCATAGGTGTGGGGAGTGTGTGTCTGTCTATCCAGTGTGTGGTGGCTGCAAACACCCTCCACAGCCCACACTGCCAGCACTGTTGCCAGTATTGGCCTGCCAATGTGCATAATGAGGAGCAAGGTACTGTGGGTATAGACCAGACAGGGCGGCCTGAGCAGGATGCATCTGCACAGGGCATAGGGCAATGGCTGGGACATTGTATTGCCTGGCCACCACCTGCACAGACAGGGTGTCCACAGCATGTTCTGCTGGTAGGTCACTCTCACCCTGACTGAACAGTGACCACGGCATGGCTAGGTTCCACCACAGTGCCATACAGTGTTTCTCTCAAGTGATGTATGTTGGTTCTTTATTTCTGGGGCCCAATCACTGAGTTATCTGCCTGGTGGGTGTGCTCGCATCCCAGTTATGAGTGCACACATTTTCTCTGGTAGCATGCACTATGGACTAGCTAGCGGACTGTCTGCAGTTAGTGTGTGTATGGCTGGAACACCTTGCATGGTGCAGCAGCTGGGGACTCACTGTGCTCGCTGCTGGAAAATGTCAGATGGTGGTGGGGCAGCTGGGCATTTCAGGCCCTACTGTCTGTCTGCTATTGAAGTATGGATGTGTACAGAACTGCATAGAGTGCCCTGTAGGTTGTCTCTACCCCAGCCGGACAGATGTTGATGGTCCCGTCTGCCGCTGCCACCATTGCAGGGATATAGAATATGGATCTGTTGTTGGGGGGGAATCCTGAGTTCCAGAGGGCAGGTTCGGGGGTCCGACACACTCCGCCTATGTGTCCAAACAGCTCCTTTCCTCCCCCACACCTTGCACATATATCATGTGGCCATGGCACCCACACAGGATATACACTATTCCGTGGGCATCGTAGTCCACAAGGCCCAGATGTGACTGGGATATACAGATGGACACAGGTGTACCATAGGTGTGTCTGATGGGACAACCTATCAAACATCGGCACAAATGGTGACCTGAAGCATAGCCCATCTCAGCTAGGACAGGTGTTGTGTGCCCCACCTCACCCTCAGGGTGAGCACAGGACCCACACACTGTGACGGTCTGTAGCCACTCTGTACCAGTAACACACAAGGTCAGTACTCACTACCAGGCCTAGGTGCTGTGGGGGTGCACACCCCATCTTCGGATCATCTGTAGACTGCTGCTTTGCATGTGCAGTGCATCATGGTTACGAGTGGACTATCCCCTACCCTGGTAACCGCAGCACACAGTCTGCAGAAGTTATTTTGTAGCCAGCCAGACATCTCTTTACAGCTGTAGCCCACTGGTGACTGCAATGCCTGTGAAGCGACAGGTTGGTGGTTCGAATCCTCAGTGGGGTTGTTTATTTAAATTATTTTATATATTTACATTCCCCCATATACTGTGCTATTCTGCATCATTGCTGTTTACATTGCACAAACTGGACATACATTGAACAGGGCATTGTAACATGGAGATAACTATTTTACAGGGTACATGGGGGGCTGTCTGGGGCAGTTTGTGTGTAATGTCAAGTATTACTGCCAGCAGAGAAACCCTCACAGTGCTGTAACCTTAAGGTGCCCTATAAGGTGCCTTATGGGGCACCTGAAGATTACAGCACTGTGAGGGTGTTTTAGCTGCCACTACTAATTTAAATTAAAAAACCTGCCATTGGCTGCACTCATAAATAACCCCACTGTGGACTCAAACACACAACCTCTGGCTCCACAGGCAGCGAGGTAACCTGTGGGCCACAGCTCTATAGCTGAGAACAGATGCCTGGCAGGCTAAAGAGGGAATCCTGCAGACTGTGTGCTGTGGTTATCAGGGTAGGGTTGATCCATTAGTAACCATGCTGCATTGCACATGACGTTTATAGCACTGTGAGGGTGTTTCTCCTGGCAGCACTGCTGTAATGTAGAAAGGAGACTGCCTCAGGTATCACTGTTGTAACGTGTCAGATGGCTGCCTGGGTGAGAATCTTCACACTCTTGGCAAGTGCATATTTCTATATGATTTGCAAGGTATTGTGGGCAATGTAGTTCATTCACACCAGACACAGCTGCTGACAATAATTTAGTTGTGCTCTTGGGTAAAGCCAATAAGATATTTATTTATGGGGTTATTTCTCCCAACACAGATATGCTTGGTAGCACATAAATTAGGTTACTTGCTTTCAGTGTTAACTTGGAAAAACAAAGTTAAAATCAGGAAAACAACAAATGAAAAGCCACAAAGCAAGAAACAAACTGTTCTTTTCAGGTTAACTTCTGATTACTTCCCACAGAGATACAGAAGTGATTCTCTCCTAGCTCACAAGCAATTAGGTAAGGCTTAATTGCTAGCAGTTACCAGCTGAAACCCCTTAGCTGGCTTGCCTTCCACTGTGTGGGTCAAATCCTGCTTCAGGAGCTTTTCTGAGTAGATTAAAGAACAAATTTGTATTTCTTTGTGATGGTTGCTGTACTTTATAACAGAAAGTTACCAACGGAGTTTAGATAGAGAGCAGTCCATATAAACAGGATCCTCATCTGCTATTATTCCCCCTTGTTCAACAAGCATGGGTTCAATATCATGGATTGGCACAGATGAATCTCTCAATGGAGCATTTTCAGGAGAATACTTGTTTCCCTGCTGTCTTTCAAGGTTATAGCTAGGGCATAGATCAGTGTTCATACCTGAGCTTCCAATGCTGCTAGAGTTCCTCTCTATATAGCCTGGCCAGTATGTAGTCCAGTTCTTATGTCCAGCCTTCCTATCCAGATCCCTGGACACTGGATCTCTCTTCACATACCTTCTGGCACAGGTCTTAGGGTCCCTTCCACGTGCAGCCGTCTCCCTCACAGGTAGCCTCTGGTGATTCCTAGCTCTGCAGCACCATTCCTCTGGCTTTCCCCAGTCCAATGGTGTATGCTGGCCCTTGGAATACCTCCCAGTATACGTACTGCTTTGGACTCTTCTAGACCTCTCAAAGGCTTTTCTCTTCCTTCTTCCAAAGGGTCTCTTTCCCTCTCTGTCCGTCCGGTTTGGCTTCTGCTTCTGATGATCCTTCAGATGAAACTGATGATCAAACTCAAGCTGATTCTCAGGATACTGGGGACAATTCTCTGGATATCCAAGGTGATTATGAAGATGGTCATCTGTAGAATAAACTCTACTCTTATTCTGCCTAGATGAGTGCTCCTCCCTAACACAGGGCAGCTGTGCTGAATCAGGCCTTGCCCTTTGAGATGAGTGTTCCATCCTAGCACAGCGCAGCTGTGCTGAATCAAGCCCTGCCCTTTGCAATGAGTGCTTGGGGATTACCTCATAGCCCTTTTGATTGAACACACGTTTTCTCACTTCAGCTCCTCTCATGGCTGTTGGAAACCTGGTGCATTCTGGGACTGGTAGTCTTTTATGGCAAAATTCTGTTTTCTCATTTCTACCAGCACTGACAGGTTGCTTGTTCAGAGACACTTCACCTTTTCTATAGCCCCTTCCTGAGCTATGATAAGCTTCCTTATCACAAGCGTAAGAAGACATATGCCTCATGCAGCACTGATGTACATTAAAAAGCACTATGCCTCATTCGGCACTGCTGTATAATAATGTGTGATGCCTGAGACAGGTAATCATTAACCCCACTGGAGGATTGAACTCATGAACCCTGGTTCAGGCAGTCCATGTATCAACCATTGTGCTACACCTCTGCCACTAGGGCTGTATGTCAGCACACATACTAAAGGTTAACGTGCATTAAGGTGGCATGCCGACCTCCATCACCTCATAATGTGTACCATGCAACCTATTGTGCATGTCCTACGTTCAGATATGAAGCCCCCCTCTACCCCATTATGCCAACCTCCACATCATTGCTGGGCTCACATCGAGATGGACTACTGAACATACTCCATTGGCACACAACCCCATATCACCAGGGTGACTGATAGCCGACGCTGATGGGCTGTCAGGACCCCTTGTTGTAAGTGTCTTGGCAGTCCCTGCTATGTGAAAGACATAGCACACTGCATCATACAATGCACTAGGAACCAGTGGAGAAGTGTCTATAGGTTCAAGACCACACTGTGTTAACAAGAATAATCCATAATAATCTAATTGTTGTTTTGTACATGAGAGACACATCGGTGCTATGTGTGTCTGCAGAGATCCGTAGACATACTGTTGGCGACACCATAACCTGTGCGGCAGAAAGATGCGCGCATTTGCAATTTGCTTCGCGCATGTGCGCGATTTGCGGTCGCGCAGCCATGCGGCGCGCATGAGCGCAAGGCGCCGTTTGTTGCGTGCATGTGCGCGAGTTGCTTTGCGCATGCGCAAGAGTTGCGTTGCATGCGTGCGGTGGTTCATCTGAGCATACATCAAAATGGCGACCAGAACAAGGAAGCCAGCTTTTAGCCTCCACGAGCTGCACCACCTGGCTGCTCTGATTGGGCCAAAGCAGGACAGGCTGTTTCCTGGGGCCTCCAGGTGACAGGACATGGGGAAAGTACGCAGGGCCTGGGAATGTGTGACACGAAGATTCAATCGTGTGGCAGAAAACCCACGGGAGGTAAGTGTATGGGCACAGGTCATTATAACCATATACACAGACAGGGTTGATTGCAGCTGTCCATGCTGCTGTGTGTAGGTAGTCTATATCAGAAATGTGCAGCAGGTGAAACCATATGCCATATTGTTTATGTATCACATCTGAGTGGTTTGCCCTGTACCCAGGTGGTGATGGATGTGGTCACAGAGGTCCTGATGCCATCCTGGAGTCATGGCAGCTGCTGCTGTTGATGTGCTACAGCACACTGTAACACAGCTAGCCCATAGATCTGCCTAAGGAGCTTCCAGAAACATCATGTGCTGATGGTGGGATCTGCATTTGCAGGGTAACACATATGGCCCACCATCAGGGGTCGTGAAACGTGCACCAAATGGTATGTTAGTCACCCTGGTGATATGGGGTTGTGTGCCAATGCAGTTAAATCCATTCTCCCTATCCTCAGGAGTCCTGACAGCCCATCAGAGTGGGCTGTCAGTCACCCTAGTGATATGGTGCAGTGTGCCTATACTGTTGAATCCATGCTCCCTATCCCCAGGAGTCCTGACAGCCCATCAGAGTGGGCTGTCAGTCACCCTGGTGATATGGTGCAGTGTGCCTATGGTGTTGAATCCATGCTCCCTATCCCCAGGAGTCCTGACAGCCCATCAGAGTGGGCTGTCAGTCACACTGGTGATATGGTGCAGTGTGCCTATGCTGTTGAATCCATGCTCCCTATCCCCAGGAGTCCTGACAGCCCATCAGAGTGGGCTGTCAGTCACACTGGTGATATGGTGCAGTGTGCCTATTCTGTTGAATCCATGCTCCCTATCCCCAGGAGTCCTGACAGCCCATCAGAGTGGGCTGTCAGTCACCCTGGTGATATGGTGCAGTGTGCCTATACTGTTGAATCCATGCTCCCTATCCCCAGGAGTCCTGACAGCCCATCAGAGTGGGCTGTCAGTCACCCTGGTGATATGGTGCAGTGTGCCTATACTGTTGAATCCATGCTCTCTATCCCCAGGAGTCCTGACAGCCCATCAGAGTGGGCTGTCAATCACCCTGGTGATATGGGGTTATGTGCCAATGCAGTTAAATCCATGCTCCCTATCCCCAGGAGTCCTGACAGCCCATCAGAGTGGGCTGTCAGTCACCCTGGTGATATGGGGTTATGTGCCAATGCCATTGAATCCATGCTCCCTATCCCCAGGAGTCCTGACAGCCCATCAGAGTGGGCTGTCAGTCACCCTGGTGATATGGGGTTATGTGCCAATGCAGTTAAACCCATGCTCCCTATCCCCAGGAGTCCTGACAGCCCATAAGAGTGGGCTGTCAGTCACCCTGGTGATATGGTGCAGTGTACCTATGCTGTTGAATCCATGCTCCCTATTCCCAGGAGTCCTGACAGCCCATCAGAGTGGGCTGTCAGTCACCCTGGTGATATGGGGGTATGTGCCAATGCAGTTAAATCCATGCTCCCTATCCCCAGGAGTCCTGACAGCTCATCAGAGTGGGCTGTCAGTCACCCTGGTGATATGGTGCAATGTGCCTATGCTGTTGAATCCATGCTCCCTATCCCCAGGAGTCCTGACAGCCCATCAGAGTGGGTTGTCAGTCACCCTGGTGATATGGTGCAGTGTGCCTATACTGTTGAATCCATGCTCCCTATCCCCAGGAGTCCTGACAGCCCATCAGAGTGGGCTGTCAGTCACCCTGGTGATATGGTGCAGTGTGCCTATACTGTTGAATCCATGCTCCCTATCCCCAGGAGTCCTGACAGCCCATCAGAGTGGGCTGTCAGTCACCCTGGTGATATGGTGCAGTGTGCCTATACTGTTGAATCCATGCTCTCTATCCCCAGGAGTCCTGACAGCCCATCAGAGTGGGCTGTCAATCACCCTGGTGATATGGGGTTATGTGCCAATGCAGTTAAATCCATACTCCCTATCCCCAGGAGTCCTGACAGCCCATCAGAGTGGGCTGTCAGTCACCCTGGTGATATGGGGTTATGTGCCAATGCAGTTGAATCCATGCTCCCTATCCCCAGGAGTCCTGACAGCCCATCAGAGTGGGCTGTCAGTCACCCTGGTGATATGGGGTTATGTGCCAATGCAGTTAAACCCATGCTCCCTATCCCCAGGAGTCCTGACAGCCCATCAGAGTGGGCTGTCAGTCACCCTGGTGATATGGTGCAGTGTGCCTATGCTGTTGAATCCATGCTCCCTATTCCCAGGAGTCCTGACAGCCCATCAGAGTGGGCTGTCAGTCACCCTGGTGATATGGGGGTATGTGCCAATGCAGTTAAATCCATGCTCCCTATCCCCAGGAGTCCTGACAGCCCATCAGAGTGGGCTGTCAGTCACCCTGGTGTTATGGTGCAGTGTGCCTATGCTGTTGAATCCATGCTCCCTATCCCCAGGAGTCCTGACAGCCCATCAGAGTGGGTTGTCAGTCACCCTGGTGATATGGTGCTGTGTGCCTATGCTGTTCAATCCATTCTCCCCATCTCCAGGAGTCCTGATACCTGCGTATGGTGTCCTGGCAGTCACCCTGGTGCTATGCTGCATGTTGCTGATGATGTGTCCTAGGACACCCAAACCCCAGGGGGCCTGAGAGGTGATCGCAACGGAGGGTATGTCAGTCAGATATGTTCTTAGGGTATGGTGGGTAGGTTGCACATCTCCCCTAGTCCATGAGGTCCACAGCTCATCACACACACCATTGATGTATCCAGATGATATGGTAGGCGCAGATGTGGATGTGTGTAAAAAAACCTCACCCACATTAGCTATGAGATCCGATTCCGAAGGTCTGTAACAGAGACATGTCCCCAAAACTGCATGCTGAGTCAGGTCACACATCTGCCCAGCCGCCAGGAATCACACACCTGTTTGCAGATGAACATCACAGATGCTGTTGGAAGGATACATGCACCTGTTGAGGTTGCAGACCACAGCCTGAAACCCAGACATGAGCACAGGTGGCAATAGCCCATACCCGTGCAATGGCCCCTGCCTCCAGTGTTGGCAGGCACACCTGCCATAACCATCCAAGGCCCAGGTCATAGGAACATAACAACATCAGATAGCCCAGACTGGGACAGATGCAAGTCCACCAAGACCAGTATGCTCCTTGCAACAGTGGCCAATCTAGGTCAGACGTACCTACCAGTATCCCCAAGACAGACAGGTTACACAACAGTTGTAGTGGGTCAAGCATTGCTATCCAGGGCCTTGTAGAAAGCCAAATGTCATGAATGTGGCCCCTGGTAAGGTGCATAGGGCCACACACCCAACGTCCCATGTATGGACACATCACCCATGTGTGCTGGGATATCATGTTGCCAGTGGGTTTGGGTTGGATGACATATGTAGATCATGTCAACACAAATGTGTGCAACATACCACATACAGGGTTATGGGGGTTAGCCTGGACACCATCATTGCCAACCCTAACGTGGTATGGTCGTGCCATGTCATGCAAGGGGTCCACAGGGGAATGGAATGGTGTGTTCAGGGTGGCACGCACACTGCACATAGGTGTCAATGCACACATGCCAGACCCACAGCTACGCATGCAGGTGACACTGGGAACAGTTAATCTCCAGGAACAAGCAGGAATTAGTTGTCACATGTTGGTATTGTCTGCACTGTCATAGCCTGCGTGTGACCGCTCCCCAGCATCCAATAGGAAAGCATATGGGAGCATCCCACAGCACTGTGTGCTGCCCTGATGCCTTTCCCAAATGCTGCTCCCAAGTTCATCAGGTTCCACAGAGCCAGCAGGTCATTGTTCCTGTCTGTGCAGAACACCTCTATGCTATTGCCACTCCTGTGGCAGCGTCTGCCTATGTTTTCCTTACCGGTAACACTGGTGTATGGTAACTCCCTTCTATAGATGTTGTGTTTACCTCACACAAACAAACTACGAGAGGAAGAGTGAAAACCCCCTTTGTACGTCTCCCCTTGGTTTGTGCATAGGCCCTAATCCCACCGCCATCATGCAAAAGCACTCCTTGGGTTTGAAGACATGCTCATAATGTGCCGGTACCCCCTTTGCCACTGACAACCATGCTTCGTGTCTCGAATGCTTAGGGCCCACGCACTCCATGTCTGCTTATTTGGCCTGTGGGATGGTATCCAAGAGGGGTTGGCAGAACAGAGCAGCCAAGCTCAGTACCCTCCACCCCACCGACGTGGCTGCGGTGGCATCCATGTCCTCAGGGGATTCCCCTTCCTCCCGTGGATCCCATGTAACCAAACAGAAAGCTGGCTGTTCCTGAAAGGATACATCCCCCTCCAAATATCGGGATGCCCCGGCATTGCCCCTGAGGAACGCACTCTGGCCCAACAGCCCTGGTGGGATTCCCCGGCCTCCAAAGCCACTTTGGGGCTAAAGCAAGTTCTGGAGGCCACAACCTCGTCTGAACTCCTTGCTTCAGGGTACTGGCTGTGGCTGGTACCGATACACAGGCATAGGCAGTGTCAATGGACCAGAGGATCCTGGCCAGCAAATACAGTCTGGCGTCTATCCTTGTGGCATCAAAGCACTCGGTACCACCCCAGACCCCGCACACTGCGTCACCGGTATCCACAGAGATTGGGGTAACGGCATGGGCAACTGCACCATCAGTGCTGATGGGTGCCGTCTCCAACACACCAGTAGCAGGTCACTACCAGTAGCAGGTCACACCAGTAGCAGCCATATTAGACCTAATCCTTAGTGGAACACCAGATCTAGTGCAAGAGATAAGGTTGTTGGGGCCACTTGGCAATAGTGATCATAGCATGATCGCCTTTGATTTAATTAGTGGAGGAGGGATAGTAAGGAAATCCACAGTACTACCTTTTAACTTTCGAAAGGGAGACTATGATAAAATGAGGAAAACAGTTAAGAAAAAACTAAAAGGAGCAGTTGCAAAGGTTAAAGACGTACATCAGGCTTGGCTGTTGTTGAAAAATAATATCTTGGAAGCCCAGACCAGCTGTATTCCACGCTTTAAGAAAAGTGGAAGGAAGTCCAAAAAACTGCCAGCATGGTTTAAAGGTGAGGTCAGAGAGGCTATTGTTGCCAAAAAAGCATCTTTCAGGAAATGGAAAAAAGAGCCAAACGATGAAACCTGGAAACAGCACAAGCCCTGGCAAGTCAAATGCAAGGCATTGATAAGGCAGGCAAAGGGAGAATTTGAGAAGAAGCTTGCTGCGGAAGCAAAAACACGAAGTAAAGACCTTTTCAAGTACATTCGTAGCACAAAACCTGTGAGAGAGTCAGTTGGTCCATTAGATGATAAAGGGGTTAAAGGAGCACTAAGAGGCGACAAGGCGATAGCAGAGAGACTGAGTGAATTCTTTGCTTCAGTCTTTACTGAGGAAGATGTAGGGATGTTACCCATGACTGAAGTGGTATTTAAAGGTGCGGAAGAATTGAAGGAAATATCGATACATCGGGAAGATGTATTACAACTATTAGATAAACTGAAGAGTAGCAAATCACCTGGGCCGAATGGTATACATCCAAGGGTGTTGAAAGAACTGAATTACGAGATTGCAGACCTGCTATTAGTAATCTGTGAACTATCATTAAAATCATCTCTAATACCTGAAGATTGGAGGATCGCCAAAGTAACACCAATTTTTTAAAAAGGTTCCAGGGGTGATCCGGGAAACTACAGACCGGTGAGCCTGACATCAGTACCGGGAAAAATGGTAGAAACCATCATAAAGAATAAAATTACTCAGCATGTAGATAGTCATGACCTAATGGGAGACAGCCAACATGGCTTTAGACAAGGAAGATCTTGTCTTACTAATCTGTTATGTTTTTTGAAGGAGTGAATAATCAGGTGGACAAAGGTGAGTCGGTTGATTTTGTGTATCTGGACTTTCAGAAAGCCTTTGACAAGGTCCCTCATGAGAGACTTTTGGCAAAACTAAAGAGTCATGGGATAGGAGGCAGTGTACTATTGTGGATCAGGAACTGGTTAAAAGATAGAAAGCAGAGGGTAGGGCTAAATGGCCAATTTTCCCAATGGAGAAAGGTGAATAGTGGTGTACCCCAGGGATCTGTGCTGGGTCCGCTGCTTTTTGACATATTCATAAATGACCTGGAAAGTGGAATAGCGAGTGAGGTTATCAAATTTGCAGATGACACAAAACTATTTAAAGTTGTTAAAACCCAAGAGGATTGTGTAAAATTGCAAGAGGATCTTGATAAATTGGAAGACTGGGCATCTAAATGGCAGATGAAATTTAATGTGGACAAGTGCAAGGTTATGCACCTAGGGAAGAACAACCCAAACTATGGTTACACGATGCAAGGTTCCACATTAGGAACCACCACCCAGGAAAAAGATTTAGGCGTCATTGTGGATACCATGTTAAAACCCTCGGCCCAGTGTGCAGCGGCGGCCAAGAGAGCAAATAGAATGCTAAGTATGATAAGGAAAGGAATGGAAAATAAAACAAAAGATATTATAATGCCTCTATATCGTTCCATGGTGAGACTGCACCTTGAATATTGTGTGCAATTCTGGTCGCCGTATCTTAAAAAGGATATAGCGATTTTAGAAAAGGTTCAGAGAAGAGCCACCAAAATGGTAAAGGGGATGGAAGGATACTCCTATGAAGAAAGGCTAAAAAGGTTAGGGCTCTTTAACCTGGAAAAGAGACGGCTGAGGGGAGATATGATAGAAGTCTATAAATTAATGAACGGAGTGGAACGGGTAAACGTAGATCGATTGTTTACATTATGAGAATATAGAAAGACTAGGGGACATGCAATGAAGCTACAGGGTAAACTATTTAAGACTAATAAAATAAAATATTTTTTCACTCAACGTGTAATCAAACTCTGGAATTTGTTACCAGAGGATGTAGTAAAGGCTGTTAATGTAGCTGGGTTTAAAAAAGGTTTGGACAAGTTCCTGGAGGAAAGGTCCATAAACCACTATTAAGAAGGGACCCAGGATATCAATGCTTGAACCAATACAAGCATTGTGGAACCTATGTCCCTTGGGGAAACTGCTAGGTACATATGACCTAGATTGGCCACTGTTGGAAACAGAATACTGGGCTTGATGGACCTTGGTCTGACACAGTATGGCATATCTTATGTTCTTATGTTCTTACTCATGTACCCATGCCAATCGTTACCAAAACGGCACTAAACCTGAGCACCCTGTGAGAAGATACGTCCAATCCTATGAGGGACCTGGTAACTGTGACAGCTCAGAGGGTACTAATGTACCTCTCCAGGAGGGGCCTGCATCTCCCAAGAGGGGATTGTTCCCACCTGCGGATATGTCCCACCAGGATTCCCACAGACATGTAGTCAGGGGCCGCTCCATGTCAGTGGCAACTGAATCTGAGCACAGGCCACAGGAGCGACAGAATCAACAATATACCCAAGCTCCAAAGGAGGCAGCCACCCTGCCAATACATCACAATGTACAGGATCCTCTCCTGAAAAGATGGGAGACACCTCTCACCACCTCCCCATATTCCCACCAGCTGCATACTATGTACCCTGTGCCCTCCGTCCCCTGGTTTACAAACAACATAGCTCCCTCAGCACTCCATTGTGGTGGAGTCTGCTATGATGAGAATATAATGTCACAGACGACATGCCGCCAACCCCCCTGGTAGGGGCGTAGGACCGTAGATGCTTTGGGTTGCCCTGTCTGCCATGCATCCATGCTGTCAGCCAGGATAGGTTCCGATATCCTGTACATGGGAATGTTCCTGATGGAGGACGCAGTAGATCTAGAACTGCTATGTCTGCCTTCCCAAGATGACAGAGGACAAGTGTATGTAGCACCTGTCAAGCATGCCCAGAACAAGTCCAAATTTGTCAACAGGATAGCATTGGACTGTTGTGAGGGCATAGGCAGAGTCTCTGCCATTGCCATTGTGTCAAGGACACGTGCCTGGCTGTCAGCCTCTAACCTGGAACACTGGTTACAGGATAAACTGGGCAACATCCCCTGTACTGGTTGAAACCTGTCAGGGACAAAGTGGCAGCAAACATCTAAAGAATTGGATGTTGACAGGTCCACCCTGACCAGGCTGTCAGAGATCTGCGATCCTGCAAAGAGGAAAGCTGTCAAAGAGCTGTCCCTGTCCAAAACGAACGGATACAAGCAGTCCTATGCCCAGCATGGACCACCTTGAGGCTAAGCTGATAGAAAGGGTCAACAATCTACAAAGCCAAGAAATCTGTGAGCTACTCAGCCGCAGCAGACCCAGCAGCGTCAGCACCCACAGGGCCTTTGAGTCCCTGATAGAGTACATGTCCTCCCTGGCCATCCACGGAAAACATACGTCACCAATCCCAGGAAGTTCATGTCACTGCATCCACGGATGGAGGGACAGAACATAAGAACCCTGGACTCTGTCCATCATAGAAGGTGTTACCGGCCTCATTTCCAAAGCCTGCCTCCTCCTACAATATTAAGGAAGGTCAGTGCTCACAAACGCACCACAACTGACTCCATAGGTAAAGCGTATCCTAGTTCAGGAGGAATACAAGAGGTAACTCATCCTCAACAGGATTCTGGGTTATACATACTCTATTTCCACATAGCAAAGACAACAGGAGGTCACAGACACATTTGAGATCCCACAGAACTGGACAGGTTATGTTTCAGAGAGAAATCCAAAATGATTTAACTGGGAACCTTACTACCTTACCCCCACAGCCCGGATTGGCTTTGTTCCCCAGATCACATGGATGCCTACACCCATGTTCACAGCCACCAATCACCCCGTAGGTTCCTTTGGTTCCGCTATGAAGGAAGGCACTATCACTACAAAGGTCCCCCCTTCCGCCTAGCCTCAGCACCCGGAGTATGCACAAAGTGCATGGCTGTGGGAGCTGCCTTCCTCTGTACCAGGGGAATATGTGTCTAACACCACCTGGACAAGTGACCCATCTGGACAGAGTCACAGACAGAAGCCCAGGCCTCTCTCCCTCTTACACACTGCATGTTCGCCAATATCTAGGCTGTTCCAGAGATCTCCGGGAATCCTTTCTGACTCCCACGCAATTGCTGGAGTTCAGAGGAGCAACGTCAGATAGCAGACTGGCAACGACCTATCTGCTGCAGCCTCGCTGTCCTTGCATTGTGCAACTGGTATCCTCAGCACTACAAACAACTCACCTCTCGGCCCGAGAGATGCTCCAGCTGCTGAGGAACATGGCATCTACGGTGCATGTGGTCCCCTACGCATGTCTCCACTGGAGCTCAGCCCAATGGTCCCGCCTCCCCCAGTGGACCCATGCAACAGGCTGTCTCTCAGATCTGAGAGTGATCTCAGACTGCCTTACCCAGTCCCTGGACTGGTGGCGTTCAGCACCAAACCGTTTGGAGGGGCCACCTGTCCTGCAACCCCCACCTCTGATCACCTTAACAACAGATGCTGTCTAAGTGGGGTAGGGTGCTCATCTACTGAACACCTCCCCCCCCAGCCACCTGGAGGTCCAGGGGAGTCATGTCAGCACAAATTCGTTGGAGCTCTGAGCAATGCGCCTGTCCCCTCAGGTATTCCATCCCCCTTGACAGGGCAACACAAGACTAGTTCACGCAGACAATCAGGTAGCCATGTCCTAGGTGGACAAACAAGGTGGAACAGGCTCTCTGTCCCTTTGCAACACAGCTCTTCAACTGTGTGCGTTTGCCAGAGAGCATCAGACCCATCTCCTGGCAGTCTATCTCCCTGCCAATCACAAATATTGGCCAGACACACTCAGTAGTGTTCTGCTTCCGCACAAATGGTCCATACAAATGGACCACCTCTCCGGATTATTTCAACTCTAGGGAACCTCAGATATAGACCGCTTTGCAAGTCTGCCAACTGCCACACGTACACGGTTCGGTTCACTGATTCGGGCTCATGGCTGCCAAGCGAGGGATGCCTTCTCCACACCTGGGGGCATGACTCCCTATATGCCCCTACTGCCACTCCCTTGATTGCCAAGACACTATGCAAGCTCCTGGGGGACAGAGGCAACATGATCTCATAGCCCCATGCTGGCAACACCAGGTGTGTTACCCTCTGCAACCACATCTGTCCCAGGTTCCACACATGGACATTTGGTCTGCCACAGGCCTACTGTCGCAGGGGGAGGGGACACTATGGCATCCATACCCCCAGGCTGTACACCCCAGAGCCTGGCTTCGGAAGGCTGAAATGCTTTTGGCACCCCCCCTCACCCAGGATGTGCGAGATGTCCGTTATGCTCCCAGGAAACCACCCACAAGGCATTCGCATGTGTTCAAGTGGAAGAGAGTCTCCAGTTGGTATCCACAAAATGGCGTCAACCCTCATGCCATCCCTAGGGAAGCATTGGTGTGTTACCTCCATAACCTATCAAACACTGGTCCCCATGTTAAGTCAGTCAGAGCCCATTGAGGTGTCATTGCTGCATCATCTACACCCATCGATGGACAAACCGTTTCCTCCCACCCGCTCAAACCCTGAGGTGTGGAAGGCCTGCCTCTAATGACACCTCCCCTGAAACCACCTCCAGTGGCATGGGGTCGCAATCTGGTTGTGTGCCAGCTTATGCTGCCGCTTTTTGAGCCCTTAGGCACTACATCCATAATGTTTCTGTCCTGGACGTTACTACTCATTATTGCAATCACATCAGCAAGGCGTATCATTGAAGTGCAAGCTCTAGTGGCTGATCCACCATACACAAGGTTTCACCATGATAGGGTCCTCCTACGGACACAACCACATGTCATGCCTACAGTGGTTTTGTACATTCATCTGCACAAACAGATTCAGCTACCTGTATTCGTCCCATAGCCTCATGCCCCAGATGCAGAGAAGACTCATTATACTGTGAAATGTAGAAGAGCCCTGGCTTTCTATCTGCAGGGGACCCAGCAACACAGAAGGTCCTCCCAGCTAACCATACACTCTGATCCTTCCCATGTGGGTACAGCATTTTCTCTGACAGCTCTATCCTACTGGATTGCTAACTGTCTTACATTCATCTATCATGGCAAACAACCTGCACTGTGGGCCCATGGCACCGCTCACACTGTGAGAGCCATGGCAGCCTCTAGGGCTCACCTCCATTCCGCCTATGTGAACGACATCTGACGAGCAGCTACCTGGTCCTTGGTTCACACATTCACGGCCCACTACTGCTCAGATAGAGGCTCCCACAGGGATGCTATGTTTAGTCAGGCTACTCTCCAACACCTCTTCCATATGTACCTAACTCCAAACCGCCTCCCATAAGGGATGCCAGAGATCCAGGGTAGGTAGTGGCATGCCGCCACAGGGCCCCACCACTCTGGGGACCCTTCCCTGGCATCTACGACTAGAGGGTCCCCACCAGTGAGGACTAGGTCCTGTTGGTTTCTGTGGATTGCATAATTACTCACCTGTACCAGTTGATGTCATGGAACAGCAGTGATAGGTCCTCACAACCAAACCATCTCCCCTAGGGGATGTGTCTCCCTCCCTCACCTTCCCTGTCTCTCTCACTCTCTCTCTCTCTCTGTTCGTCCCAGCATTTCACTCAAGTGGAGAGAAGCATTTGTGATAGGGGGGAGGGCAGCATGCAGGCGCTGTGCGATGCTGCTAGCTGCTGTCTTACTGGACGGTGCAGGACGTTCCAACACATGCTCCACTGTTACTGCCACTACACACATGTGCAGACCTATTCCCACATTTCCCAGAGATCACCTGTTACAGGTGGGTAACTATGCTGTATATGCCACACACAACAGTGGAGCAGGAGCAGCAAGATGCTGCCCACACTGATGTATGTTTATGTTGGCCACCCACCAGAGATAACCGGTCACTGATGACCCCACCCATTGTTTGCATATCCACAGATGGAGGATCTGAGGAAGAAGGGGCGGGAACTCCGCCAGTATCACCCCGACTTCCTGGCCTGTTTCAGGAGAGGGGCGGAGTCCCACGGTGATGGTGAGTATTGCCAGGCATGCTGCCCAGGTACAAATGTTACATTGGCCCACCAGCCTGTGTGGTGCCTGCATATGTACATGTGTTATGTGACACACATGATAGTGTCCTAATGACTGTCACCTTCCACAGGGGGTGATGACAATGGTGAGGGCCCATCTACATCGTCGTACTCGCTGAGGCGCCCCACCACCTGCTATGCGAGGGAGGTGGAGGTGATGGATGTGGAGGAGGCCAGCGAGGAGCCGGAGGGAGAATCTGAGGAGGAGGCGGCACAGTTCTCCCTCAAGGAGGGGGATGATGTGGCCATGGGGGATGTGGGGGACGGGGGGCAGGGTTGGGGGGGAATGTGGGTCATGTGGGGGTGGAGGGTGTTGCTGAGGGCGGGAGGGTGGTGGAAGGGGGGGGGGTGGAGAGGGGAGTAGGGGGGTGGAGGGTGTTGGGGAACACAGGCCAGCACAGGGCACTGTGGGCTCCCGTCAGCCACTGCAGGTGTCGGCAGAGGATGGGCGGTGGCGTGTTGATGCACCATCCAGGGCCACAGAAATGTCACATGCACATGCCAGCACACAGACCACGGCCACTATGTGTGTGTGTGGTGGCATGTGCGTGCATGATGTTTCTGTGGCACTGGATGGCGTGGAGCGCAACATCCATCTCCTGTTGCATACCTGCCAGTGGCTGACGGCAGCCGTTCAGCGGGTGGCCAACGAGGTGGAGCAGCTGCCCTGTCGTCGGTCATCCGCTGAAGGGCGTCACAGGAGTCAGTGATGGCACCTGTGACGTCCACACATGTGCCCTGTGCTGTCCTGTGTTCCATCAACGGACATGGGGCAGGGGATGGGTGGCATGTTACCTTTATTGTATATATTTTATTAACATTTCTTATATACCGCACTATTTGCGATCAGCGGGGTTTACATGGAACAGAAACATCCGACAACTTACATATGTCTGGTCATTACATTTAACAGGAAATGGAACTTGGAGAACAGGGTAAAACTATATACATAGGACGTGTAATGAGAAAGGATACTGTTTGGTGTTTTACATTGTAGGGGACGCCTGTTGCGAGGGCTTGCCTGGTTGATAACTACTATTGTTGAGGTGCTCGCTATTCAAGTGAGACTGAGGTTGTTGACATTTGTTATGTTTTAGAAAGTAAACTTTTGTTGTTTGACAACACAATGGTCACGTGTTTCCCTTACCGACTCACTATGGATGCAAGCATGGGATATGTGTGTGGACTGGGATGTGCAGTAAAGGAAGACATGGGTATCATACGTGGACTGGCTCCACATGCAGTCTTGGGGGCTAACCATGTGTGTAGGGGTGTGAGACCAGGGTGGCGCATGAGATGGTGCAATGTAGCGTGCGTCCCGGGAACATCCATGTCACAGGGATGGGTGTAGTGTAACAAAATGTGTTTGCGGAAATCAGCAGCCGACATACGCATGCCACCCATGTCTGCCTGTGCCACATGCATGCCGGGGGGGGGGGGGCAGGCACGTAAGCAGTGTTGCAGGCAGGGGCAATGGTCACACATATGCGTCAAATGTTGGGGGTATGAGGGTGTGGAAACGGTGATGGATCAGAACACTGAACATGTGACCTCAGAACATTCCCCCTGTTGCAACCTGGGTGGCTGTGTAAACCGCCATGCTGCAGCCCAGGGGCAGTGAACACACACTGTGCATGTCACACATGGCATGTGATGGCATCTGTGCAGTAATACCTGGCAGTGCAAACAACTCACCAGTGAGGGGCCTGGGTGCAGGTCATATGGTCAGGGACACGACATGCATTTGCACACTACATAGGGGACCACAGGGACACACATTGGAAACACACGTTGCATGTAGTCTGTGACAGCTCTTTATTCACCACACATTTATCTTTGACGTGGCCATCCCTGCCTGCCACGTGGCACCCCCCCCCCCCCCCGCGGTGCTACACCCTCTCCTGGTGCCTCTGGTGGTAGTTGTGGTGCTGCCTGACGCATCACGGCCAGCATGCCCTCCAGGGCATCAGCAATTCTGTTAAATGGCATCGCTCGCACCTCCTCCCGGAGCTGCCTCAGCTCCCTGGTATTATCCAACACCGCCCTGTATATGTTGTCGAGCGCCTGACGATTGACTGTGGGTGGGACACAGGGTGGTCTGTGAGATACCTCTCCAGTAATCAACCATCACACACAAACATGTCATGCATATCCCACAAGATCGTTATTGTGATAGGTAAGACTCTAGTAGACACATGGATAGGGGTGAGAGCCATCATTCTCACAGTAGGATAGGTCACAGCCACGCACAGGACACGGTCCAGTAGTTTGATGTGGAAGGCAAACACAAAGATACACAGGCTGCACTGACACACCCACGTACTGCAGATGTAGCAACAGGCTTGGGGACCGATAACAAACACATGTCCATTGGGTACGGGAGGTGGAGCATGAACCAGGGACAGCAACCACAGCTGGAGAGCAGCAGTGTCGATCAGAGGAAGGTCGTGGAAAGCCACGCCAAGTGGGGGCACAGTTGGAGGGATAAACGCAGCTCGGACAGGTTACAGGAGATGTGCTATTGACTCAGAGGGGTGGAGTAGTAGCACAGGGATATCAACCCTTACGTGCGCAAGTGCACTGCTGCTTCACATTTCTGACAGCAGAGGGGTTCACATACACCTTGGGGCAAAAGAGGAGGGGTTGGATACCAGTGTGTGTACACCTTGGTAGACATTTGGAGGGTATGGACAGAGCAGGGGGGGGGGCAACAGAGGGTGCAGCAGAGGTGGACAGATCCCAGGAATGCACGGACAGCGTAATGCTGAGGAATCCACAGCAGGTGATAACCCCTGGGGAAGGGCTGCGATACCCAGAGCTGGGGGGGGGGGGGGTTCCTGATTCAGGTTGGCAACAGGGGTGGCAGCTGGGAGGTGGCGAGTCTATCACAACACAACAGAGGTCATAAGCTGACCTGTGTGATCGAGTGGGTGAGTCCCAACCTATGCAATCGGGGGACTCAGTGTCAGAGCTACAGGAAGGGGACATGTTGATGGCTTTGTCTGTATGCCAAGCAGTCGATCTTAGTTGTTGACGTACAGACAGCCTTGAGGGACCTGTACCTCTCCCAAACCATCTTTACATGATCTTTGACCCTGTCATCTCTGTAAATCCTGGTATATGGGTGTCTTAACACATTTTGACTGCTAATTTCATATCCTATGATTGTTTTACACCTGGAGATGCAGACTGGAGGGAATGGGGGCTGTGTGACGTTACATGACATAAGATGCTTAGGTTTGTTTATGTCTGCTCTGATTGTCCGATGACGGCTGGGCGTCTGCGATGAGGCAGACTGTTGCAAGGGCAATGCTTGTATTTATTTATTGGCTGACAACGTGCTGGACCTTAAACAACATTCCTCTTATGTCTGCATCTGTAGGTGTTAACTGACCCTAGGCTGTTCTGGTGTGTGTCACATTAACATCATCTATCATACGCCATACCCTTTTGTTTTCTCCACTACATCCCATCTACGTGAGCCATACATGTAACAGCTGTGGAAGGAATATTGCCACATCCACCACACACACCAACCAGAGACTAGTGGTTTGTGCATTGTGGTTGTAACAGTCTGTTGTCACCCACCTTCGGCATCGCGCCGTGCTGATGCGCTGTGTGCCCTCAGCTCCGCCATCATGACACCTATGTCTGTTGGATCGGTGCCTGGTGCCTGGCTGGGGTGTTGGCTGGCCCCCATTGCTGGGCTCACACCAGACTGTGTGCTGCTGGCTGCAGCCCCCAGTGTTGGCCCGCTGGTGATGGGTGGCTCCAGGGGCTCCTCGGCCCCACTTGTGCTGCCCCCTGAGACAGCAGCCTCGGGCTCCTTGACGCTCTGAGGCACGGCCACTTCCACCTCCTCCTCCTCCTCCTCCTCTTCCTCCTCCTCATGGGCCCCCATTGTACTGTAGTCACCTGCATTGTGAACAATCAGAGACAGCACACATATGTTTAAACACTCCACCTATGTATACGTGTGTGCTGCAGACACCACAGACATGATGGGGGAGGGGCCCTGCATGTGTGCTGCATACAGGATCCCCTACACCCTCCCATACCTGTCTGTCCCCACCATGTACCTATACCGGGGGCACATGTGTGTGCTGTACCCCTGCACGCCTTGTTTGGTTGTCATGTTCCTGTTCCTGGTCCAATTCCACATGTAGCCCCCATCCCATCCCTCTCCCCATCTGCCCCAAATATATCCATGCATGCCTGCTAATACCCTACCCTTACACCTGTTATTGCCATCCCCTGTATGACTGTGCAGGCCTTTGATCAGGGCATATTTTGTTTGGACATACTATCTTCACAGTGCTGCATGTGCTTGGCAGTGACCCACTATGCAGCGCACTACGACTATTCATCACCTCTGGGCCACTGCCAAGCACATGCAGCACTGTGCAGATAGTATGTCACACAAACATGCCCTGATCAAAGGCCCTCACAATCATACAGGGGATGGCAATCACTGTTGTGGGGGTAGGGTAGTGGCTGGTATGCATGGACATGTTTGGGACAGGTGGGGAGAGGGATGGGATGAGGGACACATGTTGAATGTGGCCCGGGAACATGGCAACACAACAGGGTGTGCAGGGGTACAGCACATATATGTGCCACCAGGATAGGTACATGGTGGGGCTTGGGAGACAGGTATGGGAGGGTGTTTGCAGATGGCTGATGTCTATACAATGGGGATTTCAGGCATGGCCTGAGAGCTAAAAGGTGTACGTAGCATACATACCTGCCTGCGGATGCGCAGTGTCCAGGACCTCAGGCAGACCATAAATGTATATCGGCCCCAATCGTGATGCCAGCTCCTGTTCCAGGGGCGTGAGTGTTGGTATGAGGGGGCCACCGCCACCTGTGCCCTGAGCATGTTGGCGCTCTGCGGCCATGTGCTGCCTCACCCCTCTTTTTATATCGGAAAATCTCTTTTTGAGGCTTTTGATGTCTCGGGGGGGCCCTGCCTCGGCCACTGACACACGCACCTCCTCCCACACCGCACTCCTTGCGGCCACAGTTGTGCGGCTACTCAGCCGCCTATATAGTACTTCATAGTTCTCGAGGACCATTGACAGGAGGATGTGGTTCTCCCTATCATTGAACCATGTGGCCCTCCTCCTCTGTTGTGCAGGCACCGGTATTCTTTTACGTTTGCCGGTGTGGCTGCACTGTGCAGCCTGTGGCGTACCCGATGGGCCTGCCTCTGCCTCCATAGGCCCTTCAGTCCCTGCCCCATGTGCCTCCCCGGCAACAGGTGGGCCCACCTCCGCCACCCCCTCACCCTCACCCTCCCTCTCCCTCTCCATCACCCTCTCCTCTCACCACACCCCACCTCACCTCACCTCACCCTTTCTCCCTCACTTGCTCCTTGCCAACCCTCACCTACACAAACCACAACACAGACCACACAACACAGACCACACTACAAACCACAATGAAGACTACACTACAAACCACAATACAGGACACACTACACACCACAATACAGACGTCACAACCTCCATACTACCTCCACTACCTCCACAACCTCCACACTACCTCCACTACTCCCACCACAGCCTCTGACACACTACCTCTACCTCTGACACACTACCTCGAACTCCTCAAACAACTCTCAATGTGGACCAGGTGTGCAGGGTGATTTATAGTTTTTTTTATGTTACGGATGTTGCGCATGCGCAGTTGTGCGAGCGTGCTGCTTGTGCGCCACGTGCATGTGCAACTCATTGCGCATGGGTGTCTGTCTGCACGGCGTGCATGTGCAACTCGTTGCGCATCTGCATCTGTCTGTGCGTGGTGCGCATGTGCAACTCGTTGCGCATGTGCGTCTGTCTGTGTGCGGCGCACATGTGCAACTCGTTGCGCATGGGCGTCTGTCTGTCCGTGGCGCGCATGTGCAACTCATTGCGCATGGGCGTCTGTCTGTGCGCGGCATGCATGTGCAACTCGTTGCGCATGAACGTCTGTCTTTGCGCAGCGTGCATGTGCAACTCATTGCACATGGGCATCTGTCTGTGCACGGTGCACATGTGCAACTTGTTGTGCATGGGCGTTGGCATGCGTGCATCCACATGCACCTGCGAGGCGAGTTGCACATGCGTGGGCTGCACACACAAACGCCCATGCGCAAAGAGTTGCACATGCGCGCCGCGCACAGACAGACGCCCATGCGCAAAGAGCTGCACATTCACGCTGCGCACACGCACTGCACTCACACAACTGCGCATGCGCAACGGCCGCAACGTAAGACATGTATATATCTGCCTGCACACCTGGTCCACGTTGAGGGTTGTTTCGTAGGCGAGGGAGAGGAGGTGTGTGTTTGCAGAGAGGAACGGAGAGAGTCAAAGCAGGTGTTGGTGTTGATTGTATTGGTGTTGGTTGTATTGTGTGTGTATTGTCTTGTGTGGTTTGTAAGGTGTACACTGTTTAGGGAGGTTCGTGTGTGTGTTTGAGTGTGTTTGCGTAGCTGGATGGGAGGAGTTTATGGCGGGTATTTATGTTGCTGCATGTGCCCTGAGACATGGGCAGATGCGGTTGCAGGACAGGGGAGATGGTGTCCATGGGGCTGAGGCACAGGGCATGGGTGTAGTCCCGCAGCAAATCAGACCTGCAGCTGTGGGGGCGGTCCAGGTAGGTGCTGTGCGTGCATGGCGCAGAAGGCGTGCTGAGGTGCAAGCTCGGCAGCCTCACCTCTACAGGCCCAGGGCCCAGCTCCAGGGCATGCGTGAGGACCAGGTCATCTCCCTGTACCGACTGAGCACAAGGGCTATTAGGGAGCTCTATGAGGATCTAAGACCTGACCTCGAGCCCCTGACTGATCGGTCCCATGCCACACCAGGTTTAGTCAAGCTCCTTGCTGCCTTACATTTCTTTGCCTCTGGCTGTTTCCAGTCATCTGTGGCCACAGTGGGTGGCATGAGCCACCCCACCTTCTCACGCTGTCTCCACCAAGTACTGCGTGCCATGGTCAGCCGGGTGGGAATTTCCCACACTAGGCAACAGTGGGGGACCCTGAACCAGGCCTTTGAGGCGTTAGCCGGGATACCACACGTGATGGGAGCTATTGATTGCACACATGTTGCCCTGGTCCCGCCTAGAGACAGGGAGGTAACGTTCCGCAACCACAAACACTACCATTCCCTGAATGTTCAGGTTGTATGTGATGCTAATCTGCATATTCTGAATGTGGTCCCTAGGTTTGCAGGGTCCACCCATGACTCCTATATCCTGCATCACTCAGCACTATTCAGACAATTTGAGGCAGGCCGGTATGCGGACTGTATATTGCTGGGTGAGTATTTCCAGATTAGTTATTTATTTATGTATTTATTTATTTATTTCTGTAACATCTCTTATATAGCGCTCTGTTTGTTATCAGTGTGGTTTACAGATAACAAAAGTTAGACAGACAGAAGACTGTTCTGAGTTTACATTGTTACAGGAGTATAAACGTAGAGTAACAGGGAAACTAATTGAAATAAGACCATCAGGATTATAACATTATATGATCATAACCTGCACATGGTGTTCATGTGACTACGCACATGTGCATATGTCTGTCCTGGTGGTGGATCCCTTCTAGTGTGTGTGTGTGTGCCAACTGCCCACATGTGATGGGGGAAGGGGTTTGGTGCCCCTCACATCCACCTGTGATGCCGGTTAATTGTCTGCTAGCTTTTGTATGTTATGTAACATTTATGTTATTGCCAATCCATACAACTAACCCTTGTCATGTGTGTCTTAGGTTCACACACTCACTCAGTACTGGAGTAGTAACCCAGGAAGCACTAGATAACATGAGGAGGGGTCTAGCTAAATCTGATGGATGTTCTGGACCTTTCCAGCTGGGAGTACATGTTTGCATATGTATGGTCACGCATTTTGGCTGCGTCAAACCAGGGGAGCAACACAGTATAGGGGGTGCAGTACCTTTGGCCACTGTAGATGAGCGGGACCTAGGCGTCGTTGTGTCTGCTGATCCTCATGTAGCTGACCATTATGGAAAGGTGACGGCAAAAGCTAGGTGGCTACTTGGGTGCATACAGAGAGGTATTGGTAGCAGATACACAGGAAAGTACTCTGCCTCTGTATATGTCATTGGTGCTAACTCATGTGGGGTACAGTGTGCAATTCTGTAGACCGCTGCTTCAAAAGGCTGTGAACAGGATGGAGACAGTGCAGAGGACAGCTACTAAAAAGATTGGTGGTCAGCAGTATGCAGCATATGGAGACAGACTGCTCAATCTTGATATGTAGACCTTAGAGGACAGGGGGAATAGAGGTGATATGGTTTAGACTTTGCCAGACCTCCATGGCATACATGTTCTGGGTGTGAGCCTCCTTCAAATGACAGGACGTTTTTTCGTGGGTACTATGCTGACATATACTTTGAACATGTGATCAGTGGATCGGTGGTATAGTCTCACAGTGGAGGTGGTAGAGATGAGGACAGTAACTGCATTACAATACGCATGTGCCACACACAGAGGATCTCTAAAGGTATAAATGGGACTGTTGTAGTCTTTGCCATGGATGTACAGACTCGATAGGCCATGTGGTCCTTTTCTATCATCATATGTCTATTTTCTCAACTGCATAGTTGTGCTGTCATATGTTTCTGTCAGGATGTGTTCTGCATTTGTTTCTCACGTCTATACATGTGTCAATTTTGCTGAACATGAGTTCCTGCATTCACATGCAACATTTCTTTCTGCAGGTGATGCAGGATATGGGTGTCTCCCCTGGCTGCTGACCCCTGTGCATCAGCCACGGACACGTGCAGAGCAGAGGTACAATGAGGCCCATGCCTCCAGCCGCTCTCTCATAGAGTGCACCTTTGGCGTGTTGAAGAGTCGCTTCAGGTGTCTGGATAGGACAGGCGGGGCCTTACAATATAAGCCAATGACTGTGGCAGAGATAATCATAGCCTGTTGCATCCTGCACAACATTGCTCTCAGGCACGATATCCCTGCAGAGATTAATGAGGATCCGGAGGATGATCCAACGTGCCCCCCTGTACGTGCCAGTGGTGACACACGGGAGGGCACAGCGGTCAGGCGGAGGTTGATCGCAGAGATCTTCTCATGTACGTATTGCATATATTCCCACCTACATGTGTTGTTATATGTGTGTGATGGTTATAAAGGTTGATGTTTCTGTAAAGATATCATTCGGATGCCACACTGCATTGACATTTAACAGACAATCCCAATGTCACATATAGGCATGAGTGTGAGACAAACAATGTGGGCAGGGCACAACAGCAGGTGGTGGTGGATTATGTGGGTGGATGTTTATACGGCTGTGGGAGGTTTTGGGGGTCACATTCCCAGTTGGTGGCTGGTTGTGATAGCAGCTGCTGTGCAAACACAGTTAGTTGGTTTGATGCTATGGGTGGAGCACGGTGGCAGGCATATGGTGCGGTATTCACAGTGGGAGAGCAGACCATGTTTGGGGACAGTTGTCCAGTGGGCTGTGGTTATATTGTACAATTTCGAGCTGCTTGTGTGGGTGTTATGCTCCTGTCAGCTGGATATGTGTGTCTGTTTCTTTTGTGTGGCACCACATGTCATACATAGCACAATACACATGCTCAGTACTAGTTTTTCATGATGGTATTAACTATCCTTGAGGGGTGTTCATACAACCCCACAGTGTGCCTGAATGTATAGGTCATCGCGTAGCCCTGACATGGATATGGTGAAGGATGGGGACCTGTGCAGTGTCCAGCCAGGAGGAGTATCATTGCTACATTTTGTTGTTGGACAATAGCGCTGCAGTGCAGTGTTGCATATGTACACACAAACAGAGGTGATCCGGCCCAGATCAGCAAGGTGTGGGTTACAGTAGGCAAGTTGAGCGCTGAATGTGTGGGTGGATTGTGTTTTAGGGTTTTTTTCAGGGGGGACACAGCATATCTAGCTGATGCTATCTCAACATATGCCACATGCCTCAGCTACAGGCTGTGTATGTGTGTAGGGCAGGAGAGTACAGTCCACATCATCAACTACCTTGCGGACCCTAGCGAGGGAGGTTATGTCCACATACACACAGAGACTTAGATGAGAGTTATTATTATTTTAAGGTGCACATATAGGCTATCCATGCTTTGACATTCTCACTGTCACACAGTGGGATGACATGCAGCCATCATGGTCAGGTCACAAACAGACATGGGGGTGTGGTTTCGCTGACGTGACGCAGACATTGCCATCTATTTGTGCACATCATCAGCACACAGCTGTCAATATTATTCAAGGTATAAGATGTACACACCAGGATATGTATTTGGCCAGTGGATACAGGAGGTGTGCCTGCATATTTCCGTGTGTTACAGCAATTGACAGTGGGGTAACAGACAACATTGGGACACCAGTACACACGGAGAGGGGGCATTGGTGGCAATATGGGGGACCCGGGCTAATATTGCGACCTTGGGGTGAGGCAGAAAATGGTGGGAGCAGACACCTCTATTGACCAGTGTGTACAACAACAGAGAGGTAAGGGAGGGGACAGAGAGATTACGGACACCTGTAGTTTGCCTCCGACACCTCCGTGCTACCTCTCACATGTGAGAGATCTGTACAGTGTGATAGTGAACAGTCAGTCAATATGTGATGTTGTGGGGTCTGACAGCTGGGGACAGGAAGGAGCAGTGTGTGTTGCACAGCTAGAACATGACATATGTTTGTTTCTCTTGTGTTTCCCACTGCACAGGACATACTTCGTGAGGATGCTGTTGCTGTGGTGCATTGGCACGTGACTGTACATCAGCCAAAATGCTGTGGCCCGGGGTAGTTGGATCTACAGCTACATTGTCTGTGCCTGCAGTCAGGGGGAAAACATGTCCTCAGTGATGTGTCATATTGTGCAGATGTTGTGGTTCACCTTTTTTCCTTACGCCTCCCTAACCCATATCTTGCTGTTGTCACACATATCCCCATGTGTTTGTGTCCAGTATGTCCTCTGCAACACTGTCTCTGGGACATGTACAACAGAGCTGCATGTGTGTGGAGGTCGTTTTGTTTTTGGTGGTGGCCTACACTTGCACCCTACCCCAACATTGTACCATCAGCCAACACCAGGGTATCACTGCATGTCACTGGGCCTTTATGTCTACAAATCTCCACTTGTGCACATACAGGCCATGTGTTACAGCTGGCACGCTGACCTTACCATACTGTGTGGGTGCGTGTTTATGGGTTGGCTGTGTGATGATGCAGTGTTCAGGCATAGTACATTATCATGTGCTGTGAGGGGTCTGTGCACCTGGGGGGCGGTGGTGACTGTGCTACCTCTACCGTAGTGCTGTTTACCTTGTGAACATTCTCGACATGTGTTGTGTGCTGTGAGCAGAACTATGTCTTGTGTTTTGAGGGACCACTGTTGAACAGCTTTTTTTTAATCTCAGATATCGACATACTGTGAACATGCATCAACAGTGGCTTGACATGGTGATTCTACACATTTCGCTGACATTGTCTCCCTTCACTGTGACCTGATATGGCCGTTGAGTCGCTCAAGGGATCAATGACGTACACCTGATGCACACACAAGGTAGTTTGCACCTTTGTTATTTGGGGGATTACATCTGCCTTTACCTGTTGATGATTTACTGTTTGTCTCATGTACATGTCATGTTGCCTCTTTGTTCACAGAAACAGATGCATATAGTGTGTAGCTGTGAGACGCCTGTGTGACATGAGCATGGACATGACCATATCCATGTGACACCCGTGTCTGCGTTTACGATTAATGATGTCACCAATATGCGGTGTGTTTTGTGTTGAGATCATGTCATGTTTGCCTTTGCATCCCTTTCTTCTGTATTTCCTAAGGTGTGACTCTCTGCAATTTGTGCTGTTTTTGCAAGGCGTCTAACAATACAATACTTATCCTCTCCTGACACAGGGCAGAGGACATACCGGACACATCTCTTACAGTGCATCTGGCGTCGCCATCACCCACCTGTTGGGGGACACAACACCATGGAACTTTTTGTGGAGAATTGTGCCATTGGATGTTTGACCTCTGAGAGTGGGACACATGCCTGGGATGGACAGTATTACTCTTGGACTGCTGTTTTGCCCATGACAGACATGTCCAACACACTGTTGCTGCCATGCTGTGGCTGGGAGTCCTGCTCATTGCAGGGGACACACATGAACTTTCAAGGACGGTGGCATATTGGAATGTGACACTTGACTATGCATGCCCAGGGTTGCAAGGACAGTTTTAACCTGACCTGTTGGATTGCAGATACACTTTGCACTTTGGACACTGTGTACTGATCCCCACGTGTGCAGCAGGGACTGACATTGTCACTGTATGTTGTACATTCCTCCCCAGTTGTGTTGTTGTTGTGTTTTGGCCATGTGTGTGACATGGCACACAGGATACGCTCATCTGTTTGTTTCAACACAAGCATACAGCCATGTTTGTGGCATAGGGGCAACGATGGAGCGATCCTATTGTCTATGTCCACCTGCTCTCCACCTGGACATGATGCAGGTTTTGCCACAACAACGCTTTCATGCACACCACCATCCTGGATTGATGTTTGCAATGGCCAAGGGTGTTTACGTGCATGTGTGGCATCACTGTATCATGTTGGTATGTGGATGGTGTTTGTGCATATGACTGACTATGTTTGTGAACCACAGCATGTGGACCTATGGCTTCTGTGTGGTTCACTGTAACATGTTTGCCCATCATTTCCATCTTCACATGCTGGTTCTTGTGTTTGTTTACTGTACAGACGTGACACTCTGCATTTATGTACACACCTTGCATTGCATGTCTGCACGGTCCTGTTTATCCCCTGCAGTAAAGACAGTCACATTGCCCTATTATATTTGGAGTGTGGCAGTGTGGGTGTCCGTTGTCCTCCTTCAATCGTGCATTCCATGTACCGTGCTATATGTGCCCAAACACTGTCTACCCAACAAACAGTGCAGGGAGACCTCCTGCATGGTGTTATCTCTGCAGGTTTCTGCAGATAGTTTAGTTTGTATTCTCTCTGTGTTCATGTGCCTCTGCTACCTGTTAGCATATCCTCATTGTGCTTTTGATGATTGTTTTGTTTTACATTGTTGCAGTTTTGATTCCTAGATCAGGCATTAGGTGAGAGCCGAAACATTACTTTCAGAATGTGTTTTTAACATTGAAACATTGTGACAACATATGATGTTTTCATTTGTGTGCCTCCTGTGTTGCCAGATGGATATGTTTCGAGGGACAGGTGATGTGTGTTGGGTCCTCATCATGCAGCGCCTACTGTCTACATGCACTCTTATGTGCGTAACACATTTGAGGCATGCAGCAGCAGGTGGGGGGGGGGGTGGGGGCCTGCTGCCCAGTGCATAGCATGCACCTGATGCACATTATATCTCCTGCCCTTCATTTGTGGTCAAGCCAGTGACCTTTCTGTAGGATGTGGGTTGCTGCCCTGCTAAATGTGTTTCCATCTTTCACCAGGGATGCACTCACCTTGATATTATAATGGCAATGTCTACACTATCTGTGATGAATAACCCAAATAAAGATATGTATTTGACATACATTTGTCTGTTTTGCTGCTTGATCATGGTGACAAACATGTAATGCAATGTGTGCCTTTGAGTCAGTCCTCACACCTTGTGACCCAGGGAGTCCAGGGTTTTCTTGGCAGTGTCACTGGAGGTGGATTGCCAGGCCTTTGTTCCAAGGTAATGGAGGGTTACGTGACATGCCGAAGGCCACATGGGGTGCTAGGAGGAAGGGAACTCTGGTTGCTTGGTGACCAGGCCAGGTGTCTGACCACTAGGCTTCTCCTCGACTCTTTGATCACACCAACACTTGTATCTACCGAATTCCTGTTAATGTACATGGCCACCTGTGCTCACATCCTTCTACGGTGGCAGCTGTGTATCTGCCAGCCATTTGCAACGTCACTGGGTATAAGAAATTCCCATACACACCCTCCATTTGGGTTACTATTTTGGCATTGTGCTCATGGTGCTCACAGTGGTTGTTTGGGGTAGTGGTTTCAGCCATGTGTTCTAACACCATAGGTTTCAGGTTTCCTCCCCACATGGGTTTTCTTTTTCTTCCGTGTAGTGCTAACATGACCATTAGGCACCAGCAGGTTCAGCACCTCTGCACACACCCTTCCATGTCTTCTCTGTACGCCAGGATGTCGTCTCTGTGCTGCCTAGCCATCACATAATAGCTGTTCCATATGTCTCTTTCTTTATGGTGTTTACCTGGCAGTCCGCTTGGGGGTTTGGTATTGGTGTGGTTCAGCTGGTGTGTGGTACACCTGATTGCATGATCAATTGTCTCCTGTCCTATTCCAGATCTTGCTGCAGCTCCACAGAGCATCCTCTGCTGCCCTTGGGGTTCAGGTTCTTTCCAGTTTTTCATGCTGTATCCACTACATAACATTTCATTGTGTGTGTGCATGTAGTTCTATGTGGCTCAGGTCCCAATTCCAGACTGTGATCTGAATCTGTACACACCAGATCTGCATGTGCATTTCATCCTGGTTATTGTTGTGGGTTTGCCTATCCTGACAGCCAGCAGGCGTCTTGTGTGCTGCCCTGCACTATTTTTGTGTGCAGCCTTTGGTGATGGGTTCATGTTGGTGGTGTGGCCTACCGGTTTGTGCATTGCCCTGTGTGCTAATGGTCATAGGTTTGATTCCTCACTGTTCTTTTTCATTTGTCTGCCTGTCCTGACGTACTACATTTCATTCCTCTGACAGTCATATCTGTGCAGTTCTGTAGTGTACGCACATTGTACCCTTATCACAGTTCTGACCATCCTTCTGTCCATCCACGTGTGTCTGCCAGCTCTGTGCTGTCCTACCCTGATGTGCATGCTGCTACCCCACATCCTGACCTCCTACACATTGCTGCATTGCAGCTCTCCCTGGTTGCCTCTCCTGTGTGTGCTCTGCAGGGCACTGCTACACCACTGTCATCCTGACATTCCACCTTTCCTGCCACTTCTCCCTCCTCTGCTTTACCCATCTTCCCAACCTCTGCCACACACTGTCATTATTGCATAGTACATTACCATTGTTATGTGCGGAGCTACAACTGCCCCCAATATGTTTGTCCATTATTCCAGCTGCCACATGGGCTGGGGGCTGTTTTGTGTGGTCTATCAGCTCTGCCCTGCTTCCTTCCATTACGTATGCATTGTCTTTCCTTGCTGCTCTGTGCGGTGTTGGGGTTACATGTGTGTTTGCCACATACCTCTCTTGCCCTTCTTATTGGGGGACCTTACTGCTCTTGGCCAACATGTTTGCATTCACCTATACATCCTTGGGTCATCTTACACCACACCCTCGATTCAGGCAGCTTCTGGGATGCCTGCTATGGTGCCTTGGGAGTTTGCAACCTTTTAACATGGCCTCTGAGGCACAATCTAACCCACCTTCGCTAACATGGTTGTTTAGGATGTACCCTGTGGTGCACCGTAAAAGATGCCTTACGTTCTGGCACTAGGGTGCAGTTATGTTATAGATGGCAGCACAGATTGCTGTACAGTTGCAAGCTGAAAAATATATCACCTCTGCCAACCTTTGTCACTAGGCACATTGGGGATTTGAACTCATGACCCCTGTACCATCAGGCAGTGTTTTCACCATTGTACTACACCTCTGTTACAATGTTTGCAGGTCAGCGCACCTACTTCAGGTTTCCATGCGTTAACATGCACAGTGCTGCCATCAGAATCAGTACTGTAACCTTTCGGTGCCTCATAGGGTGCCCCATACAGCACCTTCTACAGCTCCCTATGGCCAACATTATAGGGTGCCTTGGCGGACAGTGCACTTTCTGATATGCCTCTGGAGTGCCTTCTGCAGCACCTTATGTTACGGCACTTTGAGGGTGTGTTTGCTGGCAGCATAGATTTAGATAAAACGGGCACATGCCTCTGACAGCGCTGGGTAAAAGTATTATTTTTCATCTGGCCCACTCTGGAATCGAACCCATGATCCCTGTACCTTCAGTCAGTATATTATCCATTGTACTACACCTCTGTTACTCTGCTTGTACATCAGCACACCTACTTCAGGTTTTCATGCATTAACATGTGCAATGCTGCCATCAAACACAGTACTGTGACCTTACAGTGCTTCATAGGGTGCCCCATACAGCACTTTCTGTGGCTCCCTATGGGCAACATTGTAGGGTGCCTTGCGGACAGTGCACTTTAATATGTGCCCTCTGGGGTACCTTATGAGGCACCTTCTGCAGTACCTTATGTTACAACACTTTGAGTGTGTGTTTGCTGGCGCACTAGTTGAAATAAAAATAAAATGCCTCCTAAAGCAATATTACCCATGACAGGTAATGCCTCAGACAGCCTTCTTCATTAGGCACAGTGGGGGATTGAACCCATGACTCCTGCATTATTGGTCAGTGTCTTAACCATTGTGCTACACTGCTGTTCCTCCTTGCATGTCAGCGCACCTACATAAGATTTTCATACGTTAAAATGCACAGTGCTGCCATCCAACACAGTGCTGTGACCTTGCGGTGCCTCATACGGCACCCTATAAAGCGCCCTATAAGCAACATTCTAGGGTGCCTAGGTGGACAGTGCACTTTAGAATATGCCCTCTGGAGTGCCTTATAGGCCGGCTGATACGGCACCTTATGTTACAGCGCTTTGAGAGTGCGTTTGCTAGTAGCAGTAATCAAAATAAAATTAATATGCCTCAGAATGCAATATTATGCATAACAGGTAGTGTCTCAGCCAGCCTTATTCATTGGGCACAGTGGGGGATTGAACCCATGATCCCTGCACCATCAGTCAGTGTCTTAACCATTGTACTGTGGCTCTGTTCCTGTGTTGGTACATCAGCGCGCCTGCTTATGCTTCCCACGCGCGTTTCTCATGTGCTAATGTGCGCAGCGGACATTAGGGCGCAGCGCACATTAGCGCATGATTAATCCCGGTTTGCCTTTTTTCAGACTGAAACGCCCACTCCTTTTATGGCATCCTGCACACTAACGTGGCGCGCACCTAACGGGGGTTTAGTAAACATACCCCCAAGTCATCAGTACCTGCCAAGTTCCCAAAAGGTATACAGATTCCATGCTGCTTATCCCAGGAGTAAGCAGTGGATTTCCCCAGCTCACGATAGTAATGATTTATGGACTTTTCCTCCAGGAACCTTTCCAAACTTCTTTTAAACCTGGATCCACTAACAGCTTTTACCACATCCTCCAGCAACAAATTCCAGAGCTTAATTATGCATTGAGTGAAAAGGGGATTTTCTCCGGCTAGTCTTTAATGTGTACTCCTTTATAGCCTCATTGCATTTCCCTTAGTCTTTGAACTTTTTTGAAGGCGTGCACAACTGATTAACATTTACTTGTTCTACTCCACTCATCATTTTATAGATCTCTGTCATATCTCCCCTCAGCCATCTCTCCTCCAAGCTGAAGAGCCCTAACCTTTTAAGCTTTTCCTCGTAGGGGGTATCTTTCCATCCTTTTTATCATTTTGGTCACCCTTCTCTGTACCTTTTCCAATTCTGCTATATCTTTATGATGTGGCGACCAGAACTGTATGCAATACTCAAGGTGTGGTCGCACCATGGAGCGATAGAGAACAGTGGTGTACTGAGCCTATTTGGCATCCAGAGCAGATCATATCAATGCCCCCCATCCTCCCATGATGCCCCCCCTGTCCTCTGCAATGCCCTCCCCCCATGATGTCCAGGGGCTGCAGCACCGATATCGCATGGAAGCCACTACCACCATTTAGTAAACATACCCCTTATCTGAATGCACGTTTTCTGCCATTAAAGCTAGTATTTTATAACGTCAAGTATGCATGCATTTGACTTTATAAAATATGTGCGTAATATGCGCATGAAAATGTGCGTACATCTAGGCATGACATAAAATCACCCTCTGAGAGTGGCATTTTACAAAGGACATCCAGCTGCAATCTGGGATGTCCAGGGCAAAACATCTGAAAAAACATCAGGGACGTTTGAGTTTCAGCCTGATTTTAGAAACTTGGATGTCCTCGAAGTAGACAGCTGTGCCGGCAGCCACATAGACATCCCTGCTACAAAAACTCGGGACAGGGACATCTACCCTATGCTGAAACAAAAGTAAGTGTCCTGGTTTCCCTGCAGCTTTTGTTATCATTATGAAAAGTATAGGGCTTATCGGAGTGCCTTCTTTTCTATGCACTGCAGGTGTCTTGATGGCAGAGAGATTTTAGGATGCCTATTTCATGCCCTGGAACAGGATGAGACATGGGCAGCCCACATGCTCGCCATTTCTGAAATCGGGCGCACATGTCCATTTTGCCAGTAGCGCACTGATCATGCCTTCATCATTCCCCTTCGTGATTTGGACTCCTTGTGCTCGGGATATCTACTGAACTAGCTTCTGATTATTATTATTATTTTAATATTTATCTCATGCCTTTCGAGTGATAGTTCAAGGAAAGTTACATCCAGGTACATAGGTCCCTCCCTAAGAGGGCTTACAATGTGGCTGTACAAAGGGCATTGGAAGGTTAAGCGACTTGCCTAAGGCCACAAGGAGGGATAGTGGGATTTGAAGTCTGGCTCCGGGATTTCTCGGTGATTTGGACATCTGCGTGCCCATTTTCAGACGTCCAAAGCACGGATAGGGCTTCTAAAATAACGCCTTATAAGTGCAACTATTTTGAAGAACATTTTTAAAAACAGCTACTGACAATTACAAGCCAAATGACCAAAGGATACCAGACAGTGTGAGAAATTCCCTGTTGCTTTGCAAACTGCTATGTGCAAACCTATACCCTGTGAAGTCAGCATTTGCTGGGAGGTGCCTTCAGGCCTCTTGGATGAAAAGTCTCACCTATGAACATCGGAGTTTTTCTGCATCACACTATATTAATGCAAACCAGGAACCTTAAAGTTCATTCTGAGCTGCTGTTGCCCCTTAGCTGGGACGGCATCAGGTTCGCCTGATTGATATGCCTCTCTAATGAGCAAGGCGCATGAACTCCTCTGTGATATTTCAGCAGCTAATTCACCGATTTAAGGACATTTCAATATTTCTTCTTTAATGTCTGAATGCGCCTGGCTTAATCCGAGTTCCTTCGACATTTATTGCCATTTCTTACATAACAAGTGAGATTAGGAGAATTCTAATGAAGACTTCTCGTGAAAAAGCCTGTGATTAAAATGCTGTAATAACACTCGCATGCATTTATTTGCCTGATTATCATAATCTATTTAGCTCAAGTAAACATGCAACCAGAAGGAGAAAAGCAAGCGCGCTGCCAACCCGGCTAAATGAGAATTTACAATGAAGGAGAATCAATGTAAAGATGTAAATAGCTTCGCCTATTCTTTTTTATCTTTCGCCGCCCTTAGCCGTGTCTCCCCCCACCCCCGGTAGCGTCTAGGCTGCATCGCATGTGGTTCCCCTTTGCAAGGCCGAAGGGGACTCTCGGACCATCTGCTGGGGCCACTGCCCTGGATAATGCCACCCAGAAGCACTGGGTATATCCGCACCAACCTTTGACATCATGGCATACAAGAAACGCGGCTCTCTAGGCTGAGCCCTTAGTTCAATTGTTAGTTCCTGAATGCGAGCGCCAAGTGCAATGATAAAACAATTTTCTAACTCCCACCTTGTCATCCTAGGGAAAATGTATTGCCCAATATTTAATGTCGCCTCTTTGAGGCGTTTTTGTAAAGATGCCCGCAGCATGGCAGTGAAGGATAGATGAAATAAAACAGCTTTCTGCGAACCCTGGATAGAAATGGACGAATGTACTTTTAAAAAAAATAGTCAAATTTATGAACGCATTTTTGTTTTTCGAAAATTTCTGGAGTGCAGGGGCCGAGGCGAAAGCCAGAGGCAAGCCGTTTAGCATAGCAAAATGGGGTTTGAAATGGAGTGCACACCGGAAAGGCAACCTAAAGAACAGCCTGAGCCCCCCCCCCCCCCCCAAGATATACGGCACTGTCTGAGCGCAGCAAACAGCAGGGGGAGCCGGGCCGCTGAAGTGACTCCAAACCCTGCGCTCGGTGCAGCGCGGAATCCGCATCCAGGGAGGGGGCTTGAAAAGTTGTCCTCTAACGCGAGCTTTCAGTTCTTTGACTAATGCCTTTGAAAAGAGGCTTGTTTCAGCATAGTCTCTTGCAAAGAAGAACATCTTGTTACATACACCGCTACCCTTCCTTTCAGAACGTTTTCTGAATCAAACGAGTCTTCTTCTTCCCTTACCTATGAATCATGGCACCGTTATACGCGCAAATATTTAAGAGGAGAAGCCCCGTTCACAAACGAGCTTCCTCTGCTGAAAAAAAAATATGCTTCGACCCTGCGCTGAGTCTTTTTCTGCCATCGCCCTGTTACTATGGGGAAAGCAACGAACCCATCAATATGATATGCATTAGTCAAAGGAAGGTTCACATTACAGCCGTAGAAATGGGGAAATGTTTCATTATAGGAAAAGTTTCATCCAAACTTTTTCCAAAAGGCTTTGACCAAAAAGCAAACTTACGAATTGTGAATGCACATAAGAATAAATTAATGTACGATTGCCCATCGATTCTAAGTGCCAAAGGTTTCTGTAAATGTGCCGAATCAAGTCAAAGTAATCGTATTTCATGCTTGCCAGATCCGGCAGGTACAAATGAGAGAAACTATTCAGTTAGCGCAGTCTGAACGGACTGTTGAACCCCAGCTAAAACGAGTGAACATTGGTAAAGAGGAAAATCCGACCGGTTCGGGTTGGGGGTGTCGGTACAGCGCTGAGCATGATCGACTTTCTTCTCTCTTTTACGCGTGCTCCGATCTTTTTTGCGACCTATTGAAGGAACCCTGGCCTTACTCGGAATGTCCTTTTTTTGAAATATCAAGTTCTGAGGTATTCAATATTATTGGAAGAGCAAAATTATTACAGAGGGACAGAGTGAAAATTAGTGTAAATGCATCCGAGACATTAAGTTCCTATATACAAACCTCACGCTTTATTCTCAAGTAATGAGTTCTTGTGAATCTGCAAGAGATACATATGGAGGCTTTTGGCAACAGACCATTTTTCGTCCACTTTTTTTCCTTTTCTTTTTTTTTAAATTTCCAGTGTATATGCATAGAGGGAGGACGCTTACTTTTGACTGTACAAAAATATGCTACTTGCAAAGACTAAAACAAAACAAAAACTTTTCATCGAGAATAAAACTCCCTTGGACTCTCGCCGTACAGCAATTCCATATGAACTACAACGGTCGGAGCCCTGTGGAACATACCCAGGATAGCCCCGGGACTTTGGAACAAACTACCCATTGATTTGCAAACGTTAGAAACTTACCAATCACTTCGAAAGCAATTGAAAATTTGTTTTTAAAGGACTGTGATGAAGATAAGATCGATTTTTAAAGTTTTATTCTGAGACCTGCTTTTATAGAAGACGTGCTGTTTTGGTTTTAATGATGATGATAAAGGGGGAAGGTGGGGGTCTGGGTAGAGGATAAATGGGTAGAAACTGTTATCTGCCCTTTACTGCAGTAAAACTGAAAGCTGCGGACTAGACATGTAGAAATTAAAATTAAATTAAACATGTAACGCACAGATTCATTTGCCCTTATATGAAACAATATAGTTCTTGGGCCTAATAAAGTATTGGACCTTTCCGCGCAACGAAATAAAGTTGACCCTAAAAGGAATCGCGATTACTCTTACGTCTGACTCCAAAACACAAGACATTGGAAACGCCTAAAAATCACAAGGCCCATTGGCGGCAATCCTTCTTTTCCATTGGAAATCGATGTAGGCGCCGCCCAAGTTTGATGATTTAAAAAGGAACATTTGGCATCCCGTCCAAACAACCTACTAGTGCTCGTTTTTGCGAAACCGACTTATGAACGCTACAAAAAGCTTCCAAATATAAAAACATCTCAGTTCCTCCAGAATCATTTGTTTTGCATGGAATGCATTTTTCAAAATAAAGTTTTGCAACGCCAAGTAACAATTTACAGAGAGTTTAAACAATCAAGAAAACCCCCACTGTAAAAACGTACTGGAATCAGTGCTTGCACATATTATAGGCCTGTCAGCATATCCCAAGGGGGGGGGGGGGGGATAGTATTTAGGTCAAACGAATCATCTGGAATCGTAACAGATGTAAATGTAAATTATATATTTATATAAATCTAAAAGGTCGTATTTTAAAAATCCAGAATGGACATCAGTGGAAAAATCATTTGAGAAACATGGTTTGCTCTTTTTTTTGTAAACTACTAAACTCAGCTAAACGCCAGCCCAACGTGGTATTCAGGCAGTGAAAAAAAAGGTCATATTTTTTTCCGCGGGAGGGTGGACGGTGGTCGCTATGGAAGGTAACGTGGGGCTGGAACGGGGAGATCTGCTGGTGTTATGGCGCGCTGGAATTGCAGTAGATAATCCGGCCAGCAATTAAACTCCGACCAAGGCAAAGCGTGAATAAAGTTCAAATAAGTAAAGGGAGACACGTGGAAAGAGATTTTGAAAACGGAAGAATGCAAACGTTTTAGAAAAATGTATTTGAACGAGAAGGGAGTCCTAGTAACAGGACCCGCCGAGAAACAAGGTAATGCAGGGGAAACAATAGGTTGGAGAATTTAGCTAGAATTGCGGCTTCAAACCCCGCTAGTTTCACTGCTCCGTGCTCTAAAAGGGAAGCCTCTGAGCTCTGTCAGTTTTCAGCCTTTCCCGAGCACAATCTGTCAGCCCTGGCCCAACAGCTGCTCACACATCCCTTCGGCCACTTCCCTGCCAGTTGTCGCCAGGAAGGTTGCCAGTTCCTTTACTGTAGAAGCCTAATGAACAGCACCTAGACCTTTCTAAGGCTTTTAAATGCGGGCATTCCTGCACTGCTTATTTAGCAAGGATTCAGCGCACGGCGCAGCAATGATGCTTTGTGGCAGGTGGATCGTACCTGGGGATTAGAAAACGCAGTTCTTTGGGTCCTCAGCATCTGCTCCCAAGGACCAAGAAACGGCAGAGCCAGCAGGGGGCAGCAGGAGGTCCCCTGAATACTACAATCCGGCAGTAAGCAAAGAGCAAGACTTTCCCAAGTAAATTTTATGTGACTCTCACTATTTTCCATATCGAAACCGAGCTTTAAATATATAGTAAAACGATGTAGAGTGAGTGCATTGATATTTATTTCAGATTAACCTTGCCCTTGTAAGTTCTGGAGTGAAGAAATTAAAAGGTGTTATAAAAAGATCCATGTATTTGGTGAATATTTTTGTTCTTCGAACAGCCCAATGTATAAGAACGCTGAGACTTTTTATTGTCTCGGATTATTTTATTCTTTTTCCGTTTCCTTATTTGAACGTTTTAAGAATTTTTAAACAAACGCATAGACCGGCTAGGCCCCAGAAAATGGAGACAAAACGAAATAGGCAAGAGAGGCGACTTCTAAGTAGTTAGTGTCTTTTGTCCGGTCGGGGTACAGCGCGGGGTTCACTCGCTTGGCAAACTCTGCTTCGAAAACTCCCATGAAAGAAAGGGCTGGTGCCTTTAAAATGCGGAAGAAGCTGAAATTGCATAAAGGTGGTTTAAAAAAATGTAATGCAAAATTCTTAATCTGTAATTATATCCTAGTACTGTCTTGATTAACGTTTTACCGCTATAGTAGAAACATAGGGCCGCTGCATGACAGAAAGAGAATAAACACAGACATCTATTAACATGTATTCATACTATGATAAATCTCTGACATTAGTGCGCGCAAACTCACATGGCGCCGTCTTCCTTGCGAGTCCAGACTACACAAGGCCGTATCTGCTGTCCGTCTGGCTGCCATCTTTCTTCCTCGCCACATCCGCCTCTTGATTTTCTCTTAGTTTACTTATGATCCTTGCTGACAGTAATTAAAGCAAACACAGTCAGGAGGCTGTTCCGTTTCATGTTAATTTATATTTGATTTGGGACGAGAGGTTAGCATTAGCGATACCTGGAAATTCTTCTGACAGCCATATGCGTTTAGGAGCTGCTGTGCGTGCTGACCTTTACCAAATCCCTCAGCCACAAACACATTGATACATGTATCGTACAACCTGAATATGACATGACCAAGTGAAGGAACGCGTTAAACATAAACATGTTCAGGAAACACATCTTTTATTACCAGTAGGTAGAAATATATAAACAAGAGAACTTAGAAACCAAACACATGAGTGCTGAGAAACATAGACTAACACTGCACCGACATCATCATTTTCTGTTGAAGGAATGTGTCTTCTCACGATAAATTCGCGAAGGCTATCGCAATTGAGGTACTGAAATGGAGACGAGCAGCACAATTTGGCGCTAATTATGGGCCTGAGCAATAAATGTGTAGAACACGTTGACTGGGAGGGAGCAAATAAATGATACCAGAGGCAACAAACGAATACAGTAACAATGATTTGGGTCCATAGCCCGGTGCCTATCTACCTTAGCCAAAGCTGAGGGCATAATTAAAATTTGCAACTGCTATTTAGCAGCCGCGGACAACGAGCGCTAAGCAGCCGCGATCTTTGGCTAATCTACTTCTGCAGCGGTTCTGCTTGCAGTGCTCTGCTCTTACATTAAAATCGAGACACACCAATAAGGAATGCAGTGAAGGGCTTATTAGCCATCTTTTGCAGCAGAGTCATTTCCTGTGCTATTGGCCCCAACTGAGTCTTGCAAAACGAGATACTTCATTAGCCCGACATAACCAATCAGTTCTAAGTATCATAATATTCTCATGGAAGAAAACGAATTACTAAAGAAAGGGTAAATCTCCCCTATTGAAATGAGAGTAACGAAAGCACCCTGCATAGACTGTTTCGGTGCAAAACTAGACTTGCTGGCATCATTAGGCCTCGTTTACAAACTGGACTGCTTAGTACATACCGGTTAGCGCTGCGCTGCTACTTGGATCACTGGACAAATTTACTGCAGAGACCAGGGGGCTTGTTTACAAAGCCGCGGTAGCGGTTTGCGATCGTAATCGGAGCCGCGGCCCCATTGATTTCAATGGGGCCGCGGCTGCGATCGCGATCGCGAACCACTACCGCGGCTTTGTAAACAAGCCCCAATAAGTTCCAAGGAGTAGGAACCCGCTCTTATATGCAGAATTCTGCATCTGTCTAGCAGCCTATAGAAACGACAAGTAGTAGAAGTCCAAGGAAGGTAATAACTTGCAAAAGTCCTAAGGCATTAATTATGGAGTTTTAGTCTTGCTGTGAAAATAGGAGTAATAAGGATTTTCTTACGAGTTTCTAGAAAGGTAACGAGCCTACAGAAATGCCGTAGGTGGACGCTTTTGTGGGGAAAACTTCAAACTTTGGGAGGAAAAGTTTAAAACTGCAGTGAAATGCTTCTTCTTTTTAAGGACAGTGAATCTATTTTTTTTGCAAATGTGCTTCTGATGTGATATAACTTTAATACAAATAGATGCAGCGGTAAGACATCTTCTGACCTCTGGCCCCAGTGCTTACCATAGCAGTGCTGGTTTGCAAACTAAATTGAGTTCTTTATTTAGTGCTGGTGCCAATTAGGCATTTATAAATGATCCAGGTTGTTTAAAAAGAAATCTTAAACTCTGAAAATATGTTAATCTCAGAAACACTGTTTACAGCATAAATTATACAGTATAATGTGCACTTGACATGCTATAGATAAAGAAAGTCATCAGTGTCCCTGTTTCATGTACATGACCAAGTTTAAGTTACAATGTAACTGACTGAAACGATAAAGCTGTATAAAAAAACAACTGTTAAATAAATAAATAAATAAATAGATGTCTTTCCTAGCACTTGATAAAGTGCATTAACTTAAAATTATTTTATCCTAAAAGGAATAATCGAAGACACCTTTGCTGATTCAGAAAGTTTAATAGTTTACCAACAAATACATTTGACATATTTCTTCATTTTACAATATAAGAAAAGAAAAAAAAAAGATAACAGACCCATTACACAATGCAAAAAAAGATTAGACCTCAGTTCTTGGAAAATATTTCCGTGTTATAGATATATTCAATCTGGAAATCGTTACCACTAGGTGGAGAATTGCTTCACACCATTCTGATGGGTGAGAAAAACTTTTCTTTCCTGACTATTTTTGGATGCTTTGAGGCTCCAGCGAAATAGGAGAAGATCCAGCTTAAATATACAAATGTGGCTGCCTGCATCCCTCATTCTGTACTATGTATCGGCTGGAAGACGGAAAGGCAATACCATAGCACTTTATAAAAGAGGAGCTTCGGATTGCTCTCCTTTACGCACATAGTACTGACGCAATAATTTGTAGTTTTCAAATGCACCTAACTTTGGGGAAAGCGCAATAGCATTAAGGTGTTACGTCGTCTTGTGATTTAGGGTTTGTGAGAGCTTTGATACCACCACATAAGCTATCAGAATTACGCCATACGAACTAGTGAGGAAATAATATAGACTACATTATGCAGGTAGATCAGTGGAAGAGTAGCTCAGTGGTTTGCGCAGTAGCCTAATGACTGGCGCTCCTTGTGACCTTGAGCAAGTCACTTTACCTTCCATTGCCTCTGAAGACAAGAGCCTGGCAATCTACTTCCGGTCATATCTTGCCAAGAAAACATAGAGACTGCTGGGTCACCAGGAATCAGTTCTAAGCATCCTTCATAAGGACACAAATTGGGAAAATATTTTGGTACTTCTGTGCTCTGGACATAGACAGGTGAAAGATGAATGGAAGAATATAAATATAGAGAGATCTGGAAGGTTTGTGACGTTATAAAGACAGCATGGCGTCACTGTGTACGAACCCAAGTTCTTCAAAACTGAACTGCAAATAGCGTCGTTCTGAATTATTCTTAAACTTACTGCTTGGTTGCATATATTTGTGACTGTCAAGGTCGTTGTCTTTTCTGGAGAGCTTTTTCAAACTAAAGAGATACAAAATAAAAAAAAATAGTCAATATAATATCACATAAGCGATATTTATTTACATTGAAAATGTGTCATCGACATACTATTTTTTGTCTTATTGTATTTATTTCTATAGAGTAGGTAGCATACAGGCTCATTTTACAGGAATAAAAATCTCTAAAGATGTAGGGAACGTTTAAAAGACAAACAGGACAGGTTGCTCTATTACCAGGAGCCTACTGACACTGTTAACATCGGAGGTTCCAGTAACTGCTAAAACTATGATGGACCTCCCAGGAGTCAAACAATGCCAAGGCTTTTAAAAGGCTAATAACGCCAGAAGTTTTGCTAAAACTATTATTAAGGTCTCTAGACACAATGCAAGAATGCAATTTGCATGGAGTAAGTCCATTGGTTAAACGCTAAGGTCTAATGTGTGGACAACCGATCGGAGGCATCATTAGGTCGATGTTTCTCTTGGTTCTCCTTTTATAGATGAGGGTGACATTTATGTATTGCTCTGTAGGCCCGGTCATTTCACTCCATGCAGCTGCCACTTATTTTCTGTGAAAATGTAGCCCAAGCTTTCTTTATGATTATTTTCAGTCAATCAAAAGTCGGATACTGACTTTCCTATTAATAAAGTCAGCCAGCCTAATGCCCTATTTTTCCAAAGTGCTTTTTTAACTTTTTTTTTATTGAATGCATGTATTTACTCTCTCTCACACACACACACGTAGCTATATAGTATACATATTTTAATATTCAAACCAAACTATAAATATATAACGCATATCTACATATATACAAATATAGACATAAATAATTAAAAATATATAAAACCAGAGCACTGACAGGAAGTCTGAGTGTTACGACACTTGAGCGATGGAAGTATGAAGAGAAAATGTCTCTGGAATATGACGACGTTGTCTTTCTTCTACTCCAAATAACTTGATGTTTACTAAAACCTTACCCGTAAAGACGACACGGGTGCAAACTTTACTGTTTGATCGTCAAAATATCCAAGCATGCAGAGTTTGGCAAACTAATTTAATTGGTTGCAGAGAGGAGAAAGTGAGAGATACCTATGTGTAAGCTACCCTATGAAAAAACGGCCGTTAGAACACAAAGAAGGGCCACACGTAAATGGACGTACAAATCACACAGCACATACATACAAACGAGACGTATATACAGTGTGATATAAATGAAAAAAAAAACCCCCAAACAAACAGGCACAAAGGAAAACATATAAGCGGACATTCATAGACGCACACAGAACAAGTAAAAATATCCATGCATTCGACATACATACACGCATACCGAGAAGTCGGAAAAGGCAGGCAGTGGGTTTGGCTTCTCACTGGGACAGCTTTCACTAATTGAATTGTTATGGATCATCATAACCGTTGAAGAACATTTACACGCTTCACTTAATAAGGTTTTGAATACATATTAAACGGATGATTGGGGATGGCAGAGACAGCTGGGAAACACGTATAAAAATAACACAACACAGGAAGAGGGATTCTGGAGAAGGGGCATACGCAACACTGGAACAACTGGAACCCAGGTCTGCATACACCAAAATAAGGAATATAAACGATGGCAAAAATTAATACACACCTGAGCAGAGCCAACCTGCAATACCCGTTGCAATTAATTTCCGAAACTATTTATTTGAAGTAAAGTATAAGGAAACATTTCTTGCTTTTAACTAAGAATGGAGTTGCAGCTATGCTAAAAAATAGAGTCCCCCCCCCCTTCAAATAAAATAGAGCTCGAAATAAGCATGCATGCTATTCTATATTTAGGTAGGGGACACGTCCAGAGAAAAAAATTACTTTTATCTAAATCACTTTTGTACTTGCTACATTTCTTTCTCCCTTTAAAGATTAGCCGCAGTGAATAAAAACCAAAACGCAAAACGAATTTTTAAATTTCAGTGAATGGTACTCATTATAATTCTTCATGAGAGAATGCTTAATGCGATTGCAAAGACAGATTATGCATAACTCGTTCTAAAAAAAATTTATTTACAAATTCCTCCCCAAAAACGAACGAAATGTATATCTTTAATTATGCACAAACCGTTGTCCTCAATTATTATATATATCTGTTTTATTCGTGTCTGTCAAGTCTTCTCATTTCTCCTTGCGCTGTGTAAAGTTGGGATGAGTGCAGCGAGAGATAAGTGGATAAGTAAGTGCGGAATGATACAGCGCATTGTGGCTTTTGAGTGTTTACTTTTGAGTAAAAAAAAAAATAACGAAGTGTTGGTGAAACCTTTTAAAACTCTGGAAACCGGCGGAGAGCTTCGGGTGTGTGCATGCAGCAGGGGGGGTTGGGAGAGGATAGTGTGTTTTTTTCAAACTGTGATTGTTATCTTGGAGTTGCGGTTTGTTTGCTTTGTTTTTGACCAGCTGGTCCTGCACGGACATTGTCTTGCTTGAGCTGCGGCACAAAGCTGCCTCCGTGTGCGCCCCGCTTGGAGCTGGGAAGGAGCGTGTCACGGGCGCTTCCATTCACTCGCAGCCCCGGCCGGTGACGTCAGCGTCGCAGACTCCGCCCCCTCCCCCTCGCCACCCTCAAGGTTCCGCTTATTGGTCCGCGGACCCCTCCCGCTGTCCTCCTCCGGCACAATAACATTGTTCTCGGTCAGGGATGGTGGCTGATCCGCTTATAAAAGCAGTGGAGACGCCTAAGGTGGTTAGTTCATAGCTCGGCCGGGGGGAGAGAGGCTGCCGGATCTCGGAAACCTGCCAAGTTCGCCCAGCCTGCAAAGAAGGAAGTAAGTGCCCGGGGCTCTAGGAGGGGCTGGCACGGGGGCGTGAAAGCGGGACCCTCATGTAAAGTCCTTTCCCTGCTCGACCCTCTTCCTGCCCCTTTTGCGCGCTCTTAGCAGCGAAGCGATCGTAGGAGGGCAGCGAGGGGAGCTCGGCTTAGGCTGACTGCAGGAGGGTGCGCCGGGAGGGGTGGTGGGCGAGGGACCCGACGTGGTGCAGGTGGGCGCTGTCAGTCAAGAAGACGGTAGATCGCATTGCAGCTCGATTACTTTGAAACCCCAAAACTAGAGCGCGCAAGTGGAAGAGCTCAGCCAAGGGGTGTCCGAGCAACTTTCTAACGGCCTGCCTGTGCTTTGTTTTTGGCTTTTCCCTCTCTTTGCAGCCTTCTCTCTGTCTCTGTCTCTCTCTCTGCAGGCGGAGGGCAGGGCTGCAGCCGCCATGGATTCGGACGCCAGCCTGGGCTCCAGCCGCGCCTCCTCGCCGGGGGTGGACGAGCTCTTCCTGCCCGCCCGCAAGGGCAGCAGCGGCGCCGTGTCCTCCACCCAGGCCGATTGCACGCCCGAGCTGAGCGCCGAGCTGCGCAGCGCTATGGCCATGGCCGCTGGCGACAAGCTGGGAGCCTTCAAAGCCGCCGCCGCAGCCGCCGCCGCCGCCGCGGCCAAGAAGGACAAGAAGCAGCTGACGGAGCCCGAGCTGCAGCAGCTGCGGCTGAAGATCAACAGCCGGGAGCGGAAGCGCATGCACGACCTGAACATCGCCATGGACGGCCTGCGGGAGGTGATGCCTTACGCGCACGGGCCCTCGGTGCGCAAACTCTCCAAGATCGCCACCCTGCTGCTAGCGCGCAACTACATCCTCATGCTCAGCTCGTCCCTGGAGGAGATGAAGCGGCTGCTGAGCGAGATCTACGGCGGCGGCAGCCACCACCAGCACGGACCGGCCGCCTTCCACCCGGCTGCCGCTGCGTGCGCCGCTCCTCTGGCTCACCCGCCTCCGCCCCCGCACGTCGCCCACCACCACCACCACCCCATGCTGCCCCCGCCCGCCGCAGCCATCCGACCCCCGCACGGCCTCCTGAAGTCGGGCCCGGTGGGCAGCGGCTTCCAGCACTGGGGCAGCAGCGTGCCCTGCCCCTGCAGCCTGTGCCAACCGGTGCCCCCGCACCAGCTCCCCGCCATGGGCGCGGGCTTGGCGAGACTCAGCACCGACAGCAAGTGATGGTGGAGGCCGGGGGCAGGACTCTTGGGTGCCGCAGCGCCTCCCTTCCCATCCCGGACACCGTGAAGAGACCTTGGCAGGAACCGAGGCCCGGGAGTGGTGGGGCCATGCTCCGGGCACATCTGTCCCCCCTCATTTATGCACATCTAAAGCTAGCCGAGACTCTTTTTATATAAATACAGATATAAATATATATTATCTATACATATATATATATATATATGTGCATTTTTTAACTTTGATAGAAACTGTAAATAGTCATAGACATCTCTCCGGAGTAACCAAAACTGCTTAGTATTTTGTACGTTTTATTTTCCACTTTGCGCTGTTTCTTTTTCCTGGCTATGCGGGGAGCGCTTTTCTGGTACTAAGAGGCTCCCAGTGCCGCTGTTTTCTGTACTTTGCTTCCCAGCTGATGGATTTCTTATTATTTTATTTTGTACAAGCAACGTCAAAAGGGGGGTTAATAATGCAAGTTCGTTTTGAGTGGGGGGTTTCCCGTATGCATTTTGTATAGTAAACCCTATGACTGGAAAGGTTTTCGTGTATAACTTCTTTCTTTCATTTTACTATCAGTCAAGGTTGTAAAACACCATTTTTGCGTTTTAGCTGCACTGCCAATGTCTGCAATACTCAGAGCGCAATGTCTTTCTTATCACTGCCCACTGCAGAGATTTTATCGTTTTTATTTTTGTAAAAAAGAAATGAAGTGCTAAAATATTTATTACTTATTTGGTTGAAAAATAAAACTGAGTGATTCACTGTTGAGATTTTAAATAAAAAAAACAAACAAACAAACAGTTAAGCAGCGATTCTGCTTCATGCTTTCCTTATATAATTCTGAATTTTGCAGGCACAAAGCTAGATAGTTTTCTCTCCATAGTCTGTTTCCATCACTTAGATATATAAGACGAATGCAATTTTGCTCTTGTCTCTTATTCATATAATCCTACCGACCATCTGAATGCATTTCTTTAATCTTCCTTTTAAAGACGTCAGATTAATAAGGGCGTTTCATTTACAGCGTTTGGTTTCTCCAAGTAAATGTGGAGGTTACTGTGAACAGTTGTCTGTGTTATCAGGATAGTTAGACTATAACGACCCGAGGTTCTGGATTAAGGTTTAGCAAATTCCCAAAATCCTAGAGAATTTTGGAAATTCTAGGAAACCGAAAGCAAATCTGCATAACTATTAAAGATTCAGTTTTGTCACATGAAGGTAAACGAATTCACATCTAAATGAATGAATTTTTCATCACTGCTTTACAAGCAGCAAAACAATAATTTCCGGTCTTTTCCTTGCGTCACTGACCTGTCTTTATTTATTTTCCTACCCGAGTACACACATACCAGTCACTCTAACCATTGTAAATAGTTATTGCTTTGTGTTTTGTACGTGAAAATGTGTCTTCATGTCATTTATGAAAAGCAGCAAATCGGGCCGGCTTCACGCCTTAAAGAATCGTCACATATATTGTCATAAATCACTGGTTTTGGAGAGCTTCACTATTAAATACGTTTTTGTTTTTGTTGTTATTGTTTTGTTGGCCTTCCACTATGCAATAACAATGAAAACGTCTGCCTTTTAGGGATAGCATCAAAACGGGCAGATTTCTTTCTACCAATATGTATGAAACAAAAGGTCGAGAAAAGTCGTACAGCTGATAGGAAAAAGGACTGAAGAGGCTCAACTTGTGTTGTTTTAGAAATGAAAGCCGAAGAATGGTCTTAGCTTTCTTTAAGGTTTCTTGGTATCAGCAGGAGAGGAAAATTCTCTGAAAAGTGTTTCCCTGGCCACCTAGGGCTAGCTGTGTACGATTCTCCATCTATCTAGTCCTATCAACTCGCAGCCTATATCCGAAGCAGCTTGAGGACGTTTATTTGTGATAAAAAGCCAACGTGTCTTAAAAGAAAACAAAAACAAACCCACAACAAAAACACTGTTTCAATTCATTCTAGTTTATAAATATTTCATAGCTTGACTGGGAAAACTCAGAGGCAATAGCCTAGGATTTAAAAGTTAAAATTATAGCGAAACCAAATTTGCAAGAAAAGAATATTAGCTTAATGTTAACATACCCGAAGATAATTAATTGTAAATTAGAAATTCAATATACCGTACTAAATAATACAACCACTTTGGTATCACTAACCCCGCACAGTAATATTAATTAGCAATATTTTTATATTACAATGTACATAATACTCCTAATTATATGTAAATGATAGATGTATTAACTAAATACTAAGTAAATGCATACTGTTATTTGCCAAAACATAATTATATATCATTACGTACAGATAAATATATATTTGACAATTATGCGTGACAAATAATTTAATATATATATATATATATAATGTTATATTTTACTCACTAAGGTATTAGCAATATATTTATTTTATATTAATTGAACAGTAAATTAAGGGCTTGATTTACTGAGATCCCTCCCTCCCCACCACACTGTCTATAGGGAAAGAAAGCCAATCAAGTCCTTAATGTTAAGCACACATTGATTGTATATGATTGTTGTCCGTGTCTGATGTAACCACTAATCCAATAATATCCTTATTTACATTAAATACACGTTTCTGACTATTGTTAATTTTATAGTCTATATGAAATACATGTCGACGATTATGTATTAATAGCTAAATACACGTTATACCTTAAATGTTACTTATTGGGCATTATTGATTAAATACATGCTACCGTATTCTAAGTGTGCTTGTATAATATTGTAGTTGCACACATCTTGACTAAAAATCCAGTAGTCCTATAGAGAGACAAGCAAAGGGCTGAGCAAAACCGATGAACCGTATGCCTGCAGTGAGGGGCTGCTCTGTTAGTTAGCAGGTAATACAGTACTTCTGAGACCTCTCCGAAGCCCAGGCTAAATCCCATGTATCTGCTAATTATAGGCTAACTAATACAGCCTCGGCTTTCTTTATTCCTATGCACAAGCTAACCGTTCCCTCCCATGATTGCAAATAGGTTGCACTGTGCAAATGTTCTAAAAGAGTAAAATTGTATGATCTTCCACTCCTGTTAGCGTCATCTGTTGAAGGACCACTGATTTTATGCGCGTAAAATTACACGTTCCCTGCGTGCTGTGTCACGGAAAAGGGCTGACGTTCGTGCTAAAATTTGACCAGTTCGTAGAGTTCAAGTAACTTTTTAAACCAAAGATTTCTTAAAATCTCAGGCCATACAGTTAAACGCATTTCTAATTATTAACTTTTCAGATTGAGGTCTAGGGCTCCTTTGCTTCTAGCCATGGAGAAGAGCTAACAGGTAAATCCCTACAGGGGTTTGGGATAAAATAACGAACAGAAGCAGTTGCCAAGGCTGCCGGTTCCTCTGAGCTCTCACACGCAGCAACAGGGTGAAGCTGGAATTATCACTCTGCAAGTTGCGATAGAATCCATCCAGCAGCTACAATAAAGACCGGATTACATAAAGGCAAACAGTTCTTCCATTTTCAAGAAGAGAAAAGGCAGGGGGTGGAGGGCTCTGAGATACTAAACCCAAATCGATGGCGGTCAGCCATACCCTCCCCCCTATGTTACTATTAAAGAACCAGTATTATAAAATGACTTTCCAAGCTTCCCTTGTCAAGACTATAGACTACTGTAGAGAAATATTAGCATCTGGCCTGAGTCTGACCACGTACTGGAGATGCAGCATCTCTTTTCTATTTAAAATAAAATCGGGGTGTGGGAATTTTTGTTGTATTTAAATACTCAGGGCTTGCAACATTCTTCTTTGCATCTAAAACCTGCTACACCTGTCTTTCTCCTGTACAGCACATTAGAAGACCATGAGCTAATAAACGTTTGGAGTGCATTAATTAGTCTGGCTGATTATGGAGAGAAGGGGGGGGGGGGGTAGAATCTCCTGGTAGGCTCTTTGTGCATCTGAATTTCTGAATGCACTCTCCAAGGCTGGCCAGCAGTGGAGGCTTAGAAAGAAGCTGCCGCCTTGCTTGTCCTTTCGGTGCAATGTGATGAAATCTACTGCCGTCACCTGGCATGGATCTCTCTTATAAACTTCAGGGTCCATCTTCCTCCCTGGAATACTCTCCCAGAAACCAGTTTATTATCCAGTCTCCAGGATTCTCCTTCTCGAGCCCTAGAAAACATCTTTTAGGGTGGTTTCTGGAACCCCCTTCAGTAACTGCCCTATTGGCCCTGCGGGTACAGCTCCCCCTGCCTGCCCAAAGACTTCCTAACAAGCCATCCCATTGCAGTTTTCCTCTGAGGGGTAGGTGAAAGAGAGAAGGAAAGAGTTTTGAGCAAGGGACTACTACAGATATAGGTACAAGAAGTTGAAAAGTGAGACACAATGGCTTTGTTTCCTCTGCTTGCAGACTCAGGCATGCCTGTGTGGGGCATTTATCAGGGTCAGCCATGGTAAAGTATCTTAGTAGAGTAGCAGTGGATATGTGGGGGGATGGGAGAAGAGGGTATGGGATGTGATGACTGAGAAGCTGGTGGTGTCTATGGGTGGTATAGTGCATATAGAGAGTTTAGCTGGAGATATATGTGGACTGGAGGTGTATGCGGGTTGAGGATATATGCGATGGAGAGGAAAGTGCAAATGTGTACGAGGGAGGGAATGACTGTGTGAATTTTATGTTGGGGTGGGTGGGGAGTGCAGGGCTGTGAGATAGTGTGTGTTTGTATATATGCATGTCTGATAGAGGGGGGGGAGGGGTGAGTATATGGGTGTGCCATTTGGTAGAGAGAATCTCTTTTGCAATGGGCATATAAGCTTACCTTTACCTTGCACAGTCCCATACAATCACTCTATGTCCCTTCCACCCAGAACCGTACCAAACCAGAAATGCACCCTGTGCAACTAATGAATCTGGTGCCGCTCTCTGCCCAGCCACATGCAGCAACTCACTATTTTGGAGCTTTCTGCAAGCCCAGTCATGATGTACTGTAAGTGCCCCTTTCATACTTGTGCCTTATGCGGCCGCACTTCTTGCACAGTCCTAAGTGCAGCCCTGTTCCTACCCCCTCTCATTAAGAGCATAAGAGATGCCATACTGGGTCAGACCAAAGGTCCATTAAGCCCAGTTTCCTGTTTCCAGCAGTGGCCAAGCTAGGTCACAAGTATCTGTCAGGTTCCCAAAAGGTTTCGTGCTGCTTATGCATTGGCCCTCAACCTTTCCTACCACCCTCCCTCTTGCATTCTTTCACCCCCTCTCCCCTTCTACTGTCCCCTCCCCTTTCTGCCACTTAACCCTTATTTCTATAGCACAGTTCCTTTACACTCTGACCTTCTCTACTTGCAATCTTCCATCATCTTCCTCCGACGGCAAGTACCTCCTATAGTGTGGTCTTTCCTGCAGCCACGGAGCAGCTCTTCTTGTGCCAGCGGGTTTAGGTTCCTGCTGGTACTTCTCCTGCCATCTTCAGTGCATGGTCCCAGCAGCACATATCTCCTTATGCTGGCCGAGTTCAGATTCCCACGGGCATTTCTCCTCCTGTCTTCACTGCAAGCACAGCAATCCACCTCTTCTTGTGCTGGTGGGGACTAGGTCCCTGTCAGCACTTCCCCTGGGTGCTTCTCTTGGTGGCAGAGCCTGGGGTCCCCAGTATCCCTGGCTCACTGCTTCTCCCAGTGCCCTCTGTGTATCTGCTTCTCCCAGTGCCCAAACCAACAGATGTGCCCAAACGGATGGGAACACCCTCCCAAATAGCTGTTATCGCTCAAGCAAATGGAAATAAATAGGCAGTCGTCTAGGGCAGAAGCTACCGCCGGTCAGTAAAGAGCAACAGCAGTCAAAGCAAATCCTCACAGCCACACAAACTCGGAGCCATCAGCACATTCTTTAACTTGCAGGAAGAAGGAGCAGACACAAATACAAAGCAAAGCTGAATACTTACAAGTATGATATCCGATTATGCCTTTTATAGGATTGTTGTGGGATAGGAGCTGTTCGCATGGTTATGATTGTTGAGTTTAATTATCAAAATCTCAAGGGGGAAGACTGAAGTTGGGCCTAGTGCTCCCAATATCCCTGCACTAACTCTGATCTATGGTGGCACTATACTTTGAGGATAGTATGCAGTTCTAGTTACTCACGCTCAAAAATATATGGTTGGACTGGAAAAGACACAGAGAGGGGCAATTACTATGGCTAGACAGATTGGAAAAGGTATCTCTATTACAATTCATTCAGAACCATGTGATGAAGTTTGTAATTAAATGTAAGAAACAGAGAAAAATGATGGCAGATAAATGCGATATGGCCCAACCAGTGCCTATCCAACCTGCCCACCCACATCAGCTTAGTAAGCTTTACCATCCCAGTCTCTTTTTAAGGGACCTCTCCCTTGGTTTCTTGAATTCTGATACTGATTCTGATACTATCCCCACCACCTCTGCTGGGAGGCTGTTCTGTGCCTTCAACAACTCCTTCTGTAAAGAAATATTTCCTAAGATTACTCACGAGCCTACCCTCATTTTATCAAATCTCAAACCACAATGTACATGTCAGTCATAATAATAAAACATGGAAGCAACAATGATGTCATTTTCATCATATCAAAACTCGCACTGATTAGCAATCAGCAGAATGCACCACATTGACATGAGAATATACCAAAAAATACTTAGGTTTATAATAAATAAAGTCAAATTTATCATTGTTACTTTCGAAAATCAACATTTGTGCAAAGCATAAGAGATGCTATTAGCTTCACAGCATACTTAAATATCGCCAAGAACAATAATTCTTCATGCTTTGCAGTATGAGGTAGTAGATTGTACAGTGGTATTTATTTTGGGCTCCATATTCAAAGGGAATAACATGGTTAGAAGAGCTGCTGATTGTGTTACTCCCTATCTCTGGGAAGTTCAGTGGCACTGACATGGTTCTTGCCCTTGAATATCTGTGGGTGCAGCTGCTGCATGCCCAAATAGCAACTGGTTAGCATCGGGGCATTCTGGGGACAGCAGCTGGACATAATTGGGCAGCAGTGATACTGAGCTACTACCCAGTTATGACTATGTGGCAAAAGCAATGCGTGGATAAGTTTTGCCATGGAAGCTAATCAGGCAGCAGCTAAATATTGCCGACCCAGATTTTCAGTGCTGGGGCTGAATATGACCCTGAATTGTAGACAAACCCTCGTACAGAGTAAACTACCAAGCAGACAAAAAAACCCTGACGTAGTAAAGAGAGACCCCTTAGTGATAACCTTTTGTCGGAGCTATCGTTCAAAAGAAGGAGGAATCAAATCCTACCCCTCGCCGTGATAACTCCTTTTATTAGTTTGAAACAATGTAGTAATTTAAAACACTTAGCTGCAGAAAAAAACGTAGCTGCCAGATAGACTTCATCACAGGCTTGTAAATGCCACAGAATCTATGATGAACGACGTGGCACGTTTCAGGTCAGAAACATCATGACCCTGCATCAGGTTGAACAAGATGCCTGTAGCAATTGCAGCTTCAATGTCCAGGAAAAACGGAGCCGATCAACTTTTATACGAACCGGCGTGTGACGTAAGTGCTGATGAAATGGCGAGTTATCACGGCGAGGGGCAGGATTTGATTCCTCCTTCTTTTGAATGATAGCTCCAACAAAAAATTATCACTAAGGGGTCTCTCTTTACTACATCAGGGTTTTTTTGTTTGCTGAATATGACCCTGGCATTGAATATCCAGGTTTAAAGTTCAGCGGCGGCAGCTAGCTGCCGCTAATGAATATCAAGCTGATACCTTTCCTATTGATAGTTCAAAGAGAGATACATTCAATCGCAATAGGTATTTCCCAGTCCCAGAGGGTCTAAAATCTAGTTTTGTACCTGTGGCAATGGAGGAGCAAGTGACTTGGAGTGTCAGCAGGGTACGATCCTTGGTTTCCCAGCTCACTGCTCTAGGCACCAAGCTACTCCTTCCAATAGTGGACTAACAACTCACTGCATATCCTAAGCTGTTCATGGCTATGGTAATTCGGATTCAGTGATAAACAGAACAGTCCCAATTCAGCTAACTTTGGTCTTGGACCTCACTGCATCATCGGTGGAGAAAGCGCAGCCACAAAAGAACAACACCAAAAGAACCAAGAAAGAGAGTAAGAAAGTCCCAAGTTATCTTGTCACAGCAGAAAGGGCTGGGCTTCAATAGGACTGTTTTTTCCCACCTAGCAGATCTTAAAGACTCTGCCTTTCTGGGTCACCCGCGCTGCATCCATTCTCATACTGTGCCCCACATACAGTACTTGCCGGGCAAGAGTGGCAATAATAATGAGTGTTTTTCAGGGAAAACTTGTGCACTGGAACTTTGTAAACCTTTCTAGGATTTCTTCCCAGACCCACCAGTCCTGATTGCTCTTGATGAAGGACAACAAGTGAATGGGCGCACAAGATCACCCTCCAATTCCCCACAAAGTCGGCTACTTCCCCTCCTCCCCCTCTACCTCAGCTACCCTTTCTTCCTTTTCTATGATCTCTGAGGAGGACACTGCACACCTTCTTTCCTCCTCCAAACTCACTACCTGCTCCTCTAATCCTATTTCCACCCTTCTCCTAAGCCCCATCTTCTCCACTGTTGTTCCTTCCATCTCTCATATTCTCAACCTATCGCTGTCCACTGCAAGTATCCCTGCAGCCTTTAGGCATGCTGTAGTTACACCTCTCCTCAAGAAACCCTCACTAGATCCTACCTGAACTTCTACTGACCCATCTCCCTCCTCCCCTTCATTTCTAAACTACTTAAATGTGCAGTTCACTGCCATTGCCTCAACTTTCTCTCCTCTCAAGCCCTCCTGGATCATTTACAATCTGGCTTTCTTCCTTAACATTCTGCTGAAACGGCTCTTGCAAAAGTCTCCAGTGACTTGTTCCTGGCAAAATCCAAGGGCCTTTACTCAGTCCTCATCCTTTTTGACCTCTCTGCTGCTTTTGACATTGTTGACCACAACCTTCTCCTTGATACCTTGTCCTCACTTGGTTTTAAGGGCTCTGCACTATCCTGATTCTCTTCTTATCTCTCCCATTGCTCTTTCAGTGTTTGTTCTGGTGGATCTTCCTCTGCTGTGATCCCTCTCTCAGTTGGTGTACCCCAAGGATCTGTCTTGAGTCCACTCCTTTTCTCTCTCTATACCCAGTCCTTTGGTGCACTTATCTCTTCCCATGGCTTTCGGTACCATCTTTATGCTGATGACTCCCAGATCTACCTCTCTACATCTGAAATCTCTCTGGCAATCTAGACCTGGATCTCTGCCTGCCTTTCTGACATTGATGCTTGGATGTTTCACCACCACTTGAAATTGAACATGGCCAAAAGTGAGCTTCTTATTTTCCCCCTACACCCGCATCTCCCTTTCCTCCTTTCTCAATCTCTGTGGATAACTCTCTACCCCTCCCTGTTTCCTTGGCTCTCAACCTTGGGGTTGTCTTTGACTCCTCTCTCTCCTTCTCCACACACATCCACCTGATAGCTAAAACTTGCCATTTCTTTTTCTATAAAATCAACAAAATTCACCCATTCCTTTCTGAACCCACTATTAAGATACTTATCCATTCTTTAATCACCTCCCATCTTGACTATTGTAACCTACTCCTTGCTGGTCTCCCTCTGAATCATCTCTCTCTCCTTCAGTTTGTTCAACACTCTGCTGCATGGCTAATCTTACACCATCTTTGTCATGCTCATATTACCCCTCTTCTCAAGTATCTTTATTGGCTCCCTATCCGTTTCCACATCCAGTTTAAACTTCTGCTGACCTATAAGTGCATCCACTCTGGAGCTCCTCACTACCTTTCCTCTCTTATACCTCCCTACACCCCTCCCCAGGAATTCCACTCTTCTGGCAAATTGCTTCTATCTCTGCCCTTCTCTTCTATTGCTAACTCCAGACTTCACTCTTTTCACCTTGCTGCTCCTTATTCTTGGAACAAACTACCTGAGTTTGTACATCAGGCGCCTTCTCTGTCCCTTTTCAAATCCAAGCTGAAAACACCTCTTTTGCTGCCGCTTTCGGATCTTGACTCACCTGATCTCCTTTATGCTTCCTTATCATCCCCCCTAGATGTATTCCTGTCTACACCTACTACATTGTCTGTTTGGACTAGATTGTAATATCTGATGAGCAGGGACTGTCTCTTATGTCTGTGCAGCACTGTGTATGTCTTGTAGCGCTATACAAATGCTCAGTAATAGTAGTAGTACATGGATACTGATAAGAGAAATTGTTGTAGATGACTTGGCACAACACCCTCTCCTCTTGAAAGTAGTAGTAAATCCTTTTTGCTCCTTTTGCTTTGCTGGGCTTGCACCTCTCAGAGCTATCTCTCTACACCTAATATCTCTCTGGCAATCCAGGCCTGGATCTCTCCTGCCTATCTGATATTGCTACCTGGATGTCTCATCGCCATTTGAAATTGAACATGGCCAAAACCGAGCTTCTTATTTTTCCCCCTAAACTCACCTCCCCCTTTCCTCCTTTCTCAATCTCTGTGGATAACACTCTACTACTCCCCGTTTCCTCATCTGGCAACCTTGGGGTCATCTTTGACTCATCCCTCTCCTTCTCCACAGACATCTAACTGATAGCTGAAACCTGTTTCTTTCTCTATAACATCAGCAAAATTTGCCCCTCTAGAGGATGACATACCTAGGCGTGATTGACTCACACTGCTGTCCACAGAGAACCGCTGTTATGGAAAGTACGTTCACTTTCTGTACACACCACTAAGACATTTATCCGCTCTTTAGTCACCTCCCATCTAGACTATTGCAACCTCCTCCTTGCTCGTCTCCTTCTGAATCATCTCTCTCCCCTTCAATCTGTTCAAAGCTCAGCTGTGCGGCTAATCTTCAGCCTGCCCCAATATGCTCATATAACCCCTCTTCTTAAATTGCTTCGTTGGCTCCCTATCGCTTCCGTATCCAATCCAAACTTCTCCTTCTGACCTATGTGCACTCATACTGCTGCTCCTCACTATCTTTCCTCTCTTATCTCTCCCTACACCTCTGCCTGGGAACTCCACTCTTCTGGCAGATCCCTTCTATCTGTGCCCTATTCCACTGCCAACTCCAGACTTCGATCTTTCCGCCTCGCTGCTCCTTATGCCTGGAACAAACTACCTGAGTCTGTGCATCAGGCTTCATCTCTTGCCCTTTTCAAACCAATTCATAAAACTCATCTCGTCAAGGCTGCTTTTGGATCCTGTTCCGCTTAGTCTCCTAGGTATTTCCTTACAATTCCCTAGATGTATCCTTGTTCTCAGCTGTTGTATTGTCTGTCTTGACTAGATTGTAAGCTCTGATGTGCAGGGACCGACTTTTACATGTGCCTGTGCAGTGCTGCGTACGCCTTGTAGCGCTATATAAATGTTCAGTAGTAACTCAGCCCTGTTTGTGGCAGCCTTCTTATGTCAGGAGGCATATTTGCTTGTATCCTCTGATAAGGCTTGATCCTTCCTTCCTGGGGAATACAAGATTAATTCTCTCATATTGGCCACACCTAACACTCCCCTCAGGGCCTCATGGGCACCTGGGGGTAATTTTATGACATGCTAACTAGATTTACCAATGATAAAGAAGCAGCAAGGCATTGTCTGAGAAAGGGAACGTAGCCCTGCAAGCCTGCATCTTCAAGCTTAATTATCTTTATAAACGTATCATCGCTATACAACTTTTTTTTCTATGGCTTTTCTGTAACTAATTTTGTTTTTGGTGAACTAATGAGGTATTTTTCAGCATCTTTTTGCTTTTGTCCTATTATCTGGATCCAGAGTCAACTTAGATCACGTAAGGCAACAACTTCTTGAGGGCAACAAAGAGGTGTCAAAGTGATACACTACATCCTGAAAGTCCACATACTCAAAGAAATATCAGTGTCCCTTTACCCTTTACTCTGGTAAATGACTTTCAGACATTTCTCTAGGGGAAAGGGACATCTAAGTCAGCCTGTTTAAAAGTATACAAACATTTTATAAAGGCTTGGTAAGCATTTTATTTTATTTATGTATTTTAAAAGTGTATATCCTGTGAGTCACTCACAGATCTAGGTGGCTAACAAAATGTACATGAAATAATACATCCCAACAAATAAAATGACACACAAACTGCAAAAAACCAAACACAGTCTTTCATCTTTCATAATTTACATATAGCACTGCTGAAGAAATACATACGTTTGGTGTGACACACAACAGAAAAGACTAGTTTATGAATGAACATATTCAGAGATGAGTGGTATCAGTAGAGGTTTATATGTGTACATACCACCACTTACTCTTATAAGTGGTGGATTCTGTAATCCTGGACGTACATGAGGGAGCCGTCCTCTGAAACGCAGACTCCACGGGGAAGTGGTTTTGAATGTCAGAAAGATAAGCACCCCCCCCCCCCCAAGTACTTCTCCAAGCTCCCAGAGCCGTATCAACCATCATGCAAGATTAGGCAGTTGCCTAGGGCAGCAACTCTTGAGCAGCGGCAGTCAAAGGAAAGCAAGAGATCCTGCCAGCCACACAAACTCAAAGAGCCACCCTTTGACCTGCAGGAAGGCCTTGTACTCATACCCATACAAAGCAAAGTTCAAGATTTAAAAGTATTATGCCCAATTATGAATTTTTACATGATTGTTTTGGGAGATGTGGTTTTGCGATGATCATGATTGTTGCATTTAATGAGCAAAATCTTGGGGGGAAGTATAAGGACAAAGATTTGCCTAAGGCAGCCCGTGCCTTTGCACTGGCCCTACAAACCCCAAGTCCAAATGAGAAGTCAGTTGGGGTTATACATACCTCAAGGGCGATCTAAATGTGGAGTGCAGCAGGGCTGCTATATATGTGCTTTGCTCTTCTAAAATATGGAATACCTGGATATTTTGAAGGATCACCTAGAATATGCCTCCTTGAAATCTCTTCATGTAGAATTAGTACCTTTTCTAAAATTGTTGTTGATAAGTGCAATTGAGTTGCTATCAACTCATGGCGACCTTCTAGATAGTTGACCTAAACTGTGTATGCCAATTTACATATAAATCCGTTTTGTATATGTGTGAAGAGTACCCAAGGCTTCTAAAATTCACTCCATGAATAGGATTGTCCTGAGATGGATAGTGTTGAAATATAAAGATTATTGAATTTAATCAGCAAATCTCAGAGAGGTGGGTGGCTAGAGACATGAAGGTTAATTTGGTGGGGGGATGGTGGGAAAAATCTGTTCTGCTGTACCTGCCTCGTATTGTGCTTGTGCCTCTCAGTTGTAATTGCTGGTTTATGCTTTGCCTGCCTGAATCCACCAGAGTTGCCCTCACCCTCTGACGTTGATGTTGGCCCAGTCACATGATCAACGCTGACCAGGTGACCATCATACTACTCTTCTTAAACACCACAATAGTGGTGCCCCGTGTCGTGGAGACATATGCTGAAGGAACAGGCATGCTCCTTGGGCAAGCTCCTTGGGCAAGCTCCTTGGGGCATTTCCATCCTTCCACAGGTTTTCCCTGACACATCGTGCCTAGGTAGGTCTCCTTTGGTTTCTGTTTCTGCTCAGATTCGCCTCCGGTTGCTTGTCCTCACACTCATTGTTATGAGTGTGATTCCGGTACACTGTCTTCTCGACATCCTTGCCCACCAGCTCCTCTGACCCTTTGTAATACTAATAATCTCATTTACTGTCCTATTGTTCATGACTAGGCTTACCCTCCTCCACTTTCCTTTCCCACCCCTGTTCCTGCTTCCCTTTCTTGTGGCCTACTCAACTGCAGGTCGCTCCACTCAATGACCTCATCGCACAGCACACTGGATCTTTTTTTCTTAACTGAAACCTGGTTGAAGCCTGGCAACGAATCTTTTCTTAACTACTGTCTCCCAGGTGTTTATTCCTTCTTCTCCATGCCATGGGTTGCTTGCGCAGTTGGGGCGTCACAGTTATCTATCGTTCTTCTTTGGCTATTACAGAACTTTACTCCTTGGTTCTTCACTACCCAGAAGCCCTGTTCCTTTGTCTTGCTATGCAGCCTGCAACCTATTTTCTTTTACTCTATTCCCCTCCTTCCTTATCCGTCCCTCTCTGGGACTCCCTTCTGCTTACCATTTCTGAGGTTTCTATCTCATACCCCGACTTGTACATTTTAGGCGACCTCAATAGTTATGTTGATCTTCCTTCCAAGCCTTGAGATAGACTTTTCACATCACACCTTTCTGATTTTCAGCTCACCCAGTATATCACTTTCCCCACATATCCTGCTGGCCACGCTCTTGACTTAATTCTCTCAGCCTCCATCCCCTCCTCACATTTGCTGTGACCTGCTGCTCTCCCTCTCCCCTGGCCAGACCATTTCCTCATCTTATTTTCCCTTCTCCTGTCTCTGGAATTCCCTTCTCTCTGCATTCAATCAAACAGCCCCACTTTGCCATTTCCAACTTAAACAGCACCCTCACCAGCCCTGGTTTCATCCCACTCTTTGGCTCGCATGTACTCATCTGCATGTAATGCAGAGCATCACTGGAGACACTCCAAGTCTTCTGATGCTCTTCAGTTTTTCTGCCAGTCCCATAGGTCCTAACATCACATGATCTCTTCTGCCAAGAGAGACTACTACTCCTCTCTTAGTGCTCATTCCTTTTCTCAGCTCTGGCAACTTCATTCTATTCTCTCTTCCCTATCAGTGCCCCCATCTCAGCCTTTCTTTGAAGATGGCTCCCCCACTCTATTGCAACTTATCACCTTTGTCCACAACAAGATCATCACTCTGCAACAAGGTTTCCCCTCTGCATGTCCCATCTCCACACCTTCTTCCCCATCTTCTCCTGCCTCCTCCATATTCTCTGGCACATACCTGGTATGCCTTTAATCCTATATCCACCACCACTCTCTCCAGGATTATTTCTACTTCTGAAAAGACCACTTGCAGCCTCAATCCCATCCCTTCATCATGGCTCTCCATAGACTCTCTGGCACTCAAACCCATTATTCTCTCCATCATTGATTACAGCCTCATTTCTGGTGTGTTACCTTCCGTTTCGAAGGAAGCCATAGTTTGCCCCCTCCTGAAAAACCCTCCTTAGACAGATCAGGCCCCTCCAATTACAGACCTGTCTCTAACTTACCCTTCCTATCCAAACTGCTTGAGAAATTTGCTTTTAAACAGTTGGCTGCTTATCTTGAATCCACTAACATATTGCACCCACGCCAATCAAGCTTCTGTCCCAGTTACCCTACCGACACTATTCTCCTCTCTTTGCTTAGTGGGATTCATCGCTCTTTGGATCGCGGGAATATCACTATCGCTGTCTCCCTTGACTTATCTTCAGCTTTCAGTTTCATAAATCATGATCTTCTTCTCACATGTCTGTATGATATTGGTCTTTGGGGCACTGTTCTCAACTGGTTTGGATCCTTACTTTCACAGTTCTCTTTCTGTGTCACCATGGATGCTTCTTCTTCCTCTTCTTTGTAGTGTCCCCCAGGGTGCTGTGTTAACACCTCTTCTTTTTAATATCTTCCTCAATCCACTAGCACTCATGATTCAGCAGTTTGGTATCTCTGTTTATTTTTATGCTGACGACATACTCCTACTTCTCCATAATGATTCTTTTTCCCCAAATCTTTCTTCCCTGAATATAAACCTCACCTGCGTTGCTGCCTGGCTTTCTGCAAACTGTCTCAAACTCAACCCCTCCAAGACCACCGCAACATGGCTTCCTGGATTGTTAACTGCCCCCCTTGATTCTCCTACTCTTGATGGCACACTGTCTTCCCCTATCCCCCCCTTCTCAGGCACATCTGGAATTAACACGTCATTCTGCTTTTTATTTCCTTGGCCCTTCCTTCTGGAATAATCTCCCTCCATCCCTCCAGTTAGAACCCTCATTTTTGAAATTTAAAATTCAGCTTATGACTCATTTATTTTGCACAGCCTTTGACTTCCCACCCGATTCTCTTTGATTATTTTTCATGTTCCTATTTGTACTCTCCTTTTTCCCCCTTCCTGCTGTTCCCTGAGGTCCTCTTGTTGTTGTGTCTTGTGTCTCTTTCCTATTTATTATTGGCATTTGTTTCCTATTTCAGTTTTTATCAAATTTTTATTGTAAACTGCTCTGCTGTCCCCACTGAGGGTGGTATATCAAATTTTAATAAATGAGATGAAATGAAAATGAAAAGTTTTGCTAAGGCACCTAACATTCTTGCATTGGTCCTGTCTGGATCTCCTCTTGAGCACTCTCTTATCCTACGAGGGTCATTTTAGAAACTCTATTCATGAAGTGGATGTCTGAAAACATGCTTTCTGATGTGCAGATCATGACTTCCCTGGAGTCACTTTAAAAAACCGGGTATATGGATGTCTCCAGGGAGAACACATCCATGTTGCACAGGGGCATAGCGGAAGTGTGTCCAGGGGCATTCATTAAAGATACATGTGTGCACATGATTTTGGAAACAGGCAGCATGTCTCAACCTACCAGTGGTGCTGTACAAGTCTATTTCTGCTCTAGGGCACGAATAGGCATCAAAAAAGCTCTTGTTCTGCCACCAAAACACCTGGAGGAGTACAGAAGAAGGCATTCTGATATCCCCAATACATTTCACAACTAGAAAGAAAAATGAAGGGAGACGAGGACACTTGTTTTGTGGTTGATGTGTTGATGCACATCGCCACTTGTAAAACAGCAGACATAGACATGTATGCAGTATGAGAGAGGCCAACGCTGAAGCACAGCTACCACGTAATCGGTGTACAAAATAGTCCAGAGTGTGGTAAGTCCAAAAGAGGTTCTTTATTGATAATATATTCAATGCTGAGGTACAGGAAGCCTAACCCTGACACAGCTGTGTTTCGGCACTGCCTTCCTCAGGGTTACAAGGCACGTTATTGAGTTGATTCAACACAAACTCCATTATGACATTCCTTGAAACATCTAGTGTTGGACCTGCACATGGGAGGAATTCAGTAACCAAAACCTTAATCCTCTCCCAAACCAGGATTGGAATACGCTGACTGGCAACAGGGGCCCCTATGTGCCTTTATAAAATAGGCATTAATAACCAGTTGCAGCAGCGCACAATGCCTCATGCACAAGGTTATGATGGCTCTCAAGAAAGTGTAAATATGTGCATGCATTCAATGCATGGATGTGTATTGCATAAAATACATGTCTGCATCCTAACTCCACCCCCCTCACTCCAAACTATGCCCCTAGGAATGCCTAAACAAAAGAAGAGTGAATAATCAAAATATGAGCACAAATTTAAATAAAGACCTAAACAAATTTTTTGTCGGAAGATCAGCCATGAGGTTAATAACCTCCCGCAGCTGTTACTTCCATTTTAATCAATTTTGTTGAAAAACATGTATGCCCTCAAAGGAGCAAGAAAGGTGGAAAAAAGAACCATAAATAGGTGCCACCTTTATAATAATTAAACCCAAGATTAAAAAATTCTGCATGTCCTTTAACTTATCTGGGTCGTCGTAGGCCAATTGAAGTCCCAACATCAACCGCTCCAGGTACACTGCAATTTCATAGGAATACCAAAACGGAGATGTTCCAAAAAAGCAGTTGTCAGAAAGAACACAGCACTGCGTTTCGGGCATATCAAAATTCCATGCCCTGTCTCAACGCTTTAGTGAACTGCCAAACCGATGAATCGAATGCCGTATTGCCGTCTCGGAGAGGTGGAGATGCAATACGGCATTCGATTCATCGGTTTGGCAGTTCACTAAAGCGTTGAGACAGGGCATGGAATTTTGATATGCCCGAAACGCAGTGCTGTGTTCTTTCTGACAACTGCTTTTTTGGAACATCTCCGTTTTGGTATTCCTATGAAATTGCAGTGTACCTGGAGCGGTTGATGCTGGGACTTCAATTGGCCTACGACGACCCAGATAAGTCAAAGGACATGCAGAATTTTTAATCTTGGGTTTAATTATTATAAAGGTGGCACCTATTTATGGTTCTTTTTTCCACCTTTCTTGCTCTTTTGAGGGCATACATGTTTTTCAACAAAATTGATTAAAATGGAAGTAACAGCTGCGGGAGGTTATTAACCTCATGGCTGATCTTCCGACAAAAAATTTGTTTAGGTCTTTATTTAAATTTGTGCTCATATTTTGATTATTCACTCTTCTTTTGTTTGGGGTTCTCATGTTGAGTGTTTTGGTTTTGTAATTGTGGTATACCCTAGGAATGCCTAAGCAGAGTGCACATATAACTAGTTGCGAACTGGTCAGCATTTGCAATTAGACCAGTGCATTTGGCTTTACACATGGAATATGCTTTATAAAATTACTCCCACAGAAAGGAGTAGGTGGAGAATCCAAGTAGGTGCTTATTTTGGGCCTATTTTATAAAGAAATATAGGCACCTATGTGTCTTTATAAAATGCCAGGACTAATCCTGCAGAAATTGCAGGTAAACTGAGCCTGCGTACATTTATACCTGCTTGGAAGGAGGTATAAATGTCAGGTAAATCGTCACTCTGCCCATGCTCTACCCAAAATCTGCCCTTGACCACACCTATACCTAAGTTGCATAAAAGTGTGTGTGTTCTTGTCATTGCATGCACTTTTACATGGAAGGTAATTTTATAAGAGGCATTTTGTGTGTGCATATTGGCATATGTGTGTACAGTGTTACAAACTCTAGCAGTGGCGGATAAAGCGACGACAGGGGAGCTGAACTGTGCAACTGACAGGGAACCTGAGCTCCACCAACCGTGGAGGAGTTCAGCTGGTGGAAAGCCGAAGCCCTGCTAAGCGGCTCAGTCCAGCATTTTCAATGGGCCTCTTCCAATAGTTCTAAAAAAGATAAACAATAATATTAAATGGGAATCCATGGCAGAGTTCGGGGAGGAGACCATGCTTTCTCATCACATTAACCTGATCTTCATCCCCCCTCCTCCCCCACCCGGCATGAACCTCTCCCCTGCAGAGGGAAACGTGCAGAAGATCTTGTACCTAGGGATACCTGAGATATAAATCTGGCCCTGGCTACAGTCACTTTGCCTTTCAATACAATCCACCTGTTCCAGCAGCTTAAAGTATCTCAGCTGACAACTCATTTATTCCTTCAACTCGCCTCTTCCCATAATCTGCCTCTTCTTACAAAGGGCCTAATTTCTCAGGGTATTACTGTATCGCCTGCATCTTCCTGGTACACAGCAAAACAAAATAAAGTTCCTTTCCCCTAAATACCGGGTGAGGAGAGCCCTGCCTTCTATTTGCCAAGAGACGTTCAGACTCCTCCGTTTCAGTCAGTGCTGGTTTCTGTTCCCAGTGTCTCCTACACACTAGCTGCGGAGCTCTGTCCGTTGCAGAACACGGGAAGGGATCCTCCTTGCATACAGATCACTGTCTTGGATTTTAGAAAAAGCCTGTTAAAGAAAATCCTGACAGGATTTAGCATGTTCTGTTAGTGAAGATCCTCCAGACAGGACCGTTAATTCCTGCATTATCTCACCATGTCCTGTCCACTTAGCCTCTCCTTCCCCTAGTTCCAACTCTAATGTGCTTTCCATGGTCACCACGTAGCTGCTACTGACTCCCATCTGTAGGAAGGACAGAGAAGATGGCTGAACCAATTAGCAGCACCTTGGTGAGACAGCAGTGAAGGAGTAAGTGAAAGGCCAGCTGAGAACTGGGGGGTGCATTCATTAAGAGCCAGGCTTTGTTTTTATTAGAGGTCATAATTAGCACCTTGGCAGCTGCAGCACATCATTGAGGGCCAGAAGCTCCAAAATCCGCACTGCTGGCTCACTGCTAGACCTGTCAGCTCAGAGGGCGCATCACTTGCACAACACTAACAGGTGGAGTGAAGGAGGGGAACGCAAGCTATAATCCTCTTGTACTCTGGCAGGATTTGTGGCTCGTTGGTTTCAGGGCATCTCTCTCTTCCCCGGGGAGCTATAAGCATTCTCTAAGCTAGCAGCACCCATCTCACCTTCAGGTGCAGTTTCACTACAGTAGCTACGCAGAAAACAATATGATCTACCCCCCTCCCTCTCCCTACACACACCTTTTTCAAAAGTCATATTTTAAATTCAACCTTGCTCTCTTCTAATACAAGGTATAGGTTTAATGCTAATGAATCATTTACCTGGAGCAAGGTGTAAATATTTTATTGACTGAGTTGATAAAGCTCTTTCCTTAGTGTCTTCTGCTTTGGAATTTTTACTTTTCCATACAGTATTAATCTGGTAGCCCTGCAGGATCCTTTGTCCCTGTTAAACCATAGTTTGTATTTCTCATCTGTGCTAATCTTTATACCTTGTGGTTATTTTCTTTGGCTTTTTCAATGTGCCCACTGCGCTTTCTCAGTGAGAAGTGTTATTACTGTACAGAGTTTACAGAGATTCTGTCTTTTGGATAAGAAGTGTTCTGCCAGGAATATTGCACATGCATCTAGCTCCTTATAAGCGTTCCTCTCAAGCCACAGCTCTGTACACAGTTGTGGTACTTTACAATTAATCAGAATGTCCCAAGGTGGGTCATTTTACAAGAGAGCAGCTCAGCTGTGAAGGCGAATAGGCACATATGTGGCACCATTTTGGTTGTTATTAGAAGAGCCCCATAGTAATTCCCTCACTGGACAGTAGATGCAGACATTTGCATTCACTTTGAGGCAGGCGCAAATGGCTTACTTAGTTTGTACTAAGTGCGTATATTATAGCATATGCACACATCTCAAAACTCTGTCCCAGCTCCACCCAAACTCTACCTCCTGGAATGCCTATGGGGGTCATTTTGGAAGCTCTATTCATGCTTTGAATGTCTGAAAATGGGCATAGAGATGTCTGAAGCACAGAGACGTCTCCAGAGCCATTTTAGAAGCTGGCTCTGGGGACATCCCCAGCATGAGGATTCCCCAAGTCTGAACAGGAGCATGGTCATGGCATTCCAGGGACCTGGATGACCTCGCCTGAACTCAGAAATGTCATGGATGTCCGGCATCGTGTCTAAGTTTAGACTTGCTCCAGGCACCTGCAAAATGCTTGTTTTGGCTGAAAAACATCCAGAGAAGATAGCACTCCATTATCCCCAGTACTCAGCACAATGTAAATTATAGCAGCAGTGGGATTTGAACCCTGACTGTCCTGTTCCTAGCCCACTACTCTAAAGGGGAAGAGAGTGGCAGTGGGGGTGTACTACCATCTGCCTGGCCAGAATGATTCCAAAGATGATGAAATGCTAACAGAAATTAGGGAAGCTAGCAAAGTTTACAACCTAGTAATAATGGTAGATTTCAATTCTTCCAGTATTGACTGGATCAATGTTATGTACATCAGACCATGCTAGGGAGATTAGGTTAACAGATGAAATAAATGACTGATTCATGGAGCAGCTCATTCAGGAGCCAACACAAGGGGAAGCTATTCTAGACCTAGTGCTTGGTGGAACACAGGATCTAGTGCAAGAGGTAGTGGTGTTGGGGCTGCTTGGCAATAGTGATCATAACATGATCACATTTGTTTTAATATATGGAAGGAGAATAACAAGGAAATTCACTGTGCTAGCATTTAACTTTCAAAAAGGAGACTATGATAAAATGAGGAAAATGATTAAGAAAAAACTAAAAGGAGCAACTGCAAAGGTTAAGAGTTTACATCAGGCCTGGGCATTTTTTAAAAATACTATCTTGGAAGCCCAGACTAGAAATATTCCATGCTTTAAGAAAGGTGGAAGGAAGGTCAAATGGTAGCCAGCATGACTTAAAGGTGAAGTCAGAGAGGCTGTTATAGCTAAGAAAAAATGGAAAATAGAACCAAAAGATGAAAACAGGAAACAACCTAAGTACTGCCAAGTTAAATGCAGGGAACTGATAAGACAGGCAAAGAGAGAATTTTAAAAGAAGCTTCCCATGGAAGCAAAAGCGCATAATAAAAATGTTTTCAAGTACATTCATAGCAAAACACCCATGAGAGAGTGAGTTGGATGATTAGATGATAGAGGGGTAAAAGGGACAATGAAAGAGGACAAGGCCATAATGGAGAGACTGAATTAATTATTTGCACCAGTCTTTACTAAAGAAGATGTAGGAAACATATCCATGCCAGAAATGATATTTAAAGGTGATGCATCAGAGAAACTGAAACAAATCTCCATAAATCAGGAAGATGTAATACAGTTATTTGCTAAACTAAACAATAGCAAGTCACCTGGACCAGATGGCACCATGGTGCTGAAAGAACTGAAATATGAGATTATAGACCTACATTTAGTAATCTGTGAACTATCATTAAAATCATCTGCAGTACCTGAGGATTGGAGAATGGCCAGTGTAATGCCAATTTTTAAAAAGGGTTCCAGGGGTGATCCAGGAAATTACAGACCAGTGAGCTTGACATCTGTATAGGGCAAAATGGGAGAAACCATTATAAAGAACAAAATTACTGAACATGTAGATAGTCATGGTTTAATGGCAGAAAGCCAATATAGATTTTGGCAAAGAAAGTCTTGTCTCATTAATCTGTTACATTTTATTGAAGGTGTGAATAAACAGGTAGATAAAGGTGAGTTGGTTGATATAGAGCCCGTTTCCCTTTCAGGCCATCTGGAAGGCCCCGACCAGGATGGGCCCATTAGGACCTGATTCTGTACTGCGGGAGAAAGACAGCCCTTCGGGTGCAGGATCAGGTCCTGGGAGACGGCCTAGCATGCCCCTGCATCGCCGCAGGGATGTCCTCCCCAAGGCTCAATATGCCTTATGCCTCGGATCTCCTGCTTCCCTGTCACCCGACCCCGAAAGGAGCAACCGGGACCCAGATTGGGCAGTCGTGATTCCTCCTGCTTTCTGCCATCGCCACTGGGGGCTGGCCGGCCGATCTGGAGGGGGGGGGGGGGGCGGCCAGCGCTTACTCCACCTCTGAAGTGGAATAAGTTGGCCATCCTCCTGGCGATCCCTGGACATACAGGGCCATCACCGGAATTGGCCCTGTACGTCTGGGGGTTGGTCCAGCCCATGCTCTTCCCAGTCTCCACCCCCTCTGCAGCCCCCTTCCCCTGCAGCATGCACAGTGGCTCTGTGTGTGCAGGGGGGCTACGAAGTGGCATATGGTGAAGGCGTATAGTGGGGCTGCACATCCTGGCGGGATTTGCAGACCTATTTGCCTTACAGAATCGGGGCCATAGTGTATCTTGATTTTCAGAAAGCCTTTGATAAGGTCCTTCATGAGAGATTCTTGTGCAAATTAAAAAGTCAGGGGGTAAGAGGCAGTGTAATATTGTGGATTAGGAACTGGTTAAAAGATAGAAAGCAGTGAGTAGGGCTAAATGGCCAATTTTCTCAATGGAGGAAGGAGAATTGTGGAATATCCCAGTGATCACTGTTCCCTCTAAGCTGTGCGCGTGTGCGCGCGCACACATCTCACCGAGCGAGCGCACATACTTTACAACAGAGCGCACAAAAATTACGGTTCTGATTCTGATAGAAAACAACACAGACATCTTAAAATTTAAAAGTTGATGTGTATTTACAGTTTTCACAAGTTCTACAATATTTTCTAGTGCAATCAATGTGGTGTACATACTGTATTCTGATGTGTAGTCAAATTTAAAGTATTTAACTTCGAGTGTCGTTATGTGGCGCACAAAAATTTAACCTTCCTTCAAAAGCTGCACAGCTGTTATTTTATGCGCACACAGCCTACAGAACATTAGAGGGAACATTGCCAGTGATCTGTGCTGGGCCCGCTGTTTTTTTAAACATATTTATAAATGACCTGGAAATGGGAATAATGAGTGAGGTGATCAAATCTGCAGATGACACAAAATTATTCAAAGTTGTTAAAATACAAAAGAATTGTGAAAAATTGCAAGGGGACCTTGAAAAATTGGGAGACTGGGTGTCGAAATGGCAGATGAAATTTAATGTGGACAAGTGCAAAGTTATGCACTTAGTGAAGAACAACCCAAACTATGATTACACAATGCAAGGTTCCATCCACCCAGAAAATGGATATATGCGTCATCATAGATAGTATGTTGAAACCTTCTCCCAGAGTACAGCAGTGGCCAAAAAAGCAAACAGAATGCTAGGAAACATAAGGAAAGGAATGAAGAATAAAACCAAGGATATTTTAATGCCTATCATCCCATGGTGTGACCACACCTTGAATATTGTGTGCCGTTTTGGTCACCATATCTTAAAAAGTATATAGCAGAATTAGAAAAGGTACAGAGAGAAGCCACCAAAATGGTAAAGGGGATGGAAAGATACCCCTACAAGGAAAGGCTTAAAAGGTCAGGACTCTTCAACTTGGAAAACAGACGGCTGAGAGGAAATATAATAGATGTCTATAAACTAATGAATGTAATGTAATGGGTAAACGTAGATCGGTTGTTTATTCCTTAAAGAGTAGAAAGACTAGGGACATGCAATGAATCCACAATGCAACCCATTTAAGATTAATCGGAGAAAATATTTTTTCACTCAATGTGTAATCAAATTCTAAAATTCCTTACCGGAGGATGTAGTAAAAGCTGTCAGTGTAGCTGGATTTAAAAGAGGTTTTGACAAGTTCTTGGAGGAAAAGTTCATAAACCATTATTAAAGAGAACCAGGGAAATCCACTACTTTTCCCGGGATAAGTCCCTGCAGACGTCCATATCCAGCAAGTTCACATTTGTGACATCAGGTCTACACCTGGACGTGCCTGCTTTCTTTTCAGACGTTTTGGCTTAGACATTCCAGATTGCACTTGGACATTTATTGTAAATTCCCCTTCATGTGTATACTGCCTAAAGTCTACTGCTGTGCATCAGTTGTGTGTTCTTTCATGCTTGTATAATGATGGGCAATTTTATAAGTGTCTATTATTACCTATAAATTACTGTTTTATACACAAAAAAGTCTTATAAATTCATCCTCTTATTATATTTTGTTTTGTAACACTAACATCTTTAGCTCACACTGTAACTTCTTTCATATCAGTACATGGTCAGAGACAAAATACTGATGAACTGGGGAGAAATACTACGAGGTTCCTTACATAATGGGTCATTTCTTTTTTAATAATATTCACAAAGAGCCCGAACCTAGATGGGCCATGTCCGGACTGTCTGGACAGCCTCGAACAGGATAGGCCTGTCAGCACCCAATTCTGCATCTTGGGGGGGAGACGTTCCCATGGGTGCAGGATCAGGCACTGGGAGATGGCTCGGCATGCCCCTACATCACCGCGGGGACATCCTCCCCGTGGCACATCCACCCGCCGTAGTGCAGACCCCAGTTTCCCTGCCGCCTGGCCCTGGCAGGGGCAGCCAGGGCCCAGATCGGGCAGCAGGGAATCACTGGGCTTGAGAATGTTGCTGCTAGGGGGTTGGCCAGCTGATTTGAGGTGGAATAAGCTGGCTGTCTCCCTGGAGTTCCTTGGATGTACAGGGTTGAGACTGGAATTAGCTCTGTACGTCTGGGTGACAGGACCGCCCCCATCCCCCGCAGCATGCACAGCGGCTCTGTGCACAGGAGACGTAATACGCTGAAGGCGTATAGCGGGGCTGGACGTCTCTCTGGGACATACAGCCCTGCTATCCACCTTACTGAATTGGGCCCAAAATATTTTTTGAGTTCAACTACAGTCTTTTACATATTACAGATGTTTAACAAACATAAGTTTTTTCATGGAAGTGCAGAGACGATTTCAGAACATGTAAAGTTCTGAGTTGAAAAGAAATGACTAGATGAGATGGAAGAACACAGTGCAATATTGCTGTCTAGTCGTATTTGGATTATTTTGATGGTTCACTTATTTATATGATGCAAAGCCTAAATAGAAAAAGAGATATTAAACATTTTGAATGCAGAGCCTTTTGTAAGATACGTATAAAGTCACAGAAAATCTACATGTATTCAGTGGCATGTACACATGGACTGGCATTTTGATCAAAATATAGTTGTAGTAAACATTATTGGCACCCTTGCATTTTAGGTATGTTGTGTACAATATCTTGAGAAATAAGTGGAAATATTCCAACTGTATGTCATCATAATATTTTAATAATATGTTCAAAGGTATACAACAACAAAAAAAAGATGTCTGTGCAACATCTTTTTTAAGTGCCTTCAAGTCAATACTGACTCCTGGGTTTTCTTGGCAAGGTATGCCTAGAAGTAGGCTACCAGGCCTTTTCTTCCATTGCAATGGAGAGTAAAGTGACTTGCCCAAGGCCACAAGAAGCACTGGTGGGAATCAAACCCAGATCTCTTGGGTAGTAGACTGTTGCTCTAACCACTAGGCCCCTCCTACACACCCTGTGTAGCTTATACATAGTAATTTCTGAGAAAAAAACCCAAAATATGATCTGGACAGGATTAATGGAACCCTTCACTAATATTTGGTTGCATAACCCTTGGCAATGATGACAGCATCCAAACGTTTCTTGTAACCATCAATACGTTTCATGCCTCTCTCTGCTGGTAGTTTCTCCCACTCTTCAACTGCAATTTGTTCCAGCTCATGAATGTTTCCAGGATTCCTTTTATCAATGGCAGATTTCAGCTCTTTCCAAAGGTTCTTGATTGGATGGAGATTAGGACTCATTGCTGGCCAGTTTAAAATAGTCCATTTGTTCCTTTTTGACCATTCATTTGTACTTTTGGATGTGTGCTTTGGGTCATTGTCCTGCTGGAGGACCCATGACCTTTGACCCAGACCTAGATTTCTAACACTAGGTAGCACATTTTGCTCCAAAATACCTTGGTAGTCCTCTGACTTCATGATTGTTTTTATACATTCCAGGCCTTCAGTTCCTGATGCAGCAAAACAGCCCACAACATTATTTACCATATTTAACTGTAGAAAGGGTGTTTTCTTTCCTTATAACCTTCATTTCTTCACCTGTAATTGTATCACTGGTCTGCATTGCCAAAGAGCTCTTTTGTTTTCATCTGTCCACAGAACAGTTTCCCAGAAGGATTGTGGCTTCTCAAGGAGAGTTTAGGCAAAGATCAGGCATGTCTTTTTATGTCTGTCTTTGAGCAGTGGGGTCCTCTTTGGCTTTTGCCCATGAAGTCCTTCTTTGCTTAATGCATGGCATATGGTGCAGGTTGAAACCACCATTCCAGAATGCTCCAGGTGAGCCTTAAGCTCTTTGGATGTTGTATGTGGTGTTTTTCCAATATTTCACACTAACCTTCGAAGACTTCTTGGATTAATTTTCCTCTTCTCATTACGTCCTGGGAGGTTCTTTACAGTTTCATGAGCAGAAAACCTCTTAATGACATTGCATACTGTAGATACAAGAATCCCGAGGCTTTTAGAGATGACCTTGTACCCCTTTGAAGTTTGATGATTGGTGATAATGGCTTTTCTGATGGTCTCAGGCAGCTCTCTTGTCTTTACTATTGTGAAAATGGAACAGGGAGCGAATGTGGCCATTTTAAATATTAGAGCCATCACTCATTTGTTGATCACTCATGCGAGTACTGACAATTGATAACAGGTGCATCTAAATTTACTGCAGTGGGAATGTGGTTCTTCTGTTTAAACTGATTTGAATTGTTTATAAGGGTTCCAATAATCATGTCCTGGCAATATTTCCGTTTTTATACTATTTCCTACTACATATTTCCTTTTTTAAATTGGTCTTGTTTTATTTGATTCTTTTATGTGTCACATATGTGTGTATATATAGTCCAAAGCCATTTCACCGGCCACTTTTTTTCTAGGAGATCTTGGACATTAAGGAGTTGAACTGCAAGGGTGCCAATAATGTGGCCCACAACTGTACATGCAGGTCTATGAATGTGTACGCAGTGGCAGTTACATGTGAAAGTGGTGCATTTTGCAACCTAGTTGTATAGGTGCTGCCACTTATGCACATGTGGAGGGTAATTTTATAATCCCCTGGATAGACAACGTGTGTCCCTGTGCATGCGTTGCCACCTGGTTTTATAAAGTGAAGCACGCTCGTGCCTGACATGATAAAATAGCGGCATCACAACGTGCCATGCTCTAGGTCAGTGTTTCCCAACCCAGTCCTACGGGGCACAACGGCCAGTCAGGTTTTCGGGATATCCCTAATGACTATGCATGAGATATATATGCATTAGAGATATCCTGCCAACCTGACTGGTTTATGGCCCTCCAGGGCTGGATTTGGAGACCCCTGCCTTACACCTCTGTCATTTAAGATTGTGAGTGGGCAAGGTGCAGATGTCCTAGACATCGAAAGGGTATATAGAATGTGACACATTCCTCCTCGATTCTCACCACCACCAAAATATTGTCTATTAGACAACTTTTTGGTGGTGGTGAGAATCGAGGAGGAATGTGTCACATTCTATATACCCTTTCGATGTCTAGGACATCTGCACCTTGCCCACTCACAATCTTAAATGACAGAGGTGTAAGGCAGGGGTCTCCAAATCCAGCCCTGGAGGGCCACAAACCAGTCAGGTTGGCAGGATATCTCTAATGCATATATATCTCATGCATAGTCATTAGGGATATCCCGAAAACCTGACTGGCCGGTGTGCCCCGTAGGACTGGGTTGGGAAACACTGCTCTAGGTGCATCAGTTACACCTGACTCATAGTTGGCGTAGCTGGTAGCACCTAGATCAGAGCAAGGACGCACGTAGGTCATAGCATTCTGTAGTGTCCATGTGTCCTTTGAGGTCCTGTCTATGCTCCACTTACGCCACACCTCCATGCTGCCCCTACCCAAGATTGGCATGCTGGGCACTTCCAAATGCGCTTGCCAAATCCCAACCAGCCAAAGTGCGTGCAGAAGAGCCTATGTATGCTTGCAAGTCCTGGAACAAATGCAGATTTTTCCATAACTCCCTTAGAAAATCTCTCCCAAGGCAAGCCAGTTAAGGAGGTGGTTCTTATTTTTGGAATTCTGAGTGGGTTTTAAATACCAGAAAGTTAAGCACCAAGACTCCCTCAATCACTTCTCCAAAGCCTAGGTCCAAACAAACAGCTGACACTAATGGAGCAGGTATAAATACCGGGGTAAATATTTTGAAGTATGAATGTATTGTTGTTTCGGAATAGGAAAGCCATGCTTACTTTTCAGGGCCACCCACCCTGCCATCAAAACTGCTCATGCCGTGCTTATACATGTACTCTATAAGTAACGACTTTTCCAAAATCATTATTTATATGCATTGAGCCATTTATATGTGTAAATCAGCCTTTTACACATGTAAATGGAACCTAACCTTTCTAAAGTCACCTCCTTTACTGTTAATTTTATACTATTTTAATAGGCATTATCCTTGTTACTTTATTATTTTGCTTATAATTGCATTTTTTCTCTTGTGGTTACCTGCTTTTTTTCTGTGACTTGAGCTATTTGGCATCACAAATAATAAATCAAAATAATAAATGCATAAATATCAGCCATATGGAGGACTGGATGTTGTGTAAAAGGCTGGTGCAGGGGTATCAGGCACCATAGGCCACCCTTCAGCTTTGTGCCCCATTTAGGCTCGTAGCCCCCCTCTCCAAGAATTTGATAGTTAAATGAACAGTCATGATCAGCTCAACAGCCTCCTTCCCAAACTGAACTTGTAAAGATGCATAATTGGACATTAACTTTTAAATATCTAACTTAAATTGTGTTATACACTTACAGTATATACACGTGGAGGGTAATTTTTTGTTTTTGTTGTACATAGTTAATCCCAGTTGATATCCAAGTTAAGCTTCCAGTTCAATGTAAGTGCCCCTGGCACAACCTTGTTTTATGTGAACTGCGCTGATTTTTAAGAGTGCGGTATATAAGAAACAATAAATAAATAAATAATTTTAACACAGGTCTCCCAGATTAATTGCACAGGATGCCCATTTTATAAAGACACACTAGCACCTTAGGGGCATGTTTACTAAGCTGCTCTAGCTGTCAGTATGAGCTTGAGTGTATGCTAATGGGTTGTGTTAATCCTGACCTATCTGCTTAGCACATGACAGGGAGGGAAATGGATGCTGCAGGAACAGAACTTCGGGATGTCGGCACATCATGGTTAGCAAGGAGGTTGACAGTGTGTGTCAATGTTGCAGTTAGCACAGATACACTTACTGCTACCTCAGTGGCGGCATTAAGTGCATCTGCGTTGCCGCCAGCTTATGTTAGGCTCTGAATCAGTGCCGTATGTGCTGGGGCCACGTTGTACATGGCGCCATCAGGTAGTGCATGACCTTTGCACATACCAAGGGTCGATTTCTACTCTAAAGGAAAGATACCTGCAAAATCCTAGTGCACTTTAGTAAACATGCCCCCATGGGTCTTTATTCCAGCACAAGCCCTGCAGAAATCATGCCTATATTGAGGCATGGACCAGCCTCCTTGGCAGCAGGCATAATATATGTTAGCGTGTAAAGTACACATGTGAAATATGACTTTGTTCACGCTGCTCCCAAACTCTGCCTCAGAACATGTCAACTCTAAAGTCTCATACAAGTTCACTCCTAAGCGCACTGTGTGTACTTTTATGTAGAAGATAATTTTATAAGAGGCCTTTGACGTGTGTAAATCAGCATTTTATGAATGGTAAAGGTTTATAAAATTACTTCTAATGAAGCCAGTTTCCCAAAGTCATTTACTCAGATAAATGGGCTATTTTACAAATTGCCCACCCTCCATTGATGGCTCTGAGCTTGTGTGGTGTCAGGGCCTATTGTTTTGCTTTGAATGCAACTGGTCTTTGTCCCCGCCCCCCCCCTCCCTCCCCAGAAGCTGCCAGTCTAGGCAACCATCTTTTCTGCCTAATGATTAATCCAGATTCAGAGGAAGTCTGCTCCAGCTTTTACATGGGTATCCTCATTTTCAAAGTTAGGAAGTCTTCAGCACACCATGCATATCACCACAGAAGATCCCTCCCTAGAGAGGTTGGGGGAGGGGGGGGAGAAGGAGAAAGCCCTCACCTGATGAAAGGCGTAGGAGTCAGGGAGCTCTGAAGAAGCAGAAGGGATGCAGAGGGAGGCCGGGCCATGTGCAGAAACTGATTGCCCATGGGCCTATAAGTTAATACGGGTTGAAAAGTGGAGCTAAAAAGTAGGGCCATGTGCAAAAAATGTAGTCACTCAATGGTCGGGCCTGCCCTGGTGAGAAACAATATAGGATACCAACTGGCACAGAATGACTAGAGCTGCTAAATTCAGCATAATTTACCTCTCCCTGGCTCAGTATTGGGGATGCTGAACCACCCACAGAGCTGACCATTATGCCAAGAAGTCTTCATTTCATAAGGGGCATCCAGGTTTGTACTAATGGCTGTGTGAGCAGTGCGGCCGCACAGAGTACAAGCACAGAAGAGGGCTCTGATATCATCACTGGGCTTCCAGGAAAGTCAAAAAGAGTGAGTTACTGAACATGGCTGGGTGGAGGGGGTACCAGATTTGTTAGTTGCAGTGGGCACATTTTTAGCTTGGTACCAACCTGAGTATCCATGGCTTTGATGTCCTGCTAAGAAAAGAATGCTTCCTAAACATTATTCGGCAAAAATGAAACCACGAGGGCAGGGGAGGCAGGGAAGAAAGATCCCTAATAGTCTGATCCATACAAATTTCTCTTTGGATGGTGCTTTCTGTGGAAATGTATTTCTTCCAGAAACTGCAGAAGATTAACTCTTTGGACAGAAAGATGCATCATCTCAAAATTATGCCGACAGCCTGACTTGCAGACATTTTGCAATACCGTCCCCCCCCCCCCCCACTAATTATATTCTACTCTTAAATTTGGCCAAAAATGCATAGGGCAGTTGATGGAATGAACCAAGCAGATCTGTGTCTGTCATCCAAAAAATGTATTTTCTATGTATTAAAAAAAAAGGTTTATTGTATTTGGAAACTGAAAGCTTTTGCTTCTGAAGAGCAGGACACACAGTTATGTGATTGGCCAATGGCTCTGTTCAAATATATGAAACTGACAAAAAAAAATCACCAGGTCTGGTTTAAAGGATTTTTTCCATCTGTACAAAATTAGAAAAAAACCCACCCGCTACCAATCAGTCCCACTTGAGGTTTAATGGGTGGTTAGGGAAGAAAGCCTTAACTGTCAAGTACAGATTCATCTGTTAATAAACCTGTTGCCTTATCAAATAACACTCTTAATTAAAAGATAAATCTCTTGCAGTCCTTGTCCTTAAAGGCTGCAAGGTGTGTTTGCAGCAATGTACATGGTGTCTGCTATTAACAGTCGAGAAAGAGACAGAGACAGTGTGTGTTCCTTTCAGTAGGATTGCCTTCATGCTAGTTTCAAATCCTTACTTAAAAGTACTACCACTGGCTGCAAACATTTATTCCTTCCAGCCAGAAACAACAGATAGGCTGTTATTCTCTCAAGGTGCTAGAACACATCCAATAAGCATCTAGGGATAATGTTCTAAGTCCTTTCCCACGTATAAAGCATGCTGATCGCTCGGAAACTGACTCGTATATAATTGCAAGGGGTTGTGAACTTGTTAGAAGTAGATGCACTGCAAGACCGTGCCTGCTTTTATGAGATCCATGCGTAGGTATTATTGGGGGCACAGTACAGGAGAAGCCGGGGGGGCAGTTGCAGTGTTTGCACATGTTTTATAAAATTCCTGCGCTCACGCAGAGAGCGCATGCAAATGTTTACTACTTTGGAGCCGGTGTAAATTTGGTGCAAGAGAATTTGAATGCTACTAGGGGTCGGTGTACGAGCCTAGTTTATAAAGCCAGACAGGTGCTGATACTGCCTTTATAAAACATCAAAGAGTGGAGGACTATCAAGATTAAATAGAGAGCATATGCATACGTTCTCCACTCTCGTGATCTCATCATTGGCACACTATTAATCCCTGATCATTTCTCATATATCTCATCAATAGAGCTTTGCTCGCCTTTCCCACCTTTTTTATATACGTTTATAAATGTCACTTATCTTATGCCATACATTTTTTCGAGACTATCCATCCTCCAACACAATATCGTATTTCGAAGAAGATTCTCTTCTCCATCATAGAGCCACTTCCTTATTCCTTGGTCCCCATTTATAAATATTTAAGAAAGTGGGGAGAGCTATCAATGCTCTGTTGAAGAGATATGGGAAATGTTCAACAATTAACATGGAGTGATGATCATGAAAGTTGAAAACGCATGCATCTACTCTATTTGATTCTGATGGTCCTCTAAGGGAACAATAAGTCTTTGATGCTAAGTGCCATATATGATTATGTTGATACATTCATCATAGCTAAGTAAGGACTTTTTGTTCTTGAACAAGCCTGTGGATATTTCACGTAGGTGACCTGCTATAAAATTACTTCTCCCCTATGGGAGTAATTTTATTATGTTCTGCAATAGTGAAAGCTACTCCCATACTATGCAGAGACTGACAGCCTTCCAAAGCAAAAGTATATATGTATTTTTGCTTTGAAAATTATCCCATGAAAACTGCATGCCCATTTACCCTTGCTCTTTGATAATTTGGGTAACCAGGGTAGGCAGGACACCAGATCTCTCCAAGCACTCCCTCTTTTCCCCTTCCTTCAACCTGCTTGATTCATATTCCTCCGCATTCCTAACCCACAAACGACAACACACTCATAACTGGTGAACAAAACATGGTCACAGCTTTATTAACACAACTTTGTCTTGAGCCTAACCCGAGCCAACATAACTCATTACAATATACGTACATATTTGAACCAAATCCCCTTTCCGGATGATGTCCCCCCACCAGCCATATTATTAGTAAAGTGGTGTATCATCCTCTCTCGCACCCCCCTTACCGCCAACCTCTCCATATTATTAGCAAAGGCTGGTCCCGCTCAGGGGCGGCCCAAGGAGGGTGCGGGGCCATGTGCGGAGACTCGGTGTGGGCTTCATTTGCATAAGGGGCCTCATTTGCATAAATATTTGCATAATGTTACCATACACTAACTTTTAGTAAACATGCCTCTTAATGAGTGTATGGATAAAGAAAGACTAAAAGACTTCTACATTACTATAATCCAGTGCCAACCGCCAGACACATTAGGAACTACTACAAACACTGCCCATCTAGAACCCATAGCAAACCCGCCGTATCCTAACAGCACTACCAGGACTCATAAAGCACCATACCCTAACTATCAAAAGGAAACGCTGCAAATATTAAACCAATACATTTCAGAGAACAACAATACATGACCTACTGGGGAAAGAGAACAAGTGGCAATGTCAAATAGGAATTACATAAACAGAATACCTCAGCTCAGTTACACATGCAGAACATAGACCATCACCAAACAAGGAATCACAATTTAGAAACAGGAAGACAATAATTAAACTGGGAATCCCAAAAGCCAAACTTGGAATGTACAACACTGTAGAAATAAAACTATACATTAATTTGATCTTGTACTAAACAAAGCGCAGACATTAATGATGCACATTTCCCAGAGCTGACATATTCCAATTAATAAATTCAAAATAAAGAGATATTTTTCTACTTTTTGTGCATTTTTTTTCAGCTGCAATTGCTCCAGTCACTTTCTTCTGGTTTCTTTGTGTCTTCCGCTAACTCTCCATCGTCTGCTGTCCATTTGTATTTTCTTCTCTCTTCTAGTTTTTTTCCATTCTCTTTCTACATCTGCTTTAACATATTAATCTTTCTCCTTTTGCTCTTTCCTCATTCCTATTTCATCTACTCAAATTTTACCCCTCCATTCTCAATCCCCACTTACTCTCCCAATATCCGGCCAATGGTAGATTTGTCTTCCCTCCCACACAAAATATTTTTTCCCTCTCCATTTCACTCTCCCAGCTCCATCCCATTCTAATCCTCCCCCAACATCAACTCCATTCTAGTTCCAGTCCCACCCAGCATCCGCTCCCTTCTAGTCCCCGCATCAGCCCATTTCCAGTCCTAGCCCCCCATAAGCCCATTTCCAGTCCTATCCTAGACCCACTATCAGCCTATTTCCAGTCCTAGCTCCCCCATCTATTTCCAGTCCCATCCGAGTCCCTCCATCAGCTCATTTCCAATCCCAGCCCCCCATGAGCCCATCAGCCCATGTCAAATCCTAGCTCCCCTCCACTCAGCCCATTTCCAATCCAAGCCCCCCATGAACCTACTTCCAGTTCTAGCCCCTTCATGAGTCCATTTCAATCCAAACCCCCACCACAGCCCATTTCCAATCTTAGCACCCCCCAACAGCCAATTTCCAGTCCTATTCTAGCCCCTCCATCAGCCTATTTCCAGTCCTAGCTCCCCCATCTATTTCCAGTCCCATCCAAGTCCCTCCATCAGCTCATTTCCAATCCCAGCCTCCCATGAGCCCATCAGCCCATGTCAAATCCTAGCTCCCCTCCACTCAGCCCATTTCCAATCCAAGCCCCCCATGAGCCTACTTCCAGTTCTAGCCCCTTCATGAGTCCATTTCAATCCTAACCCCCACCACAGCCCATTTCCAATCTTAGCACCCCCCAACAGCCAATTTCCAGTCCTATTCTAGCCCCTCCATCAGCCCATTTCCTGTCCTAGCCCCCCCCCACTCACCCATTTCCAGTCCTAGCTCCCTACCCCTCACAACCCATTTCCATTCCAAGCCCCCGTCCCCATCAGCTATTTGCAGTTCAAGCCCTCCTTCCACTCAGCCCATTTCCAGTCCTAGCAACCCCCCCAGCCCATTAACAGTCTTAGCCGCCCCCAGCCCATTACCAGTTCTAACCCCCCATCAGCCCATTTCCAGTCCTAGCCCCCCCATAGCCCATTACTAGTCCTAACCCCCCCATCAGCCCATTACGTCCTAACCCCCCCATCACCCTATTTTCAGGCCTAGCCCCCCCATCAGCCTATTTCCAGTCTTAGCCCCCCATAGCCCATTACCAGTCCTAATCCCCCATCAGCCCATTACCAGTCCTAACCCCTCCCATAGCTCATTACCAGTCCTAACCCCCCATCAGCCCATTTCCAGTCCTATCCCCCCCATAGCCCATTACTAGTCTTAACCCCCCCATCAGCCCATTTCGTCCTAACCTCCCCCATCACCCTATTTCCAGGCCTAGCCCCCCCCATCAGCCTATTTCCAGTCTTAGCCCCCCATAGCCCATTACCAGTCCTAATCCCCCATCAGCCCATTACCAGTCCTAACCCCTCCCATAGCCCATTACCAGTCCTAACCCCCATCAGCCCATTTCCATTCTTAGCTCCCCCCATAACCCATTACCAGTCCTAAACCTCCCCATCAGCCCATTTCCAGTCTTAGCATCCCCCCATGGCCCATTACTAATCCTAACCCTCCCCGATCAGCCCATTCCAGTCTTAGCCCCCCCCATAACCCATTTTCAGTTCTAAACCTCCCCATCAGCCCACTTCCAGTCTTAGCACCCCCCATGGCCTATTACTAGTCCTAACCCTCCCCCATCAGCCCACTTCCAGTCTTAGCCCCCCCATAACCCATTACCAGTCCTAAACCTCCCCATCAGCCCATTTCCAGTCCTAGCCCCCCCATAGCCAATTACCAGTCCTACCCCCCCATCAGCCCATTTCCAGTCTTAGCCCCCCCATAGCCCATTACCAGTCCTAACCCCCCCCATCTGCCCACTTCCAGTATTAGCACCCCCCATGGCCCATTACTAGTCCTAACCCTCCCATCAGCCCACTTCCAGTCTTAGCCCCCCCATAACCCATTACCAGTCCTAAACCTCCCCATCAGCCCATTTCCAGTCTTAGCCCCCCCATAGCCAATTACCAGTCCTAACCCCCCCATCAGCCCATTTCCAGTCAGCCCCCCCCGTAGCCCATTACCAGTCGTAACCCCCCCCATCAGCCCACTTCCAGTCTTAGCACCCCCCCCATGGCCCATTACTAGTCCTAACCCTCCCCATCAGCCCACTTCCAGTCTTAGCCGGCCCCCCATAGCCCATTACCAGTCCTAAACCCCCTTCCCCCCTATCATCCCAAATTAAAAAATAAAAAAACCCAGCTGCTTCTGCCACGGCAGCATCAAGAGTGCTGCCGCGGGGCCCCCCCTGCCCGGCAGAGCCTCGCTGCATCGTAGGCTAGCGTTGAATCCCCGAACGCGGGCTTCTTTCAGAGCCGCGAGAGTTTCCTTTCTCGCGGCTATGTTAATCCCGCCGGGGCTGATGGGAAATCCCCGGCGGGATTAACAGAGCCGCGAGAAAGGAAACTCTCGCGGCTCTGAAAGAAGCCCGCGTTCGGGGATTCAACGCTAGCCTACGATGCAGGGAGGCTCTGCTGGGCAGGGGGGGCCCCGCGGCGGCACTCTTGATGCTGCCGCGGCAGAAGCAGCTGTTTTTTTTTTTTTTTAAAAACTTGGGATGATGAAGAATGTTTTTTGCGCGGGGCCCCCTGAAACGCGGGGCCCTGTGCAAAAAACATTCTTGCTCAATGGACGGGCCGGCCCTGGTCCCGCTCCTCCCGATCCGGGCAAAGATCCCCTCCTAGATTTCCGCCCACCCCCCATCTGGGAACTAAGCTCCCTCACACAGGCCATTAGGCCCTGCTGTCATAGTATCCGTTGGCTTGGGACCTCGCCTCCGGTGCAAGGTAGTGTACTATCCTTGCGTCACCCCCAACGAAATAAGCTCTGACCAGTGCTGACCCGACTGGGTAACTACTTCCAAGGCCTCCTACCAGTCATTCAATAGCAGATCTTGCCCTACCAGCAACAGGTGAACCCTATCTGTGCCATATAGACCTGCATAGCTGACATCTGTCCAAGGGTGCTGCACTTGGAGCCCTCCTATCTGTTTGACCCATGTCCTATCTGCCGATTAACCTTCACCAGACCTCGGGACAATCTACGCTGGGACTGGCAAGATGGCTGTGGAATAATATCTGACCACCTGATAATCACACACGACAGCCATGAGCGTATGACAGTGATGTCCCATTGTTCTACTCGAATGAGCTGTTTACAAGTCCATCCAGAAAGATTGTTGCCTTCCAGGTGTATAAGAAGTCTCGTGGGCCGGTGATGCTGACTGACATGATATTGCACAATCGGTAGCAGCCAACACCACCGCAATCCTCACTCGCCCAGCCATTCCAGCCAGATGCCTGCTGGCGCGAGCCCAGGATGAGGGCCCAAATGTCACACCAGGGGCCCATTGCCTGGTCAAGTATACAATGGAATGGCCCAGCATCCACCATTCCTCCAGGCCTGGAGTGCCATCTGTAAAACAATAAAGTTGGCTTCTATCTGTAAAACAACAGAGCCATTAATTCACATCCCCCACCAGCCGAAACATTTTTTTTTTAAATATATGTATTACTTAATCCTTGTCCTGCTCCTAATCGTCTTGTGGTCACATATAACCCACAAAAGCACCAGAACGCCATCTACCAATCTGCCGAATGACATCCTCACCAAGCCCTGCTGCCGTAGAGCTAGTAGCAGCCCCTATTCTAGATGAATGGGACACAAACTGCCTTTCATCACAACCTAAGTGCCACAAAACCATGCGCAGCACTGTCGTGAACTGGAACTGTGTCAATAGATGCAAATTCTCATGCTGAAGCAGCAAGCCCTCCATTGTAGGGCACCGTGCCAAGTAGGCCTGCAAATTCTGAACCAGACAGATGGGCAATGTCTCTATCCTACAGAGCACATCCCACTCCCCTGCCTGCCCTGATTCGTCTTAGACTGGGTAAGAAAAACACATACCTGCTCCTATCTGACTACCACGTGTTTCTTCTCTAAACCCCCTCCTGCGCCCACCTTTCTGGAGTTTGGAATTAACTCACTAACCCTGAATGCCCCAAAAATGTTATTGAAAACACTGCATGGAACTAGAGGGACTCATAAGCTGAAGATGTGATTATCGGCATGACTGCTCATATGCGGCTAACAACTCATGAGACACAGGATGCTGCCAGTCCCACGGCACAGGGGACCCTCTCTCCCAGCCTATGAGCAGATGTCTGACCACAAATGTAGCCCACAGATTGCCCCAGACCGCCGCTTTACTGAAAAAGGAAAAAAACCATTAAAGATGACCTGACCGCCATCTTGGACCACTCCGCAACCTTGGCCTGGACAATAAACAATCCTGAGCCACTTGTCGGGGACCCGATCTCTAGATCAGCCCTTACCTGAAAGTCACCCACCTTCCAATAGCCTCGCAGGTATGACATTCAGGTCGCTGGTGCCACTGAGGACTGCAACAATGCCATCACATTTGGGTTCCAATTTGCCAAAAATGCATGGGCACTGCCGTGTCTACTGTCTCCACTCCAGGCACCAGCAAATGGAATTGGGACCAGTGAAAAATAAGACAACGAATCAATAATGCAATTTAGTACACCAGGTATACAATGAGCTTGGGTGGTCACTTTGAAACATAAGCAGTATAATACAAATACCCGCATCAGTGCTGTCACCCGCGGACATTTAAGTGATTGACGATTGAAGGTCTCTACCATGACAGCATTGTCGCACCAAAAAATCGCCATCCTGTTCCGTAGATGCAAGAACCATACCACCAAGGCCACCATGAGAGGAAAGAACTCTAAAAAGATGACATTGCATGTCAGCCCTAAAGCGTGCCACTCCATCGGCCAGGCCTCTGCACACCAAGCCCCCTAACAGTACAATCCAAATCCCTGGCTACTCGCTGCATCTGAAAACAACTGCAAATCTGAATTGGACACTTCGGCCAGCTGCAAGACCATGCACCTGTTGTAGTCTGCCAAGAAGGCATCCCAGACTCGTAAATCTTCCCGTATGCCTCGAGGCACCCAAATGTGATGATGAGGCTTTACTATTCCGGCCATCACCAAAGACAAACGCCTAGAAAAGTGGCACCTCATCAGAATAACTTGACATGTGAAATTGAGATAACCAACTAATGACTGCAATTCCTGCAGTGTGACTTTGCTAGCCGACCCTACCACTAATATCAAACCTCTCAACTTGTTCACCTTTTCACGCGGTAACCATGCCACTAAGGCTACGGAATCCAGCTCTATCCCCAGAAAAGTGAGACATGTCACCCAATGTCTTCTGCACTGCAAAAGCACACCTCAGAAAAAGTCACTAACAGCGTTGCACAAGTATCCGACAGATTGGCATACACTTGTCAAAATAATACTAGTTCTCAAATTGAAAACCCAATAACGGGAAGGCTGAGGGGTGTACTGGGAGGAGCTGAAAAGCGGATTCAATATCCACCTTGGCCATGAGTGCCTCAGCTCCAATTGGTGCATGAGGGAAATTGCTAAATCAAAGGAAGCATTCCGAATGTACAAACTTTGAGAGGTATATGCTCATTCACCGAATCATCTGGCGGGAATGATAAATTGTGAATAAGTTTAAATTTACCGGATTCCTTTTTGAACATGACTCTAAAGGGGAAATGACAAATGGCCGAAAAGGCGGTTCTGCACACTCGGCCGCTACTTTTCCTCACATGACCTCCCCAAGGTGCCAGACCGACACCACGTTCCTCGCTGTCGTGTCCCGCACACCTCCTTGAAATGGAACAAGAAACCCCTATTCAAAGCCCTTTAACAACCGCTTCCCCGCTCCCTCTTCCCAGTACCTAAGAAGCCAGGCCCTCACTGGGATTGGAGCCAACTGCACTATCACTTCATCCCTTGCTGGCAGGCAGAACTCCCGCCACGCCTTTTTGACTGCATTTGGTTGCGGCATGACTGCCTTCACAGAGGGAACAGGCGTGCTGGAACTTGCAGTCCGGGAAAGGACTAGGATGACTTATTGAAGCACCAACATAAGTCCCCATTTTCTGCCCCTGCCTTCATGTGCACAAGGCTCCCCACTATGTTCCGAAAGGACCGGTTTCCACCGGTGCTATCAGGGCTCCACTCCTTGACCCAGCCACCCCTCCAACTGCCAACCCATGTTTAGCAGACATCTGTGTAAGCCACAAATTAATGTCCTTCATCCCCCAAGACAAATGTAGATTCTTCTGCATCATATCCCTAATATCCTCATCATAATTTAGCCAAGCCCACCCTTTGTGAGTCTGAGAGGTGGCAAGTATAGCATCCACATATGCTAAAATAGCAAGCCATATTGCTCTGGGAAATAGTGCCCCCACACACTTGCTAGTCTCAAGAAGGCACTTGTCCAATTGAGCATATTCCAGGAGACCTTCCGAACCCTGCCAAATTTCTCGTCATCCTTCTGCTTCTTCCGGCTCTCCTCTGAGCACTTCAGTCCTTCAAGCAGTCGAAAAATATCAATATACTGTTTCTTCTTAATCTTGTGCCATAACTTCTGTGGAACCCCTTCCCAGAATTCTGAATATGCAACCAACATAGGCGTCCCAACTCCTTTTTCCACCCGAGCCGCCTCCTTAGACATAACCAATGACACAGACGATGAGGTAGAGGACGAAGACGATGTAAAGTTGTGCCAGCACCTATGAGTATGTTTGCGTTTGGCTCTAGACTTCCTGCCCTCCCCTATAGGGTCCCCATCAGCACCAGCACATCCCCACCTGTATGCTCACCTGCTGATGGAGGTGTCCTCCTGGCCTGCAAGGGATGCTGGATGTTCTGTGCTGCCATCCTGTCGGCTGCTGCTGTGTCCTGGATCCCTCTGCCTCCATACAAGTCCTCTCTGAAGTCCCCACTCTGGACACCTGTTCCACTGTCACCTGGGTAGAAAGTAAAGGACAAGGACTGCCTGGCACCACACCATGAACAGTTCCTCCGGCCGGGTCACATCCATCGCCCCAATTCATATACGAAGACCCTTGCCTCCCCCCATGGCCCAGGAGGCAGCACTTGCATAGGCAACTCTCCCATATACCCCAGCACCAGTCAGCGCCAACCATCAGAGTTATTGCCCCAACCCCTGGAGCATCCAGGCACTCACATTCCTAGTCCTGTGGGCAAGGAAGCCACCAGCCCTGGAAAATATGCAGGGGGCCGTCTGCCCAGGGCCAACACAGCCCATGCACTCCCACTTGTGCAGCAGAACCAGCCTCCCACCCAGTCTCAACCATATCCTTCCATGTCCCCAAGCTCCCTTCACCTCCTAGCTGCCCCTCCCCCCAAGACCTCTGAATGACTCATGCCGCATGCCCCCCCCAGTCAGGCTGAACCCCATGCCTCTGAGCTTCTCATAAACCATCCTCTACTTCAGTCCGGCCTCTCTCTAGATCCTACCACTGCCATCACTCCCTATGCATTCCCTACATGCCAAGTTCAGCCGTCATTGCTCCTCTCCCCTGTCTGCCCCCCCCCCCAGCACTCAACACTACATCCCCCCTCCTGCAGACCCCTTTCTCCTCTTCCAGGTGTCCTTCTATGCCCCCTCGATCCCATGCCCTCTCCTACTTGCTAGTAAATCTCCCCCTTGACCACCATCCATTAAACCAGAGCCCCCCCCCAGCTAAGACCCCCACTCTTGCTACCCCATCATTTCCTGACTCCGCCTGCCTCTGCCCTTCCCCTGCAAAATTGAATCTGACCTTCCCCGCTGTCTGAGATGAGCCCACCCCCTCACGTGCACAGCTGTCTGGTCTCCAACTTACCCTTCCAGCCCATCATCTCTCCCAGAACCCCGATGCGGCCCCTGTGCCCGCACACAGCCTCTCTGTGCCTGAACACAGCATCCCCACATCCCCCCAGTGACAATGCACTTCCCCCCAAAAGGGCCCACTCACCACTGCCTCGATCCCCTAGATGCCGCAGCTGCCGCCATGAAAACTGGCTGCTCAGCGTCCACTCTGCCGCCATGAAAACCTGCTGCTTCGTCTGCACTCCTCAGGTCACGCCTCCCCCCAGACATCTTGCTCTGCACATAATGATGTGGACTCAGGGGCGATTAACAAATTGTATAATTTATATGTTTAGGTGCTGATTTTCAGTACATAGATTCCTAGATTATACAATTAGCCCAGACGTTGAAAAAACAGGTATAATCTAGAGGTGTCTATATTGAGCAGTGCTAAGCAAAGGCATGACCACTGTTCCCTCTAAGCTGTGCGCGTGTGCGCGCGCATACACCTCGCCGAGCGAGCGCACATACTTTACAACAGAGCGCACAAAAATTACGGCTCTGATTCTGATAGAAAACACCACAGACGTCTTAAAATTTAAAAGTTATGATTGTAATTACTAGAAATTTCCCGCTTCATTAAGTAATCGTCTATTTTCATTTAATTTGATTAAAATCAATGTGGTGTACATACTGTATTCTGACGTGCAGTCAAATTTTAAAGTATATAACTCCGAGTCGTTATGTGGTGCACAAAACTTTAACCTTCCTTCAAAAGCTGCACACAGCTGATTTTATGCGCACACAGCCTACAGAAAATTAGAGGGAACATTGGGCATGACACTGCTGAATATCGGCATAAATTGAAATGTCTTGTTTAGACATTTCAATTTATGCTCCAGATGTCCTACTGAAAATTCTACCTTATGTAGTTAGTTTATTCAAGTATTTGCTATACTGTTTTTTGCCAAGAAAAACAAAAAGGGACAAGTAAAATCAGATAAGTTCCATATGAAATGAAGCAGACAAATTGAACACATTTGAAGGTAATCTTAGAAAGGCCGTGGACGTGTTGTAATTCATATAGACATAAAAACGTGTGGACAGATGAGTCAATTTTAGAAGAGCAGATATGCATGTGTATGCATGATGTAAAATTAACATATTCTTCCCCGCCCCAGAAATCAAAGTAGCTTGTTAAAAGCATGTCCTCTGCATTTTTGAATTCAGGTACTGTCCTCGTCTCTACAACCTCCACTGTGAGACTATTCCATGCATCTGACACACTTTCTGTAAAGAAATATTTCCTCAAATTGCTACTGCTATTTTACTACTGAGTCTATTCCCTTTCACCTTCATCCTATGCCCTTCGTTGCAGAGACACTCACCTCCTGCGCATTTATGCCATGGAGGTATTTAAATGTCTCTATCTTATCTCCCCTCTCTCAGCTTTCTTCCAAAGCACACATTGAGATCTTTAAGTTTGCCCCATATGCTTTATGTTGAAGCCCGCTGACTATTTTGGTAGCCACCCTCTGCACAGACCCCATTCTATTTATATTCTTTTGAAGTTGAGGGGGGGGGGGGATTTTCAGCAGTGGCGACCAGCACAGTTAAAACAGCTGTCAATCACTGCTTTAACTTTGCCCCAGTTATTCAATCCCAGGGCCATATCTGGGCCGCAGCATTGAATATCTGGGTGGCCCAGATTATAACCTTGCAGCGGATTACAAAGACATCTAAAGTTAGGACAGCAATTCAGCTGTCCTAACTTTAACCAGTTAGGGTAACTGGGCAGCAGCTGAATATTGCTACTGCCCGGTTAATCCATGGTGCCATCTCCACTTTGCCTCCAGAACGCCCTGATGCTAGCCAGCTAGCATTGGAGCATGAAGTGATGGCACTGCGTTGAATATTCTGATGACTTCAACTAATATGATTAGCAGGCCTGATAACTACGTTAATCATATTGAATATCCCCTCTCGATAGTCTCCAGAATTGCACACAATGCTCCAAATGAGGCTTCACCAAAGACTTATACAGAGGCCATTCTTCATGCTATGCTCCCAAGGATCCTTCTGGCTTTCACCATCACCTTTGTTATCCGTTTAGACACCTTAAGATCATCAGAAACAATTGCCCACAGATCCTGCTCTTTCATTTGTGAACAGAGGTACTTCACCCCCTACACTGTGCTCCCTTGGATTTTGCAGCCCAAAGGCGTGATCCTGCATTTTTTAGCATTGAATATCAGCTGCCAAATTTTCAACCATTCTTCATGCCTTGCTAGATCTCTCTTCATGTTATCTACATCTTCTTGGGTGTCTACTCTATTGCAGACTTTGGTCTGCAGATAGGCAAACCTTACCAGACAGACCTTCAGCTATATCACTTACAAACTGTTAAAAAGAAACGGATCAAGGACTGATCCCTGCAGCACACAACTTTAAGAAGTCAGAAATCAAATGCTAGCACTGAAGAAGGAATACAAAAGGTTAAGGCAAAGATCAGATCAGAGGAAAGGATGAGTCCACAGGAAGAAGGAAACATCAACCAGATTTGAATCAGCAAGGCCAGGACTCAAGTTGTTCTACCAAAAGTAACTTAAGGTTGAACCAGAAGGTAAATAATATATGCAATGAAGGCCTGGGCTATCAATTGCCAATGGGGAACCTACATGGGCAGAGCTATCCTAAACTAGATGGAGAATGATAAGAAACTGATGAGGTCTTCAAGATCAGATTGAGAAATGTCTAACTGAGCTCAGGCGCATGAAATTTCAGGATCTTCATTCTATCCCAGCTGCCCCTTTATTTGGATAATTCCCAATTTCTAGTTTTTCTTCCAGATGAAATTGAACCATTGCTGAGATTGTGATGGTATGAGCCTTCATATACAACTTCTCCAACGTTGCATTGAATTTCCTCCTCTCAAGCAGTCCTTAATCCACTTCAATCTGGCTTTCATCCCTTACACTTTACTGAAACAGCTCTTGCCAAAGTCTCCAGTGACTTGTTCCTGGCTAAATCTAAGGGCCTTTGCTCAATCCTCATTCTTCTTGACCTCTCTGCTACTTTTGAGATGGTTGACCACCACCTTCTCCTCGACATATTATCCTCACGGTTTTAGGGCCTCTGTGCTGTCCTGTTTCTCTTCTTATCTCTTACATCACTCCTTCAGTGTTTGTTCTGGTGGTTCCTCCTCTACTGCTACCCTTCTTTCAGTTAGAGTTCCCCAAGGGTTTGTACTGGGCCCTCTGCTTTTCTCCCTTTATACCCAATCCCTTGGTGCTTTCATCTTCTTCCATGGCTTTCAATATCATTTTTATGCTGATGACTCTCAAATCTATCTATACCTGATATTTCTCTGTCACTCCAAGCCCATATCACTGCCTGGATGTCTCACCACCATTTGAAACAATAAGCAGTCAAGAAATCCGACGACTCATTGTTCTTGGCAGAATGGCAATGAAGGACCTAGACAAGATTCTCGAGAGCAGAAATGTCTCTCTCCATACAAAGATTTGACTTGTTCAAGCCATGGTATTTTCAATAATATCATATGGATGCGAAAGTTGGACAGTTAAAAAGAAAGACAGGAAGAAAATTGATGCCTTTGACTTATAGTGCTGGCAACGAATACTGTGTATCCCATGGATTGCCTGAAGAACAAACCAGTCAGTACTAGAGGAGATCAGACCTAAGCTTTTCTTTGAAGCTCAGATGACAAGACTTCAACTTTCATACTTTGGACTCATCATGTTAAGAGAGAGATCATTAGAGAAAGACATCATGCTTGTCAAGGTAGAAGGTCAACGCAAAAGTGGAAGACCAGCAATGAGATGCATCGATACAATAACAGCAGCTATGGATGCCACTCTGTAAAAAATGTGCTGCCTGACTTAAAACCGAACACAGTTTAGGACAACTATCCAAAGGGTTGCCATGAGTTGACACCGACTTGACAGCACTTAACAACAACATGGCCCAAACCGAACTTCAAATTTTTCCTCCTAAATCTTTCCTCCCCCTTCCTCCTTTCTCCATCTCTGTTGACAACACTCTTATACTTTCTGTTTCCTCAGCCTGCAACCTTGGGGTCATCTTTGACTTCTCCCTCCCCAAAACACTTATCCACTCTTTAGTCACCTCCCGGCTTGATCTATGTAACCTCCTCCTTGCTGGTCTCCCTCTGAGCCATCTCTCACCCCTTCAATATGTTCAGAACTCTGCTGCATGGCTAATCTTCCATCAGTCCCGATATATTCGTATAACCCCTCTTCTCAAATCACTTCATTGGCTCCACTTCCATTTTGATATCCAATTCAAACTTCTCCTTCTGACCTATAAATGCATTAATTCTGCTACTCCTCACTACCTTTCCTCTCTCCTCTCTCCCTACACCCCTCCTTGTGAACTCCGCTCTTCTACTGGCTTGCTTCTCTCTTTACCCTTTTCTCTCACTGCCAACTCCAGACTTTGATCCTTTCACCTTGCTGCTCCTTATGCCTGCAATAAACTACCTGAATCTGTATGTCAGGTTTCATCTATCCCCCTTTTCGAATCCATGCTAAAGACTCACCTCTTAGAAGCTGCCTTTGGATCCTAATCCCTTGTTCTCCTTATGCCTCCTTACCCTTCCCTATTTGTCCCTCTGTTCTCACCTATTGTACTGCCTGTCTTGATTAGATTGTAAGCTCTGATGAACAGGGACCATCTTTCATGTGTATCTGTACAGTGCTGTGTATGCCTTGTAGCCAGGACTGCGGAGTGGAGTCGGAAGCAATTATTGGGTTACTGGAGTCGGAGTCAGAAAAAATGTACCAACTCTGACTCCGACTAAATGTAAATGATAATGTGTTAATGATTCCAGTTTTCCATTCATTAAAATTTTATATTCAAACAATGTTTTAATCTCGAAAAGGAAGGGTTATGTACCTAATTGAGTTTAGTTACATAAGAACATAAGATATGCCATACTGGGTCAGACCAAGGTCCATCAAGCCCAGTATCCTGTTTCCAACAGTGGCCAATCTAGGTCATACGTACCTAGCAGTTTCCCCAAAAGACACAGGTTCCACAATGCTTGTATTGGTTCAAGCATTGATATCCTGGGTCCCTTCTTAATAATGGTTTATGGACCTTTCCTCCAGGAACTTGTCGAAACCTTTTTTAAACCCAGCTACACTAATAGCCTTTACTACATCCTCCGGTAACAAATTCCAGAGTTTGATTACACGTTGAGTGAAAAAATATTTTCTTTTATTAGTCTTAAATAGTTTACCCTGTAGCTTCATTGCATGTCCCCTAGTCTTTCTATATTCTGATAAGGTAAACAATCGATCTACGTTTACTCCTTCCACTCCATTCATTAATTTATAGACTTCTATCATATCTCCCCTCAGCCGTCTCTTTTCCAGGTTAAAGAGCCCCAACCTTTTTAGCCTTTCTTCATAGGAGTATCCTTCCATCCCCTTTACCATTTTGGTGGCTCTTCTCTGAACCTTTTCTAAAATCGCTTTTAAAGTGGGCATTTTTTTAACCTTCCTTTAAGAATTCTTAGCCACTTTTTTAATTTTGTAAGTTTTGTCTTATGTTTAATGTTACACAATCATGTTTGTAACTTCTTTAATAAATAATATAAAAAAGCCACAATGGCATAGCTATAGGGCGGCAGTTTCGTAGGCATTTACATGGGTAACTGCCCTAGTTACTCGTGTAAATGTCTTATCCGGGATTTTCGAAAGGCAACTAAAAAATCCTGGATAAGTCCCTAATGCACCCATATGCTATGCAGTTAGTATTGAGGCATTCCGGGGGCGTTCCGGGGCACAGCAAGGGCAGAGGAAAGGGCTAAACAGGTAGCAGCGATTTTCGATGCTATCCGCTTAGCCCTCTGCACCTTAAAAATAGATGAGGGATTTTTTCACCTATCTTTTAGGTGCAGGGGCTAAGTGGGCAGCATCAAAAATCTCTGCTACCTGGCTGGCTCCTGCGTCTTCTGAGGTGTGTGGTGAGAACTGGATTTTCAATGCCGGGGCTGCAAATGACCCTGGCATTGAAAATTCAGGTTAGATGGACGGCGGGTGGACTATGCACCGACGTGGCACATAGCACCACCCAAATGAAAATCCGGCCCTTAGTCTTTAAACCCAAACTTTAACTGTTTTGGATACTACAAAGTAGCCTGATAATTCACGTTGGCAGTGATGAAATACCTTGTATGCTGTGTGCTTTCAATCAGTATAGGAAACCTATAGTTAGTTTAATTACACATAGAGGAGTCAGTCCAAGTTGGAGTTGGAGTCAGAGGTACCATAAATTAAGGAATCGGAGTCGAAGGTTTTGTCTACCAACTGCACATCCCTGCTTGTAGCACTATATAAATGATTAATAGTTGTAGTAGTAGTAGTAGTAGTATTTTAATAGATTTGGATTTTAGATCCACTCACTTACTCTTCCTAGTCTGATCATTGCAGTAATGGACCCGGGGGTCAGTAGTCAGGCCCTAGAGTTCCTTCCAGAACTCAGGGCATAGGCTCTAAATCTCTGACGTCCTCCCCCCACTGCCCAGGGGCTGTGAACATTACCTCCACAGCATCCCCCAGCCTAGCCAATTTGGAGTGTAGAAGGCCCAATTTGAGAACCAAACCAATGGCCTTCCATATAGCAGTACACAGTACTGCCACTCAGCCATAAGAACATAAGATATGCCATACTGGGTCAGACCAAGGTCCATCAAGCCCAGTATCATGTTTCCAACCATGGCAATCCAGGTCACAAGTACCTGGCAGTTTCCCAAAAAGGCACACAGATTCCACAATGCTTGTATTGGGGGCAAGCAGTGGATTTCCCGGGTCCTCTTTAATAATGGTTTATGGATCTTTCCTCCAGGAACTTGTCCAAACTTTTTTTAAACCCGGCTACACTAACAGCTTTTACTAGATCCTCCGGTAACAAATTCCAGAGTTTGATTACGCGTTGAGTGAAAAAATATTTTCTCTTATTAGTCTTAAACGGGTTACACTGTAGCTTCATTGCATGTCCCCTAGTCTTTCTACTTTTTGATGGCGTAAACCAGGTGTCTCCAATTCTGGTCCTGGAAAGTCGTAAACCAGTCAGGTTTTCAGGATGTCCCTAATGAATATGCATGAGATATATTTGCATGCACTGCCCCCATTGTATTCAATGTTATCTCATGCATATTCATTAGGGACATCCTGAAAACCTGACTATTTTGCGGCCCTCCAGGACCGGAATTGGAAACCCACTCCATTCTTTAATTTATAGACCTCTATCATATCTCCCCTCAGCCATCTCTTTTCCAGGTTGAAGAGCCCTAACCTTATAAGCCTTTCCTCATAGGTGTATCCTTCCTTCCCCTTTACCATTTTGGTGGCTCTTCTCTGTACCTTTTCTAATTCCGCTATATACTTTTTTAAGATATGGTGACTAGAATTGCACATAACATTCAAGGTGTGGTCACACCATGGAATGATACAGAGGCATTATAATATCCTTGGTTTCATTCTCCATTCCTTTCCTTATGATTCCTAGCATTCTATTTGCTTTCTTGGCCATCGCTGCACATTGGGCAGAGGGTTTCAATGTGTTATCTACGATGACGCCTAAATCCTGGGTGGTGGTTCCTAATGTGGAACCTTGCATCGTGTAACCATAGTTTGGGTTGTTCTTTCCTAGGTGTGTAACTTTGCACTTGTCCACATTAAATTTCATCTGCCATTTCAACATCCAGTCTTCCAGTTTATCAAGGTCCTCATGCAATTTTTCACAATCCTTTTGGGTTTTAACAACTTTGAATAATTTTGTATCATCTGCAAATTTGTTTACCTCACTCATTATTCCTATTTCCAGGTCATTTACAAATATGTTAAAAAGCAGCGGACCCAGCATAGATCCCTGGGGTACTCCACTATTCACCTTTCTCCATTGGGAAAATTGGCCATTTAGACCTACCCTCTGCTTTCTATCTTAAATAGCAGACCTCTGGTGCATTAAGGAAGTGGCTTTTAAAGGCGAACCATTTGGTGTAAGATGGTCTGTCTTTCAAGGATTCCTTTCTGGGCAGCGAAACAGTTAACCTAAAAATCATTCAAGAGTCCAGGTGCTGCATGAGGTTGGTGGCCTCATATCCTGCTGCAGAGTAGATCATGGCACACACAGATATACCAGAGTTACTGATGTGTCCCAGTTAGCAGAAGTATGAAACATGGGGCTCTCTGTTCTCACCTTATTCTTGCTGATTTCTCTATCTCCTGAGAAAGATACAGTAGCATGTTAGCTAGAATGCACTGCACTGAGCTTATCTGCCCAAACCATGGACAGCTCCTAGCCAGACAGTTTCCTATAGGAAGGCAGCTGATTTCTTTCACTTTCTGCCTTATGCAATGAAGGAAACATAATTTGCTTTGCCTTAGAGACTTATGGTTGTTAATTGGTGATAATCAAACTTAATAATTTAGCTTAGTAGTCTGAAAAAAGAGTTTGCGTGGAGCTCGATTTAGAGAGGGGGACATCCGGGCCATCCGGACTTCCCAGAGGAAAACGGGCCAGTTAGGACCTGATTCTGGACCACGGGAACAAAATGTGGTGCACAGAATTGGGCCTGTGAATGGCATGTGCCCCTGCTGCCTGCGAGGACGTCCTCCCCACAGGCACCCCTGACTCCCGTGGCTTAGGCCCCCTCCTCCCAACTGCCCAACTCATAGGCTGGCCTGCCGGCACCTGGATCGGGCAGTGTGGACCCCCCAGCACCGGCCCTGGCCCCAGGGGGGATCCCCGGGCCCAATCGCTGGGTCAGTGCTGCTTATTCTACCTTCAAGGTGGAATAAGCAGCATATCCCCTTTGACCCGGCAGGACATACAGGACCATGACCTTAACTGGGGCTAAGAATCAGTGATGTACTGTAACATCTCAGTGCAATTTTTGAGCAATACAAATGAAAGTTATTAATCTGCTGAAACTCCAGTTTTCTTCAGGGACAGTATTCAAATTCATTTTAATGGTGCATATCAATTTTCAGAACTCTATTTTTCTTCCTCCTTTTTTTAGTTTGAGCAGTTCACTACTTTAGAACTCTGCAGAAATGTTTCAAAGTCAGATAAGGATTGCATATGAACACCTCCAAAATTTCCTTTTGTTGCAAGTGCACTTTATTGTACTTCAACACATAGATGCCTCACATTAGGTCTGAAGGTGAGCTATTTCATAGCTTTGTTACTGGGACTGTATAAATGTGTTCTCTTATTTTAAGAGATAATGTCATGCATAAATCCTCTTTTACACATGTAAATAGTCTTTTATGAAATTACTCCACAGAGTACATGCATAAAGTTATGCACAATGACAAAAAGGCACATAATTTTATGCTACCTGCATGTAGGTGTGTTTAGGGACACAGCCTGGATGGAGTGCAGACAAGTCACAAATGATGCAAGCAGGTACTTGAATGCACACCTATGTGTGTGCTTCAACTGGGCATATTTATATCTGCTCCCATGCAGGTGTAACTGTACATGGATGCATTTTAGTCACGTTGTGTCTAGACACATGGGTGCCAATGAGGGTTATTCTAAAAGCCTTTGGACCTCTGAAAATGTGCACATGGACATCCAAATCACGGAGATGTCCCCAGAACTATTTTACAAATGGCTTTTTAAGACGTCTCCAGTTCAGGGATGTCCAGGTAGGCAGGGGGCATGGCAGAGGTGTGTCTGGGGTGATGCACTGGACAACTAAGTAGGCAGGGGGCATGGCAAAGGCATGTATTTATTTACATTCTCTTATATACCACGCTATTCAGCATCAGTGCGGTTTACATTGAACAAACTGAAATTACATTGAACAGGGCATTATAACTTGGAGATAACTATTTTACAGGGAACATGGGCTATGGAGGGTTAAGTGGCTTGCCCAAGACCACAAGGAGCACCTGTGGGACTAGAAACCCCAGTCCTTCCGGCCCAAGGTTGTTGTCCTCTAGTGGGATTTGAACCCCCGACCTTCCGGCCTGAAGTACCTTGCCCCAACCACTAGGCCACTCCTCCACTCCATGTAGGGGATGTCTCTAGGGATGTGCAAGTTTAGACCTGCTCCAGGGAAAGTACTTGTTTTGGCCTTAAAATACCCAGAGAGTATAGTGAAGATGGAGGGTTATGATTTGCCCAACATCACAAGGAGCAGCAGTGTAATTTGATCCCTGGCTTCTCTGGTCCTAGCCCACTACTCTAAACCCATGGTGGCCAATTCCATAATATGCACATCCCAGCCACCCAGATGGCCAGATTATGGACAGGGCACAGGTGCATCCGATTCTGTAACCGTGGGAGCTAAACGGGTGCAGGATCGGCAACTTAGATGGGCCGGGGCACACAGTATCCTGAGTGGGGAGATGTACAGCAGGCTGTCCGTCCTCATTGCTCAGTGCTCCTGCAGGCGTCCCATCACCATGGCACCAGGATGCCCAGCAGGAGCAAGTAGACCCGACAGCGGAACATTTATTTATTTATACAGACTTGAATACCACCTTATCCTACAATCAAAGTGGTTACATAACATCACAATTGGGTTACATTTAACATTTGGGAGCTTTACAACATTTAACATGAGGGTGTTTAACAACATTGATACAACACAATTTGAGGGTTACATTTATCCTAATGGTGTTGTGAGTTTAGCTAGGTTGGTTAGGTATTATTTTGCAAGGGAATTTACGTTGCATTCCCACTCGGGTGTGAGCTGTTGTGTATCTGGTGGGGACTGTTGTCTATCTGCTCATAAGTTTCTGTGAAGAGCAGGGTTTTATGGGCTTTGCGGAAGTCTGTGATGTCCTCTAATTCCCTTAGGCATGTTGGGAGGGAGTTCCATAGTGTAGAAGCCATTAATGATGGAGCCCTTCTTGACGTATTTTGTTTAGTCTTGTGATATCCAGAAGGTGTGCTGATCATGTTGTCATAGATATTCCTTCTTGGTCTATTACTGATGTTTCTTGCTACGATTTCTTGTAGTGCATCTGCTGAAAGATGGTGGATGATTTTGAAAATGATCATGATTATTTCAAATTTTGCTCTGGCAACCATAGGGAGCCAGTGTAGTTGCTGTAAGATAGGGGTGATGTGTTCTAATCTTGGCGTGTCAGTGATGATGCATGCTGTGGTGTTTTGCACCATTTGGAGTGGTTGTAGGGTTTGCTGGGGGAGGCCTTGATATAAAGAATTCCCGTAATCAAGCAGAGGTGTAATGAGTGCTTGGCACACTGTGCGGAAGTGGTCCTGGCTGAGTAGTGGCTTGATCTTGCGTATGGTTCTCAAACGTTGATAGGCCTTGTTTGCAGTTTTGGAGATATGAGATTTCAAGTTCAGAGCTCTGTCCAATGTGATGCCCAAGTACCTAACTTCATCTTTGACTATTATGAGTTTGTTTAGAATGCTGATATTCTGTGGCAGAATGAGGTAGGGTTCCTGGTGACGAACATTGCCTCAGTCTTATCATAGTTGACTGACAGGTTATTGTCTGTGAGCCAGACATTCATGTCCTCAAGGCATTTAGTTATTGTTGTGATGTCAAGTGCTAGTAGGTTGAGTGGAGCGTACACCATGATGTCGTCAGCATATATGTGATAGTGGAGTTTATATTATTTGATGATGTTACATATGGGTTGGATGTAAATCTTGAAGAGCATGGATGACAGGGCAGATCCCTTAGGTATTCCTTGTGTTGCGGGGAACTGCAATGAGTTATTTTGTGTGCATTTGACTTGCTGTGTTCGATCTTCGAGGTATGATGTGAACCATTTCCGAGTGTTCTTGGGCAATCCTATCTGTTGCAGGCGCTGTAGTAGTCTAGCGTGGGACACTGTGTCAAAGGATGCCAATATGTCTATGAATACCAGCAGGAATCCATTATTTATATTATCTATACCTCTTATGAGGTTGTCAAAGAGTGATGTGAGTAGCGTTTCTACACCATGCCGGGGTTTAAATCCAGGCTGATGAATGTTCAGTGGGGCATTAATGTCAATGTGGTCCTGCAGTTGTTTTTGCACTGTCTTTTCCACTATTTTTGCAAAGAACGGTAAACTGGAGAATGGACGGTATGATTTTGGTTCAGATTGGTTTAGGTTATTGCTTTTAAGTATTGGTCGTATCATGGCGTGCTTGAGGGACTGCGGCATGTAACCTTGTTGGAGTGAGTCTTTGACAATTTTATGAATATGTTGGGATAGCTGGCTTCTTGTGACTTTTATCGAAGCCACTGGGCAAGGGTCTGATGGTGAGGTTGTTGTGTTGATCCCGTGTATTATGTCCTCCACTTGATAATCTGTCGGTATGCTGAAATCCTCCCATGTATGCTGTTGCTCTTTCGTTTCATGGTCATCAATTTGTAGTGTGGTGGAGCATGTCTGGGTTAGATTTTTTGCTCTCATGTAGTCAACAAATTCCTGTGAGTTTAGATGATTAGTACAATGCTGCGAGGTATCCCTAGTGAGCTTTTGGACAATGCTGAAAAGCTCTCTCGGTTTGTTGACAGATTTCATGATTAGATTGGTGTGATGCTGTTGTTTGCGCTCATTTATCAGATTGTTATATTCCAGCAGCTTAGCTCTATATAGAGTCAAGGATTAGTGTGATTTGTTGCACCTCCATTTTCTCTCCAGTCTTCGTAGGGTGCGCTTTGAAACTCTTATATCATGTGAGTACCACGGGGTGTTGAGTCTCCTTCGTGCTTTTGGCTTTATGCTCGTAGGGCTGAAACTGCATTAGATATTACAGAGTTCCATTTCTCAATGCTTAGATCAAGGGTGTCGCATTCTTGCTGGAGTTGTGGGATGATTTCATCTATAAATGAGTCTTTATTGAAGGCTCTAGATCATTTGATAAAGTTCTCATCATCTGTGTGCTGGGTGGCTTTGTTAAGGACCAGGGTGAACTCTATCACGTGATGATCTGACCAAGGAACTGGTGTGATTGTTGGTGTTGTGATTGTGCCCTGTTCCACCATGTGCATTGGAATGAAGACCATGTCCCGTACTGTGCCATGCTGGTTTGTTGGGGCGTTGATTGTCTGTTTATATTCTAGTGACTCCATGGCTTTTAAGAATGTTGCAGCTTCCTTGGTGGGTGCAGAGGTCAGGTTGTAATTTATTTATTTATTTAATTTATTTAATAAATGTAATCTCCTAGTACAATGAGGGGTTTATGTTTTGTGTTATGTGCACATATTGCTTCTAGAACTGTGGAGAGATGTTCAGTTGTGGCTCCAGGAGGCCTGTAGGTGAGGGAGAAGCTTAGGTACTTATTAGCTATAATGATTATGTTGGATTCTCTTGTGTTAGTGCTAGAGATTGTCTTAAATCTGTATTCCTTTCTGGAACATGTTGCATTTCCCCACTGCCCCGTCCTCGGCTGGGTCTGCCATTGCCAGGATTGGGCTGTAGGGACTCATCTTCATCCATGCCATGGGTTGTGGGTGCTGCCAGGCCCAATCTCTGCCGCTTCTGAGGTGAAATAAGTCCCACGTCCATCCATCCCCCTGCGGACATACAGGGCTGTGACCTGAATAGGCCCTATACGTCTGGGTACTGTGGCCCGCCCCTGTTCCGTCCAATCTCCGGAGCTGAATTAAAACAGCATCTTGCATTTATATTGGAAAAATATGCATGAACTGTTTATGGGATCAAGGGTTCAAATTTTTGCAGATTTCTCTCATGCTACCCAGAGGAGGTGTTGGGATTTGTGGCTCTCAAGCCTAGGGTTCTTGCTTTGGGGTTACCTTTCCTTATAGGTATTTTGTTATTTATAAAGAGAAACATTTTCTATTCTTTAAATTCAAACAGCTATATTAATTTTTGTTAGCTAGAGAGGATGGAGGTAGTTCAATAATGAGCTGCGTACAGTTACATGCCATCAATGCTCGTTGAGTTGCCTCGTTTCAATGACTTACATGCATACTTTATTCTGTCAGGGCGATGGCATATAGTTTCAGAGTGAGCACACATGAGGCAGAGCTTGGGCAGAGGAGAGGCAGAGCACAAATTCACATGCATAAGTTACAGAGTACTATAACTTACACCCATTTTCTACAAATCTAGTCAAGTTTAGGATTGGTGTAAGTGGTCATGCTTAGATTGGGCACATGCATCAACGCTTATGGTCCATTCTGCAAAGTAATATATGTGGGTACTTTTCTTTATAAAATCGGTGTCAAATACGTACATGACAGCATGCATTGAACTAGGTGACCCTTATAGAATTACCATCCTCGGGTCCAAAGTTCAAGTGTAATTTTGTCCCTTAAGCCAGATGACATGTCTGTTTCATCACTGTACTCCTGAAGAAGGGCTTGTTCTCTTTTTTTCTCCTTTTTAATTTTCTAATCCCTCTCATGAGGACTAATTTAATATCATTTTGTAGTTGTTTATTTTAATGATTATATTTGCTCAATTTTCTGCATTGATTATTGAATGAATATATATTTTTTTGAAATGATAAATAACAAGTAAAATAAAAGAAGAAAAGCAAGATGTGTTAATAAAGCTGCGACCATGTTGTGTTCACCAGTTACATATGTTGCCATTTGTGGGTTAGGTACGATGGAGAAGTATACAAGTGAGTGGATGGCATGGGAAGGTGCAAGTGCTCAGAGAGGCCTGGTGTCCGGGCTACCCAGGTTACAAGGTCCTGCAGATCATTTTGAAAAATCTTATCAGGATCTGCAAGCTTAGATGGAGGTTTTTCGTCAGCATATTAAGGAGAGTAAGCTATGTGTGTTTCTGCAAAGTGAACAGGATTATTTGAAAGGCCAAGTGTTTACCTGGACAGGGAAATTCAAAGAAGAGAGGACATATTCTAAGAGAGTCACCTTTAACCATACCGTTTCGGAAGATTCGTCTAAAGATTGTTGGACTGAGAATTGGGGAACCTCTGAAGCAGACCAAGGTCATCTACATGGGAGCCACAGACTTGATAAAGAAGTATTTCCAAGCACATCTTGACAAACTCCCCAAACATGTTATATCTTACGAACCCCAGCAGGAGGCTCTCTTTGGCATGATGCAAATATTACGCAGAGCATTAGCAGTAAATTTGAGAGATTAAGATCATAGTCCACATACTTTGGCTTAGAAGTGAGGTTCACGACTGCCATGGTATGCACAAAACTAACCAATTTGGAGAAACAACCCCAAATCTACATAAGCATGAACCATTTTTTAAACACAGAGGACTGTCACCCAGTGACAAGGTCTCAGAAGTAGATGAGAATTTGGTTTTCAATCTATCAAACAGATCTCTATTACCATTGTAATTAAGCCTGTCAGATGTTCCAAAAACCTTTTGATCCATTCAAAGCTCAGGTACAACAATTTACATTTTTTTATAGATTTGAAGATAGCTTTATATTATTCCGATAAAGCATTGATTGGAGTACCACCTTTGAAGATGGCACGTCTCTCTAGGTGGGTGCCACCAGACTAGAGGATTCAAATTTGTTAGCATTTGAAAAACTGGTCCAAATAGAGGTGCCTCAGTTATCAATGATTACACTGGTCAACAAATATTTACAAAAGTCATGTTACTGAAATAAAAATAGTCATTTTTTATCAATTTTTATATGCTGAACACAAATATGACAGTGAAATTGCAAAGTTGGCTCTAGTTTTTTGTAATCTACAAGAATTAATGTTTACATCACGAAATGCATGTCAATAGTAAATATAATAGGCCTTCGGTTAATACCTGTAAAAAAACCAAGTCAATAGACTACTTCTTAGATTTTTTTTGCCTGTCTCTTGTACAGCTGTTCGGGAGCTTCTCTGGGGCGTGTCCAGCAGTAGTCAGCTAGCATTGTAGTGGACCATTTTCTCTGGTATCTTTGATCCATCATTGCGATATCCTGGTGAAAACATTTGCCCTGTTCATCACTAACCATACCACAGTTGTCAGGAAAGAAATTGAGATGGGAATCAAGGAAATGGATCTTTAGAGACATATTGCAGCCAAGTTTCTGATACTGCATCAGCATGTCTTCTACTAGTTCCTTGTAGTTTTCTGCCCTAACATTCCCAAGAAAGTTTGTTGACACTAGGCGAAAAGCATTCCATGCTTGTTTCGCATCATCCTGCAGCAAGTTGTTGAACCGGCCATCTTTGAAGAGCTCTCGAATCTGAGGACCCACAAAAACTCCCTCTTTAATCTTTGCTTTGCTGAGTTGAGGGAATTTTTCATGCAGGTATCGGAAAGCTGGCGAAGTGCGGTCCATGGCTTTCACAAAGTTTTTATCAAACCTAGTTTGATGTGAAGGGTTGGAAGCAGGATTTTTTGAGCCTCAACCAGAGCTGGGTGCTGGATATTCTTCTCTCCAACTGTTACATTTTGCCTACGAATCCATTCCTTCCGCAAGTAGTGCCAATCCCTTGCTCGGCTATCCCACTCACATAAGAAACACATGTTTTTTATATATCCCTGGTGCAGTCCCATTAAAAGGGCAACTACCTTCAAGTCACCACAGAGGTGCCAGCTGTACTTGTTATAGTTAATTTATTTATTTTATTTATTTATTTACATTCTCTTATATACCGCACTATTCGGCATCAGCGCGGTTCACATAGAACAAAAAGTCTCAGTACAATAACATGCATGAGTTTACAGATAACAAGGGAAGGAACTTGGATAACAGGGGAAACTATTTACAGTCAATTTACAGATATAATACTACAGCATGGCTACAAGTTATTAGGAACAGGTGCTAATAATATGTTCAATAAACAAAGCGATTCGTCCTATTTCTGTTATTGAGATACCATGGAACTGAATAGCTGGGAGGAATCACTGAAGTCGATGGGTGTAAATGGCTCAATAAGATGTTTGTTAAAGAGGTGGAATTTGAGGGCTTTCCTGAATTGTGTTAAGCTGTCAATGGCCCGTATGCCAGGAGGTAGTGTATTCCAGCACCTAGGGGCACAGAGGGTAAAGGCTCTATTGGCTGTGGAAGAAGAGCAGCTTGTAAGGGCCTTTGGGAGTTTTAAGGAGTTGATGGCTGATGATCTTCTTGCTCTGTTTGGTGAAGTGGTATGGATAAGGTCAGATAAGGAAGGAGCAGAGAGCTTATTGAGGGCTTTGAACGTGAGAAGTAGAGTTTTGAAGATAATTCTGGCCTGAACGGGTAGCCAATGTAATTGAATCAGCAAAGGAGTAACATGGTCAGTCCTGGCAGCCCCCTGGAGTATCCTTGCTGCAGCATTCATAGCCAGCTGTAATGGGTTTAAAGTGGATTGAGGAAGACCTTGGAGAATGACATTGGCGTAATCGAAGTGTGGTATTATCAGTGCCTGGTAGATAGTCCTGAAATCTTTTGGTTCTAGCATGGAGCGTAGGTGTCTCAGGGAACGGATCTTGTAATATATTGTTCTGACTGTGTTTCCTATGTGGGACTTCATATCCAGGCGTTGATCCAGAGTGACACCTAGGTAGCGTATTGAGGGTTTGGATTGCAGTTCCGCTTCCTTAGTTCTGATAGATTGTGGTGGGGTGAAGTTGGGGTTCCTTGTGATAAAGAGAACTTCAGTTTTCTTATGTTGAATACGAAGGTTTTGAGAGAGCAACCACTCAGAAACTGCGTTGAAGCAGTTTATTAGGGGGGAGAGATCCAAGCGATCAGTGGAGATGGGAGTGTAAAGTAGAACATCATCGGCATAGAGCATACAGTCGACATTAAATGACCGTATGATCTTACAGATTGGTTGCATGTAGACGTTAAATAGAAGGGCAGAGAGTGAAGAACCTTGAGGGACTCCCTGATCTAGGCGGAAGGGTTCTGAGGTTCTGCCTCCTGAGCGGACATGCTGCCATCTTCCGGATAAGTAGGACCTGCACCATTCAAGCGCTGTTCCAGTGATGCCCTTCTCAGTTAGCCTCATTAAGAGGAGATCATGATTCACTGAATCAAACGCTGCTGCGATGTCCAGAAAGATGAGGGCAAATCCTTGGCGGATGTTGTCTATGCCAGTGATTATCTTGCTGAGGAGTATGGTGAGGAGAGTTTCGAATCCGTGATATTCCCTGAAGCCATGTTGGCAGGGGTCAAGCGGAGCAGTGGTGTCAATATGATCCTGTAACTGTCGTTGGACCTCCTTTTCGATGATCTTAGCAAGTAGAGGTATGCTAGAGATAGGCCTATAGGACTCAACCTTTAGGGGGTCGAGTTTGCAGTTTTTCAACAGGGGTCTAATTGAAGTGTGTTTAAGGGCTGAAGGGAAAGATCCTGTTGAAAAGGAGAGGTTCATTATGGAGGCAATAACTGGGCTGAAGTGGCTGCGCAGCTCCTTGATCCAGAAGGCAGGGCATGGATCAGACTGAGATGTAGTGATGTTGAGTGCAGTAATAGTGTCTTCGATTCCTTTCTTAGAAGGAATAGAGAATGTAGAAAGAGCTCCAGGGGTGACCAGCCCAAGGGTGGTAGTTGTTGTAGTAGTTCTGTTAATAAGGCACATCTTAGATTGTAAGTGTGCTGCAAAATCTTGAGGGTGTATTTCAACTTGCGGCCCGGAGGATGGTTCCTTAGATAGGGACTTAACTAGGTCAAAAAGGTCGTGTGGCTTATTGAGTGATCTCATCAAGGAGTCCGAGTGGTGCCGTTTCATTGCCTCAGAAATTGCCTTACGGTGAGCAGCTAGGTGGTTATTGAATGCTGTCAGGTCCACCATAGCATGGGAGCGGCGCCAGCATTTTTCAAGTTTACGTAATAGGATGAGGGAATCTCTAAGGTCCGCAATGTACCAGGGGGCATTCACTCTTTTCCTTGAATACTTTTTTGCTGGGGGACCCACGGCAATAGCACTGAGACTATTGTTCCAGAGAGAGATTAGGTCCTCAAGATCTGTAATAGTGGTATTTTTGAGTTGCTGAGTTTCCTCGATGATGAGCTCTTTGTTAAATGGCTTAAAAGATCTAGTGGTTGGTCTTGCTGCGTTAGCTGGCGTCTTGAAGATTTTGGAGAAGGTTTTGCTAGAAGGAATCTGAAGGATGATCAATTTGTGATCGGACCAGGGAACAGGGGTAATGGATGTAATAGGATCAAGAGATGTATTAAGGGATGACTGTGGGGCGAATATCAGATCTAGGGTGTTGCCTTTAGTGTGCGTGGGGGCTTTCACTAGTTGCGTGAAGCCGAGGTTTTCAAGGGCTTCTAGGAATGGGACCACTTGATTATCTTGTAAAGTTGCTAGGTTGAAGTCACCTAGGATCCACATTGGGGAATGTGGGCTATGGGAGTTAGAGGCGAGCTCGATGATAGAGGCGAGCTCATCCGGTGACGTGGAGGGAGCTCTGTAGAGCAAGCTCATGGAGCAGCGTCTATTGGAGATGGTAATGGTTTCCATGTGACTTGTGCTGGTGGAGTGCTTCGTCTGGAACTGGAGGTCTGATCTAGAGAGGATGAGGACACCACCACCTCTTTTATCTTGCCTGTGACTGGTATGTACTGTAAATCTTGGTGGGAGGAGCTGGTTGATTATGACGTTGTCTTCCTCGGATAACCAAGTCTCTGTGACCAAGAGTAGGTCAAGGTCATGAGTGGAAATTAAGTCAGTGACAGCTGGCCATTTCTTCCGGATGGAGCGTGCATTGATGAGAGCACATTTGAGGCTGTCAGGGTAAGTTTTGTCAGATTGTTTGCTTCTGTTGGGATGTTGAGGGGTAATATGGAGGAGATGAGGGTGGCGAGGGCGTGTATCCCAGTGTAGGCTGCTGTGGGATGTACCAGACCATCTCCTTCCGTGGCTCTGCAGTATTGGGATTTGTTTGATGGATGAGGTTAAGGCTAGAGAGCAGGAGAACCAGTTAGTAAGGATGATGTAGCATCCAAGGATGGTGGTAATGAGGGGACCCATCTTTGTAAGAATGGGATAAATGTGTTAGGGAAATAAGGGTGGACAGCAGGTGAGTATTGTCAATTGGTGCACAAGAAGACTACCTAGAGCAGCTATTGGGTAGTACTATGAGGGAGGTTGCTATTTTCTACAGCCCAGACCAGGCTCTAACTTGGTAGGGAGAAATGCTGGATATAATAAGGGCCTATAAACTGGCTGATCAAGTAATTTCAATGTATTGTTGGCTCAGCAGTATTCAGGTTAATCCACACTAAGTGATACACTGGATTCTCATATGCAGGTTACAGTAGGTCGCAGTACCAATGTGGTTCACAGTGTGATATAGTGGTTCACAGTATACATTAGGTCAATTAGAGCATAATGGAGTTTGGTTGGTTATTTTCAACACAAGTTTACAACAGATTTTGCAACATTTTGATGTTCAATGCATTAGTGTAATTTACAGTATAATAAGACAGTTACAGTGCGTTTCAGGTCAAAGTAGAAAGCAAAGAATCTTAGAGTAGCTGTTTGTAACAATGTATATATTTGTTGCAAAGACTTGGTTAAATTGTAACAGAAGAGCAATTAATTGTGAGTGTAGCTATGTAAGGACTATCTTGCAACATTTAACACTGAGGGACTATCCTTAGTGTTCAGATCACTTACAGTCTTTGCGGGGTTTGCTGTGTTCTTGCATTAGTTTTGTTTAGGGCAGCTCGTGCCTTCTGTTGGTCTCTGCTATTACGTTGTCAGATTTCTGCTGGGTAGAAGGGGTTCTCAGAGTAGATTTATTGCAGGTTATTCGAGGAGTCGCGTATGTTCAGAGCTTTAGTTGAGTTAGGACAGCTTGTTGATAGTGGGGTAATGTAACAGTGCCCCGCCTAAGGGCCACGCCAAAGGGCCCTCTGGCGAGGCCCTTAGGCGCGGGCCCGACCAGGCGCGGGCCCGCCTGGTGGCGGCTTCTCTTTATGCCGGGAAACTACAGACCGGTGAGCCTGACATCAGTACCGGGAAAAATGGTAGAAACCATCATAAAGAATAAAATTACTCAGCATATAGATAGTCATGACCTAATGGGAGACAGCCAACATGGCTTTAGACAAGGAAGAACTTGTCTTACTAATCTGTTATGTTTTTTTGAAGGAGTGAATAAACAGGTGGACAAAGGTGAGTCGGTTGATATTGTGTATCTGGACTTTCAGAAAGCCTTTGACAAGGTCCCTCATGAGAGACTTTTGGCAAAACTAGAGAGTCATGGGATAGGAGGCAGTGTACTACTGTGGATCAGGAACTGGTTAAAAGATAGAAAGCAGAGGGTAGGGCTAAATGGCCAATTTTCCCAATGGAGAAAGGTGAATAGTGGTGTACCCCAGGGATCTGTGCTGGGTCCGCTGCTTTTTGACATATTCATAAATGACCTGGAAAGTGGAATAACGAGTGAGGTTATCAAATTTGCTGATGACACAAAACTATTTAAAGTTGTTAAAACCAGGAGGATTGTGGAAAATTGCAAGAGGATCTTGATAAATTGGAAGACTGGGCATCAAAATGGCAGATGAAATTTAATGTGGAGAAGTGCAAGGTTATGCACCTAGGGAAGAACAACCCAAACTATGGTTACACGATGCAAGGTTCCACATTAGGAACCACCACCCAAGAAAAAGATTTAGGCGTCCTTGTGGATACCATGTTAAAACCCTCGGCCCAGTGTGCAGCGGCGGCCAAGAGAGCAAATAGAATGCTAGGTATGATAAGGAAAGGAATGGAAAATAAAACAAAAGATATTATAATGCCTCTATATCGTTCCATGGTGAGACCGCACCTTGAATATTGTGTGCAATTCTGGTCGCCGTATCTTAAAAAGGATATAGCAATTTTAGAAAAGGTTCAGAGAAGAGCCACCAAAATGGTAAAGGGGATGGAAGGCTACTCCTATGAAGAAAGGCTAAAAAGGTTGGGGCTCTTTAACCTGGAAAAGAGACGGCTGAGGGGAGATATGATAGAAGTCTATAAATTAATGAACGGAGTGGAACGGGTAAACGTAGATCGATTGTTTACCTTATCAGAATATAGAAAGACTAGGGGACATGCAATGAAGCTACAGGGTAAACTATTTAAGACTAATAAAAGAAAATATTTTTTCACTCAACGTGTAATCAAACTCTGGAATTTGTTACCGGAGGATGTAGTAAAGGCTGTTAGTGTAGCTGGGTTTAAAAAAGGTTTGGACAAGTTCCTGGAGGAAAGGTCCATAAACCATTATTAAGAAGGGACCCAGGATATCAATGCTTGAACCAATACAAGCATTGTGGAACCTGTGTCCCTTGGGGAAACTGCTAGGTACGTATGACCTAGATTGGCCACTGTTGGAAACAGAATACTGGGCTTGATGGACCTTGGTCTGACCCAGTATGGCATATCTTATGTTCTTATGTTCTTATGCTGCTCCTCCCCCTCCCACAGCCCCGACTGAGCTGGAGGGGCTTCCCAGGAGGGCCGGACGGCCTGGCAGCGTTGTTCTCCCCGATCAGGGGAGGAAGATGGTAAACGGGAGTTTTCCCGCCGGCGGCGGCTTCTCTTTATGCCGGCCTGCTGCTCCTCCCCCTCCCACAGCCCCGACTGAGCTGGAGGGGCTTCCCAGGAGGGCCGGATGGCCTGGCAGCGTTGTTCTCCCCGATCAGGGGAGGAAGATGGTAAACGGGAGTTTTCCCGCCGGCGGCGGCTTCTCTTTATGCCGGCCTGCTGCTCCTCCCCCTCCCACAGCCCCGACTGAGCTGGAGGGGCTTCCCAGGAGGGCCGGATGGCCTGGCAGCGTTGTTCTCCCCGATCAGGGGAGGAAGATGGTAAACGGGAGTTTTCCCGCCGGCGGCGGCTTCTCTTTATGCCGGCCTGCTGCTCCTCCCCCTCCCACAGCCCCGACTGAGCTGGAAGTCAGTAGATGCTTTAAGTTATCAAATGTCTCTTTCATGTGCACGGCATGCGCTATTGGAATAGATGGAAGACCGTTGCCATTGTTCAAAAGCACAGCCTTCAGACTCAGTTTCGAAGAGTCTATAAATAGTCTCCAGTCTTGTGGGTCATGAGTGATTTTTAAGGCATTCATGAGGCTTTCAAGATCGGAACAGAATACCAGGTTACTTTCCTTTCCGACTGCGTATAGTACACTGCTGACGTCAGAAGGCTTCAGCAGCCATCTGGCAGTAGTATTGCATTGCATCAGAAAATGATGCAATCAACTCTGGATGATGTGTGCATGCTGGTATTATGCAATGTGATGCAATATTACATCATTCAAGGCTTATTTGGGATGTTGTTGATGTCCTACTGGATACATTTACATGGTGAAACGTCAAAAATGAACTACATGCAATATCTTCAAAACGAGAGCAAATTAAATTTTTTTTAATGTTATATTTGTGTTCAGCTCACCAAGATACTACAGATTAGGGCCTTTTAGAGTCAGTAACGATTTCAATGTTGACCAGTGTTATCCTTAGAACATCTAATTTATCATGTTAAGAGTATCAAGCTTTAAAATCTTTATTTGGAGATTCTAACATAATTATTAAGCCCGCTGATAAATGAGGGGCTAGTGAAGTAATGAATCATAGTAGCATAGTAACGTAGTAAATGAGGGCAGATAAAGATCAACATGGTCCATCTAGTCCACCCAGTAATGTGGCTAGAGTTGCACCTGCCATGCAGGTTACCCCCCTTAATGCCTTTGTTTAAGGTTGTGCCTGCCTCTCCGTGCAGGTTACCCCTTTCTATTTCTGAAGTTATTTAAATGTGCTTTGGTAACATCCTCTTGCCATATAATGATCTCCATTGTTTGTCCCATGCAGGGCTCATGAGGAGACAGTTCTCTAGTACTTAAAGAGGGGGAGTAGAAGTTAGAGCAGTGGGCTAAGAACCAGAGAAGCTTGGTTTGAATCCCACTGCTTGTGATCTTGGGCAAGTTGATTAACCCTCCATGATCACAGATGCAAACTGAGGGATATGTTTACTAAACAGTGGTAGCGGCTTCTATGCAATTCAATGGGGACCATGGCTCCGATATCGCATGAAAGCCACTAGCACTGTTTAGTAAACACACCCCTTAGTGGCCCTTTTACTGAAGTGTGGTATTTTTTGCTCCAACGCATGTTTTGGATCAAAATTAGCATACATTACATGCCACTGCACCATGCTAATTGTTGGGGGCATGGCCAGTATGGGCCCGATTCCAATCCGGACATACAGGCCCTTTGTGTGCCTGGCCAGATCCAGATGCACAGATGGAGTCACGATTCTGATCCTGCAGGGCACATCTAACTCAGTCTGGGCTTTACAATGGAGCTGCGGTGCCATGGCGTCCAGTTGCCATGGCACCATGGCTCCATTGTAAAGCTGTGATCCCCGGCCGCCAGCTCCTACAATGCTTTCCCCACAGCCCGATCCCAGATCCATCCTCCCAAGGCCAGGGACGGGTTGTGGGGAATGCTCTCCATCCCATCCCGCCACTTGCATACCCCGGGCCGCCATCCTCTGCCTTATTGGGGAACTTATTCCACCTCAGAAGTAGAATATGTTCACCATCTAAGCCGTCAGCCCCGGATGTACAGGGCCAACATTGGAATTGGCCCTGTACGTCCAGGGCCAACAACTGCCCACAGTCTGCCCTAATGCCACCCCTGATCTGCCCCTTCCCTGCCCCCATCTAAATTCCCCATACAATGAGAGGGGAAGGAGGACAGGGTGGGAAAGGGCTCGAATAGCAGGGACGTCCATTTGTGAAATGGCTACAGAGATCTGTCCATCATTTCAACGTCCACTTGCATGTCTTCAGATATCCAAATCACAATTAAACTTTTCAAAATGACCGTCTTAGAGAAGAACAACCTAAATTATGGTTACACAATGAAAGGTTCCATATTAGGAACCACCACTCAGAAAAAGGATCTAGGCGTCATCGTGGACAATACGTTGAAACCCTCTGCACAGTGTGCAGCACTGGCTCAGAAAGCAAATAGAATGCTAGGAATCATAAGGAAAGGAATGGAGAAAAATGCCAAAGATATCAAAATGTCTCTGCATCATTCCATGGTGAGACCGCACCTTGAATATTGTTTGCAAATCTGGTCGCCATATCTTAAAAAGGATATAACAGAATAAGAAAAGGTACAGAATACAGCAACCAAAATGGTAAAGGAGATGGAAAGATACACCTATGAGGAAAGGCTTAAAAGGTTAGGGTTCTTCAACTTAGAAAAACAATGGCAGAGGGGAGATATGATAGAGGTTTACAAATTAATGAATGGAGTGGAATGGCTAAACACAGATCGGTTGTTTACTCCATCAAAAAGTAGGAAGACTAGGGGACACGCAATGAAGCTACAATGTAACCCATTTAAAACTAATAAGAGAAAATATTTTTTCACTCAACGTGTAATCAAACTCTGGAATTTGTTACCAGAGGAAGTGATAACAACTGTTAGCTGGGTTTGAAAAAGGTTTGGACAAGTTCCTGGAAGAAAAGTCCATAAACAATTATTTAGGAGGACCAGGAAAATCCACTGTTTACCCCAGGATAAGCACTGTGGAACCTGTGTATCTTTTTGGGAACCTGCCAGGTACTTGTGACTTGGATTGGCCACTGTTGGAAACAGGATATTGACCCAGTATGGCATATATTATGGATACAGTCCCAACAAAATGTGAAGGCTCTTACATTTTGCGTATAACGGCAGTTCAAGTTTCTTAGAGGTGTAGTGTCTCTTCCAAGCATCTCTACCGATATGAGACATCTTTTATTTACTTGTGGCAAACAGTATCACCTCATGGTTGAAAGGCAGAGATCGAATGGCAGCATTTTTGGTAGAGGAAATACTTTTTCTGAAACTTTCTTGTCTTCCCCTATACTGAATTTAAGTCATAAAGAGGGTAATTCTCTGAGGGTCGCCTAGTTTAATGCGCATTGCCACTCGTATAGTTGACACCTATTCTATAAAGTGCTTTACTTTATCAAATAGGGGCGTAAAGACCTGCCTTATCCTAGTCGTGGCAGTTACACATGTGTAATTGCCTGTGCCTAGATTGTTCAGAAATGTGCATAAATTATAATATTTTATAACCTATGTGCATAAATGTAGCCTCTGCTTACACTTTGCCCATACTCCACCCGTGCATACCCAAACTGAAAGTATGCACGATAGGACTTACACATGCACTTACAGAATAGCAGCCACCTAAAGCATGTGTGCATAAGCGCCCATTCATGGGCACAATTTTCCACATGACCCTTATAGAATCAATGCTAAAGTGCCTCAGTTACACAATCAGATTGGGCACTTAAATCTCCTTAAGCACAGTGGATGCATCGGGAATTTTAACATTTCCACGGAAATGCTGAGCAGAGTGGCGAGTAATGTAGCAATGCGCTATGCACAATTCGTTTTCTAAACACAATCAACTGATAGTTTAATTCTTGTGTATTAAGTGCCTCCTTGAAGCAGCCTGGGGGCGAAACCATGGTTGGAGGTGGGAGATGAAAATGATTTGTAATATATAAAACAGTTCAGGAAACGGGCAGCACACTCAGTTCATCTAAGTGAGCATGGATAAGAGATAAAGAAGTTGCAGAATGATCTATTCAAAACACATAAGTTCTCATTGAGCTACTTACTATCTTTTTCAAGTATAGCCCTTTTGCAATTAATTACTGTTTTTAAATATCAGCAGTTTAAATGCAATCTGCTATGGAGGACTTCAGAGGAGTGGGTGCAGTGATTCCCGAGATACCCTGCTACTGTTCAATGAAATGCATTGCTCCTCTGTAGCAGGTGATTTTGTAGCACCCTTAAATTACTGAGGTGGAATGGTTACTAGATAATACCAGCATGAGGTGCATTGTAATGGTGAAGGATTAAAGCGCAGTTGTTATATCAGCATGTTATATAAAAATGTTGAATAAATATCAAAAAAATATCAAGAAAGATGTAGCTAAGTACAGACTTGTTTTTGTCTCATTCAATTCATACATTTTATTAAAGAGTGTTTTGTTAAAAATAATAAAAAGTAAAATAAGAAATTATGAATGATTGATATATTAAATATATAGTAAGGTTCCTATAGTATTTGTTTTTGTGTCTGTTTTGTGAATAACATAAGAACAATGAACCTTACTTCTATGTCAGGGTGTGTTGAATAGGATCGTAATCTCTCATATTTACTGCCAGTGTTCATCTTAGTACTTGCATTCTGCCAAAGGGAAGGTGGATGTATATTGTACCAGAAGAACTTTCCTTCCATCACCATGAAATATCCACAGTGTTCTGTTTTTCCATTCATCAGAGTGCAAGAGAAAAGCAATCGTAAGTGACAGATGTGCACATTTCTCCTGCCTCAAGGGACTGAGGGAGGAACAGGTTCTGTCAACATCTTATTGTCAGTCCATACACAATTAAGTCTTACACTGACACACATTGCCCTTCTCTTTATACAGCTCCTCCGGAGCTTCAGAGTACGACTGTAACTGTTTTCACAGGGGATAATCCTCCAAATCATAGGCACAATCTGCATATACATTCATGATGGGGATCAGAAGCGAAGAATGAGCAAGAACTTAAGCAACTAGTATCTCAGCTTATGGGGGAAGGAGGGTGCACCACTCTGTTCCTCAACATAAAATTAAGCCCTGCATTTGTCACTGGGCACTTCTGGTTCCCATGCCCAGAAGCGAATCGGGGATCTAATCTTTAACTCCCCCTTAAAGAAAGAATCTGCTGACTTGTTTCCTCTGTCTCTTGGGAGCACACAGCAGAACTTGACCCATGTGGCCGCCTCCCCTCCGTGCTCCTGCACATAACCTTCTTCAACATCCTTCGATCATCACTACTGAATCAATGATAAATTAAACAATCATGGTTACAATCTACAGTTCTATAACTTTTATAGAACACTATCAGCAGGAAAAATATAGGCACTGATATTCAGTGGTGCTGGTTCAGCACTTTTAAAGCATGTAGCCGCTGCCGCTTTAATTAAACCAGATATTCAGCATTGGAACTTATCTGGCATCTGGTGCTGAACATCCAGTTTCACTATCCAATCAGAGGAGATATTCAGCCGCTAACCAAATAGCAGCAACTGGCTAAAGTTAGGGCTGCTACTGACCTGTCCTAACTTTAACTGGTTTAACTATACGATTAGTGGCTGAATATAGCCACTGACCAGATAGTGACGGGCAGCACCGCCCCAACCACCCACAGACCTCCCCACTCCTGTTTTGGAAAGACAACTTTAGGACATTTTGAAGACTACTTTATGGCCAACTGACTGGAAAAGATCTGTGTTCATATCAATACTGAAGAAAGGTGAACCGACTGATTGTGGAAATTATTGCACAAACGCTCTGATCCTACACACCAGCAAGATTCTATTTAAGATCATTCAGTGGAGACTACAACCCATACCTGGAATGAGAACTGCCTGAAGTGCAAGCAGGGTTCAGGAAATTGCGAGGAACGAGAGACATCTTCATGGATGTGAGATGGATCCTTTTAAAGACATAATAATATCAAAAGTAGATGCAGCAGTATAAAAGCTTTGTTAAATAAATAAATAAAATAAAAGGATATCTATATGTGTTTTATTGACAACAGCAAAGCCTTTGATTTTGTAAATTATGAAAAACTCTGGGTCACATAAAGAAGCATTAGCATAGCAGAACACCTGATAGTTCTCATGCACAACCTTTACATTGATCAAGAAGCAACAGTTTGAACAGAACATGGAGAAACAGAATGGTTTAAAATCAGCAATGGTGTATGACAAGGTTGCATACCTTCCTCATACCTGTTTAATTTAATATGCAGAACAAATCAGAGAAGCAGGACTGTAGGAAGAGAGCTGAGATGTGAAGATCCGTGGAAGACTCATTAACAACCTTCGCCATGCTGATGATACTGTATTAGTGGCTGGAAGTGAAGACGATGTAAAACATTTGCTTATCAAGATCAAGGAACACAGTGCCCAATTTTCAACAAGGCGCCGAGGCATTCCATACCCGCAGAAAGATACTCGCTCAGGAAAAGTGCTTGAATTGTGAGTCATGCGCCTTGTGACGCAGTAGCGGGGCTGGAAGCCATGGAAACTGATACTGACCCGCTGGAAGGTTCAGGTACTGCAGGTAAATGCAAGGTTTTCCCTTCTCAGCACAAGATGCACAGAGCTAATCAGCTAACACAGCTCACCTCAGGGGAGGAGAGAAGCAGAGTTGCTGATTGGGCACGCCCTAGCTGGAGGCGGGCTCCCCAGAGCAGGGGCACCTTGTTAAACAGAGAGAAGGAAGACAGTAGGAGAATGAGTGGAATTGGAATGAACATCAGAAGGGGAAAACGAATGAGAAGGCAAAGGACGTTGGAAAAGCAACAAGGAAAGGAGAGTGAAGATGGAATAAGGCAAGAAGCTCTCTTTGATACAGAAACCTTTGACCTAGCAAGAGAAACACTGCCCAGCTGTGATACAAGGAAAAGGGATTCAGAACCAGGAAGTAGGTACCGGGGATACTCAGTGCCTGAAAGAACCTTCTGGGAGCAACAGAGGTTAGAAGCACTGAGAGACCCAGGGTTAAAGCCTAGGTTTCTGGAAGAGACAGCTGACCCTTGGAGAGGAAGGCAGCGTGGCAAGGCATTCTCAGACAAGCCTCATTATAAGGTACCTGGTGTATTTAATTCATATGACAAGTTTTATGAGAACCCAGAAAGAGTGAATGCTGACTTTAAAACTCAGGACAGCCTCAGGCCTTGTGGAAGCAGTTGGCTGCAGCCTGAAGTTCGTTTAAACAAACCCAGCTTTTCTCACCAGACAGCTGAAGCTTTTAGCAAGCAGGATAATATAAAGAATACAGCTGAATTGTTCAGGGGAGAATTAAGCCAGGATGTTTTAGGAGGTCCTGGGGTTTCTTCAAAGGCTGGGTCTGGTTTTTCTTTAAGGCCCTTCTCCATTTCCCTAACAAATGGAGGCCAGTCACGCCCTAGAACTATATCATAAGGGAGTTTTGATACTACTGCAACCTGCATATCCTCATTAGAGCCTAGCCCCTGTATGGACACTTCATACAGAGGGTAATATGAAGCTGCGCCGTGTACGCACCTTACTTTTACTCTGCCATCTGCTTGGCTCCGGGCGGATTGGTCACGGTCAGAGATGGTCTTCCATAACTTTTGGGAGACCATACTCTGGTCTGCGCCGGAGTCCAGCAGGGCCAGAGCTTCCACCCCTTCTATACAGACCTTCAGTAGAAATCCCTCCTCTAGGGGTGTCTCCTTCCCTGACATCAAGGCAGTGTGTATGGTGCAATCCTTAGGTATGTGTCCTAGCTGACCACAATTATAACATTTTCTCCTAAGAAATTTGTTTACATTTTGGTCACACATTTCTCTCCTAGAGGTTTTTTCTAAGCCCCATAGCTTACCAATGCCAGCTGCTTTTAATACCTTTTCCTTAGAGGTTCCGGCTAACTCTGCCTCAAAGTATCTTTCTGAGAGTTCAGCCGCTTCCTCAGTGGAACTGCAATTTTGGAGCACTATAAATGCTTTTACCTCAGGCGGTACAGCCTCAAGGAATTGCTCCATAATTATAGTATCTATCACCGACTCTATTGTTCTCCTCTCAGCAGTGAGCCATTTCAGCGCTAGACCTTTTAGACGCTGAAACAGTGCCTTCAGTGTTTCCATAGGCCTAAGCCTAGCCTCCCTGAATAAATGCTTGTTGTACCTGGGCGTTAAACCTAGCCTGTCTCTTACGGCATTTCTTACATTCAGGTAATTGGACGGCTGATCAGCGGGCAATGCTTTGTACGCTGCTAATGCCTCCCCTGATAGAGTCATAGCAAAGCGGACAGCCCACTGGTCAGCTGGCCATTTAGCTGATTCTGCTATTTTCTCAAACGCATCAGCAAAATCATCAAAATTCTCATTATCTTTAAACTGTCCCAGTGCTAAGGCACCACAATTATTGAGTCCTACCCCCACTTGTACTGAGGGACTAGTCTCTTCTTTGGCCACATTTTGCTTCAGCAGGGCTCCCAGTAGTTCCAACAATGGCTGCTGCTGAGCATTCATGGCTGCTACAGTTCTCTCCTGGATCCCTTGGGCCAGCTCACTCTGGGTCCTCCACTGGGCCTCCATCCAGCTTTTTACATCCTGGGGATCCATCAGGTTGGCTGTATCTGCAAAGACAAAAACAACAAAAGCCCACCAAGTGCGGTACTAACAGAAATTCTATGCCTCCCACTATTAGCACAGAAATGGATACTTCCTCACAGATCCTTTTACACCCGTGCCCCCTCACTTATACCTGAGCACAGAGCAGGATCTCGCCTTGAGAAAGATCTCCTGGGTGGCTCCAAGTCAGGTCTGGATCTGTAGTCCGGTTCGGTTTCTCTCCTTTCCACAGGATAGCCGAACTTCTCCTGATTTTCAGGTAATCCTTATCCTTGGTACTGTCCTTTTTACTGTGGTTTTTTTTTAAAAAAAAAAAATCCGAAATACTACGCCATCTTCCTGTCACACCCTGGGCCGCCTGTAGCGTTAGCGTACTGGTTGGGCTGCAGGGGGACCTTTTATTGAAAGGTTGTAGTTGGGCTCCTTTTCAATAAGGTAGTTGAGGCACGAATGGTTAAGGTCAAGACAGGGTTTTATTTCCCCTCCCGGGGACGGATTCCAAACACAGGTAATAAAGAAACATAAGCCATACACTCTGGCAAAAAGGATAGGATAAAGTAAAGTCTTGTACTTTTAAACAGGCAGTTAAATTATTTCCACAACTGTATCTCTTCAGCACAGTGAAACCACATCACTTAATACAGCCAATGAACAGTCCATCTGATTGTCAGATAATTCAGTTTCTGGTGGATCAATTATCATTGATTCAATCTGACTATCATCTGTACCACTCTGCTGCTGCCTATAGAGTGTTGGCAGATTATTCTCCTCTGCCAGCTCCCGTGACCTCCCTACTATCTCCTCTAGCAGGTAAGGATCTGTATCACCATATCTTGGCATATAATTGTAATGAGAGTTATGTCCCTTATAACTCCTACGTGAGAAAGTCTTGTATCCAGCTTTACATTGGCTAATTGGCCTACCTTCAGGGTTTGAGGCAAGAGAAAGTCTGTGCACTGCTCCTTTTAGAAGGGGTTTAAACCTTAGAGGCTTTTCTCTACGTTCAGGTTGCTCAGCACCCTCTTCCAACATACAAATGTCTGGCACCGTATATTCTCCCTTTCTTGAAGCTTGCAAATACTTTCCAGTTATCCTGACTGGTACTTTCTCCTTGTGAATGTCTTCACCATAAGGAATAGGTTTTGAGGTTTGGTTAAAAGGTTTCTGTGCCTTTCTCCTCCAATTAACTCTATTAGCTGTTAGCTGCCTTTCTCTTTCCCATTCAGAATCAGAGTCACACACGTAAGTTTTCCTACCAGCCCAGGGCAGATGTTGCTTTCCAGATTCAGACCTCAGCTTGCACACAGACTCCAGCTGGTTCTGATTCACCACATCTTTCCTGCTTCCTGTTGCTGGCTTCTCTGAATTCTCTGAGCTGCTTTCTCTGGAGCTACCAAAGCCAAAGCTCCTGCTCCTCCTACTGCCACTGCTGCTCACTAACTCTAGTGAACGTCCCTTATACGTTTGCTGAGGTTCTAATCCAGCCCTTCCCCCTCCCAGGTGAAAGCTATTAGAGCTATGAGCTGGGAATTGCTTATCAGCTGTGCGGGGTTCTTTCCCGCGTGGCTGAGAATGTTTGTGTTGCTCTTGGCAAATGGGTGTCCTGATATCTTCCTTCCTGCTAGAAACAGCCCTATTGCTCATAGGTTCCTCTGTTTTTCTATCATAGGATATCTTTTCCCCATTACATACTCCAGGCCCCTCTGTACCACAACCCACTTGTCCATCATGTGACTGGGACCTGCTGCCCTGGAGGCAGAGGTGTGGCTCCTCAGGGAGGACGTGTGGACTGCAGCATAGACTATCAGCATGCACCTGGATGCCCTCGCTGATACAGTGATAGAGCACAAGCAGGGCCCCCTGCACCATAGGCCATCCCATGCCAGGGATTGCCCTGCATTGGGCTGTACTTGGGAGGACTATGTGGCCACAGACATGGGTACGTAATGTCTCCATTGCTGTATGCCCCTCTGTTGTTTTATACTTCTATTGATATTATAGTGCTGTTGCTGCCATTGTTATACGTGTGACAGGTTGTCAAATAAACTGTTTTCTGCTCCAGTTAGAGAAGAAGAGCATCTGAGCCCTTGCAAAAGGGAGGAAGTCCATTTCATTGCTTAGCTCCTGAAACAGCCCAGCTCCTGCTAAACTCTGATTTTGTGTTAAAGCACAATGTTTCATTGTCTAATATGAACAGAGACACAGAGCCATTGTTCTCTGTGCATCAGGAAAATCTAGAATGTGTACCACAATCTATTCCTGACTGCAGTCAAAAGCCAAAATTTAAAACTTGGTCCAATGCCAACAAAGCTATTTTTACATACCAAAAGGAATAATAAATTATCTGTCCATGCCCAAAAGTAATTAAAACATTCTTGCAAACAGCCTAGGAAAAGGTCTGTGCATGCAAGGTTTAAATTTTCTGCTGAAAAATCTAGCAGTCAAGAATACAACAGTTTGAATTTAATTTCAGTTCCTTTTCAGTGTCATGTTCCACCACTGCCAGTTATGAAAAATGTTCATGATTTAACTAATCATGTTTTTTTCTTCTTTGTTCATAGACTCCTGAGAATAATTTTATTAGTGTATTATCTTAATTGCTTTAGAGACATTCCCAAGGGAGTGCATACAGAAATAGAAACATAGAAACATAGAAATATGATGACAGAAAAAGACCACATGGCCTATCTAGTCTGTCCTTCCATATCAACAACTACAACAGTCCCCTTTTTTCCTTTAGAGATCCTCTGTGTTTGTCCCATGCTTTTTTGAATTTCAGTTACTGTCCTCATCTCCACCACCACCACTCGGATACTATTCCACAGATCCACCACTCTTTCCGTAAAGAAATATTTCCGCATATCACTACTGAATCTATCCCCCTTCACCCTCATCCCATGTCCCCTCGCAGCAGAACTTGCTTTCAATTGAAAGAGGCTCTCCCCCTGAACATTTATGCCACGGAGGTATTTAAACATCTCAATCATATCACCTCTATCCTGCCTTTCCTCTAAGATCCTTAAGTCTGTCCTCATATGCTTTATAATGAAGACCACTAACCATTTTAGTAGCCACCCTCTGCACCGACTCCATCCTGTTCACATCCTTTTGAAGGTGCGGTCTCCAGAATTGCACACTATACTCCAAATGAGGTTGCACCAAAGACTTATGCAGAGGTACTATCACCTCCTTTTTTCTACTAGCCATTCCTCTCCCTATGCACCCAAGCATCCTTCTAGATTTCACCATTACATTTTCTACCTGTTTAGCTACTTTAAGATCATCAGACTCAACCATGCCTAGTTCCCGCTGTTCTTTAATGGACAAAAATACTTCACCCCCTATACTATTATGCTCCCTTGGATTGCTGCATGACCTTACATTTTTTAACATTAAATCCCAGCTGCCAAATTCTAAACCATTCTTCAAGCTTAGCTAGATCCCTCCTCATGTTATCTACACATTCCTGGGTGTCTAATCTATTGCAGATTTTGGTATCATCCACAAAGAGGCAAATCGTACCCAACAGCCCTTCCGCTATATCACTAATAAAGATGTTAAAAAGAATCGGACCAAGGACAGATCCCTGGGGCACACCATTGGTAACATCCTTCTCCTCAGAGTGAGCTCCATTTACCTGTACTCTTTGTCGCCTCCCACCCAACCAATTTCTAACCCAATTAGTAACTTTAAGGTCCATCCGTAGGGTGCTCAGTTTGTTTATAAGTCGCCTGTGAGGAACGGTGTTAAAGGCTTTACTGAAATCTAAATGCACCACAACTAGGGCTCTCCCTCGGTCCAACTCCCTGGTCACCCAGTCAAAGAAATCAATCAGATTTGTCTGACAAGATCTGCCTCTGGTGAATCCATGCTGCCTCGGATCCTGTAATCTGCTGGACTCCAGAAACCTCACTATTTTCTCTTTCAGCAGCGTTTCCAATAATTTACTCACCACCGAATATGTAAGAATTCTACAGAGAGAATGTACATTTGAGGTTACTTGACAAAATAAAAATAAAAGGTTTTTTTAGTTCCTATAGGAAACTGACATTAAGGGTTCCATTCGTGGTTTGGACCAAAGTGAATTTGTAAGTACTCTTAAAATGGAGTGCAAATGTGATCCTCATTCCATGGACTGAGGAACTTTATCCTGCATGGAATGTCCATGTTTACTAGTTTTTCAGCCTCAGAGAAAGGCATTACAGAGGCGGGGTAGTTACCCTGACAAGGGTTTAGTCTAACTCATGTGCTGTTTGTGAATATTTTCTATATAGCTTTCTACCTTAAGGTGTAGAGTTCGGAGTCTGTAAGTACTCATTTAGATATTAATTCACTTGAATTTCCTAGAGCTGGCAAACCTCCAGAAGTTTGACTTCATTTTGTACCTAGTCTGAAGTGAGGTAAGAATGTTTAACTTCCATTTCTAATTGTTCTCTGTAAGAGATCTTAATTTAACACTTTATCCTTACTCAGTCTGTCTCATTAGACACTGAGCACATGTAAATTTAGTGAATTATGGAATTTTAGAGCCACACAGAGGACAGACTCAGCTCAAGTGATTTCTCAAAGGTCTCTTCTGTTAATCGTACTTTTGATGAGCCTATAAATAAAAGGTATAGGTATAGGTATATAAGTAAGAGGCCTTCTACCTAGGGGGCAAGAGACCTGTGAAACATTTTCAATAGGTGTTAACACTAGGTGGCAGGTCAAAAGGCCCATTTTGAAAGATTCCTTCTATCCAAGCAAGGACTGCTAATCACCCAGGAAGTTGGTCACAGCTTACCTCAGCAGCAGAGGACAGGGTACTGTGTAGCAGCCCTCTTTTAATAAGGGTTATTTACCTCCCTCCCTCCCCAACACCCACCCACCCCTGGGATAATGGTAGCTTTATAGGTACTTACACATCTTAAAGGAAAGGAGGTGCTCTCAGTTGAAGCTCGTTATCCAAATCAGTCATGCACTAAGGGCCTGAGATTAATTAAGCTTCAGGTGAACAAGATATATTAAATGTATTAGGTTCAATTTTATTAGTATACATATCCATAGCAACCCTTAGTAAGTAAAGAACTTAGATCTAAACACAAGCTTAAAACTAAGATGCAGACAGCAGTCCAGCAGCGAGATGGGGGCTTTCCAGTCTTTTGCATTGAGTGTCACATGTATGATTTTCTCCCAGTTGGTGAGAGGTCTTACGTGTGCACTAGGTGCAAGGAGCTCTTTGCTCTCAGGGAACGAGTCTGTTCTCTAGAGGCTAGAGTAGCAGACTTGGAAAACACAAGAAAGACAGATAGGTACATAGACGAGACCTACAGGGATATAGTCCTGAAGTCCCACTTCCAGTCTGGCAGCATCCCTGTTGCCATGGAGGAGAGAGGTTACGTGACAGGAGAGCATCACCCTGGTGTGGCAGGAAGTGATCCTATCCTCCAGGTGATGTAAAACCCTCTCGCATTGAGGACGTTTCTCAAGGGCTATGTGCCCATGAGGGAAGGTTTAGGACAGCCGTTATAGTTGGTGATTCGATCATTAGGCATGTAGATAGCTGGGTGGCTGGTGGACATGAGGATCACCTGGTAACATCCCTGCCTGGTGTGAAGGTAGCAGACCTCACGCGCCACCTAGATAAGATCTTAGATAGTGCTGGGGAGGAGTCTGATGTCTTGGTACATGTTGGTACCAATGACATAGGAAAATGAGGTAGGGAGGTTCTGGAGGCTAAATTTAGGTAGGAAGTTGAAATCCAGAACTTCCAGGGTAGTGTTCTCCGAAATGCTTCCCATTCCATGCGCAGGACCCAAAAGGCAGGCAGAGCTCCGGAGTCTCAATGCATGGATGAGACAATGGTGCAGAGATGAGGGTTTTGTATTTGTTAGGAACTGGGGAATATTCTGGGGAAAGGAGGGGCTCGTCTGAAGGGATGGGTTTCACCTTAACCGGGATTGAACCAGGCTACTGGCATTAACCTTTAAAAAGGAGATAGAGCAGCTTTTAAACTAGACAATAGGGGAAAGCCGACAGTCGCCTAAGAGCGCATGGTTCAGAAGAATGTATCCTTGAAGGATACTACCAAAAGCAGAGAGGTTCCAAATAAGAGTAAAGTAGCCCAAATGCCCTCGGGTATGGAGCAGACACAGCTTAAAGATCCCAAATTACCCATGTCTACGAATAGCCAGATTAATATGAATAAAATACAGTCTCTAAAATGCTTGTATGCAAATGCTAGAAGTCTAAAAAATAAGATGGGAGAGTTAGAATATATAGCACTAAATAAGAAGTTAGATATGATTGGAATATCAGAGACATGGTGGAAGGAGGACAACCAGTGGGACACTGTGATACCTGGGAACAAACTATATCGTAATGATAAAGCTGATCAAATTGGTGGAGGGGTTGCACTCTATGTTAGAGAGGGCATTGAGTCAGAAAGGATTAAAGTTTTGCAGGAAACAAAATTTGCTGTAGAATCTCTATGAATTGAAATTCCATGTGAAAAGGGGAAGGCGATGGCAGTGGGGGTGTACTATCGACCGCCTGGCCAGAATGAACAAATGGATGATGAAATGCTCAAAGAAATCAAGGAAGCTAACAAAAGTTACAGCACAGTAATAATAATGGGTGATTTCAATTACCCCGGTATCGACTGGGTCAGTGTCAAGGCAGGACATGCTAGGGAGATAAAGTTCCTAGATGAAGTAAATGACTGCTTCTTGGAGCAGCTGGTTCATGAACCGACCAGAGGGGAAGCCATATTAGACCTAGTCCTTAGTGGAACACCAGATCTTGTGCAAGAGATAAGGGTGTTGGGGCCACTTGGCAATAGTGATCATAGCATGATCGCGTTTGATTTAATTAGTGGAGGAGGGATAGTAAGGAAATCCACAGTACTACCTTTTAACTTTTGAAAGGGAGACTATGATAAAATGAGGAAAATAGTTAAGAAAAACTAAAAGGAGCAGTTGCAAAGGTTAAAGACTTACATCAAGCTTGGGTGTTGTTGAAAACTACTATCTTCGAAGCCCAGACCAGCTGTATTCCACGCTTTAAGAAAAGTGGAAGGAAGTCCAAAAAACTGCCAGCATGGTTTAAAGGTGAGGTCAGAGGGGCTATTGCCAAAAAAGCATCTTTCAGGAAATGGAAAAAAGAGCCAAACGACGAAACCTGGAAACAGCACAAGCACTGGCAAGTTAAATGCAAAGCATTGATAAGGCAGGCAAAGGGAGAATTTGAGAAAAAGCTTGCTGCGGAAGCAAAAACGTGAAATAAAGACTTTTTCAAGTACATTTGTAGCAAAAGACCTGTGAGAGAGTCAGTTGGTCCATTAGATGATAGAGGGGTTAAAGAGGCACTGAGAGGCGGCCAGGCAATAACGGAGAGACTGAATTAATTCTTTGCTTTGGTCTTTACTGAGGAAGATGTAGGGATGTTACCCATGACTGAAGTGGTATTTAAATGTGCAGAAGAATTGAAGGAAATATCAATACATCGGGAAGATGTATTACAACTATTAGATAAACTGAAGAGTAGCAAATCACATGGGCTGGATGGTATACATCCAAGGGTGTTGAAAGAACTGAAATATGAGATTGCAGACCTGCTATTAGTAATCTGTGAATTTTCATTAAAATCATCTGTAATACCTGAAGATTGGAGGATTGCCAATGTAACGCCAATTTTTAAAAAGGATTCCAGGGGTGATCCGGGAAACTACAGACTGGTGAGCCTGATGTCAGTACCTGGAAAAATGGTAGAAACCATCATAAAATTACCATCTATACGCTGATGATATTATGATCTACACTGCAGTTAACCAGAATACATTTGACACAGAAATAATTAATAACTTTTTGACTGATATGAACAATTGGCTCACAGCTAACAACTTTAAAATAAACCCAGATAAAACAGAAGCATGGTTCATTTTTAATAATCAGAACTTAATAACTCCTAAAGAAATCAATATACTAAACAAACCCATAAAGGTCAGCGAGGAAGTAAAATACCTTGGTATAATCATACATAAACATATTAACTTAAAATCCCATATAAATAAAACTACAGCTAGAGTATACCATCATTTAAAGATCATTAGGAACCTCAAGCCTGGCATTGCCTTTAACTTTTCCCGGCATTTGCGGCTTCATTGAAACAGCCGCCAGCGGGAAGGTAAAGGTTCTTCACGCTGGCGGGCTGTGCAGAGGGAGCCGGGGCCTCGCGCGGGCTTCCCCGGCTCCCTCTGCAGCCCCTTAGATGGCGCGGGGCTCTTCGGGGGGGGGGGGCGGCGAGGACTGGGGGGGCGTTTTTGGGGGGGGGGGGAAACGGACGGGAAATGGGCTATGATGGGGGGGAAAAGGACTGGAAATGGGCTGTGATGGGGGGGAGACCGAAAATGGGCTAGGATGGGGGAAACAGACTGGAAATGGGGTGTGATGGGGAGAAACAGACTGGAATTGGGCTGTGATGTGGTGGGGAGGGGGGAGAAACGGACTGGAAATGGGCTGTGATGGGGGGGAACGGACAAATTGGCTGGGATGGGGGGGAAACAGACTGGAAATGGGCTGTGGTGGGGGGGGAACGGACTACAATTGGGCTGTGATGGGGGAGGACTACAAATTGGCTGTGATGGTGGGGGGATAGGACTGCAAATGGGCTGTGATGGTGGGGGGAATGGACGAAATGGGCTGTGATGGGGGGAACTGGGACTGGAAATGGGCTGATGAAGAGCTGGATTAGGATTGAAAATGGGTCTGTGATGGTGGGGGGGGGATAGGACTGGAATTGGGCTGTGATGGGGGAGGACTGGAAATGGTTCTGTGATGGTGGGGGGGATAGGACTGGAAATGGGCTGTAATGGTGGGGACGGACGGACTGAAAATGGGCTGGGATGGGGGAAACAGACTGGAAATGGGCTGTGATGGGGGGGGGGGGGGAACAGACTGGACATGGGCTGTGTTGGGGGGACCGGACAAAGTGGGGTGGGTGGGGGGGAAACAGACTGGAAATGGGCTGTGGTGGGGGGGGAGAACAGACTGGAAATGGGCTGTGATGGGGGAACGGACTACAATTGGGCTGTGATGGGGGGAGGACTGCAAATGGGCTGTGATGGTGGGGGGATAGGACTGCAAATGGGCTGTGATGGTGGGGGAATGGACGAAATGGGCTGTGATGGGGGAGGAACTTGGACTGGAAATGGGCTGATGAAGAGCTGGATTAGGACTGGAAATGGGCTTATGGGGGCTGGAATAGGGCGAAGTGGGCTGACGAGGGGGCTAGGATTGGAAATTAGCTGATGGGGGAGCGTGGAGGAAATGGGCTGATGAGGGACTGGAATGGAACTGGAAAAGAGCATATGGGGGCTAGGACTGGAAATGGGCTGAGGAGGAGCTAGGATAGGACTAGAAATGGGCTGATGGGGGGAACGTAGACTGCAAATGGTGATGGGCTGGAATAGGACACTGGAAATGGGCTGATGGGGGCTGGAATAGGACTGGAAGTGAGCTGATGGGAGTTGGAAAAGGGCTGGAAATGGGCTGATGGGGAGCTTGGAGTGGAAATGGGCTGATGGGGGGGCTGGAAAGGAACTGGAAAACAGCATATGGGAGGCTAGGACTGGAAATGGGCTGATGTGGAAGCTTGGGAGACTGGGACTAGAAGGGGGCAGATGCTGGGTGGGTCTAGAACTATAAAGGAGCTGATTTTGGGGGAGGACTAGAAAGGGATGGGAAATGAGAATGGAGAGGGAAATGATATTTGGTGTGGGAGGGAAGAAAAGTCTACGAAGGGCCGGGTATTGGAAGAGTAAGTGTAGATTGAGAATGGAAGGGTGAAATTTGAGTGGATGATAAAGCAATAAGGAAAGAAATGGAGGAAAGAGCAAAAGGGGAAAGATCAGTATGTTAAAGCAGATATAGAGAAAACATTTGGAAAAAAATCTAAAAGAGAATAAAGGAAAATGGATAGCTCGCAGAAGACACAAAGAAACCAGAAGGAAGTGACTGGAGCAATTGCAACTGAAAAGAAAATGCACAAGCAACAAAAGGTAGAAAAATACTTTTTTATTTTGAATTTATTAACTGGAATATATCAGCTCTGGGAAATGTGCATTGTTAACATCTTTTGTGTTTTGTTTAGTACAAGAAGAAATTAATTTATAGTTTTATTTCTCCAGTGTTGTTGTACATCCCAAGTTTTGCTTTTGGGGTTCCCAGTTTAATTATTGTCTTCCTATTTCTAAATTGTGATCCCTTGTTCTTTGGTGACGGTCTATATTCTGCATTTTAACCAAGCTGAGGTATTCTGTTCATGTAGTTTCTATTTGACCATGTCACTTGTTCTCTTTCCCCAGTAGGAGCTGCATTGGTATTCTCTGAGATGTATTGGTTTAATATTTGCAGTGTTGCCTTTTGATAGGTAGGGTTTGGTGCTTTGTGAGTCCTGGCAGAGCTGTTATGATACGGTGGATTTGCTATGAGTTCTTAAAGGTCAGTGTTTATAGTACTTCCTAATGGGCCTGGCGGTTGGCACTGGAATATAGTAATGTAGAAATCTTTATCCAGACACTCATTAAGAAGCATGTTTACTAAAAATGCATGTTAACATTATGCAAGTATTTATGCAAATGAGGCTCCCTATGCAAATGAGGCCCCGCAATTAATCTCCGCACATGGCCCCGCACCCCCCTTGGGCCGCCCCTGGTGCCCAGGTAAACCTTTCCTGAAGGACACTACTGAAACTCTTTGTGGTTTGACTACTGCAAATGTGAAAGAGAAATACAAAGTTACCATGATTAAGTATGATGCTTTCTCTGAAATAATTTATGGCTAGTCAGCACTCCTCTGAAGGAACTTCTGGTTATCAAGAATAAACATGACGTCATTAATAAAGTTTCTCAACCCTACAATGTTTGCTTAATTGATATTCCTAAGCACTCCATTGTTACTGTTGGTAGAGTAGCCCTGTTTTATTTAAGTTCAGGTGCTGGATGTGTTTCAAGGCCATGACATTAAGTTTACTGAAGCTTTGAACTACCTACTGGACTACAAGGACTCTCACACAGTTGAACTGTCTATTGACTGGGAGAACCTTGATGCCACTGATTACAACTTTGATTCACATGATGTGGACATTTTACAGACTGATTTTATGTTTCATGTCATTGTGCTTGTCTTTGTGCTTCTCTTGGCAAGTCAATTCTTGGTTTCCTTATATCAGCAAAGACAGATTCGTACTCTGCATCATATTGTATGCAGAGTATGAATCTGTGGATCTCCTCTACCTACCATGCATCTGCAGGATTTGATGGATCATCACCTCATAGACTAGTGACGCCATGAACTTTTCAGTTATGCATTACTCTTGATTGTTTTGCTTCATTTATCAATGATAACTTGTGTTTTGTTTTACTAACACACATGAATTTAGGTGTTCAGTTGAAGTTACACTGACCCATTATATTGATAACCTATATACCAAGTTATATATTGAGTTTAGATGAAGTACACCATACTACTAAGTTTGAAGTTATACTCATTACATTGATTGAGTTGATTTGATCTTACATATATCATTTCAGTATTAACTTCTTTCACTGCTTGTGTGTACTCACAGTACAATTACTCATGCAGTATTGCTGTGCTTAGAGTAAACCATTATTAGACTTTAGTTAACCATGTCAGTTGGATCTGACCTGCACTATAGTCAGGGCCGGATTTACCTTGAGTGAGGCCCTACGCCAACAAAAATTGTGGGCCCCCAGCAGGGGCGGCCCAAGGGGGGTGCGGACCTCATTTGCATAAGGGGCCTCATTTGCATAAATATTTGCATAATGTTACCCATATACTAACTTTTAGTAAACGTGCCTCTTAATGAGTGTATGGATAAAGAAAGACTAAAAGATTTCTACATTACTATAATCCAGTGCCAACTGCCAGACACATTAGGAACTACTACAAACACTGCCCATAGTAAACCCGCCGTATCCTAACAGCACTACCAGGACTCACAAAGCACCATACTCTACCAATCAAAAGGCAACACTGCAAATATTAAACCAATACATTTCAGAGAACAACAATACATGACCTACTGGGGAAAGAGAACAAGTGGCAATGTCAAATAGGAATTATATAAACAGAACACCTCAGCTCAGTTACACATGCAGAACATAGACCATCACCAAACAAGTAATCACAATTTAGAAATAGGAAGACAATAATTAAACTGGGAATCCCAAAAGCCAAACTTGGAATGTACAACACTGTAGAAATAAAACTATACATTAATTTGCTCTTGTACTAAACAAAGCGCAGATGTTAATGATGCACATTTACCAGAGCTGACATATTCCAATTAATAAATTCAAAATAAAGAGATATTTTTCTACCTTTTGTGCATTTTTTTCAGCTGCAATTGCTCCAGCCACTTTCTTCTGGTTTCTTCGTGTCTTCTGCTAACTCTCCATCGTCTGCTGTCCATTTGTCCTTTCTTCTCTCTTCTAGATTTCTTTCCATTCTCTCTCTACATCTGCTTTAACATACTAATCTTTCTCCTTTTGCTCTTTCCTCATTCCTATTTCATCCACTCAAATTTTACCCCTCCATCCTCAATCCCCACTTACTCTCCCAATACCCGGCCAATTGTAGATTTTTTATCCCTCCCACACAAAATATTTTTCCCTTCTCCATTTTACTCTTCCAGCCCCATCCCATTCTAATCCTCCCCCAACATCAGCTCCCTTCTAGTTCCAGCCTCACCCAGCATCCATTCCCTTCTAGGACCTGCATCAGCCCATTTCCAGTCCTAGCCATCCATCAGCCCATTTCCAGTCCTAGCAACCCCCCAACCCAATACCAGTCCTAGCCCCCCATCACCCCACTTACAGTCCTTAACCCCCATCACCCCATTTTCAGTCTTTAACCCCCATCACCCCATTTTCAGTTTAAGCCCCCCTATAACCCATTACCAGTCCTAACCCCCCATCAGCCCACTTCCAGTCCTAACCCCATCAACCCATTTCCAGTCAGCCCCCCATAGCCCATTGCCAGTCCTACCCCCCCCCCCATCAGCCCACAGCCCATTACCAGTCCTAACCCCATCATCCCACCTCCATTTTTAACCCCCCAGACCATTTCCAGTCCTAGCCCCCCATAGCCCATTACCAGACAACCCCCATCACTCAGCCCACAGCCCATTACCAGTCTTAACCCCCCCAAAGCCCATTACCAGTTCTAACCCCCCCCAACAGCCCATTACCAGTCCTAACCCCATCAGCCCACCTCCAGTCTTAACCCCCCAGCCCATTTCCAGTCCTAGCCCCCCCCATAGCCCATTACCAGACAGCCCCCATCAGCCCACAGCCCATTACCAGTCTTAACCCCCCCCAAAGCCCATTGCCAGTTCTAAGCCCCCCCAACAGCCCACAGTCCATTACCAGTCCTAACCCCATCAGCCCACCTCTAGTCTTAACCCCCCCCCAGCCCAGCCCAGCCCAGCCCATTTCCAGCCCCAGCCCCCCAATAGCCCATTACCAGCCCTACCCCCCCAGTCCATTTCCAGCCCCAGCCCCCCCAATAGCCCATTACCAGTCCTACCCCCCATAGCCCATTACCAGTCCTAACCCCATCAGCCCAACTCCAGTCTTAACCCCCGCCCATTTCCAGTCCTAGCCCCCCCCATAGCCCATTACCAGACAGCCCCCATCAGCCCACAGCCCATTACCAGTCTTAACCCCCCCCAAAGCCCATTGCCAGTTCTAAGCCCTCCCAACAGCCCACAGTCCATTACCAGTCCTAACCCCATCAGCCCACCTCTAGCCTTAACCCCCCCCCAGCCCAGCCCAGCCCAGCCCATTTCCAGCCCAGCCCCCCAATAGCCCATTACCAGCCCTACCCCCCCAGTCCATTTCCAGCCCCAGCCCCCCCAATAGCCCATTACCAGTCCTACCCCCCCCCCCCCATAGCCCATACCATTACCAGTCCTACCCCCCCCCCCCCGGCCTAAAGTAAAATATAATTTAAACCAAAAACCTGGTGGCTGCCGCCGCGGGGCCCCCTCTGCTGCCGCGGGGGCCCCGTCTACCAGCTGAAGCCGTCGGGTCGGGTCGGGTCGGGTCTCTCCCTCCTCCCTCCCTCACTGCAGGCTGCAGGCTGCGAGAGACGCGAAGGGGAGAGCGTCTCCTCGCGTCTGTGTAAAGCCGGCAGGGGCTGATGGGAAATCCCATCAGCCCCTGCGGGCTTAACACAGACGCGAGGAGACGCTCTATCTTCGCGTCTCTCGCAGCCTGCAGCGAGGGAGGGAGGGAGGGAGGGAGAGACCCGACCCGACCCGACCCGACCCCTTCAGCTTGTAGACGGGGCCCCCGCGGCAGCAGAGGGGGCCCCGCGGCGGCAGCCACCAGGTTTTTTTTTAAAATTGAGTTTATAAAAAATTAACTGGTTCTTTTTTTGTGGGCCCCTGCCGGCTGTGGGTCCTACGCCATGGCGTACATGGCGTATAGGTAAATCTGGCCCTGACTATAGTCATGTTAGTTAGTTAGGTTTTAAGAAGGAATATGCTCGCTTGTAGCTATTTCCATCTTAAAAAAGGGGGGAATGTAGGGCTGGTGCACCCAGGCTACCTGAAGCCTGTGTTGGACCATTGCCATCCTTTGGACTTTGTGCCTTTCAGCAGACAACTTCTCAGACCCCATCACAATTATCCTTCTGGCAAAAGCTAAGATTCTGGTCAGAATTCTCCCAGGGCGTGTGGGTCTAGATAAATAGAAAGCTAATTTTTTGTATGTCTGAGTGCAGAGTGAATGAGATTGGTTGCTAAACAGTGATTTATTATCTTGATAATTGTAATCATAGGGCTACATAACTTGCTACCTCAGAAAACAAATTTATTCTATATCTACACTATTTTTCTATCGGCAATAAAATCTAATTTATATATAAACACAGGGTTGGTTCCTTTGTCTCATGTGGTTCATTTACCAGATAGACCTATAGAATTTTGGGAAAAGAGGAATGTAGCAATAATCATCACAGCAACAGCCTATAAAGGCCATTAAGAAGATAGATGGGTGCCTGCATCAGCCTTCATGGTGTAAGAAAGAGGACAGAGTATGCAACAGGACTGTACCGAGTGTGAATCGTGCCCTGTGTGACTTGCACATTGGGCGCGTGCCTCACCCCCATGGCGGGAGAGAAGAGGTATGCCCAATGTGCAAGTCGCCGGCATTCTGCTTAGCATGCCGTGAAAAGGCTTAAGGGGCACATTTTAGCTGTCTTCCATTGCCTGCCGCCACTGAGAGAAGAAAAAGTGGTGGCAGCAGGCAACGGCAGACAGCTAAAATGTGCCCCTTAAGCCTTTGCACCCTGTGCAGCCGCACCGTTCGCATAGGGCTAGGGACGGTCCTGGTATGCAGCTGTCCTCTCGTCATCTGGCAATGAGAAGGAAAGCTGCAGCAGTGGGCTGACAGCATTAGATAAACAGAGGGAAAATATAAAAGGGGGCACATCCCTACAAGTTTGTCCAGAGCCCTTTAAGTGGTTAAAGTGGCCCTGGAGGGGTGTAGGAAGAGATATGAGATCAGAGGAAATGAGGAGCTGCAGTGAATGCATTGGTAGGTCAGTAAGAGAAGCTTGAACTATATGTGGAAACAGATAAGGAGTGATTGAAGTGACGTGAAAAAAGGAGTTACATGAGTGTAGTTACACTGATGGAACACTATCCATGCAGCTGAGTTTTGAATGGGTTGAAAAGGTCAGAAATGAGTCAATGGGAGATCAATGAGGAGCAGATTGCAATAGTCTAAATGGGAGGTGATAAAAAGTAGTAGTGTGTTCAGAAAGTAAGGGATAAATTTTGCTGATATTTTAAAGAAAGAAATGACAGATTTTAGCTATCTGTTTGTGAGCCAAGGAGACAGGGAGGATGATAGTGTTATCCATAGAAATCGAGAAAGGAGGAAGGGGGGAGTTGGGTCTAGGAGCAAAGATAAGAAGCTCTGTCTTGGCTATGTTGAGTTTCAGACAGTGATGGAACATCCAGGCAGCAATGTCAGACAAGCAGACTGAGATTTGGGAGATATTCCTGGAGATATTTCTGGTGCAGAGAGGTAAATCTGAGAATCATCAGCATAAAGATGGTACTGAAAACCATGGGAGGAGATCAGGATACCAAGGGAACAAGTATAGGGAGAGAAAAGAAGATATTTCAAGACAGATCCTTGAGGTATGCTTATTGAAAGTGGGATTAGAGTGCAGGAAGATCCACCAGAGCATATACTCAGTGTGATGGGAGAGAGAAAGAGAAATCCAAGCAAAACAGGGTATCAAGGAGGTGGTGATCAACAGTGTCAAAGAAGCAGATAGGTCAAGAAGGATGAGGAGTGAGTAAAGTCCCTTGGATTTGGCAAGAATCAGGTCACTGGAGACTTTAAAAATGGCCGTTTCTGTAGAATGTAGATGACAAAAGGCATATTGTAGCAGATCCAGAATGGCTTGAGAGGAAAGAAAGTCAAGACAGCGGCATATTTGAGTAGTTTGGATGCAAAAGAAAGGAGGGAGATGGGTTAATAATTGTAAGGGCAGGTAGGGTCCAGTAAAGGCCTTTTAAAAAGTGGTATAACCATAGCATGTTTGAAAACAGCAGGAAAGTTGGAGTGGAAAGAGATAGGTTGAGGATATGATGGATGGAAGGGATGAGAGAGGAGGACATAGAGCTTAGTAGATGGGTGTGAATTGGATCAGAGGAGCAGGTATTGAGGAGGTAAGGGGAGTGGAGGGAAGATGTACAGTTGCTTTCTCAGTGATTTTAGAAAAGGAAAAAAAAGGTGGCAGGGGTTGAAGAAAGGATACGAGAATGGAGCAGGGGAAAGGGAGATGGAGGTGACCCAGTAGAGAACTCAAGAATAATTTTGTGAACCTTGTCATGGAATTAGTCAGCTTAAGTCTCGGCAGAAAACAAAGGATGGTCAGAGGTAGAGGCACTTTGAGAGAGAGTTTAGCATGGCAAAGAGAGGCGAGGTTTGGAGACAAGAAAGTATGTCAGATGGATATCATACTTTTGCTTGGTGAGTGCTAAAGTAAATGGGAAGGAGGTTAGTAGAAAGTCAGTAAACTGGAAGGAGGTTTTCAGGAAGTTAGTTATGAAGTCAGCAGGGGTATGGGATTTTACTCACAGGCACTCAGCAGAGCAGGCAAAGGAATATAGGTAGCAGATTTTGGAAGTCAGCCAAAACTGACGTACAGGACCCTTCACAGGCATGAAACAGGAGGTATGAGAGCATCCAAAGCAAAGGAGAGTATAGTGTTATAGGAAGAGATTGACTCAACAGACTCAGATGACATAGTGGATGAAAGAGGAGATGAAATAGCAGTGGAGAGAGCTGAAGGGTCAATAGCCTGAGGATTCCTAAATGTGTTGGTGGAGATTGGACAAGACTGTGGCGGGAGGTGGCTAAAAATGAAAGCTAACAGGGTGCACTATTGATTGGCACCTTAGGTTCTGCTCTTTTAATAGCAACAGAGACCTCCAGTGGTCCTACTAGAATACTACAATATAACCTTTATTTGGCCTAGCATTTTCTAGAACAGGGGAGGCTATTTTTGCCCAGTGACATAATGCTAGGTTGAGACTCCCCTAGCAGGGAAAATGCAACCCATATATAAACCACTCCCAAAAACAGAACACTGTCTTTGGCTTATCCATGTAACCATTAATCAAGCCAAATAATAAAAAAAAAAATAGTGTATACATTTTTAATGTAAGGACCAGAGATTTAGGAATTAGAGAAGCAATCTCTTAATTCATTTATATGGTCCACTTTAATGATATCACTAATAGTCCTTCATCTTAATATATGTGAGATATATAAAGCCAATATATAATTTAAAAAAAATACAAATTCCTCATAGTTCCAACATGCGTGATAATTTCATAAAATCACTGTCATACCATGGAATTGAAAAAAGCAATTAGATTCATTGCAGAAACTTATCTGCATATGAAATGTCCACCTATCAGCCACTTCTCATATATGCTGACAAAACACCAGACATAGTACTGCATTTTGAATTAAAAATTCTGTTTTTATACACAAGTTACTTATTAGTTTGGGCTTGATTAATAGTTACATGGATAGATGATTCACCTCTATTTTTCATGGACTAATTTTGTTTGATTTGGTTTATCCAGCCACTGCACCGTGAAGATTTAGAAAGAGTCTGCCCCTAAGGGGCAAGGAATCTTGGCTATCCTATCCCCTTAGCCCATCTGGAGAGAGCCACAGAGCCAGAAGCTGCAAGTAGAGGAGAGCAGAGGGGTTGGAAGCTGTTTTGGGCTCAAGCCCTAACCCGAATTTCTTTGTGACTGTGCAAACCCTGCCAGCAGCCCCATTGGCTCAGGAGGAAAGCAGCCCGTTTTGTGAAGACGAAAAGGAGCTCTAGAGCTTTCTTCAGGAGCCAGCCACTACGGAGAGGAAGGAGAGAAGTTACCAGAAGAAGATCTAGCAGCCCAGTGACCCCAGTTCCAGAAGCACCTGCAGAGCAGTTTTGGGGACCTGCCTCTACAGAAGTCACCAACTCTTAGATATACAGTGGAAGTATATTGTACAGGATGGAAGGTTTCCCTTTGGGTAACCGAGAGAGAAAGAGGAGTAAAGGAGTGAAGTTGCTTGGAATAATCTTCTAGCACCCAGAAGGAGTAACAGGACTATTTATTTATTTATGAAATTCGATATACTACTATTCAGCTCAATGACCATCAAAGCGCTTTATTATATCCAAATACAATGACTCCTTGTAATAACCACACTATACTACACAAACACAATAGGGAGGGGCTGAGTAGCACAACAATCAAACTACCAATAATATTATGCCATAATTTAGTGATACAAAAGGAGAGAGTGAAACGCAGTATGACAACGAGGCCCCCCACCATAACCACCCAATGCAAAGAAGCTATGGGCCCAATATTCAAAAGGCATTTACACGGTTTACAGCCCAGTAAACCATGTAAATGCCTTTAATTGGGATATTCAACAGCACTTACATGATTAGTGCCGTTGAATATCCCCTTCAAAGCCTGCTATATGCCATGATGCTCTGCGGTTAGGTCGGGGCATGTTGAGGGCATTCCGGGGTGGAGCCGAGGCAGAGACTGGCGCTAACCTGGTAGCGGTGATATTGCACCACTATCTGGTTAGCGATCCACGGTTAAAACTAGGCCAGCTTTTGGCTCACCTAGATTTAGCCATGGAAGCTAACTGGGTAGTGGTGCAATATCACCACTACCTGGTTAGCCTCGGCGGCTCCAGGGCATGTGTGGCAATGCCAGATATTCAATGCCATCACCGCGGCATTGAATATCCAGTGTTAGGGGTCGGCGAGCAGGGCTATGTGCCATAGTGGCACATAGCCTGCCCAGCTGAATATCGGCCCTATATCTCCAAATGCTCTACGAAGAAGCCACTGCTTTAGACTCAGTTTAAATTTCTTTGGGGATTTTTCCAAACATAAATCAAGAGGCAGTCCATTCTAAATTGTTGGAGCTGCAAAGCTAAATGCTGCCATTTAAGTCTTTTCAAGCCTAAATTGAGAAGGTGGTAGAATGGACAGAAGTTTAGCTTAAGATGATCTCAGCAAGCGCACTGGGCAGTAAGGAATAACCAACGATGCTAGGTATGAAGGGACATTGGTATAATAAATCTTGGGCTCTAAAGAAAAGGACTTTATACTTGAACCTACAGGCCACTGGTAACCATGACAGTTCCTAGTGTCATACAGAAGTAAGGAGATCCTGGATTCTCTACAGGGAGAGCTATTCAGGCAACTGGTAACAGAACCCACATGTGATGGGGCCATACTGGACTTAGTGCTTACCAATGGTGAAAGTATTTCTGATGTTATAGTGGGAGATCATCTCGCATCCAGTGATCACCAGATGGTATGGTTCAGTATTAGGACTAGGGCTGATAAAATCCATTCAGAAGTGATGGGTCTTAGACTAGGAAAACTAACTTTGCCAAGATGGGCCAATACCTCAAGGAATTCTTAGTGGAATGGAGACAGCTGGGGGATGCAGAAAAACAGTGGGAAAAACTGAAAGGAGATATTTGAAGGGCAGCCAACCTTTTTGTTTGAATGGTAAATAAAGGTAAAAGGAAAATGAGGCCGCTATGGTTCTCAAAAGAAATAGTTGAAAAGGTGAAGAAAAAGAGGGAGGCCTTCAAGAAATATAAGAGATCACAGAGAGAGGAAGACAAGCATCTATATTTGGAAAAACTTAGAGAAGCTAGCAAAGTAGTCAAGAAAGCAAAGATACAAAATGAAGAAGAAACAGCCAATGGAATAAAATGGGGGGGATAAGACATTTTTCAGATATATTGTCGGACTCAAGGGTGAAGGGAGGAATATGTAGAAGCTGATGAGCATAAAATGGAATTGCTTATCAGATATTTCTGTTCTGTGTTCACAGATGAAGGGCCAGAAGCAGAACCTCAGAAAACACCCACAAATAGGAACAGAAGTGACGGGAATCTCAAATGATTTTCAGAAGACTGTGTTCGTCAGGAACTAGTTAAAGTAAAAGTGAACAAAGCGATGGGACCAGATGGGATACATCTGAGAATACTGAAAGAACTTGGGGACATTCTAGCGGCTCCACTGACTGACCTTTTCAATGCCTCTTTGGAGGCGGGAGTGGTGGCAGAGGACTGGAGAGAGGCACATGTGGTAAGGATGTGGTTGAAAACTACAAGTCGGTCAGTTTAACCTCTGTGATGTGTAAATTATTGGAAACTCTGCTGAAAGAGAAAATAGTGAGGTTTCTGGAGTCCAATGGATTACCAGATCTGAGGCAGCATGGATTCACCAGAGGCAGGTCTTGTCAGACAAATCTGATAGATTTCTTTGACTGGGTGGCCAGGGAGTTGGATCAAGGGAGAGCCCTAGATGTGGTGTACTTATATTTAAGTAAAGCCTTTGACACCATTCTACACAGTCGACTTATAAACAAACTGAGCACCCTAGGGATGGACCTTAAAGTTACTGATTGGGTTAGAAATTGGCTGAGTGAGAAGTGACAAAGGTTACAGGTAAATGGAGTTCATTCTGAGGATAAGGAGGTTACCAGTGGTGTGCCGCAGGGATCTGTCTTCCAATTATTTTTAGCATCTTTGTTAGTGATATTGCGGAAGGACTGTCAGGTAAGGTTTGCCTCTTTGAGAATGATTTCCTCTCCCCTTTTAATGGTGCTTCTGAAACATATATAAGTTATGCTTCTACCCGTTGTATATGAGTTGGGACCCTATTGTTGAAGGATGTGTGATTTGGTTGCCAATTGCTTTGGGTTATCATTAGTGTCTTTGCTGATGATACCAAAATCTGCAAAAGTGTAGACACCCAGGAAGGAGTAAATAGCATGAGGAGGGATCTAGCTAAGCTTGAAGAATGGTCAAGAATTTGGCAGCTGAGATTTAATGCTAAAAAATGCAGGGTCATGCATTTTGGCTGCAAGAATCCAAGGGAGCAGACCACTGTCTGCCAAGTAACGGTTACAGACACTGCAAGAGCTACATGCAGGCAAGGCATTATAGTGAAAAACCCAAATAAAACAAAAATCCCGTAAACAACATGGGAATTTAAACAAGATGAAAATGTTTGGCTTGCACACCCTAGTGTTTGCTATCAGTGTGAACCATGTTGCTTGCTTGGGATGCCCTACTCCATTGTTGTAATGCCCTCCTTGGTTTTCCTTGGGTGTCTGTCACATTCTGGCACTTATTGTAAAGCAAAGACTTGAACTATATCAAAACACGTTTTGTTTTAAGGGTGCTTCAATTACTAGCGTCAGTGTGAGCTTGAAGCAGCTGAACAGTGTTATCACAACTCAGTCGCCCTCCCCACATCGCACCAGGAGCTGTGACCTGGCAGCTTGCAAGGACAGCGCCCTGCCTGCTGCAGCCAGAACACTAAAGATCCTGCTTGATGTCTCCGGTTCTTACATACTGCACTGATCAATCCACAAACGCCGGCGTTCTCATTAAGATGTTTCGGGCTCCTATTGACCCGAAGATCAGAGTTTGAAATGAACATGTGTTCTCTGCTACACATTTTTCTTCATGTTTCAGACCGAAGCTTTCTGCTTTACAGCGCGACTCTAGGAACCGAAGTGTCAGGCTACGAAATAACAAAACCATATTAAAAAAAGAGCTGTTTGATAATATTTTGTGACGTGATTTACCTCCAATTATGATTTTGCTCAGTCTAATCTCTTGCCCTGCTAAGGCTGTAGGCAGGCTGCTGTACAAAAGCCAGGCGCCTAATTGCAAGGCCGTGTTGGCTTCCCTAGCAGGCTGGAGAGCTGATTTACTTGTCTCTCTGGAGAGATAGACAATATGCTTGCCTTGAGTTCTTGCAGGAGGATTTAATTCTAAGTCACTTCCTTCCTGTCCTTCCTAAGCTGATCAATCCTCAATCTTCATTAGCTTTCTTTTACCCTGCCCTGAAGCAGTTGTGCAGTCCAAAAGCAGCCTCACCGGTGACCCCCCCCCCCCCATCCATTCCATAGGTAGACTTCTGAATTTGGGTTCCTGCCTAGGTTATGCCTGTTCTTTTTATGTGTTCAGAATTTCTGAAGAAGTGACAGTGAAAGGTAGGACTTGCTTAAATGGCCTTTTCTAGAAGAAATCGTCACTCGATTGATTTATAACCCATGCATCATTTCTTCCACAGGAAAGATATGAACGACAAAAGGAACCAAACCATTCATCCAGTTAAAAGGGAATGGCATAAAGTATATACATTACACATGCATTCACCTACAGAACTTGTGACTTGAAGATACATACATGAGATTGCTAAGGAGGCAGACTCATGAGTTTCACTGTTGCTGAGGTATGTGGGAGACCTTTTTCCATGACAGGTACACTCCAGCTTTCCAGTAGTCTAGACTTCACAGGCCTAGCAGCTCCTGCAGACTACAGGGCTGTACGCAGTTTAAATCACAGGATTGTTCATGAATGGTTGACTCTTTCCTATCTACGGATAGGGTTTTTCCCACATTGTGACCACGGGCAAGATGTTTAGGGGTCGATTTACCATAAACTTGTCGAACAGATAAAGTAACCGGTTTATCTTTGAACAAATATTCAGCCGCACTTTAAGATGTGCTGTCGTTTCAAACGACATAGAAAATGTCAGCATTTCCTTGGTATTTTGAAACAAAATGACAGAACAAAAGAACAAAATTTTGGGGTTGTTTGTTTCTGTTTAACGCCTGCTATTTGCAAATGCCACACACCAAATGCATTATCATGCAACATTTAGTGCAGCTTGTTCAAACAACTCTCTCAAGGGGGATACGTTGATAACTGAGCACACACACATAGATAATACACATTTATGTGGAGTGGAGGAGTAGCCTAATGGTCAGAGCACTGGCTTTAGGAACCCAGAGACCAGGGCTCAATTCCAACTAGCACTCCTGGTGGCCCTTGGCAAGCCACTTAACCCTCAATTGCCTCAGAAAAATAAAAGTTATCAATGTCCCTGTTTAATGTACATTACCAAGTTTAAGTTGCATTGTAAACCACTTTGATTGAAATGATAAAGCAGCATATAAAACCTGTTAAATAAATATTTCTGCCTTGGTGGATACTGGAAATTTTTCAAAATGAAAGTAGGTGTGTACTTTGCCTTTGAAAATTACCCCAGGGAATTTATGCTAGTTTTGTATAAAAAGCACCAGGAGGATAGATTTCAAAGTCATTTATGCAGACAAAGTAATGTTTTACCCCATGGAAATGGGCTTTTAAAGTATTGCAGCAAAAAGCAACAAGCAGAGAAATCAAACCAACAAATATACAGATCACATAAAAATGCAATTCCATAAACTTAGCTAGATAAAACACCTTTATTTATGCATCACACTTTATAAACAGTACATATACTGCAGCATTAACCTATGTATATACTGTGGTATGCAAGGCTGCACATCAGGGCAATTTAGCATCCCCAAAGCAAGGGGGAGCTCCAGTACGGGGCTGAGAGCTCTAGTAAATACTGAGGAATGGCTTAAATAAAGTGAAAGAGGCTGCTTGGGTAGGGCTGGGGTGTAGCCCTGACAGGCATTTAAAAATCAGTGAGAGGTAGAAACTAGAGGAGAGGCCCTGGGGAAGGAGAAGCCCAAACGCCCAAGACTGTGCCTGGGTGTGGCAGGAAGCCCATGCTGTGGGCTAGGGGAGGCCAGGATGGTGGGCTCATGTCCCACCAAGCTAAGAGAAGACAGTGGGTTCAAGTCCCAGTGCTTTAGAAGGGGTGTGGGGTCAAGTCCCACTAGCTTTGCAGAGGAAGAGTGTCTCTGCAAGCAGTGAGACAGAAGGGCAGCAGGTTCAAGTCCCACTGTGTTAAAATGTTGTGTTCAAGTCTTACTAAAGACAGAAACAGACATGAGTTCAAGTTCCACCATTTCTGCAGAGAGAAAGACAGAGAGAGAATCTGCAAACAGCAAGGAAACTGGCTGGTAGCAAAGGCTTGATGGTAAGACAGCATTCATATTTTCTCTTTCTGACTTATACGCTACAAGAGGAAGGGAATACCCTGTAGCACGTTTACTGAAATATAGGTGGTGGCTTAATACTGAGCCGTAAAACGTTGCAGAATTCCTGTATTATTTTGCTGTGGCAAAAGGGAGACTGGACAAGATGTTTATGTAAATCGACTCCTAAAAATTTTCCACGTGGTCACAATGTGGGAAAAACCCTATCCGTAGCTAGGAAAGAGTCAATCATTCATGAACAATGTTTCTGTTTAAGTGTGCGGGGTAAGCAAGCTTAAGATGTCATAGTCAAGACACAGCTGCATATAAAGCCTGGACTGGAATTAACTTTGGCGGCAGCTCTGAAACAAGTCAACCTAAGGGTGAGAGCACTATTCTGGTGTTAAAGGCGTCTAAGTTACCTGAAGTATGATGGCAAGCATGATGTTATGAAGTGCTGGAGGCAGGGAAGGCTAGAGCTGGGCTTGGCTCCTTTTGTGTTGTATTCTCTGGGTTGGGCAGAAGTCCTCAGCAAAGTGGTGAAAACTCTACAAACCAGAAAAAGCATTTTGAGACTGAAACCCCAGGGAGAAAGCAACCATTGAGGGATACTGATTTATACTGGGAAATGTATGAAGTGTTTCTGCTTCTGTTATTTGCTGTGCACCATGGGATGGATGAATGAAGGAGGAGAGCGGTCCCTCTTCCCCTGACGGCAGAGGTTGCAGCCCAAACCCAGCCTGGCTGACTGCAAACTCTGGGCTGGAACACTCTGCTCATGGCACTTTCTGAGGCAGAAACATAGGGGTATGTTTACTAAACTGCGTTAGTGTGATTCGCGTTAGGATCCGCGGTACAGGCAAAAATCCCAAATAAGGACATGGGCGGTACATCGTTATCGATAATGCGCGTTACCAGGCGCCGTAGCTGAACGAGCGTTAGAAAACATCGTGTAGAGCGCTGCGCAACGCGCGCCCATAAGGCGTCTGATAATGTGTCTAGCAAGGCATCTAGAACAGTAGCACAATGGTTAATACACTGACCAATGGTGCAAGGGAAGTGAGTTCAATCCCCCTGTGTGTCTAATGAGTAAAGCTGGCTGAGGCATCACCTTTTACTCAAAATCAGTGTTGTATGAAGCAGTTTGCTTGTTAATTTTAATCAGTGCTGCCAGCAAACACACCCTCACAGGGCCGTAACTTAAGGTGCCACATAAGGCACCCTATAAGGCACCCCAGAGGGCACATCAGAAAGTGCACTGTCCACCAAGGCACCCTAGAATGTGCCCTATGGCACTGTATAGGGCGCCTGATGAGGCAACGTAAGGAGACAGCAATATGAGGGTGTCATGCTGGCAGCACCAGTTGAAATTAAAAAAGAAAATGCTACAGACAGCGCTAACAAATATCCCCACTGTGGGATCAAACCCATGACCCCTGGCTCTACAGGCAGTGAAGTAACTAGTGGGCCACATTGCTAGTGCTACGAACAAAGCCCTGTCTGGCAGATGAAGGACGTCAGGTCACCACACAAACTGTCTGCTGTGGTGGCCAGGATGTGGGTTAACACACTCATACCCATGGTGCACTGCACAAGCAAATCAGCTGTGTACAGATGGTCATATGTTGAGGTGTGCCCCCCCCATCACCTAGGACTGGTGGGGATCCTGACCATGTGCAGCCCCACAGCACCTCGGCATGGTAGGAGGAACATACCGTGTGTGGCACTGCCACAGAGTAGCCACAGACAGTCACATTGTGCGGGTACTGTGCCCACCCTGAGGTTGAGGTAGGGCGCCCAGCACCAGGTCCACAGCACCTTTCATGGCTGAAATATACCATGCTGCAGGTCCCCATCAGTGTGTTGTAGGTAGTTCCGTTAGACACACCTAGGATACATCTGTGTCTTGCTGTATGTCACGGTCATGTCTAGTCCCAATGGGCGATGATGCACCCAGAATAGTGCATATCCTGTGTTGGTGCCATGGTTTCCTGCTGTAGGTGAAGGGGGGGGGGGTTATGGACCCATAGGCAGACTATGTACCACCACACAACCCACCCTCTGGAGCTCAGGGTGCGGAACAGGAGCACCCACCAATAGATCCACAGTCTATTGGTAGCAGTAGAGAGGACCATCAACCCCAGTCCTGCTGGGGAACAGACAGAGTGCTACACATCCATAACGCAATGGCAGACAGACGGCAGGCCTGGAAATGTGCAGCTGCCCCCCACCATTATCTGACATTCTCCAGCAGCAAGCCTCCAGCCACTGCACCAAGCAAGGTGTTCCAGCAAGACACATACTAGCTGCAGACAGTCCGCCAGCTGGTCCATAGTGCATGGCCCTGGAGGAGATGCATGCACCCAGAACAGGGATATCAGCATACACACCAAGCAGATAAGTCAGTGATTGGACCCCAACAGGGAACCCATAGATATCACATGAGAGAAATGCCATATAGCACTATGGGGGAACCTAACCATGCAATGGTCACTGCTCAGTCAGGGTGAGGGTGAGAGTGACCTCACAGCAAGACATGCTATGGCCACCCTGTCCGTGCAGGTGGCAGCCAGGCACTACAATGTCCGAGGCATTGCCCTATGCCTTGTGCAGATGCAGCCAGGTCAGGCCACCCTATCCAGGCTATTCCCACAGTACCTTGCTCCTCATTATGCACAATGGCAGGCCAATACTGGCAACAGTGCTAGCAGTGAGGGCTGTGGAGGGTGTTGGCAGCCACCACACACTGGATAGACAGACACACACTCCCCACACCTATGACAGCATTGTGCAACTATAGAGGTGTTGGGCAGCCCAGGCCACCACACCAGTCCTGGGCACGGTACAGGCATGGCTATGGTACGCAATACTGTATTAGTCACTCCCCAGATTGGTAAACACTGTCAGACACAAGACCTGTAGCACACTCCAGAGACATCAGAAAGGTTGCTATGATGCAGCTCACTCAGAAATTTGTACTTAACCTAGGAATTGCTATCTGCCAGTAACCATAGCAACCTTTTGATAGATGTGTACCATATTCCCAGGTTTAGGGTGGCATTACTAAGGTATGCAGGTGCTAGTATTGGGAGATGCATGCAGAGCCCAAAGTCCTGCCTCTCCAGGAGGCTTTGGATAATGGGGCCTGTTGGTTGCGGGTGTGTCTGCCCCTGTTGACTGCTGCTTTACGGCAGAGGTTCCCAAATCCAGTCCTGCGGTGCCAAACACTGTTCGGGTTTTCATGCTGTCCCTCATGAATATGCATGAGATACATCTGCATACCATGGAGGTGGCGCATAGAAATGCAGCACAGGCATCTTTATCAGAGGCAGCATGGAACCGGAATGGTGTTTGGCCCTCCAGGACTGCATTTGGGAGGCTCTGCTCTAGGTAATGTGCATGTTTATGGTGTCTGTGCTCTGTAGGGTTAAATGTAGGTGTTTTGGGCATGTTCACGTCATCTGCAAGAATGGTTCTGTCTGTATTAGCACATTATAGTGGTGGGTAAAATATGAGGATTGGGTTGGTGGAAACCACAGCTGGGACTTGAACTTGGGACTTTCTGCGTCTGAATACACTGGTTTTGTGCACTGCACCACCATGTTATCACGGAGATGGTGCATTCCCTGGTGATACGATGACTGTTGGTCAGACAGGGCCTGTCTGTTGCAGTGCATGGCACCCACCTACACAGGGCTAGGCCACGGTCTGCTCTGGGCAGCTGCCACTGCCCCCTCCACCACCAGTATCCCTCAGCCACCATGCTGACATGCCCTTCTGCTGGTGGAGCTGGTGGTGCGCAGTCTCAGGCCATCCAGTGTGCAGATAGGCGGCTGCCTATGGTGTGGGTTCTGGGGTAGGGCTGCCTGCATAGACGTCCACGCTCCCCCCCAGCACCGCCTGCCAATATTCCGTGCCCTTGGGGGTAGCTGTTGGGTACTATTCCCTGTGATACTTTGGGAAACACACTCGTGCCCATGTTGGGCTTTCAGCAGTTGCTGTCTGGCTGCTCTGCTGTTTCAGCATTCATATGGGCCAGCTAGGCATCACCCTAGTCCGCACTGTGGCCCAGCTGCACCACAGCATGTGCCGCCTGCAGCCCTCTGTATCCCCTTCTCTGGCATCTGTCCATTTACCGTTCCAACATGCCTGCCCTGATGTTATGGGGCATGTGCATGCCATAGGAACCCTGTCCAATTGTGGGGAAAACCCTGAGCAGCGCTATTTCACTGTGGGCTCATTCACCTTGTATAGGGACGGAGTATAGACCCTTCCATGATTTATATCTGTTCTATGGAGCTTACTCGGGAGGGGGAGGGGTTGATGTTTCTCATTGATACCACTATTGGCCAGCTTGGTTATTGTTTTTTTCAAGTTTGTTGGGGTCATTTTCAGTGTTTCTCTGTCCTTTTGTTCTGTGCACATGTATCACACGTATCACTTATTTTTGGTTTCCCTGCCTGGGCTGTACATTGCTGACACTGAAATGGTTTCTCTCCCCTGTAATGTGCCTTTAACGGCAGGTTTTCATTCGCGTTGGAATTCAGCCCTGAAATTCAGCACGTTAGTGTGAGGGGAGCCTCTCCCCGCCCACTCTCCGCCCACTGACCCCTTCTCTCCGCCCTCCCTCTACCTTCTGCAGTGTTTTACCGCGCCGTGGGAGTTTGCGATCATTAACTATGGTTAACGCGCGTTATGTAACGTTAACGATCGTTCGCACGTCATAACGTGCGTTATGACATGCAATCGTTAACGTTACATTACGCGCGTTGTTCACGATTAACGCAGTTTAGTAAACATACCCCATAGGCTTATACCTGCTGTTCTGTTGCATCTGCAATACTAGGGCAGTGTGGCCTCGTGGTTATGGCAAGTTACCTCAGGCTGGATGGCCAAGGGTTTGAATCCCACTGGAAGACAGTAACCTTAGGTTGAGGGACTGGGGTTTCTAAGCAAGCCACTTAACCTTTCATTGCCTCAGGTACAAAAATGTAGATTATGAGCCCTTCAGGACAAATACCTGAATACACACCACTTTGACCCAGAGAAAAGCAGCATATAAGCCTAGCTAAATACATACTATGTGGTTGGGAAAGAAGTTTGTAGCAGAACTATAACAACGTTGATTTGGTAAAATTTTCACCATATTTAATCCTCTGTGGCTGGGAATGAACAAATTTTTACTGCTGTCTTTGCATCTGCGGTATTATTTAGTGTCTGGCCCTTTAATGTCCTGAGTTACTTGTAATTCCTTCTTTTGTCATGATTTAAAGCCTGTGCTTAGTTTGAAACAGTCCAGACAGAGTGATTTTGTGAATAAGAATTGGGGCTACAGAGTGGAGCTAGGAACATTACCCTTTCAGTAGCCCAGTTTCCAGCCTGGTTGCACCTTAGAGCACCGCCTTGTCTGCAACACACCTTAATAGCTATCAATGTCCATTAAAGGATCAGTTGGCAGACATGTTTTGGCCTTGAACCTACCTCAGGGGACTTGATCAAGATGAAGTTGATGCACAGGCAAAGGACAACCAGAGCAAATTCTAGAAATGTACGAGGGTGGTAGGACCTGGAAGGATCTATCAGAATCCCTGCTGATTGCTATTGCGAATCTTGAGCGCACTTCTATAGGAGGCTTGTCCACTGAAAAATATCTAGTGCTATGGGCTTCAGTGTCAAACTAATGCAAGTCACTTAAGCAGCCGCTATCTTATTTGTGGTATCCATCTTTGAAAAAGAGCCCACAGAACTGAAAGGAGAGGAAGCCGGTATTTAGTGACATGCGTGTGTATAGGTGCCATGCGGTTACATCTGTATCTGAGTCATCTTGCATGCCTCACGTGTAAATGCTGCCAGTTAGCCACAGATGCCACGATCGGCTTCTAATTTCAATATGGAAAAAACAATCTGAGTCGGTACATCAGGCTCCATCTGTGGCCCTGTTCAAATCCAGGCTAAAAACGCACTTCTTTGAGGTTGCTTTTGGATCCTGATCCCCCTGGTCTCCTGTTCACCTCCTATGTGTTTCTTTACCGTTCCCCTAGATATATCCTAGTCCCCACTTGTGTTGCCTGTCTTGATTAGACTGTAAGCTACGTTGAGCAGGGACTGTCTCTTACATGTCTCTGTACAGTGCTGCGTACGCCTTGAAGCGCTATGCAAAGGGTAAGTAGTCGTAGTAGTGTGGAGGGGAAGTAAGCAATGAGGGATTAAGAAGGATAACCCTCTTAATCCCCCCTAAATGTGACAGGGAGCAGGTGTAAATCCCGACGTGGACAGTTTTGGTCATAAACGTGTATTCCCCATATGAAATGGGGACAACACATGTCGATTTCTGGCCTGCCCAGGCTATGTCCTGACCACGACCCCTTACAACTTACACATAGTAAGGACACCCACATGTAAATCCAGCGCTTTCTAAAATTGCCATTTACACATCTACGCGCTGGTGTTTACACATCTAAATCACGAATAAGGTTTCTAAAATAACCCCCAATATGTGATAAAAAACGGCTGCAGGTTTTATTCAATAACAAGCTGCAACTGCGAAAATGGGCACCTGAGCCAAGTTCGACTTGTTGAATAAGCCAACTGCCATGGCTTTTCGAGCTAAGAGGCTACACTGATTGAATAACTTTGTGACCTGCCATGTTAGCTCCCAGTTAGGCCCGATGTATCAGCTTCTAAGCCTGGCATGACACTCAGCTAGGCATCGCCACTGCTGTAGATGGTCACCATAGATATCAGTAGCTCGCTCTTGCTATGACTTGCATCGCTGTATACCAGGTTGCCTATTTCTGACTTATGACGGGTGCCTCGCCACCGGCCCAGGGTAGCAAAGTGTGCCCCAGGTCCCCCATACACTTGTACTCATTTCATACTATGGGGGTTATTTTAGAGGCATCCTCAAGTCTAACAAGCAGCATTTACATGTGTAGATTGACATGCACAGGTGAACAGCATTTTAGAACAGGGGCTTTTTAAATATGGAAATGTTTGCTATGTCTAAAGAATCCTGGAGGTGTGGCGAGGGTGGGGACAAGAAATGGTTTGGGTGGGCATACAACTACTACTAATCATTTGTATAGTGATATTCACTGCTATACAGACTTCTTTCAGACAGTCTCTGTTCATCAGAGTCAAGATAAATAACACAGCAACTGAGGACTAGGATATATCTAGGAGAATGGTAATGAAACTCATAGGAGATAAACAGGAGATTAAATGGATCAGGATCCAAAAGCAGCCTTGAAGAGGTGAATTTTTAGCTTGGATTTCAATAGTGCCAGAGATGGAGCCTGATGTACTGACTCAGGTAATTTGTTGCAGGCATAACGAGCAGCAAGGTGGAAGGAGCAAATTCTGGAGTTGTCAGTGGAAGGGATTTGCCAGAAGATCCGAGTTCCCGAGGAGGGAAGTAAGGAGAGATAAGACAGGAAAGGTAGTGAGGGGCTGTAGAATGAATACACTTAAAGGCAGGGCCGGCACCCTAGGCAAACCTCATCCTTTATGCCCCACTCCCCTGTTTGCAAACAGGAAGTCAGCATCGGGCATTCTGAGGGGGCGGAAACAAATAGCTCCGCAGAGCCGAAGTTTAAAGTAAATGCCGTGGGGCTGTTTGCGGCCATTTCTGTCGCTGCAGGTCCCTAGAAGAGCGACAGTGGTGGCAATGGATAACCCTGGAGGCCCAGCACTCTAGGCGACTGCCTTGTTCACCTAATGGTAGCGCCAGTCCTGCATATAGGTCAGTAGGAGAAGTTTGAACTGGATGCAGAAATGGATACGGAGCCAATGAAGTGGAGTAAGCAGCTGAGCGGCATATGCTGAAGGTGCCGCTGTCTGTTTGCAATCCCCTAACTCTCCACTCCTGAACTTAGAGGCATTGGAATGGATACTGTTGCCTGTACCTGACTCGGCTCATCCTCATGAGCTCCTGTAGCTGTGCTGTGCTGTTGGACCATTCTTCATTGCAGTTGCCATCCACTGTCCACATCAACATCCACATCAGTCTCACTTAATGGTGCCACCAGTAGGCATGCACTGGTGTTCTCCTCCCCTTATGGCCTTAGGCCTGATGACATTTATTTATTATTTATTTATTACAAATTCTTAGATACCGCGCTATTTAGCATCAGTGCGGTTTACATAATAACAACATTTTGCATTAGAAACAAGATCTTTTGCTTACATTGTAACAGGGATTGAAACTTGGAAGTAACAGGGTAACTATATACAGTTCAAAACAAAGGAAGTAACAGGGTAACTACATACAGTTCAAACAAAGGAGCTTATAAATTATGTAAGTTATATTATCTATTAGAGACATAAAGTGATCATGGTCAATTGTGAATGTGTCTAATGGTGAGTTTCTTTTGTAAATCACTGGGCATTATGTTGTTGGTACGTCAGATGCTGTGTGGGTGAGATGCTGTGTTGGATTTGAATGTGTTGGGTTAGGGTGGATAAAATAAAGGCAGAATAAGTGATGTTTGAGAGCTTTTCTGAATTGTGAGAGGTCAGCGATTGATCGTATATGAGGTGGGAGATTGTTCCAGCACTTAGGAGCATATAATGTAAATGCTCTATTTCTAGTTGTTTGTGGGACATGTGGGATGGACAACCCGGCTGAATTAATATAGCATTCTGGGTGACACCAGGTGTGTGCACAACCCATGACTCCTTTCCCCAACACTGTTTCCATAACAGCACTGATCCTTTGGAATAGCTGAAAGCTCCTAGGCCGTACTTGCTATGTTGTAGTTCTCTGTGGCAGCGCTGCCGGTGTTTTCTGCCGTCTACTACTATTACTATGACTGCGACTACCGCTACAACTTAGCATTTATATAGTGCTACAAGGCGTACACAGCACTGTACATATAGATGTACGAGTCAGTCTCTGGTCACCAGAGCTTACAATCTAATGAAGATGAGCAACATCAGAAAAACTAGAGACTAGAATATGGTAAGATACATATAAATGGTGAACAGAGAGTGAGGGGCATCAGGAAGCAAAAGCAGCCTGGAAGAGGTGGGTTTTTAGCCTGGGTTTGAAGGGGTAGAGAAGGAGCTCAACATATTGACTTGGGTATTTGTTCCAGGCATATGGAGCAGGAAGGCGGCATGAACAAAATCTGGAGTTTGCAGTGCAGATGGTGACCGTGTCTGTGGTAACCTCCCTGTGAAGAGCAATGTTGTTCTGATGAAAATGGAGTGAGCTGCATATTTGTTGTGTCACTATGCGCTGTGATTGGTTTATCTGGCTTGCTCTAGTGGCACATGCTTCTTGTAGTGCTGCATTTTGGAGTGGGCTTGTTGCAGTGATGGAACCAGGACTGGAGGGGTCAACAGCAAGGACCTGAGCAATTGAACATATCAGCAAGGTCCCCAGACCTGTGGTGATTCTATGAACAGCAGCCCTTACCGGAGAATGGTTTAAAGAAACCTTTAGAATGACAAAGCAAACATTGGGGTGGGGAAGCTGTATGGAGCAAGAGAGACGGCAAAGGAGAAGCGCCGGGTCAGCTGCGGTGTGTTAAATTGCATCAGTGATCTCTGGCCCACAGCCAGTCATCTCTGACTCCCCCCCTGCTCCCCCTATGTCATGGTTTGGCAGGCTTTACAAGCAGGTGGTGGAGGAAGGTGCAAGCGAGAACCCCTCAGGCACTCTGCCGTGACTGTATGACCCCCCCACCATGCCACTCCTGACTTGCGAGCATTATGTCACGGCCCGACATTACATTATGCCACTGTAAAGGGAGGCCATTCCCGGGGGTGGGATTTGAAACTACTTCCATCCATTAGGATTTTCCTCAGAAAAATGATCTGAAAAAGTCAGCAGGTACAAGTGTCTGCATCTGGTTTTCCTGGGATAATTCTCAAAGTGAAAACACGTTAAAGCCTGCGAGGTAAAGTGCACGTGCACTTTAGGGGAGATCAAAAAAGGCAACCTCTGCTCCACCCTTTCAGCTCCCTAGCTGATAATGCCAGGTGGTAAAAATAGTCGGTTGGGCCATGGCCCTGATGGCCTACCTTGTTCCATTGCTTACGATTTCACCAGTGCAGGCAACTTTAAAATTACTCCGTAATGAGCAGTGAAGCTTTTCTGAGGCATGGACCAATTGATTTATTCTACATGATACAACGAATTGTACTTACTGCAAACCTAGTTCTAATGATGTGAATGTCAGCAATGCCTCATTGTAGGCCTCAAACGCTATATTGACCTGGATATTTTTTTGTTGTTGTTATTGTTTTTATGTGTCAGCATGGCAATTATATATACATTTGCAGCGGACACACGGCGTTCTCCTCAGGCATGCTGCCAGATTCATTACCACATATTATATATAATTGGCTATCCATCCCTCCCACTGGTATTTCTCACTAGATTCCCCCTCCCATACCAAAACCCACCTTTCCTCTCTCTCCTCCTCACTGTTTCCTTTGCCCTGTCTCACTCACTCACACACACACCAGGCTGCTTACTTATTTTGCTTTTAACCGAATTGTATTACGGTGTTAGCTCATGGTGCATTACAACAGAACAAACAATGACAAAGAAGCACAGTTGAAACATGTGCGCGTCACATGAATCTCGAGCATTAGCATGCACAAAAATAAAATGTGAAAACGTCAATATCCAGAGATCACAACACAGCAATGTCAGCACATATGCAGCCAAGAGCTAGATAGAAATAAATAAATAAAACAAATAATTAAAATATAGTGCTTGCGAGCAAACAGCCTGCAAGCAGGAGAAATGAAATCAAAATACATCCCCACCATATAAAATACAGGCAGGTCAGGCCCCTTAAAACAAGCAGAAGAAAGAACCACTGTGACTCAATAAACTCAGCCTGTAGTGCAAGTCAAGAAAAGACCAGGACAGTGTTAACGGCTTTTACTAAACTTCAGTAAATCTAGCATTAAACGAATCTCTCTGGTGAAGAAATAACGAATGAACCTCCAAACTTACTCTCACCAGCTGAAGTGCGCACTTCTTCACTTTTCACCTTCTCCTTTGTCTCTGACACCAGAAGGGAAACGTGATCTCCCTTTACATGGAAAAGGCCGCTTCAGATTTCTCCAGAAAGGGTTTACGTTTCTGTGTGGTACATTTTGGTATTAAGTTACAAGACACTTTCAGCAGTAAGATACACCAACATACCTGGTCATTTAAAACCCACAATTTGACGCTACTATGCAGTTTGAAGGCAATCGACTACAGATTATCCTCTGATACTGATATGTGCACGTACTGTACTGTACAGTAGCTAGCTTATAGCTGGATCCCCTCGGTCAGTAATTCTCAGTGCATTCCTGAGGGACCGCATGGCCATTCAAATTTACAGGAAATCCACAATGAATAGGCATGAGAAATATCTTCATGCACTGCCTCCACTCTATGCAGATCTATCTCATGCCTATTCATTGTGGATATCCTGAGAAGCCAAATGGCCAAGTGGTTGAGAAGCATTGTGATAGATTGCTGTCCTGCTATGTGCACATTCTATTCTGTTTCTGAGACTCATGGCTGGGATGGTACTGGCTATATTTCACTCCATCCCCAGTTATGTATACCTAGTATACTGTATGAAAGCGTTACTGCTAGCATGGTACAGATTACTATCCCTGATCTGTAGACACACTATACTGCAAGGTAATATTATTGCAGGGATGGCACGGATCACCATTCCTGATATGTGCACACACACTATACTGCAAGGTAATATTATTGCAGGGATGGCACGGATCACCGTTCCTGATATGTGCACACACACTATACTGAAAGGTAATATTATTGTTGGGATGGTATGGATCACTCTTCCTGATATGTGCACACACACTATCATGGGTTTCCTAAACCTGTCCTGTGGATCCCAGCCAGGTTTTCATCTACAATGAATATGCATGAGACAGCTCTGCTTCTATCATATGCAAATTTATTTCATGCATATTCATAATGGATATTCTGAAAATCTGACTGGCAGAGGGGTCCCTAGGACAAATTTTGGAAGCCCTGCACTGTACTGTATCTGATTGTCGGGCTGCTCTGTAGTATCCCCTGGTGGCTCTTTTGCAGAATACCTGCCCTCCCCATTTCAGATTTTTCAGTGGCATGTTTCAATTAAACTGATATAAAATAAAATGTTATTGATATTTTTCAAATAAATGAGCATCCCTAGGGATAAACAGTGGATTTCCCCTAGTCCACTTTAATAATGGCTTATGGAACTGTCCAATACAAATCAAGGTAGAGATCAGTGGCCTACAATCACAATATAAACACCAAAATCACTGACCAATGTCCATTGGAAGGAGGGAAAAAGACCTCCGATTATGTCCTCAGTCAAGGTTATTAGCCATGAAGTGCCCTGAAAAGGGCTTGCAATTGGCTAAAGGACTATTTCTCACAGGTCATGGTAAAAAAACAGCTTTATTTTAAACTCATTTATATATATATATTTTCATCACCTCCTTGTGCAGTCTTAAATTTTCTTACTGATATATCCCCTTTAGCCCCCGCATAATGGGTACTTCTTGCAGATTAATGATTTAGCACACTCATGGCACACTGGATGAGGCTCTGTTTCACTCATGTTCGCTGCATTAGGAGTGTCTACACAGGCATTGCTAAATGGAGGTATCGCCTGAAATATAAAATGACAAATACTAGACTATGATGGCATGACTTATGGCTTTACTTTCTTCTTCAAACCAGGTTTGACCTTACTGGTATTTTGACTAATGACATCAATAAAGCATCACTTTAAATTTTTTACAGTCTAAACTCAATATACAACAAGCACATACTCAGCAATCAGGACTTATTGGATCCCCAGCCGTTTCCTCATTGAACCAATGAGGTTTGTCATAGCATTACACGATGCTGCTAACCCTATCTACCATTTAAAATGCCATTTTTTTTATTCTACTTACTCTTTAAACATTATCTCTTAAAATTCATAAGGAGCACCCCTTCTTGTGTGCTATGACTTATAACACTGCGGTAGCAAACCACTGAGACCCGGAACTTCAACGGTGCCGGTTGACTAAGACTAAACGTTATTGTCCCAATCTGGTCCCAATGTGAGCCACTCACATATTAACAAAGGCAAATGGACTAACCTACTAATTCCTCTACTATATATCATCCTCTGCACATACGAAGTAACTTCACTATCTTGTTACTATGGATCAAAGAACCTCACAGTCTTACTGTTATTAAGCCAAGGGAGAACCTTGAGTATCACCCACCATCCCTCCCCATGACTGGTCACTTACACATAAAAAGTACTAAACATAATGGGATGCCCAATGTGCATCACATATCCAAAGCACTCCATATCAGAAAAATATATAAAACTCAATAGAAGAGTTCAAACCCTGTGGATGTAATATAGTATGTAGGTCTGCAAACCGCCTAAATTATTACAAAATCCACCCCCCCCCCCCAATATTTTTTTATTCAGTGCATAAATAAGCTCTGGAACTTATTGCCAGAAGATGTGGTAAAAGCTCTTGGGGGCAGGTTTACTAAAACAGGGGCGATAGCTGCAAAAGCCCAGCAATAGCTGCAAAAGGCCCAAGGTATCTGCATGGGGTATTTCCAGCTTTCCCCCTGCAGACACCATGGAGGTTTTGCAGCTACTGTGGAAACCCGTAATCCCTGCATCGGCGGATAGAGCGGGAAGTCCCGCGGTGTCTGCCGATGCAGGGTTCGTGGGATCCGTGGTAAGTGCAAGGGGAAGACAGGTAGTGATTGGGTGGAGAGACACTTACTAGCTCTGTCCCCCTGATCACTACTGATCGCTTCAGGCCCTAATCGGGCCCACATGACCTGCCAACATTGTTGGTGCTGCAGATGTAGCGATTCACAGCGCTGACAATTTAAAATGAGCAACCTCCCTCACTTTCAGCACAGTTCCTCCCCCCCCCCCCGACAGCTCCTGATACATAGGGAACTGTCTGTGGGGGATTGGTGCACCCCTGACAAAGGAGTAAGTCCCGGCTAGCCAGTCAGACCCTTCGATCAAAATGTAAAAAGTCTGGTTATCCAGTTAGGCCTCCCTCCCTCGCTCCCCCTCCCCCCCATTCTAGCAGTACAAATTCCCAGCTAGTCAGTCAAGCTTCCTCCCCCCTCTCTCCCCCCTTCAAAAATGAAAGACCCAGCTATCCAATCAGCCTAGGGGAGGCCCCTGAGACCCCCTAGGCCTTTATTTTTAAGGCCCTGGTGAACTAGTTGCCATAGGGGGCAGGAGCAGTCCTCCCTACTCCTGTCTCCGTCATCATGGCTATTCAAAATGGCCACAATCTCGCAGTGCTGTCCCCTAGTGTTTTTATGCTAGGGGACAGCACTGCAAAATTGGTGTCATTTTTGTTAGTACAACTACAGAAGCCACTCTATGCCCCAATCTTCCTCCCCCTGGGTTCACTGCGCAAAGTGCAGATATTGCGGCATTTCGACTGCACTAGCAGCTACCGCCAGGCAATATATTCGTGTTAGCCCTGTTGTAGCAGCTAATGCCCTGTAGTAGGATATATTGCCCCTTAGGGGTATATTTACTAAATTGCATTAGCCTTTTGTAGGTAACATGGAGCGATAACGGCAAAAACCCAGTGGTAGCTGCAAAAGGCCCTTGGCATCTTCAGGGGGTGTTTCCAGCTTTCCCCTTGCATGTATTATGGAGGTTTTGCAATTACTGTGGAGACTCATGATCCCTGCATCAGCAAGTAGCACAGGAAGTCCTGCAGTGCCTGCCAATGCAAGGTTCATGAGATCCATGGTAAGTGCAAGGGGAGGACTAACTCTGTCCCCCCAGTTGCTACTGATCCCCCCCAGGCCCTGAATGGCCCCCCCTGACCTGCCAACATTGTCAGTGCCATAGATGTACTCATCCATGGCATTGACAAGTTAAACTGAATGGCCTCCCCACTTCAGCACCCATGTCCCTGGACAGCTCCCGAATCTCATAGGGAACTGTCCGTGGGGGACCAGTGCATCCCCAAAAAAGGAGTAAGTCCTGGCTAGATAGTTGGGCCCCCCTCTCCCTCCCACACCCCGTAATCTAAATGTAAAATGCTTGACTAGCCAGTTGGGCCCCTCTCCCCCCCCCCCCCGCCCAATCTACTTGCACAAGTTCCCGACTAGTCAATTGACTCTGATGCCCTTTGTCGGAGCTCTGTGGCGTTTTCTGAAAAGGCAGTATTAGCTTGCTCATGACCAGTTTCTTCTGAGATAATACTTGAAATTGATTGCCCCTGATACAGGCCATTGATGCCAAAACATTGCTGTGTTGGGCTAGGGCTGATAAAGAAGATTCTCTTAAACTCATATAACCCCTCTTCTCAAGTCACTTCATTGGCTCCCCTTCCATTCCGTATCCAGTTCAAACTTCTCCTTCTGACCTACAGATGTGTTCATTCTAATGCTCCTCACTAGCTTTCCTCTCTCCTCTCTCCCTACGCCCCTTCTTGTGAACTTCGCTCTTCTAGTAGCTTGCTTCTCTCTATGCTCTTTTCTTCCTCTGACAACTCCAGACTTTGTTCACCTTGCTGCTCCATACACCTGGAATAAACTACCTGAGTCTGTACGTCAGGCTCCGTCTCTGCCCCTTTTCAAATCCATGCTAAAGGCTCACGTCTTTGAGGCTGCTTTTGGATCCTGATCCCTAGATTCCATTCCTTATTTTTACCCTTGTCCTCCGCTATTGTCTGTCTTGATTAGATTGTAAGCTTTGATGAGCAGAGACTGTCTTTTATATGTATCTGTACAGTGCTGCATATGCCTTGTAGCGCTATGTAAATGACAAATAATAGTAGTAGTAGTAGACCTAATTAGTTTTACTCCTTTTGGAATCCACTGCTTATCTCTGGGATAAGCAGCATATAATTTGTCTACCTTTTGGGATCCTGCCAGGTACTTGTGACCTGAATTGGCCAGTGTTAGAAACAGGATATTGGGCTTGATGGACCTTTGGTCTGACCCAATAAGGCAAATGATCTTATATTTATAGCTTTTTTGCTGTCCTAAATTGATCTGGATAGTCATCCATATAACAGGCTGAATATCGCTGCTCTGTAGATAGCTGACGACCCCTGGTGGCAGAAGAGAGGAGAAGCTGCAGCTCGCGGCAAAGATGAGGCCTAAGTGCCGCCAGGACCCAACTCCAGGCAGCGGAAGAGAGGAGGAGCCACGGCTCAGAGCTAGGATGAGGCCTAATCCCTACTGTCAGCAGCAGAGAGAAACAGTGGTGGACCCAGGCATCAGGCAATAAAAACTGGAGGAGAGGTGTAGGCTAGGAAGGAGTGATGGAAAGGGAATAAAGTGCAAGGAGAGAGAGGAGGGGTATGGAAGGGTGATCCAAGAAAATGAAGAGTGGAGAGATGGGAGGGTGAGTGCAAGGGGGGGGGAGAGGAGTTGGAGGGAAGCACCACACATACATGTGCACGCACACACACACACACAGACATACACACAAGTACACGTTGAAAGACATGCACACGCACAGACACACATGCACACAGAAAGATGCATGCGTACACACACAGACACACATGCATGCTCGTGCACAGAGCTCCTGACACACACACACACACACACACACACAGAGCCTCCTGATGGATGCAAGTGCGCACACACAAACACCCAAACACACCCAGAGCTCTGTGGCACATGCACACACATCCCCCTGTTTGCGTGGAGGCAGAAGCAGCTAGATCATGGTAAAGGAAGTCTGCATTGGAGGGGGCGCAAGCAGGAACAATGTGCAGTACTGGGGGGTTTGATAAGTGCTGTAGTGCTGTTTAGAGACATTGCCACCGCTGCAAGTCCCAGGGAGGGACGGCAGTGGTGGCAATGGGGGTGGAAGAGAGGAACCTGGGGTACCTTATATTCTTGCACCAGCCCTGCCACCCAGACACTTACTCACATATTGCCTTGTGTCCTGCTGGGACACACTTTACTATGTCTGTTTCAACAGAATTCAACTGTGTTTGGAACTGGAGGAGAGGTATAGGATTGGGAACAGAGTGCAAGAAGAGAGAGAGAGTTCCCCGCACAGACATGCCTGAGTCTGTGAATGGAGGAAAGGGGAAGTGCCATTATGTGACACTGAGAGCGTACACTTCCGACTCGTTATATAGTTTACATATGAACTGTTCTATTTGCTTTTAGTAGTTATGTCTAAGGCGAAGCTCAGCTGAGTGAGTGAACAGCTAGTGCATCACAGGCTGGAACAGATGGTTGTGTAGCCACCTGCTGATATTGCTGCCGGAGCCGAGTTCTCAGCACTTGTAGTAAGACTGCAAAGTTTTCACTTCAGTCTGTGAATCAGCCTTTCCCTTTCCCTGATAATAGGAAAGTGTCTGCTCTGAGGGAGCTGCCACAAAATGTGTTTGCTCCGGGAAGATCTCAGATGGCCTATGTCTGAATTTGTGCCCATCTTAGACCTCGCTTTAAAGAACACAAAATCGACTTGGGCACGACACCTTTCACTGAACTAACATGCATGGCTAACTTTGTTTCAGAAACTTTTATATGAAAACTCAATGTGCAAATCGTGGTAAGGATCATTTGGGTCCTGGTACAACTTTTCATTTTGGCCCTGCCCCCACACATTTCCATCTTCCCCTCTTCACATCCCCCTGTGGCTCAGTTCCAGCTGACAGCAGGAGAGTGCAGCCATTGGTGCGGCAGGCCAGCAATTCTCTAACCTATTCTTCTCGCTGCCTCTCTCCTGCCCACACAGTTCACAACTCAGGTCAGCTTTCGAACTGCTCTGTTGGTTTCTATGATACACTGCATGGTTCAAACAGTTGTGATGCGAGTAGGAGAGGCCACAGCAGCAGGAAGAGTGGGACAGAAAAGTACTGAGTCTGCCAAACCACTGACTGTGCTCTCTTACTGTCATTTGGAACTGGACCGTAGGATGTGAAGAGCAACCAGGAAAGTAGAAGAAGGAGGTGATAGAAGGTGGGCAAAGGCATTACTAAGTAAAACACTCGAGGTTTTGGCTTGTTGGATCCCAACCCAAAATTTTGACAACTAAAGTACTGATCACAAGCCCCCTTCCTTATAAAAACACATACTTGGGCATCATACTCTTAAATATTAAACTTTAAATAAAATATCAGAATTCTGATGTCTCCTGTGTGATAGCAACACATCTTCCCTCCACTGCCAGACCCACTATGGAATAATGGAAATCCTTGCAAAAAACATACTCGGAACTTATAGCAAACCTACCACAACATAATACTGACCAGATTCAAGTGATCCTCCTACCTCTGAAAAGCAGCACTGCAAGTTTCACATCAGAACCTAGAAGACCAATACACCACCTAGTGAGAAAACAGAACAAACCAGACTGCTACAGACCTCTACACCGAGAGTAAACAGCGAAGTACCTCATTGCAGAGTGGAGGAGTGGCCTAGTGGTTGGGACAAGGTACTTCAGGCCAGAAAGTCAGGGGTTCAAATCTCACTAGAGGACAGCAACCTTGGGCTGGAAGGACTGGGGCTTCTAGTCCCACAGGTGCTCCTTGTGGCCATGGGCAAGCCACTTAACCCTCTATTGCCCATGTTCCCTGTATTAGTGTATGTGTCTCATATCCCCTGGTGTTAAATATATCACCCAATTGTGTTGTGACCACTTTGATTGAAGGATACAATTGTGTTGTGTTGCCCAATTGTGTTGTGACCACTTTGATTGAAGGATACAAAACTATCTAAATAAAATAAATAAATCTCAGTTGCACATGCAGAGTACAGACTGACCCTTACCTTATACAGAATAAAAGACCAAAGAGAAGAAACAAAAACATGTAGATAAAAAACAAAATGGAAGCTCTAAGAAAGCAGACTCTGCATGCAGAGCAACATTAGAGAAGACATAGCAATGCATTCCTCCTGTACTATGATAATAAAAAGTCACCTCTAGAGTACCAATTGACTAATCAAAAAACTATAAACAGCAGTCCATGTATTTCAACCACATTTTATAGCAAAGAACAAAATCAATTGAACTTCATTCTTCTTATTTCATCATTCACCAAAGAAAAGAAGAGTGGATCTCAGAACCAACATGGCATATATGTGGGCAGCTCAGAAAAAATCTATACTGTCCCACATCCCCAAAACATCAATAACCCACCATAGAGTCCTCCTTTAAAATCACCACATCACAGCGTAGCGATTAGAAGAAAAAGTAAGCTGCATGTCTGGGCAACATAGCTGTATTGTTGAATAATCCCACACAGTCTTCAACTACAAGCTTGCAGTCAGCCCCCACTCCAGCCAACTTCAAAACCACAACGATAATCCAACAAAGATAACAAAAAAAATTAAACTTAGCTGAATCATTGGGTTGCTGAGCAGTCCCATACAATGTTCCAACTGCAAGCTTGTCCAATACACTTCAAAAACAGCAATAGTGATCCAACAGAACTAGCAGCAAACTTTGAAAGGAAGCTTGTCTGCACAGGACTGTGTACACTGTGAGGGTACTTAATAACATTATGTTACTGAAAGTTCTCAGAAAGAGTTAACACCACAGATTCAGTAACTCAGACATTCCAGGGCTTATTACTCAGCAACAACCTTGAAAGACTCTACTGAAATAACTAGGCTGAACTTTCCTATAACAAAGACACTAGGTTTGTTATGAAAAAGAAGCTGTCACTTCTGTCTCTCAGTCTCGAATCAGAGATATCAAAACTGCTAGTGTTAGAATTATTGTTTAAGAAGTTATGTCTGGGAATACATGTATGTTTCCTCATGATGACCTATGCTAATAAGAACTGACCTATGACATAGAGACATAGAGATGCATGTTATGAATATACACGATGCATGATGTCGAACACTAAGGTGAAAATTATGCTGTGTATGGAATTTTGACCTATAAATAAAATAGTCAGAGTCCATGTTGGTAGAGTAAACAAGTTGCTGACTTTGTTTTCTCTCCCAAAGCTTTGGTGGTTTTTATAATACAAGTGTGTTTTGTGTTGTTAACCATACTTGCTTCCTTCTCATTGCTCTGGAAGTGGACATCCGTTACCCAAGAACCCAGGTGCTGTTACCGGTGAGGGGAGGTGCAAAGTACACAAACAGTTGTTGTAGTGCCATGACTCGGATACGGATCTCTGCATTCAGGGCAAGGGCAGAGGGTGCCAGAAGATTTGTGAGTATTACCAGTGATGAGTAATCTTTTAAGTAGACAGGCTCTGACTCAGATGCGTGAATGGCATGACAGAGCTAGGGCTTTAGCGTTTATGAACGGCAGCCCTTCTTATTGTATGCTTCTATTGTATGTATGAGAAGCATGGTGATGTAGCTATCGATTCCGTAGCACATTGGGATTCAGTGACTAGAGGTAATGAGAATTTGCAGTTTCCTCTGGAGGGAACTTTCTCTGTATATAAGGTCCATTACCTTATTTATTTATTTAATTTATTTAACGTCTCTTCTATACTGCGCTATTCATATCAGTGCGGTGTACATTCAACAGAACCTTATACAATGCAGTCGGGCTGCATTGTATTTACAGTAAACAGGAGCTGAAACTTGGACATAACTGGGGTAATTTTCTACAAATTATTTACACTCATGACTATCTACCTGATATGAATTGGCAGGTTAAAGGTAAACCGTGCAATGGTCATGAATGGATTGTGCTTACATGGTGGGAATGGATGGCACATGAAGGAAAACATAGGAATGACGTTCAAGATTTGAAACAAAAGTTGTTTGTGTTAGGAAATGTAACTAATGACCAGCTGAGCGAGTGCGGGTCACTCATGCAGCAGAACTAAGAGAAGAAATACTTAAAGAGAAACAGAGTTAGGGGGAGTAGAATTGTGTATTTTGGATATTTGTAATGTCTCCCAGCTCAAAGAATTGAGAGCACATGTGAACAGAGAAATAGAGAGTATTGTAGATGTAATAGGGACCTTAAGAGTGGCAATAAGGTCATAGTGTTACTGTTGCAAAAGAATTAAGTTACTGATGAACTTAATGACAGAACTGAGAAAGCTTTGGACAGACATTATGTAACCTATAAAGAGGAGAATGACAGATTATATTATGCTCTTGGTTCTATTCAGGAAGCTATGTACCAGCAAAATAAATTATATTCTAGCACAGTTAAATCTGAAACAGCTGAGGGAAATAAAATTGTGCTTACTTATCCTTTCCGTTTGTACTCAGTGGGCTTGACAGGTTCTATGACTGTGCCTACAAATTGGAGCCCTAAAGAAGTGTTTGATCTGGCTAAAACTTTTCCTAATTACAGGGATAACCCTGGTAGATTTGTGTCCTTATGGTCTCAAATAATTAACAGTTATAATCCCACTTGAACTGATCTAGATAATTTGCTTAGAGTTGTGTTTTTTAATCCAGCTGATTTTCATAGAATCACTCATCCAATTCGTGAAGATAACTGGCAATGGCCACTCACAGACCCTGTGATAGATTTTCAAGAAAAGACTCAAAGAGATAATTTTGTTTTGAGTAGAGAAAAATTGTTAGAATCCATTAAAGTAGTATGTAAGCCTATAAAGGACTGGTTGAGACTAACATCTCTAAGGCAGGATAGGGGTGAAAAGGTTACAGATTTTCACACTAGGTGTATGCTAGCTTTTAAGGACTATTCTAGTGAGGCAGAAGACACACCTTCAGGATTCACTAATATTTTTGTAAATGATTTGCATCCGAGAATAAAATAAATTTTGGAGACTTCAATAATAGATTGGCCAGCTAGAACAGCAGATGCAATTCTGGAAGGTGCTCGATACAGTGAGTTGAAGTTTATCAAGGAACAGCAAGAAGAGCAAACCAAGATAGATGTGAAAAAGACTAAATTGCTCAATTTACTGATTGCTTCTATGCAACCACCCATGGGCAGGGGTAGAGGTAGAAACAGAGGGAGAGGAGGTTATGTGAATCCTCAGCAAGGACGTGGACAGTCAAGAGGAATGCCTGCTTGTTATACTTGTGGTGAGATTGGGCATCTACAGCGTGACTGCCTCCAGAATCAGAATCTTGACATCCAGAAAGCTGATTTCCCTCCAGTAAATGCTAAATTCACTCCCGTATATCAATGTTTCTCTAGCCCAGAAGATTTTGGAGGAGATACATGGGATGCATGACTATTGTTGAATTTGATTATAACCCCTCAGGGTAAGTTAGAAGCTAAGCTGGAAGGATCTATTTTGAAGTTTATTATTGATACTGGAGCTACTACTTCAGCACTGTGTTTACAGGATTTGCCTGCCATTTATCACACTCAACTAGCACAAGCACCAATAGTACATTGTAAGATAATTCCTCATCATAAACTTGAATTTTTACCTTTGCAGATTGGAGAGACTGTGTATCCTACTAACTTTCTTGTGGGAGACACTTTACCAGTAAATCTTTTAGGTCGGAACTTTTTATCTTCACACCGTGCTACTCTCCTGGATAAGTGGAAAGTTGTTTTTCCAGCTGTATTCTCTCTCTGAAGTGCCGTCCCCTGCAGATGCCAGTACCATTCATCCTGCTCTTGGAGAACTTCCTTCTACCCTGTGGGCAGTGCCAGGATCCAATGTCGGATCCCTTTCCATTCCGTCTGTGAAGATCACCATGAAACCTGGAGCCCAGCTTTCCAGACTCAAGCAGTACCCGCTACAAGCAGCTGCCACTGATGGAATTCGTCCTGTGATTGAAGATCTTCAGAAACAAGGTGTCATCTATTCTACAACTTCACCATGTAATACTCCAATTCTTCCTGTGCTAAAGGCTGACGATAAGACTTATAGATTTGTGCAAGACCTGCGAGTAGTAAATAATGTGATTTTGCCAATTTTTCCCTTGGTACCGTATCCACATGATATCTGGACACAGATACCTCCAGGAACTACCTGGTTCTTTGTTGTGGATTTGAGTTCTGCTTACTTTTCAGTGAGCATTAGCAAAGAAATTCAATTTTTTATTTGCTTTCCAATTTGACAATAAACAATATACTTGGACCACTTTGTGTCAAGGGTACATTGATAGTCCTACGTAATTTGCACAGGCCCTAAGAACTGCACTGCTTGATGTAAGGCTCGACCATTTCTCTTTAGTTCAGTATGCTGATGATTTGCTTTTATGTTCACCAAGTTATGAGACTTGTTTGTTAGATTCCTTGTCTCTATTAGCTCATATTGCTGATTTAAGATTGAAAGTCAATTTGTCAAAACTGCAATTTGTATCTCAAAATGTTACTTTCCTGAGTGTTGCCCTAACACCATCTGGTCGTGCAATTACCTCTGCTAGATTGAAACCTATTCTTTCATTGTCTTTCCCAGCAACACCAGTATTACTGCGCAGATTCCTGGGTCTGTTAATCTCTTGTAAACAATGGCTAGCAAATTTCTCAGACCTTACTGCTCTGCTTTATGCTCTCATTGGGAAAGAAGGACCTGAAGGTCTCATTGTACCTACATTACCACAGTGGGAAGCCTTTTTGAATATAAAGTCTGCCCTGGAAAATGTGCCATGTTTATCTTTGCCAGATTATTCTTTGCCATTCAAACTGTATGTGGCTACTTCTGATTCCTCTGCTACCTGTGTGCTTTTACAAGCTTTCCCGACTGGTCACAAGCCAGTAGGCTCTTTCTCAAAGCAATTTGATTCAGTGACTTTAGGACTCCCACCATGTCTATGTAGTTTGGTAGCAGTGGCTTTTGCAATTGAAATTACTGATTTTCTAGTTTTACAGCACCGTCTTGAAGTATATGCATCACATTCAGTTTCCAGGTTGCTTCATTTAACCAAGACTCAGCCTTTGTCCTCCACACGTTTGTTGACTCTGGAATTAACAATTTCTCAGCCTCATGTTACAGTATCTACTACATCAATATGCAACCCTTCAACGCTTCTAGCTCCATTGACAGATCTTGTGGAGAATGATGGGTCTCATGATTGTTTTCAAACCATTTTGACATCTTCTTGAGCTAGACCTGATTTTTCCCCTATACCTTTACCAGCCCCAGATGTAACTTTGTTTGTGGATGGTTCTGCTTTCAGAGATGAAAAGGGCAAACTTCATATAGGGTATGCAGTCACGACGGTTAATGAAGTATTGGAATCAGCTTCTTTGCCGTTTACTAGTGCGCAGTTAGCAGAAGTGTTAGCACTTACACGTGCACTTGAATTTTCCAGGTATCTTCTAGCAAACATCTACAGAGATAGCTCCTATGCAATGGGCATTTTATGGGATTTTGGGAACATCTGGGCACAACGAGGGTTTTTGACGTCTGCTAATAAACCAATTAAGCATGCTGAACACATTCACCGTTTACTCCAGGCTGTACTATTGCCGGCACAAGTTGCAGTTTTAAAATGTAAAGGACATTCCTCTGCTGGAGATTTCATGTCAAAGGCAACCATTTTGCAGACCAGGAAGCACGGCAAGCTGCCCTCCGAGCATCAGTGTCACCAACATTGTTGTACTTAACACCATCTAACATGACTTTGTTTTCCCTTTCATCTCTCTTACAGCACTATCAAGATACTTCCTTTGAAACTCATACCCTGTGGACTTCGTGGGGTGTGACCTGTGATGCACAGGGCTACTGGAAAAAGGATCATCTGCTCATTTGCCCTGACAGTCTATTGTTTCCACTTGCCCTGTTCCTGCATCGTAAGGTTCACCTGTCAGCTGTGGCTATGAATCATGCCTTTTCAGTTCTCTGGTATCACCTGAAGTTTTTTTTTCTGTGGTACAGCTTGTCTGCACTGTTTCAAGGCTACCACAACAAAAAAACCCAGTTCTGTTCAAAAGGAAAAACCACCAATAAGTGTCACAAATAAATTTTTGTCGGAAAGGCCGTCAAAGTGTAAAGGACTTCCCCTCACACCACTGCGGTCCATCCATTTTATTAGAAAACCATAAAAGTCAGTTTGAAATGTATTAATCAAAATATATTTATCAAAATCACTTAGCTGAATAGAGCTGCTGTAAACTTTTCAACAAACTTTTCATCAAACGACCGTCAAAGACGACGTGTCACGTTTCGGGGAATCTCTCGTATTCCCCTGCCTCAGGTCCAGTCACTAAAAATCAAATTGTCCAGCTCCAGCTCTGTTTCAAGGCTGGCAGAGTAGGGTCAGCTTAGGGTCAGTTCTAAGGGTTTTTGCAACCAAACCTTCTGGACTCTTTTTGATTTTGCAGCTTGATTTTACAGACCTGTCCTGTGCCAGAGGGGGGAAATGGTATTTGTTATTGATCACTTGTCTTTTTTCTGGATGGGTAGAAGTTTATCCCCTACCAGTGTCTCCATCAAATTGCTGCCCACTCAGTTTATTCCTGTTTTGTTCTTTCTTCTGATCAGGGTCCAGCCTTCGTTGCGAGTGTCTGGGAGGGTATTGAAAATTAGTTTGGTATTAAAAGACAACTGCACACTCCTTATCATTCGCAAAGCTCTGGCCAAGTGGAACAGATGAATAGGACACTCAAAGGTCACTTACGCACTCTGACACAGGATTGGGCTACAAATTGGACAGAGGCCCTTCCTTTTGCCCTTATGGCAGTGTGTAATTCCCCCCAGTGTGCTCGAGGAGGCCTGACACCATATGAAATAGTTACTGGACGTCCAGCTACTTCTCCACATAAATTAACAATAATCCCAGATCCTCAATTGTTGCGCAGTGATATTTTGACTTATTGCTCATGATTGCACTCAGTCTTGTCTGTTTCCCCTTTATTGCAGGTGAATCCTCAGCAAGATACTCTTTCAGAGTCATCCAGGGGCGGTTCAAGGGGGGTGCGGGGCCATGTGCGGAGACTCGGTGTGGGGCCTCATTTGCATAAACATTTGCATAATGTTACCATACACTAACTTTTAGTAAATATGCCTCTTAATGAGTGTATGGATAAAGAAAGACTAAAAGATTTCTACATTACTATAATCCAGTGCCAACAGCCAGGCACATTAGGTACTACTACAAACACTGCCCATTTAGAACCCATAGCAAACCCGGCGTATCCTAACAGCACTACCAGGACTCACAAAGCAGCAGACCCTACCTATCAAAAGGCAATACTGCAAATATTAAACCAATACATTTCAGAGAATAACAATACATGACCTACTGGGGAAAGAGAGCAAGGGCAATGTCAAATAGCAACTACATAAACAGAATACCTCAGCTCAGTTACACATGCAGAGCATAGACCATCACCAAGCAAGGAATCACAATTTAGAAACAGGAAGACAATAATTAAATTGGGTAAAACACAAGGAGCAAGAGTCGTGAATTGGTGAGAAAGATTTATTGAATCCCCTACGCGTTTCGGCTTTCGCCTTCTTCAGGGGGCACACAACTAAACAATACAATAATTAATAATTAAAAAATTAAAAAATTGTTGTTGTTGTTGTTGTTAAGTGCCGTCGAGTCGGAGTCGACTCATGGCGACCCTCTGGATAGCTATCCTAAATTGTGTTCGGTCTTCAGTCAGGCGGCTCATTGTTGACAGACTGGTACTCGTAGCTGCTGTTATTGTATCGATCCATCTCATTGCTGGCCTTCCTCTTTTGCATTGACCTTCTATCTTGCCAAGCATGATGTCTTTCTCTAATGATCTCTCTCTTCGCATGCTTGGCAAGATAGAAGGTCAACGCAAAAGTATAAAATTATATGAATAACATGAAAATATTATAAAATGATAAGAAAAAATGAATAAATAAAAGTCCAAACGCAAGGTGGAGGAACCACATAAAAAGATAAAAAGATGTGCTATTGAATTGTACATTTAAAATATATGTCAAATACTGACTATAAAATACTGCACTTTTTGTGTCTCATTTAAGTTTTGACAGACATATTATAAATAAATATGATCTAATAAAACACATTAATATTGCCCAAACAGATTAAATATTTGTGGAATAGATGAGGGGGGGAGGGGGAAGGGGAGAGGGGAGGGGGGAGAGAGGGGGAGGGGGGAGGGAGGAAAGGGAAGGGGAAGGGGGGAGGGAAGAGAGAAGTGGGGAACAGGGGGGGAAGGGGGGGAGAGAGAGGAGAGAGGGAAGGGGGGAAGGGAAGGGGGAAGGGGAGGGGGAGGGGGAAAGGGGGAGGGGGGAAGGGGAGGGGGGAGGAGGAGGAATTTTGACCTATAAATAAAATAGCCAGAGTCCATGTCGGTAGAGTAAACAAATTGCTGACTTTGTTTTCTCTCCCAAAGCTTTGGTGGTTTTTATAATACAAGTGTGTTTTGTATTGTTAACCATACTTGCTTCCTTCTCATTGCTCTGGAAGTGGACATCCATTACCCAAGAACCCAGGTGCTGTTACCGGTGAGGGGAGGTGCAGAGTACACAAACAAACTTCAGTGTACATCTCCCGATGCCCCCTCAGGACACCCATATAGCGTTTCACCAACAGCTTCATCAAACGCTACCATAAAAGAAAGAGTACAATTAAAACATCATTCTTAGCTATAAAAATAGGCAAGCCTATAACACTCCAAACTAACCGTATCATTGTACTGAGCAAAATGCCATATGAAAATATAAGAAATGCTCATTCCCATAGCTGACATGTTCCAGTCACTACAAATTAGACATGTTTTATCCTACCTTTGTTTAGACATTTTGGAAGTTGTTTGAGAATGCAAAATCCAAGGGCCTCTACTCTGTCCTCATCCTTCTTGACCTCTCTGCTGCTTTTGACACTGTTGACCACAACCTTCTCCTTGATACCTTGTCCTCACTTGGTTTTGGGGGCTCTGTACTGTCCTGGTTCTCCTCCTACCTCTCCCATCACTCTTTCAGTGTGTGTTCTGGTGGCTCCTCCTCCTCTGCCACCCTGCCCCCAGTTGGTGTACCCCAGGGTTCTGTCCTGGGACTGCTCCTTTTCTCCCTCTATACCCAGTCCCTTGGTGCGCTTATCTCCTCCCATGGCTTTCAATACCACCTCTATGCCGATGACTCCCAAATCTACCTCTCTACGCCTGTAATCTCTCCAGCAATCCAGAACAGGATCTCTGCCTGCCTTTCTGACATCACTGCCTGGATGTCTCACTGCCGCCTGAAATTGAATATGTCCAAGACCGAACTCCTTATCTTTCCACCCACAACCTCCCCCAAAACCTCCCCTCTCTGTCTCTGTGGATAACGCTGTTATCCTCTCTGTTTTCTCGGCCCGTAATCTGGGGGCTATCTTTGACGCCTCTCTCTCTTTCTCCACTCATATCCAACTCATTGCCAAAACCTGCCATTTCTTTATTTACAACATTGGCAAAATCCACCCCTTCCTTTCCGAACACACTACTAAAACGCTTATCCACTCTTTAATCACCTCTCGTCTTGACTACTGCAACCTACTCCTTGCTGGTCTCCCTCTGAATCATCTTTTTCCCCTTCAATCTATTCAACATTCTGCTGCGCGACTAATTTTCCACCACCCTCGCTATACCCACATTTCTCCTCTTCTCAAGTCACTTCACTGGCTCCCTATCCTTGTCCGCATCCAATTCAAACTACTCCTCCTGACCTATAAATGCATTCACTCTGCGGCTCCTCAATACCTTTCATCGCTTATCTCTTCTTACAACCCCTTTTGGGAACTTCGCTCTTCTGGCAAACTACTTCTATCTACGCCCTCCACTCGTACTGCTAACTCCAGACTTCGCTCCTTTCACCTTGCTGCACCTTACGCCTGGAACAGGTTACCTTTGTCTATATGCCAGGCACCCTCCCTGGCCCTCTTCAAATCCAAGTTGAAAACCCTCCTCTTCACTATTGCATTCAAATCCTGACTTCTGTGTTTTGTCTTGACTTGATTGTAAGTGCCTTGTTTTAGTGTTTTGCCCTGACTAGACTGTTAGCTCTGTGTAACCGAGGTACCCGTAAGCCCAACCCTGCACTTGACCATCCCAATAAACCAATCCACACCAGATTATGGTAAACAGATGCTTGGTCGCAGCTTTATTAACAACAGTGAAATTCCGGCCCAACATGGGCCAACTTAATATTGCCCAACATTGCAAACATACCCCCCTGCCCCCCCCATTTCCGGATGATACCCCACCAGCCATTTCTAGCAAAGTGGAGCACCATCCACCCCCCCATTTCCCTTCTGCCCGCCTCGCCGTTATTAGCAGAGGCAGGCTCCCGTTGCCTTCACCGGGTAGAGACCCCCAGCCGGGATGTCTCTCCCACCCCGGGAGCTGAACCGCTCCCACTCCAGGCGGCAACAGCCTCAAGTGCCCCCCGGGTCGACGAGCGCCCGCTCGTCACCCCGCCACCGGCACAAGGGAAAACTAACCTTGTGCCGCCCCCACCAAAGAAAGCTGCGACCAGCACCAACCCTCTAAAGCTTCCTGCCAATCATTCAATAGCAGGTCCTGCCCAACCGGGGCAAGGTGCACCCCATCTAGCTGGTACAGTCCGGCACACCGAACATCCGCCCACAGATGCAACACCTGAAGCCCCCCAGACTGCTGGACCCAGCGCCCGATCTGCCTATTAATCTTGGTGAGGCCTCGGGACCAGCGCCGCTGAGACCAGCAGGCAGGACGCGGGATAATATCCGACCATATAATGGCCACGCCCGGGAGGAGCTCCCGCACCAGTTCAATGTCTCGTTGCACAGTTCGGATGATCTGCAGACACGACCAGCTCGCCAAGTCATTGCCACCCAGGTGTAGCAACAATCCGGCCGGGCGCTGCCGCTGAACCATCTTCGCCTGTAAACAGGCCAGTAACTGCCACCATCGCATGCCGCGGTGCCCCATCCAGTGCAGCTGTACTCCAGAAGATTCGAGACCAAGGTGGATGCCCAGCGGCCGGACCGCCGCCCGACGCTCCTCCCAATAGACGAAGGAGTGTCCAACGATCCACCAGTCTGTCCGGTCCACACCATCTGAAAAAAGGGGAGAAGCCGCACTGCCACCAGTAGCCCACTCTGAAACAGTAAGGACAACGTTAGGCACCCCCCACCCCCCCCACCATGGCGCGCCACCGTCCCGCCGCCAGGAGGGTACCCCTACGGGCGAATATAGCCCTCGTAGGCCCCCGAACGCCAACGACCAATTCGCTGGATAACCCGGGGTTGGAGACCCGCCGCAGCCGCGCTCGAGGCCGCCCTGATCCGAAAAGAATGAGACGCGTAGCTGCACTCGGCAAGGCCCAGAAACCGCAAAACCTTCCTCAGCACCGCCGTGAACTGAAACTGGGTCGTTGGCCTGCCATCCTCATGCAGGAAAAAGTTGCCCCGCGCCCCCGGCCGAAGCCGCACATAATGCTGCAGAGCGCGCACCGGGCATGACGGGACCGGGGCAATCGCAGTGAGAATCACCCAACCCCCTTTTCCAGCCTGATCAGTCTTAGAACGCGAGACGTAAATACGCACTACCGATTCTGTCACTGTCACATGCTCGAAATCGAGCCCGCCAACGGCGCCCGGCCGCGTCGACCGCGGGACGAGCTCACTAACCCGAAAAGCCCCGAAAAACGCGGTCACGAATAATGCACGGAAAAGACTGTACTCAAAATCTGAGGATGCGATGCGGGGTAACGCCTCGCAAATCCGTAACAGTAAGTCATGGGAAACTGGCCGCCGCCAATCCCGCAGCTGAGGCTGCACTCGAGCCCAACCTGCCAGCAAACGCCTGACCAAGAAGGACACTCGTGGGTTTCCCCAACCGGCCGCCTTGCAAAAGAAGAAAAAACCCGCCAACGCGGCGACGACCGTGGACCGCGCCCAGCCAGCACCCTTTGCCCACAACACAAACTGTCCGACAAGCCCGTCCGGAACCCACCCGCCAACCCAGCCCCTGTCGCCCAAGAACACACTCACCTGGGCATAACCGCGCCGATACCCCGCCCAGGTACCACGCGTCACCGAAGCCGCCAGCAACGCCATTACTTCAGGGTCCCAACACTCCAAAGATGCTCCGGAACCCGTGACGCCAACTCCTCCGCCTCGGGCGCCAGGCGCCGAAACTGCTCCCACTGGAAACGGGACAGAGCGTCAGCAATGGAGTTCTGTGAGCCCGGCACGTTCCACGCTCTGGCAGTCACATTCAGCCGCAGACAAGCCAGCACAAAAAGTCTCATCAAAGAGGCGACCCAAGGACAGCGAGGCGCATGCCGATTGATCACCTCAACAACCGCCGCATTGTCGCACCAAAAGACTACTCGCCGATCCCGCAAACGATCAGGGCAGGGGAAACAGCTCCAGAAAAGCGACATTGCGTACCAAGCCCGACTGTACCCAAGCCTCTGGCCAAGGTTCCGCACACCAAACCCCCTGGCAGTACGCACCGAAGCCGGAACTACCAGCTGCATCGGTGAATAAGTGTAAATCCCGGTTCGATATCTCCGGCAGTTGCAACACCGAGCACCCATTGAAGGTGGCTAAAAACGAGTCCCACACCCGGAGATCCTCACGCATGCCGGCCGACACACGAATCCGGTGCTGCGGTAACCGCACCCCAGCCATGGCCAACGATAAGCGCTGCGAGAACGGACGACCAATGGGCATCACCCTGCAAGCAAAATTAAGATGCCCCACAAGGGACTGCATGACTCGCAAGGTCGTCCTGGTCGCAGACCCCACGGATGCCACCAGCTCCTTCAACCTCTCAACCTTCTGGGCCGGCAAGCGGACAACCATGGCGACGGTATCAATCTCGATCCCCAGGAAAGTGAGACAGGTGACCGGCCCAACGGTTTTGTCAGCCGCTATTGGAATGCCGAACTCCCCCGCCAGGCATTGAAAAGCCTCGAGCAAGATAGCGCAAGCGCGGTCACCCCTTGAGCCCACGAACAGAAAGTCGTCAAGATAATGAACTACCCCGCTAAGACCCGTCCTTCGTTCCAGCACCCAGTGGAGGAAGGTACTAAAGGCTTCGAAATATGCGCAGGAAATGGCGCAGCCCATAGGCATGCACTTGTCGAAGTAAAACGCCGACTCGAAACGGAAACCCAGCAATGGTAAAGCAGAAGGGTGGACCGGTAACAGCCGGAAAGCGGATTCGATGTCAACTTTCGCCAACATCGCCCCAGCCCCAAACTGCCGGACCAGTAGCACGGCTGCGTCAAAGGAAGCGTAACGCACGGTGCACCGCTCACGAGGGATGCAATCGTTCACCGAAGCGCCCGGGGGGCAGGAAAGGTTGTGAATCAGCCGGAACTTGCCCGGCTCCTTCTTGGGAACCACCCCCAAAGGCGAAATGGTGAACGGCGAAAATGGAGGATCACGAAAAGGCCCCGTGACCCTGCCCAACGCGCACTCCTCTGCAATCTTCCGACGCACAACCTCGACGTGGGCCGTAACCGAACTGGCGTTACGCGCACCCCCTCCCGCTGGGGAGCCCTGGCAGGGAATACGGAAACCCTCCGAAAAACCTTGAAAAAGCAGCCGCCCCACCCCACCCCGCCGCCCGCGCCCGTAACTAACCAGCCAAGGCTGCATAACAGACACCCTGACCGGCGTGGGGGCCATGGTACCGCAAACCTCCTCACTTAGCCCCAGCAGGGGCACCCGCCACACTTTTGCGATTGCACTTAAGGGCCGAGTGCCCACTCCCACACAAGGAACAGACGTGTCTAAATTTACAGTCGGGGAACGGGCACGACGCCTTGTTGAAACGCCAACAGACGTCACCCCCCCCGGCACCCCCTTTATGCATGGCCTGCGTGGGAGCAGGGGCTCGAAAGGACCGCGCCCCCCCCCGCCGAAAAAGACTCCCCCGACCTGCCACTCCCCCCTCCGGTGCCCCCTCCCCGCGGGCGGGCGGACATCTGCGTTAACCAAAGATTGATGTCCTTTGTTCCCCACGATAACTGCCCATTCTCCTCCATCATGTCCCGAAACTCCTCATCATAATTTAACCAAGCCCACCCTTCGTGAGCCTGGGACGCCGCTAAAATCGCATCCGCATATGCCAACAGGGCCCCAGCTTGGTCTGGGAAATAGTGACCCCAGACACTAGCCAAACGCAGAAAGGCACGAGTCCAGTTCAAGGTGTTGCGAGACGCCCGCTGCACCCTACCCGCCTTCTCGTCCTCCTTGCGCTTCTTACGGCTTTCACCAGAACGCTTTCTGCCATCCAATAAGCGGAAAATATCGATGTACTTACACCGCTTAATCCGATGACGCAGCTTCCGAGGCACGCCCTCCCAGAGTTCAGCACAGCGCACCACCGCGGGTCCCCCTCCGTCGCCCTTCTTGCCCACCGCCGCCCCCGAATCGCTTGAAGAAACCGACGAAGACGACGACGAGGAGGATGAGGAAGAGTGACGACGGCGATGCCCACGCTTGCGCTTCGATCTTGCCTTCGTGGCCGCACCACCTCCCGCCTCAAGGGCCGGCACCACCCCCTCCCCCCTTTCATACTCACCAGTGGCGGAGCAGGAAGCCACAGGAGCATCCCCAGGCCGGGGCGCTGCCGCCACGTCGGACTGCACCTCCGAGGCGCTGGCCTGTCCCGAACCCGTCACCGTGCTCTCCATAGGCGCCCGATCCTGCGACGTCTGGTGTATCTGTAGGGGAAGAAGAGAAGAAAAACCAGCAGCCATATGCCCAGATGCGCCCTGTGCAGGGGCCGTCCCGCCTTCCCAACCCCAAGTGGAGGAGCCCAGACCACCCACTTCCCATGCCGCGGGGCCGCAAGGCCCGGAGCCACCAGACCCACCATGCCCCGCAGCAAACCAATCACCCCAAGGACCCCGCCACGGCCCCATACCGAATGCCCACGGGCCCCAAGACCCGAAGCCACCCGGAGGCAGCAAATGCCCCGCAGAAATCCCACTGGGGGGCCCAGAGGGACCCACAGATGTGGCAGTGCCCCCAACCTGTACCACGGCCTCAGATGCCCCCCCCGTCGACACACCCATGGCACGCACGCCCCCCATAACGTCGAGGCCAGCTCCGCCCGCTGCCCTGGTAGACAACTGCCCTGGGCCACCCAACCCAGAGTCCCCCTCCCCCCCCGGGCACCCTGTCCTGCACACCCTCCCGCAAGGCCCCTTGGCCCCTCCCCCGCTTTTCCTTCCCCCTGCCCCGCTCTCTGCGCGCCACACCGGGGTCCCCGCCCGACCGGGCCCCCCCACCAGAAGCCCTCACCCCGTTGGACCCCGAGCCACGACCCTGAGCTGCCCGTGTCCCTTTTTGCGTACCGCCGGTGCGCCCACCGGTCCGGCGCGGAGTAGCGCCTCTGCCCATTCCACTCAAGCAAATAAGCAGCCCCCAAACTCAATCCCCAAATTCAGTCCCCCACCAACCCCCGACCCGGCCACCCCCGGCCTGATTGAACCGCACAGGCCCACAGCAGGAGAGCCGGCAAAATTAGCCCTATTGGAGGTGAGGAAAAAACCCCCCCGAACAGGCCGACGCCGACCTCGGGCCGAAAATGCAACCACCCCCCTCCCAGAGGCAGGAGAACGGCCCAACCCCGCAGCTCCAGCCAACACCTACACAGCCCGAAAGCAGGCCGCCGCACGTGCAGCAGGCCCGCAAAGCACGCTCCCCCCGACGCCAAGCACACACCCCCTTCCAAAGGCCCGAAGGCACCGGCAGGAGGAGAGATGGAACCGAGCTGAACTGGCTGGCAAGAGCCCCGAAGTCTCCCCGCCAAACCGAAGAGGACGGCCGCAAAAGTTCCCCGCGCATTCTAACCCACCTTTTCTCCGGGCAAGCAGGACGAGAGAGGGCGAGTACGAAGCATGCACCCCTCTCGAAGCCTGCCGCCCCGCCTCCCACAACTTCACAGCCAATCAGGCTGCACGATCTCCGTGACGCGGCCCGCTCCTGCTCCCTCCAGCAATCCCCCCCCCCCCCCCAGGAAACCCTACCCACGTGCAGGGTAGTCGGGCCCCGGGGACCCGGTTACAAGGCCGGCCTCGGGACCCGGCCCTGCGGCGACGGCGGGATTTTTGTCTTGACTAGATTGTAAGCTCTGACGAGCAGGGACTGCCTCTTACATGTCTGTACAGCGCTGTGTATGACTAGTAGCGCTATATAAATGCTCAGTAGATAGATAGATAGATAGATTTGCATGCGTAAAATAGAATATTTACACATGCAAATAGCAGGTTTAATGTTATCTGAATAATTCCCTTAAGAAGCACTATTCATAGTTTTTCAGTTGCCCTGAGGCAGATTCCATAAATGCCACGTACGTCCCACGGGCAGGTGTAAAATGGGCATGATTCTAGCATCCTGGACACATGTAGCTGGCAAAGCAGACAGGTCCGGTCATGGGGATTTACACGGGTGCAGCATATTCTGAAAACTTGCATGTCTCCATCAGGCATGTCTCTGAGATATACCCGTGGACATCTCAGCAATCCTCACCCCTCTAGTTAATAACATGCATCTCCTCACTGGGAAACATCTGCTTTGTGGCAATGCTCCCCTGGCCAGGCCTGTGTGGGCATGGGAGGGGATCTCAGGTTCAGCTTACCTAGTAGCCAGCCTCCACAGAATCCACCACTCTCAAAGCTTGCGTAGATCATGGACTGGGTAAGGATAGACACATTGTGGTATGATCCAGGGAAGCTGCAGCAACATCAGTAAATTCTCCCAGTGCAGTGCACACTACCTGCATATTGAGGGAGTGGAATGCTTTTTGGTTGTAGAATGTGGCCTCCCTCTGTAGAGGGGGCCTCAGGTCCACCTGCGTACAATCGCTCAACCCCAGCACAGAAGGAATCCTGTCACCTCATGACATGGAAGCATTGTCTCTGTTGCACTGTGTGAGGGAATGTAATATAATCCGAGACACGCATCAGGAAAATACTCAGAGACTGGCTGATGCACTTGGACACTGCCGCTTGGCTCAGACATGCAGTGGCTGCCAGCACAGATTGACAGGCACCTGTGGCTAAGAAGGTGAGTGCTGTTGTCACCTTTCCCTGTTCCCTGTGTGTCATTGCACTGAGTTGGGGCTCCAGCTCCTGGCATTGCTGATGTATGGCTGCACTATCAAAGTGAATCTGGTGACACTGAGTTCATCAGTAAGGTCCATGTACTGGCTTCTCAGCCTAGGTACCCTCTGATAGGGCTGGCCCGTCCATTGTGGGGGAATGTTGCCTGCACATGGCCCCACATGTCGGGGGACCCCGTGCCTGACTGGCTGCAGAGGGAGCCAGGGAGACCCGAAGCCCCAGCCGTGGAACAGCCATGGAAGCAAAGAGCTGCGTTTGCCTTCTGTCCCGCAGCTCTGATAAAAAGGAGCCCGCAGGCAACACCCATTTATTTCTATTGACGCAGTGGCACTTAACGCACATTACTATTTAGTAAACATGCGCTTAAGTCATTGCCAGCAGAAAAAAAGAGGCTTGTGAAGGGCTCCTTTGAAAGCCGCCTAAAAGTTTAGATGGGCAACATATAGATTTTAAAATAAAATAAATTAAATTTATGCAAATGAGGCCCAGTGGCTAAGCAAATGAGGCCCTGCAATGAGTCTCTGCACATGGCCCCATGTCCCCCTTGGTCCGCCCCTGCCCTCTGATAAGGTCGCCTCCTTACTGCCCTCCTCTTTACTTTATCTGAGAATAGGTTCCAAGGTGGTAAACTGGATCTGAAATTGGTTGACCAACAGACAACAGAAAGTGGTGGCAAATGGAACTCACTCAGACAAAATAAAGATGCCTAGTGGCTTGCCTCAGGGAGCGGTCCTGGGCCCGATACGGTTCTATGTATTTGTGAATGATATTGTGGAAGGATTCAATGGAAGAATCTTTCTTTTTGCAGATGACAAAAATATTTGCTACAGAGTATACACTTCTGAGGGAGTGGACAACAGGAGGAAAGATCTACAAACACTGGAAGAACGGTCTAGTGCATGGCAGTTGTGATTTCATAAAAAGATATGCAGAGCCATGCACTTGGGATGCTGAAATGCAAAGGAATTGTATGCGATGGGGGGAGAGAGGTTGGTGTGCATGGACCAGGAGAGGGTCCTCAGAGTGCTAGTGTCTGAGATTGTCAAGGTGCCGAAACAATGCAACAAGGTGGTAGCCACAGCTAGTAGAAAGAAAGATGCCCCTGTACAAGTCATTGGTGAGGCCTCCCTTGCAGTATTATGTTCAGTTTTGGAGACCATATTTCACAAAGGACACCAAAAGACTTGAAACATTGCAGAAGACGGTGACCACAATTATTTGGAGCCTGCACCAGAACATGTATGAGAAGAGACTTATAGGCCTAAATATGTAAACCCTAGAGGAGAGGAGGGACAGGGGAGATATGATACAGACTTCTAAATACTTAAAGGGTATCAATGAACAAACAAATCTTTTTCAAAGGAGAAACTGTAAATTGGAGGACATACGATGAAGCTGCAAGGTGGTAAACTTAAAAGCAATATCAGGAAATATTTTTTCATTGAAAGGGTGGTGGATGCATGGAATACCCTCCTGATGGAGATAGTAGGGGCAAATACAGTGAAGGAAATTAAAATGGCACGCGACAGACACAGTGGATCCCTTCATAGCAAGAGGATGTATTCAAAGCAAACTCACATATCTCTTCATAGAGGGGGGATGACCTGCACAGAGCAGCAGTTACAACCACTCTAGCTACCTTACTGGGCAAACTAGCTGGACCATACTGGTCTATCTCCAGGAACAAGCAGGAATAAGTCCTCACATATGGGTACGTTGGAACCGACGGAGCCTGTGCGGGAAAGCTCCCCAGCCTTTCAGATGAAAGGCTTTTGGGGCCTCCCACTGCACATGCGCGCTGCCTTCCTGCCTTCCTGACCAGCTCTCCTCAGTTTCTCTTTTTCCGCGGAGCCAGCAGGTCGTGTTCCTGTCACCGCTGAAGAAATTGTTAAATTTTGTTTGTTTCTTTAGACCACGTACCTGCCTTCCCCATACCGAAACCGGTACCGCCGGTCTCTCTTTCTTTCTTTAAAAAAAAAAAAAAAAAAGACTTTTTTATTTTCTTCAGCACAGCTTGGTAACTTTTGTTAGGCCTTAGGCCTACACAAATTCTCCTCATGGAGAAGCCAGTCCCTGGTTTTAAAAAGTGTACCAAGTGCAGTGCTGTCATTTCTGTCACAGACACCCATGAATGGTGTCTTAAATGTTTGGGACCTGACCACTCCATACCGGACTGCCCATCCTGCTCCCAGATGTCTAAACGTGGGTTGCAGAACTGGGCCAACAAATTCCATGTGCTGTTTGCTTCAGATAATCCAGCATCACAGTCATCCAGGTCTTCCTCTCCGGATGGATCTCAGGTAACCAAAACTTCTGTGGGCAAATCCTCTAAAAGCAAATCTCTTTCTAAAGATCGAGAGGCTCTCAATCTTGAGTTCGAGGATTCTGCCCAGGCCAAAAAACCCCGGCGGGAGGCTCTGGCCTCCAAAGCAACCATGGGGTCACAGGTTGACATCGATGGCATGGCCTAGACTGATCACCTGTTGGACTGCTCTAGGGTACCGGCCCATACCGGTACCGACATCCAGGCAGCAGTGGCGTCTATGGGCAATACTGTCCAGACCATGCATCAGGCCGTTCTGGCATTCATCAAGGCTGCGACGCCCTCGGTACCGATTCCATCGGTACCGACCCCGGTTCCGGTATCCACACCGGAACCGAGACCATCGACTTCCAAACGTCGATTGGTTCAGCATGCCGGATTCAGGCTTTCGCCCGATACCGATCCCATGCCCGATATGCCCGATGTCGATACCGATCGGTATGCGTATCGTGCATTGAAAGCACAGAGAGAATACTGTGATGATGTGAAGGCTGCAGAGCCCTTTAAAAGTAGAAAAAACTCTGAGATTTGTTCCCACAAGCGGGGGATGGGATCACAGAAGCACATTTCCCACAGAGAGAATGAAACCAAGGCACATAGAAGCAGGGTTAGCTTGAAGCCACACCCAACCTCTAGGACAGCTGCAAGCAGAGAGAGGGTGGGGTCAGAGAAGCAAACAGTTCACAGAACATATAAGCTGCGTCACACAGGAAGTGGAGAGAGAGAGGAACGGGAGCTGGAGAATCAGCTGAGAGTTGATTCCAGAGCTTCACACACACGAGGACTAGGCAAATAAATAAATAAATAAAGGGAAACTAGCAAAACCCCGAGGACAAAGTTTCTTTGAAGAATCAGCTGAGTGGGAGGAGGAATCAGGTACTGATCAAACGGTATGTGCTCAGACACCAGAAAGACTGCAAAGAAGGTCTGTTCTAAGGCAGGACCGGTTGCAGGCTAGGAGCCAAAGGAAAAGGCCAGTAAACCAGGGAAGGAAGCAGGATTTCAAAGCTGTTAATTCTGCTAAGCCCAGAAGGACTGACCACTACTTACAAGGCAAGTGCAAAGGGTGTGGGCATAGAAAGAACCGGCAGAGAAGCCTGGATTTTACCTCTGAATCAGAATATAGCAGTTCTAGTCTTGAACCTCCACACAGATATTATAGAAAGCCTGTTAGGAGGAGAGTTACTGCTAGTCAAGAAGCTTTTGCATTTCCTGATGAGAAACTATTAAGGGGGAGAAAAGCAAAAGGTTCCAACCCAGTTACAGAGGGGAACCGTGAGCTAAAGTGGAGAAACCTTTGTAAGCTTCTGAAGAACATACAACAGGTTAAACCAGAGATTACCCCAAGTTCAGAGCCATACAATTCCCCAACAGAAATGGACGTAGACTGTCTCTCTGATAAATCAATGTCCTCTGCTGAATCGATGGATTGCAGTCTCTGTGTGTCTAATGTATAAAGCTTTTCCTTTATGCTGTGTGAAACAAGTAAGAAGACGTCAGGAGTTCAGATATCATTGTATGCTTGGAAAGCAGACAAGTGGATAAGAAAAACCTCATGTGAAAGCCTAGCTAGTTTTATTGCTGCTGTAACGTCAGCTGAAAAAGCTAGTGGTTTAAAAGCTAAGAGGTAGCACTCTGAGTAATGTTTTAAACTTGAAGTCAGCAAGAAAAGTAAAGCTTTTCATATTGCCAAAGTTTGTGAGTAATGCAAAAAGATATTTCTACTGCATTTGTAAATACTAGAAAATACTGCTATCAAGGTTGAGAAGTTTATGGAAGAAATTCACCTTGCACATTTTGGAGAAGAATCCTATACCTTTGGTTGAATGTGTTTTACCTTTCTGGAATTTTGCCACAAATGATTTCCTTACAGAAAATTAAAATAAAAGCAATTTATGTTATAAATTGTCCTGTGCTCCTTCTATTCGGACTGCTAACAAAAGCAAACCACAACTACAATTAAGGAGGTGATCCACCGTCTCTCATCAGGCAGGTGTCTATACCAAATAGCACTATAAGTGTCCAAACAGAGACAATCTGCCGTGCCACCTCTAGGGGCAGTGCGGTGAGAGCGTTGGAAGGCGTCACAATACTCAGATTCTTCTGATGAATTCAATTCCTCTGATGACTCTGCTGAGCTTGCTCTTCCTGAGGAGCCTTCTTCTCCAAAGAGGAGGATGTCTCCTCCAGAGGATTTATCCTTTCAGGATTTCATTGTTGATGTAGCTAAAGGACTTTCTATTGCTACATCTTCTGAAAAAGAACCCAGGTCAAAACAATTGGATATTTTAGGATACTCTAAAGCTCCTAAAGAGGCAGTCACTCTGCCTATCCATGAAATCCTTCAAGAACACTTGATGGATTTGTGGGAGACTCCTTTAACACTGTCTCCCCATTCCCGTAGGTTGGACACCATGTATCGGGTCCCTCCTTCTCCTGGGTTCCAAAAAACTCAGCTGCCTCACCACTCTATTGTGGTGAAGTCTGCCATGAAGAAAATAAAGAGTCCTAAAAGGCATTCTTCTACCCCTCCAGGGCGAGAATGTAAGACCCTTGACTCTTTTGGTAGAAAGATGTTCCAGGCTAGTATGCTTATAGCCAGGATCAATTCTTATAGCCTTTATATGGGCATGTTTCTTGGACAACTTGCCCTAAAGGTACAGCATTTTGCCCCCTTTATCCCTGATGATCAAAGGGCGGACTTCTTTTCTATGGTGACACAACTTTCAGAGGTCTCCAAGTTCTCCAACAGGGCAGCCTTTGATTCCTTTGAGGTTGCTGGCAGAGCTTCGGGAATTGCTATTGCAGCCCGACGTCTCGCTTGGCTCCAGGCTTCTGACCTAGAACCCTGGGTGGTAGATGGCCTCAGGAATCTGCCCTGTACAGGTGAGAACTTATTTGGTGAAGACTGGCAAAAAAAAGCTGCTCAAATGGATGCAGAAAATGCCACTCTAGATAGACTTTCTAAGTCTACTTCTACCCCTGCCAAAAAGAAGTCTTTTAAAAGGCCTTACTATAAGAAGGCGAGATTTTCCACGAATACTGGCCAGCAATCTGCTCAGCCTCGCTTTGCTGCTAAGCGTCAGCAATCTAAGCAAGTAAAGTCAAAGCCTGCAGTGTCTACTGCACCCCAGCAGGCTCAACCCCCTCAGGGGTTTTGACTTGCCCCTAGAGAACTTGCCGTTTCTGGCTCTAGAACAACCAGAGCCCCTCACCATTCCTGGAAGGCTAGCTCATTTTGCTCCCAGATGGGAACAAATCACATCAGAGCAATGGACCCTCTCTATTATCAGGGAGGGCTACAAACTTCATTTCTCCAGCCTTCCTCCCCATACCATGGTGAGGCAATTCAGTTCTCCCCCATCTCTTCTGACCCTGTTGGGTCAGGAAGTCTCTTCTCTCCTTGCCCAAGGGGCAATAGAGGAGGTTCCTCCTCCACAACAGGGGTTAGGTTTCTACTCCCCTTATTTTCTCATAACAAAGAAGACAGGGGGCTTCAGACCTATCCTGGATCTGAGAGACTTGAACAGGTTTCTATTCAAGGAGAAATTCAAAATGCTGTCTCTGGGCATTCTCCTTCCATACCTTCAGAGTCAGGATTGGCTTTGTTCTCTAGATCTCAAGGATGCGTACACTCATATACTCATCCATCCATCCCACAGAAAATATCTTCGCTTTCTGTTCCAGGGAAAACATTTCCAGTACAGAGTACTACCCTTCGGTCTGGCCTCTGCTCCAAGAGTCTTCACAAAATGCATGGCATTCGTAGCCGCATTTCTCAGAGGCATGGGAATCTTTGTCTTCCCATATCTGGACGACTGGCTCATCCGAGCTCCATCTCAGTCAGAAGCCCAGATTTCTCTGGACCGCACAAGGCGTATTCTTCAATATCTGGGACTTGTGGTAAACGTTCCCAAGTCCCAACTCATCCCTACTCAGTCCCTGGAATTCATAGGGGCCCAATTGGACTCCACCACTGCAAGGGCCTACCTCCCTCTGGTCCGAGGCCAAAGGCTAATAAGCTTGGCCTCCCAGGCTCAGTCCAGAAGTCACTTGTCAGCCAGAGAAATGCTGCAACTTCTGGGCCACATGGCCTCCACGGTCCATGTGGTGCCCTACGCTCATCTTCATATGAGGGCAGCTCAATGGCTTTTGGCCACCCAGTGGTCTCAAGCATCAGGACTGCTCTCAGACCAAATACTCACCTCAAAACGACTGTTTTGGTCTCTCCAGTGGTGGACATCCTCCAAAAATCTGTTGCTGGGGATTCCCTTCCAACCTTCGTTGCCCCAAGCAACCCTCACAACAGATGCCTCCCAAACAGGGTGGGGAGCTCATCTCCAACACCTCTCCACTCAGGGCACCTGGTCTCCTCAGGAGACCACCCATCACATCAACCTTCTGGAACTGCGAGCAATCTTCCTTGCCCTCACAGTCTTCCACACCCTCCTTGTCAACCTGACTGTCCTAGTCCAGACAGACAATCAGGTAGCCATGTTCTATGTCAACAAACAAGGAGGGACGGGCTCTCTGTCGCTTTGCAACGAAGCTCTCAGATTATGGGCCTTCGCCAGAGAGCATCAAATTCATCTTCTGGCAGTATATCTTCCAGGAGTTCAAAACTCTCGGGCAGACAGACTCAGTCGAGTTCTGCTCCCACACGAATGGTCCCTGCATATGGACCAGATACGCAGAATCTTTCAGGAATGGGGGACCCCGGACATAGACCTCTTTGCAAGTCCGTGGAATGCCAAACTTCCCCGGTTCTGTTCCAGGACTCCGTGTCAAGGAGCTCAGGCCAACGATGCCTTTCTCCTACATTGGGGTCAGGAATTCCTGTACGCTTTTCCACCCATTCCTTTGATTCCCAAGACTCTGTTCAAACTACAGAGGGATCACGGATCCATGATCCTCATAGCTCCACGCTGGCCACGCCAAGTGTGGTTCCCTCTACTTCTGCATCTCTCCCAGGGACACTCCCTGGACCTGGGAGCTGCGCCAGACCTTCTGTCTCAGGAGGAGGGGACTTTGTGGCACCCAAACCCCAAGTCCCTACACCTCAGAGCTTGGTTACTGAAGGCCTAAGCCTTCATGACTTCAATCTTTCTCAACCAGTGAAAGATATCCTTCATGCCTCTAGGAAACCCTCCACGAGGCGTTCCTATGCTTTCAAATGGAAACGTTTTTCCATTTGGTGTGCGCAACAGGGTCTTGACCCTCTAGCACTTCCTTTGAATTCTCTACTGGACTATCTCCTGCATCTTTCCAATGCAGGCCTCAAGACAAATTCAGTACGAGTCCATTTAAGTGCTATTGCAGCATCCTTAAAACCTATAAATGGACAACCTGTCTCCTCTCATCCTCTTATTGCAAGATTCATGAGAGGCCTGACCCTCACTAAGCCTCCCATCCGACCTCCTCCGGTAGCATGGGACTTGAATTTAGTTCTGGGTCAACTTATGAAGCCACCTTTTGAACCGTTGGTATCTACCTCCCTGAAATTTCTTTCCTGGAAGGTTCTTTTCCTTATTGCAGTCACTTCGGCTCGCCGCATCAGTGAACTGCAGGCTTTGGTGGCTAATCCACCTTATACCAGATTTCATCATGATAAGGTGGTCCTTAGGACGAATCCCCACTTTATGCCTAAAGTGGTCTCGCCTTTTCATCTTAATCAAGAGGTATATCTACCTGTTTTTTTCCCGGCTCCTCATGCATCTAGTGCAGAGAGGAACCTTCATACTCTTGACTGTAAAAGAGCTCTCGCCTTTTACCTCAACAGGACTCAGCCACATCGAAAGTCTTCCCAACTTTTCGTGGCTTTTGATCCTTCTCATTTGGGACTTCCAGTCACCAAACGTACACTTTCCAATTGGATTGCTCAGTGTATTTCTTTTGCTTACCAGAGTAAGAACATTTCTCTGGAAGGCCATGTCACAGCTCACAATGTGCGAGCCATGGCCACTTCTATGGCTCATCTTCACTCTGTGTCCATAGATCAGATCTGTCGAGCAGCCACTTGGGCCTCGGCTCATACCTTCACAGCCCATTACTGCTTGGACAAGGACTCCCGCCGGGATGCCTTGTTTGGTCAGGCTGTCCTCAAACACCTGTTCCATACTTAAACAACTCCTGCCCACCTTCCCTGGATGGATGCCTGAGATCCATACGAAGATGGTTTACCCTTGGAGGGGGATCTCCCAGGCATCTTAGCTAGGGAGTCCCCATATGTGAGGACTTATTCCTGCTTGTTCCTGGAGATAGCACAGTTACTTACCTGTAACAGGTGATCTCTGGGAACAGCAGGAATTAGTCCTCACAACCCACCCACCTCCCCTAGGAGTTGTATCTTCTATCTATCTTCCTTTCCTCTCTCTATTGTCTCAGCTATAAACTCGAACTGAGGAGAGCTGGTCAGGAAGGCGGGAAGGCAGCGCGCATGTGCAGTGGGAGGCCCCAAAAGCCTTTCATCTGAAAGGCTGGGGAGCTTTCCCGCGCAGGCTCCGTCGGTTCCGACGTACCCATATGTGAGGACTAATTCCTGCTGTTCCCAGAGATCACCTGTTACAGGTAAGTAACTGTGCTTTATCTGCTGTCATATACTAAAGTAACTATATTATGATGTTACTGTCTGCCTCATGCAGCATGGACATTACAAACCAGGCATTCATTTCCTCCATGCTTTGCGGATCCCAACACCAGCTCCCCCGTGCAGCGCCCCAACCTCACTGTGCACACACACACACACACACACACACACACACACACACACACACACTCTCTCTCACTTGCAGGGGTGAATCCTAGAAGTCAGCAGAAAATTGACAAAGTCCTGGCCTTGTTCCATGTATCCGGCAGGAATAACGTGCATGTCTCTGGGAAAGGACGGAAACATGCACGGCACTTTCCAGAATATGGTATACACGTCTCCGGGGCTGGCCATGCCTTGTTCTACCTCCTCGGGGATGAATGCAGAGGATGCAAGTGAGATAAGCATGCATGGGTGCTGTGTACCGGAATACATTTGTAGACGTTTTTGCCACATAAATGTCCCTCACACATATCCAAATTCTTATTCAGCTTTTAGTATGACCCTATATATGAATAGGGCCAGGGTGTTCTGTGATGATTTTCAGTGGCACCACCCATACAGTGCAGCTGAAAAATCTATGGACAGTGCCGCCCGGAGGAATTATCTGGATAACAGCTGATAACTGGATGATTCCTTTTGAATACTGGGCCATATATCAGCAATATTCAGCCACCATGAGTGTTAATTTTGCTTATTAATTTTGCTTATTAATTTTGCTTATTAATTTTGCTTATTAATTTTACCCCTCTGGGTAATCTCATCCTCCTCACTCACAGATCTGATTCACACAGTACCCCCCAACAGATCCAGAAGAACATCAGCCGTAAACCTACTGACAACCTCGAAGGCGTTGACAAAGTGCAACATGACAACCTCAAACAGAGCCTTCAGTTTCTATGTACCCAAATGCTGGAACGCTCTACCCTCCGACATAAGGGCCATTACTGACCTACTCCAGTTCAGGAAGGCACTCAAATACCACCTCTTCCTTCAATACTACCCTACCAGCAATTGAACCAGAGGAAGTGACCCACTCATGAACACACCATGCCGTTCTTGATATTATTAAGACTCTATTCTGTTCTATGTAATTATCTCTTGTATATAGTTTACCCCCGTTCTCCAAGTTTGTACTCCTGTTCGATGTAAACCAAACAGCTTGTTGTTATGGTCTTTATGTTATAATGTAAACCGCGCTGATGCCGAATAGTGCGGTATATAAGAACTTGTAATAAATAAATAAAAATTATTAGCAATTTGCTACTTATGCATGTACATTGCACTCACGGATAAATGACAAGGAGGTGTGTGAAGGGTATAGTCTGGATGGGTCAAAAATCTACACGTGTATTTCCCATTCCATTCGAAAATGCAAGTATAAAGTCGAGCTTGTTCATCTGGATTTACACAGACTCCCTGACACATAGGTATTTAAACAGTGCTCCTCTTGGCCATTCCTTTATAGGAGAGATTAAGGGAGATATCCCCCTTATTCCACCAGTGTTTATTTCTCCCTCAGATTGAAAGGAGGTAAAGATAGAGTCCTCTGTAGCTAATTAGCAGCATCTAGAAAGCAATATTTGCAAAATGGTTCAGATGCATATGCAAGTGGCAACACTGACACGTCCACGCTGTGAAATGCTCGCAAATTGCCGGGTTTCCTTGCTGGATTTTTCCCTTGTGTATATTTGTGAAATGGCTCCTCCCACTGTACGTGGATATAAATCCGCGTGTGTGCCTGCACTTCCCTCTGGGTAATTTAGAAATGGCTCTACGTTTAGCAGAGCTGTTCCTAAAATACTTTCAGAATGGAGTTTATTCCAACTTAGACGTCTCTATTCTGATCTCCATGTACTATCTAAAATGTACCTTCGTATCTATAGCTATACAGTTTAATTTAAGACAACTTTTTTAATGGCCTTAATTAAATTGTCTGGTTAGGTGGAATGCCCTCACTCTGTCCTGGCTCGATCTGTATAGTGCTGCTGAAAATCTATGGACAGGGGACTTACATGCATAAGTCTCTTGGAAAATTGACTCAAATGTTTCCCTAGCATCTAAATCAAGGCCGTCCCGTCCACTAGGTGGGCTAGGTGGCTGCTTAGGGTGTCAGAACTCTGTGGGCAGCATGGTGCCCATGGCAGGAAGTTGTGTCTGAGGGGGGGTCAGAAGCGGCAGGCCATGTGTGCCAAAGTACATGGTCTGACAAGCTGCTGCCCCCGACCCACCAACTGAATCAGCCGGGGGGGGGGGGGAGGGGGCAATGGCATGACGTAAGTAGGCGAGGAGGTGGGGAGGTGGTGCAGCAGAAACCCTTGGGCTGGCCCTGACCTAATTTTATACACATATACATTAGGACCACTTTATAAGAGCCTATTGGAGTGGGTAAAATGCTGTTCTACATGCTCAAATCACTTTAAAAAAAATTACCCACTATTATTTTTATCTCACGCTCACAGAAACATAGTGTTGGTGACCTATAGATTTTTCTTCTCTTTGTAAAATTTCAGAAAATTGACCTTTGATTAGACATCATCATTTCCATAGGACCACGACACATTTTGCCTTTTTCATGAAGTTTCTCAGTCCATAAAAAAAGATTCAAAGCTTCTCCCTATGGCAAAATATTTTACAAAAGGCTAAATGGGCGATTACTTACCAAATTATGAAGGTCGTTTATTAACAGTTATTGTCCGCTAATGCCGTTAATGCATGTTATATACTACAGAGCCCATGTATGCCCCATCTCTTCTCTGTTTCCACCTATTACCTGTGTGCCAACCCATGTCATAGTGCTCTGCAGCCTGAGCATACGCAGTGATCTCACATAAAGGAAAGGCAGTCCTGCTTTTCCCATAATTTGACACCCTTCATACCAAGAGGGACTGATTTAAGAGAGCCAGATTAGAAAGGAAGACTAACAGGAAGTACAAACTGGGAATCTCTAGTGTGATTTGGTTCATATTTCCTATCATCTGGGCACATTGTCTCTTTTTTTCTGGTGGAAGGGAACGGTACAGTATAGGGAGTGTAATACTTCTTCCACGAAAGAAGAGCAGGACCTGGAAGTGATTGTTTCTGATGATCTTATTAAGGTTGCTAAATAGATAGAAAAAGTGACGACAAAAGCCAGAAAGATGCTTGAGTGCATAGGGAGAGAGATGGCCAGTAGGAAGAAGGAGGTGATAGTGCCTCTGTATAAGTCTTTGGGCAGACCTCATTTGGAGTATTGTGTGCAATTCTGGAGTCCGCACCTTCAAAAAAATAAAAACAAGGAGTTGGTACAGGGGGAGGGGGGAGGCTTCTAAAATGCTCTGTGGTCTTCAGCATAAGGCATATGGGGACAGACTTAAAGATCTCAGTATGGAAGAAAGACAGGAGAGGGGAAATATGATAGAGATGTTTAAATACCTCCATGGCATAAGTGCACAGGAGGAGAATCTCTTTCAATTGAAAGAAAGCACTGCAACAAATGGGCATAGGCAAGGCTAGCTCGAGGGTTTCTGCTGCCCTAGGCAGATTCTCCATGCCACCCACAAGGATTGCAATACTGCCCAATCCACCATACCACCACCTCCCAGCATCCATCTTCTCACCTGAGGGAACATAAGAACACAAGAAATGCCATACTGGGTCAGATCAAAGTCCATCAAGCCCAGTATCCTGTTTCCAACAGTGGCCAATCTAGGTACCTGTGAGGTTTCCAAAAAGGTACACCGATTCCACAATGCTTATCCCAAGGTATGCAGTGGATTTCCCTGGTCCTCTTATACTTTTTTGGCTACAACAACCTCTCTGACCTCACCTTTTTTGGCCTTCCTTCCACTTTTCTTAATACATCTAGTCTGGGCTTCCAATATAGTATTTTTAAACAACGCCCATGCTTGATGCAAATTGTTAATCTTTGCAGCTGCTCCTTTTATTTTTTTTCTTAACTATTTTCCTCTTTTTATCATAGTCTCTCTTTTGAAAGTTAAAAGGTAGGGCTGTGGATTTCCTTGCAGTCCTCCCTCCATTTATTAAATCAAATGCGATCATGCTATGATCACTATTGCTAAGTGACCTCAACATCCTTATCTCTTACACCAGATCCTATGTTTCACTAAGGACTAGGTCCAAAATAGCTTCCCCTCTTGTCAGTTCATGAACCAGCTGCTCCAAGAAGCAGTCATTTATTTCATCTAGAAACTTTATCTCCCTAGCATGTCCTGCTGTGACATTGACCCAGTCAATACCGGGGTAATTGAAATCACCTATTATTACCATGTTGTAACGCTTGTTAGCTTTCCTGACTTCTTTTAGCATTTCATCATCCATCTGTTCATTCTGGCCAGGCGGTCGATAGTACACTCCCACTGCCATCGCTTTCTATCCAGAGAAATTCTACAGTTTATTTTGTTTCTTGCAAAACTTTAATCCTGTGTGACTCAATGCCCTCTCTAACAAAGAGTAGATATTCCTCCACCAATTTGATCTTCCCTATCATTGCGATATAGTTTGTACCCAGATATCACAGTGTCCCATTGGTTGTCCTCCTACCAGGTCTCTGAGATGCCAATCATATCTAATCTTTCATTTAGTGCTATATATTCTAACTCTCCCATCTTATGTTTTAGACTTCTAGCATTTGGCATTGGGGGGGGGGGGGGGGGTGGCACAGCGATCCCTGCACTGCATTGGGCTTTAAAGTGTCCATGCTGGTGGGCTCACGACCTGCTACTCCTGTCTCCCTCTGATATAACTTACTGTTGGAGGGGGGCAGGAGTGGCAGGCCATGAGCATGCCAGAGTGAGCACTTTAAAACCTGATGCTTGGACCCATGAAAGCCCCTTTTCTCCATGGCTAGATCTAGTTACCTTGTAAAACCTGGCAACTAGGTTTAACCCATGAGTGGAGGACAATTTTCAGCACCTGGCATCCGTGCAGGTAACCAGTTACTTGGGGATCCAATTCAAAATTGTTCCCTAAGTGGGTAATTTTATAAAGCACTTAAGCATGAAGAACAGGACCTAAAAATGAAAGAACATAAGAATATGAGAATTGCCATACTGGATCAGACAATAGGTCCATCAAACCAGTGTCACAACTACCTAGCAGGATCCCAAAATAGTTTCCATGATACTTACCCTCTCCCTATTCCTGTCCTGTGTCCAATATATCTCCCTTTCTCTCCGTTCCTGTGTCCAGCATCTCCCTACATCCCATGACCAGCATTTCTCCTCTACCTTCCCTTCTCCCTCCTCTCTAGCATTTTCTTCTATCTCTCCTCTCTCCCCTTTCCCATGACCACCATCTCTCCTCTCTCCCTCCACCCCCAGTGTCCAGTGCTCAGCATCTGCCCTTTCTCCCCATCTCCCCCCATGCCCAGCATTTGCCCTCCATACCTCCATGTCCTGCATGTGTCCCTTTTTCCCCTGTCCCCCCCCCCCCCCATGCCTAGCAACTCCTCTCCATCCTTCCTGGGGCAACCTGCTGCCCACGGCTTCCCTCATCCCATAGCCGGCATCTGTCCTCTGCCACTTCCCCTATGACCGCCATCTGCCTCTCCCCTCTCCGTCCATGGCCAGCATCCGCCCCCCTGCCCCACATCTAGAATTTGTCCCCCAGCACCCCCATCCAACATCTTTCCCCTGCTCCCCAATGTCCAGCATCTGTCCACCTACCCTCTTTTGTCCAGCATCTGTCTCCCTGTACCCTGTGTCCAGTATCTACCCTCCACCTCTGCATCCCCCACACCACTCAATGTGACCTTTCTCTCTCTTCCTGCCTGAAACCGCAAACAGAAAATCAGTATAGGGTGTCGGAGGGAGCAGAAACAAACAGCCCCATGGCACCAAAGTTTAAAGGTAAGCACTGTGGGGCTGTTTGCGGCCATTGCCATTGCTGCATGTCCTGGAGAGAGGTGGACAGCAGCAGCAATGGATGTCACAGGGGTATGTGGGGGTGCAAGAGATGAGGTTCGCCTATGGCACCTCATCTCCTTGTGCCAGCTCTGTTCATAGACAGCTTTATTAAAAGGGGCCCTAAGGTAGTTCATATTCAATGCATGCACTTATGAATGCATTGCATATGAACTACCTTAGAGAGGAGTGGCTCAGTGGTTGGGACGGGTTACCTCAGGCCAGAAGGCCAGGGGTTCAATTCCCGCATGGGGACAAGTAACCTCGGGACTGAGGTCTCTAGTCCCATGGCTGCTCCTTGTGGCCTTGGGCAAGCCACCTAACCCTCCATTGCCTCAGGTACACTTAGATTGTGAGCCCTTTGGGGACAAGGGAATCAAAAGTACCTTTTAGTATATACGTGTAAACCGCTCTGATGCATAAGTAAAGGGCGGTATATCAAATGCCTAAACCATAACCATAAACCATAAACCATATCCTACTCCCCAGTTGTGTTGTCTGTCTTGAGTAGACTGTAAGCTTGGATGAGCAGGGACCATCTCTTACATGTCTCTGTACTGAGTTGCATATGCCATGTATCACTATACAACTGATTAGTAGTAATACTAGTAGTAACTAGATTAGTAGTAGTAGTAAAAAGAGCACATAGAGATTGAAGAAACATATTTATTCTAAGGTGGTTACAACCTGTTCATTTGTGTTGCTCATTAATTGTAATTTAAACATCCAGGCCATTTCTTCAGTAATTAACTGCTCATTAATTTTACAGTTTCTCCATAATCTCACTGTAGTGATACCAATGCTGCTTTTTTTCTAATCTAGTCTGGCTTCTTTCTATGCACAGACGAAGTATGACATTTCATCAGCATATGAACTCTTAAGATCTGCATAGCTTGTATATTCTTTTTATTTTATTTTATTTGGACAGTTTTCTATACCGCCCCTTCCAGAGATCAGGGGCGGTTTACGTAGAACACCACAAGTTACATACGAGTACATTGTAACAACTGAACTATGTACATTGTATCTTGTTAAGTAGGATTGGGATATAGCCATAGCTGGCTAGAATCTGTTCAGAAGAGACAGAGAAAATGGAAGAGGAGGAGGAGTAGCCTTGTATGTCAAAAACAATATTAAAGCTACTGAAATGCAGGGGGCATGGGGAAAAGAAGAAGCGCTCTGGATTGCATTGGAAAGAGGTGATGGCACTGTCATCCAAACTGCTGTAGTCTACAGACCTCTGACTCAAATTGAAGAGAGAGATAACGAATTGTTTATAGATATTGCCAAGATAGCCACAAAGGGGGAAGCGATCATATTGGGTGACTTTAATCTACCTGATGTGGATTGGATTACTCCTTCTGCACATCTGGAAAGAAGCAAAAAAAAAAAATTGTGGATGCTCTCCAAGATGCATTACTTAGACAAATGGTGATGGAACCAACCAGGGAAAGCTCAACACTGGATTTAGTGCTCAACAACGGTGATAGCGTTTCGAATGTCTGCGTGAGTGCCCCTGTGAGCAACAGCGACCATCACATGGTGTGGTTTGAGATAAAAGCCATGGTACAGGCCAATCATAGCAAGCTCAAAGTCCTAAACTTCAAAAACACTGACTTCAATAAAATGGCCGAGTACTTAAGGAGATGATGGGGTGGAAGGAGATAAGGGAAGAGGAATTGCAATGGGCTAAACTAAAGGTGGCAGTAAAAGGGGCAACAGATAAATATGTAAGAAAAGTAAATAAAAACAAGAGGAAAAGGAAGCCTATTTGGCTTTCCAAAGAAGTGGCTGCTCAAATAAAGGCCAAAAACAGCTTTCGCAAAATTCAAAAGCTTGCAAACAGAAGAACACAGAAATGAATACAGGATCAAGCTCAAAGGGGCATGTTTACTAAACATTCCTAACGTGCGGGGCCGCGGTAGTGTGCGTGTGCCATATAAGGAGTGGGCGGTTCAGGCAGAAAGAAGAAAAAAACCCGACCGTACGTGTGCGCGTCGCGCTAATTTGCGGGGCCCACATTAGCGCGTGGGAAGGCTAAGCGGGGCGCTGCTGAGCACATATCAGAACAGAGCTGTAGCACAACAGTGAACACACTAACCAATGGTGCAGGGGCCACAGGTTCAATCCCCCATTGTGCGCAACAAAAAGACCAGCTGAGGCAACACCTTGAATGTGTAAAAGTGGTTCAGGAGGCAAAGTACTTTTGGACGGCATAAGGCAGCACACTGTTCGTTTTGTACGGCATAAGGCGGCGCACTGTACTATCTGGGCGGTACAAGGCGGCGCACTGTTCTTTTTGGGCGGCACAAGGCGGCGCACTAATTGTGGGCAGGAGGAGGTGGCGCGCTGATGGGCATAAGGCGGCGCTCTGATGCCAAAGCAAAGGAACACAGCCACAGCACAATGGTTAAGACACTGACCAATGGTGCAGGGACCATGGGTTTGATCCCTCACAATGCCCAGTGAAAAAGGCTAGCTGAGGCAGTATGTTATATGTTGTGGAGTGCTGTAGGAGGCTTTTTAATTTTATTTTGTGATAACTACTAGCAAACGCATTCTCACAGCATATTAATATAAGGCGGCCCATAAGGCACATGTTACAGTGCACCGTCCGCCAAGGCACCCTAGAATGTCCCCTATAGGGCAGCATGTATGTTGCGACACAGGATAATGTATAGTGCACCCTATATGGCTGGCAACCGTAACGTGCCCTATAGGGCGCCCCATAAAGCACCCTCAGAGGCACCTTATGGGTACAGTACGCTGAGGGTGGTATTGCTGGCAGAAACATATGTACAGTAAATTAAAATAAATCTGTGGACACCCCTATCACATAACCCCACTGTGGGTTTGAACCCATGACATCTGGCTGCACAGGCAGTAACGTAACCATTGGGCTACAGCTGTAAGCAGCCCCTGGCTGGCTGCAGATAGCCTGTACATCACCTCACTGACCACCCGTACCCATGATGCACTGCACATGCAAATCAGCTGTCCACGATTGAACACAGGATGGGAAATGCACCCCTAAAGCTCCCCGGCCTGGTAGGGGGAAGTGTCCGTGTGCACCCACACAGCACCTCGGCCTGGTAGGGTGTCCTGAGTGGGTGGACAAACGGCAAAGAGTAGCTAAACACCATCACATTGTGCGGTTACTGTGCTCACCCTGAGTGTGAGATGTTGCGCCCAGGACCAGGTCCACAACACCGGCCATGTCAGAGCTCCAAAGCAGCAATAACCTGTGGAATAGGTAGGTGCTGCATAAACATTTTGGAGATCTCTGTCTGGCTCATTTAGTGGGGACCCCCAGGTGGATAAAACAGGGCTTCCCCTCAACAGATCCCCACCCCGATGGCAGTAGAGTAGACCATCAACCCCAGTCCTGCTAGGGAACAGACACCCTACAGGGCAGTCCAAGCAGCTCCACACACATCCATAATACAATATCAGACAGACATTAGGCCTGGATATTCAAAGATGCACCCCACCACTATCTGATATTCACGGCGGGGCGTTTAAGCGCTCTTAGGGGCATGTTTACTAAAAACCGCTAATTAGCGCGGCGCAAAATAGCGCACTAAAAGCGGTACTTAAGAGCGCTTAAACGCCCCGCAAACATGCGATGAAGCCCCGCACACTTGCGCGTCACAGTAACGGGTGCCGCACAAGTGCGTGCCCGCAAATGTCCGATAGAGGCGTGGAAAGGCTAACGGAGGGCGGAGGAAGGCCCCGGAGGGGCGGAGAGAAGGGGTTAATGGGCGGGGAAGGGGAGGGGAGAGGCGCCCCGCACATTATCGGGGCTGAATTTTAAAAAAAAAATAGCGCGAGTGAATCACTCGCGTTAGAATGCATTTAAAGGGAAGAGAAACCATTTCCGTCAGCAATGTACAGCAAAACCGGGGAAACCTGCAAAACGTGAGCAGTGTGATACATGTGCACAGCACAAAAGTGCAATTATAAATAGAAAATGACCACCACAAAAATATGAAAAATAGTAATTCAGTTGGGGAACAGTTATAGTGATGGGCAAAACTAGATAACACACCCAGGAAAGCTCAAAAAAAAAGAAATGATTTATGGAAAGGTGTACGGAGCGGAGACTCGTCCAAAAAACATTGCCCTTTTTCTGGAGCTGTCCTGGGAGTGTTATCTAGGGTTGCCCATTAATATCACTGTTGCCCAGCTTGGGTTGCCCATTAATATCACTGTTGCCCAGCTTGGGTATATGTTTTCCCCCTTTGTTCCATGGTCATTCCCGGGTTTTATTTGCACGTTTGTCACCACACAGGGTGAAGGAGCCCACAGTAAAAATGCATACAGCAGGGTTTGTGACTCCATCCTGCCAGGTTTACTACCTCCAGGGGCTGCACTGTCTCTGTGGTGCAGAGGACATAGCCATGACCTCTAGGACTAGAAGTCCAGAGGTTCAAATCCCAGCTGGGGCACTTGCCAGCCCAGTCCATATATTTTACCCACCACTAAACAAAGATAGAGCAGACACCCCTGTATTGCAGGGAACATAAGCATGGGGGAAACACCCATATGTTACCCAACACCGCACACACACCACAACAATGGGCATACCTACAGCCAAGTCCCCCAAATGCAGTCCCGTACTGCCACATTGCAATCAGGTCATCTGCTTTTTCTGAGAGAAGCTCATGCCAGCATGTTGGCGCACGAGTACATGTGGTGCAGGGGGCAGTGGCAGCTAGCCACAGAGGACAGAGGCCAAGCCATGTGCAGGCTGGCACAGTCCACTGCAACACACAGGCCCTGCCGGATCCACAGGCATGGACATTCCAGGGAATCCAGCCAATCTGTGGCTACAAGGTGGTGCAGTGCACACAGACAGTGCATACAAGAACAGAAGGTCACAGGTTCAAAGCCCAGCTGGGGCTACCACCAATCCTTCCCACATATTTTCCCCACAGCTACACAGTGATAGTAAGGACAAACCTTTCGTGGTGAGGACATATGCAATGGTACTACGTCTATCTTTTACCCCACTGAGCACAGACACCATGTACAGGGGCAGTACCTAGAGCGGAATCTCCCAAATGCAGTCCTGGTGGGCCACACACCAGTCAGGGTCCATGCTGCCACTCATACAAATGCCTGTGCTGTATATCTATGCACCACCCCCATGGCATGTAGATGTAGCTCATGCATATTCATGAGGAACAGCAGGTAAACCCGATCAGTGTGATGCAAACCTGGACTGGAGTTGGGAATCTCTGCCGTAAAGCAGCAGCCAACAGGGGCAGACACACCCACACCCACACCCACAGGCCCCATTGGCCAATGTCTCCTGGAGAGGCAGAACATTGGACCCTGCGTGCATCTCCCAATACTAGCACCTGCATACCCTAGCAATGTAACCCTACACCTGAGGTATACGGTACACAGCTCTGAGACGCCTGCTAGGAGTACTGGCAGATAGATATCCATACGTTACGCACATACTGCTAGTTGACCCCATCCGAACAATCTGTTTGGTGTTTGCGGTGCATGCTCCAGCCCTTGCCTCTGATGGTGTTTACCACCCTGGGGAGTGACCCCCAGCAGTACTGCGTAGCATATCCATGCCTTGCCGTGCCCAGCACCGGTTTGGTGGGCAAGGCTAATTACCTCCTCAATAGTAGCACCATGATGGCATAGGTGTGGAATTGTGTGTCTGTCTATACAGTGGGTGTTGGCTGCATGCCCCTTCCACAGCCCACACTGCCAACACTGTTGCCAGTATTGGCCTGCCAATGTGCATAATGAGTAGCAAGGGACCATGGGTATATCTCAGACACAGTGGACTGACCAGGATGCAGCTGCACAGGGCATAGGGCACTGGCAGGGGCATGGTAGTGCCCGGCCACCACCTACATAGACAGGGTGACCTCTGTATGTGCTGCTGGGGGATCACTCTCACCCTGAGTGTGCAGTGACGGCAGCATGGCTAGGCACCCCCATAGTGCTATATTGTGATTCTCCCATGTGATATGTATGGGTGTCCTGTGGGGACCTCTTCATGGACTTATCTGTCTGTGTGTGCTGCCACCCCAGTTGTGGGTGCATGCATGTCCATCAGGACCAGCCAGCAGACTGTTCACAGCTGATATGTGTTGTGATGGAGTGCCTTGCAGGGTGCAGTGGCTGATGGCTTGCTGCAGGTGAATATCAGATAGTGGTGGGGTGCATCTTTGAATATCCAGGCCTAATATCTGTCTGATATTGTGTTATGGATGTGTGTGGAGCTGCTTGGACTGCCCTGTAGTGTGTCTGTTCCCTAGCAGGACTGGGGTTGATGGTCCACTCTACTGCCATCAGGGTGGGGATCTGTTGAGGGGAAGCCCTGTTTTATCCACCTGGGGGTCCCCACTAAATGAGCCAGACAGAGATCTCCAAAATGTTTATGCAGCACCTACCTATTCCACAGGTTATTGCTGCTTTGGAGCTCTGACATGGCCGCATTCAGCCATGGCTGGTGTTGTGGACCTGGTCCTGGGTGCAACATCTCACACTCAGGGTGAGCACAGTAACCGCACAATGTGATGGTGTTTAGCTACTCTTTGCCGTTTGTCCACCCACTCAGGACACCCTACCAGGCCGAGGTGCTGTGTGGGTGCACACGGACACTTCCCCCTACCAGGCCGGGGAGCTTTAGGGGTGCATTTCCCATCCTGTGTTCAATCGTGGACAGCTGATTTGCATGTGCAGTGCATCATGGGTACGGGTGGTCAGTGAGGTGACGTGCAGGCTATCTGCAGCCAGCCAGGGGCTGCTTACAGTTATAGAGCTGTAGCCCAATGGTTATGTCACTGCCTGTGCAGCCAGATGTCATGGGTTCAAACCCACAGTGGGGTTATGTGATAGGGGTGTCCACAGATTTATTTTAATTTACTGTACATATGTTGCTGCCAGCAATACCACCCTCAGCGTACTGTACCCATAAGGTGCCTCTGAGGGTGCTTTATGGGGCGCCCTATAGGGCACGTTACGGTTGCCAGCCATATAGGGTGCACTATACATTATCCTGTGTCGCAACATACATGCTGCCCTATAGGGGACATTCTAGGGTGCCTTGGTGGACGGTGCACTGTAACATGTGCCTTATGGGCCGCCTTATATTAATATGCTGTGAGAATGCGTTTGCTAGTAGTTATCACAAAATAAAATTAAAAAGCCTCCTACAGCACTCCACAACATATAACATACTGCCTCAGCTAGCCTTTTTCACTGGGCATTGTGAGGGATCAAACCCATGGTCCCTGCACCATTGGTCAGTGTCTTAACCATTGTGCTGTGGCTGTGTTCCTTTGCTTTGGCATCAGAGCGCCGCCTTATGCCCATCAGCGCGCCACCTCCTGCTGCCCACAATTAGTGCGCCGCCTTGTGCCGCCCAAAAAGAACAGTGCGCTGCCTTGTACCGCCCAGATAGTACAGTGCGCCGCCTTATGCCGTACAAAACGAACAGTGTGCTGCCTTATGCCGTCCAAAAGTACTTTGCCTCCTGAACCACTTTTACACATTCAAGGTGTTGCCTCAGCTGGCCTTTTTGTTGCGCACAATGGGGGATTGAACATGTGGCCCCTGCACCATTGGTTAGTGTGTTCATTGTTGTGCTACAGCTCTGTTCTGATATGTGCTCAGCAGCGCCCCGCTTAGCCTTCCCACGCGCTAATGTGGGCCCCACAAATTAGCGCGACGCGCACACGTACGGTCGGGTTTTTTTCTTCTTTCTGCCTGAACCGCCCACTCCTTATATGGCACACGCACACTACCGCGGCCCCGCACGTTAGGAATGTTTAGTAAACATGCCCCTTAAGTACCGCTTTTAGTGCGCTATTTTGCGCCGCGCTAATTAGCGGTTTTTAGTAAACATGCCCCAAAGAGTCTAAGGGGTATGTTTACTAAACTGCGTTAGTGCAATTCGCGTTAGGAGCCGCGGTAGTGAAAGAAACCCCAAATAAGGACATGGGCGGTACATCGTTACCACTACCGCGCGTTAGAAGAATTAACGAGCGTTACCGGGCGCCGTGCCGCGTTACTGCGCGTTAATCATAAGAAGACGTACAGACACAAAGCACTGAAACAGAGCTGTAGCACAATGGTTACGGTACTGACTGCTGTTACAGGCAGCATGGGTTCGAGCCCCCAGTGTGCCTAACACAGAAGGCTGTCTCAGGCATCACCCTGTACATTACAGAAGGAAAGAGGAGGCATGCTTTTCGTTACGCTGAGTATTGGTGTCAGAAAAACACCCTCGGAATGTGCCTAGCCACGTACGTTGGTGCGTGCATTGGTACGCGCGTACATTCGTGCGTGGGTACGTGTGTTCCTACGTGCGTGGGTACGTGTTTGTTTACGTGCGTGGGTACGTGTGTTTTTACCAGTGTGGGCATCTTATATTACAGACTTTGTAGGGTGTTCTGCACCTATGCATTATGCTAACAGATGTACGTGTGATGGCCTATGGTTTATCAGAGCCTGTGAGCAGGTGCTGGTGTTTCACAGGGTTGGATTGGGCCAGTCACACCCATGATGCACTGCACATGCAAATCAGCTGTCCACAGATACACACCATGGGGAATGCACCCCCACAGCACCTCGGCCTGGTAGGGGGTACCGACTGTGTGTTGTACTGGCACAGAGCAGCTACACACCGTCACATTGTGCGGGTACTGTGCTCACCCTGAGGGTGCAGTGAGGCGCCCAGCACTAGGTCCACAGCACCGGCCATGGCGCAGGTCCAAAGCAGTGTTACTGTGTGAGATAGGTAGTTTCTGTGGGAACACCTTGGACATCTCTGTCTGTTTCAGTCAGGTATAGCCCCCATGCACCACCACCACACCCCTCCCCCAGGGCTGAGGGAGGCAAACAGGGTCTCCTATCAAAAGATCCACAGTCTACCTTCCTGCAACGGTGGCAGTAGAGGGGAACATGAACCCTAGTCCTGCTGGGGAACAGACACCCCACAGGGCAGTCAATGCAGCTCTGTACACAGCCATAACACAATAGCAGACAGACATTAGGCCTGGATATGGTATGCTGCACCCCACCACTATCTGATATTCCCCTGGTGCAAGCCATCAGCCACTGCACCCTGCAAGCCACTCCATCACAACACCTACCAGCTGCAAACAGTCTGCTAGTGCCCAGTGGAGATGCCTGCACCCAGAACTGGGAGTCAGCATACACAGCAAGTAGATACATCAGTGACTGGGCCCCAGAAGGAAACCCACATTTATCACATGAGAGAAATACTAGATAGCACTATGGGAGTGCCTAGCCATGCTGTGGTCACTGCACAGTCAGGGTGAGAGTGATCTCTCAGCAGGATATACTGAGGTCACCCTGTCTGTGTAGTTGGTGGCCGGGCACTACAATGTGCCTGTCACTGCCCTATGCCCTGTGCAGATGCACCCTGGCCAGGCCACCCTGTCCGGCCTATACCCATGGTACCTTGTTCCTCATTATGTACATTGGCAGCCCAATACTGGCAACAGTGCTGGCAGTGTGGGCTGTTGAAGGTGTTTGCAGCCAACACACACTGGATAGACAGACAGCCACCCCCACACCTATGCCAGCATTGTGCTACTATAGAGGTGGTCAGCAGCCATACCCACCACACCAGTCCTGGGCATAGTACAGGCATGGATATGGTACACAAGACTGTTGGGGGGTCACTCCCCAGGGTGGTGAACACTGTCAGAGACCAGACCTGCAGCACACACCGCAGACATCAGAATGATTGTTATGGTGGAGCTCAATGAGCAAAATGTGCTTAACGTAGGAATTGATATCTGCCAGTTATCAGAGGAAACGTTTGATAGCTGTGTACCATATACCCAGGTGTAGGGTGGCATTGCTAAGGTATGCAACTGCTAGTATTGGGAGATACAGGCAGGGCCCAATGTCTTGCCTCTCCAGCTGGCATTGGCCAATGGGGCCTGTGGGTGGGTGTGTGGCCCTGTTGGCTGCTGCTTTACGGCAGAGTTCCCCAACTCCAGTCCTGGTGTTCCAAACACTGTTCGGGTTTTCATGCTGTCTCTCATAAATATGCATGAGCTACATCTGCATACCATGGGGGTGGTGCATAGCTATGCAGCACAGGCATCTTTATTAGAGGCAGCATGAAACCGGAATGTTGTGGGGCCCTCCAGGACTGCATTTGCGGGACTCTGCTATAGGTAATGTGCCTGTTTCTGGTGTCTGTGTTTGGTGTGGTAAAATATAGGCCATGCGTATGTTCTCTGCACTAAAGGAGTGTCTTTACTATCACTGTTTAGTGGTGGGTAAAACTATGGGGACTGGGTTGGCAGGAGCCCCAGCTGGGATTTGAACTTGTGACCCTTTGGTCTTACAGGCACTGGCTGTGTCTGTTGCACCACACTGTGACCACAGAGACAGTGCAGTCCCTGGAGTTAGTTAAACCGGCCTGACGAGTCAGAAACCCTGCTCTGCAACAGGTTTACTGTGGCCTCATTTACCTTGTATGCAGACAAAGGTGCACATAAACCTCAGAAAAGACCTCACAAAAGGGGTACACACCCATAACCAAGCTGGGCAACAATGATATCATTGGGAAACATTACACCACACGCCCAGGACAGCTCCATTACAATGTAATGCTCTTTGAAAGGGTCTGCGGAGCGTAGACCCTTCCACACATCATTTCCTTTTATTTTGGTGCTTTCCATGGAGTGTTGTTCCTTGTTGCCCATTGCTATCACTGTTGCCCAGCTGAATTCTGCTTTTTAAAATGTTTCTTGTGGTCATTTTTAACGTTTTATGTGATATTTTGTTCTGTGCACATGTATCACACTGCTCACGTTTTGTGGGTTTCCCCGGTTTTTCTGTACATTGCTGACGGAAATGGTTTCTCTTCCCTTTAAATGCCTTTAACGACAGGTTTTCATTTGCGTTGGAATTCAGCTCTGAAATTCAGCGCGTTAGTATGAGGGGAGCCTCTCCCCGCCCACTCTCCGCCCATTGACCCCTTCTCTCCGCCCACTCTCCACCTTCTGCGCTGTTTTAACGCGCCGCGGAGCTTTACGATCGTTAACTACGGTTAACGCGCGTAGTATGACGTTAACGGTCGTTAGCGCGTCAGTACGCGTGTTATATGGCACTTACGGTCGTTAACGTCGTATAACGCGCGTTAGTCACATTTACTGCACTTTAGTAAACATCCCCCTAAAAGAGAAATAAGGATAGCAAAATCAAAGGCAGAGGAAAAGATGGCTAAAGATGTTAAGGGTGGTGACAAAACGTTTTTCAGGTATATTCGGGAAAGCAAGAAGATCAGAGTTGGAATTGCAGGACTCAGAAGTGCTGGGAAAGTGACATTGGAAAGTGACATTGAAAAAGCAAAATTGCTAAACCAATACTTCTGCTCTGTTTTTACTAAAGAAAGTCCTGGAGATGGACCAGCTGTGACTCCCAAATATAAAAATGGGAATGAAGTAGATATCACACCATTCACAGAAGATGAGGTGTTAGAACAACTTGCTAAACTGAAAGTAGACAAAGCCATGGGACCGGATGGGATACATCCCAGGATACTGAAAGAGCTCAGAGAGGTTCTTGCAGGACCATTAAAGGATGTCTTCAACAGCTCCTTGGAAACAGGAGAGGTTCTTCAGGACTGGAGAATGGCTGATGTCGTACCTCTACACAAAACTGGTGACAGGGAAGAAGTGTCAAACTACAGGCCCGTGAGCCTTACCTCAGTGGCGGGAAAAGTAATGGAGGCGCTCCTGAAAGAGTGAATAGTGAACTTTCTCAAAACCAACAGGTTGCAAGATCCGAGGCAACATGGTTTTACCGAAGAACGGTCTTGCCAAACAAATCTGATTGAGTTCTTTGACTGGGTGACCAAGGAACTAGAACAGGGGCATGCAATGGATGTCATCTACCTGGATTTCAGCAAAGCCTTTGATACTGTTCCTCATAGGAGGCTTGTCAATAAACTCAGTAGCTTGGGGATGGGTCCCAAGATGGTAAACTGGATTAGAAATTGGTTGACTGACAGACGACAGAAGGTGATGGGACATGGAGCTCACTCGGAGTGGTTAACATGAGGAAAGATCTAAAAAAGCTGGAAGAATGGTCTAATGCTTGGCAACTATGATTTAATGCGAAAAAGTGCAGTGTGATGCACTTGGGTAGCAGAAATCCAAGGGAAATGTACGCGATAGGGGGTGAGAGATTGGTATGCACGGTTCAGGAGAAAGACCTTGGTGTGATTATCTCTGATGACCTCAAGGTGGCAAAACAGTGTGACAAGGCAGTGGCAAAAGCCAGGAGGATGTTGGGCTGCATACAAAGAGGGATTACCAGCAGAAAGGAAGAGGTACTTATGCCACTGTACAAGTCACTGGTGAGACCTCACTTGGAATACTGTGTTCAATTTTGGAGACCATATCTTGCAAAAGATGTAAAAAGACTGGAAACTGTTCAGAGGAAGGCGACCAAAATGATTTGGAGCCTGCGTCAGAAGCCTTATGAGAAGAGACTTGAAGACCTAAATATTGTGGTAAGGAGAGTGCAGCCCAGCCAGGAAAAAGTAAAGAGAGGAAGAATTTTTCCTCTTTGCGGGGGATGGGCACACAGGATCACATAGTCCACAGCAGGAACCTGGAGAGAAACCTAGAGGGCAGACCTAGCTGGAAGTCACGCCCACACTCCAGGTCAGCCACAGACAGGAGTGGGAGGTACAGAAGGGCGGAGCCAGGAAGGGAGTTGCCCTGCTCAGTGTTTGAAAGGGAGCAAACAAACACTAGAGATAGAGTCGGTTGTAGAGTTGGTTGGAGGGCTTCTTCAAGAGGTGGTTCAGAGTGCGGTTGGAAGCATGGTTGGAGAGCTGATTCAGGAGTTGGTTCAAGTGCTGGTTGGAAGCATGGTGAGAAGCATGATTGGAGATACAGTTCCAGTTGCAGTGGCAGTTGTTGTCGGAGTTGCAGTCCAGGCCTAAGTGGGAGTTGCAGCTCAGGTTCCAGTCCTGGTTCCAGAAGGTACAGAGGGAACAGCCCTGTAGCCAAAAGGAGCAGCAGAAAAAGGAACCGCTATAAAGACAGCCAGAGAAGGTACAAAGGAAGCTGCCATACTCAGCACAGTAGCCACCGAGGATATAGGGAAGGTTACAGGGGGAGAACCACCTACCCTAGCAAGAGAGTGGGAAAGTGTTACCACAGGTCTCTGCCCTACGCTGAGGCAGAGGGAGTCCTGACTGGCCAAAGCTCTAACCAGGAGAATATTGCACAAGAAGCCCAAGGTAGGAGAAGGGAGGCAGCAAGGCCTTCTAAGTATGTTTATTCTTCTGACTCTGAGGAAACTGTTATGCCACAGATAACACAGCACAAAAAGAAATGTTGTACCAGGAAGGTTAAGCAAGAGCAACCCATAGGAGACCTGCCTAGAGCAGGGAAGGCAAGAAAGTGGGAGAGGTTGTTTAACCTGTTAAAAAGTCTAAAGCAGAAAGTTCCTGAGCGGTACCTAGCAGAGCCCTGCTACAGCTCAGCAGAGAGTATGGACATTGAAGTCAAGGAGGCTGAGGTAAATTCAAATGTCTCAGAGATGGAATGCGATGCCTGCACTAAGGTAAATTAGTGTGAGCCAGAAACACTTGATATTGGAATTCACTGTTGTTTTGTTTTGGACATTTGTTACTGGAGAAGTATCCACTATTTTCTTTTGTCTGGAGAGTACATGTGTTTGGGAGAAATTGTATCCACTTACCTGCAAGGAAGCTGAATAAATTCCTGTGCGCTTTATAAACCACTCGGCCTCATCATTCCTTACACATCTACAACCCTAGGAAATAGAAGAGGTGATCACCCGTCCCTACTAGGCGGCCGCCTGGTAGGGGCGCGAGCGTCACAATATGTACACTTTGGAGGAGAGGAGGGATAGGGGAGATATGATTCAGACCTTTAAATACTTAAAGAGAAATGATGAACAAACAAACTCTTCTAAAGATGGGGAAGCTGTAAAACTAGAGGGCATAACATGAAGCTGCAAGGTGGTAAATTGAAAGGCAATGTCAGGAGATATTTTTTAATTGAAAGGGTGGTGGATGCTTGGAATGCCCTCCCGATGGAAGTGGTAGGGGCAAACATGGTGACGGAATTCAAAACGGCATGGGACAAACACAGTGGATCCCTTTACAGCAACAGGATAAAAACAAAATAAACGGTATCATCTAACTTCTGAACCATCTAGCGTCTCAACAAATAGGGATGTCCTACATGGAGTGGTGGGTTCACTCCTAAACAAAGACGTGGGGAGGGGTGGCCTGCAGAGAGCAACAGGTGCACATACTCTTGCCATCTTGCTGGGCAGACTAGATAGACCATGCTGGTCTTGATCTGCCGTCATTTACTATGTTACTATGTTACTATATATTTACATTGAGACATAAAGCAGCATTGCAGCAGTTTTTTTTAATGATTGTTATATGTTCTTGATCATGCTAAATATATCTTTTTCATTGCAGGAATCACTGGTATGGTTTTATCTCTGTAAAAGTCTTGACAATGCTATGCATCTTCTTGGCGATAGTATCAACAGACCGCCCCCTCAGTTATGCCTCCTGGCAAAGAACATGCATTCATGCCAACACACAGACTGGTATTTTATAAGAGGTCATTTACACATATATATGGCTACATATACATGAAAATGATTTTCTAAAATCATCCCCAAGGTGTCTGAATAGGGATCGAGATATTTTCCTGGATGCTTCACTTATGCATGCATTGATGCATTTGAGGCATTTCACATGCATAACTGATGATGCAGCAAAGATGACCACAATAACACAACAGAACACATTCAAGAGAAGCAGAAAGGGGAATCCACGCTCCCCTCTCAACATACACAATCAGGGTAACTTGTAAACGCGTTTATGTTTTTTTAAACTTTAGTTCACCATGATAGCACGTAGTGTCAGCAATTTAGTCCACAGCCCTTTGAGACAAGGATAAATATTCTTACAACTCCTGCTGCCGGAATAAAATCGAAAGTGGGTCAGTCCTTCCAGAGATGGATAGGAACGCAAGACTGTGTCCTCCTTTTCATTCATGTCTATTCATAGGTTTATCTTTGGAAGTTTTGTTCTGCCATTTATCTTCACTTGTTGGAAATGTCTTGACAAGTTCCTGAGAATTAATTTCCCCTCAGCCTTTAGTCTTCTGTTCTTGAACTGGCAGGTCAAATCCCGCTAAATGCATTAAAAGAGGCTATCTGTACGGGCCACCCTGCTCCATTGTCCCTTCTTACGCATGTTCATCTCACAGCAGGGGTCCAATGTTATGCACATGGCCAGACCTTCAACACTAGGAAACAAGTCTCTAGGTCTTACCATACCTCAACTGCCTGACCATCATCAATCACTGTGTCTCCTGCCAAAACCAATACAATTGGATCCAAACCAATGCTTTGGAGTGCTTCCTGAAAGTCGGAAGTGTGCCTTTACTTCCATCTCTTCCCTATGTTCATCCCATTAGTGCAAAAAATCAATCAATGCCACTCAAGATCAGAAGACTCCCAACTGATCACAGTGCCTGGATTGTTTGCAGATTTTGTCTTACAAGGGTCAGAGAGAACTATCGATACTACTACCAAGAAGCCACACAACATTGCTGAGGTCTGAAAATCATGTCCATTCTTATACAGAGGCATGCCAATTACTCCTGTATTGAAAAGAAAAACATATATATGTCATGATTAGGAACATATAAGCTAGCCATATCTTAAAAAGTCATATTCTCACGAAATACCAGACATTGTCTTTGCAAACTTGACTAAAAATAACGAACACCGCTATCACTAAAGTGGGATTATAGAGAAACTGTAGGAATAATAGGCAGTCAATTAGTAAAGAAAGGTCTGGATGTTTAAACTACAATTAACGAGGAGCAGAAATGAACAGGCTGTAACCACCTTGGAATGAATATGTTTTTTCACTCTTCATTTGCTCATTCTAGTATACAAGGAGTTCACAGAAATGAATTCTATGTTTCTCTTTCTTTCGTACACATATATTTACATGTATTGTATTTAAGTTAAGATGTTGAGCACTCTCTTATGTGTAAAGAATTTCAGACCTTTGATAAATTTAACCTGCTTTGACTAATAGATAAGGCAGTATATAAAAAGAGTTAAATAAATAAAATAAAATAAATCTATTTGTCCAATACACTAAGCAGCAGAATCAGGTATGGGAGAATAAATTCACAAGAGTCTCCACGAGAAGGAACATTAAGAAAGGAGATTCAGAATGGTTTAATTTTGCTGGGGAGCTGAGGCATATATTTTATTTATTTATTTATTTATTGAACGGTTTTATATACCGCCTTTCAGAAAAATCAAAGCGGTTTACATAGAACAAAACTTGAACATTACATTGAAACTTATTCAAACAATTGAAATTACAGTGAACATTAAATTGTATATAATAAAAATGGTAATTTGAGGGTTACAATGCTGAGTAAATGCTGATTAGGTATATAGATAGTTTAAACATATATACAGATTTAAATATTTACAAATTTCAAAAATCTTATCTGAGCAAGGAAAAATGTATTATTATATAATATATCATTCTCAGAGTTCAATCCTTTGCTATCATATGGGATGGTCAGTTTTAGAAAGAGCGTGGTGAGGGGAATTAGGATGTCCAGGTTGGGATGTGGAAAATTCCTTTGCAGAGCCTCTTGTAAAATACATATAAGGACATGCAAGACTGCACGCCGATGTCTTACCACATCCATTGGCTAGCTGTCATTTGAAATACAATTGTTTCCCGCTGAGATATAGAAAGTGAGCAATGCTGCTGTTCTAGAGATGGACGTTTTGGTGCTCCACAGATTTGAAAGTGAAGGATTGAAACTATTACAAACCCCTGAAGCAGCCTAGTAGATCTGGCAAAACAGAGGCCTTTGTCGGGTTCATATTTAATGACTTTTTCAATGACAGCTTTTAATGAATTTTTTCAACTACAGCTTTCAATTTATTACAATTTTCAATGCTGAAGTAAAGCAATGGCTTTAGACCAAGATAAGTGAACTGATACTATGTTACCAAATGTTGGCTTTCCTATGCTAAGACAAGTGAATAGATACTAAGGGGTATGTTTACTAAACAGCGATAACATCGCAGCGGCGACGTTCTCGCGTGATACGTAATGTTCTTGCGCGATACGTAATGTTCTTGCGCGATAAGTAATGTTCTCGCACGATACAAAACGTTATTGCATGATATATTGCTCGAGAATGTTACGTTTCGCACAATAACATCTCCAGCGGCGTTAAGGCACACAGAGAGTGGAGTAAGTCCAGAGGGCGGAGAGAAGGGGTCAATGGGCGGAGAGTGGGTGGTGAGAGGCTCCAGGCACACTAACACCGTGAAATGTAAGGCAGAACATTACCGTGATTGAAAACCTCGCATTAGAGGCACAATTGCAGCAGAGAGAAACTATTTCAGTCAGCAATGTACAGCAAAGGCAGGGAGACCCAAAAAAGTGATAGAAGTGCTACATATGCAGCAAGAGCATAGTGCCCAAGTACGAAAGGGCATTATGGTGAGGCTGCAAATGGGGTACAGGGGGCTGCAGGCGGGACATGCAGTGGGGTAGCTGGGGCACAGGGTGGGCTAGGCAAATGCCTAGGTGCCACATAGGAAGGCAGAAATGGAAAATCAGCAAGACAGCAACTGACCAAGGGCAAACATGTCCACGAGTGTGTGTCCCACAGTGCCCCAATGGACATTACCCAGCAGGTACCCCAAAGGGCACATAACATTGGCAGGCGGTGCTGGGGGGAAGCGTGGATGTCTATGTAGGCACCCCTACTCCAGACCCCACACCATAGGCAGCCGCCTACCAGCACACTGGATGGCCTGGGACTGTGCACCACTAGCACCACCGGCATAAGGGCATGTCAGCATGGTGGGGGAGGGCTACTGGTGGTGGAGGAAGCAGTGGCATCTGCCCACAACAGACCAAGGCAAAGCCCTGTTTAGGTGGGTGGCTTGCAGTGCAACAGACAAGGTCTGTCTGAAGAACAGTCATGGTAGCCCCAGGGAACGACCTGCTTCTGTGGCAACAGTTTGGTGTAGTACACACAACCAGTGTGTTTAGGGGCAGAAGGTCACAGGTTCAAGTCTGAAGCTGTGGCTCCTGCAGACCATGTCCCTATATTTTACCCTACAGAGCACATACACCATAAACATGTGCACTCCCTAGAGCAGAGGTTCCCAACTGCAGTCCTAGAGGGCCAAACACCATTCAGGTTTTCATGCTGTTCCTAATAAATATGCATGAGATGCATTTGTATGCACTGCCCCCATTGTATGCAAATGTATCTCATGCATATTCATTAGGGACAGCCTGAAAAACTGAATGGAGTTTGGCTCCCCAGGACTGGAGTTGGGAACCTCTGCCCTAGAGCATGGGCCAACAGGGGCACAAACACCCACACCCACAGGCTCCACTATCCAAAGCCTCATGGAGAGTCAGGCTGTTGGGACCTGCGCGAAGCAGCAGTTACCACTACTAGCACCTGCATACCTTAGCAATGCCGTTATAAAATGGAAACACACTCCATATATATCAAAAGGTTGGTATGATTAATTTTAGATAACAAATCCTAAATTAAGCACAATTTGTTAACAGAGATTCACCATAGCAACCTTTCTGATATATGTGGAGTGTGTTTCCTCTTTTCTGTTATTTGACAGTGTTTACCACCCCGGAGAGTGACCCTAACAGTATTGAGTACCTTAGCAATGCCTGCACTGTGCCCAGGACTGGTGTGGTGGCCAGGGCTGCCAGCCACCTCTATCTTTGCATAATGCTGAAATAGGTGTGGGAGTGTGTGTATGTTTATCCATTGTTTTGTGTCTGCCTACACCTTACAGAGCTCACAATGTTTGCACAGTTTCCAGTGATAGTCTGCCAATGTGCATAATGAGGAGCAAGGTATTGTGGGTATGGGCCGGACAGGGCGGTCTGGGAAGGATGTATCTGCATAGGGCAATGGCTGGGATATTGTAGTGGCCAACCACCACCTGCACAGACAGGGTGGCCACAGCATGTCATGGTGGGAGGTCACTCTCACTCTGACTGAGCAGTGACCATGGCATGTCTAGGTTCCCACATAGTGCTGTACTGTGTTTTGCTTCAGTGATATCTGTGAGTTCCTTTTTCTGGGGCCTAATCGCTAACATACCTGCTTGGTGTTTGTGCTTACATCCCACATCTTGGTGCACATAGTTTTTCTGGGAACATGTACTGGTTAGCAAACTATCTGCAGTTAGCATGTGTATGGCTGCAACACCTTGCAGGATGCAGACCGATGGTGCCCTCTGCTGGTGAATGTCAGATTGTGGTAGGGGGCAGTTGAGCTTTGCCAGGCCTACTGCCTGTCTGCCAGTGCTCTAGGTGATAAGTACAGTTCTGCATCACCTACCATGGACGGTGCCCATTCACCAACTGGACTGGGGTTCCTGGTCCCACAGTCCTTCATCTTGTCCCTCTACTGCCTCCATCACAAAGATGTAGAGTGTGGGTCTGTTGGAGGCAGATCATGTACACCACCTTGACCCAGAGAGTATGATATGTGGTGCTACATCATCCACATGTGAGTCCAGACACACCCCTGCTCTTACAACACACGAACATGGCAACCACACTGGAAATGCACTATTCCAGGTGCATCATAGTCCACAAGGGTTAGAGGTGACTGGGGAATGCAGATGGACACAGGATTATCCTAAGTGTGTCTGCAAGGAATACCTGCCACACACTGGTACTGATGGGGACCTACAGCAAAGGCTATCTCAGCCAACCCGCGTACTGCGGACCTGGTACTGGGTGACCCACCTCACCCTCAGGGTGAGCACAAGACCCACACAATGTCACGGTCTGTAGCTGCTCTGTGCCAGTAACACACCCGATCAGTTCCCCCTACCTGGCTGAGGTGCTGTGGAGATGCATACTCCATCCTGTGATCAGATGTAGACTGCTGTTCTGCATGTACAGTGCATCATGGGTACTGGTGGGTTTACCCTATCCCGGTAACCACAGCAGACAGTTTGTGCGGTGACCTGCAGTCTTTCTGTAGCCAGCCAGCACTGTGATAAAAGCTATTGAGGTGTAGCCCACTAGTTGCTACAATGATTGCTGAGGCAAAGGTCATGAGTTTGGTTCTGCAGTGGTGTTATTTAATAAGGTTTTTTGAGGCGTTTCCTTTTAATTCCTGTAACAGTCAGACACATCTCTACAATCTGTGTTGCCAGCCAAAAACACCCTCACCTCAGTGTCGTAACCTATAGGGCACATTGTAAAGTGCTTGTCAGCCAGGGCACTGTATAAGGTGCCCTATAGGGTGCCCTATAAAGCACCCTATAGGGTGCCCTATAAAGCGCCCTATAGGGCACATTATAAAGTGCCCTGTCTGCCAAGGCGCTGTATAAGGCGCCCTATAAAGCATCCTATAGGGCACATTATAAGGTGTCTTGGCTGCCTACATCTTACAGAGCTCACAATGCTCACAGAGCCAATTTATACTGTGCCTTATGGGGCGCCTTAGGTCACGGCACTGAGGCGAGGGTGTTTTTGCTGGCAGCACAGATTGTAGAGATGTGTCTGAGTGTTACAAGCAGGAAAAGGGATTGCTTCAAACAGCCTTATTAGATGAGACCTCTGAGGGATTGAGCCCATGACCTCTGGCTTGGCAGTCATTGTATTAACCAGTGGGCTACACCTCTACATCTTCTAACACAGCGCTGGCATGAAATTAAGGTTACTGCGCATTAACAAGCCACAGCGCCCTCTATCGTGCGTTAATTGTCCATTGCTACTTCAACGCCGGTACGCTCACTTCCTTATATGGCATTGCTCATGTTAACGCTGCACCTAGCGCAGGTAACATTAGCACGGTTTAGTAAACATACCCCTAAGTTACTAAATGCCTAGACTAACATTATAACATTATATTGATAAGGCACTTTAAAGAAATGAAAGCACTTTAATGCAAATGCAAAAGCACTTTAATGAGATATTAATACGGCACTTTAAAGAAGGAAGTTTAGTACAAGGGACTTTAAGGAGAACATTGTACCTTTTGGCAGATACTGAGATCCTTTTTTCTCCTTTAAATAATTTTCCAAAATTTGTGTGATAATGTTATTGTCAACCGAAGAGAGGACTTCAGGAGAAGTGTGACATGATCTGATGGTTTGGGAAAAGTAAGCAGTTTTATAGCAATATTTTGAACCCTTTGAAGTTGTTAATAGCATAATTAGGAGACCATTATATAGTGTGTTACTGTAGTCAAGCACATGGAGATGCTTATTATGCATGCAGTGAGACCTCAGGATAGACACAGTCATCTTCCATTTGTTTTTGTCTTTATGATTTTACCTTTAGATTCTGTCTTCTCTACTCCCTGCACAAGTTAGTATCATCTGATATCCAGACTGCTTGTTTTTAACCTTAGAGATAGATGTACAAATGCAAGGGTAGCAAACTGAAATCGTGGAAGGTCACAAACCAGTTAGGTTTTCAGGATACCCCTAATGAATATGCCTGAGATAACTTGGCATACAATGGAGGCAATCCATCAGGAGTGTAGACATGGTGGGGGGGGGGGGGGTGAGAGAGGTAGGGGGTGTCTGGAGGAGCACGGACCCCTGCTTTGCACTCAGTCCCCCTCCAATGTCCACAGTCTATGCAGTCCACTAACAGTGGCTCCAAGTAGAGCAGCAGGAGCAGGGGCACAAGACAAGCCCGAGGGCTGGAGCGGCTGCACTAGCCCCGGCATTTTTGTTTCATTTGATCGGAGCTGCGCTCTTTGCTGGGCTGAGGCAGAAAGTGGTGCTTACTATGACTTCACGTCTGGTGTATCCTAGTGCAGCAGAACTGAAGTGATAAGAAGTGCTGCATGCTGCTTTATGCAAGGCTGGCCTCAGAGCTGGTTCAAAGTGTTGGCAAACCTTATGCCCCCCCTCCCCCAGTTGTTGGAATCTATTGTTTAGCTTTTAATGCCCTGCTCTTTGATGCTCCTCAGAAGCTGCTGCTCTAGGCAGCTGCCTAGTTTGCTTGATGGTTGGGCCGGCCCTGGCTGTAAGTTGGTGAAAGAGCATGGTCCAATCAGGTTAAAAAAAAAGTCAGGGCAAGCACAGCCACTCCCCTGCCATTCTGAGATTGGAGACGCTGCAGTGTGCCGCAGATAGGGAGAAAGGATACGCTGCAATGCAATGGAAAGGGAGAGATGATATACTGTGATGTTAGTGGGAGGGGAGAGAAGTTATGCCGCAATGTTGGGGTGGGGAGAGGGGAGGAGTTGCAGTACTATCACATTTCCTTTCCCTTTTTTTACTCCTTTATCAGACTTTATTTGTGTAATTTGTATTGTACCCCACCCTGATATGGTGCAGGGGTGACGCTGAAGTGAATCGGTCAGCAGCGATATTCAGCTGCTGGCTGGTTAACTTAAATTGGCTGACATTAGGCACTTAAAAGGATGGCCAAACTTTATGCCAGTTTAGCTAACTGGGCAGTGGCGAGATTCATACTCCTCCCAAGCTCCACTCATGTGCATGTCCTCTTGAAAGTAAGCACATTGGCCCGACGCATGTACTTATAGACTGGCGACCAGCTAAAGTATGCATGCAAAGGCCCATTTATGTGCACAAATCACTGACAATAGCTGGTGCACATCTTTATGCCGCTTCCTTTAAAATTACCCCCTTGGAGGCACATTTCAAATGGGACATCCAAGTGCAATCTGGGATGTCAAAGCCAGAACATCTGAAAAGAAAGGCAGGAATGTTCAAGTTCAGGCACATTTCCAGAAATGTGGATGTGTCCTATATGCATGTGTATCAAATGTCTATATAGACGTCCCCAGGAGAGCATTCCAGAGCCAAGACATCTAATAATATAGTGATTAGAGTAGTGGCTGAAGAGCTGGGTGGATAGAGTTCAAATCCTGGTGGGGACTTTGTAATCTAAAGCTAGTCACTTAGTTTTCCATCTTCTCTATGCTCTCTGGATGTTTTAAGGTGAAAACAAGCACTTTCCTGATGCCTATTCATGCCTGGAGCAGGAATAAACATGCAGGTGCTCTGCTGCTTCTGGGATCTAACAGGGACAGTCCATTGCCCCTCCCCAGACATGTCTCTGCCACACCGCAGTGCCTAACTGAAGGTCCCCGTACTGGAGATGTCTGCGAACCGCATTTGTGGAATGGTGAGACGACGTCCACGTGCGTGTCTGCAGACATCCAAACCACAACTAAACCTTTAAGAATGACCCTCTTTCTGTCTATGGGGAACATGCTTAATATATCTGACAGTGCTAATGGTTCCCACCATGTTATCTCCATGTAGAAGACAATTTTCAGAATGGTTCCTGAGTTTGTCAGCCAGGAGCTGCACTGCTGAAAATTGGCCCCATCACAGTGGCTAAAATGTCCAAATATATTTTACCCAAGTGCTTCTCGTGAAAATTTGCTAGTGCATATGAAGGTAGAGCACTACCTGCATGCTTTGCTTCTAGGAAACTCAGTCAAAATAGCCTCTTTAACATCTCCTCTGTATTTCATGCACTAGACAGGATTCCTTCTGCTCTGTTTCCCTTGCTTCATGTTCCCATATCCAAGAAGACCCCCTCCCTAGCCGTCTTCAGAAGGAAGCCAAACACTCACTTGTTTACACTGGCCTGCCCAAGATCCTAATCTCTCAGTTTCCCCTCAAAGCTCCCCTTTAGGAACCGTAGCCTCAACTGTTATCTTCTCTATTCATATGTATATTGTAGGGTGCCCAGGGTAGAGCACAATATGAATGCCAGAAATGAATAAAAAAATAAATATTAATGAGGGCCATTCACCACACGAAGATTTAAGTGAAAGCCTGTTTCATGTACTTTGAGTGACAATGTTAGGACTAGAGCATATAGCTTGAAACTAATGACAAAGCCAATGGGCTTCTGGATTAGAGATGTACATTCAGTAGAGTGCATTTGGTTTGTTAGTGCCCCCCCAAAAAAATATACTCCCTGATGTTTAATTGAGGTGATCGGTGGGTTTTTAGATGCTGGTCATCATGCTATTTAGCACCAGGATCCAGACAGTGACTGGCACTGAATATCTAGATAGTGCCTGCAGTGACACTCTTTTGGGATAGTGGCAATATTCATCTGCTATCCAAAAAGCCTATGCACATAGAGCCCGATATTCAAAAGGCATTTGCACGGTTTAAAGTCCAGTAAACCATGTAAATGCCTTAAAATGGGATATTCAATGGCACTTACACGGTTAGCCAGGGTGGCCCAAGGGGGGTGCGGGGCAATGTGCAGAGACTCGGTGCGGGGCCTAATTTGCATAAGGGACCTCATTTGCATAAACATTTGCATAATGTTACCATACACTAACTTTTAGTATACATGCCTCTTAATGAGTGTATGGATAAAGAAAGACTAAAAGATTTCTACATTACTATAATCCAGTGCCAACCGCCAGGCACATTAGGAACTACTACAAACACTGCCCATTTAGAACCCATAGCAAACCCGCCGTATCCTAACAGCACTACCAGGACTCACAAAGCACCATACCCTACCTATCAAAAGGCAACATTGCAAATATTAAACCAATACATTTCAGAGAATAACAATACATGACCTACTGGGGAAAGAGAACAAGTGGCAATGTCAAATAGGAATTGCATAAACAGAATACCTCAGCTCAGTTACACATGCAAAACATAGACCATCACCAAACAAGTAATCACAATTTAGAAACAGGAAGACAATAATTAAACTGGGAACCCCAAAAGCCAAACTTGGAATGTACAGCAACACTGTAGAAATAAAAATGTAAAATAATTTCCTCTTGTACTAAACAAAGCGCAGACGTTAATGATGCACATTTCCCAGAGCTGACATATTCCAGTTAATAAATTCAAAATAAAGAGATATTTTTCTACCTTTTGTGCATTTTTTTTAGTTGCAATTGCTCCAGCCACTTTCTTCTGGTTTCTTTGTGTCTTCTGCTAACTCTCCATTGTCTGCTGTCCATATGTCCTTTCTTCTCTCTTCTAGTTTTTTCCATTCTCTCTCTACATTTGCTTTAACATATTAATCTTTCTCCTTTTGCTCTTTCCTCATTCCTATTTCATCCACTCAAATTTTACCCCTCCATCCTCAATCCCCACTTACTCTCCCAATACCCGGCCAATTGTAGATTTGTCTTCCCTCCCACAAAAATATTTTTTCCCTCTTCATTTCACTCTCCCAGCTCCATCCCATTTTAATCCTCCCCCAACATCAGCTCCCTTCTAGTGGTTGTTGGTACTACAGCCATTCTGAAGGGTGCAGGCACCTGTCCCACCACACCCTCATCTACAAAAGGGGTTATTGAGGCCCCTTGAAGTATATAGTGCATACCACTTAGACCCATAGTGGCAGTGCTACATCGCCCTCCTTCTCTAGGCCAGTGCTCTACTACTGCTCCTGTCTCCCCCAACAACTGCAGGAAACAAGAAAGTGACAGCAGCTCAAAAGTGCTTTTCTTCATGTAAACCAGGGCCCCCACTTGGCCGTTACTTTACTTTACCTTGATGTTAAGAGAGTGTCACGGTAGACTGAGTTACCTCAGATAAGCCACCAATGGAAACTCACAGTTTACAGAGAAAATATTTTTTATTTTTGCCACAATATGCTCTGTAGTTTCAGGAACCTCCAATTTCAAAGAAGGACTTACCATGGGGTGAGAACACTTCCACAATAAATCACGTGAACAAGTTTAACTTTTGCAAACAATTTCCAATTTTAATTTGAAAAGTAGTGTAAATTAAATTTTTTCTAAACAAACAACAGTTTTTATAAAACTTTTAAAGAGAAAAACGTTATCTTTAACAATGCTTGCAAATAAATTCAGTTTATATAACAACTTCAGAAACAGTGATAAATCACACTATAATTTAGGGATATGTCTACTAAGCCAGGCTAATGGTTAACCTGGGCTATCTGCAACTAGGTCTTATTGAATAATATGGGACCTAGTGGCAGATAGGTTAACCGTTAGTTCAGATTTTTAGACATGACCCTTAGTCGACTACTGTATATTCTATGAACAATTATTTGAATATTTCTGTTCTTCAACAGTTGTACAATATTGACCCTTTCAACAACAGGCAAGTATTAGTTAACCTATTAAAGGCGTGAAGTTTCTTTATCTGTAATAGAAGAAAAGTTCTAACTGTCTTTTATCTATAACCTTGCAGGTAATTAGGTGTTACCTTTCATGTATTGAAACCTTTTTCTTTAAAAAAAAATGCAACTAATATACTAGTGTGTTTCATAAAAATAATCTCTGGGGTGTTGTCAGTCATTTATCTTAATTTTCTTTTCCAGGTCGTGCTGCTTTCTTGAATGTTGGGCACCTTAGGATCCCTTCTGCTCCAGTGATATCCTGCTCCTATCAGGATACCTTAGGATACCTACTACCTATCTTTAAAAATCAATACAAGAAATTATCTCCCTAGCTATATTTGCAATCTAGAAAAGTGTTTTTGTCCTTTTTCTTTTTGTTTTTTTCTGTTACTTGTGAGACTTGTTATTCCCCAAGAATAAAAGATAAGCAAATTCCCTATCCTTCCCTTCCAGAGAACTCTCTGTGCCAAAACCAGTTTTTTTTCTTCATGTCTTTGTGTGCTAGAGTCTATCTTTCAAAACTGTCAATCAGTGCTGAAGAACTATACCAATTGCCAATCGATTTAGTTCTTTTTCTTAATGGACACATCAAATCCTTCTCTCTCTCACATCCACACTCTTTCTCACTGAAAGAGTTCAGGCTATTTCAGGATTAAACAAATCCTTTGAGCAGTATTTTTTTCCTCAAATCAGCTCAATATCAAGGTATTCTTCTTACTTCACTGGGAATTTGATACCTTCAGCCTTACTTTACTTTCCATGCTTGAAGGACTCCAGTGCTCTTGAAAGCAAGTCTCACACACTGTTGAACTGTTTATCAAAACAGTGCTCAAATCAAGCTCACTCTCAAATAAATCACTTAAAATCCTCATTAAGTTTGGTTTTAAAACTCCTTCAATGAGTTTCAGAGCTTTCTCAGCCTTATTCCTATCACCAAGAAAAAAGTTCTCACATTTAGTTTTGAATCTACTGTTCAGCTTTCATTCAAGTTCCTTGTATACTTCTCCTCTAATGAATTCTCAACTACTTACAATTCTGACACCAAATAAATTCTTTCACAGCTCTTTCATACTGACATTCACTCTGGCACATCTTACCCCTTCAGAGTCTTCTCCCCAATCTTTTTACTGAAGTTCCAGCACCAGTATTATATCTTCACTGTAAAAGAGTTCTGGGATCAGGGACAGATACGGCCCCATGTGCATCATATTCAGAGAAGACAGGCGTAGCAGATGCTCTCCATTGCTGTGCGGCCACGCCTCTGCTTGCAGTACGTACAACTCCTAAGCTGATGTCCACAGCGGCAGATGTCAGTATAGCTGGCATACTGTCTATTGCACAATGTTCTGTTCCTGTGGGGATGTTTCGACTATTTTGTACACCTAGACATGTCCCTCACCTCTGCAATCTGGTGTGTATGCGGTTATGGAGATCACAACTGCATCTCGTGCTCTCCATGACTGCATAAACACCACTGCACTTCAGACTGGACACAACTCTTCCTCCATATGGCACACAATGAAAGGCAGAACAGAATAATCTCTAAGTCCTGTCCTTATTTAATGGTGCTGCAGGAATAATATGTATGTCAACGGGGATGTTGGGGACATCCAGGGGCCTTTCCTGCATACTCTTTCTGCATCTTAGTGGCTAACCACTTCCCTGTTCCACCCCTCCCCACCCACGTTCTACAATCCCCGTACTTGTGCAGTGTATGTGCAGGGCTTCAGAGCTACAGAATACAGTGGTGTACGTTATCAGGAGATGGACATCTATCCCGCTTGTATAACTGGCCTATTCACATTACAGAATGACCTCCTTAGTATCTATATTATTTATTTAAATTACATCATGGGTTTTAGTCTCCTGTGAGCTCTTCCCACAGTTTCTACAGTCTCAACTGATTGTCTGAAACTACTCTCCCTCCGCGGCTAGCAGCACTCTGCACGTGGACACCATAACCTATGCTTACACTATATAAACACTTATATATGCACACTTACTAACATTTAATAAAGTTTACTTTCAATATAGGGCTCATTCCATCCCGGATGTCTAGCCCCTCTGTATGTCTGGTCCGAGCCATAAGTACAGAGAGGCTTGCGATTCTGATCCCGTGGGGCCCGTCTAGCCCTGTGGGATCAGAATTGCGTTCAGTCATGCATGTGACAAGCCTGACAAACTCAGTCAGGGCTTTTAAATGGAGCCGCGGTGCCAAAGCAACCAGTTGCCGTGGCACCGTGGCTCCATTTAAATGCCATGATGCCGGCCACTGGAAAAAAAGGCTTATTCCCCAAAGCCCGAACCCCGATCTTGCCTCCTAAGGCCAGAGTCAGCTGTGGCGAATGTCCTCCGCCCCACCCCGCCCCATCCACGCCCCATCCACGCCCCGGCATAAAGAAAAGTACATGTCCAGGGAAGTTATTCCACCTCAGAGGTAGAATAATTTCCCCGCACATGTTGCCGGCCCTGGACTTGCAAGGCCAATATTAGAATTGGCCCTGTACATCTAGGGCCGGTGAGCTCCCACTGCCCACCCTGACTCCGCTCCCAAGCTTCCCCTTCCCCACCCCTATCAACTTCCCCACACAACCGGTAGGGAGGTTGGACGCCAGCGGGGGAAGACACAAATAGCGGGGATGAACATGCCATGGAGGTATTTAAACATCTCTATCATATCTTCTTTCTCTTGCTGTTCCTCTAAAGAGATCTTTAAGTCTATCCCCATATGGCTTATGACGAAGACCACTGACCACTTTGGTAGCCACCCTCTGCAAAGACTCCATCCTGCTTATATCCTTTTGAAGATGTCTCCAGAACTGCACACAATACTCCAAATAAGCTCTAACCAAAGTCTTATACATACTTGTTCATACTGGCTACTCCTCTCCCTGTGCATCCAAGGATCCTTCTGGCTTTCGCCATCACCTTTTCTACCTGTTGAACCATATTAAGGTCATCAGAAACAATCATGTCCAGGTCTCACTCTTCTTTTGTGGACAGAAGTACTTCACCCCCTATACTGTACCACTCTCTTGGATTTTTGCAGGCCAAATGCATGACCCTGCATTTTTTAGCATTAAGGGGTATGTTTACTAAACTGCGTTAGTGCAAATCGCGTTAGGAGCCGCGTTAGTGAAAGGAAAGCCAAAAAAGGACATGGGCGGGACATCGTAACCACTAACGCGCGTTCCAAAAACTAACGAGTGTTACAGGGCGCCGTGGTGCGTTACTGCGCGTTAATCGTATGAAGGCGTACAGACATCAATCACCGAAACAGAGCTGTAGCACAATGGTTAGTGTACTCACCGCTCTTACAGGCAGCATGGGTTCGAGTCCCCAGTGTGACTAACGCAAAAGGCTGTCCCAGGCATCACCCTGTACATCACATAGGGAATGAGGAGGCATGTTTTTCTTTACGTTCAGTAGTGGTTCCTGAAACACACTCTCGCAGTGCACGTAGCCATGTACGTTGGTGCGTGCGTGGCTGCGTGCGTTGTTATGGGCGTAGCCCCGTGCATAGCTACGTGCGTTGGTGCATGCGTACAATCGTGCGTGGGTACTTGTGTTTTTACCAGCGTGGGCATCTTATAGTACAGACACTTTAGGGTGTCTTGCACCTATGCATTATGCTAACAGATGTATGTGTGATGGCCTATGGTTTGTCAGAGCCTGTGAGCAGGCGCAGGATCCTCCCAGGGTTGGATCGTGCCAGTCACACCCATGATGCACTGCACATGCAAATCAGCTGTCCACAGATACACACCATGGGGAATGCACCCCCACAGCACTTCGGCCTGGTAGGGGGAAGTGACCATGTGCACCCCCACAGCACCTCGGCCTGGTAGGGGGTACTGACCGTGTGTTGTACTGGCACAGAGTAGCTACACACCATCACATTGTGCGGGTACTGTGCTCACCCTGAGGGTGCAGTGAGGCGCCCAGCACCAGGTCCACAGCACCGTCCATGGCTGAAAGAGGCCATGGCGCAGGTCCAAGTCCAAGTCCAAAGCAGTACTAATGTGTGAGATAGGTAGTTTCTGCACAAACACCTTGCAGTCAGGTGTAGCCCCCATGGACCCCCTAGGTGGCCCATGTTTCCTCCCCCCCCCCCCCCAGCGTGGCAAACAGGGTCCCCTAACAATAGATGCACATTCTACCTCCCTGCAAAGGTGGCAGTAGAGAGGAACATCAACCCCATGGCAGGCAATGCAGCTCTGTACACAGACAGACATTATGCCTGGATATGGTAAGCTGCACCCCACCACTATATGATATTCTCCTGCAGCAAGCCATCAGCCACTGCACCCTGCAAGCCACTCCATCAAGACACATACCAGCTGCAAACAGTCTGCTAGTTAGTCCATAATGCATGTGCCCAGTGGAGATGCATGCACCCAGAACTGGGATGTCAGCATACACAGCAAGCAGATAAATCAGTGACTGGGCCCCAAAAGGAAACCCATATCTATCACATGAGAGAAATACTATATAGCACTATGGGGGTGCCTAGCCATGCTGTGGTCACTGCACAGTCAGGGTGAGAGTGATCTCTCAGCAGGACATACTGAGGTCACCCTGTCTGTGTAGGTGGTGGCCGGGCACTAAAATGTGCCTGTCAATGCCCTATGCCCAGTGCAGATGCACCCTGGCCAGGCCACCCTGTCCGGCCTATACCCATGGTACCTTGCTCCTCATTATGCACATTGGCAGCTCAATACTGGCAACATTGCTGGCAGTGTGGGCTGTGGAAGGTGTTTGCAGCCACCACACACTGGATTGACAGACAGCCACCCCCACACCTATGCCAGCATTGTGCAACTATAGAGGTGTTCAGCAGCCATACCCACCACACCAGTCCTGGGCACAGTTCAGGCATGGATATAGTACGCAAGACTGTTGGGGGTCACTCCCCAGGGTGGTACGCACTGTCAGAGACCAGACCTGCAGCAGACATCAGAATGCTTGTTTCGGTGGAGCTCACTGAGCAAACTGTGCTTAACGTAGGAATTGATATCTGCCAGTTATCACAGGAAACGTTTGATAGCTGTGTACCATATACCCAGGTGTAGGGTGGCATTGCTAAGATATGCAACTGCTAGTATTGGGAGATACAGGCAGAGCCCAATGTCCTGCTTCTCCAGGAGGCATTGGCCAATGGGGCCTGTGGGTGTGTGTGTGGGTGTGTCTGGCCCTGTTGGCTGCTGCTTTACGGCAGAGTTCCCCAACTCCGGTCCTGGTGTTCCAAACACTGTTCGGGTTTTCATGCTGTCCCTCATAAATATGCATGAGCTACATCTACATACCATGGGGGTGGTGCATAGATATGCAGCACAGGCATCTTTATTAGAGGCAGCATGGGACCTGAATGGTGTGGGGCCCTCCAGGACTGCATTTGCGAGACTCTGCTCTGGGTAATGCGCCTGTTTCTGGTGTCTGTGTTTGGTGTGGTAAAATATAGGTGTATGAACCATGCGTATGTTCTCTGCAATAAAGGGGTGTCTTTACTATCACTGTTTAGTGGTGGGTAAAACTATGGAGACTGGGTTGGCAGGAGCCCCAGCTGGGATTTGAACTTGTGACCCTCTGGTCTTACAGACACTGGCTGTGTCTGTTGCACCACACTGTGGCCACAGAGGCAGTGCAGTCCCTGGAGTTAGTTAAACCGGCCTGATGAGTCACAAACCCTGCTCTGCACAAGTTTACTGTGGGCTCAGTTACCTTGTATGGAGACAAAGGTGCACATAAACCTCAGAAAAGACCTCACAAAAGGGGCACACACCCATAACCAAGCTGGGCAACAATGATATCATTGGGCAACATTACACAACACTCCCAGGACAGCTCCATTACAATGAAATGATCTTTGAAAGGGTCTGCGGAGCGTAGACCCTTCCAAACATCATTTCTTTTTTTGGTGCTTTCCAGGGAGTGTTGTTCCTTGTTGCCCATTGCTATCACTGTTGCCCAGCTGAATTATGCTTTTTACAATGTTTCTTGTGGTCATTTTTAATGTTTTATGTGAAATTTTGTTCTGTGCACATGTATCACACTGCTCACGTTTTGTGGGTTTCCCCGGTTTTGCTGTACATTGCTGACGGAAATGGTTTCTCTTCCCTTTAATATGCCTTTAACGACAGGTTTTCCTTCGCGTTGGAATTGAGCTCAGGAATTCAGTGCGTTAGTGTGAGGGGAGCCTCTCCCCGCCCACTCTCCGCCCATTGACCCCTTCTCTCCGCCCACTCTCCACCTTCTGCGCTGTTTTAACGCTCCGTGGAGGTTTACGATCGTTAACTGCGGTTAACGCACGTAAAGTACGTTTAACGATCGTTAGCACGTCAGAACGCGCGTTCGGACGTGCGAACGATCGTTAAACGTACTTTACATGCGTTATTCACGATTACCGCACTTTAGTAAACATCCCCCTAAATCTCAGTTGCTAAATTCTTGATCATTCTTCAAGCTTTTCCGGATCCATTCTCATGTTATCTACTCCTTCCTGGGTGTCTACTCTATTATCATCTGCAAAGAGGCAAACCTTACCCAACAGCCCTTCTGCAATATCACTAACAAAAATGTTTAAAAGAATCTGATCAAGGACAGATCTCTGCGGCATACACTGTTAACATCCTTCTCTTAAGAGTGAGCTCCATTTACCTGTAACTTTTGTTGCCTCCCACCCAACCAATTTCTAACCCAGTCAGTCAGTTTAGGATCCATTCCTATTTATAAGTCACCTGTGCAGAATGATGCATCTTTGCTTTCCTGATTACTTTCCTAGCCTCTAGATTTTCCCAAATATTGATGCTTGTCTTCCTCTTTCTGTGATTGCTTGTATTTTTTGAAGGCCAACCTCTTTTTCTTCACCTTTTCAGCTACTTCTTTTGAGAACCATAGTGGTCTCCTTTTCCTTTTACATTTATTTACTTTCCTTACAAAAAGTTTTGTTGTCCTTAAAATATCCCCTTTCAGTTTTGCCCATTGCTTTTCTACAACCCCCAACTGTTCCCATTCCACTAATGACTCCTTGAGATATTGCCCCTTCTTGGAAAAGTTTGTTTTCCTAAAGTCTAGAACCCTCACTTTTGAATGGACTTTATCAGCTCTAGTCCTAATACTGAACTACACCATCTGGTGATCACTGGATGTGGGATGATCTCCCACTATAACAAGAGAAACACTTTCCCCATTGGTAAGCACCAGTCCAGTATGGCCCCTTCAGTGGCACATTTCCTCTTTACTCACAGGCATATCTGTGTGGGAGACTCTGTTGAAACAGCCATGGTAAAGTGTATCTCCATAGAATAGTAGGGTATGTGCGAGTGCATGTGTAGGTGGATAGGAAGAGTGGTTATGGATTGTGGAGTGACTGATCATGTGTATATGCATGAGTGGTATGGTGTGTATTTTTATCTGCATGCAGAGTTTTGAATCGGGATGTGTGGGTGGGATGTCAGGAAGTGTGGTGATGTATGTGTGTGTTTGTGTACAACAGGGGCTGATTCTGTGTATGTGTGTGTGTGGGGGGGGGGGTGAAAATGAAAGTAGATGTGTTAGTGGCTGTGGCCATGAAAGCTTCTCTCCCCCTCACACTGTCTCCTGCCTACTGTACTCACTTCCTATCTCTTGCACCTTCTTGCACTACCCTCAACCTGCACGTCGGGATCTCTCCCCTTCGCTGTCATTCCCTTGCACTAGCTGCCTTCCTCCCTTACCAGCCATCCATACATTCTTTCTCCATTCCCTCCCCCTCTCCCTTGCACTCTTCCCCTTCCACTCTTCTCCCTCCCCCTTCCTCTTTCCTATAGCTTCTTGTCACCTGCTGCCTCTGCTTTTTCTGTTCTTTAGCTGGCTGAAGCCTGGCTCCTTTTGCCGTGACAGCGGATGAGTCCCTGCCACTTCCTTTCTGCAGCAGGGGAGCGTGGGCCTTGCTCCCATTCCAGTAGGGAAGCTTGACCGACCCACTGCCAGTGGCTGCATTTTAACATCTATCTGCCGCTCCTCTTCATTGTGCCATGGGGCCTGGCCTCTCTGTTGTCAGCAGCTGCTTTTAACTTTTCCCCGCCGCTTCTCTTCATTCTGGCAGTGGAGCCTGTTCCTGTTCATTTGTGCGGTGAGGTCCCGCCTCCCCACCACCACTGGCTGCTCCTGTTCATTCAGGCGGTGAAGCCTCACCTCACCACCACCTATGGCTGCTCTTTTACATTTCTCCAGGGGCTACCGGGTGAGCTTTCAATATTACAATGAAGGGGTGCACATCTGTTTGCTTGCACAAGCGCAGGGAAACACATGTGTATGGACAGACAGACCATAACAGAAAATAAGGGACCTCTCCAATAGGTGCTATCACTTATGTGAAAGGTATCTAACAATGAGCTGAGCATGTTACAAAAGCCAGGCTGTTGCATAGGTCCTAGTTAGCACATTTGTAAGAAGTCTCCTAAAGTGTTCCTTACCAGTTTTCATTAGGGTTGCCAACTGGCTCCAGATGCGCCCGACAGGCTTGATCCAGTCCTGGGTTTACCCCATTGCATGCAGGGATATGTAGTCTTGCTTTTCTTATGGAATGCAATGGAAAAATCAGAACTACATGTCCCTGCATGCAGTGGGGTAAACCTAGGACTGGATCAAGTGTGTCGGGCGCATCTGGAGCCAGTTGGCAACCCTAGTTTTCATAGACACCTAGCAATAATATTGCAGAGCAACTGTGCTGTTTATCTAACACTTCCCAGTGGGAGATGCCTCAGTTTTGGGGGAGTTCATAGAGTGAAAGAGCCAAAAGGTGTCTCTGTTTTTACCTTCTCATTTCTCCAAGACAGAATCCAGGGTTCATTGTGAGTGCCTGGGACTCTAGGAGGAAAGATTGCTTGGAGCTGCCATTGGGAACTGAGAAGTCATGTGTTGGGTCTTAGAGAAAGTGGACATTTCTCACATGCCTTGTTGTGATTGTTAAGAGATGTGGAATTTGCATCTAAGTATAATATTGGCATCCAGGTGTAGTCTAGGCTCCAGGAATTATACAATCTACACAGGGCCAGCCCATCCACTAGGTGGGCTAGATGACTACCTAGGAGGCAGACCTCTATGGGTGTCACAGCACACATGGCCTGCTGCCTTCCTGTGCACCGAGCCACGCTGTTCCCCCCCCCCCCCCTGCTGCTGCTGATTTTGTTGGGGGGGACGAGGCTAGGCTCGTCAGCAGCTGCCTGCAGCAGGCTTTGTGCTTTGGCACACATGGCCTGCCACTTCTGAACCCCAAGGTTGTGTCGGAGGGGGGGGGGGTTCAGAAGTGGCAGGTCATGTGTACCGAAGCACATGGCCTGCTGCTGCCGCTGAGCTGCTCCCCTCTCTCGACCCCACCGCTGGAATCTGTGGCAACGGGGTCAGCATCACGGCCTGGGATAGCAGAAACCCTCGGACCACCCCTGAATCTACATAGGAAGAGGTTCTGAACCCAGAGAAAGTGGCAGCAGGAACTCTACAACAGCGTTTTGTATGGAAAGAACACCAGAGGAGAAACTAAAAGAAAAGACTGGCCTCATTCTTGTGAAGGAGAAATACTTTGCATAATAGAAAGAAGAAATTATCAATTAAAATCAGTTACCAATAAAGGGAGACCCAAAACCTGGAAGGGTCCCTCGTAGGGATCCAAGAGTCAGAGGAAACCTCGGTTTTTATTGTTGACTAATGGAATGCAACATTACGATGGTTTTGGATAGACTTCTTTTCTGTAGGCAGGCTACCCGAAGAAAGTGGACGCTGTGTCAGCTAATCGTTAGGTCCTAAGTACCTCTGTAAACCTTTGGTTTGGAATAGTCACAAGCTTGTGTGGCTGTGTAGTTTGTGCCAGAGGTAACTGAGAGGGCTCATACCTTAAGGATCCTGAAGCAAGTCTTCTATCGCTTCCCCGCCAACATCAACAAATCTGTGAGCCCCATGGGGTGCATGCTGTTCCCCCCATCTGTGCCCATGTGTCTGAGAGAAGAGTGGAACAGGGGTTGTGTGTCTATGGCATGTCCCTCCATGCTCCTGAAAGTTTACCAAAGAAACCGCTACCCTGATATCACAAAAGGTTTATTTTATGGCAAACAGAAGCCGTTGAAAATTGACTCCAACTGCATGAAATAATCACTAAACTCAAGGATGTGATCTTTCTTTAAGTATTTTAAAATTCATCTTCCTATTGCGACATCCATGTTTCAGTCTGGGACAATAAATCTTCGAAGATGTCAATTCCTTTCCTCTTAGAGACAAAGTTAACCCTTGCTATTGGTATCTGATGTTCCTGCATGTCTGACACACACAACATTTTTCTCTTTGAATCTTTTCTTTAACCACATGTTGCAAACATGAGCAAAGCTGAAGTGAAAGACCTTGATAACGATGGTGGAAAAGTTGCTTGAATTTGAATTTTGTGAGAGTACATTCAGACTGACAATGTGCAGAGAGCATTTCTTTTGTCTTTGAGTATTCCCAAGAGCGTGGCGGTGTCTTGTTTGGCAGTGCCCCTGGGTATGAGATATCATTGTGTGAACTTAATTAGATATTCTCTGTGTTAGTGTGAGGGACATATGTCTCTTCGCTGTAACAAACAGCCCAGGCTGTGCCACATGCCTGCATGTTTCTGCTGTATAGAAACAAAGGCAGAGCAAGTGTGAGCTCTCCCAAGGACCTGCGTGCCCAAACAGCTTGAACACCGCCAGCCTGCTTTCAGCAATCGGTTCTGGTTTATTAGCAGCCTATCAGATTCTTATGAGGCCTTGTTAGGTCTGTCATCTGCAACTGGCAGGGCTCTGTGTTCCCCCTCCTAATAGACATGGCCTTTCTCTGGGTCTTTCCACATTTTCTTTCTCCCTAAGTGGGCTAACAGAAAACCACATGACTCATTACACTGTGACTATTTTAGAACACTAGTACAAGTATCAACCAAAGAGTCAGGCCATGATATGTTTGCTACTGACACTGCATCGTATTATTGCTATTACTCTGATTTAATTTACTTATTTCCAAGTTTACCTCATAACTGTGATTTCCAGTGACCTTTGGCAGGGCCGGTGCAAGGATATGAGGCACCTTAGGCAAACTTCATCCCTTGCACCCCCCTGCTCCTGCTCCTGCTCCTGCCCCCTTCCCAGCTCTCATTGGCGCAGCTGCCACCCCTCTCCAGGACCTGCAACAATGGCAATGGCTTCCAATAGCCCCGCAGCTCCAGCGCTTCGAGGCTGTTTGCGCTTCCGCCTCCTCCGATGCCCGATTCTGACTTCCTGTTTGCATGGGGACTGAAGCTGCTAATCAGCTACTTCCATTCCCATGCAAAAGGAAGTCAGCATTGGATGTCATAGGGAGCAGAAGTACAAAGAGCCTCGCAGCGCGAGAGGTTGAGGTAAGCACTGTGGGGCTGTGTGACACCATTGCTGCTACTGCAGGTTCCAGTGACAGTGGCGGCAATAGATCATCCCTGGATCACTGACCCTCTAAGTAGCTGCCTAGTTTGCCTAATGATTGCACTGGCCCTGACCTTTGGTTGTTTTACTGCTGTTAAGACATTACGACAATATAAGTTGTCCATGTCAAGCTCCACTTGTTACACACTGTCTTGGGCAAGCATCTTCATCAATGTGGCTAATACATCTTAATAAATAAATGAATCACTTGAAGTGGGTAGTGCTAGAGGCTTTTTAGGAGTTTTCTGCTAAAAGATTTGCACACTAGAGCCGCAGACAGTGAACAAGCTACAACAAGCTTTTGTCTTTTTTAAACATGGACTTTTGAATCTTAAGTAGGTCTATTTCATTTGATCTCAATTTGGCTTGAAAAATGTCCAGTTTTGTCTGTTATGGCAGAAAATTTTCTTTTGGCAGTGATTGCAAATGGATTTATTTTGTGCATGGAATACTTAATAATAGAAATCCAATGAATCCACTCCATAAAAACCAAAAGAGCTTTATACTTATTTTCCTCATTATCAAAGCAGCTTTTGACTCTGTCCCACATGATAAAATCCTGCATTGACTACAAGACATAGGATTGATTGGAAACACCCTGAATTGGTTCATATCCTATCTCAATGACCATCACAGCCAAATAAGAATTGGCGCCGAAGAATCAGTAACGTTCACCCTGCAGCAAGGAGTCCCTCAAGGATCTGCCCTATCTTCCTTGATCTTTAATATCTTCCTCCAGGCTCTATGCGCATTAATATAGGCACACAACATACTAACCATGTTTATGCGGACGACTTAATGATACACACACCTTTCTCAACCAACAACTCCACAACCACACACTTTGAGGGAGCCTTTAAGACCATCATGAAATGGCTATCTGAACACAACATGACATTAAACTACAAGAAGACTGAGGTTCTGTATATAACTATAAACAGCAACTTCATACCGCCTCTCACAACAACCATTGACAGATTCCAATTGCAGGTCAAACAAGAAGTCCTATATTTAGTGGTCACGCTGGATCAAGGCCTCGCCTTCATGCCCCATATCAACAACATAACAAAATCTATATACTACAAGCAGTACAATAACTCAGACCCCTGCTTGACACACACAATGTCCATTCAGTGCTTCTAGCACTCATTTTCCCACATCTGGACTACTATAACCTCATCTTGCAAGGCCTACTCAAATGCGCACTACACTTGCTGCAACTTGCCCTAAATACTTCTGTGAAGATCCTGACCAAAGCATCCACAGCTAAACACATCACCCCCAATTCTTAAACGCCTCCATTGGCTGCCCGTTGCGGAGCGCATAAGATATAAAGCACTTCTCACGATCTTCAAAATCAACCATGGATTATCAGATACATATCTACAATCTCTGATTAAAAACATGCCAAATACCAGAGCCAGAAGATCAAGCACTCTTAACATGCTACACACCCCTTCAACAATTACTAAGACTAACCATGCAACTTCCAGGTGAGCTTTCACATTATTCGCCCCGACCCTCTGGAATGCACTGCCAGATAACCTACGCTCCACAAATGACCTGACAGATTTCAGAAAAAAGCTAAAAACCCACCTCTTCATTGGACGCTTTACTGACCCGACTTAATCACCTGACCTAATCATCTGAATTGAATGGACCTTCGATTGGACACTTTACATACCCAGCTTAACCACTCAGTCTGAATGGACCTACACAACCTAAGAAACTCCCCCCCCCCCCATAATTTTCCATTCAGTTGAATGTAATATAGTTTCCATATTACATTGTTATGCTGCTAATTCCTGTTCTTTTATGTTATATTAACACGGTTCTATTTAAAGCCCTGTTGGCCCCATTGTTCTTATGTAAATCGCTTAGAATTGGAGATATAGAAAAACGGTTAAATAAATAAATAAAATAAAATGAACAAAATAGTAGAACACCAAAAAAGATGTGACATTTGGCTGGACCTTGTTTGACATTTTCCTGTGGGGTTGTCAACAACGGATGCTGTTTATGTGAAGTTTGTTTCTCACAAATAATTATTTATATTCCATCATTTGGTGATGTTTGGATGAGTACTTTATGCAAATTCTACAGTTATTGAGAGTCAAAGATAAAAATCTGGAGGTTAAAGTTTGAATGTGGTAGAGCTATGGTGAGGGAGGGGGAGGGCAAGGGGATGGGAAGGGGAAGGGTGGGTGGGGAGGTGTGAGAGGAGGTGGAGGTGAGGATGGGGTGGGGAATTGTGGGAGGCAGGGGAGGCAGGGGGATATGGCAGGTGGACAGGCTGTAACCCCTCTGTGGTGATGGGTCACCCAGCCTGTTCAGCCTGCCTCCATGCTGGACCAGGTGCATCACCATGTCCTTCAGGCCTCGTTGGATACTGAGGTCTTGTTGCACCTCATGTCCCTGTAACAAAAGGTGCAGAAGGGATTAACTGTGGTTACTATGTCACAGGACATGTTCATGCTCCTGTAGGGCCAGAGAATAGAGATACATGTAATGGTTGGGGCAATACAGCAACTCATAGCATCTTTCTCTGCTGTAGCCACTCAAGTCAGGAGGTGGGAGGGTGAGATGCACCATCTGCCAAAACAATGATTGTAAATATATGCAGAAATGACCCTACAGGACCATGCAATAAAGGCACCCTTTTTCTGGCAATATGTGTCCAAAGATCTGTTTACTAGTGTAACTAACCACCATTGTAGTTTACCACCATCCCACAACCACGCATTTTCCCCATGACACCACCCAAGGACACACAGCTGTCTATATGCCTCACATAGGGGCCCAGCCTGTCACATCATCCTCAGTTACCACATGGCATTCTGGAGATACCTGGCCTGTCACATGACCAATGCAATGGCCTTAGACCCTATCTCTGGCAATTCTTCCTCACACAGAGCTATGTAGCCTCAAACTGCCCTCCAGGGGCACAGGGCATGCCCCCTGCCCCTTGTCCAAGGCACTCTCTCTTTGTGGCACACAGTAGCTCCACCATCTAGAGGATGGTGTATGGGAAGAGGTGATCAGTGGGAAATGGCACAGATATGCAGACACAGATCTGGTGGGGACCTATCAGCATGCACACAATATCTGAAGATGCGCACCATGTCCCCACATCTGTTCACCACGCCTGGACACAGTACATGCCAGGACAGGGCTCCAGTGGCAGGTGTTCTCAAGTCCACCTACAGCTGACAGTGGCCTCATTTGGGGGACCTATCATCTATGTACTCATCCATCCTGCAGTAGACCATGGTTCAGGCACCTTTATTGGACAATCAGTGTGCCCACTATATTTGCAGAGGGAAGCAACAGTGCATCATGTCATGGGCATGGCAACATACCTTGCACTGCACATACATAGATGAAGAAGGGAGATGGGAGACAGGTGCTCAGTGTAGATGGGAACTTTAATAAAGGTCTGCATTCAGCAGACAGGTCCACATGACAATAGATGCCATGTGTGCACAGCAGACATGGCATATGCCAGGTAGCTCTGGCAGGTATCAGGCTCCCTGCCCCTATGTACAGGTTAAGACAGACTGAGAGGGCCCTATAGAGCACATATCTAGAAATGTAAAGCACACATAAAATCCCCTTTCAGCATTTCCATCCCACCCCTTCCTTGTGTCCTACATTTCTGTGATGGGGTATATGTCCCGTCACCACCGGGGTCCTGCGGGACCCAGGCCAGTCCTGCCCTGGGGGTAGTGTGGCAGACGAGGACACCCAGGGGCCGAGGTTGCAAATATATGTTAAATAATAGGGCTGAAAGAGGCAAGCCATGCGTTATCTCTTGTTTCTGTGAGAATGACTTTGAAGTCTGTTGCCCTATTTCCACTTGTTGAGATTGATCGGTAAGGTAGGATTGGAACCAGTTTAAAGTCGTCCTGTATAATCCTATTAGCTTGAGCCTTTCAATGAGTATTGGATGACTGAATCAAAGGTGGCAGCTATATCTAAAATATTAGCATGATTATTCGTTTAGAGTTATCTATGACCTTTATCAAAGAGCCCAATTAGCAGGGTCTCAACACTATGATATGGCCTGAATCCATATTGGCACTCATTTAGTGGAGCATGATTATCAATGTGGTTGTGGAATTGAGAATAAACAGCTTTTTCTATAATTTTGGCTAAAAATGGAAGGCTGGATATTGGCCTGTATGATGTACAGCAGAGATTGTCAACAGAATTGTTTTTTAATATTGGCCGAATTGAGGCTCACTTCAGAAGTTTAGGCTTATCAAGGATGTAGGGTGCTAGGTCTAAGTGGGCCACTTTCAGCCAGCTTACTAGGCAGGGATCAAGACTTGAGGTTGTGGTGTTGATGTTGAGGATAACTTTATTGAGTTCTTTGAGATTCAATATGTGGAAAGTGGACCAAATTGGAATGGGGGAAGTTGGTGTCATGGAGACAGGAGCAGATGGTCTTATAGTGGCCTCTACGACCTTGTCAAATACAAAGTCGGACAAAAAGACCACATCAAGGGGTGCACTTGTCCCGTGTGCTCTAGAGAGATGTGTGTTGTCACATTCTGTGGGGTGGAGGACACACCAGGGGTCCTCCACATGTAGCCACCAACTGAACTGACCCAATGCTTTTGCGAGGCTTTGTCGAGTGTCCATCTCACCCCATGAGTCATCCATCTGAGGTTCAAAAACCATGTTGAAGTCACCACGAATTACAAGGCCTACCTCCGGAAGGCTTTCCAGTTCAGAGGCCATTTTGGCAAAATATGGGGTGTCATTTGTATGTGGGCCATATTCATTACATATCAGCACAGAGAATCCTTCCAAGTTCTCATAGATAATGAGGTATCTCCCTAAAGGATCGGCTATTGTCGGTGAACATGCAAATCGAAGGGCCTTATGAAACAGGATCACCACACCTCCCTTCCTCCCCTGCGTGGGAGCCCCAAACACCTGGCCCACCCAATCTCTCCAATTTGACGTGCTCTATTGAAGATGGATGAGTCTCCTGCAAGAGAGCAATATCACATCAGTAGTGAACCAAGGATTTTATAGCGTTTGATCGGGGAGCTCAATCTGCATACATTCCAGGATAAGACCTTCAGCCTATTCCGCTTTTATCAAGGCCAGACAGATGAATAAGTATGAAAGTAGGGGAGTCCCTCCAGTCTAGAATCATCCATATGACAATTATCAAAGTATAAATACAGGCTCTAGGTTACCCTTCTTTTGAATTCCCAGCTGTTCACTCTCCTACTTGTTCCCCTCCCTTCCTCTCTCTCCCAGCTCCAGCTCCAGCCTCATCCCCAGCCCCACTCCTTCTATACCACTCCCACATTGCGTACCATTTACTTGACATGTCAAGGTCCCCTCTCCCCCGTCCCACATGCACTCAGGCCTATTACCACCCCTGATTATCCACTACACCCCGTATTATCCCATATTCACACTTCCTGTCATTCATGCATCTTCATGCTCTCCCCTTGCCTTCCATCTAGTCACAATGCCCACCCCACCACTCAAACCACTAGCACATTCCAGGTATGCCTATACACTTCCAAGTGAGATATTTCCCCTTATTCCTTTAATGTTGTAAGCAACTGGTACATTAACTTCCTATATCAGGACCTAGATTCACCCTTGAGGGTGCTAAAGGGGGGGGGGGATTCTACCCTCTTCTCTGTGCCCCCCTCCTTTCTAGCCCATCATGGAGCAGCTCCTGTATGATCTGGATCCTAACTTGCCCACCTCAGCGAATTTGTTAGATTCCTAGCTTGGTATTTACACATTCACTGGGGCTATTTCCTTTCCTCCTCCATTGGGCGAACAAGGCGTTATGTTGGCCTGCTGCTTATCACCATAGTCCCCTAGGTTCTGGTGTGGATCCCCTCTTCCCTACACTCTCACCACTCACACTCCCCCTCCCCCCCAATCATCCACTAACTACCTCCCGGTTGGTTCCTAAATCCCAATCCTTCTCAACCCATTGACTTGGCTCTTAAGCAATAATTTAAACCTGGGGTTCTTCAGGTCATCACCATTCCAAACCACAGTCTAAACAACATCAGGTTCTTAAACATAATACATACAGAAGAGCATACATTGCCATTTAAAAAGAGAGTCTTCCATGGGTCGTGAGTCTACCATGAAAGTTAGGGGTTTGTTGTCCCCTCGCAACCAGAGTAGTTGTATCTATGCCCATGGTCTGTCAAACTGGGCATAGTTCCAGGGAGGTTATGCTCTGCTCTCTTGATGATGGTAAGATCATTGGTAAGTCCAGTTAGTCTCTACCATGGCTACAAGGCTACGCCTGCTGCAGTCGGTTCTGCCTGGATGAATTGTTGCAATTTCTTGGCTGAGTCAGACTCGATATGTGCCCTGATTCTGCACACGAAGCTTAGCTGGGTAGAACACTGTAAATTTTAACCATGCCTCTGTTAACAGCTGACAGATTGGTGCATATGCCCGGCAGCATTGGCTCAGCACAACGGAGTAGCCTTGTGCAATGCGCAACATGCGGCACTCATGATGTATAGGCCCCTTATTCTGCACTGCTCTCAGCACTAGATCCTTTTGTACGTAATTAAGGAATCTCGCTAGTACAATATGTGGGCGCTGGTCTGGTGGATGATTGGGGCCCACTTGATGGGCACGTTTAATGAGTAGCATTCCACAATGGTCCCCTAAAGGCAGAAGCTAAGGTAACAGTGTTTCCAAGTATCTGCATAATTCTCCATCTTTAATAGTGTTGGATATTCCGAAGAAGCAGAGGTTGTTTCTCCTGCTTCTATTTTCAAGGTCATTGAGCTTACTTTCACTTTGGGCCGCTTGGTTTTTGAGCTGTTGGACTTCGTGAGCAAGAGTAGTGGTTGTGTCTTCTGTAAGGGAGAGACGGCGCTCCGCATCTTGCAACCGGCCCCCGATTGCTTCCAGTGTTTGTGTCAGGGTGCCCAGTTTGCCATCTAGCCTCTCAAAGCGGGAATTAAGGGCACCCACCACCGCCAATGTAACATCTTCTACCAGCGCCATCTGAGACGGTTATCTCGGCGGCAGTGGAAATTCCACCATCTTGACTTGAGTCACTCCGATTTTATCTTTGTCCCTTCAGGACGCTTTTTCAGTCATCAATCACATCTTGGCACTTGAGGACACTGCTCGATCCTTCATACAAGTCGCGGGTATGTTTGGGGGTGTTTGGGTCAGCCGGTTAGAGTTCCATGGGCAGATGGAGGTAGGGTCCCTGGAGAGCGAACAAAATGTGCCCGCTCCCTCTCAGCACATCACCCTTGGACCCGATATATCTTATTAGATTGGAAAACCAGGGACCTTGAGAAAAGTAGCAAGCAATAAAGTCTTTGTTTCTTTGTAATCTTCCAATGATTTTTCGAACAATTAATACAAACTCTACAGAAAAAGAGTTATTTCTAAGTTTTTTTCTTAGTCTTTAGTTAACCCTTCCTTTCCACAATAGTGTCTCCACAGTTGGGGAACTGTCAGCTTACTACCCTCCCCCCCCCCTTATCCCTGGAGAGGAACATCACCTGCTTAGTGAGTCTAGGCCTTTTATAGTTCCATATAAACTCCATTATGATTCTCTGGGCCCTAGTCCAGAAAGCCATCGGAACTTCCACAGGGAGGTTATTAAATGAGTAGAGTAATTTAGGCAGTACTGTCATTTTGACACTTTATATGTCCCAACCAGGACAAATGTAACATGCCCCCCCACCACCAGTAGAGTAAATTCATCAACATATTAACATTTCTTCCACGGTGGGAGGTAGTTTAGTTTAAACAGGGCCAAGAAGTCTGCTGTTAGGTGTATCCCCAGATATGCAGTGAAGTCCTTAGCCCAGTGAAAGGGAAAGACCGTTTGTAATGGCTGCTGTGTCACAGAGGGTGCTGAGATATTTTGAATTCCAGTTTAGCTGCATTAACTTTAAACCCTGACACTTCCCCAAATTGGTTTAATTCTTCCATCAGTACCTGAAGTGAGGTCTGTGCTTCTTGTGGTGCACCTGGCTCTCCTCTCTTGCCTGACCATGATTGGGGCCCAAGCTCTTTAGGTGATGAAATTTCACATAGGAAATCTCTCTGAGCCAATGGACTTTGAGTTCAATAACTATTTGTACTGTGGTTTGACTCTACCACTGATTATTAGACAGTGTCGTTGCTATTGGCTTTACAACCTATCCTGACTGAATGGACACTGACCTTTTTGGTCTTCCCTAATTTTTACTAGTTTGATTAGTTACTTATTTGTATTTTATTTTACTTTATTCACTAACTAATTTACTCTAATCCTGATAGAACTTCACCGCCCTACACTGCCACTTCTTAGGCTGATTTTAAACTTCCATTTTCTTATGGCTCCCCACTGCTTTTTCTTCCTTTTTTCTGACACTCCCTAACCTTCTCCCCTCATACCATCAACTTAAACCCCCCTCCTTACCATTCTCTATCTACCTTTCTCTTTCCTCCCCCATCTTGTCTTCTACCCTTTCTTCAGTTCTTGAGCTTCACCTTTTTCTTTCTCTCATTCATCCCTCTCCTTTCTCTCTGAAACAACCTCACCCTCATTTCCGCTGTGCTGTCTCCTTTCTGCCTCACACTCTTCTTCTCTTTCTCCATCTCCTTCTATCATCCGGTGATATTAATCCTAACCCTGGCCCCCCTAGACTTTTCTCTCACTCCCATAATAGTTCCTCTCTCAACCACTACAATGTCATTCATATTCCTCTCCTTTCCCCCACCTCTCCCCCTTTCTCATGTGCTTTATGGAATGCTCATTCCATATCTAATAAACTCCCCTTTACTCATGATCTCTTTATCGCCAACTCTTTCCATCTAACTCTTACTGTGACCTGGCTCCTCCCTGATGACACTGTTTCAGTCACTTTCCTCTGTCACAGCGGCTACCAATTCTCCCACACGCCTTGTCCCACTGGCCGTGGTGGTGGTGTTGGGTTTCTGCTTTCTCTTTCCTGCCAATTTCAACCCCTCCTTCTACCTCAGTCTCACTTCTTATTTTTCCCCCTAAACCCTCCTCTTCCCTTCCTTCTTTCTCTGTAAATAACACTCTTCTACTTTCTGTTTCCTCAGCCCGCAACCTTGGGGTCATCTTTGACCTCTCCATCTCCTCCGCACATATCCAACTGATTGCTAAAACCTGTCATTTCTTTCTCTATAACATTAACAAAATTTGCCCCTTCCTTTCTGAACACACTACTAAAACGTATCCACTCTTTTTAGTCGCCTCCTGTCTCGACTATTGCAACCTCCTTCTTGCTGGTCTCCCTCTGCGCCATCTCTCTCACCTTCAATCTGATCAGAATTCTTCTGTACGGCTAATCTTCTGCCAGCCCCGATATACTCATATAACCCCTCTTCTCAAGTCACTTCATTGGCTCCCAAACTTCTCCTTTTAACCTATAAATGCATTCATTCTGCTGCTCCTCACTACCTTTCCTCTCTCCTCTCTCCCTCCACTCCTCCTTGTGAACCCTGTTCCTCCACTGGCTTGCTTCTCTCTATGTCCTTTTCTTCCATTGCCATTTCCAGACTTCGATCCTTTCACCATGATGCTGCTTATGCCTGGAACCAACTACCTGAGTCTATACATCAGGCTTCATCTCTCCCCCTTTTCAAATTCATGCTAAAGGCTCACCTCTTTGAGGCTGCTTTTGGATCCTGATCCCTTGTTTTCCTTATGCCTCCTTACCTTTCCTGATTTGTACCCCATGTTCTTAGCTATTGTATTGTCTGTCTTGATTAGATTGTAAGCTCTGATGACCAGTGATTGTCTTTTATATGTGTCTGTACAGCACTGCGTACTCTTTGTGGCACTATATAGATGATTAAAAGTAGTAGTAATAGAATAAGATATAGTCAGAAAACACAGATACTTTGTACTGCACTCTCTTAACCTCAAAACCCATACTCTTTAAATTAGATCTCACCCTGTGTGTCATAACTTCCCTGGACAAAGCAAAAAGAAAAGGAGAAAGGGGATAACCTTGTCTCATTTCCCTCTTAAGCTCAAACATTGGGGTATAGCGCATATTGACATTCAGCTGTGCCATGGGCTGAACGTATGAGATTTTACTCCTCTTCAAAAAATTCCCCTTCAACTCCATTTCGTCTAACACCTTAACTAGATAGAGCCAATACAGGCAATCAAATGTTGTTTCAGTGTCCACAGATAAAAACACCAACAAAGCTCCACCCTTTTTAGATTTCTCCCCCCAAACAAAGTTTAATACTTCGCGAATGTTGTCTGAACCTTGTCTATCCATAATGAAACCCGATTGGTTGGGATGCGCCAGCTTTGGAAGAGTGGGAGTAGATGGGTGACAGCGCATTTTACAAAGGATGTCCAAGTGTAATCTGGGACCTCAAAGCCAGAATGTCTGGAAAAAAAAGCAGACACATGCAAGTTCAGACACAATTTCACATACGTGGACGTGCCCGATATGGACGTCTACGGAGATGTCTATATAGATGATCCCAGAATAGCATTTCAGAACAGAGATGCCTAATAGCATGATGGTTAGAGTAGTGGGTTAGGAACAGAGTAGCCAGTGTTCAAAGCCCAGTGTTGGCCCTTGTGATCTTAGGCTAGTCATTTAACTCTAAACTTTCTGGGTGTCTTAAGAGCAAAACGAGCACTTTCCTGATGCCTATCCGGCCTGCAGTCATCCACGATGTTTCTGACATGGAACGGGGATGATTAAGTCCATTGCACCTCCCTGGATACGACTTCGCCACACCCCCTGCCTACATGGACATCCTCACACTGGAGACGTCTCTGTGAATCACATGCACATTTTCAGACATCCAAATCACAACTAATACTTTTAAAATGACCCCCTTAGCCAATATCCTGGAGAAGATCTTTTGGTCCACCCCAGCAAAGAGATAGGACAGTAAGAGCCACACAGCACGGGATCTTTCCTCTCCTTGTGCAGAATATATACATGGGAAAAAAATGATGGAGGAAGTCACAACGTGCATGTGGAAATGGTGGCACTCATATGTGTAGGTCGGCCATTTTGCAAACCCAGACATGCAGCTGCTCTTACGCACATACAGAGGCCTATATTTTTACCTCATTTAAAAATGGAGGGAGAAATGAATATCAGGGGCCTGAGGAGAGCATCCACCTTAATCCCTCCTGTGAAAGGCTGGCCAAAAACAGGTAATTTTTAAATGCTTATTTGTGTTGGGGAGCAGGTGCAAAGCTGGACGCGGACAATTTTGGGCTTGCACATGCATCCCCTATTTGAAATGAAGAATACACATAGATTTTGGTGCAGGCCAGGCAGCACTCCCGACACAACCCTGACATGTTACACGTACACTTTGGATGTGATATGGCCATGCATGTGTAAATCACATCTTTTCTAAAATGGCCATTTACACATGGATGCGATTTACAGATGTACATGGCTGATTATGTATGTTTAAATCACAAATAGAGCTTCTAAAATAATCCACATATTCAATTGGGAGCTGAGAACTTGCAAATCTGTGGTGATGGGGGAAATTAACAGTGTGTCCTAAATGAAGCACTATGAAACCAAATCCAAACGATCGCTTTCTGAGTGGCCAAGGAAATTTTCTTTCATTTATAATACTGTTAAACCTTACAATTCCCTCTCTAATTTGGCGTGAATTGATAATGCTTCCTTTGGAAAAGTTTGATTCAACATTACTCTTTTCTTTGTTGAGTTTGAGTTAAGTCCTTTTGCTTGCTACATTTCTGCCTCTCTGGTCTCGTCTCCATCCCATTCATTAGCACTTGCCCATTGTCAGTGGATCTAACTGGATGACACATATTTTTTATGTTAGGTCCCAATATGTAAATTCACAGATTGATAAGGGCCTCCCATACATACCATGGAAAGAGACGATGAAATAAGTTTTCAGCAGCCTCCTTCACACATTCAATGGTGTGACATTAACTTTGCTTACAAAGCATCCCCTTTTTATCCTGCAGGTGCACCAGGAACTTGGCTGTAGGATGCCAGTATGCCACAGTTATTGCCCTTTGCATTTCCCCAATTCATCATTCAAGTTCTTTCTGAAGGCAGACAGAGACTGTCAGTGTAGCAGCTCCCTGCCACTGCGCTCCCTCTCCCGCGCCTGCTCCCTTTCATTCCTTCTCTTCCTGCTGTATTCTGTCCCTTCAATGGGAGGAAAAAAGTGAAACCGGATGGCTGAATGCAGAGCAGGGAAATGACTTCAGAGCGACCTTTGTGTTTTTCTTCCTTTCTTTGAGCAGACGTAGCCATGTGACATTCTGAAAGGACTTGCTTTAGCAGGCCGCAGCAGCCAGGATCACTCACAGACTTTCAGCCTGGATAAGGCTTGACGTTGAACTGCCAAATGTTTCCTTCAAAACTAACCAGGACATTGTGCAGTAAATTTCACCACAGCCTTCCAAGCAAATTGTCCCTTTCTAACAGAACGAGGCTTTATGACATTTGGCTTCAGGGACTGCCTTCATAAAAGCTGAAAGAATATTTTTGTTCTGAGCAATGCCAACTGTTTCAGATTTATCTAACACCAGTACAGGACACAGTACAGCCTATCTGTAGCGATTCTCTCCCAGTATATCTGAAAGCATTTCTCTGTGTGTTGTGGAGAATGTTCAGTGCAAACCGTGATGCAATGTGTTTCACAAACACTTGCAGCAACTATGCATTTCAGTGATAAAAAAACATCACCAGTAATTTGACAAAAAGGCAAAGTAGATATATTTATTAAAAAACCAGCCCTTTTGGGGGCCAGTCTGGTGACCCAGTAGTAAGTGCTGCACACTGCCAGGCAGAGGACCTAAATTAAAGTCCTAGGCCTGATCCACTGGCTAACTGGGGCTGGAGATGTTTTAGATGCAGTGATCATAGACCTTAATAAAGAGGGAGTCTCAGTCATCATTCAGTGGTGACCTCTAGTGACTGGACTCAGGGCCTACACAAGCTGTGCTCCAGAGAGAGCCAAAACTCCTGGCCTCCGATTGAAGACTGTGAACTGAACTGGGAGCGATTATAATAATAGGGGACAAACCATCCAGGTAGTTGTCAATGAAAGACCATGGTGCTTTTACACAGCAGAGACTATATTAATTGTTACATACAGAAACTGCATAATCTTTTGGAATGGAAAAAGCTATTTATCCATCATGTTCCTTCTTCTTCTCAGTATTTTAGACACTTAGAATGCATATAGATCTCTGTATCTACTGTGATTTTCAGTAACTGAGATGATTCTATCATTTCTATGGCACTTAAACAAAGTTTTATCCTTTTATTACGCCAATAGGCACCCTCCTCTCCAGGAGGGATACCTGGTAAACCCTCGCTACCTGACACACATCCCAAGGTGCACCCTCGTTGCTATTCTTTGGCTATCACAATCCACCATCCTACCAACAACCTTCTTCCACTCCTTCCCAGGCCTGACTCCATTCCATGGTTTGTCCTTACCTGACTAGCCCCGATGAATGGGAGGTCCCCTGCACACTGGATATGGCCTGAGCCACAGAACCTGTTCCATAGTCTAAGGAATGCCTTTTAGAGGCAATCACCACAGGTTTCAGCATCAACTGTATGCTAGTCTTGTGAAAAGAAAGGAAGGCTGCTACTATTCAGCCCAAACATACTTCTTCTTTTTGACTGCATTTTCGGAAGACTGCTGGATCCTTCTCTCCACACACATCCTTCCTTACTGGTAGGCGGTCATGTGTAGTTCTTTTCTTCAGAAATGGTAGATGATAACATTGGATTCCTGAGTACTCAGCGTTGTAAAATTTGCTTACCATCTCATATTTCTGCCAGTTCTTCCAAAAGACCTCTGAGGTAGTCTTGTCTAGCTCAAACCCACATCCTCCTTTCTCTTTTCAAGCTAATATAATAGAACTTGCGCCGGTACAGGAAAGGGTCAGAGGTTCCATTTCAGATATTTTCCCATTTACAAAAAGACCAGAGGATTACGTCCAATCCTGGACCTCAGAAACCTCAATCTATTTCTTTGCAAAGATAAGTTCAAAATGAACACTTTCCCTTCCATCCTCCTCTACTTGAGCAAAGGGGACTAGCTTTGTTCACTCTTATCTCAAAGATGCCTCTATGCCCATACCGATTCATCCCAAATGCAGGAAGTATTCTGAAACCAGCCATTGCCAGTACACGGTCTTTCAATCTGATCTCTCCTCAGCACTCAGGGTTTTCAAGCCTTTGTAGCAGCTCACCTACACACGCAGAAATATTTAGTTTTTCTATACTTTGATGACAGACTGCTCACAGCTTCAACAAAGGATCTACTGTAACTATCTCCCTTAGGAACATAACAATTCATCTTCTTCAAAATCTCAGCATTCTCGTCAACCTCAAAAAGTCAACCCTTCAGCCTAAAAGGAATATTTCATTCATAGGAGCTTTTCTAGACATGAAACAGAGCTGTGTCCCAAATGTTCAATGTTCCCTCTACAGCACAGTTAGCATTTGACTCCATTCCACACAACCTAATCATCCAGTGACTGCAAACTCTTGGACTATCAGACACACCCTTTACCAGGTCCAAGTCCTACCTAACGGACCGACAGCTTCAAGTAAGATCAGGACCTACAAAATCCACCCCATAGACCCAATCTCAAGGAATCTCACAAGGCTCCACCCTCTCTTCATTCATTTTCAACATTTTTCTACAACCAATCTGCACTGTCATAAAAGCATTCAACATCCTATACCACATCTATGATGAAACAGAAAATGACGAACCGGCTCACAGAACATGCTATGCATACCACCACTGTTTATGAAAACCAGCTCTACCACTTCAAAGAGAGCCTTCTCATTTTACGCTCCACACTTATGAAGCTCTATTCCTGACAAACTACGGACAACAATGGACACAGTAACCTTCAGAAAAGCCCTAAAGACTCACATATTCAAAGACTGATTTTCTGACAACATTACCTAACCAGCCACCAATCATCTACTCAACCCCTCTCCCCCTGCTCCCTAACCGTTCCAAGTTCATCCCCCCCCCCATACTCCACCCCCCTCTTGACCACCATTTGTCATTAATGGTACCCTAGACTTACAAACTTAAACTAATGTTACTTCCAAGTTGATCTCCCTGTTCTATGTATAATGTTCTGTTACAATGTAAACAACTTTGACCATAGGATAAAGTGGTATAGAAAAACAGTTAAATAAATAAAACCACTTAAAGATGTTGGGCCATATGGTTACTGTAGTGTAAGTCATACCTTTTGTTTTCCTCAGAATAGGATCGCCACAACAGGACCTCAAATTACAATGAAACCAGCATGCTCAAAACCAATCTGATCAAAGGTGTCCCCTCTGTAACACCTAATGGATGCTTCGAATGCCAGCTGGAGAATCCATCCCAAATATCAATTCACAGTGGGGGACTGGCCAAAAACTGAAAGAATGTGCCACATCAATCATCTAGAATTGAGAGCAATATTTCATTCTCTTGGATTATTGCCCCTCTTCTCCAGGAACCCTCAGTGCTGATCCAGACAGACAACAAAGTTTCCATGTTGTATGTGAACAAAGAGATGTGGGTTCTCTTCAGCTATGTTGAGAGTAGCACAGATTTGGGACTTGGTGATTTCCAATTCATACAAATTCAATCTACTTATCTACTGGGCAACCAGAATCATATAGCTGACAAGCTCAGAAGAATGGTCCTTAAACTCTCAAGCAATAGAGAACATCTTTTGGGAGTGGTGTAATTCTCAAATAGACCCATTTGCCAGCAATGAAGCCCCTCTATTGATCAGGACGTCCATCTCCACATCACCTAGCCAGTGATATACTGGCCATGTGAAAGTGGACATAGGTTTTCCTTTACTCTTATCCACCCATCCCTTGCATGTTTCAGAAAAGGACCAGGACAAGGATCCACTACACTGATCCCATCAGAACTGGTTTCCTCTTCTCAAAAAACTCTCAGTTCTTCTTCTGTGCAGGCTCCAAACTTTCCAACCTTGGTAAGGCAGAATGCTCACAATGTGGAAACTGAGCAGTGCTTAGTTGCCTCCTTGGATCTGTCACTTCCATTTGGAGACATCTTAGTGGCAAATAAGAGAGACATCTATGAAATATTCAGATGCATTTAAATGGAAAAGGTTTTCGGCATGGGCTGCCGCTTTCAGATCTTGACTCACCCGATCTCCTTTGTGTTTCCTTACCATTCCCCCTAGATCAGGGGTCACCAACCTGCGGCCCGCGAGGTCCCTTCGTGCGGCCCGCGAGGCTCTACCTCGGTTAACATTACGTGCGGCCCGCCAAGGATTCCCGCCATTGTATCCACGCACTCGCAGCTCACCGACGACCACCTGCAAGCGTCCCTTCTCCTGTCAGTGTCATCTGTGAAGCCGGACTTTAAGCGTTTGTCTGCTAGCATGAATCATCAGCCATCTCATTAAATTCAATAAAGGTGATCAGCCATTGTTTTCATAATTTTGCGTTTGTTGTTTTTTTTCGCGGGGGCGGGGAGAAGGGGGGTGCGGCCTGCGAGGCTCCCGGTAGTCGGCTGTGCGGCCCGCGGCCCTCTGGAGGTTGGTGACCCCAGCCCTAGATGTATCCCTGTCTACACCTACTGTGTTATCTCTCTTGACTAGATTGTAAGCTCTGATCAGCAGGGACTGTCTCTTACATGTGTGTGCAGCGCTGCATATGTATTGTAGTGCTTTATAAATGCTCAATAGTAGTAGTAGTAGTAGTAGAAGTAGTAGTTTGGGGGGAAAGGGGGTAATGCTCCCAAATGCAGCAGGATCAGTTGGATCTGCTTCTGCTGCTGTGACAGCTGTGAAAATTATCAACCTGACTAGAAATTCTCTACACTGTACAACCCCAAAACAAAAATAGAGAAATATGAAAATTTAATTATAACCTGATGTCAATAATCACAGAAATGTTGGAAGTATAGTCATGAGATTTTGAAATCACCTCTTGAAGCTAATCTTCCATTTTACTCAAATTTTTCATTGAGCTCCACTCGGAGCTAACGATAAATAAGGTGCTACACCACATCAAAGTGTCACCAATAAAACTATGTGCAAAAATTACATTTCATAGCAAAGTTAAAATTCTAAATAGGAGAATCCCAAGAAAAAAGTCCTTGCAAAAAGAGGAACCAATCAGAAACCACTTATCTGAGTCTTCCCAATGCGTTGTCAGCTCACAAATGCAGTCCTGGAGGGCCCCACACCATTCCGGCTTCATGCTGCCTCTAATAAAGATGCCTGTGCTGCATAGCTATGCACCACCCCCATGGTATGCAGATGTAGCTCATGCATATTTATGAGGGACAGCATGAAAACCCGAACAGTGTTTGGAACACCAGGACGGGAGTTGGGGAACTCTGCCGTAAAGCAGCAGCCAACAGGGCCACACACCCACCCACAGGCCCCATTGGCCAATGCCTCCTGGAGAGGCAAGACATTGGGCCCTGCCTGTATCTCCCAATACTAGCAGTTGCATACCTTAGCAATGCCACCCTACACCTGGGTATATGGTACAGAGCTATCAAACGTTCCCTATGATAACTGGCAGATATCAATTCCTACGTTACGCACATTTTGCTCATTGAGCTCCACCATAACAATCATTCTGATGTCTGCGGTGTTTGCTGCAGGTCTGGTCTCTGACAGTGTTCACCACCCTGGGGAGTGACCCCCCAACAGCCTTGTGTACCATATCCATGCCTGTACTATGCCCATGACTGGTGTGGTGGGTACGGCTGCTGACCACCTCTATAGTAGCACAATGCTGGCATAGGTGTGGGGGTGGCTGTCTGTCTATCCAGTGTGTGGTGGCTGCAAACACTTTCCACAGTCCACACTGCCAGCAATGTTGCCAGTATTGGGCTGCCAATGTGCATAATGAGGAGCAAGGTACCATGGGTATAGGCCGGACAGGGTGGCCTGGCCAGGGTGCATCTGCACAGGGCATAGGGCAGTGACAGGCACATTGTAGTGCCCGGCCACCACTTACACAGACAGGGTGACCTCAGTATATCCTGCTGAGAGATCACTCTCACCCTGACTGTGCAGTGACCACAGCATGGCTAGGCACTCCCATGGTGCTATCTAGTATTTCTCTCATGTGATAAATATGGGTTTCCTTTTGGGGCCCAGTCACTGATGTATCTGCTTGCTGTGTATGCTGACATCCCAGTTCTGGGTGCAGGCATCTCCACTGCGCACTAGCAGACTGTTTGCAGCTGGTAGGTGTTGTGATGGAGTGGTTTGCAGGGTGCAGTGGCTGATGGCTTGCACCAGGGGAATATCAGATAGTGGTGGGGTGCAGCATACCATATCCAGGCCTAATGTCTGTTTGCTATTGTGTTATGGCTGTGTACAGAGCTGCATTGACTGCCCTGTGGGGCATCTGTTCCTCAGCAGGACTAGGGTTAATGTTCCCCTCTACTGCCACCTTTGTAGGGAGGTAGACTGTGGATCTTTTGATAGGAGACCCTGTTTGCCACCCTGGGGGGGGGGTGGTGGTGGTGGTGCATGGGGGCTACACCTGACTGAAACAGACAGGGATGTCCAAGGTGGTCCTGCAGAAACTACCTATCTCACACAGTAACACTGCTTTGGACCTGCGCCATGGCCTCTTTCAGCCATGGGCGGTGCTGTGGACCTAGTGCTGGGTGCCTCACTGCACCCTCAGGGTGAGCACAGTACCCGCACAATGTGACGGTGTGTAGCTACTCTGTGCCAGTACAACACACGGTCAGTACCCCCTATCAGGCCGAGGTGCTGTGGGGGTGCACATGGTCAGTTCCCCCTACCAGGCCGAGGTGCTGTGGGGGTGCATTCCCCATGGTGTGTATCTGTGGACAGCTGAATTGCATGTGCAGTGCATCATGGGTGTGACTGGCACAATCCAACCCTGTGAAACTCCAGCACCTGCTCACAGGCTCTGATAAACCATAGGCCATCACACGTACATCTGCTAGCATAATGCATAGGTGCAAGACACCCTACAGAGTCTGTAATATAAGATGCCCACACTGGTAAAAACACACGTACCCACGCACGTACAAACACACGTACCCACGCACGTAAAACCACACGTACCCACGCACGATTGTACGCGCGCAGCCACGCACGGGGCTACGCCTGTAAAAACGCACGCAGCCTCGCACGCACCAACGTACGTGGCTAGGCACACTCCGAGGGTGTGTTTCTGACACCACTACTCAACGTAACGAAAAACATGCCTCCTCATTCCCTCTGTAATGTACAGGGTGATGCCTGGGACAGCCTTCTGCGTTAGGCACACTGGGGACTCGAACCCATGCTGCCTGTAACAGCGGTCAGTACCGTAACCATTGTGCTACAGCTCTGTTTCAGTGCTTTGTGTCTGTACGTCTTCTTACGATTAACGCGCAGTAACGTGCCACGGCGCCCGGTAACGCTCGTTAATTTTTTGAACGCGCGTTAGTGGTGACGATGTACCGCCCATGTCCTTATTTGGGGTTTCTGTCACTACCGCGGCTCCTAACGCGAATTGCACTAACGCAGTTTAGTAAACATACCCCTTAGTCGTTAAACTTCCTGAACAATTACTACTCGTAATCAATGTTCCCTCTAATTTTCTGTAGGCTGTGTGCGCATAAAATATCAGCTGTGCAGCTTTTGAAGGAAGGTTAAATTTTTGTGCGCCACATAACGACACTCGGAGTTATATACTTTAAAATTTAACTACATGTCAGAATACAGTATGTACACCACATTGATTGCACTAGAAAATATTGTAGAACTTGTGAAAACCGTAAATACACAACAACTTTTAAATTTTAAGACGTCTGTGTTGTTTTCTATCAGAATCAGAACCGTAATTTTTGTGCGCTCTGTTGTAAAGTATGTGCGCTCACTCAGCGAGGTGTGTGCGCGCGCACACGCGCACAGCTTAGAGGGAACAGTGCTCGTAATCAAAACAGTCCAATTCGTTCAATAATCTAAACTCTGCAACTTGAAATTTTCTAATTTCATCTCTCGGTGAAGATCAGGTCTCAGATAAAACTAGTAGCGCTTGACCATGGACTAAACATGTAACCCTCTGTTTGTGCTAGTTTTTACATCAATGACCTTTCTCCATCATATAATCTATTATTTTTTAGAAATGCTCTTATTGTTGTGTGTAAATTAAATATCTCACTTAACTTAAGAAATGCACTATTGGTCAATCCCTTTGACGCCTTTTCTTAGGCACCCCAAGCGTTTCACTGTTGTCGGTTTCTTCAGGGAATTGCCCATTTAATTTAACTACCAAAAAAGATAAAAGCAAAAATATCATCCCCGCTATGTTTCATGTTGCTTTCTAAAATACATCATTAGGAACAGTAAAAAATCTTTTTACTGTGTGTGTAGATGCTGCCCACATATCTTTCATCACCAGGGATTGACCAATAGTCAATGCTGCCCTGGTCAGACCTGTGTGGGCAAGGGAGGGGGGATCCCTGTGCCATCATACCAGGTAACCAGCTTCCAGATATATCACCACTCTTGCAGCCTGTATAGATCCTGGAATGGGTAAGCACGTAGTCCTCACGGTACAATCTGGGGAATGTTGGCACAACATCAGTCATGTCTCCCAGTGCCTGGCACAACTGATGTATGGCTACCTTATTACAGTGGAACCTGGTGACACTGCGATCATCTGTAAGGTCCAGGTGCTGGCCAGGCATTCATGTCATCCCTGAATTGCAGATCAGCACACCAGATCCTCCCATGCAACCTTCAAACCACACACACACACACACACACACACACACACACACACACACACACACTCTCACTTGCAGGGACAAATTGTAGAACATCGCAGAAAATTTTCTAAGTCCTGACCTTATTCCACATCTCCGTGGGTCCAAACAAAAGCACACTAACCTGCAGTATTTGAGCAGCAGCAGAAAGCAGGACTAACACCACACTGTTGAAGGGAGCAAATAAATGTATTCGGTATATATCGAGGTCAACCTTACACATGTTTCAGCATGAGCCTTCATCAGGGGTATAAGACCTCATGTAAAAAATAACAATTAAATACATTCATAACACATACTTAAAATGGGACTTTGAACAGGAGAAAAGCACAAATAACATATATAATAGTTTAAACAAAACACTATTTGGTCATATAAATGATTAAAACCACAGCAAAAATAAGAACATAAGAACATAAGAAATGCCATACTGGGTCAGACCAAGGTCCATCAAGCCCAGTATCCTGTTTCCAACAGGGGCTAATCTAGGTCATAAGTACCTAGCAGTTTTCCCAAAAGACACAGGGGTATGTTTACTAAAACCCCGGTAAAGTGCGGGCCCCGGTAGTGTGCGGGTGCCATATAAGGAGTGGGCGTTACATCCTGAAAAAGAAAAGCCGGAATTTACATATGCACTAAGGTGCACGGCGCCCATGTGCGCCCCGCACCTTAGCGCATGAGATAGCTGCGTGGCAGGCATAAGCGGGGCGCTGAAGTGCAAGAAAAAGAGCAGAGCCACAGCACAATGGTTAAGACACTGACCAATGGTGCAGGGAGTAGGGATTCAATCCCCCACAGTGCCCAATGAACAAGGCTGGCTGAGGCATTAATTTATGAGGCAAAGAAATACTGGGCAGCATAAGGCAGCACCTAATGTTTTTGGCGGCATATTAATACTGGGCGGCATAAGGCGGCGCGCTGATGTTTATGGAGGCTTTTTAATATTGGGCGGCATAAGGCGGCGTGCTGATGTGCAATTACAGGAACAGAACCACAGCACAATGGTTAAGGCACTGACTGCTGATACAGGGGTCATGAGTTTGCTCCCCAGTGTGCCTAATACGTAAGGCTGGCTGTGGCATCAGCTTTGCATTGTACATATTTTGTCCTGCAGCACTTTATTTTTATGTTATTAATTGCTGCCAGCAAACACGCCCTCACGTGCCGTAATTGAAGGTGCCGTATAAGGCACCCTATAAGGCACTCCATAGGGCACATTATAAATTGCACTGTCCGCCACAGCACCCTAAAATGTCCCCTATAGGGCACCCTATAGGTTGCGTCACAGGATAATGTATAGTGCAGCTTATATGGACGGGAACCATAAGGTGCCCTATAGGGCGCCCTATAAAGCACCCTCAGAGGCACCTTATGGGTACAGTACGCTGAGGGTGTTTTTGCTGGCATCAAAATATGTACATTAAAAAAAATATAATGCATTAGACAACCATATCAAATAACCCCACTGTGGGTTTGAACCCATGACCTCTGGCTTCAGAGGCAGTGAAGTAACCATTGGGCTATAGCTCTATAGCTGCTAGCAAGCCCCTGGCTGGCTGCAGAGAGCATGCACGTCACCACACAGACAGTCTGCTGTGGTCACCAGGATAGGGTTAGCCCACCCATACCCATGATGCACTGCACATGCAAATCAGCTGTCCACAGATTAACACAAGATGGGCAATGCACCCACACAGCACCTCGGCCTGGTAGAGGGAAGTGACCATGTGCACCCACACACCACCTCGGCTGGTAGGGGGTACTGACCGTGTGTTTTACTGGCACAGAGTAGCTACACACCATCACATTGTGCGGGTACTGTGCTCACCCTGAGGGTGCAATGAGGTGCCCAGGACCAGGTCCACAACACCTTCCATGGTTGAAAGAGGCCATGCTGGAGGTCCAAAGCAGTGTTAATGTGCGAGATAGGTAGTTTTTGCACAAACACCTTGGATATCCCTGTCTGCTTCAGTCAGGTGTAGCCCCCAGGTGGGCCATGCACCCCCCCCCCCTGGACAGCAAACAGGGCCTCCCATCAATAGATCCACATTCTACCTCCCTGCAACAGTGGCAGTAGAGGGGACCATCAACCCCAGTCCTGCTGAAGAACAGACACCCCACAGAGCAGTCAATGCAGCTCTATACACATCCATAACACAATAGCAGACCAACATTAGGCCTGGATATGGTGAGCTACACCCCACCACTACCTGATATTGTCATCAGCCACTGCACCCTGCTCCATCAAGACACATACCAGCTGCAAACAGCGTGCTAGTTCATCCACAGTACACATTCCCAGTGGAGATGCATGCACCCAGAACTGAGATGTTAGCATACACAGCAAGCAGATAAACCAGTGACTGGGCTACAAAAGGAAACCCATATCTATCACATGAGAGAAATACTATAATGGCACTATGGGGGTGCCTAGCCATGCTGTGGTCACTGCACAGTCAGGGTGAGAGTGATCTCTCAGAAGGACATACTGAGGTCACCCTGTCTGTGTAGGTGGTGGCCGGGCACTAAAATGTCCCAGTCAGTGCCCTATGCCCTGTGCAGCTGCACCCTGGCCAGGCCACCCTGTCCGGCCTATACCCATGGTACCTTGCTCCTCATTATGCACATTGGCAGCCCAATACTGGCAACATTGCTGGCAGTGTGGGCTGTGGATGGTGTTTGCAGCCACCACACACTGGATAGACAGACAGCCACCCCCACACCTATGCCAGCATTGTGCTACTATGGAGGAGTTCAGCAGCCATACCCACCACACCAGTCCTGGGCACAGTACAGGCATGGATATGGTACGCAATACTGTTGGGGGTCACTCCCCAGGGTGGTAAACACTGTCAGAGACCAGACCTGCAGCACACACCACAGACATCAGAATGATTGTTATGGTGGAGCTCAATGAGCCAAATGTGCTTAACTTAGGAATTGATATCTGCCAGTTATCATGGGAAACGTTTGATAGCTGTGTACCATATACCCAGGTGTAGGGTGGCATTGGACAATGGGGCCTGTGTGTGTGTGTGTGTGGGTGTGTCTGGCCCTGTTGGCTGCTGCTTTACGGCAGAGTTTCCCAACTCCAGTCCTGGTGTTCCAAACACTGTTCGGGTTTTCATGCTGTCCCTCATAAATATGCATGAGCTACATCTGCATACCATGGGGGTGGTGCATAGATGTGCAGCACAGGCATCTTTATTAGAGGCAGCATGGAACCTGAATGGTGTGGGGCCCTCCAGGGCTGCATTTGGGAGACTCTGCTCTAGGTCATGCGGCTGTTTATGGTGTCTATGTTTGGTGTGGTAAAATATAGGCGTATTAACCATGCGTAGGTTCTCATCAATAAAGGTTTGTCCTTACTATCACGGTTTAGTTGTGGGAAAAATATGTGGACAGGATTGGCAGCAGCCCCAGCTGGCCTTTGAACCTGTGACCTTCTGTTTTTGTACACACTGTCTGTGTGCACTGCACCACCATGTTGTCACAGATATGCTGCATTCCCTGGGGAGTCCATGACTGTACATCCAACAGAGCCTGTCTTGCGGTGGACGGTGCCAGCCTGCACAGGCCTAGGCCACTGTCTGCTGTGGCTTGCAGCCACTGCCCCCTCCACCACCTGTACCCTTCCGCCAACATGCAGACATGTCCTTATCTGGGAAAAAGCATATGACCTGATTGACTGGTGGCACTCCAGGACTGAATCTGGGTGACTCAGCTATAGGTAATGCCCATTGTTATGGTTTGTGTGTGGTGTAGGGTAAAATATGGGTGTTTGAACCATGCTTATGTTCTCTGCAATAAAGGAGTGTCTTTACTATCACTGTTTAGTGGTGGGTAAAAATGTGGAGACTGGGTTGGCAGGATTTGAACCTGTGACCCTCTGGTCTTACAGGCACTGGCTGTTTCTGTTGCACCACACTGTGGCCACAGAGACAGTGCAGTCCCTGGAGATAGGAAACCTGGCCTGACGAGTCAGAAACCCTGCTCTGCACAATATTACTGTGGGCTCATTTACCTTGTATGGAGACAAAAGTGCAAATAAACTGCACAAATGACCTCTGAAAAAGGGGCAAACACGAAAGGGGCAAACACCAATAAACTGAAATGATTTTTGAAAGGGTCTACGGAGCGTAGACCCTTCCAAAAATCATTTCTTTTTTTTGGAGCTTTCCCGGGAGTGTTTTTTATTGTTGCCCATTGCTATCACTGTTGCCCAGCTGACCTATAATTTTTACAATATTTCTTGTGGTCATTTTAATGTTTTATTTGACATTTTGTTCTGTGCACATGTATCACACTGCTCACGTTTTGTAGGTTTCCCCGGTTTTGCTGTACATTGCTGACGGAAATGGTTTCTCTTCCCTTTAAATAGGCTCTAACGTGAGGTTTTCACTCGCGGTATTTTTTGGACCGAAATTCAGCCCCGCTCCTGTGCGGGGACCCTCTCCCCTCCCACTCTCCACCCATTGACCCCGTCCCCCCGCCCCTCGGGAGCCTTCCTCCGCCCTTGAAATGCCTTTTCACGCCTCTATCGCACATCAGTGCGCCGCACACTTTTGCGGGCGGCGCGCACGTGTGCGGGGCACCAAAAATGCACTATTAGCGTGTGCTAAGGTACCTTAGCGCACGCTCAAGTGCGCCCCGCACAATTGCGCGGTTTAGTAAACATACCCCATAGTGTTATATAGGAAGACACATTTGGTGTTAATGAAAATGTCTCAGGGAATGTTTTGGATTTTTAGTTCATTCCTTTTCAATAGGATGTCACGTTTATGCAGATGACATTATGTTATACTCCCCGGTAGACATAAAAAATCCTACATACCACAATCTCACAGCATGCATTCAGGAAGCAGAAACATGGCTAAATGTAAACAACTTTAACATTAACTTCAAAAAAACACAAATAAGGTTCACTTCTAGAAACCAAAGCTTCACCCCACTCAAACAATCCACTTACATAACACCACCTTGCCAGTAAAACAGGAAGTGAAATACCTAGGAATTATACTTGATAAAGCCCTTAGTATGTCATTGCACATAAAACAAACAGCCATAACCATATTCTTCAAGTTAAGAACCGTTCGACGCCTCAGACCCCTCCTAGATACCCATGACTTCAGAACAGTTTATTTATTTTATTTACTAATCGTTCCACACTTCGACTACTGTAACAGCTTGTAAGAGGGAACACCCAAAAAGAACATGAACATTCTCCAGATGGCTCAAAATGTCACTGCCAGAATCATATATAAAGCATGCCTAATTGACCATATTACCCCCATCTTACACAGTCTCCACTGGCTCCTGATAGCAAGTAGAATAAAATATAAAACAATAATAACCACATTCAAGTTAGTCAATGATGTTGCCCCCTCCTTTCTTACATCACTGTTACACACTCTAATTGATACTAGGAGCAGAAGAAAAAGCAATCAGAACCTCATCTTAGTACCTACATCCATCTGCAAGACTAAACAAACAACAAGCAACCGAGCTATTACATACACAGACCCAAACTATGGAATTCACTACCAGACCCCCTCAGATCAATCAAAGACCTCCAAACTTTTAGAAAAGAATTATAACCCCTCCTCTTCATTGAATCCTATAATAACCCTAATGGCAACAGTAACTAATAGACAACTAACCCTCTCACTACCCTAATGGCTACAGTAACTAAAACTACCCCCTGCACCCCACCTCCCATGCCCCCCATCCCTCCCCGGAATCAATTTCCCCACCTCAATTAGCAACATCGTGACTTCGTCTGCAAACATTCCCAGCAACATGTATACGTATACCAATAGTCTTTGTAAATAGTTAATGTAGGGAGGAGTGGCTCAATGGTTGGGACAGGTTACCTCAAGCCAGAGGGCCGGGGATTCAATTCCCACATAGGGACAAGCATCCTCAGGCTGGAGGGACTGGGGTCTCTAATCCCATGGCCACTCCTTGTGGCCTTGGGCAAGCCACTTAACCCTCCATTGCCTCAGGTACACTTAGACTGTGAGGCCTTTGGGGACAAGGGAATAAAAAGTGCCTGTTAGCATAAGTTTGTAAACCACTCTGATACACAGGGTAAAGGGCAGTATATCAAGTGCCTAAACCATAACCATCTTACACGCTGTTCTTTGTTAGTATGTACTATGTAAATAATTAGGGACCTGATTCTGTTCCAGACGTAGATCCCCTCTGATGCATCAGGTCTGAATCAGACACACAGAGGGGATCACAATTCTGATCCTACGTGGCACATCTAGCCTCGTGGAATCAGAATCGTGATCTGGCATGTACGTGCAGGCTGAGACTGCGATTCAGCCCGACATACATACATGCACAGCCTGACCAACTCAGTCAGGGCTTTTAAATGGAGCCGTGGTGTCATGTTGCCATGGCACTGTGGCTGCATTTAAAAGCCGTGATGCTGCCTGCCAAATAAAAGTGTTTATTCCCCATAGCCCGACCCCCAATCTGGCCTCCTAAGGCCAGGGTTGGGCTGCGAGGAATAAACAGCAGACATTGACCTGAGGGGTTTTAGCAGGTAGCCTGGATTGACAGAAGGGCCACTGGGCAGTGGTTGACTCTAAGACCAAAAGAGACGCCGGAGCATGGCCTAGTCAAAATTACTGTCCCATCGGGAATCTCCATCCAGACAGTAGTGGGCAACAAAAGGTATGGACTGAAAACCATGTAGCAGCTTGCAGATTTCCTCTGCGGAAACAGAGCAGAGGTTGGCCACTGACAGCCATAGCAAGGACATTGTGAGCCATGACATGACCCTCAAGGCTCAACCCAGCCTGGGAATAAACATGAGCAATGCAGGCCATTAGCCAAAGTGATAGCATGCGCTTCAAGATAGCAGTGCCCAGCTTACTGGGGTCGAAGGAAATGAACAGCTGGGTGGACTGGCGGTGGGTCTTCATGTGCTCCAGGTAAAAGGCTAGAGCCTATTTGTAGTCCAAGGTATGCAATGCCACCTCTCCCAGGTTAGTGTGAGGCTGAGGGAAGAAAATAGGCAAGACTATCGACTGGTTGAGGTGAAATGCAGAGATCACTTTCGGCAGAAAATGGGTGTGTGTGCGGAGAACCACTTTGTTCTGGTGAAACCTGGTGAAAGGTGGGTGATGAAACCACTCCAGAAAGAGGACCTTCCAGGTCAGGAATTTCAGGGGACATGAGTCCAGTTGTTCGAAAGGGACCCGCAGCAGCTGGGCGAGTACCACATTGAGATTTTAAGCCACCATAGGGGGCTTGAACAGAGGCTTCGAGAAGAGCAGGTCCCACATGACTACCACTACTACTACTACTACTGAGCATTTATATAGCGCTGCCAGTTGTACGCAGCACTGTACAGACATGTAAGAGACAGTCCCTGCTCATCAGTGCTTACAATCTAATCAAGACAAAACATAGAAGGTGTAAACAGGGATAAAACAGGGATACAACTAGGAGAAGGAAAAGGAGATCAGGGGAGTCAAGATCCAAAAGCAGCAGTGAAGAGGTGAGTTTTCAACCTGGATTTGAAGAGGGTTAGAGAGGGTGCCTGGCATACAGACATAGGTAATTTGTTCCAGGCGTAAGGTGCAGCAAGGTGAAGGGAGCGAATTCTGGAGTTAGCAGTAGGGGAGAAGGGCACAGATAGAAGCAGTTTGCTAGAAGAGCGGAGTTCCCAAGGGGGGTTGTAAGGAGAGATAAGAGAAGAAAGATACTGAGGAGCTGCAGAGTGAATGCATTTATAGGTCAGGAGGAGAAGTTTGAACTGGATGCGGAAACGGATAGGGAGCCAATGAAGTGACTTGAGAAGAGGAGTAATGTGGGCATGACGAGGCTGGCAGAAGATTAGTCGTGCAGCAGAGTGTTGAAGCATGAAGCATGAAGCAAGTCACGGGAGGCTGGACCGAAATGGGCTTCTCATGGAGCCACAATAATATGTCCCTATCATGCTGAGACGAACGCACACCGAATTTCACTTCAGGCCCGAGTCCAAGAGGTGTAGGAGGTATTCTAGCAGCTAGTCCATGGCACAAGAGAAGGAGTCCAGTGCCCTGCCCATGCACCAGGCGGCAAACCTCTGCCACTTTAGCACATAGGCCTTCTGCATTGAGTCCTTGCGGGATGACAAAAGGATGTGGTAACACCTTCGGGAAGATTGAGCTCTGAGAAGACTACCCGCTCAGCATCCACGCCATGAGGGCCAATGAACAGATATTGGGATGCAGCAAGGTTCTGCCCTCCTGCGAGATGAGGTCTGGGGTAGAACCCAGACAGAGAGGGTCCCTCTGTGAGAACTGCAGCAGTAGTGGGAACCACAGCTTCTGAGGCCAATAAAGATCGATGAGGATCATGGAGCCCTTGTCAGTCTGGAGCTTCAGGAGGGTTTTTGCCACAAGTGGTATTGGGAGTGGGGGGAGGGAGGTATGCATACAACAATCCCTCCCTCTAGTGGAGGAGGAAGGCATCCGAAACCAGGCGGTTGCTGGCCAGCTTCCGAGAGCAGAACCTGACCACCTGGGCATTGTGTGCTGTGGCAGAGATCCAACACAGGAGTGCCCCACTCCTGAAAGATCCGGTTCAGCACTGCCTTTTTGAGGGTCCACTTGTGTGGCTGAAGAACTCAGCTGAGCTGGTCTGCTAGGCCGTTGAGCTTGCCAGGCAGATGAGTCGCTCTGAGGTCCATGCCTTGGAACAGAGCAAACTTCCACAACTGAACCACCTCCCAGAAGAGGATGTATGAGCCTGTTCCCCCTGCTTGTTGATGTAGAACATCGCTACCTGGTTGTCCATTTTGATTAGGATCACCTGATTGGCCAGGTGTGCTTGGAAGACATGGAGGGCATTGGCTATTGCCCGAAACACAAGAAAGTTGATCTGGAGCAGACTCTCCTGCTCGGACCACAGGCCCTGCTTGCGCAGGTCATCCAGATGAGCTCCCAAACCGAGCTTGGATTTGTCCATCATGAGCATCTTGTGGGGGACTGCCATCTGGCATGGGAGGCCTTGTAGCAGATTCACCGGCTCGAGCCACCAGTCGAGGGACCACACCAAGGGCACGGTGCACACTACCCTGTCCCAGAAGCAGCCTGTCACCTGCTTCCATTGTGTGCTTAAGGTCCACTGGGCCTGCTGCAAGAAGAGATGGGCCTGAGGGGTGACATGCACCATGGCAACCATGTGACTGAGGACTTTCAACATCCCTCAGGCCGTTGTGTGGCATTGGAGCTGTACATCGCCCACCACTGCTACCAGCCATTGCATGTGGTCTTCCAGTAGAAAGGCCCACACCTGAGTGGTATCGGGGAGGGCCCTGATGAACTCCAGTTGCTGCATGGACTGGAGATGAGACCAAGTAGTTGATCACAAAGCCCAGCTGCTCAAGCACCTGAATGGTGAGGTCAGCAGACTGCCGGACGCCATCCGGTATGGGACCTTTGATGAGCCAGTCATCCAGGTATGGGACGATGAATACCCCCATGGTCCAGAGATAGGCGGCAACAATCATCAGGCACTTTGTGAAGACCCGTAGAACTGAGGCCAGTCTGAAGGAAAGTACATAGTATTGATAGTGCTGGCCTCCCAGCATGAACCGAAGGTATTATCTGTGATTTGGGTGGATCAGGATGTGTGTGTATGCATCCTTTAGATCCAAGGAGCATAGCCAATCATCCTGTAGAAGGTATAGGAGTAGCGTCCCCAGTGAGAGCATTTTGAATGTCTCACACACCAGGAACTGGTTTAAGTTTCGCAGGTCCAAGATGGGACTGAACCCTCTGGTCTTCTTGGGAACAAGGAAGTACCTGGAATAGAAGGCCCGTCCAACCTAAGCCATGAGGACCAGCTCGATAGCTAGATCAGCTAACAGGGTGGAAACGTCTTCCTGCAGCAGGCTCCAGTGCGGCAGGTCCATGGAGTACTCCCCTGGGGCATACAGAGGCGGCAACTGGGTGAGGTGCAGCCAATATCCACTTTGGATGATCAGCAACACCAGGCATCAGAGGTGACAAGGGACCACCTGTGAGTGAAGTGGATGAGCTGCTCCCCCCCACCTGAGACAGCAGACAGACCTAGCAGACAGTGGCCAGTTGGCTATGCTCCTGAGGAACCCATCAAAAGCCCACCCTTGGCTTGGGCTACAGGGCTGGCTGGACCTTTGAAGCTTTCTCTTTCTGCTGCTGGTGGGGGATCTGCACTTTTGACTGGGCCGATGGCTGGGCCATGGAATACCGGCACAGGTGCTGTTAAAAGGATTTTAAACCCTGATATTTTTTCTGGGAGGGTTCTTCAGTCTTTGAGAGCCTAGAGAGGGTCACATGCTTCTTCTTGAGCTCCTCTACCTTCTCCTCCATTGGCTTCCCAAAGAGGTTCTTACCATGGCAACTTGTGCTGGACTGCAGCCACACCAGCCGGTGGGCAGCAATGCCTACTGCCGCTACTCTGCCAACAGACTCAAAAGCATCATAGGTGCCACACACCATGAATTTGGAACCATCCTTGCCGTGGCCCACCAAGGCCTGATGGGTGTCGTGGTTATCCTCGGGGATGAGGGCAGAAAATTCCATCAGGTCCAGTGCAATGTCTTTCAGGAAATACTCATATGTCTGGTAGGCCAAAAAAGTGAGAAAAAGAAAGAAAAAATAACCTAAGTCGGTTAAGACTGACTGAGCCGACGACAGGCGGCAAGGAAAGCAGGAAAAAACGGCCCAGGAGGGCCAAGATGGAAAATCTTTTTTCTGGCATGTAGGAATATGTCCTAGGGGCCCCGTAGTAAAAAGAAGACAGGAGAAGATGGTGCCGCAGTAGGCAGGAAGGCTGGCGTGGTGTGCCTCCCAGTTTCCCAAAGGCTTACTTTGGAAGCTGGGAAGCTTTCCTGTTAGGGTTTTCGTCGGTGATATCACCCATATGTGAGGACTTATTTCCTGTTTGTTCACAGAGAATCAATTATACATAAGATACATTTGCATACAAGAAGCCTCCCTTATATGCATATTCATTACGGATATCCTAAAAACCCAACAGGCCAGGTGTGCCTCCAGGAAATGGTTAAGATATACTCTTCTAGGGTTGTCTGTTGTGAACTGTTTCAGAGCAAATATATTAAACCTAAAAAATTGAGAGTTGATTGTGATTCTTAGTGCTGGAGGAGTTTAGAGTCAGAACCTGCTTATGAAACTATAAAAACGTGATAATTATTTTCAAACCAAACAAACCCTATCCAAAAAATCTGATTTTGCGAAAAACAGAAAAACAGGACACCGAAAACATTTTTATTTTCTTTCTAAGTGATTCAGAAACAATCAAAGCCACAGGTGAAGGCTGAGTTGAAAAAGTTCATTATTTGTGGAAAATTGGAGCTCCTCTAGATGAAGGGGGAGGGGAAACTACTCTGGAATTTATGCTATAGGTGGGAGTTAACTGTCACTCAAGTGAGGGGGGGGGGAAGAACAGTAAAACCTTCTAAACCTATTAGGGGTCAGATCTCATCTGTACCTAGTGCATTAGCCAATCCAGCAATGTGAAACAGTTCTTCTTCTTTCTGAGGTGGGCAATCTTGGAGCTTATTTTTCTGTAGCGAAAGCAAGCATGACTATGACTAGTCTGCAGAAATCCTGAGCTGTGAGACAGATTTGGTATAATAGGTTCTGCTTGGGAAAACTGAGCCCTGTAATTCAGAGAACAGTGGGGAGGTGTGGTGTGAGAATATTGCAGTGCTGAACTCTAGGAAAATATCATCCCCAGTGGAAGTGAGTTGTGGCAATCATCTGAGTTCCCCAGCTATGTGTCAGAGAGGGATCAGTGTAAGTGTGGGTGAGAATGGAGGTGATCAGAAACCGTGTGTGTGTGAGAGAGAGAGAAAGAGCATGACTGTTGGAAGCTTATTTCATTCCCTTAGCAGACTTTAAGGATAAGTAACGCCAATTTGCAAGCTAGTATACGGAGTGAAAGTTGTATTTCATTACCAGTTTACCTGCAGTTCATTCCAGAGTCTACTCCTGTATATAAGCTAGGTTAACAGCATCAAGGGGACCTTTAAAGAAGATTTTTGAAAGTGGGCATTGTGAAGAGGTGTTTTTTTTTTTAAGGTAAGAATAGATAGGGTCAAATCACACCAAGAAACAAGAGTGCAGGGGAAATGTCTTCAGTGCATCTCAAGACTTCGAATCCTGGAGGGGTCTTCTGAAGCAACATCAGCTGGTGCACCTTGAGGAAAACGTGAGCCCATATTCAGTCTTATGCGAGAACTGATCTATTATGTGTTTGGGGGGAGGTGGAGCGCTCTATGCACAGGCTACGTTTTATGTCAGTTTGGAAAGGAGCTTATTAACTCATTCCAGATATTCCTGGAAGGTCTTTAATTAGAAACTAATTTATTAACTTTCAGAAAAGGGGTAAAGACCTTTCTGTTGCCCCCAGAAGAATAATCTGAGATATTGTAACAGCTCTGTAATTACATGATATTACATAGTAACATAGTAAATGAGGGCAGATAAAGACCAGCATAGTCCATCTAGTCTGCCCAGTAGGGAGCTAGAGTTGCACACCTGCTGCTCAGTGCAGGTTATTCGCCCCTCTCTGTTTATGAAGTTCTTTACTTTTGCTTAGATTCCATCCTTTTGCTATGTAGTGACCCTCTGTCTGTCTGTCTGTCCCACGCCTTTCTGAATTCAGTCACTGTTTTAATTCCATCCCTGTTATAATTGTATCTGTACTTAATATCTCTTTTTATCTCTTAAGCTAGAAGTTGCTTTATTTAGTTTGTAAACCATTTTAAATGATGGGCATCGCTAAAATGGTGTATAAAAGCTTTTAAATAAATAACATAAATGATAATAAATAAGTGTGAAAGTGCTATAACAAGTCTGCAAGAAATTCTTTCCTGCAGTTTAGTTGTGCTATGACACAATTTCTGTAAAGCTGCAGAAAACAAGCGAGGACCCAAAGTAAGACAATTGAACCAAAATAGTTTCCTGTACTATTCAATCATTTGAATTTCTAGCCACTGCCTTAGCTCACGTTCATAGTGGCTGGAAACCCCAGAGGCACAACAATTAAAGTACCCTGATTAGCCTAAGGCTAGAAAATTATTCTGCTTTAAAGCTATTGAGACAGGAATGGAATTTTCTGAAATTCCTTGAGGCTTCAAGAAGATTTGAAGGGTTCCAGCTATGATAATGTTGTATTAAAATAAAGAATTGATTGTGACTCCTGCTCAAATAAGAAGTGGGACGTATTCAGAATTTTATATAGTATACGTCCTACTTATTTAGTAGCCCTGTTCCTTTTCTTATTCACTTATGTCGTGCCTTCCTATTTCTGGGAACAACAGTGGTTGTCAGGTTCTACCCTTTTGCTTAAAGTTTTATTTACTTATATGAATGATGGAGGTTCTTTAGGTAATTGATAGGACTGGGAGCAGCCACACTGTGACTTGGATAGAAAAAAGAAAAGAGGCCTCAGATGCTTAGCTAGTTCCTTCCCTCTCTTTCTTGCAAGCTGTACCCTAGGTGGCTGCATCTATGTTACTGCACCATCATATTTGGATGAAAGACACTGGGGGAAAGCCAAATTTGTATTCTTAAATTTCACATCTGTAGCTTCTTGCCAGTTCCGCTGCGGGCAGGGAATTCTTAGAAAGCTGAATACTGGTGTTTTCTAAAATGAATATAGTTTAAAGGTATTACAGGAAAATCCATAAAGAAATCCATGGAGCCTCTGTTGTAAATGGTTGATATGGCATGACGTGTAATATGAAGTTGTTTGCTGCCAATTCCTAAAAAAAGTGACATCCAAAATACTGATCTTTTTTAGTTCTGAAAATCAGCAGTGTTTTACTCTTTTGATTTCAGAAACCCTGAGAACTGCTTTCATATTTAATTCATGGGAACTCTTTGAAGGTGAACGTTGAAGCGAAGCCTGGCTTACAATAAAGGGCTTGTTCTTCTGCAGCAGGTCTCCATGTTACATACTGGGGCTGATGCCAGCAGCGAGCCAGTAAGAGGTGTCTTGTGCTATGGCTGGGTTGGGCTTTGCTGCTTCTCATTCCCTTATTATCAGCTTCCAAGAGTTATTGCCAGGACTCCTCTGACTTCATTACAGCCCTGAAACCTGCCAAAAGTCATCAGACTTGCCAGCCAGGGGCCAGACCATCCCACAAAAAGCAAGGCTTCAACTAGCTGGACGTGGCTGGTGGTTCGGATTTTGCCCCAGGGCTAGCTAAGGCTGCACTTGAGAGCTCATCCCCTTCCTTGAAGCCGGATTAAGATGTTGAGGATGGGACATGACGAAGCACAGTTGGGTCCCGGCCGATCAGAGCTCACAGTTCCTGGCAGCTATCATCGGGGGTCCTTGGAGCAGGAGCAACCTGGAGCTGCCAAAGACATCCCTGGGCCAGGAGAGCAGCACCTGCTGCGGAGCAAGATCAACAGCAGGGAAAGGAGAAGAATGCAGGATCTGAACATGGCTATGGATGCCCTGCGGGAGGTGATCTTGCCCTATTCAGCCATTCACTGCCACAGTTCCCCAGGAAGGAAGCTCTCCAAGATTGCTACACTGCTCCTGGCTCGCAATTATATTGTGCTGCTGGGCAGCTCACTGCAGGAACTGCGACGACTCCTAGGTGAACTCAGTGGTCCCACTGCCCCACGCCTGCTGTTGCCCCTCTTCGCTGCTCCGGGCTCTGTCTTTCTTGGGGCCCCAGAACCCCTACGCTGCAGCAAGTACTTGTCCGTGGCCCTGGAGGAGCCAGGCCGCCCGCAGTACCAGTTGCCGCATACAGGGGGCGCACTCTGTGGCTGTGCAGTTTGCAGGTTGCCCGCTTTCCTGCCTCTGGCACCACTATCCAAGTAAAGTCCTCTCCCCCAGGATACAGACAGTGTGTGTGCATGGCAGATGCTGCGAGACAGGGCCTCACAGTGCTGGGGTGGGGAGACGACTGGCAGGCTAGACCACCGGAGGAGGGAGACCTTCACACCACAAAAAGAACTGCAGTACCTCTACTGCTTGTACTCTTAAAAGATTCTTCCAAGAGGACAGAACTGATTGCAGATCTGCTTATCTGCACGTGTACTGTTTACAAACTGGAGAAGCTGGTCTCACTTTGCCATCAGCTGTATTGACAGTACAAGGTTGGTACAGCAGTTAAGGACCATGAATCGTCAGGCTTTCCTGTTCTGTTAATGTCTTTCATACTGATCATTTTTTGTTTGTGTTCCCAACCCGCTAGTCCTCTCTGCATTCCTTTTTCACAACCCTAGATGAACAGGATCTGCTAAAAAAAAAAAAAAGATGTAGAGAAATAGCGATCTGTTGCATTGAAGAGTTCAGGCTTTAATTGTGTGACACTGTAAATGTTTGGGCTCTGATTTGCTCTTCTAGTAAAGTATGTGATATTTTGGAAAACTTCTTGGTTTTAAAGCTGTGGAGGATTTTTCTAAAGTGAGGCTCATTTGTAATACACGAGAAACTGCAACACTAAAATATTACAGGTGGGGAGGGGATGACCATGCTATTAAAGACGCCAGTTGATTTCTAATTAGCCTTCTCATGGTTAGTTGATTGCATACAACATGCTACAATCATTATTACTATTAATAAAACAGACCGAGATGCAAATAAATATCAGGGACATGATACATTTGTAGGAAAGGGACGTTGCAGGCATAAGGTCACGGACGATAACATTACTGATAATTCTAAATGTTATCGTATAGAACTTTCAAGCTGCCACATCGAAAGTAAAGCATAACTAGTATCATTTGTTTATTGCAAAGTCTGTAAAATCTTGTTTTGGAAGGAATGGAGGAGTTACTAGACAACAGAAAATCGTCATGTTGCTTGGTGGAAAGCTGGAGTTTTCTGCAAAGGAGCACCTGGTCTGGTTTTTTTCACTCTGTTGCCTCTGCTATTTGTCTTGTTCCGATGTCTCCTTTATTTTCTGTTGTTTTTGTTCTTATATGTTCACTTTAAGTGCTTTTCTTCTTGTGGCCACAGCCCATGTTTTTAAAGGCTTCTTTCTGTGAGCTGCTCATGTTGCTCCGGCAATTGTCAGGTTCAGCAGTGGGATACCTGCATGGAGAGGCGCCATGGGTCAGCCCAGCATCCTGTGCATTTACTTGGGTGAAGAAAGCTGGGAAAAGCAAAGGAGAATCTTTCACTACTTCTGAGCATATGTAACATCTCAAAAATGTAAATGAGAACATAAAAAGGTGATTTTAATGACTATGATGAGCATGGTAGTTCGGTGGACGCTTTTAAATAAATGACCATTCAATGAACAGTAACTCTTGAGATTTTGTATAAAATAAAAGTGCATTTTAAAACCAGTTTCTGTCATGTTCATGCAAGTTCTTGATTTCTCTAGTCCTATTTATAGTAATCAGATGCAAAAATAATCTGCTACACAACCTCTATACTGTTTGCTGTAGAATATTGTTGCCTATATACATCCTTCTACACTTCAAAATGAATACTTATAAATGAGTCAGAATAAAATATACAAAGGAAAAAACTTTATTGTTCCGCTGCTTTGCTAATCATTGAACATTTCACTGTTGACAACCATTAGAAATCTACAAATAAGAATTTTAGGTTGGCACATCTTGGTTTCCAGTTCCAACCTGGATCCCCAGTGCTTCTGTGGCCAGTAAAATCCCATGTTGGGGGGACCTCATGATTGGAATAGGTAGTGTACAAAACACGGAATAAGCTAGATTGAGACTTGGATTACAGGATATCCTTTTAACACATTCATTATCAAAATAAGATATACTCTAATAAAAATATTAGTTTCCAAAAGATTATTCTGGGCCTAGCAGTTTTTAATTTCAAAACATTTTTTAGGGTTTTTTTTTTTATTGCGGAGATACCTTTCCATTGACGCCCATAGTGCAAAACACAACACTTATCCCCTTCGCTGTTCTTCAAAGCACAAGCTCCTCATAATGAATCTGTTTCAAATGGCGTTCAGTACTATTGTTTCACAAGAAGCTTGAATACATTTTATGCCAAGTCTTAGACAATGATTAAAATTGGGACATAAATGTAAGTTCTTATCCTAAGTTTTAACATGTTTCTATTCCAAAGAACATCTGGAAAGTCTCTTGTTGGATGAGAGTGTAGGGAGCCTGTGATGGTGACCTTCCATTCAGAACAGTAATGATGGCAGGCTATATCAATGGCGTCCTTTAGAAGGAGAACGTCCGAGAAACTAGCAACAGAACATGACACAATAAGACTATTAGTTTGCTTCTTGTTTTTGTATCCCTCCTCCAGGCCCTAGAATGTAGAGGTTAAACTGCCAAATTTGTAGAATGTGGCACAATTATTTTGTGATGTATTCTTAAAATTGTGTGGGGTGGGAGGGGGCTAATTGGAAAATGCCAATAGCTATCAGGCCATCTGCAAGTAACGAGGCCTGAACATGCAGGACGGTCTGCAATGATTCATACATAATAACAGACGTGTGGGCCTGCTACCCAGACTTGGGCCACATTCAGAATTTTGCTTGCAGGCCCCTCATTAGAACTTATGCCACTGGCTGGGTGAAAAACTTCAAGGAATACTTAATGACTGAGTTTGGACAGTGTAAAGTTCTGTTGACTGGGTATTGGACAAGCAATGGCTGGACATCTGCCTTTAACCTACAAGTAACATAGGGGTTGATATTAAAAAGGGTTTAGCTGGTTAGCAGGACGCTATTTGGATAGTGCTGCTGAATATCCCTACAAACTGCGGGAAAGAAGCCCTGTAAATCCAGGGCAGACTGTGAGCTGAGCATGGCAATCACGTCAGCTATTTGATCAGGGTCAATATTCAGACGCTCACTGGATAGCTATACCACAGAAAGTCAGGAGAAGTCAATGGCTGTCCTAACTTTATGTGGTCTAGCTATCCGGTTAGCAGCTGAATATTACCCCTGACCAGATAGCTGCTATGATCAATGGTGAAACCGGGTATTCAGTGCGAGATACCGGATAGGCTCTGGCACTGAATATCCGGTTTTAATTTCAGCAGCAGCTCTTACCACCACTGCTGAATTTTGACCCCATGGAGGCACATTCCAAAAGGTGCATGGCTGGGCTGTCGGGATGCTCAAAACATGGACGGCCCCAACTTGTGCCCGATTCCGCAATCGTGTTTCCGCAGTTGAAATCGGGCACTTTGACGGCCTGGCGTGCACCCGATTCAGTGCTGGGAGCCATCCACGAATTTGTTCGCCCAGCTCACACAACACTCTGACTGGTGTGCCGGTGCAGTTGGCGTCCCATCGCCATGGCACCACCACATCCAGCTGGAGGGACCCAATGACCGGATGCAGAGCGGGCCCGTTTCCCTGCTGTCTGACCCTCAGTGGGGGCAGCCAAGATTGAGATCGAGTGGCGGGAGCTCTCCCATGGCATGGCAGTCCATCGGGGTGGAATAAGGCAGGCATCCATCCAGGTGCCGGGGGACATAAAGAGACCCAACCTGAATGGCCTCTGTACGTCCCGGCACATGGCTTCACCTCCATTCTGCCTCCATCCTGCCCCCTCCTGCTCTTGTCTAGCACTCCCCGCACAAACGCTCTGTATGTGCGGGAAGCGCTGGTACCAGAATAGCATTCCAGGGCTGAGCACGGCTTGGACGTCCACCCTGGATGTCCAACTCTGCTATTCATTGTTCAGAATGCTGGCTATAGTGTTTATGCTGCTATGTGTACTCTTGGGGGAATTCTGCACAACTGTGCAATGCAGAATTTGTGCAGAATTCCCTACTTGCTCAGAATTCTGCATAGGCACCGCATCGGAGAGCAGCGAGGCAGGATTGGGGGTACAGGCTTTAAGGGCACCTGAGCCTACCTCACAGTTAGTCTTTTCACAGACGCGGGGGCATTTCTATTTGCGTGGCTGTGCTAGACTTTTGATGCAGGCATGCAACATTTTGAAAAGGTAAACAGAAGCATGCCCTGGTTCTTGCTAGAGACAGGAAGTGCATCTGTTTACCTTTTTAAAACATGCAGTGCTGGCATTGCAAATCTAGCACAGCCTTGGGAGCAAAGAGAAATACTCTTGCGACTGTGTTAAAAAGCTGCTGCGGGTTGGGCAGGAGAAAAGCTGCTGGTGAGTTGGGTCTGGAGATGGGTGAGAAAGAAAGATGAAGTTATGTGCCTGGGAAAAAAGAAGGAGAAGTGAGGGAAAGGAATTATTTGATGCATGGGGAGGGGAAAGAGGAGGTGAGGGGAGGATGTGTGCTTGAGGGTAGACCTTAGGAACAGCCAGTAGCAGGGATTTTGCTAGGAGTTAGAGGGAGAGAGATCAGGGAGGCAAGAAAGGCTTGGGGATTGGGGAGAGAACTGTGATTGGAGTGAGAGAGCTAAGGAGGAAAAAGGCAGAGGGAATTTCAGGTCTAGAGGAGGAGTTAAGCTTTATGATGGGGGAATTTTGCGAAAAATTTTATTAATAAAACATGCAGAATTTTAAAATGATGTGCAAAGAATTTTCTAAATTTTTGCATAAAATTTTCAGTTTTTGTTGTGCAGAATTCCCCCAGGTGTATATGTGGTACATGCCATACAAAAGCCCCTAACTCCTGCATTGTGACCACATTCTCAAACATCACCCCCAGTGTCGAAGTTACCCTGGAAATGGAGAGGCAGGAATAGCAGCTGAGGGTGAGGTGCTGCAAAGTTCATATGTAGTCTTGCAACCTCCTATAGAGCGCCCCTTCACCATGTGCTTTGATTGGTCATAGCATGTCATAAACATAGGTGGTACAAGTTCACATTGGTGTCATTTGACTGCTTCGTTGGGGGGCAAAGGGTGTGGTTTGCATATTCATTTGCATATCATTTCCGTATTCATTGTGGTGATCTTTAAAAAACACTAGATGGACAGAAAGCCAGCATATCAAACAGGTCAGGGATGGACTGGGCATTCAAATGGCAGATGAAATTTAATGTGGACACACGCAAAGTTATGCACTTAGGGAAGAACAATCCAAACTACAGTTACACAATGCAAGGTTCCACATTAGGAATCACCACCCAGGAAAAGGATTTAGGTATCATCCTGGGTAATATGTTGAAATTCTCTGCTTTGTCTGCAGCGGCAGCCAAGGAAGCAAACAGAATGCTAAGAATCATAAGGAAAGGAATGGAGAATAAAACCAAGGATATTTTAATGGTTCTGTATCACTCCATGGTGTGACTGCGCCTTGAATATTGTGTGCAGTTCTTGTTACCATATCTAAAAAAGGATATTGCAGAATTAGAAAAGGTACAGAGAAGAGCAACCAAAATGATAAAAGGGATGGACAGATACCTCTACAAGGAAAGGCTTAAAAGATTAGGACTCTTCAGCTTGGAAAAGAGAGGCCGAGAGGAGATTATGATAAAGGCCTACAAAATGAGTGGAAAGGGTAAATGTAGATCGGTTGTTTACTCCTTCAAAAAGTAGAAAGATGAGGGGACGCACAATGAAGCTGCAATGCAGCACATTTAAAACTAATTAGAAAAAGCATAGTTTATTACCTGTTACTGCTGATCTCCGGGAACAGCAGGAATTTAGTCTTCACATATGGGTGACATTGGTACCGACGAAGCTCATGCGGTATTGCTCCACAGCATCGAATTGGAAAGTTTTTGGGAGCACTCCACTACGCTTGCATGACTGCCTTCCTGCCTTCCCAACTCCCTCTCTTCAGTTGAGTTTGTAGCTGAGAAAAGAGAGTAAATGAAACCCCATAACTCCTAGGAGAGGAGGGCAGGTTGTGAAGACTAAATTCCTGCTGTTCCCGGAGATCACCTATTACAGGTGAGTAATTACACTATCTCCAGGAATAAGCAGGAATGTAGTCTTCAAATATGGGGCTCCCTAGCTCCCAGATGCCAGATGAAGTGACCTCAGAACTGGTAGAGGTTCACCTTGGAGTAGGCACAATGAGGTCATGGATCCCACATGGATTTCTGGTATCTTCAAAATCCAGGATGGAGGGTAGGAGTTGCCTCTAAGTCTGAAAGAGGTGCTAAAGTACAGCCTGACCAAACATGATATCCCGGCAGGAGTCCTTGGCCAGGCAATAATAGGCAGCAAAGGTATGGATGGAAGACCAAGTTGCTGCTTTGCAAATTTTGTCGATAGCTACTGAACATAGGTTTGCCATCGAGGTAGCCATGACGCGAATATTGTGAGCAGTGACATACTTTTTCAGAGAGAGTCCTGCTTTGTCATAGGTAAATGAAATACAGTCTGCTATCCATCTGGAGAGCATACACTTAGAAACAGGTAATCCCAGGTGACTGGGGTCAATTGAGATAAACAACTGCAAGACTTTATGATGATCTCAAGTCCTTTGGAGATAGAAAGCGAATGCATGTTTGCAGTCAAGATTGTGCAGAGTTGCTTCTGCTCTAGATGCATGCGGTTTGGAAAGAAAACTGGAAGGTAAATTGACTGGTTTAAATGGAAGGGAGACACCACTTTTGACATAAAGTGTGGGTGAGTCCGAAGGACTACTTTGTCATGGTGGAAGTGGGTATAGGGAGGATCCGCCACCAAAGCCTGAAGCTCATTAATGCGCCTAGCTGACGTGAAGGCAATTAGGAAGTTTACCTTTCAAGAGAGGACCTTAACTGAGGTTTTGGCTAATGGTTCAAAGGACGGCTTGAGAAGCTGCACTAGAATGACATGGAGGTCCTAAGCTACCAGAGGTGGCTTTATGGACAGTTTGGACAGCAGGAGACTTCTCATGAAATGGGCTAGTAGCAGTTGCATGGAGATGGGCTGTTCATTGAGTAGATGGTGAGAGGCCGCAATGCCACTGAGGCAGACCCTCATGGAGTTTGTCTTTAGACCTGTCAAGGACAGATGAAGGAGATACTGGATGAGTGACTCCACTGTAGCAGAAAAGGGATTGAGATCCTTCTGGGAACACCAGACAGAGAATCTACACCACTTAAAAGCATATGAACATCTGGTGGAAGGCTTTCTTGAAGCCAAAAGGATCTTCTAACTTCTTGAGTAAGATCAAAACCTTGTAAAGCTATGCTCTCAGCAGCCAAGCTGTGAGGCGGAGAGACTGTGAGAGGAGATCAAGCGCAGATCCCAATCGCAGAGGATGAGTCTGAGTCAGACATAGTAGAAACATAGAAATATAATGACAGAAAAAGACCACATGGCCTTTCTAGTCTGTCCTTCCATATCAACAACTACAACAGTCCCCTTTTTATCTTTAGAGATCCTCTGTGTTGGTCCCATGCTTTTTTGAATTCAGTTACTGTCCTCATCTCTACCACCTCCACTGGGAGACTATTCCATGGATCCACTACTCTTTCCGTAAAGAAATATTTCCACATATCACTCCTGAATCTATCTCCCTTCACCCTCATCCCATGTCCCCTCGTAGCAGAACTTGCTTTCAATTGAAAGAGGCTCTCTCCCTGAACATTTATGCCACGGAGGTATTTAAACATCTCAATCATATCACCTCTATCCCGCCTTTCCTCTAAGGTGTACATATTAAGATCCTTAAGTCTGTCCTCATATGCTTTATAATGAAGCCCACTAATCATTTTAGTAGCCACTTTCTGCACCGACTCCATCCTGTTCACATCCTTTTGAAGGTGTGGTCTCCAGAATTGCACACTATACTCCAAATGAGGTCGCACCAAAGACTTATAGAGAGGCATTATCACCTCCTTTTTTCTGCTAGCCATTCCTCTCCATATGCACCCAAGCATCCTTCTAGCTTTTGCCGTCGCCTTTTCTACCTGTTTAGCTACTTTAAGATCATCAGACACAACCACGCCTAGGTCCTGCTGTTCTTTAGTGGACAAAAGTACTTCACCCCCTATACTGTATTGCTCCCTTGGATTGCTGCAGCCCAAATGCATGACCTTACATTTTTTAACATTAAATCCCAGCTGCCAAATTCTAGACCATTCTTCAAGCTTAGCTAGATCCCTCCTCATGTTATCTACACCTTCCTGGGTGTCTACTCTATTGCAGATTTTGGTATCATCCGCAAAGAGGCAAACCTTACCCGACAGCCCGTTCGCTATATCACTAACAAAGATGTTAAAAAGAATCGGACCAAGGACAGATCCCTGGGGCACACCACTGGTAATATCCTTCTCCTCCGAGTGAGCTCCATTTACTTGTACTCTTTGTCGCCTCCCACCCAACCAATTTCTAACCCAAGCAGTAACTTTAGGGTCCATCCCTAGGGTGCTCAGTTTGTTTATAAGTCGCCTGTGAGGAACAGTGTCAAAGGCTTTACTGAAATCTAAATACACCACATCTAGAGCTCTCCCTTCGTCCAACTCCCTGGTCACCCAGTCAAAGAAATCAATCAGATTTGTCTGACAAGACCTGACTCTGGTGAATCCATGCTGCCTCAGATCCTGTAATCTGCTGGACTCCAGAAACCTCACTATTTTCTCTTTCAGCAGCGTTTCCAATAATTTACTCACCACCGAAGTTAAACTAACCGGCCTGTAGTTTTCAACCACATCCTTACTTCCGCTTTTGTGTAAAGGCACCACATGAGCCTCTCTCCAGTCCTTTGGCACCACTCCCGACTCCAATGAGGCATTGAAAAGGTCAGTCAGTGGAGTTGCTAGAACGTCCCCAAGTTCCCTCAATATTCTAGGGTGTATCCCATCCGGTCCCATCGCTTTGTCTACTTTAAGTTGAGCTAGTTTCTCACGAACACAGTCTTCTGAAAATTGTTCAAGATGTCCCTCACTTCTGTTCCTATTTGTGGGTGTTTTCTGTAGTAGTGGAAACCACGGTTGCTGAGGCCAGTGGGTGTTTTCTAGTAATAGTGGAAACCACGGTTGCTAAGGCCAGTGAAGGGCTATAAGTATCACGGAGCCCTTGTCGGACTGAAGCTTGAAAGGTTTCTTGGGAATGAGGGATATAGGTGGGAAAGCTTAAAGCAGACCCTGACCCCAGTGTAGATGGAAGGCCTCCAGTTGTTAGTTGGTGGATGTCGGAGTTCTAGTGCAGAAGTGAGGAAGCTTGGCATTTTGGGGAGTCACGAACAGATCTGTCTGCAGTTCCCCAGGTCTGGAAGATGTAGGACATTTTGTCCAGATGGAGAGACCATTCATGGGGAAGAAAGATGTGACTCAGTCTGTCTGCCAAGACATTGAACTCTCCAGGGAGGTAAACCACTTGGAGGTGTATTTGATGAGCAATGGTAAAGGACCACAGGTGTAGTGTCTCCTCGCAGAGGGCCCAAGAGCCTGTTCCTCCCTGCTTGTTCACACAGAAGATGGCAACCTAACTGTCCATCCTGAGAAGGACTTGCTGTGCTCTGAGGTGGTATTGAAACACCCGTAGGACATTTGAGATAGCACTAAGTAGCAGGAGATTGATCTGAAGTTGTGACTCTTGCATTGTCCAGAGCCCTCATGTAGTCAGGTTGCTCAGATAGGTTCACCAACCCAGTTTGGAGGCATCCGTTGTCAGGGTGCATTGAAGTGGAGGCATCTGAAAAGATGAACCTATGAGCAGATTTTCTGGCGTGCACCACCATTGAAGGGATGTGGTTAGATGGGTAGTGATTTGGATCCTGTCCCAGAGATGGTCTGAGGCCTGCTTCTACTAGGAGGCAAGTCCACTGGGCTGTCTGCATATGTAGTCGAGCATATGAAATGACATGTACTGTAGAGGCCATGTGCTCCAGCAGCTGTAGCATCTCACGGGCAGTCAGATGGTCTTGTAGGAGCATCAGGGATGCTAGTTTGATTAGACGGGCACAACGGAGCTGGGGCATAAATGCCCTGGACTGTTGGGTGTCTAGTAGGGCTCCGATGAACTCTAGTTTTTGAGTTGGAGTGAGCTGGGATTTTGGGAAGTTTATGACAAATCCCAAGTGTTGTAGTACGGTGATGGTATGATGCAAGGAAAGCAGGTGTCTGCTTTTATTAGTTAGTTGTCTAAGTAAAGGAAGACGAATATCCCCAGAGATCTTAGATAAGCGGCTATGACCGCCATGCACTTTGTGAAGACTCTTGGGGCAGAGGCGAGTCCAAAGGGAAGGACTCTGTATTGATAATGTTTTCCTTGAAAGGTGAAGCGTAGATATTTCCTGTGCCCTGGATACACAATATGTGTGTATGCTTCTTTTAGATCTAGAGAACAGAGCCAGTCCTGATTCTGGAGATAGGGAAGAAGAATCCCAAGAGAAATCATCTTTAACTTTTTGCAGACTAGAAACTTGTTGATGTTTCTGAGGTCCAGAATGGACCTGTACCCTCCGGTTTTCTTTGGAATGAGAAAGTACAGAGAGTAGAAGCCCATTCCCGGTTGAGATGTTAGGACGTCTTCTGTGGCACCCTGAGTCAGAAAAGAGGACACCTCGTCCTGTAGGAGAGCAGTGAGTGGGGGTTGTGTTTGATATTCCCCCATGAAAGTGAAGGGGCAGAATTTGTAGATGAAGTCTGTACCCTTCCTGGACTATGATGAGTGTCCACTGCTCTGAGGTGATGAGGTGCTATCTGTGGGCGCAGTGACACAGTCTGCCTGCTATGTGGAGGGGGTGGGGGTCCTCCAGAGGCAGGGTGGCAATGTTCTCTAGGAAAGAGTCAAAAACCAGGTGCAGACTGTGGCTGCGGAGCTGGTTGAGATTTAGCCACCCGTGGCTTCTTTTGTTGCTGAGGAGGCTGCTGTTTCTTCTGTGGGGCCTGACCCTGGTATTGAGAAGCAGGAGGAGAAGAGAGGAATTTCTTATTATTATTGTAGAAAGACTTCTTTGCAGGTGTCTTTTTCCTAGCAGGGTCAGCTGTGGACAGTCTCTTTAGAGTAGTATTTTCTGACTCTAATTGAGAGGCCTTATCTTGCCAGTCTTTGCCAACAGGTTTTCCCTGTGCAAGGTTTGTTGCCCAGCTTATCTTGAATCCACTGTTCAAAATCTGAGGCCTGAAGCCATGCAATTCAACGTGCACCAATGCATATTGCTGAGGCCCTGCTTGTGTATTCAAAAGCATCAAAGGTAGCCCTATTGACAAACTTCAAGACATTTTGACTATGCTTAACTAGGGCAAAATAATCTGCCCTTTTGTCATCTGGGAGGAGAGGGGCAAAGGCCTCGAGATTCCTGGAGACCTCTTTCAAGAACATTCCCATGTAGAAGATATAGGAGTTAATTCTTGCCGAGAGCATGGATGCTTGGAAGCATTGACGCCCAAAGGTGTCGAGAGTTCTCGATTCTCTATCTGGAGAGTTAGAGGAGTGAGTCTTTGAGCTTTTGATTTGGTGCATTGCTGATTCTACCACCATGGAGTGGTGGAGAAGCTGTGACCTTTGGAAGCTGGGACACTCTAGTACCCAATACATGGTATCAAGAAGTCGACTTTGAGGTGAGACTGTGAGAGGCATCTCCCACATCCGGAGCATAAGGTCATGAAGGATGCGGTGCACCAGTAAGGTGGCTGCCTCTTTGGGTGCTGTTGGAGGATCTCAAATTCCTCTGCTCCTGGCTCCTTCTCCGATGTTACCAATGTTACTTGGCTAGGTCTCGAATGAATTCCTGGAAGGACATGTCTTCTGGAGGCGACATGCATCACTGTTGAGGCGGAGAAGGGTCCTAAGGTAGGTCCCAGGGGCCCCCAAGAATCGACTGACTCTGCATCTGAAACTGGGGAATTGGAATCGAAGGACTCAAAATATCTAAGAGCATGGTGTTCACCGGAATCTAGATGCCAATACCAATGCTCCAAGGTATCAGCCTTGGTGAGTCACTTGGTTTGGCACCCATATCAATAAGAGTTTCAAGGGAGGGCATGGGAAGGAGCGATGTCAATGTCATCTGCAGCTTCCCTGATGCTGTGCCCGGAACTGGTGTTGATGTCAGTACCATAACCGGTATCGAGAGGTGGTTCCTGTAGCCAAGGTGTTATCAGTACCAAGGCTGCAAGGAGGGCTGCCAAGCTCCGCTCAATAACCAGTATGCGCAGGTCTATTGAAGTTGCCGATGCTTGGGTGTCAGTGATGGGTATTTGTGCTACCGTCCCAGAGCATGGCACCAGTAGCTCTCTGGAGGTCGAAGCCTCAGGAGCATCCTGGGGCCCCTCGATGGCTTTGGAGGACAGGGCCTCCCGCTGGGGCCATCTCCAAGGCAACATCAGAGGGGTCTTGATGCTTTGAGCGAGATCTTCCCCTGGAGGTATTGTCAGACTTCAATGCAGCCTTGTGCTTGAACTTCAAAGATACCTGAGATTCATGGGAGGATGATGAGGCCCTTGACGAAGTGGATGCCATTGATACCGCATCTGAAGTGAAGAGTGCTCCAAATTTAGAAACCCAGTTTTGTAGGCCTCTCCGTGTCATTTTCTAACAGAGGGAACAGTCTTTTGACTGGTGGTCTGGGCTGAGGCATTTTAAGCACCAGTCATGTTTGTCAGTCACCAAAATGGTGCTGGCACAATTAGAATTTTTTGAAACCACTAGGTGGTTTCTCCATACCTTCAAGGATGTGAAGGGTATGGTAGGCTTAAGGCCTAAAAATGGCATTGACGCCTAAGAGGTTTTTTTTTTAAAAAGAAGATAAAGAAGTAAAAGAAAAGAATAAGGGAACCAATGGTGCCGGTGTCAGTGGGAAGGCAGAGGCGCTATCCACAAAAAGAGGTTTTTCTGCGGTGACAGGATTTGCTTCCTGCTGGCTCAAAATGAAGAACTGAAGAGACAGAGTTGGGAAGGTAGGAAGGCAGTCGTGCAGGTGCAGTGGAGGACTCCCAAAAGCTTTCCAATTGGATGCTGGGGCCCTGAGTAAAATTAAGTAAATCTTTTTAACCATAAAGACCATCAAACATATTAATTCTGATATTGCAATGGAACCTATAGTATTTAAAAAAGTCATTGCTATTGCTAATGCCAATCTGCTTTTCTTAAAAACACCAAAATCAATTGAAATATTCAACCACCGTGCTGCAATTTGTAAAACGAATTTGGAGAGGGCTGTTTCTGCGACCAAATTCATTGACTTCTTTCCCCGCCCCTTTGTTCTCTATGTTCCAGTTATATAAAAGATCCATCTGATATGATTAACATTTTGAATGACTTCACTATTACAAACCAGGGCATTTTTTTGTCACAATGGATTTTGTGTCCTTTACATAAACATTCCATAAGTTAAAGCATTAGAAATAGTTAGGAAACATTAGAAAAGAGACAAGGTTGCATTAGAATGCCTACAGACCTTTTGGTTGAGTTAGCAGAGATTGCCCTGAAAGAGAATTAATTTTGTTTTAATAAAGGATTTTATAAACAGGTGAAGGGCATGGCTGTGGGGGCCTCCATGGCACCCGATATAGCTAATCTGTACTTTGGGAATTTTGAAAAAAATATTCGCACAGACCGTCTTTTTTCAGATAATGTAAAGTTATGAAGATGCTACATTATTTAGTTAACATTTTGTTTATACCGCTTTTCATGGTTATCAAACTGGTTTACATTTAACTCGAACTTATACATGTAACAGGTGCATAATAATGATGGTACAATACATAATAACTATAGTAAATTTGAGAGAGGAAAACAAAAGGGACCCCCATAGAAAAAAATAAGCAAAAATAAAACAAGGAATAGGGGATAGAAGTTAAAACCAGCAATTTTTATTAAGTCCGACACGAATGTGTTTTGGTGGCTGGGGCCTGCATTAGGGGCAAGTATATAGTAATGCTCAAAGGGCTAATTAAATGAAATAAAATAACCAGAAGAGTCGCTACAGATAACACATAGGGGTATGTTTACTAAACTGCGGTAATGTCATTCGCATTAGGTTCCGTGGTAAAGGTAGAGATGCCCATATAAAGGCGTGGGCATTGCATCGTTACAGCAAGCTGTAGCAGCTAACGCGCATTACAAGGCGTCTTAGACTAACGAGCGTTACAAGGCGCCTTGTAAGGCAACTTCAAGGCACCTTGTAAGGTGCCTTATAAGGTGCCATGTAATGTGCCCTGTAAGGTGCATCATAAGGCAGCCTATAGGGCCCCCTAGGCTAAGCGCCATATTAGGCACCCTTGGACAAGGCATCACAGAAGGCACCTTAGGCTATGGAACCGTAGGTTAAGGTGGCCTAACAAGGTTATGGTAACCTAGGTTAGTGTGCCCTAGGGACTGCAAGGTGCCTCAGGATGACATGCATGACCTGTGTGGAACAGAGACAGATGTAGCCCTAACACTAGATAGAGCACTCAGGAAAGGCAATGAACAAGTGAGTGAAGGAGGGAGAGGTGGGAACCGTTGGACCTGCCAGATCTGTGGGCATCCCATGTGCCTGCCAGTACTGATGACAAACATGGTGGGGCAGCTGTACCACAGCACAGGGTGTTGGCAATGTAAAGTACCGGAAAAACAGTTGGTGGCAGACGATGGGAATATGTGTCCCCCAGTGGAGGCGGAGGTGGCAGGATAGTTACAATGATGGGTGGACAGAGGAGTGGTGGTGCCATGCAAATCAGGCACAGGCGAGGCAAGCATGAAGAGGCACAATGCAGGAAAGGGTAGCAGTGCATGACATGGGGCAGCAGCCTGCACTGGCAGACAGGACTCTACACAGCTGACAGACGCAGATAGATGGACCGAGGGAATGTTGGCAATTGTGGTGAGGATATTATGGGCTGGAAGCACAGATCTGCAAAAATATGACCCCTACAGGCATGCACACTATTTGAGTAGGACAGGCATGAGAGGAGGGAACAATGAGAAACTGAACCCATGAACACTGCCAAGAATGGCATTGTATTAACCAGTAAGCTATACCTCCATGGTGTATGTCATAGCAATGTCTGGGTGCAGAAGGACTGCAGGTCACCGCACAAACTGTCTGCTCTGAGTGCCAGGATAGGGTAACCCCACCAGTACCCATGATGCAATGCACATGCTGAATAGCTGTCTACAGCTGATCACCAAATGGGGTCTGCACCTCTCCAGTCCCCCAGCTTGGAAAGACAAACTGACAGTGTGTGATACTGGCACAGAGTAGCTACAGACCATGCCATTGTGCAGGTTCTGTGTTCACCCTGAATGATAGGATGGGTGCCCAGCACTAGGTCCGCAGTACATGTGGTACTAGAGACAGGCCCTGCTGTACATCCCCATCACTACCAGTGTGTGATAGGTGTTCCCTGCAGTGCAGCTGAAGGTAATTTGGTGGCCATCACTATCCTGCAGTCACATGTGGCCCTGTGGGACCAGCACCAGCCAGATTAGTGTGTACCCTGTGTTAAGCTCTGGCTGACATGGGCAGCTGTTATCAGGGCAGAGGGGTTCCTAGAATTGCATAAGGTATGTATAGTAGTGCCTTTATAGATCACAGTGATATGCAATACATCCCCCAAAGGGCCCACATCACCCTCTTTGTAGGTAAAGAACAGGTGCCCCCACCCTGGGGAAGCAACCTCCATCCTGTTTGTATGAGACAGCCCTCCAGGGTTGGTGGGCCAGAGCCATACCTATGACTGGGGCAGTGGCAGACCAGCAGCAATGCTGGGGTTAGGTCTGCAAAACCCCAACTGCCTCCAACCACTGTCTGCCAGTCACCAGCAAACAGCACACTCAGACTGCACCATATAGGTGCTCTGCTATGCATAGTCTAACTGCAGACAGTCCACTATGCATGCTCACAGAGGAACTATGTGCACCAAGTAGGCATCTCAGTGATCGTGACGTGGCGTGGCGTGGCGTGGCGCCCCAACACTAGAGACACAACAGGATCACTGGAGGCAGATAATATAGAGTGCTATGTGGGAACCTAGACATGCCATGATCACTGCTCAGTCAGAGTGAGTGCCCTCCCAGTATGCCATGCTGTGGCCACCCTGTCCATGCAGGTGGTGGTCGGGCACTACAGTGTCCCAGCCATTGCCCCACACCCTGTGAAGATGCATCCTGGCCAATATGCCCAATCTGCCCTGTCCGGGCCATACCCACAATACCTTGCTCCTCATTATGCACATATTCAGGCTAACACTGGTAACAGTGGGACATTGTGGGCCCGGTGAGGTGTGGGCAGCCACAAAACAATGGATAGACACACACACACACACTCCTATTGCAGCATTGTGCACAGATAGGGGTGGTTGGCAACCCTTCCCGCCAAACTGGTCCTGATCACAGTGCTGACATTGCTAACTGTGCAGGAGGTAGTAGTGGTGCCCTGGTGATAACTGCAGCTCAATGCTGGGGCCAACAGCCTGACTCTCCGTGTGTCTTTGGATTGTGGAGCCTGTGTGAGTGGGTGTTTGTACCCCTGTTCACCGCTGCTTTGGGCTTTGCACATGTTGCTGTTGTATCTGCATTGTAGGGTAAAACATAGGGACATGCTCTGCAGGAACCACAGCTGGGGCTTGAACCTGTGACCCTCTGCTTCTGGCCACACTCACTGGGTGTACTGCACCACACTGTTGCCACAGATGCATGGTGGTTTCTGGGGCTACCTGTACCTTTCCTCAGCCAGACCTTTTATGTTGCACTGCACACCACGTACTGGTACAGGGCATGGCCTAGGTCCACTGCAGGTAGGTGCCACTGCCCCCTCCAGCATGGGCACACACACCCCTGCCAAGCTGACATGGCCATTTGCTGTCGGTGCTGGTAGTGCGCAGTCCCAGGCCATCAACTATATAGGTAGGCACCCTGGAGTGGAGGAGTAGCCTAGTGGTTAGAACACTGGCTTGGTAACCAAGCAACCAGGGTTAAATTCCCACTAGCACTCCTTGTGGCCTTGGGCAGTCACTTAACCCTCCATTGCCTCGGAAGAAAGGCCTGGCAATCTACTTCCGGCGACACTGCCAAGAAAACCCAGGAGCTTCTGGGTTGCCAGGAGTCAGGACTGACTCGAAGGCACACATTGCATTGCCGCCTAGGGAGCAGATCCCGGGGGAGGGGGGTGGGGGGCATACATGGACATCCTCACATCCCCCCCCCCATCACTGCCTACCAATATTATGTCCCTTCCACATGGGGGCGGGATGGCTGGGGGGATGTCAGGTCAGGGCCCTAGCAACTATTGGCTAGTGGACCAGGTAGATGTAGGTGGATTGTGTTTGGACTTTGTCAGCTTCTGTCATGATGATTTATGGTTTCTATGTTCCTATGTGCCACCTAGGCGCCCGCCTGGTCCACCCTGTGCCCCAGCTGCCCATGCTACATGTCCCGCCTGTGGCCCCCTATGCCCCATTTGCACCATCGCCATAGTGGCCATTCATACTTTGGCACTATGGTGTTGCTGAAAATGGAGCACTACTATCACATTTCTTGGGATCCCTGCCTAGGCTGTACATTGCTGACACTTAAATGGTTTCTCTCTCCTGCAAATGTGCATCTAATGGCAGGTTTTCATTCACGGTAGAATTCAGCCCTTCAGTTCAGCACGTTAGTGTGAAAGGAGCCTCTCCCCGCCCACTCTCCACCCATTGACCCCTTCTCTCCACCCTCTCTCCACCTTCTGCAGTGTTTACCGCGGCCGGGGATGTTAACGATCGTTAAGTAACGTTAACGCGCGTTAACGTTACATACCGTGCGTTAACGTTACCTAACGATCGTTAACGTTACATAACGCGCGGTATGTAACATTACCACAGTTTAGTAAACATACCCCATAGAGTCAGCTTAGTGATCTGCCATATGCTATCTCTAGCCACTCTTCTGGCTATTTTACTTCATTTAATTAACCCTTTGAGTATTACTAAATTTGAGAAAGATCAACTTAAAATTTGAAATGCCATATATTCATATTGTGATATCATATTTGTACATTTTAATAAAAAAAGAGTACAGAGGGCTAATGGTGCAGCCAGAATTGATTTTTAATTTTGGAGGGGGGCCCAAGGTTAGCATTGGACAAGGCACCTAGGTCTGAGCTGTACTAGTTATACTCTTATTGACAAATAATGACTTAGGGGGCTAGTAAGTAAGGTGTGCTAACATAAATGTGGGTTATTAGTATCTAGGTCCCATTGAATAACATGAGACCTGTGCTAAAATAACACATATTATGGTGAATTAACACACATTAATGTTAGTGCACTTTAGTAACTAGCCTCCTTATAGTGCCCCTGACCTTGGATTTCTAGGTAGTCTGAAAGAGCTAACATGCATAGTGGGTGATACTTTCAAATACTTTAAACTCAATTATTGCAAGCACTTACTAATGATAAAATACATATCCACATATAGAAACAATTTGATTATGTTTAAAGATCATTCCAGAGGCAGTTTCCCCATAATTTAAATTTGACCAGACATGAATCTACTATCGCATCCGCCAAAATGTTTTAAAAACCTCATCTGATGTTATTCCAAACATTACGACAAATGACATTAATTTATATTAATATAAGGGGTAAACCACTTTGGTCTTCCTTTTTTGTTATGTATATCTTGAGGTTATAAAATACTCAAAAAGCAAACACGCGGAGGTCAATTCCATAGCATGCATTTCCGGGCCGTGGGCACGTCAGAATCGAAAATGGGCCCAAGTTCAGCCTGATTCTGCAGCCGCAGGTATAGATGCACGCACTGTTCCAGAATCGGGGACATAGATGTTTCCGGTGCGGCATGAGCAAACCACAGTGAAGAAAGATGGGCCTCGCAGTTATGACAAAACACGAGTATACACAGCAAATGGTTTGGATGTGCCCACACTCATCATATTCTGAAAAGATGCATGTTTATGATCCTGCCTGTCTCTGCCAAATACCCATGGATGTCTTGGATGGCCATGCCAACTCTGTTAAAATGTGCATCTCCTAAGCCGCTCCTCTCACTGACAGTGTTGTGCTGATGCAAACTACACATAAATACTGAGGATACATAAATGATGCAAACTAGACTAGATATACTTGTCTGTTGCATGCCCAGAACAGGGCAAGATGATCTTGGTGCACTCAAAGATATAATAACAGCAAGTAGAAAGTGATATGGTTTTCATGACAGACCTTGCATCAAGACATGCATGACAGTAAATGAAATCCATAGTTACTCTTTCATTGGTCATCTCTAAAGACAGTCTTTACAGTGCTAAGGATGGACTCTTACCAACCTCACACAATATGGTGCTTTTGGACATATTTCAGTGCTGTTTGCACTGTTGAATGCTCTTATTCTGAGGGTCTCTTATTGAAAGGGATAGGTTTTGACATTTAGCTATGGAGAACGTTTTGTGCTTTTTCCTGCCATATCACACTGGCAACTGGTGATGCTGCGATCATCCATGCAGTCCAGATATTGGTCAGGTATTCATATCCCCCCTGATTTGCAGATGAGCATATCAGATACTCGCATGCAACCCTCAAACCACACACACACACACACACACTCTCACTTTCAGTCACAAAAAACAACTTGTATCTGCCAAAAAGATGCCCTGAGCCTATAAATAACAGCTGGTATAATAGAATAGCATGGAGTCCCAGGACTAAAAATATGATCTCCATTTCTCACCCAAACAAGATTCCTTTCCAAACTCACTCTCATATCATTCCTACATCAACAGTCCACTTTTTCAGGAAACAAGAATTGTTAGGGTCTCCTGGATTATTTCCTTTAGCACAAACAGCAAATGTTAGCATAGCCAGAATAATCACTATTGCTCTTCTTAATAATTCTTTCAGGGTAGTTATCAATGCCTTTTTAGCTTACAAGATTCCCACACCTCTGATTTATGTTCTTTATAAATTCATCTTGTGATGCTTTTCTATACTGCAGTCCACTTTTCAGAACAGACTAGTCACCACCTTTAGACAAACACAGCAGGATATTTTCTAAGTACCGGCCTTATTCCATGTCTCCAGCAGGTATAACGGGCACGTCTGCAGGGACCTTCCAAAACATCCACAGGTCTTTCCTGAATATGCTTTATACGTCTCCATGGCAAACCACGCCCTGTTCTGCCCCTCTTGGACACGTTCTGAGAACCCCGTGTTAGCGAGATAAACGTGCATGGGCGCTATGTTTCAGAATACACTCGTAGATGTTTTCGGGAGATAAATGTCCCTGGTGTACGTACAAAGCCTTATTCATGTTCTGGAATGGTCTCCTTAACAAACATCAAATCCAATCAATCACATAATAAATATCAATGAACTCTTTTTTTAAGTAACATTTCCAGAACACTCAAGACAAAGATCATATCAATTAGAATACAACAATAATTATCATAAGCACTAAGAAGTGAGAATTCATTCAGAACAATGGTCCATCAAACCCAACAGCATCCTCTCTCTGATCATGGCTATTCTGATTCAATTGCTAATGGTAACATAGTAATATAGTATATGACAGCAGATAAAGACCAGTATGTCCATCTAATCTGCCCAGAAAGGCGGCAAGAGTAAGTGCACCTACTCTTGCCTAGGTGAAGTCCTTAAGTCCCAAATGAGAGGACACACACTTGCAAAAGGATAAGCAGCAAAACAGAAGCGAGGTGTATCAAACAGTTGGTATATCCGACAGCTTTATTTATGAAGAACTCCAACGTGTTTTGGTACGTTCCTTCTTTAGGTGGTAAAGGCTCAAACAAAATTAAATATATATATAATTATAATCAATACATGATTAAAAAACATTAAACACCTCATAATCCAATAAACCAATATTTAAAAACCTGTGAGAGAGTCAGTTGGTCCATTAGATGATAAAGGGGTTAAAGGAGCACTAAGAGGCGACAAGGCGATAGCGGAGAGACTGAATGAATTCTTTGCTTCAGTCTTTACTGAGGAAGATGTAGGGATGTTACCCATGACTGAAGTGGTATTTAAAGGTGCGGAAGAATTGAAGGAAATATCGATACATCGGGAAGATGTATTACAACTATTAGATAAACTGAAGAGTAGCAAATCACCTGGGCTGGATGGTATACATCCAAGGGTGTTGAAAGAACTGAAATATGAGATTGCAGACCTGCTATTAGTAATCTGTGAACTATCATTAAAATCATCTCTAATACCTGAAGATTGGAGGATCGCCAATGTAACACCAATTTTTAAAAAGGGTTCCAGGGGTGATCCGGGAAACTACAGACCGGTGAGCCTGACGTCAGTACCGGGAAAAATGGTAGAAACCACCATAAAGGATAAAATTACTCAGCATGTAGATAGTCATGACCTAATGGGAGACAGTCAACATGGCTTTAGACATGGAAGATCTTGTCTTACTAATCTGTTATGTTTTTTTGAAGGAGTGAATAATCAGGTGGACAAAAGTGAGTCGGTTGATATTGTGTATCTGGACTTTCAGAAAGCCTTTGACAAGGTCCCTCATGAGAGACTTTTGGCAAAACTAAAGAGTCATGGGATAGGAGGCAGTGTACTATTGTGGATCAGGAACTGGTTAAAAGATAGAAAGCAGAGGGTAGGGCTAAATGGCCAATTTTCCCAATGGAGAAAGGTGAATAGTGGTGTACCCCAGGGATCTGTGCTGGGTCCACTGCTTTTTGACATATTCATAAATGACCTGGAATAACGAGTGAGGTTATCAAATTTGCAGATGACACAAAACTATTTAAAGTTGTTAAAACCCAAGAGGATTGTGGAAAATTGCAAGAGGATCTTGATAAATTGGAAGACTGGGCATCAAAATGGCAGATGAAATTTAATGTGGACAAGTGCAAGGTTATGCACCTAGGGAAGAACAACCCAAACTATGGTTACACGATGCAAGGTTCCACATTAGGAACTACCACCCAGGAAAAAGATTTAGGCGTCATTGTGGATACCATGTTAAAACCCTTGGCCCAGTGTGCAGCAGCGGCAAAGAGAGCAAATAGAATGCTAGGTATGATAAGGAAAGGAATGGAAAATAAAACAAAAGATATTATAATGCCTCTATATCGTTCCATGGTGAGACCGCACCTTGAATATTGTGTGCAATTCTGGTCGCCGTATCTTAAAAAGGATATAGCGATTTTAGAAAAGGTTCAGAGAAAAGCCACCAAAATGGTAAAGGGGATGGAAGGATACTCCTATGAAGAAAGGCTAAAAAGGTTAGGGCTCTTTAACCTGGAAAAGAGACGGCTGAGGGGAGATATGATAGAAGTCTATAAATTAATGAACGGAGTGGAACGGGTAAACGTAGATCGATTGTTTACCTTATCAGAATATAGAAAGACTAGGGGACATGCAATGAAGCTACAGGGTAAACTAGTTAAGACTAATAAAAGAAAATATTATTTCACTCAACGTGTAATCAAAGTCTGGAATTTGTTACCGGAGGATGTAGTAAAGGCTGTTAGTGTAGCTGGCTTTAAAAAAGGTTTGGACAAGTTCCTGGAGGAAAGGTCCATAAACCATTATTAAGAAGGGACCCAGGATATCAATGCTTGAACCAATACAAGCATTGTGGAACCTGTGTCCCTTGGGGAAACTGCTAGGTACATATGACCTAGATTGTCCACTGTTGAAAACAGAATACTGGGCTTGATGGTCTGACCCAGTATGGCATATCTTATGTTCTTATGTTCTGTTTTGACATACCTGTATAGATCGGGTTACAGAAGTCGAGTATGGGAGTTATTAGAATAATGAAATGAATAAGATATGCAAGGCTAAAACATTAATAACATATTAAAAGCAGACAAATAATAAAATATATAGAACCATAGTATAAACCATGAGAACATGTATCCATAATACAAACGGACCACTATGTAGGATGTGGAATTTAAAAACAGTGATACAATACTTTATACTAATGGCAAACCAATACGCACATTACTTATTATTCCAGACTAATCGTCTTGTATAGAACTATTACTAATCTTTATAACAGTGACACCAGACTGAGGAGGAAGTGTGTGAATTGGTTATGAGCATAAAAATAAAAACCACCATCAATAAAGGTAACAAGGACTCACTCATTCTGATGCCAGTAGAAACCTAACGAGAACTTCTGTACCATCACCATAACTCACTAGCCCTAAATCCATCACACAATCAGATCCCTATCTTACTGAGCAGCGGGAGAAAATGGTCAGGGGAATCCTATCACAATTCTTACGGAGTTAACCGTACCCACCACCACCATTTACTACACATTCCACTCCAACACACTACGAAGGCCAGGCAAGATAGAAGCCCCTACCCTAGAAGCCTAATGTGTGCCCTCATCAATGCCTGCTCACTTCGAAAGAAGTGGCCAGTAATCACAGACATAATAACGTCCCATAATCTGGATATCCTCATGGTCACGGAAACATGGGTATCCTTGGAAGACAATACCATTCTCAACCAGCTCCTCCCCTCTAACTTCGTTGCATTCACTAGCCACAGACAAAACAAAAAAGGGGGAGGAGTGCTCATCCTTTCCAGGATGGATCTCCAGTTCAAGATGGACGACTCCACTAGTAACAACAATCTGGAGACAGTATTGATTTCCAACAATCTATGCTCTATAAACCTAATTTATAGAGCTCCATCAGCCACTCCAGATGACCTACCAACTATAATAAACCTAGCGTCCAACATCCAGTTTCCAAATAAACCGAATTGGATCTTAGGGGACATCAATCTGCCATCATTATAAGACAATCAATCAGCCGCACTCATAGAAGCTCTAGAGATCCTGGGATACTCGCAAGTAGTGCAGGAACCTACTCACGTGAAGGGTAACATACTAGACCTTATATTCGCCCCTCAGGCAGTTTGCGACCAACCACAAACCATCATGCTGTCAGTAACAGCAGTCCCATGGTCTGATCATAAGCTCATCACCTTTCAGATGCCTATTCACGACAATCAACCAAAGATCAAAGTCGATCCAAACAAAACCTCTAGCCCAGCCGCCAGAAGTTTCCATCCGTTCAATAGAGAACGCATCCTAGCTGCAACCTGTCCACTCATCGATGAGACTTCCCTAAACCCAGATGAGCTGATCACCACCTGGAACAGCAAACTCAGTTCGATCGCGATCTGTCCTCCAACAAACAAGACCCTGAAGAAAAGAGCGTCAGCCCCATGGTTCACAGCTGACCTGAGAGCATCGCTAATCCTCCTACGGAGGCTTGAGAAGCGCTGGAGGAAGTCACGCACCAGCAGTGACCAGACAGCATACACCCAACAACTAGCTGCCCACCGCAAAGCCATCACGGATAAGATGAGACAACACCACACAGACACCCTGAGACGGTCATTAAATAAACCGCATGACCTGTTTAACCTAGTTAAAACTCTTGCTAAAGAACCAACCCCTGAGCACCAGTGCAATATCCACCCTCAGGATTTTGCAGTCCACATGCAATCCAAAATGTGCAAGACCGACAAAATAGTAATACCGGTCCCCCCTGATGATCAAGAGTGCCCAGCATCGCTAACATCCTTCTCTACTCCATCAAAAAAACTTATCGAAGACAGCATCTTATCCCTTAACACTACCACCGCACACACAGATCCTTGTCCGGCATTCTGGATAAAAGATCTGCGAAGTGACCTCTCTCTCCAATTATAGCTAATATCATAAACCGATCCTTCAACACTGGGTCTTTCCCACCTACTCTCAAGCAGACCTCTGTCAGACCTCTATTAAAAAACACCAAGTCAGACCCCCAGAAGGTAGAGTCTTACAGGCCTATATCTAGTATACCTATGCTCGCAAAGATTATTGAAAAAGTAGTGCATAGGCAATTACAGGATCATATTGACTCTGCTGCCCCACTAGATCCATGCCAACATGGATTCAGAGAGTCACATGGAGTGGAAACACTACTCACCACCCTTTTCAACAATATAATTGCCGGCGTTGACAACATCCGACAGGGGTTCGCACTCATTTTCCTAGATATAGCATCAGCCTTCGACTCAGTATGCCATGAGATTCTTCTTATCCAGCTAAGACAGAAAGGTATCAGCGGAACGGCGCACGAATGGTGCAAATCTTACTTGTCCGGTAGATGGCAGCATGTACGAGCAGACGGGGCTATATCGGAACCTTTCCAACAAGGTCAAGGAGTGCCGCAAGGATCCTCTCTATCATCCTTGATGTTTAACATATACATCCAACCCATCTGCAACATCATTAGATCTTTCAATGTCAGTTGTATGATATATGCTGATGATGTCCTGTTATATATGCCAGTATCCTTGGATAAACTGGACCTCGCCCATCTGACCAACTGCTTCAATGCCATATTGGAGTGGCTACTCTCACAGAATCTGCGAATTCAGCACAGGAAGACGGAGGTTATTTTCATCTCGAGGAATCTGAACTTCATACCACCCAACTGTGTGAAAGTAAATGATGCCGAACTACGAGTAAAAACCGCTATACGATACCTTGGAGTGACTCTGGATCAAAACCTGGACATGAAGAAGCACATAGCCAGCACCGTAAGAGCAATCTATTTCAAGATCAGATCCCTCAGACACCTACGCCCGTTACTCGAGCCAGATGATTTCTGTACCATTTACCAAGCCCTGATCATTCCCCATTTCGATTACGCAAACTCCATACTACAAGGGCTCCCCCAATCCACCTTGAACCCCCTGCAACTTGCTATGAACAGTGCAGCGAGGGTGCTTTTCGGGGCATCCAGGAGAGACCATGTAACACCCCTCCTGAAACAGTTACACTGGCTCCCCATACAAGCCAGGATTATTTTTAAGACACTGCTGATGACCTTCAAAGCTGGCAAGGGGCTCTCCTCCTCCTCCCTATCTGAATTCATCCAACCAATCGCATCTAACAGACCAAGAAGAACCGCAGTCAAACATGCTAACAATCCCGAAAGAAATGACAAGATGCACCTCGACAATAGCTAGCAGGGTCTTCAGACTCTGTGCCCCAAGACTGTGGAACACCTTACCGGCACACATCAGGGCAATCCCCAATCTGAGCCAGTTCAGGAAGGCCCTTAAACATTTCCTCTTCATCAAATACTTCACAGACAACACCAAACCTCATCCCCACTTAAATAGCGAGAACATCAGCAACAGTGGCATTCAGGCAGGCAAGCCCTCTCAACAGGTGTCCCTAACACTGTAAACCACCAAACAGTCTCCTTTTCTTGCAACACTCTTCATGTAAATAGTTTCCCCTGTTATCCAGGTTCTACTTCCTGTTAATTGTAAGACCAGACATATGTAATTTTGTTGGATGTTTCTGTTCCATGTAAACCGCGCTGATGTCAAATAGGGCGGTATATAAGAAATGTTAATAAATAAATAATAAATCAGAAATGATCCTGTAATACAAAGCGGTTTGGAATAGGTTTATTGGAGAATTGAGAACATAGAAACAAGACGTCAGAAAAAGACCACGTGGCTTACTTATCTAGTCTGCTCGTCCATAGCAACTACTACAATAGTCCCCTTTTCTCCTCTAGAGATCCTCTGTGTTTGTCCCATGCTTTTTTGAATTCAGATACTGTCCTCATCTCTACCACCTCCACTGGGAGACTATTCCACGCATCTACCACTCTTTCCGTAAAGAAATATTTCTGCATATTAACTCCTGAGTCTATCCCCTTTCACCCTCATCCTATGTCCCCACATAGCTGAGCTTGCTTTCAATCGAAAGAGGCTCTCCTCCTGTGCATTTATGTCACAGAGGTATTTAAACATCTCTGTCATATTTCCTCTATCCCGCCTTTCCTCTAAAGTATACATATGCTTTATAATGAAGACCACTAACCATTTAAGTGGCCACCCTCTGCACCAACTCCAACCTGGATGTGATCTGCAGAACTGCACACGATACTCCAAATGAGGTCGCACTAAAGACTTAAACAGAGGCGCTATCACCTCCTCTGTTCTGCTGGCCATTGCTCTCCCTATGCACCCAAGCATCCTTCTAGTTTTCACCATCGCCTTTTCAAAATCACGCTCAGGTCCCGCTCTTCTTTTGTGGACAGAAGTACTTCATCCCTTACACTGTACTGCTCCCTAGATTTTTACAGTCCAAATGCATGACCCTGCAATTTTTAGCATTGAATCTCAGCTGACAAATTCTAGACCGTTATTCAAGCTTAGCTAGATCCCTCCTCATGTTATCTCTTCCTTCCTGGGTGTTTACTGTATTGCAGATTTTGGTATTATCTGCAAAGAGGCAAATCTTACCTGACAGCCCTTTGCAATATCCCTAACAAAGATGTTAAAAATAATCAGACCCGTCATTACGGAAGGCAGTTCCCAAGCCTACAATGCCCATCAATCTGTGAGGCAAGTAGCTAGCAGTTTCGACTCACAGCCAGTGCTCCTTAAAGCAGGTTAATTCCTAGTAAGCTTAGGTCCCAGCATGGTTTACTTTCAAGCGGCTTTAGCACGCATGGGGAGAGAGATCTGGCAGATGACTCTGTCTCTATTGCTGCTGCATTTATATTTAGGGAGACCCAGACTGCTGCTCTTGCATATGGTTCCTAACTGAGGACAGCTGGCCTCACTATAGCAAGCCCAGGTTCTCTGCTTGTAGATCTTTACCATACTATGATAGCACGAACTCCCAGGAGTCAAACAGCCTGTGAATAGGCAGCACTGCAAATATTACTCAGACACTAGTACTCCAACACACCTCCTACTGTGAAAATACTACTACAAACTGCTAAGGGTTCGTTATACAGGTGGAGGGTAACTCTATAAATTCCGGAGCTATTAAACATGTATGTGGGGCCTATTCTGTAAAGCAAAGTACATACATACTCACATACTCTGCTTTATAGTACAGGGACATACGGACGCACCTTAAGCTAGTCAAGCAGCCAGCCATGCTCTAGAGCAACTGTAAGTGCCCGTACCTAGATCGGTCAGCAACACGCATAAGTTATACTATTCTACATCTTAAGTGTGTAAATTTAGGCCCCCACACCGATGCTCTGCCCAAGCTCCGCCCCTGTGCACACACAAGCTGAAAGTATGCATAATGATACTTACAGATTTATAGGGACTTACACACATGCATAGCACGTAACTTTCCACGCACTCTTTCTAGAATCACCCCCAACATGCATGCTAGCAGAAACACTGTACCGCGACCAGACATACAGAACACAGACCAATCCTCACCTAATATAGAATAAGGAACTAAAAATTAGCAACAGAAATATTCATCTTCAACTCCCCCTGCAACGGGGTAGAGCACCAGCCCATCTCCTGCCGCTGACCTGCTCGGTGACTCCGGCCCAATCGGGGCTGTGGGAGGAGGAGCAGCAGCGGTAAAAGCAGCCCGCGATCGGCGGGAAAACCGCCATCTTCAACTCCCCCTGCAACGGGGTAGAGCACCAGCCCATCTCCTGCCGCTGACCTGCTCGGTGACTCCGGCCCAATCGGGGCTGTGGGAGGAGAAGCAGCAGCGGTAAAAGCAGCCCGCGATCGGCGGGAAAACCGCCATCTTCAACTCCCCCTGCAACGGGGTAGAGCACCAGCCCATCTCCTGCCGCTGACCTGCTCGGTGACTACGGCCCAATCGGGGCTGTGGGAGGAGGAGCAGCAGCGGTAAAAGCAGCCCGCGATCGGCGGGAAAACCGCCATCTTCAACTCCCCCTGCAACGGGGTAGAGCACCAGCCCATCTCCTGCCGCTGACCTGCTCGGTGACTCCGGCCCAATCGGGGCTGTGGGAAGAGGAGCAGCAGCGGTAAAAGCAGCCCGCGATCGGCGGGAAAACCGCCATCTTCAACTCCCCCTGCAACGGGGTAGAGCACCAGCCCATCTCCTGCCGCTGACCTGCTCGGTGACTCCGGCCCAATCGGGGCTGTGGGAGGAGGAGCAGCAGCGGTAAAAGCAACCCGCTCTCAAGCAGGCCCGCGCCTGTCGGGCCCGCGCCTGAGGGCCTTGCCAGAGGGCCCTTTGGCGTGGCCCTTAGGCGTGGAACCAGTCAAAGGACACCTACAAGCCCGGAAGACACGTCTTCAGCAACAGCCGAATGCCTGAGAACCAGGACAAGCCACAGAACCAAAGACTAAGTATTGACTCGATCCATCTGATTAATATAAATGATAATACTTAACTTCTAGATATGATCTATAATATATTCTAAAGCCTAATAAGTACAATTATAACGTATATCAGCTATCAACTCCTTGATACCTGTCTATGTATACAATATACTTGATCCTCCTACTGCTTGCTACTAAGTGTCTTTACAAAATATTCTCCACTAAGTAACCAACCATTGTTACAAAGTAGATACAGTGTAACAACCCATGCTTAGCTGTGACCTGAAAGTTACCAAACATATTCATAGCCATTACGTTATATTTCACTGAAGTACCTATACAGATGTTATTCATTGAATTAGCTTGCTATTTGTTATACCCTATACTGATGTTTACATGCTGAAATAGCTTACTGAAGTTACTATATAACCACTCAAAAGCAGCACGGTGTCTCATTCTACAGCAGACCTCCTTACTTTTCCAGCTTACTTATATTCTCGCCATCAATACCTTACCGCTAAATTGAGCCTTATCCCTACTTGTATAGCCACACTACAAATTAGTACCTTCCACACACCCAGCAAAGCCAACGCAACAACCGCCAAGCCACTATGGCCATCCCATTATTTACCATTACTACCTTATTCCTAGCATTAAACACTTTGCAATGCTCCATAGCCCTCTCTTCCGGGCCACACTATATCACCACCTTACCCTACCTGGGCAAGAAGAACCAATCTAACCCTTACCATTCTGCAACCAGCTTCCCACAACAACTACGAGGCTCTCACCTGCTGTATGTGGACCTCAATCATCCAGACAAACTTAAAAAAGCACTACCTAAAACTCAACTCTTCCTCAACTGTGCCCTTATAAACTCACGCTCTGTGCGTAATAAATGGCCAGTGATACCAGACTTGATAGAAGTGCATAACCTGGATCTACTCATGGTGACTGAATCCTGGCTCAAGGATACTGACAAAGCTATCATAAACCAATTAATACCTTCCAACTTCTCCATCCATACTTGCCATAGGACCAACCGAAAAGGAGGTGGAGTATTCATTCTTTCAAAAACAAACCTAGAATTTCGACTTCTCACATCCAAGAGCTCCTCCCATGCGGACTTTATCACCATTGCCAATAAAGACATCACCATAAACCTTATTTACAGATCCCCTTCTTCTCCTCCTGAAGTTATCTCTACATTTATAGACTTAGCCTGCAACCCAGCCGACCCCCACAGCTCCAATTGGCTGCTTGGAGACTTTAACTTACCCTCCCTGCAACCCAACCAAGCAGATGCTTTCCTAGAAGCCATGCAAACACTCGGTTTTGATCAACTTGTAAACACTTCCACTCACAATAAAGGAAACCTACTGGACCTAATTTTCGCTCCCCACGCTGCATTCAGCCAAAACTCCATCCTTAACACTACTATCACCTCCATTCCCTGGTCGGATCATAAACTAATTATGTTTCAGATGCCCACTCTTCACTCTAAGCATCTACCTAACAATCCATGTACAGAATCCAAACCTACCTCTCAATTCAAACCATTGGACAAAGAGGAATTCATTAGGCACGCCTTACCTCTACTCAACCCAATACATTCTGACCACGGAGAAGCAATCACCAACTGGAACACCACATTAAAGTCTATTGCACAACTACCAGCTTCAACCAAAAGCAACAAGACCAAACAAAACAAGAGACAGCCATCACCATGGTTTACAGCAGATCTCCGTTCATCCCTCCTCTCCCTCAGGAAACTTGAAAGGAAATGGAGAAGATCTCACTCCGAAGCCAATAAAGTAATATACTTGAACCACCTCAAACTCCACCGTGAATCTATATATCTCAAAATGAGTGAATACCATGCTAATCTTCTCCTCCGCTCACTAAATAAACCCAGAGACCTTTTCAACATAGCAAAATCCCTAATTAAAGACCCATCATCTACCCAACTAGTTCCTATCCCCCCCCCCAGTCCTACGCCGATTATCTCCAATCCAAGACCTCCATAACTGACACAATCTCAGTCACAACACCATCACACTCTCACTCCCCATTTCCTGCAATCACAACATTTACAACACCCTCTGAGAAAAACATTCAAGATCTCATCACCTCCATCAACACTTCTACAGCTCCAAGTGACCCATGCCCAGCATACTGGGTCAGATCGCTACGTGCCGAACTGAGCCCATTCCTAGTCAACATCATTGGACTCTCCTTTGCAACAGGCACGTTCCCATCTCTCCTTAAACAAACCTCTATAAGACCTCTACTGAAGAACTCTAGGCTTGACCCACTAAAGCCTGACTCCTACCGCCCAATCTCGAGCATACCTCTATTAGCCAAAATAATAGAGAAGGTTGTTCAGAGACAGATACAACATCACATTGATACAGCCTCACCGCTTGATCCCAGTCAACACGGCTTCAGGGAATCACACGGTGTAGAAACTCTCCTTACCACCCTAACTAATACACTGAACAGAGGTCTTGATAAAGCAGAAAACGGCTTTGCTCTAATATTCCTAGATATCTCCGCTGCCTTCGACTCAGTTAATCATAATCTACTCCTTGCCCGACTCCTAGAAAAGGGAATCGAGGGTCTCGCCTGGGAATGGTGTAGGTCATACCTGTCTGAGCGATGGCAACATGTCAGAGTCGGTTCCACCACATCCACACCTTTCCACCAACACCAAGGTGTTCCGCAAGGATCGTCCTTATCTGCACTTCTGTTTAATGTATACTTACAGCCAATGTGTGACATCATACGCACCTTCAACGTCTCCTCATTAATCTACGCTGACGATGTTCTACTGTTTACTCCATTTAAAGTCAGTCAACCAGACTTCACCAACCTTATCCAATGCTTCAATGCCATTACAGACTGGTTAGCTTCTCAAAACCTCCGTATAAACTTCAAGAAGACCGAAGTTCTCTTCATATCAAGAAACAAAGCATTCTCACCTCCATCCTCTCTAAAAGTAAGAGATGCAGATCTCCCCTGTAAACCATCTATTCGCTACCTAGGGATTACTCTGGATCAGCATTTTGAATTTAAGGAACACATTCGGAACGTCACAAAGGCTGTCTACAATAAAATAAGAACGCTAAGACAACTCAGACCCATGCTACCTCACAACAACTTCCGGACCATTTTCCAGGCCCTCACACTACCTCATTTTGATTATGCTAATGTCATCTTATACGGTCTCCCTAAAAACACCATTAATCCTCTACAACTGGCGATGAATGCGGCTGCTAGGGTGCTTTGTGGTCTATCAAGATCAGACCATATCACCCCGACTCTCATGGAACTACACTGGCTACCAATTCATTGCAGGATAACCTATAAAATCCTCATCATCACTTTCAAGATCATCAACAACCTTGCCCCCACGTCTCTTAACGATCTCATCTCCCTCACCCCAAAAAACAGAGAGAGAAGGACAACAACGGACAACACCCTGATTATCCCCAAGGAGTCCATCAAATGTACCCAATCAACCAAGAAAAGGACCTTCGCCTTCTATGCACCTAAATGCTGGAATGACCTCACACCTGAAATAAGAGCGATTAAAGACCTCTCTCAATTTCGTAAGGCAATCAAGCACCACATCTTCCTGATCCATTTTGCACAAGCATCCAATCCTCATCGGATCATCAGCCCTCCTAAACCGACAAACTCTCACTCTTCTCCCCAATTCCCTCACAAGTAATTTCTGACTCAAGTTCTCTTATGTCCTACCTTATTCCGACCATAGTCTGCCTGTGAATACTAAAGAACCCAATATGTTTATACATAGCTCAGTTTTTACACTGCTTTTTGTACATAGTTTCACTGTGTGTACATAGTTATAGTTTTATTACCCCCTGTTCCAAGTTTAAGTTCCCTGTTATAATGTAAGCACACCAGTGTTTTCTGATTGTGCAGATCTGTTACTTGTAAACCGCACTGAAAACAAATAGCGCGGTATATAAAAGATGTTAAATAAATAAATAAATATTCAGACAAAAACTGAAGCCAGATTATGATCAGTGAAGTAATGAAGAAAATGCATTAACTCTTGTATTAAGGGAGAGCCAAATTATAAGAAATGCACATTATCAAAGCTGACATAAATCAATTGATACCATCTCAAAATAGAATTCATTTTTTGAACTTTTGCTAGATCCAATCATTTTATTTTTGTAACTGGGTTATTCCTGTTTTCTTTTTTCCATTTGTCTGACTTCTCCTAAGTCGTTTTCCCAAGTCTCTTCTATTTTCTGTCTTCTCTTTCCCTAAATTCTGCTCTTTGCCTCTACATCTACAGTATTTCTGACCATTTGTCCCTTTCTTTTTGTTAACATCATTACTGAAACCAACAACACACCAAACAACACATGGCTTTATAGTACAAAGTCCAAGACACACTCCAGTAGGCTCATTACAGTCTTTTCCATTTTCAATTGCTTCCTTTCCTTTACAGTTTCCATCCCTCCTTTTACACAATGATCCATCTCTCAAGGCCCTTCAGTGCAACCGGGGATGGGGCTCTGTTCCCCATCTGAAAGTCCTTTGTGTGCCCATTGGTTCCTTCTTTCCCTTTATTTACTACCCTTCCCCCCAACACCCTTCTCTCCCGAGCCACTCCCCCACTTCCTAGCCGCTCTCTTTATAACCCAGCAACAAAGATGTTCCATAACTCAACATACTTCCACGTAACCACAGACCTTTGCCTGCTGCATGCTTTAGACACCCACTCAGCCATTTCACGCATGCAAGCTGCCCACATTTCATACTCAGGTGCTCTTTCATCCACCCACTTAGTCAAAATTACCTTCCTAGAGTGCATCAGGCCCATCTTGCAATCTTTCTTTCCAGGAGTCCCACACCCATCTCCCACAGCGGCGTGTCCTTCCCCATCAATAAGGGAGCATAGGTCCATAGGTGCATCTCCTGTAAAATCACATCGGGGGTAAGCTGTGGTATCTCCACAAAGAGGCACCTAACGATCAACTCCTCCACTTGTTTCCCTAGTTTGGCTGACCAGGCCCCGGCTAGTGCCCCCGTCCCTCCCACAACCTTCCATTCTCGTGTCATTCTGTATCAATGAGACACTTTGTTGAGTTTTGCAGGGGTGGAAAGTTTTATCCAGGGCAGTATAGCCCCTCCTCCACCCCATCCCCTAGGCCTTTCAATGACATAGGGGTATGTTTACTAAGCAGCGCTAACGTCGCAGCGGTGATGTTATCACGCGGTAAGTGATGTTATCACGTGATTACCGTGCGATAATGTCACTTATTGAGTGATAACGTCTCCGGCGGCGTTAAGGCACACAGAGGGTGGAGTAAGGCTCCCCAGAGGGCAGAGATAAGGGATCAATGGGCAGAGAGTGGACAGGGAGAGGCTCCAGGCACACTAACGCTGTGAAATCAGGGTCTGAAAATTAATGCCAGTGAAAACCTCGCGTTGGAGGCACATTTGCAGGAGAGAGAAACCATTTAAGTCAGCAATGTACAACAAAGGCAGGGAGACCAAGAAAAGTGATAGTAGTGATACATGTGCAGCAACAGCATAGTGCCCAAGTACGAAAGGGTACTATGGTAAAACTGAAAATGGGGTACAGGGGGCTGCAGGCGGGACATGCAGTGGGGCAGTGGGGCACAGGGTGGACTAGGCAGATGCCTAGGTGACACATAGGAATGTAGAAACGGAAAACCAGCAAGACAGCAACTGACCAAGGGCAAACATGTCCACGAGTGTGTGTCCCACAGTGCCACAATGGACATTACCCAGAAAGTACCCCAAAGGGCACATAACATTGGCAGTCGGTGCCAGGGGGAAGCATGGATGTCTATGCAGGCACACCTACCCCATATCATACACCATAGGCAGCCGCCTACCAGCACACTGGATGGCCTGGGACTGCGTACTGTCACAACGCCGCCCTGGTGGTTAAGGGTGGCCAAGGCAGGTCATAAGAACATAAGAACATAAGATATGCCATACTGGGTCAGACCAAGGTCCATCAAGCCCAGTATTCTGTTTCCAACAGTGGCCAATCTAGGTCATACGTACCTAGCAGTTTCCCCAAGGGACACAGGTTCCACAATGCTTGTATTGGTTCAAGCATTGATATCCTGGGTCCCTTCTTAATAATGGTTTATGGACCTTTCCTCCAGGAACTTGTCCAAACCTTTTTTAAACCCAGCTACACTAACAGCCTTTACTACATCCTCCGGTAACAAATTCCAGAGTTTGATTACACGTTGAGTGAAAAAATATTTTCTTTTATTAGTCTTAAATAGTTTACCCTGTAGCTTCATTGCATGTCCCCTAGTCTTTCTATATTCTGATAAGGTAAACAATCGATCTACATTTACCCGTTCCACTCCGTTCATTAATTTATAGACTTCTATCATATCTCCCCTCAGCCGTCTCTTTTCCAGGTTAAAGAGCCCCAACCTTTTTAGCCTTTCTTCATAGGAGTAGCCTTCCATCCCCTTTACCATTTTGGTGGCTCTTCTCTGAACCTTTTCTAAAATTGCTATATCCTTTTTAAGATATGGCGACCAGAATTGCACACAATATTCAAGGTGCGGTCTCACCATGGAACGATATAGAGGCATTATAATATCTTTTGTTTTATTTTCCATTCCTTTCCTTATCATACCTAGCATTCTATTTGCTCTCTTGGCCGCCGCTGCACACTGGGCCGAGGGTTTTAACATGGTATCCACAAGGATGCCTAAATCTTTTTCTTGGGTGGTGGTTCCTAATGTGGAACCTTGCATCGTGTAACCATAGTTTGGGTTGTTCTTCCCTAGGTGCATAACCTTGCACTTCTCCACATTAAATTTCATCTGCCATTTTGATGCCCAGTCTTCCAATTTATCAAGATCCTCTTGCAATTTTCCACAATCCTCCTGGGTTTTAACAACTTTAAATAGTTTTGTGTCATCAGCAAATTTGATAACCTCACTCGTTATTCCACTTTCCAGGTCATTTATGAATATGTCAAAAAGCAGCGGACCCAGCACAGATCCCTGGGTACACCACTATTCACCTTTCTCCATTGGGAAAATTGGCCATTTAGCCCTACCCTCTGCTTTCTATCTTTTAACCAGTTCCTGATCCACAGTAGTACACTGCCTCCTATCCCATGACTCTTTAGTTTTGCCAAAAGTCTCTCATGAGGGACCTTGTCAAAGGCTTTCTGAAAGTCCAGATACACAATATCAACCGACTCACCTTTGTCCACCTGTTTATTCACTCCTTCAAAAAAACATAACAGATTAGTAAGACAAGATCTTCCTTGTCTAAAGCCATGTTGGCTGTCTCCCATTAGGTCATGACTATCTATATGCTGAGTAATTTTATTCTTTATGATGGTTTCTACCATTTTTCCCGGTACTGATGTCAGGCTCACCGGTCTGTAGTTTCCCGGATCACCCCTCGAACCCTTTTTAAAAATTGGTGTTACATTGGCGATCCTCCAATCCTCAGGTATTAGAGATGATTTTAATGATAGTTCACAGATTACTGATAGCAGGTCTGCAATCTCAAATTTCAGTTCTTTCAACACCCTTGGATGTATACCATCCGGCCCAGGTGATTTGCTACTCTTCAGTTTATCTAATAGTTGTAGGACATCTTCCCGATGTATCGATATTTCCTTCAATTCTTCCACACCTTTAAATACCACTTCAGTCGTGGGTAACATCCCTACATCTTCCTCAGTAAAGACCGAAGCAAAGAATTCATTCAGTCTCTCCGCTATCGCCTTGTCGCCTCTTAGTGCTCCTTTAACCCCTTTATCATCTAATGGACCAACTGACTCTCTCACGGGTTTTTTGCTACGAATGTACTTGAAAAGGTCTTTATTTCGCGTTTTTGCTTCCGCAGCAAGCTTCTTCTCAAATTCTCTCTTTGCCTGCCTTATCAATGCCTTGCATTTGACTTGCCAGTGCTTGTGCTGTTTCCAGGTTTCATCATTTGGCTCTTTTTTCCATTTCTTGAAAGATGCTTTTTTGGCAACAACAGCCTCTCTGACCTCAGCTTTAAACCATGCTGGCAATTTTTTGGACTTCCTTCCACTTTTCTTAAAGCGTGGAATACAGCTGGTCTGGGCTTCCAAGATAGTATTTTTCAACAACACCCAAGCTTGATGTACGTCTTTAACCTTTGCAACTGCTCCTTTTAGTTTTTTCTTAACTGTTTTCCTCATTCTATCATAGTCTCCCTTTCGAAAGTTAAAGGGTAGTACTGTGGATTTCCTTACTATCCCTCCTCCACTAATTAAATCAAAGGCGATCATGCTATGATCACTATTGCCAAGTGGCCCCAACACCCTTATCTCTTGCACTACATCTGGTGTTCCACTAAGGACTAGGTCTAATATTGCTTCCCCTCTGGTCGGTTCATGAACCAGCTGCTCCAAGAAGCAGTCATTTATTTCATCTAGGAACTTTATCTCCCTAGCATGTCCTGTTGTGACACTGACCCAGTCGATGCCGGGGTAATTGAAATCACCCATTATTATTACTGCACTGTAACTTTTGCTAGCTTCCTTGATTTCTTTGAGCATTTCATCATCCATTTGTTCATTCTGGCCAGGCGGACGATAGTACACCCCCACTGCCATCGCCTTCCCCTTTTTACATGGAATTTCAATCCATAGAGATTCTACAGCAAATTTTGTTTCTTGCAAAACTTTAATCCTTTCTGACTCAATGCCCTCTCTAACATAGAGCGCAACCCCTCCACCAATTTGATCAGCTCTATCATTACAATATAGTTTGTACCCAGGTATCACAGTGTCCCACTGGTTGTCCTCCTTCCACCATGTCTCTGATATTCCAATCATATCTAACCTCTCGTTTAGTGCTATATATTCTAACTCTCCCATCTTGTTTTGTAGACTTCTAGCATTTGCATACAAGCATTTTAGAGACTGTATTTTATTCATATTAATTTGGCTATTGGTAGACATGGGTAATTTGGGATCTTTAAGTTCTGTCTGCTCCATACTCGAGGGCAGGACATAAATAAAAGTAAAGTTGGGTTTGGTATGTTTCTCTTTCTAGGGCCCAAGGTTGTATAGCCTCAGTAGCATCCTGTATTACCAAAAATACCCAGAGAACAAAAGGTCTTCGAGTGTAGGGAAAAATAAGGCTTTATTTCCCCTGGTTTGCACAAAGGTTCAAAGGATCGGCTTCAAACACCAACAGAAATCTCCTTACATCAGGTTATAAAAATCACAACTCAGATTCTAAACAAAAACTGTTCTTTTCACAGAAAGGTTACAAAAGCAGGCATTCCTATTTACACCGGTTTTAGTGCTCACTGGTTACACAAGCATTCTACGCTTCCCGTGATGCAATAGCTGCAATCCATGTCTTCCTCTGAAAGGGATTCTACCTCTTCCACTTGCATCGGTTCCTCCAGCAAAGTATCTGAGACAAAGTCAACAGTTCCTGGCCAGCTATAGTTAGGTTTCTCACCCAAATGCTGTATGACCTCCCAGTGTTTGGAGTTTAGCGTGGGGCGTCGGCCATGAGCATTTTTACAGTGTGAATCTCTCTCTTTCTTCCAAGGGTTTACATGCACTTCCTGCAAACCTGGCTTACTTAAAAGTTTCTTATTCAATAAAAACTTTTCATACCTTTTCTTTTGAGCAGTGGGACATGTACAGGGAGCTTCTGTCTCTTGCCCTTTCCATAGGCTGTTTCCAATACAATATGGTTTACCTTGTAACTCTTGCTTCTTTCCTGAGGATGAGGCTTGTGGCCTACTCCTAGGGAAATTCTGCCTTGCTCCAGCAATATGGCTTGGGTTCTGCCCACAGCAATCACAATGCAGCTTTTGCATACCTGAATCTCTTGGACCCTTCTGTAGTCTCTGTCCATTCAGGTTCCTTTGGCTTGTACCTCTTTCCTGCACTCCAGCAGTGTCTGTAGCTTCTGCAGCTCCTGCCGCTCCTTCGGCTTCTGAAGGTTCTGCAGCTTCTCTGCGGCCTTCTCTGCTGCTTCTGGCTTTAAGGCTACTTCTGCCTTTCCAGTCACTTCTGCTCGGCACAGCATTTCTTCCAGAGCTCTCACTGCTCCTACTTCTCCTCCTGCTCCTCCTGTACTCTCTGCTCCTCCTGTTCTCCCTGCTCCTCCTGTTCTCCTTCCAGTCTTCCTGACTTCCTTTAAAAGGAGTTCCTGTCTTCCTGGATTGGAGGCTGGCTGGTTTCAGGTTACACCCTGTAGGGCGTGGATCCTCGGTCTTCCAGAGGTCCCTCTTGCTCCCCCTATCAGGCTCCTGCAAATACTGCAGCTTGTACACGTCTTTTTTCAAGTTTAAAACATTTTCTTCTATGCCCTGCTGGTCTGCTGCATCACAGTACCACCAGCACCACGGGCATAAGGGCATGTCAGCATGGTGGTGGAGGGGTGCTGGTGGGGGAGGGGGCAGTGACATCTGCCCACAGCAGACCAAGGCCAAGCCCTGTTAAGAGGGTGCCGTGCACTGCAAAAGACAAGGTCTGTCTAACGAACAGTAATGGTATCCCCAGAGAATGACCTGCCTCTGTGGCAACAGTTTGTTACAGTATACACATCCAGTGTGTTCAGGGGCCAAAGGTCACAGGTTCAAGTCCCAGCTGTGGCTCCTGCAGACCATGCCCCTACATTTTACCTAGTACTAAACCGTGGTAATAAAGAAGGAATCTTTATTGCAGATAAAATAAACACGCCATAGACATGTGCAGTCCCTAGAGCAGAGGTTCCCAACTGCAATCCTGGAGGGCCAAACACCATTCAGGTGTCATGCTGTCCCTAAGAAATATGCTTGAGATGTATTTGTATGCACCACCCCCATTGTATGCAAATGTATCTCATGCATATTCATTAGGGACAGCATGAAAACCTGAACCGTGTTTGGCCCACCAGGACCAGAGTTGGGAACCTCTGCCCTAGAGCATAGGCCAACAGGGGCTCAAACACCCACACCCACAGGCTCCACTATCCAACGGCTCATGGAGAGTCAGGCTCTTGGGCCCTGCGCACAGCAGCATCTACCAATACTAGCACCTGCATGCCATCTTAAACTTGGAAACACGTTCCACATATATCAAAAGGTTGCTATGATTAGTGTCAGATAATAAATCCTACGTTAAACACAATTTGGTGACAGAGATTCATCATAGCAACCTTTCTGATATCTGTGGAGTGTGTTTCAGTTTTTGTTTCTGACAGTGTTTGCCACCCCGGGGAGTGACCCTAACAGTATTGAGTACCATAGCAATGCCTGCACTGTGCCCAGGACTGGTGTGGCAGCCAGGGCTGCCAACCACCTCTATATTTGCACAATGCTGAAATAGGTGTGGGAGTGTGTGCATGTCCATCCAGTGTTTTGTAGCTGCCTACACCTTACTGAGCCCCCAATGCTTGCACTGCCTCCAGTGTTAGCCTGCCAATGTGCATAATGATGAGCAAGGTACTGTGGGTATGGCCCGGACAGGGTGGCATGGGAAGGATGCATCTGCACAGGGCCTAGGGCAATGACTGGAACATTGTAGTGCCCAACCACCACCTGCATGGACAGGGTGGCCACAGCATGTCATCCGGGGGGGGGGGGGTCACTCTCACCCTGACTGAGCAGTGACCATGGCATGGCTAGGTTCCCCCATAGTGCTATGCAGTATTTTTCTCAAGTGATATCTATGAGTTCCATTTTTTGGTGCCTAATCACTGATATACCTGCTTGATGTGTGTGCTCACATCCCATGTTTGGGTGTGCACAGTTCCTCCAGGAACATGCACTATGTACTAGCTAGCAGGTGGTCTGCAGTTAGCATGTGTATGGCTGGAACACCTTGCAGGGTGCAGTGGGTGGAGACTGTGCCTTCTGCTGGTGAATGTCAAAAAAGTGGTGGTGGGGGGGGGGGGGGCAGCTGAGCTTTTCCACTATTGTCTGTCTGCCAGTGCCCTATGTGATGTGTACATATCTGCATTGACTGCCCTGTAGGGTGCCTATTCCCCAGCAGGACTGGGGTTGATGGTCTCCTCTACTGCCACCATTGCAGAGATGTAGAATGTGGCTCTGTTGGTGGGAGATCCTGTTTCCCACCCTGACTCACAGAGGGCAGGTTGGGTGGTGCTACATAATCCGCTTTTGGGTCCAAACCCCACCCTTTTCTTATAATATGTGACCATAGCAACCACACAGGATATGCACTATTCTAGGTGCATCATAGTCCACAAGAGCTAGACGTGACTAGGAAATACAGATGGACACAGGTGTATCCTAGGTGTGGCTGTAAGGACTACCCTCACACACTAGCATTGAGGAGGACCTGCAGCACAGCCTATCTCAGCCAAGCCAGGTGCTGCGGACCTGGTGCTGGGCGCCCCACCTCACCCTCAGGGTGAGCACAGGAGCCACACAATGTCACGATCTGTAGCTACTCTGTGCCAGTAACACACATGGTCAGTTCTCCCTACCAGGCCGGGGGTGCTATAGAGGCGCATACCCCATCTTGTGAGCAGGTATAGGCTGCTGATCTGCATGTGCAGTGCATCATGAGTATGGGTGGGTTTACCTTATCTTGGTAACCACAGCAGACAGTTTGTGTGGTGACCTGCAATCTTTCTGTAGCCAGCCAGCAGTATATTAGACAGTCTAGAGATGTAGCCCACTGGTTACTTCAATGACTATGAAGGCAGAGGTCATGGGATTGATCCCACAGTGGTGTTATTTAATAAGGCTGTCTGAGGCTTTTCCTTTTAATTTAAATCAGTGCTGCCAGCAGAAACACCCTCACAGTGCCGTAGACTAAGGCACCCTATAAAGCACCTTATAGGGCACATTATAAAGTGCCTTGGTGGACAGGGCACTTTATAATGTGCCCTATGGAGTGCCTTATAGAGCACCTTATGCAGCACCTTAGGTTACGGCACTGTGAGGGTATTTTTACTGGCAGCTCTGATATAAATTAAAAAAGGAAATGCCTCAGACAGCACTGATTTAAATTACGAAAAGGCAATGCCTCAGACAGCCTTCTTACATAACACCACTATGGGATCAAACACATGACCTCTGCCTCCACAATCATTGCAGTAACCAGTGGGCTACATCTTTATAGCTTCTACCACTGTGCTGGCATGAACTTAGGGTTAACGTGCATTAACGTGCCACGGCACCCACTATCGCACGATACTGTTTCCTTGCAACCTTACCTCCGGACCGTCCACTACCTTATATGGCATTCTTCACATTAACGCTGCAACTAGCGCCGGTAACATTAAGACGGTTTAGTAAACATACCCCATAATGTCTGCACTGCAAGTAAGCCATGAAGTGCTTATTAGGGAGTTACCATTTTTCCTTTAGCATGTCAAAAGTGGGGTACTTCCCACCCCCCAGCTCCAGCAACTGGCCTACATATTTGCAACCCTTTCACTCCCAGAGCTTGAAAGTGTCCCATTCCATTGCTGGTGGGAAATCCAGGTTCCTCCACAAACAGGCGGAAGGGTAATCGTCCCTGAGCCCCTCCCAACTTAACTCTCCACCATTCCCACGCTTTCCTCAAGCGCCCCAGAAACTTATTACCCCCTCCCAAATCTGTTGCACCATACTTGTGTAGTTTGCAGTAAATTCAAGAACCCCATTGGCACATACCCCCCTCCCCCCCCCACCCCCCCCCCGTATACACAGCTCATGCACCCACTATAAAAGGGTGGCAATGTTGTACAGTCTCAAGTCTGCCAGCCCAGCCTCCACACATTTCTTTTCCATCACTAGCATAGCATAGCTGATGTGAGCTTCCCGGCCCTGTCACAAAAAGGACCTGATCACGCTCTTATAGAGCTGCTGATCCTGACCTTGCAGCCAGACAGGTAACATTTCAAGGGGATATAACAGCCTCGGGAGCATGACCATCTTGACCAGAGACAGAGGCAGCTCTCACTAATGGTCACACAGAACCCTCATACTCTCGTTCCCAATGTTCCCAATGTTCCTTTGGTAGACCTTCCAGGGGTCTGCATTGAGGTATATTCCTAAGTATTTAAGATATTCCCCTGCCCACATCAGAGGGAAATCCCTATGTCTTATGCATGCACAGGACTGCAAGGCTGGCATCGCCTCGGATTTCCCCCAGTTGATACACAAACCCAAGAAGGACCCAAATTGGGTGATAGTGTCCATCATCCGCCCAATATCCTTATTGGTGTGGTTAAGGAATAGAAGCATGTATCAGCATAAAGGTTAATCTAATAGATCTTCTCCCCCACCTTAATGCCTTCCCATTCAGAAGTCTGATGGACCTGCATTGCCAAGGGTTCCAGTGTGAGCAAAAAAAGCATGGAGGACAACAGGCACCCCTGCCGTGTACCTCTCCTCAATTGAAAAGCCTCAGACAATCCATCGTTCTCTGGGATTTGTGCAGTGGGCTTATGGTACAGCATCTTCACCCAATCTAAGAAAACACCTCAGATGCTGAATTTCTCCACCACCCAAAAAAAAAAATTATCGAATGCCTTTTCAGCATCAAGATAAACGATGATCTCATCTCCCTCCCACTCCTGACCTGCATACAGGACAGTGAGCACTCGCAATAGGTTTGTGGATGCAAGCCATCCTGGCACGAACCCCACTTGGTCAGAATGCATCAGCCCTGGAAGAAACCTGCCCAGGCAAACTGCCACTAGTTTTACATCCTGATTCAACAGTGAGATAGGTCTATAGGACTTCACCTGGGCGGGGTCCCTCCCTGGTTTGGGCAGCACCACCATCATGGCATGATTCTGGCAGCCCCCTAAGTCCCCTCTCTCCAGTGCTGTTGAACATTGCACCAGGAAAGGTGTGACGATCCCTTCACCCAGAAACTTGTAGAATTCTGCACCTAACCTGTCAGGACCGGGTGCCTTTACTAATTTAAGGGAGTGTATGGCCAGGAGCACTTCTGCTTTCGTAAAGGGTGTATTAAGGATTTGAAGCTCGTCTTCTCTAACCACTGGCATCTCCATATCCTTGAAAAATTCCCCTCTACCTTCCTCATCCATAGGGCCTGTGTCATATAAAGTGCTGTAATATTGGTGAAATTGCTGTTACACCCCATGCACAGACTCATGCACACACACCCTGGAGTCACATATCCTGGTGATGACACTTTTCTTTTTTGCTAGACTCACTAGCTTAGCCAAGAGCTTCCCACACTTATTACCCCATTGGTAGAGCTGATATTTGTAGAGTCTGATGTCCTCCTCTGCCTGCTGGTTAAGCAAGTCATTTATGTCTTTCCAAGTACTGGGACCTCTCCTCTGCCTTTAGGCTCTTTATATGCCACTGCCAGAAATAATGCAGCTTCCTAGAAAGGACAAGCAGCTTCTTGTCTCCCTGCCAATTTTTCCGGGCAGTGTAGGCCATAATCTCTCCCCTCATAGTCACCTTCACCACCTCCCACAGGACCCCCCTGATCCACCCCCTTCATCTTGTTTTCCTTCCAGTACTTTGTCATTTTATTTATTTATTTATTTATTTATTTAATGTCTTTTCTATACCACACTCTTTCAAATCAGTGCGGTGTATAGTCAACAAACTTGTGCAGTTCAGGCATGGCCCACACTGGACTTACAGAGAACAGGGATTTTTACATGGGCTAACAGGGTAACTATGTACAGGCAGGCTTCCTGCAGATGGGTCTGAAACCCAGGATCTTTGTAGAGTGGGATTCATCTGCCAGGGTCTCTCCCCCATTCTCATACTTGTTCCCCTCAATTGAATCTCCATCCATATGGGCGCATAATCCGAGAGCCCCAGATCCCCTATGGCCACTCTTTCTAGCCTCCAAAACATGCTCTCTTGTATGAGCAGATAGTCCAGCCATTCATAGCTGTCATGGGGGCTGAATAAAACATGAAGTCGAGCTCCCCCGGATGTAGGGTCTACCGCACATCCAGTAGCCCCAGTTCCTCAATGAGGAAATTCACCCCTTTCTTTCCCGGTATCTTTTGAATGGACCTCGGAGGTTTGCAGTCCACCAATGGATCTCTTGGCAAGTTGAAATTTCCTCCTATTATGAACTGATATTTGTCAAACCCCGCCAATTTAGCCAGGAGGGTGGAAAAACCCCCATGATTACAAATATTAGGGGTATATATATCGCAAAACGCCACCTTTTACCTCTGCAGCTCCCACTCCTAGGATGTGATAGCACCCATCTGGATCCACCACACTCTTAAGCATCACAAAGATCAGGGATCAGGGTGGACACTCCCCTCTGCCTACCATTAAAGGATGCTGAACCTAATTCTCCTACCTAACCCTTGCACCTCTTCAATGCTCCTCTTCGCTCAAGTGTGTCTCTTGTATGAACACAATTTGCAAAAGAAATTCAACAACTTGGTACACTTGACAGGTGAGTGTATGCCGGCTACATTGATGGTCAATATCTTGAGTTTATCCAACTCCGGCTCTATCTTTAGGTGCACCTTGTATACTCTGCGTGTATATGCAACAGGTGTGCAGTGCCTCCCAGCTGAGAACTGTCCCCCACTTCTGCCCCCACTCCTTTGTTCCCAATTCTTGGAGTGGTTTGGCCCCCCCATTCCCTCCCCCCCCAACAGCTGCCCCCTCCCCACCTCCTCCTCCCTCCCTTCCTCCCATCTGCATGATTTTCTCACCTGTGACCACCCCATCCTGACAGCCAAAGCCCACCCCGTCCCCTAGCACAGTAACTCCATCATACTCCCAGCCCTCCGCCCCCCTCTGACACTTCCACAAGCTTTCACCTCTCACATCTTTCCTCCACTCAGCTAGGTCTCCCCCAACCCCACCCCTCCAACTAACAGTACCAAAGTCCTCAAATCCCATCACCAGCAGCTGCATGAGTAGACTATCTAGGTGGCCATGAGCCTCCACCTCCCGTGGTGTTGAGTTGTACATTGTCCGTGGCTCCAACCTCCCTGCACAGGCTGCTCACCTGGACTCTTCCCATGGCCCTGGCTCTGTTGTCAGTCTGCATTGAACATGTTGAGGTTGGCTCGAGGACCCCAGTCCAGCAAATCTGCTCAAAAGTCCTGAAACCCTCAGACACAGTTCAGAGGCCCCCCGGCCCCCCACTATCTCCTCAAACTGCAGCACACAGTCCTGAGGCCTAGTAGCATTAACATGAACAGGCAACGCCAGCTGCCACGGGGGTGAAAACTAGAAACACTCCCTTCCTGCTCATTCCACTGCTAAATTGTCCACAAAGTCCTTTAAGGCAGCTGGGAACTGCAAGGCGAAGCGAATACTCCTCTTTGCCAGCAAAGAGCAGTATGGCACCATTGCGCTCCAACTTTCATCCACTTGCACCGAGTAATAATTGAATAGGAGGGCCAGTTTCCCCTGATATTCCAGGCTCTATTTATTCCTGTAAGGGGCAACTGGTCTATGTTTTTTAAAAAGTTCCGAATGCACATGATCACCGGGTGGGGTCTCCCTGCATCCTCTCTCCGCAGGCCCACCCAGTGCACATGCTTCACCACCATGCGATCTCCCACTGCTTGGAGGTCCACCTGCTGGGAAGCCATTTTCCAACTAGGTCCCATAGATTCTCATCCTTCACACTCTCCGGCAACCCCACAAGCCTGAGGTTGTTGAGCCGACTCTTGTTTTCGTAGTCATCAAGTTTGTCTAGGAGAGTCTGCTGACTCTGCTCCAGCGCAGCCACGCAGGCCTCCATTGCCTCCACACGCTGCTCCTGACACCCTACATCTATTTATTTATTTAACTAGGCTTATATACCACTTTCCTACTAGTCAAAGCGGTGTACATTCAGATACTCTATATATTTTTCCCTTGTCCCTGAAGGGCTCACAATCTATATTTTTTGTACCTGAGGCAATGGAGGGTTAATTGGCTTGCCCAAGGCCACAGTGATTTTCCACCTGTTGGATCCTTGCTGTTTGTGCCTCGAGACTCCCCTTGATATTGTCAATAGAGCTTTGCAGCTGAGTCAGCCTATCGGCTAATGCCAAAGTGATGGTCTTTGTTAGCTTACTCACCGCTTCATCATGCAGAGTGCTAACCCCTGGTCTTCCGCCATCTTGCTGTCCTGCGCCTGCTCTTTGAACACTTTGGGCATCTTCACTGGCATTCCCCCCAGGAGTCTAGACCCACTGCCTGCTCTTTGGGTACCTCGGTCTTGTCAGGGGATGCAACGGCTTCGAACGTCTAGTGAATATCAGCAGTTTTTAACCAAATTACATGGGCTTGGAGCAGAGCTCAGCCCTTTGGTATCCGCTCAGGCAGCCATCATCACTTGATGCTTTGATTGAAATGATAAAGCAATATATAAAACCTGTTAAATAAATTGGCAGTATTGCTATGAAAGGAGAAGTGCTACTGATAGGTAATTTCAATATGCCAAATGTTGATTAGGGTATCCCTGCTGCAGTATTCTTGAGATGTTAGGAGATCCTAGATTCTCTACAGTCAGAACTATTCTGGCAACTGGTAACAGAACCCACATGTGAAGGGGGCCATACTAGACCTGGTGCTTACTAATAGGGAAAGTTTTTCTGATGTTATAGTGGGTGATCATCTTGCATCCAATGATCACTGGATGGTGTGGCTCGGTATTAGGACAAGGGCTGAGATAGTTTATTCAAAGGTGAGGGTCCTAGACTTTAGGAAAATTAATTTTGTCAATATTGGACAATATCTCAAGGAGTCGTTAGCTGGATGGGAACAGCTAAAAAATGTAGAAAAGTAGCAGGCAAAACTGAAAGGGAATATTTTAAGGGCAGCAAACCTTTTTGTTCAGCTTTCTAACTACATTCCAAAAACTAACTTACTAGATCCTAGGCAATCAGGTTTTCATAATGTCTGTCATAGCACTGAAACACAGCGCTGGTCAGTGAAGCACCTTGTAATATAGATTCTCATAATACAGCATTTATAGCTTCCTTGGACCATTCCGCAGCATTTGATGTTATTGACCATTAACTCCTTTTTGATCAGCTATTTGATATTGGATTCAGGGATACAGTGCTCAAGTGATTTACCTGATTCCTACATAACTACACTCTACATCAAACTGCCCCTAATGTCTTTTCTATGTCTGCTTCTTTCCCTTGTGGCATTCCCGAAGGGTTGATTCTATCACCTGCGTTATTCACTATCTTTCTCACTCCTCTTTTCACACTTATTCAAGACTGTGGCTTCGGCAGTGTTTGCTACGCTGACGATATCTATTATACTGCCACCCCTCTTAATCTGGCCTTGTTTCTTTTAATGCATGTCTTCATTGTCTTGCCAATTGGCGTTCCTGCCATCACCTCAAAATTTACACTAGCTCAAGAACAATCAGTGTGAATACTCTGCCTGTGCTCTACCTGAATTCCAACTCAGAACACACCTACACTAATGTTACGTAAAAGTACTCACCTTCTTGCATGCACAACTGGTCTTTAAGTGCAGAAAAAGTTATCTTGAAAAAGTGGTGACAACAAACAAACCACCTGACAGAAGCCTCTGTTTCTCTGAAACCACCCAGCTGCTTGTCGGGCGGATTGTTTGTTGCTGCCACTTTTTCAAGATAAGTGACTTGATACTATTATAACGAAAAGTGATTTGTTATCCTCAGATAAATGAATTGATAAATGAACTGACATTTTTATAAAAAGCAATGAACTGATGTTTTTATAAAAAGCAAAAAGAATTAATGTCTGTGACATATGGGAAATAAATAAGGAGTTTTTTTCAGAATCTATGACTTTGGTCTAGAATTGCCCAATAGTATCACTTTATATCATTTGGCGGGCACTGAAATCCTTTTTTCTCCTTGAATAACGGTGATATTTATTTTAGATGATACAATACACTAATAAAGGCAAAGATAAAGAAACATAGAAATTTCTAACATAAATTAAGAATGTTTTATTAACACACATGTGAAACAAACCAAAAAAGTCAAAACATCAGAAAAAAAATCCAAAAATCCAAAACATGAACCACAAATGTTTTCCCTGTGTACATCTCTATTCTTTTCAATAGACACAAAATACGAACCCCCCTCCCCCAGTACATCCACTCCTTAATCCCCCTTATCCATTTAGCAAAGAAATGGGAAGATGGAAGAAAGCAGTCCGAAGATTTGTGACTGTCAGCTTGAAACAGAATAATCAGGTTTATTTCACCAGCTCTTTTTTAAATTTATTATTATTATTATTATCTCAGTTGTAAGTGGAAAAAGAAGGCTTCGCTTGTTAATCGGTTAACTTGTGGGGCTAATAGATTCTGGTGATTGGGGTGGAGCAGGATGAGGATCAGCATAGAAATTAATTTAACAACTTACAATACGTCCGCATGCCCCGAAAATGCAGACAACTTGATAGGGTTCACTGAACTGAAGAAGTAAGACCAAAACAGAGCATTAATGTATAGGGGAAGAATAGTTGCAATCAGTTCCCTTGTGAATTGCACAGAGGACTTGGAGAAGAAGTAATTATCAGCCAGTGGGGATTAATAATAAAGTCTGAATGCCAAGTTGTATATGTTAGGGGTGGAATATGTTGCCTATAGGAAAACACAAAGAGCGTTTTTTACTGTTAAGTGAGATTAAACGTAATAGCCTGGTTTCCGCACAAAGGCAGAATTAAATTCAGATGGCAACTTCAAAGTAGACACATGTACACAGACTGCGGCATACATTTACATATAGCTGGCATAGCTTGGCTCACATCACAATAAGGGCAAAGTTTCATGGGCCACTTAAAACAATTTTCTATTCTTTACTTTCTTGGGAACACTTGCTGCACTTATCCTAAAATTGCCTTTAGTTAAAAAGAGGGAGTTCAGCATTTGATTTGGTCCTAGAAGCTATAGTTTTTAAAATTCTTTTAGCTTAATAAATGGCAGCGAAAGGTCAGCAGGACTAGAATAGCTGTAATCAGATCTGTGCAAAAAACCTATGGCAGGCACCCCCAGTCTCGGCTTTCTTCTGCTATATTGGAGGCATCCATTCATACTGCCTTCAGCTGAACCATCTCTGAAGAAATGCACAGCCTGCATACTTATGTAGCTGGTCTCTGGGTAGACTGTGTATTGCAGCTCCAGGGACTTATAGATAGCATATAGAGGGGGATACCTCTCCTTGCCACCTTCTACTGAGGTCCCGAGGGAGAGGAGAAGATTGGTCTTCCAACGCCCTAGCTTGTTGGAGGTAATTTAATTTAATAAAAGCGCTTATTTTTCACTTTTACAACAAAGCCGAGTACAAAATTGAAGTATAGATAATTCACATTAAGGGGTGTGTTCACTAAACCATCTTAACGTCGCAGCAGTGGTATTATCGCGCAATAAGTGACGTTATCATGCGATAAATCGCGCGATAACGTCACTTATCGCGCAATAACGTGGCGGTGGAGTTAAGGCACACTAATGCTGTGAAATCCGGGTCTGAAGGGTAGAGTAAGGCTTCCCAGAGGGCGGAGAGAAGGGGTCAATGAGCGGAGAGTGGGCGGGGAGAGGCTCCAGGCACACTAACGCTGTGAAATCCAGGTCTGAACACTAACGCCAGTGAAACCCTCGCATTAGGCACATTTGCAGGAAAGAGAAACCATTTAAGTCAGCAATGTGCAGCAAAGGCAGGGAAACCCAGAAAAATGATAGTTGTGATACATGTGCAGGAACCAGAAAGGCAAATAAACATATAAAATGACCAGAACCACATTTAAAATCCCAATAACCAAGCTGGCCAATAGTGATATTAATGATAAACATAAAGCAACACTACTGACAAAGCGTAAAAATTAAGATATCATGTTTGGAAGGGTCTATGCTCTGTCCCCCTACAAAGTGAATGATCCCACATTGAAATAGCACTGATCAGGGTTTCTGTCGTTTAGATTGGGCAGGTTTGTTATGGCGTGCACATGTGCAGCAACAGCAGAGTGGGCACATAGGAAAGGGCAACTGTACTGATGCTGTAAATAGGATACAGAGGGCTGCAGGCGGCACATGCTGTGGTCCAGCTGGGGCACAGTGCGGACTAGGCAGATGCCTAGGTGGCTCATAGGAATGCCGAAACTGTAAAGCAGCAAGACAGCAACTGACGAGGGTCCAACATGGGCACGAGTGTGTGTCCCACAGTGTCTTTGGAGATATTACCCAGCAGGTACCCCCAAGGGCACATAACATTGGCAGGAGGTGCCGGGGGAAAGCGTGCATGCCCATGTAGGCACCCCTACCCGAGAACCCACACCATAGGCAGCTGCCTACTGGCACTGGCAGCTGCCTACTGGATGGCCTGGGACTGCGCATCACCAGCAACACCAGCATAATGGCATGGCAGCATGGTGGCGGAGGGGTGCTGGTGGCAGAGGGGGCAGTGGCAACTGCCCACAGCAGACCATGGCCAAGCCCCGTTTAGGTGGGTGCCGTGCACTGTAACAGACAGGGTCTGTCTGATGAACAGTCATGGTATACCCAGGGCATGATCTGTCCCTGTGGCAGCAGTGTGGTGCAGTACACACAGCCAGTGTGTTCAGGAGCAGAAGGTCACCAGTTCAAGTCCCAGCTGTGGCTCTTGCCAACCCTATCCCCATATTTTACCCAGTACTAAACCGTGGTAATAAAGATGGAACCTTTATCGCAGATAAAATAAACATGCCTGAAACACCTATATTTTACCCTACAGAGCACAGACACCATAAACATGTGCAATCCCTAGAGCAGAGTTTCCCAACTGCAGTCCTGGAGGGCCAAACACCATTCAGGTTTCATGCTGTCCCTAATAAATATGCCTGTGCTGCATTTGTATGCGCCGCCCCCATTGTATGCAAATGTATCTCATGCATATTCATTAGGGACAGCATGAAAGCCTGAACAGTGTTTGGCCCACCAGGACTGGAGTTGGGAACATCTGCCCTAGAGCAGCGGCCAACAGGGGCATAAACACCCACACCCACACCCATAGGGTCCACTATCCAAAGCCTCATGGAGAGTCAGGCTGTTGGGCCCTGCGTGGAGCAGCATCTCCCAATACTGGCACCTGCATACCTTAGCAATGCCGTCCTAAACTTGGGAACATGTTCCACATATATCAAAAGGTTGCTATAATTAACGTCAGCTAACAAATCCTAAGTTAAACACAATTTGTTGATAGAGATTCATCATAGCAACCTTTCTGATACTGTGGAGTGTGTTTCAGTTATTGATTCTGACAGTGTTTACCACCCCGGGGAGTGACCCTAACAGTATTGAGTACCATAGCAATGCCCGCACTGTGCCCAGGACTGGTGTGGCGGCCAGGGCTGCCACAAACCGCTATATTTGCACAATGCTGGCATAGGTGTGGGAGTGTGTGTCTGTCTATCCAGTGTGTTGTGGCTGCCTACACCTTACTGAGTCCACATTGCTTGCACTGTTTCCAGTGTTAGCCTGACAATGTGCATAATGAGGAGCAAGGTACTGTGGGTATGGCCTGGACATGGTGGCATGGGCAGGATGCATTTGCACAGGGTATAGGGCAATGGCTGGAACATTTTAGTGCCCGACCACCACCTGCAAGGACAGGGTAGCCACAGCATGTCATGCTAGGAGGTCGCTCTCACCCTGACTGAGCAGTGACCACGGCATGGCTAGGTTCCCCCATAGTGCTATACACCATTTCTCTCAAGTGATATTTATGGGTTCTCTTTTCTGGGGCCCAATCACTGACATACCTGTGTGGTGTGTGTGCTGACATCCCAGTTTTGGGTGCACACAGTTCCTCCAGGAACATGCGCTATGTGCTAGCTAGCAGCGTGTCTGCAGTTAGCATCTGTATGGCTGCACCACCTTGCAGGGTGCAGCAGGTGCACACTGACTGCCCTCTGCTGGTGAATGTCAGATCATAGTGGGGGCCAGCTGAGCTGCCAGGGGCCCTGTCCCAATTGCAGATCCTCAGCAGCTGTCCGTTTGCCACCAGGACTGGGGTTGCTGGTCCCACAGCCTGTCCTCATGTACCTCCACTGCCCCCCTTGCAAATGGGTGAGAGTGCGGGTCTGTTGGGCAGATCATGTTCCCCACCCTGACCCAGAGAGGGCGGTTTGCTAAGTACATTGTCACCATGTGAACCCTGACACACCACTGCTCCCTAAACAGGTGACCATAGCAAGCACAGTGGATATGCACTATGTTGTGTGCATCATGGTCCACAAGGGCCAGACATGACTGGCAATTACAAATGGACACAGAGACCTCCTAAAGGCGTCTGCAACAAATACCTGTCACGCACTGGTGGAGACCTGCAGCACAGCCCACCTCAACCAACTCAGGTACTGCGGACCTGGTGCTGGCCACTCCACTTCACCCTCAGAGTAAGCACAGAACATGCACAGTGGCATGGCCTGTGGGTACTCTGTGCCAGTAACATGCATGGTCATTCCCCTCCTACCAAGCTGACGTGTTGTAGAGGTGCATATCCCATCTGGTGAGCAGATGTAGAATGCTGTTCTGCATGTGAATTGCATTATGGGTACTGTTGGTTCTATCCTATCCTGGTAGCCACAGCAGACAGTTTTAAGGTGACGTGCACTCTTTCTGTAGCCAGCCATTGGTGTGATAACTCCCACAGTGATGTAGCACAATGGCTAATGCAATGACTTTAGTAGCAGAGGTCATGGGTTCATTTCCTCTCTGTTCCCTTTTTTTTTATGGCTATCCTACACAACTACGTTTCATTTGTGTAACAGCCATATCTGTGCAGATCTGTGCTGCTGCCACATTATACCCTCATCACTGTTGCCATCCATCCTTCTGTCCATCTATGTGTGTGTGCCAGCTGTGTGGCGTCCTGCCCTAATGTGCAGGCTGCTACCCCATGTCCTGCACTGGCACACTTTTCTGCATTGCGGCTCTTCATGCTTGCCTCTCCTGTGTCTGCTCTGCATGGCAATGCTCTTCTCTGTCCTCCTGTCATTGCACTTATCCTGCCACCTCTACCTCCTCTGGTGGACACGTATCCCCATCCTCTGCCACACACTGTCATTGTTACACTGTACATTACCATCACCCTGTACATCGGTACAGCTTGTGATAAGGAAGATTATCAAAGCTCAGGGAGTAAGGACAAAAGAGGGGAATTTACTCTGATCAAGGGACCTGTGCTGGCAGGTCAGAGAAATAAGACAGCTTGTTTCCCTAAAAGACTACATGTTCCAGGATGCATCAGTTTGCAGAAAGCCCCTAGAGGAGCTAAAGTGGAAAAGCATGAGTCTAATCAGAGAAACCATTATGTCATCCCTAATCAATCACCTTCTAGGAGAGAGCTTAATCCACAACACATGAAGTATGCAAGGGAGGAGTTGTAATCTAAGCCCTTTAAAACTAGAAGGGAATCTTCAGGAAAGAAGAACCAGAACAGGAACCAGGACGGGAGCAGGAGGAAAAGGAACAACCGGAACCTGAAGGAACAAGGTCAAGGAAGCAGACGGTCCGAGAGAGGAGCTCAGAGAAGTACATATGCCTGGAGAGATTCCTGGGGGAAACAACCTTCAGAGGACTGGAGGAAGCCAGAGGTCTGGAGATCCACGGCCAGGGACCCTCCAGCAGCACCTAGAAGGAGTACTGCTGCAGCTAAGGAGAAAAGGAGCCCAAATACCTCTTGGAGGACGTATGGAGAAAAGGCCCTGAAGTCCAGAGATATCAACTGGAGGACAGGACACAGAAGCTCTATTGTATACTGGCCAGAATACCAAAGGAATCAGCATGATGCCAGCCTGGATTCAGGTATGAACTGTGAACGTTTCTCTAGCTATGAGAATTGCAAACAGCAGGGAAACAGTTTCTCGCCGTATAGAGGTCAGTTAATAAAGCCCTCTGAGTCAGATAGTGAAAGTGAACCCATGCAATTCCAGGAGCAAGGTTTAATGTCTGATGACGAGAATGTTTGTATGGACTGTTCCTTGTGTAGGTTGTTAGTTTAGAAAAATCCTCCAAATAAGAGCAAACATCAAAAGGAAACATTCTAATTATAGGCTCCCCAGAAAGTTCTCTTAGAGAGAGAAAGCTTTTGGGGAAGTTTGCCTGTGTGCTGAGAAAAAGCTGTTGATTGCATCAGGATTGTCACCTGATGGTAGAGCAGTGCACAGCACAAGCCAAGCACACGTGGAATGTAAAAGTTCTTTTCTGTGTGGATAAAGAGAGCTGTTCTTTTGTATAAAGAAGTTTTTCCTTTTTGGTTTGTTTCCACCTCAGCACTGCTACGAAGTTTGATAGCAGTGGCTGTAAGAAAGCCTTTCTGTTCCATAAAGGACTTTGATACTTGTTTACATAAGCTTTTCAGTTGCCTTGTTTATGTTGAATAAACCTTGGAGAAGTTATCTGGATGGTGTTACCAAGTATATCTGTGTGTAGAATATTCACCCCATAAATAAACTCTAATTTTGCCTTACACTCGACCAACTACAAGTTTCTTCATTTATTTAAAAGGCAAGCTTTGTGTGAATGGACTTCAATAACCACAATCCTTTGCAAGACAGTTAATTTACATACTTGCCAAGGAGTTGGTACCTTCATAACAAGCACCCCCTTTTACAAGCTGCCCCCGATATGTTTGTCCACTTTACCTGCTCCCACATGGGCTGCACGCAGATTTGGCTTATCCATGAACTCCGTCATCTAATTCCTTCCATCACTTGTTCATTGCCTTTCCTTGGTACTCTGTGCAGTGTTATGGTTACATCTGTGTTTGAGCCATAAATTTCATGCTTGTGACTTTGGGGCACCTTTGTGCCCCTGGGCACCATCTCCTGTGTCACCTTGGCATCCCTGGGGCATCTTTCGCAGCACCTTAGGTTTGGCCAGCTTATGGGGCACCTTATATGCTGCCTTGGAGGGTGCCAACCTTTCCTGCCGCCCTCTGGGGCACATTATGACCTGCCTTGGATGACGTGGTGCTTTATGATGTGCCTTATGGTGCGCCCTAAAAGGTGCATTAGGTTGCGGCACTGGGTGAGGCTTTTTTGGCTGGCAGTGCAAATTGTTGGGATGTGTCTGACTGTTACAAGCAGGAAAATGGATTGCCTCAGATAATCTTTTAACTGAGCCCACTAAGAGATCAAACTTATGACCACTGTATCAGCAGTCAATGTATTAACCAGTGTGCTACACCTCTGTTGCTGTGATTGCAGGTCAGCGCGCCCAATTAAGACTAATGTGCGTTAACATGCTACGGCTCCCTCTATCGCTCGATACTGGACTTTATCACGTGATAACCCAAAATGCTACCTTAAGACCAGAATTCCCACTACCTTATATGGCATTCGTCACAGTAAGACTGCAACTAACGCCGGTAACATTAAGAGGTATGTTTACTAAACCGTCTTAATGAGACCGGCGTTAGCTCCAGCGATAATGTGATGAATGCCATAAAAGGAGTGGGCGTTCCGGTCTTAAGGTAGCATTTCAGATTATCACGCGATAAAGTCCGTTATCGCGCGATAGAGGGAGCAGTGGCATGTTAACGCGCATTAGCCTTAATTAGGCGCACTGACCAGCAAGCACAGCAACAGAGGTGTAGCACAATGGTTAATACATTGACTGATGAAACAGGGGTTATGAGTTTGATCCCCTGGTGGGCTTAATGAGTGAGGCTGTCCAAGGCATTACCCTTTACTTTAAATCAGTGCTGTCTGAGGCAGTTTCTTTTTTAATTTAAATGAGTGCTGCCAGCAAACATACCCTCACAGTGCAGTAACCTAAGGTGCCGCATAAGGCGCCCTATAAGGCACTCCAGAGGGCACATTATAAAGTGCACTGTCCGCCAAGGCACCTTATAATGTTCCCTATAGGGCGCCTTATAAGGCGCTTTACAGGGCGCCTTATGAGGCACCTTAAGGTTACAGCACTGTGAGTGTGTGTTTGCTGGCAGCACTAATTTAAATTAAAAAAGAAACTGCCTCAGACAGCACTGATTTAAAGTAAAGGGTAATGCCTTGGACAGCCTCACTCATTAAGCCATGGCAGCAGCAGAATCAAATGTCCCTCGACCCCCCCGCCTGCCCGGCAGAGCCCTCCCGGCATCAGCTCCATCAGCGCCGGCTTTCAGAGCCGCGAAGAGAGAGTTTCTCTCTTGCAGCTCTGTTAAGCCCGCCGGTGCTGATCCTGTTTCCCATCAGCCCCAATAGAGTCGCGAGAGGGAAACACTCCCTTCGTGGCTAGAGAAGCCCGCGCTGATGGAGCTGATGCCAGGAGGGCTCTGCTGGGCAGGCGGGGGGGGGGGGGGAGGGGGTCGAGGGACACTTAATTCTGCTGCTGCCATAGCGGCAGCGGCAGAGGCAGTCAGGGTTTTTTTTTTAGTTTTAAATTTACCTGGGCTGAGGGGGGGAGGGGTTTAGGACTGGTAATGGGGGGGCTAAGACTGAAAATGGGGTGATGGGGGGGTTAGGACTGGAGGTGGGTTGATGGGGGATTAGGACTGATAATGGGCTATGGGGGGTCTAAGACTGAAAATGGGGTTATGGGACGGTTAGGACTGGAAATGGGCTATGGGGGGGCTAGGACTGGTAATGGGCTGGGGGGTTGCTAGGACTGGAAATGGCCTGAGTGGAAGGGGGGCTTGAACTGCAAATAGCTGATAGAGACGGGGGTTTGGAATGGAAATGGGCTGAGTGGAAGGTGGGCTTGAACTGCAAATAGCTGATGGGGTGGGGGGCTTGGAATGGAAATGGGTTGTGAGGGGAAGGAGCTAGGACAGGAAATGGTCTGATGGAGGGGCTAGGATAGGACTGGGCTGTTGGGGGGGGGTGCTAAGATTGGAAATGGGCTGTGGTGGGGGCTTGGATTGAAATGGACTCATGGAGGGGCTAGAACTGGAAGTAGGCTCATGGGGGGCTTGGATTGGAAATGGGCTGAGTGGAGGGGAGCTAGGATTTGACCTGGGCTGATGGTGGGCCTAGGAAAGGATGGGAAATGAGCTGATGAAGGGGCTCGGATAGGACTGGAAATGGATGGGGGAGCTAGGATTGGAAATGGGCTGATGGTGGGGCTAGGATAGGACTGGAAATGGGCTGATGGGGGGCTAGGACTGGAAATGGGCTGATGTGGGGACTAGAAGGGAGCGGATGTTGGTTGGGGCTGGAACTTGAAGGGAGCTGATGTTGGGGGAGGATTAGAATGGGATGGGGCTGGGAGAGTGAAATGGAGAGGGGAAAATATTTTGTGTGGGAAGGAAGAAAAATCTACATTTGGCCGGGTATTGGGAGAGTAAGTGGGGATTGAGGATCAGGGCCGGCCCGTCCATTGAGCAAGAATGTTTTTTGCACAGGGCCCCGCGTTTCAGGGGGCCCCGCGCAAAGAACATTCTGCTTTTTTTTTTTTAAATTACATTTTAAAAAACCCTGTCTCTGGCTGCTGCCGCTGCCGCGTCCGTCGCAGCAGTGGCAGAATGGAGTGTCCCGCGGGGCCCCTTCTCCTCGTTGAGCCCTCTGCAAGGGCTTTCAGATTCGCGAAGGGAGAGTGCTCCCTCGCGTCTCTGTAAAGCCCGCAGGGGCTAATGGGAAATTTCCCATCTGCCCCTTTAGACGCGAGGGGCTGATGGGAAATTTCCCATTAGCCCCTGCGGGCTTTACAGAGACGCGAGGGAGCACTCTCCCTTCGCGAATCTGAAAGCCCTTGCAGAGGGCTCAACGAGGAGAGGGGGCCCCGCGGGACACTCCATTCTGCCGTTGCTGCGACGGACGCGGCAGCGGCAGCAGCTAGAGCCAGGTTTTTTTTTTTTAAATTTGCCAGAAGGGGGGGGGGGTTAAGACTGATAATGGGCTGGGGGCTGATGGAGGCTGTCTGGAAATGGGCTGGGGGGGTGTTAGGACTGGAAATGGGCTGGGGGGGGGGGGGGGTTAGGACTGGAAATGGACTAGGGGGGTTAAGACTGCTAATGGGCTTAAGACTGCTAATGGGCTGGGGGCTGATGGAGGCTGTCTGGAAATGGGCTGGGAGGGGGGCTTAGGACTGGAAATGGGCTAGGGGGGTGTTAGGACTGGAAATGGACTAGGGGGGTTAAGACTGCTAATGGGCTTAAGACTGCTAATGGGCTGGGGCTGATGGAGGCTGTCTGGAAATGGGCTGGGGGGTGTTAGGACTGGCTTTGGGCGGGGGGGGGGTGTTAGGACTGGAAATGGGCTAGGGGGGTTAAGACTGCTAATGGGCTTAAGACTGCTAATGGGCTGGGGCTGATGGAGGCTGACTGGAAATGGTCTGGAGGGGTAGGACTGGAACTGCGCGGGGGGGGGGGTTAAGACTGGAAATGGGCTGGGGGCTGATGGAGGCTGTCTGGAAATGGGGTGATGGGGGGGTTCGGACTGGAAATGGGCAGGGGGGGTGTGAGGACTGGAAATCGGCTGGGAGGGGGGCTTAGGACTGGAAATGGGCTAGGGGGGTTAAGACTGCTAATGGGCTTAAGACTGCTAATGGGCTGGGGCTGATGGAGGCTGACTGGAAATGGTCTGGGGGGGTAGGACTGGAAATGGGCTGGAGGGGGGGGGTTAGGACTGGAAATGGGCTAGGGGGGTTAAGACTGCTAATGGGCTGGGGCTGATGGAGGCTGACGGGAAATCGACTGTCGGAGAACGACTCGAAAAGTGCTGGGGGGGGTTTAAGACTGGTAATGGGCTGGGGGCTGATGGAGGCTGTCTGGAAATGGGCTGGGGGCTGATGGCGGCTGACTGGAAATGGGGCGCTGGGGTGTTAGGACTGGTAATGGGCTGGGGGCTGATGGCGGCTGTCTGGAAATGGCTGGGGGGGTGTTAGGACTGGAAATGTGCTGGGGGGGGGTGTTAGGACTGGAAATGGGCTAGGGGGGTTAAGACTGCTAATGGGCTTAAGACTGCTAATGGGCTGGGGGCCGGGGCTGATGGAGACTGACTGGAAATGGTCTGGGGGGGTAGGACTGGAAATGGGCTGGGGGGGGTTAAGACTGGTAATGGGCTGGGGGCTGATGGTGGCTGTCTGGAAATGGGCTGGGGGGGGGTTAAGACTGGAAATGGGCTGGGGGCTGATGGAGGCTGTCTGGAAATGGGGTGATGGGGGGGTAAGGACTGGAAATGGGCTGGGGGGGGGGTTAGCACTGGAAATGGGCTAGGGGTTGATGGAGGGTGACTGGAAATGGGGTGATGGGGGATTAGGACTGGAAATGGGCTGGGGGGTGTTTAAGACTGGTAATGGGCTGTGGGCTGATGGGGGCTGTCTGGAAATAGGGTGATGGGGGGTTAGGATTGCTACTGGGCTATGGGGGGGTTAGGACTGCTAATGGGCTATGGGGGCGCTAGGACAGGAAATGGGCTAATGGGGAGGGGTTAGGACTTGAGGTGGGCTGATGTGGTTAGGACTGGTAATGGGATGTGGGCTGATGGGGGGTGGGTTAGGACTGGCAATGGGCTATGGGGGGCTGACTTGAAAATGGCTGATGGGGTTAAGACTGGAAGTGGGCTGATGGGGGGTAAGGAAAGGTAAAGGGTTATAGGGGGGGCTTAAACTGAAAATGGGTTGAAGGGGGCTAGGACTGGTAATGGGTGGGGGGATTGCTATGACTGGAAATGGACTGAGTGGACGGGGAGGCTTGAACTGCAAATAGCTGATGGGGAGGGAGCTTGGAATGGAAATGGGCTGTGAGGGAAGGGAGCTAGGACTGAAAATGGGCTGATGGAGCAGCTAGGATAGGACTGGAAATGGGCTGTTGGGGGGAGATAAGATTGGAAATGGGCTGTGGTGGGGGCTTGAATTGAAATGGACTCATGGAGGGGCTAGAACTGGAAGTAGGCTCATGGGGGGGCTTGGACTGGAATTGGGCTGAGTGGAGGGGAGCTAGGATTTGGCATGGGCTGATGGTGGGGCTAGGAAATGACTAGAAATGGGCTGATGGGGGGCTAGGATTGGAAATGAGCTGATGAAGGGACTCAGACTGAAAATGGATGGGGGAGCTAGGACTGGAAATGGGTTGATGGGGGGCTAGGACTGGAAATGGGCTGATGCAGGGACTAGAAGGGAATGGATGCTGGGTGAGACTGGAACTAGAAGGGAGCTGATGTTGGGGGAGGATTAGAATGGGATGGGGTTGGGAGAGTAAAATTGAGAGGGGAAAAATATTTTGTGTGGGAGGGATGAAAAATCTACAATTGGCCGGGTATTGGGAGAGTAAGTGGGGATTAAGGATGGAGGGGTAAAATTTGTGTGGATGAAATAAGAATGAGGAAAGAGCAAAAGGAGAAAGATTAGTATGTTAAAGCAGATGTAGAGAGAGAGGATGGAAAGAAAAAACCAAGAAGACAGAAGAAAGGACAAATGGACAGCAGACGATGGAGAGTTAGCAGAAAACATGAAGAAACCAGAAGAAAGTGGCTGGAGCAATTGCAACTGAAAAAAAAATGCACAAAAGGTAGAAAGATATCTCTTTATTTTGAATTTATTAACTGGAATATGAAAGCTCTGGGAAATGTGCATCATTAACGTCTGCGCTTTGTTTGGTACAAGAGGAAATTGATTTATAGTTTTATTTCTACAGTGTTGTTGTACATTCCAAGTTTGGCTTTTGGGGTTCCCAGTTTAATTATTGCCTTCCTGTTTCTAAATTGCGATTCCTTGTTTGGTGATGGTCTATGTTCTGCATGTGTAACTGAGCTGAGGTATTCTGTTTATGTAATTCCTATTTGACATTGCCACTTGTTCTCTTTCCCCAGTATTCTCTGAAATGTACTGGTTTAATATTTGCAGTGTTTCCTTTTGATAGGTAGGGTCTGGTGCTTTGTGGAGTCCTAGTAATGCTGTCAGGATACAGCGGGTTTGCTATGGGTTCTAAATGGGCAGCGTTTGTAGTAGTTCCTAATGTGCCTGGCGGTTGGCACTGGATTATAGTAATGTAGAAATCTTTTAGTCTTTCTTTATCCATACACTCATTAAGAGACATGTTTACTAAAAGTTAGTGCTTGGTAACATTATGCAAATATGTATGCAAATAATGCCACTTATGCAAATGAGGCCCCGCACCGAGTCTCCGCACATGGCCCCGCACCCCCCTTGGGCCGCCCCTGTTGAGGATGGAGGGGTAAAATTTGAGTGGATGAAATAGGAATGAGGAAAGAGCAAAAGGAGAAAGATTAGTATGTTAAAGCAGATGTAGAGAGAGAATGGAAAAAAACTAGAAGAGAGAAGAAAGGAGAAATGGACAGCAGACGCTGGAGAGTTAGCAGAAGACATGAAAAAAACAGAAGAAAGTGGCTGGAGCAATTGCAACTGAAAAAAATGCACAAAAGGTAGAAAAATATCTCTTTATTTTGAATTTATTAACTGGAATATGCCAGCTCTGGTAAATCTGCATCATTAACATCTGTGCTTTGTTTAGTACAAGAGGAAATTAATTTATAGTTTTATTTCTACAGTGTTGTTGTACGTACATTCCAAGTTTGGCTTTTGGGGTTCCCAGTTTAATTATTTTCTTCCTATTTCTAAATTGTGATTCCTTGTTTGGTGATGGTCTATGTTCTGCATGTGTAACTGAGCTGAGGTAGTCTGTTTATGTAATTCCTATTTGACATTGCCACTTCTTCTCTTTCCCCAGTAGGTCATATATTGTTATTCTCTGAAATGTATTGGTTTAATATTTGCAGTGTTGCCTTTTGATAGGTAGGTTCTGGTGCTTTGTGAGTCCTGGTAGTGCTGTTACGATACGGCAGGTTTGCTATGGGTTCTAAATGGGCAGTGTTTGTAGTAGTTCCTAATGTGGCTGGTAGTTGGCACTGGACTATAGTAATGTAGAAATCTGGTAGTCTTTCTTTATCCATACAGTCATTAAGAGACATGTTTACTAAAAGTTAGTGTATGGTAACATTATGCAAATATTTATGCATATGAGGCCCCACACCGAGTCTCCGCACATGGCCCCGCAGCCCCCTTGGGCCGCCCCCATTGAAGAAAGCAGTTGGTGCCAGCAGCAGAGACAGCAACAAGTGACGCTGATTACCCGGATTTAAAGTTCAGAGGCGGCTAGCTGCTTTTAGCAGCGCTAGTCTCCTCTGCTGAATATCGAGTCCTATATTTTTACGCCTATTCTCCTGTATTCTGCAAAGAATTAGCATTCTTCACATTCAAATTTAAATAACAAAGACACGTTAGTTGACATCATAGCATCACAAACATTTACAACAAGGAAGTCAGACAATATCTATTTATTTATTTAACCAGTTTTCTATACCGCCTTATCCTTCAATCAAAGCGGTTTATATTATGTAATCACTAGAAAAACAGGTACTGAATACATATCCTTGTCCCCAAAGGGCTCACAGTCTATGTGCACCTGAGGCAACAGAGGGTTAAATGGCTTGCCCAAGGCAACAAGGAGTGCCTATAGGACTAGAAAACCCAGTCCCTCCGGCCTGAGATTGCTATTCCCAGGTGGGACTTGAACCTCTGGCCTGAGGTACTGTGTCCTAACCACTAGAACACTTTTTTGAAATTTTATATATTTATAGCAAAGCTGAATTTCAGTGGTCTGCTTTTTATTGCATTTTGAACATTTTGACAATTTTTATATGAGTTTTTTTTCATATACTGCTAAGTGGTCTTTACTGCAGAAGTTGACTCTCTGCTCTATCTACTATGTCTGATGCGCATCTGCAACAAATCCGAAAACGAACACCAATGAACAAGAGAAAGAGAGAAAAACGGCAAAATTTATGCAGCTAGCAATGCAATTTGCAGGAAAGGGCAGTATTTCATCACAACGTCTCTGCACTTCCTGGAAGCAGTTCAGGCACCAGGGTCTGGTTTTCTTACTATTCCTTCTCCAGGAATGATCTGGCTTACAGAATAATGCTAGATTCTTAAGTTCTCTCCTATTATAAGTCCTTCATGGTTTCTAAATGAGTGTGCCTTCTGCCAATGGTGAAACTGTGCATTAATGGTGGCTTTGAAGATTGGGTCTTCTTTGTGAAATGCTGAAAAGACTGAATCTGGGTGCCTGTGGTAGTAGATTTCATCTTTCACCCACTTATCATGTTTCAGCTCTATCACACTCATCATTTGTAGATTCACATATGGATAAAGGCACTGCAAAATCTCCCATACTCTCGTTCAGACTAGCTTTTCTGACCTGGACCAGTCAGGTAGTCAGCAGTCACCTGGACATCTTGGCTCAATCCATGGATCCCATTTTAGTTCAGGCAGCACTCGTACAATTGGAAGATCCACTTCATCTTTACTTCCAAACCCCAAGCCTCAGCTACCCTAGGTGAAGGTAACTGGTCTGGTTCTGAGCTGGGTACTGACCACGTGATGAATACGGCAGACGTGAGTCCTTCCACTAAAGATTCCAAGGCAAGGCACACATAGTCTAGCAGGATTTCTAGGACAGGCAGCCCTGTGTCAAAGTCCTTCTCAATTTGGCACAGGCCTTCACTAGTTAGTGACGTGGTGTCTGAGATGATGGAACTCTGGGCATTCCAAGTTTCTACATGATCACCACACTCCATGGCTGTCATGGCAGGCAAGTCCTCCTCGGAAGGTTCAGGTTAAGCATGCTCTTCCCGTGTTCCTGCATCTGTTCATGGATTGATCTTTCCATGGAGCCCCTGGCCCAGAGGGTAAGGGAGTGCCCGGAAATACATGAGGTAAATAGGAATGGAATAGAAAGTAAAATCTCACTTTTTGCAGATGACTTGATTTTTATGATAACGAGGCTGGCAGAATCGGTAGAAGTGGTATATAACATATTAAGGGAATTTGGGAAATGCTCGGGTTTCAAGATAAATGCCACTAAGTCGGAGATATTGAATATATTAGCAGAAGCAGGAACACAAAAGCAGATAAAGGATAGGTTCCCATTTAAATGGGCGAACAGAACATTAAATATTTGGGAATAAATCTAGCTGCTAAAGATATGGACATGTTTGGATTAAACTTTATAAAAATGGGAAAAAAAGATGAAGAGAAATGGAATTGTGGGAAAGTAAGAAATTGTCATGGATGAGACGAATGCATTTAAAATGATTATTTTGCCACAATGGATATATATTTTTAGGGCTTTGCCTATATGGGTATCTAAGAAATATATGGAGAAATTACAGAGGACAATTATGAAATTTATAGGAGGTGGGAAGCCTAACAGAGTGGCTTGGAGGATTCTCACAAAGAGGAAGGAGAGAGGAGGGATGGCCATCCCAGATCTAACCAGATATTTAGAGGCAGCATAACTGAGTGCACTGGTAGACTGGGGAGCGGATGAAGTGAAAGAGTGGGTGCAAGTGGAAAAAGAAGAAAGGGACTGGATTTGGCTGCCTAGGGTGGTGCAACCTAGGGGTAGAAGTAGCAACCCTTATGTACAACGGACTCTGGATCTGTGGATTAAATGGAAACAGATATGGCATATCTAGATTGATTCCTATTAGAGGAAACCCTGGATTTGCCCCTGCACTGGGGAGGAGTGGGTTTGAGGACTGGGAGGATATCAATGCTTGACCCAGTACAAGCATTGTGGAACCTGTGTCTTTTGGGGAAACTGCTAGGTACATATGACCTAGATTGGCCACTGTTGGAAACAGAATACTGGGCTTGATGGACCTTTTGGTCTGACCCAGTATGGCATATCTTATGTTCTTATATTTGTCAAGCATGGCACAACCATGAGCCATAGGCCTTGGGATCTCTTCCTCTTCTGGCCCTGGTTTGGTGGTAGGCCTCAGCAGTGTTGGTGGCCCTCTTGGAGCATGCTCTTGGTGGCAGCGCTGACATTGTGCTTAGCCCACCAGTATTCCTCCTTATACTACTACTATTAATCATTTATGTGGAGGCACATTCCAAGTTGGCTGCCCAGGCCCCTGTGCACCGGATCAGAAGTAGGACACACAGAGACAGACCTAATTCTGATCGGCAGGGGCTAGATGTTCCCCGCAGGACTGGAATTGGGTCAGGACTTGTACGTGCAGGCCGGGGCCCAATTCATATCAGCCTCCATGTACAGGCCCCTGAGTGGCTAACTCAGTCAGGCTCCTGAATGGAGCAGCAGTGCCATGGCGACCTGTTGCCATGGCACCATAGCTCCATTCAGAAGCCATGATCCCCGGCTGCCGGCCACTTGTTCCTTTCCCCACAGCCCGACCCCTGATCTGGCCTCCCCTGGCCAGGGTCAGGCTGTGGGGAACATCTGCACCCCCTTGTCCCACTTCCACCACCCAGGCCTGCTGTCCCTCGACATTCAGGGGGACTTATTCCACCTCCGAGGTGAAATAAGTCCCTCATCCAGTCTGCTGGCCCCGGACTTACAGACTGACTTCAGAATTGACCCTGTATGTCCAAAGACATGGACCACTCACTACCCACCCTCACCCTGCCTCCTCGACACCCCTTCCCACCCTCATCTAAGCCTCCCTGTACAAAACTCCGCGTTCGTATGGGGAGGTTTTCATCGGGGATGGCAAAGGGGCCGAATAGCAGGGATGGACATCCCAATGGGACGTCCATCCCCACTAGTCGGGTGTCAGAATAGTCCCCTTAGCACTACAAGGCATAGGCAGCGCTATACAAACATATAAAGAAGACAGTCCAAAATAGAAGCACTCCAAAAACTCACAAAACACAGGCACATTTAAATGCATAGATGAAATACTGAATAACAATAAATAATAATAAAAAGGAATATTTATTTATTTAACTGCATTTGTATACCGCTTTTCACCGGGTCAAAGCGGGTTAACACTAAAGGGGGGGGGGGTGTACATCAATCAGTGTATAAAGGGGGGGGAGCCATCACCAGGGGGCCAACATTGACGATTCAAACAGGTAGTAAAGACTTAGGAGACAGATATAGGTCTCTTCTAGGGTATATTAGGGATTTTATTGGGGGACTGTGGGATGTCTGTGGAGGTTGTCTGTTTCTAGTCCCAGGTATTCTTGAAAAAGGATGGTTTTTAGTTGTCTCCTGAACTCGGATAGGATGGTAGTGTTTCTGATTTGACTCGGTAATGAGTTCCAAAGGGAGGATGCATATAGTTCAAAGGCTTTGTTGCAGGTTCGTTGATTATAGTTTGTTCGTTCATAGGGGATGGTAAGGACGTTGCTGGTGGTTTGTCGGGTTGGTCTGTTGTGGGTGGGCTGGGGTAGTATTGCTAGTTAAAATACCAAGATTGGTAAGATAAAACAATAAAATTTTAAAAATCAAAAATAGCCATATAGAACAAGGTGTTCATGTGAACAACTAACATACATGATATTAGGTAAAAAATACTTAAAGTAAAACCACAGACAAACATGTATAATACGAGTGTCAGAATAAATGAGGAAAAGAGCAGAATCCTTTGGTGAAGTGAAAAAAACTCATGCTGGTGAACAAACGGCAGGTGGGAGGAGGATGGACAGGACATTCCCGATACTACAGCACTTTGATTGTTAACTTGTTTGGATATGAAATTATAAATAAAAATAAAAAAACAAAAAAAAAAACTTGATTGAAACAGTCTTTTGGATTTACTCTGAAAAACAAAAGAGTTATATTCTATCATAAAATATATATCTATTGGACAACAGGTAAAACCGTATGGATCCCTGCCGAAACTGTATTTAAAAGAATTAAGTTTCAAGCAGGGAACACCACAGAAAAAGTCTTTCTTCTGGATAGTGATCTGTATGGGCTAAAATCTCGACATAAAGATAAGGATTTGTGAGCAAAAGTGGCCAGTGGAAAGTTAGCCTAACTTTACTCAGAAACATAAGTGCCGACGGGCTACAAAATCAGTTAGTATTAAAATCATCTAAGGATTACCTTGGGTCTGGGATCAAGCAAAAATTATTTTAAATACAAAAGTGGTAGCTGAAGAGTGTCCGCTGGTATCTTGCAATGTGACGGCATCCAAAGTAAAGATGGCGTATTTAAGGGCAACCTGTTGGTGACAAAACCGGTAGAAATTGAAGGGGGTGTGAATGTAGGCTATTATATTGTTAAAAATTGAATGTTTTGAAATGTAATACTAATCACTAGCACCTGTGGAACATTATAAAGTTATTTAAAATGCTAGCAAAAATTAGCCCTTTAAGAAACATGTATATGAGGAATTATTCAAATTTATGTGCTAAGAGGATCATGGGAAAGAGAACCATAAGAATTAACAAAGTTTGCGCTCTGCTGACAAAGGAGGGAAACAACCTTAGAGCCATAAGAACATAAGAACATAAGATATGCCATACTGGGTCAGACCAAGGTCCATCAAGCCCTGTATCCTGTTTCCAACAGTGGCCAATCTAGGTCATATGTACCTAGCAGTTTCCCCAAAAGACACAGGTTCCGCAATGCTTGTACTGAGTCAAGCACTGATATCCTGGGTCCCTTCTTAATAATGGTTTATGAACCTTTCCTCCAAGAACTTGTCCAAACCTTTTTTAAACCCAGCTACACTAACAGCCCTTAATACATCCTCCGGTAACACATTCCAGAGTTTGATTACACGTTGAGTGAAGAAATATTTTCTTTTATTAGTTTTAAATAGTTTGCCCTGTAGCTTCATTGCATGTCCCCTAATCTTTCTATATTCTGATTACGTAAACAATTGATCTACGTTTACCCATTCCACTCCGTTCATTAATTTATAGACTTCTGTCATATCTCCCCTCAGTCGTCTCTTTTCCAGGTTAAAGAGCACTAACCTTTTTAGCCTTTCTTCATAGGAGTATCCTTCCATCCCCTTTACCATTTTGGTGGCTCATCTCTGAACCTTTTCTAATAACGCTATATCCTTTTTAAGATACGGCGACCAGAATTGCACACAATATTCAAGGTGCGGTCTCACCATGGAACGATATAGAGGCATTATAATATCTTTTGTTTTATTTTCCATTCCTTTCCTTATGATACCTAGCATTCTATTTGCTCTCTTGGCTGCCGCTGCACACTGGGCGGAGGGTTTTAACATGCTATCCACAATGACGCCTAAATCTTTTTCCTGGGTGGTGGTTCCTAATGTGGAACCTTGCATCGTGTAACCATAGTTTGGGTTGTTCTTCCCTAGGTGCATAACTTTTCACTTGTCCACATTAAATTTCATCTGCCATTTTGATGCCCAGTCTTCCAATTTATCAAGATCCTCTTGCAATTTTCCACAATCCTCTTGGGTTTTAACAACTTTAAATAGTTTTGTGTCATCTGCAAATTTGATAACCTCACTCATTATTCCACTTTCCAGGTCATTTATGTATATGTCAAAGAGCAGCGGACCCAGCACAGATCCCTGGGGTACACCACTATTCACTTTTCTCCATTGGGAAAATTGGCCATTTAGCCCAACCCTCTGCTTTCTATCTTTTAACCAGTTCTTGATCCACAGTAGTACATTGCCTCCTATCCCATGATTCTTTAGTTTTGCCAAAAGTCTCTGATGAGGGACCTTGTCAAAGACTTTTTGAAAGTCCAGATACACTATATCAACCGACTCACCTTTGTCCACCTGTTTATTCACACTTTCAAAAAAAATAATAGATTAGTAAGACAAGATCTTCCTTGTCTAAAACCATGTTGGCTGTCTCCCATTAGGCCATGACTATCTACATGCTGAGTAATTTTATTCTTTATGATGGTTTCTACCATTTTTCCCGGTACTGATGTCAGGCTCACCGGTCTGTAGTTTCCCGGATCACCCCTAGAACCCTTTTTAAAAATTGGCATTACATTGGCGATCCTCCAATCTTCAGGTATTACAGATGATTTTAATGAAAATTCACAGATTACTAATAGCAGGTCTGCAATCTCATATTTAAGTTCTTTCAACACCCTTGGATGTATACCATCCGGCCCAGGTGATTTGCTACTCTTCAGTTTATCTAATAGTTGTAATACATCTTCCCGATGTATCGATATTTCCTTCAATTCTTCCGCACCTTTAAATACCACTTCAGTCATGGGTAATATCCCTACATCTTCCTCAGTAAAGACCGAAGCAAAGAATTCATTCAGTCCATCCGCTATCGCCTTGTCGCCTCTTAGTGCCCCTTTAACTCCTCTATCATCTAATGGACCAACTGACTCTCTCACAGTTTTTTTGCTACGAATGTACTTGAAAAAAATCTTTATTTTGCGTTTTTGCTTCCGCAGGAAGCTTCTTCTCAAATTCTCCCTTTGCCTGCTTTATCAATGCCTTGCATTTGACTTGCCAGTGCTTGTGCTGTTTCCAGGTTTCGTCATTTGGCTCTTTTTTCCATTTCCTGAAAGATGCTTTTTTGGCAACAGCAGCCTCTCTGACCTCACCTTTAAACCATGCTGGCAGTTTTTTGGACTTCCTTCCACTTTTCTTAAAGTGTAGAATACAGCTGGTCTGGGCTTCCAAGATAGTATTTTTCAACAACACCCAAGCCTGATGTAAGTCTTTAACATTTGCAACTGCTCCTTTTAGTCTTTTCTTAACTATTTTCCTCATTTTATCATAGTCTCCCTTTCGAAAGTTAAAAGGTAATACTGTGGATTTCCTTACTATCTCTCCTCCACTAATTAAATCAAAAGTGATCATGCTATGATCACTATTGCCAAGTGGCCCCAACACCCTTATCTCTTGCACTAGATCTGGTGTTCCACTAAGGACTAGGTCTAATATGGCTTCCCCTCTGGTCGGTTCATGAACCAGCTGCTCCAAGAAGCAGTCATTTATGTTATCTAGGAACTTTATCTCCCTAGCATGTCCTGCCGTGACACTGTCCCAGTCGATACCGGGGTAATTGAAATCACCCATTATTATTACTGCGCTATAACATTTGTTAGCTTCCTTGATTTCTTTGAGGATTTCATCATCCATTTGTTCATTCTGGCCAGGCGGTCGATAGTACACCCCCACTGCCATCGCCTTCGCCTTTCTACATGGAATTTCAATCCATAGAGATTCTACAGCAAATTTTGTTTCCTGCAAAACTTTAATCCTTTCTGACTCAATGCCCTCTCTAACATAGAGCGCAACCCCTCCACCAATTTGATCAGCTCTATCATTACGATATAGTTTGTATCCAGGTATCACAGTGTCCCACTGGTTGTCCTCCTTCCACCATGTCTCTGATATTCCAATCTTATCTAACCTCTCATTTAGTGCTATATATTCTAACTCTCCCATCTTATTTTTTAGACTTCTAGTATTTGAATACAAGCATTTTAGAGACTGTATTTTATTCATATTAGTTTGGTTGTTGGTAGACATGGGTAATTTGGGATACTTAAGCTCTGTCTGCTCCATATTCGAGGGCATTTGGGCTACTTTACTCTTTTTTGGAACCTCTCTGCTGTTGGTAGTATCCTTCAAGGATACATTCTTCCAAACCATCCGCTCTTGGGCGACTGTCGGCTTTCCCCTATTATCTAATTTAAAAGCTGCTCTATCTCCTTTTTAAAGGTTAATGCCAGCAGCCTGGTTCCATCCTGGTTAAGATGAAGCCCATCCCTTCGGAAGAGCCTCTCCTTTCCCCAAGATGTTCCCTAGTTCCTAACAAATCCAAAACCCTCATCTCTGCACCATTGTCTCATCCACGCATTGAGACTCCGGAGCTCTGCCTGCCTTTTGGGTCCTGCACGTGGAACGGGAAGCATTTCAGAGAACGCTACCCTGGATGTTCTGGATTTCAACTTCCTACCTAAAAGCCTAAATTTAGCCTCCAGAACCTCCCTACCACATTTTCCTATGTCATTGGTACCGACATGTACCAAGACAGCAGACTCCTCCCCAGCACTATCTAAGACCTTATCTAGGTGGCGCGTGAGGTCTGCTACCTTCACACCAGGCAGGCATGTTACCAGGCGATCCTCACGTCCACCAGCCACGCAGCTATCTACATGCCTAATGATCAAATCACCAACTATAACGGCTGTCCTAACCCTTCCCTCATGGGCACATGGCCCTGGAGAAATTTCCTCGGTGTGAGAGTGTTTTACATCACCTGGAGGACAGGTCCTAGTTACAGGATCACTTCCTGCCACACCAGGGTGATGCTCTTCTGTCACGTGACCTCTCTCCTCCATGGCAACAGGGATGCTGCCAGACTGGAGGTGGGACTTCAGGACTATATCCCTGTAGGTCTCGTCTATGTACCTCTCTGTCTTTCTTATGTTTTCCAAGTCTGCTACTCTAGCCTCTAGAGAATGGACTTGTTCTCTGAGAGCAAAGAGCTCTTTGCACCTAGTGCACACGTAAGACCTCTCACCAACTGGGAGAAATTCATACATGTGACACTCAATGCAAAAGACTGGAAAGCCCCCATCTCGCTGCTGGACTGCTGTCTGCATCTTAGTTTTAAGTTTTGTTTAGATCTTTAAGTTCTTTACTTCCTAAGGGTTGCTATGGATATTTATACTAATAAAACTGTACCTAATAAGTTTAATATACCTTGTTCACCTGAAACTTAATTAATCTCAGGTCCTTAGTGTATGACTGATTTGGGTAACGAGCTGCATCTGAGAGCACCCCCTGTCTTTTAAGATGTGTAAGTACCTATAAATCTACGATTATCCCAGGGGTGGGTGGGTGTGGGGAGGGAGGGAGGGAAATAACACTTATTAAAAGAGGGCTGCTACACAGTACCCTGTCCTGTGCTGCTGAGGTAAGCTATACTCTTATTTGATTTTAAATTTTAAATTATAGCTCTTTGCTGCTGCTGCTAGGCTCTAATTTATTATGAAATTTAAACTACAAGCTCTCTGCTGGGTTCTAAATTTAACCAGAAAGCTCTCTTCTGTGTTTTAAATTTAAACTAAAAGTACTTTGCTGATGCTAGGCCCTGAGTGACTATTAAATTTAAACTACAAGCTCTCTGCTGGGTTCCAAATTAAACCAGAAAGCTCTCTTCTGTGTTTTAAATTTAAACTAAAAGTACTTTGCTGATACTAGGCCCTGAGTGACTATTAAATTTAAACTACAAGCTCTCTGCTGGGTATGATATGTAACCAGAAAGTTTTCTTCTGTGTTTTAAATTTAAACTTAAACTGCTGCTACTAGGCCCTGACTGATTTAACAAAAAATAGTGGGTTCACAGATTAATTAGCTTTAATACAAAGAATTTCTTACAGAAAATTCCCAGAAGTATATACTCACAATTGCAGATCTCTCTCCAGAAGTAACAGTCCCCTTTTGTAGTCCTGCAAGACCCAATTATTGACAGTTAAATATGGCTTATTTATTTATTTATTTATTTTATTTTTATTTTTTATATACCGCGCTATTGAAATCAGCGCGGTTTACAGTAAAACTGAACAGAGCAACAATGCATTAAATATCACAATGTGCTTACATAGAACAAGGCATAAACAAACTGGGATAACAGGGAAACTATTCACATGGTATGTACAAATATTTACATAGAGTTAAGTATTCCAGTAAACCGTGGGCATTTATAGGTCAGATGGGGGAATGTGTAGGTCTAAGGGGGATGAGTATCTAGCCATTTTCATGTTGTGTGATAGGGCAGTATATGTGTGGTGTGAGTGAAAATGAATTATGTTTTTCGGGCAAGGTTTCAGGATAGTGAATTAGAAAAAGGTGGTGTTTTATAGCCTTTCTGAAGGAGGTGAGGCTGGCTATGGAACGAATACTAGCGGGAAGTTCGTTCCAGGCTGTCGGGGCATAAATTGAAAAAGCTCTATTGGTAGTTGCCTTTGTACATTTTGTGGTGAGCTTAGGTACAGTTAGCATGTTCAGTAGTGTAGGTCTTCTAGCTCTGATGTTGGGTGTGTTGTTGAGCAGTTTACTGATTGGTGTGGGAGATTGATTCTTCAGTGCCTTGAAGGTCATGACCAGAACCTTGTATTGAATTCGGGCTTGTAGTGGCAGCCAGTGTAGGTTTTTCATTACTGGGGTTATATGTTCCAAACGTGATGTGCCTGTAAGAACCCTAGCAGCTGAGTTCATGGCCAGCCGAAGTGGGTTGAGGGTCGCTTGTGGAAGACCATGGAGGATGGTGTTCGCGAAGTCCAGGTGTGGGATCACTAGGGCTTGAAATATGGTTCGATAGTCTGAATAGTCCAGTAGTTGGCGGAGGTGGCGAAGGGTTCGTATTTTGTGGTATATTGCTTTGGTGACGGTCTTTACGTGGGTTATCATATCCAATCGCTGATCTAGGGTGATGCCTAGGTAGCGAATTGTGTCTCTTGTCTTGAGTTCAGCGTTTTTAACTTGCAGGTTGGGTGGTGGGTTGAATTTCTGATTCCTTGTGACAAATAGGACATCAGTTTTGCTATGATTAATCCTCAGGTTTTGTGTGAGAAGCCATTCAGCCACTGCATCAAAACATCTGATGATAGGGGAAAAATCAGGTTGTTCTATGGTAAATGGAATGTATAGTAGTATGTCGTCAGCATACACGAGACATTCTACATTTAATGAGCGTATCAGGGAACAGATGGGCTGCATATAAATGTTAAATAGTAGAGCAGACAGGGATGATCCCTGTGGGACTCCCTGCTTCTGTAAGAATGGTTCAGAAGACGTGTTACCTGCTCTTACTTGCTGCCATCTGTTAGTTAGGTATGATTCGCACCATTGTAGTGCGGTTCCCAGTAATCCTTTTTCTTGGAGGCGTTGTAATAGTATCTTGTGATTTACAGAATCAAATGCGGCAGCAATGTCAAGAAAGATGAGGACGAAACCTTGGTGTATGTTATCTATTCCAGTGATTAGCTTGTCGAATAGGGTAGTTAAGATGGTATCTACTCCATGCGATTCCCTGAAGCCATGTTGGGCTGGATCGAGGGGTGCCTCCTCATCGATGTGCTGATGGATCTGACGCTGGACTATTTTCTCGATGATCTTCGCAAGCAGTGGAATGCTTGATATGGGTCTGTACGATTCAACTTTGGCTGTATCAAGGCGACTATTCTTTAGCAGGGGTCTGATTGATGTATGTTTTAAACTTTGAGGGAAGACGCCCCTTGATAGTGATTGGTTGGTTATTTTACATAATGCATGGCTTAGTTCATGTCGAAGTTCCTTTATCCAACTTGCTGGACAGGGGTCATTGGGAGCCGTGGTGAGATTGATGGAGGCAATGGTGTCTTCAATTTCTCTGGTAGATACTGCAGAGAATTTGAGTAGTATTGTAGGTTTTGGTGTACTAAGTACATTGGACGAGCCGCAGTTAGATGAGGTCATGTTGGATTGGATCATTTTGGATTGTAAGTAGTCCGAATAATCCTGTGGTTGAGGCATGTGTGGGCTTGCTGGTGATGGGTCACCTGTTAGTGATTTTACTATATTAAATAGGTCGTGTGTTTTATTTAATGATCTGTTTAGAATCATCGAGTGATGTTGTTTCCTTTTTTCACTTATTTTCTCTCTGTGTAGTGCTAGGTATGAATTGTAGTTTTGGTGGGCTATGGTAGTTTGCTTTTTTCGCCATCGTCTTTCTAGTTTACGTAGTTGTAAAAGGGAAGATCGAAGGTCAGATGAGTACCAGGGTGCGTGTTTGCGTTTTGTGGGTAACTTGTTGGTGGATGGGATGCAGGCTAAGGTTCTGATGCTATTATTCCAATTTGCTACCAGTTCGTCAGGGTCAAGGGTTGGTACATCCAGTTGTGGAAGAAGCTTGACAAGTACATCCTCCTTGTTGAGTGTGCAGAATCGTGTTGTTGGTGTTCCGTGATCTGGGATATTAGTCCTGGCCTTGTTATTGGGTAAGTAGGTGCTAGGTATTCGGAACTTTAGGAGTTTGTGATCAGACCACGGTACTGGAGATATGGAGGTCAACAGCGGAGGAGAGGTGTTGACTATAGACTGGGGCGCGAAAATAAGGTCGAGGGTACCGCCTTTTTCATGTGTTGGGGAGTTCACTAGTTGTTTATAGTCAAGGTCATACAGCGCTTCGATGAAGGTTCGTGCTTGTGCTTCAGGCAGTGCGGGGAGATTGAAGTCACCCATTAGCCAGTTTGAGGATCGTGCGTTCTTTGAGTTGCATGCAAGATTGATGATTGTTGGTAGGTCATCAGGGGAGGGTGTTGGGGCTCTGTATAATGCATTGATTGTACATTGGTTGTTTGATACTGTAATAATGTCAAGGTGTTCTGAGGTGGATGCATCAACTAATTTAAATTTGAGTTCCGTTTTTGCAAGGATGAGGACCCCTCCTCCTTTTTGTTTAGCTCTGTGGCAGGTGTATGGCGTAAATCCTGTTGGGGTCATTTGATTGATGATCACATTATCACATTCTGATAGCCAAGTCTCAGTGATAATTAACACATCCAGGTTATAGGATGTTATAAGGTCGGTGTTATAAGGTCGGTCGGTTATTATGCCTGTGGGCTTTTAGTTTTTTAATTCATCACATAGTTCCTCTCAACATCATTATTTTTAATGCCACATTTGCCACAGCATTTTGCATTTCTACTCTTGGGCAATAATTTAGAGGGTTCTTTGAATGGGACCAGTATACACTGGGAGGTCTTGGCACTTAAACTGCACTCACTCCTTATCCCTTCTTAAAATAACTGAGCCCATGCCAGAATGTGTGTTCTGAACCAAAGGGTTTATTGAAAGAACTTTAGGATCACTGATAACTATAGCAGAAATACAAAGGCAGAGCCAACAAAAACAAAACTATATTTCAAACAGTTAAGTCCTTTCCTTTTCTCTCAAAATATGTTTCATGCAGATTAATTCTTTCTCTTCTCACTCCTATATCACAACAATTCATTCATCATACTCCTTCCCTGGTACTGGAATTTTACTCCAAGCTTCTCCACTCCTTCACTTTTGCTATTTCTCGTGGGTACCCTGCGTGGGAACCTTCTTCCTGCTCTTGTAAACATTCTCATTGTACCTTGAGCCGATAAATGTGCATGTGCAGGTACCCAGTACTACCCTATAGTCTCTCCTGGCTCTGATGCCTCTGGTTACTGATGGACTCCTATGGTTCATCTCCTACTACTACTACTACTACTAAGCATTTATAAAGCGCTACCAGGCACATGCAGCGCTGTACAATGAAAACATACAAGAGACAGTCCCTGCTCAAAAGAGCTTACAATCTAAAAAAGACAAAGCAAGAAAAGGAGAAGAATAAGAACAGCAAAATCAAGAGCCAAAGGCAGAGGCGAAAAGATGAGCTTTTAACTTAAGTTTGAAGAGGGACAAAGAAGATGCCTGGCGTAAAGTCAAAGGAAGTCTATTCCAAGCGTAAGGTGCAGCAAGGTGAAATGAGCGGAATCTGGAGTTGGCAATAGAGGAGAAGGGCATAGCAAGAAGCAACTGGGTAGAAAAATGGAGTTCACGAGGGGGGGGGGGGGACGTAGGGAGAAATGAAAGAAGAAAGGTACTGAGGAGCCACAGAGTGAATGCACTTATATGTCAGAAGGAGAAGCTTAAAGTCAATACGGAAACGGATAGGGAGCCAGTGAAGAGATCTGAGGAGAGGAGTGATGTGAGCAAAACGAGAGTGACGGAAAATCAAACGGGCAGCGGAATGCTGAATAGACTGAAGGGGGAAGAGATGAGACTGAGGGAGACCAGCAAGAAGCAGGTTGCAATAATCAAGACGGGAGGTGATTAGGGAATGGATGAGGGTTTTAGTAGTGAGCTCAGAGAGAAAGGGGCGGATTTTGCCAATGTTGAAGAGAAAGAAGTGACAGGTCTTAGCGATGAGTTGAATATGAGAGGAGAAAGAGAGCGAAGAGTCAAAAATAACATCCAGATTGCGAGCAGATGAAACAGGTTGGAGAACAGCCATCAACAGAAACTGAAAAAGAAGAAGGAGAAAGGGAAATTTTAGGAGAAAAATCGAGAAGTTCAGTCTTGGCCATGTTCAATTTCAGGCGACGATGGAACATCCAAGCAGCGATGGCAGAGAGACAGGAAGAGATCCGGGACTTGTCGCAGGGCACCCTCTGTAGAGGGGTAGTAGACCCGGGAGGGGCCCGGACACAAGAAAGGTTAGGGTCGAGGTTGGCCTATGCTGCAAGGGTCAAGGGTGGTTATTCCTTGTGGCTTCCTTGTAACCAACGCTCAAAGAACGAATGCACAGAGTAGAGGGAAAGTTAAAGGCTTCATTTCCCTTTCTTGCACAAAACGGTTCAAAAGGATTGGCTATGGTAACAACTGAAATGTCCTTACTTCAGGATAGGGAAAAATAAAAGCAAGCAATAAAGTAAAGGCTGTTATCTTCACAGAACATTTGTACAAAAACAATAAACTTCCTTCACTTAGTTATCTGATACATTGGGGATATATTCAACACTCCCTGAGGCACAATATGTACAATCCATTGCATTATCTGATTCTTCCCCCTCTGATCCTACTTGCATGGACTCAACCTCAGAAGCCTCTGAATCTGTAGCATCAGGGTAAACGTAATCGGGTTTCTTATATACTTGTTGCACTATGTCCCAATGCCTAGCATTTAGCTTTGGGCGTCGGTCTCCAGGAGTTTTGCAGTACAACGGTCCCTCTCTGATTAGAGGTTCAAAAGCAGATTCATAAAAAGATTTCCCCCTCAAAGTTCTCTTCTTAGACAAACTTCTTTCATAATCTTGCTTACAAGAATGTTTAGGGTAACAGTAATCCTCTTCCCACTGTCTTCCCCATACTTTAGGCTTCTGAAGGTAATTATCAGTAATAAGAGTTTTACCTTTGAGGCTTCTCTTCCTTCTTTCTAGTAAGGCTTGAGGCCTACCTGGGTTTGGCTTCAGCGCAGTAGTGCTCAGGCTCTCCTGTGGTCTTTCCTTAGACTTCAGACCATAGTGGTAAGGATGTTTTCTTTCCTCCAAACAAACATTTCCCACCTCTGAAAATGGACGAACCTCTTTATTCCACGGTTGCTGTGAGGACCTTCTGCCAGGTACTCCCTTGCGGTCCCAGTACTTCTCTTGGCTTTTTCTCTGTTCCTTATTCCACTCCAACTCTGGTTGAAGCTCTTGCTTGGCTTTCTGCTCAGGACTCTGCTTCTTTCTGCTCTTGCCAGTGTATTTGCCTTCCTCTTGGTCTCCTCTACTCTGGCTCTGGCTGCTGCCTCTGCTTTGGCTGCTGCTTTGGTCCTTCTCCTCCTCTCCCTCCAAGTCAGACCTGCCTCTGTTCAAAAAGAAGCTGTCTGGGCTTGCGTCCCACCCAGAGGGGCGTGGTTTCTCGGTCTCTCTCTCGACTCTCCTGCTCCCCCTAGATGGATCCTCCCAATATTGCAGGTTGTGTTTGCCTTTTTCTGGTTTTAAAACTTTTTCTCTCTCTTCAAGAGGGTCCGCTGCATCACACATCCCCCTTCTTAAAATATTACGGGCTGGGGAAGCCTCCTCTCCGTAGCACGTAATACGTGACATCGCGTTCTTCTGTAGCTGACTGTGACTATTTTTTGTTTGACCGTTGTTTACCTGCATCAGCTCAGGGTGATGCCTATGCTTAGCATAGGCTAACAGCGCTGACCGTTCATGCCAGGATCGAAGAAGATTGACATGATAGACCTGTTCCCGCCCTCTCATGTCTTGGACGACATAGGAAGTGGCTCCTAACGGGTTGACGATCGTATGAGGGCCCTTCCAGTGGGATTCAAACTTAGGGGCAGTACCAGGTACTAAGACCATCACCTTTTCTCCGACCTTTAAGTGCCTTGGTTTTACCTGCCTGTCATAATATCGTTTCTGTTTTTGCTGACTCTCTTCGAGTTTCTCACTGGCGAACCTGGAAGTTCGTTCTAGGCGCTTCTTAATTTCCTCAGGAATAGGGGTATGCCTATTTCCTCCTCGACAGGTTCGATCCATTGTTCTCTCAGAATATCCAGTATGCCCCTAGGCGCCCGTCCATACATGAGTTCATAAGGTGATGTGCCTAATGAGCTCTGTTTTCTTTCCCTACAGGCGTATAGGATGAAAGGTAACATGGTATCCCACTCTCCCATCTGTCCATTCAGGGCGCGTCGCAGCATTTGCTTTATAGTCTGATTTAAGCGCTCCACCAAGCCGTTGCACTGAGGGTGGTAGGCGGCAGTTCTCACATGGCGGATACCAAATGCATCCCAGACTTGGGCAAGGTATTTTGATAAGAAATTGCTACCTCTGTCTGTTAAGACTTCTTGCGGAAATCCCACCTCGCAAAATAGTTTGACCAATTCGCCTGCAATCGACTTGGCCGAGATATTCCTCAAGGGAACTGCCCAAGGGAAACGAGTGGCTTGGTCAATAATTACAAGGATATATTGGAATCCCCGTGGAGTCTTGATGAGGGGACCTATTATGTCCATAGCAAGCCTTCTGACTGGGTCCGAAATTATGGGCATCGGGACTAGTGGTACTCCTGCTGGTCGATGTGGTGTAACTCTTTGGCACGACGCGCAGGACTCACAGAATCGTGTCGTCTCTCGAAAAACGCCTGGTCAATAAAATCTGGCCAGAATCTGATCAAGGGTGCCTTGTGCTCCCTTATGACCTCCTATTGGATGGTCATGTGCCAGACGCAAAACCAATGATTTAAACTTATTCGGGACGACTAGCTGTTTCCGAACAATTCCAGTTTGTAAGTCCTTGCTTTCCCTATATAGTATGTCTTCCTCTATGATGAACCTGGGGTACGCCTCACATTCTCCCTTGGCCAGCTCAAGTGCACGGGTCAATGCAGGGTCTGCTCTTTGCTCCATCTTGAAGGAGGGGAATCTTTCCATCAAGTCAGCCGGTACCCATGGCATGTCCCTTCCTGCTTCCAACTCAGCTCTTCCTTTAGAACGACATTTCCTCTCTCTCCTTCGGTCAGCTTTTGGTTTTCGTTCCCTCCTCGGGGAATCCCCTATTAGCTCCTCGTGCGAAGGGAGGTCTCTTAGGAAAGCATCTTTGGAACAGGAGGCTTCTCATCATCTTGGGTGTGCGACCGTGTGGAAACTAAAGCTTCCATATACCCTATATCCTTCTCCGTGCTGTTCTGCTGGACTGGTGAATGTTCAGTAGGCTTAGGTTGAATGCAAGTGGAATCTGGCCCTTTTGGGGGGATAAACCTTCCTTTAGACTTTTCTTAAACTGGCGCCAATCACGGCCTAAGACCAATTCCTGCGGCAGCCTAGGTACAACTGCTATCAGCATTTCCCTTTCAATGCCTAATCCCTTTACGCCCAGTTTATACACCGGATAGCGGGTAGCCGCTCCATGCACACATTTTATTTTCACATTCCCTACTGGATATTCTGGGACCGATAAGCCCTGAGCCTTGATCCTTGACCATAACTTTTTCAAGATCATGGTTTGATCGGCTCCAGAATCCAGGAGTGCTTTCACTGTCATGCCTTGCACTTTTACATTTAGAACAAAACCTTCACGTGTTGTTCTTGGGGACTCTCCCACCAAAGCAGTTCGCGAATAACATTCGTACTTTAAATGCCCTCTTTTACCACATGTAAAACATCTTTTGGTATTTTCCTTTGCTAGGGGCTTGGCATTTTTCCAGCTACAAAATGGAGGACTGGAGGGATTCTCTACTTTCTGTGTCTCCATTCCTATGGCTATTTTGGAAGGGACTACCCTAGGTTGGCTGACTTTCTCTGCCTCTATGTACCTCTCTGTAAGAGCTATTGCATCCCTAGTAGTGCAGCAGTTTTGTAATATTAAAAAGTTCTGCACTCTGCTAGGTAGGGTGGCCATATATTGCTCAAGTATTATAGCATCCATCAAGGTGCCTATGCTCTTCTTCTCGGGCTGTAACCATTTATGTGCCAGGCTGCATATTCTATGGCCTAATGCTTTAGGCGTTTCATTAGCTTTAAGGAAAGTGGCCCTAAACATTTTGTTATATGCCAATGGCGTAAGGCCCAAACGATCCCTAATCACTGTTGCAACCTCTTTGTATGAATTAGCTAAAGCCGGGGGCATCGATCTATAGGCAGCCAGCGCTTCACCGGTAAGAGACGCTGCCAACCGTATTGCCCACTGTTCTTGCGGCCATTTAGCTGAGCTTGCGATTCTACTAAATGCCTCTAAAAAGTCGTCTATGTTATCGTCCGGACTTAGCTTGCCCACAACGAGATCAGTGCATAACCATTGTCCACGCTCTGGTTTAGCCGGTCCAGTAGCCGACGGCTTCTCCGTGTTGCTCTTGGCCAATTCTTCACGTTGTTGCGCCAGCCACTTTTCCATAGTCTCAATGACTGGGAGTTGCTGCGCCTGCATCGCCTGTAGCGCTTGTGCTTGGTTCTGCTGTGCCACCTCCGCCTGCTTGGAAAACTGGTGTGCCATCCAGGCACAAAGCTCCTTCGGCTCCATGGTACCTGTGAAAGAACAAACAGGAGAAAAGGAAACCCAAGTGCAGTTCTCCAAAACTTTCCCCACCTTTTTTTTTTTTTTTTAAACTTCCCCTATTATCCAACACTAGGCAGGTTTAATTACATATTATCTTGTTTTAGTGTTGAATCAGCTTTGGGGAATCTATGCTGCTGTCCCACGATGGCTCCACTGCTGCGAGATTCGCCGCAGGATTTCCAGGCTTCAGGACTTTTGCTCCATCCGCTCCGGATTCCGGTCACTCCACTCCGGGTTTTCTGACCCCGATCCGGTTTCTATGTCTGCTCCGTTCCAGGCTTTCTTCAAGCAAATCAGGTAGGGTCTTACTTTTTTTTTTTTTTCCAAAAAAAAATTTTATTCCAGTTGCAGGTCCAATCCTGTATGCTTATTAATGTTGTAGCAATATCCTGCCAACTACGCCACTTATGTCGCAGGGCACCCTCTGTAGAGGGGTAGTAGACCCGGGAGGGGCCCGGACACAAGAAAGGTTAGGGTTGAGGTTGGCCTATGCTGCAAGGGTCAAGGGTGGTTATTCCTTGTGGCTTCCATGTAACCAACGCTCAAAGAACGAATGCACAGAGTAGAGGGAAAGTTAAAGGCTTTATTTCCCTTTCTTGCACAAAACGGTTCAAAAGGATTGGCTATGGTAACAACTGAAATGTCCTTACTTCAGGATAGGAAAAAATAAAAGCAAGCAATAAAGTAAAGGCTGTTATCTTCACAGAACATTTGTACAAAAACAATAAACTTCCTTCACTTAGTTATCTGATACATTGGGGATATATTCAACACTCCCTGAGGCACAATATGTACAATCCATTGCATTATCTGATTCTTCCCCCTCTGATCCTACTTGCATGGACTCAACCTCAGAAGCCTCTGAATCTGTAGCATCAGGGTAAACGTAATCGGGTTTCTTATATACTTGTTGCACTATGTCCCAATGCCTAGCATTTAGCTTTGGGCGTCGGTCTCCAGGAGTTTTGCAGTACAACGGTCCCTCTCTAATTAGAGGTTCAAAAGCAGATTCATAAAAAGATTTCCCCCTCAAAGTTCTCTTCTTAGACAAACTTCTTTCATAATCTTGCTTACAAGAATGTTTAGGGTAACAGTAATCCTCTTCCCACTGTCTTCCCCATACTTTAGGCTTCTGAAGGTAATTATCAGTAATAAGAGTTTTACCTTTGAGGCTTCTCTTCCTTCTTTCTAGTAAGGCTTGAGGCCTACCTGGGTTTGGCTTCAGCGCAGCAGTGCTCAGGCTCTCCTGTGGTCTTTCCTTAGACTTCAGACCATAGTGGTAAGGATGTTTTCTTTCCTCCAAACAAACATTTCCCACCTCTGAAAATGGACGAACCTCTTTATTCCACGGTTGCTGTGAGGACCTTCTGCCAGGTACTCCCTTGCGGTCCCAGTACTTCTCTTGGCTTTTTCTCTGTTCCTTATTCCACTCCAACTCTGGTTGAAGCTCTTGCTTGGCTTTCTGCTCAGGACTCTGCTTCTTTCTGCTCTTGCCAGTGTATTTGCCTTCCTCTTGGCCTCTTCTACTCTGGCTCTGGCTGCTGCCTCTGCTTTGGCTGCTGCTTTGGTCCTTCTCCTCCTCTCCCTCCAAGTCAGACCTGCCTCTGTTTAAAAAGAAGCTGTCTGGGCTTGCGTCCCGCCCAGAGGGGCGTGGTTTCTCGGTCTCTCTCTCGACTCTCCTGCTCCCCCTAGATGGATCCTCCCAATATTGCAGGTTGTGCTTGCCTTTTTCTGGTTTTAAAACTTTTTCTCTCTCTTCAAGCTGCATCACAGACTGCAGAGCAGTAATCTCCTCCTTGAAGTAGTTGACTTGTCAAGGTAGTTTCTCCTTCTCTTTATCACTGTCTGTACTGCTCTTTTCTTGAGGTAATGGGGGTGCCGGAAGGGGTGGAACAACAGAGGAACATAAGAGCATAAGATATGCCATACTGCGTCGGATCAAGGATCCATCAAGCCCACTATGGGCAATCCAAGTCACAAGTACCTGTCATGTTCCCAAAAGATATGCAGATTTAATTAACAGTTTTTTTATACTACTTTATTATTTCAGTCAAAGTGGCTTAGATTGTAACTTAAACTTGGTACTGTACATTAAACAGGCACATTGATAACTTGGATTTTCTTGAGGCAATGGAGGGATAAGTGACTTGCCCAAGGCGTGCTAGTAGAAATTGAACCCTGATCTCTTGGTTCCTAAGTCTGTGCTCTAACCATTAGGCTACTCCTCCACTCTGTGCCACTTGTCCAGTGGGTAAGCAGTGGATTTCCACAGTCCTCTTTAATAATAGTTTATGGACTTTTCCTCCAGAAACTTGTCCAAACCTCTCTTAAATCCACTACACTAACAGCTTTTACTACATCCCTGGTAATGAATTCAAGAGTTTGTTTCACGTTGAATGAAAAAATATTTTCTTTGATTAATCTTAAATGTGCTACATTGTGGCTTCATTGTGTGTCCCCTAGACTTTCTACTTTTTGAAGAAGTAAACAACCGATCTACATTTACCCGTTCTACTCTATTTATTATTTCGAGCTTGAGCCCAAATCACCTTCCAGCCCTGATTTTCTCTCCTCCTGCAGCTTTAGCCTTGTACCTCCCTCCAGATACAATGACAGCTTGGGGATAGCAACAACATCCTGATCCTCTGGGGTAGCCTCCTCTACTCCATGGTGCATGATGTCTAATTGTGTTTTTATAGGCTTATTCTTGTGGGTGGGGTCATGATATTTGCTGTAATAATCAAGAATTTGGTCGGGGGCACTATGAGCCATGGCTGATTCTTTTTCGTTTAAGTACAGCAGGAGAGTGGAGTCAGTGACATGGCTGGCCTATCTGGTCTCTAACTTGTTCTTCCTGTCACCAGCATCTCTCCTGGTGTGGAGCAGAAATCTGCAGAGCCCCAGACATGTCAAACAGAGCTGTGAACCACGTGGGCAGGAAAGGTGCAGGTGTCGGGAATAGCAGGTTACAAAAGCACTAGGTTTGCTGCACCAGCAGCTGTCAATTATGATTGGACCACCTGGGAGGGAGGGTAGGGGGGAGTGCAAATGTAAACACTGGACTCCTGGACACCTCTAACCCACGGTACGCCACTGCTCCTTCCTTGGCATCCAGTCCTCCTGCCTCGCTACCTTCTCTAGCATCTGCCTCTTCCCCAACATTCATTCACTCTGCCTTTCCTCCTCCGTCCCCCAGTATCCATCCCCCATGCCCCTCTCCCTCCACCGTCCCTTGCATCTGCCACAGTAGCCCTCCTATACGCCCGTATTTCCCATCGGCCAACACTAGATCCTCTTCTTCTCCCTCCCCACTTCCCAGCATCTTCCAGCCATCAACCGCCTTTTGCCATCTCCCTCCAGTATCTGCTTTCTGAACCCTTCATCTATTGGTGGGGCCTTTTCCTTTGTTCCCCTCTGTGCTGTTTTCTCCCTCAATTGTTAGCATTAAAAGCACATTAGAAGTATGAAGGTAGACACTTCCACTATCTCAGGCAGGATAACCTGATGCCCTTCAGGAAAGACATTAAGATCTGGCTTTTTCAATGGGCTTATTTGTGAGTTTGAGCTTTATTATTGTTTTATCAACTATTTGTTGTTTTTAGGATTTTATAGTTTGCTCATTTTTTATCTAGATATATATGTTTTTGATATTTTTAAATTGTATGAGCCTGGTTTTCAAAACTGTGTATATTCAAACATTATGGTGATCAGCCATGGTGCTGAAATATCAGCGGGATATTCAGCGGCAGTACCCAGATAGGAGCTGCTAATGAATATCCAGACTGAGCAGCACAAACCGGGTAAATGCTGGTGCTTATCCAGTTAGCACTACTTTTAGCTGTCACTTATCTTGATTGTAACTTAGGCCTGCTTGACATGCTCAAGTTGTCCAGACAAGGGCCACTGAAAATCACAGTAACTGGATAAATGCTGGCACTTACCTGGTAAGCCCGGGTACCCTCCCTGCTCCACCCACAGACCAGCCCTGCACTAACCTGATAGTGCCAGGGCAGTCTGTGAAGATATTAAGCTTCACTATCTGGATAGTGCTGCTAGATATCATGAACTGCCCCCTTAACTGGCTGGCCCCCCACTGACCAGCCGGCTAAGGGGTCCAAAGCAGCCCGGATGTATTTATGGTTTATGCTTTTGCTTACTAGGCTGATATAGATGACTGTATTTTATAATGTTGTAATTTGCTTTGAGCATTGTAAAGTAATTTGGCGAAAAAGAAACAAACCAATGATAATATAGATATACCGATGATAACATAGCTATAGGACTGGAGGAGTAGCCTAATGGTTAGGGCAGAGGCTTAGCAGCTAAAAGACCAGTGTTCAATTCCCACTAGCACTCTGGTATTGAGCAAGTCACTTAACTCTTCATTACCTTAGAAGAAAGGCCTGGTGATCTTCTTCTGGTCACACTGCCAAGAAAACCCAGCAGTCAGCATTGACTTGAAGGCACACATTGTATTGTAGATATCACCATTTGTATCATGAAATATAAAAAACTGAAATTGCTTGAAAAACTGTTGTAAGTTTCATGTCTAAAGTTCAAGAGTGTACCAATGAGCTAGGGTGCATTGAAACTGGATAAAGATGTGGGAGGAATTCAATGGAAAGAAACATCAGCAAGGATTGCTAGTGTCACACTTCACTATGGAGAAAACAGCATCAACTCTAACAAGCAAAGTCTTGTGTAGTAATATGTTGGTATAAGAACTCTGAACTTCTAGAAGGATTTTCTGTCTTTTGATATGGGATCAACCTTTCTTTGAGCACCCCATGTGGGTTAGTTCATGAAGTACAAATGATTGATTTAGCATTAGGTCTTCCGAGATTGGAAATGAAAGGGTTACACATAGTTCAGCAGGAAAGAGCTGCCAGAAGTTTGAATTTTGCTAGGCTAGTCTAAAAGCCTTTAATCACTGCCTTGTTAAGAACCCGTATGGATGAAATGGGTCAGAGTGCAAAAGAAAAGGCTCATATTCAATGGCTGAAGCCTCCTTAACAATAGGAGGGGAGTGGGATCGAAATGACCACCATTAATCTTGTTGCTTCACCTTTGGCTGTGGTTGCTCTTACTCAAGGGGGAAAGTGCTCCCGCTAGTGCTTTACTAGTTCAAGATATGCCAACTGCTTCTGTGTCTCAGTCTGAATCCTTTACATGAAGAAAAAGCCCAATTTCACAACACAAAAGGCTGAAGTGCGAGTGTAAAAGGTCACTAAAGACTATGAGCCACTGCTTGGGGCCTGCAGCTCTGATGGAAGATCTTACAAAGAAAGCACTTGCTCTCAGCCTGTAGCCTTGGAGACTGACTGTACAACATTATACACAGAAAGAACCCTTCACACGGCATATTTTGGGGATCTGGTTACTGTAATACCTTATTGTCAGTCCATGGCTTTGGAAGCTGGTTATGTGTCATTATGTGGGAAAAGGAACCTTTTCAGTACATGCAGATGGAAAGACACTGCCGTGAGTGCATTGTACCTGTCTGAGGGATTCTTGTAATTTTGTATTCTCTGTCCTTCTCTTCAGAGAACGAAATGGTAAGCAGACAAGGATTCTTTCCATTGGCTCAATATAAGAGCAAGAGATGGTGATGTACATAATTTCTGGACCATGGTGTTGGATGTGATTAAAATAGCTGCACTACTGTTGCAAAAAACAATGAAATATTGTCCTTTTTAGTTACAATTGGGGATGCAAGGGCATATTCATGTGTCTTCCAAATGAGGGGAAGGCTCTGGAAGCATGGTTTATGGCTGGGAGGATAAGACAGTGAGAGAGAAAAGAAAAAAAACATAATTAGTAATCATCAGCCTTGCTCATAATCAAGGCATTTCTGCAACAGACTGGCTAACCTACTAAAGAGGGATTAAAACTAGATTCATTGGGAATGGATGAAGAAAGCCCCCAGGTAAGTGAAAGCTCTCAGATAAGTAAAACATGAAATACTTCTGTAAACATGGGTAAAGAGATTAACATCTAGAAAGTGGTATGTATTAATGCCCATAGTATGGGAAACATGATTCCGGATGTTGAGGCTTTAATGGAAGAGGCTGAATTGGATTTAGTAGCTGTTAGGAAGACATGGTTCATGAATGGAATGTAATTATACTGGGCTATAATTTATTCAGGAAGGACAAAGCAGGAAGGAATGGAGACGTGGCACCATGGGGTATTTTTACTAAACTGTGATGTTATCGCGTGATAAAGGCCCTGGCAGCATTAAGGGCCTCAGAGGGTGGAGAGAGGGCGGAGAGAAGGGGTCAATGGGCGGGGAGAGGCTTCTGCTACACTAACACTGTGAAATGAATGTCTGAAAATTAACGCTAGTGAAAACCTCGCGTTAGAGGCACATTTGCAGGAGAGAGAAACCATTTCCGTGTCAGTAATGTACAGCAGAGGCAGGGAGGCCAAGAAAAGTGAGTGCTACATGTGCAGTAATAGCATAGTGCCCAAGTTTGATAGGGCTCTATGGTGATGCTGCAAATGGGGTACAGGGGGCTGCAGGCAGGACATGCAGTGGGGTATCTGGGGCACAGGGTGGACTAGGCAGATGCCTAGATGGGACATAGGAAGGCAGAAACAGAAACCAGCAAGACAGCAACTGACCAAGGTCAAACTTGCCCACGAGTGTGTGTCCCACAGTGTCCCAGGGGACAGCACCCAGCAGGTAGCCCAAAGGGCACATAACATTGGCAGGCGGTGCCGGGGGGAAGCGTGGATGTCTATGTAGGCACCCCTACTCCAGACCCCACACCATTGGCAGCCACCTACTGGCACACTGGATGGCCTGGGACTGCGCACTGCCAGAACCACCGGCATAAGGGCATGTCAGTATGGTGGTGGTGCGGTGCTGGTGGTGGACGGGGCAGTGGCATCTGCCCACAACAGACCAAGGCCAAGCCCTGTTTAGGTGGGTGGCATGCAGTGCAACAGACAAGGTCTGTCTGAAGAACAGTCATGGTATCCCAAGGGAATGACTTGCCTCTGTGGCAACAGTGTGGTGCAGTATATACAGCCACTGTGTTCAGGGGCAGAAGGTCACAGGTTCATGTCCCAGCTGTTGCTCCTGCAGACCATGCTCCTATGTTTTACCCTACAGAGCACATACAACATAAACATGTGCACTCCCTGGAGCATCGACCAACACAAACACGCACACCCACAGGCACACCCACAGGGGCACAAACACCCACAGGGGCACAAACACCCACACCCACAGGCTCCACCATCCAAAGCCTCATGGAGAGCCAGGCTGTTGGGCCCAGTGTGGAGCAGCAGTTACCACCACTAGCACCTGCATATCTTATCACCGTCATAAAAATGGAGATATGCTCCACATATATCAAACAGTAGCTATGATTAATTTCAGATAACAAATCCTAAATTTAACTCAATTTGCTAACAGAGATTCATCATAGCAACCTTTCTGATATATGTGGAGTGTGTCTCCTTTTTTGTCTGACAGTGTTACCACCCCGAAGAGTGACCCTAACAGTATTGAATACCTTAGCAATGCCTGGACTGTGCTCAGGACTGGTGTGGTGGGCAGGGCTGCCAACCACCTCTATCTTTGCACAATGCTGAAATAGGTGTGGGAGTGTGTGTACATCTATCCAGTGTTTTGTGGCTGCCTACACCTTACTGAGCCCACAATGCTTACACTGTTTCCAGTGTTAGCCTGCCAATGTACATAATGAGGAGCAAGGTATTGTGGGTATGGTCCAGACAGGGCGGACTGGGCAGGATGCATCTGCACAGGGTGTGGGGCAATGGCTGGGACATTGTAGTGCCCAACCATCACCTGCATGGACAGGTTGGCCACAGCATGTCATGCTGTGAGGGCACTCTCACCCTGACTGAGCAGTGACCATGGCATGGCTAGGTTCCCACAAAGTGCTAAACACTGCTTCTTTCAGGTGATATCTTTGTGTTCCCTGTTCTGGGGCCCAGTTACTGAGATACCTGCTTGGTGTCTGTGCTTACAGCCCACCTATGGGTGCACATAGTTCTTCTGGGGACATGCACTATAGACTAGCTAGTGGATTGTCTGCAGTCAGCATATGTATGGCTGGAATGCCTTGCAGGGTGCTGCAGGTGAATGTCAGCTCATGGTGGGGGGCAGCTGAGCTTTTCCAGGCCTACTACCTATCTGCCAGTGCCCTATGTGAGAAGTGAAGATCTGCATTGATTGCCCTGGAGGGTGCCCTTTCCCCAGCAGCACTGGGGTTGCTGGTCCCACAGCCCTTCATCATGTCCCCTCTACTGCGTCCATTGCAAAGATGTAGAGTGTGGTTCTGTTGGTGGCAGATCCTGTCCCCCACCCTGACCCAGAGAGGGCGGGTTGGTAGGTGGTGCTACTTAATCTGCATGTGGGTCCAGACACCTCCCTGCTCTTATAAAGCGTGACCATGGCAGCTACACAGTATATGCACTATTCTGGGTGCTTCATAGTCCAGAAGGGCTAGATGTGACTGGGTAATACAGATGGACACAGGAGTATCCTAGGTGTGTCTGCAAGGACTACCTGTCACGCACTGCCACTGATGGGGACCTGCAGCACAGCCTATCTCAATCAACCCGGGTACTGCGGATCTGGTGCTGGGTGCCCCACCTCACCCTCAGGGTGAGCACAGGAACTGCACAATGACACGGTCTGTAGCTACTCTGTGCCAGTAACACACACAGTCAGTTTCCCCTATCAGTCTGAGGTGCTGTAGAGGCACATACCCCATCTTGTGATCAGATGTAGAGTGCTGCTCTGCATGTGCATTGCATCATATGTACTGGTGGGTTTACCCTATCCTGGTAACCACAGCAGACATTTTATGCGGTGACCTGAAGTCTTTCTGTAGCCAGCCAGTGCTGTGTTAAATGCTATAGAGGTGTAGCCCACTGGTTAATACAATGACTGCTAAGCCAGAGGTCATGGGTTTAATCCCTCAGAGGTCTCATCTAATAAGGCTGTCTGAGGCAATCCCTTTTCCTACCTGTAACAGTCAGACACATCTCTAGAATTTGTGCTGCCAGCAGAAACACCCTCACCTCAGTGCCATAACCTATGGCGCACATTATAAAGTGCCTTTTCAGCCATGGCGCTGTATAATGTGCCCTATAGGGCACATTATGAAGTGCCTTGGTGGACAAGGCACTTTATGATGTGCCCTATTTGGCACCTTAGGTTATGGCACTGAGGTGAGGGTGTTTTTGCTGGCAGCACACATTGTAGAGATGTGTCTGTCTGTTACAGGCAGGAAAAGGGCTTGCCTTATTAGATGAGACCTCCGAGGGATCAAACCCATGACTTCTGGCTTACCACTCATTGTATTAACCATTGGACTACACTTCTATAGCTTTTAGCACAGTGCTGGCACGAAATTAAGGTAACCGCGCGATAACGAGCCAAGATGCCCTCTATCGCGCACATTAATCAGCCATTGCTACTTCAATGCCAGTATGCCCACTTCCTTATATGGCATTGCTCACATTAACGTTGCACCTAGCGCCGGTAACATTAGCACGGTTTAGTAAACATACCCCTATATGTAAAAAATAATATTAAAGCTACAGAATTGCAGGGCTTATGAAAGAAGGGGGAGGCACTGTGGATTAAACTGGAAAAGAGGAATAAAGCATCTATTTGCATTGGAAATGTATACAGACCTCCTTCACAGGCAGAAGAAGTGGACAGAGATTTTATTGAAGACATTCTCAGTATTGCCATGAAAGAAGTGCTGCAGATAGGTGATTTCAATATGCCAGATATTGATTGGGACATCCCTGCTGTGGTGTCATCTAGAAGTAAAGAAATCCTGGATTCTTTACAGGGAGAACTATTCTGGCAACTGGTAACAGAACCCACATGTGAGGGGGCCGTATTTGACTTGGCACTTATGAATGGAAAGAGTGTTTCTGATAATATAGTAGGGGGATCACTGGCTAATGTGGTTCAGTATTAGGACAAGTATTGATATAGTCCATTCTAAAGTGAGGGTCCTAGACTTTAGGAAAGCTAACTTTGCCAAAATGGGACAGTATCTCAAGGAGTCATTAGCGGGATGAGAACAGCTTGGGGATGTAGAAAAACAGTGGGACAAACTGAAAGGGAATACTTTAATAGCAACATACCTTTTTATTAGGAAAGTAAGTAAATGTAAAAGGAATAAAAGGCCACTATGATTCTCAAAAGAAGAAGCTGAAAAGGTGAAGAAAAAGGCGGTGGCCTTCATAAAATACAAGAGATCACAGAAAGAGGAAGACAAACATCAATATTCGGAAAAGCTAAGAGAAGCTGGGAAAGTAGTCAGGAAAGCAAAGATATAAATGGAAGAAAAAATAGCCAACACAGTAAAGTGGGAGAACAAAACATATTTATTTTATTGATTTATATTATAACTTAAACTTGGTAATGTACATTAAACAGGGACCTTGATAATGTGGATTTTTCTGAGGCAATGGCGTGACTTGCCCAAAACCACATGGGGTGCTAATGGGAATCAAACTATGGTCTCTTGGTTCCCAAGCCAGTGCTCTAACCATGTTAATGAGAGGAGGAAGTGCAAAACTGGTATTGTTAGACTGAAGGATGACAGGGAGGAATATGTAGTAGCTGATGAGGATCAAGCAGAACTGTTTAACAAATATCTCTGTTCTGTGTTCAAAGATGAAGAGCCAGAACCAGAACCTCAGAAAACACTGACATATAGGAACAGAAGTGAGGCAGATCTTGAATGATTTTCAGAAGACTATGTTCAAGGAGGAACTAGCTAAACTAAAAGTAGACAACGTGATGGAGCCAGATGGGCTACAGATGCGGTCAACATTATTGGCACCCTTGCAGTTCAACACTTTAATGTCCAATATCTCTTTTAAAAAGTGGCCAGTGGAATGGCTTTGGACTATATATTGTGACCCACTAGCCAGCCCAGAGGCTGAGAGGTGCTTGAGCTGCTTAATGGGGCAATGCTTTTATTGGTGGTTACGCCCCGGGAAGGCAGTATCTAAGCCTTCTGGTTCCCGTTGTAGTACCTTAACCCAATAAGTGTAGTTGAGGCTGAGTGTAAGGTAAACATAGGATTTATTCCCCGTCCCGGAGGATTCAAACACATGGAACAAAAAGGGTTAAACAGACCATCCGTCTGACATTTAAACAAAGGAAAATACTGTAACAAAAATGTAAGCTTTCTTCAGCATTCAAAGTAACAGCACAAGCAAAAGGAAACAGTTTTTCACTCACGTGAACTCTTCAGCTGTTTCTCCAATTAACTTTTTAGCTGCTTCAACACACAGAATAAACACAACTTGATACAGGTTACCTGCAGTCCAAGCCTGTATCTTGTAAAACCTTTTCCTGTGAAGCCTTCCTCTACCCTCGTGGTTTGTGGGAAGTTACCGTATTATTTGTACTTCTCTTTCTCCTCCTGAGCTCTGCACAACTCCTCATATGAGCTTAGGTAGTCTGGGTGTTCTAAGTCCCACCTCTTAGGTATAATACGTCTCACTTCACCTCTGGGAGCGTCCTGGTTTCTATAACGTGGATAGCCCCGTCCTGGTTTCTTTCTCTCATAGCGTCTATCTCTCTCAGGGGAATATGCCTCAAGGTAAGAATTCTTCCTTTCTGTTTGTTTGTAGTTAAACTGCTTATCTGTGAACTTAGCTGTAGGACTGCCCTTCCTTATTGCCCTATTGCCCTCAAGATATTGATAGGATTTGCCTTGCTGTTTCCCACAGCCTCTCTGCAAATCACTCACCTCTGCCTCTTGGGAGTTTTTCCTTGGCACTGTCCTCACAGCTTCCACTTGCGTTCTCTGCTGAATTCTTTCACCTCTGCTCTCGTGGCTTCCCTCTGAGATATTTCCAGAGCTTTCACTTAAGCTCTCGTGGCTTCCCTCTTGGATATTTCCAGAGCTTTCACTTAAGCTCTCGTGGCTTCCCTCTGGGATATTTCCAGAGCTTTCACTTAAGCTCTGGTCTGAGCATTCCACTATGCTCTTGATTCTCCCACCTGTGCTTTCTGGGCTTTCGTCTGAGCCTCCTGAGCTCTCTGGCTTCTCTCTGCTTTCCAAGCTTTCCAAGCCTCCCAGGCTATCAGCCTTCTCTGAGCTTTCTGAGATCTCCAAGACTTCCACGACCTCCTTAACCTCCAAGCTCTCCTGGACTTCCAACCTCTCGGACAACCTTTCTGAGCTCTTGGACACACTTTCCAACTCCTTGGACAACCCTTCTGAGCTCTCGGACACACCCTCTGTTAGTGACTGAGTCCTTACTATATCCTGCTCAGTGTTAGCTTGGGCTCCGCCCCCTTGCAGCTGCTCCCCATTTTCTAATGAGCTCTGAGCTCCGTTACTGCTTGGGCGTTCCCTAACACCATGTGCAAGTGTTTTCTCTGGTTGCTCTTGGCAACCCTCTCTCATTTGTGAAGCTGAGCTGTCACTTTCTCTGCTCTTTTCCTCACTTTTGTTTACTTCTATAGGCACTGCTGGCGTCACCTCGTGACAGATCCCCGCCCTTAAAATATTACGGGCTGCTGGGACAATACCCGGACAGCACATAATCACCTCATGGGTTCTGTTTCGCCGCCTTACAGATGCTAAATTGACTGTTCCTACTCTTTCTTTCCATGGCTTGAGAACATTTAGGTGGTACACCTGTTGACGTCCTCTCTCATTTTCTACTCTATATGTTACAGGCCCTACTTTCCCTATCACTGTGCATGGTCCCTTCCAATGGGCCCCAAACTTGGGTCCTGGGTACGCTACTTGCACAAGGACCTTATCTCCTATGTTCAGGTGCCTTTCCTTTGTGCGCCTGTCATAGCATTTTTTCTGTTTTGCTTTACTAGCTTGCAAATTCTCTCTTGAGGCCTTTGCCGTTTTCTCTAGGCGTTCCCTCAAGTTCTTCAGGAATTGTGGCACCCCAACTTCCTGTGAATTTGGCTCCACGCACTGCTCATGGAGAATATCTAAAATTCTCCTAGGGGCCCTGCCAAACATCAACTCATATGGAGATGCCTTTAGTGATGTTTGTATACGCTCTCTACAGGCGTATAGTGTAAATGGGAGTAGAGTATCCCATTCACCCATCTCTTCTCTTTTTAAACCTCTCCTTAATAGTTGTTTCAAAGACTGATTCATCCTCTCAACAAGGCCATTTGTTTGAGGATGGTACGCTGCAGTCTTTATATGCCTTATTCCAAAGGCTTCCCATACTGCTGCCAAATGCTTGGATAAGAAGTTGCTCCCCTGGTCAGTTAATACCTCTCTGGGAAAACCCACCTCACAAAAGAGTTTTACCAGTTCTTGGGCTATTATTCTGGCCGATGTAGTCCTTAAGGGAATGGCCCATGGGAACCTAGTTGCGTGGTCTACCACCACCAACAAATATTGGAAACCTCGGGGAGTACGGATCATGGGTCCTACGATATCCATGCCTATGCGTTCCATAGGTACCGCTATGGTGGGCGTGGATATCAATGGTACCGCTTTCGGTCTCAAAGCCGTGACCCTTTGACACGTTGGACAAGCCTCACAATATAGCTTTGTCTCCTTAAAAATCCCCGGCCAAGGGAGTCAGCTGTCGGAGCGTGAGGGAGGAGTGCGTGCCCTGTTGAGGGCTCTACAGTGTGCCGGGACTATCTTGCTGCTGCTGCGGGTCCACTGCAGGCACTCCTGGGACAGCCTGATACAGGTGGGGACCTCCGGTGTCTTTAAAACCTTCCTTTTGACCATCTGGAAGTGGAGTCAGCTGTCGGAGCGTGAGGGAGGAGTGCGTGCCCTGTTGAGGGCTCTACAGTGTGCCGGGACTATCTTGCTGCTGCTGCGGGTCCACTGCAGGCACTCCTGGGACAGCCTGATACAGGTGGGGACCTCCGGTGTCTTTAAAACCTTCCTTTTGACCATCTGGAAGTGGAGTCAGCTGTCGGAGCGTGAGGGAGGAGTGCGTGCCCTGTTGAGGGCTCTACAGTGTGCCGGGACTATCTTGCTGCTGCTGCGGGTCCACTGCAGGCACTCCTGGGACAGCCTGATACAGGTGGGGACCTCCGGTGTCTTTAAAACCTTCCTTTTGACCATCTGGAAGTGGAGTCAGCTGTCAGAGCGTGAGGGAGGAGTGCGTGCCCTGTTGAGGGCTCTACAGTGTGCCGGGACTATCTTGCTGCTGCTGCGGGTCCACTGCAGGCACTCCTGGGACAGCCTGATACAGGTGGGGACCTCCGGTGTCTTTAAAACCTTCCTTTTGACCATCTGGAAGTGGAGTCAGCTGTCGGAGCGTGAGGGAGGAGTGCGTGCCCTGTTGAGGGCTCTACAGTGTGCCGGGACTATCTTGCTGCTGCTGCGGGTCCACTCCAGGCACTCCTGGGACAGCCTGATACAGGTGGGGACCTCCGGTGTCTTTAAAACCTTCCTTTTGACCATCTGGAAGTGGAGTCAGCTGTCGGAGCGTGAGGGAGGAGTGCGTGCCCTGTTGAGGGCTCTACAGTGTGCCGGGACTATCTTGCTGCTGCTGCGGGTCCACTGCAGGCACTCCTGGGACAGCCTGATACAGGTGGGGACCTCCGGTGTCTTTAAAACCTTCCTTTTGACCATCTGGAAGTGGAGTCAGCTGTCGGAGCGTGAGGGAGGAGTGCGTGCCCTGTTGAGGGCTCTACAGTGTGCCGGGACTATCTTGCTGCTGCTGCGGGTCCACTCCAGGCACTCCTGGGACAGCCTGATACTGGTGGGGACTTTGCCTGGTATAAAGTGCAGTTTTGCTTTCTCCGCGTCCGTGGAGCGCGTCCGTGGGGCGTGTTTGAAGGGGCGTGTCTAAAGGGGCAGGTCCTGCCCCTTAGACGCCCCTTCAACGCTACATCGACGGAGGTATTGTGCTGCGTTGGTAGTCGCTGGGGCTTGCTCTGTGATTTGGTTTGTACTTTGGGGTTTTTTCTTATATAATTGTTGGGTTTATTATGGGGAAAAGGAAGGCTAAACTGCAGGGCAAATCCCAGTTGGCTGGCTCTGATGGGGCGAAACCAGCCGGCCCTTTAGATAAACATTTTGCTCCTGTACCTGTTGCTCAGTCTTCTCCAGAGGGGGTGTCCCTGAGCCCGGGGGGGAGATCTTCCCCTCCCCCCTGTCCTGGTGTTGAAGGCACGAGTATGTTAGGGGGTTTGCCTCTGTCGGTTAGTAGGGATAAATCTGTGATTAAATTGCCTTCTCCAGTTCAGTTGACAGCCCTGGATGGCTCTGTTGAACTACCAGCCCTGGCTTCTGAATCGGAAGTTACCTTGAAGGATTTATGGGGGGCCTTGAAATCCATAGATGCCAAAGTGTCTGTAACCTTTGGCTCTTTAGCTTCCTTTTCTCAAGATACTGCTTTAGCTATGCGGCAACTTGATAAGAAAGTTTCTTTACTTGATAAGGCAGTTGATAAATTGGAGTCTCAGGTGCTCCCACTCCAGTCTATAAATGTGATGGGTATTAAAGACTCTCTGATTTTACATTCTAAACTGGAGTCACTAGAGAATTCCATGCGGTCATGTAATCTGAGAATTTTAAATTTTCCCTATACTTCTTTGTTGTCACCAAAAATTCTATTTGACAAATATGTGAAAGAAGTGCTTGCCTTTTCAGATATTATTGAGGTTAATCAGATATATTATATTCCTTTTGGTGTTAAAAAGCTAAATGCCGTTGACGGAGAACTTGATGAGATTGTCCCCAGTGTGGTTAACCTTACTGCCTTCCTTGAGGATTCCTCTGATAATATTAATGTGCGATCTACTTTATTGGTCACTTTATCTTCTGTCCAGGTAAAACAACGTATCTTAAAAGCTTTCTTTAAAGTGAAATCTGTTTTATTCTGTGGTCAGAAAGTTAACATCTTTCCAGATGTCTCACGTAGCACTCAGCTGAGGCGTAGGCAATTTTTGTCTCTCAAGCCTCAGGTTTTAGCTCTGGGTGCTACGTTTTTCTTACGTTTTCCTTGTAAGTGCCTAATTGATTTTAAAGGTGCTTCTTTTATTTTCCTTGATGTTTCTCATCTGGAACGTTTTTTGACTGATCATCAGGGCTCATCAGGGTTAGATAGCATTGATAATTGTTCCTCCTGATATGTGGCATAATTTGCCTGTTTTCTTGCTTTTTCAGATTGTTATGATTAGGATAACAGCTGGCTCCCATGATGTGGTCTGCTTTGCTATATATGTTTTGTAGATTTTTGATTTTGTATTCTTCAGGTTGTTTCCTTACATATAATGGCAATTTGTCCTGTATTTTGTTTGGTTATTGTATATGACTGAAAACTTAATAAAAAAAAAAAAAAAAAAAAATCCCCGGCCAATAAAATCGAACCAATATTTGGTCCAGGGTGCCTTGGACTCCTTTATGGCTACCTACGGGGTGGTCGTGTGCCAACTTTAACACTGTAGCCTTAAAGGTTGTTGGTACGACCAATTGCTTTCTGATAGCACCAGAGTATGGGTCTATGCTTTCTCTATACAAGATGTCCCTCTCTAGGAAAAATCTGGGAAGCGTAGGCCTAATTTCTTTTGCCCACTCAAAAGCTCTTTTAAGAGCCAGGTCGGCTCGCTGTTCTGCTGGGAATGAGGGGAATTTATTCATCACCTCAGCAGGTACCCATGGTAACTCTGCACCAGCCTCTAATGCGGCCCTCCCCTGGGTCCTTTGACGCCTCTCTTGGCGTTTCTTTGCCTTCGCCTTTCTGCCCTGCTTAGCTGGTTCCTGTACTAGCTCATCATCTGTGGGCAGCATAGCTAATACACCTCTATTTACATCCTCCTCCTGGGATTCTTCCTCCCCTTCAGACTCACTAGGGTTCTCACAAGTTATCTTCCTTTCACCGGAGGTCCCTGCCTGGGATCGGGTAGCTACCAGGCCTGTCCGGGTACTTAATCCTACCTCTAAACCTTGGAGATGCTTCAGCACACAGAATAAACACAACTTGATACAGGTTACCTGCAGTCCAAGCCTGTATCTTGTAAAACCTTTTCCTGTGAAGCCTTCCTCTACCCTCGTGGTTTGTGGGAAGTTACCGTATTATTTGTACTTCTCTTTCTCCTCCTGAGCTCTGCACAACTCCTCATACGAGCTTAGGTAGTCTGGGTGTGCTAAGTCCCACCTCTTAGGGATAACACGTCTCACTTCACGTCTGGGAGCTTCCTGCTTTCTGTAACGTGGATAGCCCTTCTCTTTCTCCTCCTGAGCTCTGCACAACTCCTCATACGAGCTTAGGTAGTCTGGGTGTTCTAAGTCCCAACTCTTAGGTATAATACGTCTCACTTCACCTCTGGGAGCTTCCTGGTTTCTATAACGTGGATAGCCCCGTCCTGGTTTCTTTCTCTCACAACGTCTATCTCTCTCAGGGGAATATGCCTCAAGGTAAGAATTCTTCCTTTCTGTTTCTTTGTAGTTAAACTGCTTATCTGTGAACTTAGCTGTAGGACTGCCCTTCCTTATTGCCCTATTGCTCTCAGGATATTGATAGGATTTGCCTTGCTGTTTCCCACAGCCTCTCTGCAAATCACTCACCTCTGCCTCTTGGGAGTTTTTCCTTGGCACTGTCCTCACAGCTTCCACTTGCGTTCTCTGCTGAATTCTTTCACCTCTGCTCTCGTGGCTTCCCTCTGAGATATTTCCAGAGCTTTCACTTAAGCTCTCGTGGCTTCCCTCTGGGATATTTCCAGAGCTTTCACTTAAGCTCTCGTGGCTTCCCTCTGGGATATTTCCAGAGCTTTCACTTAAGCTCTGGTCTGAGCATTCCACTATGCTCTCCTTGATTCTCCCACCTGTGCTTTCTGGGCTTTCGTCTGAGCCTCCTGAGCTCTCTGGCTTCTCTCTGCTTTCCAAGCCTCCCAGGCTATCAGCCTTCTCTGAGCTTTCTGAGACCTCCAAGACTTCCACGACCTCCTTAACCTCCAAGCTCTCCTGGACTTCCAACCTCTCGGACAACCTTTCTGAGCTCTTGGACACACTTTCCAACTCCTTGGACAATCCTTCTGAGCTCTCGGACACACCCTCTGTTAGTGACTGAGTCCTTACTATATCCTGCTCAGTGTTAGCTTGGGCTCCGCCCCCTTGCAGCTGCTCCCCATTTTCTAATGAGCTCTGAGCTCCGTTACTGCTTGGGCGTTCCCTAACACCATGTGCAAGTGTTTTCTCTGGTTGCTCTTGGCAACCCTCTCTCATTTGTGAAGCTGAGCTGTCACTTTCTCTGCTCTTTTCCTCACTTTTGTTTACTTCTATAGGCACTGCTGGCGTCACCTCGTGACAATACGCACACATATTTGACACATAAAAGAATCAATAAAACAAGAGTGATTAAAAAAGGAAATAGCAAGAAATAGTATAAAAACTGGGACATTGCCAGGATATTATTATTAAAACAAAGGATCATCAACTATACCCTATTCCTTACTTTGCTTATCAAACTAAGACCTAACTAATAGTAAGAAATGCTTCTAAAGCTAAATATCAAATTTTTGTTGGAGTCCTTACCTTGAAAGAATCATCTTTCTCGTGGCACTAGTCTCCATTTTAATCTTTAAATAATAAAGGAATTAGCCTTCATCATAAAAACCAAGGGATAACATTATATTGTCCCCCCCCCCCCCCAGGAATGGCTTTTAATGTATGATGACTATAGTAGTACTTAGCTCCATCCAGCAGAGACGCCGCCGAAGTTCAGCATTGTTCAGCAGAGCTAACCCACTAAGTCCTCACAGCGGCTTTTTTTCAAAGGCAGATGCACACCAGCCTCTTATCGCTGTGTTAAAGGAGCTATGTATAATATGTCTCTCTCTCTCCTCATAGTAAATCATACAGTGCCATCCTGGAGTTTCTTATTCCACTCTTCTTGAAATAATGCCGTCCGTCACTGTCCGTCCGTCTCTGTCAACATAACGCTGTGTTTCTGGCCACTGAAACTCCCAGCCCTTCTTCAAAAACCCATGACGTATTTGGCACATCATAGAAATCTCCCCATCTCCCCATTTTAGAGTGGAATAAGAAACTCCAGGACGGCACTGTATGATTTACTATGAGGAGAGAGAGAGACATATTATACATAGCTCCTTTAACACAACGGTAAGAGGCTGGTGTGCATCTGCCTTTGAAAAAAAGGCACTGTGAGGACTTAGCGGGTTAGCTCTGCTGAACAATGCTGAACAATGCTGAACTTCAGCGGCGTCTCTGCTGGATGGAACTAAGTACTACTATAGCCATCATACATTAAAAGCCATTCCTGGGGGGACAATATAATGTTATCCCTTGGTTTTGTGATGAAAGTTAATTCCTTTATTATTTAAAGATTAAAATGGAGACTAGTGCCACGAGAAAGATGATTCTTTCAAGGTACGGACTCCAACAAAAATTTGATATTTAGCTTTAGAAGCATTTCTTACTATTAGTTAGGTCTTAGCTTGATAAGCAAAGTAAGGAATAGGGTATAGTTGATCCTTTGTTTTGTTATGTATTATAGTGGATGAACTGGTCTGGCCTTTATGGATAATTAGGATATTATTATTGGCACCTTTATAATCAATTCAAATCAGTTTGAACAAAGAACCACATTCCTGCTGTGTTAAAATTAGATGCACCTGTGTTCATTTGTCAGTACTTGTATGACTAAAATCAACCAATGAATGGTGGCTCTAATGTTTAAAATGGCTTCATTCACTCCCTGTATCATTTTCACAGTGGTGATGACAAGACTGCTGCCTGAGACCATCAAAAAACCATTATCATCAAACATCAAACTTCAAAAGTGTACAAGACCATCTCTAAAGACATTGGGATTCCTATGTCTACAGTTCACAATGAGCCTGATTCCATTCAAGACGTAGATCTCCTTTGTACGTTTGGGAGGACCTGGACGTACAAAGGAGATCGCGATTCTGGTCCCGCGGGGCAGTCCCGGCCTGCACACACAGAGCTTGCCTGGCTAACTCAGCCATGGCTTTTAAATGGAGCCATGGCGCCATGGTGTCCTGTTGCCATGGCAACGCTGCTCCATTTAAAAGCCGCGATGCTGGCCGCTGCTCCACAAAGTTAATTCCCTGCAGCCCAACCCCCAATCCAGCCTCCTAAGGCCAGGGTTGGGCTGCAGGGGACTAACTTTCCCCCCCCCCACCCAGCCCCTTTTGCACTCCAAAGCAAAAAAAAAATCATTCAGGGAGGTTATTCCATCCTGGGGGTGTAACTTCCCTGGCCAATTCGTGGGCTCTAGACATACAGGGCCAACATTAGAATTGGCCCTGTACGTCCAGGGCTGTTGACTGCCCATTGCCCGCCCACTCTCCACCCCCGGGATGACCCCTAATGTTATTAAGAAATTTTCTGCTCATGGAACTGTCAAGAACCTCCCAGGATGTGGTGGGAAAAGGAAAATTAATCCAAGAAATCTTTGAAGGTTAGTGCGAACTGTTGGAAAAACACAACATCCAAAGAGCTTAAGGCTGACCTGGAGCAATCTGCAGTGGTGGTTTCAACCTGTACCATACACCATGCGCTGAACAAAGAATGATGTCATGGGCAAAGGCTAAGGAGGACCCCACTGCTCAAAGAAAGACATAAAAATATATACCTGATCTTTGCCGAAACCCACCTTGAGAAACCACAATCCTTCTGGGAAAATGTTCTGTGAACAGATGAAACCAAACTTGAGCTCATTGGCAATGCAGACCAAAGACTCATTTACAAGTGAAGGAACAAAGCTTATAAGGAAAAAAACACCCTTCCTACAGTTATCTATGGTGGAGGTTCCATAATGTTGTGGGTAGGGTAGCCAGCTGGTTCCTGATTTTAGGAACACCCTTATCCAGGTCTAGTTTTACTTTACTTGCTGCATGGACTTGCTATCTGGATTTCATTAGAGAAAGCAGCAAAGTATAACCAGGAATGGATCAGGGTATCCCTAAAATCTGGAGCCAGTTGGTCACCCTAGTTGTGGGACTGTTTTGCTGCCCCAGGAATTACAAAGTCCGAGGACTATTTTGGAGTGAAATGTGCTACCTAGTGTCAGAAAGTTAGGTCTGGGTCGAAGGTCATGGGTCCTCCAGCAAGACAATGACCGAAAGCATGCATCCATATTATTTATTGTATTTTCAAACATAACACAAAAGAAAGAAATATATACACCAAGAAAGGATACAAATACAATAATATCAATAAGCTGAAGGAGTACAATCACATATCAAAAGAAAACCGTACAGTAAATTCCACTCCTATCAGAATCCACTGAGGAAATAAAGGGGAGACCAACATAAGAAAATTTAAGGCAAAGAAAACTATATAAATTCTGAAAAACCTGGCAAATGTACTTTACAAGCCCTCATACACCCCCAATCTCACACAGCAATGTTGACATCCACAAGTTTCCCAGTAGTAGCATTTTGCTGGACACTAATAAGCTCCTCCAACAGTTTAGTATCTAAGAAAATGTAACTTCATGTAATTCTTTCAAACTTCTGTGTGTGTGGTTACTTGATCCTACAGAGGAATTGAACCCCTGGTCCTCCAGCTTGAGGTAATCTGTCCCAATCACTGAGCCACTCCAGTCAAGAATTTGGCTGAGTAAAGTAAAGTCTTTACTTGGTGATAAAATTCAAAAAATGAAAAGAATATGGTTCAAAGCATATGAATAAAGGAAACTGGGTATCTGCCCTCTCTGAATCTTTAGTCTTCTATTCTACTATGAACTTTTGAACTCCCTCCGAGTCCTCCCTGACTGAAACTGTTTGCACTCTTGTTCAGGCAGATGGGTCTCCATTCCTTTTTCTTCTCTAGTCTCACCTTTAGCTGCTCCAGCCTCTGGAACATCTATGACACTTCTCAAACACCAAATTCCAAATTCCTTCACCTTTTCTACTTCTTCTACATTTCTAGGAATGCATTGGGAATGTCTGTATCAACAAATTTCCAACAATTTCCTTTTGTCTCTGGCTCATTAAACCTTCAGACGTAATGGTACAAACTCCTCTATCCCCCCCCCCCCCCTTCCCAACATAGAGCGCCAAGAATCTCACAACTTCCACTCTTCAGTACATCAGACACCTTGACTTTCAGGATTCCCCTTTCCTGATAGTGCAACCATTCCAACGTTGAGTACTGATCCTACCCAGGAAAGGTTTTACAGCAAAACATAGCTCTTCCAGGTTCCTTGGACTTCTTCACATCTTAAGCCTTCTGACCATTGTACCACATTCCAGTGAGTCTGGCTGCTCATGCTGTGAGCCCCAACCCTCATCTGGACAGTGAAGACGGGAAACTATTATGCCCTTTTTCCTTTATTCTTAAGCCAATTTGGTTTATCAAGAGCCAGCACTCAGTAGGCCGGTTACTCCTCCTGAGTTCTGTACCTTCTGCAAGAATGGCCGAAGAGATGGCGGGAAAAGACTAAAATCCTCCATCTCACTGGATTTTATACTCTCATATAACATCACCACATTTTACTATTTCCTCTCATGATCTTCCAAGAAGGAGAAGCCATCTGCATGTTCGCCCCCATAAAATATATCAAAGGGCCTGCAGGGATATGATACCTCTACAACTACACATAAACATGCCAGTGAATACTGGATTCATTTCTGAAGCCAAAGCACAAGAAATCCAAAGATAGTACAGTAAGGGGCTGCTCTTATTCCTCCACTTGAAAGTGGACAATGGAATAGATTAACATTTTCTGGAATCTTAGGAGAAATTATTGTATCCATCAGAATAAAAAAATGGTATTAAAATAATGGAATATGTCCACTAGACCAGGCTTCTGCCTTCTCCTCTACTGAATGAAACTGGAGAGAAATGAGGCTACAGTAGAACCCCTCTGCCAGCCTGTTTCTAACAGGATTGCAGCATGCTGGTGTGTCACGTTGGTTAGGCCATTTCTGGAGTATTGACAGGTGTCTGAAGAAGAACCATCTGGACTTTGGAAGGCTCTAAGATTCCCAAGCCTTGGATCCATATGTGTGGTACCATAGGCATCCCTGGCCCATTCACGCCAGCTGGGAATTCTACTGACTGTTATTCAGGTGGGATGACCCGGTCATGAACTGCACTAATCAAAAAACAAACTGCAACGAAACACTGCAGCTCACACGCTGGCTTAGGCCTCCCCCTGACCTCTGTTAACCAGCAGCTTCCAATAGATGGGACACAGGTTCTTCTGGAGTTTTGCACCTTCCACAGTTACCAGACATCTGCATAAGCTCCCTCCCCTTTTGTGTTTAGCTCGCAGGGTCAGTGATGTCTATCAGTTCAACGTGGGAAGTCTCACTGAGGAAGTACCAGGTCATAAATTTCATCTAACAAGAGCGAGCTATCAAGCTGAGCCATGTTAAGGCCCTTCAGCGATATTAATCACTACAAAGACTGCAGTTCCTGTACTGTTGTGCTGGATGAAATGCAGCAGGCCAGGGTGGAGAGAGAAGAGCAATTTCTCTTCTTCTAGGGCTGCACCAGTCCTTGCTTCTAGTACAGAATTACAATACAGTATTGAGCACTAAAAGTAGAAATCCAATGCATAGAATAAATATCACCAGCATCATTAGTAGCCAACAATTCATGGCAACTGTTGACCATGTCAGAGAATTCCTTCTGTCTGACAAGTATTTCTTGCAGGAAATTGAATTGAGGCTGGAATTTACAAAGAACAGGAATAATAGATTTCTCCTGCTGATTTGTATTATAATTACGTTTTCACTTGCTTTCTTTCTGCATTTATAAACAAGAAGGAATGGAGGTGTACTCTCAGTGGTTACAGCAGCAGACTAAGAAGCACGGCAGGGTTCAAGTCCTGCCTCTCCCATTAACTAGAGGAAGTTTCTAGAGGAAAAAGCCTGGTGATTGTAATGGAAAGCACTGATCCAGATTCTAGGAAGAAGAAATTTAAAGGTAATTTCTGCAGATATAACAGTAGTTTACCGCAGAGAATTGGACTTTTATAAAGTTGCCCTTTCTATATGAGGGTAAAGGATATGCGTAGCGCCCTTTCGTATGAACGTTTACCCTCTGCAATGGACAGGTTGGGGTGTGGTTTGAAACTATATGCACACTTAGCACATATCTAACCTCTGGGAAAGTATCCACACCGGCTAGTAGGTATTCTGTGTTCAGGTGTTTTACTTAGGATTTATTTATTTATTTATTTAACATTTCTTCTATACCGCGCTATTAAAATCAGCGCGGTGTACATCGAACAAGAATACTGCAATGTATACAAACAACATTGAGTTTACACAGAACAGGGAATTGAACATGGGAGCGAAACCGGGGAAACTAAATACAGATTAACTACAACTATGTACAGTACTCTGAAGTGGGAGGGTGTTGCATTGGTTTCTTGAAGGTTGGTAAGGTTAGGGGGACTACATGTTGTCTGTGGAGTTGACATGCGGGGGTGATTGGTGTGTAGGGAAAATTTGTGGGTTGCTGGTTGTGCTTCTATCGTTGGAGGTTCCAGAGTAACATTTTGTGAACAGGTGGAGTTTTAAGGCTTTTCTAAATAGGATGAGGCTCTTTTCACAGAAGCATGCGCCTCCTTTAACTTTGGAAAATTCAAAAAAATTTGCAGAGTGAAATGTATGTGCAGGCGGTTGTAAAATTTCTCGCCTGAGTGTGCACCATATCTGAGATGTGAATGGAATTGTTATTTTTATTTACTGATTGATTTTTTAACTTCTAGGTCTTTTGTGACCTTATGGCAGATTGGTTACAGTTGCAGAGTGGGATTTCTTTTGCCTTTTGCTGGATCACGCACAGCCATTATGAACTTTATTTATGTCAGAATGTCTTTCTATGAATGAACATCGGATAAACAAAGGTGCAATTAACAAGTCAGAAGTGACAGGGAAACTACTGAGGAAAGGGGGAGTTTGAAGTTTATTAGGGAAAAGAGAATGCGGAGGGAATTCTGGTCCACATGTCTCCTTTCAAACTAACCAACCAGCTATGTATGAGAATGGGATGTACTAGGCAGACCTAGTGGGACCTACTTTCTGGGGTGCGCACACACGTGCTTTTTCTCGCTGTGCATGGATCAAAAAAGATATATGTATACCAGAATCCCCTGGCATCCCTCTGACATGTCTTGCAAATTCAGTGTGGATAGAACACCAAACATAAAAGTTCTTATAGGCATATATGTGCACACACACAAAGGCACAGACATGGTGATCTCTTAAGCCTTTTTTCCTTGGGAAAGTGAGTTATAGTAGCAGCATTTTTACTTTCATTCTGGTATCTTTAGCAATGTAGCCAGATACGAGGTGTGACATAAAAGAAATGATACTGTCCCATAAATGTTTTATTACAAAATCTACAGAGAAATTACACATTGTCTCCTTCAAAGTAATCCCCCCCCCCCCCCCGAGTTAATGCACTTCTGCATTTGCTTCTGCCATGTATGGAAGCACTCAGTAAAGTCCTCCTCCTTGAGGTCCCTCAGCTCCCTCATCACAGTGGCCTTGATCTCTTCTATAGAGGCAAAATGAGTTCCTTTGAGCATAGTCTTCAGCCTGGGGAAGAGCCAGAAGTTGCACAGTGCAAGATCTGGGGAATAAGGAGGGTGGTCAAGAGCTGTGATCTGTTTATTGGCCAAGGACTATCTCACACTGAGCGCAGTGTGTGCGGGCGCGTTGTCGTGGTGGAGCAGCCACGACATCTCTCCACAGAGCCCGCCTGCTGCGCCAAACCTGGTCATGCAGGCAGTTGAGGACCTGCGGGTAGAAGTGCTGGTTGACTGTCTGACCCTCAGGCATAAACTCATGATGGACCACTACCTTCTGGTGAAGAATGCGATCAGCATAACCTTGATCCTTGATTTGGACTTGCATCCCTTCTTGGGTCTGGGTGACAGTCAAGTCTTCCACTGCAGGGTCTGTCTCTTGCTTTCAGAGTCATACTGGAAGACCCAAGTCTCGTCTCCTGTGATGACTTGGCCAACGAACTCTGGATCTTCTCCGATCTTCTCTAGCAAGTCTCGACAAACATTGACCCGGTGCTCCTTCTGGTCATTCGATAAAAGCTTGGGCACCATCTTGGCGCACACCTTCCGCATCCCCAGCTCCTGCACCAAGATGGTCCACACTGACTCCCTGTTCAGGCTGAGCTCCTCAGCTATCATCCACACCATCAATCTGCGATCACTCTGCACCAGCTGGTTCACTCTGTCAATGTTCTCAGCCATCTTTGTCATGGAAGGCCTTACTAACTTGGGGTCATCCTCCACCTCCTCACGGCCAGTCTTGAAGTGTTTGTACCATTCGAAGACTCACAGCCTTGACATTGCATCTTCTCCATAAGCCTTTTGGAGAAGTTGGAGACACTAAGTTGGGCCCTTCTCCAACTTAACCAGAAATTTCAAGTTGATTCTTTGCTCCATATTTCTGCCACCTCCAGTTGCGTGACAAAGTGATGGAGCAGTGTGCTACAAAAAACCCTGAAAAAGAAAAACAGAGTGAGAGAGATGAAAAATATTATAGCAGAATAGTGGCGAGATGTTGCACAACACAGTGACATAAGCGGTTAGCCAATTGACATTGAGTCATGAGTGTGGCTGCCACAGTCTCGTTTCTTTTTTGTCACACCTCATTTTCAAAGTCATGTATGCAGGTAAATAGTGATTTACATGTCTACATTGGCTGTGTCAGCGCCATACCTAGTACTGTGTGAGCAGTGCAGCCACACAGGGTGCAAAAAAATAGGGGCACATTTGGGAATGCCTGCCTCGTCTCCCTCACACTGCTTGCCCTTGCCCCACTGCTGCTTTTAGGGTTCCCTTGGCGGCAGCGAGACCTCCATTTGAAATAAAAAAATATGCAGGTCTCTCCGACTCTGCACTTGCATGCTGGTCTGATCCCCTCCTCTGTTCGCATCAGAGAGGAAGGGACCAGACCAGCCATTCAAAAGCGGGTCTTTGCATCTCCATGTTTAAATGGCTGTTCTGGTCCCTCCCTCCCTCCTCTCACAAGAGCATACATCAGAGTAGGGGGATCAGGCAAGTATGCAAGCATGGGATCGGAGAGACCCATGGGGTTTTTTTTTTTGCATTTGGAGGTCCCATTGCTACTGCCATAGGAACTCTAAAGTGGCGGCGGCAGCAGGGCAAGGCAGGCTGGGTGGGGAGCTGGCTGGAAACATGGAGGTAAGATGGGGAGATGCTGGGCATAGGCAAAGGACAAACTAGGGAGGGGGGAGGCATGGGGAAAGCCAGATGTGCAAGTCACACAGGGTGCCCTTATGGCTTGGTATGGCCCTGGGCTGTCTGAAAACAGATCTCCCTCAGTCCTGCTAAAATTATGTGTGTTGTTCAGCCACATTCCTAATTGAGACTCATTTAGTGGAGACAGTCCCAGGGGTGTGTTTACTTTTTCTTTTAATTTTGGATTAAGTTCACTGCTTTCGTTGGTAGCTTACGGCAAAGTAAATTCAAGTACACTAGGCATTACCCTCTCCTTAGAGGGTGTACAATCTACGGGGGTCATTTTAAATGCCTTAGTCACGATTTGGATGAGCGAAAACATGCATGCAGATGTCCAAATCACGGAGACGTCCCTGGAGCCATTTTACAAATTACTTTTAAGGATGTCTCAGGTGTGGGGATGGCCAAGAAGGCAGGGGGAGGGGGGTGGCAGAGGCATGTCTGGGGTAGTGCAATGAACTTAGATATCCCCGCTCGATCTCAGAAACATCAGGGATGACATCTGTGACCCCATCCAAGTTTAGACCCGCTTCAGGCACGAATAGGCATTGGGAAAGTGCTCCGTTTGGCCGTAAACATCCAGGGAGTGTAGAGAAGATGGCATCCCCAGTACACTGCACAATCACAGTCATAGCTTCCATGGCCCTAGCCCACTACTCAGACCATTGGGCCATTCCTGGATGTCCTGAAGCTTGAATGCTATTCCGGAGATGTCTATGTAGATGCCCCACAGACATCCGTAACGGGCACATCCACATTTGTGAAATCGTGCCTGAACTTGGATGTGCCTGCTTTGTTTTCCAGATGTTCTGACTTGGACTCCCAGATTGCACTTGGAAGCCATTGTAAAATATACTTTTAAGGATTAGATTTACTAAAGCGCACTATCAGATTAGCACATGCTAGAGTATGTTCTTTGCTGCAGGTCCCTATGAAATGAGAATTATTTATTAACAACACACTAATGCACTTTGGTAAATCCAGCCATAAGAGGGAGGTCGGAAAAGCTTAGCGCTGCATTTTCTGGTGCTTTTCCCAGCTAGGCGTCCTCTCCGATGCAGAAAGCAAGATAGCATCGGAAAAATGCAAAAAGCAGCCCACCACGCTAAACTGCAGCGCACTTGGCATGCAAATCCCTGCATAATTAATTGTGCCCAATGTAAAAAACCGTGTTCTAACTTAGAACTTACAGTCTCATGAAGAGAGACAACGCAATAGCTAGGGTCTAGGATTTTATTTATTTAACAGATTTTATATACCACTTTATCATTTCAATCAAAGCAGTTTACACTGAAACTTAAAATTGGATTACATTAAACAGGGACATTGATAACTTGGATTTTTCTGAGGCAATGGAGGGTTAAGTGACTTGCCCAAGGCCAAAAAGAGTGCTAGTGGGAATCAAACCCTGGTCTACTGGGCTTGCAAGTCAGTGTTCTTAACAATTATGCTACTCCTCCACTCCAAGCAAAAAAAAGCTCTAGTGGCAGAATGGCCCCAATCCCCTTCCACCCAAACAAAAACATCTCTGGTGGCTCAGTGGTCTAGATCTCCCGCACGCAAACAAAAAAACTCTGGTGGCCCAGCGGCCTCAAACCCCTGCACTGATCTACCCCCCCCCCCCCCCCAGTACCTTAAATCATGGGGTGGGAGTGTTGCCCACACACTCCCGCCCTCACGTCACCATCTTGTAAATTGGCAGCGCCTGGCCCTGTGCATTGCATCCTGGGATGGACCGAGCGAGGTCAGACTGCTATATAAGACAAAAAATGCCTTATATAGCATTTTCCCCCCACCCCGTATTGCAGCCTAGGACAGCTCGTTTTGTATTTATGGTGCCTGTATTTTCTGTTATATGTAAACTGCTTTGGATGACTTTTTGCTGACAAGACAGTTTTAAATAAATAAAATCTTTTTGGGTGAAGGTTAAGCTCCAAATTATTTTAATTATTCTTTAGACCTTTGTTTGGAGTGCACTGAAGGTCATCTTTTCCAGAAATTGATAATGTCCCCTTTGACAAACATATCTAAGAAAGATGCCAGAGAGTTTCAGGTCATACACACAAGCTGATACAGACTCTCTCACATCCTGAAGCTGCAGCCATGAATGATTTTTCCAGTCTAATATGCCTTATTCAGTTGATCGTCTCCTTAGTGATGGATTGTGGGCATAATGTACTCATGGCAAAGCAAAATACCTAATCTGCATTTTACCTACTCTCTGTACATCCCTACAACTTTTCAGGTGTAGTATATTTTGAGAAATACATGCCAATGGATTGCACCATATTCTTCACTTACTTCCAAAAATTCAGCCCCTTTTTACTTTGAGTTACAGAAGATATAATGGGGTCTCACGCATTGTTCACTATTTGGACATCTTTCTTTTTGCCTTCTTGGAAGCTTTGAGAGCTTGCCAGCTCCTGCTGGTACATTTTCAAAATGTTTTGGACACTTTTGATGTACCTTTAGGCCACAACAATAAAGAAGAGCCTACCATTGGTCCTCACATTTCCTTTATTTTGTGCTAGAAGATGACCCGACGTGTTGCCCTCTGCATAATATCTGGCCCTCTATGTGGTGATAGCAAACCTGACTTATTGACTATGCAGTGTATTATACTGACATTTCAATTGATATAATTGCATTAAAATAACCTGACCATCTTTTCTAAGTTCAAATACGGGACACTCATTCAAGCTGGGAGGTTCAAACTTAAGGAAAATAAAAAATATGTTTATAACTACACTTTTAATTTTAATCCAAAATTTTAATCAGTAGGCTAGGTTTATAACCTTACTTACAGATGCAGTTCTCTACAGAGTGAATTTTCTTCAAAATAGCAACATTTCCACTAAGATAATTAAAAAATTCTGGGCAACTCAATTCAAAATTGTATTTTACAATCGTTAGACATTTGAGAGTCTCTACACGCAGTTGGTTTTTTTTCTGTAGACCACACTTTGTTCATGATTGAAAAGCAGCTTTCCGTTGAAGCATTGGAACCTGATAAACAATTTAAAAATTCTGTATCCTAGCTACTGCTCCCACCTCCCCCTGCTCTCTATGGCTGGCTGTATCTGCTGCAGCCTATTGACTGGCTTTATCTGATTGATGATTGCCTAGGCCTTGGGAGGAAGCAGAGCCAGATTTGTCAGATGTGCTGAGGACTCAGGAGTTTAGGATTGCCAACAATCTAAATTATTTTAGGATTCTATAACTTTGTAAAGTAGCTGTCTTAGTCAGAATGATGTCTAAATTGTCTGGGTATTTTTTAGAGTTTAGCTCTACAGCTCGCCAGTGCTCCTCCCTCACTGTGTAGAGTAAGTGGTAGGTTCCAGCCAATGGAAAGGCTGCACTAGTCACAGGAAGGGTGGGCTGATTAGGTTCTTGGGAGCATTTGGCCGGATGATATGGCAGTACACATCAGGCAGAGCATCAGCAAAAACAGATATCAGCTGTAGCCATGGACAGGAACTTCCCGTTCATTGTGGGGCCTGCCCATATTGTAATGGAGGTGGAGACACCACTGACATGCTAGGGGACAGAGGTGGCAGCACAATGTGCAGCAGTAACAGCAGCCACCATACTCCATGGAGCTACATATTAAGGGTAACCTACCTGCAACTGTTGGAGCAGAAGGTGTACCAATGCTGGACAGTGACACCATAACAGAGCTGTGTGGGATGCTGTACAGGGAGTTGGAGCTAGCCACCACCTGAAGCCATGCGCTGCCAGTGACTCCGAAGGTGACCACTGCACTGGGATTCCTGGCCACAGGAAGTTTCCAGCATGTGGTGGATGCCACCACTGACATCACCCAGTCTTCCACATGCCACTGCCCTGGTGAGAAGAATGCTAATCTACATCACTTTCCCCACCATGCCTGAGCAAACACAGGAGACAATGCTGGTATTATATGATATAGCTGTCTTCCCATCTGTCATTGGTATCATTGACTGTACACATGTTGCACTGAGGGCACCGAGTCAGACCAGAGGGCATTCCGAAACCACCATGAATATGAAGTGGTAGTCAATGCTTACATGCTCATCACTGGTGTATGTGCCCATTTTCCGGGTTTCTGCCATGATGCCTTGACCTGTCGCAGTCTCTCCTGGGACAAGCAGCAGCCACAGGATACCTTGGAGATGCATGGTTGCATGGTAAGTGGACACAGCTGTGAGTAAATATGATAGAACTATGAGTCATGTAACTATGTGAGGAAGCACCCCAGAATGGGAGACAGTAGAGTGGGCACATGTTAGCTGATGCACCCCAACACAGATGCATAGTCTGAAGGAAGAATTGAGGGGTCAGGATGAGAGGTTGCACATTAGTGATGCAATCACAGGGGGAACTCATCTAAATAGTAGCAAGAGATTCCAATGGAAAAAAGCAGGGTAGAGGTGGCAAAGTCTCAGAATGCGCTGAAGCAGTGCATCTTGGAGACATGGCAAGAGTCTGAACAGCAGCCAAGCAATGACATGCTGCAGAGAGCTCTGCAGGAAATGTCACCAGAATGCACCCCGTCATGTCCCCGTCATGTTTAAGCCACCATAAATATATCCACCAACCACCCAACCCTCCAGCCCCAACACAACTGTCATAGTTGCTGTACTGATGTGTGCCTGTCCCCCTACTCCCACAGGTGACTGTGGATACCCTGTCCGACCATGGCTACTGACACCTGTGTGTCACCCACAGACCCCACAAGAGGAGCAATTACAACCAGACACACCAGAGGACCAGAGCAGTGGTGGAATGGGCAATTGGGGTCCTTAAAAGCTGCTTCAGATGCTTAGACCACAGTGGGGGCGAGCAGCTGTACAGCACTGAATGTGTGTGCAGGATCTTCCCAGCCTGCTGCATCCTACATAACCTCGTTGTGCAGCACAGGATCCCCATCCCTGAGGGTGAAGTGATAGAGGGGACAGATGCTGCAGAGGCTGCAGAATAGGAAGGGGAGCAGAGGGGGGAACCAACAGCAGGCGGCCTTAGCATTCGCCACCAGGAACAGACTTGCCACCTTCTAGAGTAAGCACTGTCATATTTATTATAGTACAGTCAAACAAACATTACCTAAACGGTGCCCTCTTACCACATCCACCACTCAGTTCGTGATCAGGCCTTGCCCGCTTCCCCAACTGGGCACTGCGTCACAATGGCACAGTCTTGGAGGCATTGCTCACCACGGGGGTGGCCCAAGGGTGATGCTGGGCCACGTACGGAGACTCATTGCAGGGCTTCATTTGCATAGCTACTGGACCTCATTTGCATAAATTTCATTTCTTTTATTTTAAAATGTATATGTTTCCCATCTAAACTTTTAGGTGGCTTTCAAAGGAGCCCTTCAAAAGCCTCTATTTCTGTCTTGGCAGTGACTTAGGGGCATGTTTACTAAATAGTAATGTGCATTAAGTGCCACTGCACCAATAGAAATAAATGGGTGTTGCTGCACTTAGTGCACATTAACATTTGTGAATTTAACTTTTAGTAGACATGTCTCTTAATGAGTGTCTCAATACCATTTGCATGGGCAGTGAGGATAAAGAGACTACCAGATTTCTACATTACTATACTCCAATGTCAACTGCCAGGCACATTAGGAAGTACTATAAACACTGCCTATTTAGAATCCATAGCAAATCCGCCATATCATAACAGCACTACCAGGACTCAAAAAGCACCAAACCCTACCTATTAAAAGGCAACACTGCAACTATTAAACCAATATGTCTCAGAGAATACCAATATATCTCCTACTAGGGAAAGAGAACAAGTGGGACTGTCACATAGAAACTACATGGAACAGAATACTGCATAGAAACATAGAAACATAGAAATATGATGACAGAAATATTTAGGTACAATGGCCAATCTAGGTACATATGACCTAGATTGGCCACTGTTGGAAACAGAATACTGGGCTTGATGGACCTTGGTCTGACCCAGTATGGCATATCTTATGTTCTTATGTTATGAAAAAGACCACATGGCCTATCTAGTCTGCCCTTCCATATCAACAACTACTACAGTCCCTCCTTTACCTTCAGAGATTCAGTGTGTTTGTCCCATGCTTTTTTGAATTCAGTTACTGTCCTCATCTCTACCACCTCCACTGGGAGACTATTCCACGGATCCACTACTCTTTCCGTAAAGAAATATTTCCGCATATCACTCCTGAATCTATCTCCCTTCACCCTCATCCCATGTCCCCTCGTAGCTTTCAATTGAAAGAGGCTCTCTCCCTGAACATTTATGCCATGGAGGTATTTAAACATCTCAATCATATTACCTCTATCCCGCCTTTCCTCTAAGGTGTACATATTAAGATCCTTCAGTCTGTCCTCATATGCCTTATAATGAAGACCACTAATCATTTTAGTAGCCACCCTCTGCACCGACTCCATCCTGTTCACATCCTTTAGAAGGTGCGGTCTCCAGAATTGCACACTATACTCCAAATGAGGTCGCACCAAAGACATACAGAGGCAATATCACCTCCTTTTTTCTGCTAGCCATTCCTCTCCATATGCACCCAAGCATCCTTCTAGCTTTTGCTATTGCCTTTTCTTCCTGTTTAGCTACTTTAAGATCATCAGACACAACCACACCTAGGTCCCGCTCTTCTTTAGTGGACAAAAGTACTTCACCCCTATACTATATTGCTCCCTTGGATTGCTGCAGCCCAAATGCATGACCTTACATTTTTTAACATTAAATCCCAGCTGCCAAAGTCTAGACCATTCTTCAAGCTTAGCTAGATCCCTCCTCATGTTATCTACACCTTCCTGGGTGTCTACTCTTTTGCAGATTTTGGTGTCATCCGCAAAGAGGCAAACCTTACCCGACAGCCCTTTCGCTATATCACTAACAAAGATGTTAAAAAGAATCGGACCAAGGACAGATCCCTGGGGCACATCACTGGTAACATCCTTCTCCTCAGAGTGAGCTCCATTTACTTGTACTTTTTGTCGCCTCCCACCCAACCAATTTCTAACCCAAGCAGTAACTTTAGGGTCCATCCCTAGGGTGCTCAGTTTATTTATAAGTCACCTGTGAGGAACAGTGTCAAAGGCTTTACTGAAATCTAAATACACCACATCTAGACCTCTCCCCCGGTCCAACTCTCTGGTCACCCAGTCAAAGAAATAAATCAGATTTGTCTGACAAGACCTGCCTCTGGTGAATCCATGCTGCCTCAGATCCTGTAATCCGCTGGACTCCAGAAACCTCACTATTTTCTCTTTCAGCAGCGTTTCCAATAATTTACTCACCACCGAAGTTAAACTAACCGGCTTGTAGTTTTCAACCACATCCTTACTTCCGCTTTTGTGTAAAGGCACCACGTGAGCCTCTCTCCAGTCCTTTGGCACCACTCCCGACTCCAACGAGGCATTGAAAAGGTCAGTCAGTGGAGTTGCTAGAACGTCCCCAAGTTCCCTCAGTATTCTAGGGTGTCTCCCATCCGGTCCCATCGCTTTGTCTACTTTAAGTTGAGCTAGTTTCTCACGAACACAGTCTTCTGAAAATTGTACAAGATGTCCCTCGCTTCTGTTCCTATTTGTGGGTGTTTTCTGAGGTCCTGCTCCTGGTTCTTCATCTGTGAACACAGAACAAAAATATATTTGTTAAGCAATTCCGCTTTATCCTTATCAGCTTCTACATATTCCTCCCCTGCACCCTTGAGTCTGACAATACCACTTTTGCACTTCCTCTTCTCACTAATATATCTGAAAAATGTCTTATCCCCCCCATTTTATTGCATTGGCTATTTCCTCCTCCTTCTGAATCTTTGCCTTCTTGACTACTTTGCTAGCTTCTCTAAGTTTTTCCAAATAAATCATCTCTCTGTGATCTCTTGTATTTCATGAAGGCCTCCCTCTTTTTCTTCACTTTTTCAGCTACTTCTTTCGAAAACCATAGTGGTCTCCTTTTCCTTTTACCTTTATTTACTATTTTAACAAAAAGGTTGGTTGCCCTTAAAATATCCCCTTTCAGTTTTGTCCACTGTTTTTCTACATCCCCCAGCTGTTCCCATCCCACTAACGACTCCCTGAGGTATTGGCCCATCTTCGCAAAGTTAGTCTTCCTAAAGTCTAAGATCCTCATCTTTGAATGGATTCTAACAGCCCTAGTCCTAATACTAAACCACACCATCTGGTGATCACTGGATGCAAAATGATCTCCCACTCCAACATCAGAAACACTTTCTGATGTTGGCTTGGTTACACATGCAGAACATAGGGGTATGTTTACTATAGCAGCGACTATGTTAACGCGCAATAAGTGACGTTAATGCACGGTAATGTCACCAGATGCAACGTCAGCATGCGTTAACATCTCCAGCCATGCTAAGTCCCCCAGACAGTGGAAAGAGAGTGGAATGAAAGGGTCAATGGGTGGGGAGTGGGCAGGGAGAGGCTCCTGCTACACTAATTTTGGTGGTGGTGAGAAGCAAGGAGGAATGTGACAAATTCTATCTACCCTTTTGATGTCTAGGACATCTGCACCTTGTCCACTCACAATCTTAAATGACAGAGGTGTAAGGCAGGGGTCTCCAAATCCAGTCGTGGAGGGCCACAAACCAGTCAGGTTGGCAGGATATCTCTAATGCATATATATCTCATGCATATTCATTAGTGCTATCCCAAAAACCTGCCAGGATTGTGGCCCTCCAGGACAGGGTTGGACACCCCTGCCCTAAAGCATTGGCCAACAGGGGCACAAACACCCACACCCACAGGCTCCACTATCCAAAGCCGCATGGAGAGTCAGGCTGTTGTGCCTGGTGCGGAGCAGCAGTTACCACCAAAGCAATACTACTAGCATCTGCATACCTTAGCAATGCCTGCACTGTGCTCAGGACTAGTGTGACAGGCAGGGCTGCCAACCACCCCTATCTTTGCACAAATAGAAATAGGAGTGAGAGTGTGTGTATGTCTATCCATTGTTTTGAGGCTGTCTACTCCTCATTGGGCCCACAATGTTTACACTGCTTCCAGCATTAGCCTGCCAATGTGCATAATGAGGAGCAAGGTATTGTGGGCATGGCACAGAAAGGGCAGACTGTGCAGGATGCATCTGCACAGGGTGTGGGGCAATGGCTGGGACATAGTAGTGCCCAACCACCACCTGCATGGGCAGGGTGGCCACAGCATGTCATGCTGGGAGGTCACTCTCACTCTGACTGAGCAGTGACCATGGCAATTGTAGGTTCCCACATAGTGCTGTACTGTGATTCTTTCAAGTGATATCTGTGTGTTCCCTGTTCTGGGGCCCATTTCACTGAGATATCTGCTTGGTGTCTGTGCTTACATCTTACTTCTGAGTGCACATAATTTCTCTGGGAACATGCACTATGGACTGGCTAGCAGACTTTTGGCAGTTAGCATGTGAATGGCTGGGATACCTTGCAGGGGGCAGACTGATTGTGCTCTCTGCTGATGAATGTCAGATTGTGGTGAGGGGCAGCTGAGCTTTTCCAGGCCTTCTGCCAGTGCCCCTGTGACAAGAACAGATCTGCATCAACTGCCCTGGAGGGTGCCTTTCACCACCAGGACTGGGGTTGCTGGTCCCACAGCCCTTCATCATGTCCCTCTGCTGCCTCCATTGCAAAGATGTAGAGTCTGGGTCTGTTGGGGGCAGATTCTGTCCACCACCCTGACCCAGAGAGGTTGGTTTTATAGGTGGTGCTACATATTCTGCATGTGAGTCCAGACGCCGCACCGCGCCCCAGAAAAGGTGGCCCCAGACGCTACTACATGAGAACGAAGAGCTAGAAAAGCCTTTCTCTTCATTTGAGTGCTACGACTTACATCAGGAAAAACCTGTATTACTAGCCCAAAAAACTTCTCATGCCTATGTTTAAAATAAGAACGAAAAATTAAATCCTTATCTCTCTCTAACAAAAAAGATACTAACAAAGTGGCATGAGTGGAAATCTCCTCAGTTGAAGTTTCTAAGAAAGCGGATAAATCTAAGCTGGGCATGGATAAATGATCAACTTCCCCCGCAGCTCCAGCACCAATTTCTGAATCCACCACCAAATTCTCTCTAATTCCAGTAGGCAAATAATACAACTTGGAAATAACTATAGAATCAGGATCTGAGATTCTCAAAATATCTTTCATATTGTGATAAGGAAGCTTATCATAGTTCAGGAAGGAGCTATAATAGAGGTGAATTGGCTCTGAACAAGCAACCTGTCTTTGCTGGTAGAAATAATAAAACAGAATGTTTCCATAAAAGACTACCAGTCCCAGAATGCACCAGGTTTCCAACAGCCACTAGAAGAGCTGAAGTGGGGAAACGTGTGTTCAATCAGGAGAGCTATGAGGTAATCCCCAAGCACTCATCTCCAAGGGCAGGGCTTGATTCAGCACAGCTGCGCTGTGCTAGGGTGGAGCAGCCCTCTAAACAGGTTAAAAGTAAAGCCTATTCTATTCATCAGAATCAGCAGAATCTTCATGATCATCACCATCTTCAGCAGGAGCAGAGGCAGCAGAAGCCAGAGCCCACGGACAGAGAGAGCAAGAAGCAACTTGGAAGAAAGAAGAGAAAAGTATCTTGGAGGTCTAAAGGAGTCCATAGCAGTACGTGTGCTGGGAGACATTCCAGAGGCAAGCATAATCCATTGGACTGGAGGAAACCAGAGGAGTGGGGTTACAGAGCCAGGAATCCCCAGACGGCACCTGTGAGGGAGACGGCTGCATTTGGAAGGGGCCCTAAGACCAGTGCAAGAAGGTATGTGAAGAGAGACCCAGTGTCCAGGGATCTTGATTGGAAGGCTGGACATAAAAACTGGACTACATACTGGCCAGGATATTTGGAGTGGAACCCTAACAGCAATGGAAGCTCAGGTATGAACACTGATCTATGCCCTAGCTTTTCACTTGGAAGACAGCAGGGAAACAAGTATTGTCCTGAGAGTGCTCCATTAAGAGATTCCTCTGTGCCAATCCATGATATTGATTCTATGATAGTTGAAGAAGGAGGAGATATTGTAAATGAGCAGTGTGAATACATGGATTGCTCTCTGTCTAAACTTCTGTGGTAATATACTTTTACAAAATACAACAACCATCACAAAGAAATATAAACTTGTTCTTTGATCTACTCAGAAAAGCTTTTGAGCAGGATTTGAGCCACGTTTAGAAAGTAAACCAGCCAAGAGGTTTGCAGCTGGTTAATTGCTAGCAATTGAGCCTTGCTTAATTGCCTGTGAGCTCTGAAGAGACACTTCTGGGTGTGTGTGAAAATACCAGAAGTTAGCCTTGAAAAAGAACAGTTTTTCATTACTTTGTGGGTTTTGTTTGTTTTTGAAGCACTGCTAAAAAGATATTAGCAGGAGCCCACAGAAAAGACCTTTCTGTTCCCATCAAGGTCTTTATGATTTGATTTGATTGCTTAAGAAGTTCAGTTGTTGTTTTTCCTGATTTGTTTTTCTAAGTATAATACTGAAAGCAAGTATCCTTTTTGTGCTACCAAGCAAATCTGTGTTGGGAGAAATAACCCCATAAATAAAATATATTTTCTTTGCTTTACACTCGAGCAAGCACAACTAATTTATTGTGAACGGCTGATTCTGGTATGAATGGACTACATTTCCCACAATCCTTTGCAAGTCATATTACTATTTGCCTTTGCCAAGACTGTGGACATTCTCACCCAGCGCCCCCGTTTACAGTTGGCGTAGTTTTTCGGATTGCTTTTGCGCAAAGGATTTACATGCTAAGGATTACAACTGAAGTCTGAAGAAAAAAAGAAAGTTCAAGTTAAAAGCTGGAAAAAAAGATTTTCCCTTAACTACACTTTGGAGGAAGAGGTGGCTGATTCAGGTAGCTGTCCCAGGAGGAAAAGACCCTGTGTAGAGCTGGATTCATCACTGGCATAAGGTAATAAGTACCTGGGCATGTCTAGTGGTGGATGGGAGTAAGGCACAGGGGTAATTGAAAAAAAAATTAGGAGAAAAACACCTGTTTGGAAGGTGTTGCACTGTGGTTTTTTTGTTGTTGTTTTCTTGCAGGGATCAAGATGGATCCAAGGGAACTAGCTGAATGGATGGCAGCCCAGTTTAGCAGGCAACAGGAGCTAGCGCAGCAGGCTCAGGACACTGCTATGAAAGCCTTAATGGACCAGCAGAGGCCAGTGCTTGATCTGGTGAAAGTCTTAGTTAATCTTCATAACCAAAGTGGACCAGATGCAAGACCAGCAGTAAATACTTGTATACAGCATGTGGACAGTGTGGGACTCAATCAAGGAATTGGGGCATTTAGTTTTGGGAAGCTAACTCCAGATGATAATGTTGATGATTTCCTAGAATCTTTTGAGAGAGTGGCTCAAGCATTAGCATGGCCAGAGACCCAGTGGGCAGTAAGGCTGGCAGCCTCATTAACTGGAGAGGCGCTTGCAGCTTATAGAGCAATGCCAGCAGCTCAGGCTTTGAATTATAAAGATGTAAAGGCTGCTATTAGAGATCGCCTAGGGTTGTCTATTTCAGAGTATAGGCGAATGTTTAGAGCTACTGTATTAAGAGTGGGTGAAACACCCAGGGCTCTGAGTCAGAGAATCAGAGGATTGGCGGTAAAATGGTTGGAGCCTGAGGGAAAGACTGTGGAAATGTTATTAGACATTATTATGCTTGAACAATTTATGTCTGCTGTGCCTAAAGATTTGCACACTTTCCTTATACAGAAAAATTGCCAAAATCTTGGAGAGGCAACCATGTTAGCAGAGAGATTCTTGGAAGCCACGCAGGCTTGCCATAGAATGGGTGGCCCTCTGAAGATTGGTGCTGAGGCAAGCTGTGCTGTATCAGAAAAGAAAATTGTTAAAAATGTTTCTGAAAATAATTGTACTGTGCCAGCCCAGATTACACAGTGGAGTAAAAAGAAATGTTTCAAATGTGGAAAATGGGGACATTTGGAAAGGGGATGCCAGATACACACTAGCTTGATGGGTGTTGATTTAAAACAGCCCAAAGAAGGATTTCTTTTGATGGTTGATGTGCAGGGAATTACCACAAATGCTCTGTTAGACTCTGGGGCAGACCAGAGTATTTTATTTATTTATTTAGTGTACACTTGTATCCCGCCACTTCCAGCGATCAGTGGCGGTTTTCTATACAAAAGGGAGCGGTTGTACAGACCAGAATTTAAGCATACAGTAGGATTGCAGGGGAGGGTGAAAGTCACAGCAAACGGTTACAGATTTACATTTCATTTCTTGAGAGGGGGCTTTACATATATACATAAATTACATAATTACAGGATGCATTTCTTGTTGAATATGATTTTTAGTAGCTATGTTGTTCGAAAGGATTATTTATTTATTTATTTATTTATTTACATTCTCTTATATACCGCGCTATTCTGCATCAGTGCGGTTTACATTGAACAAACTGAAATTACATTGAACAGGGCATTATAACTTGGAGATAACTATTTTACAGGGAACATGGGCTATGGAGGGTTAAGTGGCTAGTTTACCCTGTTTTCAAAGTTACTTGTTCCTGTTCAATGTAATGACCTGACTTTTGTTCATTGTCGGTTACCTTTTTGTTTTATGTAAACCGCGCTGATCGCAAATAGTGCGGTATATAAGAAATGTAAATAAAATAAATAAATAAAATAAATAAAGGAGCACCTGTGGGACTAGAAACCCCAGTCCTTCCGGCCCAAGGTTGCTGTCCTCTAGTGGGATTTGAACCACCGACCTTCCAGCCTGAAGTACCTTGCCCCAACCACTAGGCTACTCCTCCACTCCTGACTAGGTAAGGTTGTAATGAGTCTGAAATAGGTGAGTCTTTAGTTTTTTCCTGAAGTCCTTCAGGTCCTTATTTGCTCTCAGTTCGTGGGGCATTTGGTTCCAGAGTCGTGGAGCCATAAAGGAGAACGCTCTGTTAGTGGTGCTAGCATTGAAATTTCTCAGGCTACTCGGGACTTGAAGGGTATTGCTATTCACTGTTCTTCTGCTTCTGTTGATTGGTTGTGCTGAGATTAAGGTGTTGAGGTAAGAGGGTGCTACATTATGAACAAGCTTGAAGGTGGTTACTAATATCTTATATTGGATGCGGGCCGTGATGGGGAGCCAATGTAGCTCGATTAGGACGGGAGTGATGTGCTCTGTTAGACCTTTTTTCATGATGACTCGGGCTGCTACGTTTTGTGCCAGTTGAAGAATGTTAATGGTTTTTTTAGGCAGACCTTGTAGAATGGCGTTGCAATAATCCAGGTGGGGAATGATGAGGGCTTGTGCCACTGTTCTGAAGTCGGAGTGATCAATAATGTTCCGTAGCGGTTGCAGGACTCTTAATTTGTGGAAAATGGCCCGATTGGTAATTCGGAGGTGCTTGTCCATATTTAGGTTGCTGTCCAGCATTACTCCTAGGTATTTTATTTCGGGCTTTGTGGTATAAACGTTGTTGTTCATGGTAACCGTTGGTGGAGGGTTGAATTCTTGTTTCCTGGAGATGCACATCACTTCTGTTTTTTTATGGTTGATTGACATATTGTTGCGTTGCAGCCAGGTTTGTAGTTCGCTTAGGCATTTTTCGAGTTGGGTGAGGTCAGGGTTGTTTATGTCGAGGTGAGTGTAGAGCATCAGGTCGTCTGCATAGATGTGGTAGCTGATCTTGTGGTCCTGTAGGATTTCACAAATGGGTCGCAGATATAGGTTGAACAGGAGTGAGGATAGGGCAGAGCCTTGTGGTATGCCTTGAGTTTGAGGGAAGGCGGCGGCCTTTGTGTTGTTGAAGTGGACCTGTTGCATTCTGTTATTTATGTAGGATGAGAACCATTTCAGGGGGGTCCCTGATATGCCTATGGAAGCAAGTCTGTCCAGGAGTGTGGAATGATGTACTGAGTCAAAGGCTGCTGATATGTCTATGAAAATGAGCATGTACATTTTGTTTCTGTTTTCAAGACCTTTGAGTAGCTTGTCCATTAGGGCTAGTAGAAGAGTTTCCACGCCATGGTGTTGGCGGAATCCATATTGGTGCTCATCAAGGGCATTGTTGACATCGATGTGGTCTTGCAATTGTTGCTGGACTGCCTTTTCAATGATCTTGGCTAGAAAGGGTATGCTTGATATTGGGCGGTAGGAGGTTGGGTCGTTCTCGTTAAGGGATTTGTTTTTCAGGATTGGTCGTATGAGGGATTGCTTGAGTTGTGCTGGCATGATCCCTTGCAGTAGAGATTGGTTTACTATATGGGCGATATACTTGGCAGCTTCTTGCTTCACAGCTTTGATCCATGATGCTGGGCATGGATCGAGGGGGGAGGTTGTGGTGTTCAGGTTAGTGATTATGTCCAGGATTTGCCTGTCATCTATCTTTCTGAAGGTATCCCATTCTTGGTACTGGTTTGCATTTTCGGTCGTGTGGGTTTTTTGTTGGGTGATGACTGCATCCATCCCTTGATTGGTGAGTATTGGTGGTTGTGTGTACAGCTTGCTATTTTGAGGGTTAAGTTTGCTGGCATAATGATCGGCCAGAGTTTGGGCCGTCATTGTTCCGTTTTGATTTGTAGCTTGGGACGTCTTGGTGAGTGATCTGACAAGTTCGAAAAGTACCCTGGGTCTGTTGAGGGCTTTGTATGTTGTCAAAGAGGCTTTGGAAGAGGATAGAGGCCCAAGAAGGATTTGTGCCTAGAACCCCTGAAAGCCAAGTTCACATCAGATGCATTCATGGTGCTGCAACATCATATCCCACCTATAGGCTAATGGTTAAGTGCCTGGGGGAACAAGAGGAAGTTCTTTTAGCAGTGGTGCCTAGGCTACCATTTGATTTGGTTCTAGGAAGAGACTGGCCAAGATTTAAGCAGGGACTAGTGAAAGGGCTAGGAAAGAAGGAGGGAGAAGGAATGATGGTAATAGCTCCCGGGCCTTTGTTTGGAAGTCCTCAGTCCCTAGCTAAAAAGATGGTTGAGCTTCCAGAAGGCCAAACTATAAGGAAGGAAATAGGCAATAAGAGGGGCCTTGTATCCACCCGCTCACAGGCTAAGGTAGAGAGCTAAAAGGAGGAGGGGGAGCAGGCAGAGTTATTAGGAGACTTACCCTCTCATGATGATTTAATAACTCCACCATCTGGGAAAGTAAGAAAGTTGAAAGCACAAAAGCGTCGTGAGAGACTTTGCAGAGCACAGGGTAGGGCTGACATGTTGGCTGGTCAAAGTTTACCCTGGGTGCCAGCTGAGTTAGTGGTAAAGTTTCCTAACTTTTCACAAGAACAGTGAGCTGATCAAGCTCTCACCCGAGCTTTTAAGTATGCTCAGGAGGTCAGGGAGGAGTTGCCCAGATTCAGACTAGATAATGAAATATTATATAGAGAGAGTCAGGACCCCAGAAATGGGACCATACGTAAACAATTGGTGGTACCCACAACTTTCAAAGGACTAGTACTTAGATTAGCACATGATCATCCAGTTGGAGGTCATAAAGGGATGCAAGGAACGCTGGATCAAATACTTATGCGTTTTTACTGGCCAGGTATTTTCAAAGAAACTGCCCAGTTTTGTGCTACATGTCCAGCGTGTCAGCGAGTTACAGCAACTCACCCACCGGTGGTGCCTTTGATTCCCATGTCAATTATCACAGACCCAATTGGTCGCATTGCTATGGATATTGTAGGCCCATTAGTCAAAACGCCCCGAGGTTTCCAATACATCCTAGTTATGGTAGATCAGGCAACAAGGTTTCCCTGGGCCATACCATTGAGGAATGTTTCTGCAAAAACAATAGCTTTAGAGCTAGTCAAATTGTTTTGCGAAGTGGGATTCCCAAGAGAGGTGTTGACTGACCGAGGGTCCAATTTTGTATCCAAATATTTGGCCCAGGTCTGGGATGCCTTTGGCATTCATCACGTGAAAACCTCAGCCTACCATCCACAATCAAACGGTTTGGTGGAGAGATTCAACCAAACTCTCAAACAAATGTTGAGAAGGGGGTTAGCAGGAGAGGTAAAAGAATGGGATATGTTATTGCCCTTTGCCTTATATGCCTGCAGGGAAAGAATTCAGGTGTCCCTAGGTGTAACTCCATATGAATTGATGTATGGTAGGGTTCCACGTGGTTTGTTAGATATTTTGAGGGAACAATGGACTGATCCTGAACCAGGAAATCAGGAGGTGCCACAGTTTTTACGTGACTTGAGAGCACTTTTAAAAAGGACCTCGCAGGTTGCTGAGAAAAACCTGCAGGACAGTCAAGTGCGCCAGAAAGGGTGGTATGATAGGAAGGCCAAAAGCCGCCAATTAAGCATTGGTGAAAAGGTTTTGGTTCAAGTAGCAGGTACTGCCTGAAAATTTGAAGTACAGTGGAAAGGGCCATGGAAGGTTGTTAGACAAGTGAGCCCAGTATCTTATGTGGTAGAAAATGCAAGAGGGCGTAGACAGACCTACCATATTAATGTACTTAAGTCTTGGAAGGAGAGGCCTGTAAATAATAATGACCCTGAAGCTAGCCAAGAGGTAGGTGAGCGTCAAAAAGATAATACTCTCGTAGGTATTACGGACTGTAGGAAAGAAGTTTCACCAGTTACACCAGTCCGTAATAACTTAAGCAGGGGGGTATGTGATAAGGAAGCTTATCATAGTTCAGGAAGGAGCTATAATAGAGGTGAATTGGCTCTGAACAAGCAACCTGTCTTTGCTGGTAGAAATAATAAAACAGAATGTTTCCATAAAAGACTACCAGTCCCAGAATGCACCAGGTTTCCAACAGCCACTAGAAGAGCTGAAGTGGGGAAACGTGTGTTCAATCAGGAGAGCTATGAGGTAATCCCCAAGCACTCATCTCCAAGGGCAGGGCTTGATTCAGCACAGCTGCGCTGTGCTAGGGTGGAGCAGCCCTCTAAACAGGTTAAAAGTAAAGCCTATTCTATTCATCAGAATCAGCAGAATCTTCATGATCATCACCATCTTCAGCAGGAGCAGAGGCAGCAGAAGCCAGAGCCCACGGACAGAGAGAGCAAGAAGCAACTTGGAAGAAAGAATAGAAAAGCATCTTGGAGGTCTAAAGGAGTCCATAGCAGTACGTGTGCTGGGAGACATTCCAGAGGTAAGCATAATCCATTGGACTGGAGGAAACCAGAGGAGTGGGGTTACAGAGCCAGGAATCCCCGGACGGCACCTGTGAGGGAGACGGCTGCATTTGGAAGGGGCCCTAAGACCAGTGCAAGAAGGTATGTGAAGAGAGACCCAGTGTCCAGGGATCTTGATTGGAAGGCTGGACATAAAAACTGGACTACATACTGGCCAGGATATTTGGAGAGGAACCCTAACAGCAATGGAAGCTCAGGTATGAACACTGATCTATGCCCTAGCTTTTCACTTGGAAGACAGCAGGGAAACAAGTATTGTCCTGAGAGTGCTCCATTAAGAGATTCCTCTGTGCCAATCCATGATATTGATTCTATGATAGTTGAAGAAGGAGGAGATATTGTAAATGAACAGTGTGAATACATGGATTGCTCTCTGTCTAAACTTCTGTGGTAATATACTTTTACAAAATACAACAACCATCACAAAGAAATATAAACTTGTTCTTTGATCTACTCAGAAAAGCTTTTGAGCAGGATTTGAGCCACGTTTAGAAAGTAAACCAGCCAAGAGGTTTGCAGCTGGTTAATTGTTAGCAATTAAGCCTTGCTTAATTGCCTGTGAGCTCTGAAGAGACACTTCTGTGTGTGTGTGAAAATACCAGAAGTTAGCCTTGAAAAAGAACAGTTTTTCATTACTTTGTGGGTTTTGTTTGTTTTTGAAGCACTGCTAAAAAGATATTAGCAGGAGCCCACAGAAAAGACCTTTCTGTTCCCATCAAGGTCTTTATGATTTGATTTGATTGCTTAAGAAGTTCAGTTGTTGTTTTTCCTGATTTGTTTTTCTAAGTATAATACTGAAAGCAAGTATCCTTTTTATGCTACCAAGCAAATCTGTGTTGGGAGAAATAACCCCATAAATAAAATATATTTTCTTTGCTTTACACTCGAGCAAGCACAACTAATTTATTGTGAACGGCTGATTCTGGTATGAATGGACTACATTTCCCACAATCCTTTGCAAGTCATATTACTATTTGCCTTTGCCAAGACTGTGGACATTCTCACCCAGCGCCCCCGTTTACAATATATTTAACCAGTAATATCTGCGGAGATAGGTAATGAGTGCGGGGGAAGTTTAAGAAACGAAGATTCCGCATACGCAAAGCATTCTCAATAAGTTCATCGTGTCGATGTAACAGCAAAGAGTCCTGTATAGAGGAAATCACAACCCCCTGCAAAGAGGAGATTTGAGACTCCATTTTAAGCTTTTGAGACTCAAGAGTTACCAATCTATCATGGTGCTCAGCCAATTTGTCCACAGTCTCCTTAGAAAACTGGGAAAGTTTCAGTAATGAGGATTTTAATGATAGTTCAGTTCTGGATACATTCTGCCAAATATCTTGAAGTGACACATCCTTTGGAAGTTTAATATCCTCAGGAATTGAAGAAAAATCAAGAGGTGAAGGAAATAAGGTAGTAGAAGAATTTAATCTCAAAAAAGAGTTAGGAAGCTTAACTGAACCAGGAGAAGCTTCCTCCTCCAAACCGGAGGAGGGGCTCCTACCCAAAACTTGTGACTCCGTGCTGGGTGGGGATAAAACCCTCCGCGAATCAGGAGACAAAACAAGCGAGCCGGGACTTACCGAACTGGAGGAATCCAACGACAAGTTAACAGGGGGAGGAACCATGGACTTAAAATGACTGTGCATGGGACCAACCACCTTTACAGACTTGCCAGCCGATGTAACAATCAAAGAAGATTTCTTTTTGCGTTTCCCCATCAGCAACAGTCAACCGGCCGGCACTGAATGCTCCTCTGGGCTCCGAAGGAGCTCCAAAGGGGCAAAACGTGCCCCTTTGGACACGCCCCTTCGGAGCACGCCCCCTCGGGTACACGCCTGCGGTGCGCGTCCCGCGGTGTGGGCAGATTTTAAAGCCCGTCAGATCACGTGGCCCCAGTGCTCACCGGCACGGATCAGCAGCTCCTCTCACGGCAAGGTACAGAGTCAGGAAATGCTCACACACAACTTCCACGGTGGGGGCAGATTTTAAAGCCCGTCAGATCACGTGGACCCAGTGCTCACCGGCACGGATCAGCAGCTCCTCTCACGGCAAGGTACAGAGTCAGGAAATGCTCACACACAACTTCCCGCGGTGGGGGCAGATTTTAAAGCCCGTCAGATCACGTGGCCCCAGTGCTCAACGGCACAGATCAGCAGCTCCTCTCACGGCAAGGTACAGAGTCAGGAAATGCTCACACACAACTTCCCGCGGTGGGGGCAGATTTTAAAGCCCGTCAGATCACGTGGCCCCAGTGCTCACCGGCACGGATCAGCAGCTCCTCTCACGGCAAGGTACAGAGTCAGGAAATGCTCACACACCGTGTTACCTGCAAATTTGATAACCTCACTCGTTATTCCCTTTTCCAGGTCATTTATGAATATGTCAAAAAGCAGCGGACCCAGCACAGATCCCTGGGGTACACCACTTTTCACCTTTCTCCAATGGGAACATTGGCCATATAGCCCTACCCTCTGCTTTCTATCTTTTAACCAGTTCCTGATCCACAATAGTACACTGCCTCCTATCCCATGACTCTTAGTTTTGCCAAAAGTCTCTGATGAGGGACCTTGTCAAAGGCTTTCTGAAAGTCCAGATACACTATATCAACCGACTCACCTTTGTCCACCTGTTTATTCACACCTTCAAAAAAACATAACAGATTAATAAGACAAGATCTTCCTTGTCTAAAGCCATGTTGGCTGTCTCCCATTAGGCCATGACTATCTACATGCTGAGTAATTTTGTTCTTTATGATGGTTTCTACCATTTTTCCTGGTACTGATGTCAGGCTCACCGGTCTGTAGTTTCCCGGATCACCCCTGGAACCCTTTTTAAAAATTGGCGTTACACTGGCGATCCTCCAATCTTCAGGTATTACAGATGATTTTAATGAAAATTCACAGATTACTAATAGCAGGTCTGCAATCTTATATTTCAGTTCTTTCAACACCCTCGGATGTATACCATCCAGCCCAGGTGATTTGCTACTCTTCAGTTTATCTAATAGTTGTAATACATCTTCCCGATTTATCGATATTTCCTTCAATTCTTCCACAACTTTAAATACCACTTCAGTCATGGGTAACATCCCTATATCTTCCTCAGTAAAGACCAAAGCAAGGAATTCATTCAATCTCTCTGCTATCGCCTTGTCGCCTCTTAGTGCCCCTTTAACCCCTCTATCATCTAATGGACCAACGGACTCTCTCACAGGTTTTTTGCTACGAAAGTACTTGAAAAAGTCTTTATTTTGCATTTTTGCTTCCGCAGCAAGCTTCTTCTCAAATTCTCCCTTTGCCTGCCTTATCAATGCCTTGCATTTGACTTGCCAGTGCTTGTGCTGTTTCCAGGTTTCGTCGTTTGGCTCTTTTTTCCATTTCCTGAAAGATGCTTTTTTGGCAACAACAGCCTCTCTGACCTCTCCTTTAAACCATGCTGGCAGTTTTTTGAACTTCCTTCCACTTTTCTTAAAGCGTGGAATACAGCTGGTCTGGGCTTCCAAGACAGTATTTTTCAACAACACCCAAGCTTGATGTAAGTCTTTAAACTTTGCAACTGCTCCTTTTAGATTTTTCTTAACTATTTTCCTCATTTTATCATAGTCTCCCTTTCAAAAGTTAAAAGGTAGTACTGTGGATTTCCTTACCATTCCTCCTCCACTAATTAAATCAAATGCAATCATGCTATGATCACTATTGCCAAGTGGCCCCAAAACCCTTATCTGTTGCACTAGATCTGGTGTTCCACTAAGGACTAGGTCTAATATGGCTTCCCCTCTGGTCATAAGAACATAAGATATGCCATACTGGGTCAGACCAAGGTCCATCAAGCCCAGTATCCTGTTTCCAACAGTGGCCAATCTAGGTCATACGTACCTAGCAGTTTCCCCAAAAGACATAGGTTCCACAATGCTTGTACTGGGTCAAGCATTGATATCCCTTCTTAATTATGGTTTATGGACCTTTCCTCCAGGAACTTGTCCAAACCTTTTTTTAACCCAGCTACACTAACAGCCTTTACTACATCCTCTGGTAACAAATGCCAAGAAGCAGTCATTTATTTCATCTAGGAACTTTATCTCCCTAGCATGTCCTGCTGTGACACTGACCCAGTCGATACCAGGGTAATTGAAATCACCCACTATTATTACTGCACTGTAACTTTTGTTTGCTTCCTTGATTTCTTTGAGCATTTCATCATCCATTTGTTCATTCTGGCCAGGCTGTCGATAGCACACCCCCACTGCCATCGCCTTCCCCTTTTTACATGGAATTTCAATCCATAGAGATTCTACAGCAAATTTTGTTTCTTGCAAAACTTTAATCCTTTCTGACTCAATGCCCTCTCTAACATGGAGTGCAACCCCTCCACCAATTTGATTAGCTCTATCATTACAATATAGTTTGTACCCAGGTATCACAGTGTCCCACTGGTTGTCCTCCTTCCACCATGTCTTTGATATTCCAATCATATTTAACCTCTCATTTAGTGCTATATATTCTAACTCTCCCATCTTATTTTTTAGACTTCTAGCATTTGCATACAAGCATTTTAGAGACTGTATTTTATTCATATTAATCTGGCTATTGGTAGACATGGGTAATTTGGGATCTTTAAGCTCTGTCTGTTCCATACATGAGGGCATTTGGGCTGCTTTACTCTTTTTGGAACCTCTCTGCTTTTGGTAGTATCCTTCGAGGATACATTCTTCCAAACCATGCGCTCTTGGGTGACTGTTGGCTTTCCCCTATTATCAAAAACCGTCCTTCTCTATATAGACCAGCGATGGCGAACCTATGGCACGCGTGCCAGCTGTGGCACGCGAAGGCCTTGCAGCTGGCACGCGTGAAGGTCCGCAGAAAAAGAAAAAGCGGGCTCTGGCTGCTGCCGCGGACGCGGACGCGGCAGCATGCAGTGTCCCGCGGGGCCCCCTCCGCCCGCTAAGCCCCTCTGCAAGGGCTTTCAGATTCGCGAGGGAGACAGCGTCTCCCTCGCGTCTCTGTTAAGCCCGCAGGGGCTAATGGGAAATTTCCCATCAGCCCCTTTAGACGCGAGGGACTGATGGGAAATTTCCCATTAGCCCCTGCGGGCTTAACAGAGACGCGAGGGAGACGCTCTCCCTCGCGAATCTGAAAGCCCTTGCAGAGGGGCTTAGCGGGCGGAGGGGGCCCCACGGGACATTGCATTCTGCCGCTGCCGCGGCAGAAGCCAGAGCCAGCTGCTTTTTTTTTTTTTTAATTTGCCATGGGGGGTGGGTTAGGACTGCTAATGGGCTAGGGGGGGGTTAGGACTGCTAATGGGCTGGGGGGGGGTTAGGACTGCTAATGGGCTAGGGGGGGTTAGGACTGCTAATGGGCTGGGGGGGTAGGACTGCTAATGGGCTGTGGGCTGATGGGGGCTGTCTGGAAATGGGGTGATGGGGGGTTAGGACTGGTAATGGGCTATGGGGGGGGTTAGGACTGCTAATGGGCTAGAGAGGGGGGGTTAGGACTTCTAATGGGCTAGGGGGGTTAGGACTGCTGATGGGGAGGGGTTAGGACTTGAGGTGGGCTGTTGGGTGGGGTTAGGACTGGAAATGGGCTGATGGGGGGTTAACACTGGAGGTGGTCTGATGGGGTTAGGACTGGTAATGGGCTATGGGGGGGTTTTAGTACTGATAATGGGCTATGGGGGGATGGGACAAGAAATGGGCTGATGGGGAGGGGTTAAGACTTGAGGTGGGCTGATGGGGTTAGGACTGGTAATGGACTGTGGGCTGATGGGGGGGTTAGGACTGGCAATGGGCTATGGGGGGCTGACTGGAAGTGGGCTGATGGGGGGTTAGGACTGGAAGTGGGCTGATGGGGGGTTACGACTGGTAATGGGTTATAGGGGGGGCTTAAACTGAAAATGGGGTGATGGGGGGTTAGGACTGGAAGTGGGTTGATGAGGGGGGGATAGGACTGGTATTGGGTTGGGGGGTTGCTAGGACTGGAAATGGGTTGGGGGGCTGCTAGGACTGGAAATGGGCTGATGCAGGGACTAGAAGGGAATGGATGCTGGGTGAGGCTGGAACTAGAAGGGAGCTGGTGTTGGGGGAGGATTAGAATGGGATGGGGCTGGGAGAGTAAAATGGAGAGGGGAAAAATATTTTGTGTGGGAGGGATAAAAAATCTACAATTGGCCGGGTATTGGGAGAGTAAGTGGGGATTGAGGATGGAGGGGTAAATTTTGAGTAGATGAAATAGGAATGAGGAAAGAGCAAAAGGAGAAAGATTAGTATGTTAAAGCAGATGTAGAGAGAGAATGGAAAAAAAAAACCAAGAAGACAGAAGAAAGGACAAATGGACAGCAGATGGAGAGTTAGCAGAAGACACGAAGAAACCAGAAGAAACAATTGCAACTGAAAAAAAATGCACAAAAGGTAGAAAAATATCTCTTTATTTTGAATTTATTAATTGGAATATGTCAGCTCTGGGAAATGTGCATCATTAATTTTTGCGCTTTGTTTAGTACAAGAGGAAATTAATATATAGTTTTATTTCTACAGTGTTGTTGTATATTCCAAGTTTGGCTTTTGGGGTTCCCAGTTTAATTATTGTCTTCCTGTTTCTAAATTGTGATTCCTTGTTTGGTAATGGTCTGTTCTGCATGTGTAACTGAGCTGAGGTATTCTGTTTATATAATTCCTATTTGACATTGCCACTTGTTCTTTCCCCAGTAGGTCATGTATTGTTGTTCTCTGAGATGTATTGGTTTAATATTTGCAGTGTTGCCTTTTGATAGGTAGAGTATGGTGCTTTGTGAGTCCTGGTAGTGCTGTTAGGATACGGCGGGTTTGCTATGGGTTCTAAATGGGCAGCGTTTGTAGTAGTTCCTAATGTGCCTGGCGGTTGGTACTGGATTATAGTAATGTAGAAACCTTTAAGTCTTTCTTTATCCATATACTCATTAAGAGGCATGTTTACTAAAAGTTAGTGTATGGTAACATTACGCAAATATTTATGCAAATGAAGCACCTTATGCAAATGGAGCTTTAATTGACGTGCTGGCACTTTGAGGAAATTCTTTGGTTTTGTGCGGCAGTTTGGGCACTCGGGCTCAAAAAGGTTAGCCATCACTGATATAGACTGTGGATCTGTTGGTGGGAGAACCTGTCCCACTGAAGATGGGTTGGGTGGTACTACATAATCTGCTTTTGGGTCCAAACACCACCCTTCTCTTATAACATATGACCATGACAACCACACAGGATATGAACTATTCTGGGTGCATCATAGTCTACAAGGGCTAGATGTGACTGAGAAACACAGATGGACACAGCTGTATCCTAGGTGGGTCTACAAGGACTACCCATCACACACACACACTAGCATTGATGGGGACCTGCAGCACAGCCTATCCCAGCCAAGCCAGGTGCTGCGGACCTGGTGCTGGGCGCCGCACCTCACTCTCAGGGTGAGCACAGGAACCACACAATGTCACGGTCTGTAGCTACTCTGTGCCAGTAACACACACGGTCAGGTCCCCCTACCAGGCCGGGGTGCTATAGAGGTGCATACCCCATCTTGTGAGCAGATGTAGGCTGCTGATCTGCATGTGCAGTGCATCATGGATATGGGTGGGTCTACCCTATCCTGGTAACCACAGCAGACAGTGTGTGTGGTGATCTGCAGTCTTTCTGTAGCCAGCCAGCAGTGTGCTAGACACTATAGAGATGTAGTCTACTGGTTACTTCAATGACTAGAGAGGCAGAGGTCATGGGTTTGATCCCACAGTGGTGTTATCTAATAAGGCTGTCTGAGGCTTTTCCTTTTAATTTAAATCAATGCTGCCAGCAAAAACACCCTCATAGTGCCGTAGCCTAAGGCGCCCTATAAGGCACCCTATAGGGCACATTATAAGGTGCCTTGACAGAAGGGCACTTTATAATGTTCCCTATGGAGTGCCTTATAGGGCGCCTTATGTGGCACCTTAGATTATGGCACTGTGAGGGTGTTTTTGCTGGCAGCACTGATTTAAATTAAAAGGCAATGCCTCAGACAGCCTTCTTACATAACAGCACTGCAGGATCAAACCCATGACCTCTGCCTCCACAGTCATTGCAGTAACCAGTGGGCTACACCTTCATAGCTTCTAACACTGCACTGGCATGAACTTAGGGTTAACGTGCGTTAACATGCCCGGCGCCCACTATCGTGCAATACAGATTCTTGCTACCTTGCCGCCGGAACGCCCACTACCTTATATGGTATTCTTCACATTAACGCTGCAACTAGCGCCGGTAACATTAAGACGGTTTAGAAAACATACCCCTTAGTGTCTTCTGCTAACTCTCCATTGTCTTCTGTCCATCTGTCATTTTTTCTCTCATCTCATTTTTTCCATTCTCTCTAAATCTCCCTCTAACATACTGATCTTTCCCCTTTTGCTTTTTCCTCCATTTCTTTCTTCATTCCTTTTTCATGCACTCAAATTTTATCCATCCTCAATCCCCACTTACTCTCCCAATACTCAACCAATCATAGATTTTTCTTCCCTCCCACACAAAATATCTGTTCCCTTCTTCATCTTCATTCCTTCATCTTTTTTTTTTCTCCTGCCAGTTCCAGCCCCACCCTCTTCTGGTCCTCCCTCAGCATCATCTCCCTTCTAGTTCCAGCCCTCCCAGCATCCACTCCCTTCCAGTCCCATTCACCCATCCCCTCCGCATCAGCCCATTTCCAGTCTTCTGTGTCTTCAGTAGCAGACTGGCTAACCTACAGAAGAGGGCTTTAAATTAGATTCATTGGAGATGAGTGAAGAAAGCACCCAGGTAAGGGAAGCATTATAAATACCTTTATAGAAATGGGTAAAAGGGGCAACATCTGGAAAGCAGTGTGTATAAATGCCCGTAGTATGGGAAATAAGATTCCAGATGTTGAGGCTTTCATGGGAAAGGCTGACTTGGATTTAGTGACGGTTACAGAGACATGGTTCACGGACAGCCATGACTGGGATGTAATTATACCAGGCTATACTTCATTCAGAAAGGACAGGGTAGGAAGAAAGTAAGGAGGAGTGGCACTATATGTAAAAAATAATATTAAAGCTTTGGAAATACAGGGTTTAAAAGCGAGAAAGGAGGCACTGTGGATTAAACTAGAAAGAGGGAAAGAGAAATCCATTTGCATTGGCGTGATGTACAAACTTCCCTCACAGGGAGAAGTGGACAGAGATTTAATAGAAGACATACGCAGTATTGCCAGGAAAGGGGAAGTGCTGCTGATAGATGACTTCATATGCCGGATGTTGATTGGTGCATCCCTACTGCAGTGTCATCTAGAAATAAGGAGATCCTGGATTCTTTACAGGAAGAACTATTCAAGCTGCTGGTAACAGCACCTACACGTGAAGAGGTCATACTGGACTTGGTGCTTTCCAATGGTGAAAGTGTTTCTGATGTTATAGTGTGAGATCATCTTGCATCCAGTGATCACCAGATGGTGTGGTTCAGTATTAGGACTAGGGCTGATAAAATCCATTCAAAAGCGAGGGTCTTAAGTTTTAGAACAACTAACTTTACCAAGATGGGCTAATACCTCAAGGAGGTATTGGCCCATTGCTAACGCCACACTTCGCTCCTTTCACCTCTCCCCCTTATGCCTGGAACAAGCTAACTGACTCTGTACATCAGGAGCCTTTCAAATCCAGGCTGAAAACTCACCTCTTCGCTGTTGCTTTCGGATCTTGACTCAACTAATCTCCGTTGTGTTTCCTTACCATTCCCCTAGATGCATCCCATGTCTACAGATATTGTGTTGTCTATTTTGATTAGCTTGTAAGCTCTGATGTGCAAGGACTGTCTCTTACATGTCTGTGCAGCTCTGCATACATATTGTAGCGCTATAAAAATCCTCAGTAGTAGTAGTACTAGTAGTAGGATGGGGACAACTGGGGGATGTAGAAAAACAGTGGGAAAAACTGAAAGGGGATATTTTAAGGGCAACCAACCTTATAGTTAGAATGGTAAATATAGGTAAAAGGAAAAGGAGGCCACTATGATTCTCCAAAGAAGTAGCTGAAATGGTGAAGAAAAAGAGGGAGGCCTTCATGAAATACAAGAGATCAAAGAGAGAGGAAGACAGGCATCTATATTTGGGAAAACATAGAGAGGCTGGCAAAGTAATCCAGAAAGCAAAGATACAAAAAAAGAAGAAATAGCCAATGCAATAAAATGGGGGGATAAGACCTTTTTCAGATATGCTAGTGAGAGGAGGAAGGGTAAAAGTGGTGTTGTCAGACTCAAGAATGAAGGGGAGGATTATGTAGAAGCTGATGAGGATAAAGCAGAATTGCTTAACAAATATTTCTATTTCATGTTCAAAGATAAAGGGCCGGGAGCAGGACTTTAGAAAACACCCACAAATAGGAACAGAAGTGAAGGGCATCTCAAACAATTTTCAGAAGACTGTGTTCATGAGGAACTAGCTAAACTAAAAGTAGACAAAGCGATGGGACAGGATGGGATACATCCAAGAATACTGAGGGAACTTGGGGACATTCTAGCAGCTCCACTGTCTGACCTTTCAATACCTCTTTGGAATCAGGAGTGGTGCCAGAGGACTGGAAAGAAGCACATGTAGTCCCTTTACACAAAAGCGGAAGAAAGGATGTGGTTGAAAACTACAGACCGGTTAGTTTAACCTCAGTGGTGAGTAAATTATTGGAAATGATGCTGAAAGAGAAAATAGTGAGTCCAATGGATTACCGGATCTGAGGCCACATGGATTCACCAGAGGCAGGTCTTGTCAGACAAAGCTGATTTATTGCTTTGACTAGATGACCAGGGAGTTGGACCGAGGGAAAGCCTTAGATGTGGTGTATTTAGATTTCAGTAAAACCTTAGACACTGTTCCACACAGGTGACTTATAAACAAACTGAGCACCCTAGGGATGGACCCTAGAGTTACTGCTTGGGTTAGAAATTGTTTGAGTGGGAGGAGACAAAGGGTACAGGTAAATGGAGCTCACTCTGAGGAGAAGGAGGTTACCAGTGGTGTGCCACAGGGATCTGTCCTTGGTTCGATTCTTTTTAACATCTTTGTTAGTGATATTGCGGAAGGGCTGTCGAGTAAGGTTGATAACAAAATCTGCAATAGACACCCAGAAAGGTGTAGATAACATGAGGAGGGATCTAGTTAAGCTTGAAGAATGGTCTAGAATTTGGCAGCTGAGATTTAATGCTAAAAAATGCAGGATCATGCATTTGGGCTGCAACAATCCAAGGGAGCGGTATAGTATAGGGGATGAAATACTTCTGTCCACAGAAGAAGAGCAGGACTTGGGCGTGATTGTGTCTGATGATCTTAAAGTAGCTAAACAGGTAGAAAAGGCAAGGGTTAAAGCTAGAAGGATGCTTGGATGCATAGGGAGAGGAATGGCCAGCAGAAGAAAGGAGGTGATAGTATAAGTCTGTATAAGTCTTTGTTGCGACCTCATTTGGAGTATTGTGTACAATTCTGGAGATTGCACCTTCAAAACACTTTCACCATTGGTAAGCACCAAGTCCAGTATGACCTCTTCACGTGTAGGTGCTGTTACCAGTAGTTTGAATAGTTCTTCCTGTAAAGAATCCAGGATCTCCTATTTCTAAATGACACTGCAGTAGGGATGCACCAATCAACATCCGGCATATGAGGTCATCTATCAGCAGCACTTCCCCTTTCCTGGCAATACTGCATATGCCTTCTTTTAAATCTTTGTCCACTTCTCCCTGTGAGGGAAATCTGAATATCATGCCAATGCAAATGGATTTCTCTTTGCTTCTTTCTAGTTTAATCCAGGTTGGAGATGGTGCAGAGGGTGGCTACTAAAATGGTTAGTGGTCTTTGTTATAAAGCATATGAGGACAGACTTAAGGATCTTAATATGTATACTTTAGAGGAAAGATGGGATAGAGGAGATATGATAGAGATGTTTAAATAACTCTGTGGCATAAATGCAAAGGAGGAGATCCTCTTTCAATTAAAAGCGAGCTCTCCTATGAGGGGACATAGGATGGGGGCGAAAGGGGATAGACTCAGGAGTAATATGCGGAAATATTTCTTTATGGAAAGAGTGGTAGATGAATGGATTCTACCAGTAGAGGTAGTAGAGACGAGGACAGTTTCTGAATTCAAAAAAGCATGAAACAAACACAGAGGATCTCTAAAGGAAAAAAGGACACTATTGTAGTAGTTGATATGGAAGAGCAGACTAGGTAGGCCATGCGGTCTTTTTCTGCCGTCACGTTTCTATGTTTCTGTTTCTATCCCCACAGTATCAATCCCTCCCAGCATCGACTCCCTTCCAGTCCCAGTCCCCCATCTGCCAACATCAGCCCATTTCCAGTCCTAACCCCTCAGTATCAGTCCTCCTCTAGCTCCTCACAGCATCAATTCCCTTCCAATCCCAGTCCCCTATCTCCTGGCCATTTTCAGCCCTAAACCCCAGTATCAGTCCTCCTCCAGTCCCTCCCAGCATCAATTCCCTTCCAGTCCCCCAGCATCAACCCATTTCCATTCCTAACCCCCCCAGTATCAGTTCTTTTCCAGTCCCTGTCCCCAATCCACAGCCCATTTCCAGTCCTAGTCCCCCAGTATCAGTTCTCTTCCAGTCCCTTCCAACATCTAGTCCCAGTCCCGCATCCCCCAACATCAGCCCATTTCCAGTCCTGGCCCCCCTGTTCCCATTCTAGCCCCTAGTCTCCCCTGTTCCATTCTAGCCCCCTGTCCCCCCTGTTCCTATTCCCATTTTTGACCCCAGTCTCCCCACCCCAGCCACACACCACAAGGGGCCCCATGCCTGACCATCTTCAGAGGCATCCAGGGAAGCCCAAAGCCCCAGCTGACTTCTGAACAGCTGCAGGAGTAAAGAGCAGTGTTTACCTTCTCTCCTGTGGCTGCAATATAAAGGAGCCTGCTGGCACACTGAGTGCTGGGAGGTCAAGCGAGGGCATGTCTACCTCATCTTCCTCAAAATTTCCCAGGTCCTCCTGGATGGGGAAGGCCAGTTCACCAGCTGCAGTCTGTGCAGGGTCAGGTTCCTGATCCTTGCTGTTCATGGTCTGCTGCTCTACTCCAGTACAAATTGGGGTTGCCTGATGTTCCAGTGCTGCACCTGTAGGAGCACTAGAGCACTGGAGGCACCATGTCTTGGTTGGATGCTTTCTGCTTGAGCAACTGTGGGCCACAAAGGTCCTGGCTCTGGCTGATCTGCAAGAGAGCAAGAGTGACACACGTCAGGCTTTGGCACTAGCCAATGGAACAGAGGAGGGAATGCATTGACTGCGCACCAGCCCTGATAAAAGAAGGGCCAGTGGCCCCAATGCAGCTCCCTGACATGGTAGCCATATCCTCACACCAGATAAGTGTGAGAGGTATAGTTACAGTGTATTGTAAACAATGGAGAAGTGGCATACAGTAGCAGCATGTAAAGCAAGTCTGCAAAAAATGCATGTCTGAGTAGATTTTGCATGCAGTCTGCAGAAAGCTACAAAGGGTGGATGTGCATATCTGGCAACATAGTAGCTGCCTGCTACAGATTCCCACAGCATATGCCCAAGGCGGCAGCCAGCTACCAATCAGCTACACATCAAGGAGCAGACCGCATAGGGGAAGGGCTACATGACACTATCTGTTCACCTGTGTGTACAGCACATGTGCCCAGGACACGGTGAGCAGACACTGTAAAGAGCCATGATGCCCCTCGTACCTGTTCATACCCAAACATGTCATGAAGTCTATTGTGGGGGCATACCCCTTACTCATAACTGTCCCCAACCACACTTTTCAGGTATGAGTCACATCACCTATGAGGGAACAGCTCTAAAGTGTTTCTGGATGTACTGAACGGAGTCACAGCTGGAGTATATGGCATCATCTGCCAAGGGACAGCAGTGGTGTAATAACACTAAATGGTTCTTCCCCTGATGGTATAATAATCCAACCCCTGATCCCACAATGGGGCATGTGAAAACACATTTGAAACTCTGTCTATGAACAGGTAGGGGGGAGCGGGATGGCCAGGTGAGTGAGTAGTAGTGAGATGGCAGTCAGGATGGGCCATGGAAGAGCATGGAAGATGGCATGAGGAAACAATAGTGCATGATGGACAGCATGCTGGGGCCAGGGGTAAGCGGGATACATGGGAGCAGAATGTCAGGCGTGCAACAGCAGTATGGATGACAACCTAGCACCCTATGCCATTTGACAAAGCAACCTAGCGTGTAACACACCAGCAAGGGAGCAGGAGCTACTCACCCTCTTGTATGGCAGGAGTGGAGCTACCATGACCCGCAATGCCAGTGATGGTCCATGAATCCATGAATTACAGCACCTGCTCTTCCAGGGGACTCAGTGTTTTTTGCTGCTCAGATGGCAGCTTGCTGTTAGCTGACTTCCTCTCCTTTGCATTCTGTCATAGTACCCGCCACTGTTTTATCAGACCCTCCACATCCCAGTTAAGGTGATGCACAGCATTCACCTTGCGAGTGATCTCCTATCAGCCATGTGTTGTGTGCTATCATCCTCAGAGCCAAAGAGGGTGGCGTGCTCCTTCATGATGAGTCCCAAGGCTATAGCAGTCTCTGAGGACGTGAAATGAGCCTCACAGGTGCATTTCATAAAGTATGCACTGGCTGTGGCATCTGAATGGCTAACCATGAGGGAGACAGAAGGCTACCTGTGCAAGGTTTTTAAAATAGGCAGTTATGAGGCCATACCCCTCTCAAAAGAATAAGAGAAACTCACATAAGATTCATGCACAGAAAAGCCAAATATCAGCACCAATGGTGGGCACCAGGAGCCATCATATCTGTGTAAGGGGCTAACATTGGATATTCGGTGTATTGCCCGGTTAGCCAAGGAAACCGGATAAGTGGAATATCCACACTTGCGCTGTTAACAAACACCAACCGGTTAAATGGAATATCTCCTTTATTATGCAGTTAAGAAACAAAAACTGGGTAAATGGGTTAAAGAATAAAACTGGGCAGGTGGACTCTCAGTTATGGTGTGAAAAATGTCTGTACCTAGAACCACCACCCAACTGACCATCACAGCATAGATATACCAAGATATTAGCTGCCGTGGAAAGGTCCATGCACCATGCAGTCAGATTATGCTCCCACAGGACAGGATTGGGTGGGTATACTCTGGCTACTGGGCCAGTATAGTGTAAGGAAAATACCTGTATCTTATGAGGTATGTGGCTGCTGGTTGAGGCACAGGGCTGTATGGCTAGCAGAGTAGTCTGGGATGGGAGCACAGGGAGGATGATTGGTATGTGCACTCACAGAGTGACACACAACCTTTGGGTGCTGGAGTTTTATGTGTGGAGGAATGGGAAGCACAGGGGAGCTATGGCCCTAGAGGGGAGGTATAAGGCATGCGACACAGGTGAGTGACCTGGGAGGCCAGGGAAGCAGCATGAGGGCGTGCAGCCCATGGCTCTAACAGTACCACTGAGCAGTGGCAGGGGCTTGCAGAACCAATAACCATGTTGATGCTCCAGAACCCTGGAGGCACCTCTGGAGATTGTCAGGGCTACAGCCAGGTGCCGTGTGTCCTGAGCCCCTGCCTCATCACCCACATTATTGCTCCTTGTTTCCTGACATGTGTGTAGGGATCTGTCACTGTACTGCAGTTCCCATCCAGATCCCCATATCCAAATCCTCCCACAACCCTGTCACCCAGAAAGGGACAGATCCTGTGGTCAGGCATCTCTCTCATGCCCCAACCATGTGCAGGCAACGGTACGTCCCCTCAGTAGATGCTGTCTGATACTAGCTTCCCTAACTGTACAATGATTGTTCAGTGAGGACACAGCCAATGCCAATAGCAGGGCCCAGGTAGGCATGGCATGATCAATGGCTAGCCTGCACCACAGCATCAAGAGCCAATGTGACCTACATAAGCACCCATGTGGCCCACCCACATACGGTGTGCCCACTCCCATCGCATTACCCATTCCATAAATTCTCCACAATGCTCCACAATGCATAAGATACAGGTATGTTCCTCACACTATACTGGCCCAGTAGCCAGAGTATACGCACCCATGCCTGTCCTGTGGGACAGGAATGGGTGAGTATACAATGGTACAACACTGGGAGCATCTATGGAATGGATACTGCGATCGCATTACCCATTCTATAGATGCACCACTGGGAGCACTGGGTGGGTATACAATGGTACAACACTGCATAAATAGCTACCTGGTAGCTCTCACTATCATCTCCATATCCCTTTCCAGTCCTCTGGGCATCAGCACATTGTGGCTGCCAGCTTGACCCTGCATATGCTACCTCATATGCCTGTCTTTCATCTCTAGACCCCATAGGGCCATCTCCGTTCTGCAGCTGTTCTCTTATGCCCCTTCCAAATGTCTTCTATACCCTTACTCCATGCTCTGTGCTTCCACTTTTACTACCATATCTCTTCATCACTTTTTTCTCACCCCGTAACCCACTCTGTTACATCCCTTCTCATCCATGCATGGTCTTGAACCTGTGACCCATGGGACCGGATAGGATACATCCCAGGATACTGAAAGAGCTCAGAGAAGTTCTTGCAGGGCCATTAAAGGATGTTTTTAATAGATCCTTGGAGACAGGAGAAGTTCCACAGGACTGGAGAAGGGCTGATGTGGTATCTCTTCACAAAAGTGGTAATAGGGAAGAAGTGACAAACTACAGGCCAGTAAGCCTTACCTCAGTGGCGGGAAAAGTAATGGAGGCGCTCCTGAAAGAGCAAATAGTGGACTTCCTTGAAACCAGCAGGTTGCATGATCAGAGGCAACATGTTTTACCAAAGGATGATCTTGCCAAACAAATCTGATTGAGTTATTTGACTGGGTGACCAGAGAACTAGATCAAGGGAATGTGATGGATGTGATCTACCTAGATTTCAGCAAAGCCTTTGATACTGTTCCTCATAGGAGGCTTATCAATAAACTCAACAGCTTGGGGATGGGTCACAAGGTGGTGAACTGGATCAGAAATTGGTTGAATAACAGACAACAGGTAATGGTAAACGGAACTCATTGGGATGAAAGGAAGGTGATTAGTGGTGTGCACCAGGGTTCGGTCCTGGGACCAGTACTGTTCAATGTGTTTGTGAGTGATATTGCTGAAGGACTGAATGGAAAGTCTGTCTTTTTGCAGATGACATGAAAATTTGCAACAGAGTGGACTCCCCTGAGGGCGTGGATAACATGAGGAAAGATCTACAAAAGCTGGAAGAATGGTCTAATGCTTGGCAGTTAAGATTTAATGTGAAGAAGTGCAGTATCATGCACTTGGGAAGCAGAAATCCAAGGGAATTGTATGAGATAGGGGGCGAGAGGTTGGTGTGCAATGACCAGAAGAAAGACCTCGGAGTGATTGTTTCTCAGGATCTCAAGGTACCGAAACAGTGTGACAAGGCGGTGGCAAAAGTCATAGGAGAGGAGGGACAGGGGAGATATCATTCAAACTGTTAAATACTTAAAGAGTAGTAATGAACAAACAAACCTCTTCCAAAGAGGGGGAAGCTGTAAAACTAGAGGGCATTACATGAAACTGCAAGGGGGTAAACTGCAAGGCAATGTCAGGAAATACTTTTTCACTGAAAGGGTGGTGGATGTTTGGAATGTCCTCCCAATGGAAGTGGTGGGGGCAAATACAGTGACAGAATTCAAAATTGCATGGGAGAGACACAGAGGATCCCTTTATAGCAACAGGATAAAATCAAAATAAACATAACTATTCTTATATCTCAGCAAATAGGGGTGACCTACATGAAGCCATGGGTACACCCCTAAATAAAGGCTTGGGGAGAGGTGACCTGCACAGAGCGGCAGGGGCACCTACTCTTGCCACCTTGGTGGACAGCCTAGATGGACCATATTGGTCTTTATCTGGTATCATATACTATGTTACTATCTTACAATGCACACAATATTGCAAATGAGGTCTCTCCAAAGGCACTATCATCTCCTTCTTCCTCCTGGCCATTCCTCTTCCTATGCACCCAAACATCTTTCTGATTTTTTCCGTCACCTTTTCTACCTGTTTAGCTACCTTAAAATCATCAGAAACAATCACCACCAGGACCCGCCCTTCTTTCGTGGACAGAAGTACTTCACCCCCATACTGTACAGCTCCCTTGGATTTTTGCAGCCCAAATGCATCAGCTTGCATTGTTTAGCATTAAGGGCCCCTTTTACTAACACTTAGCACATGCTATTTGCCATAGAGCCCATAGAAATAAACTGGGCCATGCAGCAGATAGCACGTGCTATGGGTTTAGTAAAAGGTGCCTTAAATCTCAGCTGCCAAATTCTTGACCATTCTTCAAACTTTGCTTGTTCCTTCTTCATATTGTCTACACCTTCCTGAGTGTCTATTCTATTGTAGATTTTGATATAATCTGCGATGAGGCAAACCTTACCCGACTGACTTATGGAATATCAGAGGCATTAGAATATCCTTGGTTTTATTTTCCACTCCTTTTCCAAGCATTCTATCTGCTTTCTTGGCTGCCACTGCACACTGGACAGAGGGTTTCAACATATTATCCATGATAATATAGAAACATGATGGCAGAAAAAAACCATACGGCCTATCCAGTCTGGCCTTCCATACTAGTTACCATAGTCCCTTTTCTTCCTTTAGAGATCTTCGGTGTTTATCTAATGCTTTTTTGAATTCAGATACTGTCCTGGTCTCTACTACCTCTGCTGGGAGACTGTTCCATGCATCTACCACTATTTCCATAAATAGTTCTGCATATTACTCCTGTGTCTATCCCCTTTTGGCTTCATCCTATGCCCCTTGTTGCAGAGATTTCTTTCAGTTGAAAGAGGCTCTCCTCCTATGCATTTATGTCACAGAGGTATTTAAACACCTCTATAATATCTCCTCTCTCCCTCCTTTCCTCCAAAGAATACACATTGAAATCTTTAAGTCTGTCCCCATATATCTTATGACGAAGTCCATTAACCATTTGGGTAGCCACCCTTTGCACCAAATTCATCCTGTTTATATTCTTTAAAAGGTGTGGTCTCCAGAACTGCATACAATACTCCAAATGAGGCCTCACCAAAGACATAAACAGCACCCAACATCCTTCTGGCTTTTGCCGTCACCTCTTCTACCTATTTAGCCCCCTTAAGATCATCAGAAACAATCAACCCCAGGACCCGGTCTTCTTTGGTGGATAGAAGTACTTCACCCCCTATACTGTACCACTGTCTTGGATTTTTGCAGCACAAATGCAAGACCCTGCATTTCTTAGTGTTAAATCTCAGCTGCCAAAATTCTTGAACATTCTTCAAGCTTAACAAGATCCCTCCTCATGTTATCTACTACTTCCTGGATGTCTACTCTGTTTCAGATTTTGGTATCATCTGCAAAGAGGCAAACCTTACCAGCCCTTCAGCAAAATTACTAATAAAAATGTTAAAAAGAATTGGACCAAGGACAGATCCCTGCAGCACACCACTGGTTACATCCTTCTCCTCAGAGTGAGCTCCATTTACCCTTTGTTGGCTCCCACTGAACCAATTTCTTACTGACTCAGTCACTTTAGGGTCTAACCCTAGGATGTTCAATTTATTTATAAGTTGTTTGTGTAGAATGGTGTGAAAGGTTTTACTGAAATCTAAGTACACCACATCTAGGGCTCTCCCTCGGTCAAACTCTCTGGCTGCCCAGTCAGAGAAATTAATTAGATTTGTCTGATAAGACCTGCCCCTAGTAAAACCAGGCTGCCTCAGATCCTGTAATCCACTGGATTTGAGAAATCTCAATATCCTCTGTTTTAGCAGCATTTCCATTAACTTACTCACCACAGATGTCAGACTAATCGGTTTGTAGTTTTCAACCTCATCCTTACTTCCGCTTTTGTGTAAAAGGAACACATGCACCTTTCTTCAGTCCTTTGGAACCCCTCCTGACTCTAAAGAAGCATTGAAAAGGTTAGATAGTTGAGCTGGTAGAACCTCTCCAAGTTCCTTAAATACTTTGGGATGTATCCCATCTGGCCCCATCGTTTTGTCTACTTTTAGCTTAGCTAGTTCCTCATGAACACATTCTGATGAAAATTGTTCAAGATCCCCTTCAATACTATAACTATTTGTGGATGAGTTACGAGGTCCTGCTTCTGTCCCTTCATCTGTGAATACAGAACAAAAATATTTGTTAAGCAATTCTTGCTTTATCCTAAGCAGTTTCTATACCTTTCACCTTTGGGTCTGACAATTTTGCATGGGACTCTCAAATACAGGGACCCCGTCTTTGGTGTTTCCCTCTCAACTTGTACAGAGATGAACAGTTCCAGGTTTATATTTGGGGGAGATGGCAGCTATACGTTGAGTCTCAATGCGCAACATCAGGAAACACCCGAACTTTTTATTTTGAGAGACTGCAAAGGCGGTGCTTAGAGGAGATATTCTGGCCTATACTGCCTCAGCTGGTGTAGTAGCACTTTCCCTCAGATAATGGAACTTTGGGAAGTCTGTTTTTTTGTGGTAGTTGCTGTGTGAACTTGAATGTGAATGGATGTCTATGGCTGAGTAAGAGTGAGGAGGCCTCAGAATGACTGTATTTTGAAAGGTTTGAAAGGTTTTGAGTGATTTTGAGTTGTTTTGAATGGGGTCTGAATGAGGTATACATGTAAGGATTTAAAGGAAATTAAAAACTGAATTCTCCTGAAAAGTTTGATAGGAGAAAAACTGGTAGAGAAGTTAAGTGAGGGTGATGGGGTTTCTAAAAGGAGGAGTTTAGAGAATTAAATAAAAGGGGTTATTAGCATAGGGAGAGTGTGAGTATCGATTTAACAGGCTTTTTATACTGCTTTATTATTTCAATCAAAGCAGTTTACATTGTAACTTCAACTTGGTAATGTACATTAAACAGGGATATTGATAACTTGGATCTTTCTGAGGCAATGGAGGGTACAGTGACTTGCCCAAGGTCACAAGGAGCATTAGTGTGAATGGAACCCTTGAGCTTCTGGGTACAAGGTAGTTGCTCTAACCACTATGCTACTCCTCTACTCAGGAGACTAAGTGGAAGTGCATGGTAGTGAGGTTGAGGGGTGAGTGGAACAATATGCTATACAATGAGTGTTGAGAAGAGTGTGTTTGGAGGTTGTGAATTGTGAGTTGAAAAAACACATGCCTGTCTGCCTGAGTGAACCCTTTCCAGTCCTGGTGCACACTTGCCCCTCTCATATTTTTTTGCCCTTATTAGTGTTTTTAGAATAACAGTTAAGTGAGAAAAGAAAGGGGGGAAAGGTTGGTAGGGGGTTCTTTACAGGTCAACCCTGCTGGAAACTGACGACACCAACCAAGGTCAAGGAAGAAGATTCCGCATGGGCCCCAACGAATCCAGAGGATAAGTACTGTCCTTAACACAAACCACCTCACAATATTTGAGCTCAAATAATTTATTTGGACTTTAGAAGTTGTTTAAATGTGAATTTAAAGAAAAGAATGATATTTAAATAGAGGTGAATCTATAAATAACTGACTAGAAACAGTAATTGTAATAATTAATTTTATTTTCTTAAATACTCATATGTTCATTCATTTAATATAAATTTACTTACCTACTTGTAATTGAGTGATGTTTACTTAATCAGAACACAAAAATTTCCAAATAAATAACAACATAATTATAATTTTTAATGCTCATATTTTAATTTAATTTAATTTTCCTCCAGTGTTCTTCTTCTTTTTAAAAGGAGAAAGGTATTCCTAGGGAAACTAAGGGGTATGTTTACTTAGCAGTCTTAACGTGCGCCCGGCGCTAGTGTGCAGGCTGCCATAAAAGGAGTGGGCGTGTCAGTCTTAACATAGCAAAACAGGATTATCGCGCGATAACGTGCGCTGCGCACATTATCGTGCGAGAAGCCGCTAAGCACGTTAACACGCGGTAAACTTAAGTAGGCGCGCTGACATAGGAACAGAGGTGTAGCACAATGGTTAATGCACTGCCTGATGGTACAGGGGTCATCAGTTTGATCCCCCAGAGTGCCTAATGAATAAGGCTGGTTGAGGTGTTACCATTTACATTTAAGTAGTGCTTTTTGAGGCATTTTATTTTTATTTTAATTAGTGCTGCCAGCAAACACACCCTTACAGTGCCGTAACCTAAGATACCGCATAAGGCCCCTATAAGGCACTCCATGGGGCACATTATAAAGTGCACTGTCCGCAAAGGCACCCTATAATGTCCCCTATAGGGCACTGTATAAGGCACCTTAGGGTTACAGCACTGTGAGGGTGTTTTTGCTGGCAGCACTAAAGTACATTACAAATAGACAATGCCTCAGACAGCCCTATCAAATAACCCCATGACCTCTAACTCCACAGGCAGTAAAATAACCTGTGGGCTACAGCTGTACAGCTGCTAACAAACCCCTGTCTGGCTACATAAGGACTGCATGTCACCACACAAACATTCTGATGTGGCTACCAGGATAGGGTCAACCCACCCGTACCCATGATGCACAGCACATGCAAATCAGCAGTCTACAGATGATCACAAGATGGGGTATGCACCCCCACAGCACCTCATCCTGGTAGGGGGTGCCAACGGTGTGTGTTAGTGGCACAGAGTAGCTACAGACCGTCACATTGTGTGGTTATTGTGCTCACCCTGAGGGTGAGGTGGGGCGGCCAGCACCAGGTCCACAGCACCTTCCATAGCTGAAACAGGCTATGTTATAGGTACCCATCAGTGCCAGTGTGTGTGATAGGTAGTTCCTGCAGACACAACTAGGATACAGTAGTGTCCATCTATAGTTGTCATTCAAGTCTAGACCTTATGGGCTATGATGCACCCAGAATAGAGCATATTCTGTGTTGGTGCCATGGTAATGGACGGACGGACGGACGGACGGACGGGAGGGAGGGTCCGTACCCCCCCCCCCCCACCACCACCACCACCACCACCGTGGCTCAGGGTGGGAGACAGGATCCCCCACCAACAGATCCACATTCTACCTCCCTGCAATGGGGGCAGAAGGGGCCATCAACCCCCATCTTGCTGGGGAACAGACACCCTACAGGGCAGCCAATGCAGAGCTGTACACATCCATAAGGCAATGGCAGAAAGACAGTAGGCCTGGAAATGCTCAGCTGCCCCCCACCACCATCATCTGACATATTCCAGCAACAAGCACAGTGAGTCACCAGCCATACACATATAACTGCAGACAGTCTGCTAGCTAGTGCATGTTCCTGGAGAAGATGTGTGCACCCAAAACTGGGATGTGAGCACACCCACCAAGCAAATAAGTCAGTGATTAGAACCCAGAAAAGAGAACCCATACATTTCACTTGAGAAAAATGCAATATAGCACTATGGGGGAACCCAGCCATGCCGTGATCACTGCTCAGTCAGGGTGAGAGTGACCTCCCAGCAGGACATGCTGTGGCCACCCTGACCGTTCAGGTTGTGGCCAGGCACTAAAATATCTGAGCCATTGCCCTATGCCCTGTGCAGATGCATCCAGGCCAGGCCACCCTGTCCAAGCTATACCCACAGTCCCTTTCTCCTCATTATGCACATTGGTAGGCTTACACTGACAACAGTGCAAGCAGTGTGGGCTGAGGAAGGTGTTGGCAGCCACCACACACTGGATAGACAGACAAACACTCCCACACCTATGCAAGCATTGTGCAACTATAGAGGCTTTTGGCAGCCCTGGCCACCGCACCAGTCCTGGACACAGTGCAGGCATGGCTATGGTACGCAATACTGTTGGGGCCACTCCCCAGGGTGGTGAACACTGTCAGACACCAGACCTGAAACACACTCCACAGACATCAGAGAGGTTGGTATGATACAGCTCAATGAGCAGATTGTGCTTAACTTAGGAATTGCTATCTGCCAGTAATCATAGCAACCTTTTGATATATGTGTACCGTAGTCCCAGGTTTAGGGTGGCATTGCTAAGGTATGAAGTGCTTGTATTGGGAGATGCACTCAGGGCCCAACATCCTGCCTCTCCAGGAGGCTTTGGATAATGGAGCCTGTTGGTGCGGGTGTGTCTGCCCCTGTTGGCTGCTGCTCTAGGGCAGAGGTTCCCAACTCCAGTCCTGGTGGGCCGAACACTGTTCAGGTTTTCTTGCTGTCCCTAATGAATATGCATGAGATACATCTGCATACCATGGGGGTGGTGCATAGAAATGCAGCACAGCCATATTTATTAGAGGCAGCATGGAACCTGAATGGTGTTTGGCCCTCCAGGACTGCATTTGGGAGACTCTGCTCTAGGTAATGCGCATGTTTATGGTGTCTGTGCTCTGTAGGGTAAAATTTATTTATTTATTTATTTTATTTGTCCTAGATTTGTATACCGCTACTTCCAGTGATCAGCAGCGGTTTACTTGCGTAGCAAGGGTGTCTGAACAGTACAATTTAAGTATACAATCTGATTTCCGGGAGTAGCACACATCAACACAATATGGTACAATGATATACATTTGATCAATGGGGTAGTATAGTAGGATTTGTAGACGTTTTGGGCATATTTATGTTATCTGCAATAAAGGTCCTGTCTGTATTACCACGTTTTAGTAGTGGGTAAAATATGGGGACTGGGTAGACAGGAACCATAGCTGGTACTTGAACTTGTGACCTGCAGCTCCTGAACACACTGGCTGTGTGTACTGCACCACCATGTTGCCACAGAGATGGTGCATTCCCTGGGGATACCATGACTGTTCGTCAGACAGGGCCTGTCTGTTGCACTGCATGACACCCAACTACACAGGGCTAGGCCATGGTCTGCTGTGGGCAGCTGCCATTGCCCCTCCACCAGCAGTACCCCTCTGCCACCATGCTGACATGCCCTTCTGCTGGTGGTGCTGGTGGTGCGCAATCTCAGGCCATCCACTGTGCGGGTAGGCGGCTGCCTATGGTGCGGGTTCTGGGGTAGGGGTGCCTGCATAGTTGTCCACGCTTCCCCCCAGCACCGCCTGCCAATGTTCTGTGCTCTTGGGGGTACCTGCTGGGTACTATCCCCTGTGACACTGTGGGAAACACACCCATGCCCATGTTGAGCCTCATCAGTTGCTGTCTGGCTGCTCTACTGTTTCAGCATTCCTATGGGCCACCTAGGCATCACCCTAGTCCGCACTGTGGCCCAGCTGCACCACAGCATGTGCCACCTGCAGCCCTCTGTGTTCTCTTTTCCAGCATCTGTCCAGTTGCCCGTTCGGACATTCCTGCCCTGCTATTGCGGAACATGTGCACACCATAGGAAACCTGTCCAATGGAAAGGGAAAACCCTGATCAGCGCTATTTCACTGTGGGATCATTCACCTTGTATGGGGACAGAGCATAGACCCTTCCAAAATTAATATCTTTTTTTTTGGAGCTTTCTCGGTAGTGTTTTTTGATGTTTTCCATTAATATCACTATTGGCCAGCTTGGTTATGTTTTTTTTACATTTTGTTGGGGTCATTTTCAGTATTTATTTGCCCTTTTGTTCCGTGCACAACACATGTATCAAACTTATCACGTTTTACAGGTTTCCCTGGCTTTGCTGTACATTGCTGACGGAAATTGTTTCTCTTCCCTTTAATTCTGCTCTAACGCCAGGGTTTCACTGGCATTATAGTTTTCAGCCCCGGATTCCACAGCGTTAGTGTGCAGGGAGCCGCTCCCCTCCCACTCTCCGCCCATTGACCCTCTCTCTCTGCCCCTAGGGAGCTTTCCTCCTCCCTCCGGGAGCCTTTCTCCACCCTCAGCGCTCCATCATTTGCGCCGCTGCACATGTTATCGCGTGCTAAGGTACCTTTGCACCCGATAAAGCACCATTATTGCGCGATAAGGTACCTTATCGTGCGATAACGCTGCTGGGCGCACGTTAAGACTGCTTAGTAAACATACCCCTAAGTATTTTGTACTGCATGTTACTCTCCATTAGTACCAGATCTATACCAATACCAGGCCAGACTACTGTGAATTTTATTTATAAAGACTCCTCTGGTGTGATACTTTAGAGAAAGTGAATACAGGTTACACTAACATGTCCTGATATGACATTGATCCATTCGATACTGGGGTAATTGAAATCACCCATTATTACTATGTTGTAACTTGTTAGCTTCCCTGATTTCTCTTAGCATTTCATCATTCCTTTGTTTATTCTGGCTAGGCAGTCAGTAGTACACCCTCACTGCCATCGCCTTCCCCTTTTTACATGGAATTTCTATCCATAGAGATTCTACAGTGTATTTTGTTTCCTGCAAAACATTTATCCTGTTTGACTCTTTACTCTCTTTGACATATAGCACCACCTCTCCATCAATTTGATCTACCCTATGAGTGTGATATAATTTGTACTCAGGTATCAGAGCATCCCATTGGTTATCCTCCTTTCACCAGGTCTCTGAGATGCCAAAATGGATCAAGCAGGAGCTGGACAGCAGCTGACATTATTATCCATAAGCACATTGGTTACATACCCAGTTAGTAATGTATGTGGCTAGAAAGCAAAAAGGCCAGGAGGGGAATGCTCCCTCATTCATTAAGATCATATACTCCTAATGCACATCAGTTGACAATGATATTTAAATGGACCATTCTAGCAACAGGTCTTGACCCACTTCTACCAGTAGCACTGTGAGACTACTGCTAGGGGATCAGACATGCCATTTTCAACACAAGCACCTGAAGGGGTAGAGCAACTAGGGGTTTCTGGTGTCGTCCCCCCCCCGCCACTAGATACCAGGGAGAGCCCCTTTAAGAACCATGGGGGGGGGGGAAATGGGGGATCCAGGTACTCATGTTTGGAAAATCCAGAGTGGATGGGTGGTTCTGTGTAGTCATGTTGGGAAGGGGGATTCTGGAGATTGGATTCTGATGTCAAGAGGAGATCTGGGGAGTGGGGGTCAGGGATGGGGGGGGGGCTGTTGATTTTTGGACCTACCCCTTGATTTAGACCTCAAGTCAGAATTTGTAAATGCCTCAGAAACAAGTGCAAAAACCAATGTTAAAATTATTTCAAATAGTTGTGTGTTCCCATGTCCCCTAGAAAGCTATGCATCCTGGGAATCTACATACACAAACAGCAGCATTCTAAAATTGCCATTTTCATGTGTATGCAATCTACAGGTATAAATGTTGCTATTTACATGTGTAGGTGCTTCTAAAAAAGCGACTAAGGAGGCAAATATAGAAGGTTTACACATGTAACTTGACATACAAATATAAGTATCACTTTTAGAAGAGGCACAATCTGTAATGTTTCACTGGACCTCGAAAGTGTATATAACTTGGAATATCAAGAAACATATATTTTAAGAAATGTTCTTAGCATTTACACCTGCTCTCGGTAATGCATAACCATTAGATATCTGCTGCTTTGGACCTAAGATCTGGAGGAGAGATCAAGAAAGAAGTTGTGCTTACCTCCCTGGGGCTAAAAAACATCTGAAAAAAAATTGAGCTTGGAGCTTTGCTCCTTAATTGGTTCCACTTGGAAGTCCAGTTTTGTACGTGGCAGTAATGACATGGGGGGATAGCACAATGCACTGCTCACACATGGAAGAGCTGCTGCCCTGAGCGCCGCCGCTCTTTTCTAAACATGTTGCTTTGCAAATCGGCTGCTCCCACTTAATGTGTCACTGTATACACAGCCAACAGGCTCTGCATTCAGAGAGCCTTTTTGTAAAATATGGTGCAAATTCTGAATGCCCCGACTTGGACATCCCTTTTCTGAACTAGATGCCTATACAACATTGGGCTTCACCTGTCACATTTTATTCCAGGTTTGCCTCACAGATGAAGAACTGTCTGGATTATCAATCTGCCTTTTGGGCAAGCAAGAAGGTGCACATTAGACTGTACGATTCTCTCTCTCAGACTCGCACCACCTGGATTTTTTGGATAGGAAAACATGGAGTACATTGGACACAGCAGATCCTGTTAATTTGCAAAGAAATAGCATGCAAGCATGAGAAAACACCATTGTAATGCACCGAGGGGGCAGCAATTTCGGCAATCAACTACGCCATCAGCTAATGCACCAGGGACTGGTCAGAATCATATCAATGATGCCAAATACTGTGAACTTCTTAAGATATATTATTCCCTGACATGTAAAGCCTGTTTTATATGTGGGAAAGGGTTTTTAAAAAATTGTACAGCTGCATACATATGTGAAAAGTAGGTGCACAGAAAACGTGTGCCTCCTTTTAAGTGATCTCTGCATAGGTATTCCCAGTGACATAGCTCGAGTGGAGCGGAGGGTCCTATTCCATAATTTAACATTTTTATTCATTTTACTTAGTAGTTTCAGGATGGCCAAAGGCAACATAGGCACCTATGTACCTTTAAAACATAGGCTCCTAGAACAAGCCTCAATCTACCCATGCTCTGAGAAAGATGTAACTATGTGCTATATGCATATAACTGTCCACCTACCCTGCAACTCCACTTTACTCCATCCAAACTACGCCCCCAGGAATGCTACACCCAGATCACTCTTTCGGTACGCCTACTTTTTACACTCTATGCAGTTGCGCAATATTATATAAGCCCTTGTCTGCATACCAAACAGACTTTACACATGCAAAATATTTATGGGGATAAGTTAATAACCATGTTTCGCATGTAAAACCCTATTTTACATGCACGAAGAGTCTCACCAAATTTCCCCATAGGTTATGTGTGCAAACATATGCCTGGTGATGGGAAAGCATGTACTTTTACGCAATCTGCACGTAGGTGTATTTGGGGGCATAGACTGAGCAGAGCAAGGGTGGAGGTATGAAGTACGCAGGTACCTAAGCGCATTCTTCACCATTGTACATTTGCTCTCAAGCTGGTGTCAATGCTGCAATTGTGCGAGATCTGTGTTAGTATTTGATAAAGACACGTAAATGCCTACATGTCTTCATAAAATAGCCTCAAAGGAGGTGCATATTTGCCCTCTCTACCCAGGCAGCTTCTTATAAGAATTACTCCTATAAAATGACACCCTTAGAGGGTAATTTTATAAAGTCCCATGTGGTCGCCATACGTTTTTCAGTGTGCGTGCACTTGACTTTATAAAATAGTGCAATAAGTGGTCAAAAATGCTCATTGTATTATGGCGCAATCGCTTCCACCAGCCTTACAGCTGGTATAAATGCCCACACCCAGATATGTCAAAACCGTACATAAATTATAGTATTTTATAGCTAACCCTGCATGGGGGAGTAGCCTAGTAGTTAGAGTAACTGCCTAGTGCCCAGAAGATCAAGGGTTTGATTCCCACTGGCACTCCTTGTGACCTTGGGCAAGCCATTTTATCCTCCATTGCCTTGTGAGAAAAGACCCTGGCAATCTACTTTCAGTGATATATTGCTAAGAAAACCCAGAGGTAGCACTGACTTGGTGGCACTAAAAAAACAAATTAACGCCCATGCTTGTGTGCTCCACCTAAACTCCGCTGATGTGTATGCCCATAGTGAAAGTATGCACCATTGGTTCTATGCGTGTATTTATTAGATACTAAAGCATGCACACAAAGGCCCATTTACGCACACCAATCATTAAAATACTGTGATTTACATGCATAAGTGTCATAATCTTTACAAGGCTTCTTATAAAATTACCCCCTGATGCCCACAATATTGCCAGATTCATCAAAGGTAAGCATGTCCCTGCAAATTTGATTCCTGTGAACGGTGTGCAGGATTATTGCAGGCCCTGCTGGAAGGCCATGGCCCTCCTTGGTTAACCAGTTCAGGATTGTGGGTTAACACCGCTCTCCCCTCTTCCCCCACAGCGCTCCGTTTGGCAGCTTGCTAGAAGCTGACACTGTTTCTTTTGCTTAATTAAGTTGTTCAGAAGAAAGCTGGTCAAATAGTGGCATCTACGTGGGGAGTCTTGCAACAAACAGAAAGCAGTGGGCGTTGCTGACAAAAAAAAGGGGATTCTGTTATTGTTTGGGTGTAGACGGGTCATTTTTTCAAAGTTACTGCTGCTTCAGTGACCACAGCCATGCAAACAGCAGTGAAAAGATAGTAAAGCAGCTTAAATGCAGATACTTGGGTCTGAAATTCTTTAAAAAAAATTGTCAATCTCATTTATGTAGCAGAGTTAGAAAGAAAGGAAAGTGGCGAATCTACTTGGACTTCCTGTACCTCCACACTGCAAAGCATGGCCACTATGGTTGGGCTCCCATTCTTTTCCAATTTAGACGAGAGTCAATAAAATGTTGCTTACTTTAAATTCTTGCAATTCTTGCAAATAAAATTGAGAAGTCTAATTTTAATGTGAGAAAACAACTGTCTTGTTTATTCAGAATAAATATTCATTTCATTTGAACATTATGAACGCTGTACAGAAAACTGGCCAGCATATCCATTTGGGAGGTAACTTTATAAGCCTGTTTAGCATGCCAAATGCTGATTTACAGTATGTATGCAAAAGGCCTCTTAAGAAATTACTGTAGGTCATGCCTAAAATATGTGCGTGGCAACTAGCACATATCTGTAGAGTAGGCATGCTCAGGAAAAGAGTTTAGGTGGAGCATAGGCAGAGTCACAATTTATGCGTGTACTTTGCGTGCTAATATTTATGTCTGCTTACGAACAGCCTAAATGTTCATGCTTTCAACATAGGTGCAATTTCTGCAGAATTTGTGCTAGTATTTTATAAAGATACTTAGAGGGATGTTTACCAAAGCCTGCTACCCGGATAGTGTGAAATTAGTATGCATTTTTGGCACCCCACTAAAAAACCCATGCTGCCTGGGTATCAAATGTATGCCGGTGCCTGGGTGGGGCATAGAAATTCCTGGCACTAGCGCAGGCCTTGAAAGCCCATGTTGCTCGCGCTTGATGGGGAGCAGCTACTGCCAGCACAATGGGTGGTGATAGTTGCTCCTCCATGGCAGTTTTAACTCTGCGAGCTGTGCTAAATTCATGGGAATGGCAGTCTTCAGTGACAGCCCTGAGAGTATGGCGAGGTAAGCTCCTCCCCGTGCCCCAACGTCACTCCAAGCACCAAAAGAATTTAAATTTGGAAACCCTGGGCGTGCCCACACAGACGCTGCAAGCATGCTGAGGATTGTGGCTGCATTCTCTTCCTCCCGACCGGAGTGGTCATCTCCAGAATGTCCACCTCCTTGTCCAGAACCACTACCATTGTCTAGTGGGTGAGAGGGAGCCATCGCATGGGCCTGAATGATAGTCTTCATTGGCAGCACCAAGAGCCACCCCACGCTCCGACACCATTCCCAGCGCCAAAAGAATTTCAATTTGGAAACCCTAGGCATGCTCACCTTTAACTCAAGGATAAAGAGGTATAAAAACCTGCTAAATAAAGAAACAAATCTTACTCATACCTCAGTGTTCTCCTTTCCACCAAAAACACTCTCCCAGTTGCTACAGGGAAGATAATATCAAACTAATCAATCACAAGGAAACATGGCTAACTTCCACCTCTTCCTACCCACTCTCCTGTGCACGACGCTACTACTCACCTTTTTAATCTAGGCATCATGCCTCACAACAAGTGCTAGCTACATCCCAATCATCCGTGGATATGGCATTCAGGGATCAAGATGTCCTACCCCCAGAATAAGAAATAGAGCCCATCCACAATTGTGTACATCCCACTCCTTGACTTGGCCACTTTGGAACAACATACTAATTTTACAAGTAACTCTCATCTCCTAAAGTGCATACTAATCAATGCATGGTCCTCCAGAAACAAAACCCAGAACCTCTCTATCTAACAAACTATGATTTGGACATCATGGGGTATGTTTACTAAACTGCGGTAATGCCATTCGCGTTAGGATCCGCGGTAGAGGCAGAAATACCCAAATAAGGACATGGGCGGTACATCGTTACCGATAACGCGCGTTACAAGGCGTCATAAATTAACGAGCGTTACAAAGTGCCATGTAAAGCGCTACACAAGGCGCCCTGTATGGCGCCCATAAGGCATTTGATAAGCTTTTTAGCGAGGTGTCAGGAGCTGTAGCACAATGGTTAATACACTGACTGATGATGTAGGGGATGTGAGTTCAATCCCCCTGTGGGTCCAATGAGTAAAGCTGGCTGAGACATTAGCTTTTACCTTAAATCCGTGCTGTCTGAAGCATATTGTTGTGTAAAGTTAATTAGTGCTTCCATCAAACACACCCTCACAGGGCCGTAACCTAAGGTGCCGCATAAGGCGCCCTATAAGGTACTCCAGAGGGCACATTATTAAGTGCACTGTCCACCAAGGCAACCTATAATGTTGCCTATGGAGTGCCCCATAAGATGCCTTGTAGGGCGCTTTACAGGGCGCCATAGAGGGCGCTTTACAGGACGCTCCATAGGGCGCCTGATGAGGCACCGTAAGGAGACAGCACTGTGAGGGTGTCTTTGTTGGCAGAACCAATTTAAATTAAAAAAGGAAAATGCCGCAGACAGCCCTACCAAATGACCCCACTGTGGGATCAAACCCATGACCTCTGGCTCCACCGGCAGTGAAGTAACTAGTGGGCTACATCTTCAGTGCTACTAACAAACCCCTGAATGGCCACGGAAGGACATCAGGTCACCACACAAATGGTCTGCTGTGGATACCAGGATTTGGGTTAACCCACCAATACCCATGGTGCACTGCACATGCAGATCAGCAGTCTATAGATGATCACAAGATGGAGTATGGAATCCCACAGCACCTCGGCCTGGTAGGGGCAACTGACCGTGTGCGTTACTGGCACAGAGTAGCTACAGACAGTAGCCCAACAGGGTGCCCTATAAGGCGCATGAAAAGGTGCCTAGTAAGGCTTTCAGAGCTCTAGCACAATGGTTAATACACTGACTGATGGTGCAGGGTTCATGAGTTCAATCCCCCTGTGGGTTGAATGAGTAAAGCTGGCTGAGATAGTACCCTTTCCTTTAAATCAGTGCTGTTGGAGGCATTTTGTTTTGTAAATGTAATGAGTGCTGCCAGCAAACACACCCTCACAGGGCCATAACCTAAGGTGCCGCATAAGGTGCCCGATAAGGCACTGCAGAGGGCACATTATAAAGTGCACTGTCCGCCAAGGCACCCTATAATGTCCCCTATGGGGCGTCCAATAGAGCGCTTTATAGGGTGCCTCATAGGGCACTTTATAGGGCACCTGATGAGTCACCGTAAGGAGACAGCACTGTGAGGGTGTTTTTGCTGGCAGCACCAAATTAAATTAAAAAAAGAAAATGCCTCAGACAGCCCTACCAAATAACCCCACTGTGGGATCAAACCCATAACCTCTGGCTCTACAGCCAGTACAGTTGCCAGTGGGCTACATCTCCATAGCTCCTGCTACATGCCTAGCTGGCTACAGAGGGACTTCAGGTCACCACACAGACTGTCTGCTGTGGTTAGCAGGGTTGGATTGGACCAGCTACTCCCATGATGCACTGCACATGCAAATCAGCAGTCTACAGATGGTCACATGTTGCGATATGCACCTCCCCAGCACCTCGGCCTGGTGGAGGGTCCTGACCATGTGCAACCCCACAGCACCTCAGCCTGGTAGGGGGTACTGACCGTGTGTGTTACTGCCACAGAGTAGCTACAGACCGTCACAGTGGGCGGGTCCTGAGCTCACCCTGAGGGTGAGGTGGGATGCCCAGCACCATTTCCGCAGCACCTGGCTTTGCAGAGATGGGCTATGCTACAGGTCCCCATCGGTGCCACTGTGTGGTAGGTGGTCGCTGCAGACACCCTTAACATATGCCTGTGTCCATCTGTATAATCACGTCTTGCCTGTGTGGACTATGATGCACCCAGAATAGTGCATACACTGTGTGGGTGCCATGGTCACATGGGGTCGGGTCGGGTCGGGTCGGGTCAGGTAGGGGGGGGGTGTTTGGGGCCCATAGGCAGTTTACGTACCAACACCCAACCCACCCTCTTTGACTCAGGGTGGGAAACAGGATTGCCAACCAACGGATCGACATTTTACCCCCCTGCACTGGTAACAGTAGAGGGGACCAGCCACCCCAGTCCTGCTGGGGAATAGACACCCCTACAGGGCAGTCTATGCAGATCTGTACACCTCCATACATAGGGCAGTGACAGACAGAAGGCCTGGTAATGCGCAGTTGCCCCACACCACTATCTGACATTCCACAGCAGCAAGCAAAGTGAGTCACCAGCCGCTGCACCCTGCAAGGTGTTCCAACCACACACATACTAACTGCAGACAGTCTGCTAGCTAGTCCATAGCACAAGTCCCTGGAGATGATCTGTGCACCCACACCTGGGATGTGCACACACCCACCAAGCAAATAGGTCAGTGATTGGGCTCCAGAAGACAAAGCCCATATATCTCACTTATAAGAAACACTATGTAGCACTGTGGGGGAACCCAGCCATGCCGTGGTCACTGCACAGTCACGGTGAGTGTGACCTCCCAGCAGGACATGCCGTGGCCACCCTGTCTGTGTAGGCAGTGGGCAGGCACTACAATGTCCCAGCCATTACCCTAGGCCCTGTGCAGGTGCATCCTGCCCAGGCCGCCCTGTCCGGCTATACCCACAGTCCCTTGCTCCTCATTATGCACATTGGCAGGCCACTACTGGCAACAGTGCTAGCAGTGTGGGCTGCGGAGGGTGTGGGCAAACACCACACACTGGATAGACTGACGCACACTCCCACACCTATGCCAGCATTGTGCAACTATAGAGGCTTTTGGCAGCCCTGGCCACCGCACCAGTCCTGGGCACAGTTCAGGCATGGCTATGGTATGCAGTACTATTGGGGTCTCTCCCCAAGGTGGTGGACACTGCCAGGTACCAGACCTGACACACACTCCACAGACATCACAGAGGTTGGTATGGTACAGCCCACTGGGCAGATTGTGCTAACCTTAGGGATTGCTATGTGCCAGTTCTCATAGCAACCTTTTGCTATCTGTGTACCGTATTCCCGGGTTTTGGGTAGCATTGCTAGGGTATGCAAGTGCTAGTATTGGGAGATGCACACAGGGCCCAACATCCTGCCTCTCCAGGAGGCTGTGGATATTGGGGCCTGTGGGTGTGGGTGTTTCCGCCCCTGTTGACCGCTGCTCTTGGACAGGGGTTCCCAACTCCGGTCCTGATGGGTCGCACCATGTTCGGGTTTTCATGCTGTCCCTGATGAATATGCATGAGATACATCTGCATACCATGGGGGCGGCGCATAGACATACAGTACAGGCATCTTTATTGCAGACAGCATGGAAACTGAATGTTGTTTGGACCTTCAGGACTGCATTTGGGAGACTCTGCTTTAGGTGATGCGCCTGTTTGTGGTGTCTGTGCTCTGTAGGGTAAAATGTAGGTGTTCCAGGCATGTTTATTCTATCAGCAATAATAGGTTCCGTCTTTCTTACTATGGTCTATTACTGGATAAAACTATGGGGACAGAGTTGGCAGGGACCACAGCTAGGATTTGAACCTGTGACCTTCTGCTCCTGAGCACACTGGCTGTGCATACTGCACCACACTGATGCCACAGGAACAGATCATTCCCTGGAGGTACCATGACTGTTTGTCATACAGAGCCTGTCTGTTGCAGTGCACGGCACCCACATAGACTGGGCTAGGCCATGGTCTGCTGCAGCCAGGTTCCATTGCCCCTCCACCACCTGTAACCCCTCCGCCACCATGCTAACATGTCCTTATATATTGGAGACAGCATGACACCTGAATGATTTGTAGCCCTCCCGGACTGCATTTGGCAGACTCTGTTCTAGGTAATGCGCCTGTTTGTGGTGTCTGTGCTCTGTGGGGTAAAATGTAGGTGTTCCAGGCATGTTTATTCTATCAGCAATAATAGGTTCCGTCTTTCTTACCATGGTCTATTACTGGATAAATCTATGGGGACAGAGTTGGCAGGGACCACAGCTAGGATTTGAACCAGTGACATTCTGCTCCTGAGCACACTGGCTGTGCATACTGCACCACACTGATGCCACAGGGACAGATCATTCCCTGGTGATACCCTGACTGTTTGTCAGATGGGGCCAGTCTGTTGGAGTGCACGGCACCCACCTACACGGGGCTGGGCTGTGGCCTGCTATGGTCAGATGTCACTGCCCCCTCCGCCACCAGTACCCCTCTGCCCCATGCTGCCATGCCCTTCTGCTGGTGGTGCTGGTGGTGCGCAGTCTCGGGCCATCCAGTGTGCGGGTGGGCAGCTGCCTATGGTGCGGGTTCTGGGGTAGGGGTGCCTGCATGGACATCCACGCTTCCCCCCAGCACCGCCTGCCACTGTTCTGTGCCCTTGGGGGTAGCTGCTGGGTACTATCCCCTGTGACACTGCGGGAGACACAGTCATGCCCATGTTGGGCCCTCATCAGTTGCTGTCTGGCTCTAATGTTTACACATTCCTATGGGCCAACTAAGCATCACCCTAGTCCCCACTGTGGCCCAGCTGCACCACAGCATGTGCCGCCTGCAGCCCTCTGTATCCCCTTTTCCGGCATCTGCCCAGTTGCCCGTTCCGACATACCCACCCTGCTTTTGCGGAACATGTGCATGCCATAGGGAACCTGTCCACTAACAAGGGGAAGCCCTGATCTGCGCTATTTCACTGTGGGATCATTCACCTTGTATGGGGACAGAGCATACAGGGAGGAGTAGCCTAGTGGTTGGGGCAAGGTACTTCAGGCCAGAAGGTTGGGGGTTCAAATCCCACTAGAGGACAGCAACCTTGGGCCAGAAGGACTGGGGTTTCTAGTCCCATGGATGCTCCTTGTGGTCTTGGGCAAGCCACTTAACCCTCCATTGCCCATGTTCCCTGTAAGTATTAGTGTATGTGTCTCATATCCCCACATGTTAAATGTATCCCCCAATTGTGTTGTGACCACTTTGATTGAAGGATAAGGCAGTATACAAAAACTGTCTAAATAAATAAATAAAATACACCCTTCCACAATTAATATCTTTTTTGGAGCTTTCTCAGTAGTTTTTATTGCTGTTTCCCATTGGTATCACTATTGGCCAGCTTGGTTATGTTTTTTTCCTCGTTTCTTCTGGTCATTTTCACTACTTATTTGCCCTTTTGTTCCGTGCGCATGTATCACACTTATCACGTTTTGTGGGTTTCCCTGCCTATGCTGTACATTGCTGGCACTGAAATGGTTTTTCTCCCCTGCAAATGTGCATCTAACGGCAGGTTTTCATTCGCGGTAGGATTCAGCCCTTGAGTTCAGCGCGTTACTGTGCCTAGAGCCTCTCCCCACCCACTCTCCGCTCATTGACCCCTTCTCTCCACCTTCTCTCCACCTTCTGCGGTGTTTACCACATGGCAGAACGTCAACGATCATTATGTAACAGTGCCGCGCGTTAACATCTCATAACGCACGTTAACGTAACTTAACGATCGTTAATGTTACATAACGCATGTTATGTAACATTACCGCAGTTTAGTAAACATACCCCCATGTGCGTTACCGAATTATGCTTAGCTGAAACAGACACTATCCTTGTGAACCAACTAAAACCTCCTAATTACAACATATTTAATTGTCCTAAGGGGGCCGTAGGGGGAGGTGTATTTATACTGGCAAAAAGTAATTTACTATTCAACCTAATGTTCACAACTAGCACGGATGGCATAGATATCAGCATTTCAAATACGAAGATGTGCCTGTGCCTTACCTACAGATCCCCAACTGCAAGTAATGAAGAACTAGCAGCAGTCCTGGAAGTGGTGTGTACACACAGAAACCCAAATTGGCCACTGACATTTATGGGTGATTTAAAATTATCCTCTGTCCCACAGAAACAAGCTAAGGCTTTCATTGATGCTATGGGGTATTTAAACTCACACAAATAGTTCTCTACCTAACGCACAATAAAGGAAACACCCTGGACCTTATGTTCATCTCCTCCCTATTTCTTGAGCGGTTTGCCTTGCCTAACCTCCAGCTAGCACAGGTCCCTTGGTCAGACCACCACACCATCACCTTCCAACTTCCTCACCACATGCCACCAACTGCCATTACCCCTCAAAAATCAAACTACCGTTGCTTCAAACAACTTGATGTCCTCCTTCCTAGATAGCATTATCCCTCTGCTGGGTACCATCTCCAATGACATGAACCTCATAGTCAATAACTGGCTAGAGATCATCAGTACCAATGCTTCTGCACTTATTTATTTATTTATTTAACAGGTTTTTTATACCGCCTTTTCCTTCAATCAAAGCGGTTACAAGACTACATCAGGTTAGACATATCAGACTACAAAGACAAAACAATGCATCCAGTTTTATATCACCTTATCCAAATATCAAAGTGATAAGCAATGGATCTATAGGTAACAGGGAAGGACAAGACTAAATCAGGTTAACATGTAATACAGACATACAAAGGGAGAGACAGACAGAGGAAATTATGATGAGAACGCCTACTCATATTAGTAGGTCTTATACACATTTGCTGTTCTTAAACTTTTTGCCACGGAGCTACACCTAAGGGCCACGCCAAAGGGCCCTCTGGCGAGGCCCTCAGGCGCGGTCCCGCAAGGCGCGGGCCCGCAAGGCGCGGGCGCGCCCCGGCAACGGCTGCTGTTATGCCGTTCAAACAGCTGATCGTTGGTGGAATCGGGGAGGAAGGGGGAGCTCCCGCTCTCACCCCCATCGACGCCGCTGCTTCACTTCCCTCCAAATCAGCAGGAGTCCACCGCAACAACCACACCGTCTGGTATACCACTGATCTTAAAAGACTTAAATGTGAACTAAGAAAAACTGAATGCAAGTTGAGGCACACTCATGAAGAGGAAGTCAGAAATAGTTACCTACTCATCTTACAGTCCTATTGGCTTGACACTAATAAACAAAAAGGGACTACCACATAAAATTAAAAATGAAATCACTAAATAAACCAAGAGACTTGTACAATATTGTTAAGTCCTTAGTGAAAGAGAACAACCAAACGGTACCTTTTCTGAACCACAGGCCTTTGCTATCCACTTCCAATCAAAATTTTGTAACTCGCCCCCTGCCACACATAAAAATTGCACTGAAACCTTCACTGGCAACCCACTGCTGTCCTTCACCTCAGTTTCCCCCCAAAATGTAGAAAACATTATCCTTAACCTCAATACAACCAGATCTCCTCTAGACCGCTACCCAGTTAGTTGGTTCAAAATTGCAAGAGCCAAACTAGCCCTAATCCTTTGTAAGATGATATACTTCTCTTTCTCTTAAGGATACATGCCTCCTAGTCTGAAGATTACATCCATCCACCCTATCCTGAAGAATTCCAAGCTGGATCCAACTGACCCAGCTTCATACAGACCAATCTTGAGTCTGCCCTTCTTAGCAAAGATAATCGTAAAAGTGGTCCTTCAGCAACTACAGGATCACCTCAACTTAAATGCACCCCTTGACTTGCAGCAGCATGGTTTCCGACCTGGTCATGGAGTAGAAACCCTACTAATCTCTCTTATTGACAGACTCATAAAAGTTACAGTCCTTATATTCCTGGACATTGTAGTGGCATTTGACATTCTCCTCCAGCGATTACAAGGCATTGACATCCACAGTACAGCCCTAAACTGGCTTTGCACCTACCTGTCTAGTCTTCAGCAGTTCGTTCAGTCAGATCCCACTACTTCTGACCCATACACACAAAATCAAGGAGTACCCCAAGATTCCAAACTATCAGCATTGTTATTCAATATTTATGTCCAACCAGTTTACAACCTTATAAATCCCATAATATCTTCTTTTACCTATATGCAGATGACATCATGATCTATGCTCCCTTCTCCACCACAAATTCAACATTCACACAAATAGCAAACTGCTTTAATGCAATTACCAAATGGCTAGCCAAACACCATATCACCATTAATTACAATAAAACAGAAGTGCTCTTCTTTATCAGAGATCAAACCTTCTCTCTATCAACTACGCTGAAGATTGTAATGTGGAGCTGGCAGTAAAACCTGAAGTTCTATACCTCAGAATAACCATAGATCAACACCTCACCCTACAATCTCATATTAACAAAACAACACAAACCATTTACAATAAAATAAGGACCCTCCAACATCTTCATCCACTCCTTGAGGCACATGATTTCTGAACTGTTTTCCAGGCCATGATGCTCCCCGACCTTGACTACTACAACACAATCCTCCAAAGTATACCAAAAAGCTCTTTACACCCCCTATAACTTGTTCAACATGCTGCTGCAAGAATCCTACTAGGGGCTCCCAAAGCAACCATATCACCCCCATTTTGAAGGAGCTCCGCTGGCTTCCTCTGTATAGCCGCATAAAATACAAAACCATTATGACCACATTCAAAAGCTATCATCAGTTAGCTGTCGCTACTGAAAAAAACGTTGGATAATCAACACAGAAGAAGCCCAACACCTACTTGCCCTGCTGACGGAGCTAACTAAGTGTAACCACTCATCCTGTACTTGTGCATTTTCCCTATATGCACCTAGAATATGAAATGCCCTACCTGGAAATATTAGAGCCACCTCTGACCTTATAAGAGGGAGGAGTGGCCTAGTGGTTGGGGCAAGGTACTTCAGGCTGGAAGGTCGGGGGTTCAAATCCCACTAGAGGACAGCAACCTTGGGCTGGAAGGACTGGGGTTTCTAGTCCCACAGGTGCTCCTTGTGGTCTTGTGCAAGCCACTTAACCTTCCTTTGCCCATGTTCCCTGTAAGTATTAGTGTATGTGTCTCATATCCCTGTGTGTTAAATGTATCCCCCATTTGTGTTGTGACTGCTTTGATTGAAGGATAAGGCAGTATACAAAACTGTCAAAATAAAATAAATAAATAAATAAATAACATTCCACAAGTTACTGAAAATCTACCTGTTTAAAGAACATTTTGAAGGAATCACCTAACTTCCAAACTTTCCAATGAACTGTGATCATTGCCCAATACTGTTGTTATGCGCCTGTTACCATTTCCCTTGAATGACAATTTTGTATTTATCTCCCCCTCCCTGTCCCTACTAATTAAACCTTAGTTAACATCTTATTTAATGTAAAATTGAGTTAAAATATTAGCATGTTATAAGGTTCTCTGTAATGTAGTTATGTTATATGTAAACTGCTTTCATCATTAGAAATGTGGTATATAAGCCTTTCAAATAAATAAATGCCGTACTGGGTCAGACCAAGGTAAATCAACCGAGTACCCTGTTTCCAACAGTGGCCAATCCAGGTCACAAGTAGCCAGCAGGTTCCCAGAAAGGTACATAGGTTCCACAATGCTTGTCCCAGGTCCTCTTTAATAATGATTTATGGACCTTTCCTCCAGGAACTTATCTAAACCTTTCTTAAACCCAGCTACACTAACAGCTTTTACTACATCATCTGGTAATGAATTCCAGGGTTTGATTACACGTTGAGTGAAAAAATATTTTCACAGCCCCCCTCCCCTGCATCTAGCGTGATGCCCTGCTCTATTTATGCAGCCCAAATCCACATTACTAGCAACCAACTAGTAAATATGTAAATACCTAACTACCCCAATTGCTAGTTGACAAGTATGCCTTTATCATCCAAGGAAAGTACACTTGATTTAGCTATAACTGTAAAGTACCTTATGTCATCTCACATGTCAATCCCCGCTATGCATCCATGGTATAAGTTCTCCAGCTCTCTCCAAACATTCCCGGTAAACAGGCCTTGTCAACCTCTATGTTAATACAACCCTGTGTTCAATTACACTTTATGTTATGTTATCTCATCTTTCCTTTTAGTTATGAACCATTCCTTGTAAACCTTGTTGTTCTCCGTTCTTCATGAACTGTTTTGACTAATAGAAAAGTGGTATAGAAAAAATGCTAAATAAAATTAATAAACTAGCATGGGGCTTAGTATATACTTGCTCCTTAGACACCCATGTGTCTCTATAAAATAGGCAAAAAATAGGTGCCTTCTTGCCCAGTTAACCTAAATGACCTATAAAATTACCCTCAATAAGTATTAGCATTCATCAGCAATCAGTTAAGATATATAGTACCAAGTCCTGTAACACAAAAATTCATTAGCTTTCTTCCCTGTGATTCCCCTGAGCTCTTCAGAGCTGCCACATTTAGTCCAATTTGTTTTATTTGTATCTTTGATGATTATCTTGGAGTGTCTTAAATGACTGCAATACTATAGACAAGCATGTATACTGCAATAAGTATCTTTTTGGCGACATGGGTAAGAAATGGAAATAAATAAATATGGTTACATATCACCTTTTATGTAGCATGTTTGAGATGCCATTCATGACATTATCACCAGCATGAACAAATCAGTCCGGTGAATATGAGGTAACAGATACTATATTCTTGCTAACAATGTTGCTCCCTAGGATTCAGGGCAATTGCTCTGGGGGTTGGATAGTTCACGGGAATTGTCACAGCATTACAAAGCTTATTACCATTAGGTCACTGATTTATATAGCTGAGTTCAGTAGGGACCATGAAAAGGAGGCTTATGTGAAATGAATACTGGTCTTGATTCATTTCCAGGGGCCATAACAGAAATGCTCACATCAGGGCTGTATTTTCCATTAGGTGAAATTTGAAAGGTGGCATGCAGTCCCCTCCCTCCTTTCTCCTGTTTTAGTTCATACTGACAGATGGGGCGAGATTTCAAGTGAGGGCACATATGGACAAGAGATGTGAGACCTCCTTCACTCCCCCTGATCATTCCATCCAAACTATCCCTCTGCCAGGCAGAACCCCTTCACCTTTTTTGCTTGTTCTATACAATAGCTGATCCAGAGCAGTAGCAGCAGGAGAACTCGATAGCAAAACTCAATGCGTGGTCTGCGAGCCCTCCAGCCCCTCTACTCAGATGAGCTTCACATTACCATGGAAACACATGCAAGCAGAGGAGACAGGTCATTCCAGGACCTGTCAGTGCCAAAGGGCTCGCAGGCCCTGCACTGAATTCTGCTGTCAGAGTTGCCTTGTTGCTGCTGCTGCTCTGGATCAGCTATTAGACAGGACAGTTGTGCTGCAGTCTCAGTCAACAGTGGCAACACTGGCATCAATCAAAATTTGATGCCAGAGGCAGTTACCTATGTTGTCTATGGGCTCGATTCTGAGACGGGGTCATCCTGCCCTTATTCCCCCTCCAGCTCTCCCCGCATGGCTAGAACAGCAGGAAGGGGAGAGCCGGTGGGGAGTGGGAGGGGGCGGGGCCTGGGAAGAACGGGAGCAGGCTGAGGAGGCAGGACATACAGGGCCGATTCTGGTCATGGCCCTGTACATCCTGCAGCGTCATAGGGGATGTGCTGCTTATTCTACCTCAAAGGTGGAATAAGCAGCACAAATGGAGCGATCCGGCTGCCCAGCTGTGGGACGGGTGGTGAGGAAGAGGGGGATCTGCTCCGCGAGAGCCAGGGGAACCTGTGAAGAGGACATCCCTGCAGGCATGCAAGGGCATGCTGGACCATCCTTGGGCCAGATTCTGTATGCCACGGGAACATTTTGTTCACGCAGTGCAGAATCGGGTCCTAATAGACCCATCCTGCTCGGGGCCGTCTGGATGGCCCAGATATACCCCTTTCAGAATCGGGCTCCATGCCCATATCTAGGCCTGCTGGCAGAACTAAAAAAGACTCAGGACCTGCCACTGCCATTACCTCTCACTTCTTCCTCCTTCCTTTCATAACATGGGCTCGCCCCAGGAGCCTCGTCATTGATGTTGCTGCTACTGCTGCCTCCCACCCACCCACCCACCCACTGGCTTTCCCATTAGACTCATACAACAGCAGATGAAGAAAAGAAGACCTGTCAGCCTGGCTGATACCATTGCCTTCCTCTTTCCCCTAGTTGCTGGTGCCATGGAAATCAGTAATGCCTCATACCTCCCTACCCATGGACAGTGGAAGAATAGGTCTGGAACTTCTAGCCCTGCTCCTTCTGTCACTAATGAATCTCCCTTCTGCACTGATCTGAGGAGTGCAGGAAGGAGAGGAACTAATGGTGGCAGAAAGAGCAGTGGAGCTAGAAACAAAGATGGCTGCCCTTTCCTGCCTGACCAAGGAGGAACAGGGAGATTAGGGGGAGAGAGGCCCAGGAGGAAGTCAGGCAGGAAGGAGCTGCTATTGAGTTTTGATGGGGTAGTGGGAACATTGGGATTAGGTCAGGGGGAACTAGGTAGTGAATACTCAGGACTGGGTGATAGGATATGACCACTCAAGAATTGTGGGGAGGGGAAAATAGTAGGAACGGGGATTGTTGTGGGAAATAGAGAGTATAGGCCGGGAGGCTGAATGAGAGAAGGGACTTGAGATTTGCATTGGGAATTGTGAAAGTGAATATTTGGGGAAGCTACAGACTATGAAAATTCAGGCATTAGGCCAGGTATGAGCGAAATTGGAACTCAGATTGCTCAAAACATTAGAAGACTATGAGGGGAGTTGGTGACCTAGAAACATCAAAAGCATCCCAGGAACACAGTATCTGTAACAAACCGTCCTATACATGCCTTCCCTTTCTCTGCATGCTCTGCCACTTATTGTTACTACCTCCCCTCCACCTAAGTGATGTGTGTGGACATACAACCACCTATCACTCTAATCCACTGACATTACCCATTGCTGAAATGTTTGCTGCATGTCCTGATCGGAATGCATGCAGTGGGGGAGACTTGCATCATAGTCACTGATTGTGTTTTACAGGCATGCAGTTAGTTTGCCCCCACTCCCAGAGGCTGGAACATAGCACCAGCAGACTGCTGTTCTGGTAACCTCACTTCCAGTCCACTCTGTGTGTGCAAAAGTCATGACCCACACAAGATGCCTGCAGTGGTCAGACACCTCTCTTCTTCACACCCTACTACCACTAAAAGTATATCAGACCATCTAAAAGGGGCCTCCAAGAGACTCATAGGCCACTCTCCAGACCCTCTCCTTTGGGGGTGTGTAAGCAGTATCCACCTCAGCCCATTGGGCTCTGTACCCTATCCCTGCCCTAGGCTTTTCACCCTCTTGTCCAACTCCTGTTTTGCCACTTGCCAGTCCCTCTATAGTGTGTGCCACATCTGCATTGGTTTGGGGCCAGCACACATCTATGGACATTTGAGGTTTTGGTGCATGAACCTTTCTGTGGGTGTGATGATGAGATTTGTACATGCGACACCATCAGCCAACACCCACTCCTAGTATGTACCATTGAACACATGGCCTACTGTGGACATGCATTAGAGGGCACAGCATTTAGAGCTTATTTGTGTCAATTCTGCCCACAGCCCTGGCCCTCTTACTTCTATGCTAAAAGTCATCATGGCCATCATTCAGAAAGCCTTCCTCTATCACACACCGTGGAACATCACACCAAATGATATATATGCGTGGAAAGGGCATGCACCACTAACATGGCATTGGGTGGGTACACAGATGCAATATGGTAAATGAGTACATTTCATATCCTACTTACAGTAGGAGTCTGCAGATGCACTGGAGGTGATCAGCACAGACCTCAGTAGCCAGCCCCCTGGAAAAGGTCCCACACTACAGGCAATTATAGCCAGGGATGGCAGTGGCAAGCCAACCATGGTGGAGGAGCTAGAGTCCTGAACCCAAGAACATCAGGATGCTGAGGATGATGACAATGCTGATCCCCAAGTGGAGGATGTTATCAAGGGGGTAAATCTTCAGCTTCCACCTCCCTCCCCCTTTGATGATGCTCAGGTATCTGGGGGCAGGGGCAGACGACAGCCAGAACATACCCAGTGCCAGATGTTGGAGTAACCAACTGCTACACTGTGTGGAGCATCTACTGCAGCACAATGTCCAACATCAGGCATAGCATGCTGAGAAGATTTTGCTGCTGAGACTGTCACCCACCCTGCAGGAAAGTCACATTCAACTATAGGAGAGACAGCTGAAAGCAACAGAGACCTTCAATGAGTCCATCTTGGAGTTTCACAGAAACTTGCAGCAATTCATGGTCCAAAATGCTATGGTCATCCCTTCACCTCTGGATGCTACCACAATGCCATCTGTGCCCTGGTGTCCCCATCTGCATGACCAGCAAAGAGGAGAGTGCCTCCACTGTTCATGCCACCTCAACCACAACCACTACCATCACTACTACCTCCAACTCTGGCACATTGGTGGCACTCTCTGTCTGGCCACTGCTCCCCTCTCTCTCTTATTACATTTTGGGACTCATGCCCATGGAGGGGAGAATCCTTTCATTTTCTCCCTTCCATGAAGCCTTCCCAATGAGGCCTCCTAACAATTCCTCAGAGACCAGTGTAACATCATCCAGCACACCCTCACACCAACCTAGCCAGGGTCAGTAGAAGGAGGCAATGGGTAAAGTGCTGAGGGGCAGAGGTCAGGGGAGGGGAAGAAATAACCCTTTTTCCTATTTGTACCCTTGGGGAGGTGATGGGGCTGCTACTGGGGGGGGGGATAAGAGCATAAGGATGCCTTTTGAGGGAAGGATGGGGATGTGAGGGTGAAGGGCACTTGGGAGGGGAGGGTATTGGTGGTATTGCCACTGGGCTAGTGGGGTAATGGGTTTCATAGGGTGGTGCTAGGGGATTGGGTAGGAGTGAGGGTGTGGCAGGAGGGAGTTGCACAGGGCTGGTGCTGGGGGAAAGGGTGGATTGTGGGAAGTGATGGGCATAGAGGTGAGAGAGGAGATGGTAGAAGATGGGACAGTACACTGTACTAATTTTGCATGCCAACTAATAAACACCTACCTTCACCCGAAGTACCCTTGTATGAGGACATCTCTTGCAGTGATGCCTAGTTGATAAGGTTACCTAGTATTTTCCTGCCTTGGCCTTTCTACATCTGTGTCATGGTCTATGTTTGCTGTGTCCTGTTCTTCAGGGACTAGTTGTTATCGCCTCAGTGCAAGATTGTGAAACATGCACCAGGACATGAAGATCTGACATACCCTGGCAGAGCTGTATAGCAGTTCACCCTTAGATCAGTCAGGGCACTGGAAGTGTCTCTTGAACTGGTCACATATCCTCTCAGTGATGGAACACATGTTTCTGTGGCCCTGTTGTACCATTCCTTTGCCTCTGTGTGTAGTGCTATGATGAGGGTCAGGAGCCACCTCCTCAGAGGGTAACGTCTATCACCTGCATGGGGGGAAAGAGAGTGGCTACATATTAGGGTTTTTAATCAGGGTATTTCAGGTGTTCGGTGGGCACTGCAATCATAGGTTCTGTTTGCCAAGTACTGCAGTTGACCATGGTACAGTTCAATCTCCAAACATGTGCATGTCTGGGTGATGGAGTTAACTGATACACGGCTTACTTAGAAGCCATTCACTTGTGATATCTCTGCTCTAAAACCTGTAATAGATGCCTGACTGTGTGAGGATGTATGAGTAGTGACAGGAACTTGGAAATCTTGGAAAAGCATCAGTTATCTCCCTTTGTCGGTGGCATAAATTCTGCCAAAGCAGCCCCCGGAAAGTGGGGGGAGGGGGTCCCAGACAGAAAAGGGGCTCATATAGCAGCCACGGCAGCAGCATGGCAAACTTACTTTATCATGTTTGCTGCTCTGCATCTACTCTTGTAAGTCTGCTGCAGACCTGGTGACTGTTCTTCACCAGGCTGAAGTCTTGTGATAACAGCCACACCATGAGACTTTGGCCCAGCAGGAAACAGCTGCCAGGCCCACTGCAAACTTACAAGAGTGGAGGCAGCACAGCAAACACAATGAAGTAAGTTTGCTGCTGCTGCCACATTGGAGGGGCCACATGGGGAGAAGGGTTACAATGGAGGGCACTCAGCAAAATTTTGCTTGGCTGCTCCTCATTATAACTTGCACCACTGTCCCTTGTGAATTTCAGATCACCTGCATGTTGAGTGAGTGGAATGTCTGCCTGTTGTACTAAGTGGCTCCCTCTCTTATGCTGCCTGAGGCCCACATGTGTGCAATCGATGAGCCCCAGTACTGATAGAAAGTGGGCCACCTCATGGAATTGAATCATGGTTTGCTGCTTCTGCTGCTTGGTCTGAGGGAAGGCTAAATATTTTGCAATGTGGGTTAGAAAAATCCTCAGGAACTCTGTGATGCACTGTGAGATAGCTGACTGGCTGAGATCCACAGTGGCAGCTAACACAGAATGTGATTAGGAAGGTGAAGGCCCTGCTGTTCTTGAGTTGAATGAGCATGAGTTGGCCCCTCTGTGTGATGGAACGTAGGAGCAGCTCTAATTCCTGGCATAGATGATGGATGGGTGCCTTGTCACGATGGTACCTGGCGAAGCACTGCTCATCCATGAAGTTCAAGAATTGGGTCCTGGGCCTGTAGATCCTCTGATATGGATGCCTTCTGGTGGCTCTCCTGTGCTCTCTGTGGACCTCCTATAGCATGACCAGCACAGACCATGCGTTCATCTCATCAATGGCTCCTGCTTTCCACCACCAGCACCCACTGACTCTTACAATCCATTGCGCACACACACACACACACACACACACCTGTTACTAGCAACAGGGAACCACATAGACACACAGAGGCTATGGGGAACACTGGGGCACACACAGACAGGCAGCAGGGAATTGGACAACTGGGTGACAGATGGGCCAGAGAGTGAGTCACTGGGGGATTGGCACCAGCTGAGGTAGGGGATGAGGGAGTGGGAATCTACAGGATTCTTGGAAGGGGGGAGGAGGATAGGTTTGGGAAAGGCACAGGTGTAATACAGAAGCACAGGCAGAGCCTATGGAAGTAGAAAGAAAGGTGGATTTTACCTTTAAAAATGACAGTCAGCCAACACACACAGCTCAGGGTCTGCACAAGAGAAGCAAGCAGAGAGAGGGAGCAGTTGAACTGACACACCCAAGCTCTGACCTAGCAGCAAGCTTGGAGTTTGATTACTCTCGCCTGCTTAAAAAAGCCGAGCCAAGCTTCAGAGGGCAGAAATATAAACACTCCTCAGTAGCCCCAGAGAGGGAGGAGAAGGAGGCAGAAAAGGAGGGAAGCAGAAGGCCTGGCAGAGAGCAAAGAGGTGGAAGGAGTGGCAAAGAAGGAAGCAGTGGCCAAGAAGGCGAGAATGGCACACGGAGAGCTTCAGAGAAGTGGAGAGGCTCAGAGACTTCAGAAGGTTGGAGACTCTGTGAAGAACCTGGTTGTAGTTCGGGAAGTGAGGCTAACTGAGCAGAAGGAGAGAAGGCACAGCCAGTTACTAGGAACCTGCCTAGACGGAGAGAGTTGGGAGCCCTTCAGATCTCACTGCTGGAGGAAAGGTCTCAAGGTCTATACAGGTGGGAACCTAACACTAAACCAGGGAAGTCAAGAGGCTCAGCTTGAACTAAAGAGCTAGGGCAGTGCTCTAGGCAGGAATTGAATGCAGAAAGGTATAAAGCATTGCCTAGCAGCTGGAGAGAACTAGGGGAGAGCCAGGGAAGAATCCCCACAGCCACAAACCTTACAAGACCTCACTATCTAGAACTGTACCCAGGGGAAACGCCCCAGTTCTTAGAGAAAGGTTATTCCCGGCCTAGCAGTAACAGTTTGAAACAAAGCTCAGTAAGCCCTGAGGGGGAGGAGATGCAATGGGAATTTAATTCTGCTGACTCAGAAAAAATTCCAATGGATTGTATGCTCTGTCTCGCAGACGACATTAAGGGGTATGTTTACTAAAGTGCGGTAAACTTGAATAACGCGCGTTGTATGATGTTAACGATCGTAAGTGCAGTATAACGCGTGTAATCACGCGCCAACAACCGTTAACGTCATACTACCCGCGTTAACCGCACGTAACGATCGTAAAGCCCCGCGGCGCGTTAAAACAGCGCAGAAGGTGGAGAGTGGGCGGAGAGAAGGGGTCAATGGGCGGAGAGTGGGCGGGGAGAGTCTCCCCTCTCACTAATGCACTGAATTTCTGAGCTCAATTACAACACGAATGAAAACCTGCCATTAAAGGCATAGTACAGGGAAGAGAAACCATTTCCGTCAGCAATGTACAGCAAAACCGGGGAAACCTACAAAACGTGAGCCGTGTGATACATGTGCACAGAACAAAAGTTCACATAAAACTTTAAAAATGACCACAAGAAATATTGTAGAAAGTATAATCCTGCTGGGCAACAGTGATAGCAATGGGCAACAATGAAAAACACTCCCAGGAAAGCTCCAAAAAAAGAAATGATGTTTGGAAGGGTCTACGCTCCGTAGACCCTTTCAAAAAGCATTTCATTTTATTGGAGCTTTCCTGGGAGTGTTTTTCATTGTTGCCCAATGATATCATTGTTGCCCAGCTCGGTTATGGGTGTTTGCCCCTTTTTTCGAGGTCTGTTTGAGGTTTATTTGCACTTTTGTCTCCATACAAGGTAAATGAGCCCACAGTAAAATTGTGCAGAACAGGGTTTCTGACTCGTCAGGCCAGTTTTCCTATCTCCAGGGACTGCACTGTCTCTGTGGCCACAGTGTGGTGCAACAGACACAGCCAGTGCCTGTAAGACCAGAGGGTCACAGGTTCAAATCCCAGCTGGGGCTCCTGCCAACCCAGTCCCCATAGTTTTACCCACCACTAAACAGTGATAGTAAAGACACTCCTTTATTGCAGAGAACATATGCATGGTTACTACGCCTATAATTTACCACACCAAACACAGACACCAGAAACAGGCACATTACCTAAAGCAGAATCCCGCAAATGCAGTCCTGGAGGGCCCCACACCATTCCCGTTTCATGCTGCCTCTAATAAAGATGCCTGTGCTGCATAGCTATGCACCACCCCCATGGTATGCAGATGTAGCTCATGCATATTTATGAGGGACAGCATGAAAACCCGAACAGTGTTTGGAATACCAGGACTGGAGTTGGGGAACTCTGCCGTAAAGCAGCAGCCAACAGGGCCACACCCACACCCACAGGCGCCATTGACCAATGCCTCCTGGAGAGGCAAGACATTGGGCCCTGCCTGTATCTCCCAATACTAGCAGTTGCATACCTTAGCAATGCCACCCTACACCTGGGTATATGGTACACAGCTATCAAACGTTTCCTATGATAACTGGCAGATATCAATTCCTACGTTAAGCACATTTTGCTCATTGAGCTCCACCATAACAATCATTCTGATGTCTGCGGTGTGTGCTGCAGGTCTGGTCTCTGACAGTGTTCACCACCCTGGGGAGTGACCCCCCAACAGTCTTGTGTACCATATCCATGCCTGTACTATGCCCAGGACTGGTGTGGTGGGTATGGCTGCTGACCACCTCTATAGTAGCACAATGCTGGCATAGGTGTGGGGGTGGCTGTCTGTCTATCCAGTGTGTGGTGGCTGCAAACACCTTCCACAGCCCACACTGCCAGCAATGTTGCCAGTATTGGGCTGCCAATGTGCATAATGAGGAGCAAGGTACTATGGGTATAGGCTGGACAGGGTGGCCTGGCCAGGGTGCATCTGCACAGGGCATAGGGCAGTGACAGGCACATTGTAGTGCCCGGCTACCACCTACACAGACAGGGTGACCTCAGTATATCCTGCTGAGAGATCACTCTCACCCTGACTGTGCAGTGACCACAGCATGGCTAGGCACTCCCATAGTGCTATTTAGTATTTCTCTTATGTGATAGATATGGGTTTCCTTTTGGGGCCCAGTCACTGATGTATCTGCTTGCTGTGTATGCTGACATCCCAGTTCTGGGTGCAGGCATCTCCACTGGGCACTAGCAGACTGTTTGCAGCTGGTATGTGTTGTGATGGAGTGGCTTGCAGTGTCTGATGGCTTGCACCAGGGGAATATCAGATAGTGGTGGGGTGCAGCATACCATATCTAGGCCTAATGTCTGTCTGCTATTGTGTTATGGATGTGTACAGAGCTGCATTGACTGTCCTGTGGGGTGTCTGTTCCTCAGCAGGACTGGGGTTGAGACTGGGGTTGATGTTCCCCTCTACTGCCACTTTTGCAGGGAGATAGACTGAGGATCTTTTCATGGGAGACCCTGTTTGCCACCCTCGGCCTGGGGGGAGGGGTGTGGTGGTGCATGGGGGCTACACCTGACTGAAACAGACAGAGATGTCCAAGGTGTTCCTGCAGAAACTACCTATCTCACACATTAACACTGCTTTGGACCTGCGCCATGGCCTCTTTCAGCCATGGACGGTGCTGTGGACCTAGTGCTGGGCGCCTCACTGCACCCTCAGGGTGAGCACAGTACCCGCACAATGTGACAGTACAACACATGGTCAGTACCCCCTACCAGGCCGAGGTACTGTGGGGGTGCACCTGATCACTTCCCCCCTACCAGGCTGAGGTGCTGTGGGGGTACATTCCCCATGGTGTGTATCTGTGGACGGCTGATTTGCATGTGCAGTGCATCATGGGTGTGACTGGCACAATCTAACCCTGGGTAAATCCAGCACCTGCTCACAGGCTCAGATACACCATAGGCCATCACACGTACATCTGTTAGCATAATGCATAGGTGCAGGACACCCTAAAGAGTCTGTAATATTAGGTGCCCACGCTGGTAAAAACACACGTACCCACGCACGATTGTACGCACGCACCAATGCACGTAGCTACGCACGTACCAACACACGCAGCCACGCACGTGGCTAGGCACACTGCGAGGGTGTGTTTCTGGCACCACTACTCAACGTAAAGAAAAACATGCCTCCTCATTCCCTATGTAATGTACAGGGTGATGCCTGGGCCAGCCTTCTGCGTTAGGCACACTGGGGACTCGAACCCATGCTGCCTGTAACAGCGGTCAGTACACTAACCATTGTGCTACAGCTCTGTTTCAGTGCTTTGTGTCTGTACGCCTTCATACGATTAACGCGCAGTAACACGCCCTGTAACGCTCGTTAGTTTTTGGAATGCGCGTTAGTGGTTAGGATATCCCGCCCATATCCTTTTTTGGCTTTCCTTTCACTAATGCGGCTCCTAACGCGATTTGCACTAACGCAGTTTAGTAAACATACCCCTAAATCTCTTCGCTAAAGATTTGGGTGAATGGGCTGAGATAAAGCAGAGGAAAGGAATCTTCTTCTTTGAGGAAAAAGAAGAAGCTGTTTTGATTTACTACTTTGTTATAGAGAAAAATACCTTGCACATTTTGGAAGCCAGGAGTATGAAAATACAGCTATTTTGTTTCTGTAAATAACCTTCAAGCAAAGCTCCTGTGAAGAGTACTGTTTGTTCTGCACTAAGTCTGTTTGGGAAGGGGAATACATTTTCTTATTTATTTACATTCTCTTATATACCACGCTATTCTGCATCAGTGCGGTTTATATTGAACAAACTGAAATTACATTGAACAGGGCATTATAACTTGGAGATAACTATTTTACAGGGAACATGGGCTATGGAGGGTTAAGTGGCTTGCCCAAGACCACAAGGAGCACCTGTGGGACTAGAAACCCCAGTCCTTCCAGCCCAAGGTTGCTGTCCTCTAGTGGGATTTGAACCCCTGACCTTCTGGCCTGAAGTACCTTGCCCCAACCACTAGGCTACTCCTCCACTCCAATTGTCAATTTTTGCCTAACACTCGGACTCATGGCTATCCTTTTATCAGAGGACTAAAAACTACCATTCCCATAAGGCATAGTGGGAGCAAAAGCTATAGTCATTTTCTGCATAAAGGACATCATGGCAGCCCCAACCTTCTGACCGCTAGGCAGAGGGCTGGGGGGCATATGACACAGGATACACTGCAGAGAAAGAAATAGTAGCTGAAAAGTCGCCTAGGTGGACACAGATGACAAGCAAGCCAAAACTCACAAGCCAAGTTTCTCCAGTTACCAATGCCACAAGCAGTCCCAACAGACAACAAAGTCCCCTTCTTATTCATGGTTTAAAGCAGGTGTAGATTGGCACATTTTAAGAATCTGCCTCGCACATCTCCAGCCTATGTGAAATACGTTATGGATGTGCAGGCACCGATGCTACCCGGGCCATGCACAGGAACGCCCTTGGAATGCCCCCAGTAGTGGCATTAGTGACATGTTAGTGACATGCAGAGAATGATGTGCCCAGCACGGAAGCGCACATCTCACGGCCTTTCTAAGATTCTGTTTTAAATATGGGTGTCAATAGTGTTTTAAAAAGTAAACCCCCTGAAGAAACTTTGTGAAGTGAAACGCAGAGAGGGTGCCAAGGAGAGGCGTTGGGGAAGAAGAACAGAGTGATAAAGCTAAGCACTTTTTTCATCTCTGATTTTCATCTCTGGATGTTGGTTTTTGTGTTTTGTGAATTGGTATCACTATTGAAAAAGGAAGGTCATTGATGTGAAAAGGAACATAAATTTAGACGTATATAGGTCTGGAGTTTAGTGCCAGATGAGTCTGAGACCTCCTTTTTAAATTTAAATTCCTCTAGTGGACGAAAGAAGTATGAGCAGATTTACATAGAAACATAGAAACATGATGACAGAAAAAGACCACATGGCCTATCTATTCTGTCCTTCCATATCAACAACTACAACAGTCCACTTTTTACCTTTAGAGATCCTCTGTGTTGGCCCCATGCTTTTTTGAATTCAGCTACTGTCCTCATCTCTACCACCTCCACTGGGAGACTATTCCATGGATCCACTACTCTTTCCGTAAAGAAATATTTCCGCATATCACTCCTGAATCTATCTCCCTTCACCCTCATCCCATGTCCCCTCGTAGCAGAACTTGCTTTCAATTGAAAGAGGCTCTCTCCCTGAACATTTATGCCACGGAGGTATTTAAACATCTCAATCATATCACCTCTATCCCGCCTTTCCTCTAAGGTGTACATATTAAGATCCTTAAGTCTGTCCTCATTTGCTTTATAATGAAGCCCACTAATCATTTTAGTAGCCACCCTCTGCACTGACTCCATCCTGTTCACATCCTTTTGAAGGTGCGGTCTCCAGAATTGCACACTATACTCCAAATGAGGCCACACCAAAGACTTATACAGAGGCATTATCACCTCCTTTTTTCTGCTAGCCTTTCCTCTCCGTATGCACCCAAGCATCCTTATAGCTTTTGCCGTCGCCTTTTCTACCTGTTTAGCTACTTTAAGATCATCAGACACAACCACACCTAGGTCCCGCTCTTCTTTAGTGGACAAAGTACTTCACCTCCTATACTGTATTGCTCCCTTGGATTGCTGCAGCCCAAATGCATGACCTTACATTTTTTAACATTAAATCCCAGCTGCCAAATTCTAGACCATTCTTCAAGCTTAGCTAGATCCCTCCTCGTGTTATCTACACCTTCCTGGGTGTCTACTCTATTGCAGATTTTGGTATCATCTGCAAAGAGGCAAACCTTACCCGACAGCCCTTCCGCTATATCACTAACAAAGATGTTAAAAAGAATCGGACCAAGGACAGATCCCTGGGGCACACCACTGGTAACATCCTTCTCCTCAGAGTGAGCTCCATTTACTTGTACTCTTTGTCGCCTCCCACCCAAACAATTTCTAACCCAAGCAGTAACTTTAGGGTCCATCCCTAGGGTGCTCAGTTTGTTTATAAGTCGCCTGTGAGGAACAGTGTCAAAGGCTTTACTGAAATCTAAATACACCACATCTAGAGCTCTCCCTCGGTCCAACTCCCTGGTCACCCAGTCAAAGAAATCAATCAGATTTGTCTGATTGATTTCATAGTAACCACATAAATGGATATAAATGGAGTGAGGATTTATAAGTTGTGACAGTTAAATATGGGTGTGGCATCCATGTTTTTCTATCACCGCATAGACATTTAAAACATGAATAGGGCTTATAAAATAACCTCCCGAGACACTTAAAGAAGTCATTTTAGAAGCATTTAGACATGTATGGCCTAAATTTAGGAGTATAACTTTGAAACTTCTATATTTAGGGGTATGTTTACTAAACCGTCTTAATGTGCGCCTGGCGATAGTGTGCAGGCTGCCATAAAAGGAGTGGGCGTTTCAGTCTTAAAGCAGCAAAATGGGAGTATCGCACGATAACGCGCGCTGCTGCACACATTATCGTGCGAAGCGCCGCTAAGCGCGTTAACGCGCGGTAATCCTAAGTAGGTGCCCAGACATACAAACATTGAAACAGAGGTGTAGCACAATAGTTAATACACTGATTGATGATACAGGGGTCATGAGTTCAATCCCCCAGTGTGCCTAATACTTAAGGCTGGCTGAGGCATCAGCTTTGACATGTAAATATTGTTTCCTGCCGCACTTTATTTGTATTTTAATTATTGCTGCCAGCAAACACACCCTCACGTGCCGTAACCTAAGGTGCCGCATAAGGCACCCTATAAGGCACTCCATAGGGCACATTATAAAGTGCACTGTCCACCACGGCACCCTATAATGTCCCCTATAGGGCACCCTATAAGGCACTCCATAGGACACCTTATAAGGCACCTTATAGGGACTGTAACCATAAGGTGCCTCAGAAGGTGCTTTATAGGGTGCCCTATAAGGCGCCTTATAGGGCGCCTTCTGAGGCACCTTATGGTTACAGTACCCTGAGGGTGTTTTGCTGGCAGCACTAATGTACATTAAAAATGGACAATGCTTTGGACAGCCCCACTGTGGGTTTGAACCCATGACCTCTGGCTCCATAAGCACTGAAGTAACCAATGGGCTACAGCTCCATAGCTGCTAGTAAGCCCCTGGCTGGCTGCAGAAGGACTGCACATCACCACACAAACAGTCTGCTGTGGTCACCAGGATAGGGTTAACCCACCCATACCCATGATGCACTGCACATGCAAATCAGCAGTCTACAGATGATCACAAGATGGGGTATGCACCCCCACAGCACCTCAGCCTGGTAGGGGGAACTGACCGTGTGTGGTACTGGCACAGAGTAGCTACACACCTTCACATTGTGCAGGTACCATACTCACCCTGAGGGTGAGGTGGGGCACCCAGTACCAGGTCCACAGCAGAAATAGGCCATGCCGCAGGTCCAATGTGTGAGATAGGTAGTCTCTGCAGACACACCTTGGATACATTTGTATTTCTCAGTTAGGTTTAGCCCTTATGGACCCATAGGAGGGCTATGTATCACCACCCCCCTCTTCCCGCCTGAGGGTGGTAAACAGGGTCGCCCACCAACAGATCCACATTCTACCTCCCTGCAATGGTGGCAGTAGAGGGGACCATCAACCCCAGTCCTACTGGGGAACAGACACCCTACAGGGCAGTCAATGCAGCTCTGTATACATCCATAAAGCAATAGCAGACAGACATTAGGCCTGGATATGCTAAGCTGCACCCCACCACTATCTGATATTCTCCTGCAGCAAGCCTTCAGCCGCTGCACCCTACAAGGTGTTCCAGCAAGACACATACCAGCTGCAGACAGTCTGCTAGCTAGTCCATAGTGCATGTTTCTGGTGGAAATACGTGCACCCAGAACTGGGATGTCAGCATACACACCAAGCAGATAAGTCAGTGACTGGGCCCCAAAAGGGAACCCATAAACATCACATGAGAGAAATGCTATATAGCACTATGGGGGAACCTAGCCATGCCGTGGTCACTGCTCAGTCAGGGTGAGAGTGATCTCCCAGCTGAACATGCTGTGGCTACCCTGTCTGTGCAGGTGGTGGCCGGGCACTACAATGTCCCAGCCATTGCCCTGTGCCCTGTGCAGATGCATCCTGGCCAGGCCACCCTGTCCAGGCTATACCCATGGTACCTTGCTCCTCATTATGCACATTGGCAGGCCAATACTGGCAACGGTGCTGGCAGTGTGGGCTGTGGAGGGTGTTTGCAGCCACCACACACTGGATAGACAGACACACGCTCCCACACCTATGCCAGCATTGTGCTACTATAGAGGTGTTTGACAGCCCTGGCCACCACACCAGTCCTGGGCACAGTGCAGGCATGGATATGGTACGCAATACTGTTGGGGGTCACTCCCCAGGGTGGTAAACACTGTCAGACACCAGACCTGGAGCACACTCCACAGACATCAGAAAGGTTGCTATGATGGAGCTCAATCAGCAAACTGTACTTAACGTAGGAATTGCTATCTGCAGTAATCATAGCTACCTTTTGATAGCTGTGTACCGTATTCCCAGGTTTAGGATGGCATTGCTAAGGTATGCAAGTGCTAGTATTGGGAGATGCACGCAGGGCCCAATGTCCTGCCTCTCCAGGTGGCATTGGCTAATGGAGCCTGTGGGTGTGGGTGTGTCTGCCCCTGTTGGCTGCTGCTTTACGGCAGAGGTCCCAACTCCAGTCCTGGTGTGCCAAACACTGTTTGGGTTTTCATGCTGTTCCTCATGAATATCCAAATATCATCCTAACTAAAAAACTCTACACTATAAATCACCAAAACAAAAGTAGAGAAGTGTGAAAGTTTTCACACTTCTCTACTTTTGTTTTGGTGGTCCCTCATGAATATGCATGAGATACATCTGCATACCATGGGGGCGGTGCATAGATATGCAGCAAAGGCATCTTTATTAGAGGCAGCATGGAACCTGAATGGTATTTGGCCCTCCAGGACTGCATTTGGGTGACTCTGCTCTAGGTAATGCGCCTGTTTATGGTGTCTGTGCTCTGTAGGCTAAAATGTTTTGGGCATGTTTACGTCATCTGCAATAAAGGTTCTGTCTGTATTAACACGTTTTAGTAGTGGGTAAAAAACGGGGGCTGGGCTGGCAGGAGCCACAGCTGGGACTTGAACCTGTGCCTTTCTGCTCCTGAACACACTGGCTGTATGCACTGCACCACCGTGTTGCCACAGAGACAGTACATTCGCTGGGGATACCATGACTGCTCATCAGACGGGACCTGTCTGTTGCAGTGCATGGCACCCACCTACACAGGGCTAGGCCACGGTCTGCTCTGGGCAGGTGCCACTGCCCCCTCCACCACCAATGCCCCTCTGCCACCCCGCTGACATGCCCTTCTGCTGGTGGTGGTGGTGGAGCGCAGTCTCAGGCCATCCACTATGCGGGTAGGCGGCTGCCTATGGTGCGGGTTCTGGGGTGAGGTGCCTGCATAGGTGTCCACACTTCCCCCCAGCACCACCTGCCACTGTTCTGTGCCCTTGGGGGTCCCTGTGACACTATGGGAAGCACACTCGTGCCCATGCTGGGCCCTCATCAGTTGCTGTCTGGCTGCTCTACTGTTTCAGCATTCCTATGGGCCACCTAGGCATCACCCTAGTCCGCACTGTGGCCCAGCTGCAGTACAGCATGTGCCGTCTGCAGCCCTCTGTGTCCCCTTTCCCAGCATCTGTCCAGTTGCCCATTCTGACATGCCCGCCCTGCTGTTGTGGAACATGTGTGCACCCCATAGGAAACCTGTCCAATGGAGAGGGAAACCCTGATGAGAGCAATTGCACTGTGGGATCATTCACCTTGTATGGGGACGGAGCGTAGACCCTTCCAAAATTCATATCTTTTTTTTTGGAGCTTTCTCGGGAGTGCTTTTTGATGTTTCCCATTAATATCACTATTGCCCAGCTTGGTTATGGTTTTTTTACATTTACTTCTGTTCATTTTCAATGTTTATTTGCCCTTTTGTTCCGTGCACATGTATCACACTTATCACCTTTTGTAGGTTTCCCTGGTTTTGCTGTACATTGCTGACGGAAATGGTTTCTTTTCCCTTTAAATCAGCTCTAACGCCAGGGTTTCACTGGCGTTAGTTTTGAGCCTCGGATTTCACAGCGTTGGTGTGCAGGGAGCCTCTCCCCTCCCACTCTCCACCCATTGACCCCTTCTCTCCGCCCCTGGGGAGCCTTCCTCCGCCCTCCGGGAGCCTTTCCCCGCCTTCAGCACTCGTTTGCGCCGCAGCGCGCGTTATTTATTTATTTATTACAATTTCTTATATACCGCACTATTCGGCATCAGCGTGGTTTACATTATAACAAGATGACGCGTTATCGCGCGATATGGTACCTGTGCGCCTTAGAAAGCGCCATCATCGCGCGATAAGGTACCTTATCGCGCGATAACGTCGCAGAGCGCACGTTAAGATGGTTTAGTAAACATACCCCTTAGTTTAATTTTTAGCTGAAAATAGGGAAATCAGGTCTCCTTGTTTTTATTTTTCTGACATCTCTTTGGACAACCAGGTCACTTTTCTTTCTTCTTGCTTTTATTGACTTTCGTTAAGTAAAGATTTGCTGATAGTGTTACATATACCTTTTAGTTTAGCTCACTGTTCTTCCACTTCATGTATCTCCTCCCATTCTGTCAACCCTTTCCTAAATTCTGGACTTTGCACCCTTGGGTAAGTGATGGGGCTGCTACTGGTGTGTCTGATAATCGCTGGTGCTGAGGTGGGCACCTGTTTGGACATTAGAGACGTGGAGCCCAATTCAAAAAGGAACATGTCCGGACCATCAGGACAGCCCCGAGCAGGATGGGCCTCTTAGGACCCAATTCTGTAACATGGGAGCAAAATGTTCTCGGGGCATACAGAATCGGACCCAAGGACGGCCCAGCGTGCCTCTGCATGTCTTCGAGGATGTCCTCCCCTCTGGCTCCCTTGTCACCCATGGCGTCGACCCTTTTTTTCCCTGCCACCCAACCCACAGCTGGGCAGTCGGGGCCTGGATCAGGTGGCGGGGACCTACCTGACCCTGGCCCCGGCCTCTGGGGGGGTTCCGGCCCTGATCACCAGGTTCATGCTGCTTATTCCACCTTCGAGCTGGAATAAGCAGCACACTCCCCCTGAACCCGCAGGACGTACAGGGCCATGACCTGAATCTGCCCTATACGTCCAGCAGCCCCTGTTCCCCCTCAGGCCCTCCTCCACTGGTTCTCCCCATACTGCTGCTCTAGCTATGCGGGGAGGGCCTGAGGGGGAATAAGAGCAGAACGTCTGCAAGTCGCCTCTTTGAATCGAGCCCATAATCTCCCTTAACCCTCCATTGCCTCAGGTACAAACTTAGATTGTAAGCCTTCCAAGAACAGGAAAGCGCATAGTGTACCTGAATGTGAGCTAAATACAAATAAAGAAATTTATGAATACCATTTCTATCCAGGGCCACCCTTTCCCTTGTGGATTCCATCACCATTTGTCTGAACGGTGCTCCTAAATGGTGTCTATGAACTTTCTGCTTTCCAATTCTGCAGACAGCATGTTCCAATCTATATCTCGCAGACTTTGCACCAGTTTAGGCAGTTAAAAAGTGAAACCCCAAAGGGGTAATTTTATTGAGGATTTTTATGCATGTAAATGACTCTTATAAAATTACCCAAGGAGTTACGAGTATAAAAGCATATGTAGGGCCAAGAAGGTGCATATTTTTATATTTTTATGCAGACATGTTCTGAGGTAGAGTTAGCTGTGACATGGACAGTCATGATTTGTGCCCTGTGTGCATGCATTCTTTACCTGCTAGCTTTTACAGCTGTTCTTGAGCAGGCATAAATGAGTGGCCTAGTGGTTGGGGCAAGGTACTTCAGGCCAGAAGGTCGGTGGTTCAAATCCCACTAGAGGACAGCAACCTTGGGCTGGAAGGACTGGGGTTTCTAGTCCCACAGGTGCTCCTTGTGGTCTTGAGCAAGCCACTTAACCCTCCATAGCCCATGTTCTCTGTAAAATAGTTATCTCCAAGTTATAATGCCCTGTTTAATGTAATTTCAGTTTGTTCAATGTAAACCGCACTGATGCAGAATAGCATGGTAGATAAGAGAATGTAAATAAATGTCCATCACTGAAATCTTCAGTTGGTTTGTCCCAATTATTGCTGAAAATAGGCATCTACTTGGCCTTCACACAGAGACGACCCGTGACAAGATTACTCTCATATGGGGAAGGCGTAGGTTCAGACTGTATCTTCCAAAGGGGGTTTGCATAGAAATCAATGTATTTCATTGTTCATTGAAATGTTTCAAGTGATAGATCTCATACCTTGGTTTCTATGGCATTTCTTTTCTGATTATGTATACTGACGCTGTGTGATCTAATACGAAACAGTAGGCAGTTGCAAAAAACAGCACTTTTAAGTTTAGAATGTATCAGGAAGTTTATCCACCTGCTAGCCCTCCTCCAGCTCAGCTAGTCCATAGAGCAGTAGATCTTTCATTTCTCACTCACTAAAATGTTGACCATGATATAGAAAGTTCTCAGTGCCTAAAATTCTGATGCTTCAGCTGCTGAGAAATCTGCTCTTCGATTTACTGCTGCTGCACGCTGATGCTAGGTCCAGGGGAAACAGAAGACCTTCCTTGTTGCAAGCATCCCCACCAGGATATAGATCCTAAAGCTAATGTCCTAAGGACAGAGAGCAGGATTCAGAAAGGCTAGAATGGAGCCATTTCACTACTGCTGGCACCGGCAGTTCTACACAGAGCTTTCCAGCTCGTCGGGACAAAGAAGACAGTTTTCCGCCGCACAACGTTCTGCTGACAGATGCATAATAAACTGACAGAAAGAGACTGAGCAGTGTTTCAAAGCCCTGTTCCATGCTGGAAGAGGTAGAGCAGGAATGAAGATGCTTACTTTTTGCAGGTGTCCCTCCAGTGTCTCTGAATTTGCATACATTTGCATACTGTCAAACAGTTGGCTGACAGAATCTGTGAGGCTGCCTGGACGCCACCCAAGACATGTCAATGTCTTTCTCCTTACCAGTCAAGGTTAGCCTTAGCCGCGGCTGGAAGAGAGAAACACAAGAGGGCAAGGGATGCTTCTAGCACCGCCGTGCAAAAAGCCGCAGATGGGGCCGTGTTAAAGGGGAAATGTCAGTTTCACATAGGGAGAATTAGGTGCTGAACCAAGAACATTGCAGCTGTGGTGAAAGTAGCGATCATCCTAAAACTTACATTAAAAAATATCAGCGGCCAGCACATTTAGAGTGGTTGGCCTTCGCTGCTTTAACACAGAGCCGGATATTCAATTCCAGGCTCATATCCGGCCACCGGCATTGAATATCCAGTCTGCTCAGATAGTGTTGTAGCTAACCAGATAGTGCCAATATTCAGCCACTTCCTGGTTAGCCAAACCGGCTAAAGTTAGGCCAGCCTTTAAAGTGTCTAACTTTAGCTAGTTTAAGATAACCGGCCAGCGGCTGAATATTGTCGTGGACTAGTTATCTCAAGCGCTGCCCCCGGAACGCCCCAGTGCTATGCGATTAATATTGGGGCATTTAGTGGGGCTAGAAGGGGATATTCAGTAGCACAGAATGACTATGTGCTGCTGACTATCCCGCTCACTACAATTAATGCCCCATTATTTCACTACATAAGCAGATATCAAAATAGAGTATCTTGGATCCAGAAAACACCTTTTTAACTGTGGCATGCAAACAAACCAACCTCTGGTCCTGTTCTCACAAGCTCCCTAGTTGCTGGTGCAGTGCAGGGCCAAAAATTGAACAGGCCAAGGTCCTTGTGGCCCACCTCATTCCACTGGTAATGGAACGTTTTGAACCTTGTAAAGCATCTATTGGTTTAAAAGTATTCCCCCATAATTAAGGACCAGACAAAAAAGATTTGATTTTTGAAATTAGAATTGGTGGGGCGAAGGCTTTGTTTGTAAAGCATGTAATTGGCTTAGCATTTCATAATGGGAAAGCAATGCTCCATTTTAATTAAACCAGACATGATTTTTTTAAAAATTTGTATTCTTAGCTTACACCTTTCCATTACCTAGTATTTCAAAAGAGTGGAGTACAAGAATAGGGGGAAGAGCGGAGAGCTTGGGACCCTGCGCAGCTCAGTAAGGATGCTGACTGGAAAGAGTTATTTTGCCAGTGGAACACACATCATGCTATAGGTTCATCAGTGGGTACCACATGTGTGAAATTATCATTATACGTCATCCTTGCCAGGCTGTGAAAATATAAATCCTTCATCTTTAAACACCGATGGACACTACAGATTCATGAGCAGCAGACAATAGGTTCTGTTTATTCACCAACAATCACGACACTGTGCAATGCTGGACTGCAAGTGGTTGAGCCATCTGGCCCAGGACTTCACAGTAAAACATTGTCCATGGCACAAAAAAATGATAGCTTCCCCCAAGACAAATGAAGCTGACCTCGGAGTAAAGCCTTCCTCTGAAAACTATGATATCATAGTCCATAGGGGGCACCGGCACAATGGAATCTGCTCACCAAATGCACAAGTGAGATCGGACTATTTAAATCCAGTTTAAGAGAGTCTTTTTGTCCTTTGTGGCAAACCCTCCAGATCCGTCTACAGCACTGAAACATCTTTTTTGATTCACTCTTAAGGCAACAGTAACGTTCTGTTTTGGTGTTGGCAACCCCCTTTAGCTCAGGAAGCGCTCATTCGTTCTTTTAGAGGCAGCACCTGCAAGCTTTCCTTACAAAACAAGCGTTCACTGCCGGATCGCCACCTGCACCAGGCTGGTCCTCTGTGCTCCTAGAAACAAGCAACTCTTTCTCCTTGCTGCCAGTTGCAATGCCCAAGTCTGCTCTTGTCCTGGAAATAGTTTCTTAGCATTTCGAGTTACTCCTGGCATTGGGTACAGGACACCTAAATGGCTGATTCGGCTACAGTAGTAAAAAAAAAAAAAAAAAAAAAGCAAGAAAAACTCATTTCAGCTGTAGATCTTTTATGTGCTTACAAAAGTTAACAAAAATACCCCAAAAAGAATTAAAATATACGTCAGTTGCTGGCAATCAAGTTACTAATGTTTAAATAAAAGAGTTTCTCTAATGTATTTTGGGCCTACAAATTATATTTAGGGCTTCTGTTCTTAGGTTTATAAATTGTAAATTTAGGCGCTTATTTTCCAGCTACAGTAACTGAAGATTCTTCCGGGATACAAAAAATCATTGCTTGTTGGTGCTTTTGCAGCACAGATAGTATTGCTGGTATGTTTTCTGGTGGAATAAAAAATGTACATTTGTGTTACTTAGGTGTTCTCAGCACAGACAAGACACAAAATCTGAGTGGTGGATACAAGACAAGCCAGGGGATGGGAAAGAAAATATATGGAGAAGTGGAGTTTTTCCAATAATTATCCAAACTCAGACTCTGCATCTTCCCTGGCAGATGATATATCCCTATGCCTCGTAAAGGTCTGTTGGAGTTCCCTCACTCCCTTATTGCTAAACCTAATGAATGCCAACCTTACCGACTCCTTTGTTCCACTCGCCTCGAAGTGCTCTGTCATACGCCCCTCCTTGAAGAAATATAATCTTGACCCCCAATCCCTGAGTAACTATAGACCCATTTCTAATATTCCATTCATATCAAAAGTGGTAGCAGAACAATTAACAACTTATCTAAGTAGAAATGGCATCTTTCACTCACAGCAGTCAGGCTGTTGTGTCGGTCATAGAACTGTGACAGTCCTTTGGCCATGATGATGAGGTTGTTTGCCATTTGGATTCTCAACAATGTCCTATTGATTCAATTGGATCTAAGGATGGCCTTCAATATGATGGATCACCCCTTGTTCTTGGAGCAATTGAAAGCATTAGGATTAGTTGGTCCAGCTTTAAACTGGTTCTGTTCCTATTTCATACAAAGGGTGTTCCAAGTTTCTATTCAGGATTCTTTATCAAGAGTCTACCCATTATATGGAGAACTTCAAGGAGAACATAGGAGATATGCGGGGAGCTCTAGACGGGGACAGGCAGGGGCGGCGATGGGGAGGAGAGTGGGTGGGCCAGAGTCAGGGCACCCAACCTGGACATACAGGGCTGATTCTGGTCATGTCCCTCTACATCTGGGTCCAGCAGGATTGATGGGGGACTTATTCCACCTCGGAGATGGAATAAGTCCCCCTGGACATCAGACAACGGCAGCTCTGGGGCACGGAGAAAAGGTGAGGGGGTGCAGGGGATTCCCCGCAGCCCAACCCTGGCCATGGAAAGCCCGATCAGGGGTTGGACTGCAGGGAAAGTAGAGTTTGGCGGGTGGCCAGTGATCTTGGCTCCTGCATGCAGCCGTGGTGGCATGGCAATAGGATACCATGCCACTCCCACTCCATGCAAGAGCTTAGCTAGTGTGCCAGACGTCCGGGAGCCCAGAATCGGGGCCTGGCCTGAACATCCAGGCTGGTTGCAGCCAATTCTGATCCTGCAGGGACGTCTAGCCCCCGCGGGATCAGAATCGGGTGCAATTCCTGGCCGTCCCAGTTCTGAATGCCAGGACGGGCCAGGCATGTACAGCATGGAATCAGCCTCCACATCATTGCTCACAATAGCCGGGGCCAGGTCTTTCAAACTTCTCTTGAGGACAAATTAGATAAAATTGCTGACCGGATCGAGACATGCAAGTTGATTTTGAACCCCCAAAAACTGGAAGCACTGTAGATTACTAGTTCACATAGACCGCTTCCATTTTGCCCCAAGATTAAGAATATCCCAGTCCTGTTTAAGGATTCCATACTATTCTTCATAGTAGAACTAGATAGTTCCCTATTGGTCATTCCACATATCGCAAACATAGTTCAGAAGGTTTTCTTCATGCTTCATTGAATTTGGTCTCTTAAACACTTTCTTGACAATAGAGCATTACAGACATTGTTGCATGCACTAGTCATGAACCACCTAGACTTCTGTAGGTTTCTGCTTTCCAGGGTTCCCTGTTATGAACGGAAAAGATTATAACTTATCCAGAACATGGCAGTGAAGAAGAAGTGAAAATTTGATCCAGTACCTTCCCTTCTGTTTGAACAATACTGGCTCCTGATAGTGTACTGATATAAATTCAAAATCCTAAACCTAATCCATCAAATATACTACACAGGAATGTCACTATACTTAAGCATCCTCCTGGTTCCATATTGCCCTGCACACATCCTGCGTTCTTCCCAGGCCAACTTTTTGATAGACCCATCAATGATCAAGCTACGCTTGGAAACTTCATGCAGCAGGGTATTCCCTCTGGAACACTTTACCCCTTGAGCTACACCTGGAGAACTCCTTCAAAAAATTCAAAATCAGTGTTTGTGACAAGTCTTTTAGCCTGGTCTTTGTATAAACCAGACGTATTTGAGCTCTGAACCCTTTTCTGGCTTCCTGCTATTACTTGTCCAAATGACCCTCCTTATACCTCTTGTGTTACTGCATTGTGTTTTGTCCTAAGGATTAAATTTGTCCTATTTATCCCTCCATAGTGAATCAAGGTTGGTTAGATCATAGCCATTGTGGTTCTGATTGTGTTTTTGTTCTGATGCTGCTGTGCTCCTGTAGCATTATAAAAAAAAAGTCCTGATGTATAAATAAATAAATGCCTACTTTTGTTTTCTTTTTCATCAGGGTATTTTATTGGTTAAAACCTAAAACCAGAAGCTCTAATTATCATTTTATTAAAATCCAAGTTACTGAAGTGTAAATATATAATTGTTTTACTTAATACACAAAAAAGACTGAGTACAGCAGGCAGTTCTAATTCCTTATAATTCATTTTCATAGAGTTTAGTTGTCTTTCAAAGCTAATCAGACAAATGTTTTTCTTGGAAAGCTATTAATAAAAGATGATGTCACCGCTCTTTTATGTGGTCATAAACAAATTCACGAGGGGAACTTTGGCTTCCTGTTTTAAGCCCTATAGCATGCATCATGCTATCAGCTTTATGTGACTGCGGAGGGAAACCCACAGCCTATCCCTGGGGATAAGTAGCATGGAACTGGCTACTTTTGGGATATGTCAGGTACTTGTGACCTGGATTGACCACCATATGAGAAAAGACTTGAAGACTTAAATAGAGGAGAGGAAAGACAGAGGAGATATACCTTTAGATACCTAAAGGGTATCAATGAACAAAGATGGGGAAGCTGCAGAACTAGAGGACATGAAATGAAGCTGCAAGGAAGTAAACTTAAAAGCAACCTCAGGAAATACATTTTCACAGAAAGGGTGGTGGATGCCTGGAATGTCCTCCCGAAGAAGGTGATGGGAGCAAAAACAATGATGGAATTCAAAAAGCCATGGGACAGACACAGTGGATCCCTTTATAGCAAGAGGATGGAATGAAAACAGCGTAAATAACTTCATAAATAGAGAGAGGTAACCTGTCTGGAGAGGAAGGTACAACCTTAAGCAATGGCATAGAAGGTGTGTAACTTGCCCAGAACAGCAGGTGAAGCTCTACAACTCTAACCACCTTACTGGGCAGACTTGAAGGACCATGCTGGTCTTTATCTGCCATCATTTACTATGCCACTATGGCTTGATGGACCTTTGTTCTGACCCAGTATGGCAGTTCTTATGTTACTACTACTGAATATTTGTATAGCGCTACAAGACTTACACAGCGCTGAACAGACACATGTAAAAGGCGGTCCCTGCTCATCAGAGCTTACAATCTAGTCAAGACAGACAACACAGTAGTTGTAGACATGGAATACATCTAGGGGGAATGGAAACGAAACACGAAGGAGATCAGGTGAGTTGAGATCCTAAAGCAGCAGTGAAAAGGTGAGTTTTCAACCTGTTTTTGGAAAAGGTCAGAGAAGGCATCTGATGTACAGACTCAGGTAGTTTGTTCCAGGCGTAAGGTGCAGCAAGGTGAAAGGAGCAAAGTCTGGAGTTAGCCGTAGAAGAGAAAGGCACAGATAGAAGCGATTTGCCAGAAGACTGGAATTCCTGAGAGGGGGGGTGTACAGAGAGATAAGAGAGTAAAAGTAGTGAGGAGCTGCAGAGTGAATGCACCTATAGGTCAGCAGGAGAAGTTTGAACTGGATGCAGAAATGGATAGGGAGTCAATGAAGTGACTTGAGAAGAGGGGTAATATGAACATCATGAGGCTGGCGGAAGATTAGCCACACAGCAGAGTGTTGAAGGAGAGAGAGATAATTCAGAGAGAGACCAGCAAGGAGTAGGTTACAATAATCTAGATGGGAGGTGACTAAGGAGTGGATAAGTGTCTAAGTAGTGTGTTCAGAAAAGAATGGGTGAATTTTATTGATGTTGTAGAGAAAGAAATGGCAAGTTTTAGCCATCAGTTAGATATGTGTGGAGAAGGAGAGAGAGGAGACAAAGACAACCTCAAGGTCGCGAGACGAGGAGACAGGAAGGAGTAGAGGGTTATCACAGAGAATGAGAAAGGAGGAAGGGGAGAGGAGGGTTTAAGGGGAAAAATAATAAGCTCGGTTTGGGCTATGTTCAGTTTCAAGTGGCGGTGAAACATCCAAGCAGCAATGCCAGAACGATCCAGGCATGGATTGCTGGAGAGATTGCAGGTGTAGAGAGGTGGAGTTATCACCGTAAAGATGGTACTGAAAGCCATGGGAAGAGATGAGTTATTCTTATACATCCCCGCAGGGAGCAGTGCATCTGAATATAGCACAAGTAACTTTGACATCTCCTCCTCTGCAGCTGCAGAATTCTTTTTACAATTGTTTTATTTTTCACATACAGAGTAATTCAACACAGTACATTGATCTGGAGAATACTTGCATTTCACCCCAGTGTGTGCTACCTGATTGCTGCCTCAAGCCCTGCCTCCTGGAACTGACACGTCCGCGTGCAACGCAGTCGCATTTCATCCCAGGTACCAGCATAAATTCCAGTCTCCTGTGGCATTTCATGCTGCCGAAGGAGCGCTCCAAGCTCCTTGGGGCGATGACTGGGGCACCTTTCAGGGGTCCTCTCTTGCTACTCCCTTCCTCTGCTCCACCCTCATGATCCTTTGTTCCCCTGGTTCTGCATACTATGTCAAGTGTCTGCATCCGGCTTCCTCTCCTCCTGCCCTTTTTTCTGGCATCCACCATGTCTGTGATACCTGTTGTCTGGGGTCATCGTCCTCCGCCTCTGTACTCTTCTACTGGTTTTGCATCTCATTCCCCTGGGAACCTCCTACCCTGCCCATTATCTCGTGCATCTCCCTCCGCATCTCCCCTGGATCCCTCATTGGTGTTTCTTTCCTTTGCCCTGCTGAATTGTCGCTCCCTCCGCACTAAGACACATCTTGTCTATGATCTTATCACCCACCATTCTTTGGATGTCCTATTCCTTACAGAAACCTGGCTCTGAGAGGGTGAAGATGCCCTTCTTAACCGTTGCCTCCTGCCTGATTATTCTGCTCTCCACACCTCACGTTCCTGTCGGAACAGTGGGGGTGTAGCCATTATCTACTGCTCTTCCCTCTCCATCTCTGAGGTGGTTCCTCAGCCACGTTACCCAGAGTCCCTTCTTCTTCGCCTAGGGTCCTCATCACCTGTTTTCCTTCTTCTCCTTTATGTCCCTCCCACTCTCTGCTCGGTCCTCTGGTACACATTCCTGCTCTTCCTCTCCAAGGCATCCCTTCTCTCCCCCAATTTGCTGATTTTGGGCAATTTTAATGTTCACTATGACTCCCCTTCCAGCCAGAAAGATTGCGCTTTCCTATCACTATTGGATGACCTTTCCCTTCGGCAGTACATTTCCTGCCCTACCCACACCTTAGGACACACCCTGGATCTCATCATCACGCCTACTAATGCCCCCTTTATCCCATCTGCCATCTCCCCCCTCTCTCTTCCCTGGTCCGACCACTCCTGCCTTCTCTTCTCCTTCCCTCTCCCTGTATCCCCACTCCCTTTGCTCCCCGTTCCCTCCCCCCCTATCTCGACACCATATTACCCCCTCACTCTGCAGCAATTCCCTTCTGTTGATACCCACCTTCCCTCTGACTTCTCCTCCCTTTCTGTGGATGGGCAGGTGGACACCTGGTCCAATACCCTGTCCTCTACCCTAGACCATTTAGCACTCTATCATCCCCTCCCAACCTCATGCCTTTCCACCCACCATTCCTGGTATCACCCTGGCCTGCTCCTTCACCGCACCACCTTCGCCAGGCAGAACGGCTTTGGCGCACGCACCCTACCTTGGCTGCTCTATCCACCTGCTGTCATTGCCAACAACACTACCATGCCGCTATTAATGCAGCCAAACAAGCATACTACTCTGACCTGATCTCCTCCTCTTCCAACTCCTCCAGGCAGCTCTATCGTGTTCTCTGCTCCCTGTCAGCCCTTACTCCTGTTTCCTGCCCCACTCCTTCCCACTCTGCCCCCCCCCCCGAGTCCTGCCTGACTTGCCTCTTTTTTTTCAGGGAAAGTCCTTCTCCTTTGTGCCTCCTTTCTTTCCTGCCCTCCTTCTCTTTCTCCACTCTCTCCTTCCTCGTCTCCCTCCCCCCTCTTTCCCTTTCCCCCATGCCTCTTGCCTTCCCTCACACCTGTCATGCTTTTCACCCTGTCACTGCATCATAACTCATTAAGGTCATCACCTCTTCTCATAAGACCACCTGTCCCCTTGACCGGCTCCCTTCCTCCTGGCTCCTGGAACCCTCCCTCTCTGCTATACCATTCATTCTCCTCATTGTGAACTCCAGTCTCTCTTCCAGTTCCTTTCCCATGGCCTGGCAGCATGCTGTTGTCTGGCCCCTGCTGAAGAAGCCCTCCTTTGATCCCACCATCCCAGCCAGCTGGCGGCCTGTTTCTAACCTCCCTTTCCTCTCCAAGATTCTCGAAAAAATTTTCTCACAGTTTTCTGTCACCTTGATGCCACTCTTTCCCTTCACCCCCGTCATTCTGGCTTTAGGTCAGGACATAGTACTGAAACAATTCTACTTGCACTTTTGAATGAAATCCACCAGGCCCATGAATATGGTGACCTCTCTATTGCTGTTTCCCTTGATCTTTCCTCTGCCTTTGACCTGGTGGACCACCGCACACTCCTCACCCGCTTGCACAAGTTTGGAGTTCATGGGTTGGTTCACCGCTGGTTTCACTCCTTTCTTTCCTCCTGTACCTTTTCCGTTTTGCAGGGCTCCGTCTCCTCACCAGTCACTCCCCTTCACTGCAGTGTGCCTCGGGGCTCAGTTCTTGCCCCACTCCTGTTTAATGTCTTTCTTGCCCCACTTGCTCTGACTATCCAGCAATTTGGTATCTCAGGTTAATACTATACTGATGACCTCCTTCTCATATATCATACCAACTCTCTTGCCCCTGATCTGTCCACCCTCAATGCCTGCTTCCACTGTCTCTATTGGTTGCACACCAACTTCCTTCACCTCAACCCTTCCAAATCCATGGCTCTTTGGTTCTCACTTAGTTCCCCTCACCCTAACCTTTCCCCCCTGCTGTGATCCACCCCTGTACCACTTGTATCCACCCTCCATTATCTCGGCGTCACCTTAGATTCCTCCCTCAGTTTTCACTCCCACATCTCTCGACTCGCCCAGCGCTCTTTCCTCTCTTTGCACCAGATTCCTTTCTCAACCTAATCTTACCACTCCCTTGTCGTCTCGAAGCTGGATTACTGCAATGTCATTTTCGCAGGTTGCCCCCCATGCCAGCTTTGTCACCTTCAGCTCATTCACAACACTGCTGCCCGCCTCATTTATTTATTTATTTACATTTTCTTATATACCGCGCTATTTTCCATCAGTGCGGTTTACATGGAACATTTTACATACATTTTACAAATGACTTGATTTGTGTTTACAAATAACAGGAATAGGAACTTGGAAAGAAACAGGGGTAACTATTTACATCTGTACAATGCGAATTGATTGGACATTTGCGTAGATTTGCCTAGCTGGATGGTGAGTGATCAGTGGTGCTGTCATCTGGGTAATGTAAGAGGAAGAGGTAATGTTTCACGGCTTTTCTGAACTGGGTTAGATTGGTGATATCACAGATACTGTGTGGAAGGGTGTTCCAGCATTTAGGTGCAGCGAGCTTAAAAGCCCTGTTCGTTGTGCTTTGTCAACACTTGGTCGTTTCTTTTGGGACTACTAGTTTATTGGCGGCATGAGATCTTCTAGATCTATTAGGGGGGGTTATCAGTATGAGATCGGATAAGGAAGATGGGGCGAGTCCGTTTATGATCTTGAAGGTCATTAGTATGGTCTTGAATGTGATCCTGCCTTTTATAGGGAGCCAGTGTAATTGTTTCAGGATGGGTGTCATGTGTTCCCTCATGGCAGCGCCTTGGAGAACTCGTGCTGCTGAGTTCATTGCTAGCTGTAATGGAAGCAAAGTGGATTGTGGTAGACCATGGAGTATTGCGTTGGCATAGTTGATATGTGGTAAGACCAGAGCTTGACACACTGTCCGGAAGTCATCTGGTTCAAGTAGGGCGCGTAGGTGTCTGAGGGATCGGATTTTATGGTATACGGCTCTTGCTACATTGCTTATATGGGTCTTCATGTCTAGTCGCTGGTCAAGTGTGACTCCCAGGTATCTGATGGAGGGTTTGGTCAGAAGTTCATTACCCATTCCTCCCCATCAGACCATATCACCCCTCTTCTTCTGCAGCTCCACTGGCTTCCCATTAAATATCGTTTTGTTCACAAGATCCTCACCACCACTCAGGGTATTGCACATTGGCGTTCCCCACTACCTTGCCGATCTTATTCACCACCACCAGCCCTCCCTGCAACCCCCTCCGTTCCTCCTGTGGGAATCGACTTTTCCTTCCCTCCCCTGCCCATGCTCACCTTGAACTCACCCACCACTCCACCTACTTTTTCCTTGCCCCTACACTCTGGAACTCGCTCCCATCAGTTTTGCGCACCGAGGCCTCATTTCCTCGTTTTAAAGCGCTGTTAAAGACTCACTTATTTCATCTGCCATTTGATCTTAACTCCCCCAAACCCCTGAGTCCCCCCTGTCAGCTGTTCCCCTCCCGCTTCCCTCCTCTGTGTGTCACTGCTCTTCTTTTGTATTTTTCTGTCTGTTCTGCTGCTGTCCTGTCCGATTAATGACATTCTTCTTTCACTCTTTGTCTCTCTCTGTAGCCTTTTTATTTTGGATTGTACAACACACTGATGCAATTGCCTGGGCAGTATAACAAATGTCTCAATAAAGATAAAGATAAATACCAAGGGTGTCATTTTCGAATCTCTATTCCTGTTTTTATGTGTGAAAATGGGTACGCAGACGTCCAATCACAGAGACATCCCCGGAACCATTTTACAAAATGTTTACAGAGACATCCCCAACATGGGGGACATCCTTCTAGGATGGAGGCATGGTGGGTGTGTCCAGAGTGTTCCGGAGACCTTAGACATGCATGCCCGATTTCAGAAATGTCTGGCATGTCTCTGTCCTCGTCCAAGTCTATACCTGCTCCAGGACACGAATAGGCATCTGAAAAGTGTTCATTTAGCCAGTAAAACATCCAGAGGGCCTAGAGAGAATCTCACTACATCCAGTCAAGTAGCTTACACATTGTTCCCTTGTTTTTATTGCACAGGGAAATTGTGAGATATTAACCCATATATCCTACCGGTCCCCCTCATTTACGTCAGGTTCAAGTCTTGGTTCCGTTTCCCAATCAGAGTGCTGTTGGTTTCCAGGACAGGACCCGCAGCCCTCAAGTAGGCATTCAATTTCATGATGGATTTCACAGCTGAGTTACGGTAGCTGCTTTAGCTGGCTATGAAATGGGAGAGCAGAGATCTCCTGCTAAGCTTTATGGGATCAGATCACTCTGGCCATTTTCAACCTCTGGTAGGCAAATCGCTCCCAGCATTCCAGATTAGTTGGGAGATATTTGCTATTTTTATGTATGGACTGCATTTTTAGATTTTGAACCAACTGGATGGGCTTTTTAGCTTGAATGGCAGTCAAAAACATTTTTTAAATAAATAAAATTGGAAATGACAAAGATTTAGCTACTCTTTTACTAATATTTAGCATGTGCTATCTGCTACACAGCCATGCAGCAGACAGCATGGAGGTTATTCTGTGGCTGTATGGGGAAATTAGACGGGGGCGGGGAAGGAGAGGCTTGGGGGCAGAGTCTGGGTGGTCACCGGCCCTGGATGTACAGGGCCGATTCTAATGTTGGCCCTGTATGTCCAGGGCCGGCGACATGTGCGGGGAAGTTATTCCTCCTCCATTATATATCATTTCACAGTTTAAGAACGACATAGTTTCTTTGTAATTGTCACATTTTTCTTTTGTTCTGAATCATATTATGCTGATTCATTTATTTATAAAACAGATTTTTTTTCAGCCCGCAAATATTTGTAAAATATACGATGTGGACCTTGTACTGAAAGGTTTGGAGACCTCTGCTCTACAGTATAGGAGACACAGTTCTCACCACAACATCACAGGTCTAAAAAAAAACCTCCTTATATATAAACTTCATTTTACTTTATTTCATAAATCTTATAGTATAGTCAATTCAATGTTTCTTCAAATGATCTTTTCTATATTTTCTTATAAAATGGTTTCACTGTACTTGCACAGAAACTCTTCAACAAATGTCCATGCAAATACCAGGTACACCACCGATTTTCCGGAACCTTGGTTCCAAAGCCTTCCCAGATTTTCCGTTTTGCCGGACCAAAAGAGGTTACGTAATAATAATTCAGCTATACACCTCTGACTCGCTAATTATACACCTCCTGTGTCTCTAAAGCACAGTGGACTGCTAGAAACTTAAACAAATATTAAATGTAAATTAAATGATTAAATGAAACACAGTATTAATCTAAATGACACAAGTTTATTGATATCAGTGAAACAAGATTATTAATTACAGTAATTACAAAGAATGTTGCAGTTCTACTGCTGCTGAAGTGGTATATTTTAGAATTTTACTGGAATTATGGAGCTAATCACAAAGATCTGGAACTTGAGGGCTATCAGGATTACTATCTGTTTTGTAGTTTCATCATCGGTTTGTGATGTTGCAGGGTGGACATTCGGGGTACTTGAAGTTGAAGCCACAGGATTTTCAGATGTAGGAGTACTGCTCTGACAGACATTCTAATCTAGGCTATCTTTTTAAACATGTCATCTAAACAAAGTTGTTTCGTGTGCTTTGATCTTTCCCTGTGTAATTTTTCATGCAACAAATAAAGTTTCATTAGCTCTTGTTCCATCGTAAATGTACGTTGCTCTAGCCCTTTGATTAATTCACCAGACAATTCAATTAACTTGTCTTAGTAAGTCTTTCAGCTACTTCTGTTTCAACTTCATCACTGTCTTCTTCATCCCTTCCATTGCTTTTATCAGGATTCAGAACAATATCTATAATTTCAGTCAGTACGATGATAAACAACAGATGTTTTTTTCATTGACATTCATCCACTGGGTCAGATTTTCTTCATTAAGTCTACTTGCTATATCGTTGGCAGCAGGTCTCGCAACACCTTTTGCATACTCAAGCAACTCATGAACTACTTCTTTCTCCTTTGATACACAAAATCCTGTAAAGTTATTGTCAAGATTTTCATCAAGTGAATTATTATCAAGGCAGGCCACAACTTATGCCAGACTTTCTTTAGTGTTGATGCTTTTACCTTCTCCCAGGCACTAGCAATGAACCAAAGTACGCCTTTCATGTTAAATTCTTTAAGAAATGTCTTACAGGCTTGCCAGCATTTACCACGGCTAGCATAGACTTCATGAAAAGTGAACAATACTAAGCCTTTACAGAGCGCAGTATTCCTTGGTCTTTTAGGTTGGATAAGGGATGTACAGTTTGGTGGTAAATATACTGTACAAGCAGGGGCGGCTGAAAGCAATCTGCTGCCTGAGGCGAAGTATGAAAAGGCGCCTCCCACACACACACCTTAGAGGGGGCGGGGCTTTTTCAGAAATCCAATCAGAGACTGAACCAAACCAAAAAGCCGATTAGATTATATGGAGGAAATGCAAGATGTTTGCACACAAGGCCATATTGAGCTGCAATTTTACCCTGTGCGACTTGCTGCTCGGGTGCACGGCCTGCCTCTCCCCCATACCTCCATCCAGCGCTGCCTGCTCTTTCCCTGCTGCTGCCGCCCTCTGTTTTTTTCACGGTAGCGCCGGCAGCAGGGAAAGAGCAGGCAGTGCTGGACGGAGGCATGGGGAGGAGGAGGGGGGCATGCACCCATTCTGAAAGGCGCCGGTACTCTAAGCAGATCTGTCCCTCCCTACTCTGACATTGCGTCGGAGAAGGGAGGGACCAGACCTGCTTAAAGTGCTGCAAAAAGGCTTGGGGGTGCATTTCGGCTGCCTGCTATTGTCCTGCCAGCGGCGGCAGGGCAACAGCAGACACCCGAAATGTACCCCCCCCCCCCCAAGCCTTTCCACCCTCTGCGGCTGCACTGCTTGCACAGGGCTAGGTATGGTCCTGTTTGCACAACAAGGAACTAAAAGACAGCAAGAACCAACAGCACAGTTTATAAAACTAAATTATACCTCATTTTTATTTTGTTGTTAAACTGCGTTATGGTTCTTGCTTTTTCTTTTTCAACATATACTTTGCATCCACAGTAGATGCAGAGCAGAACCAGGACATTCACCCACAGAACTCAATATTTAAAAAAAAAAATCTGATTCTGATCATCTCAGTAACAACAACAACCCCTATTCTCCAGTACCAGGCATATTGTGAACTAATACAAAACCCTACAACAAAGAGCAAACCTACCATACCATTTCAGCACAAACTTCCAAAACTCACATAAGGCGCCCATCCAAAAAAAGTGTCACTGTAAGTACTACAGTGGGCCCTGGAACATCCATACACCTATTTGAAAAGATGAACAAGTCAAATTACTACAGTACAGTATAGATCTTTATGTACAAACTCCATGTTAAAACCCGTTTTGGACCAGCATATGTTTTACATACATAAGGTTTCCATACTTACTACTCAACTGTTGTCATGAGGCACAAGGATCAGAGCCCAGGGAGACAGAGAATGTACTTCAGAATGAATCCACTTTTGACAGGTCAAAGGAAAACATGGAGGAAGGTTGGCATAGAAACCCCAAACAAACTATGTCACACAGTACTAGGGAACGCCCAAACCAGGAGCTAACCCATGACTCATTAGGAGAGGGGAGGCAGCTGATGAGGGGCGGAGCCCAAGCAAACGGGAAAGGCAACACATTTAAAAATCCCCTAGCTGGGAGTAGTGAGGAGAGAGGGAGGAGAAGAATTAACCAAGGACCCAGCCAAAGGAGAACTGTCTTGGGAACAGAGTGGAAGGACGAGAGAAGGGAAGGGAGTCCCAATCTCACCCAGGAAAGCTCCTCTGAAGAAGAGAGTCGTGGGAGGCACGCTGACCCAAAGAGACAGGCAGTTCCACGCTGTAGGAGGCAGTGCACGGCTGGTCAGTGCACTGAGGAACTCTATTCCCCAGAAAGCAAGGAACATTGCTTTAAAACCCAGATAAGGCAGTCTCAACCTTATAATGCTAAGTACTCTGAAGGAAAAGTTTATTTCCCAGAAGCTGAGCTTCTGCCTGTGAGAAAACCCAGGAAAAGCAGAAAAGAAAAGTTTTACCTTGAGCCGTGTTGCAGCCAAGGGAGGTTCCTGGAAAGGAGTTTGCTGGAAGGTAGGAAAATACCACCTAATAGCAGAGCAGAGGAATCTAACCAAGTTCCTTGTACATACCAGGAGCTGTGTGAAAGAGCCAATAGTAATTATGGTAAACACCCAGGCTCCTCTAGGCTGTTGGGGGAAGGGAACCTTTTACCCTTTGCAGAGGAAGTGATTAAGCAGGGAAAAGAGTTCACCCCACGGGAAGCTGAGGAGGACTTTGATGGTATGCAATGTGATTTTTACCAAGCTCCAGACACGGAGATATTCATGGACTGTACGTACACGCTGTCAGATAGCATACAATCTCTATGCTAGTATTGCTATATTATTATTATAAGAAGGAAAACAGTCTAAAGAGTGTTTGGAAGTTAAACTGTTTTCCATGCCTTTTTGTGTTACCTTAAGAAGCTGAAGACAAGCATTGCCTAAGTTTGGTTATCCTTTTGTTTTACTGTACCAGAAGTATGGACTTTATGTTGCTGTATTTTCAAGGTTAAAATCCAACCCTGGGAAGGGAATAAATCCTATTTTTACCTTACTATCTCGTGCACAACTATTTACTTCATAAGCTATTGAACTACAATACCCAGAAGGCTTTACCAAGCCTCAAAATAGTGGTTCACAGCCTCAAGAAGAACATTACCCCGCTCACCTTACTCACACTGAGGCCTCTGGGAGGGTGAGTGGGCGACACTGTTTACTAATTAATGGTTATAAATTCAATGGAACTATGTTTAGCTATTATCGTTAAGTCAGAAAGCTTTTTATATACAGATTTTTTATCTGAGATCTAGTTAGTTTAATAGGTATTCAAAGTTTGCTTATTTTGACGGTACTGGCGGCTCAAAATAAAAAGATCACAAAAAATAGTAAGTAGCTTATAATGCTGTAATAGCTACTATTTTGCAAATAAAAGTATTTGTAGACTTTAGAAAATAGGTTTAGATAACTATAAGTTACTTATGGGTATGTTTACTAAACTGCGGTAATGTCATTCGCGGTAGGTTCCGCAGTAAAGGTAGAGATGTCCATATAAAGGCATGGGCGTTGCATCGTTATAGCAAGCTGACAGCTAATGCACGTTACAAGGCGCCTTAGAATAATGAGCATTACAAGGCACCTTGTAAAGCGCCTTGCAAGGCACCTTGTAAGATGCCCTATAAGACACCTTGTAAGGTGTCTTGTAAAATGCCTTGTAAGGTGCCTTGTAAGGTGCCATGTAAGGTGCCTTGTAAGGTGCCCTGTAAGGTGCCTAGTAAGATGCCATGTAAGGTGCCTAGTAAGGTGGACTGTAAGGTGCCTTATAAGGTGCCATGTAAGGTGCCTAATAAGGTGCCCTGTAAGTGCTAAGCACCATATTAGGCACCCTTGGACAAGTCACCGCAGAAGGCACCCTGGGCTATGGAACCATAGGTTAAGGTGGCCTAACAAGGTTATGGTGTCCTAGGTTAGTGTGCCCTAGGGACTGCAAGGTGCCTCAGGATGACATGCATGACCTGTGCGGAACAGAGACAGATGTAGCCCTAACACTAGATAGAGCACTCAGGAAAGGCAATGAACAGGTGAGTGAAGGAGGGAGAAGTGGGAGCCGCTGGACCTGCCATATCTGTGGGCATCCCATGTGCCTGCCAGTACTGATGACAAACATGGTGAGGCAGCTCTAACACAGCACAGGGTGTTGGCAATGTAAAGTACCAGAAAAACAGTTGGTGGCAGACGATGGGAATACGTGTCCCCCAGTGGAGGCGGAGGTGGCAGGATAGTTACAATGATGGGTGGACAGAGGAGTGGTGGTGCCATGCAGATCAGGCACAGGCGAGGCAAGCACGATGAGGCACAATGCAGGAAAGGGTAGCAGTGCAGGACATGGGCTGGTAGCCTGCACAGGCAGACAGGACTCTACACAGCTGACAGACGCAGATAGATGGACCGAGGGAATGCTGGCAATTGTGGCGAGGGTATTATGGGCTGGAAGCACAGATCTGCAAAAATATGACCTCTAAAGGCATGCACACTATTTGAGTAGGACAGGCATGAGAGGAGGGAACAATGAGGAACTGAACCAATGAACACTGCTAAGAATGGCAATGTATTAACCAGTAGGCTATACCTCCATGGTGTATGTCACAGCAATGTCTGGGTACAGAAGGACTGCAGGTCACCGCACAAATTGTCTGCTCTGAGTGCCAGGATAGGGTAACCCCACCATACCCATGATGCAATGCACATGCTGAATAGCAGACTACAGCTAATCACCAAATGGGGTCTGCACCTCTCCGGTACCTCATCTGGGAAAAACGAACTGACAGTGTGTGATACTGGTGCAGAGTAGCTACAGACCATGCCATTGTGCAGGTTCTGTGGTCACCCTGAGGGATAGGATTGGTGCCCAGCACTAGGTCTGCAGTACATGTGGTGCTAGAGATAGGTCCTGCTGTACATCCTCATCACTACCAGTGTGTGATAAGTGTTCCATGCAGTGCAGCCGAAGGTAATTTGGTGTCCATCTGTATCCTGCAGTCACATATGGCCCTGTGGGACCAGACACCAGCCAGATTAGAGTGTACCCCATGTGAGGGTCTGGCTGACATGTGCAGCTGTTATCAGGGCAGAGGAGTTCCTAGAATTGCATGAGGTGTGTGTAGTAGTGGCTGTATAGGTCACAGTGGTATACACTACATACCCCAAAGCGCCCACATCACCCTTTTGTAGGTAAAGAGCAGTGTCCCCGCCCCAGGGAAGCAACCTCAATCCTGTTTGTACAAGACAGCCCTCCAGAGTTGGTGGGCCAGAACCATACCTATGACTGGGACAGTGGCAGACCAGCAGCAATGCTGGGGTTAGGTCTGGAAACCCCAAGTGCCTCCTACCACTGTCTGTCAGTCACCAGCAGACAGCACAGTCAGACTGTATCTTAAAGGTGTTCCGACCATGCACAGTCGAATTGCAGACAGTCCACCAGGAACTATGTGCAGCAAGCAGGCATCTTAGTGATTGGGACCCCAGCACTAGGGAACACAAATCTATCACTAGACACCAATAGGGTAGAGCGCTATGTGGGAACCTAGACCTGCCATGGTCACTGCTCGTTCAGAGTGAGTGCCCTCTCAGCATGCCATGCTGTGGCCACCCTGTCCATGCAGGTGGTGGTCAGGCACCACAGTGTCCTAGCCATTGCCCCACACCCTGTGAATATGCATCCTGGCCAATCTGCCCTGTCTGGGCCATAGCCAAAATACCTTGCTCCTCCTCACTGCCATCTGGTTCCCCTACGGTCACCCCCCCCCCCCCTTTGCTAGCTCCATCTCTCTCCAACACTCCCATATCATTAGTCACTACCTTCCGCTATCTTGGTGTTCTTTTTGATTCAAATCTCTCCTTTCACGCCCATATCTCACACATTACTAAAACTTCCTTTTATTTTCTGCGTCAAATTCGTGCCATCCGCCCTTTTCTCTCTCCTTCTGCCTTATCTACTCTACTTCTCTCTCTTGTTATGTCCAGGGTTGATTTTGCTCATTCTATCCTTATTGGTTTGGCCTCCTCTCATTTACACCGTCCTCAAAGAATCCAAAACACCGCAGCCCGCCTTCTCTCTCACTCATCTCATTCTCATCATATAACCCCTCTTCTTATTCACTTACACTGGTTACCTGTTCCCTTCCGCTCCCAATACAAATTACTTACTCTGGTTCACAAGGCCCTCCATACCAACTCCCCACAATATCTAGCTGATTTAATTCACTTTCACACTCCCAGATATACCCCCCGTTCATTCCACTTAAACCGGCTCATCCTTCCCCCCCCCCCTTCTGCCGCCCATCTGCAATCCACCCGATCTTCAGCTTTTTTCTTTATAGGTCCCGCACTGTGGAATTCCCTGCCCTCTTCTATCCGATTAGAACCCTCCCACTCAGCATTTAAACAGCAGCTAAAAACCCACCTCTTTTCCCTAGCCTTTAACCTCCCCACCTCCCCCCCCCCTATAGTTCTACTCCTCTCCTCCTACCTTCCCTTACCCCTTTCTGTCTTTCTCTTTTACAAAGTGTAACTTCCTTTTCTTTTACTGGCCTTGTGCCCTACTTTTTTATTGGTTTTTATGTATTGTAAACCGCTCTGATTTTATTGTGAAGGGCGGTCAATCAAATTTTATTAAACATAAACATAAACATTATGCATCTAATCAGGCTAACGCTGGTAACAGTGGGACATTTTGGGCCCAGTGAAGTGTGGGCAGCCACAGAACAATGGATAGACATACAAACACGCTCACTCCTTTTTCAGCATTATACGAAGATATGGGGGGTTGGCAGCCCTGCCCGCCACACTAGTCCTGATCACAGTGCCGACATTGCTAAACTGTGCAGGGGGTAGTAGTAGTGCTCTGGTGATAACATCATCCCAATGCTGGGGCCAACAGCCTGCCACTCCATGCATCATTGGATTGTGAAGCCTGTGTGAGTGGGTGTTTGCACCCCTGTTCGCCGCTGCTTTGGGCTTTGCACATGTTGCTGTTATATCTGCATTGTAGGGTAAAATATAGGAACATGCTCTGCAGGAACCTCAGCTGGGACTTGCACCTTTGACCCTCTGCTCCTGGACACACTGGCTGGGTGTACTGCACCACACTGTTGCCACAGATGCATGGTAGTCCCTGGGGCTAACTGCACTTTTCCTCAGCCAGACCTTTTATGTTGCACTGCACACCACGTACTGATGCAGAGCATGGCCTAGGTCCACTGCAGGGAGGTGGCACTGCTCCCTACAGTACGGGCACATGCCCCCCTGCCAAGCTGACGTGGCCATTTGCTGTCGATGCTGGTAGTGCGCAGTCCCAGGCCATCCACTGTGTAGGTAGGCGCCCGCCTAGGGAGCGGGTTCCAGGGTGGGAGGGGCATACATGGACATCCTCACATCCCCCATCACTGCCTACCACTATTATGTCTCCTCCACATGGGGGCAGGATGGCTGGGGGGATGTCAGGTCTGTGCCCTAGCGACTATTGGCTAGGGTGGACCAGGTAGATATTGGTGAATTGTGTTTGGCCTTGGTTAACTGCTGTCTTGCTGATCTCCGGTGTCTATGTTCCTATGTGCCACCTAGGTGTCCGCCTGGTCCACCCTGTGCCCCAGCTGCCCATGCTACATGTCCCGCCTGTGGCCCCCTATGCCCCATTTGCACCATCACCATAGTGGCCATTCATACTTTGGCACTATGGTATTACTGTACATGGAGCACTATCACAGTTTTTGGGCTCCCTGCTTGGGCTGTACATTGCTGACACATAAATGGTTTCTCTCTCCTGCATATGTGCATCTAACAGCAGGTTTTCAATCGCGTTAGGATTCAGCTCTTCAGATCAGCGCGTTAGTGTGAATGGAGCCTCTCCCTGACCACACTCCGCCCATTGACCCCTTCTCTCCGCCCTCTCTCCACCTTCTGCGGTGTTTACCATGCCGCGGAACGTCAACGATCGTTAAAGTTACATAACGCGCGTTATGTAACGTTAACCATCGTTAAAGTTACATAACGCGCGTTATGTAACGTTAACCATCGTTAACGTTACATAATGCGCGTTATGTAACATTACCACAGTTTACTAAACTGTCTTAACGTCGCAGCAGTGGTATTATCGCGTGATAAGTGATGTTATCGCGTGATAATGTTACATTATCGCACGATAACGTCACTTATCTCTCGATAACGCGTCTGTGGTGTTAAGCACACTAATGCTGTGAAATCTGGCTCTGAAGGGTGGAGTAAGGCTTCCCAGAGGGTGGAGAGAAGGGGTCAATGGGCGGAGAGTGGGCGGAGAGTGGCTCCTTGCACACTAATGCCGTGAAATGAAGGGCAGAAAATTAGCATGAGTGAAACCCTCGCGCTAGGCACATTTGCAGGAAAGAGAAACCATTTCAGTCAGCAATGTACAGCAAAGCCAGGGAAACCCAAAAACGTGATAGTAGTGATATATGTGCATGGAACAAAAAAGCAAATAAACATAGAAAATGACCTGAACCACATTTAAAATCCCAATAACCAAGCTGGCCAATAGTGATATTAGTGAGAAACATAAAGAAACACTACTGAGAAAGCATAAAAAAGAAGATATCATGTTTGGAAGGGTCTATGCTTTGTCCCCCTACAAGGTGAATGATCCCAAATTGAAATAGCGGTGATCAGGGTTTTCCATTTATATTGGGCAGGTTTGTTATGGCATGCACATGTGCCACAACAGCAGGGTGGGCATGTAGGAAAGGGCAACTGTACATATGCTTGAAATGGGATACAGAGGGCTGCAGGCAACACATGCTGTGGTGCAGCTGGGGCACAGTGCAGAGTAGGCAGATGCCTAGGTGGCACATAGGAATGCTGAAACTGTAGAGCAGTCAGACTGCAACTGATGAGGGTTCAACATGGGCACGAGTGTGTTTCTCACAGTGTCACAGGGGATAGTACCCAGCAGGTATCTCCAAGGGCACAGAACATACACCATAGGCAGCCACTTAACGGCACACTGGGTGGCTTGGGACAGCGCACCACCAGCACCATTGGCATAAGGGCATGTTAGCATGGTGGCGGAGAGGTGCTGGTGGCGGAGGGGGCAGCAGCAGCTGGCCACAACAGACCACGGTCAAGCCCCGTTTAGGTATGTGCCGTACACTGCAGCAAACAAGATCTGTCTGACGAACAGTCATGGTATCCCCAGGGAATGATCTGCTTCTGTGGCAACAGTGTGGTGCAGTACACACAGCCAGTGTGTTTAGGGTCAGAAAGTCACAGGTTCATGCCCCAGCTGTGGCTCCTGCAAACCGTGTCCCTATATTTTATCCAAAGGCGGAACTGTTATTGCAGATTAAATAAACAAGCCATAAACACCTATATTTTACCCTACAGGGCACAGACACCATAAACATGTGCAATCCCTAGAGCAGAGTTTCCCAACTGCAGTACTGGAAGGACAAACACCATTCAGGTATCATGTTGTCCCTACTAAATATGCCTGTGATGCATTTGTATGCCCTGCCCCCATTGTATGCAAATGCATATTCATTAGGGACAGCACGAAAACCTGTATCATGTTTGGCCCACCAGGACCAGAGTTGGGAACCTCTGCCCTACAGCAGCAGCCAACAGGGGCACAAACACCCACACCCACACCCTAACCAATGGCTCATGGAGAGTCAGGCTGTTGGGCCCTGCGCAGAATGCCATCTTAAACTTGGAAACACGTTCCACATATATCAAAAGGTTGCTATGATTAATGTCAGAAAACAATAAATCCTAACTTAAACACAATTTGTTGACAGAGATTAATCATAGCAACCTTTCGGATATCTGTGGAGTGTGTTTCAGTGTTTGCTGCTGACAGTGTTTACCACCCCAGAGAGTGACCCTAACAGTATTGTGTAAGATAAGAACATAAGATATGCCATACTGGGTCAGACCAAGGTCCATCAAGCCCAGTATCCTGTTTCCAACAGTGGCCAATCTAGGTCATATGTACCTAGCAGTTTCCCCAAAAGACACAGGTTCCACAATGCTTGTACTGGGTCAAGCATTGATATCCTGGGTCCCTTCTTAATAATGGTTTATGGACCTTTCCTCCAGGAACTTGACCAAACCTTTTTTAAACCCAGCTACACTAACAGCCTTTACTACATCCTCATAGCACCATAGCAATGCCTGAACTGTGCCCAGGACTGGTGTGGCGTCCAGGGCTGCAAACCACCTCTATATTTGCACAATGCTGAAATAGGTGTGGGAGTGTGTGTCTGTCTATCCAGTGTTTTGTGACTGCCTACATCTTACTGAGCCCACAATGCTTGCACTATTTCCAGTGTTAGCCTGACAAAGTGCATAATGAGGAACAAGGTATTGTGGGTTTGGCCTGGACAGGGCAGCCTGGGCAGGCTGCATCTGCACAGGGCATAGGGCAATGGCTGGGACATTGTAGTGCCTGACCACCACCTGCACGGACAGGGTGGCCACAGCATGTCATGCTGGGAGGTCACTCTCACCCTGACTGAGCAGTGACCACAGCATGGCTAGGCTCCCCCATAGTGCTTTACAGTATTTCTCTCAAGTGATATTTATTGGTTCTTATTTCTGGGGCTCAATCAGTGACATACCTGCTTGGGTGCACAGTGTACTAGCTAGCAGACTGTCTGCATTTAGTATATGTATGGCTGGAGCACCTTGCAGGGTGGAGACTGACTGTGCCCTCTGCTGGTGAATGTCAGATAGTAGTGGGGGGTAGCTGAGCTTTTCCAGCATTCTGCTATTGCCTTATTGATGTGTACAGGTCTGCATCGACTACCCTGTAGTGTGCCTGTTCCTTAGTCGGACTGGGGTTGATGGTCCTCTCTACTGCCACCATTGCAGAGATGTAGAATGTGGATCTGTTGGTGGGAGATCCTGTCCCCCACCCTGAGCCACAGAGGGTAGGGTAGGGTAGGGTAGGGTAGGGTGGGTGGTACTACATAATCTACTTTTGGGTCCAAACATCCCCCTTCACCTATAACATATGATCATGGCACCCACACAGGATATGCACTATTCTGGGTGCATCATAATCCACAAGGGCTAGACATGATTGGGAAATACATATGGACACAGGAGCATCCTAGGTGTGTCGGCACAAACTACTTATCAGACACTGGCACCGATGGTGACCTACAGCATAGTCTATCTCAGCCAAGCCATTGGTCTGTGGCCGTTCTGGGGAGGGGGCAGAATTTCAATCCACAACATATGCATCTACGGTGGCAACAGGTTGGCCCATAGGCTGGTATGTCCACCATGTTCTGCATGTATGATATGTGATGCTTGCTGTATTTGTGTTGCACAACCGTCATTGTGTGACCTGTCCCCATACACTTAGGGGCTTGTTTACTAAACTCCGGTAACGTAGCAGCGGCTACATTAAGGTGCAGTATGTAATGTTAAGGCGCCTTAACGGCACATAATGTGCCTTAACGTTCCCGACCGCGTTAAGGCCAGAAAAGGGTGGAGAGAGGGCGGAGAGAAGGGGGTCAATGGGCGGGGAGTGGGCGGGGAGAGGCCCCTTTCACACTAACGTGGAGAAATTAAGGGCTGAATCCTAACGCAACTGAAAACCTGGCATTAGCACACAATTGCAGGAGAGAGAAACCATTTCAGTCAGCAATGTACAGCAAAGGCAGGGAAACCAATAAAAGTGATAGTAGTGATACATGTGCAGCAGCAGCAGCATAGTGGCCAAGTACAAGTGGGCACGACGGTGAGGCTGCAAATGGGGCACAGGGGGCTGAAGGTAGGACATGCAGTGGGGCAGCTGGGGCACAGGGTGGATCAGGCAGATGCCTAGGTAGCACATAGGAACTCAGAAACAGGAAAACAGCAAGCCCACAACTGACCAAGGGCAAACATGGCAACGAGTGTGTGACCCACAGTGCCCCAGTGGACATCACCCAGCAGGTACCCCATAGGGCACATAACATTGACAGGCAGTGCCGTGGGGGAGTGCGGATGTCAATGTAGGCACCCTTACCCCAGACCCCACACCATAGGCAGCTGCCTACTGGCACACTGGATGGCCTGGGACTGCGCACCACCGGCATAAGGGCATGTCAGCATGGTGGCAGAGGAGTACTGGTAGTGGAGGGGGCAGTGGCATCTGTCCACAGCACACCAAGGCCAAGCCCTGTTCAGGTGGGTGGCGTGCAGTGCAACAGACAAGGTCTGTCTGATGAACAGTAATGCTATACCTAGGGAATAGCCTGCTTCTGTGGCAACAGCTTGGTGCAGTACACACAACCAGTTTACTCAGGGGCAGAAGGTCACAGGTTCAAGTCCAAGCTGTGGCTCCTGCAGACCATGTCCCCTCATTTTACCCTTACTAAGCCATGGTAATAAAGGCGGAATCTTTATTGCAGATAAAAGTAACACACCATAAACGCCTATATTGTACCCTACAGAGCACATACACCATAAACATGTGCAATCCCTAGAGCAGAGTTTCCCAACCCCAGTCCTGGAGGGCCAAACACCATTCAGGTTGTCAGGATGTCCCTAATAAATATGCATGAGATGCATTTACATGCACCGCCCCATTGTATACAAATGTATCCATGCATATTCATTAGGGACAGCATGAAAACCTGAACCGTGTTTGGCCCATCAGGACCGGAGGTGAGAACCTCTGCCCTAGAGCAGCGGCCGACAGGGGCACAAACACCCACACCCACAGGCCCAACTATGCAGCGGCTCATGGAGAGTCAAGCTGTTGGGCCCTGCGTGCAGCAGCATCTACCAATACCAGCACCTGCATACCTTAGCAATGCCGTCTCAAACGTGGTAACACATTCCACATATATCAAAAGGTTGCTATGAATAATGTCAGATAACAAATCCTACGTTGAACACAATTTGTTGACAGGGATCCATCATATCAACCTTCCTGATATCTGTGGAGTATGTTTCAGGTTTTGTTTCTGACAGTATTTAACTCCCCCGGGGAGTGACCCTAACAGTATTGAGTACCATAGCAATGCCTGCACTGCGCCCAGGACTGGTGTAGCCGCCAGGGCTGCCAACCACCTCCATATTTGCACAATGCTGAAATAGATGTGGTAGTGTGCATATGTCTATCCAGTGTTATGTGGCTGCCTACACCTTACTGAGCCCACAATGCTTGCACTGTTTCCAGTGTTAACCTGTGCATAATGAGGAGCAAAGTGGGCCATTAGAGATCCTGGTGTCAGGGTACCTGCATCAGTTGGGGTTTCACAGCTCTGCCCTAACTCCAGGAGTCCCTGGTCCTCATTACAGTGGGCCATTAGAGATCCTGGTGTCAGGGTACCTGCATCTGTTTCATTCTCACAGCTCTGCCTTAACTCCAGGAGTCCTTGGACCTGACTACAGAGGTCTATTAGGAATCCTGGTGTCAGGGTACCTGCATCAGTTGGGGTTTCACAGCTCTGCCCTAACCCCAGGACTCCCTGGACCTGACTACAGAGGTCTATTAGGAATCCTGGTGTCAGGGTACCTGCATCAGTTGGGGTTTCACAGCTCTGCCCTAACCCCAGGAGTCCCTGGACCTGATTACAGAGGTCTATTAGGAATCCTGGTGTCAGGGTACCTGCATCAGTTGGGGTTTCACAGCTCTGCCCTAACCCCAGGAGTCCCTGGTCCTCATTACAGTGGGCCATTAGAGATCCTGGTGTCAGGGTACCTGCATCTGTTTCATTCTCACAGCTCTGCCCTAACCCCAGGAGTCCCTGGTCCTCATTACAGTGGGCCATTAGAGATCCTGGTGTCAGGGTACCTGCATCTGTTTCATTTTCACAGCTCTGCCCTAACTCCAGGAGGCCCTGGACCTGATTATAGAGGTCTATTAGAAATCCTGGTGTCAGGGTACCTGCATCAGTTGGGGTTTCACAGCTCTGCCCTAACTCCAGGAGTCCCTGGACCTGATTACCGAGGTTTATTAGGAATCCTGGTGTCAGGGTACCTGCATCAGTTGGGGTTTCGCAGCTCTTCCCTTACCCCAGGAGGCCCTGTACCACAGTACAGAGGTCTATAGCCCAGCTAGGTGTATTGGTGCATGCTCCTGTTGCAGTCGGCCACAAATGCCCTGTTAACAGGAGGCCCTAGTTGTGTCCACACAGGTAGAGTACACATCCTGGTGTTCTGGTAGTGGTTCCTGGTGATGTGTTCAGGGCCACCCAATCCCCGTACAACGCCAGAACACATCACAGATGTTCCAATACAGATATCATGGTGGCATGGCATGTGTGTCTGTGGATGTGTGTGAGGTGATGCAAACATACAGGTGTGTGCCAGACCCCACAGAGGTCAAGAAACACCTCCCCTGTAGACCAGCATACCTACCACACACATGGCATGGTGCTGCCATGTAATGCAAGGAGAGTGTAGGATCTGGGTAAGGCTGGTCTGTGGGGTTGCCCAAACGACAAGTAGGTGGCAACCCACACATGCCCGGAACCACAGCCACACATGCAGGTGACGCTGGCAACAGGTAGTATAGGACCCACTAGCATGAGCAGCAGCAGCACCCTGCTGTAGGCAGTGATGTGTGATATGCGTTGGGTACCCACCAGAAATATTTGGCCCTTAATGTTCCCACCCATTGCATTTCCACCCAGGTGGAGGACCTACGGAAAAAGGGATGTGAGTTGCGGCTGCACTGCCCAGATGTCCTCGAGCGGCTACAAAGAAGGGCGCTGCAGCAACATGGCGGTGAGTGTTGTGGCCCCTGCAGCTCATGTCATAGTGGGCCAATGGCCTATGGGAGGCCACACTATGTTTATATGGCGTTCTAATTGCATGATGGTGTGCTAATGACTGTCTACGCCCACAGAAGCTGCTGCTGCTGGTGAGGGGACATCAGCCTCAGGGCCACCCACAACACGCCCCACAGCTGCAGTCCGGCCGGTGGAGGAGGAGGAGGAGGAGGCAGAAGAGGAGGAGGAGACGGAGGAGGAGGAGGCGGCAGAGGAGGAGGAGGAGGCGGCAGAGGTGGCGGAGGCAGAAGAGGATGATGGGGACATGGAGGGGGTGGAGGGTGGAGTGGGAGGGGAGGGTGAGAGTGTGTGTCATGTTTTGGGGGGTGAGGAAGAGGAGGAGAGCGTGGAGGGTGGCGAGGGTGGGTGGGAGGTTCCGGGGGGAGGAGGGTGGGAGGAAGGGGGTGTGGAGGGGGGGAGGGGGGAGGGAACACAGGACAGCACAGGGCACTGTGGGTCCCTGCCAGCTGGCGCATGTGTTTGGCGATGGTGCCCATCTGGTTGTAGCTACTCCACCCATTGCCACAGACAGGGCCCATGCACATGCCACCACACAGACACCTGGCACCTTGTGTGTATGTGGTGGCAGGTGCATCCAGGACCTGTATATGGCAATGGAAGGCGTGGTGCAACGCCTCCGGGCCCAGGACCGCACCATCCGGTGGCTGACAGGCTCCATTCAGTGGATGGCTGCCGAGATGCAGCGTGTGGTGTGTAGGTGCGCTGCATCTCGACAGCCATCCCCTGATGGGCGTCCCTGGAGCATGTGATGGCCTCTGTGGCGCCCACACACGTGCCCTGTGCTGTCCCGTCTCCCGGGACCCAACATGTGGGCTTTGGTATATAATACCTGTTGTAATTATGTTTTTAAATACAGTTGTGTTACTACATCACAATGGTCATGTGTCTCCCTTACAGACAGACTGTGGACGTTGTCGCCAACCTCCCCCTGGTGGCCGGTGGCTGAACGGGGATGTTGGGCATATAGTTAATTTTAGGAGAGGAGGGTTTTTTTAAGGCCAGGTGCAGCCTGGTCTATGTAGTCCTGCTCCTGGTGCAAATAAGTTATGTAAGCCAAATGGAGGGAGAATAAGGCTTTTATTTCCCCTTTCACAAAAAGATTCGTTGGGCTACAAAAATTAAAGAAAGTCCTTCTTTTCAGGCATAAACCAAACTCAAGGTACAAAGTAAACTGTTATAATCTTCACAGTTGTGGAAAGGAATTTAACCAAGGATTCTTTCAACATTGGAGTAAATTACATTTCTGAACATTCTTCTTTCATTCAGCACAAATATGAAAACTTCTTAAGGTAATATCTGTATGGCTCACAGTTCCGGCAGTGATTCCAAACTACCCACAACACACATGGAACAATCCATCAATTCTTCCTGAGATGAGGGAATAGGGTCTATAAGCTCCACTTGCATCGGTTCTAAATCACTATTATCTTCTCTCTCTGGCTGTTATCACTGGCCAGTCCCTATTTCTGTTCCCTTGTTTTCCATACAGTTGTTCTAAGGTTCTTAAATGAGCGTGGCCTGTTTTATTGCCTCTATATCTTGGCTGGTGAAGCTTTGGCCTGCTTTCTCTTCCTTTAAACTGGGCATCTGTTTTATAAGGGCTTCTAGCAGCTGATCCTTTCTTCATGAATAAAGAATCATCATACCTTGGTTTCCGGTAATAGGCATAGCTGGAAGTGTCCTCCTCAGGTATTTCCCTTAGCACCCAGTCTCTCTGACAATCCTTCTCTTGAAAGCTTCTGGTACCTTTCAATCTGGGCTCCGGGCTTTCTGGCAAGCGTAGGCCTCTCTCCAAGCCTGGCTTCCTGCTTCTTAGCTCTTTACCTCTGGAGTTTCTGGCTACCACGACTTCCACAGGACTGACTCTCCTCTGTCTGTCTTTCTCCCTGGGACCTTCTGGTTCTCTTCCAGTTCCTGCAGCCGTGCCACTAATCCTGGTTCCAGTGTTCCGTTTCTCAGCAGTGCTCTGCTCACCGGTGCTGCACTGCTCTCCGGTGCTGCTCTGCTTTCTGTCTCCAGCCTCTTGCTTATAAAGGTCTTCTGCCTTTGAGCTTCCCTGGCTAGTTCTCAGGTGCTGCTGATTAGCTAGGTGTGTCCACTCAGCCTCTGTAAGTGCACGCCTGCTCCCTCTAGCTGTTTTGCTAGACAATGCACTCTCTGCACCTCATTTGTTTTGGGACAGACAGCTTCTTTTCCTATGTCCTCACTTTTATTAGCTCCTGCTCTATGACAATGTAAGCATGGAACATGTGTGTAGATCACTATGTGTATGCATGGTAGACATGGGTAACATACATGGACCGTCTCCACACGCAGTTGTGGGGGCTGCCCATGTGTGTAGGCATCTGTGTCCCATGGTGCCCCTGTGATGTGCCAATGTGCAGTGTGTCCTGACAGCTATGGTCACATGCATGCTGCCTGTGATGTGTGACCACCATATCTGATGCACCATGCTCGTAGGGGAATAGTGGGGACGGCCAGCAGCAGGTATGTGGCAGGAAGGATGAGATGGACTGCTGTACCCAGGAGCTGCCCAGGGGGATAGCTGGTGAGGTCAAGACAGGTGGATGTTGGTCTGGAGGGGGAGCAGAGGCTCACTACAGGCGCAGGGGGAGAGTAAACAACTGACTGTAGCTAGTTACCTATGTCTGCCTGTGTCTTACACAAACATCTACAGCTTAACAGCCACGTAGGCCCTGGTGTGGGTCAGATGGGATGGCACACATGTAGGTGGGGCACTGGAGAGGATATGGGGTGTGAGATACTGACTGATCCATAAAACATACATGTACCACCATATACATATTACTGCCTAACTGGAGAGGTAGGATATACCCCCACACATAGGTAGAAGGGTGCACACATGGCATGGTTCCTGGCACACAGGGCATGGTATAAGGTCTGTGCGTTGATTGGTGGTAGTGTATATGCCACACACCTAAGGGAGCTGGGGAGGCACATGTGACCATGTTGACAATATGGGGGACAGGGTACTCAGGGGAGTACAGTGTCAAACACCGGAAACGGGCATATAGGTATAATCAGGTTTTGTCTTCTTTATTGGCACACAGTGACCCAATCCCCCCAATCAGGACTTGCGTGGGTGCCCATGTCCACGGCGACCACGGCCCATGCAACCCCGTTTTTGTGGTTCCGCTGGTGCTGCCTCTGAGGCTGTGGCTGGCTGCTGCAAACGCCCAGTCATGGCCTCGTGAGCATCTGCAATCTGCAGTAGCACCGCTGCCATCACCTCAGCTGTTTCCAAAATTAAACCTAATTCATCTCCCACAAATATAACTATCTAACAGAAAAAGGGAAACTTACTAATAAACAATTTTTGTTGTAACTTATACCATGAAGAAACCACTCCTTCTCGTAGTGTATTGTTCCATTTTATTATTTATTTTAGGGACGCAACCCTAACTTAAGTTTAAAGGGGACAGCAACCCCTCTATACCAACCGATAAAACAGCTTCCTTTATCCTAGGTTGATTAACCAAGCAAAGCCACTCAGCTGGTCACAGTATTTTCAGCAACAGCCTCGTCAAAAACCATAAACTCCTGGTGGGCTTCCATTACAGTCCCTCAATAATCTCTATATCTGTTTTGTAATAAATTCACTGCCCAAACCTTTAGATACAAGACGAAAGATACAGCTATAGTGGCTTTCCAAATTTCCTTTGTACAGCAAACTTTCCAAATCCAATTACCGAATGTAGTAACCCAACGTTGCGTTTCAAGCCTACGAAACTCCAGGCTCTTTTTCAAACTGTGTTGCTCCAATCCATACCAGGCAAGCATCCATCTTTAAACTTCCTGGCATGGTCACATGACTGGTTGGGAACCAATAGCCACTGACTAACGAAGTACTCATTCCATTGTCATAGAATACTCCACCAATCCACAGCCGAATTCAAGCCGTGTGGCATGCATCCAGTCCATCCTCTCCTGAATGCCCATCAGAACCTGACGAGTGGCTGTGGGTGAGACACAAGGTGATGTGTGAGACATGTGTTGCACCCCCCCACCATGACTCATACAAATGTCCGACGTATCCAAACACACCAGTCCGCAGACCAACCATGTATGTGACGGCTAGCACCATGTTTACATCTGTGTGTCCCATGACCTATCCACAGGCCAGAAAATGATCCCGCTGGGGGTCGTGGTGATCATAGATATGACACATGGTACTGTGTCTCACTTCATTGTGTCACTGCTGTATCTATGCACTGGTCGTATGGGATAGGTTGGATAATGTGGGAATTCATGGCACACAGATAGATATTTGTGGGGTGCTGTTCACTCTGAAACCTGACGCACAGTACTGAGTACCCTGACTATCTCTGCTACGTACCATTACACAGGGAGCGGGGTTCGAAGGGTAAACTGTATAGGTGATCTGGGGTAGGTGTGTACCACTGTACGTCTCCATGGGGTATTTTGTGGTGAATAGTAGGCATATGTATGGGCCCATTATCATGACGACACCAGATGGCACATCATATAAGGGGGGGAGTGCACATGGCACCCACCCCCACTACACATACAAAACTATGTGCTATGGTGTCCTAAGATTAGGGGGCACATGGAATCTCATTGTGGATGTTCTGTCAGCCCCCAGGGGGCTTGTTGTGTATTCTGTTACCCACCTTCCGCATCGTGCTTTGCAGAGGCAGTATGAGCCCGCAGCTCTGCAAGGATGATATCCATGCTGGTGTGTTGCGTGCGTGATGTTCCTGGTGCCTGCATCCTGTGGGGACTCCCCTCTGACTCTGCATCCTCCACAGCCCATGTGCTGCTGTTACTGGCCCCCACCTGTGTGTTAGCATCCACCGCCCAGTCCCCACCAGTGCCGTCTGTGTCCCTGGACTCAGCAGCCTCTGGCTCCTCGGCATCCCCTGGTGCCGGCACATCCCCCTCCTCATATGCCTCCATGGCCTGGATGTCACCTGGGGGGTAGAACAAGGTACACAGCAAGGATGAGTCAGTGCAGGTCACATTTCTACACATGTGTAGTATGTCCCCGCCAACAGCAATGTGGTGTGCGCCTGTACTTGCTGTTACTACACCTGCAATGGTGACAGCACATGTGCGCACAGTGTGTGGTACCTGACGGGGGGGAGGGGCGGCCTCACGCACTTGTGGAGCTGTGTCACATTTGCTGTTATGTTGGAGGGATGGGGTTTGGACTGGCGGACCCACTATATGCAGCACGAGGTATGCTCTGTGCGTGCATCCTTGGATGTGGGCTCAGCATTACATGTGGCCAGTGTGCATGTGTGAACCATGAGTGGGATTGTGGCCTGGCATATTCTGTGTGAGCGATGTGTATGCATTGGCCTGAGTGGTATGGATGGCAGGTGTTCCTTAATCTGTCCAGGTCAGCCAGATGTGTGTGGGGAATGCCGCATGGGTAGGCACTGTGTGGTGTGTGCGGACGGCTATCACATAATCAGTGTGTGTGGTGGGTTGTTCCAGGGGATGGGTGGAGTGTTGCTGGGCATGTGTTTACACCATGGGTGGGGGTCATGGGAATGTGTCTGTGGCACTGCAGTACCTGTATAGATGATGGCACCAGGTGGTGGGTGGTATTGGCTAGGTGAAGTTGGTACAGCTGTGGCAATGTGCACCTCAATGTCTTGTGAGGGTGTGTGGGACATCCACACTGTATGTTGGACAATGACAGAGTGTGATGTGTTCGAAATCTGTGTGATGTGGTCGTTGGGTTTGTTTGTGTCTACCTCGCCATCACAGTGTGATAGGCCTTCCTCTGTCTCTGGTCTGGGATATGTCCCTGGACATGTGATTTCGAACACACGTCATAGCTGTTGTACGTGGTGTGTGTGGGTCCCCCCAGTTCAATGTTTTCTGCCCTATTTGTTTGCCCCTCCTGTCAGTGTCCCCCTGTCATCTAGTGTTGTGAGCCTGGCTACAGATGTATGCTGTTCTGTGTGGCCTATATGGCATGTACGTATAGCTGCTGCATGTTCTGGGTTCATGGGGTGGGGGGTGTTCGGACCCCCTGTATGTATGGTCATCCGCCCCACTCATTTGCAGTCAAGGGGGGGTGGCACTACCTCTGGCTGGGGGACTGCCCCCAACCAGTTTTGTACACCTGTGCAGTGCTGTAAAACGCCCAGGACTGTGGCTGTTGTGCAAGCAGCCCCAGGTACCTGTCACACCCACCCTGTACCTACACAGCCATGTTTTGCTCAATATGTGGACCCCAGTTGCCTGTGTTAGGGCACATGTATTCTCAGGACTTAGGCCCCCCCCCACCTTCCCGTCCAGGCAGGCATGTACTGGGCTGTGTGGTTTACATGTGTAGCATATCTCTGACCTACTGCCTGTGGATGGGCGGTGTCCAGCGCTTCCAGCAGCCCTCACAGGTAGATGGGGCCCAGACGGTCTGCCAGTTCCTGCTCCAGGGGTGTCAGAGTTGGGGCAAAGGGACCACCCCCTCCAGTGCCCATGGCATGTTGCCTCTCTGCCACCATGTGGGCATGGACACCCCTCTTGATATCATTGAACCTTTTTCTAAGGCTATCCAGGTCCCTGGATGGCCCCCCTGCCTGGGCTACGGCCTCCTGGATCTCCTCCCACACTTGTATCCGTGTGCCCACAGTGGTGCTTGTGCTCAGGCGACCGTACAGCACATCATACCTCTCCAGAACACTGGCCAGCAGGATGTGGTTCTCCTGCTGGCTGAACCTAACAGCCCTCCTCCTTTCCTCAGCTGGCACAGGTATCTGCCTTCGTTTGGCACTGGGTGGCCCCTGTGTGGGCTGGGACACACCCGATGGGCCTGCAACCACCACCACAGGCCCATCACTCCCTGCCGGCTCTGGGACCTGCTGAACAGGTGCCCCCCCCCCTCCACTCCTGCCATGTCCTGTCTCTCCATCTCCCTGCCCTCTGTGCCCTCTCCCTTTCTGTCACGCATACCTTCTCCTTTGCTCCTCAGCTCCACCTCACACCTGCTTCTGGCCCCCCCCCCCCTCCTCTCCCTGCTGTCTGCTCCTCAGCTCAGCTCGTGTCTCTCTCACCTGCTCCTCGCCTCCCCCCCTCACTCTCTCCCCTGCTTTTCCACACACCTCTCCACAACAAACCTGCCTCTGACACTCTCCACCACCACTCACGAACCCAGACACTCTCCACGACACACCTGCTTCTGACTCTCTCCCTGCTTCTCTGACAATGCATGCCTTCTCTCCTTCGCCTCAGCGTGATCCAGGTGTGCAGGTGTTTTTATAGGGTGTTTTTACATTGTGCACGTTGCGCATGTGCCGCAGAGGCATGGAAGGTGCGTGCGCGGGACACCATGTTACACATGCACTGTGCATGCACGTGAGGCGCGGCACATGCACTAACAGGATGCAGCACATGCACATGTCTCACACTCACACACAGCACACTCCACGCACAGCACACTTACCGCGTCTTTGCAGTGCATGCACAATGTGCGCAGCCACCGCGCTAGTGCTGCTGCGCATGCGCAACGTGTGCACCATAAAAAACACCTATAAATAGACCTGCACACCTGGATCACGTTGAGGGGTTTGTGTAGGCAAGGGAGAGAAGGCGTGTGTTGTCGGTGAAGCAAGGAGAGAGTCAGTAGCAGGTGTATCGTGGAGTGTGGCTGGGTTTGTGAGTGGTGGTTGTATTGTGTGGCTGGGTTTGTGTGTGGTGGGAAAGGTGTGCGGTTTGGTTAGTGAGGTGAGTGTCTGTGTTTGAGTGAGTTAGAGGAGTTGGTCGAGTGGAGTTCATGGCCGCCTTTGTGTTTGCTGCATTTGCGGTGGGAGGTGAGCAGGGGCTGTGGTTGCCTGACAGGGGAGATGGCGTCCATGGGGCTGAGGCATAGGGCGTGGGTGTAGTCCCGCTGCAACACAGACCTGCAGCTGTGGGAGCAGGCCAGGCAGGGGCTGTGCGGGCACGGCGCAGGAGACCTGCAGAGGTGCAGGCTTGCCAGCCTCGCCTCTACAGGCCCAGGGCCCAGCTCCAGGACATGTGTGAGGACCAGGTCATCTCCCTCTACCGCCTGAGCATGGGGGCTATTAGGGAGCTCTATGAGGATCTAAGACCTGACCTCGAGCCCCTGACTGGTCGATCACATGCCATACCGAGTTTGGTCAAGCTCCTTGGTGCCCTACATTTCTTTGCCTCTGGCTGTTTCCAGTCATCTGTGGCTGCAGTGGGTGGCATGAGCCACCCCACCTTCTCACGCTGTCTCCACCAGGTACTGCGTGCCATGATCAGCCGGGTGTGGAATTACATTGCCATTCCCAACACTAGGCAACAGTGGGGGACCCTGAACCAGGCCATTAGCTGGGATACCACACGTGATGGGAGCTATTGATTGCACACATGTTGCCCTGGTCCCGCCTAGAGACAGGGAGGTAGTGTTCCGCAACCGCAAACACTATCATTCCCTGAATGTTCAGGTTGTATGTGATGCAAATATGCATATTCTGAATGTGGTCCCTAGGTTTGCAGGGTCCACCCATGACTCCTATATCCTGCATCACTCGGCACTATTCAGACAATTTGAGGTGGGACAGTATGAGGACTGTATATTGCTGGGTGTGTATTTCTCATCTCTGACATGTGTGTGTGTCTCATCTGTCTGTGTGTGATCTAACGTTAGGGGGGGTGGTGCCCTCCAGCTCTATGGTGGTGTGTGATGATGGTAGAATGGATGGTAGCATTTGTGTTGTGGTTACAGATTATGTTGATGGCAATCCGTACAGCTACCCCTTGTTTTGTGTGTCATAACTTCACACGCTGATGCATAGTTGTGGTGTCCCATCATGTGCTGTTATATGTATATGTCAGGATGTGTCATGCATTTGGTTTGCACGTACATACTTGTGTCCATTTATGTGGGCATGGGCTCCTGTTTTAACGTTCTACATTTCTTTCTGCAGGTGATGCAGGATATGGGTGTCGCCCCTGGTTGCTGACCCCCATACATCAGCCACGGACATGTACAGAGAGGAGTTACAATGAGGCCCATGCCTCCAGCCACTCTGTCGTAGAGCGCACTTTTGGCGTTTTAAAGAGTTGCTTCAAGTGTCTGGATAGGACAGGCGGGGCCTTACAATACAGACCACAGACTGTGGCAGAGATCATTATAGCCTGTTGCATCCTGCACAACATTGCTCTCAGGCACCATATCCCTGTCCAAATTAATGAGGATCTCAAGGATGATCCTACGTGCCCTCCTGTACGTGCCCATGGTGACACACGTGAGGGCACAGCAGTCATGTGGCAACTGATTGAGGAGGTCTTCTCATGTAAGTACTGCAAATGTTGCCACCTACATTTGTTTCAATATGTGTGTACTGCTACCACTAGTTAACATCTGTATACCAATATCAGTAAGATGCAACACTGCACTGACATGTAACAGACACTGCCTGGCCATCCCAGCTTACAATCTAGTCATGACTGAAACGCAGAAGATGTGAGCAGGCCACAACAGCTGGTGGAGGTGGATTATGTGTGTCTGTATTTTTAGGCTTGTGGGAGGTGTTACGCTAACATACCTGATGTGTGGCTGATTGGGATAGGGGCTGCTGTACAGGCACAGGTAGTTAGTTTGATGCTTTGGGTGCAGCACGGTGAAAGGCATGTAGGATGGAGTAAACAGTAGGAGAGCAGACCATAGATGTGGCCAGTTGTCTAGATGTGTGTGCTTAACATTTTGTAATTTGAGCTGATTGTGTGGTTGGTATTCTCTGATGAGCAGGGACTGTGTGTTAGTTGTTTTTGTATAGTGCTACATGTGATACGTAGCACTATATACATGCTCAGTAGTAGTTGGATTACTGGGATTTGAGATCATTAAGGGGTGTTACTGCAACACCACAGTGTGCCTGCATGTATAGGTCAGCACGTAGTCCTGACATGGATGCGGAGAAGGATAGGGAACCTGTGAGGTGTCCTGCCAGGGGGCGTATAATTGCCATTATGTGTGTGGCTGTAGAATAGTGCAGTGCAGTGTTGCAGTGTTGTTGCATATTTTCAGGCAGACAGAGATACAGTGCAGTGCAGTGCAGTGTTGCATATTTTCAGGCAGACAGAGATGATTCAAGGCCAGATCTGCAAGGTGTAGGTTACAGTAGGCATGCCGGGAGCTGAATGGGGGGGGGGGGGGAATTGGGGTTTAGTTGTGTTTTCAGGGAGGACAGGGAAATATAGCTGATGACATCTAGACATAAACCAAATGACTAAACTACAATCTGGGTAGGTGTGTAGAGGAGGGCAGTGCAGTCCACGACAACACCTACATTGCGGACCCTAGAGAGAGACAGTTATGGCCACACACACAGATACGCTCTGATGGGAGTGGAGGGTTTAGGTGCACATATAGGCTATACATGCTTTGCCATTATCTATTTCACACTGTGGGGTAATATGCAGCCATCAAGGTCAGGTCGCAAGCAGACATCGGGGTGTGGTTTAGCAAACATAACTCAGCCTTTGAGAGAGATATTTGCAACTCATCAGCACACAGCTCTTAATGTAAGTCCAGGTATGAAATGTACACACCAAGGAAATGTATATGTACAGAGGATAAGGGGGAAGCCCCTGCATATTTCACTGTGTTACAGGAATTAACAGTGGGGTAGCAGACAACATTGAGACACCAGAACACACACTGAAGGGGCATTGGGAGCGATATGGGGGACACAGGATAGTACTGCGGCCTTGGAGCCAAGCAGGGACACGGTAGCGAGCAAACGCTTCTGTTCACCAGTTTTTACGGCAACAGAGAGGTGAGGGAGGGGACAGAGTACAGAACCTTGTAGTTTGCCAAACACACTTCAGTGATAACACTCACATGAAAGAGATCTGTACAGTGTGATTGGGGAACAATCAGTCTGTAAAGGTTCTTGGGGAGTGTGGGAGCTGAGGACATGAAGGTGCAGTGTGTGTTGCACAGCTACAACATAACATATGTATGTTTCTCTTGTGTTTCTCGATACACAGGACATACTTGGTGACCCTTCTGGTGCTGTGGTGCATTGGCAGGTGACTGCACATCATCCAACATGCAGTAGTCTGGGGTAGGTGGACCAACAGCTACTTTGTGTGTGCTGACAGCCAGGGAGAACACATGTCTGCAGTGATCTGTCATATTGTACATATGTTGTTGTTCACCTCTTTTCCCTGCACCCCCATACCCCATATCTTGCTGTTGCCACACATATCCACATGTGTTCCTGTCCAGTTTGTCTTCTGCAACACTGTCTCTGGCACACGTCCAACAGAGCTGCATGTGTGTGCAGGTCCTAGGTGTTTGGGTGGTGGGCTGCACGTATACCCTTCCCTGACATTATACCATCAGCCAACAGCAGGGTATCATTGCATTTAACAGGCCTTTATGTCCACTAATCTCGAATTGTGCACATACAGGCCATATGCTACTGCTGGCACGCTCACCTTAGCATACTGTGTGGGTGTGTGTTTTTTGGGTTGGCTGTGTGATGATACAGTGTGCAGGCATTTTGCATTATCATGTGGTGTGTGTGGTCTGTACACCTGGGGAGCGGTGGTGACTGTGCTATCTCTACCTTACTGCTGTTTAACGTGTGAACATTGTGGACATGTGTTGTGTGTTGTGAGCAGACCTATCTCTTGTGTTCTGACAGACCACTGTGCAACAACATATTTGTATCACAGATAACGCCATAATGTGGACATGCATCAACAGTGGCTGGACATGGTGACATGGTGATTCTACACATTCTGATGACATCTTCTCCCTTCACTGTGATGTTTTGTGGCCTTTGAGAGACTCAGGGGATCCAAAACATACACTTGATGCAAACACACGGTAGGTTGCACCTTTGGTCTTTTGTGAATGACATCTGCCTTTACATGTTAATGATTTACTGTTTATTTCATAGACATTTCATGTTGGCTCTCTGTACACGGACGCTGATGCACATGGGGTGGAGCTGTGAAATGCCTGTGTAACATGGGCATGGACATGACCATATCCATGTGACACCCTCATCTGCAGTTCCAATTCAAAATGTCCCCAACATGCAGTGTGTTCTATGTTGTGATCAAGTTATGTTTGCCTATGTGGCATTTTCTTACGTGCATATTAATGTTTGACTCTGTGCAATTTGGGCTGATGTTGCAAGCAGCATACCAATACATTGTTTATCCTCTTCTGACACAGGGCAGAGTACAAACAAGGCACATCTACTACAGTGCATCCGGCGTCACCATCATCCACCTGTTGGAGGACACAACACCGCCATGGAACTATCCCTGGGAAATGGTGCCATAAGATGTTTGACCTCTGCGAGTGGGACACATGCCTAGGATGGACAGTATTATTGTTGGACTGCTACTTTGGGCATGACAGACTTGTCCAACACACCATTGCTGCCGTGCTCTGGCTGGGTGTCGCACTCATCACAGGAGACACACATACCCTTTCCAGTACTGTGGCATATTGGGATGTCACACTTGACTATGCATGCCCAGGGTTTCAAGGACAGTCTTAACCTGACTTATTGGATTGCAGACACACTTTGCACTTTGGACACTGTGTACTGGTCCCCACGTGTGCAGCAGGGACCGACATTGTCACTGTATGTTGTACATCCTTCTAACATTGTGTTGTTGTGTTTTGGCCATGTGTGTGACATGGAACACAGGATACGCTCATCTGTTTGGTTCAGCACAGGCATACAACCATGCGTGTGGCACAGGGGGAGCAATGGAGAGGTCCTCTTATCCATGTTCACCTACCATCCACTTGGACATAAAACAGTTTTTGCCATGGCACCACTTTACTGAACACCAACAGCTTGGATTGATGTTTGCACTCACCAAGGGTGTTACCGTGCATGTGTGGCATCACTGTATCATGTTGAAACATACATGGTGCATGTGCATGTGACTGACTATGTTGGTGCAACACAGCATGTGGCAATATGGCTTCTGTGTGGGTTACTGTACAATGTTTGACCTTTCTTTCCATCTCTGTAGACTGGTTATTGTGCTTGTCTACTGTACAGACGTGACGCTTAACATTGATTTACAAACCTAGCATTACATGTCTCCACAGTCCTATTTATCCCCTGAGGTAACGACACTCACATTGCCCCATTATATTTGGAGTGTAGCAGTGTGAGTGTCCATTTACTTCCTTCAATTGTGCATTCCATGTACCATGATATATGTGTACAGACACTGTATCCACACCAACTAGTGCAGGGGGACCTTCTGCATAGTGTTATCTCTGCATGTTTCTGCGGATAGTTTCATTTGAATTCTCTGTGTTCATGTGCCTCTGCTACCTGTTAGCATATCCTGATTGTGCATTTGACGATTGTTTAGGGTTACATTGGTGCTGCTTTGATTCCTATATCGAGCATTATGTGACAGCTGTGACATATATTTTGATATCTGTGTTTACATTTTCTTATTTTAAACAACATATGCCGTTTCATTTGTGTGCCTCCTGTGTTGGCAGACAGATATGTTTTAGGGAACAGATCATGATTGATGTGTGTGGGGCCCTCATCATGCACCACCTACTATCTACATGCACACATATGTAACTAACGCATTTGGGGTGTGCAGCAGCATGTGGGGGGTGGGGGTCTAATGCATACTGCACACCATGCACCTGATGCACATTATCTCTCCTTGCCCATCATCTGTAGATGGGTCAGTGACTTTTCTGTAACTTGTGGGTTGCTGCCCTGCAAAATGTGTTTTCAGATTTTCCCCTGGGAACCACTCACCTTGATATTATGATAGGCAATATCTACACTATCTGTGATGATTAACCAAAATAAAAATATGTGTTTGACGTACATTTGTCTCTGCTGCTGCTTGATCACACTGACACACGTATTTAGTGATTACATGGTCATTTACATGGCCCACCTGTGCCCACATCCTTGTACGGTGCCAGCTATCTGCCAGCCGTTTGCCACATCACTGGGTGTTACAGGTTCCCATACACACATTCCCTTTGTGGTAATATTTTTGCTTCATGCTTGCTGTGCTTGTTTGGGATAGTGGTTGTAGACATGTGTTGTAACACCATAGGTTGCAGGTTTGATCCCCACATGGGGTTTACTTATTTTTTTCTGTTGTGCTGACCTGACCATGAGTTACCTGCAGGTTCATCACCTATGCACACACCCTTCCATCTCTTCACTGTACACCAAGGTGTGCCCTCTATGCTGCCTATCCATCACATATTGGCTGTTACATATGCGTCTTTCTTTATAGCATTTACATGGCAGTCCACTTGGGGGACTGGTATTGCTGTGGTTCAGCTGGTCTGTGGCACACCTGTTTTCAGGTTTGATTCTCACCTGCTCCTGTTCTGTTCCATATTTTGCCCTGCTCCACAAAGCATCCCCTGCCATCCTTTGGGTTTAGTTTTTTTCCTCTTTTGCATGCTGTATCCACTGCATAACATTTCATTGTGTGTGTGCATGTAGTTATATGTGGCTCTGGTCCCAAATACAGACTGTGATCTGATCTGTACACACCAGATCTGCATTGCATTCCATCATGGTTACTGTTGGTGGTTTACCTATCCTGGCAGCCAGCAGGCTTCTTGTGTGATGCCCTGCAGTATTCTGGTACGCAGCCTTTGCTAATGAGCTCACATTGGTGGTGTGGCCTACCGGTTTGTGCATCAACATTTGTTCTAATAGTCATAGGTTTGATTCCTCTCTGTTCTCTTTCATCTGTATGCCTGTCCTGCACAGCTACTTTTCTTTCCTGTGACAGTCATATCTGTGCAGATTTGTGGTGTCAGCACATTGTACCCTTATCACAGTTGCCAACCATCCTTCTGTCTGCCTATGTGTGTCTGCCAGCTGTGTGCCATCCTGCCCTGATGTGCAGGCTGCTACCCCATGTCCTGCAGTGATACATGTTTCTGCATTGCAGCTGTTCCTGGTTGCCTCTCCTGTGTGTGCTCTGCATGGCACTGCTACTCCTCTGTCCTCCTGTCATTACACCTATCCTGCCACCTCTACCTCCTCTGCTGGACACGTCTTCCCATCCTCTGCCACACACTGTCATTGTTGCATGATACATTGCCATCACCCTGTGCATCACTACAGCTGACCCCGATATGTTTGTCCATTTTTCCAGCTGCCGCATGGGCTGGACGCAGATTTGTGTGGTCCGTCAGCTAAGATCTATTTCCTTCCATCACTTGAGCATTGTCTTTCCTTGGTGCTCTGTGCAGTGTTAGGGTTACATCTGTGTTTGTCCCATGCCTTTCTTTCTTTTCAACTTGGGTGACCTTAGTGCCCTTGGCCAACATTTCTTGATTCACCTATACATCCTTGGGGCATCTTTAGCCACACCTTAGATTCAGCCATCTTGTGGGGCACCTAATATGGTGCCTTGGGGCTTGACAACCTTTGAACACGCCCTCTGAGACACATTATAGCCTTGGCTGATGTGATGGTTTAGGATGTGCCTTCTGATGCACCCTAAAAGGTGCATTAGGTTAGGGCACTGGGGTGCAGGTATTTTTAGCTAGCAGCACAGATTGTTGGACTGTTTCAGGCAGGAAAAGAAATTGCCTTAGCCACCCTTATTCATTGGTCACACTGGGGGATTGAACTCATGACCTCTGTCTCAGTAGTAGCTGTATTAACCAGTGTGCTACACCTCTGTTGCTGTGTTTACAGATCGGCACGCGTAATTAAGGTTAACGTGAGGTAACATGCATGGCTTTCTCTATCGCACGATAATGGGCACGGCGCACTTTATTGTGCGTTAACCCGCGATTGCTGTCTTAAGACCGGAACCCCCACTCCTTATATGGCATGCTTCACATTATCGCTGGTACTAGCGCCACGCACATTAAGACGGTTTAGTAAACATACCCCTATGTGAAACTTCTATTTTCTGCAAAGTTTTAATATTTTTTATTATTGCCGGTATTTCATAGCTGTTTGAGTGTAAGAAATCTAATAAATCATCCAGAACAGAGAAAGAATATGCGAGCTGTCCAAAACGGGTTAACAGAACTCCTGACTTGAGTCACACACTCGCAACATCGACCCTCACCAAGTACAGAATAAGTAACCACAATCTAAATTAAAAATAAAAATATTTAGAAAATTTTTAAATTGAAACCCAAAGAAGCCAGAGTCCACATGCAGTGCAACATCAGATAAATAAGAGATGCAGTTCCCCAATACTGTGTAAAATATAAAAATAGCACAAAGTCCAATCACTAAAATTAAATAAAATCATTTTTTCTACCTTTGTTGTCTGACCATTTTATTCTTTGATCATGCTGGTCCCGATCTGAGGCTTCTGCTTTCCTGTCTTCTCTTAGCTCTCTTTCTGTGGTCTATGGTCCATGGTCCATCTGCCATTTCTTATCTCTTCTTTTGTTTTCTTCACTTCCTTCCATCAGCCCATTTCCAGTTACAGTAACCCTCCCCAGTATCAGCCCCCTTTCCAGTCCTTCCCTCCCAGTACCTTCCAATGTCAACCGCCTTGCATTCCCATGACTGCAACTGGTGTCCATTCCCTTCCAGTCCCCCTCCTTCCCCACTGTCCAGCCCCTTCTAGTCCAAATACCATCCCAGATATCAGCTCATGTACACTCTCAGTGCCACCCCCAAGTCAGCTCCCTTCCAGTTTTCCCTACCCTCTGTCCATCCCCCTTCCAGTGCCATTTGCATGTCAGTTCCCTTCTAGCCTCCTCCCCATTACCCAACCATCTACCACTCCCATCCCCAAGTGTCAGCTCCCTTCCAGTCCCCCTTCAGTACATCCCAGGTGTCAGCTCCTTTCCAGCCCCCTCCTTCCCCTGTGTCAGCTCCCTTCGTGCCCCTTTCTTCCACTGGCAGACCCTCTCATTATTCACTTCCTTCCAGTCCTATTCTACCATCCTCCCACATCAGCCCATTTTTAGCCCTAGCCCCTAGTTTTCTTCCAGGGCCAGCAGCACTCTCCTCCCCTCCCCCATTAGCCCATTTCCAGTCCCAGCCCATTTCCAGTCCTATCCCCCTTCAGCCCACTCTAGTCCTAGCCCCCCAATCAGCCCATTACCAGTCATAGCTCATTTCTAGTGCTAGCCCCCCATCTGCCCATTACCAATCCTACCCCCCAATAAGTCCATTTCAAGTCCTAGCCCCCCAATCAGCCCATTTCCTATCCTAGCCCCCCTAATCAGCCCATTTCCAGTTCTAACCTCCCTCCCGATCAGTCCATTTCCAGTTCTAACCCCCCATCAGCCCATTTCCAGTCCTAGCCCCCCATAGCCCATTACCAGTCCTAGACCACCCCAACAGCCCACTTCCAGTCCTAACCCCCCCATCAGCCCATTCCAGTCCTAGCCCCCCATAGCCCATTACCAGTCCTAACCCCCCCATCAGCCCACTTCCAGTCCTAACCCCCCCATCAGCCCATTTCAGGTCCTAGCCCTCTCTCCATAGCCCATTACCAGTCCTATCCCCCCCCCATCAGCCCATTTCCAGTCCTGGCCCCCCACCCCAGGGAAATTAAACAAAAAACCTGGCTGCTGAAGCTGCTGCCATTGCCGCCGCGGCAGCGGCAGAATAAAGTGCCCCGCAGCCTCCCCAGCAGAGCCCTCCTTTCTCCCTAAGCGCGGTTTTTCGGAGCCGTGAAGGGAGAGTTTCCCTTTTTCGCGGCTCTGTTAAGCCCGCCGGCGCTGATGGGAAACAGGAAATGCCATATTTGCTTCTTCGAATCACTGTCTGCAAAGAATTTCAATATTTTGTCTTTTTGCTTCTTTATATCATAAACAGTTGATGAACCAATACCATATGTATCACACACCTTCCATACTGAAACACCATGGTCTGGCTTTTTCAACAGTTCTATCTTATCCTGTATCGATATTCACTGGTGTTTAGGCTTGACCCTTGCACCTTTCTTCAGAGCCATAGCTAGGGTTAAATGTACATAAAATAAGTTATATTTGCATAAAATCGAAGGACCACCACTGGCAACATGTAATGTAAACAGTTCAATGAGTGTGGGCAACACTTGGCACCAACTGTTGCCACCCAGTAAACAAGTTTGGCAGTTACGAGAATTTCAAGTGCCTTCCCATAATCCTTCCCGTAATTTTGTCCGGCTTAAAAGAGATGCTGGACCATCAGGTGCCGGAAAATAGGTGATGTACCTGTTTCACATTTCAAAGAGGCTCCCCTTCAATTCATATACTTAAACACTCATCAGAAAGTCCTTGCAGTCAGTATCTCCTTGTCAAACAAAGCTCTTTGTTTCGCCAGTTACCCATCTAATATTTTAAGTGGTTTTCAAAGGAGTCCTCACAACATTGGAAAAATAAAACTATGAAATTAATTTCCTCTTATATTGAACAAAGTGCAAAGACATCAGAGCACATTTTCCAGAGCTGACATATTCCAGTTAATAAATTCAAAATAAAATACTTGTCTTTCTACCTTTTGTTGTTTGGGCATGTTATTTTTCAGTTGCAATTGCCCCATTCTTTCTCTTCTGTGTTCTTCATGTCTTCTGCTAATTCTCCATTTTCTGCTGCCCATGTCCTTTCTTCAATTCTCCTATTTGTTTTCCATTTTCTGTCTATATCCGCCTCTGAAATACTGATCTTTAGCTTTTTATTCTTTTCTCCATTTCTTTCTTTGCTCATTCATGCCCTCAATTTCAACCTTCTGTCCTCAATACCCTTTTGACTTTTCGCCTAGCAACTTTCCATCTACTCTTCCCAGCTCCCCCATTTCTCACCTCATTCCTTCGCTAGCCTCTTATTCCCCTCTGTGCCTCCTAGATCCCTTCCGTCACCCAGTTACTTCCTTCTTAGACATTCATTAACTCTACCTTTCCTCCTTCTAACTACAGCATTCACTCTTATGCCCCTCGCTTAGAACTCTTCCCTCAGTATGACCTTTTTTCTTTCCTCCCACACAAAATATCTGTTCCCCTCTCAATCCTCACTTCAACAGTTTCTTTTTTTCTCCCCCCAGCCCCAGTCCCAACCCACCCTATTCCAGTTCCAACCTTCCGAGCATCTGCTCCCTTCCAATCTCATTCTCATCATCCCCCAGCATCAGCCCCTTTTCAGTCCTAACCCCCCAGTATCAGTCCTGGTCCCTCCCAGCATCAGCTCCCTTCCAGTCCCCCCCATCCCCCAGCATCCGTCATTTCCAGTCCTAGTCCCCTAGTATCAGTCCTCCACCAGTCCCAGTCCCTCCCAGCATCAGCTCCCTTCCAGTCCCCCCCATCCCATAGCATCAGTCATTTCCAGTCCTATTCCCCTAGTATCAGTCCTCCTTCAGTCCCAGTCCCTCCCAGCATCAGTTCCCTGGCAATCCCAGGATCCTCATCCCCTAGCAGCAACCCACTTCCAGTTCTAGCTCCCCAGTATCAGTATTCCTCCAGTTCCAGTCCCTCTATCCCCCAACATTAGCCCATTTCCTTTTCTAATCCTAGTAGCAGTCCCAGTGCCTGCTGCTTCTACTCCCCCCCTTCCCCCTCACTCATGCACTCACACATACATACATATGGCCCCAACCTCAGAGGGCCCTGCGCTGGCCTGGCTGGCTTGAGGGGGGCCAGTGACGACCGAAGCCCGGCTCCCCGCCTCACTTCTGCACAGCCACAGGAGTAAAGACCTGCCGGAGCGGTTTCTTGTTTCTCCCATGGCTGTGTTGTTTGCTGCCGGCCTGGGTCACTACATAGAAGTTAAACAGGGATATTTTCTGTCTCACAGGAAATGCCCCAGTTTAACCTCTACATAGTGACTCACGCCGGCAGCAAACAATGCAACACAGCCATGGGAGAAATAAGAAACCTTTCCGGCAGGTCTTTACTCTCGTGGCTGTGCAGAAGTGAGGTGGGGAGCCGGGCTTCGGTCGTCACTGGCCCCCCCTCAAGCCAGCCAGGCCAGCGCGGGGCCCCCTGAGGTGCAGGGCCACATGTAGGCAACATTTCCACACATGCCTCGGGCCAGCTGTGGCATCAGGGGATTTAAGTCCACATTTCTCTCATAAAAACCAGATGCAAAAGAAAGTCTACATACTTAACTTTCCAGAAAAGCAAACATATCTTCTTTGTTACCACCAAATGTGGTGCCATCCTCATCAGTTTCTAGCCTTGAACTGCAACGGTGCTAACAGAGCCAGGTTTTTGGCATCAAATACACCTGCCTTTGGGAAACAAATTAATCCAGATTATTTAAAGATGGAAGCTTTTTTTTTAATTAGGTTGGCTGGCTTCTAGAGATTTAGGAAGTCAGTTTAAAAGCATCTACAAGTGTAAATAGTTTTGAACCTGAGGCCAAAAGGGTTACAAGAGTTGCCCAAGGTCACAGGGAACATCAGTGAGATTTGAATACTGGTTTGCCAGTCGCTTCCTTGGTTCGCAGGCCACTGCTCTAGTAGGCTACTTCTCCACTCTGCGTCTATTTGCCGTCATCCTTATATGTATTTTACAAAATGCTCTGCGATCAGCAGAGCCTTTTTTTAAAATACCGAGGGACATGTTAAAGTCCCAACCTAGACGCTGAAATGGGGCTTTTAGTGGGTAATTTTATAACAGAGAGACAAGTTAACGTTCCTAAATTAAGCCTATTTTATAAAGATAAGTAGGTGCCTACTCATCTTTAAAAAAAATACCAGCACCGTAAATTAAGGTCCAATCACTTATGCCAGCTCTACAGCTGGTGTAAATGACTGCCTGCTTTTTTGCAAGAACACAAGTAAATGATCATATTTTATAGCTAATGCCCATGCTGACTCGGACCACTAAAACTCTGCCTCTGTGCATGCCCACAGCTAAGATACACACCATGCAATTAATGTGCGTATTGTTCTGCTGCTACCTATGACCTAGATTGGCCACTGTTGGAAACAGGATACTGGGCTTGATGGACCTTGGTCTGACCCAGTATGGCATATCTTATGTTCTTATGCTGGTTGATATTTTATAAGAGCTCATTGATACACGTATATAGCCATACTATGTAGGTAAATGATTAAAACACCAGCATTTGTACACGTTTTTAGTGCCTAAAACTAGGCACCTCCTTATAAAATTACCTCTTGTTGTATATTCCTTAAACCAGGCAGGTTGAATTTTTCGCTTCAGATGACTTCAGTCCCCTTTGGCATTCTTCCAAGTTACCTGTTGAGCTAAAACAGAAAATCTATGTGCACCTACAGATCAGACAATAGACAAGACTCACATGGGTTTAGAAGGAATTGACTAGCAGCAAAGAGAGAATCACAGAAGTAAGAGATGTGGGGCCTGATGTTCAGCGCCAGAGGCTAGCACTGCTACGTTTTCAACCCGGATATTCAATGCCCAGTTAGCTTCTGCAGCGAAAGTTAGATCAAGGTTTCCGGCACCCGACTTTCACCGCATGTCACCAACCAAGCAGTGGCGCAATATCATCGCTACCCAATTAGCGATGGGTGTCGCCGGGAATGCCCCCAGCATGCCCCAGTGCTAACCAGTTAGCATCAGGGTATAGAATGGCAGCATCCACCTTTGAATACAGGATACCCCCATGGATCTTAAATGTTAACATTTCTTGACAAAAACAACTGGGGATGGGGGATTTGCCCCCAGTTCATCTCTCTAGTTCCACTGTTATTGGTGGTATTAAAGTACTCTTGTGGCTACACGAGAGCTGAAAGGGGGCCCATAAGACATACAAGTGGCGAGAGAGTGTCCTGAGAATCCATGGGAACGAGAGATTTCCCCTATAGATACATGGGTAGCAGCACGGTGCCACCCCTCAGTCAGGATATGTTGGTGCCAAGAGAGACTGATATGAAGCCTTCCCAATATACAAACGTTTATGAATGTATATGCTGCCATGACACCCAGTGCACTTACCATATTTATGGATACTGTGTTTTTAAAGGTTAATTTCTACCTCTAGTGAACACTATTTAACATATTAAATGAATCAATAAACATAAGAACAAAGGAGAATTGTTCTGGACTGCTCCAGCATGAATGCACTATTACAATTGAGGTTTCCCATACCAGAAATCTGCAACAATGCCTGCTGCTGGAGCTTTTGCACTACGGAGCAGATGAGGAGTATTCATGTTGCCTCATTACTGGGAAGAATTAAGACCTGCCCTCATTACACCACTGTAATTGGCACTTCTGGGGGTGTGACTGTCTAGTAGAAAATGTTTTGATTGTGCATGGCAAATGAAGAGGAGGAAAACTAATGCCTAAGTTGTTGGGTTTTTTTTTTCTAAAAAGAAAGATGGAGAGGGCAGCCATTACTCAGAGGAACTGTGGACTCCTGTGTATTCTCTTTTCTCCCTAGAGACGTCTTCTAAGTGGCTGTGCCTTCTGGAGATATCTAAAACGGGACCTATAGAGAAAAGGGAGTTGGGAATGGGTGGACCACCATGAAAGCATGCCGTAGGCAGGGAGATTGCAAGAGATGAACAAATGTCAGTAGTGTGAAGCTGGGTGTGGGAAGAATATTATGGGATAGGAGAAAGATAAGTAGACTAAGAGGGGTATTCTAGAAACCACTAGACAGGAGTCCCCAAATATTTTGGACCAAGGGCCATATTGGATCTTTCAGATCACTGAAAGGGTCAAGGATTTTGCTGAGATACAAGTCCCCCCTCCCCCCATAAGTACTTCATCCTACCTTTTCTCATGCATCCTCATGCAGTAGGCATTGCTGATGCTCTGGGGCCATAGTTTGGGGACCCCTGACATAGACAATACCAGCCCTGCATCTCCCCTCACCCCCCCCCCAATAGTATAGCATCTCTCTCTTTCTTCCTTCCCTCCTGCCCTCATGTAACCTTTAACCCAAAATTTTAATCAGTAGGCTAGGTTTATAACTTTACTTACAAATGTGCCAGTCAGGCTTACTTGCTGTATTTCTCTACAGAGTGAATTTTCTTCAAAATAGCAACATTTCCACTACTATAATTAAAAAATTCTGGGAAACTCAACTCAAAATTGTACTTTACAATCATTAGACATTTGAGAGTCTCTATATGTAGTTGGGCTTTTCTCTGTAGACCACACTTTGTTCATAATTGAAAAGCACCTTTCAGTTGAAGCATTGCAATCCGGCAAACATAAAAAAAATAAACCAGTTTGCATACATTTTTTTATATGGTACCTCGTTACTTTTGAGGTGTCCAAACACCTCCTTCCATTTTTCGTCAACCGTGGTGTCTGTTTTTTTCCATTCTTGAATTTTTTCTTCAGAAACGAATGACTTACGACAAGAGAACTTATCAAACAGTTCAGTATCATTTACTACTGACCCTAGGCCGGGTCTTGTAGACAAAACATATTCTAAAGATGACTCTATCTCACACCACTCCGATTGTTATTGAAGGAGAGTCCACTGTTGTTTCCCCATCTCCTGGAAGTGAATGATCCACTAATCCAAATAATCAACGCAAGTGGTGTAGAAAGATGACACAGATTGCTTGAAATCTGCTTCATCAATGCTGCCCTCTTCTTCAAGATCATTTATCTTTTTTCTGATTGTTAGAGGCAAAAACACTTCATTTTTCCTGGTTACTAACTTGTTTCTAAGATCACTGATTACTCCAGCCACCTCTATCATTGAAAGTTTTTGAGAGTCAATTTTAAAAGTCGCATTTTGGAAAATCACTGCCTGACTGTGCAGAAAGTATAGCCAAACTGCTGATTTGTTCTCAAAAAAGGTTTTTGATGTTAACTGGGTATTTTTCCTGGCTCAGAAAATATGATTTCACTGGTTGGAACATTTTAATTAACCTCTCTATGGCTGGTGGTAAAGCCAGTCACTTATTGCTACTGTATCCGAGGAGCTTTTAATATTCACTTTCAACAAAGTTACGTATCTCTTTAAGTTCTTCAATTCTCACTGTATAAATGTGAAAATCACTGAATATCTTGTCAACAATAACTTCAATATCAAATGGCAGGCATTCGGCAGCAGTGATGATACAATTGTGAGCAATGTGAGCTGCAGAGTTTGCACCAATTAAATTACTTCCTAAATATTTTTGCAGCTTGTAAAAAATACTGTTACTACCTCTCCTAGCAGCCCCACCAAAATTGCAATTGGTATTGTCAGCACACAATGCCAGAACTTTGGATCTTAGCGGTGGCAGGGCAACAGCAGATGGCCAAAATTCACTCCCTAAGCATTTTGCAGCACTTTAAGCAGGTCGGTCCTTCCTTCCTCTGACATGACGATGGAGCAGGGAGGGATAGATCTGCTTAAAGTGCCAGAGACTTGCACATCGGACATGCACCCTCTACTCCACTTCATCCAGCCACTTTCTGCTCTTTCCCTGCTGCCGGTGCCGCCATGGAGAAAACAGAGCGCGGCAGCAGCAGGGTAAGAACAGGGAGTGACTGGACAGAGATATGGGGTGGGGGGTGTGTGCCCAATGTGCACGTCACACAGGATGCAATTTTAGCTCGGTAAGGCCCTGACTTTGAAGTACTGTACAGTCTGATGACCGAAAAGAATGATTGTGGACAACACAGTGATAAGTCCATATACCCTCAGTTGTAGCCAGTGACTGAGTTTTCTCATCAAAAGTTTGACTTTTAAAAAAAGAAGTCACATTTCTATTTGAAGAAGCACTTAGATCTGCTGTCTTGTGTTTGTCCGTCCTTAGTTGCTGAACAATGACACCCTTTCCTGAAAGTGTAATTGAAAAGGAAGACCGGCATTTGTTACAAAACACCATGCTATCACCAGCATGTTTCTTAATGAATGGGTATTCATTTTGTAGTTGGTCATTAAATACACACTTTCTTTTCAGCATTTTAAAATGAAAATTAAGTCTAAAGACAAAATAGAAACATGTACCCTAGGCTAAGAACCTACACAGATGACAGAATCAATGAAATCAGCTGACCACTGATTGTGATACTTATACTTATGTTGGTCCCAGATAGGCGCCACTTCGGTGGTTGCTTTGAGTGCTTGAGCACTCCCAATATTTTCTCCTGTAGGTCTGTATATCTGTAACAAAAAACCCCCCACCATACTCCAGAGCTGCAGGACAAGGGAGAAAGGAAGGTTTCTGTATCCTAGCTACTGCTCCCACCTCCCCCTGCTCCCCATTGGCTGGCTGAGTCTGCTGCAGCCTATTGGCTGGCTTTGTCTGACTGTGGTTGCCTGAGCCCTGGGGAGGAAACAGAGCCAGATTTGTCAGATGTGCTGAGGACTTAGGCATTTAGGATTGCCAACCATTTAAATTATTTTAGGATTCTACAATTTGGTAAAGTAGCTGTGTTAGTCAGAATGATGTCTAAACTGTCAGAGTATTTTTAGAGTTTAGCTCTACAGCTCACCAGTGCTCCCCCCCCCCCCCCCCCTCTCACTGTGCAAAGTAAATGGTATGTTCCAGCCAATGGAAAGGCTACACTAGTCACAGGAAGGGTAGGCTGATTTTCTGCACAGGGTCTGGGAGAAAGTCAGTGGAATAAGTGGGTTTCTTGGTAGGGGTGAATGGGGTTGCAGAGAAAGGGTAGAAATTCAAGAGGAATGGGGTAAAGTGTGAGGAGGCTATTGCAGGCTGAGAAAAAGAACTGGTAGCAAAAGCAAGAACTGGGGGCATTGAAGTAGAAGAATGCAGAAGCAGCATAGCACCACTAAACAGTCAGAGACAGAATCTATCTGTTTGAAAAGTGCTAGTGTGCATGTGTGTACCTGATTTGGTGAGTGCGGGGCTGCATGAATGCATGTGCATATGTGTGTGACTGAAGTACAATAGAGTGCATACATGCATATATGCTTCTGTGCCTCTGATGGAAATAGTCTCATATAAATAGAGTTTCTCTTTGAAAATTTCAACTGGAGTGGAGATGTCCGCTGGTACAAATGTGGAGGAATGTAAGAGTGGAACACATCTTTTAAAATAAGGGATATTTAGATGTCTTGACTGAAGTAATATGATTCCAGGGACAAATACTTAAAATATGGGACTGCCAAGGTCATATTTTGCTACATTCATGAGTGGCTTGCTTTTTTTCAACTTTTGCTTGAGTTTGGATACTAGTAGTTGGTAATCTGTACCACAGTCAGCTCCAGGTTTTGTCTTTGTTGATGTTATAGAGCTTTTCCATCGTTGACTTCCACGGATGTAGTCAATTTGATGTTTGTACAATCCATTGGGTGAAGTCCATATGTGCAGTCATCGCTTGTATTGCTGGAAGAAGGTGTTTGAGATGAATAGAGCGTTGGTCTTGCAGAATTCTATCAGTCTTTCTCCAGCTTCATATCTGTTGCTAAAAGAGTGGAGGAGTAGCCTAATGGTTAGAGCACTGGCTTGGGAACCAAGAGACCAGGATTCAATTCCCACTAGCACTCCTTGTGGCCTTGGGCAAGTCACTTAACCCTCCATTGCTCAGAAAAATCCAAGTTATCAATGTCCCTGTTTAAGTTACAATGTAAACCAACTTGATTGAAATAAGAAAGCAGTATAAAAAAACCTGTTAAATAAATCCATATTTTCCAACCACTTTGCCTTCTTCTTTGTTGTCAACTTTTGCGTTCCAGTCACTCATGACTATCAGGATATCCTGTTTGCATGTTCTGTCAATTTCAGCTTGTACTTGTTCATAGACCTCAAGAACTTCATCCTTTTCTGCAGCTGTTGTTGGTGCATATACTTGAATTATAGTTGGAGCATATACTTGAATTATAGTTGTGTTGATGGGCATTCCTCATAGATGAATAGAAATTAAGCATTCCCTGATTGCATTCTATTTCATTACAGTTCTTGCAAGTTTCTTTGTAATTATAAATGCAACACCATTTCTTCTTTGTCTTTCATTTCCAGCATAGTAGACCATGTGATCATCTGATGCAAAGTGCCCGATGCCAGTCCATTTCAATTCACTGACACTCAACAGATCGAGTTGTACATGTTCCATTTCATTCTTGACCACCTCCAACTTCCCTTGGTTCATGCTTCATATGTTCCATGTCCCAATATATAAGACATTTTTACAGCTTCTGACTCTCATTTCATGCACAGCTACATCAGCAGTCAGACGTCCCGAGGGCTTTGATCCAACCACATCATAAATGCCGGCTTTACTCTGAGAAATCTTCAGCTCCTCCCCAGTAGCCAGTTGAGTGCCTTCTGACCTGGGGGTCTCATCTTCCAGCACTATGATGCAATTTGTTTTGTGGGCCTATCCATTGGGTTTTCGTGGCAAGCTACGGAAGTAGATTGCCAGGCCTTTCCTCTACGCAGTTTAATTTTAGAGTTGTTGCTGTTGTCACAGAAATGTGATCCTCCGCCACCAACATCATCTCATTCTGCTGCTGTCCAGATGGGTGGTTTGTCTTTGTCTGGTACCTCAGCTGAGACTTGTCTGTCTTGGAAAACCCTGCCAGTAGATAAGCTACCAATAGCATCGCTGATACACACAAGTCCTCACAGTACGACAAGCTGCAAACCAAGTAAGTGCAAGTATCCTGTTACAAAATCTTGTGTGAAAATCCCAAAAGAAGTCTATTTCATAAGCAAGGCTGGCCCAGCCATAAGGCAAACAAGGGCGACAGATTCTAGGGGGGACAGGAAATATCAGGACATTCAAAACTAAACAATAGATTCTGACAGCAAAGGGGACATAAGGCTTAAGGTATGCCTCGGGCGCCAACACTTTGAACCAACTCTGGGGCCAGCTCTGTTTGTAAGGGCAACATGGGTAGTTACTTGCCTTTAAAATAGCCACCCAGAAACAGTCCCAAAAAGCCACAAATGAGATTCACAAGTGTAAATTTACACCTGCTGCAAAAAAAATATAAATGTGTGTGTGTGCTCTGCGTGTGTAACCACATATTTTCTAAAATATAACCATACATACATCACCACTCCACCAAAATGACACCCCTAGGCACGCCTATGTGCAGCTCGCATAAAAGTAGACACAATCTATTACACACATATGCGGTCACAGAATGTTATAAAAGTCCATTTGTGCATGTTAAATAGGCTTTTCACATGAAAAAAGCTTTACAAAGTTACCCCCAGAATAAAATCAGGGCTTAAATTCAGCCCCAAGTAAATAGTTTGAAACAATGCTGCATTGCAATGTATGATATCAACACAGCAGTCCACAAGGTCTGAAAACACTTGCAACTTGTCACAGAGGCATTATGCAGGCAAGCAAATCAGCAACAGGATTGTGCCAGAACTGGGGGAGTCTGAGAAACCCGATGATCTGGTGACTTCCATCGGGCCATCGTCAGAAGTAGCAGGACAGTGTGTGGCCCCATGCCTTAGCAGCAGTAGGATTGTGAGAGACATCATCTTTCCCCTCCCCCCACCAAGATACTATGGTGGTCATTCACGAACGTGGGTTGTGGGGCTGTACGTCCCAGTGGCACATGCAGTCCCGCAAGCCGTCCATGCCCAATTCCCTTTCTGGCTCTCCCTGTATGTCCTGTGCATCAGGACGGGGAGTGCTGGCAGGGGCACGAGGGAGCGGGAAAGGGGTGAGCCAGCTCAGCAGCATATACAAGGAAGATTCAGGTCACGGCCCTGTACATGCTGCTGAGCCTGTGGGAATATGCTGCTTATACCACCTCAAAGGTGGTATAAACAGCACTTTTGGCCCGATTGGGCCCGAGGATTACCCCCCGGGGCCGGGTGCGGGGGTTCTCTGTCGCTTGATCCAGGCCGCAGCAGACCAGCCATGGGTCGGGCGACAGGGAAACGGGGGGCCAGAGTCACAGATTTCAGGGGCGCCTGCGGGGAGGACATCCCCTCAGGCGGAAGGAGCACATCGGGCCGTCCTCCGGCCCGATTCTGGCTACTGTGGGAACATTTTGTTCTTGCGGGTCCATACATCCTCATCTTCATCGGGGGCATCCAGACGGCCCAGATATCCCCATCCATGAATCGGGCTCTGTCATTGGCAGGAAGGAGACTGGCTCTGGGAAGTAATTTAGGGGTCAGGGTCATACCAGGGTTCAAGAACAGAAGGAGTGTTGATGTCATTACTCGGTTTCGGGGAATCCCAACAAAAGCAAGTTCCTGCATGCAATTGACTAGATGAGGGGGGGGGGGCGCCAGGTTCCCCAGTCACATAGGGCACATTGCTAGCCTGGTTATGGATTATATAAACATCAAATATTTATTTCTCACTTAAAAAGCACAAAGTCCATTCATTTTCATTTCCTTTAGTTTTAAAAATGAAAGCCCTGCCCCCGCTGGGAAAAATACAAAGAAAAGCCTCATCTCACCAATCCCTCCCGTCGCTTCATATTGCACCATCTGTGATTGAAATGGAAGTAGGAGTGATCCTCAGTCACTCCTGACCCGATGAATTTGAAATTGACATTGTTAAACTTTATTCCACTATTGTGATTGTCTACAAACAGCAAATGCTGGGTAGAAGAGTATTTGCCATTACCCACACATTAAACAAACAAAAAAGCTAAGTTAGGGACCAGATAGATTTGATCGGTTTGTTAAAATCAAATATCCAATGTTGAAAAAATTGTAGAAACAGTACCATCTATTTCTGCCACATTTTATTTTATCATTCAGAATGGCTATTGGTTATGAATTTCATGTTATAATATTGTTTCCTAAGATGGTTTCTCTTAGGTAAAAGGGTTTCACGCATTTAGGAGAAACAGCTGGGCTGCAGTGCAGAGGGGACACCATTAATCTTTCACCAATGCTTCCCACAGCGGTATCCTCTTCCTTCTTCAACCCTCTCAAATCCAACCTCTGTAAGTTTGCCGCCTGAATAGTGAAGCGGAGGGTGTAGGGAGAAAGGACAGGCATAGGCATTATCAGAGCTCAACAAGCAGTGTCAGCTGAGTCGCCCTACCTATGCAGACAGTGGCACTGAATGTGTGGATTAAGGGAAATGCTACCCCCGGCCTCTGACTTAAGCCAATGACCACTCCAGCTCAATATGGGAAAGGCCGTCACCGAAGAGCACATGGTTCGGAATGATGTATCTTTGAAGGATACTAGCAAACACGGAAGTTAGGGCATCCTGCTAGAGAGGTTTCAATAAAGGTAAAAGTAACCTTAAGTAAAAACCAGACCGAGTTGAAAGATTTCAAATGATTCCTGTCATCCAATAGCCAGACTGTTAATTTGAACAAAAAACAAACTTTGAAATGCCTGTATGGAAATTCTAGAAGTCTAAAAAATGAGATGGGAGAGTTTGAATATATAGCACTGAATAAAATGTTAGATATACTGTAATTGGCATCTTGAGACCCGGTGGAAGGAGTATAACCAATGAGACACTGTGATAAGAGGCTACAAATGATATCACAATGATCGGGTAGATCACATAGGTGGAGGGGTTGCACTGTATGTTAAAGAGGGCATTGAGTCAAACAGGATAAAGGTTTTGCAGGAAATAAAATACACTGTAGAATCTTCATGGATAGAAATTCCATGTAAAAAGGGGAAGGGAATGGCAGTGGGAGTGTATTACCACCCACCTGGCCAGAATGAACTGTCAGATGATGAAAATACTAAAAGAAATTAGAGAAGCTTGTAAAGTTTACTACACAGTAATAATGGGAGATTTCAAATACCCCAATATTGAATGGATCAATGTTACATCAGGCCATGCTAGGGAGATAAAGTTTCTAGATGAAATAAATGACTGCTTCATGGAGCAGCTAATTCAGTAATTAACTCAAGTTTAGATCTAGTTCTTAGTGGAATATAGGATCTAGTGCAAGAGATAATGGTGTTGGGGTCGCTTAGCAATAGCAATCATAACATGATCACATTTGAATAATAAATGGAGGGAGGATAGCAAGGAAATTAACTGCACTAGCATTAAACTTTCAAAAAGGAGACTATGATAAAATGAGGAAACTGGTTAAGAAAAAACTAAAATGAGCAACTGCAAAGGTTAAGAGTCTACATCAAACCTGGGCATTATATAAATATACTGTCTTGGAAGCCCAGACCAGATGTATTCCATGCTTTAAGAAAGGTGGAAGGCAAAATGATAGCAAACATGGCTTAAATCTGAGGTCAAAGAGGATGTTATAACTAAGAGAAAATCATTCAGAAAATGGAAAAAAGAGCCAAATGTTGAAAACAGGAAACAACATACTGTAAGTACTGGAAAGTTAAATGCAAGTCAATGATAAGGCAGGCAAACAGAATATTTGAAAAGAAGCTTCCCATGGAAACAAAAGCACATAAAAACCTTTTCAAGTACATTCGTAGCAAAACACCTGTGAAAGAGCCATTTGGACCATTAGATGATAGAGGGGAAAAAGGGGGCAATGAGAGAGGACAAGGCATCTTGGAGAGACTGAATTAATTCTTTGCTTCAGTTTTTACTGAAGAAGATGTAGAAAACTTACCGATGCCAGAAATGATATTCAAAGGTGATGTATCAGAGGAATTGAAACAAATCCTGAAAACTTGGGAAGATGTATTACAGTTATTTCATAAACTAAAGAGCAGCAAATTACCTGGACTGGATAGCATGCATTCCAGGGTGCTGAAATAACTAAAATATGAGTTTGCAGATCTACTTTTCATAAGCTGTGAACTATCCTTAAAGTCATCTGTACTTGAGTATTGGAGAGTAGCCAATGTAATAACAGTTTTTAAATAGATTTCCAGGGGTGATCCGGAAAACTACAGAAAGGTGATCTTGACATCTGTACCCGGCAAAATGGTAAAAACCATTATAAAGAACAAAATTACTGAACATAGTAACATAGTAAATGATGGCAGATAAAGACCAGTATGGTCCATCTAGTCTGCACAGCAAGGTGGCAAGTGTAGGTGCATCTGTCGCTCCGTGCAGGTCATCCCTCCCCATGTCTTTGTTTAGGGGTGAACCCACCGCTCTGTGTAGGGCACTGCTCTTTGTTGAGAAACTAGATAGTTACGTTTATTTTGAATTTATCAACATGTGGATGGTCATGGCGTAATGGCAGAAAGCCAGCATAGATTTAGCCACGGAAAGTCTTGTCTCACTCATCTGTTATATTTTTTTGAAGGTGTGAATAAGCAGGTAGACAAATGTGAGTTGGTTGATATAATGTATCTGGATTTTCAGAAAGCCTTTGACAAGGTCCCTCATGAGAGACTCTCACAGAAATTAAAAAGTCATGGGATAGGAGGCAGTGTACTATTGTGGATCAGGAACTGGTTAAAAGATAGAAAGCAGAGGGTAGGGCTAAATGGCCAATTTTCCCAATAGAGAAATGAATAGTGGAATATCCCAGGAATCTGTGCTGGGTCTGCTGCTTTTTAACTTATTTATAAATGACCTGGAAATGGGAATAATGAGTGAGGTGATCAAATTTGCAGATGACACAAAATTATTCAAAGTTGTTAAAACACAATGAGGCCAATTTTGCTAGGGGGACGTCAGCCCGTCCTGACGTCCAAAATCTAGATAAGATTAGACTCTGATACTGCATCCACGGGAGCTATACATTCCCGCAGAAGCAGAATTGGGGCAAATGGACAGGCCGATTCAGAAGCACTGCATGTCCAGCAACCATCCCACCTAACCCAGCCAAGGCTCCTGCATGGACCCCTGGTGCCACGGTGTCCCGTCGCCAAGGCTTTGAGACGCCATGCAGGAGTCCTACTGCCCCACACCGCATTTAGACTTACCTTTCCCACTGTCCAACCCCAGGAGCGGCCTTCCATGCTAAGACCGGGCTGCAGGGAACCCTCTTCTGCTGCTCACCTTCCTTTCGGGGCCCACCGGTGCTGATCACCTCTAGCGGGGGAATAGGTTTCCTGGCCATCCTTGCCCCCCCAGACGTATAGAGCTGCGAATGGAATAGACCCTGTATTTCCAGGGACATGGGCCTGCCTCTGCTCTGCTCATGCTCCTCCTCCAACCCTCCCCCTCCTGCCCCCATCAAGAACTCCCTGCACATATACTCTGTACGTGGGGGGAGCTCTGGGGACAGATTCGGCCCCAAGCGATTAGCAGGGGATGACGTCCAAACCGAACGTACATCCCCGCTAATCATTGTGCAGAATGACCCCCAATAGGATTTGAAAAATTGCCAGAGGACCTTGAAAAACTGGGAGACTGGACGTCCAAATGGCAGATAAGAGTTAATGAAGACGAGTGCAAAGTTGTGCACTTAGGGATGAACAATGCAAACTATGGTTACGCAATGGAAGGTTCCCCAGTAGGAACCCCCACCCAGGAAAAGGATCCAGGCATCATCGTGGATAGTACTTTGAAAACCCTCTGCCCAGTGTGCAGCGGTGTCCAAGAAGGCAAATAGAATGCTAGATATCATGAGGAAAGGAATGGAAAATAAAACCAAGGATATTATAATGCCTCTTTATGGCTCCAGTGTGCGACCGCACCTTGAATATTGTGTGCAAATCTGGTCGCCATATCTTAAAAAGGGTATAGAAGAATTGGTAAAGATACAGAGAAAAGCAACCAAAATGGTAAAGGGGATGGAAGGATATCCCTACGAGGAAAGGCTGAGGGGAGAAATGATAGAAGTCTATAAATTAATGAATGGAATGGAACGGGTAAACGTAGATTGAGTGTTTACTCCTTCAAAAAGTAGAAAAACTAGGGGACATGAATGAAGCTACAATGTGGCACATTTAAGACTAATTGGAGAAAATATTTTTTCACTCAGCCCATAATCAAATTCTGGAATTCGTTACCAGAGGATGTAATAAAAGCTGAAAGTGTAACTGGGTTCAAAACCGAGTTCTTGGAGAAAAAGTCCATAAACCATTATCCAATAGGACTAAGGAAATCCACTGCTTACCCCTGGACAAGCAGCATGGAATGGGGATACCTTATTGATGCCATTATTTATTATCACAATTTGTGTAGCACTACAAGGTTTATGCCGTACTTTAGAGAGACACATAAGACACGATATGGATTGATTGGTAGAGATAACTGGGGAGCACAGTGGGGAGCAAACTTTAACCCTGCATCCTCCAACCATGAGCTAAAAACATGACTCAGAAGCAGGGTCAGGACAAGAGGCGGCTCTGAACCACTAAGTGAAACAGTGGAAACACAGAGGGCACGCAGAGATTGCTCAGCTGCAGAGAGTGAGTTTCCATGGAGCACGGGAACCTCAGGGGACACCCATGAACTCTCTACAGCAGGAGTTCTCAACCCAGTCCTCGGGATACAACTAGCCAGTCAGGTTTTCAGGATAACCACGATGCATTATGTGTGAGAGAGATTTGCATACAATGAAGACAGTGTATGCAAATCTCTTTCATGCATATTCATTGTTGTTATACTGCAAGCCTGGCTGGCTGGGTGTGTCCTGAGGACTGGGGTGAGAACCACTGCTCTATAGTGACTTGGCTAGGGGGGGGGGGGCGGTAATAAGGTAGGAAAAAACACCCATATAGTTGTACATGAAGGTGACACAGAGCAATAGATGCCTGCTCTGATTGAGCTGTAAGCCAAGAGGAACAAGAAGAAACTGCTGGGCCAAAATAATAATTTTAAACAAACCCAAGATGCATGGCAGCAAATAGTCATATGACACTAAGGGGCATTTTTACTAAAGCACGCCAGGGTATTATGCGTTTACAGTAGAAATCGAGACCCTTGGTATGTGCAAAAGTCCTGTGCTATCTGTTGGGGCATGAACAGCATGGCCCAGCATATACCCACTGATTCAGACCCTAAAATGTGCCCGCAGCAATGCAGAAGCAGTTAATTCCACCCCCGAGGTGGCATCGTGCACCTGAGCTAACTGCAATATTGATGGCAAATGCACGTTGTCGACCCCCTGCACCGACCGTGATGTGCAAACATGCCCATGCTCCACTCATTTCCCTCCCTGCCACACACTAAGCGGTTGGCACAGAATTACCCCTGCGCTGTCTGTTCAGCGCACACGCTGTTATCACTGGGCATTAGTGCGCGGTCAAGCCCGCTAGCGCTGCGCAGTCAATATGCCCTTACGTTATGGCCTGCCTTATCCAAACTAAAGATCATCCTTCCGCCGTTGTGGCAGTTACAAAGTTAGGGGAAACCTGGCCTGGCTGGGCGTGTGTCTGGATTAGTACACTATACAACAGGGGTGAACTTACTTAAGGCCTGGTTTACTGGTGTTCGCCTAGTTCCCATTGCAGACTCAACAACTAGTCCAGTCGTATCGCCTTTCACTTTTCAGTTCTCTCACCACAGTTTCTTTTTTTTTTTTTTTTATTGTTTCCATTGGATTTTTGCCATGATAATTCTCCACTACACATCTCTTAATTAGGGTTCGTCCCCATCCAGTAAATATAGCAGAAACTAAAGCAAGGCCTAAAAAGTAAATAATTGCATTTAAATGGTGAAACTGACATTTAGGGAAAATATCATTAGATCATTAGTATGGCTATCTATAACATTTAAGATTTATTAATTACATGACCTTTGGAAGCAGTAACAGTTCTAGAAAGAGATTATCAACTATTAAACTTCTTTCTATTGGCAAGGAAAGCTTTTCTTCCCATTCAATAGCCCCACTTGCTGGCCATCTCACTAACAGCCCTCTAGGGGTACCTTACTGTCCTAGGCAAGGCTTCCAGGGCTCATGTTTGCTTTATCCCTGGAGGTGGACTTTTTAAAAACTGTCCATCTGAGATACAAGCAAAAGTACATGCGAGGGGTAGAGTTGGTGAGGGATTTGCACTTAGGAATGCACCTTTGAGTTTTCAAAAGTATGCATATATATATTTTTTCAGCAAACCTGTGCACACAAATTAGCTGGTGTAATTGCACCTGAGAAGTTTCCCCAGGGTCATTTTCCAAGTGAACTTAGGTGCGTAACTGTGCTTTGAAAATTTGTGCCTAGTCCATGAGAAAAAGATAATTGTGGACTTTACACTAATATAGACAGCTACAAAATTACAACATTAATCAAAACTCACACGACAGTTGATAGAAATTCACAGCAGTGATATAGAAAAGAAATCTCCTACCAATTATTTGTCAGAATATTTTATTGCAGAAATGATATTAAACAAGAAGGCTCAGGTTTCTCCTGAAGCGTGGCGCAGCGCACACAAGCTTTCCATGGAGAGTAGCGGGCAGTACAAGGTACCCACAGAGACTGCACTTGTAGCGGTAGCAGGCATAGGATTGCCGACTGATCCAGTCCTAGTATTACCCCCAGCTACATGCATGTCCTTATAATCTTGCTTTTCTTAGTGAATGTAATAGGTCTAGATCAACCTGTCCTGAAAACCTGTTAACGAATCATTCCATTATGAAGAGGGCTCCTTCTATTAAATATAGGGTTTTATGACGCTGCCTTCTTAAGAAGAATACTAGTGAGAACATAAAGGGCCCAATTCAGAGACGCACAGCCACGCAAGCCGTCGGGACCCTTTTCCTCCTCCTGCTCTCACTGTAAGTCTTGAGCAGTAGGACGGGGAGAGCTGGCAGGGGGCGGGAGAGGGCGGGATCTGGGCAGAGCGGGGGCGGGCTGAGCCAGCAGGGGGCAGGAGAGGGCGGGATCTGGGCAGAGCAGTGGTGGGCTGAGCCGGCAGGGGCGGGAGCGGGTGGGATGTGGGCAGAGCGGGGGCGGGCTGAGCTGGCAGGGGGCGGGAGAGGGCGGGATCTGGGCAGAGCAGTGGTGGGCTGAGCCAGCAGGGGGCGGGAGAGGGCGGGATCTGGGCAGAGTGGGGGCGGGCTGAGCGGGCAGGGGGCGGGAGAGGGCGGGATCTTGGCAGAGTGGGGGCGGGCTGAGCCGGCAGGGGGCGGGAGAGGGCAGGATCTGGGCAAAGCGGGGGCGGGCTGAGCCGGCAGGACGTACAGGGCTGATTCTGGTCACGGCACTGTACATCCTGCCGTGTCAAAGGGGACGTGCTGCTTATTCCACCTTGAAGGCCAGCCAAGGGTTGGGTGGTGGGGAAGAGGGGGGGGCTCGAGCCACGGCAGCCAGGGGAGCATGTAGGGAAAACGTTCCCACAGGCAAGCAGGGGCATTCTGGGCCGTCCTCGAGCCTGATTCTGTGTACCGTGGGAACATTTAATTCCCACCGTCCAGAATCAGGTCCTAATGGGTCCGTCTTCTTTGGGGACGTCTCAGTCTCTGATTCGGGCTCCACTTAAATAATTTCATTTCTGGGCAAACAAAAGTTTAACATTCTTCTTCTTCAGCCCTTTTTTAAAATCAGTTTTTATGGCATTGGGGAGGACATGCTAGCTGTAAGAGCATTTGCCAGTCCTGAGTTAATCAGTGGCGATGCTGCTGTGCAGATCATCATCACACCGTCCTCCCCCCCCCATGCAGGCTCATGTAGGTCAGGAAGAGGCAAAGAGCAGATTCAGGGAAAGAGAAGTTTCGGTCCCGGTCCATACTTTTTATTCTAAAATGTGCCAGAGCATAACAAATAAAATATATTTATCTATTTAAAAATTAATTAAAATGAAACAATTGTACCTAGAAACAAGCACTTTAAGGCAAAATGCTGTTATATTAACGGTAAAGACAAACCTTGACTAATTGTAGAAGTAGCTAATATTTCTTGTTAGGGTGAAAAAGTGTTACTGGCAGCATGGTAAGGTTTAATATTCTTCAGGACCTTAACTGTTTTGCTTTTTTAATGCCTTCCATGGAAGTCCGTCCCTTGCCTTGCAGAGAGAGAGGGAGGGGGAGTCATCTAAGAAAGAGAAAAGCCTGTCTGCTGCCCAATGTGCTCGTTGCTGTGCCTCATTACTGTGAGCTGGTTGCTTTCAGGCCAACAATTGCCGGTTCCAAAATAGCAAGGGGCCTATGGTGTGTGTGTGCAGCGGATTCCTCCGAGGATCACAAATCTCCAATGGAGAGGAAGGTGGCTTCTTGTTAAGCATTGGAAATGAGCTGAATTGTAAATGCGTATTCCTTTCCACAGTAGCCCTAATTGCCCATAAATGTCATTAACTCAAGAAATGTTTTCCACCAAATTAACTGTGACTGCCGATGTCTAATTAGTGGGAGAAGCTGAAAGATAACAACTTATCAGTTAGCGGTGAAAACAACATGTTTAAACTGTTGACATTTTTGTTAGCAGTCATGTTGTATCAGGTACTGCAGCTGTCAACGTGGGGTATGATCATAGCAATTATGCTGAGGCTGCTTTGCAGACTCCTGGCACACTGGCTTACATTCTGCTGAAACGCTGGCATGCCCTAACACTTCACAGCTCCCCCCCCCCCCCGACTGCGCACTGCTAAGCCCTGCCCACATACACAGCAACATAGTATGGGAGTGGACATGGGGAAGGGGTGGAAGCAGAATGGTTAGGGGGTCCTGGATCTTTTCTTGAGGGGACCCAGTGATGGTCTCCACTGAAAGGGGTGGAGTCCGGATCTTAAAGGAAAAAATCACTCCCATGGCCTCCCTTCCGCTGTCCTTTTATAACATACTGCAGATGTATACAGCCAGGGTTAGACCCACTGGGGCCCAGGGCGGATACTTAAAGTGGTCCCTGCCAGGGCCAGATGCCTTGACGCAATATCTCAATGACATTATTCATTTTTGTCAAGGGGTCAGCCTGATGGTAATGGGGCCCCAGGCAATTGCCCTGCTTGCCTTTCTCTCTACTACTACTGAACAACATCCAAATCCCTTTCCCCCTTCTTCCCCATCCAAAACCAGTGCTGTGCCGCTTCATGCAAAATGCCATTGCTGCTGAACGGAACTCACGGTCCAGTCGGGCAGACGAACAAGACAAAAGAGTGTTCGCCGAGAGCCAAGAATAAGATTTAAGTTGTCTCAAAAGGTGGGTTTATAGATCATTTCTCTAATTATGTACTGCTGCGAGAATGAGGCCTCTGGATCACCCCAATGTTCTGCGCTTCTGCTTTCCTTCAGAGCACTTTACACACACAGCACGCAGTCATTTTGTCATAATTATCACCTTGCTACAACCTGCTTCTGTCATGTACCAGGCAGAGCTGTGCCAGGGGCTAAGCCTGTAACTTACAGGTGCTAGTGTTGGGCACCTCCAACACCTCAATTATCCCTCCGGCTCCGCTGCACTCTATTAGTAAAAGAATTATAATAAGAGAAAATATGAAGCAGCTAGTAAATAAAGATGCAATACAACACAAAATGGATGGGGGGGGGGAGTTATCGTTCACTGAAGATGGGAGAGCTGTACTTTACTTACCTATGTTTCTATTCTATCTATCTATTTAATATTTATATAGCACTTCAAACATACAAAGCGCTGTACATTCATGAAGAAGAGACAGTCCCTGCTCATCAGAGCTCACAATCTAGTCAAGAAGATCACAAAATACAAATACAATCAAGTAAGACAAAGTATACAATAACAAGAAGAGCAAAAACAAGAATCAAGAACAGAAAGCAATAGAGAAGAGATGGGTTTTCAATCTGGACTTGAAGAGGTCCAGAGAGGGTGCTTTGCGCACAGACAGAGGTAGATTGTTCCAGGCAAAGGGTGCAGCCAGGTGAAAGGAGTGAAATCTAGAATTAGCAGTATGAGTGGAGGGCATAGACAGACGAAGGTTGTTCAAAGAGCAAAGAACGCAAGAGGGGATGTAAGGAGAGATAAGAGATGATTGGAAGTGGGGGGCTGAAGAGTGAATGCATTTATAGGTCAAGAGGAGGAGTTTGAATTGGATCCAGAAGCGGATGGGAAGTCAATGAAGAGACTTGAGAAGAGGAGTGATATGGGAAAAGCAATGCTGACGGAAAATTAGTCGAGCAGCAGAATGTTGAATAGTTTGAAGGGGAAACAGATGGTTCGCGGGAAGGCCAGCAAGGAGAATATTGCAGTAATCAAGACAGGAGGTGATTAAGGAGTGGACAATCATTTTAGTAGTGTCATCAGAAAGCAAGGGGCAAATTTTGTTGATGCTATAAAGGAAGAAACGGCAAGTCTTAGCTACAAGTTGGATGTGAGTGGAGAAAGAGAGAGATGAGTGAAAGATAACACCCAGGTTACGGGCCGAAGAGACAGGAAGGATTAAAGAGTTATCCACAGAGACTGAGAAAGGGGGTAGAGGAGGGGAGGCATTGGGGGGAAAGATAAGGAGTTCAGTCTTAGCCATATTTAATTTCAAGCGGCGGTGAAACATCCAAGTAGCAATGTCTGAAAGGCAAACAGTGATCTTTTCATGGATTGCTGGAGAGATATCAGGCGAAGACAGGTTGATTTGAGAGTCATCAGCATAGAGATAGTAATGAAAGCCATGGGAAGAGATAAGAGCACCAAGAGATTGAGTATAGAGAGAGAAGAGGAGTGGTCCCAGGACAGAATCCTGGGGAACACCAACTGGGAGCGGGGTGGCAGAGGAGGAGGAGCCACCAGAACACACACTAAAAGAGTGATGGGAGAGATAAGAGGAGAACCAAGACAGTACAGAGCCTCTAAAGCCGAGTGATGACAGGGTGGTAAGAAGAAGGTTGTGGTCAACAGTGTCAAAAGCAGCAGAGAGAAAAAGAAGGATGAGGACAGGTAGGATTGAGTGAGGGTTTCGTGAGGAGGGGTATGACCACTGTTCCCTCTAAACTGTGCGCGTGTGCGCGCGCACACACCTCGCCGAGCGAGCGCACATACTTTACTACAGAGCGCACAAAAATTATGGTTCTGATTCTGATAGAAAACAACACAGACATCTTAAAATTTAAAAGTTGTTGTGTATTTATGGTTTTCACAAGTTCCACACTATTTTCTAGTGCAATCAATGTGGTGTACATACTGTATTCTGATGTGTAGTCAAATTTTAAAGTATATAACTCCGAGTGTCGTTATGTGGCGCACAAAAATTTAACCTTCCTTCAAAAGCTGCACAGCTGATATTTTATGCGCACACAGCCTACAGATAATTAGAGGGAACATTGGGTATGACTATGGCATGCTTGAAGTCAGTAGGGAAGGTAGCAGTGGAGAGGGATAGGTTGAGGATATGAGAAATGGAAGGGACAATAGAGGATGAGATGAGGCATAAGAGACGGGTGGGGATGGGGTCAGAGGAGCAAGTGGTGGGTTTGGAGGAAGAAAGAAGGAGTGTTGTTTCATCATTAGAGACCACAGGGAAGGAGGAGAGGGTAGCAGAAGTTAGTGGGGAGAGAAGGGAGAAAGTTTTGGTAGAAGGAGTAATGGGGAATTGGAGGGTAATCTTATGGATTTTGTCATGGAAGAAATCAGCTAGTGTTTGGGCAGGCAGAGAGGGAGGAATCAGCGGTGGAGGCACATTGAGGAGAGAATTGAGAGTATTAAAGAGACGACGAGGATCAGAGGCAAGAGAGTTAGTCAGATGGGTGAAGTAGGCTTGTTTGGCAAGTGCTATGGCTGATAGGAATGAGAAAAGCATGAATTTAAAGTGAAGAAGGTCAGCACGGCACTGGTATTTAAGCCAAAGATGCTTAGCAGAGCGGGTACAGGAACGCAAATATCGGGCAGTGGGTGTGAGCCAGGGCTCGGGAGAAGAATGCCTTACAGGGCGTGGGGTAAGGGGAGCAGGAGTATCCAGGGCAGAGGAGAGTGCAATATTATAGGATGTCACAGCCTCATCAACGGATTTGGATAACAGAGTGGAGGAAAGGGGAGAAGAAATAGAGGAGGAGAGGGCTAAGGCATCAATAGCAAGAAAGTTTCTGAATAGATTAGTGGAGACAGGACGAGGCTGAGATGGAGGATGATGAATAAGAAAACAAGAGGTGGTGGTCAGATAAGGGAAAGACTGAGTTGCAGAAGTTGGAGGGTGAGCAATTAGAGAAGAAAATCACATCAAGGCAGTGATCAAGTTGGTGAGAGGGGGCGGTGGAGCAAAGTAGAAAATTGAATGAGGAGGTAATGGAAAGGAGCTTAAGAGCATGGGGATCAGAGGAATTGTCAACATGAATGTTAAAATCACCGAGGATAAGAGTAGGGGAGGAGGGGACTAAAAAGATAGATAGCCAGGAATCAAAGTCAGAAAGAAAAGTGGAAACAGACAAGTCAGGAGGCCAATAGATTACAGCAACCCGAAGGGGGAGAAGAGAGAATAGGCGGATGGAATGGGCCTCAAAAGAGAGAGAGGAGTGAGATTGAGGAAGGATGAGGGGTTGGAAGTGACAAAAAGGAGAAAGTAGAAGCCCAACACCTCCGCCACGGCCAGTGGGGCGAGGAGTGTGGGAGAACTGATAGCCGCCGTGACAGAGAGCGGCAATAGATGCGGTGTCATCAGGGAGAAGCTAGGTCTCTGTTAAGGCAAGGAGGTGGAGGGCATGAGGGATAAACAGGTCGTGAGTAAAAGCAAGTTTGTAAGAGGCAGAGTGAGGGTTCCATAAGGCACATGAGAAGGGGAGCACAGAAGGTGAAAGGAGAGGAATGTGAATAAGGTTGGATAGGTTACGTGAAGGCCATTTTAAAACACGAGAGAAATGCCTAGGGAGTGCAGAAACGGGGTTGATATGAGTGTGGATGAACATACTACGTGGAGGGTAGTTTAAAGTGTGAGAGATAGATTTAGAGGAGCCAGGGCTAGGGAGGATATAGATAAGGTTTGACAGGTTACATGAAGGCCTCATCATAAGGCGAGATGCAAGACATAGAGAGGTAGCAATAGAGAGATAGTAATGTAGTGTAAGTTAATACAAGCAACAAATAATTACAAACCAGGCCAAGCAGTGACCTACAGGCAATGCAGCACTTAAGAGATCAGGCAATGGGACGGCGAGGGATGCGGCTAAGGTCCCGCGCTTAAGGGCCACACCAAAGGGGCCGCTCCGGAAGCGGAGGAAAAAGTTCTAACCTCACTTTGCACTTTTGTCTCCTCTCAGCCTTCACCTTTGCTGCCACAAGTGGATTTGGACCTGCTGTTTCCTCACCCGTCCTCATTTCCTGCACTGCTTGCCAGTACTTACAGGTATTTAATTCCTCCTTTTCACTTACTCCACTTATGGCTCCTGTCCTCTCGCTTACCGCCTTTCCCATGGCATATATATCGGTCCACTGGGGTCACCGCCCACCCAGGGCCCCTCACCACCGTTCGCGTTGCTATCCCAATCTTCGACCCTGTGTTCTTTCCACCTCTTCCTCTTTGCTAGCCCCTCCCACCTTTGGCTCTTCTCTTATGCCGTTCAAAGTTGGTCTTCTTAATTGCCGCTCAATAAGATCTAAGTCCCTCCTTATCCAAGACCTAATCTCTCAGGCGTCCTTCGACCTTACCCTTCTCACTGAAACGTGGTTGAGGGAAGAGGAGGACGCCCTTCTTGCTCGTTGCCTTCCTCCCGGCTTTTCAGCAGTTTCCGTTCCCCGCATCGTCCGTTCAGGTGGCGGTGTGGCAGCCATCCTCGCCCCTCTCTCCCCTTCACCCAGATCTCTTCCCCATCTCTCTCTTACCCCGAGGCCCTTCTTCTCCGTCTTCATACCTCTCCCCCGACCCATGTTCTTCTAGTCTATGCACCTCCTGCCCTCCGTCCCGATCTCTGGGACTCTCTTCTTCATTCTCTCTCAGATCTTTCCCTGCTTTTCCCTCACCTCCTTATCGCGGGTGATTTCAATCTTCACCTGGACTCCCCTTCATCCCCTAGTGATCACGCCTTCCTCGCCCTCATTCAGGACCTGTCTCTCCACCAACATGTTCCTTTCCCCACTCACTCTGCTGGTCACACCCTTGATCTCTTTCTGACCCCCTCTTCTTCCACACTCTCACTGCACGATCTGTCTTCTCTTTCTCTCCCCTGGTCTGACCACCTTTGCCTAACGGTTTTTTGCTCCTATCCTCAAGCCTTGACTCCAGCCTCCTCCCCAGTATCTCCACCTGCTCCGCGTCTCTCACGCTCTATCACTCCCTCTACAACTCAGCGTTTTCCCCCAGCCACAGAACTGCTCCCCTCTAACTTCTCTTCTCTATCTCCCACCTCTCAGGCATCTGTTTGGTTCTCATCCCTTTCAACTGCCCTCGACCAAGTTGCCCCTCTTCGTCCACGCGTAACCTCTCGCCGCCCGTCACACCCCTAGTATCATCCCGGTCTTCTCTTACTCCGATCTCAGCTCAGAAGAGCCGAAAGGCGTTGGCGCAAATCCCCCTCCTCATCCACCCTCTCCTTTTTTAAAGCTCAGCACTGTTACTACCGTTCTCAGGTCCACCTCGCCAAATCCACTTACTTTTCCACTGCCATCGCCAATGCCCCCAACCAGACCCGTCACCTCTACTCCACATTACGTTTCCTCACCTCCCTACATCCCTCTACCACCACTGCCTCTTCTCACCCTGTACCTGCCCCCTCTCTTTTAGCCTCAGCTTTCAGCAATAAAATTGCCACCCTCAGGGCCTCTCTACCCTCCCATCCTCCACCTATTTCTTCCCCCCCCCCCCAGTTGCCTCCCCTCCCCCCACTTCCCTGCTATCCCACACCTGGTCCTCCTTCTCTCTGACCACCACCAGTGAACTCCACCACCACCTCATTTCCTCTTCAAATAAAACCTTCTGCTCCCTCGACCCTATCCCCTCTGCCTGGCTGCTTACCCCTTCTTTATCCCTCCTTCCCTACCTTCAAACTATGCTCAACTCTAGTCTTTCCACAGGAACCTTTCCTTCTCCCTGGAAGCACACTCTAATCCGTCCTATCCTTAAGAAATCTTCTCTTGACCCCCTAGACCCTAACAACTATCGCCCAGTCTCCAACCTTTCCTTTCTTTCCAAGCTCCTTGAGAAAATCGTCTTTGCTCAACTATCTCACCATCTGGATTCTATCAATCTCCTTCACGCTCGTCAGTCAGGCTTTCGCACTGGGCACAGTGTTGAAACCATTCTCCTCGCCTTCACTAATTCCTTGCACGTGGCTCACGATCGTGGTGACATCTCGGTGGCGGTGGCTCTCGACCTTTCTGCCGCTTTTGACCTAGTCGATCACTCCCTTCTTCTCTCTCGACTTCGCGATGCTGGTCTCTGTAGCACTGTTTTTCGGTGGTTCCACTCCTTCCTCTCTTCTCGGTCTGGCACTGTTCTCTCATCCTCTCCATCCGTCACTTCCTCCGACTCCTTTCCCCTATCCTGTGGGGTTCCCCAGGGTTCTGTTCTTGCCCCTCTGCTCTTTAATCTCTTCCTAACCCCTCTCACACTGCTAATTCAACAATTCGGTATTTCAGCTTTCTACTATGCGGATGACATTCTTCTACTATACCACACTTCCCCTCTGTGTCCCGATCTTGCCCCACTTGACTCCTGTCTTGCTGCTATCTCCAACTGGATGACCCAAAATTGCTTACACCTCAATCTTTCCAAAACCACTGCTATCTGGTTCCCGCATGGTCACCCTACCCCATCACTGGCACCTTCCTTCCCAGGTACCTCTATCTCTCTAGTTTCCACCTTTCGGTATCTTGGGGTTCTCTTCGACTCTGATCTTTCTTTTTCTGCCCACGTCTCACATGTCTCAAAAACTTCCTTCTTTTACCTTCGTCAGATTCGTGCAATCCGCCCCTTCCTCTCTCCCTCTGCTCTTGCTACCCTCCTGCTATCTTTGGTCATCTCCCGGATTGATTTCTCCAATTCTGTTTTCTCAGGCATCACCAAGTTCCAGCTGACACGCTTACAAAGGATCCAGAATACCGCTGCCCGACTTGTATCCCACTCCTCCTCTAGAGACCACGTCACTCCCCTTCTGCTTCGTCTTCACTGGCTTCCCATACCCTTCCGTATCCAATTCAAACTTCTCACACTCGTTCATAAGGTCTTTCATACCACCACCCCACAATACCTTGCTGATCTCATCCACTTTCATACTCCTCGGCACACCCCTCGGTCCTTTCACCTCAATCGCCTTGCACTACCCTCTCCATCACAGGCCCACCTTCATTCCACCCGCTCCTCAGCCTTCTTCTTTGTAGGTCCCGCCCTCTGGAACTCCCTCCCCGCTACCCTCCGTCTTGAACCACATCACCCCACCTTCAAACGCGCCCTAAAGACCCACCTATTAACCCTCGCCTTTGACCTTCCCCCTTCCCAGCCTTAGTCTCTCCCCTGGGTCTACTACTCTTTTCCTGTTCTCTTTTCTCTGTCCTATTATTGAGTTGTAACTTCTTTTCCTTTCTGGCCCTGAGCCTTGCTGTATTGTTGTTTTTTTCTATTGTACACCGCTCTGTTTACCCTGAAGGGCGGTTAAGTAAATAATAAACATAAACATAAACATAGATCCGATTCTGATCCCGCGGGGGTTAGACGTGCTGCTGGGATCAGAATCGGGTCTATGGCCTGAATGTGCAGGCTGGATCCCGATTCTGATCGGCCTGCAGGCCCAGCCACATGCCCGGCTACCTCAGTCAGGCTCCTGAATGGAGCTGCAGTGCCATGGCATCCTGTCGCCATGGTATGGCGGCTCCATTCACGAGCTGCAAATGCCAGCCAATGCCAATTTTCTTCATTCCCCGAAGCGAGACCCCCAATCCAGCCTCCCATGGTAAGGGTCTGGCTAATGGGAACTTAGTGCACCCCCTACCTTACTTTCCCAGCCCAGCAGCATGATCCCCCAACATCCAGAAGTAAGTCCCGTGTCTGGGTTCACAGCCCCGGACGTACAGGGCTGACCTCAGAATTGGCCCTGTACATCTGGGAGATGACCCGCCCTCGCTCCGCTCTCGTTCTGTCCTCCCCCGCCCCTATCTAAGGCTCCCCATAGACTTGACGGTACTTACAGGGAGCCTTTTGCTAGCAGCCACATTTGCATGAATAGCGGAGATGTATTTCCAGGCAAGACATACATCCCCATTATTCGTGTCACAGAATGACCCCTAAAGTGATTATAGTCAAAATTTAAAGCCTACAATAAAACAAACAGCACAAATAAAACAATCCCTTAGATACAAAAAAGATAAAAACCTACCACAGAATCAACTCTCTGCCCTAACCTAATGTTGCTTATTACTTAACCTGTTTTGGACAGCTCGCATATTCTTTCTCTGTTCTGGATGATTTATTAGATTTGTTACACTCAAACAACTATGAAATACCGGCAATAATAAAAAATATTAAAACTTTGCAGAAAATAGAAGTTTCACATAGTGTATGTTTTTCATACACTGGTCTAATATAGTATATTGTCCATCTTCAGAAAAGAGAGGATTCAGTTCCAATATTCATTGATATAAACATTCTGTATGATACTATTGAAACTGCAGTTTTCATTTAAAACACTTTATTATGATATAATATAGTTTGTCAACAGTCAATTCTGACAGCGGAATATGATACATGTGAAAACACTTCTGATGCAGTGCGTCGATATTGCACTATTGAAACACCTAGAACAGAATGCTTGACAGCAATTAGTTTTGACAACATATTAGCCCAGCGTATGAAAAACATAGAAGGCCAATATACGCACCAATAACTCTGACACTAAGGGGTATGTTTACTAAACTGCGGTAACGGTACATAACGCGCATAATGTAACGTTAACGATCATACGTGCGTCATAACGCACGTTATGACGTGCAAACGATCGTTAACGTTACATAACGCGCGTTAACCGTAGTTAACGATCGTAAACTCCCGCAGCGCGGTAAAACACCGCAGAAGGTGGAGAGAGGGCGGAGAGAAGGGGTCAATGGGCGGAGAGAGGGCGGGGAGAGGCTCCCTTCACACGCGCTGATCTGAAAAGCTCAATTCCAACACGAATGAAAACCTGCCGTTAAATGCACATTACAGGGGAGAGAAACCATTTCAGTGTCAGCAATGTACAGCCCAGGCAGGGAAACCTAAAAAACGTGATAAGTGTGATACATGTGCACAGAACAAAAGGGCACATAAACACTGAAAATGAACCCAACAAACTGGAAAAAACCATAACCAAGCTGGCCAATAGTGGTATCAATGAGAAACATCAACCCCTCCTCCCCCCCCCGAGTAAGCTCCATAGAAAAGATATAAATCGTGGAAGGGTCTATACTCCGTCCCCATACAAGGTGAATGAGCCCACAGTGAAATAGCGCTGCTCAGGGTTTTCTCCACCATCGGACAGGGTTCCTATGGCGTGCACATGTCCCGCAACATCAGGGCGGGCATGTCGGAACGGCAACTGGACAGATGCCGGAGAAGGGGATACAGTGGGCCGCAGGCGGCACATGCTGGGGTGGAGCTGGGCCACAGTGCGGACTAGGGTGATGCCTAGGTGGCCCATACAAATGCTGAAACAGCAGAGCAGCCAGACCTCAACTGCTGAAAACCAACATGGGCACGAGTGTGTTTCCCACAGTGTCACAGGGGATAGTACCCAACAGCCACCCCCAAGGGCACGGAACATTGGCAGGTGGGGCTGGGGGAAGCGTCGACGTCTATGCAGGCACCCCTACCCCAGAACCCGCACCATAGGCAGCCGCCTACCTGCACACTGAATGGCCTGAGACTGTGCACCACCAGCACCACCAGCAGAAGGGCATGTCAGCATGGTGGCTGAGGGATACTGGTGGTGGAGGGGGCAGTGGCAGCTGCCCAGAGCAGACCGTGGCCTAGCCCTGTGTAGGTGAGTGCCGTGTACTACAACAGACGGGCCCTGTCTGATGAACAGTCATGGTATCACCAAGGAATGTACTGACTCTGTGACAACAAGGTGGTGCAGTGCACAAAAACAGTGTATTCAGAAGCAGAAGGTCACAGGTTCAAGTCCCAGCTGTGGTTCCTGCCAACCCAGTCCCCATATTTTACCCACTATTACAACTTGCTAATACAGACAGCACCTTTATTGCAGATGGCGTAAACATGCCCAAAACACCTACATTCGACTCTACAGAGCACAGACACCATAAACATGCACATTACCTAGAGCAGAGTCTCCCAAATGCAGTCCTGGAGAGCCAAACACCATTCCGGATCCATGCTGCCTCTGATAAAGATGCCTGTGCTGCATTTCTATGTGCCACCCTCATGGTATGCAGATGTATCTCATGCATATTCATGAGGGACAGTATGAAAACCTGAACAGTGTTTGGCACTGCAGGACTGGAGTTGGGAACCTCTGCCGTAAAGCAGCAGCCAACAGGGGCAGACACACCCGCACCAACAGGTCCCATTATCCAAAGCCTCCTGGAGAAGCAGGACTGTGGGCTCTGCGTGCATCTCCCAATACTAGCACTTGCATACCTTAGTAATGCCACCCTAAACCGGGGAATATGGTACACATCTATCAAAAGGTTGCTATGATCACTAGCAGATAGCAATTCCTAGGTTAAGTACAAATTTCTGAGTGAGCTGCATCATAGCAACCTTTCTGATGTCTGTGAAGTGTGCTACAGGTCTTGTGTCTGACAGTGTTTACCAATCTGGGGAGTGACTCCTACAGTATTGCGTACCATAGCCATGCCTGCACTGTGCCCAGGACTGGTGTGGTGGCCTGGGCTGTCCAACACCTCTATAGTTGCACAATGCTGGCATAGGTGTGGGGAGTGTGTGTCTGTCTATCCAGTGTGTGGTGGCTGCCAACACCCTCCACAGCCCTCACTGCTAGCACTGTTGCCATATTGGCCTGCCAATGTGCATAATGAGGAGCAAGGTACTGTGGGAATAGCCTGGATAGGGTGGCCTGACCTGGATGCATCTGCACACGGCATAGGGCAATGGCTCGGACATTGTAGTGCCTGGCCACCACCTGCATGGACAGGATAGCCATAGCATGTCCTGCTGGGAGGTCACTCTCACCCTGACTGAGCAATGACCATTGCATGGCTAGGTTCCCCCATAGTACTATTTGGTATTTCTCTCATGTGATATTTATGGGTTCTCTTTTGGGGCCGAATCACTGACTTATCTGCTTGGTGTGTATGCTGACATCCCTGTTCTGGGTGCATGCATCTCCCCCAGGACCATGCACTATGGACTAGCTGGCGGACTGTCTGCAGCTAGTATGTGTCTTGCTGGAACACCTTGCAGGGTGAAGCGGCTGTAGGCTTGCTGCTGGAGCATGTCACATAATGATGGGGGCAGCTGAGCATTTCCAGGCCTGCCGTCTGTCTGCCATTGTGTTATGGATGTGTAGCGCTCTGTCTGTTCCCCAGCAGGACTGGGGTTGATGGTTCCCTCTACTGCTACCATTGCAGGGAGGTAGACTGTGGATCTATTGGTGGTTGCTCCTGTTTCCCACCCTGAATCCCAGAGGGTGGGTTGTGTGGTGGTACATAATCTGCCTATGGGTCCATACACCCTCCCCCCCTCCTCCCCCCACCCCTCCTCCTCCCTCCCTCCCCTCCCCCTCCCTGACCCTCCCTTCCTCCCCCTCCCCCCTTCCTCCCCCTCCCCTCCCCCTCTCCTCCCCTCCCCCTCCCCCCTCTCTTTCCTCCCCCCCTCCCCCTCCCCCTCCCCCCTCTCCCCCCTCCCACCCTCTCCCCCTCCCCCTCCCCCCCCTCTTCTCCCCCTCTCCCTCCCTCTCCCCCCCCTCTCCCCCCCTCCCTCCCCCCCTCCCTCCCCCCCCTCTCCCCCCTCTCCTCCCCCCCCCTCTCCCACCCTCCCCTCTCCCCCCCTCCCTCCCCCCCCTCTCCCCCCCTCCCTCCCCCCCTCTCCCCCCCTCCCTCCCCCCCTCCCCCCCTCCCCCTCCCTCCCCCTCCCCCTCCCTCCCCCCCCTCCCCTCCCCCTCCCCCCCTCCCCCCCTCCCTCCCCTCCCCCCCCCCCCCTCCCCCCCTCCCTCCCCCTCCCCCTCCCCCCCCCCCTCCCCCCCTCCCTCCACCCACCAGGTAACCATGGCACCAACACAGGATATGCACTATTCTGGGTGCATCATCGCCCATAGGGACTAGACATGACCGAGACATACAGCAGGACACACATGTATCCTAAGTGTGTCTAACGGAACTACCTATCACACACTGATGGGGACCTGCAGCATGGCGTATTTCAGCCATGAAAGGTGCTGTGGACCTGGAGCTGGGCGCCCCACCTCAACCTCAGGGTGGGCACAGTACCCGCACAATGTGACTGTCTGTGGCTACTCTGTGGCAGTGCCACACATGGTCTGTTCCCCCTACCATGCCGAGGTGCTGTGGGGCTGCACATGGTCAGGACCCCCCACCAGTCCTAGGTGATGGGGGGGCACACCTCAACATATGACCATCTGTACATGGCTGATCTGCATGTGCAGTGCACCATGGGTATGGGTGCGTTGACCCAGATCCTGGCCAACACAGTGGGCGATTTGGGTGGTTGCCTGACGCCCTTCAGTAGGCAGCCAGGGGGTTGTTAGCAGCTATGGGGCTGTAGCCCAGTGGTTCCTTCACTACCTGTGGGACCAGTGGTCATGGGTTCAAACCCACCATGAGGTTATTTTATAGGGCTGTCTGCAGCATTGTCTATTTTTAATGTACATTAGTGCTGCCAGCGACAACCCCTCAGCGTACTGTAACCTTACAGTGCCTCATAAGGCGCCCCATGCGGCACCTTATATGGCGCCCTATAAGGTGCCTTTTAATAGAGCTACACTGGCTACCAATTGCAGCCAGGATTCAATACAAGATATTAATGACCACCTTCAAGCTAATAAACAACTTATCCCCATCATTCCTATCCTCACTTATCAGCATGCAACCCACAAATAGGGACAGAAGAACCATCAACTCAGGAACCCTGCAAGTCCCCATCAACATCAGGACAGTGAAAACAATTACGAGTCATAGAGCCTTCTCTTTCTCTGCACCAACTATCTGGAATCAACTCCCATGTGAGCTGCGCCTAACCAAGGACATCACCAAATTCAGAAAAGAGCTAAAAACACACTTATTCCGATGTCATTACAATCAAATATAACCTTCTACTGCTAGTGATTTGTAAAAACTGATATATGTTTAAATATGTTTTAAATATGTAAATATGTATATATAAATGTAAAAACGTATGATTCGTCCCCGAAGACGCCAATCATGTGTGCTGTGACCTCAGATCTATGTATATACCCCCCCCCCCCCCAAGTCTTGATTGACTACCCCACAAAGATTAATCAAACCGCTGCTGATCGCTGGAAGTAGCGGTATATAAATGTGTAGTAAATAAATAAATAAATAAAAATAAGGTGTTCTATAGGGGACATTATGGGGTGTCTCAGCGGACAGTGCACTTTATAATGTAGCCTATGGAGTGCGTTATGGGGTGCCTTATGCGGCACCTTAGGTTGTCAGACACAGGAACTGTAGCACACTCCACAGACATCAGAAAGGTTGCTATGATGCAGCTCACTCAGGAAATTGTACTTAACCTAGGAATTGCTATCTGCCAGTAATCATAGCAACCTTTTGATAAATGTGTACCATATTCCCAGGTTTAGGGTGGCATTACTACGGTATGCATGTGCTAGTATTGGGAGATGCACGCAGAGCCCAAAGTCCTGCCTCTCCAGGAGGCTGTGGATAATGGGGCCTGTGGGTGCGGGTGTGTCTGCCCCTCTTGGCTGCTGCTTTACGGCAGAGGTTCCCAACTCTATTCCTGCGGTGCCAAACACTGCTCGGGTTTTCATGCTGTCCCTCATGAATATGCATGAGATACATCTGCATACCATAGGGGTGGCGCATAGAAATGCAGCACAGGCATCTTCATCAGAGGCAGCATGGAACTGGAATGGTGTTTGGCCCTCCAGGACTGCATTTGGGAGGCTCTGCTCTAGGTAATGTGCATGTTTATGGTGTCTGTGCTCTGTAGGGTAAAATGTGGGTGTTTTGGGCATGTTTACGTCATCTGCAAGAACGGTTCTGTCTGTATTAGCACGTTATAGTAGTGGGTAAAATATGAGGACTGGGTTGGCGGAAACCACAGCTGGGACTTGAACCTGTGACCTTCTGAATACACTGGTTCTGTGCACTGCACCACCATGTTCTCACAGAGATGGTGTATTCCCTGGTGCTACCATGACTGTTGGTCAGACAGGACCTGTCTGCTGCAGTGCACGGCACCCACCTACACAGGGCTAGGCCACGGTCTGCTGTGGGCAGCTGCCACTGCCCCCTCCACCACCAGTATCCCTCAGCCACCATGCTGACATGCCCTTCTGCTGGTGGAGCTGGTGGTGCGCAGTCCCAGGCCATCCAGTGTGCAGGTAGGCGGCTGCCTATGGTGTGGGTTCTGGGGTAGGGGTGCCTGCATAGCTGTCCACGCTTTCCCCTAGCACCACTTGCCAATGTTCTGTGCCATTGGGGGTACCTGCTGGGTACTATTCCCTGTGACACTGTGGGAAGCACACTCTTGCCCATGTTGGGCCCTCAGCAGTTGCTGTCTGGCTGCTCTACTGTTTCAGCATTCCTATGGGCCAGCTAGGCATCACCCTAGTCCCCACTGTGGCCCAGCTGCACCACAGCATGTGCCGCCTGCAGCCCTCTGTATCCCCTTTTCCAGCATCTGCCCGGTTGCCCATTCCGACATGCCCGCCCTGATGTTGCGGGACATGTGCACGCCATAGGAACCCTGTCCGATGGTGGGGAAATCCCTGAGCAGTGCTATTTCACTGTGGGCCCATGCACCTTGTATGGGGACGGAGTATGGACCCTTCCACAAATTATATCTGTTCTATGGAGCTTACTCGGGGGGGGGGGGGTGATTTTTCTCATTGCTACCACTATTGGCCAGCTTGGTTGTTGTTTTTTTCCAGTTTGTTGGGGTCATTTTTGGTGTTTCTGTGCCCTTTTGTTCTGTGCACATGTATCACACGTATCACCTTCTTTTGGTTTCCCTGCCTAGGCTGTACATTGCTGACACGTAAATGGTTTCTCTCCCCTTTAAAGTGCTTTTACCGGTAGGTTTTCATTCGCGTTGGAATTCAGCTCTGAAATTCAGCGCTTTGGTGTGAAGGGAGCCTCTCCCCGCCCACTCTCCGCCCATTGACCCCTTCTCTCCGCCCTCTCTCCACCTTCTGCGGTGTTTTACCGCGCCGCGGAGCATTACGCTCGTTAGCACGTGATAGCGCGCGCTATAGCGCATTTACAATCGTTAATGCGCTATAGCGCGCTAACGATCGTTAACGTCGTACAACGCGCGTTATTCACGTTTACCGCAGTTTAGTAAACATACCCCTTAAAGTATTTAAAGGTCTGAATCATATCTCCCCTATCCCTCCTCTCCTCCAAAGTGTACAGATTTATTTATTTATTTATTTATTTAACATTTCTTATATACCGCGCTATTTGTCATCAGCGCGGTTTACATCAAAACAATAGAACACTTGACCAGATACATTGGCCGTCGTTTACATAAAACGGGGAGTTAACATGGAGGAGAACTTGGGGAACTATTTACATTCAAGTTTATAGCAAACTTAGGAAACTATGTACAAATCGATTGTATTACATATTAGGTATGATTACAGTGTTTTACATCATGTAGCGGCTGTATGATATAGTGGGGGTGTGTGGGAGGTAATGGGGTATCGGGATGGCTATAATGTAAGAGAAAAAGGTGGTGTTTGAGGGCTTTTCTAAATTGAATAAGGTCTCTAATAGCTCTAATGTGTGGGGGGAGTTTGTTCCAGCATACTGGGCATAGTTCCTGAAAGCCCTATTGGTGGTGATCTGGTTGAGTTTTGTGGATTCAATTGGTATAAGTAGCATGTTGGCAGCCTGGGATCTCCTGGATCTGTTGTCTGGAGAACGCGTTATGAGGTCGGAAATGGATGGGGGAGCTATCATGTTGAAGGCCTTGAAGGTAATGAGGAGGGTTTTGTACAGGATTCTACTGCTTATGGGAAGCCAGTGTAGTTCCTTTAGAATGGGGGAGATGTGGTCGACCCTTGAGGTTCCGTAGAGCACACGGGCTGCCGCATTCATGGCTAGCTGTAATGGTTTGAGGGAGCTCTTTGGAAGGCCATGTAGAACTATGTTGGCATAGTCGAAGTGCGGTGTGACTAGTGCCTGGAAGATGGTGCGGAAATCCGCGGATTCCATCATGGGCCTAAGATGCCGTAGGGTTTTTATCTTGAAATAGATGGTCTTGACAGTGCGTTTGATATGTTCCTTGAAGTTGAGTTGTTGATCAAGAATTACCCCGAGATATCGTATGTTGGATTTGATTGGAAGTTCCGCGTCTCTGACTTTGAGTGTTGGTGGCGGAGAGAAGGCTTTATTCCTTGTGATCATTAGTACTTCCGTTTTTTTGAAGTTTATCCGGAGGTTCTGAGTGAGTAGCCAGTCAGTTATTGTGTTGAAGCAGTCAACTAGCACTGTATAGTCGGGACAATTGATGACAATGGGTGTGAATAGCAGGACATCATCGGCATACATAAGACACGATATGCCAAATGAACGGGCAATGTCACAGATTGGTTGCATATAGATGTTAAAGAGCAACGCGGAGAGGGAGGATCCTTGGGGTACACCTTGGTGCTGTTGGAAAGGTTCGGAGGTGGTGCTTTGAATCCGGACTTGTTGACATCTGCCTTCGAGGTAGGATTTACACCAGTCCCACGCTTGATCTCGGATTCCCTTCTCATGTAGCCGGGTGAGAAGCTGCAGGTGGTCTACGGAGTCAAACGCTGCTGATATATCAAGGAAGATTTAGGTCTTCAAGTCTCTTCTCATAAGTCTTCTGGCGCAGACTCTAAATCATTTTGGTCACCTTCCTCTGAACCGCTTCCAGCCTTTTTATATCCCTTGCGAGATATGGTCTCCAAAACTGAACACAATATTCCAAGTGAGGCCTCACCAGTGACTTGTACAGTGGCATCAGTACCTCTTCCTTTCTGCTGGTAATTCCTCTCTGTATGCAACCAGGTATCCTTCTGGCTTTTGCCACCGCCTTGTCACACTGTTTCGCCACCTTGAGATCCTCAGAAATAATCACTCCGAGGTCCTTCTCCCGGTCTGTGCACAGCAACCTCTCGCCCCCTATCGCATACAATTCCCTTGGATTTCTTCTTCCCAAGTGCATGACACTGCACTTCTTCACATTAAATTTTAACTGCCAAACATTAGGCCATTATTCCAGCTTTTATAGATCTTTCCTCATGTTATCCACTCCCTCAGGGGAGTCCACTCTGTTGCAAATTTTTGTGTCATCTGCAAAAAGACAGACTTTTCCATTCGGTCCTTCAGCAATATCACTCACAAATACATTGAACAGTACCGGTCTCAGGGCCGAACCCTGGGGCACACTGCTAATCACCTTCCCTTCATCCGAGTGAGTTCCGTTTACCATCACCTTCTGTCAGACCAATTTCTGATCCAGTTCACCACCTTGGGACCATCCCCAAGCTGTTGAGTTTGTTGATAAGCTGAACAATATCAAAGGCTTTGCTGAAAACTAGGTAGATCACACCCATCACATGCCCTTGATCTAGTTCTCTGGTTACCCAGTCAAAGAACTCAATCAGATTTGTTTGGCAAGATCGTTCTTTGGTAAACCATGTTGCCTCAGATCATGCAACCTGTTGGTTTCGAGGAAGTCCACTATTCGCTCTTTCAGGAGCGCCTCCATTACTTTTCCCACCACCGAGGGAAAAGTAATTACTGATCTGTAGTTTGGCACTTCTTCCGTACTGCCACTTTTGTGAAGAGGTATCACATCAGCCCTTCTCCAGTCCTGTGGAACTTCTGTCTCCAAGGATCTTTTAAAAAACATCCTTTAAAGGCCCTGCAAGAACCTTTCTGAGCTCTTTTAGTATCCTGGGATGTATCCCATTCGGTCCCATGGCCTTGTCCACTTTCAGTTACAAAGGTAATTACTCCCAGAACCATAAAGGATCTGGCTCCACTTCCATTATTCCCTCTCCTCTCCTTGTCTTATCTTCAGATGCATGCACCAATGCAGCTGTACAGTTCCGCAAGTATGGAATCTGTGGTCCAGAATTTAGCTGCTAGTTTTACCATACATTTGTTACCGTGCATTGGTTGCCAGATTCCCTTATAAACCTGTAATTCTCCCAGCTCAGCTACCGCTGGCCCTTCTAATTACAGAAGAGATGCCAAGTCTCACTCATTAGGAGTGTGTCACACTCATTTGAAGGCTCTCTCGCTCTCGCACTCTTTGAGCCCCTTCTCACCCCTTATTAGATCCTCAGGGCCAGTGCCCTGATCCTGATCACTGCTTTCATAAGAGACAAGTCTAGGAGAAAAAAACCCAAGTAGCCCAGCTCGTGGGGAGAAATCCAGGTTCACTTTCCTATATACTGCCTCCTCCTTCTCCGTCCCGTTTCCCTGTGCCTAAAAGTACAGGTGCTGTGAAGCCTATGCAAATACATTTAGAGAATGAGTGGAGAACAATTTTCAGCCCAGGGAATTTACTCATATTATCTCCACTAAGTCTATATCCTTTCAGAGGCTCCAAAGAAAAACCAATATAATTTTATGCTGCTTTCTTTTTTTCATTTGCAATGAATGATATAAACTTAAACGTTTTTCTAGATTTATACCTCGGACCCACCATCTGAAAAATCTCATTCTTTGGGCTTCAATCTCACTCTCTAGGGTAGTAAATCTCACTCTTTGGGATGGTCCATCCTTCGCATCTCTGTTACGGTATCCTACTGTCACCAGCTAAAATGAACTGAAGTGGCAACATAGACAAACTGAAAGTTCAAGTCAAGGAGAACGCAGCAATTAACTGAAAAATAATTCCCAGCCTTTGCTAGTCTTTATGGAAGCTTCCTAAGTCTTTTCCGCAGCCTGCCTTGCAAGGGAACAGCAAAATAAGGGTCTTCTTGCTACATAGGAACTTTTGATACCTGTTGACCAAGAGTCCCTCTGTCTCAGTTACAGGCCTTGTGTTGCTGTCAGGGACACATGCTTTCAACTCATCTGGGGTGGCCCAGCCTCATTAGCAAAGGATTTAGTGCACGTTAGTTAATTGAGTCCCATTCTCACCACCTGGCAAGCGTGAGTCTCATCTGTGCACTAACTGCTCCTAATTGTTATCATACGGCCAGGCTCCCTGCAACAACTTGCGAACAGATCCCTAGCAGCGCGTCTGGTGCAGGGCTCTGAGACTTCAGGGGAGCGCCTGGGCGGTAACAAAAGGTAACTGTAACAGTTTACCGAGTGACCAGATGTTTAGAGAGGAAAAGCGCCTTGTTCTAACATGGTTCTGAAACGTCAGATCTTATTTTGGAATCTTCTTGCATTCTTTCCAAGCTCAGGTTAGATGGAGTCTTTATAAGCAACGTTTCTATTCATTTCATCATTCTGTGTTCCTAGGCTCCAGCAAGCTTAAACGTCCCCACCTTATCTCTTTTGTACCAGAACGTAGGAGGGAGCAGTAAAATCACAATTTATCGACCTGCCAGTCTGAATCATGCAAAGACAAAACGTGCATTCCGTAACAAAGACTGTTATGGAAAATTAATTGGCGAATGAGAGGATTTAAATACACTTCCCTTGGTCACCTCTAATTTAAATTTTTTTTAGCAGTAGAAGTGAGTTTTGTATTTTGGACAAATGTAAGGTGCAGAAGTATTTGGAAAATGCCTGCCGGTCCCTTTGATCGCTGAGTTTGACACTGCATCTTTTACCTATTGAGTTCATTTTCTGGAGCTTTAGGGAATAAGTCCACATAACAAATTTCAGGGTTCTTTTACTAATGTGCAGTAAGGGCAAAGCCTCTGCAGTAATTGTCATGGATGTGACCTGCATGTGCAGTTATTGTGCAAGTCTTCATAGCGATTTCTTGCCTTGGCAATCACCACAGATGGCAGTAGGTTCATCTACGTTAACTGCAACATTGGTGATTGGTGTACACTACTGGAGCCCACGCTGACCACAATGTGCAGTCAATGTCCAAGAGAGATGCAGTGCGATTTCAGAATGGAACACGCACCTCTGGCTCTGGTTGGTGAGGCGTCCATACCTATACCTACTCCTGACCCCGAATAAGATGAAAAACAAGTGATCATTTCATGGCCTTAAATTTTCTAGGGAAAAGGGCATAATGCGCTTACATTGCTACAGTTATTATTTCCTGCCCGAAGAAACCTGACCGTAAAGTCATACTCCAAGCATATTACTGGCCCACCACCACACATCTGAGTGTCTGAAATGGCAGGCTAGACGTTCATGTCCCATATCCCTTCCAGCATGTCCACTCTCCATCGCAAACCCACCCTGACACACAACGTGCGGTTAATGTATGTTTTAGTGCATGGTAATTGTCCTACAATAATTGTCCCTCCCACATGTTAAAAATTACCTTGGGCCCACAGAAGCAGTGAATACAAGCTGAAACATGTGTTAACTACATAATGCACTTTAGTAAAAGGACCCTTCCATGTAGCAGGTTCAGAAAAGGCTGCACGAACTCTCCATACACACCCTCCTTATTGAGATTAACTGTATGCCCTCCTCTACTGACTACCAGAGGTGAAAGAGGCACTCTTCAGAAAATGTGCAGGATCCAGAGATGTCTCAGAAAACATGGACAAAATCTGAAGGCTTTACATTTTTTAACATTTGATTTACAAAACACATTTTGTGTGAATTTGAAGTGGAAGTATCGGGATCATTTTATGAAGTTTTTTCTACATGTAAAGCCTGATTTGCATACAGACAAAGGCTTTTCTAAAATCACACAACTGCATATGCTCATAAATAGTAGGCATATGCAAAAAGAGTTCACCTTCTTTGATGTGATCCAAACGTAAGCCTTCCTGGGGTGCAGTTTGGGCAAAGCAGAGGCAGAATTGCAATGCACACACACATTTATGCCTTTTTCATAAATGTGTGGGTGGGCATAAAGTCTCACTATGAAACACCCTTATTTGTCAGCTTGATTCCTAGCACTAGTAGGGGTCAACCAATGCCATTTTGAACCCGGGCAGCAATGCGGGAGGAGTGATTAGGAATTGCTCCTGTCCCCGCCACACACCAGGTGTTCCCCTGTAAGGCCAGGGGGTGGGGGAGCTTGTCGTCTCGGGGGAGATGTGATCGAGAAGGGGGGGATGTCTGCTTGATGTCATCATTTTGATCAGATGGGGTCTGGAGGATGTCCAGAAGGAAACGGGAAATTGAGAGAAGGTGTCTCTCTTTCAGGGAGCTGTATTGGCTGTTGGGAGCAGGGATTTTAAAAAGTTTGCATACATGAAAATTTGGGGAGAGCAGGTTACTCTTTTTTTCCGATGTGCAGCTTTTTAAAATCACTGCTCCCACTGGATGTGCTGACAAATATGTGTGGAGTCCTACTACTACTACTACTACTATTTAGCACTTATAAAGCGCCACGCACGCAGTGCTGCACAGCTAACCTACAAGAGGTAGCCAACATACAAGAGACAGTCCCTGCCCATCAGTCATGCTCATCGGAGCTTACAATCTAGTTAGAACAGTACAGAGCATTAGTTAATTCTGCGGAAGGTATGGTGTGGTATAGTTGGTCTAAGGTTTGGTCGTAAACGTAGACGGGGGTCAGGGTAAGACGAGGATGGAAGTCAGGATCTGAATGCAACGGTGAAGAGGTGGGTCTTCAACCTGTATTTGAAGAGGGTCAGGGAGGGCGCCTGGCGCACAGATGCAGGTAGGCTGTTCCAGGCGTAAGGTGCAGCAAGGTGAAAGGAGCGCAGTCGGGAGTTCGCGGTGCAGGTGAAAGGCATTGATAGAAGTAATTTGTTGGCAGAGCGCAAATTTCGAGTGGGGACGTAGGGGGAGATAAGAGGTACTGAAGGGCCATAGAGTGAATGCATTTATAGGTCAGCAGGAAAAGCTTGAATTGGATGCGGAATTGGACAGGGAGCCAGTGAAGCGACTTGAGAAGAGGAGTAATGTGGGCATGGCGAGACTGGCAGAAGATTAGTCGAGTAGCGTGATTTTGTATAGATTGAAGGGGAAGGAGGTGGCTCGCGGAAAGACCAGCAAGGATTAGGTTGCAGTAGTTGAGGCGAGAGGAGATTAAGGAGTGGATAAACGTTTTGGTAGTGTGTTCAGAGAGGAAGGGGAGGATTTTGCTGACGTAGAGAAAGAAGCGGCAGGTCTTAGCTACAAGCTGGATATGAGCGGAGAAGGAGAGAGCGGTGTCAAAGATAACCCCTAGATTGCGGGCCGAGGGAACAGGAAGGATAGTAGATCCATCAACCTGGATTGAGAGAGAGGGAAATGGGGGGGAGGAGTTGGGTGGAAAGACAAGAAGTTCAGTCTTGGCCATGTTCAGTTTCATTCGGCGATGAGACATCCAGGCAGCGATGTCCGAAAGACAGGCAGAGATCTTGGACTGGGTTGCCAGAGAAATGTTAGGTGTAGAGAGGTAGATTTGGGAGACTTGCATGACTTTCTAGATATTTTACAAAAGGCTCTGCATTTGGTAGAGCCTTTTGTAAAATATCAGGAAATCTGTGCTCATCTGGTCCTGGACTTCCCAATTCCCATCTCAACCTGCTGTGGAAAATGAGCCTTCACGTGTTCTTATAAAATACTAGCAGATAAGCAGCCAAAATTGAGGCTAAAACGTAGTTGAATACATTTAAACCAGCTCAGGAGCTGAATCATGCACATGCCTTCTAAAATGACATAGGCTGATACTCCAAATATTCCGAGCCCTGATTTAATCACCTCCCTATTGGACAGCTAAAATCCGACAAACATTTAGCGTAAAATTAGACTGGAAAGATGCCTATTTTAAGCCAAAATCCTCTCCTCCTCCCGCAAGACCACATATCCCTCTGACCCCACCCCTTCTCACTGGCTATCTGAGCCCTCCCTGGTTCTTCTCCCGCATATCCCTTCCATGTTCAGCACCAGTCTTTCCCTAACATGCCCTTATCCATCCTATTCTCAAGAAACCTACCCTGGATTCCTCAATTCCAGTAAATTGGTATCCTGTTTCTAACCTCCCTTTCCTGTCCAAGATCCTCGAAAAACTGGTCTTTGTATAGCTCTCCACGCACTTCGACATGACAACTGCCCTCCAACCCCCCTCTCCCCCCCCCCCCCCCCGTCAATCTGGCTTTCATCCTGGGCACAGCACAGAAACTATTCTTCTTTCCTTTCTCAATGAGGTACGTCTCCCACGACCACGGTGATATCTCTCTGGCTGTTTCCATAGATCTATCTTCTGCCTTTGACTTAGTTGATTATTCCACCTCCTCACCCGCTGCTGGAGTTCGTGGGCTGGTGCTTCAATGGTTTCATTCTTTTCTATCTTCCAGATCCTTTTCTATTCTTTCAGGGGCCTCCTCCTCTCCTGTCACTCCCCTTCCCTGTAGTGTCCCTCAGGGTTCGGTTCTGATTCCCCTTCTTTTCAATGTTTTCCTGGCTCCCCTGACACTGCTTATCCAACAGCAGAGAATCTCAGCATACTCCTATGCCGATGACTTAATCCTTATGTATCAAACCAGCCCATCTGCCCCTTATCTGGCCCCGCTCAACCTTTGTCTCACCCAGATCAGCTCCTGGTTGTCCTCCAACATCTTGCACCTTAACCATTAATGGCCCTTGTCCTACAGTCGCCCCCTCGCACTCAGGCATCCCGATTCCACTGGTCCCCTCTCTTCGTTACTTGGGCATCACACTTGACTCTTCTTTATCATTTCAGGAACACCTTTCCTCCCTTATTTGTTGGTTCCTTCATTCTCTAAGACAAATCTGTGCTGTTTGCCCTTTCTTGCCTCTCTCTTCCTTAACTACACTCCTTCTCTCCCCGGTCACCACACGCATTGACTATTGTAACATCACTCTCGTTGGCCTCCCTCAATACCAGTTACAATGTCTCCAATTTCTCCAGAACACTACTGCCCGCAATCTTACCCATGCCACATGCACTACTCACATCACCCCCTTGCTTATTCGGCTTCACTGGCTTCCGATCAAATTCCGGGTTCAATTCAAAATACTCATTTTGGTTCATAAAGGCATCCACACTGGCACTCCACGATACCTCTCAGACCTCATTTCTCTCATGCTCTCCCTTCCCCCAGATCTTCCGCTGTATTCACATTAATCTTTTGCACCTTCCTTCTGTCTCTTTAGTTCACTTGGAAACGACCCACAATTCTGCATTCTTCTTCCTTGGCCCCACCCTGTGGAACTCTCTCCCGTCTGCACCGCCTGGAACCTTCCAACAACAAGTTTAAACCTATGTTAAAGACTTGATTGTTCCACCAGGCTTTCAACCACCCTTCTCTGTTCATGTTTCCCTCTATTCTCTCTCTTCCTTCTGTCTCGTCTTGCCCCCCTCTCTGCCATTCCTTTTACTGAACGAGTGTCTGCTTCTGCCCTATTATTAATTAGTTGGCATTCCTTCCTCTTTTGTTTTTTGCAGCAAGCTTCTTGTATTGTACAACAACGCCCTGATACTTCAGTCTGGCACAGGATATTAAGTGCATAATTAAGATAAAGGCAACATAAGCGCCTATTTGCCTCTATAAAATAGGCTCCCAGATCCAGCCCCAGTAGCACACAAACGCCGACACACACATTTGCAACTGCTCTGATGCAGACATAAATATGTGCAAATACTGTATGTATGTACTCGTGCATTTTATGAAATATGCATGCACATCACAGCTCCACCCTGCTCCATCTAAACTATGGCCCTGGGAATACCTATGTGTAGCACGCATATAATTACTCTCCATCTTGTTAGCACATAACTTATTACATGCAGGGCTGGTCCAGTCAATAGGCAAACTAGGCAGTCGCCTAGGCTGGCAGCTTCTGGGGAGCGGTAGAGAGCAGAGCATTCAAAACTAAATAGATTCTGGCAGCTGGAGGGAGGATGTAAGCTTAAGGTTTGCGCAGGGTAACTTGGGCTGGCTCTGTTTACATGCACGCATGTGACTATGCAATTTTATAAAAGGTCTTTTTCCTATGGAGGGGCAAAATTAGGAACCAAGGTGGGATATTCAGCGGCAGCAGCTAGCGCTTATAAAGAGCATAGCCGTCACCACTGAATACTAACCCCGGATAAAGAATGGCCAGCCACTGCTGCTGAATATTGGGCCATCGCCACTCTGCCCCCAGAAGGCACCGATGCCAGCCGGCAAGCATTGAGGCATTGAGCTGCGGCACCCGTGGATACTCAGCGGCACTAACGGCATTAGTCTTGGTCACCGTGGTTAATCGCATTGAATATCGGGCCCATAACTTTTCCAGATCTTCTGAGAGCCACTGAGGCATGAAGGAGGGATTTTATTCAATTAAAATGGAGAGTTTTGGCTATTAGGGTTTCCTTCTTACGTTTTCCTTGCAAGCATTTGGTAGCATGAAGGGCAGTAGGAGGGTCTTTTTGCTCCTTTGCAGCTTGAGAACTTTTTGAAAGTTAAAGGTTTATTAAAAGCTTGATATACCGCCCTTCGAACATCAGCCTGACTAAAGAATGAGATGCATTTTGTTGTTCTAGCTTTATTTATTTCCTCATTATTTTGTTTCTTTTATTATTTTTTTATTTAGGGAGGGAATTCTCACAGCAACCTTTCTCTCTTTAATACAGAACAAAGCCTTTTCTCTCCTTGACATAGGTTAAGATGTTCCCTTTTGTGCCTTTGTGTAGGATTGCGTTTCCACTGTTGTTTGTCATTTCTTGGATTTTGCTTTATGTAAAATTTATAAAATTCTTAATAAAAAATATCAAGCTGCTGTATCACAAGAAGCCAAAGGAACTTCTGTAGACTAGGAGCGATGTGCAGATGATACCTAGTAACCCCAGTCAAGAAATGTGAGGCTGCATTCTTAATTAGCTGCAATGATTTGATTGATATTGCTGGTAAACTCAAATAAAGAGAATCACAATATACAATGCACCATAGATTGTGCCACAGTACGAAAATAATCTATATCCAGAACCTTCTGAGCATCCCTAACCTATAATAGGCTTTTTTGAATGACTCGTTAATCTGGAGCCTCAGTTTTAACCATTCTCATCAAAATTATAACTCCAAGATTATGCACCACACGAGAAACAGGAACATCGCAAGCTCTAGTGCTGATAACACTGGGAACCCCCATCTCCATGTAATTTGAGATAACCAAAATCTCAGATGTCTTTAAATGAAAAACCAAATTATTACTCCCTAGCGCCTCTGTGATTCCTAACAAACCTTTTAACAAATGGACCAATGTATTTTCAAAAGGGCAGTATATCAAATCCAATAAACAATAACAATATATAAATATTAACATTTTAGCATCTTCAACAATAAGCAAACTGAAGATATATATATCTAAGGTGAAAAACAAAGATGGTCATGCAGAGCCCTTTGGAATACCAATACACTTTTTCTGATTGTTCAAATTATGTTAAGCATATTTATTTAATAGTTTGTTTTTGTTCAAAAAGATGATTGTTCATTTTAAACATTAATCTTCTGCACCATCTCCTTTTTTTTTTTAGCGTGAAAAGTGACCATTCCACAGAAAGCAAACTATCTGCTAATCCTAAAATGGTTGCACATCTGAATTTCATAAGTAGTGTGCAGCAGCAGCGTAGAAGAAAGTTAAGAGGTTATCCCCTGGTCTGTGAACCAGAAGCCGAGGGCTTTGCTGTCGCAAAGGCCTCGCAGACATCAGAGAAAGAATGGCAGTTTGACGCTGTCCTGTCATAGTGAAAACGGGTCCTCGGTGTGACCCAGGGCTTGGACGCTGAGACTCTGTACCCAGTGACAGCTGAGGCTGCATCTGCTCTGCTCCGTGGGCTTGCTGCTCCATGCTGGGCCAGCAGCTGCCACTGTTTGCGCTGGGCTCATTGCAAGTCTCCTGACCAGGCTGCCTTAAGACAGAGGCCTAATATTCCATCACTGCACGTCATATGGTTCCCCAGACAAGAGCCTGCCTGTGCAAGATTTTCACTGACTGATAACATAAGAGAGTGCTTTTCTCCCCCTTTTTTAAAAAAATAAAGTACAAAGAAGCCCGAGGAGCTCCTGAAACTGTGAAGAACCCTTCGGCTTTCTTCGGAGATAGTTCACTAATTTTGCAGAATCCTTTCAAAGGGAGAGGGAGTCACATCTCTTTTCTGTCACTTCCATGCCCTGGCAAATAAAGATGGGGGGGGGGGGGGGACACCGAACCACAAACCTTCATGCTTTCCTACATCATTTCCTAATTAACTTTTATATTAATGGATTCTGAAGTATGAAAGAACACTATCAAAATTTTAAAAAATGTTTGAGGATCTTTTTTGACTATAATGCTTCTTTGTAAACAAGGCAAAAGAGGAGTGAAAATAAACCTCCTAAATCTTTACACAAGGAAATGAGAAGGGGAACGGAAATATTAACCAAATAAAAGCGAATTCTTACAGTCCAGATTTCAGGGGAGACAAAGGGAAGGAAGAGAGACACATTAAAAAACAAGAGGGAACGAGTCCCTCTTCACACCATTATTAATAAAAGCAAAGAAAGAACTTTTAGCAACCACTGTGGGGCCCTTTAAAGCGAGCTACGGTGTTGCATCCAACACTCCAATAGTGCCAAAACCATGTGCAACCCCACCATGTTAACTGTGAGGGGCGGGTCCTTGGCAGTTAATGCGGAGCCCCTGTGCCCTAACACAGGATACAAGGGAGAAGGGAATAAAAGCATTCTGGCCAGGATGTGGCAAATCCCCATCATATTTTCTAAAGTTTGCCAAATGCAGAGCCTCATAAAATACATGTAAGGACGTGCAGGATTCACATTGATGTCTCCCCAGGTCCAACGGGAGTGATTTTAAAAAGCATGAAGCTTTACCCTATATTTGTGTGGGAGCAGCTTTTAAAAATTGTTGCGCCCAGTATCAATGCTCACCCTGACTCCTCCTGCCAGCAGCATGAGTACCCCTTCCTAAGTGATCACCACCTCCCCCCCCCCCCCCGGACATCGATCAGCAAACCAACATCCATCCTGGCATCTTACCCCCCCCCCCTGACATCTGATTCCCTGAAACCCAGACATCTAATCCCCCCTTCAATTCCCCTGCTGCACCTAGAAAACCCCCTCCCCCAGATGAAGCGCCCCCTCTCAGCATCATATCTAGCACCCACAATCTAGATGCTGTTTCTGTAGGATTTGTGTGAGTGCCTATGGGGGATCTTTTAAAAGTCTGAGTCAAGATATGGATGTCTGAATCACAGTGGTGTCCCTGGAGCCATCCAAGCATGCAGGGTGAGTGGCAGAGGTATGTCTGGAGAGGCGCAATGGACTCCCTGCTTGATTTCAGAAATGCTGGAAATGTCTGTGACCCCCATCCGTGGTTAGACCTGCCCCCAGGCATGAATAGGCATCGGGAAAGTGCTTGTTTTGGCCGTAAAACATCCAGAGGGTCTAGAGAAGATGGAGAGTTACGCAACTAACCTAAGATCACAAACAGTAGTACTGGGAGTTGAACCCTGACCACAACCTACTGCTCTAACCAATAGGCTATTAGACATCCCCATTCTGGGATACTATTCTGGGGATGTCTAGGTAGATGCCCCACAGACGTCCATATCGGGCATGTCCATGTTTGTGAAACATATCTGCGCCTGGACGTGCCTGCTTTTTTTTTCAGACATTCTGCTTTGGACCTTCCAGATTACCCTTGGACATCCTTTGTAAAATACATCTTTATGCGTCTTTATAAAACAGCCCAAAAATAGGCACCTTCTCACCTCCAAGCAGTCCACATGTGTATTTGTGTATTCTATAAAATACCCAGATACACTGCAGTTCCACAAACTATGCCCCTAGGAATGCTTACATGAAATGAACATGCGTGAACATGCATCTTACATGCACATATATGGCCGCACAGTTTTATAAAAGAACTTTTCTGTGTGTAAAATAGGCTATAAACATGGAAAAATCTTCATAAAATTTGCCTCCTACATGTAGAAACCCATCTAGTCTCCTTACCTTATCAATGTTGCATATAATTTGTATTCTACTGCTATCATGCACACTCATGCACCAGCTTCCTGACAGGGAGGGGTTCGAAATGGTCCAGTGGTGCACCTACCACTGGATGCCATAGGATCCTACCTCAGCCAGCGCATGCCTCCCCCAAACACAGTTCACCATCTTTCGGGTCTTATTGCTTAAGAAGAGCCTGGTTTTCACTGTCAAATCTGATCCCATTGCAATGCTCTTTAGGCATGCTTTGCTTAAGTGTAGCGCCTGCCATCAAGAGTTCAAGCAACTGGGCAAATTTTGTCTGTCATATACAAGTTTGTGCATGCCTCCCCTCCCAATCGGCAGCATCTGGAGGGGCCAACGGCGGCAGCAGCTAGTAGGGGCAGTGATGGTGGCAGCTGGGGAGGAGGGGGTGATGGTGCAGCCAGTCATCTGTGCCGTTGCCACCGCCCACCCGGGCCTGTCGCCCCCAGTGGCTGCCTAGCTCCACCATAATCAGCTGTCTGACTGGTCCAGCCACACAGTGGGGCAAGTTCAGACTGATGTTGTAGTTACAAGTCTAAACTGAGAAATCAGTCCAAACTTCCCCAGGGCTGAGCCATCCACTAGGCGAGCTAGGCAACCACCTAGGATGGCAGATCCTGCTGGGCAGCATGGCAGCTTTGTGTTACCACCTTGGTGCCTACAGCAGGCATGCACTTGGGCATCCACGGAACAAAACCATGGCCTGCCACTTCTGAACCCACCCGGACACAACTTCCTGTCAGAGGGGGGAGGAGCAGTAGGCAATGAGTGTACATGTGAGCGCTAAAACACATGGCCTGCCAAGGCACCAAAAGAGAGGCACTAAGACTCCGCTTTTAAATCAGATTGTGCCTGTGCTGCTGACACCTCCCTCCCTCAAGATGAGAAGAGGAATTGGTGGCAGCAGTGGGGGGGGGGGTGGATCAGCTCGGCATGGGGGGAGCGGCATGAGGAGGGGGCAGCACAGCCAAGGCTCTTGCCTGGGGTGGCAGAAACCCTTGGACCAGCCCTGAACTTCCCCCACCACATGGTTAAACCATACAGAGCCAATTGCAGTGGCAGAAGTGTGAAACACTGTTTTTCAGGAGCTGCAGCCAGGAACTAGAATCAGTGAGTGAGAGAGTGACTGAATGGGAGGGGAGTATGAGGGGGAGAGGGAGAGAGAGAAAGAGAGAGAGATACTAGTTGAAACCTGGGGGAGCTATGTGTGAGAGAGACTAAGTGAAGCCTGGGGAGAAGGTCATAAGAAAGAGAGACAGAGAGACTGGATGAAGCCTGAGGGGGTTATGACAGAGAGGGTGAAGCCTAGAAGAGGGTCAAGAGACAGATTGGATGAAGCCTTGGGGAGTATGAAAGAGAAATTGGGGGAAGTCTGGGGTTCATGAGAGATAGAGACTGGGAGAAGACTGGTGAAGGGTTAAAAGACAGATAGACTGGCAGAAGGCTGGTGGGGTTATGAGAGACAAGGATTTGGGGAAACCTGGGAGGGGGGTCATGAGAGAGAAAGAGAGAGAGAGACACACACACACACACATACACAAATATGCATGCAACCCTCAACATGCCAATGACAAACTCACACACATGCAATCATGCAGATAGCTCTATACAGTCCACATGACACATATATGCATGTGCATACCCCTGACACACATATGCATGCACCCCCAACACAGACATACTCACACACACATGTAGGTACACCCACACTCCCTATGATACACACATACATGCATGCACCACACAACACACACTCACATATACACACCTCCTGACATTCCTCATGACACACACATACACATACACACATGCGGACCCTGATACTCCTCATGACACATGCATCTACTCCCCCAAACACAAACACAAACACAAACACATTCACACATGTATGCACTCTCTCTCTCTCACACACACACACACACACGTGCATGCATGCAACCCCCAACACTGCCTATGAGACACACAAATGAACCCCTGACATGCCTGATTCTTCAAATAGGGGGAACATGCCATTGTGTCACACTGCAAGCGTAAAATGTTCAACTTGTTTTTCAATTTGAGCTTCATAACCAAGCATCAGGGGTCACTGATTTAAACAACTTATAAAGCTGGATAAACTAGAAACACATTGGAGGAATTTCAGCGCTGTTAAAGTGGCTGGCCATCGTTGCTTTAATTTATAACCAGACTATAACCCGCAATGAACACAAAGGGGGATGTTTACTAAAGTGCAGTAATCGTGATTAACGCGCGTAAAGTACGTTTAACGATCGTTCACACGTCCGAACGCGCGTTCTGACGTGCTAACGATCGTTAAACGTACTTTACACGCATTAACCACAGTTAACGATCGTAAACCTCCGCGGCGCGTTAAAACAGCGCAGAAGGTGGAGAGTGGGCGGAGAGAAGGGGTCAATGGGCAGAGAGTGGGTGGGGAGAGGCTCCCCTCACACTAACGCACTGAATTCCTGAGCTCAATTCCAACGTGAATGAAAACCTGTCGTTAAAGGCATATTAAAGGGAAGAGAAACCATTTCCGTCAGCAATGTACAGCAAAACCGGGGAAACACACGAAACGTGAGCAGTGTGATACATGTGCACAGAACAAAATTTCACATAAAACGTTAAAAATGACCACAAGAAACATTGTAAAAAGCATAATTCAGCTGGGCAACAGTGATAGCAATGGGCAACAAGGAACAACACTCCCTGGAAAGCACCAAAAAAAAGAAATGATGTTTGGAAGGGTCTCCGCTCCGCAGACCCTTTCAAAGATCATTTCATTGTAATGGAGCTGTCCTGGGAGTGTTGTGTAATGTTGCCCGATGATATCATTGTTGCCCAGCTTGGTTATGGGTGTGTGCCCCTTTTTTGAGGTCTTTTCTGAGGTTTATGTGCACCTTTGTCTCCATACAAGGTAACTGAGCCCACAGTAAACTTGTGCAGAGCAGGGTTTGTGACTCGTCAGGCCGGTTTAACTAACTCCAGGGACTACACTGTCTGTGGCTACAGTGTGGTGCAACAGACACAGCCAGTGCCTGTAAGACCAGAGGGTCACAGGTTCAAATCCCAGCTGGGGCTCCTGCCAACCCAGTCTCCATAGTTTTACCCACCACTAAACAGTGATAGTAAAGACACCCCTTTATTGCAGAGAACATACGCATGGTTCATACACCTATATTTTACCACACCAAACACAGACACCAGAAACAGGCGCATTACCCAGAGCAGAGTCTCGCAAATGCAGTCCTGGAGGGCCCCACACCATTCAGGTCCCATGCTGCCTCTAATAAAGATGCCTGTGCTGCATATCTATGCACCACCCCCATGGTATGCAGATGTAGCTCATGCATATTTATGAGGGACAGCATGAAAACCTGAACAGTGTTTGGAACACCAGGACCGGAGTTGGGGAACTCTGCAGTAAAGCAGCAGCCAACAGGGCCAGACACACCCACACCCACACCCACAGGCCCCATTGGCCAATGCCTCCTGGAGAAGCAGGACATTGGGCCCTGCCTGTATCTCCCAATACTAGCAGTTGCATACCTTAGCAATGCCACCCTACACCTGGGTATATGGTACACAGCTATCAAACGTTTCCTGTGATAACTGGCAGATATCAATTCCTACGTTAAGCACAGTTTGCTCAGTGAGCTCCACCGAAACAAGCATTCTGATGTCTGCGGTGTGTGCTGCAGGTCTGGTCTCTGACAGTGCGTACCACCCTGGGGAGTGACCCCCAACAGTCTTGCGTACCATATCCATGCCTAAACTGTGCCCAGGACTGGTGTGGTGGGTATGGCTGCTGAACACCTCTATAGTTGCACAATGCTGGCATAGGTGTGGGGGTGGCTGTCTGTCAATCCAGTGTGTGGTGGCTGCAAACACCTTCCACAGCCCACACTGCCAGCAATGTTGCCAGTATTGAGCTGCCAATGTGCATAATGAGGAGCAAGGTACCATGGGTATAGGCTACGTGCACTGCGAGAGTGTGTTTCAGTAACCACTACTGAATGTAAAGAAAAACATGCCTCCTCATTCCCTATGTGATGTACAGGGTGATGCCTGGGACAGCCTTTTGTGTTAGGCACACTGGGGACTTGAACCCATGCTGCCTGTAAGAGCGGTGAGTACACTAACCATTGTGCTACAGCTCTGTTTCAGTGATTTGTGTCTGTACGCCTTCATACAATTAACGCGCAGTAACGCGCCACGGCGCCCTGTAACACTCGTTAGTTTTTGGAACGCGCGTTAGTGGTTACGATGTCCCGCCCATGTCCTTTTTTGGCTTTCCTTTCACTAACGCGGCTCCTAACGCGATTTGCACTAACGCAGTTTAGTAAACATACCCCTAAATGTCCGGTTTGCCCAGGTAGCATTTTAGCTAGCTGGTCAGGGGCGATATTGAGCCACTAACCAGCTAGCTAAAACACCTAAAGTTAGAACAGGTGCTAGCCCGTTAAAATGGTTTGAAAATGCCCCGCATTTATCTTACAGCTACCTATGCAACATACCTCCTTTTCTTTTCCCCTCTGTCTTACAGATACAGACACATTCAGTTGAAGCTAACGTTCTTTATCTGGCTTGTGTGAAATCCATCCTGGTGGAAATCTTATATTAAGATTTTGTCATTTCCCCTACCTCGGAATCCCTTGCTTGAGAGTAAAGGCTTATTTTAATGTAGATGAAAGTTTAATTGTCTGGGGCTCCGCTGCAGCTTACTGTGTGCTGTTACTTTACAGATGTTCCTTGGAACTCAGTGAATTCTATACAGTCCAGAGTTAGAGGCTGTCTTGTTAAAAGGTCTGCATGCATGCACCATTAGCTCTCACTGTCTCCCTGTGTCAGTCACTTCAATCATGCAGAAATTTGATATACATCTGCTTCTTCTGGGCCTTCAATCCTATTAAAACAGAGAAAGACCCCCCCAAAAAAACAACAGGCCCCTTGTTGGTTATTCCTTTTCAGAATTAAGAAACCCTTTTGTTTCAGTTGTTACTGAGACAATCCTTGCCCTGCTGGAGCATTGCCAGGTTCTGTCCTGGCATGTGTCGGGGACAATAGATGTATTGCCAGAGTAGGCAGGCTTCCTCTAGTGGGCTGGCGAGGCCCACATCTGCTGCCTTGCGACCAGCCAGCATTTCTCATGCCACAAGAAACCAAGCCAAATGCTGCAGGATGATTTTCAGCTATATTTGTGAGGACATGGTAGGAACTGCATGTGCAGTTCCATATGAAGACAAGGCCGGCTTGGCCATTAAGCAGACTAGGCAGTTGCCTAGGGTGGCGCCCTCTGGGGTAAGCAAAGAGCCGGTACAGTCAAAGCTAAACAATAGGTCCTGACTGCTACACAAATTCAAAGAACCCAAAACCTTTACCTGCAGAGTGGGTGGGTAAATTTCAAATAGCCCATGTACCCGGGTAAATGGTTTTTGCAAATTTCCCTCATTAAGCAAGTACCAGGAGAGGTGGTGCTGGAGGTATTTTGTGATTGTTCACTTTAATTATCAGATTCTTGGGAGGGGGGAAGGGTGAAAGATTATTCAAGGGTGATGGGGAGGGCAAAACTGAAAGGATACTTAATATCCCTGCGCTGGCTCTGCAGAAAGAGCTAAAATACATAGAAGATTATATTGTAGAATTACAAAAAGGGGGGGGGAGGGGGAAGAGAGTCATGCTTCTTTTATAATAAGGTCTCTCCTAGATTTAATGAACAAGCTTCCAACTCTAGTCTGTTTCACTTCCTCATCTATATACAGCCCTCAGGTCACTTCTAATGACCCCTCATGTGGCATCAATTTCTTTTCATCTTGTCCATGCTTTTTCCTGTCTAGCTGCTTATTTTTCTCCTCCTCCAGATAAATGGTCACTACCACTGTCCATCTCAGGTGGGATGAAACCATATCTGCCCTCTCCTTCCCTTCTTGTTTTTCCAGTCAGCAGTGTAATAAGTGTCCCTTAAACACAAGTTAAGACATCTGAATGATACAGTGTTGGTTTCTCTGAACTCTCTTACTCAATGAGTCCGAAAACTGGTATCAAATCACTACTAACCTACAAAATGATGTGTTCTGGATTCACAGAATTCATTTCAAATTGATCTAAAGTGCTTTGAAAGAACCTGTAAATGAGTTAAATTAGGCCTACCCTTGGTCAATTGCCTAACAAGATTGATGATGCCTTGGGCTCTACTTAGTGAAACCTTTCCTTAATTTTTTTTTGTCTTGTCTTGACTCTCAGTCTCAACTAAAAGTTCCCTTCCTTCAATGCATTTTAATGGGAAATTGCAAAATTTCCTAGGCCATAGCCTTAAAGCCAACGGTCTTCAAAGCTGGTGGGGATGTGAGGGAAGGACTCTTCCATTTACCATCTTACTCAAAGACTAGCAGTCTTCTGTAACTGGGTGTATATTAAAATTGGCTTTTTGTGGCTCAGTGGTAGTATTGCTGGCATGTGGAGGACCTGGGGATGCTACAAAAGCAGCATGCACAGTCCCTGGGGAGCAAACTTCACAGTCACTTTGCACTAGCGACAACTAGTGCTGGGCTCATTCTTCTCTTCAGTGCGATCCTCTGTGCAATCTAAAATCATTGGTATTGGAACTAGGCGTGCTAGGGTTCTGGAGCACTCCCTGAGGGTGTATGTTTCCAAGACATTGATCAATAACAATATAGGATACCTCAGAGGAAGCTGCACAGCTCTGGGTGGAGGGGAACAGTCTAATCATTATACAGAGAAAACATATTGTGGCTAGATTTAGGGTCCACTTCATCAGGGTTTTGGAGAGAACTATAGCTTATGGTCCCCAGCTAAGGACAGTTGTTATGAAGATTGGGCAAAGTGGTGAGAGAGGAAACCCCCAGGTAGTTGTGAATAAAGGCCAGAGCACAATAGAAGCTGGTACCAATTGAACTGGAAGCCTATAGGAGCAGGAGGAAAATGGCAAAGAAAAAAAAATTAAAGCAGAAGGGTGGACACATAGAACAGCCTCCCAGTGCAGGTGGGTGGGGGTAACAAAAAATGAGCATAAGGCAAGCACAGAGGATCCTAAATGGTAGGTAATTAAGGTAAAGTTGGAGGGTAAACCAGACTTTTTAGTATTGTGGTATGCAAGGAAAACGGACACATCAGAAGAACCTTGTGGAGTATCTGCCACCATAGTTTCTGCTTCAATAATTCTATTTTATATTTATGTAACCCCCCTTTCTGGGTGGCCCAGGCAGATGCTATGGAACTGCTAGGTAGACAAGGGAAGCACAGCGAATCCAAGAGCTATCAATCAGAGTTTCTCTGCACTCTTAGTCTGAAAATATCAAGGTTCAGACTTGATAGGAGGAATTACCTCTTAATGGCAACCAATATTTGAAGTTTTAGGCACCTGACACATTCTCATTCCCCTTCTCAATAATTACAGTCCAGGCCATAAATTTGCGTTCTGAACCAAGGGTTTACTTAAATTTTAGGATTGCTGATAAATATAACAATTAAAAACATTTAGGTGCAATGTTTTGTTTTTCTATCTCATAGGCACCATATAAATAGGTGAAGATATTTGACCAGTTAATTGTATCACCAGCGGGTTCCTTTTTCCCTAATCAGTCTCTTTCCCAAAATACTTAAAACTCAGTGGCCCAAACCTCACAGCTCCTCAGCCCTGTGTGGTAAAGTGCCCTGCACGAGTGCCTTTGAATGTAGTTGGTGGTGTGGACTTCTCTCGTCCATGTTAGGCTCCTTCTCAAAGTCTGGATTGACTGATGCTCTTCAGGAACCTCCAGACTCAGCCCTCTTAGATCCACTTCAATCTAGTTTTCGTTCCTTTCATGCCAAAGTCTCCAGTGACTTGTTCATGGCTAAGTCCAAGGGTCTTTACTCAGTTTTCATTCTTCTTGACCTTTCTGCTGCTTTTGATACTGTTGACCACCTCTTTCTCCTTGATACTTTGTCCTCTTTTGATTTTAGGGGCACTGTGCTGTCCTGGCTCTCTTCTTATCTCTCCCATCGCTCTTTCAGTGTTTGTTCTGGTGGATCCTCCTCTACTGCCATCCTTCTCTCAGTTGGTGTACCCCAAGAGTCTGTTCTGGGCCGCCTCCTTTTCACTCTCTATACCCAGTCCTTTGGTGCCCTCATCGCTTCCCGTGGCTTTCAATATCATTTTTATGCTGATAACTCTCAAATCTATCTATCTACACCTGATATTACCCTTACACTCCAAGCCCTTATATCTGCCTGCTTATCAGACATTGCTGCCTGGATGTCTCACCGCCATCTAAAGCAGAACAAGGCCAAGACTGAACTTCTTATTTTCCTCCTTAAACCCTCCTCCCCCCTTATTCCTTTTTCTCTCTCTCTGTAGATAATACTCTTCTGCTTCCTGTTTCCTCGGCCCACAACCTTGGGGGTCATTTTTGACTCCTCTCTCTCATTCTCCACACATATCCAACAGATAGCTATATGTCTCCTCATTATGGAACTCAATACCAACCAAAACTAGAAACACCACCAACCTCCAAGCCTTCCGGAAACAACTAAGACACGTCTATTCACAGAACACTTTGGCACCACAGAGTAGACTTCATAAATCAACTGGAAAGTACCACCTGCTACGTAAGGAAACAACCTCAACATGATTGTCAGTTTATATTGTATATAAAGGCCAGGGTTCGATTCCCACTAGCACTCCTTGTGGCCTTGGGCAAGTCACTTAACCCTCCATTGACTCAGAAAAATCCAAGTAATCAATGTCCTTGTTTAATGTACATTACCAAGTTTAAGGGGCATGTTTAATAAACCGTCTTAACGTGCGCCCGGCGTTAGTGTGCAGGATGCCATAAAAGGAGTGGGCGTTTCGGTCTTAATGTAGCAAAAAGGGATTATTGCGCGATAACGTGCGCTGTGCACATTATCGGGCGAGACGCTGCTAAGCACGTTAACACGCGGTAATCTTAAGTAGGCGCGCAGACATGCCAACACAGAAATAGAGGTGTAGTACAATGGTAAATACCCTGACTGATGGGACAGGGGTCATGAGTTCAATCCCCCAGTGTGCCTAATGCATAAGGCTGGCTGAGGCATTAGCTTTTGCATGTAATTATTGCTGTTTGAGGCATTTTAGTTCTATTTTAATTAGTGCTGCCAGCAAACACAGCCTCACGTGCCGTAACCTAAGGTGCTCCAAAACTACTTGGTCACAATATTGGAGTGTAGAAAGCAATCATACAAAAGAACTCACTCCACTAAAACACTTGTTTCTGAATGAATAAACACTGTGCTTGTTTTCATTCAATTCTTCAAATTGTGTAACAGTGGCAAGTGGCGGCAAGGTCTCAGCAATACGGGCAAAACCAAATATAATCAAGGCGCAAGCCAAGATCTTATTGCCAAACAAAAGCCCATTAACATCAAGGACCACAAGCCGCCATCATCCCACAATCTTTATATTTTTCTTTAAAACAATTTCAAAGCAAACAGCGGCCAAACCCAACCAAAACCACTTAACTTGACAAAATCATGGGAATGGTCCGCCGCCTGCTACCCCGACGTCACTGTGGCGCTCACTAACGTTTTGCAATAAACATCGCTGCATCAGGGGAAATACTGCAAAATAGAAACAAACACAAAACTGTAACTCAAAAAACCAGAAACAACAACCCCAACCACTCACAACCACTAGCTGTTAAAAACGAGAAATACTACTTACTTGAAAAGGCAGCCAAAACAGCACTTCAACATTGCTCACAAAAACGCCACGCATGCTCTCACACGAACATGCACGGAACTCCCCAATATAACGAACCACTGACGTCAAAGACTTCCCTGAAGGAAAGCTCCGCCCCAGAATATTAAAGACACACTACCCAATCGATCCGAAGATTTAAACCACCCGGAACCACGGTGTTCAAACGAAATATATGCCACTGTTCACAAACCAATAGGGACTGTTCCCTACTCTTTCCGTCCCTACCAGACAATACCTGATCTAAACAAAAAAAAAACCGAAGGTCGGAAAACTGATGACGAAACTCTAAACAATGTCCGAGCCATTGCCCTATGCTCTGTACAGATGAATCCAGGCCAGGCCACCCTATCCAGGCTATTCCCACAGTACCTTGCTCCTCATTATGCACATTGGCAGGCCAATACTGGCAACAGTGCTAGCAGTGTGGGCTGTGGAGGGTGTTTGCAGCCACCACACACTGGATAGACAGACACACACTCCCCACACCTATGCCAGCATTGTGCAACTATAGAGGTGTTTGGCAGCCCTGGCCACTGCACCAGTCCTGGGCACAGTGCAGGCATGGCTATGATACGCAATACTGTTGGGGTCACTCCCCAGGGTGGTAAACACTGTTAGACACAAGACCTGTAGCACACTCCACAGACATCAGAAAGGTTGCTATGATGCAGCTCACTCAGAAAATTGTACTTAACTTCGGAATTGCTATCTGCCAGTAATCATAGCAACCTTTTGATAGCTGTGTACCGTATTCCCAGGTTTAGGGTGGCATTGCTAAAGGTATGCAAGTGCTAGTATTGGGAGATGCACGCAGGGCCCAACATCTTGCCTCTCCAGGAGGCTTTGGATAATGGAGCCTGTGGGTGCGGGTGTGTCTGCCCCTGTTGGCCGCTGCTTTAGGGCAGAGGTTCCCGACTCCAGTCCTGGTGGGCCAGACACTGTTCGGGTTTTCATGCTGTCCCTTATGAATATGCATGAGATACATCTGCATACCATGGGGGTGGCGCATAGAAATGCAGCACAGGCATCCTTATTAGAGGCAGCATGGAACCTGAATGGTGTTTGGCCCTCCAGGACTGCATTTGGGAGACTCTGCTCTAGGTAATGCACATGGTTATGGTGTCTGTGCTCTGTAGGGTAAAGGTAGGTGTTTTGGGCATGTTTACGTCATCTGCAATACAGGTTCTGTCTGTATTAGCACGTTTTAGTAGTGGGTAAAATAAGGGGACTGGGTTGGCAGGAACCACAGCTGGGACTTGAACCTGTGACCGTTTGCTTCTGAATACACTGGTTTTGTGCACTGCACCACCATGTTCTCACAGAGTCAATACGTTCCCTGGTGATACCATGACTGTTCGTCAGACAGGGCCTGTCTGTTGCAGTGCATGGCACCCACCTATACAGGGCTAGGCCACGGTCTGCTCTGGGCAGCTGCCACTGCCCCCTCCACCACCAGTATCCCTCTGCCACCATGCTGACATGCCCTTCTGCTGGTGGTGCTGGTGGTGTGCAGTCTCAGGCCCTCCAGTGTGTGGGTAGGCAGCTGCCTATGGTGCGGGTTCCGGGGTAGGGGTGCCTGCATAGCTGTCCACGCTTCCCCCAGCACCGCCTGCCAATGTTCCGTGCCATTGGGGGGACCTGCTGGGTACTATCCCCTGTGACACCGTGGGAAGCACACTCGTGCCCATGTTGGGCCCTCAGCAGTTGCTGTCTGGCTGCTCTACTGTTTCAGCATTCCTATGGGCCAGCTAGGCATCACCCTAGTCCGCACTGTGGGCCAGCTGCAACGCAGCATGTGCCGCCTGCAGCCCTCTGTGTCCCCTTTTCCAGCATCTGTGCAGTTGCCCATTCCGACATGCCCACTCTGCTGTTGCAGAACATGTGCATGCCATAGGAAACCTAGCCAATGGGGTCGGAAACCCTGCTCAGCGCAATTGCACTGTGGGCTCATTCACCTTGTATGGGGACGGAGCATAGACCCTTCCAAAATTCATATCTTTGTTTTGGAGCTTTCTTGGGAGTGTGTTTTGATGTTTCCCATTGATATCACTATTGCCCAGCTTGGTTATGTTTTTTTTCCATTTTCCTCTGTTCATTTTCACTGTTTATTTGCCCTTTTGTTCCGTGCACATGTATCACACTTATCACTTTTTGTAGGTTTCCCTGGTTTTGCTGTACATTGCTGACGGAAATGGTTTCTTTTCCCTTTAAATCGGCTCTAACGCCAGGGTTTCACTGGCGTTAGTTTTGAGCCTCGGATTTCACAGCATTAGTGTGCAGGGAGCCTCTCCCCTCCCACTCTCCGCCCATTGACCCTCTCTCTCCGCCTCTGTGGAGCATTCCTCCGCCCTCTGGGAGCCTTTCTCCGCCTTCAGCGCTCGTTTGCGCCGCTGCGTGCGTTATCGCGCTCTAAGGTACCTGTGCGCCCGATAAAGCAACATTATTGCACGATAAGGTACCTTATCGCATGATAATGTCGCATAGCGCACATTAAGACGGTTTAGTAAACATACCCCTAAGTTTCAATGTAAACCTCTTTGATTGAAATGATAAAGCGGTATATAAAACCTGTTAAATAAATAAATAAAATAAATAATGTAAATAAGTTAACTTCTCCCTTTACCTTATTCCCCTCTGTTATATTGTAAATAAGTTAAGGAATCATTGAATGTATAACTTGTTGTTTAATGGAAACTGCTTTGACCCGATGAAAAGCGGTATATAAACACAGCTAAATACATAAAACCCTGTTGTTTCTTTCTCTATAACATTAACAAAATTCGCCCCTTCCTCTCTGAACATACTACTAAAACTCTTATCCACTCTTTGGTCACCTACTGTCTTGACTATTGCAACCTCCTTCTTGTTGGTCTCCCTCAGAGTCATCTCTCTCCTCGTCAATCTGTTCAGAACTCTGCTGTGTGGCTAATCTTCCGCCAGCCTTGACACACTCATATAACCCCTCTTCTAAAATCACTTCACTGGCTCCCCTTACGTTTCCATATCCAATTTAAACCTCTCCTTCAGACCTATAGATGCACTCACTCTACTGCCCCTCACTACCTTTCCTCTTGCCCCTCTCCCTACTCCCCTCCACGTGAACTCCGCTCTTCCTCTGGCTTTCTTCTCTCTGTGCCCTTCTCTTCCACTGCCAACTCCAGACTTTGATCTTTTCATCTTGCTGCTCCTTATGCCTGGAACAAACTTCCTGAATCTATACGTCAGGTCTCATCTCTCCCCCTTTTCAAATCCATGCTAAAAGATCACCTCTTTGAGGCTGCTTTTAGAACCTAATTCCCTTGTTCTCCGTGTGTCTCCTTTACCTATCTGAACCCCTTGTTTCTCTGATATTGTACTGCCTATCTTGATTACATCGTAAGCGCTAATGAGCAGGGCCTGTTTTCTATATATTCTTGTTCAGCACTGAGTATGCCTTGCAGCGCTATATAAATAATTAGTAGGAGTAATAGTAGCTCTTCTGCTAGAGGCCGTGGGGGTAATTCTGACCCGCGTTTAGCGAGGATATATGTCCAGGGTGGACATACATTCTTCCGCTAAATTCTCGGGTGCTATGCCAGCAAATTAGCTCCCTGCACATACAGCAGAGATGTGCGGGGAGCTCAGTATGAGGGCGGGAGGGGGTGATCCTAAAGAGGAGTGAGGGCGGGCCGGTGGCATGACCCTGACCCTGGACATACAGGGCCGATTCTGGTGTTGGCCCTGTATGTCTGGGGTTGGCCATCTACATGGGGAACTTATTCCACCTCGGAGATGGTGGAATAAATTCTGTCAAAGTTTGCAGCGGACAGAAGAGGGCCCAGGAGAGAAGGAGAGCAAGGGCAGGGGGTTCTCTGCAGCCCGATCCCAGCCTCTGAAGGCCTGATCAGGGATCGGACAGTGAGGAACAAGCCATTTAATGCAGTGCCGGTGATCAGGGATCTGGCATAGCTCCCATGAGATCAGAATCGGGTGCAAATCCAGTCTATCCAGATTTTGGGCATCCAGATGGGTCAGACAGGCCCCGATCGCAATTGGTCTCAGTGGCTCTAAGCCTCGTTATTTTGCCTTCTGTCCTGGTCATGGTGACTGGCTCTGGCAGGGTTGCTTGAGGCATCTGCCCCTGTAGAGCAGCTCCCTGATCATTGCATTATGCACTGCTGGTTTTGGGGCCAAAGACAGGAAACTGTCTCTGACTGAGGTATTTATAACCTGGGGATTGATCCTTTTCAGAGAAGTTTCCTCTCAGTCCATGCTTGACTGGTATGGGGAATCTCCCTCATCTGCTAGCTGCCATGTACTTTCATACTCACTGATCGATACTAATAGAGCCAGTGGGTAGTGCTACTGATCTCAGTACACAAAAGCCATAGAGGTATCTCCATTTATAAAAGCAACTAATTTTATTGTGATTCACTTTTTATTTTATTGTAAATCACAGAAAGTCTACATTGGGCGGTCTGAGGGGACGGAAGAAAACAGTTCTACAGTGCTGAATAGCTGAATGACTGGCCTGGTCCCTCCCTCTTCTGGAGTGAACTACATCAGAGAAGGGACGGAGGGACCCAACCTGCTTACAAACACGGGTCTGCCTCACTGCACCTGCCGCCACTGCCTCTGAGAAAACAAACAAGTGGTTGCGGTGACAGGGCAACACAGGGGATGGGGGGAGCAGGCCAGGGCCAGCAACTCGATATGCGTCCCTAATCCTTTTGCGCCTTGTGCGGCTGCACCGCTCGCACAGGGCTAGGTATGATACTGCTCTCATTAAAGACTTAAGCAGTGCACACAAGAAGCTTAAGAATTTTGAGAATTGTACTGAAAGGTTGAATTTGAAGTTTCTGAATTTTCCCCAAACTCCCTTAGTGTCTCCTGTAGATATGCTTTGGAGATACTATAGAGAAATCTTACAAGTTCCACCAAAAATACTACCACCTATTACCAGGGCTATTTATATACTGAAGGTTGCTGGAGGAGGTAATATGGAAGCTAGCAGAGGAGATGGACAAGGATTCGAGGACAGTCTAGATGTATCTGGACTGTTGGAGAACTTGCAGGTAGCACCATGAGTAAGAAGAATACTGCTAGTGACCTTTGCCCCAGAGCCGGACAAAATCTGGACACTAAAGTTGTATCAACTTTTGAAATATTAGCTTTTTCGGTATAAGAATTTCTGTATTTCCTGATATTTCTAAAGCCTATCAGGAGAGGCATAAAGCCTTTCTCAGCCTGTGATGGGATCTACAGAATCTTACCCACCCCTTTCCAAAGGGAGTATCAACAGCCCCCCCTTTAAGAGAGCCTGTAGCCCAGAGTTCAGGGCTGGTAGGGCGTGGCTCACAGGGATAGGTTAAGAATCCAGCAGGCTGCAGGAGGGAGAGAGGGTCCGTGGAGCCAGAAGTCCTTCCAAGGCAAGCTGTGCAAATGAGTTCTGAGGTAGGAACTTTAACTGGGGCTGGAGGAAGGATTGGGAGAACCAGTTTGTGAAGGCTTAACAAGCTGAGACAGAAATAAAGCTGATTTTTTTCCTCTGAACTCCTGTCTGTTCTCAGTTTTGCTTTGTGGAGGTTTAACAAGATGGGACAGAATAAAAACTGCTTTTATTTTCCCTGAACTGCTGTCTGGCCTGTGTTTTAAAGAAAACCCCTTCCCAACAAACGCCACACTACCACATAGCCATAGTGTAATGGTCTTAGGCCCACCATTTCTGCTGTGCTTTTCAAGTTTGTTTGATTAAATTATGCAGCATTAAATATGTTTTTTATGATCCCAAACAGCTGCAAAATTTCTTGGATCACAGAACTGGTCTTTGAGAATATATTTCTGCTTAAACAGTCTTGGGTAGCATAGTAGAATACTGGGGGTAGAAACCGTTTAAGAAGCATATATCCCCGAAGTCTGCTCCTTTTCTTTATTTTCTATTTCTTTTCTTTCTTTTCTATTTTCTTTTTCTTGTTAAGAATAGCTGCACTTTGAACCTTATTTCTATTGAATTCTCTCCTTGGTAGTTGGCTTCTGAATACGTCGATAGGTTGGCCAATATGGATTTCTATGTAGCTTGCTTTGTGAACCTCCAACACATTGTATTACCTTAAGCAAGTGTAATCTCTTGTGTAAATCTTTAAATTTATAACTAAAAAAATTTTGAAATCTGAGCTTCTGTGCATTTTCCCTATAGAGAAAAGATGGGAAAAACTCTTTAGCAAATCTGAGCCTTGGAACAATACTTGATTTAGATGTTAAGGAGGTATAGGGATATTTTTATATGTATTAATCGTGCCTCTTTCATAAAGTACCTATGCGTACCTACTATACCTGATTATAACTTGCCTTGAACTACTACTGGAAAAGGCATGAGGTAAATATTTAATAAATAAATAATATATAAATCTCTCACTTTGTTTGCAGCTTGTCCTGCTGTGAGGGTTTGCGTGCATCAGTGATGCTGAGAGCTAAACTATCGTTAGTTTAACTACTGGCAGGGTCTCCCAAGATGGACAGGTCTCAGATGAGGTGCCAGACCAAGACAAACCACCCATCTGGGCAGCAGCAGAATGGGATAGTGTTGACGGCGGAGGATCACATTTTTGTGACAACGGCAACAATACCAAACTTAAACTGCGCGGAAGAAAGGCCCGGCAATCTACTTCTGTATCTTGCCATGAAAACCCAATGGATAGTTACAACAAAACAAATTGTGCTATGGTGCTGGAAGATGAGACCCCCAGGTCGGAAAGCACTCAACTAGCTACTGGGGAAGAGCTGAAGACTTTTCAGAGTAAAGCCAGCATTTATGATGTGGTTGGATCAAAGCCCTCGAGAAGTCTGACTGCTGATGTAGCTGCGCATGAAATGAGAGTCAGAAGCTGTAAAGATGTCTTACACATTGGAACATGGAACGTACGAAGCATGAATCAAGGGAAGTTGGAGGTGGTCAAGAATGAAATGGAACGTGTACAACTTGATCTGTTGGGTGTCAGTGAACTGAAATGGACTGGCATCGGGCACTTTGCATCAGATGATCACATGGTCTACTATGCTGGAAATGAAAGACAAAGAAGAAATGGTGTTGCATTTATAATAAAGAAGAAATTTGCAAGAACTGTAATGAAATTTATTTATTTATTTTATTTATTTATTACAGTTTCTTATATACCGCGCTATTTAGAATCAGCGCGGTTTACATCATAACAAAACGACCATAACGACAGACTGTCAGGTTTTACATTGAACAGGAGTACAAACTTGGATAACCGGGTTAACTATATACATAAGCAGTCAGCGAACGCTTAATCTCTATTCGTCTACGAGGATTGCCTATCAACACAACTATAATTCAAGTATATGCCCCAACAACAGCTGCAGAAGAGAATGAAATTGAAGAGTTCTATGAACAAGTACAAGCTGAAATTGACAGAACATGCAAACAGGATATCCTAATAGTCATGGGTGACTGGAATGCAAAAGTTGGCAACAAAGAAGAAGGCAAAGTAGTTGGAAAATATGGACTTGGCAACAGAAATGAAGCTGGAGAAAGACTGATAGAATTCTGCAAGACCAATGATCTATTCATCTCAAACACCTTCTTCCAGCAACACAAGCGACGACTGTACACATGGACTTCACCCAATGGATTGTATAAAAATCAAATTGACTACATCTGTGGAAGTCAACGATGGAAAAGCTCTATAACATCAACCAAGACAAAACCTGGAGCTGACTGTGGTACAGATCATCAACTACTAGTATGCAAACTCAAGCTAAAGTTGAAAAAGAGCAAACCACTCATGAATGCAGCAAAATATGACCTTGAGAATATACCACTGGAATTTAAAGACTGCCTGCAAAATCGATTTGCTGCTTTAGATACAAATGACAGAGCTCCAGAAGAATTATGGAATGACATCAAGAAGGTTGTGTTGGAAGAAAGCGAGAAGTCTCTACAAAAGGTGAAAAAGCAAAAACGGCCAAAATGGATGACGGAAGAAACTCTGAAAATTGCCCAGAAACGCAGAGAAGCTAAAGCCAGAGAAGAAAAGACAATCACAGAACTCAACAGAGATTTCCAACGTGCAGCAAGACAGGACAAGGAAAAGTACTACAACGACGCATGCAAGGAAATAGAAGCAGAAACTATTAGAGGAAGAACAAGATTGGCTTTCCTAAAGCTACGAGAGTTAAAGAAAAAGTTCCAGCCTCGAATTGGAATGTTACAAGATGCTCAAGGTTCTATGTTGAATGATGCTGAGAAGATCAAGAAAAGGTGGAAGGAATATACAGAGTTTTTATATGATAAAGATCAAGTGGACCAACAGCTGTTTCAACCTGTACCTTATGATCGGGAACCATTGGTGATGAAAGAAGAAGTTGAAGCAGCATTGAAAGCCTTATCAAAGAACAAAGCACCAGGCATTGATGGCATTCCTATAGAAGTATTGCAGCAATCTGATGCAGCTGTTACCATACTTACAAGGCTCTGCCAAGAAATATGGAAGACAACATCATGGCCAACTGACTGGAAAAGATCTGTGTTTATACCAATACTAAAGAAAGGTGATCCAACTGACTGTGGAAATTATCGCACAATCGCTCTGATCCCACATGCCAGCAAGATTCTACTGAAGATTATTCAAAAGAGACTACAACCATACCTGGAACAAGAACTACCTGAAGTGCAAGCAGGGTTCAGGAAAGGGCGAGGAACGAGAGACATCTTTGCAGATGTGAGATGGATCCTTGAAAAGACTAAAGAATACCAAAAGGATATCTATTTGTGCTTTATCGACTATAGCAAGGCTTTTGACTATGTAAACCATGAGAAACTCTGGGCCACATTAAGAAGCATGGGTATACCAGAACACCTGATCGTTCTCTTGTGTAATTTGTACATTGATCAAGAAGCAACAGTTTGAGCGGAACAAAGAGAAACAGAATGGTTTAAAATAAGCAAAGGTGTAAGACAAGGCTGCATACTTTCCCCCTACCTGTTTAATTTATATGCAGAACAAATCATCAGAGAAGCAGGATTGTATGAAGACAACACAGGTGTGAAGATTTGTGGAAGACTCATCAACAACCTTCGCTATGCTGATGATACTACATTACTGGCTGAAAGTGAAGATGATCTGAAACATTTGCTTCTCACGATCAAAGAACATAGTCTCAAAATGAGCCTGCACCTTAATGTAAAGAAGACAAAGATCATGACAACTGGCATAATCAACAGGTTCATTGTTGAAGGAGAAGAAATTGAAATTGTGAACAACTTTAACCTACTTGGATTAACTATCAATAAAGAAGCAACAAGCAGTCAAGAAATCAAACGACGCATTGCTCTTGGCAGAATGGCTATGAAAGACCTAGATAAGATTCTCAAGAGCAGAGATGTCTCTCTCCATACAAAGATTTGACTTGTTCAAGCCATGGTATTTTCAATAACATCATATGGATGTGAAAGCTGGACAGTGAAAAAGACAGACAGGAAGAAAATTGATGCCTTTGAACTATGGTGCTGGCGGCGAATACTGTGTATACCATGGACTGCCCGAAGAACAAACCAGTCGGTACTAGAAGAGATCAAACCTAAGCTTTCTTTAGAAGCTCAGATGACAAGACTTCGACTTTCATACTTTGGACACATCATGCGAAGAGAGAGATCATTAGAGAAAGACATCATGCTTGGCAAGATAGAAGGTCAACGCAAAAGAGGAAGGCCAGCAATGAGATGGATAAGAACATAAGATATACCATACTGGGTCAGACCAAGGTCCATCAAGCCCAGTATTCTGTTTCCAACAGTGGCCAATCTAGGTCATATGTACCTAGCAGTTTCCCCAAAAGACACAGGTTCTGCAATGCTTGTATTGGTTCAAGCATTGATATCCTGGGTCCCTTCTTAATAATGGTTTATGGACCTTTCCTCCAGGAACTTGTCCAAACCTTTTTTAAATCCAGCTACACTAACAGCCTTTACTACATCCTCCGATAACAAATTCCAGAGTTTGATTACACGTTGAGTGAAAAAATATTTTCTTTTATTAGTCTTAAATAGTTTACCCTGTAGCTTCATTGCATGTCCCCTAGTCTTTCTATATTCTGATAACGTAAACAGTCGATCTACATTTACCAGTTTCCACTCCGTTCATTAATTTATAGACTTCTATCATATCTCCCCTCAGCCGTCTCTTTTCCAGGTTAAAGAGCCCTAACCTTTTTAGCCTTTCTTCATAGGAGTATCCTTCCATCCCCTTTACCATTTTGGTGGCTCTTCTCTAAACATTTTCTTTTTTTTTTTTTTTTTACTTTTTATTTATGCAATTTTCAAAATACAACAAGCAAACCAACTTGTACAGAAAAGGACCCATGGGTCCACAAGTCCACCATAAAACAGGCAATATGGGTCACAAAACAAAAGAAAATTATTTACCAGCAATACAGACAGGATAAAACAGATGCAAAGAAAAGTGCAAAAACACTCTAACCGCTGATGGACACCTAATCAAGGGGCCCAACCGGGGGGAGAGAAGGAGGAGTAGCCGGTAGATTAGCACGTTTTTAATTTATAAAGGAAGCTAATTGGGATGGCTCAAAGAAAATATACCTGTTCCCAGATAATTTTACAAGACATTTACAGGAAAATCGTAAAAAGAATAAACCCCCCAACTGAATAACCCCCAAACGATACATAAGAAACTGCTTCCTCCTTTTCTGGGTTGCCCTTGAGACGTCAGGAAACATTCTAATCTGTGAATCCAAGAACATTTTACTGGAAGATCTAAAAAACAGCTTCAGGAGCCAGTCTCTATCCACTTCAAGGGTGAAGGTCACCAAAAGCGTAGCGGTCATCCCTACAGCTGTAGGGGACCGTTCCAAAAAGGTAGAAAGATCTAAACTGTCCGAAGACATTAGCAGGTTTTCTCCTTCGCCCTTCGCACCAATCTTCGAAGTTGGCAGATAGAAGGCTTTGGAAATTGGAGGAATGGCTTCTGCTGAGACCTTCAAAACAGTCACAAGAAACTGTTTAAAAAGTTCCAAAGGTAGAACCAACGGAACTTTAGGAAAATTCAAAACACGAAGTTTACGGCTTTTTGCACTATTCTCAAGAAACTCCAACCTTCTATGCACAGCCGATAAATCTTTCACCATTGATTGGGAAACATCCTTTACCTGCATTAAGGACCCCTCCAAAGAGGCCACTTTGGCATTTATCTCAGTATGAAAGGATTCAAAAACTTGCAATTGTTGCCCAAAAAGCTGAAACTGTTGGGAAATAGACTGGAGCTGCGATGTTATGTTGAGGTGCATAGTTGAAAAGGCATCCCACAGAGACTCAAAGGTAACGACCTTAGGCTTTTCCAGAGAAAGTCCTTGACCACCAAGCACTTGTGAGGAAAAAGGCTGGACTCTCGAAGAAGATTCCACAGAAGAATGCAGAAGCAGATAGGCTTTATCCTCCACAACCCCCACCGCACCAACATCCATATCCAGAAATATCTGCCCGGCTGGACTACCTCCCAAACCGGCAGACTGCAGCTGAGGCTTCTCGGTAGAGCTAACCACCCCTCCTTCCGCTCCTACCAGTTCCTCCTGCATGGTCACACCATCCGGCTGCGTTGGCGGTATGCAGAACTCCGGGCTCAATGATGCCTCTAACCTCACGGCATCCCGGGACCTTCCTTCCGCCCCTTGGACGCCTAGCGAGGGCACCAAAGTTGCGGCACTTCTCTCCGTGGTCTCCAGAAAGGAATCCATGGGACCGCGAACCGCCGGTTTCTCCGCTCCTGAGTCCTCCATCGTCGCAGACTTTGCTTTTCGTTTCCTGCCCCTTTGCGGCATCGAACGGTTCCACAAAAGCCAGGTAAATGGATAGGAAACTACAAATAGCGAACAAAACTCGGAGCTTCACTGGTGTGCGTCCGTTACCGTCGCCATCTTGCCTTCATTCTCCCCATTACCTCCAAACCTGAGAGGAGTGGAGGAGTGGCCTAGTGTTTGGGACAAAATACTTCAGACCAGAAGGTCAGAGGTTCAAATCCCACTAGAGGACAGCAACCTTGGGCCGGAAGGACTGGGGTTTCTAGTCCCATAGGTGCTCCTTGAGGTCTTGGGCAAGCCACTTAACTCTCCATAGCCCATGTTCCCTGTAAAACAGTTATCTCCAAGTTATAATGCCCTGTTCAATGTAATTTCAGTTTGTTCAATGTAAACCACACTGATGCAGAATAGCACAGTATATAAGAGAATGTAAATAAATAAACCTTTTCTAATAACGCTATATCCTTTTTAAGATACGGCGACCAGAATTGCACACAATATTCAAGGTGCAGTCTCACCATGGAACGGTATAGAGGCATTATAATATCTTTTGTTTTATTTTCCATTCCTTTCCTTATGATACCTAGCATTCTATTTGCTCTCTTGGCTGCCACTGCACACTGGGCCGAGGGTTTTAACATGTTATCCACAATGACGCCTAAATCTTTTTCCTGGGTGGTGGTTCCTAATGTGGAACCTTGCATCGTGTAACCATAGTTTGGGTTGTTCTTCCCTAGGTGCATAACTTTGCACTTGTCCACATTAAATTTCATCTGCCATTTTGATGCCCAGTCTTCCAATTTATCAAGATCCTCTTGCAATTTTCCACAATCCTCTTGGGTTTTAACAACTTTCAATAGTTTTGTGTCATCTGCAAATTTGATAATCTCACTCGTTATTCCACTTTCCAGGTCATTTATGAATATGTCAAAAAGCAGTGGACCCAGCACAGATCCTTGGGGTACACCACTATTCACCTTTCTCCATTGGGAAAATTGGCCATTTAGCCCAACCCTCTGCTTTCTATCTTTTAACCAGTTCCTGATCCACAGTAGTACACTGCCTCCTAGCCCATGACTCTTTAGTTTTGCCAAAAGTCTCTGATGAGGGACCTTGTCAAAGGCTTTCTGAAAGTCCAGATACACTATATCAACCGACTCACCTTTGTCCACCTGATTATTCACACTTTCAAAAAAACATAACAGATTAGTAAGACAAGATCTTCCTTGTCTAAAGCCATGTTGGCTGTCTCCCATTAGGCCATGACTATCTACATGCTGAGTAATTTTATTCTTTATGATGGTTTCTACAATTTTTCCCGGTACTGACGTGAGGCTCACCAGTCTGTAGTTTCCCGGATCACCCCTCGAACCCTTTTTAAAAATTGGTGTTACATTGGCGATCCTCCAATCTTCAGGTATTAGAGATGATTTTAATGATAGTTCACAGATTACTAATAGCAGCTCTGCAATCTCATATTTCAGTTCTTTCAATACCCTTGGATGTATACCATCTGGCCCAGGTGATTTGCTACTCTTCAGTTTATCTAATAGCTGTAATACATCTTCCCGATGTATCGATATTTCCTTCAATTCTTCCGCACCTTTAAATACCACTTCAGTCATGGGTAACATCCCTACATCTTCCTCAGTAAAGACCGAAGCAAAGAATTCATTCAGTCTCTCCGCTATCGCCTTGTCGCCTCTTAGTGCCCCTTTAACTCCTCTATCATCTAATGGTCCAACTGACTCTCTCAAAGGTTTTTTGCTACGAATGTACTTGAAAAAAATCTTTATTTCGCGTTTTTGCTTCCGCAGCAAGCTTCTTCTCAAATTCTCCCTTTGCCTTCTTTATCAATGCCTTGCATTTGACCTGCCAGTGCTTGTGCTGTTTCCAGGTTTTGTCGTTTGGCTCTTTTTTCCATTTCCTGAAAGATGCTTTTTTGGCAACAACAGCCTCTCTGACCTCACCTTTAAACCATGCTGGCAGTTTTTTGGACTTCCTTCCACTTTTCTTAAAGCGTGGAATACAGCTGGTCTGGGCTTCCAAGATAGTATTTTTCAACAACACCCAAGCTTGATGTAAGTCTTTAACCTTTGCAACTGCTCCTTTTAGTTTTTTCTTAACTATTTTCCTCATTTTATCATAGTCTCCCTTTCGAAAGTTAAAAGGTAGTACTGTGGATTTCCTTACTATCCCTCCTCCACTAATTAAATCAAAGGCGATCATGCTATGATCACTATTGCCAAGTGGCCCCAACACCCTTATCTCTTGCACTAGATCTGGTGTTCCACTAAAGACTAGGTCTAATATGGCTTCCCCTCTGGTCGGTTCATGAACCAGCTGCTCCAAGAAGCAGTCATTTATGTCATCTAGGAACTTTATCTCCCTAGCATGTCCTGCCGTGACACTGACCCAGTCGATACCGGGGTAATTGAAATCGCCCATTATTATTACCGTGCATTATTATTATACCACATACACCAATTACCTACATACAAATGCTCTCACATACACATGCACATGACCTAATCACACAACATCAAATCAACCCACCCCCCAGATAAACTGCAAGTCTTGTGACTGAGAAGAGTCATTGGATATCCCTGGAAATGCACACATGTGACAGCTATAAGGTTCACTGTACTGATGCAACCTCTTTCCCAATTTGTGAGACATGTAGTTTATCTGGGTGGTGGGTTGATCTGAAGTTGCTGCTATCTGGGCAGCCATATGTGAGATTATGTCATGTGCATGTGTATGTGAGAGTGTTTGTGTATAGACTCGGAATACATGGTGGATGTAGTGTATGTGCGTGGATGGTAGAGTGATTGAGTACTGGTATGGACTGGTAGGATGTTGTAAATATTGTAATGTTGGATTGTGTTTAAAAATGTATATATGGTTATGTAGCATATTTATGCAAAATATGTTTGATATGAACAAAGCTATAGATTTCAGATATGTCCTGACAATAATCTGGAAGAAGAAATGAGATATATAGATATTCTGGATAAAGCATAGAAGTAGGAATTTCATGTTCATTTCAGTGCTGACTCTTGGTAACCCAGCCACCTCTGGTATTCTTGGCATTGTATCACCAGAAGTAGATTACCAAGCCTTTTCTGCCAAGGATATGGAGGGTAAAGTGACTTGCCCAAGGTCAAAAGGAATGCCAGTGGGAATCAAACCCCTGATCTTCTGGGTACTCGGCAGGTGTGTTAACTACTAGGCTACACCTCTGCAAGAAGTAGGATATATATCCAGATTGTAGAGACATAGCTGGTATACCCTAGTAGGTGTCCGCAATAGTTGGGTTGGAGATATTGGGTGGGTAAGGGATTCTAAGGTCATTGGTTACACATTACTATGGCCCCATGCCAACTGCCAGGCACACTGGGGGGTACGACACATCCTACCTACCCTGAATCCCTAGCACACCTGCTACAATACATTTCGGACAGGGGACCCCCAAAAGCCTGGACTGGAATGTACAGGAATACAGGAGAAGGGGAACCAGAGCACACACATCCCCTGCATGAAACAAAACACAAGACATCAGTGATGAATAATTCCCAGAGCTGACATTGACCAGGCAGGATATCTAAGTTACAACGGACCACTAACCTAATGTTGCATGGTCTTGCTGGCCTAGGGGCTACAATCACACATACAATGCAGGAGATCCAGGGTTTGACTCCCAAATGAGCCCTTCCCCTACACTAGACCACCATATAGAAAACTGCACCAGGTGTCACTGTCAATAAAAGGTCAGTGATCAGTGGTGACCCAGAAAGCAGACAGAGTGCTAGGAAACATATGGACAGGAAGGGAGGTGCAACCCAATGATACCACATGGCCCCGTACAGGTCCATGATCTGACTGCACCCTGACAATTCCTTGCTTGTCCTGTAGCCACATCCTGAGGTGGAGGTAATAAAGGCACAAGGAGGTGTCACCAGAATGGCAGAGGGAATGGGAGGAGGCTAGGGCACCTCTATGTGGGCAGGAGATTGCAGAGGGGAGATATGACAGAGGTCCACAGGTGACACATGCTGCTGTTGATGCCGGCAGAGGGACACCTCACAGTACTAGCAAACACTGGAGTCTGTACAGAGGGTGATGGCCTAGTCCTGTTCCTGGTGGAACAGACCAGACACCACTGTCACAGGGGACCTGGAATATCCACAGACTGGCCCAATACATGCATGGGTAGAACCTGTGTGAGTGCTTGGGAGACTCCTATGTACATGTGGCACTTGGACAGTGGCCATGATGGACTGTGGTCTGACCCACTATGGCATGTCTCGTTGAATCCCATGTTCCCAACCTGGATGCTGGACCCTGGTACAGTTGTGGCATCTGCAAATGTCTCATTCTTTGCTGTTCATCCTTCCACTCCCCCCACATACATATCTCCATTACCCATGAATCTGCTGGTGGGACAAGCTTCTTCCCCCTACTGCTCTGCCTCCCTTCCAGCACTGTGTCCATCTATCCACCCCATACCCCATGTACTATAGAGGACCCGTACATCTCCCCAGCTGATGTACCCTTCTGTTAGTCACCAGCCCACCCCCAGTACCAGCTACCATTTAATCCCCACCCCACCCAGCACCCACACCAGCCCTATCCCAGTCACACAACCCCCTGCAGCAACACATCACCAGGCAGATCCCCAGGTATTGTTCCCTTCTGGTTAGCTCTGTCGGCATCTCCCACCAGGTCACAGTCCTCACCCCCCAACAGCAGCCCATGCCCAGACCTGCCCCCCCCATCCTGTCAACAGCCCCCTTCTGTCCCATGCCAGTGCACAGTCACCCCCACCTCAGACCAGCTGACCCAGGACCACACCAATGCCCAGCACAGAGTGGGGAGGCTGACCATCCACAGGAGCTGTGTGTGAACAGTGCTGTTGGTGTCTGCCCCCTTGTAGCTGACTCTGGTTGTGCATACGTATGCCCAGGAGTGACTGCTGTGTGAGTACGATTGGTGCACAACAGGAATGCAGGCCAATGTTTGGCATATGCCGACAGTCCAACCAGACACCCAGGCACATACACTGACCTGTCTCATCTCCCCACAGATGTGCATGTCTGCAGTGCCCTGCCAGAGGATGGCACATGAGGAGACCACTGCCTGGTTGTCCACTGCCCCGCTGGTGTGCATGGGCCACAATTTCCAGAGGCCGACATGTTGCCACCCTCATGCCAGGATCCCCAGGCTGTGAAACCATTACCTAGACCTGAAGAGCTCTGTGTGACCTGCTATAGGTTTGACCGCGCAACCATCCACAACCTGTGCAAGGATCTGCAAGCACACCTGGCACCGCGAACACTCAGATAGGGTGCAGTGCCTGTCCACGTGAAGGTGCTCACAGCCCTGGATTTCCTGGGGATGGGCACCTTCCAGTTGGTAATAGAAATGGCAGCTAGTCTGAGCCAGGCAGCTGTGTCATGCTGCATCACCCAGTTCCTCGAGGCCTTCGTGGGAAGGGCTTCACAGTACATTGCATTCCCGCGCACACCATTGCAGTGGCAGTGGATCATGCTGCAGTTCTATGAGGTCGCAGGCTTTCCATCCATCCTGGAAGCTATAGACTGCACGCATGTGGCCCTCCACCCACCATGCCAGCACAAGGCAGCATATCGGAACCAGAATGCATTCCACTCCATGAACATGCAGGTCAACTGCAATGCCAAGCTGGAGATCATGGATGTCATAGCACACTACCCAGGCTTGTGCCATGATGCCTACATTCTGGCCCAGTCGATATTCATGATGCCTTCGAGAGTAGTGCCATCACTGGTGGCTGGCTGCTAGGTAGGTGGACACAGCCCAGCAACAAATATGACTGCATGTGGACACCCCCCTGCAACACTGGGGCATGGTCTGCCACTTGCATGCATGAAGGTTGTGGCCACCATGTCAATATATTACAGGTGTGGGACAGCCATCCATGGCCAGGGGGCTCATTTGTACACCCACCACTGCATGACTGCATGATGGGGCTGGTGTGCCTCTCACATTTTTCTCCCATTTTGAGCACCCTTGGTCTCTGTGGCTTTCTCTATGTCTTCTTTCAGGGTACTCTCTATCAGGCCTGTGCACTTAAGTGTTTGTACTGTGGGGTTTCTCACCATACAGGGTTCCTTGCTGCTTTGCCTCATGTCATGGGGCTATCACTGCCTTTTACCATGTGCTTGTGGCTGGGTCATGCAGTTTGTTTGTTAGGATTGGTGGGGAGCTGTGGCCTAGAGTTTTGGGCTCTGGCTTGGAGGCCTGGGTTTCCTTTCCCACCAGCTCCCCTTGTTTTGTGCAGGCATGTCACTTCACCCCCCCCCCCCCCCATTGCCTGTGATACATTCTAGTTATCGGTGTTGTCTATGCATTGTCATATTTCTGTTGCGATGTGCAATGCTTTGGCTGACATGCTCTTGCAGTGTTGTTACACTGGTACATATGTGTGGGTTGGTTGGTGTGTTTCAATGTGATTGTTATTTCTGTTCTGTTTATTTCATTTTTCTGCTTCACAGGGTTTTTCCCAATTTATTATTTCAGTCACAGCACCTGACGTTCTGACTTGCACATGGTGTTGTACCTGACTTTCTGACTTGCACATGGTGTTGTACATTACACAGAGACATTGTATTGTGTGTGTGTGTGTGTGTGTGCATGTTTCTCCTTTGGCTCTGTGATAAGGAAGCTTATCATAGCTCAGGAAGGAGCTATAGTAACGGTGAAGTGACTCTGAACAAGCAACCTGTCAGTTCTGGTAGAAATAAGAAAACAGAATTTTCCCATAAAAGACTACCAGTCCCAGAATGCACCAGGTTTCCAACAGCCATTAGAGGAGCTGAAGTGGGGAAACGTGTGTTCAATCAAGAGGGCTATGAGGTAATCCCCAAGCACTCATCTCAAAGGGCAGGGCCTGATTCAGCACAGCTGCGCTGTGCTAGGGTGGAGCACTCATCTAAGCAGAATAAAGGTAGAGTTTATTCTACAGAGAATCATCCTCAGTGTCTTGATCAGCTTGGATATCCTCATCTTGGACAGCTTCATCATTTGGAGGATCATCAGAAGCAGAAGCCAGAGCGGACGGACAGAGAGGGCAAGAAACCCTTTGGAAGAAAGAAGAGAAAAGCTTTTGGGAGGTCTAAAGGAGTCCAGAGCAGTACGTATACTGGAAGGCATTCCAAAGGCAAGCTTACACCATTGGACTGGGGAAAGCCAGAGGAATGGTGCTGCAGAGCTAGAAATCTCCAGACGGTACCTGTGAGGGAGACGGCTGCACGTGGAAGGGACCCTAAGACCCGTGCCAGAAGGTATGTGAAGAGAGATCCAGTGTCCAGGGATCTGGATTGGAAGGCTGGACATAAGAACTGGACTACATACTGGCCAGGCTATTTAGAGAGGAACTCTAACAGCAATGGAAGCTCAGGTATGAACACTGATCTATGCCCTAGCTATACCCTTGAAAGACAGCAGGGAAACAAGTATTCTCCTGAGAATGCTCCATTGAGAAATTCCTCTGTGCCAATCCATGATATTGAACCCATGATTGTTGAAGAAGAGGGAGAGGTCTTAGATACAGGCTGTGAATACATGGATTGCTCTTTGTCTAAACTCCTTTGGTAATTTACTGTTACAAAGTACAACAACCATCACAAAGAAATACAAACTTGTTCTTTAATCTACTCAGAAAAGCTCCTGAGTAGGATTTGAGCCACGCAGTAGAAAGCAAGCCAGCTAAGGGGTTTCAGCTGGGTAACTGCTAGCAATTGAGCCTTACCTAATTGCTTGTAAGCTCTGAGGAAATCACTTCTGAGTCTATGTGTGAAGATATAAGAAGTTAACCTGAAAAGAACAGTTTTTCCCTACTTTGTGGGTTTTGTTTGTTGTTTGATGCACTGCTAAGAAAATATTAGCTAGAGCATACAGAAAAGACCAGTTTGTTACCAACCAGGTCTTTATTCTTTTGCTTTGATTGCCTGACAAGTTCAGCTGTTGTTTTCCTGATTTTGTTTTTCTTAGTTTAACACTGAAAGCAAGTATCCTGTTTTATGTGCTACCAAGCATATCTGTGTTGGGAGAAATAACCCCATAAATAAATATCTTATTGGCTTTACACTCAAGCACAACTAATTATTGTGAACGGCTGTGTCTGGTGTGAATGGACTACATTTCCCACAATACCTTGCAAATCATATTAATATATGCCTTTGCCAAGACTGTGAACATTCTCACCCAGGCACCCGTCTGACAGCTCATATGTCCTTTGTACCTGCATTGCCTCCATGGTATTCTCTGGGGCAGTCTGTTTCTGGTTGCATGTTTCCTGTTGCTACCTTCAGTGGTACTGCTCTGTCCACATGTGCATCAGGTGGGGGTCTTTCTTCCTGGATGTGGGAGCTGTTGTGCGTCTCCAGACATTTGATGGTGTGGTCTCGCTGTGTGTGCACTCTCTGTGTCCACCAGACCCTCCATCACATTGACATTTTGCTTTGGGGCTGCACTCCTGACTCTGTACTGTTCATGTCCCTCCACATTCATTCAACCTGCCCTTGCCTGGCCTCCCCCACCCCTCCCTTTCCTGCTCTCTGTCTGTCACTCACATTTTGTTTGCACGCTTTCACCAGTGCTTGTCTGCCAGCTTTCCTGCCTTCCTCTACTTACTGTGCTAGGGTGGTCTTGATCCTTTCCCAGCCCCTGCATACTACAGTATGGGTTGGCCGTCCGTGTCCCATGGGGAGCAGGGCTGCCTCATCCTCCAAGACCAGCCTGCAGAGCAGGCGAGTCTCTGTCTCTGAAACGTTTGTCTGGTGTGTTGCTATTTTGATAACTCTGCTGTGAGTTTCACTGCAGGAGGGGTGGCATCACTCTATTCCATTTACTGTTGCATGTGGACCACAGTGCAGGTGGGCACGTTTTTGGACTTACACATGGATGGTGCAACAGGACTTCCATGTGAACAGTGGCCACGAAATCGTTTGCGCACGTGTATGGGTAACGTGTGTGCCATTCAGTGCGGTTTGCATGGACAGCGAGGGTGCATGTTTTCTGTAATTGTGCATATAGGACACGGACACGCAGTGGGTGCTGTTGCACATATACATCCGGATACGTTGATGTTTGTATTTTGCACATTCTTGTATGACGATTCCCATGTATATGGACGTCCGCACCTTACACATTTTTGTCGGGCCTGCACATCTTCCTCTGAATTGGCCCCATACTTACACCCATATTCTATAAATTACACATCTAAGTGTGTGTTCTGCCTACGCTCCACCCATGCACACATTTACAGTTGAAGTACACGTGATCTCAACTTATAGAATTATGACTGCATAATTTACGCCCACACCATTCACAGAAGATGAGGTGTTGAAACAACTTGCTACACCGAAAGTGGACAAAGACATTGGACCGGATGAGATACATCCCAGGATACTGAAAGAGCTCAGAGAGGTTCTTGCAGGGCCGTTAAAGGATGTATTCAACAGATCCTTGGAAACAGGAGAGGTTCCTCAGGGCTGGAGAATGGCTGATATCGTACCTATACACAAAAGTGGTGACAGGGAAGAAGTGTCAAACTACAGACCCGTGAGCCTTACCTCGGTGGCGGGAAAAGTAATGGAGGTGCTTCTGAAGGAGTGAATAGTGAACTTTCTCAAAACCAACAGGTTGCAAGATCCGAGGCAACATGGTTTTACTGAAGGATGGTCTTGCCAAACAAATCTGATTGAGTTCTTTGACTGGGTGACCAAGGAACTAGATCAGGGGCATGTGATGGATGTCATCTACCTGGATTTCAGCAAAGCCTTTGACCCTGTTCCTCATAGGAGGCTTGTCAATAAACTCAGTAACTTGGGGATGGGTCCCAAGATGGTAAACTGGATTAGAAATTGGTTGACTCAGACGACAGAAGGTGATGGTACATGGAGCTCACTCGGATGAAAGGAAGGTGATTAACGGGGTGCCTCAGGGTTTGGTCCTGGGCCCGGCACTGTTCAATGCATTTGTGAGTGATATTGATGAAGGGCTGAATGGAAAAGTCTGTCTTTTTGCAGATGACACAAAAATTTGCAACAGAGTGGACTCCCCAGAGGGAGTGGATAACATGAGGAAAGATCTACAAAAGCTGGAAGAATGGTCTAATGCTTGGCAATTACGATTTAATGTGAAAAAGTGCAGAGTCATGCACTTAGGTAGCAGAAATCCAAGGGAAATGTATGCGATAAGGGGCGAGAGGTTGGTGTGCATGGTTCAGGAGAAAGACCTTGGTGTGATTATCTCTGATGATCTCAAGGTGGCAAAACAGTGCGACAAGGTGGTGGCAAAAGCCAGGAGGATGTTGGGCTGCATACAAAGAGGGATTACCAGCAGAAAGGAGGAGGTATTTATGCCACTGTACAGGTCGCTGGTGAGGCCTCACTTGAAATACTGTGTTCAGTTTTGGAGACCATATCTTGCAAAAGATGTAAAAAGACTGGAAACTGTTCAGAGGAAGGCGACCAAAATGATTTGGAGCCTACATAAGAAACCTTATGAGAAGAGACTTGAAGACCTAAATATGTACACTTTGGAGGAGAGGAGGGATAGGGGAGATCTGATTTAGACCTTTAAATACTTAAAGAGGAACGATGAACAAACAAACCTCTTCCAAAGATGGGGAAGCTGCAAAACTAGAGGGCATAACATGAAGCTGCAAGGTGGAAAATTGAAAGGCAATGTCAGGAAATATTTTTTCACTGAAAGGGTGGTGGATGCTTGGAATGCTCTCCCGATGGAAGTGGTGGAGGCAAACATGGTGACAGAATTCAAAACAGCATGGGACAAGCAGAGTGAATCCCTTTACAGCAACAGAATAAAAACAAAATAAACTGAACCATCTAACTTCTCAACAAATAGGGGTGTCCTACATGGAGTGGTGGGTCCACCCCTAGACAGAGACATGGGGAGAGGTGGCCTGCACAGAGCGACAGGTGCACCTACTCTTGCCGTATTGCTGGGCAGACTGGATGGACCATGCTGGTCTTTATCTGCAATCATTTACTATGTTGCTATGTTACTATAAGTGCTCACTTACATACATAAAAGACTAGAATACCTCAATTTCTGCACATTAATAGCATATAAACCTATGCGTCTCCTTATAGAATTGCCCCATGAGTACTACCTGGACTCACCCACGCTGTGATATGATTATGCTGAAACAATCGAATAAGATGAAGTGGACACTTGCCTCATGTGTTGCAGTTTTGTTTTGAAAATCTGTCTTCCTTTTGTGCTCTAAGACTAAAAGCACAGCAGAGCCTGGTACATCTAGCTGAGCAGGGAGGTAAAGGAAAAGGTGGTTTTAATTCTCAGCAGCGTGTTAGACTTTCACAATCCATTAATGAAGCAGAATTTAACCCAAATCACCGCTGATACAGAAAACTGGGGCTTGGTTACCTAATAAGCTCCGGGGTGTCGATGATCCCACCAGTGGGCTTATGTTACATAAGGGGCTTGAAGATTAGATGAACTAAGGGGTCTGAGGGGATCACAGGTGATAGGATGATCATCTTCATTGTTCATCTAAAGAAGACAACATAAAAACAAGCTTTCAGGTGAACACATACTTGTATTCCAAGCATATGTGATTAGCTGCACCTGTGATATTCTGCGATACAATCCGCCTTCTGCCATGGCATATCACCACAGACCACCTTGGCACTATCCAGATGCTTCCAAGGTGGTCTAGAGGCAGTCGGGGTGGTGTGAGAAATTATCTGGATAGTAGCAAATTTCAGCACAGCTCTCCACATAACAATCCACATTAACTAAGGGCAACAAAAAGGTTGTCCTACATGCTACTGTATGTAGCTAGCTATCTGGACAGATAGCAGGCTGAAAATTCCCAATATGAGGATAGTGTTGGGCAGCCAGTGCTGAGGTGATGTCCCTCAGCTATGCCAATGGGATCTCTGTTGTGGGGGGGGGGGGGGTGCAAAGGGCTAAGCAATCGCCTTTCTTGCCCTCCCCTTTACTGCCAGTGCTGACGATAGGAAGAAATAACAGAGATTGTGCTTTCTCTGTGGTGATCTTTATGAAGTGAATTAATCCAGAGATTGCTTACACATGAGAGCAGCTTTCAGGCCTGCGAGAATTCCTCTGAAACAGGCAATGCTGAAGCCCCACCCTGCATCTGGCTCATAGGCCACGCCTCCTGAGATTTTGATCATTAATTTCAACAATTCAGAGCATGTGTCCTGATGGAGAAAAGAAGTTGAGGAGGGAAGAGGAAGTAATATGGAAACAAATCTGGTAAGAAGAATGAGAGTCGGGGGACCAGGAGGCTGTACTAATCATTGGTTGAAAAGTCTTGCTTTCCATCCAGATCTGAAGGAAGAAAGATTTTGTTCAGATCTTAAGAAGGGAGGCAGAGAATTCTAGGTGTGTGCATGTATCAGCACACATTTGGTTCATCTGAGCATTAAAAACGTTTTATGCACACAAATTACTTGTATCCATATGAACCTATGAATTAAGGTACATACTGTATAATTAACTTGTACAAAAAAAAAAAAAGTCCTGGCATGCATACAGGGCACACACTTAAAATGCATGCATGAAAATGCTCAAGAAACAACAAAAATTCAAATTCACTAATGAAACAAACTTTATTTTGGTCACACACAAACATTATAAAATTCGATAGGAGTGGGCCCCAGTAACTAACGGCAGAGCAGCACATACCTTCCGGCTTTTAATTTTATTTATTTAGGGTCCAGTATTCACTGCGATTAGCACAATTAGCAGACCTGCTGCCCGCGTAAATCATGGTGACCGGGATATTCAGCGGCACTACAGTGGTTAGTACCACTGAATAACCCCAGGTGCCGCCGCTGAATGCCCCGATGAGAGCCAGCTGGCACTGAGGTATTCTGGGGGCAGAGCAGAGGTAGCACCCAGCGATAACCAGGCGGCAGCGATATCCAGCTGAACCAGTTACTTTTTCTGCCGTCCAGCTGACGCAGATGTTTAACGCCGGCGGCCGGATATGGGGCCAGCATCGAATATCCGGGTCTTATATTCAGCGGAAGCGGCTAGTGCGATTACAGTGCCTAGCCGTCCCTGCTGAACACAAAACCCGAATATTCAACGCCGGGGCCCTATCTGGCCTCCGGCGTTGAACATCCGGGTCAGCCGCAGAGCCCGGAGGCTAATCGAGCAGTGGCGATATTGAGCCACTTCCCGGTTAGCTCCTGTGGATGAAGATAGGCATGGCAAAAGCTGGGCTATCTTCAACCGCTGGTTGCTAACCGGGCAGCGGCTCAATATCGCCACTGACTGGTTAGCAATGGGTAATGCCCCCAGAATATCCTGATGCTAAGTGGTCAGCATCGGAGCATTTAGCAGCGCTACCCAGGGATATTCAGCAGCACCAACCACGTTATATCCCACTTAGAGGCATTTACACAGTTTACAGGTCTGTGAACCATTTAAATGCCTTTGAATATTGAACTCTTAGGGGCTTGTTTACAAAGCTGCGGTAGCGGTTTCCGCCCAATATCGGAGCCGCAGCCCCATTGAATTCAATAGGGCCGCGGCTCCGATATCAGGCAGAAACCTCTACCGCGGCTTTGTAAACAAGCCCCTTAGTATTTAGTTCACATCTTTCTAGTAGTAGCTCATGCTGAGTTATGCTCAGGTATAGGAGGTATGAATTTTAGTGAAAGATGGCAATGTTAGAAGATAAGACAAGACTTAACAGCTGAAGTAAGTCTGTGTGTTTGCATGATCAAAGAGGCGAGTCTCGAAGGCCATTATCAGAACTTTGAACTTAATCCTACAACTGATGTGTAACCAGTGGTGGCCAGGTAGGGGTGAGGGTGTTACAGTCATTCATTTTGGCAAAACAAAAAAGCTGTAACCCCATCATTATCACCACACACTCACACGCACTTCTCATTAGGAATGTGGACAGGGCAAAAATCTTTGGTTTGTTTGGGCTTTTTTCCCCCATTTTTATACCTTTTTTTAGTTAGTTTCACACATTTGTTTTAGTACATTTTTAACATGTTAGGACTTTTAATGCATTCTAATAAACTTTACACACATTCATTCGTAGGTTACTGTATATTAAATCAGCTTCGCATACACCAACTGCCTGATATTTAACCGCAGCAGTCACCATCTTTTAAACACCGGCCATCGCAGTTTTTGAAATCCAGATTTTCAGCCCCAGTAGCCAGATAGCAGCTGCCGCTGAATATCCAGATACTGTGCAGTGACACAGTGGCGGTGCTGAGTTCTGCCACTCATGATGCCCCATTTTACATATGGAGCATTGAGATGTGAATTGAGACATCCAGCTGTGGACATGTTCGAATCCCGCTAGAGGACAGCAACCTTGAGCCGGAAGGACTGGAGTTTCTAGTCCCACAGGTGCTCCTTGTGGACTTGGGCAAGCCACTTAACCCTCTGTTGCCTCAGGTTCAAAAGCATAGATTGTGTGCCCTTTGGGGACAAGGAAAAAATATATATACAGCACCTGAATGTACACCGCTATGACTGGTAGAAAAGAGGTATATAAGTCTAGTTAAATAAAAAAAATAAATAAAATGTTCAATTTCCTCAGTATTTTACAAAAGGCTGAAGGCTCTGCCAAACAGACAGCCTTTTGTAAAATACACTGAAGGACATGCAAAAGTGCACATCCAGTTCCCAGCATGTCCAGCTGCAATTTTATTTTTAAAAAATTACATTAAAAAGTGCCCCAATGTCACAATTTATGTATTGCTGCAACGAGGAACATCATGGCAGGAACATTCTTGGCTGTATCAACCCAGATAGTGAGCCCCAAGTTAGGCTCACTATCTGTTAAGGGACTGGTGGGAGGAGGATCCAGTCTCCCTCCCACCTCCCACCTCTCCTACACAACGAGGGCTTCCCCAGACACTTCACTCCACAGGCCCTCCAATGTCCTCCAGATACCTTCCACTTTCTGATGCCCCCCTGCACACAGCTGCAGAACCACCCCACTCCCCGATGTCCCCCTAGGATCTTACAAGGGATTTCTTTGGTGGTCTAGAGAGGAATAAGAGTTATCTCCAATAGCTTCTGCTCCTTTGAGCACTAGGGGTCAAGTTAGGGGGAATTTTGCCATTATTTGGCAGCTTGATCCCTAGTGTTTTATCACCATTTCGAACTCTGGCACTTGAAGGAGCTGGAATAACTGGTGATTGATTTTGTTCCCTACTAGAGCATCAGAGAAACCCCTTGTAAGGTCCGGGAGACATCATAAGAGCATAAGAAATGCCATACTGGGTCAGACCAAGGTCCATCAAGCCCAGTATCCTGTTTCTAACAATGGTCAATCCAGGTCACAAGTACCTGGCAGGTTTCCAAAAAGGCGCACAGGTTCCACAGTGATTGTCCCAGAGTAAGCAGTGGGTTTCCCAGGTCTTCTTTAATAATGATTTATGGACTTTTCCTCCAGGAACTTGTCCAAACCTTTTTTAAACCCAGTTACACTGACAGCTTTTATGATATCCTCCAGTAATGAATTCCAGAAGTGTGAAGGCGCCTGTATTTTTCATTGGGGGTGTCTGGGAGGAGGAGGAGGAGTGCTCCATCAGCCTTTCTATTTTCTCCTTCAGGCTGACACTTATGCATGCCTCAGGACAGGTGCAAACGCCAACGTACTTATTTTTAATCTAAACGTAGATTAGCATTGTAAAATGGCAGGTCACGTATAGTTTTTTGGCATACCGAAATCATGGCCCTTGCCACATCTCCTTTCAATCTCTGCATCAGTATATACACAGACAGCAGCTTTATAAAATTCCTTATTGGCATGTGTAAATGTAAATGGTGCTCCTCAAACCAGCCAAGCTTGGGGATGCAAGGGAGATGGCAGTTACCACCCCTGTTACTCAGTTGTGACAGTACCAGCCAAACTCAGAGTCCATTCTACAGCATTTTGGAGGGAGTCCTGGCTTCTGGCTGAGAGCTATTGCTACAATAACTGGGCCAAATTCGTTGGGAGTGGGTTATAAAATAGGGGGGAAATTTATAGTAGTTGTTATGAAGGCTTATGGCATTGTAGCTCAACGGAGACTGGTTCTGATTGAGCTGGAAGCCCAAAGCGGCAGTTAAAATAAACTGCCCATACCTCTCCAAAAATTTAGAAATTTAGAGGGGGGATTTTAAAAAGGGAGCCCAAGCACAATCTGGGACGTCCAGGGCGGAAGGTGCAGAAAAATGCCAGGGACGTCTATGTCTCTGGCCAATTTCAAGAACATAGACATCCCCGGTGTGGATGTCTACAGCCCCATCTACATCGATGTCCCAGCTACAGAATAGTGGGTTAGGGATGTCTAGCTCATGCAAGATTGCATATGTGGACATCCAGCAGTGCGGCAAACTGGAAATATCAGCTCCATTCCCCGGTAGAGGTCATTGTCAACACGGGAAACCTATGGGATAGGAGTTTATCTCCTTCTCCATGCCCTCTGGATGTTTGGCTGGCAAAACAAGAACTTTTCCACTGCCTATTCATGCCTGGAGCAGGTAGAAACTTGGACGCAGCATGGGACATCCAGGTTCTCGGTAATGTCTTGGACATACCTCTGCCATGCTCCCATTCAGATTTGGATATCCTAACGCTGGGACGTCCACAGAATTTGCTTCTAAAATGCCCCAGACATATTTCCAAGCTTTGGACATCTATATGCTTGTTTTCAGACGTCCAAAGCACAACTAGGGATTCTAAAAATAACCCCTTAAGATTTTGATTCATCCAAATCTGGAAGTGTTCTTTTGTGTTCTGGAAGTCATAATAATAAGCACCACACACTTTCGTTTGAAATAAAAAGATGAAAAGTGCACACATATAGTATGATGAGATGACACATTTACCCTTTCTCCATTTCCAAACTCAGGCATGTCTGAGGAAGAACTAGATGTGAGCAGACATGGTCAGGTTTGTCTCATTGGGGTAGCAGGGACTGTGCAACTCCTCAGTGAGTGGAGCGGGTATATATTTGTCTCCGTTTTCAATGTGTGCATGTATGGGTAAGAGGTGGAGTGAAGGGTTGTATCTGTGTGTGCACAAGAGTGGAGGGATGAGTTGAAGAGCTCGATGTGTGTTTGTGTATAGGTGTTGGGAGGTGGGAGGTGGAGTGTCTGCCTGCATGAGATGATGTGGGGTAGAGCGAGGCGGGCTGAGGGGCTCTGGGTACCTGCATGAGAAGCTGAGAGAGATGGGCAAGATCCTGTGTACGTGTGCATGAGAGGGGGTGGGATGGGGTGAGGTGCTGTGTGTATGTGCATGTGAGGGTATAGAGCAGGGGGTGAAGTAGCAATTCTGCATACATGGGGAGTGGGATGGGGGCTGTGAATGTGTGTGCATCCTTGGGACGGGGGGTGGTGAGTGGTTTTGTGTGTACATTTGTCTCTTATTTTCACTGTAGATGTAGGTGTGAGTGCATGTGCATGTGCATTAATAGGTGGGTGGGGCTGGAGTGAAGAGCTGGATGTGTATGTGAATGTGTGTACATATGTGGGGGGAATTGAGCTGGATGTGTGCCTGTGTGCAAATGTATGGGAGGTGGGGTGAAGTGCTCTGTGTGTGGGTTTGTGTGTATGTGTCAGTGGATGGGAAATGGGGAATGGGGTAAGGCCAAGTCGGGTGTGGTGAGGAGCTGTGTGTGGTAGGGTGGGTGTTGGGGTAGAGGTGCTGTGTGTGTATATGGGGGGTGCGGTGAGAGATTCTGTGTGTGTGTGTGTGTGTGTGAGGGTAAGGGGCTGGGGGTATGTGTGTGTGCAAATATATGAGAGGGTGGGTTGATGGGATCTGAGTGTGTGTGCAGCTGCTTACAATGGTGGGGAGTAGGGTGAGGGGCTCCGTGTGTGTACGTGTCTGAGAGGATGGAAAGGGATGAGGGGCTGGGTGCGTGTGTGCAGACCTGTGATGGGTGGGGTGAGGGCATGTGCGTCTCTGTGTGTACTTGGAGTGTGGAGGGTGAGGCGAGCAGCTATGCATGCATTGGGGATGGTGTGCGTGTGCGTGCTTGTGTCTGTGTGTGAGTGAGGAGCTGTCCTATGCATACAGATAGACAAACATGAAAACAAAAACAAATGAATGTAGCCTCCCCAATAGGTACTATCACTTATGTGAAACGTACCTAAAAAACCCCAATGCGTTTTGAAAGCCAAACACTTCCCCGCTCTGATCTTTGAAACTATTTACATTTTGTTGAGTGGAGAAGGGGGTGGGGGGTGGAAGACATAGAATAAAGTACTCGTAAATAAAGGTTAACTGAAGCCCTGCCGGCTGTTCGTCAAAGTGCAGCAGGAGGCACATTAAGGTAATTTATAGCTCCTATCATATTGTTTCCTTAGAGCAACAATATATAACTCATTATTTAACAGATCTCAGCTTTAGGTTTGGGCAAGGGTTGCACACAGCACAGGAGTGGAAAGCAAGGGCATTGGCATCTCTGATCTATTACCAGAGGTGCCAGGATAAATAAATACGCTCTGTATGTCCCATCAACATATTTCATATAAAACAACCACTGAAAGTTGAAATGATTACCTACAAACAGTGTACATGTTTTCTTCCATATAATTAGATAATCTGCCCAGGTGTTTAATACCAAGAAATCTGTGCCTTAATTGGAAAAGTCAAGAATAGAAACTAATTAGTAGCTCTAAATCAAAAGCAGAAGTTTAATGATAATTAATCACAAACCACTAACAGGATCAGGTTCCTTCTATTATATGACTCTTAAAAAAAACTAAATAGAATCTGGAGCACTGTTATACAGCTGTTACATTTTAATCAACTACATTTTGATTCCCAAAAGCAGGGAGAAATCAGAATATATGTATATATAGGAGAGCTAAAGGACAAATAAATTGTATGTAGCTACACTGAAATACAATATAACACCTTAATATGGTTTAGAAGATATTGTGACATCCCCAGCCAATCAGGAGCCAGCTCCCATGGGTGTTAGTCAATGATATAGGATTCCACCCTTTTGTTGGGCAGCCTGCCTGCATCTCAAGCTACCTATGGTTTTGTAAGAGATTATGCGATAAAATGGCTTTACTGATGCCCAAAGTCACTGAATTATGGCTGGAGGATAGATGGATTGTAAGAGATGCAAGCCAAAGGGAATTCAGGCCATTTTTTTTATAATCATACCACACTCAGCTTCTGCTAAACTGAATTTGCAAGCATCTTCAGGCTTCAGATCTGGCACATAGAAAAATTTATAGCTAAAAGTTATTTGCCTTCTTTGGCAACTAAAAATAATCACATGCAATGCATTGGAAACATGGAGGTCTTTTGGAAACATATGTAAACTCCTATTACAGGGTTTCCCAAATCTATGCTGGTAACACCACAACCGATCAGGTTTTCACAATATCCACAATAAATAGGTGTAAGATAAATTTGTATATGGTGAGAACCCGCTGTATGCAAATTTATGTTATGCATATTCCTTGTCGGTATCTTACAAATCTGAGTAGCTGTGGTGCTACCAGCACAGGTTTGGGAAGTATTGCCCCATTATGTATCTTTTCTAGGATGTTACTAGCTCCAACGAGCACAACGCCTTATCAGCTTCATTAAAATATGCCTGACTCGTTATTTCTTTCTTAATATGACTCACCAATATCTGGAGTTGGGTGGAGGAAATGCTAAGGGCTTGATATAATAAGGGCAAGAGCACTGCCTAAAATATCTGCGCGTGCTTCAAAAACTACTGATGTGATTCAACTCCCTTAAAAGTAATTAGGAAATCAGGATAAAAACAACTGAAGCAGAAATGGTGGGGAAAAATGTGAGTAAGGTATATAGAAATTAGGGAACACTCGTGTGTATGTAACAAAAACAAGCATTATCCACATGGTCCACCTTGCCTTGCTCTCAAGGAACTGGCAATGTGTTGAGTGTCAAGAAGGGTCATTCTCTACACGGACAACACATTGAAGAATTCCAGAATTCGGAGGCTTCATTCTGCAGTACGCCCTCTTAGAAAAGCATGCACACTCCTATAAACTGCACAACACAAAGTAACTATCTAAATGGGCATCGTGGTAAGAGGAGGCAGAGGCATGCAGGACCATACCAAGCTAGAAATGTGCCCTGTGCGACTAACAAATCTGATCCACCTCCCACCACCCAGTCCCTTCTGTGCTTGTGCCCTGCACGACCGCACCACCCCCACAGCTCTTGGTATGACCCTGGAGGTATGTGTAAAGAAAGACGATCTGGATAGCACATCCAGAGTATCTTCAGGTTCATATGTCATTGAGAAAGTGGCCTAGGTAATAGAAACACCTCTTTTGTCTCATGGAGAATACAGCCACACTGGCTGATGGATCACAGACTAGTATTGCACCCAAAAGGCAATGGACAAATCCACACATACAAATGGTCTGTATATTTCATGTCATACTTGAGGGAAAGATAACTTGTATAATTCCCTTGCATTGTACTTGCTAGCTAGGAGATTACACGGGGGAGCCGCCAGGATCCAAGGCACCTCAGTGTAGCTCTATAAGGTTCTTCTGTTGGGGGGGTAGGGGAACAGGTTTGGGGGCCTTTGAGATATCTATGACACTCCTACTCTTTCCAATAGCCTGTTCTACAGAGGTGTTGAATGTTTCAACTAAAAGATTTAATGTTTCAAAATATCTTGAATACCAAAAATTCAGCCAAATACACATTATCTTTTAGTAGCATCCATAAATACAACTGAATATTCCACCTAACAGGTTTGGTGTCAGAAACACCTGGGCCAAGAACAGAAACTAAAGAGTGGGTCCAACCAGTGCCAGACAGCTTGAAGCTCTGCCTCAGTGATATCAAAGCCCTGGGCAATTGCCCCGCTTACCTTCCTCTAAAACCAACCCTGCTACCCAATACTCTAAAATCTGAGTGAGGTCTTTTTTGATGGACTACTGGGAGGCCCTAACCACTTAGATATCCCTTCATACCTCTGACTCCTTGAAACTCCATCTGGTACTCTTTCCTCTCTCTTTTGCTGGCATGATAAGTACTTCTTCCACTCTCCTTTATTTTAAATGTTTGGGGGGTACCATTTGTGCCAGCTGGGATAGTTGACACAGTTCTCCTTATCTTCTGAATAGACTGACGAACCAAACTGCAGACTCCTTTTACGCTGCTTTACTCTTTGTTCTGCTTAGAACTTTCAGCAGAAGCTCTCTCTCCCCTAGAACACAAACCCAGGAATATGAAATTTACTCCCTTACACACTGAGAAACTTCTTATTCTAGATGTCATACCACAGTAACAAGAAAGTTGCAAGAGACTGCCAAGTGCCCCACTAGAGAAGCAAAACTGTGGCACCACCTGCAAGCCATTGCACTAGGGAGGGAGACAAGGGGAAGGCACCCTATTACTCTCATTGCTTCTCCTGCAGTGCAAGGGAAGCCCATGACTGAACCATTGAGATCACTGCCATGGAGGATTTCCTAAGTGAATGTTTGCCATTCCCAATATATTCTCCACTAGGAACAACACAGTTCCTTCTAAGGATTCAATGACCTGTACATCAGGAAATTGGTTTTGTTAGAACCAAAATAAGACATGTCAATGACATTTGTGATTTTGTTTCATTTGTTTCTTACTAAGCTCTTCCCCCTTTCTGGGTAGTCTAGTGGTTAGTGCACTGGCTTGGTAACCAAGAGACCAGCATTTGATTCTCACCAGGGCAAGTTATTTAATCCTCAATTGCCTTAGAAGAAAGGCCTGGCAATTTATTTCTGGTCACACTGCCAAGAAAACCCAGGAACTGCTAGGTTGCCAGGAGTCAGTACTGACTCAAAGGCATACAAGGAAAGATATTTAAAAAAAACAACACGTGGGCCGGACAAAATAGTCTTCATCTCCAAAGCTTCCCTCAGAGCATCCCAGAATTTCTTACCCCATCTAAGGGGTCTCAATGTGGCAGGAGTGATATCAATAACTTCTGTTTCTCTGGTGCTATACTTCAAAAGGGCCCCAGCCAACACAAGATGTAAGATACGGGACCATAAAAGCAATGGAGGTCCTTTTAGAAGCTCTAGTCATGAGTTGGACTTCTGAAAAAAGGCATATAGATGTGCAAATCATTTCAGAAAGCCAGATAGATACAGTAGACGTCCCTGGCCCCAGGTAGCATGGGGGAATAGTGGAGGCATGTTCTGAGCAGAGCAAGGCAGTTTCACGTCACAGTGCAATTTCAGAAGGGCACAAGCGCACCAGGCCCTGCTTGTTGAGTTGTCCATACCTATACCTGCTCCTGACCATGAATAACATGCAAAAAAGTGTCTTTATCTTTATCTTTATTTGTTTCTTGATATACCGCGCACGCCAAAGACACCAGCGTGGTTTACAACAAGCTTAAAATAAGAGGCATAACATTGCTGCTAGAAAGAGAGGATAGCAGCAATGTTATGGCTGGGAGAAGAGCAAATTGAGCTTACATTGCAGCGCTTACTGTTTCCCAGCCAAAGGAATCTTCCTACAGATACATGCTCCAAACATACTACTGGCTGCCACCGCACATCTGAGTAAATGAAATGTCAGAGTAGGACGCGCTAGTCTCATAATGTACTATATCAGATGCCCCCCCCCCCCCCCGCCTTCTGACCTATCTAGGCTGGGGTGTCCATGTACCCAGTTCTGCGGGCATGCTCTTCGGGGATATCCACATTTGTAAAATGGCCTATACCCGGGCACATACATAGGAGGTTGTGATGGGGTCTATAGAATGTTACCCGTCCTTCTCCAAAGGGATCAACAGTCCCTTTTAAGAGAGTCTGTTTATGTTTATGTTTATTAAAACATTTGATATACCGCCCCCCATTACATTGGGGCGGTTTACAATATAATAATAAAAATATATCAGAAAGGAAAAAGAAGTTACAATCAATATAAGAAAAAGGAAAGAGGAAGTAAGAAAATAGTGGTAAAATTCAGTAGCGAAAAGGGGTGGGGAATTGAGAGATCGGGAGGAAGGTTGAAAGCAGAAGAGAAGAGGTGGGTTTTTAGGAGAGAGTGGAATTTAGGGTAAGACTCTTCTAGTCGAAGGGCTGTAGGCAAGGAGTTCCATAGGGAGGGACCGCGATAAAAGAAAGCTGACTGGTTGACTGGAGGTGTGCCTGTGAGGGGGAAGGGAGGTGTAGGCGGTTAATATGGATAGAACGGAGACTACGAGTGGGTGTATGAAAAGTTAGTAGATCAGCTAGGTACTGAGGTCTGTGGAAGTAAATAGCCTGGTGCACTAAAATGAGAATCTTGAATTGTATTCGGAAGTTCAACGGAAGCCAATGAAGGTGTTGTAAGATTGGAGTAATATGATCGCGAGAGGAAGCATGAGAAACCATCCGGGCTGCAGTTCTGGGCTGGAGGGTGTGGCTCACAGGAAGAGGTTTGAGAATCCAGCAGGCTGCAGGAGGAAGAGAGGCCCATGAAGCCAGAATGCCTTCCAAAGCAAGCTGTGCAAAGGAGTTTTGAGGTAGGAACTTTAACTGGGGCTGAAGGAAGGGCCAGGAGAACCAGTTTGTGAAGGTTTAACAAGCTAGGACAGAAGTCAAGCTGATTTTGTTTTCCCTGCTGTCTGACTTGTGTTTTAAAGAAAATCCTTTCCCACCACATGCCACACTACCACAGAGGTACATAGGTATTCTGTAACTAGCTCACTTTGCAAATAATGCATTTGTATATAGTTATATTGCAATATCCACCACATGCCTGCTCTCTTCAAAGCTATATTGCAATAGTCCCCTGCATGCCCCCTCACCCTACGTTGTATGTAACCTTTATAATTATACTGTAAACTGCTTTGATTTTAGGATAAAGCGGTATAGAAATCTGTCTAAATAAATAAATATCTGCTGTGCTGCCTTTTAAAGGTACAGTTTTTATTTATGTTTATGTTTATTTAAAACTTTATATACCGCCCATAAACAATAGCATCTGGGCGGTTTACAAACAAAATTAAAATAAGGCTGCGAAAAAAGGAAAAGAAAGAAACGCCATAAAATCAGTAAAAAGGGACAGAAAATAGCATAAGATTAGTGGAGAAAAAAGGCAAAGAGTACAAATAATAATAAAAGGGGTAGTAGACAGATGGACAAACACTGTACGTTGACGAGGGAAGGTAAACAAGAGGGGTAAAGAGGGAGGGGGCAGAAGAGTGGGGAAACTGTATCTTAGCGAGGAGGAGCAGGAGGGTAGGGGAATTGTATCTTAATGAGGGGGAGGGGAAAGGGGTAGGGAAGGGAGAGGGAGGTCAAAGGGTGAGCAGAAAAGATGAGTTTTTAGTTTTGCTTTAAAAGAATTAAAGGATAGTTCTAAACGGAGTGCCGGGGGGGGGGGGGGGGGGAGAGAGTTCCAGAGCCTAGGACCTAGGAAATAGAATGCTGAGGACCAGGTGGATACCAGGTGGGCCTGGGAAGGTGACGGAAGGGACATGCGGTTGATGTGAATAGAGCGGAGGGAACAGTGGGGGGTGTGAAGATGAACCTGGTCAGCGAGGTAAAGAGGGGTACCTGAATGAATTGCCCTGTGAACAAAAATAAGAAATTGGAACTGAACCCAAAAGACAATAGGAAGCCAGTGTAGGTGTATTAGGAGGGGAGTGATGTGATCAAGGCATGAAGAGTGGGTTAGGATACGAACCACGGTGTTTTGAACACGTTGAAGACGATAGGTTTGAGACTTGGGGAGACCAGCTAGACAGACATTACAATAATCAAGACGGGTCAAAACAAGGGAAAGGAGCAGGGTAGTCATGGCTGAAGGAGTCAGAAAGGGACGGACAGCGCGCAATTGTTTCAGAGTGAAGAAAGAATGTTTAACAACTGAGGAAATGCGGTACTTGAAAGAAAGAGATGAATCGAGAATTACACCTAAATACCGTAAGGAAGAGGCAATGGGGATAGGTGAAGAGGAGAGCTGAGTCCTGAAAGTTAGTGTTGTTTTAGTATAGAATGTTTGCTACATAGGTTCTGAGTAGCTTATTTGCAGGGTTTTATGTCACAAAATATCTGACAATGGAGGGATTTATGTTTACTTATTTACTATACCAAACTTTGAGTGTTCAACAAAGCAGTTTACAATAAAATTGGAGCAACACAATCATAACATAATGCAACAACAAATGAAACCAAAAGTTAATAGGCACAAACACAAAAGGAGGAGATTAACAAGACCAAACCAATGAAGCTGCCAAGCCCAGTGCCACAGATAGACCTACAAATGCCATTTTCCTAATTTTATTGCAGTCTCCTTTTTAAAAGTTAAATGTTAATGCAATTTCTTTGCTATCCTCCCTCAATTTATTAAATCAAACGTGATCATGTTATGATTGCTATTGTCAAGTAGCCCCAAAACAATTACCTCTCACACTAGATCAGTGGTTCTCAACCCAATCCTCTGGGATTCCCGTCAGTCAAGTTTTCAGGATATCCATAATGAATATGCATAAGATAGATCTACATACAGTGGAAGCAGTGCATGCAGATCTATCTCATTCATATTCATTGTGGATATCCTGAAAACCTGACTGGCCTGGGGGTCCCAGAGGACTGGGTTAAGAACCACTGCACTAGATCCTGCATTCCACGGAGGACTAGGTTTAAAATAGTGTCCTCATTTGTTGTTTCCTGAACCAGCTGCTCCATGAAGCAATCATTTACCTCATCTAGAAATTTCATCTTCCCAGCATGTCCTGATGTGACATTGACCCAGTCAATACTGGGACAACTGAAATCTCCCGTTATTACTGTGTTACAAACTTTGCTAGCTTCCCTAATTTCTGTTAGCATTTCATCATCTGTCTGTTCATTCTGTCCAGGCGGATGGTAGTTCACCCCTACTGCCATTCCCTTCCCCTTTTTACATGGAATTTCTATCTATAGAGATTCTACAGTCTATTCTGCTTCCTGCAAAAAAGCCTTTATCCTATTTGACTCAATGCCCTCTTTAATAAATAGCGCCAGCCTTCCACCTGTGTGATCTACCCTATCATTGTAATATAGTTTATAGCCTGGTATCACAGTATCCCATTGGTTATCCTCCTTTCACCAGGTCTCTGAAATGCCAATTATATCTCACCTTTCATTCATTGCTATATATTCTAACTCTCTCATCTTATTTTTTAGACTTCTAGAATTTGCATACAGGCATTTCAAAGTTTGGGTTTTGCTAATATTAACACAGTCAGGCTATTTGATGACAAGGGTTAATTTGGAACCTTTCAATGCTGTCTGACTTTTACTTAAAGGTCTCTGAGTTACTTTTACCTTTATGTGGAGCCTCTCTATTGGGATGCCCTGACTTTCCTGTTTTGCTAGTATCCTTCAAGGATACATCATTCCGAACCATGCCCTCTTGGGCGACTATCAACTTTCTCCTATTATCTGTGCGTGCATGCATATTAATAAGAGGCATTTTATATAGGCAGCTCCTCACTACCTTTCCTCTCTAATCTTTCCCTACACCCCTCCTCAGGAATTCCTCTCTTCTGGGATATCGCTTCTATCTGTGCCCTTCTCTTCTATTGTTAAGTCCAGACTGCTCCTTTCACCTTGTTGTTCCTTATAAATGGAACAAACTACCTGAGGTGAAAGGAGAGGTCTGGAGTTAGCAATAAAAGAGAATGGCACAGACAGAAGCAATTTGCCAGAAGAGTGGAGTTCCTGAGGAGGGGTGTAGGGAGAGAAGAGAGGAAAGGTACTGTAGAGCTGCAGAGTGAATGCACTTATAGGTCAGCAGGAGAAGTTTGAACTGGATACGGAAATGGATAGGGAGCCAATGAAGTGACTTGAGAAGAGGGGTAATATGAGCATGATGAGGCTGGCGGAAGATTAGCCGTGCAGCAAAGTGTTGAACAGACTGAAGGGGAGAGAGAGATTCAGAGGGGAGACCAGCGAGGAATAGGTTACAATAGTCTAGATGGGAGGTGACTAAGGAGTGGATAAGTGTTTTAGTAATGTGTTCAGAAAGGAATGGGTGGATTTTGTTGATGTTATAGAGAAAGAAACGGCAAGTCTTAGCTATCAGTTGGATGTGTGTGGAGAAGGAGAGAGAGGAGTCAAAGACAACCCCAAGGATGTGAGTTGACGAGACAAGGAGGAGTAGAGAGTTATCCACAGAGACTGAGAAAGGAGGAAGGGGAGAGGAGGGTTTAGGGGGAAAAATAAGAAGCTCAGTTTTGGCCATGTTCAATTTCAAGCAGTGGTGAGCCATCCCAGCAGCAATGCCAGAAAGGCAGGCAGAGATCCGGGCCTGGATTACCAGAGAGATTTCAGGGTAGAGAGGTGTCATGAGCTTAAAGATGGTACTGAAAGCCATGGGAAGAGATGAGCGCACCAAGTGACTGGGTATAGAGAGAGAAAAGGAGTAAACCCAAGGCAGATCCTTGGGGTACATCAACTGAGAGTGGGAGAGCAGTAGAGGAGGATCCACCAGAACAAACACTGAAAGAGCAATGGGAGAGATAAGAAGAGAACTAGGATAGCACAGAGCCCTTAAAACCAAGCGAGAACAAGGTATTGAGGAGAATTCAGCATTGTAGCTATTGGACCACACCTCAGTGACCTCACCATAGTAAATGCCGTCTCCCAGAAGTAAAACCAAAGATAACCCATTGAAAAGTAGGAAGGCAAACAGCTGCACCCAGGTGGTAATGTGGCACTTCCTACATCAACTGGAACAAAAGAAATGAAAGTTTCAGAAATATTTACTACCTTTCAATGTAAAAATGCAATGTGTGCCTATGAGGCGGTGCTGACCCTGTGGGTTTTCTTGGTAGTGTGACCTGAAGTAGATTGCTAGGCCTTTCTTCTGAGGCAATGGAGGGTTAAGTGACTTCCCCCCAAGGTGTGCTAGTGGGAATCAAGCCCTGGTCTGTTGGCTAACAAGCCAGTGCGCTAACCACTAGACTACTTCTCCACACCCATCAATGTAAAATATGTGTGTTATTGTTAACTGATCCAGAATCCCATCTCCATTCAGGCTTTTGGGCACTCAGACCCAGTTAACTGTTAGCGCAGAGGTAAGACAGATACCATGCACTGAATCACCCACTAACCACAAGTCATGCACTGGGGCATGGAGTGGGTGAGTTAGGGCTGGAGAGCAGGCATGAAGAGCACATTACACTTGCCATGGGGGGAAACATATTGCGCACTGTCAATGTTGCGACTAGTGTGGGTTAACATAATGCCACCAGGTGCACCTTGGCAATTGCACCATACGTTAGGGCATGCATCCTTGCCGTTACTACCAGGAACAAGCTGGCTAGGCCCCCAGTCATTCCTGTGGAGGCTTTGGATTTAATGCATGTTATTTATTTTATTTATATTCCGCACTATTCTGCATCAGTGCAGTTTACATTGAACAAACTGAAATTACATTGAACAGGGCATTATAACTTGGAGATAACTATTTTACAGGGAACATGGGCTATGGAGGGTTAAGTGGCTTGCCCAAGACCACAAGGAGCACCTGTGGGACTAGAAACCTCAGTCCTTCCGGCCCAAGGTTGCTGTCCTCTAGTGGGATTTGAACCCCTGACCTTCGGGCCTGAAGTACCTTGCCCCAACCACTAGGCTACTCCTCCACTCCAATGTTACTTTTATCGCTAAACGTGTGAAGGGCAAACACCTAGCCACTTTAGTAAAAGGGCCTCTTTTATTGCATGTGCTCAGCATCTATTGTTTACCTTTCGGAAAGGAGCCGTTCGCTTCCTGATGGTTCACACTGGAGATTTCGGCACAAAAGAGTCTGTAAATTACTCCTGTAATAACGTTCACAGCATACAAAGCAACCACCCAATGATGACCTGGTGGATTCCTGCCTTACTCTTCTTCTGATCAAAAAGCTACACTTTGCTAGAGAGAGAGCGCACGCGTTCATGGGAGTGAAGTAGTAAGGTGATTATTGATCATTCTTCCAGTAGCGGCCAAAAGAAATCTGTTGTAAAATAGCTGCAGCTGTTATTTAGGTCTATCACAATACATCAGAGAATCCCTCAAGTGCTAGATCAGCATGTCCCACTTTGCTTAAGCAAACATCCATTTCATTTGGACGGTGTTGTTCTAAGAATAATTATCCTCCATGCTGATTGGTCCCTGAGGACTCGATTCAGAGCTAAAGATTGCAGACAGTGAAATCCCAGCTGATCTATGCAGCATTTAGATAGATGTTTATTGTGACAGAATCCTTTGTTTAAAATGTAACTGAGGAAAATTGAGATTAATGCCCACACATTTGCAATAATAGCTAAACATGCAGCGGTAGGCTGGGCCTCTTCTGCTGCCTGCCTTTGTCATTTCTCAGTGGACAAATACAACATCCTCATATGACACTGTTATTAGCATATGTTTGAAGGTGTAAAATTGTTTGACTACTACATTAAAGATTTTTCTTTTTGTTAATGTTCTTCTCTGGAGGGGCAGCATGAGTCAGAGAAATAGATTCAGCATTCTTCCAACTCATATTTCTTTGGAGCCAGGAGTTATGCAGAGCAATGTCCAGGGCTGGAGATGGGTGAAATGAATTTACCTCCTAAATCACAGATGAGCATGGTAAATTACTGTGCACTAGGGGCATGTTTACGAAAGGTTAACATATGTTAATAAAGTTAGCGTGTGTTAAGTGCCACTGTGCCCAAGAAATAAAAGGGCAGTGGACACGTAGCATGTGTTCACTTCATCGTTTTTTATTTGTTAATGTTTATCTCTGCGCTTTCAGCTGAATGAACATGGTGCCCACACTACACAGTAAAATCACAGGGGCCAATTTTCAATGGCAGTGGTGAGTGGCTGAATTTAAATGCCGGCATCGCCCTTTAAATCAATATGTATATTCAGCACTGCTGTACATGTGATTGTCCAATTTAGAAAGGCCACACAGGCACAGGAAGCGACATTGACATGAAAACATCTGGCAATCAGGGTTAATTTCGCAAGAGAAGGGGTGCATGTGTTAGGCTGATGTAAAATCGACGTATCTTCGCCCCCCCCCCAAAATGGATGCGTTTTTAAAAGCGTCTCATCGTCAAATACACGTGCATGTGTTCGAGAATAATGGCACATATGTGTAAAACCCAAAAGGTGACAAAGATGAGGAAGTGTTTTCTAAAATGGGGGTGAACAAATATTGGCAGCGCAGTTGCCAGTTACACTTGCAAAACAATAGGGCGGATGCGCATGTAAATGGCTATACTTTGGAATGTTGCATGTGTTTCCTATATGTGTAAGTCCCTATTGGCGGTAAAATACACAATGTACCCAACTGCATACCACATGCTCATGGCATAACTCCTGAAGATAACCACACCAAAGAACTGCAAGGAAGGGAAATAAGACAAACTACCAAGCACCAACCTTCCTTAACTCCTCTTTTTTTTCCAAATTCCAATTGTTATATCCAATCAACAATTCAATAAAGGCAAACAGGCCTCAGAGAAATCTTCCCCAGCACTTGGCGAAACAGGTCACCATAGGGGTAGATGGTAAATTCCACATCACGGGCCCCAAGCCTTTTTATAATTTATTATTCCAATTAAATATCACTAATTCTTATCAAATTATATCTTTATTAAAAATTCACACAATCACCTAAAAGTACTTTTTCGGGATTTCAAAAATTTTTTTTAATATACTCAATATATCCCAAGTGTGTATGGATATCCAAGGCAGCACTAACCAGCCCCGTAGAGGCTATTCAACCTACAAAGAAACAATAAAGGAGTTTCATAAAATGAAGCATAACAACATCTCAAATGTAAATAGTATACTCAACTTTGAGGTTTTGTTGAAAATTCTCACGCCGTCACAGGACCCCACACACTTTTGACAGTTTCCAAATACAAAATCCGACAGCCAGAGAAGCAGAATCAATGCCGAGACAGTTCTTAATAGTCCAACAAAAGCTTTCGTTTCGCCTTAACTGGCTTCCTCAGGGACAATGAACTCAAGCATAGTAACTACATCTCTATAACAGTAAGAAGTTGTTAGTACGGGCAACAAGTGCCTCCAACCTAAAGAAGCGATCACTGCTGACATCACATGCTGAAGCACCCACCTTTATACTCCAATACGCTGTCAAAAACTAACGTCACTTCCTGCAGAATCTAACTTAAATACTACCTAAAGGAATGTAGGTCACGAACTCCATAGAGACTAATTAAAAGAACAAGGTCCAATCTATTTTATCGTTGAGGCCATTTTATGAAACTCCTTTATTGTTTCTTTGTAGGTTGAATAGCCTCTATGGGGCTGGTTAGTGCTGCCTTGGATATCCATACACACTTGGGATATATTGAGTATATTAAAAAAATTTTTTGAAATCCCGAAAAAGTACTTTTAGGTGATTGTGTGAATTTTTAATAAAGATATAATTTGATAAGAATTAGTGATATTTAATTGGAATAATAAATTATAAAAAGGCTTGGGGCCCATAACTCCTGAAGAACCATGTCAATGTCTTTCTAGACCCCATGTGTTCCTACGCTCAATAATATGACTTCTTTGGAGAGCACCAAAATGGCAGCCAGGAGGGAGCATAACTTCTCAGATACAGAAAGTGATCTCCTAGTGTGCCTGGTGCTCATCAATGACAGCACCCAGCACCCTTTATAGGCCCGGAGGGTGCAGTCATCCCACATAGAGCAGCATGGAGAATGTGGGAGAGGAACCACATGGACCTGGACAGGTAAGATTATACTTATTTTTCTGACACCTCTGCATACATCACATAGGGAGCCATCTAGTGGCAAATCGATGCCTATGGTATATGCGGGGGGGGGGGGGGGCGCACAGAGAACTGACAAAGAGCAACCTTTCCCCCTTCACACACCCACACACACACATACACACACAGATACCACTGCATCGGTCATGCTATTGCACAGTCTGCCATTCTGTCATATATGCAAGCTGGATGGCCATATGGTGAGAAGGCAAGATGTCCTAGATGGTGGCATAAGGAGATGGGTATATGTGCCATCGGGTCTGGGCACACAGGGGCAAGCTAATGCAGGCATGCAGACAGACATCAAGGCCGACAAGCCCCCCTCCACTGACAAATGTGTGTGCCACTGATCACATTGGTATAGTTATTACAAGCATACATATCTCCACAATCTGGTCCTACCCTTACCAGCCCTATGTAGCCCACATTCATAGAGCAGAGGCTACAACAAAGCACAGAAGTGGTGGAGGTTGGCCAAGGCAGGAATCTGAATGGAACCCAGCCTATCAAATGCCATTGCTCTCACTCACGCAGATAATGCCCACCCTCTATACGATGTGATATGCTGCAGGCATTATAACCAGGGAAAACATGATAACAGATCAGATCTCTAATCATGTGCATCTCGCTCTTCTTCCATAGAGGGTTTTGCATCATGTGTGATATAGAGGCACTCAAGATCAGGTTCATGGTCATGCGGAGGTCCCATCCCAGGCATCCCATCCCAGGCAGGAGCTACAGGAACAGAAAGGTATGACACAGCTGTTGAGGCTTCCATAACATTGACAGGGAGGGTCTCACAAGAGTCAGAGTAACTACAGCTGAGCAGCTGTACTTGGCCAGTCCCTGAGAAGCATGCGCACACCATGAATCGATAACAATGCTAGCCTCACTAGAACCCTAGACTAGGGGTTGCCTTGAATGGCTTTTGCCAGCAGAGTGCCATGAGCAACTGCAGGTCAAGGTGTATAATAGTACCAGAGGTGCTGCAAACTATACTAAGCTGCTCTGTAATCAGGTACAGATCTCTACCCTCAGTCTTTCCAGATGGGTACACATTAGTGGTTTATCTGGAATGGGCTAAAGTGAATAAAAGAAATGGTTTGGTGGGGGGTGTCCTGTGCAGTGTATAGATATGTGTGGGATGGTCAGGGAATTAAATATGCATTCTCTGAAGCTAGAGCCATAAATAGCCTTGGCACCATGCATAACCCTGAGAGGGCCAAAAGGAGATGTGTATAGGGGGTTGCAATACAACCATGCACTGCATCTTGCTTGAAGGTGTGCACACACCTGCCGCAAGTTTGACCTATACAGCTCTCAATGTGAATAGAGGGGTCCTGTTAGGAGAATGCATCCATCCACCACAAAGGTTCTGTAAATTGTCAAAAAAAGGCAGCAAGTGGAAGGGTGGACAATATGAAGAGATGTATAGGCCCCACATTATTAAGGTTTTTGAAGAGAGGCGCTCATACCTTCACCAGATTCACCGTGCACTACCTCCCAAGACACGTGTACCAGAGGAGTGAGGTATAAGGAGCGCATCCACTTGTTCTACGGCAGATCATGATGGTGTGTTCCACCAACATATTACCCAGCAGGTGAAATCCCTAAAAGTCCTGCCACAAGCAACAGCAGTGTAGCTCTAGAGCTAAATATTCCCCTTTACAAAGTATGCAGACCATATGCACCCATGTCCAATGTTTTGGATGCCTTAGGCCCCAAGAATCCAGGTCAGGTTCTGTAAAGAAAAAAACAGTACACTCTTCTAGTAAGGCCACTGGGAGCCCATTTACCATGTGTAGCCGCTTATAACCCATCTGCTCACACCCTAGCATTAAGCACAACCTGCCTTTTTTGCTACAGCAAAAGAACCACTGGCAGCAGACCCACCCAAACCTCATGCCCCAGCTAAGGAGTCATGAACCACAATGGAGAAGGGGACCAGCAGCACTGAGGAGACTTTGTTGGAAGAGGAACTCTTGTTGAAGGCAGAGACGACAGAGGAAGACACCTCCAAAGAGAAGGTGGAGGAAGAAATGGAGCAATCCCCTCCCTCAGTAGCCAGGGAGGAAACTGCAGGGGTGCAGGGCTGGCACTGCATAGCCATGGACTGCATGAGAGGGTAGAAAGGCAGCAAACAGCTGTGGAGGCCTCCATTGCTGAGGGGGAGGGGCAGTAGGGGGGAAAGAGTGGTGAGTGGGAGGATGAGGCGGAGATGGGGGAGGAGAAGGGTGGTGAGTGGGATGGCAAGGGGGAGATGGGGGAGGAGAAGTGGGGGAGGGGAGGGAGGGCAGTGAGGAGGCAGCTGGCCAGGCTGAGGATCTGCTTGAGGTTCTGGTCACTCAACCTGCCCAACTGCCTCCTTGCTAGGCCAAATAGGTCCCCATGAGTTGCCCATGGAATCTGAGATCCTGAAGTCCTTCTGCACCTAATGTCCTTCTGACAGGTGGTGCAGCAGAGCTTTTTCTCTTTCAAATTCCATGGGTGTCGTGGTGACCCATCTGGAAAGACTGAGGGTAGAGATTTGTACCATGCCAGTGGTCGTGCATCAGCTGCTGACATGTATCTCTGCTCCACCTGCTGCAGAACTGGGGGGAGGGCGCTAAGCCTGTTTGCGTTGTTAGAAGAGAGGGGGTTTTCTTTGTTAAATGTGTCCCTTTTATGTTACTATTTTTAAAAATTATGTTAGCCCCGTCGGCTTTTATCTATTAAAGATTGTATTTTGTGGGTATTTCTGATCTTCAGTGTTTGTGATTTCTATATCTTTTGTATTATACCTACCCAGCTATCTTCAAGCCATAGCCTACCCATGGGGCCATGGCGAGGGGCATTTTACCAGTTATGTATCCTTATAGGGAACATAAGATATGCCATACTGGGTCAGACCAAGGTCCATCAAGCCCAGTATCCTGTTTCCAACAGTGGCCAATCTAGGTCATACGTATCTAGCAGTTTCCCCAAAAGACACAGGTTCCACAATGCTTGTATTGGGTCAAGCACTGATATCCTGGGTCCCTTCTTAATAATGGTTTATGGACCTTTCCTCCAGGAACTTGTCCAAACCTTTTTTAAACCCAGCTACACTGACAGTCTTTACTACATCCTCCGGTAACAAATTCCAGAGTTTGATTACACGTTGAGTGAAAAAATATTTTCTCTTATTAGTCTTGAATAGTTTACCCTGTAGCTTCATTGCATGTCCCCTAGTCTTTCTATATTCTGATAATGTAAACAATCGATCTATATTTCTGCCATGCCCCAGACATGAGGCCAAATTCGCAATGTGACCTCAATTGGGATGTGTGGCCACCATCGTTTAAAACACTCCATACCTCACACTGTTGGCCATGTGGCTCACAAGACACTCTCTTGCTGGGAGAGAGTACTGGCCGCTGGAGGAGGGAGTCCTGGTGAGGAACCTTCAGTTTCAATTCCATCAAGGCGAACTGCTATGGAGCCAGAGGTCTCTACGTGTCCAGTCCTTGTCTGCTCAGGTAACTGTGCCCAGGCCTGCTTTGGATATTACTTCAACTTTGTTCTGGAATTTGATACTGTCTCTAAGAGTGTGGCCAAATTGAATACTCTGGTTCAAAAAGTGTGTTTAATTGCCCAGAAGCAAGAGTTCCTTCATCAAGAAAAGAACACTAAAATGTTGGACTTGGCTAAAAGAATTTTAGCTGCTGACCAAGTGATTGAAATTTTGGTTATGGATAGGATGATAATTCATAGGAAACTGGAAGCATAGGAAAAATGGATGAGATATTTGAATTTAAGAATTTTAAATTTTCCCTGAGCTACACATATGTTTCCTATAGAGTTGTTTAAACTTCCTGAAACAGCTATTCCTCCTTTAAACAAGGTGTATTTTTTTGCCATCACGAAAAGCTCAAGGAATTGATGATATTCAACAAACTTTGGATGTTTCTGTTTTACCTGAGATACCAAGCTTGAAATGTAAAAAGAGAGCAACACTTCATGTTTCCTATGTTTTTGAGCAGGATTTAAATCTCTTGCATTTATATTTTAAAAAAATGAGTGAACATTTTCTTGGTCAGCCTATTAGGATAGTCCCCGATATAGCTCATGCTACACAGGAGAGAAGAAATCTTTACCCTTGGGATACATGCTTGGATACCATTGTAAATGCTTAGTAAAGTATTTAAATGTGAAATATATTTTTCTATTGCCCGAGCATTTGAGAGCATTTCTGAGCCTTAAGAAGCTTGAGGTTCCTGACTCTCCAATAGCCCCAGTTCTTGTGAGTGCTAATTAGGAATGTCTTAGAGGTTTAGACACCTAAAACCCTTTTATTGTCACATTGTGTTACCTCTTTTTGCTATGTAACTCCATCTGTATTTCTGGTTAAGATCCCTCTTTTCTATTGTGGGCTAATGGATAATTTGGCAGACTTCATCTCTTCAGGCAAAGTCTGCATTGTTTCTTTTTGTAATTTTTTTGTTTCCTTACCACCAAATGCCATTTTTCTTGATCAAGTGAATACTTGCAATATTTTCAAGATTCAATAAATATTATTTAAAAAAAAAAAGAGCACACAGATCTTCCAAAAGAACTGAGCGTCAGGAAAATTCCACCACATATTCCAGTTTGCTAACTTTTGGAATGTGAATACATTCACGTTGTGTACTTCCTAATATTACCTATCGAGAATAAGAGGCTAACTATGGGAGTTCCATCCATCTATTTACACCCTTGATAAAGTTATCAGACAAAACACAATCGTGTAGGGTGAGATGTGATTGGTTCTTTCAAGCACCCCTGATTTCTATGGAACCTGTGTGGAACCTCGCTCTACTGTTTCCCACTTTTGGACTTGCGGGAGCGAGTGCTCCTTAGATCCCTTCGGTCTGCCCACAACCACAACAACAATTTTCATCCACCTGAGGAAAACATTTATACGGGCATTGCAGGGTCAAGTACCAGTGGAGCAATGATTTGAAGCTATCCTCCACCATATTCAACTGGTAAGCCTAAAAATCTGTTCCCAGGCCTCCCATTGCAGCTCTTCCCCCAAGTTTGTCTCCCACTGCCTTGGTTTTTCTATTACCTTCGAGATTCAGCGTCTTGTACAGTTTGGATAACAAATTACACTGTCCTGCCCCCTCTTTAAGAAGAACCTCAAAGGGAATTAGATCCTGATCTAGATCAATATAAAATTGCTTCTGCTCTAAGAGGAGGTGACGTTGAAGGTAAATAAAAAAGTTACTCTTGAGAAGGTTGTCGGCCTTGCTCAAAGAGACAAAAGAAAGAAAAAACACTCCATCATTTAGTTGGCCCACAGCCTTGAACTCTTTTGCCACCCAAGAAATCTTAATGGTGTGAGCTGTGAGCTGCTTTTATCTCCCATCAAATGTTTGCATAATCTATGTCAAATCCAGATTGGCATGCTTTCTTGAATTCAGATACCATCCTCGTCTCTACTACCTCCACTGGGAGACTATTCCACACATCTACCGCTCTTTCCATAAAGAAATATTTCCGCAGATTACTCCTGAGTCTATCCCCTTTCACTCTCATCCCATCTCCCCTCGTAGCAGTGCTTGCTTTCATTCGAAAGAGGCTCTCCTCGTCTGCATTTCTGCCACGGAGGTATTTAAACATCTCTATCCTATCTCATCTATCCTGCCTTTCCTCTAAAGTATACATATTAAAATCTTTAAGTCTGACCCCACATGCTTTATAACAAAGACCACTAACCATTTTAGTAATCACCCTCTGCACCAACTCCATCCTGTTTATATCTTTTTGAAGGTGTGGTCTCCAGAATTGCATGCAGTACTCCAAATTAGTTGCACCAGAGACTTATACAAGTGGTTACAGACAGGCAGAGGGAAATTCCTGTAGTAAGTTTAGGAGGAATTCTCTGAACCCAGAGAAATGTGATGCCCTCCAATCAAATGCTGCTCTTTCGCACCCTTGCTTTATGGTTTTCCTTCTCCATCCCACAACGGCCACCCAGCAAGACCTTGCCACATTGGGGACATCCTGCCTACCATCCTACTTGCTGCAAACCACAACTTTCCTAGGCATCCTGGGCAGTCTATGATTCCAAATAAATGAAAAGATCTTCCTGCGCGAGTCATTAAGGTCCTTAATGGGTATTAAAAAGGGAAGTTTGATAAAGAGACAAAAACCTGGGGAGCAACAGCATCTTGATGCTAGCTGTCCAGCCCAACCAGGAATAGTTTACCTAATCCACCTGTCCAGGTTGAAGAATAACTTCCAGAATAAAGGAGAATAATTCAATCTATATAACTCACCCATATCCAAGCTCTAGATAATGCACCTACCCCTTCACAAGCAGATAGGGACTCACCATCAAACATAGAAACACGACAGCAGAAAAAGACCGTATGGCCTATCTAGATGTAGTAAACGTTGTTAGTGTAACAGGGTTCAAAAAAGGTTTGGACAAGTTCCTAGAGGAAAGGTCCATAAACCATTCTTAAAGAGGACTCGGGAAATTCACTGCTTACCCCAGGACGAGCATAGTGGAACCTGTGTGCCTTTTTGGGAACCTGCCAGGTACTTGTGACGTGGATTCACCGCTGCTGGAAACAGGATACTGGGTTTGATAGACCTTGGTCTGATCCAGTATGGCATTTCTTATGTTCTTATATTTATGTAGTCTGCCCTTCCATGTCAACTACCATAGTCACTTTTTTCCTTTAGAGAGCTTCTGTGTTTGCCCCATGCTTTCTTCAATTCAGATACTCTTCTCATCTCTACTGCCTCCACTTAGGAGACTATTCCACACATCTACCACTCTTTCCTTAAAGAAATATTTCCGCATATTACTCCTGAGTCTATCCCCTTTCACTCTCATCCCATGTCCCCTCCTTGCAGAGCTTGCCTTCAGTTGAAAGAGGCTCTCCTCCTGTGCATTTATGCCACAGAGGTTATTTAAATGCTTCCATCATATCTCCTCCCTCCCGCCTTTCCTCTAAAGTATACATACTGAAATCTTTAAGTCTATCCCCATATGGCTTATAATGAAGACCACTAACCATTTTGGTAGCCGCCCTCTGCACCACCTCCATCTGTTTATATCCATTTGTAGGTGTGGTCTCCAGAATTGCACACAATATTCCAAATGACGTCTCACCAAATACAGAGGCATTATCATCTTCTTTTTCCTGCTCTCCATTCCTCTCCCTATGCACCCAAGCAACCTTCTGGCTTTCACTATTGCCTTTTTTACCTGTTTAGCCACTTTGAGATCATCAGAAGCAATCCGTCCAGGTCCCACTTCTCTTTCATGGACAGAAGTACTTCGCCCCTATTCTGTACCGTCCTCTTGGATTTTTGCAGCCCAAATGTATGACACTGCATTTTTTGGCATTAAATCTCAGCTGCCAATTTCAAACTTAACTAGATTCCTTTTCATGTTATCTACTCCCTCCTGGGTGTCCACTCTATGGCATATTTTGACATCATCTGCAAAGAGGCAAACCTTACCAGATAGCCCTTCCACAATATGACTAACAAAAATATTTAAAAGAATCGGACCGAAATGTCTTCTGCAAGCACCTGAAGACCTATCTTTTTCAAGAACACTATGGCACATGCTAGCCCCATAAGAGACTTCTTGATGGACTCCTGCATCAGACCTGGTGAACCTCTTGTACCCCTGCAGTCCTCACTGCGGCATTTAACGCCTACCCTTGTACCTCACTCCCCGTGACGAATGAACTTGATGTACCCCATTGCCTCCCTACCTGTGTCTTTTCTGATAAATGTCCACCACTTTGACTGAACTTGTCGTACCCCACTGCCCCTCCACCCTGTTTCTCCACTCTCAATTGTTCACTGTTTTGACTGGTAGAAAAACAGTATACCAAAATCTGTTAAATAAATAAATAAACAAACATCTCTGCCCAATCTCCAATGAGTTGAAAAGAACCCCAACCTCATCACTTAGACTATCCTGCTGTATATAAACATTTCTGACCTTTTACATCTTTGCAAAATTATTATTATGTATATTAAGCTAATTTCATAATGTGTACAACATTGTTTACCCTTCCTGCTTGTTACTTACAGTAGTTAACTGTATTTAAAGTTGTTTCATGTAAACCGCATTGATCCTATAAAATGCGGTATATAAAAAATATAAAAGAAAGAAAGAAAGAAAGAAAAACTCTCTAGCTATCCATTAAAGAAATCAATCAGATTTGTCTGACAAGACCCACCTCTAGCAAACCCATGCTGCCTCGGATCCTGCAAGCCACTGGACTTCAGAAACCTCGCTATCCTCTGTTTTAGCAGTATTTCCATTAATTTCCTCACCAACCAGCTTGTAGTTCTCAACCTCATTCTTACTTATGCTTTTGTGTACAGGGACCACATGTGCCTTTCTCCAGTCCATTGAAAATGTCAGACAGTGGAGCCACTAGAACTTCCCCAAGTTCCTTCAATACTCTCAGATGTATCCCATCCGGCCCCATTGTTTTGTCTACTTTTAGTTTAGCTAGTTCCTCATGAACACAGTCTTCTGAAAATCATTCAAGATCCCCTTCACTTCTGTTCCTATTTGTGGGTTTTTCTAAGGTCCTATTTCTCGTCCTTCATCTGTGAACACAAAACAAAAATATTTAAGCAATTCTGCTTTATCCCCATCAGCTTCTACATATTTCTCCCCTTCACCCTTGAGTGTGACAATACTGCTTTTGCACTTCTTCCTCTCGCTAATATATCTGAAAATGTCTTGTCCCCCCATTTTATTACATTGGCTATTTCTTCTTCTTTTTGTTTCTTTGCTTTCCTGACTACTTTCCTAGCTTCTCTAAGTTTTTCCAAATATTGATACTTGTCTTCCTGTTTCAGTGATCACTTGTATTTTATGAATACCACCCTCTTTTTCTTCACCTTCTCAGCTACTTCTTTTGGGATTGATAGTGACCTCCTTTTTCTTTTATATTTATTTACCTTTCTAACAAAAAGGTTTGTTGTCCTTAATATATCCCCTTTCCTCGGACTCGATCTGGACTGCAATTTCATGTTTGGGTGAAGTACTGGTTCAGCAGACTAACAAAATTGCTTTGCAGGTTCAATCTAATGCTGTTATATCGCTAACAAATGCTAATGACTTGGTCTCCATTAAAGAAACTGTTACGTTCTTGCAATTGGACGTCCAAAAGCATGAGAATTATTATTCCTTGATTTCAAAGGACTTATCTGCTATGAAATTTAAAACTGAACTGTTGGAGAATCAAGTTCGATCATTGAATCTATATTTAACCAATTTTCCACACTGTCCTCTGGGTTTCTGCCAGAGATATGTTAAAGCAATACTTTGTGGAGATTTTGGGTATTCTACTCAAATCTCGGTCACCATTATCAAAAGTATATTATGACCCTTCTTGAAAGAAGAACTCTGCTTGGCCCCAGCAGATCTCTCTCCCTGAGTTACAGCATGCTGACTTTTAAATATATCTAATATACTTGAGTCATCGGATATGATTCTGTTTCTGCTGCCATTATGTTAATATCATTGGCATTGCTGTCTTATCAAGAATGGCTTTTGAAATTGTATTTTTGCAAGCACTCTATGCCTTTTAAAAGGTTATTGGTTCATATCTATCCAGACCAAGTCCACAAGACTCAGAGAAGGCAGAGGGAATTCCTCCTATTTAAACTGGCAGTGATCCAGCTGGGGGTATTATTTTTTCTAAAATTTCCATGTAAATGCCTCATGAGGCTATAGACTGCAAGTTACATATTTTTTGATCCCTCTCAGCTGGTGGCCTTCATTAGGTCTCGTTTGCCAGCCTCTTCTTAGGCTATGGTTGTGTTATGATTTTGGGGTAGATTCTGACCTGCATGTAGCGTGAATAATCCCCGCTAAATGCCCAACTGCAATGCCATACACAGAGCTCCCCGCATGTACAGCCAAGATGTGTGGGGAGCTCTGTACCAGGGTGGGAGGGGGCATTCTGGAAGAGGAGCAAGGGCGGGCCGGAGGCGTAACTCTCAACCCAGATGTACAAGGCCGATTCCAGTGATGGCCATGTACGTCCGGCCTGGGTTACTTAGACGGGGGGACTTATTCCACCTCGGAGGTGGAATAAGTCCCTCCCCCCCCAACACCAGCAGCCCTCCAGATTGGGTCTACTAGACAAGGTGAGAGGGCCAGGGTGTTCCACGTAGCCCAATCCAGGCCCCGGAAGGCCAGATCGGGGATTGGGTGGAGGGGAAAGGGGAAAGGGGACTTTGCTACCGGTGCAGGCGATCGGGGCTCCTGCATAGAGCCACAGTGCCATGGCAACAGAACACCAGGGCACCACGGCTCAATGCAGGAGCCCAGGCTGAGCTATCCGGGGAAATATCTGAACATGCTGCGGGCCAGAATCGGAGCACATCCTTACCGTTGCACCTGATTCTGATCCTGTGGGGATGTCTATCCCCTGTGGGATCAGAATTGGGTGCAAATCCAGCCCATCCAGATTTTGGACATCTGGGCAGGCCCCAATCGGAATTGGCCTCCACATGTCAAACATTAGGATAAGGGTCTGAAGATTGAGCAGCTATTTTTATGCTTTCCTTTCATTTCATGTTTCCTTTGTTTTGGATCTTCTCTTGTTGGGCTTGTGTGGTCAGGTGTTAGAGATTTTGTTTCTTTAATTGCAAATTGTATTACTTTTTCTCTTTGAATTGTATATTGCAATGTCCTGCCTTTTTCCATATTCAAGTGTTAATGTTTGTAATATATTTTTTTTAAAAAATCTCCTTTCAGTTTTGCCCATTGCTTTTCTGCATCCCCCAGCTGTTCCCAACCCGTTAATGATTCCTTGAGGTATTGTCCCATCTTGGCAAAGTTAGTTTTCCTAAAGTATAAGACCTTCATTTTTGAATAGACTTTATCAGCCCTAGTCCTAAAACTGAACTACACTATCTGGTGATCAGTGGATGCAAGGTGATCTCCCACTATAACATCAGAAACACTTTCCCCTTTGGTAAACACCAAGTCCAGTATGGCCTCTTCACATGTGGGTTCTGTTACCAGTTTTCCCTGTAAAGAATCCAGGATCTCCTTACTTCTAAATGACACCGCAGCAATGACGTGCCAATCAACATCCTGCATATTGAAATCACTTATCAGTAACACTTCTACTTTCATGGCAATACTGCGTATGTCTTGTATTTAATCTCTGTCCACTTCTTCTGTCTTTGAAGGAGATCTGTATATCACACTAATGCAAATGGATTTCCCTTTCCCTCTTTCTAGTTTAACCCACAGTGCCTCCTCTCTTCCTTTTAAGCCCTGCAATTCCATAGCTTTAATATTTTTTATAAACAGTGCCACTCCTCCTCCCCTTCTTCCTACCGTGTCCTTCCTGAATAAAGTATAGCCCGGTATAATTACATCCAAGTCATGGTTGTCCTTGAACCATGTCTCCATAACCCCCAATAAATCCAAGTCAGCCTCCTCCATTAAAGCCTCAACATCTGGAATCTTATTTCCCATATTACGGGCATTTATGCACACCGTCTTCCAGATATTGCCCCTTATACCCATTTCCACAGAGGTATTTAATGTTTTATGTATCTGTAAAACTCCTCCTCCCCTTCTTCCTACCGTTTCCTTCCTGAATAAAGTATAGCCCGGTATAATTACATCCAAGTCATGGCTGTCCTTGAACCATGTCTCCATAACCCCACTAAATCCAAGACAGCCTCCTCCATTAAAGCCTCAACATCTGGAATCTTATTTCCCATGCTACGGACATTTATACACACCGCTTTCCAGATACTGCCCCTTTTACCCATTTCTACACAGGTATTTAATGTTTTACTTATCTGTAACATTTAGAAGTGCTGACTTACCATATATACTTGCAGATAAGCTGAGAATTTTAGTATTCAAAATGGACCCAAAATGTTGGGTTCAGCTTATCTGCGGGCCAGAGTTTAAACTTTTTTTTTAATATGTTAGCTGCGGTATTTATTTTCTATTCAATTACCAGAGGCAGAATCCAAACTTTCATTTATATATAAATGGTGTAACAGCTCGATGTTTCCTGCTTCTGCACCGCTCGTGTTTCTGATTAGGTTAGTGACTACAGCTCCACCTTTTCTAATAGAAAAATACATTAAATTATACAGTAAAAAAAAATATTAAATTTATTTTAAAAATAGGTAGCCCTATCATATCTGGAAATCGCCAACGGTTATCATATGATGCAGCTTTCAAGCTAAAAGTTATTGCAAGAGATAAACAATTCTATTGCTGCTAAAGAACGTGATATAAATGAAAAACAAGTTTGTGAATGGAAGAAAAGAAAAACTAATCTAGAAGATATGCCAAAATCGAAGAAGGCATGTTGCTATGCCATATCTTCATTCCCAGCTCTAGAAAAAGAACTGCACTTTGGGGTAATGGAATGTCGGCAAAATGGCAACGTCGTTACCAGAACCAACATTCGTCTGCATGCACTTCAGATGGCAAAGTCTGAAAAATACCAGGTTGAGGGCACACCAAATGTTTGTGCCTCTGCTTGCTGGTGTTCCAAATTCATGAATAGATATGGACTTTGCTTGAGACAGAGAACTAAAATTTCTCTAGTGCTGCCCAAAAGTCTTGAAGAAAATGCCATGGATGGAAAAGAGGATGCAACATATGAAGACGATGGAGCAGACTCCACTGACGAAGATGAAGATGAGGAAGCTAGCGGTGATGGCTTCTATACCCACGATATTACAAGGGAAGACTCTGAATGTCTTTATGGAAAATCGGAGGATAAAGAGGAGGATTTTGAAGGATTGTGATAATTTTCAGAAGTATTTTCAATAAATTCTGAAGGACTTTGTTTTTTATCATGTTGTATCAATAAGCTTATGTTTTCCATAACCAACCCGTTTTGGACCAGCGTATGTTTTACATATATAAGGTTTCCATACTTACTATACAAATTAATGGTTATAAATTCAATGGAACTATGTTTAGCTATTATCGTTATGTCAAAAAGTGTTAAATACAGACTTTATATCTGAGATCTAGTTAGTTTAATAAGTATTGAAAGTTTGCTGATTTTGATGGTACTGGCGGCTCAACATAAAAAGATCACAAAAAATAGGAATTAGCTTATAATGCTGTAATAGCTACTATTTTGCAAATAAAATTATTTGTAGACTTTAGAAAATAGGTTTAGATAACTGTAAGTTACTTAAGGGTAAGACCCAGTCGCGAATTACCGCGGCCGGGCACAGGCGATCATTGGCAGGCCGAGGGATTGGGGGGGCGGGGAGGGGGGGTCAGCGAGGGCAGGCCAAAGCAGGGGATAAAACAGCGTGCCCGGCGCCAGCTCGGCCTCTTTCGCCGCTACCCCCCCCTTTCTGCTAGAGGAGAAGGACATCGGACATAGAATCAGAGGAGCTGCAGCGCGATGGAGACAAGACCGGGCCTGCATCGACCGGGGTATCGCGCAGTGTGCGCTGAGCCGCAGCGCATTGGAGCCAGGATCGGGCCAACTTTGAACGAGGAATCGCTCAGTGTGAGCTAGGGCAGCAAGTACCAATTTTTTAAATGTGGAATAGATGCTAAAATAAAATAAAATAAAATAAAAAGCTGTGGGGCATACGAGGCGGGCTCGAAAGCACTTACCGCAGCACTGCGTCCCTGAGGGAGAGTGGCAAGAGACCTGAGTGTCTGTTAGGATTAGGAAGGTGTAGCAGCATGGCGGCAAAGTAGCAGCATGACGGCTGTGGCCGGGGGGTTTAAGAAGAGCGTGACAGCGCCTCTTGCGCCCGCAAGGTACATTTCTGGCCGGGACACACCGCTCGCGCCCTACAGCGGCATCTCGGGCCATCCTAAAACGGGGTGGGTGAAGCAGGGAGGACGGTCAGGAAAAGGTGAACCACGTGTGTGCCCAAACAGAGCGGTGATCACACGCGGACTCAGTAGGGTGAACAGCACATGTAAGGTAAATTAATGTTAAAAAAAAAAAGAAAACGCAGAGATACGAAGGAAATATATTAAAAAAAAAAAAGGGGAGAATACCGTAGTTGAAGGTAAATAATTAAATGCAAGAAATATATCTGTGCTACAATGGGGAAGTGTAATGCTGCCATCTACTGGGCATGGATGGTATAGGTGCTACTATGGTAGTATGGAAGTATATTAATAAATGAGGAATGTACTTGGAAAGGACGAGCAATGCGATTAAAGAGAGGAGAGAGACAAAAAAAAAAGGAGGGGCTTAGGACGCTATGATGAGATGTTTCTGGGAACTGCTGGCGGGAAGAGCTACGAGGCAAGAGCGCACGGGATTAGGACATGCATATGCAATAGATACTAATTTAGTTTTCATTTTTCTACCACATTGCGTAGTGTATTTATCTTTGACTAGAGATGCCTAGAATGGAAACCCAAAGGGCCTCCAAGATGCGCAGCGCCAAGCAAGCAGGTGGCAGTGCGGTAGTAAAGAAGAAAGCGCCAGCAGTAAGAACACGTGCAGATACGGGATCAAGCACCAAGAGAGCGGCTTCGGCCAACAGGGAAGCGACAGGCAGCACCACAGCAGCGAGGCCCAGGCGCAGCAATAGAGGAAAGGTGTCACAGCAATGCGAAAGCGCAGGCCCTACGCAGACACAAGAGCTGGACGAGCTGTTACAGATGGTGCGGGAGCAGGTTTCCCAACATGGCCTGACTTCAGTTAAGCGAAGACTGGGAACGCCAGGCTCAACTAGTGAGGAACAGCCATCTGCGAGCAACAGTGCATCATCACCTAACACGACAAATGGTAAGACCGGGTGTGAGAGGGGGGCGCCAGAGCTGTTAGCCACATCTTCAGAGGAATCTTCTTCGGATAGTGATGGTGACCTAACATTTGCTGATATCATACAGAATGCGGTTAAAAAGTTTAAAAGGCATAGAAAAGCTAAATATATCAACCCTCTAAGGCAAGTATGGTCAGGTCAGAGTCCTAGGGGGGTGGACCAAGATAGCAGGTCGAATGGGGCAGCCCAAAGAACGCAGGTTGTGTGGCGCGATACCAATCGCGATCCATGCTGCGGTGTGAGTTCATTCGCCTGTTCAGTGCCCAAAAAGATAAAAAAGAAGATTTGGAGACGGGAATATATAGACGTATTCTCGCTTCTGCTGAGGGACCAAGAGGAGGAATCTAGCAGTGGCAAGGATAATGATAAAAGAAGTGAGAGGAACAGGAAGCCTAAAATTCCAAAATCCATTAATAATTGGGTGACAGCATTCCACATCTTTATGAGTGTGGTGATGGAGAGGGAACCCGAATCAGGCCCCTATCTGACCAGGTATCTGGACACCATCACCCGAGCACATAAACAATACGGGGGATGGGCCTGACTGAACTATGATGTCAAGTTCAGGAGAAGCATGGCAGAAGATCCCACACTAGCGTGGCATCACAGGATATTAGACCTGTGGACGGAGGAAATGGCACCCAATAGGCCATGGTGTCAGGATGGGCTACAGCAGTCCTTTCAAGGCACGCAATGGCAGCAGCCTTTCCAGAGCTCGCAATGGCGACAAGCCAATCCGCTGGCTGTGCGGCGGGCATGCCGCCAGTACAATGCTGGGAGTTGTACATGGCAGCCCTGCAAATACAAACATTCCTGTTCAGTATGTGGAAATGGACACCCTGCGTTCACATGCAGGGCATCAAGGGAGGCCAAGCCGTTCAGAACAAGGCAGCAACGCTCAAACGAGGGAATTGGCCCCAACGCCCATCAAACTTGAGCGGATGCATCCGTGGCTGCGAGCCTACCCGAAACAGGAGCTAGCCAATCATATTGAAAGCGGTTTCACTCAAGGTTTCCGCATTCCATCCCTAATATCAATGGAATCAAAAACACCCGTCAAAAACAACCCCCCATCGATCCGTGAACATAACACTATAGCACATAACAAGATAGCAAAGGAGATAGGTATGGGAAGAGTAGCCGGGCCTTTCAAGTCACCACCCTTTAAGAACATGGTACTGTCTCCATTGGGGGTGATACAAAAAAAAGAACCGGGACAATTCCAGTTAATTCACAACCTATCATACCTGGAAGGGAGGTCAGTGAATGACTATATTGATCCGGCCTTATGCTCCGTTAAATATGCAACCATAGATCGGGCAGTTATGATAATACGCAATAGCGGGCAGCAGGCGCAGCTGGCGAAAGCAGATATTGAATCCGCTTTCCATCTTTTGCCGGTTCATCCTGAGTCCTACCCATTATTAGGCTTTATGTTTAATGGGGACTTCTTTTATGATAAATGTTTGCCCATGGGCTGTGCGGTGTCCTGTGCCTATTTTGAACAATTTAGTTCATTTATACACTGGGTAATGGAAGACTTGGCAGGCCCCAACACAGTGGTACACTACCTAGATGATTTCTTATTCATAGGACGAGACTATGATGACTGCAAAAGGATATTGGATATCTTTGAACAGGTGGCACAGTCTTTTGGTATCCCATTAGCGAAAGAAAAGACAGATGACCCAAAAGGGATCATCACTTTCCTAGGCATACAACTAGACGTGCCGGCACACAAGTCACGTCTGCCAATGGAAAAGTTGTTGAAGATGAAGAACGATATTCAACAACTTAACAGTCAACGAAAAGCTACATTGCAGCAATTTCAGTCTATGCTCGGCCTGCTATGCTTTGCATGCAGGGTGATACCAACGGGGCGGGTTTTCTACTGCCGTATGGCATGGGCAACCAGGGGGGTACAGAAGAAACACCATCGCATCCGTGTCACCAAGGAAATGCGAGAAGACCTTCGGGTATGGCTGCAATTCCTACACACATTCAATGGACTTGCCTTCTGGCAAGCGCTCCCAGTATCGAATGCGGAACTAGAGTTCTTCACCGATGCATCGGGAGGAATGGGTTTCGGCATATACTTTAGAGGGGCATGGTGTTCAGAGACATGGCCCAGGGAATGGCAGGTCGAGGGAACCACCAAGGACATCACGTTCTTGGAACTATTCCCGCTGATGGTAGCCTTATGTATTTGGGCACCTGAGCTAGCCAACAGAGCGGTCACTTTCCATACCGATAACCTAGCGGTGGTTTGGGTGGTGAACAGTATGTGGGCAAAGACAGCAAGGGTAGTCGCACTGTTAAGAAAAATCGTGCTACTATGCCTGGTACATAACATCACCATTAGAGCAGAGCATATTAAGGGTGCAAATAATAACATTGCCGATGCTCTTTCTCGTTGTAACATCAAGCTCTTTCACCAACTGGCCCCCGAAGCGAACACGGTCAAGACAACGGTGTCCAGCCATGTCTGGGAGTATGGTCCACCGAAGTATGGCAGCTCCTGTTGGGCTCCTTAGCAGAGCAAACAAGGCGAAAATACCTCGCAGCCTGGCAACATTACCAAAAGTTTTGCGAGAATGCCGGAATACCAAACAAGAACAGATTTAAGGTGGAGACAATACTAAGTTGGATTTTGCATTGCAAGGGCAACGGGGACACAAAAAACGGCAGTGCAGACACGCTTATCAGCAATAGCATTTTTTGCAAAAGCCATGGGTGAGAGGAGTCCACAATCTGATTTCGTCATCAAGAGGGTAATGAGGGGTTGGTCCATAGGGCAGCCACGTACAGTAGACCAACGACGCCCGATCACTCACCAGATGCTACAACTTCTGATCGTGACAACTAGCCAAGTATGTTATAATGAGTACAAGACTAGGCTGTTTAAATGTGCCTTTGCATGGGCATTCTATGGAGCATTCAGGATAGGGGAGCTAGTGGCATCATCATCATCCTGCAGGCCCAGATCAGAATGTGGAGGTATCGAAAAGCGGGATGTAGACATACGTGGGGGGGCTGTAGAGCTACACTTGCGAAGATCCAAAACCGACACTGCGGGTAAAGGTGCGCAAGTGGTGTTGTCAGCATTGCCCAATGACCCCTCGTGCCCAGTAAAGAATGCCATAGCTTATCGGCAGTTACAAGCACACTCAGGAAAGCAATGGTTCGTACATGCGAATGGTGCCCCCCTATCGCGCTTTCAATTCACCAAGGTACTCAAAATGGCTATAGAACAAACAGGACGGGATGTGAGCTTATACGGCTCACACTTCTTTCGTATCGGAGCTGCTTCTACGGCAGCCCACATTGGGATGTCAAAAGAACAGATCACCAAAAATTAGGTCAATTACTGAACGATTGGCAATACCAAAAAGCAAACAAAGATCACTCATGTATCAATATGGGTAATTTCAAGACTTTATCATTTTTAAATTCAGCAAAACTTGTGTTTAACAAACCGAGGTCTCAGACTCTTTGGCTCTGCCACCAGGACTTTCGTCCGTTGCAAGGCAGGTTGCCCATTTGCATCATTTGCAAGGCAGGTTGCAAGGCAGGTTGCCCATTTGCATTTGATGTCCTAATCAAGCGGGTGTTATTTGGGCGATTCAGATAAGTGCAAGATTGAACATTGAAAATTTAGTGAAACGTTGAACGTTAACAAGTGTCTGAACATAATCACCTGCTAAGTTCTTTGAGGTCATTGATGCAAATGGGCAACCTGCCTTGCAACGGACGAAAGTCCTGGTGGCAGAGCCAAAGAGTCTGAGACTTCGGTTTGTTAAACACAAGTTTTGTTGAATTTAAAAATGATAAAGTCTTGAAATTACCCATATTGATACATGAGCGATCTTTGTTTGCTTTTTGGTAAAAGAACAGATCATACATATAGGCAGGTGGCGCTCGAATAGATATAAACTTTATCTACGCCCAATGGAGTGAAGACTGGTAGGATCGGAGCTGCTTCTACAGCAGATAGCAGTGGGATGGCGAGGAACAGATCAGGGCACGCAGAGTGTTATAAACTGGGTATACGCCCCACAGGTGTGGGAGTGGTTATATATATATAGTAAAAAAAAAAAAAAAAAAAAGAAGCAAAGCACATGACATGGAGGGATGATATTAACGGTTTGTGTTTTTTACGGTGGAATCACTGCTTGTACAAATGTTCTGGCAAATCGCTGTTGTGACAATTTATTACTGTATTCCGCATCTAATCGTACCTTTCTGATTGTGATTCAACGCAGGTGTAGGCTGCTGCCTACGGCCTCGTGAAGCCTGGATATGTGGCCATTCATTTGTTCACTGGGCACAAAGGCGAACGCGGTACAGACCACAAGGCCTGAATTTGGGGCTCCCAGGCGAGGAGGTTGCTGTAGTATGGCTGGGGCGACGTGGTATGGTGTGGGACCAGCTAGTTCCGTCCCTGCTGCAAAGGAAGAGGCAGAGCGTGTCGCGAGCACTACCCTGGCGGTAAGTAGCGGTCAGGGCAGGTCGGACACAACTGTATAGGGAGGAGATTGGCCAGTAATCCAGAGGCCCAATTGGCTTTTGGTCCTGTTAGTTTCCTGGATCCTAATCTTCCAAAGAATTCAACTGCACAAGTGGTGGGAAAATAAAGGCTTTTATTTCCCCTTCTCGCAAGGGTTCAAAGGATTGGGCAATAACAACAACGCAAATGTCCTTAATTCAGGTAAGAAAAAGTAAAACAAAAAAGTTTAAAGCAAAACTGTTACTTTCACAGTAGCGCTGGTATTCACACAACAGGAATGTTCTAGGCCGCAACACATACAGCTTACAAGCCTGGCAAAGATTCTAGGCTTCCCGTGGTACAGTGCGTACAATCCATTTCGGTATCTGAAACCTCATTTGCCAGTTCCACTTGCATTGGCTCATAGGCGGAAGCCTCTGACTCTGAGTCCCTAGGTTCAGGTAGGTTATAGTCAGGCTTCCTATATAGATCTTCTAGCACAGCCCAATGTTCTGGGTAACTCGTAGGGCATCGGCTCTGTGCTGTTTTGCATTGAGGAAACTCCTCTCTCCTTAGAGGTTTTATGGCAGCTTTATAAAAACATTTATTATTCAAACCTTTCTTATCAGGTAAACTTTTCCTATAGCTTGTATCATAAAAAGCTTTACCTTGGGAATTTGGCTTCTCTGTTTCCAGTGAAGGTTAAGGCCTGCACCAGTTTCTCCGTTGGCTTGCCTGTACAGCATGGCTTAGGTCTTCAGGCTGTGACCCTGTTGGTTTTGGACAACAGTTGCAGCAAGGCCTTTGCCACTCTGGGCAACCAGCTTTTACTCCTCTGTGAGCTGAGACCTTCCCAGGTTCCTCCTTAGCTCTCAGGCAATCACCTTTCACTCTGGGTGATCTTCTGGCAGTGGAATATTCAGGTTTGCATTCTAACCTCTTTTCCTCTGTCTTACCTTCCTTCCTGCTGCCTCCTTCCCAGCCGTCTCTCCAGCTGCCTTCACTCTGGCTGTTTCTTTTCCAGCCTTCACTCCGGCTGCTTCTCCAGCTGCCTGCTTTCCAGCTGCCTTCACCGCTGCCTTTCCCGCTGCTCTTTCTTCTGCTGCCACTTCTCTCCCATGCTTTCCAGTCTTCCTCCTTAAGAAGTCCTCCTGCGCTCCTGGATTGGAGGTTGGCTGGCATTACCTCATGATCAGTGGGGCATGGTTCCTCAGTCACTCTGGAGTCCCTCTTGCTCCCTCTATCTGGTTCCTCCAGATATTGCAGCTTGTATGTACCTTTTTCTCTATTTAAAGCATTTTCCTTCCTCTCAACCAGGTCTGCTGGGTGACAAGCGGAAACCCTGCGATGATAGTAGTTCACCTAGGGGGCAACGACCTAGCATCTACTCGCAGCGTCGAGCTCACCAAAAAAATGCAGGGTGACATGCTGGCTCTGTCAAACACCTTTCCGGGGACTTTGCTGGCATGGTCCCACATTATACCGTGGTGAGTGTGGAGGGGCAAAAATTCGCACAAGGCAGTGGAAAGGATGCGAGTAAAGGTGAACAAATGGATGGCCCGCTCCATGGAGGCCATAGGAGGCTACAGCATCAGGCATGACCTCATCGAAGAACGTTGCCCAGGGATGTATCGCGCTGATGGAGTTCATTTGTCTGACATAGGAATGGACATTTTCTTGTGCGCCATACAAGACACGGTCGAACGATTATGGTGGAAGTGGGTGTTCGCCACAGCGGCGCGTTAGAAGTGGGGCCCCGGCAGCAAGCGAGGATTCGCTGCTGTCGGGGTTGGCAAAAAAAATGGCCCCGAGGAGAGAGAACACAGCCCAGTTTTTGTGAGTAAAGGGGGAGAGCCGCAGGGGAGAAACAGGGACCTTCCCCCGGAGAGATTGACAAGGCAATGAGAACACCGCTCAGATGGCCCCTGCCTCGCTTTGACGGCGGGCAAGGGGGGAAAGCAAGGAAAAAGGGTTGCTAAGGCAGTTTGAACGGCGGGCGCAACTTCTTTTATCCTGAAGGATATCAAGAACTAAGGACTGAAGGAAAAAGCTGTTACGGCGAATTTTCCTCCAGCCACTTACAAGGACTGTTTCGCTAGTGGCTGTGTCTCTCGAAGGGGAAGAAGATTATTGGTTGTTGGTTGTTATCTGCATGCTGTGGCCAACAGTGTGTTCTGTTAATGTCCATTGTTAATAAATAAACAAAGTTGTTGTTGAAAAAGAACGCTTGAAGGGTGTTGACTCAATGTAGGGGTACGAAGGGATGGGGGGCGGGACAAAACCCGAGGACGACATGCCAATTGCGCGGCTGAGACCCGGTTGCGAATTACCGCAGCCGGGCACAGGCGATCATTGGTAGGCCGAGGGATTGGGGGGCGGGGAGGGGGAGGGTCGGCGAGGGCGGGCCAAAGCAGGGGATAAAACAGCGCGCCCGGCACCGGCTCGGCCTCTTTCGCCGCTATCCCCCCCTTTCTGCTAGAGGAGAAGGACACCCTCCCAACCCACCCAATTAACACATGGGAAGGGGGGAATTCATCACAGCATGCGGGGAAGATGGCAAAAAAATGGCCCCGAGGAGAGAGAACACAGCCCAGTTTTTGTGAGTAAAGGGGGAGAGCCGCAGGGGAGAAACAGGGACCTTCCCCCGGAGAGATTGACAAGGCAATGAGAACACCGCTCAGATGGCCCCTGCCTCGCTTTGACGGCGGGCAAGGGGGGAAAGCAAGGAAAAAGGGTTGCTAAGGCAGTTTGAACGGCAGGCGCAACTTCTTTTATCCTGAAGGATATCAAGGACTAAGGACTGAAGGAAAAAGCTGTTATGGCGAATTTTCCTCCAGCCACTTACAAGGACTGTTTCGCTAGTGGCTGTGTCTCGAAGGGGAAGAAGATTATTGGTTGTTGGTTGTTATCTGCATGCTGTGGCCAACAGTGTGTTCTGTTAATGTCCATTGTTAATAAATAAACAAAGTTGTTGTTGAAAAAGAATGCTTGAAGGGTGTTGACTCAATGTAGGGGTACGAAGGGATGGGGGCGGGGGTGCGGGACAAAACCCGAGGCCGACTTGCCAATTGCGCGGCTGTGTTTACTAAACTGCGGTAACATTACATACTGCGCGTTATGTAATGTTAACGATCGTTAGGTAACGTTAACGCGCATTAACGTTACTTAATGATCATTAACGTCCCCGGCCGCGGTAAACACCACATCTTCTCCTCCCCTCAGCTATCTCTTTTCCAGGTTACAGCTCTTTAACCTGGAAAAGAGATGGCTGAGGGGAGATATGATAGAAGTCTATAAATTAATGAACGAAGTGGAACAGGTAAACGTAGATCGATTGTTTACATTATCAGAATATAGAAAGACTAGGGGAAAGGCAATGAAGCTACAGGGTAAACTATTTAAGACTAATAAAAGAAAATATTTTTTCACTCAACGTGTAATCAAACTCTGGAATTTGTTAGTGTAGCTGGGTTTAAAAAAGGTTTGGACAAGTTCCTGGAGGAAAGGTCCATAAACCATTAAGAAGGGACCCAGGAAATCAATGCTTGACCCAGTACAAGCATTGTGGAACCTGTGTCTTTTGGGGAAATGGCTAGGTACTGTCCCCAGGCGCCCCTACTGGCGTAGGAAATAAGGGCGTCCGGTGACATTTAATTTATATTAAGGAGTGGTTGAGCTGAAGGACCAGGAGGATTCTGGTCCTTGTAGTGCAGAACTCCTTATAAAGAACAGTCTACGCCAAAGTGTAGGGTAATAAGGCTTTATTTCCCCGGTCAACGCTTAGGTTCAATAAGACACAAAAGAAAATGAAGGACATTCTTTCCTCTAACAAAAAGGTTCCACCATTATATAAACAGTTAAGGGTTGTAGGTTTCACAATTAACTGTTTATCTGGGTTAAGGCTTCTTTCAAATCAATAGAAATTAACATCAGGAAAACAAATGGTTATCAACTTCACCATATGCAGAGTTCTCTTTCTCTATACATCTAGCAAGGCAATCAAGCTAGTTCTTGAACAAAAGTTACATTCCATTGGTTCACTCTGAGGAATGGGAACACTGGTTTCACAATCACAGTCCATTGATTCTGGGTCACTACCTTCTTCAATGCTATGACTGTCTTCAGAATCTGTTAACTCCTCACAGGGGTTCTTCTGTTTCTCATACAACTTCCTTATCACACTGTTGGGAAGTACTTTTAAAAGGTTAGCTTTACTTCTTCTAACTTTCTGAGGCTTATCTATTTCCATAAGATTTTCATCACTTAAACTTTCCCTTATAATGAAAGGCTTTTCATACCTTGGCTTCTGTAGGCTGCCACACCCAGGAGTCAGCTTACGACGTAGCTTCTCAGGCTGACAAGCTGTTCTATGCACTGCTCTACAATCAGAGTTACCAGGAAAACCTGACGTGGATTTCCACTCTCTGTGTTTCTTGGCAAAAGTATCACTGTAGAAGGAATCTCCTTTCCTTGTGCCTTTCTGGTTTAGCATAGGAGACTTACTTGGGCTAGGAGAGTTGCTTTCATCAGGCAAGCTGTTTCTTTGGTTTGCTTGGCTTTGGACTCCGTTCCAATACCTTTGGCCTCTCTGGACTTTATCCCTTTGAGAATACCTCTTTTGGATTCTGTCTCCCTGAGTTGGCTGCACATGGAAGCCTTCCTCTTCCAGGCTTCTCTCACTGGTCCTGCTGCCGGTCCTTCTGACCTCGCTCTTGCCACTTTCCCAGCACTTGCTCTTGCCTCCTCCTGTTTCAGTTCCTGTTCCTCCTTCTTCCTCCTCCTCTGATCATCTGGTTTCCTTTATAAAGGGATTTCTGGTTTGCACGTTCTGAGTTTGAGAACAGGTGAAACTGCTTGTTATTAATGTGATCAATGCTAGAGCACGTTGCTTCAGGTACTGTGTAATTGTTCATGCGCCCTCTGGCTGAGCTGCACTGGAACTGCGCTCTGCCTTTTCTGAGTTCCATGAAAATCAGGAGTTTTTTTCAACACTTTTTTTTTTTCTAGCTCCAGCCTCATGACAGTACATATGACCTAGATTGGCCACTGTTGGAAACAGGATACTGGGCTTGATGGACCTTGGTCTGACCCAGTATGGCATATCTTATGTTCTTATGTAAGGTGGAGAGAGGGCGGAGAGAAGGGGTCAATGGGCGGAGAGTGGGCGGGGAGAGACCCCTTTCACAACTAACGCGCTGAACTGAAGGGCTGAATCCTACCGCGAATGAAAACCTGCCGTTAGATGCACATTTGCAGGAGAGAGAAACCATTTAAATGTCAGCAATGTACAGCCTAGGCAGGGAGCCCAAGAAATGTGATAGTAGTGCTCCATTTTCAGCAACACCATAGTGCCAAAGTATGAATGGCCACTATGGCGATGGTGCAAATGGGGCATAGGGGGCCGCAGGTTGGACATGTAGCATGGGCAGCTGGGGCAAAGGGTGGACCAGGCGGGCGCCTAGGTGGCACATAGGAACCAGAAATCAGCAAGACAGGAGCTGACCAAGGCCAAACACAATCCACCTATATCTACCTGGTTCACCCTAGCCAATAGTTGTTAGGGCACTGACCTGACATCCCCCCAGCCATCCCGCCCCCATGTGGAAGGGACATAATATTGGTAGGCAGTAATGGGGGGGATGTGAGGATGTCCATGTATGCCCCCCCCCACCCCGGGATCCGCTCCCTAGGCGGGCACCTACCTACACATTGGATGGCCTGGGACTGCGCACTACCAGCACCGACAGCAAATGGCCATGTCAGCTTGGCAGGGGGGATGTGCCCATGCTGAAGAGGGCAGTGCCACCTCCCTGCAGTGGACCTAGGCCATGCCCTGCATCAGTACGTGGTGTGCAGTGCAACATACAAAGTCTGGCTGAGGAAAGGTACAGGTAGCCCCAGGGACTATTGTGCATCTGTGGCAACAGTGTGGTACAGTACACCCAGCCAGTGTGTCCAGAAGCAGAAGGTCACAGGTTCAAGCCCCAGCTGTGGTTCCTACAGAGCATGTCCCTATGTTTTACCCTACAATGCAGATACAACAGCAACATGTGCAAAGCCCAAAGCAGCGGCGAACAGGGGTACAAACACCCACCCACACAGGCTCCACAATCCAAATATGCATGGAGAGTCAGGCTGTTGGCCCCAGCATTGAGCTGAAGTTATCACCAGAGCACTACTACTACTAAGTTATCACCAGAGCACAGTTTAGCAATGTCGGCACTGTGATCAGGACCAGTGTGGCGGGCAGGGTTGCCAACCACCCCTATCTTTGTACAATGCTGCAATAGGAGTGAGTGTGTGTGTATGTCTATCCATTGTTCTGTGGCTGCCCACCCTTCACTGGGCCCAAAATGTCCCACTGTTACCAGCGTTAGTTTGAATAGGTGCATAATGAGGAGTAAGGTATTTTGGGTATGGCCCGGACAGGGCAGATTGGCCAGGATGCATCTTCACAGGGTGTGGGGTAATGGCTGGGACACTGTAGTGCCTGACCACCACCTGCATGGACAGGGTGGCCACAGCATGGCATGCTGGGAGGGCACTCACTCTGACCGAGCAGTGACCATGGCAGGTCTAGGTTCCCACATAGCGCTCTAAACTGTCTGCCTCAAGTGATATATTTGTGTTCTCCAGTGCTGGGGTCCTAATCACTGAGATGCCTGCTTACTGCATATAGTTTCTCTGTGAGCATGCACTATGGACTGGTTGGTGGACTGTCTGCAGTTAGACTGTGCATAGTCAGAACACCTATAAGGTACAGTCTGACTGTGCTGTCTGCTGGTGACTGGCAGACAGTGGTGGGAGACAGCTGGGGTTTTCCAGACCTAACCTGAGCATTGCTGCTGGTCTGCCACTGCCCCAGTCATAGGTATAGCTCTGGCCCACCAACCCTGGAAGGCTGTCTCATACAAACAGGATGGAGGTTACTTTCCTGGGGCAGGGGCACCTGTTCTTTACCTACAAAAAGGGGTGATGTGGGCCCCTTTGGGGTATGTAGCGTATACTACTGTGACCTATAAAGGCACTACTACACAAACCTCATGCAATTCTAGGAACCCCTCTGCCCTGATAACAGCTGCTCATGTCAGCCAGACCCTAACACGGGGTACACACCAATCTGGCTGGTGTCTGGTTCCACAGGGCCACGTGTGACTGCAGGATACAGATGGATACCAAATTACCTTCAGCTGCACTGCAAGGAACACCTGTCATACACTGGTAGCAATGGGGATGTACAGCAGGACCTATCTCTAGCACCACATGTACTGCAGACCTAGTGCTGGGCACCCATCCTATCCCTCAGGGTGAACACAGAACCTGCACAATGGCATGGTCTGCAGCTACTCTGTGCCAGTATCACACACTGTCAGTTCATCTTTCCAAGCTGAGGTACCGGAGAGGTACAGACCCCATTTGGTGATCAGCTGTAGACTGCTATTCAGCATGTGCATTGCATCATGGGTACTGGTGGGGTTACCCTATCCTGGCACTCAGAACAGACAGTTTGTGTGGTGACCTGCAGTCCTTCTGTACCCAGACATTGCTGTGACATACACCATGGAGGTATAGCCTACTGGTTAATACAATGCCATTCTTGGCAGTGTTCATGGGTTCAGTTCCTCATTGTTCCCTCCTCTCATGCCTGTCCTACTCAAATAGTGTGCATGCCTGTAGAGGTCATTTTTTTGCAGACCTGTGCTTCCAGCTCATAATACCTTCTCCACAATTGCCAACATTCCCTCGGTCCATCTATCTGTGTCTGTCAGCTGTGTAGAGTCCTGTCTGGCAGTGCAGGCTGCCATCCCATGTCATGCACTGCTACACTTTCCTGCATTGCGCCTCTTCATGTCTGCCTCGCCTGTGCCTGATCTGCATGGCACCACCATTCCTCTGTCCACCCATCATTTTAACTATCCTGCCACCTCCGCCTCCACTGGGGGACATGTATTCCCATCGTCTGCCACCGTTTTTCCGGTACTTTACATTGCCAACACCCTGTGCTGTGGTACAGCTGCCCCACCATGTTTGTCATCAGTACTGGCAGGCACATGGGATGCCCGCAGATATGGCAGGTCCAGTGGCTCCCACCTCTCCCTCCTTCACTCACCTGTTCATTGCCTTTCCTGAGTGCTCTATCTAGAGTTATGGCTACATCTGTCTCTGTTCCGCACAGGTCATGCATGTCATCCTGAGGCACCTTGCAGTCCCTAGGGCACACTAACCTAGGACACCATAACCTTGTTAGGCCACCTTAACCTATGGTTCCATAGCCCAGGGTGCCTTCTGCGGTGCCTTGTCTAAGGGTACCTAATATGGCGCTTAGCCTAGGAGGCCCTATAGGGCGCCTTATGAGGCACCTTACAGGGCACCTTACTAGGCACCTTATAAGGCACTTTACATAGCACCTTACAAGGCACCTTACAAGGCGCCTTGTAACGCTCGTTAGTCTAAGGCACCTTGTAATGCACGTTAGCTGCTACAGCTTGCTGTAACGATGCAACACCCACGCCTTTATATGGGCATCTCTACCTTTACCGCGGAACCTAACGCGAATGACATTACCACAGTTTAGTAAACATATCCCTTAGTGTCAGAGTTATTGGTGCGTATATCGGCCTTGTATGTTTTCCATACACTGGGCTAATATGTTGTCGAAACTAATTGCTGTCAAGCATTCTGTTCTAGGTGTTTCAATGGTGCAATATCGACGCACTGCATCAGAAGTGTTTTCACGTGTATCATATTCCGCCATCAGAATGGACTGTTGACAAACTATATTATATCATAATAAAGTGTTTTAAATGAAAACGGCAGTTTCAATAGTATCATACACTATGTTTATGTCAATTAATATTGGAACTGAATCCTATCTTTTCTGAAGACGGACAATATATTATATTGCGGAGAGACTGAACGAATTCTTTGCTTCAGTCTTTACTGAGGAAGATGTAGGGATATTACCCATGACTGAAGTGGTATTTAAAGGTGCAGAAGAATTGAAGGAAATATCGATACATCGAGAAGATGTATTACAACTATTAGATAAGCTGAAGAGTAGCAAATCACCTGGGCCGGATGGTATACATCCAAGGGTATTGAAAGAACTGAAATATGAGATTGCAGACCTGCTATTAGTAAGCTGTGAACTATCATTAAAATCATCTCTAATACCTGAAGATTGGAGGATCGCCAATGTAACACCAATTTTTAAAAAGGGTTCCAGGGGTGATCCGGGAAACTACAGACCGGTGAGCCTGACGTCAATACCCGGAAAAATGATAGAAACCATCATAAGGAATAAAATTACTCAGCATGTAGATAGTCATGAACTAATGAGAGACAGCCAACATGGCTTTAGACAAGGAAGATCTTGTCTTACTAATCTGTTATGTTTTTTTGAAGGAGTGAATAATCAGGTGGACAAAGGTGAGTCGGTTGATATTGTGTATCTGGACTTTCAGAAAGCCTTTGACAAGGTCCCTCATGAGAGACTTTTGGCAAAACTAAAGAGTCATGGGATAGGAGGCAGTGTACTATTGTGGATCAGGAACTGGTTAAAAGATAGAAAGCAGAGGGTAGGGCTAAATGGCCAATTTTCCCAATGGAGAAAGGTGAATAGTGGTGTACCCCAGGGATCTGTGCTGGGTCCGCTGCTTTTTGACATATTCATAAATGACCTGGAAAGTGGAATAACGAGTGAGGTTATCAAATTTGCAGATGACACAAAACTATTTAAAGTTGTTAAAACCCAAGAGGATTGTGGAAAGTTGCAAGAGGATCTTGATAAATTGGAAGACTGGGCATCAAAATGGCAGATGAAATTTATTGTGGACAAGTGCAAGGTTATGCACCTAGGGAAGAACAACCCAAACTATGGTTACACGATGCAAGGTTCCACATTAGGAACCACCACCCAGGAAAAAGATTTAGGCGTCATTGTGGATACCATGTTAAAACCCTCGGCCCAGTGTGCAGCGGCGGCCAAGAAAGCAAATAGAATGCTAGGTATGATAAGGAAAGGAATGGAAAATAAAACAAAGGATATTATAATGCCTCTATATCGTTCCATGGTGAGACCGCACCTTGAATATTGTGTGCAATTCTGGTCGCCGTATCTTAAAAAGGATATAGAGTTATTAGAAAAGGTTCAGAGAACAGCCACCACAATGGTAAAGGGGATGGAAGGATACTCCTATGAAGAAAGGCTAAAAAGGTTAGGGCTCTTTAACCTGGAAAAGAGACGGCTGAGGGGAGATATGATAGAAGTCTATAAATTAATGAGCAGAGTGGAACGGGTAAACGTAGATCGATTGTTTACCTTATCAGAATATAGAAAGACTAGGGGACATGCAATGAAGCTACAGGGTAAACTATTTAAGACTAATAAAAGAAAATATTTTTTCACTCAACGTGTAATCAAACTCTGGAATTTGTTACCGGAGGATGTAGTAAAGGCTGTTAGTGTAGCTGGGTTTAAAAAAGGTTTGGACAAGTTCCTGGAGGAAAGGTCCATAAGCCATTATTAAGAAGGGACCCAGGATATCAATGCTTGAACCAATACAAGCATTGTGGAACCTGTGTCCCTTGGGGAAACTGCTAGATATGTATGACCTAGATTGGCCACTGTTGGAAACAGAATACTGGGCTTGATGGACCTTGGTCTGACCCAGTATGGCATATCTTATGTTCTTATGTTCTTATGACCAATGTATGAAAAACATACACTATGTGAAACTTCTATTTTCTGCAAAGTTTTAATATTTTTTATTATTGCCGGTATTTCATAGTTGTTTGAGTGTAACAAATCTAATAAATCATCCAGAACAGAGAAAGAATATGCGAGCTGTCCAAAATGGGTTAAATTTGTACATTTAGCTTGTCTGCAGATGTCACATTTTTCATGGTAATTTGCTTAAAACTTTGAGGGTCGACTTATCTGCGGATGGGTTTATCTGTGAGTACATACAGTAGTTAGATTAACCTTGAACCCACAAAACTGACTATAGCTCTCCAAATCCCTTACAATTTTCACCAATGATGTCTCTGGTTGCACAACCATAAACATAATGTCATCAGCAAAGAGGGAGATTTTGAATTCTTTCTCTCCTTTTCCCCCTATGCATGCTTCCAATAGCCACAGTAGCCCCACTGCCCTCATTCATCCCCACTCACCCCCACACTCAGCCATTACATAACAAATAATACTAACATCAAAAAGCAATCCATTAAACATTCCTAGGCAGATGCTCAATAAAATAGCAGAGGCATATCTTTTCTTACAAACAATTGCACTAAGAAAGATCTCAATATTATTCCAAGCTAAGGAGCATTGCATAGATGATAGCTTCAAGTGTCCTTATCTTCAACTCTAGAGGCTGATGCTTGAGACTTCATCTGCCATCTGGACATAGTATTACAGGCAACTTCTGTGGTTTTGGGATGTCCATCCTTTCAATACCAAACTCTTCGAAAACTCCACAAGCATCTTCCTTAGAGTGAAGGCAAAATGATTTCCCATTGTGTATGAAGGCTAGAGTGAAGAGCTATTCGTAGTGGATCTTCTCGCCTCTCAACCATGCAGCTATATTATGGAGCTCATGCTGCCCCTACAGTCTTACCCGAGACAGGCCCTTAAATATCTCTATCCGACAGCTGCCCCAAATCAGGGCTTCTGCTGTTCTTGCCCTTGCAGTGATGATCTCTTTTCCCTTATAGTTATAGAAGCATGCTAAAATGTCTCTACGGAGTTTGACTGGCTTCCTCCCAGTGAGTGGTGAGCCCGCTCTATTTTTCTTGCAAGTATGCTTCTGCTTTCACCATCTTTAGCAAGAAGTGACTCCACAATATTTTGAATGACTAAGGAACAGTCATTCTATTCCATCAACTCTGAGCCTCCTCAGAATTGGAGGTTGCAATGCCAGCTCCAATTTGCAAGGTCCTCCACTTTTTCTACAAAATTGACATTGTCCTCTGAATGTCTCACATGAGATTCTCTAAATATGAGATAGCTTTGGTTTAATCCTCCACCTGCTGTTCACTCTCCTAGACACACCAGCTGAGCTCTATCAGCTCTGATCTTGTCCACGTTCATAATCATGATCTCAGCTTGGACTGCACCAAACTCTGCCTCAATTTCATGTAACCAATCTCGAAATAACACAAGGGTGGTTCCTGACAACTCCACATCTATATTGTCTGATGATCTGCCTGTACATTGTGCTTTTGCTGGGAGCTACCTAGATATAAGAACTCATGTAAGTCCAAAGATTTGTCCTTCGCCATCATCCAAAAGAGTAAGAGACAGCTTCAGGGTGTCCACTGCAGGTTTTCCCAAGGCCATAGGACCTAAGTGCTGGGTATGATTGCAAAAATGCGGTGGTGCCCACAGAGCTGAAGGCTCACGTAATCATTCAGCCAAGTGATATCGCTTCCCAGGTAACATTTTTTTAAGGGTGTGATAGCAGTGGAACCACACAAACAGACATCAAATATCCTTGTGGGGATATAATGAATCAACAGCATACATGTTACAGTTCAGGCAACAATGCAATAGGTACGACCCCCTGCACTTATATTCAAGATAAAATGGGCTGTGGGGGGGGCCTGGTGAGTAACTATTTACAAGACTAAATGCACTTAAAAAACCTTTCCCACTCCTCCTTTGAGTCCTTCATGGCATCTCATGCTGCGGCATCTACAGGAGGGGAAAAATGCATACAATAGTTAGAATGTACTTTTCAACAGCAAATCCATGTCCAAAACATCCTTTCATCCTTCCTCAACCAAAAGCTTGAGCATGGGGGGAAGCAGCTTCCTGTGTATAGATGCAGGTGATACCCATGCAAGTGATAGACCAGCTCATACCAAGCGGAGTGCTCCCCTCCTACATGTGTTAACAGGGGAGGGGTAGAGCTTTTCACAGAGCTCATACAGATACAAGAGGACTAGGCTTGGTCGTAGCAACCTCACTACAACAATCATTCATGAGAAAGTAATTTTGCAATCAACCATGTATGGTTAAGCTACATATGCCATCCCCTCTTGCAAAATGACCATTATCCACATTTATTGCCCATACATGTGCCCACGTAGAAAATGCCAGTGTACAAAGCTGAGATTAGAACTGATTGTGTGCTAGTTATGCCGCCAAAGAGCAGGGAGTTCAGCTGCAAGGACAACATCTGTCCAGGGGATGTTGAATTGCTGTGCTTCCTGTTACCATGGAAACCTGTGCGAGTGGAGAGGCAGGCCAGAGCAGAGTGTGTGAGCGTCAGAGGATTCACAGGCTCCGCCTTCAGCTCTGCTATCCTCAGGCCTGGATTAAGGCATGCAAGCAGCAGCAAAGCTCAGTGGTATCAAAATTGGGCATCAGAGGTAGTTGACTATGTTGTCCATGCCTTAATCTGTGCCTGAGAGAGTAATTATCTTCTCGTTTGAAGGAAGGGGGAGTAGATAGAGGCTCAATAGAGAAGATCATGGTCCTAAACTTGGAGGTCTGCAAACTTATAAGAGAGCATGTTGTAAATAATAAATGAAACTATTGAAGGCAGAGAGCAGAAAAACGTGCTTTATGACAAAACATATTCCTATTGTGGTTCGTAGGTGACATTCCTTCCTAGGTAGTAGCAAACTATTAGGTATGTTTACTAAACTGCGGTAACGTTACAGACTGTGCGTTATGTAACGTTAATGCTCATTAGGTAACGTTAACGCGCGGTATGTAATGTTAACGCGCGTTAACGTTACTTAACGATGGTTAACGTCCCCGGCCGGGATAAACACCGCAGAGGGTGGAGAGAGGGCGGGGGGAGGAAGGGGTCAATGGGCGGGAAGTGGGCGGGGAGAGGCCCCTTTCACACTTACGCGCTGAACTGAAGGGCTGAATCCTACCGCAAATGAAAACCTGCCGTTGGATGCACATTTGCAGGAGAGAGAAACCATTTAAATGTCAGCAATGTACAGCATAGACAGGGAGCCCAAGAAACGTGATAGTAGTGCTCCATGTCCAGCACCAGCATAGTGCCCAAGTATGAAAGGCCACTATGGCGATGGTGCAAGTGGGGCATAGGGAGCTGCAGGCGGGACATGTAGCGGGGGCAGCAGGGGCACAGGGTGGACTAGGCGGGCACCTAGGTGGCACATAGGAACATAGAAACATAGAAACCAGAAATCATCATGACAGCAGCTGACAAAGTCCAAACACAATCCACCTACATCTACCTGGTCCACCTGAGCTAGCAGTTGCCAGGGCACTGACCTGACATCCCCCCAGCCAACCCTCCCCCAAGTGGAAGGAACAGACTATTGGTAGACAGTGATGGGGGGGATATGAGGATGCTCATGTATGCCCCATGCCCCAGACCCCGCTCCCTAGGCGACCACCTACCTACACAGTGGATGGCCTGGGACTGCGCACTACCAGCACCGACAGCATATGGCCATGTCAGCATGGCAGGCGGGGTGTGCCCGTGCTGGAGGGGGCAGTGCCACCTTCCTGCAGTGGACCTAGGCCATGCCCTGTACCGGTAGGTGGTGTGCAGTGCAACATAAAAGGTCTGGCTGAGTAAATGTACAGGTAGCCCCAGGGACCACCATGCATCTGTGGCAACAGTGTGGTGCAGTACACCCAGCCACTGTGCTCAGAAGCAGAGGGTCACAGGTTCAAGCCCCAGCTGTGGTTCCTGCAGAACATATCCCTATGTTTTACCCTACAATGCAGATACAACAGCAACATGTGCAAAGCCCAAAGCAGCGGCGAACAGGGGTTCAAACACCCACTCACACAGGCTCCATAATCCAAAGATGCATGCAGAGTCAGGCTTTTGGCCCTAGAATTGAGCTGCAGTTATCACCAGGGCACTACTACTACCTCCTGCACAGTTTAGCAATGTCAGCACTGTGATCAGGACCAGTGTGGCGGGCAAGGCTGCCAACCACCCCCATCTATGCACAATGCCACAATAGGAGTGTGTGTGTGTATGTCTATCCATTGTTTTGTGGCTGCCCACACCTCACCGGGCCCACAATGTCCCACTGTTACCAGTATTAGCCTGAATATGTGCATAATGAGGAGCAAGGTGTTGTGGGTATGGCCCAGACAGAGCGGATTGGCCAGGATGCATCTTCACAGGGTGTGGGGCAATGGCTGGGGCACTGTAGTGCTCGACCACCACCTGCATGTACAGGGTGGCCACAGCATGGCATGCTGGGAGGGCACTCACTCTGACCGAGCAGTGACCATGGCATGTCTAGGTTCAGGTTCCCACATAGCACTGTACATGATCTGATTCCAGTGATCCTGTTGTGTTCCTACTGCTGGGGCCCCATTCACTGAGATGTCTGCTTGGTGCACATAGTTCCTCTGTGAGCATGCACTATGGGCTGGCTAGTGGACTGTCTGCAGTTAGACTATGCAGTTTGACTCTGCTGGTGACTGGTAGACAGTGGTGGGAGGCAATTGGGGTTTTCCAGAACTAACCCCATCATTGCTGCTGGTCTGCTACTACCCCAGCCATGACTCTGGCCCACCAACCCTGGAGGGCTGTTGCATACCAGCAGGATGGAGGTTGCTTCACAGGGGTGGGGCACCTGTCCCTTACTTACAAGAAGGGTAATGTGAGTCCTTTGGGGTATGTAGTATATATCACTTTGAACAATCAAGGCACTGCTACACAAACCTCATGCAAGTCTGGAAACCCCTCTGCCCTGAAAACAGGTGCCCATGTCAGCCAGACCCTAACACGGGGTACACACTAATCTGGGTATGTGTCTGGTCCCAGAGGGCCACATGTGACTGCAGAATACAGCTGCACTGCAATGAACACCTGTCACACATCAGCAGTGATGGGGATGTACAGCAGGGCCTATCTCTAGCACCACATGTACTGCGGACCTAGTGCTGGACACCCATCCTATCCCTCAGGGAGAACACAGAACCTGCACAATGGCATGGTCTGTAGATACTCTGTGCCAGTATCATGCACTGTCAGTTCGTCTTTCCAAGCTGGGGTACCAGAGAGGTGCAGACCCCATTTGCTGATCAGCTGTAGACAGCTATTCAGCATATGCATTGCATCATGGGTACTGGTGGGGTTACCCTATCCTTGCACTCAGAGCAGACAGATTGTGCGGTGACCTGCAGTCCTTCTGTACCCAGCCATTGCTGTGACATACACCATGGAGGTATAGCCTACTGGTTAATACAATGTCATTCTTGGCAGTGTTCATGGGTTCATTTCCTCATTGTTCCCTCCTCTCATGCCTGTCCTACTCAAATAGTGTGCATGCCTGTAACAGTCAGATTTGTGCTGCCAGCCCATAATACCCTTGCAACAATTGCCAACATTCCCTCGGTCCATCTATCTGCATCTGTCAGCTGTGTAGAGTCCTGTCTGCCTATGCAGGCTGTCACCCCATGTCCTGCACTGCTACCCTTTCCTGTATTGCACCTTTTCATGCTTTCATTGCCTGTGCCTGATCTGCATGGCACCACCACTCCTTTGTCCACCCATCATTGTAACTATCCTGCCACATCTGCCTCCACTGGGGGACACATATTCCCATTGTCTGCCACCAACTGTCTTTCCAGTAATTTACATTGCCAACACCCTGTGCTGTGGTACAGTTCACCCCACCATGTTTGTCATCAGTACTAGCAGCCACATGGGATGCCCGCAGATATGGCAGGTCCAGTGGCTCCCAGCTCTCCCTCCTTCACTCACCTGTTCATTGCCTTTCTTGAGTGCTCTGTCTAGTGTTAGGGCTACATCTGTCTCTGTTCCTCACAGGTCATGCATGTCATCCTGCAGCACCTTGCAACCCTTAGGCCACACTAACCTAGGGCACCATAACCTTGTTAGGCCACCGTAACCTATGGTTCCGTAACCCAGGGTGCCTAATACAGCGCTTAGCCTAAGGAACCCTACTGTATAGGGCACCTTACAAAGCGCCTTATGAGGCACCTTACAAGGCACCTTATAAGGCACCTAACAAGGCACCTTACTTATACGGCACCTTACAAGGTACCCTACAAGGCACCTTGTAATGTGTCTTGTAAGGTGCCTTATGAGGCGCCTCGTAGCGCACGTTAGTTTGTAACATGCGTTAGCTCATACGGCTTGCTGTAACAATGCACCGCCCATGCCTTTATATGAGCATCTGTAGCTTTACCGCGGAATCTAACGCGAATGACATTACTACAGTTTAGTAAACATACCCCAATGTGTTTTAAGTATTCTAAATACACTTGTGATGTATTGTAATTTTAAATGAATTATTATTATTATTATCACTATTACACAACCAGGCACACATTCATTTCCTGATAGGCTTCACATCTTTCATATAAAATTACATCACATGTGCATTCAGAATATTTAAAAAAAATGAATGTACAAAAAAAAAATTATTCTCCAACTAGGAAATAGTGCCACCTACAGGTCACAATAGGAATATGTTTTGTCATAGGGCAAGCTTTTCTACTCTCTTTGCCCTCAAAATATAACACAGTAACAAAGTGGATGACAGGAGATAAAGACCTAAAGAATCAAAAAAGGGAGAAAAGTTCTATGTCAAGAAATAACTAAACATAAAAGAGCAAAACAAAAAAATCTTTCAGCACCATAGAAGTATGTCTCTGAAAAACTATAAGGGGTATCAAAATAAAGCTATTGATTTATTTATTTTACATTTTTTATATACCGTCTTTCTATGAATCAAAACGGTTTACATAGAACAATAAAAGCAGTGTATTTCAACTGTTTACAAGGAACGAATAACAGGATACAGAATAAAAACATGAGGAACTAAATTATATTATACAATTAATTACAGTGAACAATGATCAACTGTTTACATATTTACATATGTATGTGCAAAACTACGGAAGGGAGTATTGTAAAGATTGAAGGAACAAGGGCAGGGAGGTAAAAAACAAGGGGTTTAGGTCTTAGGGTGGGGGAGAAAAATGATCAAGGAAGAGATGGGTCTTTAACTTTTTCCGGAAATCAGTGTGGCTCACGCAGTTGCGCAGCTCATGCGGAAGGGAGTTCCAAAGGGATGGAGCATAGAGGGAAAAGGTCCTGTTACATGTGGATTGTTTACAGTGGTTTTTAGTTGTAGGTATAGTCAGTAAGTTTTTAGTGATAGAACGGTGATTTCTAGTGTTGTTGGAGAAGGCAAGGAGAGAGGAGAGGCATGGAGCTGACTCCTTAGAAATAATTTTGTGTATTAGGGTAAGAACCTTGAATTTCACTCGGTGATGAACTGGGAGCCAGTGGAGATCATAGAGGATTGGTGTAATATGAGCTCGTCTAGGATTGTTTGTTATGAGACACGCTAATGTATTCTGGGCTAGTTGGAGGGGTTGAATAGAGTTTTTGGGGAGGCCCTGATAAATCAGATTACAGTAGTCAAGCGAGGGGGTTGTAAGGGCCTGACAGACAGTGCGAAAGGAGTCGGGGCTTAGGAGAGGTTTGAGGTTCCTGAGAGTGCGTAGCTTAGCGTATACTGTGTTAGTGGTTTCTTTTATTTGATCAGAGAAAGATAAGTTCTGATCAAGTATGATTCCAAGATATTTCACCTGGTTTTTTATAGAGAGAGTGAGATCGTCAAAGGTGAGGGTTGTGGGGGGGGGGGATGTATGAGGGGTTAGAGAAAACTTGGAGTGCCTCAGTTTTGGATTGGTTGATTATTAGGTTGTGTTGAGAGAGATTTGAGGCTGGTTAGACATTCATTTAGCTTAGAGAAATTAGGGTTAGAGAGGTTAAATGGGGTGAAACACATCATGTCGTCTGCATATATTTGATACTGGATGCCATAACTTTGGAAGATCGTGCATACAGGTCGGAGGAAGATATTAAAGAGTAACGCTGATAGACTGGATCCTTGAGATACGCCTTGTTTTAGAGTAAAAGGGAGGGAAGTATCACTTCCAATACGGACCTGTTGGGTTCTGTCGTTTAGGTAGGATTGGAACCATTTTAGGGTTGAGCCTCTCAATCCTATATCATGAAGTCTGTATAGGAGTTGATGGTGGGGGAGGGAGTCAAAAGCAGCGGATAGGTCTAGGAAAATAAGTAGACATCCTTGGGTGGAGTTCTGGGTGTGTGCATACAGGGAATCTAGTAAGGAAGTGAGGAGGGTTTCAACTCCGTGATTTTTTTTGAATCCATGTTGGAATAAGTCAAGGGGGGAGTGGTCATCAATATAATCCTGAAGAAATAGCACAGGACCCGCAGCAATATTCTGTGGCGGCAGCAACTAGCTACCCAGCGCTGCTGAACTTTAGACCTGGATATTCAATACTGGGGCCTTATCCGGCCACCAGAATTTAATATCTGGGTCAGCCAAATAGCAGCAAAGCTAACCAGGCACGCCTGACTTTCACGGCTGAGAGATAACTGGGCAGCGACTGAATATCATGGTTGTCTGCCTATCCCTGGAAGCTGCCCCAGGAACGCTCTGATGCTAACCAACTAGCATCGGAGCATTTAGCAGTGGCAACTGCGGATATTCAGTGGCACTAACTACGTAGATGCCGCTGAATATCCTGGTCACCGCAGTAACCTCGGTTAGGAAGTCTCTCTACTGCATTAATCACCTGGAATATTGGGCCCACAATTTCAATTAATATTTATATACTGCACCTCCGGTATAAATACTGCCCAATGCAGTTTTCACAACCCCCCCCCCCCCCCAATAAAATCAATACATCATAAAACAATAAAATCCATTCCCATCCTTCAGCCTTCCATATACCACCCAAAAATATACCCTCTCTCAATCTTCCCAACAAAATATAACCTTAATATAAAAACTCATACAACGAGTACTCATTTAGCCACCTGAATCCCATCCCATTCAGCTCACTCGCATCCATTTATCTCACCCAAAGCTCCATCATAATACCATCACAAACCTAAATCTTCCCAAATAGGCATGTTTTCAGTTCTACAGTATATGAAATTTTATATCATTCTCCTCCATTATCAGTTCCTGAAAAAGCCCTATCCAGCATATTCTTCTTCACCTCCCTCACTGTAGGTATTGCTAACAGCGCACCCCGCAATGGTCTTATACCACTTTTTCATGGATGGTACCAATGAATATTTGTCTGACAAATAACTAGTCATCCCCTCTGAAACCTCCAATGCAATAAAGTCAGATTTTTAAACTGTATCTGTGCCCTCATAGGGAGCCGATGCAAAGTCTGCGGTTTGGCACCCTGTCTTTTTTTTAGCATCCGCAGATTATTCTACTGCCAGATACTGAATTTTCTGGAAGAAATGAATTGCCTAACCTGGTAATGCCATTTGTTAGCTATTACACTAATCTAAAGATGAGTTGATTTATGCCTGCACAACGACTTTAAACATCTCCCGCTCTTAAAAAAGGCTTTAATTTTCTCATCTCTCTCTCAACTTCAGAAAATTACTCCATACTAAAGGGGCAGCGGAATGGCTATTTGTTAGGGGGGCCAAGCCCACCCAAAGTTCCACCCTAACTCTGCCCCTAGTCCCGTGCAAGCTTCCCGTCCTGTTCTATCCATGGGTATCTAATCTCCCACGAGCAGATAGAAGGGGTCTTTTCTGCAATTGGGCCATTCCCTTCTCTTCTGCGGGCAGACAAACTGCATCAAGGCTGCAATTGCGGCCTTCTCCTTCTGCCCATGAGGATCCAGCCTCCTACGGGCAGACAGAAGGAGTCTTTGCTCTTCTGTCTGCAGGGGATGGGATTTCCGCAGGCAGAACAGGAGGGGAAGGCCGCAATCGCGGACTAAATTCAGGTTGTCTGCTCACAGGGATCCCATCTTGCGGCTGGCAGGCAAAGTTTTGGTTGGGCCAGGGCCCATCCCGTTCTATGCCATACTCATACCAGAGAGATCTCTAACCCCAAATTCAGAGAGCCAGCTAAAACTACTCCTGAATCCCTAATTAAATAACTAACTCCTCTACTTCTACATCCTTTGTCTTCCATCTCAGTGGGGGTAGGAATTTACTGCAGAGGCAGTGTGGGGACCCCAGGCGAGAAGGCTGTCCACGCAGCTCAGTCGCATCGCACTGTGGGGCAGAGGTGGAGCATGGCAAATACAATTTACTTTAAAACAAGTTTGCCATGCTACCCTTCCCTGCTGCTTTCTGCCTGGTAGCTGGAGAAGCATCTTCCTCTACTAAGCCAAAGCCTCATGGTAGCACGTGCAGAATCATATGGCTGTTATCCTGAGACTTCAGCCGCTGTGGCAGCGAGAAGTGTTTCTCTGTCTGCTGGGGAGAAACCTCTAATAGAGAGCAGCAGTGGGAGGCAGTACAGCAAAATTGTTTTAAAGTAAATAGTTTTCCACACTTTTGAGGGGAGAGAAGGGGGAGGGGGTCATAGAGGAGCCTTCTGTTGTTTATTTTATTTATTTATTTATTATAAATTTATATACCGCATTTTCCAGCAGATCAAATGTGGCTTACAATGAAACAACAGTTAAATTTTATTTATTTATTTTATTTACATTCTCTTATATACCACGCTATTCTGCATCAGTGTGGTTTACAATGAACAAACTGAAATTACATTGAACAGGGCACTATAACTTGGAGACAACTATTTTTATAGGGAACATGGGCTATGGAGGGTTAAGTGGCTTGCCCAAGACCACAAGGAGCACCTGTGGGACTAGAAACCCCAGTCCTTCCAGCCCAAAGTTGCTGTCCTCTAGTGGGATTTGAACCCCTGACCTTCCAGCCTGAAGTACCTTGCCCCAACCACTAGGCCACTCCTCCACTCCATTGTATTGTATTGTAAGGTACATATTCATTTAACCACAACACCTCAGTCTTATGTTTATTCAAAACTAAACCACTATTTTCTATCCATCATAGCAAGGCTCTGAATTTTTGGTTAATCTCTACCTCATTTTCCCAAACATCATCTTGAGCAGGAAAAACTTGCTATATGACAAAACATATTCCTATTGTGACCTGTTAAGTGGCACTCATTCCCGGGTAGTAGGAAACAATTCTTATATTCTGCATTTGTTTTAAAACATCTGAATGCACATGTGATATAATTTTATATGAATTATTATTATTATTATTATTATTATTAACACAAATGGGCACACAGTCCCACAAGAACATCCCGAAGATTTGAAACAATTGCACAATAAAAAAATTTGTTCTCCACTAGCTAGGAAACAGTGCCACCCAGAGGTCACAATAGGAATATATGACCAATATGCAAGTATTTTATTTATTTAGATTTTTTTTATACTGCTTTTTCATTGGCATCAAAGCGGTTTACAAAGAACAACAATAATTACATGGAACTTGGTTAACATGAACTAGAGCATAGATTCAGGTAATATGTAACTTCATAAACATCAAACTAGTATTTAACAAACAGTAACATCTGTACGTCAGGTTTGCATAAAATTCACAGAGTATTTACATAGTAGTGGGGATCTGGAGGGATGCAAGTTAGGGTAGAGGTTGAACGATCATGTAAACATAATTATGTACAATCACAGAGGGGATATGTCAATGCTGGGATTTAAGATAAGAACATAAGACATGCCATACTGGGTCAGACCAAGGTCCCTCAAGCCCAGTATCCTGTTTCCAACAGTGGCCAATCTAGGTCATACGTACCTAGCAGTTTCCCCAAAAGACACAGGTACTGCAATGCTTGTACTAGGTCAAGCATTGATATCCTGGGTCCCTTCTTAATAATGGTTTATGGACCTTTCCTCCAGGAACTTGTCCAAACCTTTTTTAAACCCAGCTACACTAACAGCCTATACTACATCCTCCGGTAACAAATTCCAGAGTTTGATTACACATTGAGTGAAAAAATATTTTCTTTTATTAGTCTTAAATAGTTTACCCTGTAGCTTCATTGCATGTCCCCTAGTCTTTCTATATTCTGATAACGTAAACAGTCGATCTACGTTTACCCATTCCACTCCGTTCATTAATTTATAGACTTCTATCATATCTCCCCTCAGCCATCTCTTTTCCGGGTTAAAGAGCCCTAAACTTTTTAGCCTTCCTTCATAGGAGTATCCTTCCATCCCCTTTACCATTTTGGTGGTTCTTCTCTGAACCTTTTCTAATAACGCTATATCTTTTTTACGATACGGCGACCAGAATTGCACACAATATTCAAGGTGCGGTCTCACCATGGAATGATATAGAGGCATTATAATATCTTTTGTTTTATTTTCCATTCCTTTCCTTATGATACCTAGCATTCTATTTGCTCTCTTGGCTGCCGCTGCACACTGGGCCGAGGGTTTTAACATTTTGTCCACAATGACGCCTAAATCTTTTTCCTGGGTGGTGGTTCCTAATGTGGAACCTGTAAACGGGGGCGCTGGGTGAGAATGTCCACAGTCTTGGCAAAGGCAAATATTAGTATGACTTGCAAAGGATTGTGGGAAATGTAGTCCATTCATACCAGAATCAGCCGTTCACAAATAAATGAGTTGTGCTTGCTCGAGTGTTAAGCAAAGAAAATATATTTTATTTATGGGGTTATTTCTCCCACACAGATATACTTGGTAGCACAAAAAGGATACTAGCTTTCAGTATTATACTTTGGAAAAACAAATCAGAAACAACAACTGAACTTCTTAAGCAATCAATCAAACAAACAATAAAGACCTTGATGGGAACAGAAAGGTCTTTCTGTGGACTCCTGCTAATACCTTTTAGCAGTGCTCCAAAAACAAAAACAAAACTCAAAAAGTAATCAAAAACTGTTCTTTTTCAAGGATAACTTCTTGTATTTTCACACACATCCAGAAGTGTCCTTTTAGAGCCCACGTGCAATTATGCAAGGCTTAATTGCTAACCATTAACCAGCTGCAAAACTCTTGACTGGTTTACTTTCTATGCGTGGCTCAAATCCTACCCAAAAGCTTTCTTGTAAACCTTTCTGAGTAGATAAAAGAACAGGATATATTTCTTTTTGATGGTTGGTGTATTTGTGAAAGTATATTACCACAGAAGCCTAGATAGAGAGCAATCCATGTAATCACACTGTTCATTTATAATATCTCCTTCCTCTTCAACTATCATAGAATCAATATCATGGACTGGTTCAGGGGAATTTCTTAATGGAGCACTCTCAGGATAATACTTGTTTCCCTGCTGTCTTCCAAGTGAAGAGCTAGGGCATAGATCAGTGTTCATACCTGAGCTTCCATTGCTGTTAGAGTTCCTCTCCAGAACTCCTGGCCAGTATGTAGTCCAGTTTTTATGTCCAGCCTTCCAATCAAGATCCCTGGACACTGGGTCTCTCTTCACATACCTTCTTGCACTGGTCTTAGGGCCCCTTCCAAATGCAGCCGTCTCCCTCACAGGTGCCGTCCGGGGATTCCTGGCTCTGTAACCCCACTCATCTGGTTTCCTCCAGTCCAGTGGAGTATGCTTGCCTCTGGAATGACTCCCAGCACACGTACTGCTATGGACTCCTTTAGACCTCCAAGGTGCTTTCCTTTTCTTTCTTCCACGCTGCCTCTTGCTCTCTCTGTCCTGGAGCTCTGGGTTCCTCTGCTGCCTCTGCTCCTGCTTCTGCTCCGTCTTCTGCCACTGTGCCGTCTCATGCTGATTCTGTGTAGAATAGGCTTTACTTTTAACTTGTTTAGAGGGATACGCCACCCTAGCCCAGCTCAGCTGTCTTGAATCAAGCCCTGCCCTTGGAGATGAGGGATTGGGGATTACCTCATAGTTCTCCTGATTGAACACACGTTTCCCTACTTCAGCTCTTCTAGTGGCTGTTTGAAACCTGGTGCATTCTGGGACTGGTAGTCATTTATGGAAACATTCTGTTTTATTATTTCTACCAGCAAAGACAGGTTGCTTGTTCAGAGCCAATTCACCTCTATTACAGCTCCTTCCTGAACTATGATAAGCTTCCTTATCACATACCCGCCTGCTTAAGTTATTACGGACTGGTGTAACTGGTGAAACTTCTTTCCTACAGTCCGTAATACCTACAAGAGTATTATCTTTTTGATGCTCACCTACTTCTTGGCTAGCTTCAGGGTCATTATTATTTACAGGCCTCTCCTTCCAAGACTTAGGTACATTAATGTGGTAGGTTTGTCTACGACCTCTTGCATTTTCTACCACATAAGATACTGGGCTCACTTGTCTAACAACCTTCCATGGCCCTTTCCACTGTACTTCAAATTTTGGGGCAGTACCTGCTACTTGAACCAAAACCTTTTCACCAATGCTTAATTGGCGTCTTTTGGCCCTCCTATCATACCACCCTTTCTGGCGCACTTGACTGTCCTGCAGGTTTTTCTCAGCAACCTGCGAGGTCCTTTTTAAACGTGCTCTCAAGTCACGTAAAAACTGTGGCACCTCCTGACTTCCTGGTTCAGGATCAATCCATTGTTCCCTCAAAATATCTAACAAACCCCGTGGAGCCCTACCATACATCAATTCATATGGAGTTACACCTAGGGACACCTGAATTCTTTCCCTGCAGGCATATAAGGCAAAGGGCAATAACATATCCCATTCTTTAACCTCTCCTGCTAACCCCCTTCTCAACATTTGTTTGAGAGTTTGGTTGAATCTCTCCACCAAACCGTTTGATTGTGGATGGTAGGCTGAGGTTTTCACGTGATGAAAAGCGGAAGGGCTGTCGGGTAAAGCGGAAGGGCTGTCGGGTAAGCGGAAGGGCTGTCGGGTAAGCAGAAGGGCTGTCGGGTAAGGTTTGCCTCTTTGCAGATGATACCAAAATCTGCAATAAAGTAGACACCCAGGAAGGTGTAGATAACATGAGGAGGGATCTAGCTAAGCTTGAAGAATGGTCTAGAATTTGGCAGCTGGGATTTAATGTTAAAAAATGTAAGGTCATGCATTTGGGCTGCAGCAATCCAAGGGAGCAATACAGCATAGGAGGTGAAGTACTTTTGTCCACTAAAGAAGAGCGGGACCTAGGCATAGTTGTGTCCGATGATCTTAAAGTAGCTAAACAGGTAGAAAAGGCGACGGCAAAAGCTAGAAGGATGCTTGGGTGCATACGGAGAGGAATGGCTAGCAGAAAAAAGGAGGTGATAATGCCTCTGTATAAGTCTTTGGTGCGACCTCATTTGGAGTATGGTGTGCAATTCTGGAGACCGCACCTTCAAAAGGATGTGAACAGGATGGAGTCGGTACAGAGGGTTGCTACTAAGATGATTAGTGGTCTTCATTATAAAGCATATGAGGACAGACTTAAGGATCTTAATATGTACACCTTAGAGGAAAGGCGGGATAGAGGTGATATGATTGAGATGTTTAAATACCTCCGTGGCATAAATGTTCAGGGAGAGAGCCTCTTTCAATTGAAAGCAAGTTCTGCGACGAGGGGACATGGGATGAGGGTGAAGGGAGATAGATTCAGGAGTGATATGCGGAAATATTTCTTTACGGAAAGAGTAGTGGATCCGTGGAATAGTCTCCCAGTGGAGGTGGTAGAGATGAGGACAGTAACTGAATTCAAAAAAGCATGGGACCAACACAGAGGATCTCTAAAGGTAAAAAGTGGACTGTTGTAGTTGTTGTTATGGAAGGACAGACTAGATGGGCCTTGTGGTCTTTTTCTGTCATCATGTTTCTATGTTTCTATGTTTCTATGAATGCCAAAGGCATCCCAGACCTGGGCCAAATATTTGGATACAAAATTGGACCCTCGGTCAGTCAACACCTCTCTTGGGAATCCCATTTCGCAAAACAATTTGACTAGCTCTAAAGCTATTGTTTTTGCAGAAACATTCCTCAATGGTATGGCCCAGGGAAACCTTGTTGCCTGATCTACCATAACTAGGATGTATTGGAAACCTCGGGGCGTTTTGACTAAGGGGCCTACAATATCCATAGCAATGCGACCAATTGGGTCTGTGATAATTGGCATGGGAATCAAAGGCACCACCGGTGAGTGAGTCGCTGTAACTCGCTGACACGCTGGACATGCAGCACAAAACTGGGCAGTTTCTTTGAAAATACCTGGCCAGTAAAAACGCATAAGTATTTGATCCAGCGTTCCTTGCATCCCTTTATGACCTCCAACTGGATGATCATGTGCTAATCTAAGTACTAGTCCTTTGAAAGTTGTGGGAACCACCAATTGTTTACGTATGGTCCCATTTCTGGGGTCCTGACTCTCTCTATATAATATTTCATTATCTAGTCTGAATCTGGGCAACACCTCCCTGACCTCCTGAGCATACTTAAAAGCTCGGGTGAGAGCTTGATCAGCTCACTGTTCTTGTGGAAAGTTAGGAAACTTTGCCACTAACTCAGCTAGCACCCAAGGTAAACTTTGACCAGCCAACATCTCAGCCCTACCCTGTGCTCTGCAAAGTCTCTCACGACGCTTTTTGTGCTTTCAACTTTCTTACTTTCCCAGATGGTGGAGTTATTAAATCATCATGAGAGGGTAAGTCTCCTAATAACTCTGCCTGCTCCCCCTCCTCCTGCTGGCTCTCTACCTTAGCCTGTGAGCGGGTGGATACAAGGCCCCTCTTCTTACCTATTTCCTTCCTTATAGTTTGGCCTTCTGGAAGCTTAACCATCTTTTTAGCTAGGGACTGAGGACTTCCAAACAAAGGCCCGGGAGCTATTTCCATCAATCCTTCTCCCTCCTTCTTTCCTAGCCCTTTCATTAGTCCCTGCTTAAATCTTGGCCAGTCTCTTCCTAGAACCAAATCAAATGGTAGCCTAGGCAGCACTGCTAAAAGAACTTCCTCTTGTTCCCCCAGGCACTCAACCATTAGCCTATAGGTGGGATACGATGTTGCAGCACCATGAATGCATCTGATGTGAACTTGGCTTTCAGGGGTTCTAGGCACAAAACCTTCTTGGGCCTCTATCCTCTTCCAAAGCCTCTTTGACAACATACTCTGGTCTGCCCCAGAGTCTAACAGAGCATTTGTGGTAATTCCCTGCACATCAACCATCAAAAGGAATCCTTCTTTGGGCTGTTTTAAATCAACACCCATCAAGCTAGTGTGTATCTGGCATCCCCTTTCTAAATGTCCCCATTTTCCACATTTGAAACATTTCTTTTCACTCCACTGTGTAATCTGGGATGGCATAGTACAATTATTTTCAGAAACATTTTTAACCATTTTCTTTTCTGATACAGCACAGCTTGCCTCAGCACCAACCTTCAGAGGGCCACCCATTCTATGGCAAGCCTGCGTGGCTTCCAAGAATCTCTCTGCTAGCATGGTTGCCTCTCCAAGATTCTGGCAATTTTGCTGTATAAGGAAAGTGTGCAAATCTTTAGGCACAGCGGACATAAATTGTTCAAGCATAATAATGTCTAATAACATTTCCACAGTCTTTCCCTCAGGCTCCAACCATTTTACAGCCAATCCTCTGATTCTCTGACTCAGAGCCCTGGGTGTTTCACCCACTCTTAATGCAGTAGCTCTAAACATTCGCCTATACTCTGAAACAGATAACCCTAGGCGATCTCTAATAGCCGCCTTTACATCTTTGTAATTCAGAACCTGAGCTGCTGGCATTGCTCTATAAGCTGCAAGCGCCTCCCCAGTTAATGAGGCTGCCAGCCTTACTGCCCACTGGGTCTCTGGCCATGCTAATGCTTGTGCCACTCTCTCAAAAGATTCAAGGAAATCATCAACATTATCATCTGGAGTCAGCTTCCCAAAACTAAATGCCCCAATTCCCTGATTGAGTCTCACATTGTCCACATGTGGTATACCAGTAGTTACTGCTGGTCTTGCATCCGGTCCACTTTGTTTATGCAGAGCAACTAAGGCTTCCACCAGATCAAGCACTGGCTTCTGCTGGTCCATTAATGCTTTCATAGCAGTGTCCTGAGCCTGCTGCGCTAGCTCCTGTTGCCTGCTATACTGGGCTGCCATCCAGCTGGCCATTTCCCTCAGATCCATCTTGATCCCTGCAAGAAAACAAAAGAAAAAAAAAACACAGAGCAGCACCCTCTACACAGGTGTTTTTCTCCTATTTTTTTTCAATTACCCCTGTGCCTTACTCCCATCCACCACTAGACATGCCCAGGTACTTATTACCTTATGCCAGTGATGAATCCAGCTCTACACAGGGTCTTTTCCTCCTGGGACAGCCACCTGGATCAGCCACCTCTTTTCTCCAAAGTGTTGTTAAGGGAAAATCTTTCTTTCCAGCTTTTAACTTGAACTTTCTTTTTTTCTTCAGACTTCAGTTGTAATCCTTATCATGTAAATCCTTTGAGCAAAAGCAATCCGAAAAACTACGCCAACTGTAAACGGGGGCACTGGGTGAGAATGTCCACAGTCTTGGCAAAGGCAAATATTAGTATGACTTGCAAAGGATTGTGGGAAATATAGTCCATTCATACCAGAATCAGCCGTTCACAAATAAATGAGTTGTGCTTGCACGAGTGTTAAGCAAAGAAAATATATTTTATTTATGGGGTTATTTCTCCCACACAGATATACTTGGTAGCACAAAAAGGATACTAGCTTTCAGTATTATACTTTGGAAAAACAAATCAGGAACAACAACTGAACTTCTTAAACAATCAATCAAACAAACAATAAAGACCTTGATGGGAATAGAAAGGTCTTTCTGTGGACTCCTGCTAATACCTTTTAGCAGTGCTCCAAAAACAAAACCAAAACTCAAAAAGTAATCAAAAACTGTTCTTTTTCAAGGATAACTTCTTGTATTTTCACATACATCCAGAAGTGTCCTTTTAGAGCCCACGTGCAATTATGCAAGGCTTAATTGCTAACCATTAACCAGCTGCAAACCTCTTGGCTGGTTTACTTTCTATGCGTGGCTCAAATCCTACCCAAAAGCTTTCTTGTAAACTTTTCTGAGTAGATAAAAGAACAGGATATATTTCTTTTTGATGGTTGGTGTATTTGTGAAAGTATATTACCACAGAAGCCTAGATAGAGAGCAATCCATGTAATTACACTGTTCATTTATAATATCTCCTTCCTCTTCAACTATCATAGAATCAATATCATGGACTGGTTCAGGGGAATTTCTTAATGGAGCACTCTCAGGACAATACTTGTTTCCCTGCTGTCTTCCAAGTGAAGAGCTAGGGCATAGATCAGTGTTCATACCTGAGCTTCCATTGCTGTTAGAGACGCCACCCTAACACAGCTCAGCTGTCTTGAATCAAGCCCTGCCCTTGGAGATGAGGGATTGGGGATTACCTCATAGTTCTCCTGATTGAACACACGTTTCCCTATTTCAGCTCTTCTAGTGGCTGTTTGAAACCTGGTGCATTCTGGGACTGGTAGTCTTTTATGGAAACATTCTGTTTTATTATTTCTACCAGCAAAGACAGGTTGCTTGTTCAGAGCCAATTCACCTCTATTACAGCTCCTTCCTGAACTATGATAAGCTTCCTTATCACAAACCTTGCATCGTGTAACCATAGTTTGGGTTGTTCTTCCCTAGGTGCATAACTTTGCACTTGTCCACATTAAATTTCATCTGCCATTTTGATGCCCAGTCTCCCAATTTATCAAGATCCTCTTGCAATTTTCCACAATCCTCTTGGGTTTTAACAACTTTAAATAGTTTTGTGTCATCTGCAAATTTGATAACCTCACTTGTTATTCCACTTTCCAGGTCATTTATGAATATGTCAAAAAGCAGCGGACCCAGCACAGATCCCTGGGGTACACCACTATTCACCTTTCTCCATTGGGAAAATTGGCCATTTAGCCCAACCCTCTGCTTTCTATCTTTTAACCAGTTCCTGATCCACAGTAGTACACTGCCTCCTATCCAATGACTCTTTAGTTTTGCCAAAAGTCTCTGATGAGGGACCTTGTCAAAGGCTTTCTGAAAGTCCAGATACACTATATCAACCGGCTCACCTTTGTCCACCTATTTATTCACACTTTCAAAAAAACATAACAGATTAGTAAGACAAGATCTTCCTTGTCTAAAGCCATGTTGGCTGTCTCCCATTAGGCCATGACTATCTACATGCTGAGTAACTTTATTCTTTATGATGGTTTCTACCATTTTTCCTGGTACTGACGTGAGGCTCACCGGTCTGTAGTTTCCTGGATCACCCCTCGAACCAATTTTAAAAATTGGTGTTACATTGGCGATCCGCCAATCTTCAGGTATTAGAGATGATTTTAATGATAGTTCACAGATTACTAATAGCAGGTCTGCAATCTCATATTTCAGTTCTTTCAACACCCTTGGATGTATACCATCCGGCCCAGGTGATTTGCTACTCTTCAGTTTATCTAATAGTTGTAATACATCTTCCCGATGTATCGATATTTCCTTTAATTCTTCCACACCTTTAAATACCACTTCAGTCATGGGTAACATCTTCCTCAGTAAAGACCAAAGCAAAGAATTCATTCAGTCTCTCCGCTATTGCCTTGTCGCCTCTTAGTACCCCTTTAACTCCTCTATCATCTAATGGTCCAACTGACTCTCTCACAGGTTTTTTGCTACGAATGTACTTGAAAAAATCTTTATTTCGCGTTTTTGCTTCCGCAGCAAGCTTCTTCTCAAATTCTCTTTGCCTTCTTTATCAATGCCTTGCATTTGACCTGCCAGTGCTTGTTCTTTTTCCAGGTTTCATCGTTTGGCTCTTTTTTCCATTTCCTGAAAGATGCTTTCTTGGCAACAACAGCCTCTCTGACCTCACCTTTAAACCATGCTGGCAGTTTTTTGGACTTCCTTCCACTTTTCTTAAAGCGTGGAATACAGCTGGTCTGGGCTTCCAAACTTGATGTAAGTCTTTAACCTTTGCAACTGCTCCTTTTAGTTTTTTCTTAACTATTTTCCTCATTTTATCATAGTCTCCCTTTTGAAAGTTAAAAGGTAGTACTGTGGATTTCCTTACTATCCCTCCTCCACTAATTAAATCAAAGGCAATCATGCTATGATCACTATTGCCAAGTGGCCCCAACAACCTTATCTCTTGCACTAGATCTGGTGTTCCACTAAGGACTAGGTCTAATATGGCTTCCCCTCTGGTCGGTTCATGAACCAGCTGCTCCAAGAAGCAGTCATTTATGTCATCTAGGAACTTTATCTCCCTAGCATGTACTGCTGTGACACTGACCCAGTCGATACCGGGGTAATTGAAATCGCCCATTATTATTACCGCTCTGTAACTTTTGTTAGCTTCCTTGATTTCTTTGAGCATTTTAGCATCCATTTGTTCATTCTGGCCAGGCGGTCGATAGTACACCCCCTCCGCCATCGCCTTTCCCTTTTTACATGGAATTTCAATCCATAGAGATTCTACAGCAAATTTTGTTTCCTGCAAAACTTTAATCCTTTCTGACTCAATGCCCTCTCTAACATAGAGTGCAACCCCTTCCCCCAATTTGATCAGCTCTATCATTACAATAAAATCTTTGTAATTTCCTTAGTACCACTCTCTGTAACATAAGATATACCATACTGCATCAGAGCAAAGGTTCACTGAGCCCAGTATAACTGTTTCCAACAAGATTGGAATCTGGGAGATTGGGGCGATAACTAGCCCCTAAAATAGGGTTCAAAGACTTGTATTATAACAAAGGCTCAATAGCTGAGCACGTCAGTTGCCAGAGTGATTGCTCTTCCTTTAATGACAATTTAATAATCCTGAAAAGCTAATTAAATATGCATCTGAGGTACTTTTCACTAGGAAAGATGAACAGAGATCAAAAGGGCAATGTTTTGCATTAAACTATTCAACACCTCTTGCACACATAATCCATCCACGGTGCTAGCAGGGGGATGTGCTGAGTGTGATTTACACCATACATATCGCTTAGCATTAGGGTTGCCAACTGGCTCCAGATTCTCCTGACACGTTTGAGCCAGTCCTGGGTTTACCCCACTGCATGCAGGAGTTTGCTTTCCTTATGGTGTGCAATAGAGACATCAGAACTACAAGTCCCTGCAGGCAACGGGGAAAAATCCAAGACTGGATCAAACCTATCAAGCGAATCTGGAGCCAGTTGGCAACCCTATTTCTTAACCCACAGCTACTGACTTTTGAGAAAAGGCCTGATCGAGGCAGTGCTCTGGTGGCGCCAGCCAAACCGTTTCCACTATACAGTCTTTATAATATTACCCCCCATGAGGAAAAATATCCCAAAGCTATTTATCTGGCTAATGGCTCTTTTCAGTTTGTGTGGCTATCAGGACTATTGCTTTGCCTAGACTGCATCTGCTTTTGTCCCCTGCCCCCTCCGCAAAGATGATGCCTAGGTAACCACTTGGTCTTCCCTAACGGTTAGCAGCCAAAACTGTGTGGTAAGCAGCAAATCTCTATGGTATCTGCAGGGGGCATGCCCAGGGGAGATCCTGCAGATTCTGTGGAGGTTTGGATTTCCTGCAAAGACCCTGTTTTACCTGCCTTGGCAGATACCATGGGAAAAGTCCCATAGTGCCTACCCAAGCAGATACTGAGGGTCCCCACGATAAATCATTGGGAGGGATGGTTGCGACTGGGAGCACAGAGCTGTCAACAGCTCTGTACCCCAATCGTTGCCATGTCCCCCCAACTACTGTGATCAGGCCTGCTCCCCCCCTTCTCATTGGCCCAAAGATGGCCATAATTTCATAGTGCAGCCCCCTAGCGAGAGGCTAGAAGACAGCACCTCGTGTTGGCAGCCATTTTGTATTGGCTGCAAGATGGGGCAGGAGTGAGCAGGATCGCTCCTGCTCCGTTCTCCACTAGACCATGATGGATTTAAGGTATGTGTGGCTGGGGGGGGGGGGGCTCTTGGGAGCTCAGAGGGCCATGCCCCCCTTGCCAGCTAGCTAGCAGGGATTTTTTTTCTGAAGGGGTTATGAGAGAAGGGATGGGGGCCAATGGGCCCCCTTTGCGATGCTGTATTGGGGAAGGGAGGATGGGGGCCATTACTCATCTGGTTAGCTGGGACTCCTTGACAGTCTTGTGGGTGCACTGATCCCCCCTGGGCAGCTCCCAATGGGGATCAGGAGCTGTCCAGGGTGGATTGGTGCTGCGGGGAGGGGGCAAATATTTTAATATTCAATATTGTTCGTGCTGCAGATCACAGCACCACGGCACCAGCAATTTGTGGGGGAAGGGTGAGGCCTGCTCATGGCACGGGGAGGCCCGATCACCAACAGGGAAGAGCCCATATTATCGGGCCTCCCAGCAGATGATGCACCTCTGAGGTGGAGTTATCTGCCACTGTAATCGGGCCCGATTTTGGCAGCTAACTCGCAAAATTATTTTTGCACAGTGGCTGTCAACCATGGTCTCCATTCTCCACCCAAATCTACCCTGATCCCACCCCTAGGGACCTGCACCATGCAAAAATCAGATATTGTAGAAACATTCCTGCGATATCTGATTTTTTTGTGGATTAGCTGCTACCTCAGCTGAGGTGCCAGACTTAGACAAACCACCCATCTCGGTAGCAGCAGAATGGGACAGTGTTGGCAGCAGGGAATCACGTTCCTATGACAACGGCACCAACACTAGTATTACCTGTGTGGAAGAAAGGCTTGGCAATCTATTTCTGTATCTTGCCAAGAAAACCCAATGGATAGTCACAACAAAACAAATTGCACTACAGTGCTGGAAGATGAGACCTCCCCAGGTCGAAAGACACTCAACTGGCTCCTGGGGATGAGTTGAAGACTTTTCAGAGTAAATCCAGCATTTATGATGTGGTTGGATCAAAGCCCTTGGGATATCTGTCTGCAGATATAGCTGCTCATGAAATGCATATCAGAAACTGCAAAGATGCCTTACATATCGGGACATGGAAATTATGAAGCATGAACCAAGGGAAGTTGGTCAAGAATGAAATGGAATATGTAGAACTCAATTTGTTGGGTACCAATGAACTGAAATAGACTGGCAGAGCACTTTGCATCTGATGATCACATGGTATACTATGCTGGAAATGAAAGACAAAGAAAAAATGGTGTTGCATTTATAATTAAGAAGAAACTTACAAGAACTGTAATGAAATATAATGCAATCAGTGCTTAATTTCTATTCATTTACAGGGAATGCCCCATTAACACAACTATTATTCAGGTTATGCCCCAACAACAGCTGCAGAAGAGGAAGATGTGGATGAGTTCTTTGAAAAAGTACAAGCTGAACTTGACAGAACATGCAAACAGATATCCTGATAGTCATGAGTGTCTGGAACGCAAACTTTGCCAACAAAAAAGACGGCAAAGTCGTTGGAAAATATGGACTTGGCAACAAAAATGAAGCTCAATAAAGACTATTCATCTCAACACCTCTCAAAAACCTTCTTCCAGCAACGCAAGCGGCGACTGTACACATGGACTTCACTCAATAGATTGTACAAAAATCAAATTGATTACATTCTGGAAGTCAACATTGGAAAAGCTCAATAACATTAACAAAGACAAAACCTGGAGCTGATTATAGTACAGATCATAAACTGCTAGTATGCAAACTCAAGCTAAAGCTGAAAAAGAGCAAGCCACTCATGAATGTAGCAAAATATGACCCTGAGAATATACCACTGGAATTTAAAGACCGCCTGCAAAATTAGTTTGCTGCTTTAGATACAAATGACAGAGCTCCACAAGAGTTATGGGATGACATCAAGAAAATTTTTCTCAAAGAAAATGAGATGTCTCTACAAAAGTGAAAAGCAAAAACGGCCAAAATGGATTACCGAAGAAACTTTGAAAATTGCCCAGAAACGTAGAGAAGCTAAAGCCAGAGGAGAAAGAGAGGCAATAACAGAGCTCAACAGAGATTTCCAACCTGGAGCAAGACAAGACAAGGAGAAGTACTACAATGACACATGCAAGGAAATAGAATCAGCAACTATTAGAGGAAGAACAAGATCGGCTTTCCTAAAGCTGCAAGAGTTAAAGAGAAAATTCTAGTCTCAATTTGGAATGTTACAGGATGCTCAAGGATCCATGATGCAAGATGCTGAGAAGATCAAGAAAAGGTGAAAAGAATATACAGAGTCATTATACCATAAAGATCAAGTGGACTAACAGTGGTTCAACCTGTATCTTATGATACAGGTTGAATGTGGATGTGGAGGAGTAGCCTAGTGGTTGGGGCAAGGTACTTCGGGCCGGAAGGTCGGTGGTTCAAATCCCACTAGAGGACAGCAACCTTGGGCCGGAAGGACTGGGGTTTCTAGTCCCACAGGTGCTCCTTGTGGTCTTGGGCAAGCCACTTAACCCTCCATAGCCCATGTTCCCTGTAAAATAGTTCTCTGTGTGCTGTGCTTTCCTGTCTAATCAATGTGTTTATACCTCAAAAATTTCCTGTCATGATTTGACAATTTCCAATCTGTAATCAAAAACCGCTGCTGATCGCTGGAAGTAGCGGTATACAAATGTATACTAAATAAATAAATAAATAAAAATAAATGATCATGAACCATTGGTGATGAAAGAAGAAGTCGAAGCAGCATCAAAAGCAATATCAAAGAACAAAGCACTGGGCATTGATGGCATTCCTACTGAAGTATTACAGCAATCTGATGCAGCTATTACCATACTTACAAAGCTCTGCCAGGAAATTTGGAAGACAATATCATGGTCAACTGATTGGAAAAGATCTGCGTTTATACCAATACTGAAGAAAGGTGATCCAACTGAGAGTGGAAATTATCACACAATTGCTGATCCCACATGCCAGCAAGTTTCTACTCAAGATCATCCAGCAGAGACTGCAACCTTACCTGGAGAAAGAACTACCTTAAGTACAAGCAGAGTTCAGAAAAGGGAAAGAAATGAGAGACATTATCGCGATTGTGAGAAGGATCCTTAAAAAGACATGGATATTCTTTTGGTATTCTTGTATGTGTTTTATTGACTACAGCAAGGCTTTTGACTGTGTAAACCATGAGAAACTCTGGGCCACATTAAGAAGCATGGGTATACCAGAACACCTAATAATTTTCTTGCATCACCTTTACATTGATTCAGGAAGCAAAAGTTCAAACAGAACAAAGAGAAACAGAATGATTTAAAATCATCAAAGGTACACGACAAGGCTGGAAACTTTCCCCCTATCTGTTTAATTTATATGCAGAACAAATCATCAGAGAAGCTGGACTGTATTAAGACAACTGAGGTGTGAAAATTGGTGGAAGACTCATCAACAACCTTTGCTATGCTGATGATACCACAATACTTGTTGAAAGTGAAGATCTGAAACATTTGCTTCTCAAGATCAAGGGACATAGTCTTAGAATGGGCCTACATCTTAACATAAAGAAAACAAAGATCCTGACAGCTGGCAAAATGAATAAGTTTATTGTTGATGGTGAAGAAAATGAAATAGTGAACAACTTTAACCTGCTTGGATCAATAAATAAAGAAATGACAAGCAGTCAAGAAATCCGACGACGCATTGCTCTTCGCAGAATGGCTATGAAGGACCTAGACAAGATTCTCAAGAGCAGAGAGGTCTCTCTCCATACAAGGATTTAACTTGTCCAAGCCATGGTATTTTCAATAACATATGGATGCGAAAGATGGACAGTGAAAAAGATAGACAGGAAGAAAATTGATGCCTTTGAATTATGGTGCTGGCGAAGAATACTGTGTATACCATGGACTGCCCAAAGAACAAACTAGAGGAGATCAAACCTAAGCTTTCTTTAGAAGCTCAGATGACAAGATTTCGACTTTCATACTTTGGACACATCATGCAAAGAGAGAGATCATTAGAGAAAGACATCATTCTTGGTAAGGTAGAAGGTCAATGCAAAAGAGGAAGGCCAGCAATGAGATGGATCGATACAATAACAGCAGCTATGGGTGCCACTCTGTCAACAATGAGCCACCTGAGTTAAGACCAAACATAGTTTAAGAAAGTTATCCAAAGGGTCACCATGAGTCGACACTGACTCAACAACACTTAACAACAACAGTTGCTACCGCAGGGCGTTAATCCTGCATTAGCCTTGCAGTAGCAGCTAATGCACTTTAGTAGGCATACTCCTTAGTCATGTCATTCTGCTTTTCACCTACATTTTACTTTCAGGTGAAGGGGTAGTGCTGCTGTGTCCTTTCAAACCTGATCTGGTAGTTAATGTTTTTTGCTAAATCAAGATTTTAAGTTCCAGCTTTGATTCCAAAAGCTTGCAGTTTTGTTTTTTGTTTTGTTTGTTTTTTTCATTTGCTTGCTTCTTTATAGTTGAATCAATTGCAGTCCTGGACTTTTGAAAATAAGAACCATATTTGTCACAAGGATGCCATTATTTATTTTCACCAAAATCAAACTTCTGTTAGTTGTAAAATGTTCTAAGTACTGATTTTGATTGAACTGAATCCTTTGAATGCTTCTTTGCCCTAGAACCTCATCAGCATAGCAATGCTACCCGGGCGTTTTGGTGCCTGGATGCTGCACAGGCCTTTGAGTGCCCTCTGATACTGGCCCTACACACTTTGCCTTCACCCCCTCTTCAGCCGCCTTAGCACCCCTATCTCTCCCCCCCCCCCCCGTCTCTGCACAAACACAAGCCCCAAGGCCCCGCCCCTCGGTGTCTGTCCCACCTCTAGTATGGATCCAGCCAGGAAGAGAGACTGGTATAGGCCTCGGCTCGGAGCGACATAAGAAGCCAATTGAGCACGGAGAGGCCACAGCATCAGGTGTTTTCCTACTGCTTCTGTTTTAAGTCTGGGTTTCGAGCATAGAGAAGCAGAGCTGCCCTCCCTGGGGTATCAGTGAGCCAGGAGGAGGAAACTGCTTACTGCTGCCCTTCAGGGCCGGGCCGTTCACTAGGGCAGCACGGAACAGCATGGCGCCTGCAGCAGGCCATGTGCTTCGGCGCACATGACCCACCCCCCCTCCGACCAGAAGTTTTGTCGGAGGGGGTCAGAAGTGACAGGTCATGTGTGCCAAAGCGCATGGCCTGCTGCCACCGCCGCCGCCCCCACCAACGGAATAAGCAGCCCTGGAGGGGGGGGCATGAGGCACAATTGGAGTTTCTGAGAGTGGCAGAAACTTTTGGGTGGCCCTGCTGCCCTTCCTAGGATATCAGCAGCATGGGGGCAATGCTCTTCCTGGGCTATTAGGATAGGGGGAAATGCTTAGTACTGCCCTTCCTGGGATATTAGAAGGCCAGGGGGAATTATTTGGCACTGCTCTTTCTGAGCTACAATGGAGATCAGGGCCGGTATGTCCACTAGATGAACTAGGCAGTTGTCTAGGGTGGCAGACCCTGGTGTGTGGCATCACTACCTCAACCCCCCAGGAACTGGCAGCTGAACTGCTACTTTACAGTAGTGCCATGAATGGGCTTTAAAATGTCTACACATATGTATACACACATGTGTGCAATTCCAGCCTGCTCTCCTGCCTGCCCTCCAAGAAAGTTGTATCGGGGGGGAGGGGCAGGAGCAGCAGGCCATGAGTATGCATGCACACGGGCACTTTAAGGTCTGACGTAGCACCGATGAATCAGTTCAGCTGCTGCTTCAGTGCAAGGAGGGGGGGGGGGGACAGCATAGCAGGATGGACAGAGGTGCAGTTTTGGGGGGGCATGGAGGGTCTACCTAGGGCGGCAGAAACCCTTGTGCCACCACTAATGAGGATGAAGATCACCCAGTGTTACCCTCCCTGGAGTTTCAAAGAGACAGGGGGAGAAACTGCCTAGTACTGCCCCTCCTGTGATATTAAAAGGATAAGGGGAACTGCCTGTCATTGCTCTCTCCTCGCTATTATGGGGATGAAGATCACCCAGTATTGCCCTCTCTGGTGACAGAAAGTCAGGCGACTCACCCAACACTGCTCTCCCCGCAGAGATGAAGGGGGGACATCTTTCTTTTATTATCTCTGTAGTACCAGTGGGAAAGATCCCTTGTCTTTTCCCTGAAGAGTGATTAAGGTAACAGAGGCAAAAAGAGCAGTCGCTTCCTGGCTTCCAATGTTTTTCTGCTCTTCCTATAATAAAGCGAAGGGGATTTGCCAGTATCTGCTGCTGGTATACCTCGGAAGCAGATATGGAGCTGCAACAAGGGTGCTTTAGCTTGCCACCTGTGCCCAGTGCAGGGGTGGCAGCAGGCAAAGCAGGGGAAGTGGAAGTTTGGTAACAACTCATCCCCCCCAACTTCTCATTCCACACTTGCCACAGACCTAACCGCAGAAGAGGTGGCGCATTCATCCTAGCGAAAACAGAGCTCCAATACCAACTGATCAACTCCAGCAGCACAACACACCTCGACACATTCACCATAACCAACAGCCACAACACCATCAACCTAATCTACAGATCACCATCCTAATCCACTGAGGACCTCGCAACCATAATTGACCTTGCCTGTAACCCCAAGAACACTCACAGGCCAAACTGGATACTGGGAGACTTTAACCTACCAGCTCTTCAAAATACCCACTCCAAAACCTTCCTTGAAGCACTCAACGAACTTGGCTATGAACAGATAGTTGAGAAACCCACCCACTGGAAAGGAAATACACTAGACCTCATATTCATTCCATGGCCTGACATAAGCACAAATTACAACTTTGACCTAGATATCACCCCAATACCATGGTCTGACCACAACCTAATCAAATTCCAGATACCCATGCTTCAAGACAGCAACCTGCCTAGGAAAGCAGCCGAAAGCTCATCTTCACCCAAAGAGGCGATCCTCAATGAAGTCCTTCCAAACCTCAAGCTAGATTCGCCTGAGCTGGATGAAATGTTGGCCATATGGAATAATAGCCTGAATTCCTTTGCATGCCTACCTACCTCAAACAAGCCAACCACCCCAGACAAGACACCAAGAGGTAGGAAACCAGCACGATGGTACTCCGCAGAGCTACGTTCCTCACTACGTCTCCTTAGGAAACTAGAAAGAAGATGGCAGAGATCCCGGTCCTCAACCGACCAGGCACCCTACACCACCCACCTAAACACACACCGAGACTCTATATCAGTGAAAATGAAAGAATATCACTCCGAACTCCTACGCCGCTCACTAAACAAACCTCACTTGGTGAAGACCCTGACGAAAGAACCTTCGCCCACCCAGACTACAATGTTACACCCGCAGGAATACGCAGACTACATACTAGCCAAATCCAGCAACATCAGCGTAGCCACGAAACCCACTCCTGGACACAACCCATACCAACTACAACTGCTCAACTCACTTACAACACCATCACCCAGAGGCATCGAGGACATCATTGCAATCATCAATGCCACCACTGCTCCAAATGACCCCTGTTCAGCATATTGGATAAGATCTTTGCGCAAAGAACTCAGTCCAACTCTAGCCATGATCATGGAGCGGTCCTTCTCCACAGGAACATTCCCAGCATGCCTCAAACAGACGTCGATCCGGCCCCTTCTGAAGAACAACAAGCTGAACCCCCAGAAGGTTGAATCCTATCGACTAATCTCAAGCATACCGCTTCTAGCCAATATTATTGAGAAGGTAGTCCAATGGCAAATCCAAGAACACATCGACTCCACTGCCCCCCTCGATCCATGCCAACATGGCTTCAGGGAATCACATGGCATCGAAACACTTCTTGCCACACTTCTCAACACATTAATCACAGGGATTAACATCAACAGACGAGGATACGCCCTGATCTTCTTGGACATCTCTGCGGCTTTCGACTCAGTCAACCACAAGCAGCTCCTGATACGTCTCCAGGAAAAGGGAATCCAGGGCTCAGCCTGGAGCTGGTGAAAATTGTACCTAACAGACAGATGGCAGCAGGTACGAACAGGCTCTATGACCTCCGAGCCTTTTCAACAAAAACATGGAGTTCAACAGGATTCATCGCTATCTGCCCTATTATTAAATATATATATATATGCAGCCCATATGTGAAATCATCTGCTCCTTCAACATCTCCTGCCTGATTTATGCAGATGACGTACTACTCTTCACCCCATTCACTACTGACCAACCAGACTTCTCTTCACTAGTAAAATGCTTTGACGCCATCACTGACTGGCTCCACTCACAGAGTCTCAAGATAAACTTCAGCAAGACAGAAGTGCTGTTCATCACGAGAAATCAAACCTTCTCCCCACCGGCAACATTAAAGATGAGAGATGCCAAGCTCCCGAGTCGACCCACCATCCGCTACCTAGGAGTCACCCTGGACCAGCACCTTGACCTGAAAGCACACATAGGCACATGGGGGGGAGGAGGGGGGTGAGAGGGTGGGGTGTTTGGGCCCATAGGTGGATTATGTACCACCACACAACCCACCCTCTGGGGCTCAGGGTGGGAAACAGGATCACCCACCAACAGATCCACATTATACCTCCCTGCAATGGTGGCAGTAGAGGGGACTATCAACCCCAGTCCTGCTGGGGAAGACACCCTACAGGGCAGGCAATGCAGAGCTGTACACATCCATAAAGCAATAGCAGACAGACAATAGGCCTGGATATGCACAGCTGCCCCCCACCACTATCTGACATTCTCCAGCAGCAAGACCATACTAGCTGCAGACAGTCTGCTAGCTAGTCCATAGTGCATGTTCCTGGAGAAGATGCATGTACCCAGAACTGGGATGTCAGCATACACACCAAGCAGATAAGTCAGTGATTGGGCCCCAAAAGAGAACCCATAAATATCACATGAGAAAAATACTATCTAGCACTATGGGGGAACATAGCCATGCCATGGTCACTGCTCAGTCAGGGTGAGCGTGACCTCCCAGCAGGACATGCTGTGGCCACCCTGTCCGTGCAGGTGGTGACCAGCAACTACAATGTCCAAGCCATTGCCCTATGCTATGTACAGATGAATCCAGGCCAGGCCACCCTGTCCTGGCTATTCCCACAGTACCTTGCTCCTCATTATGCCCATTGGCAGGCCAATACTGGCAACAGTGCTAGCAGTGTGGACTGTGGAGGGTGTTTGCAGCCACCACACACTGGATAGACAGACACACGCTCCCCACACCTATGCCAGCATTGTACAACTATAGAGGTGTTTGGCAGCCCTGTCCACCGCACTGGGCACAGTGCAGGCATGGCTATGGTGCGCAATACTGTTGGGGTCACCACCCAGGGTGGTAAACACTGTCAGACACAAGACCTGTAGCACACTCCACAGACATTAGAAAGGTTGCTATGATGCAGTTCACTCAGAAAATTGTACTTAACCTCGGAATTGCTATCTGCCAGTAATCATAGCAACCTTTTGATAGCTGTGTACCGTATTCCCAGGTTTAGGGTGGCATTGCTAAGGTATGCAAGTGCTAGTATTGGGAGATGCCTGCAGGGCCCAACATCCTGTCTCTCCAGGAGGCATTGGATAATGGAGCCTGTGGGTGCGGGTGTGTCTGCCCCTGTTGGCCGCTGCTTTAGGGCAGAGGTTCCCGACTCCAGTCCTGGTGGGCCAGACACTGTTCGGGTTTTCATGCTGTCCCTCATGAATATGCATGAGATACATCTGCATACCATGGGGGCGGCGCATAGAAATGCAGCACAGGCATCTTTATTAGAGACAGCATGGAAGCTGAACGGTGTTTGGCCCTCCAGGACTGCATTTGGGAGACTCTGCTCTAGGTAATGCACATGTTTATGGTGTCTGTGCTCTATAGGGTAAAATGTAGGTGTTTTGGGCATGTTTACGTCATCTGCAATAAAGGTTCTGTCTGTATTAACACGTTTTAGTAGTGGGTAAAATATGGGGACTGGGTTGGCAGGAACCACAGCTGGGACTTGAACCTGTGACCTTCTGCTTCTGAACACACTGGCTGTGTGCACTGCACCACTGTGTTGCCCCAGAGACAGTGCATTCCCTGGTGATACCATGACTGTTTGTCAGACAGGGCCTGTCTGTTGCAGTGCATGGCACCCACCTACACAAGGCTAGGCCACGGTCTGCTCTGGGCAGCTGCCACTGCCCCCTCCACCACCAGTATCCCTCTGCCACCATGCTGACATGCCCTTCTGCTGGTGGTGCTGGTGGAGCGCAGACTCAGGCCATCCAGTGTGCGGGTAGGCAGCTGCCTATGGTGCGAGTTCTGGGGTAGGGGTGCCTGCATAGCTGTCCACGCTTCCCCCTAGCACCGCATGCCAATGTTCCGTGCCCTTTGGGGTACCTGCTGGGTACTATTCCCTGTGACACTGTGGGAAGCACACTCGTGCCCATGTTGGGCCCTCAGCAGTTGCTGTCTGGCTGCTCTACTGTTTCAGCATTCCTATGGGCCAGCTAGGCATCGCCCTAGTCTGAACTGTGGGCCAGCTGCACCGCAGCATGTGCCGCCTGCAGCCCTCTGTGTCCCCTTTTCCAGCATCTGTCCAGTTGCCCGCTCCGACATGCCCGCCCTGCTGTTGTGGAACATGTGCACGCCCTAGGAAACCTGGCTAATGGAGTCAGAAACCCTGCTCAGCACAATTACACTGTGGGCTCATTCACCTTGTATGGGGACGGAGCATAAACCCTTCCAAAATTCATATCTTTTTTTTGGAGCTTTCTTGGGAGTGTTTTTTGATGTTTCCCATTGATATCACTATTGGCCAGCTTGGTTATTTTATTTTTACATTTTCTTCTGTACATTTTCAAAGTTTATTTGCCCTTTTGTTCCGTGCACATGTATCACACATCACTTTTTGTAGGTTTCCCTGGTTTTGCTGTACATTGCTGATGTAAATGGTTTCTTTTCCCTTTAAATCAGCTCCAATGCCAGGGTTTCACTGGCGTTAGTTTTGAGCCTCTGATTTCACAGCGTTAGTGTGCGGGGAGCCTCTCCCCTCCCACTCTCCACCCATTGACCCCTTCTCTCCGCCCCTGGGGAGCCTTCCTCCGCCCTCTGGGAGCCTTTCTCCGCCTTCAGCGCTCGTTTGCGCTGCTGCACGCGTTATCGCGAGCTAAGGTACCTGTGCGCCCGATAAAGCACCATTATTGCGCAATAAGGTACCTTATCGTGCGATAACGTCGCAGAGCGCACGTTAAGATGGTTTAGTAAACATACCCCATAGTTTCCCCCACTATCAATCCAAGTTGTATTACCTGTTCGATGTAAGTGCAGAGCAGGCTCTTCCCACTCTGCACAAAATGTTATCTGCAAACCGCACTGATTTTATAGAGCGCGGTACGTAAAAGCATTAAAATAAATAATAAATAAACAAGGTGTGCAGACCTTCCAGTGTCCCAGCTTAGTTCACTGGGTGCCCTGTTGTTCCAGTGTATCCTGTCAGGTTGTGTGGAAATCGAAATAAAACAAGCTCCACATCTGGAGCTACAATATAATCCCGTAATTAAAAACATAACACTATCATAATAGCATGTCACGAATACCCCCATCCTAACAAATTGATCTCTCTTTAGTGGCATTCCCACTGAATTCTGCATCCCGAGTTACTTTGGTCAGCAAGTTTTGCATGTTTAAATTTGGTTTTTCTGAAGTTTCACATTTTGATATTTTACGTTACCCACTGTGCTTTTCTTGCATTTTGAAATGATGATGTATTGAGGGCCTTGTTCCCTTTCTGTAACCTTCATAGTCCCTTGGTAGACTAGATGGACCATACTGGTCTTTATCTGCCATCATAAACTATGTTACTATAAACTTACAACAAAAAGCAGATTTAAAACTGCTCTTGAGCTGGTTACATACTGAGGATTTTATTTATGAAGCCTGATTTCCTATAGACCGGGGGTTCTCAACTCAGTCCTCTGGCCACACCTAGCCGGTCAGGTTTTCAGGATAACCACAATGAATATGTATGGAGAAATTTGCATACAATGGAGGCAATATATGCAAATCTATCTCATGCATATTTATTGTGGTTATCCTAAAAACCTGACCAGCTAGGTGTGGCCAATCCAAGCCAGTAGCACAAGGGGTTCCCCATCCCTATTATTCCTCTGACCCCTCCCCCTTCAGTTAGTCCCCCGATACGCCAACTTAAGGCATCCAATCCCACTTGGTGCCCCCCCACAATCAAGAACCCCCCTCCCCCTGTGGCAAGAAACCCTCCCAGCCCCAGTCTTACCGGTGTCCCTGAAATTTAGTGGGAGTGGGAGCAGCAGCGATCTCCAGTTACTCCTGTTTTTTTGGCTCTGGGTCACAAAATGGTGCTCATTACCCCTAGCGATACTGTCATGGTACTCACCTCTAGAGGTAGTATCACAAGACTATCACTAGGGTTCCCCTGGTGAGGGATGATCAGGGAAGCCAGACTTCAGCTTTTTCAGCTGCAAATTCAAGCAGGTATTATTCCTTCTTTGGGACATGAATGTCAATGCCCACATTTTTTCAGAGCAATATGGATTCCATGTTGATATTGTAGGCCCACCTTAACCATGCCCCCCTTGACATCTATAAGTGAGAATGTTCTAAAATGCCAATCTACAGGTGTAAATGCTGCTATTTCTAGGTCAGCATGCTTCTAAACTAACCAGATCGATTTTGATAGGTGAGCATGTGTGTGTGTGTGTGTGTGTGTGTCTGTAGTAGGGCGTGATATGTGAAGACCCATTTTGTATATGGGAAATGCAATGTCCAGGTCATAACGTTCACGCTTCCCTGAGTATTTTACAAAAGCCCTGCTGAACATGGCTGGGCCTTCCTTAAAAAATGAATAAGGATGGTGGCAGTGCATTTGTATTTACTGGCCATACAGCAGGAAGAGGGATTTCAGAAAACCACAGGTGCAGAAAAAGGGCAGCATCATATGGGAGCTTGCAAGTATGCTGTGGTTGTCAATGCTGACACCTGGCAACCCATCCCTTGGGTTTTTTTGGCAAGGTGTGACCGGAAGTAGATTACCAGGCCTGTCTTCCAGGTGCTGTAAGCTTACTGCACAGTATTCCAAGGTGGCCTCCCTCCATGCATAAGTGCTGATAATTATATGTAACATAGTAAGTGATGGCATATGAAGACCAGCGTGGTCCATCTAGTCTGCCCATAAGAACATAAGAAATGCCATACTGGGTCAGACCAAGGTCCATCAAGCCCAATATCCTGTTTCCAACAGTGGCCAATCCAGGTCACAAGTACCTGGCAGGTTCCCAAAAAGGTACACAGATTCCACAATGCTTATTCCAGGGTAAGCAGTGGATTTCCCAGGTCCTCTTTAATAATGATTTATGGACTTTTCCTCCAGGAAATTGTCCAAACCTTTTTTAAACCCAGCTACACTAATAGCTTTTACTACAATGATTTCCAGAGTTTGATTATGTGTTGAGTGAAAAAAATATTTTCTCTTATTAGTCTTAAGTGGGTTGCTTCCTTATCATCCCTCCAGTCCAGTCCAGTACATGTGGGTCATCTCCTTCCACCAGCAACAGAGCACTGAGCATGGCAGGATTCTGATGTCACAATACAAGAGCTCCAGGGATCAATATCTCAGTCCTCAGCAACTGGGTGAGGAACCTTTGCATGGTGGACTCCACTGAAAGGACTTGGGCCTAGCTTAAAAAAAAGGAAAAGGATAAGATATGGGCATTTGTGAACGGTTGGCTGGCAATTAACTCGGAGATGAAAACCTGGTGGTGTCAGATCCCTTCCTCCCCCCCCCCCCCCCCTCCGGCTGCTTCCCATAACTTGGGTGAGTTTTTTGAAGGATGTCAGTTTGGCCAAACCTTCTGAAGATAGTAAGGAAAGTGGGGGAAAAATGAATGTGCAGGAGGATGATTATGATTAGTGGGGAGACGGCCGTCTTTCAAGCGCTGCTTATTCCAGTAGGGAGACTTGAGGTTTGCTAGGCTGCCACAGAGTATGGTACTTTCAGCTTCCTTTTACGGTGTTTTACCCTGCAGGGTCTCCAGTCTGTTTCTTTGTACTGGAGGGGGTTTTCTTGTTTTCCTTGTGCCTCTCTCTTTTAGGCCTACCCTGGCGGTGGCAGCATATGACAGCGTCTGGGTCTAGCATTTTGAGCCGACACTGGTTTTTCAGTGTTTGGGCAACTCTAGGTCGCTCTTTCAAAGCAAAAAAAAAAAAAAGTAAGTGCCAGAATTGTCGAGTTGTACGTGCTGCTCCAGGCAGGTTACCCCTCACAATTTAGAAGTTATGTTAGTTTTGATTCCATCCTCTTGCCATTATAGTGATTCTCTGTCTGTCCCATGCGTTTTTGAATTCTGTCACTGTTTTTTCTCTCACTACCTCCTTTGGGAGGACATTCCAGGCATCCACCATGCTTTCCGTGAAAATGTATTTCCTGATGTTGCTTTTAAGTTTACCTCCCTGCAGCTTCATTTCATGTCCTCTAGTTCTATAGCGTCCCCATCTTTGAAAAAGGTTTGTTTGCTGATTAATACCCATCATATAGAGGTGCTGATTTTCACCACCTCCCCCTATAAGGGCATCTCTGCTTTTGTACATGCTTAATTTATATACCACTTTATCATTTCAGTCAAAGCAGTTTACAGTGTAACTTAAACTTAGTAATGTAGTGGGAGGCGTGGCTCAGTGGTTGGGACAGGTTACCTCAGGCCAGAGGGGTGGGGGTTTAATTCCCACCTGGGGACAAGCAACCTCAGGCCAGAGGGACTGGGGTCTCTAGTCCCATGGCCACTCCTTGTGGCCTTGGGCAAGCCACTTAACCCTCCATTGCCTCAGGTACACTTAGATTGTGAGCCCTTTGGGGACAAGGGAATAAAAAGTACCTCTTAGTATACATGCAAACCGCACTGATTCTTAAAAGCACAATATAAAAATAAATAAATGTACATTAAACAGGGACTTTCATAACTTGGATTTTTCTGAGGCAGTGGAGGGCTAAGTGACTTGCCCAAGACCACAAGGAGTGCTAGTGGGAATTGAATGCTGGTCTCTTGGTTCTTCAAGCAAGCGCTCTAACCATTAGGCTACTCCTCCACTATCTTCCACTCTACTGTTCTATTTTATAATCAGAGCAGTTTACATATAACAGTAACATTGAAACGTTTTACATTGAAGAAGGATGTCAACTTGGAGGTTAAACATGGTTGAACTATATTACCTCATAAAAACCTAAATACTACCCTTATAATAAATGTAACCCTCCAATAGTACTGTCTAGATGTTGTTAAGTTCCCTTATGTTAAATGTAACCCTCCTATTGTGATGTGACCACTTTGATTGAAGGATAAGGTGATATACAAATCTGTTTAAATAAATAAATAAACTACATTATAGACTAACCTGATAGATTTCTTTGACTGGATGACCAGGGAGTTGGACTGAGGGACAGTCCTAGATATGTATTTAGAATTCAGTAAAGCCTTTGACAAACTGTGCACCCTAGGGATGGACTCTAAAGTTATTTGATTAGGTTAGAAATTGGTTGATTGGGAGGCAACAAAGGGTGCAGGTAAATGGAGCTCACTCTGAGGAGAAGGAGGTTACCAGTAGTGTACTGCAGGGATCTGTCCTTGGTCTAATTCTGTTTAACATCTTTGTTAGTGATATTGCGGAAGGGCTGTTGGGTAAGGTTTGCTTGTTTGCAGATGATACCAAAATCTGCATTAGAGTAGACACCCAGGAAGGAGTCGATAACATGAGAAGGTCTAAACTTGAAGAATGGTCTAGAATATGGCAGCTGAAATTTATTGCTAAAAAAATGCTGGTCAAACATTTAAGCTGCAAAAATCCAAAGGAACTCTACATTGTAGGGGGTGAGGTACTTCTGTCCACAAAAGAGCCAGGAATGCGCATAATTGTGTCTGACAAAGTAGCTAAACAAGTAGAAAAGGCGACTGTGAAAGCCAGAAGGATGCTTGGGTGTATATGGAGAGGAATGGCCAGCAGGAAAAAGGATGTCATAAATTTGGTCCCTGGTAAGGCCGTGGCCTTAAGTGCGTGGCTGTGATGTGGCATGTATGCTCCTTGGGAGCCCGTTGGGATCTTAGATGCAAGTGTCCTGTTATATTCTGCCCCATTTATGGGAAAACGTAAAAAGGAGTTTCCAGCTGCTGGAACAGTGCAAGGCCTGCGCGTCTATACCAGGTACTGTCGCACAGGCTCCAGCTCTTATGGGAGCTTCTTTAAGCTCCCCGGACCATACCCCACCTCATCCCCCGATTATAGTGACTCCGCCCGTGTCCACCTATAGTGAGGCACCATTACAGCAGAGCACCCCGCAGTTGGTACGGTCCATCTATAAGCCAGTTACTTAGTCTCCTCATGTTGTTGAAGAAGGGGAAAAGGGGGAGTCTCAGGTTTCCTTGGTTGATGTTTGGAGAGTAGTAACTCAGATAGAGAAGTCTCTTGTGTCTTCCATACCACAGCTTTGCCAATTTTCAGAGGAGACTGTGGGAGGCTGGAAGCCATGGAGGAATGGATGGACTTTTTAGCTAGTTCATTTCTTAGGTGTGAGACCCAATACTTTGCCTTACAGGCAGTAAATACCTCCACTGTTAAGGACAGTATTGTGATATATCATAAGTTAGAATCCTTTGAGAACATGAGGGCAAAAAATGTTTGCTTGTTAAATGTTCCCTGTCATAGGTTGCTTTCAGTGGGGTGTGTTATTACGTAAATATTTTAAGGAAATCTTGCTTTTGTCTAATAATGATTCAATAGTGGTCGCTAAATCTTAGTACCTTACTGATAGGAGTCTTTCAGTTGGGTCTTCAAATGATTATGATGTGTTACAATCGCAGCCTGATTTTGATTTAACTAAGGGGCTTGTTTACAAAGCCACGGTAGCAGTATCCGATCGTTATCGGAGCCGTGGCCCCATTGATTTCAATGGGGCCGTGGCTCTGATAACGATCGGAAACTGCTACTGCGGCTTTGTAAACAAGCCCCTAAATTTCTTGAGGACACACAGGACAGTATCTCCACCAGAGCTACTTTAGAGATCACTCTAATTCCTTATTGATCCTCCAGTCCAGCCCCGCACCTCTGGGTAGTCAACCTCCTCCAGAAGCATGGAGACTGAGCATGTCATCTGATGACATCAGAATACTTAGTCTGCTGGCTCCTCCTTCCAGCACCCGTATGCTCAGTCTCCAAGCAGCTGGGGGAGTGACCCTGAGAGGTTGGACACACTGTAGGGACAAATAAGTGTTTTTTGATTTAGGGGAGCCCCGGTGGACTGGACCAGTATTACTTTAAGGAGAAGGTTTAAAGGGTGCGGTGCCTTGGGAGCAGAGGCAGGCTACAACAGGGACCTCTTCCTCCTCCGCCCCCCTTCCCTCTCCCCATCCGCAGGGGAGAGTAGGGGGTTCAGGGCTTTTGCTTGAAGCCAGGCACTATCAGCAGCTCCTGATCCCATGATCGGGAGAGGAGCCGCTGCTCAGCAGAGGACTGCAGCACTGAAACAATTTTCTCTCTCTCCCACCTCAATGCCAAAGCCCGTAGGAGTGGCTGAGCGCGAGAGCCGGGAAGAGCAGCAGCCAAAGAGCTTTGCTTTCTTTTCTGTGTTTCCATTCCCTCCTTTGCTGGTGAACATTTTTAGCTGTGGATGCAGTCGGCGGCAGTCTAACAACCCAGAGGGAGGTGCCCGGCTGGGTCTGAGTCTCGTTGCGCTCCTTCTCCTCCGATGCACGTTGGTTGGCGTCAGCCCGCTCACAGCTCGACGGGAAGGCACCATTTCGAATAAAGGTTTTTTCCTCTCCAAGGGCGGAATGGCAGGGCATTAGGAATGGCTCCTGCAGGGTTCTGTCCTCTGGGGGAGAGGGGGGTGCTGTGCTCAGCAGAAAGAGGAAAGCGCTAGTTCTTTAAAAAAAAATAAAAATAAAGGGAGGGATCAACGGAGCATCTCAGCAGTAAGGAAAGCTCTTTCCACAGTATCTCCACAGTGGACAGCAGTGGTGAAAACCAGGGGCCAGGAATTAAGGGCAGTACCAGCAGACCATGCCTGCAAGGCCTCAATGTATGGCCTGTGGGTCTGCAGGGGGTTGGTGTCAGAGACCGGCCTGTTCCGCGACTTTGACAAGGAGGCTGGGACAAAGGATCAGGACCTCCAGAAGTGCACTAAGGAGTGCTCAGGGCACAGGGTCTCTTCAGGGGAAGAATGGCTCACTGGTCCAGGAGAGCCGGGGTTCAGCATGGGCGGAGGTCAGGATTGGAAGAATGGGCCCACCTCTGCTGGAACCTTACAGAAAGGATCCGGCCTCCCCTGGTCCTTCCAAATATCAGGGCTTAGGAGGTGAGGGGGGGATTTGTTGGCCTTTACACCAGAATACATAAAGGGTTCTGCATGAGGTAACAGGGGGCGAAAGGCCAGACCACTTGGCACAAACAAGGCAGAAAGAGGCCGATGTCGGCCAGAGAGCCAGAGGCCAGTGGAGAAGAGCCCAAATGGTGCAGGCTGGATGCAGACTAGGGTGAACAGTCCCTGCTTTCAGAGGAACCGGACTTGGTGGGTACAGAGATGGACTTGGAAATGGAGGCCAGGGACCTGGAAGAAGGAGAGATTCCACAGGAGGATGAATCCCGCATATTCTGGGTCTTCCGCCAAGAGGAATTGGCAACGCTCATTGCGGAATCTCTGAAGACGTGTAATATGCCAGTGGGGGCCCCGGTGGAGGAGGAATCGTTGGAAGATCCTCTGCTCTAGGTGATGCGTAAGACACAGAAAATGTTTCCAGTCCACAGAGTGGTCAAGCAAATGATCCAAGACGAGTGGAACCTGCCAGAAGCAGGTTTGAGAGGGGTAAGGACCATGACCTGGCTGTACCCGCTCCCAGAGCCGCGGTCTCAGTCATTACAAAGAAAACAGCGATTCCAGTAGAGAGCAATACAGCAGTCAAGGAAGCAGACCTTTGATATTAATGCCCTTTCATTGTAGGCTTCAGTTTGTGGGGCCTGGGTGGCCAGGGCTTGCCTGCGGTGGGCTCAAGGCATGCAGGAGCCAGCGGAGGCCTCTTTGGAACTGATGGGAGTAGCAGCAAAAATGGAATCGGGAGCCGCATATCTATATGCATGCTTTGATCTCATTAGGGCTCTATCCAAGAGTATGGCCTTGATGGTGGTGGTTTGGCACTACTTATGGCTGTGAAATTGGGTGGCAGATAGCTCTTCTAAGGCCCAGCTTAACAAGCTCCCATTCAAGGGGAAGCTGCTGTTCAGGGAAGAGTTGGAGAAATTGGTGAAGGACCTGGGAGAGTTTAAGGGCGGCTGCCTTCCTGAAGATAAGCCTGAACTAACTCACACCGGGTTGCCAGCATGAGGGCAGCTGTGGGACTTCCGGCGTTTTCGCAGCTCACTATTTACCACATCCCAGAGAGGCCATTTCCCCTTGAAGGGACAGGGGTTTCGAGGAGCAGTGAGGGATTACTACTCTGCCTCCTCATCCTCAGGACCTAAGAAGTCAAAATGAAGCAAGGGGGGCCCAGTTGTTGTACAGCCTGTAGGGAGTCAGCTACGGGAGTTTTACACTCCTGGGTCCAGATCACTTCCGACCAGTGGGTGCTAGAGATCATTAGGGAGGGCTACGCACTGGAGTTCATCCGACTGTTGGGCCTGTCCTTTGTGCAGTCTCCCAGTAAGGCGCGGGGAAAGGCGGCAACGGTAAGAGAGACCCTGCTGCGTCTGCAGTAACTGGGAGCCGTGGTACCGGTACCCAGACACCAGTGCAGGTTAGGTCGGTACTCGATTTATTTTGTAGTTCCCAAGAAGGAAGGTTTCTTTCAACCCTTTCTTGACCTCAAGCGGGTAAACTTTAGCCTGCACGTTCTCCATTTTCACATGGAGACGCTGCGGTCAGTAATTGTGACGGTTAGAGCCAGAGAGTTTTTGACATCCCTCGACCTTACAGAGGCATACTTGCATATTTTGATTTGTCCAGAACATCAGCAGTTTCTGTGCTTCGCCATGCCCTTGGGTCATTTCAAGTTTTGGGCCTTGCCATTCGGTCTAGCAGCAGGCCCTCGTACTTTCACAAAGGTCATGGTGGTGGTGGTGGCAGCGGCTCTACTCCAGGAGAGAGTGCCCTCTGCAAAATGGTGCTTTACACTTCAGAAGCATTGATGTAACCCAGAATATTTTGCCAGCTGGGGTGCATGAAGGAGTAACTCGGTGGGCTGCACTATAAGCCAGCTGGCAACAGACAACATAACCCATCATCTTTCAGGCAGTTCAATATACGATGCTTTTGTCACTGATTCATATTCATTTAAGTGTCTAATCATTTGCATACGCTATTCCCTTTTTTTTAAAGTATTAATTGCAAAATCACTTAAATAATTTGTCCATTCCTGTTCGTTATTTTGCTATGTCAATTCATCAGATTAAGATTAACTCCAAAATATGCTGGCCTCAGAGTGAAGGGAACGTACAGGCTTCCCTGCCTCCCAGCCTGCTTCCGTAACCACTAGCTATAATCACTGTAAGCTGTGCTGCTGTAAACACACACACATTAAACCCCAGTGCCGTGTGTGAGCGAGGCACGCCAATCAATGCCAGGCTAATATATTGGGAGAGAGAAGGGTAGAGGAAGAGGAAGAGGAAGATGCACAGGGAGGTGAAAGGGCAGAAGAGAAGAGGATTAGAAAAGCTGAATGACTTCAGTGAGGTGCAGGAGATTTGGAGAATGTTTGACAGGGAAGGAAATAGTGAAGAGCAAATGAAAGTGGTCATGAAAAGGAAAAAAGAACTGAAATGGCGGAATGAAAAAAATAAGCAGATGATAAAAAAAAATCTTAAATGCATGCAACAAAAAATAAGATAACTTGCTTTCAAAGGGAGGAGTAGTGTAGTGGGTGGAACAATGCCTAGTACCCAGACAATCAAGGGTTTGATTCCCACTAGCACTCCTTGTGACCTTGGGCAAGTCACTTTACCCTCCATTGCCTCAAAGAAAAGGCCAGGCAATCTACTTCTGGTGATACATTGCCAAGAAAACCCTGAGTCAGCACTGACTTGATGGCACAAAATAAAAACAATAAATAAATTCTGCTGTAAAAAAAAAATCAAATGCTACCACAGGAAGTTTCTGTTTCTTCAGAATCCAAATGAGGTTTATTCCACTGTGGACAGATGGCGAGAGCTGTGCACTCATTGTCATTCCCTGATTCTTAGTGGGCTGGAAGGTCAGGTGAACCCTATCCAAACCAAAGCTTGTTTTGATTTAAACATTGGTGAAAATTTGCTTGCAAGTGTCTTTTGTCGCTGGTATTTATTATAATATTGTTATTTTAAATGGTTCTTCCATTTTCCCCACTTTTCTTTTTATCCACTGCCTGTCATGATGGCCAATTAAGTTGACCGCATGCTATACATGTAGTGTAGCTATCACTAGGGGGCATAGTAACAAAAAGGAAGGGGGTTAGTGGTACGTTCTGGTGTTTAATAACAAAATTTCCTATTTTACGAAATCGCCTCAATCTCTTCCGTAAATGAATGGATGATGCTCATGACACCACCCAAGGCAGCATGCCTGAGTAGCATAGGGAATGCACACCAACCCAGAGACCTGGTTGGCAAGAACCCTCCCCCCCCCCCCCCCCCCAAAAAAAAAAACTGTGGTTGTTTTTTATCTTTTGTACAGTTTTGCTGTCCTGAATGAGCCTGGTTTTAGATTCTAAGCAAGGTCAGGCCTGGCTTGTACTTGGATGGGAGACCACCTTGGAACACCAGGTCTGCTTCTAGCCACATCTTGCCAAGAAAACCCCAATTACCAGGAGTCAGCATTGACCTGATGGTGCATGCACACACATTGTGTAGTATATTGAATTTATGTTCTAGGCTGCATTTATAGTTCGTACTAAGCATATTGTGTGCACCCTGCTAGGTAATCAGATTGAAATAAATATACTGCGAGGCTGCATGTGCAGTTTCCTTGCACTCGTGGTTCCCTGGTGGTGCTGAAACTCTACAGCATTAGGCTTTTGCTTGTGAGTTTATTTCCAGACTTTGTTTCTAGAAACGATGAGCTCTTTTCTGTTGTGGGTCTATGATTAACATACCGGGCTGATAATAAAATATAGCCATTTGTTAGCTTAATCACTGAAATGCAATATGCGACATACATGCAAGTGAGACTCTTTGGGGTATGCTTACTAAAGTATACCACCTGGTAGCACAGAGTTTAGTGCACGCTTTGAGCACGACACTAAAATGTAGCATAGGCCCAAGTGCAAAAAATCCTGCGCTGCTCCGGTGGCACGTGATGGGGCAGGGACTGGGGCGGAATGAAGGCATCGCCAGCACATTACAGCTAGCATGGGTGTTAGTAGCCCATGCTTACTGTGCTTGCTGTCCCTAGCATAAGTGCGCTTAATGCTTCCTCAGTGAGTGGAATGAAATGCCCCCGCATGCCAACTGCAGGGAGATGGGCACATACATACCCCTAAAGTTAGTGCAAGCCCCCGTACTGGTGAAAAGCCCACACACACATTACTGGCATAGGCCTTAGTAAACGTGCCCCTTCCATAGGTGCCCAATATAAGAGGCTCAGGGAGATGAAGCCTTCCCAAAACCCAGGCAGGTAAGCAAGAGCCAGATCATGCACCACTGTCAGGCAGGGTGCCAGGGGAAGCAGTCTGCTTGCTGCAGCTGTGAGTGACAAGAGGGGGCAATCACAGAGAGGAGAGTGCAAGGGGAGTTCTTTGAGGGGAGTATAAATGAGTGAGGTGGGGGCACAAAGAGAAAAAAGCAGGATATTGTGAGCATCATAGAGTTCCAAAGGGAAGAAAGACTGAAGTAAGAGGAAATCAGTACAGCCCAGCCCAGCACCCCTCCCCTCCCCCAGGTTTCCTCTGCTTCATCCTCCCCAAGCAAGTGGACCCCAGATTGCCTAAGGAACATGTCTCACTTTGACATTAAGGTGACCGAGGCAGAAAATAGTTGATTGGAGAATGCTGAGCTGGTGTCTTACTAATCTGTTATGTTTTTTTGAAAGTGTGAATAAACAAGTGGACAAAGGTGAGTCGGTTGATATAGTGTATCTGGACTTTCAGAAAGCCTTTGACAAGGTCCCTCATCAGAGACTTTTGGCAAAACTAAAGAGTCATGGGATAGGAGGCAGTGTACTACTGTGGATCAGGAACTGGTTAAAAGATAGAAAGCAGAGGGTTGGGCTAAATGGCCAATTTTTCCAATGGAGGAAGGTGAATAGTGGTGTACCGCAGGGATCTGTACTGGGTCCGCTGCTTTTTGACATATTCATAAATGACCTGGAAAGTGGAATAACGAGTGAGGTTATCAAATTTGCAGATGACACAAAACTATTTAAAGTTGTTAAAACCCAAGAGGATTGTGGAAAATTGCAAGAGGATCTTGATAAATTGGAAGACTGGGCATCAAAATTGCAGATGAAATTTAATGTGGACAAGTGCAAAGTTATGCACCTAGGGAAGAACAACCCAAACTATGGTTACACAATGCAAGGTTCCACATTAGGAACCACCACCCAAGAAAAAGATTTAGGCGTCATTGTGGATAACATGTTAAAACCCTCAGCCCAGTGTGCAGCGGCGGCCAAGAGAGCAAATAAAATGCTAAGTATCATAAGGAATGGAATGGAAAATAAAACAAAAGATATTATAATGCCTCTATACCGTTCCATGGTGAGACCGCACCTTGAATATTGTGTGCAATTCTGGTCGCCGTATCTTAAAAAGGATATAGCGTTATTAGAAAAGGTTTAGAGAAGGGCCACCAAAATGGTAAAGGGGATGGAAGGATACTCCTATGAAGAAAGGCTAAAAAGGTTAGGGCTCTTTAACCTGGAAAAGAGATGCTGAGGGGAGATATGATAGAAGTCTATAAATTAATGAACGGAGTGGAACAGGTAAACGTAGATCGATTGTTTACGTTAGAATATAGAAAGATTAGGGGACATGCAATGAAGCTACAGGGTAAACTATTGAAGACGAATAAAAGAAAATATTTTTTCACTCAACGTGTAATCAAACTCTGGAATTTGTTACCGGAGGATGTAGCAAAGGCTGTTAGTGTAGCTGGGTTTAAAAAAGGTTAGGACAAGTTCCTGGAGGAAAGGTCCATAAACCATTATTAAGAAGGGACCCAGGATATCAATGCTTGACCAGGTACAAGCATTGTGGAACCTGTGTCTTTTGGGGAAACTGCTAGGTACGTATGACCTAGATTGGCCACTGTTGGAAACAGGATACGGGGCTTGATGAACCTTGGTCTGACCCAGTATGTCATATCTTATGTTCTTATGTCTATTGGAGAGTGCTCCAAGTATTTATCTCGTGCTGCTTACGATGCTTTCAAGTCCAGTGCAAGGGTGGCTACCACTGGCATTGGCGCCCAATGCAAGGCTTGGTTCCAGACATCTGATATCGAGCAATGGGTGCAGGAGAAGCTCCTCGATGTCCCATGCCTTGGGGAGTAGCTCTTCAGCAAAACCATGAAGGACAAGACTGCTGAGATCGAGACTGAATACGTGACTCAGACTCGACTCTCGAGGAAGACTTCCACTCTTCCGAAGAAGCTTCCAGGAAAGAAACCTCCTTTCCATAGAAAGGGCCAACCCTATCAAGGCTATCCTCCATACCCAGCTGCCCAGACCCTTCAGCAGGGTCACCAGGGCAAGGGAGTGGGGCAATGCCCACGCAAGCTCAAGGGCCCCAAGTTCCAGACTCCAACCCCCATCATAGCCTCTCTTCCCCTGGAGGGTCAGCTGCCCACAAAGGGGTGCCTGGTTCACATTGCCCACAGGTGGGCCTCCGTCACCACCGATTCTTGGGCACTACAGGTGGTAAGGGAGGGTTACCTCCTCCACCTGGACCAACCGCCTCCACCCTCCTTCCTTGGGGAGCCTCCTCGGTCTCCCCTGCACTAGGCCCTGTTAATACAAGAACTGGCAGGCCTTCTTAGGGACAGGGCTATAGAGCCTGTACTTCATAACCTGAGAGGAAAGGGTTTTACTCCATGTACTTTCTGGTCCCAAAGAGAACAGGAGGGCTACGGCCCATCCTGGATATTAGAAACTTGAACAAAATCCTGGTGTGGGAGAAATTCAAGGTACTCTCTCTTGGAATATTGCTACCCTACCTCCAGCAGAGAGATTGGCAATGCTCCTTGGACCTGAAGGATGCTTATACCCACATCCTCATCCATCCCAGTCTCCGGCAGTACCTAAGGCTTATGGTAAGAGGTGACCACTACCAGTACAGGGTATTCTCTTTAGCTTGCCTCTGCACCAAGGGTCTTCACCAAATGCCTAGCAGTGGTGGCTGCCCATCTTCACCTCCAAGGGGCCTTCATCTTCCCTTACCTTGATGACTGGCTAGTGAGAGGGGACATGGCCTTAGAAGCCCTGCAGGCCACAGGTCAGACCATCCAGGTCCTATAACATTTGGGATTCATGATAAATCACCTAAAACCCCACCTCACTCCTACACAGGACTTGGAGTTAATAGGGCTTTCTTGGACTCCCTCCAGGCCAAGGCTTTTCTGCCCCTGGATAGGGCAGATCACCTTGTAGCCCTAGCAGCCGAGGTGCAATGCCGCCACACTGTGTTGGCAAGGTCCATGCTTTGCCTCCTCAGCCACACGGCCTCCACAGTCCATATAGTTCCCAACGCCCACTTCCACATGAGGGCGGCTCAGTGGTGTCTCCACTCACAGTGGACCCAGGCCACAGGCTGACTCTGGGACAGAGTCTCGGTGTCTCATCAGCTGGTGGAGTCACTCAGCTGGTGGCAGGTCACACAACATCTGCAGGCGGGCATGCACTTTCAACTCCCAAGCCTCCAGAAGGTCCTCACAACAGATGCTTCCCTGTTGAGTTGGGGTGTCCACTGTGAGGAACTGTGCACCCAGGGGGTCTGATCACTTGAGGAAAGCTAACAGCAGTTCAACATGCTGGAGCTCAGAGCCATCTTCCTTGCATTAATAGCATTCCAGCACCGCCTGCAACATTAGTCAGTGCTCATCCAGATGGACAATCAGCTCACGATGTTTTACCTGAAGAAGTAAGGGGGCATAGGCTCCTACCACTTGTGCCTGGAGGCAGTGGCCCTCTGCTCCTATGCAACTGGGCAGGGCATGCTCCTCTGAGCGGTATACCTCCCGGGCGAGAACAACATTCTGGAGGACAGGCTGAGCAGGGTTCTCCAACCACATGAGTGATACCTGGACCACAGGGTGGCACAGCAGCTATTTCAGCTGTGGGGTGCCCTGAACCGCATCCTCTTTGTCAGCCCAGCCAACACTCAGCTACCACATTTCTGTGGCCCACAGATGCACTCGGCTCCGGTAGCGGCGGATGCCTTCCTCATCTCATGGTTGGAGAGTCTGCTGTAGGCCTTCCCTCCCACACCTCTGATAGCGCAGACCCTGTTCAAGGTCCAGCGAGACAAGGCTTCCCTCATTCTGGTGGCCCCGAGATGGCCCGGGCAGCCTTGGTTTCCTCTACTGCTTTGACTCTCGACAGAGTCCCCAATCCCTCTCAGGAGTTTTCCAGGACTTTTGACCCAGGAGAAGGGCTCGATCCTCCACCCCAACCTGGGGTCCTTATCTCTCACTGCATGGTGGCTGAATGGGTCACTTTAGCACTCCTCAATCTTCCCAGGAAGATAGAAGAAATCCTCCTGGCCTCTTGCAAGGCCTCCACAAGATGGGCCCATACTTTTAAGTGGCACAGGTTCCCTGTATAGTTTACAGAGCAACAGGTAAACCCATTCTTCTGCCCTGTGCCCACGGTGCTTCAATACTTACTCAATCTATCGCAGGTTACAGGTGAGTAACTATGCTTTACATATAGTGCCACTCCTCCCCCCCTTCTTCCTACCCTGCCCTTTCTGAATAACAAATAGCCTGGTATAGTTATATCCCAGTCATGGTTGTCCATGAACCATGTCTCTGTAACTGCCACTAAATCCAAATCAGCCTCTTCCATTAAAGCATCGATATCTGGGATCTTATTTCCCATGCTATGGGCATTTATGGACACTGCTTTCCAGATGTTGCCCCCTTTGCCTATTTCTATAAAGGTATTTAATGTTTTAACCCCAACGAATCTAGTTTAAAGCCCTCTTCAGTAGGTTAGCCAGTCTGCTACTGAAGACATGTTGACCCTTCTTGAACAGATGGACCAAAACGCTCTTGATGACACCATCCATGCAGCCATGCAATTGTCTCCAGGATGCAAGCTTCTCTGCCTTGGCCTTTACCCTCAACACGGAGAATTGAAGAGAACACCACCTTTGCCCCTTTATGCTTCACCCTGTGTCGCAGAGCCATGAAGTTACTCTTAATACACTCATAGGGATACCTGGCAGTATCATTTGTGCTGATATGGATGAGCAACATAGGGTAATAGTCAGTAGACTTGATAAGTCTCAAAAAACTCTCCATAACATCTCAGATTTTGGCACCTGGCAGACAGCATACTTCTCTGGACATCAAGTCTGGTTGGCAGATGGATTTTATTTATTTATTTATTTAGACAGATTTGTATGCCACTTTATCCTTCAATCAAGGTGGTCACGTGACATCATAATTGGAGGGTTACATTTAACATTAGGGTACTTGTAAACATTTAGACAGTACAATTACTTAACAACATTTAGACAGTACAATTGAAGGGTAACATTTAACATGAGGGTATTTAATAACATAGTACAATAAACTTGTATGTGTAGATAGGATGAGTACGTGTCTAGTTGGCGGAGGTAGTTGTATTTCTGTTTGGGTAGGGGTTGTTGTCTGAGTGCTCATATGTTTCTATAAATAACAGTGTTTTGAGGTCTTTGCGGAAGTCTGTGATGTCATCCAGTGCCCTCAGGCTTGTTGGGAGGGAGTTCCATAGTGTGGACGCCAGTAGTGATGGAGCTCTTTTTGAAGTTGTTTGTTTGGTTTTATGATAGCCTGAAGGTGTGCCGATCATGTTGTCTTTATTGGCTCTTCTTGGTCTATTGGTGATAACCCTTGTTAAAATGTCTTGGAGTACGTCTGCTGAGAGATGGTGAATGATTTTGAAGATGATCATGATTGTTTTGTATTTGGCTCTTGCCACCATTGAGAGCCAGTGTAGTTGTTGCAGGACAGGGGTGATTTATTTATTTACATTCTCTTATATACCGTGCTATTCTGCATCAGTGTGGTTTACATTGAACAAACTGAAATTACATTGAACATGGCATTATAACTTGGAGATAACTATTTTACAGGGAACATGGGCTATGGAGGGTTAAGTGGCTTGCCCAAGACCACAAGGAGCACCTGTGGGACTAGAAACTCCAGTCCTTCCGGCCCAAGGTTGCTGTCCTCTAGTGGGATTTGAACCCCCAACCTTCCGGCCTGAAGTACCTTGCCCCAACCACTAGGCCACTCCGATGTGCTCAGTCCTTGGAGTGTCTGTAATGATGCGTGCTGTGGTGTTTTGCAGCATCTGTAGTGGGTGTAGTGTCTGCTGAGGGAGGCCTTGATATAGTGAGTTTCCGTAATCAAGCAAGGTGTGATGAGTGCTTGGCACACTGTGCGGAAGTGGTCCTGATGGAGTATTGGTTTGATTTGTCTGATAGTCCTCAAATGTTGATGGGCCTTGTTTGCAGTTTTGGTGATGTGGGATTTCAGGTTCAGAGCTCTGTCCAATGTGATGCCCAGATACTTAACTTCTTCTTTGACTACTATATGTTTGTCTAGGATGCTGATAGTTTGTGGAGGTATGAAGGTGGGGTTCCTGGTGATGAACATTGCCTCAGTTTTATCGTAGTTGACCGTTAAGTTGTTGGCTGTGAGCCAGTCATTCATGTCTTTGAGGCATTTGGTTATTGTTGTGGTGTTTAATGCTAGTAGGTTGATTGGAGTGTACACCATGATGTCGTCAGCATAAACGTGGTAGTGGAGTTTGTGGTGCTTGATGATGTTGCATATGGGCTGGATGTAGATGTTAAAGAGCATTGATGATAGGGCTGAGCCTTGTGGTATTCCCTGCATGACGGGGAACTGCAGTGATTTCTTTTGGTTGCATTTGACTTGTTGTGTTCACCCTTCCAAGTATGATGTAAACCATTTCAGGGTATTCTTGCATAGTCCTATTTGTTGTAAGCGTTGCAGTAGCTTAGTGTGGGACACAGTGTTGAAGGCCACCGAAATGTCCATGAACACTAACAGGAAGCCGTTTTTTATGTTATCCATGCCTCTTAGGAGATTGTCAAAGAGGGAGGTGAGTAGTGTTTCCACACCATGTTGGGGCTTAAATCCATGTTGATGGATGTCCAGTGGGGCATTTATGTCAATATGGTCCTGACGTTGCCTTTGCACTGCCTTTTCCACGATTTTAGCAAGGAATGGCAGGCTGGAGATGGGACAGTATGATTTTGGTTCGGAGGGGCTCAGATTGCTACTTTTGAGTATTGGTCATATCATTGTGTGCTTTAGGGGTTGCGGCATGTATCCTTGTTGGAGTGAATCTTTTACAATTTTTTGAATGTGATGAGAGAGCTGGCTTTTTGTGGCTTTGAGCCACGCCACTGGGCATGGGTCTGACGGTGAAGTTGTTGTGTTTAGTCCAGATATAATGTCTTCTAGTTGCTGCTTTGTTGGTATGCTGAAGCTCTCCCATGTTGGATGCTGCTTTTTTATCTTATGATCATTTGTTTGTGGTGTAATAGAGCATCTTTGGTTAGTGTTTTTTGACATCATGTAATCTGCATATTTTTGTGGGTCAAGATGGTGGGTACTTTGTTGTGTGTCGTCCTTGGTGAGCTTTTGGACAATGCTGAAGAGTTCTCTTGGTCTATTAGTAGATTTCATGATTAGGTTGGTATGGTGTTGCTGTCTACGCTCATTTATTAGATTGTTTTATTCCAGTTGCTTGACTCTGTATTGGGTTAGGGAGTTATGTGATTTGTTCCGTCTCCATTTTCTTTCCAGTCTTCTGGATGCCTCAGTATCCCTCAGAAGAGAGTCACCAACTACCTCTACCCTTCTCTTGCTAGTGGTCTTTATGCCAGTACTCTTTACTGAACACCCATAAAATTTATGCCATTCCAACTATAATTCTAAGTCTCACTTCTTCATAAAAGTGAGCATTCCTCCTTCCAAGGTTGCACATTTGAGATAGTCGCATAAAACCAAATAAAAACATAATAAGCTAGGCCCCTGTACCAACTACAGTCTTTCTGCAGTCTCAAATATGGAAACCTTTGATATTAAAGAACTTAAAGAAATAGTATTGACATACTGTAAGAGAAAAGGTGGTCCCTTTGAAGGGGAATTCCCTGAGGCATCATGGTATAATATTCAAAGGCAAATGATAAACTATTATCAAGAATTCAAAAAGAAAACAAATAAAAGAAAATGCCTTTTTATCCAAGGCATGTGCAGGGGGCTCATTAGCATGAAACAGGACAATACTAAACTGACTTCTCATTGTACACAATTAACCAAAGACCTTGAGGAGGCACAAATTTGCATTTCTATGCAAAGGGCTCAGGTGATACAAGCCACAAATTCCTTTATAAATGTTAGCGAGCAATTAGAAGCACTTAAACTTGAATTGAGGCACATTAAGGATGAATTGGCCTCTGAAAGACAAAAGAAATATAAGCTCTGCACTATTTCACCCTCAGCCCCCCCCCCCCCCTGCCTATGACACACCCTATAAACAAAAGAATACAGAAGTATCTACAGCTGGGCTTAGGAATGGAAAAAATAAAAACGAATCAGACAGCACAGAGGAAGAAAATCCTAATAGTTTATCTCAGCCAGAACAGAGCAATAACCAGAACCTGTGTCAGGAGGATAATTCAGATGACTCAGACCCGGCACCCAGTACCGAACTCAGAGCACCACTTAAAGTGATGCTGCAGGACTCTTTAAAAGATAGGGACATGGAAAGGATAGTTGAAAAGCGGGCCCTATGCCTTTTAATGTAAATAAATGGTGCAAATGGGCCACTGATATTCTGATTCACTGGGGTCTAGGGAAATACAGAAGAAAACAATCAGACTTTGATAGACTTATGCATCTGGCTCTGGGGCCACACTGTTATAAACTTGGCTCTCTCACTCACCCATACCAGTTAGTTAAAAGGGTATTGAGAAACTATTTCACTGTTCCTCAATGCAAGTATTTAAAATTATTTCACCTCTATCAAATGATACACTGGAAGAGTTTGCATATAGAGCCTGGATTTTAAAAGCAGTTCTTAATGAGCAGGAGTCCTGGCCCAATGCAAAAGATTATGGGGAGAGTACGCATAAGGCATTTTTATTAGAATTGCTATCCCCTGAGATTACAAAACAACTGTTATTTTCTGAAGACCCTAAAGCAACCCCTTTTGATACTTTAATGCTCAGAATTGGGTCTGTTTGGAAAACCCAGCCCTCGCAGGTCATAACAGTATCAGAAGCATGGAAGTGGCAAGCTGAGGGATCCTCTCAATACACAAAAAACACAGACAAAGGATACAGAGGACAGACACCTTAGAGAGGACAAGGCAGAGGGACTTTTAGAAATTCCTCAGGTTACATACCCTTTCAGGAGCTCAAAGCACAGAGAGATGGATTAGAAAAGGAGAAAATTAAATGGGAACAGGACAAACACATACTGCAGATAGAACTAGATAAATTAAAACAGGACTTACAAGCAGCTCAGGACAAACACAAGGCTAGTGCATAGGGGTGTCCTGACCTCCTGGGTTCAGATATCAAAATATCTCAAGCTTTCATAGCCCAGCCTGCCTCCGTTCTCTCAGCAGAGGACTCAATTCCAGAGCCTCTGGATGATGAAACAGATACAGGCCCAGAATACAGTTTAAGGCTTGTAACATCCTTGATACTGGACTCTTGTGGAAGCCCCAATGTTATCAGTAGAATAGGGGGTCAGGATAAACTAGCTTTGATTGACACAGGGGCTGGAATTAGTTTTACAAACAGAGCTTCTCCCACTGCAGATCAGAAAAATATGGAAATTTATGAAATTCAAGGAATTAATGGCACAGCTTCCAAATGTGTAGCTATCCCAGTTAAATGGGGTATCCCTGTGCACAGTGAACAAAACAAGGAAATGTTGGAAACCACTGCCTCTACTATAGTGAACACACCAAAAGAAACAATTGGAATTGACGTTCTCAACCAGTTAAATTTGGTGGTGGATATGGCTAATCTTAAATTGTGGCAGTATTCAGGAACTTCAAGTGCTTCTAAAACTTTAGTGCATGAAGTCATTCCCATGCAGTTAGCAACTCAGTACACCAAGGCAACTCAGCAGTATGATGTGTGTGTAATTCCCTCAGAGGTGGCTGATATTCCAGTCTGGGCACAACACAAGTTAGATTGTGGGAAAATGCACACAGAAATACTGTTGGAAGGCGAGGATCCTCCACCACAGAAACAATACCCAGTACCTCATCAGGCTATAGAACCAGTGACTAAAATTGTGAAGATACTGGAGGAGAGGGGTCTGATTAGACCTATTTCTTCCACATGCAATTCACCAGCCTGGCCGATAGTTAAACTGGGGGGTTCCTTCAGGCTCACTATGGACTTCCATGCCCTGAATCAAGTTTCAAAATCTGTAGTGTCCATGGTAGCCTCATACCCCGAAATGATCTCTAAACTGAACCCCAAATGTAAATTTTTCTCTGTTTTAGACATATCCAATGGGTTTTGGAGTCTGCCTCTGGCCCTTGAATGCCAGTACAAAACAGCCTTTCAGTGGCTGAATAAACAATATGCATGGACTGTGCTTCCACAGGGCTATAAGGATTCCCTCTCAATATTTCATAAATACATGCAGGAAGCCCTGTCACTATTGTCTTGCAGAGATAATATAATTCAGTATGTAGATGACATTCTGATTCAGTCTGAGAATGAAGCTGTACACTGGAATCATGTAAGAGAAGTTTTAAAAGCCCTCTTACAAGCTGGTCTTAAAGTTAATCCTGCCAAGGCTCAACTGTGCAAATCACAAGTTTCCTTTTTAGGGGTTACTATTGGCCAGGATGGTAAATCTGTAGATTCTCAGAGGATAGAGCTGATACAGAAACTTCCACTTCCTACAGATCAGAAATCACTCCAGTCATTTCTAGGGCTCACTGGTTTCTGTCGTGACTTCATGCACAATTATGCTGAAGTGGCAGCTCCACTTTACTCCCTGCTAAAAAGTAAAAGTTATGTTTGAGAGGAAGAACATACAGAAGCTGTAACTAAATTAAAGCACATTCTGACTTCTGCTCCTGTTCTTGCACACCCAGATCACACACAACATTTTTTCCTGTACCCTGTAGATAGAGAGAACAGTATAGGTGCAGCTCTAACACAACGCCTAGGAGGAGTAGATCGTCCTATTGCCTTCTGTTCCAGAGTTCTCACTTCTCCTGAACTCAAAATGGGAAACTGTGAAAAACATGTACTGGCTTCCTATGCTACTATGCAGAAATTTACATACATCATTGGTGCTCAAACCACATACATATGCAGCCATCACACCCCCCTCAAATTCATTGTAGAGGGAAAGTTAGCATGTAGCAAGATTAGGACTGAGAGAATAGTCCAGTGGACTCTCATGTTGCAAGCACAGAATGTAAAGTTTGAATTGTTGAAAGAACCTAACGTGCAAGTGGCTGGAATTTTGCTGGAGGGGCAACCTCAAGACTGTCAGTCCTCACCCAGTGCCCCCAATCACATGATCTTTAGGGAACTGGGACTAGACAAAATTTCACCTTTTCTTCCTACAGTATATATTGATGGTAGTAGCCAATGTGAAGGAGGCAGGCGACTAGCAGGTTTTGCAATTGTACAATTGGACCCAAATAACCAAGTGGTACTGCAGAGACAGTATTCCTGTGGGTCAGAGTCAGCACAGTACTGTGAGCTGGCTGCTTTTGTAGCTTGTATGCAACAATATCAGGATTCACACCCAGAGATACAAATCATTTTAGATTCTGATTATGTCTTTAAAAGTGCCATTGCCCTGTTACCCTGGTGGCTGGCAAATAAATTTAAATCTACAGATGGGTCCACAGTGAAAAATTCATCACTGTGGACTATAGCACAAGAACTGAGTGAGAAGTTTCAGAGAGTACATTTAGTTAAAGTAAAGGCACATAGGAAGAAAGGCCCTTTAGTGAAAGGAAACACATTAACAGACTCACTAGCCAAGGAAGCATGCCGTGTAGGCCTCATATGGCCCTGGTATGAGCAGACACACATGGCTGCTATTGCTACACGTTCCACAGATTATGATCAGATAATACCACTAGATTACTTCGTAGCACTGCAGACAAAGGACCCTGAGCTTTCCAATTTGAGGAAGCTTGTGCAGGACGCCCCAGATAACCTATATCAGCACACACCCTTTCTCACACTTGCTATAGAGAAAGACATTCTATGTGCAAAAAGAGAGGAAGGTTTGGTTATAGCTATCCCTAGAGCTCGAGGTAAAGAATGGATGCATTGGGTTCATGGTGCAGGTCCTTTGGGACACCCTAAAGCAGAAGAAATGCAGACTATCCTCAATAGGTTGGTATGGTGGCCAGAAATGAAACATGATATACAGGATCATGTTTCCTCCTGTGTAATCTGTGCTTCATTTGGGAGGCAACCTAAAAAGAGAAGGGGACAGTTAATGAGAGCACCTCCTCGTGGCCCATTTGAGAGACTGCAAATAGATCATGTGGGCCCTCTTCCATTAACAGCTAGGAAAAATAGATTTTTACTCACTGTTGTTGATTCCTTTTCTCATTGGGTAGAAGCATTCCCTGTCCCAGATCAAACTGCTCAAACCACTGCAGAAATCCTAACTATGCAATTTTTTACACGCTGGGGCATTCCCAGAACTATTGATTCTGATAATGGTCCTGCATTTGTTTCTCAGCTCATCAAGGAATTGTTTGATTTTCTAGGCATAGAACAACAACTCCACATTCCGTACCATCCACAGGCAGCAGGGCAGGTAGAAAGAATGAATCAAACAATTAAGGCCCACCTCAGCCCTATGCTTAATCTGACCAGGAAATATTGGGATCTGGTGCTCCCTTTAGTCCTTATGCGTATCAGAGCTAATGTCTGTAAATCCACAGGTTTTGCACCCTACGAAGCCTTAATGGGAAGGCCAATGCCACGGTGGGAAAATATGCTGCATCCTTTTCTTCCAGAGGACCAGACCGTAATTCTCACCAATGAGTAGATGAAATCCCTGCAAGAACATCTAAAAGAAATTCAGACCACTGTGCTAGCTAACACAGAAAAAGCTAGAGATTATTTGCAGGAGGTACATGCAAAAGGTTCCGATTTAAGGCCCCTCAAGGTTGGGAGTAAAGTGATGATTCTGAGACCTAGACCAAATCTCCCCTTTGGAACTGCAAAGTATGAAGGACCGTACTTAGTTACTGATACCTTAGGCCCAAGCCTATACCAAATCCTAATGCCCGACAACCAGCAGTATTAGAAACACATCACCCAGTTGAAACCATATGGGTAATACATGTTTTATCAGTCTTTGTTTTCAGATACCACCTGACGACAGCACGGACAGCTGCTTTCTGAGGGCAGCACGGACAGCTGCTTTCTAAACAAAAGTCGCTTGAGGATGGTAACTATTTACTTCTGCTGTATAGTTGATGTGTCCTATATAATGGACATGTGTCTAATAGTTATGTAAATAAGTAGTAAACATTATTTCTGTTGTTGCATAGTATAAGTGGGGAGCACTAGTTTACTCCCTAGTAGAGTGAAACAAGTTAGCTTTTATTATGTCTGGGTTTCCTGTTGTTCTTGTATCTGCTCTCTTCTACCCAAGTCTCATTACAGGAACTATCATTCGAATATGCACGATTGGCTGGGCTAACTCCACAGATGGGGTATATCGCTATCAAGAAATACCCCCACCTTTCCCGGAAGGAAAGGATCTGGTCATCCTGAGTTTCTGTTCCGTACAGGACAAGCCAGTGTTCTATTCATTAAAAATCACACAAGTACAGTGGGAGCCACCAGTTTCCACTTCTCTAGAAAGGACACAAGAATTGAGGGCACCTCCAGAACATTACTTTCTAGGTCCTCCTGCCTTGATTTTGTACAATATTTCCTGTCAGGACAGAGGTACCTGGAAAATAACTTATACATGGGTTCTGAGTGATCAACAGCACATCACTGAGACTTCATTCCTTTTGGATGTCTCTTGTTTACCGACCACCCCTCATCCCACCCCTACCACCACTTCTGCTCCTCCTGTACTTTACCTTTCTGATATCCACCCATTTCAGGAAGGACATCCTTTTCAGATTAAATATGATGCACCACACGATGTTTTATATGATGTAGAATACCATTTCCTTACTTGGCATCTATTTCCCAAATTGTTTCTAGTTACTCACAAATATCCAAATTGCTCTCAGTTTGTTGCCAACCACATACAAATGCTCAATACTTGGTTTGATATGCCGGCAGTAACACCCCGAGCCAAGCAATTTCGACACAAGCGTGAATTAATTGATACAATTTTAGGTGGCACAGGGACTGCGCTGGGTGCCCTTAATATAATTGATATAGAGGTGCTCCGTAATAAAATGGGATCCACTGCTCAGCATGCTGCTGATGGTTTTACCTCACAACATATTATTAATGAAGCTTCCTCTAAACTGTCCAATGTAGTTGTAGATACCTTTGCTCTTATATCTCCCATTATAGAACAGAAAATTGTTACCTTAGCACATGCAGAATATAGATTGGGAAAGAATATTTCCTGGGCTCTTGCCTGTGATCAAGTACAGATCGAGCTTATTACTATATTAAAGGAAATTCTGATCACTGCTAAGTTAGGACACTGGCCACCATCTCTCGTCCATATGGCTAGTACCAAAATACCTGAATTTGCTATAGCTCACCTTGATTGGTGGACAGTTAGTGTTCCCATTTGTTCACCACAAGGCTGCTCTATCTGTACTTTGATCCCATGGTCAGGACAACACACAGTTATTTATCCTGTTGTTAATATTGGGGTGCAGTTTGATAATATGCTTATGTATCCTGTGGACCATCTCACCTGGGTGCAGCCACTGGACGACACCTGGACTTCATTCAAGCCGATGGACCCCAGTTTGTGTGAGCAGACTACATTTCAGTTCAAGTGTCAACCTCACCAGTTTAAAGAGGCTGACACCTCCTGCTGGAACAATTCTCCTGCTGGAACAACACTTCTTGCTCCCTGACTGTTAAGCTCTCATATTCCCTGACTACCTCACACAGTTTGTATTACCTTGGAGCTGGACACTTTTGTTTTCATCTGTTCTTTCCCCAGAATGTTTCTTTTTCGATTGCTCCCAGAATGCATGACATTCTCCTTCCTAAGAACACTTTGTTGTACAGTTCAAACTATTTACCAAACAATACCTGGTGCAGTCATACACCACTGGTCTCCATCACCATTAACGGGACAACTTATTCTACACCGCTGGTTACCAATGACTTTATGGACATTCCAGACTTTATCTCATATGCTGTGCATCCATTACCACTTGGCATGGGAGAAGAGACACTACATAAACTGCTCAACTTTACAGAACTCCATGCCTATATTGATCACCTTAAAACAACATCCACGACTTCCGGTTGGCAATGAGCTGATCAGACAGGGGAAGATCAGCTCCGGCCACTACACCCCGAAAATCGGCAACATTTCTTTACCTAAGTGAGAAATCGCAAAATTCTTCACTGGCTACGAGCTGAGGAGGAACCAGGGAAACAGCAGGACAAGATTAAAAGGCGAGAGACAGGCGGATGGCAGCAAAACCGCAACGACGGGAGAAGCCGCGTGCCCCAGAGGCAAAGATGTTGGAGGGGACGCCTAAGAGTCCTAAAACATCTGGCGACCAGAGCCTGGTGGCGGAGGTCAGTGCAGCGGTGGTGCAGGCGCTGGATGCTCAATTCCAAAACTTGACGGTGCAGATCTCCACAATCAGTCAGCGGCTCACAGAATTTACGGGGCGTATGGAGCAGGCGGAAACCCGCATCTCCGATGTGGAGGATACTCAGCAGTCCTTGTCGGCAAAGGTTGAGTCCCTGGAACGCCTGGTGAAGCAGCAGGGAGAAAAAATAGACGACCTCGAAAACCAGGGGCGTCGCAACAACCTCCGATTCACTGGCATCGAGGAGAGCGTGGGAGACTGTGCCTTGCTTGCTTACCTGACCGCCTGGATGGAGAAGCTGCTCGACGGCAAGGGGGGAGGCCCCATTCAGGTGGAACGCGCTCACAGACTGGGCCCTAAACGAGAGCAGGCGAGACGACCACGTGCGGTCATCGCACGTTTCCTCGACTTCCAGCAAAAGGAGGCAGTGCTGCGGGCCGCTCGCGGATGCAGGACAGTGGCTGGGGACGTGGCGCCCATCCTGGTTTTCCAGGACTACTCAGCTCTGGTGAGCCAACAGCGACACGTTTTCACCCCTATATGTGCACAGTTAATGAATCAAGGAGTCTGATTTTCACTACTCTACCCGGCGAGACTGCAAGTCGATCATCAGGGACAGATCCGGTTCCTGCGGTCTGCGGAGGAGGCCAAATCCTTTTTGGATGGTCTGGTTGAGGCTGCAGACACAGCTCGATGAGGAGGAGAGGCCCAGATGGAGGCGGTAGTACCCACATTGCCGGATGAACTCTTGGACTGAAGGGGGGTAAGAGAGGGCCTGAGGGGATGAGGGGATGAGGCCCGAGGTTCTGCCCCTCCTGGATCTGAGAGCAGGACTGGAGGTGAGGGTATCCTGACTGCATTCGGGGGGCTACCACCGGCAGTAGCCTGTAGCAATGCGGGCAATACACAAGCTGACAGAGTGTTAATTGGCCTGGGAATGTGGGCTATAGATACAACTTGATACATTTAGATGCCTGATTTTCTTTGCTTCTTTGTTGCCTTTCAGCTTGTCCCATTTGTAACTCTGTTTCAATTGTAACTGTAGCCTGTATTGAATTTGAGTTTCTTTCTTATATGGGACTTACTGGGCAGCTGATGGAGTTATGACTTGGGGGGGGGGGGAGAGTAAGGGTTCTTGAGGCCCTCTACCCCGTGCCAAGGAGGGGAGGCTGTTAGGGGGGGCCAATGCTATGGGGGATATCTATGCCGGGCTTTCCACCCTCTGCTGTGTCGGGGGGAGGCGGGCGTAGCATGGCTTCCGGGGCCAAGGGGGGGGAGTGTTTAGACGGCTCGTAGGAGACCTGAGGGGCTGGAGCTTCCTGGGAGGGAAGGCTAGACACTAGGTATAACGGGACTTGGGGGGAGTGGGTGGCGGGGTGGGGCCGAATGCCATAGGAAGTTAGTCTGGTCCTATGGGAGGTCCAGGCGGGAGTGAGGTAGGCGGGGAAGGGGGAATGGGCAGGGGGGGAGGGGGGTGGAGCAGAGGGGGAGGGGAAGGTTTCTAGGGGAAGGGTCAATGTATATTCCATTATTGTATTTCTGTCTGATTCTTAAGAGGGAAGGGGGGGGGAATGGTCGCATCCCACCAAGAGGACATGGGCAATGGGGGGCCCAGTAAGGGAGAGTAGGGGGGAGCTCCAGGCTGGGGGGGTTCTTCTCGGAAGATGGTTGGGTACCTTTTTAAGATACTGGAGCGATCTTAACCCAGACTGAAGATCTTGACATGGAATGTTTGCGGCCTGGGGAGCCCATTTAAAAGAGCAAAAATATTACAAGCCTTGGTGAGGCAAAAAGCAGACATGGTCTTCCTCCAAGAAACCCACCAGACAGCAGTGGAGCATGCTAAACTGCATAGATCCTGGGTGGGACAAGTATGGGGGGTGCCGGCCTAGAACAAAAAAGGGGGGGGGGGGGTAGCCATACTTCTGCATAAGCGGATCCGCTTCGAGGTTACCAAAGAAATTGTGGATCCAACTGGGCGGTTCCTTCTGCTACAGGGCATGTTAGAGGGGAAACCCATTATCCTTGGCAATGTTTACAGTCCCAATGTGCTGGACAGAGACCTATATGCTCGACTGGCCGCCCAGGTGGAGCAGCTTCCGGAGCTCCCCTTGATCTTGGGGGGGGATTTCAATGGTGTGCTGGATGTGGCGCTGGACACATCTAGGGGTGAGGGGACCCGGGAGCGATCCCAGGGGGCCCGAGCCTTAAATGGCTTGCAGTCCAGGTTGGGGTTGGTGGACCCGTGGAGACTCCTACACCCTGCTGAAAGAGATTACACCCACCAGTCTCGTGCACACAGTTCTAGTGCACGTATAGATTACTTGTTGACCTCGCAATGCCTATTTGTCTTGGTAGAGGAGTCGCAGATCGGACCCGCGGAAATATCTGATCACGCCTTTGTTTGGCTTCAGCTGCGGTGGGGCGCGAGTCGTCCCTCGACGAGATTGTGGTGGTTTCCCCTGGAACTCTATCGAGACTCCCAGTTTCGTCAGTTCCTACAAAAGCGCTGGTGTGAATTCGAAGCAGATCACAGGGGGCACTCTGCGGATCCCGAGCTGGTCTGGGAGACAGCGAAAGTGGTCCTCTGCGGAGATATTATTGGCTATATGGCGCGCAAACATCGTCTTATGGCGGAGCGTATCATTCGCCTGGAACGCTTAGTCACAACACAGCGGCGGAAGTGGGTGAGCAATCCGAGTGGGGCCTCAAAGAAGCAGCTCTGGGAGTTACAGACGACGCTGAACGATCTCCTACATCAGCGGGCCAAAAAGTCAGTTATGTACTATAGATTCCAGCTCTATTGTTACGGCGATAAGCCCGGGAAGCTACTGGCTCGGTGTCTACGCAGCTCTCGGGGTTCTACGTTGGTGCATGCACTGAAGGACGAGAAAGGGGTGCTTTGTAGGGAAAATCCGCAGATCGCGCGTGTTTTTCGCTCGTTCTTTCAGAAACTTTATACCGCGACGACCGGTTCCTACGAGCAAATGTCCGACTACCTGGAAGGGTTGGACCTGCCCCAGCTGTCTGACCAACAGCGCCAGCACCTGGACCAACCGATCTCTGTTCAAGAGGTGCAGCATGTCATTGCCAAGGCGAGTTGCTATAAATCCCCTGGGGCAGATGGGTTGGGGGCCGAGTTCTACAAGATCTTAACGGGTTTAGTCTCCCCAATGTTGGTGGCGGTTCATACCCGGAGGTCTGAGCAGGGCATGTTTCGCTGGGGTAGCAATTTGGCTCATATGATTTTGATTCCGAAGCCAGGAAAGGACCCGCTCTGTGCTGCCTCCTACCGGCCTATTTCCCTCCTTAACTTTGACCTTAAAATCTTAGCTAAAATCCTTGCTGACCGATTGGCGACTGTGCTGGGGCACTTGGTTCACGACTCTCAAGTGGGCTTTGTGAAAGGGAGGTATGCGGTTCGCAATCTGCGGAAGATCCTAGCTTCCCTAGAATGGGTCCAGAATCGGAATATCTCGTCTCTGCTAATTAGCTTTGACGCAGAGAAAGCTTTCGACAGAGTTGACTGGCACTATCTATGGGACTTGCTGCCCCGCTATGGGATTGGGAACCCTTTTTGTGCTATGGTTCAAAGTATCTACCATGACTCGGTCGCGGCGATCTGCTGCAATGGGGTGCTTTCTGACACATTTTCCCTATATAGGGGGACTAGGCAGGGTTGCCCACTCTCCTCGTTGCTTTTTGTTCTCTCTCTGGATCCGTTTATAAGACGGGTGGAGGCCTCACGGGAGATACGGGGGGTGCATATTCGCACGTCCGGTTTTAAATTATCGGCTTTCGCCGACGACCTCCTAGTGCATTTACTTCAGCCCCACGACTCGCTCCCCAGCTTAATGCGAGAATTTGAGACTTTCGGTCAATTTGCTGGTTTAAATATCAACCTGGACAAATCCGAGGCATTAGACATATCGGGCACGGTGAGGGGTAGCTGGCAGGGACCCTTTCCCCTTAAATGGGCGGTTAACCAGTTTAAGTATCTTGGTATCATATTGACTGGTCAGCCGTCACAACTCTATGAAAGTAATCTTTCTAAAATTATTCAGAGCCTCCAAGTACAGTTGCAGGCCTGGCGACCTCTCCCCCTGTCTTTATCTGGGAGAATCGCAGCGATTAAAATGGTAGTTTTACCAAGGATCTTATACTGGTTACAGACGCTGCCCGTCTGGCTTATGCGAAAGGACTTGAAGCGGCTGGAGAGAATGCTCGGCGGATTTCTGTGGGGGGTGGCACGCACACGTATTCGATACTCCCGCTTGGTGGGACACTGGAGGTGTGGGGGGTTGGGACTTCCTGATCTAGGGGCTTACGCTCTGGCCTGTCAGGCGCGACACTTGGGAGATTGGTTGGGCGGGACTGAAGTTTTTCCCCCCCAGGGTCTTGAAGAGGCCTTTGCCGCCCCAGTATCTATTCTCGCCCTCATACACTTGGACTACCGTCTCTTTCCTGCTCACTTAGCGGTGAGCGTGCTTCTTATCCCGGTTTGCCGAACTTGGCGACAGCTAAATACCTACTGGAAAACGAATTGGAGGGTGTCTAGCTGGCTGCCGATTCAGGGTAATGTCTTGTTTACTCCGGGATCCGAAAACGCGCTGTTTTGGGTGTGGGCGGAGAAGGGTATCCATAGTTTAGGCCATGTGGTTGACCCAACGGGGTGCTGTAGGAAGTTCCGGTCTCTCTGTACTGACTATGCTCTTGGGGCTGGTCACCAATTCACCTATATGCAGATATCGCACTACATCGCCTCCATGCCGGCAGGTGAGCTGCGGGCGGAGCGCTCTGCGCAGATCTTAGACTTCTTCGATCTGGGTGGGGGATCCCAACTCTCCATTCGGTCGTTGAAGACGCGTTTGGTCTCATATCGACCGTCTCCGGACTATCGGTCCGTGGAGGTGGGGTGGGGGGGGGGGGAGCTGGGAAGAGAGATCGGCCCGGGTACACTCCTGAAGGCCCTGCAGCGGATAGGGGAGTTGGCAGTGGGGGCGCGTTGGAGAGAGGTGCAATACAAATCTCTTACTAGGGTGCATTTCTCTCCTCGACGGGCCCTCCGCTCCCATCTCGCTACAGACGGCTCCTGCCCGAGGTGTTCAGAACCCTTGGCGCATCTGGTGCACATGTGGTGGGGGTGCAGATATATTCGGCCTTACTGGACAAGAATAGGCTCCTTTATGGAGCGACTTCTGGGGCAACAGATCTGTTGGGATAGCTCCCTTGTTCTCCTTGATCACTTGCGCCTTACACAGCCCAAGAGTAGGTGGGAGAGATTGTTGGTACACAGGGCCTGTCTGGTGGGTAAGGGCCCCATATTGCACAACTGGCGGGAACGCAGGGCGCCCTCGTTTTGGGAGTGGCGAAATGCCTTCCACCAGATGATGCTTATGGAAGCTCGATACGCCCGGGGCAATGTTAAGCGCTGGCCGCATTTTCAGATGCTGTGGGACCCCTATCTTCAGAGCCTGAGCTCCCGCACTAGGAATGAAGTGTTACAACTGGGCTCCTAACTGACTAGGATGGACGGCGGGCTAATAATGGGAAGTGCGGTCCTGTGTCCTAGAGGGGTGGATGCGACTAACCAAAGGGGGATGGGATGGGGGGGGTGGGGGGGAGGTTGGGGGTTATCTAATGAAAAATTGTATAACGCACATGTGTTTGTTACTGTTCTCCCGGGGGGGAAGAAGAGCACCCCCCCCCCCAGGAGTTTGTTAGTTGTATTGTTTTTGTTGTTGCATGGCGTTGAGAAATAAAGTTTATAAAAAAAAACAACATCCACTGAAGTGAATCACACCATCACTTATGAGAATGGACACACTTGCTACAAGATGCTCATGCGTCTGTGTGGGAATGGTTATTTGGTTACTCACCTACTGCTGATCATGTCTGTAATGTTTTTATTCACCCTATTATTATTTGAACTGCTGTACAAATATTGCTATGCATTATCATAATTTTCCTGTGTTGTAAAATGAAACAAATGTACCTCTCCTTGCAGCGCATGTCCTACAGAACATCAACAACATTTTAAGGTAGTTACACTTAATTTCTCCAGCATCTACCTCTACATCCAGGCTCATTTGGCCTGCTAATTTGGCTAATTTGGCATTTCCTATTACATTGAATACCAGAGTCAGCTGCAGTCTAGTATTGCTTCCTATCCTCACTCATAGCATCCTGGTACCTTTCAGCTTTAACCTCCTCAGAAATTCCTGCAGCCCTTATGCACTGTTCACTCTCTAAGACGGGCACTGAGGCAGCATATTGGGTTCCCTCCCCAGTAGTGGATGCCCTACCTAAGACACGAGGTTTGGACTCATAATGGGACTTGTTTATCTCTAGAACACTAGAGACAGTACTGTGCAGGACAGGGGACCTGCTGGACATAGCAAGGTATTTAATACAGGAGGTATTAGACAAGCTGCCTACAATCATGTAATTGCAGCTGGGACAGGTACCACGGGTTTGCTTCCACCATTTCCAGGCACAAATAATAAATAAAAATAAAAAAGGTGTGGGAGATGTCAGCATACATCAGCATTATACGAATGCTTTGGGTCCAATTTTCAGATGTTTTAAAACATCTTACAACATGCCTTTCAGATCACGTTGTTTATGCGATTAGATGCCCCTGTGATTTTTTATACATCGGGAAAACAGAACGCCAGTTAAAGATTAGAATGGCAGAACATCGCAGTAAGTTGAAATGTAGGACATTAGAAGCCCCAATAGTAGCTCATTGTGTTGCCAAAGGCCATTGTTTTGAGGATCTACGCTGCTTTGCAATCGAAATGCCCCCTACTGGGAGGAATGGTAAATCGAGGGCGCAAACGCTATTAATACAAGAGTAAAAATGGATTTTCAGATTGGCCACGACGAGTGTCATGGGTTTGAATAATTCAATTGAATGGCGAGCATGCATGTAATATCTAAAAATCTGTTTCCTTCATCCAAGACAGCCTGTGAGAAGGATAATACTACCAGATGATTCATTAGATTGGTGGCTGATAATTATGACATCATTATTTAAATCCCCCTAATAGAGCTGGTCCGCATGCGCGGCGTTTTTCTGCACATAAAAAAAAGTTTCAGTATGGTAAAGCTTTGAAGGTGTAGAGAGTAAGCCACCGCGTTCCACTCCAAGGTAGAAGTTGTGATTTCATTGGAGAAATTTTGTGCCTGCAACTGTAAGTTCTATACTGGTATGCTCATTACTTCTCTGTTGTTTCTTAGATCGTGCTGTGATAACTTAAATCCCCCCTGAGGAAGAAAACGAAACGCATTTTAGCGGTACCCATTTGGTGGCGTCGGGGAGAGTAATCACCTACATATGAGAAGATAAGCACAATCTTTACTAATAACAACATGAATAAGCAAATTAAGTTAATGATTGAAGAAAAAGTCTAGTAGGGAGTTCTGAAGTACTGTAACTCTTCAATGAATGGATAAGTGCTTAAAGGTCATTGATGCGTGAAGGTATGTTGCTTTTGATGCTTGCAAAAAGCACTGCCAGTGTTAGTCTGAGACCTGCACTTTATCTATATTTGTAGGTACTGATGTCTATGTAAAAATTTAAAGAAATAACAAAAAAAAGAAAAAATAGGATAAAAAAAGAAAAAAAACTTTGAATTGAAGATGGAGGTATTACAGTAGAAACCCTATAAAGCGGATTTTCTCAATACGTTTTGAGGGCATTCACTGCGATAAGGAGCATACATCAGCATGACATTATGCCTAGCATAGGTGTCATGGCTTTTTCCCAGACCTTGGATTATAAGCAGCTTTGTTACTCTGGTGATGTCAGTCTCCAAAGTTAATGAGCATAGTTTACAAGATGAGATTAGCTCTGACCCCCTGGTGATGTCAGTCTCCGGGCCTGATGAGATTGGTCTGCAGCCCCTCCTTGCTAATCAAGTGATAGCAGACTTCAAACAAACCAAATTATGACAGAGGGAGGTGCTGAAGAAGAATTTCACTATAAAAGACAGAGGACAAAAATATCTCTCTCTCTTCCGATTTTCATCGGACACACCTTACCCCCCACCCTCCCTTCTGCTCTTTCTTATTCATCGGACATGAGGGACATGAGGCTCCGACACCCACTTCTCTCTCCTCCCCCTCGTTCTCTCTCTCTCTCTTTATTCTTCTTACTATGAGACTCTGACACACACTTCCCCCGCCCTCTTTCTCACTCTACACACACACACAGATACAGCTCTGTAACAACCTTATAACTCTGTTCTGTACCTATGTAATAAGCCTATTTCTATATAAAACTCTTTTTCCAAGCCACACCAGTTTTGGTTGTCTTATTTGTGCTACTTACCCTACTGTCTCTGTGAAATGAACCCAGGACCAAATGGAGCGTAACCAAAAGTAGAGAGCGGCGAAAGATTACATTTTCCAGAAGATTACACTTCCCTTTCCTGGGATGCCTCCACCTCCTCCACTTCCAGGTTGCATAATGGTTCTTCAATTTAAGGGCTTGAGGAGTTGGATTGGTGATTCTGCAGGCCCTGGTGACTCATGTCCAACCTTCATCCTTCTGTAGGCTCTCATCTTCACCTCTGCTGAAGATCTTGGATGTTTCAAGAAGCATCTCACCAATGTACTTCTCACTCTCTTGAATGCACCTCAGCCTTGCCACCTCTTTTCTGGCTCCTCCACCTGTTTCCTGTGTAGCTAATTGAGGAGTGGCACTATAAAGCAAGAATGCTTACATGGGGTGGGTGGGAGCCAGGGTGGGTAGGGAGGGAACTAATATCTGATGAGATGTTAGTGACTTCAAAGAGCTGAGAAAGAGTTTTAAAGCTACACCACTAAACCCCCCCCCCCAAATATTTCCCTTTTTGAAATAAAGCCCAAAAAAAGACTATGGGCTATGTTTACTAAACCGGGCTAACGGTTAACCCGGGCTATCTGCAACTAGGTCCCATTGAATAACATAGGACCTAGTTGCAGATAGCCCGGGCTAACCGTTAGCCCAGTTTAGTAAACATACCCCTATGACTCTTTCTAAACATGTATACCAAACCCTTTTAAGAGCTCTTGGGCAGAGAGTTAGTAATTAAAAGCCACATACTCTTACCTTGCTTTGAAATAGAGAGACCCTGTTAGGAATGCCTTTAAAGGCTCTGAAGACTTCTGTGCAATCCTCAGTTCATTCACAGGCTAATCAGGCCCACTAACTCCTGATGAGGTATCAGAGACTTCAAAGAGCTGAAAAAGAGAAACAAACAGCAGGGTTTTAAATCTATACCACTAAAAAAAAACCCAAATATTTCCTCTTTTGAAATAAAGCACCAAAAAGACTGTAACTCCATGAATACACTACATGACTACTGGGAAGCAATCAACAAGAAGAAAGAGTACCACAACAAAATCCTCACGAATTCCCTTAATTGCCCTAGGGAACTATTTCTAATAGCAAAATCTTTAATTTGCCCCACAATATTGAATTAAATAATGACGATATCAGTTCATAAGTTCTAGCAAATCATTACAGCAATAAGTTAAGGTGTCCATCTTCTACAGCAGCATTTCATTCAAATGACAACATAATTCACCCAATCATATGGCAATCATTTTCTCAAATTAATCTAGAACATCTATGTAGAATAATATCCAACATTAATACAACTATGTTTGCTCTTGATCCCTGCCCAGTTAGCTGGCTGAAAATAGCTCATTCTGAACTGGCCCCAAAAATTCAGAAAATAACTAATCTATCCTTGTCACAGGGCTACATGCTAAGCACCCTGAAAAAAGCGATAGTCCGTCCTCTCTTCAAAAATAGATCCATGGATAAGACTAACCCACTCTCATACAGACCAATCTCTAACCTTCCATTTTTAGTAAAAATAATTGAAAAGATTGTCCAGATCCAACTATAGGAACATATTGATCTACACGCCCCACTGGAGTTTCATCAGTATAGTTTCAGGTCAAACCATGGGGTAGAGACACTTTTATTATCTCTTTTTGACACACTCTTAAAAGGTCTCGAAAACCCCAAGCAAGCATTCACACTGATCTTCTTAGATATTGCATCTGTCTTTGACACAATTAGTCATAATATTCTTATAAAGAAGCTTCAACAAGTTGGTATCTATGGCACAACCCTTCTTTGGTTTCAATCCTACCTAATGGACTGCACCCAACAAGTCAAAATTGACACATCATTCGATGGAGGGGTGGCCTGCACGGAGTAGCAGGTGTACTTACTCTTGCCATCTTACTGAGCAGACTAGATGGACCATACTGGTCTTTATCTGCCGTCATTTATTATGTTACTATGATACATATAATCAAGAGCAAGGTATTCCCCAGGGTTCAGCATTATCAGTATTGCTGTTTAATATCTATTTACAGCCCATCTGCAATATCTTTCAAAAGTTCAAAACAGGATATCGCATCTAGTTTACATTATAACTTAAACTTTGTAATGTACATTAAACAGGGATTTATGCTGCGGAGGTATTTAAACGTCTCAATCATATCACCTCTAACCCGCCTTTTCTCTAAGGTGTACATATTAAGATCCTTACGTCTGCCCCCATATGCTTTATAATGAAGACCACTAATCATTTTAGTAGCCACCCTCTGTACTGACTCCATCTTGTTTATATCCTTTTGAAGGTTCAATCTCCAGAATTGCACACAATACTCCAAATGAGGTCAAACCAAAGACTTATACAGAGGCACTATCACCTCCTTTCTTCTGCTGGCCATTCCTCTCCCTACGCACCCAAGCATCCTTCAAGCTTTTGCTGTCACCTTTTCTACCTGTTTAGCTATTTTAAGATCATCAGACACAATCACGCCTAGGTCCCGCTCTTCTTTAGTTGACAAAAGTACTTCACCCCTATACTATATTGCTCCCTTGGATTGCTGCAGCCCAAATGCATGACCTTGCATTTTTAACATTAAATCTTAGCTGCCAAATTCTAGACCATTCTTCAAGCTTAACTAGATCCCTCCTCATGTTATCTACACTTTCCTGGGTATCTACTCTATTGCAGATTTTGGTATCATCCGTAAAGAGGCAAACCTTACCCGACAGCCCTTCTGCTATATCACTAACAAAGATGTTAAAAAGAATGGGACCAAGGACAGATCCCTTCGGCACACAACTGGTAACCTCCTTCCCCTCAGAGTGAGCTCCATTTACCTATACCCTTTGTTGCCTCCCACTCAACCAATTTCTAACCTAAGCAGTAACTTTAGGGTCCATCCCTAGGGTGCTCAGTTTGTTTATAAGTCGCCTGTGAGGAACGGTGTGAAAAGCTTTCTTCACCCATCCCCAACGAATCTAGATTAAAGCCCTCTTCAGTAAATTAACCAGTCTTCTCCTGAAGACACATCAACCCTTCTTGGACAGATAGAAGCCATCATTGCTCTGCAACCCTTGGAACAGCATCCCATGGTTCAGGAAACCAAAATGCTCTCGATGACACCATCCACACAGCCATGCATTCATCTCCAAGATGTGAGTTTCTCTGCCTTAGCCTTTACCCTCAACAGGGAGAACTGAAGAGAACATCACCTGCACCCCTATCTGCTTCACCCTCTGTCCCAGTGCCATGAAGTCTCTTTTGATATGCTCAGATGGATACCTTGCAGTATCATTTGTGCTGACATGGATTAGCAACATTGGGTAATAGTCAGTGGGCTTGATGAGTCTCGGCAAACTCTCCGTTACATCTCAGATTTTGGCACCTGGCAGACAGCATATCTCTCTGGACATCAAGTCTGGTTGGTAGACGGACGCTTCAGTACGCCTCAGAAGAGAATCACCTACCACCACTACCCTTCATGTCCTTGTGGTCACTGATTCTGCAACTTATACTAAGCATTTATGCTTTAATTTTCACATATTAGAGTTTGTGTGTTAATATAAATATTAATGCACAAAATCTTATCTACTCCTCCCCAAGGTATAGTTTAGTTTGTTAATTTTCATCTATTTTAAAGTACCTAACTATGTGCTTGTAAGTAAGGGGCTTATTTGCATAATTATTCAGTTCAATATCTATTTTGCATAAACTGCACTGGTTAGCTATAGATTGTGCTTTAAAGCTCTAATATGCATAACCACTATGACAGACATTTAGGATTTTTCAGCCTATGTTATTGTGATTGGCAACATCAATACAGATTAGTACATCAGCTTCTAAAACCCTTTTCTTCCATAAACTTCTTATCTCATATTTTTCAGATTCTTCTTAGAAACACCTTAATGTAGATTATCTACTTCTACCAGTCCTATCAGCAGAATCTGTGAGAAGCAGAGAGATCATAAACACTCTTTAAGAGGCTCTACTTGGGGATGGAACCCATGGAGAGTGAGGGTGACACTGGACCTGGTACTCAGGAAAGTAAAGTGTCTCATGTCCAAGTAGCTACCCACCAGAGCACCAGTGATCATCACATGATATAGTTTTAATAATGATTTTCTGACTCAGTGACCCTCCCACTTTTTGCCTCAACCGCTGCTGGGACCAAGAGAGCAGGACGCAGCATCAGCTCTCAGGCAGCCCATGGCAAGAGAAAGGACATTAGTGGTCCATGTGGGCAGAAGAAGAGGAGGAGAGAGCCATATCAACAATCCATGCAGCAAAATGGGGGGAGGTCCGGTGCCATGTTGCTGCTTCTCCTCAAGCATACCGCCCTAGGTGGATGCCTAGTCTGTCTAGTGGTAGGGCTGGCTCTGCTTCCCTGAGTTCATCTCTTTGAGATCCTTTGTACTTTTTCAATGCTCATCTTTCTGCCTTAATTTCTTCAGCCACCTATCAGTTTCCCTCTCCTCTTGTTTCTATTTACTATGCCTATCTTTTATAATGCTAAACTCAATCGGACAGTATTGGCAGCAGCATTGTGCTGTCAGGACGTGGGGCATTCAGCACATGTTTCTCTCCCAGGGTCTACCTCTTTCTAACTTCTATATGGGAGGCGGGACCGCAAAGAGGAGCATGCACTGGCGACCCCGTGTACCATTATAGCACAATGCTCCTGTCAGTACTGTCCCAACTGTGCCTTAGACTGGTCCCTACTTTGGTAAGAACAGGTCCACCAGGGAAGGGAGATTTGGAGGAGAAGGGTACGTTGGTTGTTAGGGGAGCAAGGCTTGGCTGGGGGACTGAACAGATGAGATTTTTTTTTATTATTTTAATAAAAGTTGATAACTTTTTGAAAGGGAAAACCACACCATCTCCCCTCTCCTGTCCTGCCCCTTTATTAGGCAAACAAAAGAACAGGCATTCTTGAAGGCTGTGGATACTTTGACCAGCAGACAGGCATTGGATGATAATCAAAGCTCCAATTTCCACTTCTAAAGTGGTTTCTTTTTACCTGTTGCAGGGACTTTCATTGTTACCCTTTAAATGTTTATATTATTTATTTAATTCAGTTAACCATCTCCCAGAGATACCCATGCACGTGATCCATCTCCCAAATCTCCCAAACATACAATTTCCCTAAATTCAACACGTCCTTAGAACATAACAAGTGAACATAAGAAATGCCATATTGGGTCAGAACAAGGTCCATCATGCCCAGTATCCTGTTTCCAACAGTGGTCAATCCAGGTCACGAGTACTTGGCAGGTTCCCAAAAATGCACACAGGTGCCACAATGCTTGTCCAAAGGCAAGCACTGGATTTCCTGGGTCCTCTTTAATAATGGTTTATGGAACTTTCCACCAGGAACTCGTCCAAACCTTTTTTAAACCTAGCTACACCAACAGCTTTTACTATATCCTCCGGTAACGAATTACAGAGTTTGATTACACTTTGAGTGAAAAAATATTTTCTCTTATTAGTCTTAAATGGGTTATGTTGTAGCTTCATTGCATGTCCCCTAGTCTTTCTACTTTTTGATGGCGTAAACAATCGATATACATTTACCCATTCCATTCCATTCATTTATTTATAGACCTCTATCATATCTCCCCTCAGCCATCTCTTTTCCATGTAGAAAAGCATCTTTTCCTCATTGGGGTATCCTTCCATCCCCTTTACCATTTTGGTGGCTCTTCTATGTACCTTTTCTAATTCTGCTCTATCCTTTTTAAGATATAGCGACCAGAATTATGCACAATATTCAAGGTGTGGTTGCGCCATGGAAAGTTACAGAGGCATTATAATAGCCTTGGTTTTATTTTCCATTCCTTTCCTTATGATTCCTAGCATTCTATTTGCTTTCTTGGCCGCTATTGCACACTAGGCAGGTTTCAACATATTATTCCCAATGACACCTAAATCTTTTTTCCTGGGTGGTGGTTCCTAATGTGGAACCTTGCATTGTTTAACCGTAGTTTGGGTTGTTCTTTTCTAGGTGCATAACTGTGCACTAGCCAACATTAAATTTCATCTGCCATTTGAACGTCCAGTCTTCCAATTTCTCAAGGTCCTCATGCAATTTTTCACAATCCTCTTGCGTTTTAACAACTTTGAATAATTGTGTGTCATCTGCAAATTTGATCACCTCACTCATTATTCCCATTTCCAGGTCATGTATGAATATGTTCAAAAGCAGCGGGCCCAGCACAGATCCCTGGGGTAGTCTACTATTCATCTTTCTCCATTGAGAAAATTGGCCATTTAGCCCTACTTTCTGCCTTTTAACCAATTCTTGATCTACTATAATACACTGCCTCCAATCCTATCACTTTTTAATTTTGCCAAGAGTCTCTCATGAGGGACCTTGTCAAAAGCTTCCTGAAAATCCAGTTACACTATATCAACCGATTCACCTTGGTCTACCTGTTTATTCACACCATCAAAAATATATAACAGATTAATAAGACTAGACTTTCCTTTGCTAAATCCATGTTGGTTTTCTCCCATTAAACCCAGATTGTCTGCATGTTCAGTAATTTTGTTCTTTAAATCATTTTTACCATTTTGCCCAGTACCGATGCCAGGCTCACCAGTCTGTAGTTTCCAAGATCACCCCAGAACCTTTTAAAAATTGATGTTACATTGGCCATTTTCCAATCTTCAGGTACTATAGTAAGATGATTTTAATGATAGTTCACAGATTGCTAATAGTAAGTCTGCAGTCTCAAATTTAATTTCTTTCAGCACCCTCGGGTGTATACCATCTGGTCCAGGTGATTTACTACTTTTCAGTTTATCAAATACTTGTAATACATCTTCCTGGTTTACTGATATTTCTTCAGTTCTTACGATATATCACCTTTAAATACCATTTCAGGCATGGATAACTTCCCTACATTTTCTTCAGTAAAGACCAAAGCAAAGAATTCATTCAGTCTCTCCAACAGTCCTACTATTCCACTCTGATCTCTTCATCTTCCAACTCCTCTTGCCAGCTTTACTCTGTTCTCCACTCATTCTCTGCCCCTATACCTCCTCCTAGCCTTCCCCTGCTCCAGACTCGACCAGTCTAGCTACCTTCTTTTCAGACAAGGCTCTCTCTTTGCGCTCCACATCCCCAGCTTGTCCCCCGCCTCTCTCTCCAGATCCCCCTACCTTCCTATCAATGATCCCCCCTCCCCCCCCCCGATTCACCACACTCTCTCTCCCATACCTGGTCCTTGTTTTGCCTAATTTTCATGGCAGAACTGTCCAAAACCCTCATCTCAGCATGCAAGACCACCTGTCCTTCAGATCATATTCCCTCCTGTTGGTTATCTGAGCCCTCTCTTGCCCTCCTTCCCCTCATCCTTTGTATATTCAGTTCCAGTCTTTCCTCCGGTCTAGTACCTGCCCCCTGGAAGCATACCTTGATCTGCCCCATCCTTAAAAATGCACACTATATCCTGCTGTCCTTGCACACTGGAGCCCCATCTCAAACCTTCCCTTCCTGTCCAAAGTCCTCAAAAAACTGTTTTTTGCCCAACTATCTGCCCATCTCAACAATACCCATGCTCTTCACCCACTTCTCCTTTCATGGCAATACTGTCTATGTTATCTGTTAAATCTTCATCCACTTCTACTCCCTGTGAGGGGGATCTGTATATAATTCCATTGCAAATGGATTTCTCTTTCCCTCTTTCTGGTTTAACCCAGAATACCTCCTCTCTTCCTTTTAAGCCTTGCGATTCTATAGTTTTAATATTATTTTTTACATATAGTGTCACTCCACCTCTCCTTCTTCCTACCCTGTCCTTCCAGAATAAAGCATAGCATGATATAATTACATCCCAGGCATGGTTTTCAGTGAACCATGTCTCTGTAACCACCACTAAATCCAAGTCAGCCTCTTCCATTAAAGTATCAACATCTGGGATCTTATTTCCTATGCTCAGGGCATTTATACACACTTCTTTCCAGATGTTGCCCCTTTTACCCATTTCCAGAGAGGTATTTAATTTTTCACTTACCTGGGGGCTTCCGTCACCCATCCCCAATGAGTCTAGTTTAAAGCCCTCTTCAGTAGGTTAGCCAGTTTGCTGCTGAAGACAATTTGACCCTTGGACAGATGGACACCATCCTGAATACCTCTCTAACCTCCTCCACTTTCACATGCTTCACTGTTTCCTATGCTCCTTTCCTATCAACAGGCTGTTTCTCCCCCCTCCTTCACAGGCCCATCTCAAACTCACTCAATGCTCTGCTTTTTTTCCTAGGCCCTGCCCCTGGAACTCCCCCCTCCCCCCCCCCCAACACTTCGCTCAGAACTCATCTTCCAGAAGTTTAAATCTGCTCTGAAAACTCATCTCTTTCATATTGCCTTCAATCTTCCCCTTTCCCCGACCTGACCTGGCTTCTTCCCGCCTCCCTCTGTCCTCCCCCCCCCCCCCCTGGAATGTGTCTCTCTCCTGTCCTCTCTAATAATCGCGTTCCTTTCCACCTTGTGCGGCAACTTTGTTATTGTAAACCGCCCTGTTGCTTCCGCCTGGGCGGTATATCAAGTACAAGAATAAAGATAAAGATAAAACAATGTTTAATATTTAAAAATGTGATGTATTTCAATGCATTTTTGCACAGTTGTTCTTGGATCAGTGATGTTGAGATAATCATGACTGTTGGGTTTAATTATGTAAAGCTCAGGGGAGACACAGGGGCATGAAAGATAATGGGGGTGGGGGGAGCGGCAAAAAACTGTTTGCCTAGCTTATCTAATAATTTTATACTGGCCTTGGCCAATCCCATGACAAAGTGAACCAGTGTTGACTGCTAACAACACATGTAAGTACTGGTGCTGTGGAGAGGAGCAGGAGAATGGCTGCAGGGCTGCTGGCTAGGTTCTGGCTTTTGCTAAACACTTGCTTGGAAGGTCTGTCTGCCTGTATGTATTTTTTAGTTATCTTAGCATTGCTAGGGTACCCTACTTTTCAGTATTTTTGTTTGTGATCTTGTTCAGCTCTCTCTCTCTCCTCTTCCTTATTATCCCAACCCATGGCTGAAAATCTCTTATAGCTGTCCTGTGCTCCTTACCACGATCACTCACATGTGCACACCAATCTCTCGCCCCTTATCGCATACATTTCCCTTGGATTTCTGCTACCCAAGTACATGACACTGCACTTCTTTGCATTAAATCTTAATTGCCAAGCATTAGACCATTCTTCCAGCTTTTGTAGATCTTTCCTCATGTTAATCACTCCCTTGGGGGAGTCCACTCTGTTGCAAATTTTCGTGTCATCTGCAAAAAGACAGACCTTTCCATTCAGTCCTTCAGCAATATCACTCACAAATACATTGAACAGTGCCGGGCCCAGGACCAAACCCTGGGCACTCTGCTAATCACTTTCCTTTCATCCAAGTGAGCTCCATTTACCATCACCTTCTGTTGTCTGTCAGTCAGTCAACCAATTTCTGATCCAGTTTACCACCTTGGGACCCATCCCCAAACTACTGAGTTTATTGATAAGCCTCCTATGAGGGACAGTATCAAAGGCTTTGCTGAAATCCAGGTAGATGACATCCATCGGATGTCCTTGATCCAGTTCTCTGGTCACCCAGTCAAAGAACTCCAATCAGATTTGTTTGGCAAGATCGTCCCTCAGATCTTGTAACCCGCTGGTTTTGAGAAAGTTCACTATTCGCTCTTTCAGGAGCGCCTCCATTACTTTTTCTGCCACCGAGGTAAGGCTCACGGGCCTGTAGTTTGACACTTCTTCCCTGTCACCACTTTTGTGTAGAGGTACGACATCAGCCATTCTCCAGTCCTGAGGAACCTCTCCTGTTTCCAAGGATCTATTGAAAACATCCTTTAACGGCCCTGCAAGAACCTCTCTGAGCTCTTTCAGTATCCTGGGATGTATCCCATCCAGTCCCATGGCCTTGTCCACTTTCAGGTTTGCAAGTTGTTCTAACACCTCATCTTCTCTGAATGGTGTGGTATCTACTTCATTCCCATTTTTATATTTGGGAGTCACCGGTGGTCCTTCTCCAGGATTTTCTTTAGTAAAAACAAAGCAGAAGTATTTGTTTAGTAATTTCGCTTTATCAATGTCATTTTCCACGAGTCCGTTCCCAGCATTTTTGAGTCCTGCAGTTCCACCTCTGATCTTCTTCCTTTCCCGAATATACCTGTGGAATTCAAAATGGCCTGGGACAGACACAGTGGATCACTTTACAGCAACAAGATTAAATCAAAATAAACTGAACTATCTAATTTCTCAACAAATAGGGGTGTCCTACATGGAGCAATGGGGAGGAGCGGTGGGTTCACCCCTAAACAAAGATAGGGGGAGGGGTGAAGACATGGGGGGGTGCACCTGCTCCTGTTGGGTGCACCCCTAAACAAAGACATGGGAAGGGGTGTACCTACTCCTGCCATATTGCTGGGGAGACTAGATGGACCATACTGGTCTTTATCTGCCATCATTTACTAGGTTACTATGTTACCAGTATTTTAGTCATTTATGCATATGTGGCCATATAGATGCATAAATGACCTCTTATAAAATACTGGCCAGCGTAAAAATACTTATTACATGGTGTATACTTTCACTGTGAGGGTGTACAGGGCAGAGTTTGGGTAGAGCCCGGGTGGTGTGAGCAAGTACACATGTTAATTATAAAACATAATAATATACATGCATAAATGCAAGAAATAGAAGTGCTCATTTACACCTACAGTGTACTACAGTAGGTGTAAACCTAGCAGTCAACTCCGGCAAGACGGAAATCCTACACATCACCAAAGACCCAGCCTTCACGCTACTGCCAACCATCAGAATCGGTAACACAGGTCAAGTACCTCAGCGTCACTCTAAACCAGCAACTGAGCTTCCAACCCCATATACGTAACACCACCAAGACAGTATACTACAAACTCCGAACATTATACAACCTATGCCCCCTCCTCTCCACTGACAATTTTCGAGCAGTATGCCAGGCCACCATCCTACATCTCCTTGACTACTGTAACATCATCTACCAGGGGCTACCCAAACAAACAATCCTACCACTCCAACTAGAACAGAACACTGTTGCACAAACCATTTTCAGAGCTTCCAAGCATAAGCACATTACACCCATACTAAAATCACTCCACTGGCTTCCCATTGCGTCCAGAGTCAAACACAAAGTCCTCATCATCATTCACAAAGCCCACAATAGTTTCACTGCTGATTACCTACAGACACTCATCAGCACACCAAGCACTACCAGACCGAGAAGGCAGACCACACAAAACCTCCTCAGTCTGCCACCTCAAATATGATAAAGCAACAAATATGCCCGCCTAAGAGCTTACATACTCTACGCTCCTACCTTATGGAACATACCCTGCGAAACTTCCAGTCCCATCAAGAATTCTGAAAACATCTAAAAACTTACCTCTTCCGAGAGTATTATGGCTCAGACTCGCAAGACAGACTACCACACACTCACCCTCCTTAATGCCAAAAACCTCACTCCATCATAAGTACAATACCTTGCAAAACCTACTGCCTAATCCTATCCCTCGCACTGTCTAATATCTCCCCTTTGCTGTGCCAGCCTCCTGCACACCAATCTATGATGTGTTCTCCTTTTACTGTTAGAAGTATTTTTGTAATTGCAAACCTTCGTTGTATGTCAACAGTTTTGACTAGTAGAAAAACAATATAGCAAACCTGTTAAATAAATAAATACGCCAGCTCTGGTGTAAGTGATGTCATCTACTTTTGTCTTTATAAACTAGGCTTAATTTAGGCACTTTAAAAGGTGTTTTGACTAGATGCTCTGTTATAAAATTACCTTCAAAAAGGGTTAGGAACCACTATCCCTGCTCTTCTGTATTGTCCAAGCCTCATGGGGTAGGAGGTGCATGCAAAGGGGGCTGTGGGACCCTGGAGGGGTCCAGCCTCAGCCTGGCTTGCAACACCTGCATACACTTTATGCTGACTGTGTCATGCAGCATTAAACAGGAACATTGATAATGTGGATTTTTTTCTGAGGCAATGGAGGGTTGAGTGACTGCCCAAGGCCACAAGGAGTGCTAGTGGGAATTGAACCCTGGTTCCCAAGCCAGTGCAATAATCATTAGGCTATATTCCATTCTTGAAGGAAGAGGTATACATACATCTGCTCTGCTTCCTCTGTTAACCGGAGCACATGAGTTCCTTCCTATACTGTGCACATATTCATGCAAACGAGACCCAGCCCCCCTCCCCTCCTCTGAGACTCTGCACATGCCCAGTATCGCCAGCAGGCATCTCCCACGGCCATCCACGCCTAAATGGACTGGTTTACTGGGGGAAGTATACTGAATATGCATGAGATACAGTGTCTGCGTATGCAAATCCTTTTTGTGCATTTTCATTGTGCATGGCTATCCTGAGTCAGCTGGTTCGGGCTCCCCCTCCCCCGGTACCGCTAGTTCCGCTGGCAGAGAGGAAGGAGGCAAGCAGCTGGTGGAGATCTAGCAGCCTAGGCGCCTTGCCCGTTCCGGAGCGAGGGGAGCGCCCGAAGAGCCACCCCGCGGTAAGTAGCCCTTTCTGGCCTCGGAGGCCGCCGCACCGGGGACTTTCCCACCGCTCGGTCCGGCCTTAATTCACCCAGCGGCTCTTATCGTTGGGGTACCAGAGGGACGAGGTAGGAAGATCAGAGATCGGGGGAGAAAAGGAAACTGCTCGCTTTCACATGTTTGGGGTAGTTGGATGAATTCTTTGCGTATATCGAATTGTGTCGCAATAAACCGCAGTCCAGCTAAAGCATAAACGTATATTTCTTCACCCAAGGGGGGAAATGTCTGCTAGCAGTAGTTTTACAAGCAACGAAGCTCTGAATAGTCTAACTCTGTAGCCTTATAGTACCCCGCCTGCACTAGGCAATAACGAATTTATAAAAATCTCTTTGGTCTTTTCGGAGTATAGTGCACTATTATGAAAATTAAAAAATTACTCCACTCGAACTTATGTCAATAATAATGGTTACCAGCAATATTTCTCAAATCCCCATTTGTAGTCTCAGACCTGTATAGCGCAATTGACCTCCTCTCAAATGAGAAACAAGTAGCGCTTAAGTTGCATCAATGACTACTGGGTAATGAACTTTTTTTGTTGTTTGTTTAAACGAATATCACCAATATTCCACCACCAATGTGTTCCAAAATGTTATTGGCAATCTCAAAAGCTACAAAACAAGCTTATCTTTGTTCTCTGTATCTCTTCAATTCTTTAGAAAGTTTCTTAATTTTTCTCAGATATTTATGACGATTCTCTACGCCTCCTAGGGCACCTCTTTGAGCGTTTCACTCCTCTTCGGAGTTTCTTCAGGAGGATTACTAACTGCTGCCCGCCCCTCTCCGTGTCTTCTCATTGATCAAAAAAGTTCGAGTGGAGTAATTTTTTAATTTTCATAATAACGAATTTATAGCATAAGAGCAGAGGTGGAGTCAAGCGTATAGGTTGTTATTGTCCCGTGTATATAGTTTAGAACTGCTTGTCTGTTGCAGATGGATTTGCTAAGCGATGAAAACTACTTCAGCTTGTTTCTAAGTGAAAATGTAAACGGGCTTTTCAGTTTGTTGTAAATCAGCTATAGTAATAGTGATAACTTCTAGGAATTCCAACTGAGTTCCACTGCTCCATCCTTTGACTTCTTTCTCTTGATGAGAGTCGAAGATAGGTGTTGTCTTATCTGTTGGAACCTGCAGGGCCTGCTCAACCATTAGGCAAACTAGGTGGCCACCTAGTGCGCAGCTTCTGGGGGGGGGGCGGGGCGGGGCGGGGGCAGTGGCAAAGAGTAGGGCATTAAAACCAAAACAATACATTCTGGCAGCCAGGGAGTGCATAAGGCATAAATAACCCTTTCCATTCGGCTGTCCACCCTGTGGGACATTTCAATTTTCCCATGCCGATTGTCTGTCCCACCTTATGGGACTTATGGGCCATATACTAGCATGTTATTTATAAGTCCTGCCCCATGGGCATAAACACTTTATGATTACAAGTAAGAAAAAATGGGTTACAGCTGCTGAAGCAGTAGAAATTGCAAGCTGGCATGAGCGACATAGTAAGTTTATCCGAGTGGAAAGGGTTAAAGTTTGCCTAGAGCACCGACACCTTCAACCAACACTGGGCTAGTCCTGGAAGCCTGTAGACATGTAGCACTCAGAAGAGCTTTTCCTCTCTTACAGGTATAAAGATAAAATGCCTGCCGGGCTATAAGATGAACATTTGGCCAGAAGTGGCAGCGGTGAGGTCTCTTTTGCACCTCTACCAGTTTTATGCACTCTGTAAGTACTTTTTAACTTTCTATTTAGCATGCGAGAGATGGGGGTACAACAAAAAGTAAGAAACAAAGGTTAATATAGGAGCTTTTCTTAAACTGGGCTGATAAAATCCTGGGTTCATATTTTTTGTGAGTTTTTTTTTTGTTTTATGAAAGTGGTTGTCTTAGGAGGCAAGCTGCACACCATCAAGGGTTCAAAATAATTCATTTCATTGCTACTGCTATTGCTACTTAATATTTTTGCAGCACTACCAGACTTGTGCAGCGCTCTACTCGTACATTTAAGAGACTTATGGGTAATAATTTGAAGCGACATTAAACAGGAGATTAAGGGGTTAGGATTTGAAAGCAGCCTCAGAAAAGTTGGCTTTTGAATAGGGCCAGAGATAGAGCATGCTGTGCCGACTCAGGAAGTCTGTTCCAGGTGTACAGCACGGAGTTGGCAATGGAGGACAAGGGCACAGATAAAAACGATTTTCCGAGGAGAGGTGTAGGGAGATGTTATGAGGAGCTGCAGAAGTTTGAACTGTATGCGGAAACGGAGGAGGAGTCGATGGAGTGACCTGAACAGAAGGGTTATGTGAATGTAGTGACGCTAGTGGAAGATTGGTCATGCCGCTGAAGTTTGAACAGATTGTACTGTAGACTGTTGCAAAACTGTATATCAAATCAGTACTTCAAGTCGAGCGGCTTTTCCTTTTCTTTCAAACCATCAAGGCAAATAGGGGATAGACTGGCACTGCCACCTCCCTATTGTTTTTTCACTCTTAGACTCTTGTGCTGCTAATATTCCTGTATATTAATGACCCGATTTCATCCCTTGCCTGCAGCCATGCAAGTCCTTCAGAGAAGGGAATTCTACACGGGATCTGAGTATTTTAAGTTTCTCCACACGTACAAGTTCTCTATGTGAGGGAGAAATTCTCAAGGCGAAGGTCCAAATTAGGTGACATTATTATTTAACAGATTTTCTATACTGCTTTAACATTTCAGTCAAAGCGGTTTATATTGTAACTTAAACTTGGTAATGTACATTAAACAGGGACATTGATGACCCTTCATTGCCTCAGAAAAATCCAAATTAAGTGACTTGCCCAAGGCTGGTTTCTTGGTTCTTAAGCTAGAGCTCTAACCATGAGGCTACTACTCCACTCCATGACTTCCTTGTTCTCTACCTGTATGATATAAGAACCTAAGATATGCCATGCTTGGTTAGACCAAGGGCCCAATATCCTATTTCCAGTCGAGGCCAATCCAGGTCACAAGTACCTGTCAGGTTCCCATAAAGATACACAGTTTTCATGTTGCTTGTCCCAGGGGTAAGCAGTACATTTCTGTGGTCTTCTTTAATAATGGTTTATGGACTTTTCCTCCAGGAACTTGTACAAACCTCATTTAAACACAGCTACATTAACAGCTTTTACTACATCCTCTGGTAACGAATTCCAGAGTTTGATTACGCATTCAGTGAAAAAATATTTTCTCTGATTAGTCTCAAATATGCTACATTGTAGCTCCATTGCATGTCCCTTAGTCTTTCTAGGGGGTAATTTCTCCAAATGGGTGAGGTTTGCACATGCTATGACAGTCATGAACCTCACTTCCAAGCCAGTGTATGTGGAGTATGAGTGATCTCAGTTTCTCAAATTTACTATGAATGCTTGGCATAGTACTTGCATCATGCCAAAGAGAGCCTCCCTCTGGAGTTCGTAAGATGTTACATGTATGGGTAATTTATCAGGGGGTGCTTAGAAATTCCTTCTAATTAAACCTGTGGTGGGAGCAGCTAATAGTGAGATTGTGTGGAGGATCTGGGGCTTGTCATCAGCCCCTTGTGTTTGGCCTGCTGTCACAGCAAAATCAGCGTCAGGGAGAGAGAGCTAGCAGGCATCTTGGAGGACACCCCGCTGGCCACAGAAGGGCCCCCTCCTACCTGCTTAAAAGCTGCTGTTGGTTTCAGCAGTGTTGGAGCAGCTGATGGTGAGATCGTGTGGAGGATCTGGGGCTTGTAATCAGCCCCTTGTGTTTGGCCTGCTGTCTCAGTGATATCAGCTTCGGGGAGAGAGCTAGCCACAGAAGGGCTCCCTCCTACTCACTTAAAAACCGTCACGGGTACGCGTGGCAATTTGTCGTGGCCTGAAGAGGCATGAGCCAAGGGCCAGGACACATCCCCTTTGGTGCCCAAGGGCCACCTGGTTTACCCTCTCTACCGCTTGCTAATATGGGGAAGTGGAAGAACAAGGGGGAGGAAAGGGGGATGCAGCGTCTTCTATTGCAGGTTTGATTATAGGTCCTATGGATAAACATTTAATCCCACCTATTGTAGGGTCAGACATTCCCGTAAGGAGCGTCTTTGAGCTTGGGAGGACAGGCGCCACCTCTACATCCAATGCCATCGTTATCCTCTACAGTTTTGGATGTTGTTGCTTCCCTTTATTGGGTGAGGGGCAACCTTCAGTTCCAATTCCCGCTCCAGTAACTTTGGAAACAAATGTGGCTTCTAATTTACCTTTGGGATCATCTCTGATGGGGAAATCGCCTTAAATTGCCTATTTGGGGCTATTAAGAATATTGATCTGAAACTTACATAGAAACATGACGACAGAAGAAGACTACATGACCTGTCTAGTCTGTCCTTCCATATCAACCACTACAACATTCCCCTTTTTTTCTTTAGAGATCCTCTGTTTGTCCCATGCTTTTTTGAATTCAGATACTGTCCTCATCTCTACCACCTCCACTGGAAGACTATTCCACGGATCCACCACTCTTTCCGTAAAGAAATATTTCCATATATCACTCCTGAATCTATCCCCTTTCACCCTCATCCCATGTCCTCTCGTAGCAGAGCTTGCTTTCAATTGAAAGAGGCTCTCCTGTGCATTTATGCCACGGAGGTATTTAAACATCTCAATCATATCACCTCTATCCCGCCTTTCCTCTAAGGTGCACATATTAAGATCCATAAGTCTGTACTCATATGCTTTATAATGAAGACCACTAACCATTTTAGTAGCCACCCTCTGTACGGACTCCAGCCTGTTTATATCCTTTTGAAGGTTTGGTCTTCGGAATTGCACACAATACTCCAAATGAGATCGCACCAAAGACTTATACAGAGGCACTATCACCTCCTTTCTTCTGCTGGCCATTCCTCTCCCTATGCACCCAAGCATCCTTCTAGCTTTCACCATCACCTTTTCTACCTATTTAGCTACTTTCAGATCATCAGACACAATCACGCCTAGTTCCCGCTCTTCTTTAGTAGGCAGAAGTACTTCACTCCCTATACTGTATTGCTCCCTTGGATTACTGCAGCTCAAATGCATGACCTTGTATTTTTTAACATTAAAACTCAGCTGCCAAATTCTAGACCATTCTTCATGCTTAGCTAGATCCCTCCTCATGTTATCTACACCTTCCTGGGTGTCTACTCTATATTGCAGATTTTGGTATCATCCGCAAAGAGGCAAACCTTACCCGACAGCCCTTCCGCTATATCACTAACAGATGTTAAAAAGAATCGAACCAAGTACAGATCCCTGGGGCACACTACTGGTAACCTCCTTCTCCTCAGAGTGAGCTCCATTTACCTGTATCCTTTATTGCCTCCCACTCAACCAATTTTTAACCCAAGCAGTATCTTAAGAGTTCATCCGTAGGGTGCTCAGTTTGTTTATAAGTCGCCTGTGAGGAACGGTGTTAAAGGCTTTACTGAAATCTAAATACACCACATCTAGGGCTCTCCCTTGTCACCCAGTCAAATAAATCAATCAGATTTGTCTGAGAGGACCTGCCTCTGGTGAATCCATGCTGCCTCTGATCCTGTAATCAGATTCTGGACTCCAGAAACCTCACTATTTTCTCTGTCAGCAGCTCTTCCAATAACTTACCACCGAAGTTAAACTAGAATGTCCCCAAGTTCCCTAGGTATTCTAGGATATATTCCATCCAGTCCCATCGCTTTGTCTACTTTAAGTTTAGCTAGTTTCTCATGAACAGTCTTCTGAAAATTGTTCAAGATGCCCCTTGCTTCTGGTCCTGTTTGTGGGTGTTTTTTGAAGTTCTGCTTCTGTTTCCTCATCTGTGAACACAGAAGAGAAATATTTGTTATGCAATTCTGCTTTATCCTCATCAGCTTCTACATATTCCTCCCCTTCACCCTTGAGTCTGACAGTACCACCTTTGCCCTTCCTCTTCTCACTAACATATCTGAAAAATGTCTTATCCCCCATTTTATTGCATTGGCTATTTCCTCCTCTTTTTGAATCTTTGCTTTCCTGACTACTTTGCTAGCTTCTCTGTTTTTCCAAATATAGGTGTCTGTCTTCCTCTCTCTGCGATCTCTTGTATTTTATGAAGGCCTCCCTCTTTTTCTTCACTTTTTCAGCTATTTCTTTTGAAAACCATAGCAGTCTCCTTTTCCTTTTACCTTTTTATTTACCATTTTACAAAAAAGCTGGTTGCCCTTAAATTATCCCCTTTCAATTTTGCCCGTTGTTTTTCTGCATCCCCCAATTGTTCCCATCCTGCTAATGACACCCTGAGATATTGGCCCATCTTGGTAAAGTTAGTTTTCCTAAAGTCTTAAGACCCTTTGCTTTTGAATGGATTTTAACAGCCCTAGTCCTAATACTGAACCACACCATCTGGTGATCACTGGATGCAAAATGATCCCCCACTATAACATCAGAAACACTTTCATCAACGGTAAACACCAAGTCCAGTATGGCCCCTTCACGTGTGGGGTCTGTTACCAGTTGCCTGAATAGTTCTCTCCTTCTAGATGATACTGCAGCAGGAATGTGCCAATCAACATCTGGCATATTGAAATCCCCTATCAGTATCACTTCCCCTTTTCTAGCAATGCTGTGTATGTCTTCAGTTAACTCTGTCCACCTCTTCCTCTTGTGAGGGAGGTCTGTATATCACACCAATGCTAATAGATTTCTCTTTCCCTCTTTCTAGTTTATCTCACAGTGCCTCCTCTCTCCCTTTTAAGCTCTGTAGTTCCAAAGCTTTAATATTATTTTTTACATATAGTGCCACTCCTCCCCTTCTTTCTACCCTGTCCTTTCTGAATAAAGTATAGCCTGGTATAGTTACGTCCCAGTCATGGTTTTCTATGAACCATGTTTCTGTAGGTGCCACTAAATCCAAGTCAGCCTCTCCCATTAAAGCTTCAACATCTGGGATCTTATTTCCCATGCTACGGGCATTTATACACACCGCTTTCCATAGGTTGTTCCTTTTACCCATTTCCATAAAGGTATTTAATGTTTCACTTACCTGGGGGCTTTCTTCATCCATCCCCAACTAATCTAGTTTAAAGCCCTCTTTGGTAGAATATCCAGTCTGCTTCTGAAGAAATGTCAACCTTTCTTGGACAGATGGAACCATATCTGCTTGGCAACCCTTGGAACAGCATCCCATGGTCCAGGAAACCAAAATGTTCTCGATGACACCTTCCATGCATTCATCTCCAGGATGCGAGCTTCTCTGCCTTGGCCTTTACCCTCAACAGGGAGGATTGAAGAGAACACCACCTGTGCCCCTATCTGCTTCACCCTCTGTCCCAGAGCCATGAAGTCACTTTTGATACACTCAGAGGGATACCTGGCAGTATCATTTGTGCCAACATGGATTAGCAACATTGGGTAATAGTCAATGGGCTTGATGAGTCTTGGCAAACTCTCTGTAACTTCTCGGATTTTGGCACCTGGCAGACAGAATACCTCTCTGGACAGCAAGTCTGGTCGGGAGATGGATGCCTCAATACCCATCAGAAGAGAGTCACCAAGCACCACTACCCTTCGCTTCCTTGTGGTCACTGATTCTGCACCTTTGGGGTGCTTGAGCTCTGGTTCTTCCCTTTCCAGGGCTGCTTTCACCTCCTCCACTTCCAGGGCTGCATAATGGTTCTTCATTTCAAGGGCTGGAGAAGTTGGATTGGTGATTCTGCAGGTCCTGGTGACTTGTGTCCAACTTTCGTCATTCTGTAGGCTCCCATCTTCTCCTCTGCTGGAGAGCTTGGATGTTGCAAGAAGCATCTCCTCAATGTACTTCTCACTCCCTTGAATGTTCCTCAGCTTCGTCACCTCCACTCTGGTTTCCTAGTTTCCTGAGAACTTCTGCCTGCAGACATCCTGCACATGGAACTGGTCCTTCAACTGGCATTGGGACCTCTGTCTGGACAGATGCAGAAACTGTAATGGGGGCAACAGCTTTGGCGATACAATTTTCCTCAGCCATTGTTCAGTCAGTGGAGCTTAGGTATCTGTTAAAGCAAAAGAGAGAGACCTACCAAAGTATCAGCTGGTTTCCCAGCTGTCCTTTAAACAAACTCCACTGCAAGGACACAAACCCGTGACCTTCTACTTCTCTATACAGCAACTTCGGTTGTGTCACTGTAAATTTAGTTACACCGAAAAAGTTATCTTGTATCCACTCTAAACCCACAGGGACTCTAATCTGAGTAAAATAGTAGCAAACTATAAACGCTCCTTCATGCAGGAGTGAGGAACCTCTTGATGCTGGCTGGTTGTGTCCTGATGCAGCTTTCTCAATTGTAAGGTGAATCTTAAGTCGATAATCTAATGACCAAAGTCCAGCAGTATGGGAGTCTTGGAGATCGTTACGAGATGAGAAATTGAGCTGTTTCAATTCTTTTAAATGCATCTAGAAAATTGTAAACTCATTTGAAGCCTATGAATGACAAATCAGGTGGAGCAGCTCAAAGTTTGGTGGTTGATGGCCACTTAGAAAACTGCGTACCATGTGCTGAGGCTTCCTCAATTAAAGCATTCCCTCTTGGATCTCTGAGCCCCTGCATGAAGGAGTATTTATAGTTTACTGCTACTTCACTCAGATAAGTAAAGTCTCTGTGGGTTTAGAATGGATATATGATAACCTTTTTGGTTTAACATTGTTTAGCATGCGAGTTATCAGGAGTTCTTTTTGAAATATGTAAATTTAGCTAGGAGACTGTGGTTAAAATGTCGGATTTAGATTTTAAGGTTATGGATTTGGGAAATTCTATGGCACAGATTGATACTCGGTGCAAGCTAACAGAGTTACTAATGTTTCTCATATTAATGATTCCCTGATTGTTCATACTCTGTTGGAAGCACTTGAAAACCTTTCTTGTGCCAGGAATCTCTGCTTTTTTAAATTTTCCTCAAACTCATTTACTTGCTCCTGATAATCTTTTGAAAAAGTATTTTGTTGAGATTCTTAAGTTAATGGAACCTGTAGATATCGTACAAGCTTACAATATCCCTGCTAAGTTCCGAATGACTTTCCCTGTTGAAGAGATCTTCGACACTCTTCAATCCATGCTTGGGAATTTGACAGAATTTCTTGAGAATTCGATTGACGTTCCTTATCAGAACTCCAGTCCAGTCCCTTTACTTCTGGGTTGCGCAACCCTTCCAGCAGCTTGGAGGCTGAGCCCATCATCGTTTTGATGATGGTGTGGTATAAATACCACTGGCACCACCCCCAGGCACCAGTATTCTCAGCCTCCAAGCAGCTGGAGGGTTCCCGTAAGCGAGAGGGCTTACTGGAGTTTTATTTATACCTTAGTTTTGGGAGTTCCTTTACTCCTGTGCTCTTTTTTGGGGGTTATGTTTCTTTAAGTTAGATAACTCCCTCCCCCCCCCTTACTCCTCCGGTTGTCTCCGGACCTTCAGTGAAGGAGGGGATTTGCCTCGGCAGCAGGGAGGGTAGTGCAGCTCTCCTCCCGCTCGTCCAGCCATCCGGCTCCCCCACGGCTCTCCTCCCGGCCTCCTCTGCCTCGCGCTGAAGCCCTTCGGGTTGGCTGAGCGCTAGAGGCAGCATCGCACGACTTAATTCAGGCTCCTCGTCTCGCGCTACAGCCCGGTCTCGGCGGTGCAATATAGGCGGCTTCGGAGGGCAGAAGATTGTTTCCTGCGTTGTCGGAGAGCCCAGAGCGCGGCGGCGAGATTTCTTCCGCTGGCCACAGGCCCTGTCTCCACGTGGTTGTGGCCTACCACGTGGAGTCCAGGTGTAGCCTTTGAATGATCGCGGGCAAGACGACACGGAAAGGAGCAGGTCAACGAAACCGCAAGTATAAGAAGGGGTTTTTTTCTGTGCTGAACAGCAGGATTTGTTTTCCTAATTAAGATTAAATTCAAAAATTTAAGCACAAGAGGGGGAGTACCGTTTAAACAGTTGGGTGAGGGGTGTACTAGCGTTAAATTTTGCCCTAGATCAGGATTACTTCATTTATTGCGTTTGTTTCTTTGGTTTCCTTTTGTTTCTAGTTTGTTTAAAGTTCAGTGCCCTAGATCAGGATTTGGTCATTTATTGCATTTGATTTCTTTGGGTTCTAATTGATTTAAAGTTCAGCTAGAGGTGTTCATAATCTAAAGGGGCATGACGGGCAAACCATGGTGTCCATCCTGCGACACTCGTAGGGGTACGGATTCGGAAACTGGGATCTGCAGGGGGTGCGCTGCAAAGGCGGCTTCCGTTGAGCAGGAAATCCACTTAACCATGGCACAGGCTTCCCAGGAGTCGAGTGACCTTCTGGAGGGGGGAGGGGAATCATCTTCCACCCCCCTTCCTCCTTGGTTCTGCTGGGCCCTTCCCAGTCCCGTCCGCCCATTTCCTACGGGTCGGAAGCAGGCTGGGAACATTTTTCTCCAGAGTTTGTCCTGCTGTTACACAAGGCTTATTGCATGCGGCAGCAAGGAACAATGGAATCATCGGAAGGCAAAGAAAGTGGCCTGGCCTGCCCAGGGAAGACGAGGTCCCATGGCCCCGGTGCCCCTCCCAAGCGCACTAGGCTAATGGGCGAGGAGCTCCTCCCGTCCCTATCTCTGGCCCCCCCCCCCGGAGGAGGAGGAGGGCTCGCTCAGTGAGGCAGGTGAAGAAGGGGAGGAGCTTGAGGAAGGTGAGATTCCGGAGGAGGAACAATCCCGGATAGTTCGAGTTTTTCGTTGAGAGGAGCTCCCAGCATTAATAGATGAGTCTCTCAAGGTACTCAATATGGCCTCGGATGCCCCAGCCGAGGAAGAAGCGTTGGAGGATCCGTTGATCCAAGCTGTCAGGAAATCGCAGAAGGTGTTTCTGGTCCACAGGGTAGTGCGCCAGATGATCCAGGAGGAGTGGAACCAACCAGAGTCTAGTTTAAGGGGAGTCCGAGCCATGGCTCGTTTGTACCCTTTACCGGAGCCAGATAAGGATCTGCTGAAATCTCCAAGGGTGGACGCGGCGGTGTCGGCAGTAACAAAGAAGACAACTATCCCGGTCGAGGGCAGTATGGCTCTGAGGGATAGTCAGGATAGAAAACTTGATACGCTTCTGAAGCAAGCCTTTGATATTAGTGCTCTCGCCTTGCAGGCCTCAGTATCAGGGGCGTGGGTAGCTAGAGCCTGTCTGAGGTGGGCCCAACAGCTTCAGCTTTTGGAAGGAGATTCATCCGACAAGCAAGCTGTTTCAGCGAGATTAGAATCTGGTGCTGCCTTCCTGGCAGATAGCCAGTACGATCTCATTAGGAGCCTGGCGAAGAATATGGCATCTGTGGTAGCTGCCAGGAGGTATTTGTGGTTACGCAATTGGGCGGCGGACCCCTCTTCAAAAGCACGCCTAAGTCGTCTCCCTTTCAAGGGGAAGTTGCTGTTTGGGGAAGACCTAGACAAGTTGGTGAAAGATCTAGGTGAGTCCAAGGGAGGTAGGCTCCCGGAGGACAGGCCTAAACAGAGCCGAACGATGGTGAACGCTTGGAACCAGCCAAGGGATTTCCGAAGATTCCGTCCGGCCAGATCGAACTCCTTTCCTAACGGCCGCTTCCCCTCTAGGGGTCAAAGCTTCAGGGGGCTTCGGGGGCCGGTAGAGGTTTCGGGGCCCCTCCCCTCTCCACAGGCCCCAGGAAAATGCAATGAGGCAGCGGGGGCCCAGGAGAAAGGCCTGCTGGTGGGGGGTCATTTAAGGCAGTTTCTTCCCACCTGGGCCCGGGTCACATCCGATCGATGGGTACTGGAAGTGATCCAAGAGGGGTACGCTCTCGAATTTGCAAGACAAGTGCGTCCAGCCTTTATTCAGTCTCCCTGCGGTCCTCCAGAAAAGAGGGCGGCGATAGAGGATACTCTTTCAAGGCTGTTAGCGCTGGGAGCGGTGGTTCCTGTTCCGAGGGACCAATACGGGTCCGGTCGATACTCGATCTATTTTGTGGTACCAAAGAAAGAAGGATCCTTTCGTCCCATCCTAGACCTAAAACAAATCAATCACTGCCTCTTAATGCCTCACTTCAGAATGGAAACCCTGAGGTCAGTCATTGTGGCGGTAAGACAGGGGGAGTTCCTGACTTCCTTGGACTTAACGGAGGCATACTTACATATACCGGTCCGAAAGTCCCATCAGCAGTTCCTGAGGTTCGCAGTACCAAGAGGTCATTTTCAGTTCCAGGCCCTTCCCTTTGGCCTAGCAACAGCCCCCAGGACGTTCACCAAAGTAATGGTGGTTGTGGCAGCGGCCCTTCGCAAGGAGGGAATTTTGGTTCATCCCTATCTGGACGATTGGCTGATCAGGGCAAAGTCAGAAGCGGAGAGTCATTCAGCCACTGCCAGGGTGGTGGAATTCCTGGAGGAGTTGGGTTGGGTCATCAATCGGAAGAAGAGCAGATTAATTCCCACGCAGGAGATCGAATACCTCGGAGCAAGATTCGACACCAGGAGAGGAAGGGTGTTCCTGACGAAGCAGAGGTTAAAGGACCTGATAAGTCTGGTCTCCCTGTTCTTAGCAAGGCGAAATCCCACCGCTTGGCATTACCTCCAACTTCTAGGCACCATGGCGGCGACGATAGAGGTGGTTCCGTGGGCCAAGGCACATATGTGACCCCTTCAACGAGCCTTGTTACGGCGGTGGTCTCACCAGCTTCATCCCTTGTCCATGCAACTGCCCTGTTCCCTTCGGGTCAAGAGGACCCTTCTCTGGTGGCGGAGCCCAAGGAACTTAGGGGACGGGATGCCCCTCGAACCGCTCCAGTGGATACAACTCACGACAGATGCAAGTTTGACAGGCTGGGGTGCTCATTGCGAGGGCCAGTTCATACAGGGTCGATGGACTCCTGGGGAATCGCGCTGGTCCATCAACAGACTGGAGCTATGGACAGTGGCTTTGGCACTCAGAGGTCTCGAGCCCTTAGTTCATCAGAGGGCGGTCCGCATCCTTTCCGACAGTGTCACCATGGTGGCCTACATCAACCGCCAGGGGGGAACAAGCAGCCCCTCGCTCGAGAAGGAAGCGGACAGCCTTTTCCGGTGGGCCGAGGCTCATTTAGAAACATGATGACAGAAAAAGACCACATGGCCTATCTAGTCTGTCCTTCCATAACAACTACAACAGTCCACTTTTTACCTTTAGAGATCCTCTGTGTTGGTCCCATGCTTTTTTGAATTCAGTTACTGTCCTCATCTCTACCACCTCCACTGGGAGACTATTCCATGGATCCACTACTCTTTCTGTAAAGAAATATTTCCGCATATCACTCCTGAATCTATCTCCCTTCACCCTCATCCCATGTCCCCTCGTAGCAGAACTTGCTTTCAATTGAAAGAGGCTTTCTCCCTGAACATTTATGCCACGGAGGTATTTAAACATCTTAATCATATCACCTCTATCCCGCCTTTCCTCTAAGGTGTACATATTAAGATCCTTAAGTCTGTCCTCATATGTTTTATAATGAAGCCCATTAATCATTTTAGTAGCCACCCTCTGCACCGACTCCATCCTGTTCACATCCTTTTGAAGGTGCGGTCTCCAGAATTGCACACCATACTCCAAATGAGGTCGCACCAAAGGCTTATACAGAGGCATTATCACCTCCTTTTTTCTGCTAGCCATTCCTCTCCGTATGCACCCAAGAATCCTTCTAGCTTTTGCCGTCGCCTTTTCTACCTGTTTAGCTACTTTAAGATCATCAGACACAACCACGCCTAGGTCCCGCTCTTCTTTAGTGGACAAAAGTACTTCACCTCCTATACTGTATTGCTCCCTTGGATTGCTGCAGCCCAAATGCATGACCTTACATTTTTTAACATTAAATCCCAGCTGCCAAATTCTAGACCATTCTTCAAGCTTAGCTAGATCCCTCCTCATGTTATCTACACCTTCCTGGGTGTCTACTCTATTGCAGATTTTGGTATCATCTGCAAAGAGGCAAACCTTACCCGACAGCCCTTCCGCTATATCACTAACAAAGATGTTAAAAAGAATCGGACCCAGGACAGATCCCTGGGGCACACCACTGGTAATATCCTTCTCCTCAGAGTGAGCTCCATTTACTTGTACTCTTTGTCGCCTCCCACCCAACCAATTTCTAACCCAAGCAGTAACTTTAGGGTCCATCCCTAGGGTGCTCAGTTTGTTTATAAATCGCCTGTGAGGAACAGTGTCAAAGGCTTTACTGAAATCTAAATACACCACATCTAGAGCTCTCCCTCGGTCCAACTCCCTGGTCACCCAGTCAAAGAAATCACTCAGATTTGTCTGACAAGACCTGCCTCTGGTGAATCCATGCTGGACCTATCAGCATAGCATGTGGCCGGGTCAGAAAATGTGACGGCCGATTACCTCAGCAGGCACAAGATAGACCACGGAGAGTGGGAGCTAGCACCGGAGGTGTTCGACCAAGTGGTAGCGCTCTGGGGGCTGCCAGTCATGGACCTCATGGCGTGCTACCAAACGGCCAAGGCATGCCAGTTCTTCAGTCGCAGGAAGGAAAGAATGTCCGAAGGTCTGGACGCGCTGGTCCAGAAGTGGCCTGCAGAGGGCCTGCTGTATGTGTTTCCACCCTGGGCCCTCATAGGGAGGGTTCTGTGGCGAATAGAGACCCACCAGGGTTTCGTAATTCTCATAGCCCCGGATTGGCCTCATCGTCTGTGGTATGCAGATCTGGTGAGGCTAGCGGCAGATCGCCCTTGGAGACTCCCCGACAGAAAGGATCTGCTACAGCAGGGTCCAGTTTGGATGCCTCACGTACATCGATTCTCGCTTACGGCCTGGCTATTGAAAGGGCATGGCTCCGGAAGCGGGGTTATTCAAGTTCAGTAATTTCGACTCTGTTGAACGCGCGAAAACACTCTACCTGTCTTTCCTATGTCAGAGTTTGGCGCGTTTTTGAAGCTTGGTGCGCGGATCATCGGCTGAATCCCCTAACTGTCTCAGTCCCGGAAGTCCTGGAGTTTCTTCAGGCAGGTTTCGAGAAGGACTTGGCTCCCAACTCGTTGCGTGTTCATCTGGCGGCCATTTCTTGCTATAGGGGTAAGGTCTGAGGCAAGTCCCTAGGGGACCACGCGGATGTGGCCAGGTTCCTGAGGGTGGTCAGGTGGCTGCGGCCTCAGCAGAGGTCAGTTGTTCCTCCTTGGGACCTTAACCTGGTGTTAGATGCTTTAACCTTAGAACCTTTTGAACCGTTAAGGAGCGCCTCCCTTAAAGACCTGACGCTAAAGTCGGTATTTTTGGTAGCAATCTTTTCAGCCAGACGTGTCTCGGAACTTCAAGCTCTGTCCTCTCGGCCCCCATTTCTTTCGTTTTTCAAAGATAAGTTGGTCTTGCGTACGGTCCCATCCTTCCTGCCTAAGGTCTTCTCCCCTTTTCATGTGAACCAATCGGTCTCGCTCTCTTCCTTCGCGGGAGAATCGAAAGAAGGGGACGGAGCCAGGCTGCGATGCTTGGACGTGCATAGAGTGCTAAAGCGTTACCTCTCCCGCACAGCACCCTTCCGAAAGTCCGAATGCCTATTTGTGCAGTTTGGGGGGGGGGGCACACAAGGGGGAGGCGGCAGCCAAGGCTTCCATCTCTAGGTGGATCAGGGAAGCGATTGCCTCCACCTATGTTCTCAAGGGGAGACGGGTTCCAGTAGGGCTTCGCGCTCATTCAACGCGGGCGCAGGCGGCTTCTTGGGCAGAGCACAGCTTGGTCCCGCCGCTGGACATTTGTAGAGCGGCTACGTGGTCCACGCTGCATTCCTTTTCCAAGCACTACAGGCTGGATGTCCAGAGGAGAGCGGACTCCAGGTTTGGAGATGCAGTGCTTCGGTCTGGGTTGGCGAACCCCGCCCAGGTTTGAACTGCTCTGTTACATCCCAGAAGTAAAGGGACTGGACTGGAGTTCTGATAAGGAAGAAGCAATTAGTTCTTACCTGCTAATTGGTGTTCCTGAAGGAACTCCAGTCCAGTCCCTGATCCCGCCCAGGTTCGGTTTTCAGTAAACAGCAGGGTACAGTGGACCAAAGCCAGAGGACGAAGCGAAAGGTGGGGTTTCTGGTCTTGAGGACCCCGGGAGCGTGACGGCCCACTAGGAAGGAGCCGTGGGGAGTGGGGAAGGCTAGGTCGGCCTCGGGCAAGCCCTCTCCTTCCTTCCCCTCCCTGGTCACCTTTACTCCTTTACCCTTTAAAAAAAAAAAAAACACCCTCTTTATGTTCTTTGCGAGTTATAGTTGTAGGTTCTTTAGTGGATAGTCGATAGGACTGCTTTTTCAATAGATTACTGGTGCCTAGGGGTGGTGCCAGTGGTATTTATACCACACCATCATCAAAACGATGATGGGCTCAGCCTCCAAGCTGCTGGAAGGGTTGCGCAACCCAGAAGTAAAGGGACTGGACTGGAGTTCCTTCAGGAACACCAATTAGCAGGTAAGAACTAATTGCTTCTTATTACTAAACGTAATTCCTTACTTGTTACTTTTGCCTCAGTCTGTCAAACTTTAAAGTTCTTAAGCTCTTTTTAAGAGTAAAGATGCTGTGTTTATGGGCAAACATTAAATGTGTTTCCTGATGTCACACATGCAACACAATTGAGAAGGAAGCAATTTCTGGTTTTGAAGTCCAAAGTCTAGGGAGGTTGTGGGTTTTTTTTGCATTTCCCCTGCAAGTGTATAATTACCTTGCAGGGGAAAACTTTTGTTTTTCTTGAGGTTTCTCATATGGAGTGATTCTTCAGGATACTTTCATATTTCAGCACTTTTTGTGTATTTGGATTCATTGATGCAGTTAAAAGGGCTTGGAGGCCTGTGATAGTAACCATGTGTGTAATCAATCTCTATGAGGCCTAGCCCTCTTTTGGCTCTAGGGATGTACAGTCTTGGCATACACTGATTCTCGTAAATTACTTAATGGGCATAAAGGAGTTTTCTTGTTTGCAAATCATTTTTCAGGATCTTTAAGAGGCCAGCCCACAATCCCAAAGCTATATGAGAGTACAGGAATTGCCAGCTGATTGATGGCTTGTATCCGATTCTGTGATGTTAAAGCACTTTTCAGTAAGGATTTTATTCTCCTATAGTATTCTTTACTGATCTTTTCTCAGTAACGTCTGCTTGAGCGTCATTCCTTTCTCTACTCTGAGATACTTATAGACACCTTCCTGTTCCAAGGTCCTTGATGTCACAGATGTTTTCTGTTTTGATCAATTTTCTTCTTAAAAAAGTTGCCTTAGCACATTTGTCAAGGCCAAAAGTCATCCTGATGTCATCAGAAAAGCTTTTCACCACACGGAGTTGCTCTGCTAATTGTTGGTCGCTGGAATTTTTAGAGTTTCAGATTATCTGCAAATAGTAAATAGGATGTTGTTTCTGGGTTGTTACCTTCTTTAGAATTCAGGCTAAATTCATATCCCAAAGATTTGATGAGAACACTCATTGGATTAAACACCACACAAAATGGAAGGGGCAACAGGGAATCTCCCTGAAATATTCCTCGCTGGATCTTAATGTTAGGAATGTTTAACTTACCATTTTTATATTTCAAAAAGTGATTTGTCACACTGTCATGATGAACTTAATGTACTCTATCAAACCAGGATTTATTTTATACAGTTCAAGGCAATCTATTATCCAAGAATGTGGGAAGCTGTGAAAAGCTTTCTTATAATCAATCCATGGAGTGGAGTGGAGGAGTGGCCTAGTGGTTGGGGGCAAGGTACTTCAGGCCGGAAGGTCGGGGGTTCAAATCCCACTAGAGGACAGCAACCTTGGGCCGGAAGGACTGGGGTTTCTAGTCCCACAGGTGCTCCTTGTAGTCTTGGGCAAGCCACTTAACCCTCCATAGCCCATGTTCCCTGTAAAATAGTTATCTCCAAGTTATAATGCCCTGTTCAATGTAATTTCAGTTTATTCAATGTAAACCGCACTGATGCAGAATAGCACGGTATATAAGAGAATGTAAATAAATAAATAAATGTTACACTCAGATTTCTGCTTTTCTTAGCACTGGCCATGATAGCCTTATTCAACATTAAATGGTCTTTGTTTCCATATTCTCCCTTCTTATTGCCTCTTTGCTGTTTCCATAATGTAATTTAACTTGATATGATCATATATTCTGTCTGCATCTATTGCAGTGAACTGCTTATAGATTGAAGATAGACAAGCTATTGGTCTATAATTTTTGGGAATGTTTCTTGGGTCCCCTTTTGGAAGGAGAAATGTTCTTCCTGTAGTAAGTTATTATGGTATTAAGTCTGGCTACTTAATTTATATTTTTTTCTCTCAGCTCTCACAACGCCTGGAATCTATTCACCACCACCAATCTGGTTTTAGGCCCCGTTACTGCACAGACTTTATTCTTTTGTTACTTTTGAATGAACTCAGCACTTCCCATGATCATGGTGACGTGTCCCTTAATCTGTCATCTGGATTCGATCTGGTTGATCATTTCACTCTCCTTCCCTGTCTTCAGAGTGCTGGTGTCTCAGGGACAGTTCGGAATGGTTTCTCTCCTTTTGCTCCTTCTCAGTCATCTTGGGTACTACTTCTTCTGCAACTTTTCCCCCTCTCATGTGACATCCTACAAGGCTCGGTGTTGGCTTCTCTATTTTTTAATATCTTTTAATCCAACATTCTGGCTTTTACGCCATTTGGAAAGGATGTAGGCTTTGTTTGGGGAAGCCATGATTATATAATGTTACAGTAGTCAAGGGTGGGGGTGATTATGACTTGGCAGATGGTTCAGAATGAATCTGGACATGGCATAAGTATGTAAGTAACCTCTTCTAATGACATTATCATACTACCCCATACCTCCCCCGTAGCACCTGATCTCTCCCCATTGAATTCCTGCCTCTGACTGGCTTGCCTCTAACTACATTCATCTCAATGCTCAAGACATCTGCCATTTGGTTCTCCTTCAGTATTCCCTACCCAACTCTGGCCCTTTCTATTTCCAGTTCACCAGTCTCAATAGTCTCTTTCCTCCGCTACCTCCGGTGTCACTCTTGACTCTGCCCTCTCTTTTCATAAACATATCTCGCTGCTTGTTCATAGGTGTTTTTTCTCCCTTAGACAGATCAGAGCACTTCGTCCCTTCCTGAGCACCTCTTCTCTTATCACTGTTCTCCTATCCCTGGTTATTGCAACTCCATCCTTGCAGGCCTCGTCATCTTCAAATCTATTCAAAACACCACTTTGCCTGATCATTTCTCATGCCTCCCATTATGACCATATTACCACACTGCTCATTGATCTTCACTGGCTCCCTGTCACACACTGTGTTCAATACAAGATCCTCACCACAGTTGACAAAGCCATTTCACACATACCCCCCAGTACCTTTCCAATCTCCTTCAGTTCCACACCCCATCTCGCAGTGTCCGCTCAGCTCACATCAATCGCCTGCACCTTCCCTCTCCATCCCATGCCCACCTCGAGTCCACTCAGCATTCCACCTTCTTCTTGGGCCACTCCCTACTGACCTCCACTTAGAACCCTTTTTCCCCAAGTTTAAGTCCCTCCTTGCCTCTTTCTTGCTGCCTTTGATCTCCCTCCCTTGCCTCCTTGACCCCTCTTCTCTTCTCTTCCCTCCCACTCTCCTAGCTGTATGACTGTTTAAGAACATAAAAACATAAGATATGCCATACTGGGTCAGCCAAAGTCCATCAAGCCCAGTATCCTGTTTTCAATAGTGGCCAATCTAGGTCACAAGTACCTAGCAGGTTCCACAATGCATGTATTGGGGCAAGCAGTGGATTTCCCAGGTCCCCTTTTAATAATGGTTTGTGGACCTTTCCTCCAGGAACTTCTCCAAACCTTTTATAAACCCTGCTACACTAACAGCTTTTACTACATCCTCTAGTAATGAATTCCAGAGTTTGATTAGTCTTAAATAGATCACACTGTAGCTTCATTGCATGTCCCCTAGTCTTTCTATATTTTGGTGACATAAACAATTGATCTACGTTTACTCGTTACACTCCATTCATTAATTTATAGACTTCTATCAAATCTCCCATCAGCCGTCTTTTTTCCAGGTTGAAGAGCCCTAACTTTTTTAGCCTCTCTACATAGTTGTATCCTTCCATCCCCTTTACTATTTTGGTGGCTTTTCTCTGTACCTTTTCTAATAACGCTATATCCTTTTTAAGATACGGCGACCAGAATTGTACACAATATTCAAGGTGTGGTTGCACCATGGAACAATACAGAGACATTATAATATCCTTTGTTTTATTCTCCATTCCTTTCCTTATGATTCCTAGCATTCTATTTGTCCAGTGTGCATCAGTGGCCAAGAAAGCAGAGGGCTTCAACATGTTATCCATGATGACGGCTAAATCTTTTTCCTGGATGGTGGTGGTTCCTAATGTGGAACTTTGCATCGTTTAACCATAGTTTGGGTTGCTCTTTCCTAGGTGCATAACTTTGCACTTGTCCACATTAAATTTATCCTGCCACTTTGCATGCCCAGTCTTCCAATTTATCAAAGTCCTCTTGCAAATTTTCACAATCCTCATGAGTTTTAACAACTTTGAATAATTTTGTGTCATCTGCAAATTTGATTACCTCACTCGTTTTTCCCATTTCCAGGTCAATTACAAATATGTTAAAAAGCAGCGAACTCGGCACAGATCCCTGGGGTACTCCACTATTCACCTTTCTCCATGGGAAAAATTGGCCATTTAGCCCTACCCTCTGCTTTCTATCTTTTAATCAGTTCCTGATCCACAATAATACACTACCTCCTATCCCATAACTTTTTAATTTCTCCAAGAGTCTCTCATGAAAGACCAAAGCAAAGTATTCATTCAGTCTTTTACCCCTCTATCATTTAATAGTCCAACTGACTCTCTCACAGGATTTTTGCTACGGATGTACTTGATAAAGTCTTTATTATGCATTTTTGCTTCCACAGCAAGCTTCTTCTCAGATTCTCTCTTTGCCTGTTTTTTTAATGCTTTGCATCCATCTTGCTGGTGCTTATGTTGTTTTCTTCATTTGGCTACTTTTTCCATTTCCTGAAAGGTGCTTTTTTTGGCAACAGCCTCTTTGACCTCACCTTTAAACCATGCTGGCAGTTGTTTTGAGTTCCTTTCACTTTTCTTTGGAATACAGCTGATCTGGGCTTCCAAGATGATATTTTTAAACACCCATGTTTGATGTAAATCTTTAATCTTTGCAACTTCTCCTTTTTAGTTTTTTCTTAACTATTTCCCTTGCCTAAAACCCAGCCTATTAATTTTGTTCCATTTGGACTAGGAGTTTGATCTTTCTTTCGAACTCTGGATCTTTCTCCTCTTTTCTTCCTTTTCTTCAGTTGATTTGCTGGCCTGTCCTATAGTCCTTCCACTCTCCTGAAGTTCCATATCTCTAAGCTCCATCTCCCCCTCAACTGCTTTCTTTTTCTGTGTATTCCTTTTTTCTGGTACTTTCACCATGATCTCCTTCCTGTAGTTCTTTTTACACGGAAGCCCTTGGTTGCTTCAAGATGTTATCATTTCATATACTTCTTTACTTTGATCTGCAAAATTAAAGATCTTAAATTTGCATCTGTTGCTTTATGCAGTTTTTTTTTCCTTGCGGCAGTTTTCCTTTTCCAGTTTTGAGTTGATTTTCTGTGTATACCCTCTTGATTTAAATATAGGGTTTGTGCATAAAAGTAGCAGTACATTATCTCTTCTTTATCTTTAACCATAGTTAAACCACAGAAATTCATGAAAGAGTTAAGAGGATTATCTCCTACCACAGTGGGTCTATGAACATGCTCACTATAGCCTTTATCTGCAGCAGGGTTGTTATCTACATCTGCATTGCTTGCACTATTGCAACCATTATCGTTAGTCCTTGCGCGTAAGCTACGGGTGGACACCTTTTTTTATCCTGGGCAATGAGCTGCCAGAATGCATTTTTCTTTTTCCTTCCTAGCATACTTCAATTGTAGTGTCGTCGCCTTGCTGAGATTTAGTGCAGAGGTTATACAATGGTGGCCACCTCGTGAAGGTAGTCAGCAAAACTTGAGGAAGGAACTTTATTCTCTCCCCTGAACATCAATTCACCAACAACTGTTAGTGAATTTTTTATGTTGCACACCCCTTTATTTACTTTTTGAAGGAGTAAATAACCAATCTACGATTACATGTTCCACTCCATTCATTATTTTATAGGTCTCTATCATATCTCTCCTCAGCTGTCTTGTTTCCAAGTTGAAGAACCCTAAACGTCTAAGCCTTTCTTCATAAGGGGTATCCTTCATCCCCTTTATCATCTTGGTGGCTCTTCTTTGTACCTTTTCTAATTTCATTATATGCTGTTTAAGTCCAGATTGGTGACCAGAACTGCTCACAATATGCAAGGCGATACAGAGGCATAATTTTATTTAACAGGTTTTTTTATATTTCAGTCAAAGCGGTTTACAATATAACTTAAACTTGGTAATGTACATTTAAGCAGGGACATGGATAACTTGGATTTTTCTGAGGCAACAGAGGGCCACGAGTAGTGCTAGTGGGAATCGAACCCTAGGTTCTTGGTCCCCAAGCCAGTGCTCTAACCATTAGGCCACTCCTCCACGCCTTGGTTTTGCTCACCATTCCTTTCCTCATGATTCCTAGCATTCCGTTTGCTTTCTTGGCCACCACTGCGTACTAGGAGGAGGGTTTCTATGTATTATCAATGATGGCACCTAAATCCTTTCCCTGGGTGGTGGTTCCTAATGTAAAACCTTGCATCATGTAACCATAGTTTAGGCTGCTCTTCCCTAAGTGAATAACTTTGCACTTGTCCACATTAAATTTAATTTGCCATTTGGACACCCAGTCTCTCAATTTATCAAAGTCCTCTTGCAATTTTTCACAATTCTCTTGTGTTTTAGCAACTTTGAGTAATTTAGTCCCATCTGCAAATTTGATCATCATCTCCATCATTATTCCTATTTGCATGTCATTTATGAATATGTTACAAAGCAGTGGGCCCAGCACAGATCCCTGGGGTACTCCACTATTCATCTTTCTGCATTGAGAAAATTGGCCATTTATCCCTACTCTGTTTTCTAGCTGCTTCTTTTTTATTTTTTTTATTTATGAATTTATAATTATTTACTACAAGAATATACCTTGCACAGAAAAAGGCAACAAGCAAAGAAAGTATACAGTCACATTAGATAAGAAACAGGAAATAAAAATAAAAGCCTCCACCCACAAACCCACCATATATGAAAGGGGCAAGAACACCAAGCAAATGATAAATCCAAAAAGTGGATAAACAAAACAGGCAAATCAGACTTAATGGGGCTACTATCCTACTGAAAATTCACCCTACTCAGACATAGGGCTAATTTGAGGGGACTCTGTGGGTACAAGTTGAACATCTGCAACTTTGGAAGAAATAAAGTCAGACACCTGGTGTGAGTCCAAAAAGGTAACTTGTCCCAGCACTTACAGGGAAAACTAAGAAAAAGAGCACACCCTCTGACTTAAGCAATAAAAGTTGCCTCTATCTCTTCTGTGTGACCCTGGATACATCGGGGAAGATCCTGATAGGAGAATCCATAAGCATCTTAGAAGAAGAATGAAAAAACATTTTTAACAACAAATCACGATCTATGTCTAAAGCCAAGGTGATCAACAAAGTGGCGGTCAACCTGGGTTCAGACGCAGACCACCCCAAAAAATCTGTTAAATCCCAGCTATCACAGGACAGGGCAGAAGACTGGTTCTGATCTTGACCCTCGACCAGTTTAGTCTTAGCAGTAGGTAGATAAAAAGCTCTAGAAATCAGAGGTGATGATTCTACAGGTATTTTCAACACAGTAGTCAAAAATTTCTTAAAAAGTTCCAAAGGTGAAATAGAAGGAACCTTAGAAAAATTCAATATCCTTAAATACCTACTTCTGGAGGAATTTTCCAGGGCTTCCATCTTTCGATATAAAACATCAGAGTACTTCATAACAGCTACAATAGAGTCCTGGACTTGATCCTGATCCAAGCATGTCTCCACAGGAAGGGAACTCAATAAGGATTCATGTGCCTCAACTTTGTATCCGAATTGAGCAAACTGGCCTGAGAGAGACTGGAGTTGCACTGACATTGACTGCACCAATTTAAACAGAGCTTCCCACAAGTTTTCAAGTGAAAACACTTGAGGTCTCACCAACATATCTGGGATTCAGAACTAGGATCCTGCAAACCCGATGTCACAGACCGCAGCTCAGAGGGAAGTAAAGATAGTCGATCCAGGCTGCAGCAATGCTGACCTTCACCTTGGCCTCCACCTTTCCAGGAATGCTGGGAGCAACCCCTGACATCCAACTAGTGCTTCCGGAGCAGGGGGGCTGTACCATCAGTGGGGAAAGTTTTGCCAGTGTTAACCAGCAAGGTGCCTTCCACCGAAGCCTCGCTCGCTCGTTCTTTTGGCTGAACATCTGGCACTCCAGGCTCATGGAAAGGGCGCTAGGGGTAGGCGAAGGATCTCCTTCCATCTCTGCCTTACCTAGCAGGCCACCCAAAGCTTTCGCCCCACTACGGGGCTTCAGGAAGGAGTCAATTGACCTGGTGACCTCTGATGGCTCCAACAGCAGCTTAGCCTTCTTTTTGCATGATGAATAAGGCATAAGGAAATACGAAAAAGATAATTTAATTAGAGCAAAAGAGAGACGCTTCTGCAAATGGCGTTCAGAGAGTGTCTGCCGCCGCCATTTTCCCCCTGTTTTCTTTCTCTTAACTAGTTCCTAATCCACAGTAATACACTGACTCCTGACCTCTGACTTTTTAATTTCACCAAGAGTCTTTCATGAGGGACCTTGTCAAAGGCTTTCTGAAAATACAGATACACTAGATCAACCGGCTCACCTTTTATCTACTTTTTTTATTCACACCTTCAAATAAATATTAGTGAGAGAAGACTTTCTGTGGTGAAATCCATGTTGGTTTTCTCCCATTAAACCATGACTATCTACATGTTCAGTAATTTTATTGTTTATAATGGTATTATACCATTTTGCCTGGTACTGATGTCTGTCAGTTTCCTAGATCACCTCTGGAACTCTTTTTAAAAATTGACGTTACATTGGCCACTTTTTAATCTTTAGGTACTACAGATGATTTTAATGATAGTTCACAGATTACTAATACTAGGTCTACAATCTCATATTTCAGTTTTTATCACGTTTGGGATGTATACCATCTGGTCCAAGCGATTTGCTACTCTTTAGTTTATCAAATCGTATTACATCTTCCCAGTTTAGCGAGATTTATTTCAATTCCTCCAATACATCACCTTTAAATACCATTTCAGGCATGGGTAACTTCCCTACATCTTCTTCAGTAAAGACTGAAGCAAAGAATTAATTCTGGGAAATAAAGGGGGACTAAAACACCAATTTGTATATTATATATTTTTAGCATTTATGATGGTTGTCTTTTTAAATTTATGTACAGAATGTAGGGGAAAGGAAGTAGTCTCTCTTGGTATTGCAGCCTTATTCTTTCTATGTGACCTCACTTAATTTTGCTGTATTAGTTCTCACCTGTCATACTATAATATTTGTCTAGAGATTTCCCATCAAAGAGATTTCCCTAGTGCTGTTGCGAACATTTGGGTCAGTTTTCAGAAGCACTAATCTGGTTATCAGTACATGCTACCTGGATAAGTGCTGCTGAATATCCAGCCAGACCACCACAGTGCTATTAGGATAGTAGAAAATTGTTTCTGTCCTATGATGAATATTACCGCTATATAAATAATCTGTCCTAAATGCTATCCACTATGCTGCCCTGAGTGTGCCTGATCTTGTCTGTTCTTCAAAGCTAAGCAGAGTTGGGCCAGGTTATTTATTTATTTTATTTAACTGGTATTTTTTATACCACTTTATCATTTCAGTCAAAGAGGTTTACATTATAACGTAAACTTGGTAATGTGCATTAAACAGGGACGTTGATAACTTGAATTCTTTTGGAGGTAATGGAGGGTTAAGTGACTTGCCCAAGGCCACAAGGAGTGCTAGTGGGAATTTGAAACCTGGTGTCTTGGTTCCCAAGCCAGTGCTCTAACCATTAGGCTACTCCTCCACTGGTATGTGGATGGGAGACTACCTTGGAATATTGGGTGCTGTAGGCTTACTGAGCAGAAAAAAGTCCTGGCAATCTACTTCTGATTGCACCTTGCAAAGAAAATTAATGGGATAGACTCAACGTGAACAACTATCCACAGCCTTGCCAGGAGTTGACATTGACTCAATGGCACTTAACAACAATTGCTATCTGGATAGCCTATCTGTTTAGTATTGCTGAATGTTGCCATTGTATAGACAGTGCTGCTGTTAGTGCATTGCCTGGTTGTTCAGCGCTGGCCAGTATCCAGAGATCGGGGCTGAATATCTGGATTTTGTTTAGCCGCAGCAGTCTGCGTTTAAAAAGCACACAGACCTCTGCGGGTAAGTATTGACTGGTATATTTATACCTAAAGGCATTGGAGGGTGACATGACTTGCCCAAGCTGCGGAGAAGTGTTGATGGAATGCAAAGCCTTGCTGTCAGCCAGCTGCTCTAACTAGCTGGGAGCCCTCTGTGAGGGAAGCTGATTCATGTATAGGGTGACCATATAGTTCCATGCTTAGGGGGCAAGATCAACCAGTCCTTGTTTTACCTTGCTGCATGCAGGCAGATATAGTCTTCCTTTTCTTAGGGAATTGAACAGCTGAACTTTTTGCCCTTTGAATATGGACTCATATAGTTACCCTTGTGTTTAAAAATTATTCCCTGTTCATGCAGAGCTTCTCGCTTTGCTGGATCATAAGCCATCGCTGAGTAAAAGCAGGACTGGAATAATCGTGGCTGTTTAAAACTCGGTATCTAGCACCTGCTGGGCCTGAGGAGAGACTCTGCTGAACAGTGGCTGACCTACAGCTTAGGCAGAGACAGGGTTGGCCCCAGAGATGCTGCAAGTTGTTAGGGGGAGGGAGGAGATAACACAGACCACAACATATACATTAATTATGATCTCAAAGGCCTCTGTTGCATGAACCATAGAGCTAAAAAATGTTTAACAGGAAAACCAATATGCTGTGCACCTAAACATTTTTATCTGACACCTTAGTTTCTAAAGGTTTCCATCACTGAATAAGAATTGTCTTTGATTCTGTGATACCTTTTAAAATATATAGGTGGTTGTTTTAGAAGCCTTATTCGCATTTCCAATGTGGAAAATCCAGCATTTACATATAGAAATTGCAAGAGGATGTAGTTAGGGCGTGGCCTAGGGAAATACACATGGAAATTTTCGACCTGCCATTTTATACAAGGAATACAAGATTGTCCATGTTGGAATTTATAGCTGCTCCTTGTCACGGATATGTTTTTTTAAAAAAATGCTCTTTTTGGCCATCCTTTAGAGGGAGGATTAAGGGGGGTTTTCTCCCCCTCCAAATTGAAATAAATTCATAATGGCAGCCTCTGTAGTTCATTGGCAGCATTTACATTAACACATTTGCTAAATACCAGTTTACACATATGTAAGTTACAAAATACAACTTTAGACGTGTAAGTTGCCCCCTTGCCTCTGTTGGTTTGTAAAACGACTCTTCCGGCTCTGTGTCTACGTATACATGCGCTCCTACATTTCCTTATACATATTTTAGAAAAGGCTCCGTGTTTGGCAGAACCTTTTCTAAAATACCTCTAGAGTTGAGTACAACCTGACCTCAGCCTCTAAATTCCAGTTTCTACCTGCTATCTGAAATTAGTCTTCCACAGTAAAAGCAGCATATTGGGTGTCACGGAGAGTCAGACATTGAATGTCAATGCTCAAAAGAGAGCGCGGTGACTGTATCAGAGTGCCCTTTGTGTTCATATTGTTTTCTCCAGAGGTGACAGGGAATTGGAGTGTCTTAACTGCTGGTAAATCCCTTAAAATTAGGTTGTCCTGCCGGATGCTTAATTAGGTCCATAGGTCACATAAGACTCCCATGCACCCACACAGCATTGTCAGAGAAGATATTTCCCGCACTTCTCGTTTTGTCAGGCATCTATCTCCCTGCACAGAGATTTAAGGTAGGGGGGGAGAGAAAAAACGGTGGCAGTGAGGGGTGAAGGAGCTGGAGCCATATTGGAGTTGGTGCGTGGTAGACTTGGTAGCCTTCCTGATTTCTGTCTTGTTGCGTGTCATTGGTTTAAGAAAAGAAGGGGATGAGCTGAAAAGATTATGGCTGGAATTCCCTAAATATCAACAGTGGTGGTAATCACTCTGAGAGGAGGATTATGCGCTTTTCCACTAAGTATTACATATGGTCATTTCCTTGTGTTGTGATATTTTACTCCCTTTGAGTATTCATCCATCCATCTTCTTCCCTCCATTCTCTCCTGCTTGAACAAGGGAGATTGGCTGTGCACACATTGTCAAAAATCTCTCTGATTCTTTCTCTGCATAAGCCATTATTGATTCAAGGTTCTCGCCTGTCATTGGCTCTGAGAGTTTTCACCATAAGAACATAAGACATGCCATACTGGGTCAGACCGAGGTCCATCAAGCCCAGTATCCTGTTAGTTGTTGTGTAGTTGTGTAGTATCCTGTTAGTTAGTTGTGTAGTTGTGCTGCCACCACATAGTGGTGGCAGCACAACTACACAAATGGAGTCGCCTAGTATTTCCATATTTTGACAACTAGCTTTTGGCAGCGTCCTCCGAAGACCTAGCTTTAGCCCTCAGGGATGAAGCAATTTGTTTACTTCAAAGCCTAGGTTTCATTATCTAAAATGTGACCCGACTGAAGGTGTCCTAATTATACCTCCTAGAATATCACTTGGTCGTGACAACAGATACTTCCAACACCAGGTGGGGAGCCTATTTGGACTTCCACATTGCTCATGGAGCCTGGTCACAGTCCTAAAAGTTACTCTACATCAATCATTTGGATCTCTGAGCCATATGTTGCTCCCTTTGAGTATTCATCCATCTTCTTCAAGATCACTCAATTCAAAGCCACCAATAAAGTTGCCATGTTTTATGCTAGCAATGAAGAGGAAGCGAGTTCCATTTGCCTGTGCCAGGAAGCAGCAAGGATGTGGGACTTTGTTATCACTAATCGCATACATATCCAAGCTGCTTAGCTCCCTGCCATTCAGAACCAAGATAGTCAGCTAGCTCGGCAGACTTCTTCAGCCTCACGATTGCTCTCTGAACAAGAAAATTCTGCACAGCATCTTTCAGTCTTGGGAATCCCTTCTCCCCCCCAAAAGACCTCTTTGCCAGCAATGAAAATACAAAGCTACCTATTTGTTGCTGAGTACACTCATCCTTGGATCAGGTGGCAAGGGATGCCCTAACTATTCCTTGGACTTTTACCTCTCATTTATGCATACCTTCTCTTCCCACTCATAGTAAAGACCCTGCACAAATTCCAACAGAGACCTGGCACCATAACTTCATCGTGCTCTATTGGCCTTGTCAGAATTGGTTCCCTCTGCACAAAAAAGCTTTACAATTCTACTTACATGCAGGCTTCAAATATTTTCAATGCCCATCACTCAGAATGAGGGCATCCTTCTTCATCCGAATCTCAAATCAGAAGCACTCACAGCATGGAAATTGAGCAGTGTTTATTTCCACCCTAGGACTCCCAGTGCCTGTTCAAGATAGGTTAGTTGGAGAAAGATATACCTGGTAGATGGTTTTCTACGCCTTAAAGTGGAGGAGGTTTTCCATCTGATATTTATGTATGGTTGTGACCCCATAGCTGTTGACATCACATTACACTACTTGTAACATCTTTATCATCTAGGGCTCCAAACATCCTCCATCACAGATATCTCAGTGCTTCCTCATGCCTTTGTTGATAGGGCAGGTGGAGCCAGAAGCCTATCATGTCTCAATTAATGAAAGGGCTTCTTCATGTCAAGTTGCCATTACAAAATCCTCTCATATCTTAGGACATCAGCATCATCCTTGCATCTCTTATGAAGCCACCTTTTGAGCCAACAGAGTCTGCCTCACTCAAACATGTTACTTGCAAAGTGCTTTCTTTTAGTAGAGTTACCTTGGTTAGAAGAACAAGTGAGCTTCAAGCCTTAGTTACCTATGAATTGTACACAGTTTCATCACGACAAAGTAGTTCTTCAAACTCCTCCATCTTTTTATGTTCCTAAGGAAATTCTTCCCACCTTCTGTCTAAAACCACATACGAATTTACGCGAGTAGTCCCTTCACATTTTGGGCTCAAACAGGCTTGTTTCCTACTTCAAAAGAACTGAATCCATCAGAAAATATATGCAGCTTCTTGTCTCATTCTATCGTAGCAGAGTTGACATCCCAGGAGGAAAGCAGATTTTGACAAATTGGTTAATATCTAATTCAGTTATAAATAAACTGGGACTCCTATCAGGGCCAGCCCCAGAGTTGATTCAAGGTGTTGCATCCCACTGAAGTTGTTACCCTGCCTTGTTTGCCTGGTGGTTCCTGGCTCCTATTAGTAGTCAAGTGAAATCTTGTCAATTCAGAGCTACTGCAATTGCCATGACTCTGTTGATGACTGCTTCTTTGGATGTCATACACAAAGCCATGACTTGGTCCTCGCTCCATACTTTTAATTCACATTACTGCTTGGACCAGTTCACAATCCGAAACAGTATGTTTGGTCAATCTGTGCTGGTAAATCTGTCTGAGACATTGCAACGCTTGCATCTTTTCGTTGAACAGGCTGCTCCTGACAGTGAACCATTCAAAATGAGATGAGCATTCCTGAACTTGGGAATCACCCACTTATGTGCCTGACTCGGTCCTGCTCATTGATGAAAAATGCAATGTTTCTTACCTATAACAGTTGTTTTCCATAGACAGCAAAATAGATCAGGCACACAATTGTTCCTACCTCCCTGAGAGTTGCATTCTTTCTTGAGCTATGGAACTAACTGAAGTGCTGAGGAGACTGCTGCATGCAGGAAGGACCACACCTGTTCAGAACTTTATACTAATTTCTGAGCTCTGGGAGAGCTGTTCTGTCTCGGTGGCATGTAATGATTTCACCTACTTGTGTGCCTAATCAAAACTGCTCTCTAAGGAAAATACCTATTACAGGTGAGAAACGATGCTTTTCTTGGCAGGCTTGTAATGGGAAATGGGTTACGCAGCATTTCTTTGGTAGGAGCCTCGCACTGCTGACAATTTGCATGTAGTGAGAAGGAACCTGTGCTTCTAAGTGGCACATGACTCTGCCCTTTGCTAGGCAAGATTCAAGGAGGCAGTGCAAACCCATTTCATTCATCTGTTGAGGTAAGTGAGAAATAGAGGCACCAGGAAAGGTGCAGTTCTGTGGTAAATTTAAAACCATAAAAATTAGCAGAAACATGAGGGGAAGGAGTGAATATGTTATAAACATAGGTGTAAAAATTCCTTTAAAGCTATGTCTAGCAGTATTTAGACATATTTTGCAACAGGTGATATTTCCTGTTGTCGGGGTTCTGCCTCTGTCTGTTCATCCATCCATAAGCATAGGTTGGTATGAGCAATCCCAGGCCGTGATGGTGTTTACCACTCCCCTGCTAGTTGAAAATGCAGCTTATTCCTAATACACTCTTCTAGATCCTGATGCTTCAGTAAAAGGCCTCTGAAAGTCAACCTGCTCCCACAGCTGGTTTGGGGCACTATCTGGAGGAGCTAGCACTGTGCTGAGATTCCAGATTGCCCTGGCGGCAAGACCAAGGAGGAGCCCATGCAAAGCATCTGATGATTTTTGCTGCTGACCCCTAGAGCTTGTGGCTTATAAAAGGACTAAATGGGCCCCACTTTCCTCTCCCCAGCATCCAACGGCTTGGCCAGGGTATGGCCGAGGAAAGGAATAAAAGGGTTTTGCCAGAGCTACTTCAGAGACCCAGCAACAGCACGCTGCTGGGAATTCAGTAAAGGCGAATGGGACCTGCTGCCAGACACTTTACAGTTTTCTTCTAGGGGTGCTGGAGAAAGGCAGTGATATATCCTTCAAGCCATGAGTTCAGTGTTTTGGTGAAATCGGTTTCTCAGTTAGGGTTATGGTTCGGAGCATAGATCTATGAATTTTTTTTAGACGAGAGTTGGTTTGTGTGTCAGATCATGATATTGAGGTTGAGGGACCAGTCCATGGGTTGGGTTTATGGATATGTATGTATAAAAGTTTTTATAGCTCTTTTCCGAAACAAAAATTGATCAGAGTTTACAATAAAATGCTAACAACCCACACAGATACCCCGACCCCCTACTCACTCTTGCACCCCCACTCCTCACCCTCACACTTCCCTAAAAAGAAATGTCTTTCAAACCTTCCGAAAACCCATCAGACTAGTTAACGCCCGCAACTCCTCCAGCAGCTCATTCCGTCTCTCCAGTGCGGCCAACCCCCCCCCCCCCTTTCATACCTTATCCAGACCCAGAACCACCAATAACCAACTCTGCGAAGAACACAGCAGTCAAGAAGGTGCATACCAACTCAACCTCTCCTGTAGATATAAAGGCTGTTAGTCTTACAATATTTTAATAACTAGCAACTTAAAAACAATATGCTACCAAATTGGTAACCAGTGTAAATGCACCAACAACAGGTGAGCTTGATCCTCCCTATGTGCCCCCAGAAGAAGACAGGCTGCCATATTCTGTAACACCTGCAACCTATGCACATACTTCAACGGCAGGCCCACATATGAGGTGTGATCAAAAGGTATTGAGACTTGTTGTGTAGTTATATAGGAGATCATTTTGCATCCAGTGATCACCAGATGGTGTGGTTCAGTATTAGGACTAGAGCTGTTAGAATCCATTCAAAGGTGAGGATCTTAGACTTTAGGAAGACTAACTTTGCCAAGATGGGCCAATACCTCAGGGAGTTGTTAGCGGGTTGGGAACAGCTGGGGGATGTAGAAAAACATTGGGCAAAACTGAAAGGAGATATTTTAAGGGCAACCAACCTTTTTGTTAAAATGGTAAATAAAGGTAAAGGGAAAAGGAGACCGCTATGACTTTCGAAAGAGGTAGCTGAAAAAGTGAAGAAAAAGAGGGAGGCCTTCATGAAATACAAGAGATCACAGAAACAGGAAGACAGGCATCTATATTTGGAAAAACTTAGAGAAGCTAGCAAAGTAGTCAGGAAAGCAAAGATTCAAAAAGAGGAAGAAATAGCCAATGCAATAAAATGGGGGGGATAAGACATTTTTCAGATATGTTAGTGAGAAGAGGAAGGGCAAAAGTGGTATTGTCAGACTCAAGGGTGAAGGGGAGGAATATGTAAAAGCTGATGAGGCTAAAGCGGAATTGCTTAACAAATATTTCTGTTCTGTGTTCACGGATGAAGAACCAGGAGCAGGTCCTCAGAAAACACCCAGAAATAGGAACAGAAGTGAGGGACATCTTGAACAATTTTCAGAAGACTGTGTTTGTGAGAAACTAGCTCAACTTAAAGTAGACAAAGCGATGGGACAGGATGGGATACACCCTGGAATACTGAGGGAACTTGGAGACGTTCTAGCAGCTCCACTGACTGACCTTTTCAATGCCTCGTTGGAGTCTGGAGTGGTGCCAAAGGACTGGAGAGAGGCTCATGTGGTGCCTTTACACAAAAACAGAAATAAGAATGTGGTTGAAAACTACAGGCTAGTTAGTTTAACTTCGGTGGTGAGTAAATTATTGGAAATGCTGCTGAAAGAGAAAATAGTGAGGTTTCTGGAGTACAGCGGATTACAGGATCCGAGGCAGCATGGATTCACCAGCGGCAGATCTTGTCAGACAAATCTGATTGATTTCTTTGACTGGGTGACCAGGGAGTTGGACCGAGGGAGAGCCCTAGATGTGGTGTATTTAGATTTCAGTAAAGCCTTTGACACCGTTCCTCACAGGCAACTTATAAAGAAACTGAGCACCCTAAGGATGGACCCTACAGTTACTGCTTGGGTTAGAAATTGGTTGGGTGGGAGGCGACAAAGAGTACAGGTAAATGGAGCTCACTCTGAGGAGAAGGATGTTACCAGTGGTGTGCCCCAGGGATCTGTCCTTGGTCCGATTCTTTTTAACATCTTTGTTAGTGATATAGCAGAAGGGCTGTCGGGTAAGGTTTGCCTTTTTGCGGATTATACCAAAATCTTCAATAGAGTAGACACCCAGGAAGTTGTAGATAACATGAGGAAGGATCTAGCTAAGCTTGAAGAATGGTCTAGAATCTGACAGCTGGGATTTAATGTTAAAAAATGTAAGGTCATGCATTTGGGCTGCAGCAATCCAAGGGAGCAATATAGTATAGGGGGTGAAGTACTTTTGTCCACTAAAGAAGAGCGGGACCTGGGAGTGGTTGTGTCTGATGATCTTAAAGTAGCTAAACAGGTAGAAAAGGCGATGGCAAAGGCTAGAAGGATGCTTGGGTGCATACGGAGAGGAATGGCTAGCAGAAAAAAGGAGGCGATAATGCCTCTGTATAAGACTTTGGTACGACCTCATTTGGCGTATAGTGTGCAATTCTGGAGACCACACCTTCAAAAGGATGTGAACAGGATGGAGTCAGTGCAGAGGGTGACTACTAAAATGGTTAGTGGTCATCATTATAAAGCATATGAGGACAGACTTAAGGATCTTAATATGTACACTTTTGAGGAAAGGCGGGATAGAGATGATATGGAGTGGAGGAGTAGCCTAGTGGTTGGGGCAAGGTACTTCAGGCCGGAAGGTCGTGGGTTCAAATCCCACTAGAGGACAGCAACCTTGGGCCGGAAGGACTGGGGTTTCTAGTTCCACAGGTACTTCCTGTGGTCTTGGGCAAGCCACTTAACCCTCCATAGCTCATGTTCCCTGTAAAATAGTTATCTCCAAGTTATAATGCCCTGTTCAATGTAAACCGCACTGATGCAGAATAGCGCGGTATATAAGAGAATGTAAATAAATAAATATGATTGAGATGTTTAAATACCTACGTGGCATAAATGTTCAGGGGGAGAGCTTCTTTCAATTGAAAGCAAGTTCTGCTACGATGGGACATGGGATGAGGGTGAAGGGGGGATAGATTCAGGAGTGATTTGCGGAAATATTTGTTTACGGAAAGAGTGGTGGATCCATGGAATAGTCTGCCATTGGAGGTGGTAAAGATGAGGACAGTAACTGAATCCAAAAAAGCATGGGACAAACACAGAAGATCTCTAAAGGAAAAAGGGGACTGTTGTAGTTGTTTATATGGAAGGACAGACTAGATAGGCCATGTGGTCTTTTTCTGTCGTCATATTTCTATGTTTCTATATTACAATACATTGCACCATGATGCTATTAAGCATGCAGTGACCTAGTTACGTGTTCTGCATGTGAAGAGTGTAGCGTGTTTGCAGCACACCTATACTTTTTTATTCTCATGATGTTTGGTATTGTGTAAAAGCAGTTCGTCAGATTTACGATGAGTGAAAAAATTGAACGGTGAATTTGCATTAAATTCTACCAAATACTTGGAGAGTCGTGCAAGGAGAATTATGATAAGTTACAGCAAGTGTATAGCGATGAATGCATGAGTTGTGCTCGAGTTTGACTGGTACAGACATTTCCAAGAGGGCCGCCAAAGTATTGACAGTGATAAACATTCTGGAAGGTCATCCACGAGCAGGAATGAAGACAAAGTTGAAGCAGTGCATGCTGCTACGCTCAAATTGCTGGTTGACTCTCAGGGAGCTTGCTGAGGACATGGACATCAGTTTTTGGGTCTTTACAGTCCATTCTTATTGTTGATTTGGGAATGAAATGTGTGTCTGTCTGCAAAATTTGTGTCAACTCCTGATCCCTGACCAAAAAGAAGATCAACTGCCGCCAGGGAGGAGTTGGTATGAATTGAAATGACTCAGATTTCATCAAAAAGATTACTGGTGATGAATCCTGGGTTTATGGTTATGACCCAGAAACTAAGGCTCAATCCTCACAATGGAAGACTTCAAACTGTTCCACACCCAAGAAAGCCTGTCAGGTGAGGAGCAACATCAAGGTCATGCTCACAGTTTTCTTTGATTCCCAAGGTAGTGTTCATCATAAGTGTGCTCCAAAAGGCCAAACCATCAATAAGGAGTACTATGTCCAAGTTCTGACTTGCTTGAGAGATGCAGTTGATCGTAAGAGGCCAGAGTTGCACAGGAATGGTGAATGGTTGCTTCATCATGATAATGCCCCAGCTCACTCATCCCAATTTGTCCAGCAGTTCTTGGCCAAACACTAAATTGAGCAGGTCTGTCAGCCTCCATACTCACCTGACCTTGCACCCTCTTTCTTTTTCTTGTTTCCAAAACTGAAATTACCACTGAAAGGAAGGAGATCCGATGACTTGGAAACCATTAAGCAAAATTCAACACAGCAGCTTCACAGCATAATGAAAGGGGCATTTCAAAATTGTTTCCAGCAGTGGCAGGAACGCTGGAGGTAGTGTGTTGTATCAGAAGGGGACTGAGTGCAATAACTCTCACTGTTATAATTTTTGTGTTATTGTATAAGTCTCAATACTCTTAAATCACACCTTGTACAATCAATTACAATAATCCAAAGTTCTCTATATCAATGACTGCACAACAATTCTCAGTGCCCCAGTATCCAGTATGGGTGGAGTTCAGACCAATTGCAATTTCAAATACACAGCCCTCACCACCTGACTAACCTGCCATCTCCCAACCCACTCTCTCTCCAAAACCATACCTAGGGATTTCAGCTCTTCTATTCAGTGGATAGGATAGCCGGCAATACTCGGGTGCAGACGCAGTTCCACTTGCTCCAAAGATCCAAACCTCAAACACACAGTTTTTTCTACATGAGGCAATGGTCCTGGAGTTGAGGTAAAAGGTTTAGCAAGCAGGCTGGATCTAATGCTTTCCATTCTCCCACATGTTGCCACTCCCAACCCCCAACACGCACACCCTCCACACTAGACACCCTACCACCTTGCCACCAAATACACATTTCCCTCTATCCACCCCTACCATTAAATAACCCAAACACCCTTAGCTACACACACTAGTACATTCAGACCTTACCACATTCTCGTGCCGCTCATTACTGCCTACACAATCCCACTCGCATATATACCCACTCGGTGATACACGCCTTAATGCACTACTTAGAACATGCATTTAACAGTTTTTCTATACCGCCTTTTCAATTAATCAAGGCGGTTTATAAACTTTAATTTTTGCATATAACTTGCAAATTAAACAGTAACATTATAATTTAAATAGTAACATCATAATGTCAAGTTTAAACAGTGTCTAGTAACTTTTGCATAGAACTTGCAAATTAAACAGTAACAACATAACAGTAACAACAGTATCTTTTAACCAACTAAACTGAAAAAACATCTTGTAGTGAAAGAGATGACTCATATAGATGGTATAGTTTGTGTGAATCTGTTTGAGTGGTTAGTGTGATTGTGTGTCTTCGTTGAATTGTTCTATGAATAGTGTGGTTTTGAGCTTTGTAGTTCACGGTGTGCGGAAAAAGTGTTTTGGATTTGCCTGCGAGGGTTCGCAATTTTAAAAATAGAGGCCAAAGGGAAGTGTCTCAAAAGCATTTTGTTAGAAGTTTGTTTATGAAAAAAAGAGAGGAAATGAATGAAAGAAGGAACTTTTGTTTTTTTGGCTGTGTCTACTTGTGATTTGATAAAACATATTCTGGAGTGAAATGTGGGAGAGAGTGAAGAGGACATTATGACCGAGTTTTTGTTCCCTCTGTCATTGTTCAGACAGATTAAATGCTGGCACGGTGACAAGGAGGCTGTGAAATTAAAAAAAGAAACGTGTTGCTGACAGACTGTGATGTGCATTTATGTGAAAGTTTGAAATTAAATGAAAGAGCTTTTTCTTTAAAAGGCATTCATAATTAGCAATTTCGAGGAAGTGCCTCATAAAAGAAACTATTAAGCGGAATCAATAGCACTGGTTAGAAAAATAAGTCTGGCAGAACAGGTTGTACGCAAAAATGTAAGGACAATTAATGAAATTGATGCAAATGGAATTGAGTCTGCAGTGTTTATACATTTCAGATCTAAAACTGCAGAGAAGATTTGAGGTAACGCTGCTGTAATTCTAAGGAACTGTGAGCATGGGGTTGTATGAGAGGGAAAGAATAGTTTATCCAGATTGTATGAAATTGTGTGAATGAATTGTATTCCAGCTGGATCACATCACCTGTGAGCATCTGATCTTATATTTGCATTAGGGAAACTTTCCCTTCTTTTAAATATTTTTTTTTAGTTAGCTTCACTCTTCAATGCAGGCACCTGAAACCGAGGCAAACCTATGAAGGTCTATTTTAGAAAAGATGTGGATGTCAGAATTGAGACATTGAAGTGACGGCGTTTACAATTCTGACAGTATTTTAGAAAAGGCTTCACTAAACGTGGAAGTCCCAACTAGAGCAAGCACACGCACAGGAAGAACAGCCAAATACAAAAAGCGAGGTGTAAATGGAAGTGGTCAATTAAGACAAACCCCTACGTGTTTTGTAAAGATACAGATCCTAGAGGAAAAGTTGTTCAATGCTGCCACAGATGTGGGACTGGGGACAAAATTCACCTGTGGCAGAATGGAACAGCTTTTCCTCTAGGATCTGTATCTTTACAAAATCAATCATCGACTTACTGTGGCCACATTCGATCTGCTCTATCTCTGTACTGAATTTGGAGCATTTTTTTCTAAAATACATGTAAGGATGCTGGCAAATACATGTGTGTCTTCCAGCACCTACAGTGGGAGCAGCGATTCTGCAAAAGTGTCAGTAGCAAAAAAGAGCGGCATCACTCTGCAGCTTCCACGTATAAGTTCTGGCACTTAAAGGTATAGTGGCCCTTTTCCCAAAAAATACATGTATAAGTGCTACCAATTAGCAAGGGAAGCCACAAAAGTTTTTTGTTTTTGTTTTTTTTGGTTTGAAGGCAAAAATGCTAGATGAGAGACTAAGGGCATTAACTCCCTCAATCCCGTTGTTTAAGCCCTGGCCCAAACAAGCATTTTTATAAATGTTGTGCTTGCTTTGGAGGAGGTGCAAAAGCCAATGGGGAAATGAATTGGATTATAATTATATTTCCATTGTCAAACTGGAAGTGCACATATACCAGTGGTTCTAAACCCAGTCCTCCCCGACACCATTTGGGATTTCAGTATAGCCACAATGAATATGCATTAGATAGATTTGCATGCACTGTCTCCATTGTGTGGTGATCTCTCTCGTGCATATTCATGATGGATATTCTGAAAATTCGACTGGCATAGAGGGTATCGGAGGACTGAGTTGAGAACCACTGACACGTACTAGTTCAACCTGCCCCCCTCCCCCACCTTTAATCAGCATCCCAGCTATTTACATATGTAAATAGCATCCTGAAATAGCTACTGACACATGTAGGTGTTTGAACATGACTTCGATATCTGTGCCCGGATTTTAGTGTGGCAGTTGATGTACCATGCATGATAGGCATATCATAGAGCTGAGATCTCCAGTGCTCTCGAAGTCATCGTCTTCACGTTCCTGCTTGTTCTGTGAACTGGGCCACAGTTTCTTCCTCTTTCTGTTTCTGAAAGCTTGCAAGAGCAGCATGATTAATTATTCGCACTTCCCTCATTATGAGACATGTGATGGGAGACAGTAAGCTGAAACCAGACGTTTACACCCAGAGGAAAATGTGTTAGTCACATTTAAAAAGTTGCTACCTAAGAATTCTTTAATATCATTATGCACAGATAGCAAGAATAAAACATTGTACATTATACTGTGCCTGGAAGGAAAAGTTAATTGTCTTTGGAATGCATTCCAGTTCCTGTTACCCCCTCCTCTAAACTGACCTTGGATTATGGCTTCATCTAAAATGCAGGACTCAAGCACATTCTCCCCAGAGCCCTTTTATCAAAGTCTTTATTTCCATTATTTAATAACTGAGTAGTTAACATGTTAGTCCACTTCCAAATGTAGAAATTATGGTCTGCAAACAACCTCTAGGAGCAACCTTTATGCAGGGCTGGTGAAAGCACTAGGCAACCACCTAGAGCACCATAGTTTTGAGAGTGGCGGCAGGCCCTGCCTCATGGAGTCACCTCCTAATATAAGAACATAAAATATGCCATACTGGGTCAGCCAAGGTTCCATCAAACCCAGTATCATGTTTCCAACAGTGGCCAATCCAGGTCACAAGTATCCGTTAAGTTCCCAAAAGTTATACAGATTCCACGCTGCTTGTCCCAGAGATAAGCAGTGGATTTCTCCCAACCTCTTTAATAATGGTTTATGGACTCTTCCTCTAAGAACTCATACAAACCTCTTTTAAACCCAGCTACACTAACAGCTTTTACTACATCCTCTGGTAACAAATTCCAGAGTTTGATTACATGTTGAGTGAAAAAATATTTTCTCCAATTTGTGCTAGGTTAAAAAGGAGTAGAGGAGTAGCCTAGTGAATAGAACACTGACTTGGTAACCAAGCAACTAGGGTTCAATTCCCACTAGCACTCCTTGGGGCCTTGGGCAAATCACAACTCTCCATTGCCTCGGAAGAAAGGCCTGGCAATCTACTTCCGGAAAGAAAGGCAAATTAGTGCAAACAGGTATAACTGCTTCAACAAAAGAAATACTTGCCTTTCCCTATCCCGCCACACATCAAGTGAGTTGAGGCATTTTAAACGGCACCTGAACCTGCAAAGGGTGAGGCGCCGTATTTATATTGGGCAGGAGTGTTGCTGGGGGCGGGCTAGCTCAGCGCGGCTCCCTCGGAGCAGGGACGCCGCTTTTGAGGCTGGCTGGAGCTGCCTGGTCGGGTCTCCCACTGCCCCGATTGGGCAGGAGTGTTGCTGGGGGCGGGCTAGCTCAGCGCGGCTCCCTCGGAGCAGGGACGCCGCTTTTGAGGCTGGCTGGAGCTGCCTGGTCGGGTCTCCCACTGCCCCGATTGGGCAGGAGTGTTGCTGGGGGCGGGCTAGCTCAGCGCGGCTCCCTCGGAGCAGGGACGCCGCTTTTGAGGCTGGCTGGAGCTGCCTGGTCGGGTCTCCCACTACCCTGATTGGGCATGAGTGTTGCTGGGGGCGGGCTAGCTCAGCGCGGCTCCCTCGGAGCAGGGACGCCGCTTTTGAGGCTGGCTGGAGCTGCCTGGTCGGGTCTCCCACTGCCCCAATTGGGCAGGAGTGTTGCTGGGGGCGGGCTAGCTCAGCGCGGCTCCCTCGGAGCAGGGACGCCGCTTTTGAGGCTGGCTGGAGCTGCCTGGTCGGGTCTCCCACTGCCCCGATTGGGCAGGAGTGTTGCTGGGGGCGGGCTAGCTCAGCGCGGCCACGAGAGGCCAGAAACAGGCCCAGCACTTCTTTCCCATTGCTGCCGAGAGCAGAGGGCTCAGCGAGCATCAGGAAAGTTTGATGTCGCAGTAAGCAGTGGGAGTAAGGGCTGCAACAGGATGTGTGGAGCTGGACAGTGTGATAGCATGGCAGTCAGTAGACCGTGAGAGTGCTGGGGTGAACAGGCTGACCGCGTGGTGCAGTATGGGGTCAGAGCATGGGAACGGCATCATTTTTGGGCAGTGCTCCAGGGGTGTTTGGAAGGCGGGAATGGACGCCGGGGCTTTCTCCTCATGTTTTCTTGTTTTGGAGGGGGAGAGTCTTCAAGCCTCAAGTACTTGGATAGAGATTTTTTTTTTAAAAAACCCAGATATCCAACTTCACTTTGTTTTGTTTTTTTTCTCAGCGCAGTCTGGATTTTGGCTAGCTTCTGGAGTGAGGCATTTGGGAGGATGCCCTCTAAAGCAGCATGTTTGGCGTGTGGCTTGCGTAGAAGCAGTCTTCGCGGGATGGGATGTGTCGTGGCTGTGAGGTGGAGGCTAAGTCTGAAGAGAACATTCTGCTTCCAGGGAGAAAACAACCAGTCTTGAAGGGGGACAGCAAGAGCCACCCGGGTGATGGAGGAGGAGCCGAGGTGCCCCTTATAGAGATGCAAGGTAAGGAGGACAAGTCTCCACGGTCCTCTACCTCGAGGGACAGCTCTCCAGGGGAGATGCAGGGAGCTTTTTCCCCGGAGTTCATCCTGCTTCTGCATAAGGCATTTTGTTTGAGACAGCAGAGGCAGGAAGGTGCGTCAGGGGTGCCAGACAAGGAGACAAAGCACAGTTTGCCTGAGAGTAGTGGCAGGCTGGGTGAAGAACCAGGGCAAGCTGTTAGCAGGTGGATGATGGGGCATGGAATTAGTTGGCATCCATCCATTCAGAAGAAGGGACAAATAGAGAAGCAGAGATGGATTTAGGGCCAGAGTCCATGGAGCTAGAGGAAGGCGAGCTTCCACAGGACGAGGTACGGATTGTGAGAGTCTTCCACAAAAGGAGGAGCTAGCGGCGCTCATCACTCATTCCCTGCGAGCTCAAATGGCTCTGGAGGCTGCAGTGGAAGAAGAGCCCCTGGAAGATCCATTGTTCCAGGCCATACGGAAGCCACAGGTGGTATTCCCTCTTCGAATACCACCTGTGGCTTCCATACGGCATGGAACAATGGATCATCCAGGGGCTAGAGCCATTTAAGAGCTCGCACCCCTGACACACCTTCCTGCCTCCGCTGTCTCATGCAAAACCAGGTGATCAAGAAGATGATACAGGACAAGTTGGACATCCCTGAGGCTGCTCCGCAGGGCATGAGAGCTATGACAAGGCTGTATCCACTCCCGGAGCAGGAGAGGGAGCTCTTACATTCACCCAAGGTGGACGCGGCCGTGTCTGCAGTTACAAAGAAGACCACCATTCTGGTGGCGGGCAGTTATGCCCTCAGGGATGTGCAGGACCATAAGCAAGAAACTCTGCTGAAGCAGGCGTTTGATGTGAACGTGCTGTCTTTGCAGGCATCGGTCTGCGAGACCTTTGTGGCATGCACGTGTTTGCGCTGGGCACAAGAGATTTTGGAGTCAGCAGGAGTGTCACACTTCCCACCCCCCAGAGGCCACCAAACTGGAGTCGGGGAAGGCCTACTTGGCAGATGTCTTTTATGATCTGATTTAGAGATCTGTCTAAAAACATGGCTGTGGTGGTCGCTGCTTTCTCTGCCTATGGCTGCGAAATTGGTTGGCGAATGTCTCCTCCAAAGCCCAGCTAAGCAAGCTACCATTCTAGGGGAAACCTTGGATAAAGTGGTAAAGGATTTGGGGGTTTAAAGGGGGGCTGGCTTCCAGAGGATAAGCCTAAGCTGAAGCAAACATCGGGCCCTACGAGAGGTTAGCCCTGCAATTTTCAGAGGTTCTGCACAATGCGGTTTATGCCATACCAAAGAGGTAATTTTCCGTCTCGGGCCTTGCCCTTTTGTGGCTTTTGAGGGGCCAACTGGGGGTTTTATCCCTTGGCCATGAATACAACTAAGAAGTCACAATGAAGTGAAGGGGGTCCCGGTGAGGGTGGTCCCATAGGAGGGACGTTATGGGAGTTTTACCCTGCCTGGGCCCAGCTCACCATCGATCAGTGGGTTCTGGAGGTTGTAAGAGAAGGTTATGCTCTGGAGTTTGCGCGTTCTCTGATGGAGGCATTCGTAAGGTCCCCCTGTAAAGTGCCCCTCAAGCGCAAGGCAGTGCCGGACACTTTGCTGTGACTCCAGGAGTTGCAGGCCATCATGGAGGTACCTGCAGATCAGTGCGGCTTGGATCGATACTCCATTTATTTTGTGGTCCCAAAGAAGGGAGACTTGTTCTGGCCCATATTGGGCTTCAAGTGCATCAATCATTGCCTCAAAGTACCCCGTTTTTCATATGGAGATGATGTGGTCCACAAAGGAGAGTTTCTGACATCACTCAATCTCATGGAGGCATATTTACACATTCCTATCCGAGCAGAACATCAGCGGTTTCTCTGTTTCGCGGTGATGTGGGTGTTGTCAGACAGTGCCACCACGATCGCCTACATCAATCAGCAGGGAGGCAATGGCAGTGCCCAACTGGAGGAGGAGATAGCTCCGCTGATGGATTGGGCGGAACACAACTTACAAGCGTTCTCCACAGTACACGTGGCAGGAAAGAAAAACATAGCAGCGAATCATCTCAGTTGGGTCCAATCGATCCAGGAGAATGGACATTGCAGCCGGCAGTGTTTGCTCAGCAAGTGTGGCTTTGGGGATACCCCATTATGGACCTGATGGCTATATTCCAGTCCCCGAAGGTGGTGAGATTTTACAGTCGGCGACGGGAACCAATGTCAGAGGACTTCGATGCTCTGGTGCAGAGATGGCCCTTGTTTTTCCACCATGGGCCCTCATCGGTTTGGTGGTACAGCAAATCGAACCTCATCAAGGGCTGGTCATTCTAGTGGTCCCAGATTGGCTGCAGAGGCTGTGGTATGCGGATCTGGTGAGGTTAGCGATGGATCACTCATGGAGGCTCCTGGTCCGGCCTGACTTCCTCAGGCAGGGACCCATGGTGATGCCTCAGGTGGATCAATTCTCGCTTATGGCTTGGCTATTGAGAGGGCAAGATTGAGCAGGAGAGGATAGTCTCATGCCGTAATTGCTACATTGCTGAAGGTAAGGAAGCGGTCCACATCTCTGTCATACGTGTGCGTCTGGCAAGTTTTTGAGGACTGGTGCACGGGGCATAGTTGCTGACTGCTGTCTGGTTCCATGCTGGATATTGCCTTCCTGCAGGCGGGCTTGGAAAAGGGTTTGGCTTGCAGCTCCCTCCGGGTGCAGGACACAGCATTAGCCTTTTATCACAGTAGGGTCCAGGGCATGTCCCCATTGATTCACCCAGACATAGTCCGTTTCCGTCAAGAGTGAAAAGGGTTCGGCCTCGGTGAGATCATTGGGACCTTTAGCAGGTGCTGCTTGTGCTGACGAGGGAACTGCTCAGCACATGCACACTGAAGGATCTCACATTGCCACCAAAAATACCGATCTTCAATCTGTTCGGCCAGATGCATTTCGGATTTGTAGGTGCTTTCCTGTCATGAAATTACCAAGGAAAAGGTGGTGTTATGGCCGGTTCCCTCTTTTCTGCCTAAAGTGGTTTTGGCGTACCACCTCAATAAATTGGTCATGCTTCCATCCTTTTTGGAAATAGAGACAGTGGGAGATCAGTCGCAGCTCCAGCTTCTGGACATCCGCCAAGTGCTTAAGAGATATTTGAAGCAGGCAGACTCTTTTTGAAGGTCTGACCATTTGTTCATTCTGTTCAGGGGTCCACGCAAGGGAGAGGCAGCATCCATTTCTCAATGGATTAAGGGCGTCATTGCCTCATCCTACTTGTTAAAGCACAGGACCTTGCCATTGGGGCTGCAGGTCATGCAACCTGAGTGCAAACGGCGTCGTGGGCTGAGACTAGTCGTCCCTCCAGTGGACATTTGCAGAGCGGCGAAATGGTCATCTTTGTATTCTTTTGTACGCCATTATCGCCTGGATGTGCAGGCAGTGGGGGATGCACGCTTCAGTTCTGCGGTTCTTCAGGCTGGGCTCGCTGGTCCCTCCCGAGGTTAGTACTGCTATGGTACATCCTGCTAGTCAGGACTGGACTGGAGATATGATAAGAAAGGTGAAATTAGTTCTTACCTCCTAATTGGCTTTCTGTTGGGACGTCCATCCCCGCTATTCGCTCCACTTCCATCCCCAGCAAAAGCCTTCACGTATGAACAAGGAGTTTCTACGGGGAGGCTTAGACAGGGGCAGAAGGGGGCATTGCAGAGGCTCAGTGGGTGGTCCGTGACCCCGGATGTACAAGGCCGATTCTGAGGTCGGTCCTGTACGTCCGGGGCCCCGGATCTAGATGGGGGACTTATTCCACCTGCGGAGGTGGAATAAGTCCCCCTGGACATCAGGGATGGCAGGCCCAGGCAGCAGCAGAGAGGTGAGGGTGTGCAGGGAATTCCCTGCAGCCTGACCCTGGCCATGGAAGGCCAGATCGAGGGTCAGGCTTGCGGGGAAAGAAGATTGTGGTCAGCGGCCGGGGATCGCAGTCACATTCATGGTGCCACCCCAAACAAAACATTAGGTTGCTTTAGTTCACTCTGAGCCAGATTTCTGAAATAGTTTTGCAAGAGAGCAGAAGCTCCAGTCGTCGGAGCCATCCCTCTCTCCCTGCATCATGTTGGGACTGAGAAGGAAGCTGTGTGCTAGTGGTGCATGCTGCAGATGTCTGCTGCAGAAGAGGATTCCTTTTGCTTTTGTTTCCATTTCCTGTGGACGATCCAATTGACCCAGCCCTGTGGCGCACTGCAGCATGCATTCATTTGTGTGGAAAGCCATCTGCTACTGAAAACTCAAGTCTCCAGCTCACAGAAACAAGCAGCAGCTGGAATCTACTAGTAAGAACAAGGAAGCAGACCGGTCTCCGATTCATCCCTCCCTCTTAAGTTGCTGCTGCTTAGGCTGCAGCCTGCCTGCTTCTTAAATTGACCTGGGCCTGGTCTGACTGAGGTGAGAGGGGAGGTCAGGAAGGGAGCAGATGCCTCTGGGACTCTGTGCATGTCGTTGTGTGGAGGAAGAGGAATGCTCCCGACAGTTGCAACAGAGGGAGATGGCTAAGGGTTCATGTAAGGTACCCAATATCCTAGCACAGTGATTCTTAACTCAGCCCTTCAGTACCCCCTAGGCCAGTCAGCTTTTCAGGATATATACAATAAATATGCATGAGATAGATCTGCATACAATGAAGGCAGTGCAGGCAATGCTACCTCATGGATATTCATTGTGGATATCCTGAAAACCTGACTGGCCTAGGGGGGTATCAGAGAACTGGGTTCGAGAAGCACTGCCCTGGCCTCAGCCCTGCTTTTATGGAAATGGGTTTAATGTTCAAAAGATTTACGCTCTTAACGTTGAGAGATACTACAAGCACTAATCATTTGTATAGCGCTACAAGGCGTACATAGTGCTGTGCATATAGATGTAAGAGACCGTCCCTGCTCATCAGAGCTTACAATCTAATCAAGACAAAACACATAGTGAAACTGGGGACTAGAGTATGGTAAGCTACGCATTCCTATTCGCTTCTCCGGGCCAGTCCAGGGACAGGTAGGGTTGTCAATCCTCTATAGCAGCTGAGGGCTGAAGACTTCAAGTTTTGCTGAGAGGTGAAGCCACTCCCCCTAAGGGTTACCCAGCAGTCTTTCAGTCCTCAGCAGCTAGAGAGGGTCGAATCTATAGCTCTCCCTCAATTTTATTTCTGATGTTAGTTTTTTTCCTTTTATTTCCCTGTTTAAATTGGCTCTAGCAGAGCTGATGGGGTTCTACAGTCCTTATGTTTGAAATTGCTGCATGTTGCTTTAAGAAATTGGAGACGTGGAGTAACTCAGTCCCCCGGTGAGAGGCAGAGCCTGCCTCATTTCACCATCTCCGTCTCCGTCGGAAGGAGGTTAATTCTGGGAGCCCCAGTTTTACCCCGGCCGCTCAAATTGATAGCGTGGGCTGTTTCTCGCTGGCTGCGGGACTGCTTACGTTACCCTGCCGATACTTGCAGTTTGCTTGTGGGTGAGGTTTTGTCCTTCTGTTCTTCAGCCGGTGCCGTTTCTTTCTCTCTCCTCCGTTAGTGCGGTTTCGAGTGCTAGCGGTTCCGGGGGGTGCTGGCTTCAGCTACAAGGCACAAGCTGTTTTTCTCCCCGTTCCCGCGTTTTTAAAATGTCAGATCAGCAGGGGAAGCCATTACAGGAGCCTTCTGTGCCCTCCGAAAAGGCGGGAAAGTCGGCCATTTTGGCAGCGCCGGCCAGCTCTCCCTCGGAGCCGGCTAGGCCACACAAACGGAAAGCTAAGTCCTCTAGGGAATCGGGGCCTGTAATTCAGCCTGCGCTGCCAAAACCGATGGATCAGGGTGAGATAGGTTCTTTTTTCTCGCCCGAGTTCATTTTAGCTCTGCACCAGGCGTTTTTGCTCAGGTCAGCTCAGCCTGTGCAGCCTGCTGGGTTATCCACGGTGGAAACTCTCTCTCCTACGGTGAGGGCCACCGAAGACCCGAGTGAGGGTCCTTCCAAAATTCAGGGGAGTATTCCAGAGCCGTTGGGCCCTGTGGTGGCCCAAGATTCCCTCCTCTTCGGACAGGGGGACACTGAAGGTTTGGCAGAACCTTTTTTGGATCAGGACACGGAGGAGTTAGAGGAGGGGGAGATTGCTCCCGGGGAGGATCCCAATGTTTTTTCCGAGTTTTCAGGAAGGAGGAGCTCGCAGCTCTCATTGCACAATCTTTGGCGGCCCTCCACCTTGTTCCTCCTGCGGCCTCTCAGGAGCCTTTGGAGGATCCCTTGTTGCAGGGTTTTAAGTCTCAGCAGCGCTGTTTTCCCCTGCATCGGGTGATGCGGCAAATGATAGACTCAGAGTGGGAGTGTCCCGAAGCGACCCTACGGGGAGGACGCGCTTTAGCGCGTTTGTACCCTCTTCCACAAGAAGAACGGGAGTTATTCCGCATGCCTAAGGTGGATGCACTGGTGTCTGCGGTCACTAAAAAGACTACCATCCCTGTGGAAGGTGCAGCGGCGCTTAAGGATCTCCAGGATAGAAAATTAGAAGTTTTGCTCAAGCAAGCGTTTGATTCGAGCGCGTTGGCGTTGCAAGCGGCTGTATGTGGAGCTTATGTGTCGCGTGCATCCATTCGCTGGTTACAAGGAGACGCAACAGGTGACTCCGCTTCGGATGTTCCAGATACCGCGAAATTGGAGTCAGCTGCAGCGTATGCAGCGGATGCCTTTTATGACTTAGTACGGATTGCAGCAAAGACAGTGGCCTCTATGGTGGCGGCCAGACGTTTTCTCTGGTTGCGTAACTGGTCGGCGGATGTTTCCTCGAAGGTCCGCCTTAGTAAATTGCCGTTTAAAGGGAAGTTGCTCTTTGGAGAGGCCTTGGAAAAAATTGTGAAGGATTTAGGCGATTCCAAAGGAGGGCGGTTGCCTGAGGATAGGCCTAGGCCTTTGCGTGCTTCTGGAGCTCCTAGGGGTGCCGCTCGGGAATCCCGCAGATTTCGTGGTGCACGGTTTGTGCCCTATGCTCGTGGGCGCTCCAGTTTTCGTGGTCAGTCCTTTCGAGGAGCCCGAGGTTTCGGACGCTCGTTCGGGGCAACCTCTCAATTGTCCGTTAAAAAGCCCCAATGACGGTCGGCTGGTCCAGCCGTTAGTTCCTGTGGGCGGACGTCTACAGAATTTTCTGACGGCTTGGACCGCTGTCACTTCCGACAAATGGGTGTTAGAAGTTATTCAGAAAGGCTATGCCCTGGACTTCGGATGTCCCTTACCACAGGGTTTTGTGCAGTCCCATTGTACGAGCAGAGTGAAGCTGCAAGCCATCTCAGACACGCTTGGGCGCCTGTTGCAACTTCAAGCGGTTGTTCCTGTGCCGTTGGACCAGTACGGTTGCGGTCGATACTCGATCTATTTCGTCGTTCCCAAACCGGACGGTTCTTTTCGACCCGTGTTAGATCTCAAGGAGGTAAATCGCTCTTTGCGGGTTCCACACTTTCGCATGGAAACTTTGCGCACAGTAATTCGGGCGGTGCAGCCGGGAGAGTTTCTGTCGTCCATAGATCTCACAGAGGCTTATCTTCATATTCCCATCAGACAGTCTCATCAGCGCTACTTACGTTTTGCCCTTCCAATGGGCCATTTCCAGTTTCGCGCGTTGCCCTTCGGTCTCGCAACAGCTCCGCGTACTTTCACGAAACTGATGGTGGTAGTAGCGGCAGCGCTTCGAAAGAGGGTATTCGAGTTCATCCATATCTCGACGATTGGTTGATCCGAGCCGATTCTCGGGAGGCTTCCGTAACGGCGACAGCTCGCGTGGTTCACCTTCTCGAACAGCTCGGTTGGGTGATCAATCAGTCCAAAAGCCAGTTGATTCCAAGCCAGCAGCTCACGTATCTCGGAGCTTGCTTCGACACGGAGCGAGGGATAGTTTTTTTACCCGATCTGCGGATAGAGAAGCTTCTACATCAAGTACACGCGTTCCTGGCTCTTACAGCTCCGTCGGCATGGACATATTTACAGCTGTTGGGGTCCATGGCGGCGGCTCTGGATCTGGTCCCGTGGGCGAAAGCCCACATGCGACCTTTGCAGCAGACACTTCTCTCCCGTTGGTCGCCGCAACTTCATCCACTCTCGCAACGCCTTCCCTATCCAGATTCGGTGCGTCACAGTCTGCAGTGGTGGTTACTTCCAAAACATCTTATGGCGGGAGTACCCTTGAAGGAGCATTCGTGGATTTTGGTTACCACCGATGCCAGTCTCTCGGGATGGGGAGCTCATTGTCAGGCACACGTGATTCAGGGCTCCTGGTCTCCCGAAGAGAGCTCGTGGTCGATCAATCGGCTGGAACTGCGAGCAGCTCGGCTTGCCCTACTTCACTTCGCAGACTTGCTCAAGGGCAAGGCGGTCAAGATTTTCTCCGACAATGCGGTAACAGTGGCGTATATCAATCGGCAGGGCGGCACCAAATCTCTCCCTCTCCTGTCCGAATGTCAGGAGTTGATGGCTTGGGCGGAAACCAATCTTCAAGCGATCTCAGCTGCTCATGTCGCTGGCAGAGACAATGTCCAAGCAGATTATCTCAGCCGCCATATCCTCGATCCCGGGGAATGGGAGCTAAACGCAGCTGTTTATCACGACCTGACTCTGCGTTGGGGGGTTCCAGTGATGGATCTGATGGCAAAGGTGATACTGCAGAGGAATTGAGAGAAATATCGCTACACCGGGAAGATATATTACAACTATTTGATAAACTGAATAGTAGCAAATCACCTGGACCGGATGGTATACATCCCAGAGTGTTGAAAGAACTGAAATATGAGATTGCAGACCTGTTATTGGTAATCTGTGAACTTTCATTTAAATCATCTGTAATACCTGAAGATTGGAGGGTCGCCAACGTAACACCAATTTTTAAAAAGGGTTCCAGGGGTGACCCGGGAAATTACAGACCGGTGAGCCTGACGTCAATACCAGGGAAAATGGTAGAAACCATCATAAAGAACAAAATTACACAGCATGTAGATAGTCATGGCCTAATGGGAGACAGCCAACATGGCTTTAGACAAGGAAGATCTTGTCTTACTAATCTGATCTGTTTTTTTGAAGGTGTGCATAAACAGGTAGACAAAGGTGAGTCAGTTGATATAGTGTATCTGGACTTTCAGAAAGCTTTTGACAAGGTCCCCCATCAGAGACTTTTGGCGAAGCTAAAAAGTCATGGGATAGGAGGCAGTGTACTATTGTGGATCGGGAACTGGTTAAAAGATAGAAAGCAGAGGGTAGGGCTAAATGGCCAATATTCCCAATGGAAAAAAGTGAATAGTGGAGTACCCCAGGGATCTGTACTGGGTCCGCTACTTTTTGACATATTCATAAATGACCTGGAAAAGGGAATAACTAGTGAGGTTATCAAATTTGCAGATGACACAAAACTGTTCAAAGTTGTTAAAACCCAAGAGGATTGTGGAAAACTGCAGGAGGATCTGGATAAATTGGAAGACTGGGCATCCAAATGGCAGATGAAATTTAATGTGGACAAGTGCAAAGTTATGCACCTAGGAAAGAACAACCCACACTATAGTTACACGATGCAAGGCTCCACATTAGAAACCACCACCCAGGAAAAAGATTTAGGAGTCATCGTGGATAACATGTTAAAACCCTCCGCCCAGTGTGCAGCGGCGGCCAAGAAAGCAAATAGAATGCTAGGTATCATAAGGAAAGGGATGGAGAATAAAACAAAGGATATTATAATGCCTCTGTATCGCTCCATGGTACGACCGCACCTTGAATATTGTGTGCAATTCTGGTCACCGTATCTTAAAAAGGACATAGAGTTATTAGAAAAAGTACAGAGAAGAGCCACCAAATTGGTGAAGGGGATGGAAGGCTACTCCTATGAAGAGAGGCTAAAAAGGTTAGGGCTCTTTAACCTAGAAAAGAGACGGCTGAGGGGAGATATGATAGAGGTGTATAAATTAATGAATGGAGTGGAACGGATAAACGTGGATCAATTGTTTACGCTATCAGAATATAGAAGGACTAGGGGACATGTAATGAAGCTACAGGGTAAACTATTTAAGACAAATAGGAGAAAATATTTCTTCACTCAACGTGTAATCAAACTCTGGAATCTGTTACTGGAGGATGTAGTAAGGGCTGTTAGTATAGCTGGGTTTAAAAAAGGTTTGGACAAGTTCCTGGAGGAAAGGTCCATAAACCACTATTAAAAAGGGACCCAGGATATCAATGCTTGGCCTAGTACAAGCACTGCAGAACCTGTGTCTTTTGGAGAAACTGCTAGGTACGTATGACCTAGATTGGCCACTGTTGGAAACAGGATACTGGGCTTGATGGACCTCGGTCTGACCCAGTATGGCATTTCTTATGTTCTTAACGTGTGCCAGCGCCAAAGCCAGCCGGTTTTTCAGCAGGCGCAAAGAACACATGTCCGAGGGGCTCGAAGCCCTCGTTCAACCGTGGCCGCTGGACTCCCTCTTGTATGTCTTCCCTCCTTGGCCAATGTTGAGTCGGGTTATACAACGAATTGCACATCATCGCAGCAAGGTGATTCTCATTGCGCCGGATTGGCCTCGTCGGCCTTGGTATGCCGATCTAATTCGGCTACTGATAGCTCCCCCTTGGCCTCTTCCACTTCGTCTCAATCTGTTGCATCAGGGTTCGATTCTTATGCCCAGAGTGGATCGATTCTTACTTACGGCTTGGCTCTTGAAAGGGCCCGCTTGAGGCGCAAGGGCTATGCTGATTCCGTAATCGCCACCTTACTTCACTCTAAGCGACCTACGACTTCTCTGGCTTATGTGCGAGTCTGGCATCTGTTTGAGCTATGGTGTCAGCAGCGGGATATTCTCCCTATGTCCTCTACCTTGCCTCAGCTTCTACTTTTCTTGCAGCATGGCTTCAACAAAGGTTTGGCGCTCAGTACACTTAAGGTGCTTGTGGCCGCTCTTGCGTGTTTTCGGGGGAACGTTCAGCATCGCCGTCTTTCGGCGCTTCCTGATGTGCACCGTTTTTTCAGGGCAACAAGAATTCTCCGGCCTCCAGTGCGTCCTATAGTTCCACCCTGGGATTTGAACGTGGTTTTGGAAGCCTTTTCTCGTTCATCGTTAGCTTCGCTTGGCTCTCGGGAAATTCGAGAGTGTTCTTGGAAAACAGCTCTTTTGGTTGCTTTGTGCTCAGCGCGCAGAATTTCCGATTTGCAGGCTTTATCTTGCAGGGAACCTTATCTTCAATTTCTGCCGGAGCGGGTGTTGTTACGAACGGTACCTTCCTACCTGCCTAAAGTTCTCTCTGTTTTCCATGTTAATCAGACAGTGGCTTTACCCGTGTTCACAGCGACTCCTTGTTCTCCCATGGATCAGGCTCTCAAACATTTAGATCTTGCACGGGTTTTACGTACTTACTTGCGGATTTCAGAACCTTTTCGGAAGACCGATAGGCTGTTTGTTCAGTATGCCGGATCACGTAAGGGTCAACCGGCCTCCAAGGCCACCATAGCCCGTTGGGTTCGCAGTGCTATTTTAGCGGCGTACGCTGCTAAAGGGCTTTCTCCACCTACTGGGTTGCGGGCTCATTCTACTCGAGCGCTAGCCACTTCCTGGGCGGAGTTTGCGTTTGTGCCACCTCTAGATATTTGCAGAGCGGCTACTTGGTCTTCCTTGCATTCTTTTACTAAGCATTATAGATTGGATGTTCAAGCTCGGGATGATGCGAAAGTGGGGGCCGCGACTCTTATCGCAGGTCTCGCGGGTCCCTCCCAGGTTTAGGTACTGCTTTGGTACTGCCCTACCTGTCCCTGGACTGGCCCGGAGAAGCGAATAGGAATAAGAAATTAGTTCTTACCTGCTAATTATCTTTCCTTGAGCTTTCTCCGGGCCAGTCCAGGGTCCCACCTCTTGCTGTCTCTACCACTTTGTTATTCGGCTCTGTCTTCCCTAGTCAGTTCTGCTCATTTGTCTGGGGCGGAGCGCATCTTTGGGGTTCTCAGATTTCCTTCAGTACCGTTTAGGTTTTGGTTTTAAATGAATAAAAAAAAAAAAACACCTTTTACCATATGGGGTTGGAGTCCTTTTTTCAGGGCTTCGGTGTTTTGCAAGGACTGTAGGAGTTTATCAGTTTGTTTCATGGGTTATCTATTGTTTTTCTTTAGTTGCTTTGTCACGTAGACTGCTGGGTAACCCTTAGGGGGAGTGGCTTCACCTCTCAGCAAAACTTGAAGTCTTCAGCCCTCAGCTGCTATAGAGGATTGACAACCCTACCTGTCCCTGGACTGGCCCGGAGAAAGCTCAAGGAAAGATAATTAGCAGGTAAGAACTAATTTCTTATTTGTGGACAGGAGAGTGAGGAGGATCGGGATCCAATAGTAGTCGCTGTGTGGAATCAACCAATGATAGAGCACCAAATCATCACATGCTATGTTCTTAAATTGGCCTCTGAAAATTTAGTAGAGCTGTGTCTGCATTTCTAATCAAAATTTTGCTTGACTCATAAATTTAGAACATAAAAAAAAATGTGCGGAATGGGCAGATTTAGGGAGGGGGGAAGTTAGGAGTTTAGCACTGACTTTTAGCCGTAGGCTCATAAATCTAGGCCAGTGGCCATATGACTAAATAGGAGTTTGGCAAATGTGAGTTTACCAAATGATGGATCTAACAATAAAATGTAACAAACTCTTTTCTTGACACTGTGGTCTGCTACGTAGAATGAGAGAGCATCATTATCATGTGATCACTCAGTCATTCTATTCCAGCCTCTGACTAACTCATTGATGCAATGCTGCCAGCTGATCCGTCCCTCCACAGTCCTCAGTTTGAGTCAGTCTGGGCCAAATAGTGACTGGCTAGAGCTGTTTCTGTTTCAAGTGTGCTATTTTCACATTTCTCCTTGCTTCAGTCATTTAGAGAAACCATTCTTAATTGTTGTGATTTGTACATGTTTTGAAAAAACTTGTTTAACAGGTTTTCATTTTTTTTATTTTTCAATTTATCAACCTCCTTTTTCAATTGCTGCATGGTATGGCCTGTTACTACATTGAAAAAAAAAAGGTTGTCCACCCTGATCTAGGCAAGTGAATGACAGGTCTAAATCTGTAAGTATAATTTTTAAACTCCTAAATTTAGATGAATTTTCAGCTGAAAAATTTGGCTCTTAGGTTTGGCTGAAAATAGGGCACAAATTTGGGAGCCTAGCTTAGGAGCTTAAAATTTAGGAGCTCAGCCTTTTCTGAATATTAGGTCTAAGTCACTTCTCTAAGAGCGTCCTTGCCGGCCTGTCCTCCACCCATTTCCTTCCCACCCCCTAGAGCAGCGATGGCGAACCTATGGCACGCGTGCCAGCTGTGGCACGCGAAGGCCTTGCAGCTGGCACGCGTGAAGGTCCGCAAAAAAAGAAAAAGCGGGCTCTGGCTGCTGCCGCGGACGCGGCAGCATGCAGTGTCCCGCGGGGCCCCCTCCGCCCGCTAAGCCCCTCTGCAAGGGCTTTCAGAGTCTCTGTTAAGCCCGCAGGGGTTAATGGGAAATTTCCCATCAGCCCCTTTAGACGCGAGGGACTGATGGGAAATTTCCCATTAGCCCCTGCGGGCTTAACAGAGACGCGAGGGAGACGCTGTCTCCCTCGCGAATCTGAAAGCCCTTGCAGAGGGGCTTAGCGGGCGGAGGGGGCCCCGCGGGACACTGCATGCTGCCGCGTCCGCGGCAGCAGCCAGAGCCCGCTTTTTCTGTTTTTAAATTTGCCGGGGGCGGGGGGTTAGGACTGCTAATGGGCAGGGGGGGGGGTTAGACTGCTAATGGGCTAGGAGGGGGGGGGGGTTAGGACTGCTAATGGGCTAGGGGGGGTTAGGACTGCTAATGGGCTGTGGGCTGATGGGGGCTGTCTGGAAATGGAGTGATGGGGGGTTAGGACTGCTAATGGGCTAGGGGGGGGGGTTGGACTGCTAATGGGATGGGGGGTGTTAGGACAGCTAATGGGCTAGGAGGGGGGGGTTAGGACTGCTATTGGGCTAGGGGGGGTTAGGACTGCTAATGGGCTGTGGGCTGATGGGGGCTGTCTGGAAATGGGGTGATGGGGGGTTAGGACTGCTAATGGGCAGGGGGGGGTTTGGACTGCTAATGGGCTGGGGGGGGTATGGACTGAAAATGGGCGAGGAGGGGGGGGTTTAGGACTGCTAATGGGCTAGGGGGGGTTAGGACTGCTAATGGGCTGTGGGCTGATGGGGGCTGTCTGGAAATGGGGTGATGGGGGTTAGGACTGGTAATGGGCTATGGGGGGGTTAGGACTGCTAATGGGCTAGAGAGGGGGGGGGGTTAGGACTGCTAATGGGCTAGGGGGGGGTTAGGACTGCTAATGGCTAGGAGGGGGGGTAGGACTGCTAATGGGCTAGGAGGGGGGGGGGTTAGGACTGCTAATGGGCTAGGGGGGGTTAGGACTGCTAATGGGCTGTGGGCTGATGGGGGCTGTCTGGAAATGGGGTGATGGGGGGTTAGGACTGCTAATGGGCTAGGGGGGGTTAGGACTGCTAATGGGCTAGGGGGGGGGGTAGGACTGCTAATGGGCTAGGAGGGGGGTTAGGACTGCTAATGGGCTAGGGGGGGGTTAGGACTGCTAATGGGCTAGGGGGGGGTTAGGACTGCTAATGGGCTGGGGGGTTAGGACTGCTAATGGGCTAGGGGGGGGGTTAGGACTGCAAATGGGCTAGGGGGGGTTAGGACTGCTAATGGGCTAGGAGGGGGGGGTTAGGACTGCTAATGGGCTAGGGGGGGTTAGGACTGCTAATGGGCTGTGGGCTGATGGGGGCTGTCTGGAAATGGGGTGATGGGGGTTAGGACTGGTAATGGGCTATGGGGGGGTTAGGACTGCTAATGGGCTAGGGGGGGGTTAGGACTGCTAATGGGCTAGGAGGGGGGGGGGTAGGACTGCTAATGGGCTAGGAGGGGGGTTAGGACTGCTAATGGGCTAGGGGGGGGTTAGGACTGCTAATGGGCTGGGGGGGGTTAGGACTGCTAATGGGCTAGGAGGGGGGGGTTAGGACTGCTAATGGGCTAGTAGGGGGGTTTAGGACTGCTACTGGGCTAGGAGGGGGGTTAGGACTGCTAATGGGCTAGGGGGGGTTAGGACTGCTAATGGGCTGTGGGCTGATGGGGGCTGTCTGAAAATGGGGTGATGGGGGTTAGGACTGGTAATGGGCTATGGGGGGGGTTAGGACTGCTAATGGGCTAGAGAGGGGGGGTTAGGACTGCTAATGGGCTAGGGGGGGTTAGGACTGCTAATGGGCTGATGGGGAGGGGTTAGGACTTGAGGTGGGCTGTTGGGTGGTGTAATGAGAGGAAAGGGGCTGATGGGGGGTTAACACTGCATGTGGTCTGATGGGGTTAGGACTGGTAATGGGCTATGGGGGGGTTTAGGACTGATAATGGGCTATGGGGGGCTGGGACAAGAAATGGGCTGATGGGGAGGGGTTAGGACTTGAGGTGGGCTGATGGGGTTAGGACTGGTAATGGACTGTGGGCTGATGGGGGGGTTAGGACTGGCAATGGGCTATGGGGGGCTGACTGGAAGTGGGGGGGTAATGGGTTACAGGGGGGGGCTTAAACTGAAAATGGGGTGATGGGGGGTTAGGACTGGAAGTGGGTTGATGAGGGGGGGATAGGACTGGTATTGGGTTGGGGGGCTGCTAGGACTGGAAATGGGCTGATGCAGGGACTAGAAGGGAATGGATGCTGGGTGAGGCTGGAACTAGAAGGGAGCTGGTGTTGGGGGAGGATTAGAATGGGATGGGGCTGGGAGAGTAAAATGGAGAGGGGAAAAATATTTTGTGTGGGAGGGATAAAAAATCTACAATTGGCCGGGTATTGGGAGAGTAAGTGGGGATTGAGGATGGAGGGGTAAATTTTGAGTAGATGAAATAGGAATGTGGAAAGAGCCAAAGGAGAAAGATTAGTATGTTAAAGCAGATGTAGAGAGAGAATGGAAAAAAAAACAACAAGAAGACAGAAGAAAGGACAAATGGACAGCAGATGGAGAGTTAGCAGAAGACACGAAGAAACCAGAAGAAAGTGGCTGGAACAATTGCAACTGAAAAAAAATGCACAAAAGGTAGAAAAATATCTCTTTATTTTGAATTTATTAACTGGAATATGTCAGCTCTGGGAAATGTGCATCATTAATTTTTGCGCTTTGTTTAGTACAAGAGGAAATTAATATAGTTTTATTTCTACAGTGTTGTTGTATATTCCAAGTTTGGCTTTTGGGGTTCCCAGTTTAATTATTGTCTTCCTGTTTCTAAATTGTGATTCCTTGTTTGGTGATGGTCTGTTCTGCATGTGTAACTGAGCTGAGGTATTCTGTTTATATAATTCCTATTTGACATTGCCACTTGTTCTTTCCCCAGTAGGTCATGTATTGTTGTTCTCTGAGATGTATTGGTTTAATATTTGCAGTGTTGCCTTTTGATAGGTAGAGTATGGTGCTTTGTGAGTCCTGGTAGTGCTGTTAGGATACGGCGGGTTTGCTATGGGTTCTAAATGGGCAGCGTTTGTAGTAGTTCCTAATGTGCCTGGCGGTTGGTACTGGATTATAGTAATGTAGAAACCTTTTAGTCTTTCTTTATCCATATACTCATTAAGAGGCATGTTTACTAAAAGTTAGTGTATGGTAACATTATGCAAATATTTATGCAAATGAAGCACCTTATGCAAATGGGGCTTTAATTGACGTGCTGGCACTTTGAGGAAATTCTTTGGTTTTGTGCGGCAGTTTGGGCACTCGGGCTCAAAAAGGTTAGCCATCACTGCCCTAGAGCTTCCCCCCCCCCCTTTATCCCACCTCTCCCACACATGGTCATCATTTGCACTAACCACCTCAGCTGAAATTCATAAACTCATCTCTACCTCTAACAAGACTTTCTGCCCCCTCGATCCCATCCCATCCTCATGGTTACTTACACCCTCTCTTTCTTTCTTTCCCTCTATCCTTTCCATATTAAATAATAGTCTCTCCACAGGAATTTTCCCCCACCCCTGGAAACATTCTTTAATCCGCCCAATCCTCAAGAAATCCTCCCTTGACCCTCTTGACCACTCAGCCCATTACTGCCCCGTCTCACACCTTCCATTCCTCTCTAAGCTCCTTGAAAAGATCGTCTTTGCACAGCTTTCGCACCATCTCGATTCCACCAACTACCTTCACCCCCGTCAATCAGGCTCCCGGCCAGGTCACAGTGTTGAAACCATCCTCCTTGCTTTCACTAATTCCCTGCATGTGGCACATGATCGTGGTGACATTTCGGTAGTGGTAGCACTTGACCTTTCAGCGGCTTTCGACCTGGTCGACCACTCCCTTCTAGCTCGTCTCCGTGAAGCTGGTCTTCATGGCACTGTCTACAGGTGGTTTCATTCTTTTCTCTACGCCCGATCAGCCTCAGTCCTTTCTGCCTCTTCCTCTACGCCGCCTTCTGCCCCCTTCCCTTTACCCTGTGGGGTCCCCCTGGGTTCTGTCTTGGCTCCTCTTATTTATTTTATTTATTTATTTATTTAACATTTTCTTCTATACCGCGCTATTAAAATCAGCGCGGTGTACATCGAACAAGAATACTGCAATGTATACAAATAACATTGAGTTTACAAATAACAGGGAATTGAACATGGGGGAGAAAACGGGGAAACTAAATACATATTAACTCAAACTATGTACAATGCTCTAATGTAACTGGGTGTTGCATTAGTTTTGTGAAGGTTGGTAGGGTTTGGGGGACTACCTATTATTTGTGGTGTTGACGTGCAGGGGCGACTGGTGTGTGGGGGAAGTTTGCAGGTTGTTAGTTGTGCTTCTATCGCTGGAGGTTTCTGAGTAGCATTTTGTGAACAGGTGGAGCTTTATGGCTTTTCTAAATAGGATGAGGCTTTTTATTCCACGGATTTCGTGGGGGAGTGCATTCCAGTTTGACGGGGCAAATAATGAGAAGGCTCTGTTGGAGGTAGCTTTTGTGCACTTAGTCATTAACTTAGGGACTGCTAATGTGTTCCGTGCAGTAGATCTTCTGTTTCTGTTTTCTGGGGTGCCATGAATTAGTTTGCTGATTGGTGTAGGGGGGTAGTTATTTAGGGCTTTGAAAGTGAGGACCAATGATTTGTATTGGAGCCTGGCATGTAGAGGTAGCCAATGCAATTCTTTCATGATGGGTGTTATGTGGTCGGATCTTGACGATCCGGAGAGGACTCTTGCGGCTGCATTCAAGGCTAAGCGGAGGGGGTTTAAAGTTGATTGTGGGAGGCCGTGCAGGATGATGTTTGCAAAATCGACATGTGGAAGGACTAGTGCCTGGAAGGTTGTCCGATAGTCTGTGAAGTCCAGTAGGTGTCGAAGGTGGCGTAGAGTTCTGATTTTATGGTATATTGCCTTTGTGATGTTTTTGATATGCGTTGTCATGCTCAGGTGCTGGTCCAGGGTGATGCCGAGGTAACGGATTGTGGATTTGGACTTCAACTCTACATTGTTGACACGTAGTGATGAAGGAGGTATGAATTTGAGGTTCTTTGTGACAAATAGGACATCTGTTTTACTGTGATTGATCCGTAAGTTTTGTGATAATAGCCAATTGGCTACTGCTTCGAAGCAGTTGATGATTGGGGAGAGCACTGGTTGGTCTATCAAGAACGGCATGTAAAGGAGGATGTCATCAGCGTATGCTAGGCACTTTACGTTGAAGGATCGAATCAAGTCACATATCGGCTGCATATAAATGTTGAACATCAGGGATGATAAGGACGATCCTTGGGGAACTCCCTGTGTTTGCAGAAATGGTTTGGAAGATGCTTGGCCAACCTTGACTTGTTGCCACCTATTAGATAAGTAGGATTCACACCATTTTAGCGCTGTGCTTTGGATCCCCTTTTCTTTTAGGCGTTGTATAAGTATGTCATGGCTCACCGAGTCGAAGGCGGCAGATATGTCCAGGAAGATGAGGACAAAGCCTTGTTGTATGTTGTTGATTCCTGTGATCAGATCGTTGAACAGGGTTGTGAGGACAGTGTCTACTCCGTGTGCTTCCCTGAATCCATGTTGGACAGGATCCAACGGTGCTTGGGTGTCGATATGTTGCTGGATTTGTTGTTGAGCGGCTTTTTCGATGATCTTAGCAAGCTGTGGGATGCTCGATATTGGTCTAAAGGATTCTACTTTCGAAGGGTCTAGTTTGTTGTTTTTTAGTAGGGGCTTGATAGAGGTGCTTTTGAGACTCTGCGGGAATGATCCAGTGATAAAGGACTGGTTCAGTATGTTAGCCAGGATGTTGCTTATGTCATGGCGAAGCTCTTTGATCCAGCTGGCTGGACAGGGGTCATTAGGTGCAGTGCTGGGGTTAACAGAGGCAACAATGTTTTCAACCTCTTTAGTGGATACTGCGGTGAAGTTGCATAGAGGAGGAGTTTGAGATGTTTTAGATGGTGTGGAGGGGTTATTGGTGCCTATGTTTGTGTTGGTCTTGATCATCTTCGATTGTAAATAATCTGCATAGTCCTGAGGTTGAGGCATTGGAGGGTGGGCTGAGACAGGCTCTCCTGTTATGGACTTTACTATATTGAACAAGGCATGTGGTTTGTTGATGGAGCGTTTTAGTATATCAGTGTGATAGAGTTTCCTTTTTTGCGTTATCTTTGCACGGTGAGTTAGCAAGTATGAGTTATAGGCGGTGTGTGCTTCAGCGGATTGGGTTCGGCGCCATTGTCTCTCAAGTTGGCGTAGGTGGTGTAGAGATGTTCGTAGGTCCATGGAGAACCAGGGTGCATGTTCTCGTCGTATTGTTGTCTTCATGGTGTGAGATGGACAGGATGCATCTCTGAGGTTTTCATCCCATTTAGATATGAGGTCATCCAGGCTGAGGGATGTGTTGGTCATAAGAGGTTGGAGGTTCTCTAGGACTTTGCTCTTGTTGAGAGGGCGGAAGCGGGTTGCTAGATTCTTGGGAGTATTTGTAGTTATATGACTGTTGCTGGGAGTGCTTATGGGTATGTGGAAGTTAAGGAGATGGTGGTCAGACCACGGGACTGGTGTTACGGATAGTGCAAGGTCCTGGGATGACGAGGCGTCAGAAAGAGGTGCGAATATGAGATCCAGCTTGCCCCCCTTAGTGTGGGTGGCAGAGTCGACACATTGATTGTATCCTAGATCCTGTAGGGCCTCAAGGAATGCTGTGGAGTGGCTACTTTGAAGGGATGGGAGGTTAAAGTCGCCGATTAACCAATTTGGAGAGTGCGGGGTGGAAGTGGTACATGCTAGTTCAATTATTGTAGATAGGTCATCTGGTGATGGAGTGGGTGCCCGGTAAATGAGGTTGATGGCACAAAGTTTATTTGATATGGTGAGAATGTCAAGGTGAGTTGAGCTGGAGGTGGTACGCAACTTGAATTGAAGGTCTGTTTTGGCAAGGATGAGTGTTCCGCCACCTTTCTGGGTGGACCTGTGGCATGTATATAGGGAAAATCCTGGGGGTAGCATCTGATTCAAGAGGACATTGTCGCAATCGGACAGCCATGTCTCAGTGATCATCAGGATGTCGAGATTGTGTAGAGGTATTAGGTCCATGGCTGCAGGCCATTTTGAGCGTACTGATCTGGCGTTTATCAATGCACATTTCAGTATGCGTTGCTGACGTTGTTTCTTGGCTTGTGTCTTTTTGAAGAGTTGGAGGGGGATGTTAAGTAGGTGGGAGTGGGGTGAGTGGTTGGTCTTTGGTGTGGCGTGGTGTGGGAGTTCTGGCCGTCTCCTTACATGGTGTAGGATTGGAATGGGGTTAGTGTCTTGGTTGAAAGCAATTGAGAAGTTGGGGAGCCCAAGGATAAGGAGTGAGATGAGTATTATCAAAGGTTTGTACATTCTAGATTGGTAGCAGTAGTACTAGGCAGCAGGGCAATGGTAGTGAGGTAACACAGTTGGATGAGGGTAAAGTTATTGACAGCAGTAGAGGGTGTCGCAGTGAATGGGTATAAATACTGGCAACAGTAGAAGATATCACAGTGGGTGGGTATAAATACTGGCTACAGTAGAAGATATCACAGTGAGACAGTGGGTGGGTATATATACTGGCAACAGTAGAAGATATCACAATGGGTGGGTATAAATACTGGCAACAGTAGAAGATATCACAGTGGGTGGGTATAAATACTGGCAACAGTAGAAGATATTACAGTGGATATAAGTACTGGCAACATTAACAGGTAGCACAGTAAGTAGGAATACTTTAAGGTAACAGTAGAAGGTAAACAGTGCATGGGAATAAATAATGGCAGCATTAGTATTAGAAGGTGGTACAGTGAATGGTAACAGATACACTGGTACAATTGACTGGGGCTAGCTTACTAGCGCAGTAAAGTGAACCTTAGCACAGTGAAAATAGATGCCTAACAGTAAGTGGTGATCTCTTCTTGGTGCCCCTCACACTAGTCATCCAGCAATTCGGGATCTCTGCCTTTTACTATGCGGATGATATTCTTCTCCTTCACCACACGTCCCCCTCCCATCCCGATCTCACTCCTTTAAATAGCTGCCTCACAGCCGTCACTCACTGGTTGACCCAGAACTGCCTTCACCTCAACCTTGCCAAGACCACTGCCATCTGGTTCCCTCACGGTCATCCTTCCCCCTTTCTAGCTCCGTCCCTTTCCAACACTCCCATATCCTTGGTCACCACCTTTCGCTATCTCGGTGTCCTCTTCGACTCAGACCTTACCTTTCACCCTCATATCTCCCACATCACCAAAACCTCTTTCTATCTTTTACGTCAAATTCGCGCCATTCGTCCCTTCCTCTCCCCTTCCGCCCTCTCCACTCTACTTCTCTCTCTAGTTATGTCCCGGGTCGACTTTTCTAATTCTATCCTAACCGGCCTGGCCTCCTCCCAACTTCACCGCCTTCAGAGAATCCAATACACCACAGCTCGCCTTCTCACTCATTCATCCCCTTATCACCACATAACCCCTCTTCTCATCCATCTAAACTGGTTACCTGTTTCCTTTCGCTCCCAATATAAGCTACTCACCCTGGTTCATAAAGCCCTACACACCAGTACCCCACAATATTTAGCTGATCTTATTCATTTTCACACCCCCAGACATACCCCCCGTTCGTTCCATTTAAACCGTCTCACCCTTCCTCCCCCTTCCGCTGCCCATCTTCAATCCACCCGCTCCTCAGCTTTTTTCTTCATAGGCCCCGCACTTTGGAACTCCCTTCCCACTTCCCTCCGCCTAGAACCCTGCTACGCAGCATTCAAACAGCTAAAAACCCACCTCTTTTCCCTAGCCTTTAACCTCCCCTCCCCCTTGTAGCTCTACTCTCCTTCCTCTGCTGTTCCTTAACCCACTTTGCTTTACAAATTGTAAATTTCTTTTCCTTTTTCCGGCCTTGTGCCTTGCTTTTATTGGTTTTACTTATTGTAAACTGCTTTGATTTTATTGAAGGGCGGTTAATCAAGTTTTAATAAACATAAAGATAATATGTTCCTGATTCTACAAAATGAAGGGAGGGTAACTCCCAAGAGTGGATCAAGGAATAGATTCAGTGGCTCCAGTCATCAAATAAGTTGTAGGTGATTTTTATTTATTTAATTTCTTCTTAACATAGTAACATAGTATATGACGGCAGATAAAGACCAGCATGGTCCATCTAGTCTGCCCAGCAAGGTGGTAAGAGTAGGTGCTCCCACCGCTCTGTTCAGGTTACCCCTCCCCATGCTTTCTTTAGTGCAGATCACCTCAACTTGTTAAGATATCAGAGACAGTTAAGATAAGATAATTTTGGTTTTATCTTGTTTCTATAAAGGGATCAAATGTGACTGTCCCATTCCATTTTGAATTCTGTCCATGTATTTGCCCCCACCACTTCCATCGAGAGGGCATTCCAAGCATCCACCACCCTTTCAGTAAAAAAGTATTTCCTGATGTTGCACCACACATTACATTGAATACACAACATGCTGATTAAGATTGTTATAAAGTGGTCCTAGAAGAAGGAGAAAAGGTGGGTGTAACACCCAATTAAAGAACAGATGTCATTGTATATGATGACTATTTAGGCAATGAACCCTGGGGCAGGTGCGGTGAGGGGTAGGGTGGGTGGGAAGTTATGTTTTCCTGGCCAGTAGACCTTAAATGAACTGAGGGCACATCAAAGGCTATGCAAGGGATGTAGTCAGTCTAAATCTTCCTAAACTTTAGCCAAAAGCTTAAAACGTATATTTAAAAAAACAGGCTATTGTAAAGTCTGAAATCTTAGCTTTGTGTAGAGTCTCTTGGAGCTGTGATGACCAGAACTGGATCAGGCATCTTGCTCAGGCTGCAGAGCTGATTGAATTAACCACACCCTGTTAATGGCTTGGAACTTACTGGTGCCTGTTGGATTTTACTTGTTATGAATCTCACTTGGAGTAGAGGAGTAGCCTAGTGGGTAGAGTACTAGCTTAGTAACCAAGAGACCACAATTTGATTCCCACCAGTACTACTTGTGGCCTTGGGCAAGTCTCTTAACCTTCCATTGCCTCAGAAGAAAGGCCCCGCAATCTACTTTTGGTCACACTGCCAAGAAAACCCAGGAGCTGCTGGGTTGCCAGAAGTCAGCATTTTGAAGGCGCACGTTTCATCGCATTGAAATTCACTTATTGAAAAGATGAAAAAAATTCAGTCTTTTGGGTTTCAAACATGTTTTGAAACTTTTTAATTTGAAGGCATAGCAGAAGCAAAATCATGTGAGCTATGCTAATCTTATTCAGGAAAGAGCAAGTTTGGACACGTCCCCATCACCACAAACATTTGCACATAGCTTTCAGGTTCTACTTTTTTTAATTAACTTTTTGCCACCTTATGAGTGATGGATGTTCCCAACAAAATCAGAAGTCACTTTGGCAGCTTAAATCATCATAAACAGTCACTGAGAAATATTAGTATACAACCTGTTTTTCTTGTTTATTTTATTTTTATGGATCTATGCATTTGGGGCATGTTTACTAAACCACACCTATTTATTTATTTGGCTATTCTTCTGTACTGCTGTTCCACAGGTCAGGTCGGTTTACAGTTATCAAACAGGATACAGTACAACTGTGTTTGTTATATACACGTTGGATAATAATGCAGCTTAATTATGTACAATTTAAGGGAGAGTGTATGTGTGACCATATGAATGTGTAGGTAGGATAAAGTATGGGGTGAAGGGAAAGTTCAACTGTAAATGTTTGTATGTAGTTAGTTTGAGTTGTGTGTATTTTGCTCTTGTTTTATGTCTTGTCTCCATAAAATTCTATGAACAGAGATGTTTTTAGTTCTTTACGGAATGTTGACTAGCCTGTGTTCCGCATCTTGTCTAGGAGGGCATTCCATGATCCAGGAGAATATATTCTTGAGCGTGCGTATTAATGACTACAGTCAAACCTCGGTTTTAATGATTAATCCGTTCTAAGCAGTCTGACTAAAACCGAAACGTACGAAAACCGAAGCAATATTTCCCATAGGAAATAATGTAAATTCAATGTAATCCGTTCCAGACACCCAGCTCCTGTCACTTCTCTCACCTGCCCGATCGTCCACAGGACAGCAAACACACAGATATTGTACTGTACGGCACTGTAATCTGATCGCTGCCTCCCACATCCATGCAACATCTCCTGCTTACATTGACAGCTACCCTGCTACCTCCGAGCCTGAGGGGACGCTCCAGAGAACAGGCAGGCGGTGGAGAGATCGGGGCCTTCCTCTCTGTGCAATCCTTGCATCTCTGGCTCGAGGATGTTGCTCAGCTGACATTGGCTTCTCAACACGCGATCGGGTGAGTCCGGGGGGGGGGTAGTGCTGCCGGGACTGGGCGGGCAGACCAGCGCGAGGGTGTAGATTTTCAGATCTGGCAGCACTGGTTCCTGACGAAAACCGAGGCGAAAACCGATAACCGAGACAAGATCTCAGTTAGAAAAGACGTCGAAAACCGAAACCAACGAAAACCGGGGCACACGAAAACCGAGGTTTGACTGTATTTGCTTTTTCTGTTGGGACTGTTAGCGTGTTCTGTGTTGTCTTTCTTATTTCTCATTTGTTCCATAGGTATTGAAGGAGATGTTTTAAGCAATTGGCAGATAAATCATTGTTGATTTTGGAGGTGGTCATAATTGCCTTGTAATGAATTCTATTGTTTATGGGAAGCCAGTGCATTGCTTGAAAATTGGAGTAATATGCTTGGATCTTGCTTTTCCCAGTATGATTCGTGCTACTGTGTTTTGCGCTATTTGTAATGCTTGTAGTGAATGTTTTTGTATTCCATGTAGTATGATAGCACAGTTGAAGTGTGGAAAAACGATTGCTTGAAAAACTGTTCTGAGGTCATAGGGGTCTAGTAACAGATGGAGGTTTCATAGAGTTCTTATTTTGCTGTAAATTATTTTAAGGATATTGTTGATATGAGAATTTAGGTTCATTCTTTGGTCAAGTTTGATTCCTAAGTAGGGTCCCTCATATTTTATTTGTAATTCAGCATTCTTTACTTTCGATGAAGGTGGTGGTTTGAAGACCTTGTTTCTGGTTATGCATAGTACCTCAGTATTTTTGTAGTTTATTTTGAGATGATTGTTTTCTAGTCATTGGACCACTGCATTGAAACAGTTTCTGAGGATTACCAGGATAGCATGGGGTTAGTGCACATTTTGGGTGCTATGCTAAAAAGTAGCACGTGCTCACATGCTAAAAACCTTGTGTTACCCCGGTAGCATGCATCGGAGTGGGAACAGGGCAGGACATGTGTGGCTCGTGGACATTGCCCACATGTCACGACGAGTATGGACTTTAGTCACCCGTGCTAACTGTGCAAAAGGAGGTGAAATCATAAGGGGGCAGAAGCACCTATGACACCACAGCCCAGCGCTGAAGGTAACTCTGGCGCTTTGCTTCCATTTTAAAAGCATTGCTGCTGCTACACCATGTCCCGATAAGGGACAGCAGCAGCGGCAGTGGGTTCCCCTGGAGGGCTGGTGCCCTAGGCAAACGCCCAGCTCACCTAATGGTAATACCAGCCCTGGACACATACACACCTATATGTGTCTGTAAAATGGGCTAAAAATAGGTGCCTTGCTGCGCTGTTTAACCTAAGCATTCTGTTATAAAATTACCTCCTTTTGGTCTATAGGCAACTCAACAGTACAATAAATGAAAATCTCCCTTCTCCACCTCACATGCTGCCCCTCGTCTTTGATATGACTGTAAGTTTTAAGTGTCTGGGACAGCACTCCTATTTTAGAGTCTATAATTGCAACAACCTACTTGCTGACTCATTCTGTGGGCTATAGTAAAACACAAATTGAATATGAATCAGCAATGTCATACTGATGATTTAAAAAAAAAAAAAAAAAGTCTTACTGCGATGTGCAGATACTATATGTGTACAAGAGGCGGGAAGTCATTCTCCCCCCTCTGCTCAACATTTATAGCGCCTTTGGTATACTCTGCCAAGTTTTGGAACCCACATTTTAAAACTTAATATTTGCATATCACATTTTGTCAGGCTTATAACGTATTTCCCATCACCTTTTCTGTTTGATTTCAACTCCTTAGGTTCTGCTCTTGGTATCCCACCCAAACTGTCTCAATAGGAATCGCAATTAAGGGCCTTGCTTATTAAGCTCTTTTTCATATAGACACAGAGAGTAATTTTATAACAGTACCATGGGTAGGTGCTAATTTATAAAGACAACTAGTTTCCTACTTGCTTTAATAAAATACTAATGAATTTAACAAAGAATGTACCTTGAATGTGGGCATGATCATTTGCATCTGTAAAGGTCCTCATGTACTTTACTCGGGTACGCAGTACAAAAATGTGGTAAAATTGAAGGAACCTTTATTGTAGATCAATAACATGCCATACACGCACGACACAGGCTGTGTTTCGAAATATCTTCTTCAGGGGGATTCTGGCGTATTATATCCATAAAACATGAACAAAATGAATATATACATATACATATACAAATAGTTCATAAATGAATAAAAAAACATACAAATATAAACCATTAAAAATTGTGAACAAACTATACTTATAAATAAACAATTATGATGCAATAAATAGAAAAATAAATAATATAAAACCAATAAAAATCATTAAATAAACTTATCACTTATAGGTAAAACAAATGTTGGAATGTCCAAAACGAATAATATAATAAATAGAGGAACATTGATAAGAACATGAATGTCAATAACTATTAATAAATATAAAACATATAAAACAAAACATATAAGGGTGTGCAAAACGTATGGTAACTTCATACACAATACCTCTTTTTGTAAAACAGAGCGATTATCGTGATCTTGTACTAAAAAACAAAAGAAGAGGAAGGGGATATCGGAACCATCATAGGTAGAAGCAGTAGTGAGTCTAAGGGGTATGTTTACTAAACAGCAGTAGTGGCTTCCGTGCGATATCGATTTGATTTCAATGGGACCGCGGCTCCGATATCGCCCGGAAACCGCTACCGCTGTTTAGTAAACATACCCCTAAGAGACTTGTTATTAAGAAGGCCAGTCATCAATACTTTTAAAAAATGATATAAATGTTAATGTAAACGTTATTAAAAAAATACTTCAGACTATGTGAGATGTGGGACCAAGAAAATGATGATTGAAAAACGTAGAGAATGAATCTGCATTAGACAGATAAAAGCAGAAACAGATGCCATGGCTGAGGCTGAACATTATAACCGTTTTTTAAAATAACTCAATGTAAAACAAATTATAATGCTCGATATACAACATCTTAGGAGCCGTCGTCATAAACCACAAAAATGAAGCTCCTCTTAATCATTCCCGTTTCTAAAATCATATTAATATTGTTTTAGAGGCAATCTGTCCCCAGCGGTTTCAAAAAAAGGATTTTTTACCTGAAAGGAACTGTTCTTAAACAATACAAAGCAGGACAACTTTTTTCAGTGTAAACCGCTAAACAGCAAAAGTGAAAGTGTCACTCCACGGAGGACGCTCGCACTCGTGCCCTTTAAAATTGACCAAACCACGGGAATCTGATGCGTGGTGTTATCTGATTGGAGGATAGAAACTTACCTAGGAGATCGACAACACCAAAAAGATATTAACTCAATAAAAAATATCTGCTTCAGCTCATTAAAGCACTCGTGCAGATTTCAAAATATAGCATGATTATTTATTTATAAACCGGAGGATCGGCAAAAAGATATGTCATCAATGAAACCCCCAACTTTACATACATATCGCAGTGAAAACAAAACATGTTAATTTTAATCTAACCCCATTAGTTTCACTAAAAGAAGAATTTTTACCTGAAGAGAAATGTTCTTAACAATGCGAAACAGAAAGACTTTTTCAGTGTAAGCCGCTACACAACGAAAATGAAAGAGTTCACTACACGGAGGACGCCCGCACTTGCGCCCTTTAAAATTGACCAAACCGTAGGAATCGGATAGGTGTAGTGATCTGATTGGAGGATGGAGACTTGCCCAGGAGAATGGCACCAGCCAAAGGGATATTGGCTCAGTAAAAAGTATATGCTTTAACTCAATAAATCATTCGTATGAGTTTCAAAGTGTAGCATAATTATGAAACCCTAAAAGCCAAACCCTGAGGATCGGCGAAAAAATGTGACATCTTTGAGACCTCCAACTATTACTCTTATATCCCAGTGGAAGCAAAACATATCGTATTAGTTTTAATCATCAAATTGCTCACGAATAAAAAACTGCTTGTATTAAACAAATAAAAAAAGCCAATAAAAGCATAATAAAAGAGAAACAAAATAAACTTGTGCCATTCACTACTCCCGGTTAAAAATTTTAAAACTACAAATAAATATAAGAACAACCAGAACATTAGGCACAGAATATAATATTTTGTGCAAAATACAAATAAATACTGAGTTACCATTAACCCATAAAAACATAAAACAAACTACCCTCTTAGTAAGCTTCGAAACTAAATAAATAATTAAATAAATGTAATGCACCACATAAGAACGCCTATAAGACATCAATGAACTGCTCTAAACAAGGAAAAAGGCCACATGATCCACAAAACATTGCTTAAAGTATCCCTTATATAAAATACAAATGAATAAAATGAACTAATGAACAAGTAAAATCCCAAAAAGGATGTAAAACCACCCTAAGTAATAAAAAATTAAATAAATAAATAGTTAAATGATTAATGAACATAGTACCACGCATCTAAATGACATATTACTAAACCAGCACCCTTGCATGGCTACCTAAAGGACCACAAACTAACCAATAAAAGGTTAAAGAAACACTGGCAGGTCCTTATCTAAATTAAGCCCATTGGGAAATAAAGTATCTGATTTAAAAATATACTTCTGTTCTAATCGCATAATGGTCTTATCTATGTCACCACCACGCCAATTCATCTTAACCCTTTTGATAGCAAAAAAACTTTAAATCTGCAATCTTGTGTGCATGTTCTTGCCAATGCATGACTAGAGGTTTATTCACTGCACCTCTCTTAATACAACTTTTATGTTCTATAATACGAACCCTGATGCTTATAGTGGTTTTACCTACATAACGTTTGTTGCATGGACATTGGATAACATAAACTACGTGGGTAGTTTGACAATTTGCAAAGTCATTGATAAAATACTTCTCTTTTGTGATAGAATGCCCAAAGGTTTCCCGTATTGGCAACACATGAGGGCAGACGGAACACCGTCCGCACTGGAATTGTCCTTTATATTTCGAAAGGAACCTGCGTTCAGTCAATGCTGATGGTATAAGTAAATTTTTCAAATTGATGTTGCGTTTATGAGCTATTGTTAAATGTAGATCATTAAAACCAGGAGTGGTCTGAATGAGGTGCCATTCTTTTTGTAGGATTTTAGTAATTTCACGTGACAAAGCCAGATATCGAAGAGAGCAAACAATGCCGACATCCTTTTTTTTTTTTTTGCTCTTGCTTTGTGGTTTCAAAAGAGATTCACGAGAAATTTCCCGAGCTCTCTTATACGCCTGATTAATGTAACTCGTAGGGTAACGTCTGGCTGTAAATCTTTATTTCATTATTTCTGCCTGGGCTTCAAAATCCTGCATTGTAGTGCAGACTCTTATAGCCCTTAAAAACTGTCCCACAGGCAAATTTCGCTTTAAAGATGGATTGTGGAAACTATCAAAATGTAAAAGATGGTTACGGTCTGTAGGCTTCCAATATAGGGATGTAATAAATTGATTATTTTCTCTTTTAATTATTAGATCTAAATATGGGATTTGATATTGATCAAAGGTGAGTTGGAACTGTAAATTAGTATCCAAACTATTTATCCATGTGTTGAAACTAGTGAGTCCTTCCATACTTCCATCCCATATAATAAAGATGTCATCAATATATCTAATCCAAAGCTTAATATTAGCTTTAAATATATGATCTTTTAAGAACTTCTCTTCAAATTGAAACATGTATAGGTTCGCTATATCCGGGGCCATAGACGAACCCATTGCTATCCCATTTGTAAAGGTCCTCATGTACTTTACTCGGGTACGTGCTTAGATTATGGCATTTTATAATCTAGGCATGTATATGCAGATTTTGCCTATGTTCCGCCCAGACTGTGCCCCCAGCTATGCCTTCTAACAGTGGGCACATCTTCATGCCAAAGTGCTTGCTTTTACGGAAGTTGATATTTTATACAAGGCCATTTAAGTGCCGTAGGCATGGCAATGACTTTATAACTACCTCCTGAATGGGCAATTTTAGTAAATTGGGTCCTAACACTGTCAGTTGTGTTCAACATTTGCAGTGTCTTTTGTGGCATTTGATGTTGGGTTTCTCATTCTTTAGGGTCGTCTTTTGGTCTCCACCCAAAATTCTGCCTTAGAAAGCAAAATTAAAGGGGATGTACAGTATAATTAAAATGAGTTTTGTGTTTTATTCATTTCCCATGGATTTAACTTATCAGTACTTGTGTAGAGGGTTGGCCTAAAGGTATCTGATGACTTTCAGTGAGCCTTCAGCCATGTGCTGCCCTCCTAGTCCCACATCTTCTCTTCCCTCCCTATTCCCCCTCCCTCAGTGTCCAGCATTTCCCCTTCCCTACCACCCCCCACCCCCCCTCTGTGGTTCAGCATCTTTCCTTCCCTTAAACCCACCACCTGCCATGTCCAGCACCTCCCCCTCTCCCTGCTCCCTTCCTTCATGCTCTGCCTGGCCATTCAGCTTCAAAGCACCTTCCCGCACTCAAGGCCTGCCATGTCCCACCCCCTCCGATGTAGACCTCCTGCCAGAGAGGATGGGATGCAGCAGGCCCTGAGCATATGCGCAGGTAATCAAAGACCCCAATGCCCTGCTGACTCTGGCTTTTGAGTGCTGCTGTCTTGCTATACTGATACCTTCTCCTGCCACTCTCCTAATTTCTGTCCCCTAGGCAGATGCCTGGTCTGCCAAGCATTGGACCAACCCTACATGTGACATCAAACTTTGCAGCATAGTATAGCTTTTCTGTAGATAAAGCAGATGCACTCTGACACAGCACGTGCACATTTATCTGCTGCAAGAAATATGTTCATGTTGGGCTTGAGATGTGGTGTAGTCCTAGGGAGCACATGGTTGGTGTGGTGAATCTATGCACATACCTGCCTTATGTGCCCCTCAGCTTTAATGGGCCCTTGCATTGGCTATTGAAATATTGCAGAAAATCTGAAGAAAAAATGAGAGATCTAGAAACTATAAAAGTTGCACGAATGAGTTTTTATTTACCTTTAGAAAAAAGGTGACTTGAGAGCAGTAGTCAGATAGAAAAAGATGGGGATGTTAAGAGGAGGGAGTCAGCTGTTTTCCAGTTCTGCTGGGGATAAAGCGAGAAAGGATGAGACCTGTTTAGTAAAGTGCACGATCAGGTAGCACGGGGTTTAGCATGCGCCAAGACTGCTACCGTTAAAAGTACTGCATGCTAAAAATGCGAACACGCTAAAAATCCCACGCTATTTGAATAGTGCAGGTTGGGGCAAAGATTGAATGGTTCACGGGGCAGAACGTATGTATTATGGGTAGCGTGAACATTTTTTGGCGGTGTGCTCCATGGCAATCTTGCATTTAGCTTGGGTGCAGTTAACAGCAGCCTCAATAAGTGGCATTAAATGCACCCGTGCTGATCACGCTAAATGGAAGGAGCCATGGGGGTGATGCAAAACCCACACTAGCTACATGCGGACATGCCTCCATGTAGTAGCACGGGTCGAACTCCACCCCTGCGCTCATTTTAAGGGTTGAATGCATGCTACCAGAGCAAAACGACCCAATGAGTTTCGGCTGCATCAATTATATTGATTAGACTTGAGGAAGAATTTTCTAAGTGAGGTTACGGAAATGTCTAATCTGCTCTTAAAATGTACCAAAGACTGAGGTGCTCGATTTTCCTCTCTTCTGTGCCTGAACGTTTTTGGATTGGCTCCTGGTCCCTGCGTCTGCGCTAATTGGTGCAGGTTTAGAGGGCTATTTAAATAGCTGCCCCACCACGGGACGCGGGCACGTGCCCGTGCCCGAAGGGGCGTGACCAAAGGGGCTGGTCTTGCCCCTTCGGTGCACGTTGGTGCAAGGATTGTGAGCTTGTAATGGGGAAACGTAAGAAGAGAGATCCACCGGTTGCTCAGATGAAGGCGGTTAAAGTAGTTGGTCCAATGGATGCCCATATACGTGTGGGTGAGTCTCTTGCCCCTGTTCAGATGCCTAATCCTGGGGGTGAAGATCTATCTACTGTGAGTACCTCTTCTTCCATTTGCTCCTCATAATCAGGGTTTAGCTCCCCCCAGCCATGAGTTTGAATCCAGTCCTGGTGAGGCCGTTCCACTGGATCTTGGGGAGCGGTCAGGGACTCAAGGAGCCCTGCTTCCTGCTTCTTTTTTTAAAGATTGATTGATTCACCTACCCCAAGTCTCCCTCCTCCTCTGCCATCAGTGATTTACATTCGCTTCTGTTGGAGATTCTCAGGCCTCACCACCCGATGCATCTTTGCGTGACATTTGGGCTGTTACACGTATGGAGGTGGCCCTTAATGCTTCTCTACAGAAGATTTCTGATTTCTCCAAGGAAACTGTTGTTCAATTGTCAAATCATGAATCTAGACTTTTGTCTTTGGAAAGATTGTTTGTTGTGCAGGAGTCTGAGTTCCTCTTTTCAGGGACTGTTGGCAAAACAGTCCTTAGATTCTTATGCTCTTCATCGACAAGATGAGATGCTGGAGAATTCTTTGCGGTCAAAGAATTTGCAGTTTTTAAATTTTCCACGAACTCACTATCTTTCTCCTGTAATACATTTTCATAAGTACCTTGAAGTATTATTGTTTAATAATGATGTTAACTCTATTGGTCTGTCAAAGATTTATTATGTTCCTGTGGGGAAATTAGTTAACATAGAAGGGATGGGGGAGTCGGGTCTTCAATTTGATCATTTAGTTTCCTCTACTTTAGATATTTCGGGATTCTTGGAATCTACTAGTGATGAAATACCATCAAGAGCTACCTTATTGGTTACCTTTATAACAGAGGCAGACAAAGATAGAATCTTACATGCTTGCTTTTTAAAAAAAAGCTGAGAAATTTTGTGGTCAGCCTATTCAGGTTTTCCCAGATGTCTCAAAGGTTACACAAGGGCATCGTAAGGCCTTTTTGGAGGTCCACCCTCGTGTATTAGCTATGGGGGGGGGGGTTGTTTTATTTAAAATTTCCATGTAAATGTCATATTGTGTATCAGGGTAAACGGTATATTTTCTTTGAGGTGGATGAATTGTTAGAATTTTTGGAAAGCAAGGCTTAATATTGTTTGCTCAGTCATTTCTTGTTCTCATGGCTTTGTTAAAGGAGCTTATAATTGGATGGGAGGAGTAGCCTAGTGGTTAGAACACTGGCTTGGTAACCAAGCAACCAGGGTTCAATTCCCACTAGCACTCCTTGTGGCCTTGGGCAAGTAACTTAACCCTCCATTGCCTCGGAAGAAAGGCCTGGCAATCTACTTCCGGTGACACTGCCAAGAAAACCCAGGAGCTTCTGGGTCGCCAGGGGTCAGGACTGACTCAAAGGCACACATTGCATTTGCATAATTGAGCCAGTTCAGATTTTTTTTTCTTTTGTTATTATTTAGCACCTTCTTGATGTGGACTTGTTCAATGTGGTCATGCGTTGTAGAGTTTTATGACGTATGTTTTTTTCCCTTGTAATGTAATTTTAAAAGAATAAAAAAAAAAAGGGACCAAAGACAACTATTGGAATGGGTTCGGCACAGCAGATCTGCCTAGATTGTGACCTTTTTTAGATCCTATCTAGCGCCATCTCTTTTGCTGGTGAATATTTTCTCACTATGTCTATCTTAGCCTGAAGAGGCACTTCCTCATTTTATTGGTAGCTCTAGGAATTTTAGAAAAAAGCATCCTTTTAAAATATTTTTAGAATTCACTGGGGGTTTTTTATATAGTTAAATCTCCACAGATTTATATCTTCAGGGGATGTTTATTAAAGCATGGTAGCTGGTATTTGGGCTGTGTGGTAGCAAGGAGCATGCGGCCAAAAGGCAAGCATGCTAAAAGTGCAGTACTACCCAAGCAGCGTATGAATGGGTGTGGTCAGGCCAGAGACCTGGCGTGTGGGAAGGGACTGGCACGCTAATCACATGCTAGCTATAACAATATGCTGCTAGCCCAGGCACAACTAATGCCTGCCTCTCTCCAGGTGGTAGTTGCACCCACTTTTTTAGCGTGTTATGAACGCATGTTCCAGGTGCGAGGGTTAGGAAATAGGGCTGAAACAGGGCAACTACACTGGAAGAAAGAAAGGCAAATGGGAATGACTGCTGAATAGCCAGACACCTGCCTAGGCCACAAGGGAAGAGGACCCACTTGGTGCAGCTGCCATGACACTGCACCACAGGAGTCTGACAGCCACAAAACCAGGGCCTGTAGCTCAGGACTAACCCTGCTTGGACAGTGGGCAGACACATCACCGCTGTCCTGATAGACTGCTCTTAAGGTCTGCATATTCAATGAAGAGCTCTCAGAGGGCATCTGGTGTTATGTGCTGTGGAGGTATCAGGGCATAGGACCAGTGCTCTGTGTTTCAGCCAGGACTGGCCTTCACAGCCAGAGTTGGAGCCAGCAGAGGGCGGGGAGGGGGGGATGCAAATTAGGTATTGCACACACAAACCACTCTCTCTCTTTTTCTGTTTTTTTGTGTGTTCTGTGGACCCTCTGTAATGATCTTGTGGACCATAACTTGGGAACCACTGATCTAGTAGACAGAACACACAGAATACCTTGCAAGACCCTCGGATTCTGAGGAAGCACAGCTGTTCTGGGTAAAATGGCAGATGAAATTTGATATGGAAGAATACACGCTACTGTATATGGAGCACAAAACCGACAAGGGCAATATGCTTTGAATGGGGCAGGTAAAACCATTAGATGATAGACTGAGAGGGTGCTCAGCTGCAGCCCAAACCATCCATGCACATAGAGCAGGGTTGGAAGTAAGAGACAAAGGGGCGTGTTTATTAAAGGTCTGCTGGTAGTGCAGGGACATTATGGGGGTTATTCCGAGGCACGAATAGCAGGGATGAACATCCTGTTGGGACATCCATCCCCGCTATTCGTGCCTTTTCCCGGTCCTGTCTACCTTCCCTGCATCTTGTACGGGGAAGGTAGACGGGGGCGTGAAAGGGGCAGAACGGGGACGGCATTAGGGCGGGCAATGGGTGGTCATTGGCCCCAGATGTACAGGGCCGATTCTAATGTCGACCCTGTACATCCGGGGCTGATGATTTGCCCAGGGAATTTATTCCACCTCCAAGGTAGAATAAGTTCCCCTAGTCACCAGGGATCAGCAGACCCGGGGCACGGATGGGGCAGGGGGGGGGGCCGAGGACATCAGGAGGCCAGATCAGGAGTCAGGCTGTGAGGAATCAGCTTTGAGGAGCCGGTGGCTGGGGATCGCGGCTCTTCAATGGAATTGCAGTGCCATGGCGCCACAACTCCATTGAAGAGCCATGACTGAGTTAGCCAAGGAAGGCTGGACGGAATCGGGGTCCTGGCCTGCACGTACAGGCCTGTTCGCGATTCTGATCCTGCGGGGTTAGACGTGCCCCTCGGGATAAGAATTGCAGCTCCCTCTGTGCGTCCGGTTCCGGCCAGATGCACAGAGGGCCCGGACATGCGGGATGGAATTGGGCCCTATGTGAATAGCATGCGTTCTTAGCGTAGTGGAGCCAGGCTGAAGGGAAGAGGCTGGGAGTGGGGCAGCTGCATTAGACACAAGGAGTGTGGCCATGGTAGGCTCCTACCACCATGCTAGTCGTAATGGCAAGAGACAGAGACTAGTGGGGATGGGCTGGAGGGGGAGAGAGAGGACTGGTGAAAATGGGAAGGGGAAGAGAGATAGAGGACTGGCTAGTGGGGACAGGCTTGGGCTGAGGGAAGGGGATCAGAGAAAAATGGTGGGAGTAAACTGGATGTCTCTGAACGTTTTGTTAGTTAATCAAGAGTCCACATGACCAAAAATCTTTGGGAATCTCTTCTTTTTTTTATTGGTAGCAGTTACATAGCAGGTCTTGCTTGTCAACTTCTTCCATTTGGTGACTGTGACATTAATTATGACCTGCTAATACCTCCTCTCAACCTTTTCTGTCTTCATTCAATCAGTATTTCAGAGTTTTACTTTACATCTTTTTAAAAATCTTACTTATCATGGGAATGACGTCTATTTATTTATTTAGGATTCATATGATATACCACAATTCAACCAATTGCCTTGTTATCAATGCAGTTTACAAAAACCAGAATGCACCCTATAACTATGTCATGCAATCATGTACTACTACAATAAAACTAATAAGGCAAACATAAACAAAACATAATCAACAGGACCCACCAGGAAGGGATGCATAGAACAAGTGAGAACTAAGCCGGAATTAATAAACAATTGGAAAACAGCAGAGGGAAAAGAGACAAAAAATATTGCCTTCTGTCACACTTCAGCACCCTCTGGTATATATAGGCGGTTGCCTAGGAGGGGTTGGCAGGTGATGCATAGGGGAATACATATTTATAAACCTAAGTGCTGCAGCCTGGTGTCCGTTGTAGTTGTGGTCCAAGTAAATACAGCAAAAGGCCTCCGTGGGTTTAACAATAACTTTATTGCCGCACAGGAGTTTGGTGAACTACTTCCCCAAACACAGACAAAAGATAGTGCTACGCAATTGTGTCAAATAAAAGTCCAAGAATCCCCTGATGCTTCTCAGGTACAAACTTAAAGCAAAACATTCAACTTTCAAACTTCCTTCAGCTTCAAATACAACAGCTGTTTCTCTCCATTGGCATTGCTTTCATATACATGCTTTAAACACAGGAAAACTTTCACAGCCTTGTACTTCTCTTCACAGCTGAATTAATTAGGCTTGAGTTTCCCACAAGCAGAACGCTGCCTTTCTCCGTGGAAACTCAGGTTATAGCAAATAGGCTTTCTCAGCACTTCTATAGGATATCTTTGTACAGCTTTCACTCCTTTTACAGGATACACTTATATGGCTTTCACTCCTTATAACCAACCCCACAGTCCATAGCTGATCCACTGCTATCACTTAATGATGCATCAATTTGCATATCCTCCAGCTCTGGGTCTGATATGTCCTTAAGACCTGGGTTAAGGGAGTCTACAGACTGCCACTGCTTAATTAGTGCTTTAAGCTGCTTCCGTTTGTTATCTCTGAAATACCTAGGCACTTGTAAGGATTCCAAATCACCAGCACCTTTTAAAACATTACAAAAAGGGCTCACCTTCCTTCTGGTCTGCCTAGTATGTGCTTTCTGGTTGAGAGGCAAATATTTCCCTTGATACTGCTTCACTAGTTCTTTTAACACAGCGTGCTCTTCAGAGTCTAACTCTTGCCCGTGTCTGTGCTGCCTGCAATTAGTAACATGCTGAAAGGCACCTGGGCTATACTCAGAGCTAGAGCTCCTGTCACGTTCTCTGCAGTATGAAAGCTTTTGCAGTCTTTTGAATGGGACTTTCTCTCTTCCCAATCTCTCCTTTATAATTCTGACTTTGAGAGAAGATTCCAGAGAACTACTCCTATCCCTTCCAGGCAAGGTATCTGACCTTTTCCCCTGAGGTTTAAAATAGTCTCTGACCTGTTTTTGTTTGCTGTGCAGCTCACGGTAGTTCCTTCCTGGAAGCTTTTTCAGACGGCACTCCTGAGACCTGGCTGTCTCTCTGCAGTCTGGCCAGCAACTCCCCAAGCACCTTGTGCCAACCGGGTATCGGTTGCTCTTGGCTTTGCTTCTCCTGGTCCCCAGATCTCTCCCTGGATCTGACTCTCCTGGACCTTCCTGGAACTGCTCTCTTTCTCCTTGCTGCTCATGGAACTCCACGTAGTGTTCTCTCTCTCTTCCTTGTCCAAGTTCTTCCAGTTCCTGTTCTATCTGACTAACAGTTGCTTCCTGGTTATGTGAACAGGGCTGCCCTATCAGGTGTGACTCCACCCCTTTTCCTCCCACGTCAGCTCCCTGGGTTTGCCTGAAGCTAGGGTGTGGCTCTCTTTCTGCTTTCCTGTGCAGAACAGCTTTCAGGGCTGAATCCTTAACCCTTTCCTGACCTGGTTTACTGACAGCTTCTGAGGACAAAAAGTGTTTTAAACCCCTATTTTTAGGTTCTGCAACCTCTGCCTTGTCACACTTCTTATTAGAAAACTTGTTCCATACAGTTTTTAATTCTCTTGATATATAATATAATTTATTGTTGGTCATATTGCCCATACCAAATATGACTCTGATTTATTGCCGCTCACCCCATACATTCTTAAGTTGGGGGAGAGACACATCCTCTCCATTAACACTAACACAAGGAGTCCCCCAGGGGTCAGCATTATCATCCATCCTTTTTAACATATACATTCAGCCACTTTGTTAAGTCATACGTAAACATAACATTCACTACAAAATCTATACTGATGATATCATGGTACACATGCCATTTGATGTCGAAACCCCAGATTACATAACTACAGCTGAATTCCTCGCAGAAGTCTCCGGTTGGCTAAACTCCCATAATCTCAGCTTAAACTATAGCAAAATGGAAGCACTCACAATCACAAGAAACAAGATCTTCAACCATCTCTCCACAATAGCTACAAAGGACGGATACATTGCTATCAAAAGTGAAATTAAATACCTAGGGGCCATCTTCAATCAGAACTTAAACTTACAAGCTCATATTAACAGGACAACACAGAGCGCTTACCCCAAAATGAAAATCATTCAGAGACTAAAGCCCCTGTCAAGTTACAGTGACTTCAGAACGGTCCTACAGGCCATAATCACACCAGTATTGGACTTTTTTTTAAACTCAGTTTACCAAGGCTTGCCAGCAACAACAATCCATTCACTACAGATGGTACAAAACACCACTGCTGGTATTCTCACAGGAGCAAACAATTGTGAACACATAACACCACCAATCTTGGCACAACTTCAATGACTCCCAATCAGGAGTCATGCAAGATTCAGGCTATCACTAATATTTATTTATTTATTTATTTATTTAACGGTCTTTTCTATACCGCCCCTTCCAGAGATCAGGGGCGGTTTACATTCAAAATACTCCAGAATGAATCTGCTGAATCACCCCAAGACCTAATAAAAATATACCCCAGAAACCACCTGCCAAAAACACAAAAATAAAAACGCTTTAACCACGCTCAAAGAATTCGCCAAAGCTAAGCAGTGCACTTCAAATAGAGCCTTTTCACTATATGCGTCAAATCTATGGAACTCCCTACCAAACAATATCAGATGCACGAATGATGTGAAAGAATTCAGGAAAATACTGAAGACATTTCTATTCATTGAACATTTCGGCAACATCACACCAGACCTGGACACTGACTACTGAACAATGTCCATGATCATACAACATGATCACAAACTGTAAATAGTTTACTTATGTAAATAAGTTCTGGAAACAACATACTGTTATGATACAATGATGTCTCCAAGTTATAGAGTTTAAAACACCTCGTTACAATGTAAATAGTTGAGTTCAAGGATGGAATTTAAGGTAAACAACATTGTTTCACAAGGTTAAAATTGAGTTTAATGTAAACCATCTTGATTTAAGGAAAAGGTGATTATATAAATACTGTTAAATAAAAGCATTCCTCTTCCTTTCATGTCAGAAAACATTTTTCTCCTATATTCATCAAAAGATGTTATCGGCACGTTTTCTTGGAGTGTCCAAGGTTGTGGGCTTTGGGTTGAGTTCGGCTTTGGTGGTGGTAGGACCGGAGAGTCTTTTGTTGCCTTCCGAAATTGAGAGCGTTCTCTCCCCAGATGTGCGGACATTGCCTCCACGCCCAGGAGACTCCATCCCATCTGCCAGTGGTTCCAAGACCCACAAGTCAGAAGTTGACATTTTTGCAGACCTTGTTCGAGGAGAGCAGCTGGACAGTTCTGGGAAGGTGATCTCTGTGCTCTCCAAGGATACCTCGAGATTGCTGATGGCAGTGGTGTTCTACTCATTGAGGCACGGTACTTGTGAAGAAGCAGCTGGTGTTCAGTCTGCAGAGGTCTTGACTTCTACTCCTCTTCCAGTTATTCTTTCTCGTCCTAAACAATTTATTCTTGAGGCCATTTGGGACACCATTGCTCTTCTGACTGACAATATCTCCAAACAGTTGAATTAATGTCCAAGGTACAGAAGAATTCTTTGATTACGATAACTGTAAGTGCTATTGAGACTGAAAGCTACTACTCAAGAACATACTCATAAGCTTTTGGTACTTTCTGATACTAATGTTGCATTACTTAAAGATAATACTGTGTTGCAGTTTAAATTGGAGACACTTGAAAATGCTATCTGAGTGTCTAATCTTTGTGTATTAAATTTTCCACACACTTCAAGGGTATCTGCATTGGACGTGTTTAAAAAATATCTGATGGAGGTACTTTTAGTGCCAAAAGAATTAATTCCACTGATTACGAAGGTGTACTACTTACCAACAGCTAAGACGGAAGCTTCTGCTCAATCTGGTGATTTAAAAATGAATGTTTTGAATGTTACCAAAGTTCTTGAATCTTCATTTGCCAAATCTTATGTTGTGGCTATGCTATTAGTTTCCTCTGCCCTGGTCGCTGACTGTGGCTGGATCTTAGTTATGTGTGTCATTTTGTGGTTTATCTGTAAATATTTTTCCGGAAATACAGAAGCGGCATCGGCAATTTCTTTTGTTAAAGCCGGGTGTATTGCAATTAGGTACCTTCTTTTATTTAAAAATTTCCATGTAAATGTTTAGTGTTTTGTAAGTCAGTGCGCTATGTCTTATTTCAGCCAACCAAACTCACCGCCTTCATTAATTCTAAGATACTTGTGTCATCTGAGATAACCTGTCCTGAGCTGACTTAGCTGTGCTAAGGATGGGTGTTGCCTTGGCCAGTACTCCGCTGCTCTCTTTCTCCTGTTTTCTCTAGTATTCGGGGCTTCTTTGCCCCTTTTCTTTCCTCTCCCCTCTGTGAGAGCCAGAGGAGAAGGGGTTAACACAGAAACAAAAAAAATAATCAAAATGTCTGAATGCTGGAATTGTTCTGAGGTGCGCACGTGAAGCTTTCAGAGGTATAGGACATCATATGGAAAAGATGTGAAAACATGCTTATCAGTAAATGGTGGACCTTGAGAGAGGGTAGAAAGGCAATCATGAGAGAGAAACATGCCAGCTTAGCATGAAGAAGAACATATGGCCCCTAGTATAGCTGTCAGAACACAGGGAGTTGAAGAGATATATTTCTTGGGAACTGAGGGGTGGGAGAGGACCAAGCAAGAGAACCAGGTGAAGAACTGAGTGAGGGGGGCAGAGGTCAGTTAACAATATAAATCTGACAAGGCCCAGGCCCTCAGAAGAAGGTCAATGGAGAGGGGTGCAGATATGAGTAGAATAACACAAGTGGGGGCCCTAGACAGCTGGGACAAGAATTAGCTAATTAGAGAAGAATGTAAGTATGGTTCTGAGCAAGGGTATATAATGTGACAGGACCAGAAAGGCGAGGAGTTCATCTCCTGCGCAGTGAAGGCTGTGTGGGCTATGGATTCCCTGGGTTCCTATGGCCCCAGTATTCCTGTTGTCGTGTCTGAGAGTTTTGTGTCATGCTAGTTTGTCTTGTGTATATCTGTTACACTGATCTCTTTTGTCCAGGAAGATGTACTCTTGTTTGTTATTTCTGAGTCTAGAAGTAAGACAGAATTCATGCAGGCAGGACCAGACATTCTGGCTTGTAGTTGTTTTGAAATCTGCATCTGAGGTAAGACAGAATGACCCTCTTTGCCTGCTGTGAGAGGTGGCAAGATCTGTAATTCCACTGGACTGTTTTCCCTTGTTCTTAGTTTTCTGTTTCTGTAAGATAGGGAATAATTAAAGGATCCTTTTGGAAGAAAAATCTGTGAGATAGTTATTACCATGTATGAGCGTGTTGTCCTGCATAAGGGGAGATTTTATTGGGAAGTGTAAGTCCTCTCTGTGATGTTTCTTTTATTGCGAAGTGATAAGTCCTCCCTGAGTGGTTCCCCTTTTGGACAGAGGAAGGTGTCTGCTTGGGAACTGTCTGGCCCACAGTCCAGCTGACCCTTCACCTCGTACACCTTCTATTATTTTAGACTTGTAGGAGACTCTCATTTTGTTTATTTCCTTGGTAATTGTTTCTTTGTAAAATATTTGTATGAGTCTCTCCTTTTTCTGTAAAAGATTTATTTTGATAAGTTTGAAATTCAATAAAATTAAAATGTAAAAAAATGTTATGCATGTTAGGATGTCCTAAGAACTGGGTTGAGAACCACTGCTCCAATAAGGCTGCACAACTCGGAGTAATGGTCATGATTCTCATTCACTTACATTGCAGTGGTTTTCATCATACTTGATTTCTTGGATGCTCATCCTCTGTTTGCTAGAAAGTACAGCTTTAGTTCTAAGTAAGATGACCTAGTATAGAATTCTATCTACTTTTTGTCAAACAGTGTTTCATAGGTTCTTTTGTTGAAATTCTTTTTTACATTTTTCATCAGACCTCAGTACCCTCTGGGCCTCACCACGGCCCAAACGTCTCAGAAGGCAAGTCTGACCAGACTGAAAGAAGCCAAGACTGGTACAAACTCGATATATCAAAGGTCAATTAAAAAAAATCTCCCTCCAGTGGGTCTCAGTTAGATAATCCAAAACAATGCAAACAGTTTCTTACTTTAAATATTTCTGCACTTGAAATCCCTCCATTCATCAAATCACTGAAGCTTAATTGTGTCCAGTGTGTATTGTAACATTGTTGCAATCTGCAAGCCAATCTTCTCTTAAGGCACTGTTCCTTGAGATTTAGCTGTGTCCCATATATATTGTAACAATACTGCAAGGATATTCTTGGTGGCCAGTTTTACATTCACAGTTCATGGATGTTCTAGCTGTGCCATCCAGGAAAGCATGCAATAAGTATTGTTTTTATAATTAAAGTGAAAGGAGAGAGAACTCACATTATAGAGCCATTAAATTAACAAAATATGCAAAAAATGTGAAATACAAATACAAAGAACTGTTGCTGTTACTTTGGCGGCAGTGCTAACACACACGCACGAAGCAACTGTCATCAGGTTACAGCTGAGTACAAAAATAAAACTGCTGTCGCTTTGGCAGAGAACACACAAAATCAGCAATGTCTTCCGCAAATATTGAACTTAACTTGCATCATGAAGTCAGGCCAAATGCCTCAACCAGAAACCCTCTCAGTGCCCCGACACCGGGTGTTTCTCAATCCCTAGCATCCTCAGGGGGCTTAATCAAAGAGGCCCATTGCAAAAGACAAGAGCCGAAACAAAATTATGCTCTGCTTTTAAATAATAAAATCTACCGCAGCTACTGAAGAGGCAATCCTGTACATCCAGCAGTTCTACGGCATCTCAGTGATAACTGACAAAGAACGCCGAGCATTACCCTCATTTAAAAAGAGGCTCCCAGTGATGTCAGTACCCAAAACAAGGCCCATAGACCCATTCATAAAAAACTTCACCGGTACTGCTCAGCAGATCTCAAAGAAAACCGTACATATCGGGACCAGAGACAAGACCCCCCCAAAAGACACATACAAAAAACCAAAACATGCAAAATCTGCATAAAATGCAATATACGAGCTTAGTTCTGAGCTCTGGGAGAGCTGTTCTGTCCTGGCGCTGTTGGATGACATCATCCACCTGAATGCCTGATAGTCCTGCTGTCTGCAGAAAAAACTTGTTACAGGTGAGAAACATTGCGTTCTTGACTGCATCTTAGAACGGATGTTAAGCTGAGGCCTGGGGAATTTGCTGTCCTAGCAAACAGTCTCATTCAAGTGAAAAGATAGGACAACATTGAGAGAGTTTTAGTTTTGTGTAGTAGACATTTATTTGGTAATCTCAAGGGCATCCTTGCTTTCAGTTTCCATTATAATTACATACAAGCATGGCTATATGTTTTAATAACCTGTTGTAGGCATCATGTTACTTTTATCTGTTTTGTAGGGTCATTTGTGCTGGCACCACATAGCAACATCAAGCTGATTTCAGAGAATTTACATCATCATCTCATCTGGGAGACTGGAAACCAGACCACCGTCCCAGTGCATTATAGAGTACAGTACTGCAATATAAGGTGTGTTTTAAATTTGTACCTGCAATGCTTCATATAGTTCTCAAAATATTTACTTGGCTTTCTTCTTTCCTCTGTTGTTTTCATACTGTGTGGGGCCTTTTACATTTTAAGGTGATCCAGTGGTTAAGGCAGTGAACCAAGTTAAAACTCCTAGAATGAAGGTTTAAATCCAGGGCCGGTTCAACCACTGAGCAAAGTAGGCAGTTACCTAGGGTGGCAACATCTTGTGGTGGGAGGGATGGCGAAGAGAAGAGCATTCAAAGCTAAACAATAGATTTTGACAGCCAGGAAAAGGGGGGAGAGGGGGAGAGGGCTGTAAAGCTTAAGGTTTGCCTAGGGCACCAACACCTTGAACCAACTCGGGGGCCGGCCCTGTTTAGATCTGTTTTTATCATTGACTACAGTGACTCTTGAGCAGAGCCCTGGTCTCACACGATGCTGCAGGAAGGGCCACAAAATCTGACACTGACCAGGGGACCCAGCTGGGATTTGCATGCAGAGGCTGGCAGAGGTGAAATTAAACTTGCTCTCCCCTCCCCGACAGATTTCCCTCCTAAATTTGAGGAGGAAGAGGAAATGGCTTGATGTCCAGCCTTTCTGCTACTCTTCCTGCTCCATTTGCAGAGTGATTACCGTAGGCCAGAGGGGGGATTGTGAATGGGAGGGGTGAGAAACCAGAGCTGAGGGTTTTTTTGTTTGCTTTGTTCTTGTTTTCTTGAGACGAGGTGCGAAACAGTAGATGTGGGGGGGTTTTGGGAAGGGCATGTTCAGTGGAGGTGGCTAGGCTTGTGAAAAACATTTAGCTGCCGCCATTTTAAATAAAACTGGATATTCGTTGTCAGGAAATATCCGCTTTTTGCCTCTGAATATTTGGGCTTATCGGATAGAGGCGTTGCTATCCAGCTAACGGCGATATTCACATACTGACAGCTATTCAGTTGATCTAACTTAGCCTGTTTAGCTATCCGGTGAGCACCAAATATCCCTGCCAACTGGGTACCAGCTGTCACCGCCCCCGCTGCATCCATTGACCACTCTGGCTTTAACCAGCCCTATTTTAAGAGGCCATTGGGAATATTTAATGGTACTAACCAGTTAGTACTGCTGAACATTGCACTGAGCATGTTTTAGCCTCTTAGCAAGTCTGCTAATTGGCTAAAACATTTTGAATATGCCCCCCCCCACCTTGTTTTTTATTTCTTGAAAAAGTGCGGAGGGTTAAGAAACAGGTTAGGGGGAGGGAATTGTGAATGAGGTACGGTTTGAGAAAAAGAAGCTGGAGGGGCTGGTTAGATTCGACAATAAGACAAACATTACTCCCTCTTCCTCTTTGCCCTTGAAAAGTTTTTATGTAAGATAACCAGGTGCCAGAAATGTGCATCTAGGCTTTGCTGCCTCAGAGAAAAGGCGCAACTAATGTTTGATTCATCTTAGCCAAGCCAGAGAAAAATTACATTTTTGTATTAATAACCGTGACGATGCTTCAATGAACCCGCCAAGAAATGCAGACTGACATCCTGAAATGCTCTGGGCTTAGATTACATAGGGCTGATATTCAAAAGAATTTATGCAGTTATCGTCCGTTCACTATATAAATCCTTTTGTGGTGTTAATTCGAATTCATAACTTTTGACTTTAGAGGACTTTTTGCCTTTAGGAAAAACTGTTAAAAATCAGTAACCACTTAGCTGACATTTATGTGGTAATGTCCATTTTAGCAGCAATGTTACAGTCACGACGTGGCACATTTCGGGGTTCTAAACAGCGATACCCCTGCTTCAACAACATTGCTCTGCTGCTCCGCTGTTGTTGACCTGAAGCAGGGGTATCGCTGTTTAGAACCCCGAAACGTGCCACGTCGTGACTGTAACATTGCTGCTAAAATGGACATTACCACATAAATGTCAGCTAAGTGGTTACTGATTTTTAACGAGTTTTTTGAATTATTAAAAATGATTAAAAAGGAAACGCCACGGCGGTCTGAGGGAATTTTCCTCTTTACCATGCTGGCATTTCCGACAAATAAAAATAAGATATAAGGCTTTTAGGTTTTTGGAATTTTTAGGGTCTGGTTTATATTGTTATGGTATCTGATTCACTGGGCTTAGGTATTTGAATTTTTGTTTAGGAAAAACTGGGCAAAGAGTTGCTCCAGGACAGGGTCAAAAGTTACGAGTATGGCATTGATATTCAGCACTTCCAGGTAACTTTTATCCATTTAGGAAGACCACGCAAATAACCATGCTAACTTAAATGGGTAACTTATCTCGTTAAATTCAGGAGCACATACATGGCTGTTGATTTATCCTGCATAAGTGGAGGAGTAGCCCTAGTGGTTAGAGCTCTGGCTTGGGAACCAAGAGGCCAGGGTTCAGTTCCCACTAGCACTCCTTGTGGCCTTGGGCAAGTCACTTAACCCTGCATTGCTCAGAAAAATCCAAGTTATCAATGTCTCTGCTTAATGTACATTACCAAATTTAAGTTACAATGTAAACGGCTTTGATTGAAATGATAAAGCGGTATAAAAAAACTGTTAAATAAGGCCATCTGCTTATCTTTATATTTATCTTTATTAAGTGCTTCATATACTGCTCAAGCAGCGCATCGGAGCGGTTCATATCGTAAAGGCAATAAAAAGTAACATCATTGTTAGACAGGAAAGAAAGAGAGGACAGGAAAAAGAGTTCAAAGGAAAGAAGGATAAAGCAGGAGGGGACAGGTCAGGGGGAGTGCTGTGTGGGAGAGGAAGGGAGGTCAAAGGCGGTATGGAAGAGATGGGTCTTGAGCATGCTTCTGAACTCTATGAAGGAAAGTTCAGAGCAGAGAGAAGGCAGAGCGTTCCAGAGTGCGGGTCTCTGCAGCTAAATATTTTTCTCCCGCGTTCTGTTACTAACACTGTCTTCTTTATGGCTTCAGTTAGTATCCAATAAGCCATGAAGCTGAAATCCATATATAGCAATTTAAAAATTCAAAGTCCCATTAAACAGATGCCACAGCCTGCCAGCAAAATTGTCTCCATGTTCATCTGGTTGTCTTATGAAGCCTGTGCTGAGCCGAGCAGTTTCACAAAAACATTTCTTTAAAAACAAATTGTTTAATAGATGTCTTGCATTTTTGAAATGTAGCTCAGTGGGGGTTAGGTATATCTGTCAAATTTCAAATGCCAGCCTCAAGGTACAATTTCAAGTAAATTTTAGAAGAGAATTATAAGCTTCTATTTACAAAGTTCTTGGTATTTGGTAGGGATATTTTTTTTCCTTTTAGAGACACTTATTCCTAATTGTCTTATGACTTATTCTTGTGCTTTGCCCTGGCGAGGATATAAGTGTCTTAAAACCTGTAAAGCAAACAGAAAGGAGATTACTTTGTTAATGTTAATTTTGTGTTACTTTTTTTCTATTGATTTAAATCAGGGAAAGGACATGGAATTATTCAAAAGAATGTTTCAATACCACCCATCTAAACTGTAACCTAACACAGGACTTCACGGACCCACAAGGATCGTATATAGTAAGCGTAGAAGCCTTCATGGAAAATGGAACATTGCTTTGGAGAGAAAATAGCTCCATATTCGTTCCAATTATTAACAGTAAGTCCTGGATTTACAGGTATAACTTTTTTGACACAATGGGTTCCTCCTTCTCTTTTGGCCTCTAGTTCAGTGGAACATGCTGGTTTCCTGGTGCTATGAGCCTTAATTTGCAGCAACCCGGGAAGGAATTCTTTTTCTCACATCTAATATACATCAACCTCACTCCCCTACATCCAGTCTCTTCATTGCATGTCAGTGAGCCAGGAGGCCATGCATCAGACCACTAGGTGTCACCCTTGAATAATGACGTAGACTGTCCCCCACGAAGGTCTGTGAGCACCACCTCTGCAATATTCCAAGCCAACCTGCTGAGAGAAAGACATTGATTTGAGGATCAAACTGAAGGTGTCATTCAAGGTCCTATTGATTTTGACTCCGCAGCTTCCCAGAAGTAGTCATGGATTGAGGAGCTGTACCTGCTTTAAGCTGTGCTCCCACATGGCCATGCATTAGATTGCTCAGGAAGCCAGGCTAGTATAGCTGCCGAGGACAGAGAAGAGAGTGGGCAAAGATAGGAAAGAGTTAAAAGAAGGTGGGGAGGACAGAGACTTAAAGAATGTGACAGCAAAAGAAAAGAGAGAAGATAACTTGAAAAGTGAGGTAAGGAAAAATTAGAGGAGAAACTGGTTGGTACTCGATCTATGTACTGACCTAACTTCTTATTGGTTGTGCTGAGTTATGATATCATTATGTGCTTTGTGCTGATTCTTCAAAGTTCCCATAGTGCTGTCTATAAGAGTAATTTTTCTAACTTGTGTGGCAAGAATACACACGTGTTATACCAGTTCTAGAATGGAAAGTATGTGCATGCTTTTCCCTTTTATAAAATACCCCCTTGAAAAGTACCCCAACACGTTCACACCTTCTCTCAGGCACACACAGATGTACTGGTTTATTTTATGTACTCATGTACATATTTTATCAAATATATGCTTACGTGCAAACCCTGCCCACAAGAACACCTCCACCCGTGTTGTATAAAGTTATCTGTGAGATGCATGTGCAAGTTTAGGTACTTGACGAGCAGGACCAGCCAAAGGGTACCTGCTGTCCTAGGTGAACCTTCAGCCACAGGTGCCCATCCCAGGGCAGCTCAAGTTCTCCAGGAACACGCAGGAAGCCAGGCCTCACATATGGATAACATCGGCAGCGATGGAGCCCGTGCGGAGCATTTCCCCAGCTTTCAAAGAAAGCCTTTGGGACATGCCACTATGCATGCATGGTCCCCTTCCCACCCAAGGGTGCCATCTTGCTCAGCCTCCTCTTTTCCGTGGAGCCCAATGGACGCAAGTCCTGTTTCCCTGGAAAAATCCTCTAAAAATTATCCTTAAAAGTTGTTTTTTCCCTGTTTGCATACCGGTTCCTCTTCCCACCTCGAGCTGGTGCCGTCCCTGATGCCGTCCTCGGCTCTTTCTTCCTTTTTTGACTATGCTTGCCTCAACCAGCATTCACGCCCTTTTTTGCCCAGGGGTCATCGACGCTGGCCGGGTGTCTCCCACCATGTTCCCCGGTGGGTTCAAAAAGTGTGACTGCTGCAGTCAGACGATGTCTGTTACAGACACCCATGACTGCTGTCTGCACTGCCTTGGACCAGACCAGACCATGACCATGCCACCTGCGACCTGTGCCAGACTGTGACTCCTAGAACCAACAAGAAACAGTCGGAGTTGCAGGAGAAGCTGTTCCCACGGTCCGACTCAGCACCAGCTTCCCCATTGATGAACCCCAAATCGAGCACATCCTGTGATGCCCAGGTGTCTTCAGAGTCCTATGGTAGCAGCTCCTCCATAAAGACGCCGGACCTTGTAAAGAAAAAGAAAAAAATCCTTGAAACCAGTCAAGGTTCCACCGATAAACTCGGTAAGGTCCCATGGAGGGACTTGGGTGATTCTGAGCAGCACCCCCCTAAATTCTCTAAGAGGGAGTCCTCAGCTGGCAGCGATCATGCAAGACTCCCTGAGGCTGGGGTCCTTGTCAAGGATGCACTCGCGAGAGTGCTGGCATTGGGCCTGAGATGCTCACGCCAAAAGTTGCAGAGCCTCTTGGTATCGAGTCCAGGATGGCGGCCCTAGAGCAAAATATCTCTGCCATCCTTGCCTTGCAGCAGGCAAAGATATCAGGTTCATCCGCATCATCGGCCCCGACAACTGGGCCCCCAACTGTGGGGGAGTCCCCAGGCATTGAGCCAGGCCCCAAGTGCCACCGACCTTGGGCAAGCCCTTGACACCAATCAAGGTCCCAGTCCCACTCTTCTGGCATCTGGTCCACCCTGGCCAGTTTTCGGGAGTCTGACCCAAGACCCACTGGGGGACCCCGATTCCTTGGGGCCAGTCTCAAGGTACAAGAGCCACAAGCTTCGGAATCCTCGACATCCTCCAGCTCCGATTGGGAGACGGACGTCGAGGCCCCCCCCCCCCCAAGACCTCTCAACACAAAGATGTCCCCTTGGAGCTGTCCCCTCTGGAACCCCGGTGTCGCTCCCCACCTGAGGACGTGGCTTTCCATGACTTTGTACGGGATATAGCCTGGGCCCTCTCGGTCCTGACCAAGTTAGAGGAGGACCCGTGCACCGAAGAACTGGAGATTCTCCATTATGACTCGCCTCCAAAGGAGACTCTGACTGTGCCAGTGCCCGTATAGCCCATCCTCAAGAGGCTGCTCCTGTGGATATGGGAGACCCCCGGCCTCGGTGCCAGTGGTCAGCCGACGCCTCAACGCAGTCTACCGCATCAAGAAGGGCCCCGGCTTCCGGAAGTCCCAACTCCCGCACAACTTCATGGTCGTGGAGTCCTCAATGCAGAAACTCAAAAGCCAGAAGAACTACTCAGCCAGAGCCATTCACACCCTTGGATTCAAGTGCTTCCAGGGATCCATGCTGGGCTGCCGGATACAGGCCTATGAGTTGTACATAGGTATGTAACTGAAGGACCTTATTCAAGAGCTGGCAGGCTTTTCCGCAGCTTCACCAGGGAACCTCTTCAGAAGTTCCAAGCCCTGACTGCCGGGTTCCAGGACTGTTCAAAGTTCCTCTCCCACGCCACCTACGATGACTTCAAGTCTGTAGCCTGGGTAGTAACAATGGGCATCGGGGCCCAGTACCAGGCCTGGTTGCAAACCTCCGACCTCAAGCAATGGGTGTAAAAGAAATTGCTTGATGTCCCCTGCACCGGGGAAAACTTGCTTGGCAAGCCTGCGACTGAGATAGAGGCCGAGGTTGTGACCAGGCAAAGACTCTCAAGGAAAACCTTGACAAAGTTCTCCACACCAGCACACCCCAGTATCTGGCTGACCTTATCCATCTTCAGCCCACTCCCCATCTCCTCCACTCGATTCACTGAAATCGTCTCTTCCTTCCCCCTCCTTCACAGGCCCATCTTGAACTCACTCATCACTCTGCATTTTTCTTTCTAAGCCCCGCCCTGTGGAATTCCCTTCCTCATTCCGCATGGAATCCTCATTGCCCCAGTTTAAAACACTCCTTAAGACCCACCTCTTTTGCCAAGCTTATGATATCCCTCCCCATCAGAGCATTCCTCCTCCCCCCCAGTCAGAGTCTTCTCCCATTGTCTCCACTACAGGTCAATAGGTTCAGCCTCCCATGTAGTCCTGTGCCTACCCCTTCCCCTTTCCCCCCTTTTGTTTGTCGTTAATTGTTTCATGTTTGTCTCCTTATCCCCTCTATTCTTCCTTCTGCCTTTACTACCACTTTCCTATAAACTATTGGCGTTCTTTTCCTCCCCTTTTTTTTCTTCTAGTAGCCAGAAATTCTTATTGTACACCGCCCTGACGCTCCGGCAAGGGCGGTAAATCAAATATTGCGAATAAAGATAAAGGCCCTACCCGGAAGAAGCTGTTGGAGAAGAAACCACCCTTCCCGAGGAAGAAGGGGTCTTTTCCCCAGGGCTACGACCAGCCCTTCTCAGTATAGCAGCAACAGGGCTCCCAGCCCAAGAACCAGGGCCATGTGCCGAGGAAGCCAAAGGCTCAAAAGTCTCAGAAACCAGCCTGAGGGGAGCTTTTGACTCTCTGGGCAGGGCCTCCTCTCCCCCAGGAAATCCTCCCAGCCCACAGAGGCCACCTGGTGCTTTTTGCCCACAGGTGGGCTGGGGTCACCATGGACTAGTGGGTTCTACAAGTGGTAAACGAGGGCTATCTCCTCAGGTTCCAACAAACACCTCCAAGCAGGGCTGTACCAAAGTCTGTGTGAGCGGTGCAGCTGCACAGGGCGCAGTCACAGAAGGGGGCACCAGTATCATCACTGGTCTTCCAGAAAGCTCAAAAAGAGTGAGCTACTGAACATGGCTGGTTGGAGGGGGGGGGGGCACCAGATTCATTAGTTACATAGGGCACATTTCTAGCTTGGTACGGTCCTCCCTCCAGGGTTCTTCCCAGGAGAGCCAGTGCGGCCTGTCCTTCACCAGACCTTGTTCCTGTCAGAGCTCGCTGGGTTGCTCAGGGACAAGGCAGTAGAACCTGTACCCAGACAACTGTGGGGAAAAGGTTTCTACTCAAGATATTTCCTTGTCCTCAAAAAAAAAAAAAAAAAAAAAAAAAAAAAAAAAAACCTGGAGGCCTCAAGCCCATACTAGACCTGCGCAGCCTGTACAAGTTTCTGGTGAGAGAGAAGTTCAGAATGCTCTCCCTTGGAACTCTGCTGCCCTACCTCCACCAGGGAGATTGGCTGTGCTCCTTAGACCTAAAGGATGCATAAACCCACATCCTGATTCACCCCTCTCACAGACAGTACCTAAAGTTCATGGTGGGAGGAGAGCACTACCACTACAGGGTACTTCCATTCGACTTGGCCTCCTTGCCCAGAGTCTTTACAAAGTGCCTGGTGGTCATGGCCGCCTTTGTCTTCCCCTATCTGGATGACTGGCTTATCAGAGGCAGCATGTCCCTTGAGGCCAGCCAGGCCACGGGGCGAACAATCTGCCTCCTGCAGCACCTGGGGTTCATCATCAACTACCCCAAATCCCACCTCTCTCCAGCCCAAAACCTGGAGTGCATAGGTGCCCAGCTGGACATGCTACAAATCAAGGCCTTCCTCCTAAAGGAAAGGGCACATCACCTCATACAGCTGGCAGGAGAGGTACAGACACGCCAGTCAGTACCGGCTCGCCACCTCCAGTTACTGGGCCACATGGCTTCAACAGTTCACATCACACCCTTAGCCTACTTGCAGATGCGGGCGGCCCAATGGTGTGTCTGCTCCCAGTGGACCCAAGCATGGGCATGCGCGACAGGGTCAAAGTCACCCACCAATTGGCAGACTCCCTCGACTGGTGGCAGTCCCTGTGCCACCTCCAGAAGGAGATGCCATTCCAGGCACCTGCACCGCAGATGGTCCTAACCACGGATGCCTGGGGTGGCTAGCACTGACAGCATGGCTGCTGAAAGGGTAGCCTTGACCCCTTTCAGTCTCCCAGGGGAAGTCAAGGAGATCCTGCTGGCCTCCCAAAATCCCTTCATCCAACAGGCGTATGCCTTCAAATGGAGAAGATTCTTTATCTGGTGTACAGAGAGGAGAGAGAACCCCTTCTCCTGCCATGTACAACTAGTACTACAATACTTGCTGCACCTCTCGCACACTGGCCTAAAGTCTAATTCAGTGAGGGTACACCTGAGTGCCCTCGACGCTCACCATCACCCTGTAGAGGGGAAGCCCCTTTAAAACCAGCCCCTGGTCTCCTGGTTCCTCTGGGGCCTCTTGCTATCAAAGCCACCTCTCTGCCCTCCAGCGGCAGAATGGGACCTTAATGTGGTGCTCTCCCAGCTCACCGAGCCACCGTTCAAGCCCCTGGCCATCTGCCATCTGCGATATCTCTCCTGGAAAGTGGTTTTCCTGGTGGCTATCACGTCTGCTCGGAGAGTGAGCGAACTCCAGGACTTGGTGGTGGATCTGCCATATACTAGGTTCTATAAAAAGAGGATACTGCTCCACACACAACCTAAATTTCGCCCCTAGGTGGTATCTCCCCTCCACCTCAACCAGGAGATGGTCCTTCCCACCTTTTTCCCAAGACACCATGTCGGCAGGGAAGAACTCATATTGCATATGCTAGACTGCAAGCGGGCCCTGTCCTCCTATCTGCAGAGGATACAGGCCCATTGCAAAGCTCCTCAATTTTTTGTATCATATGACCCCAGCAGACTGGGGCTCCCGGTAATGAAGCGGAATCTTGGGTGGCGTACTGCATTGCATTTGCCTAAGAGCGAGCGGGCCTCTCCCTTGAGCACTGGATCACTGCACATTGCGTGCAAACTATGGTCACATCGGTAGCCAACCTCCACTCCATACCGGTGAGGTAAATCTGTAGGGCCGCCACATAGTCCGATCCATACGTTTGTAGCTCATTACTACCTGGAGAGCAAGTCCCGCAGGGACAGTGCCTTCGGGCAGGCAGTACTCTAATATTTTCGGTGTGTAGGCATCTCCTGCCCTCTGAGTTTTCTGTGTTCAGGCTACTGGAATGATAGGGTCTTGCAGAGTCTCTCAGTGGGGACTCTTCTTCTGCAATTCATGGCTATCCAATGGGTCGCCGGCGATACTGTCATGGTTCGGTCCTCGGCAGCCTGGAGCTAGGGAGGTCCCATATGTGAGGACTGACTTCCTGCTTGTTCCTGGAGAAAGCATAGTTATTCACCTGTAACAGGTGTTCTCCAGGGACAGTAGGAATCAGTCCTCACAATCCCCCCCCCCTCCTCCCCTTGGAGTTGCCTCCCTACATCATAAGAAAATAAGATATGCCATACTAAATCAGACCAAGGTCCATCAAGTCCAGTATCCTGTTTCCAACAGTGGCCAATCTAGGTCACAAGTATCTAGCAGTTTCCCCAAAAGACACAATGCTTGTAATATATTCTGGGTCCACTTTAATAATGGTTTATGGACCTTTCCTCCAGGAACTTGTCCAAACCTTTTTTAAACCCAGCTACACTAACAGCTTTTACTACATCCTCCGGTACCAAATTTCAGAGTTTAATTGCACGTTGAATGAAAAAATATTTTCTCTTATTAGTCTTTAAATAGGTTACCCTGTAGCTTCATTTTATGCCCCCTAGTCTTTCTATATTTAGATGGCGTATACAATTGATCTCCATTTACCTGTTCCACTCCATTCATTAATTTATAGACCTCTATCATATCTCCCCTCAGCCGTCTCTTTTCCAAGTTGAAGTGCCCTAACCTTTTTAGCCTCTCTTCATAGGGGTATCCATCCATCCTCTTTACCATTTTAGTGGCTCTTCTCTGTACTTTTTCTAATAACGCTATATACATTTTAAGATACGGCGATCAGAATTGCACACAATATTCAAGGTGCAGTCGCACCATGGAACGATACAGAGGCATCATAATATCCATTGTTTTATTCTCAATTCCCTTCCTTCTGATACCTAGCATTCTATTTGCTCTCTTGACCACCATTGCACACTGGGCGGAGGGTTTTAACATGTTATCCATGATGGCGCCTAAATCTTTTTCCTGGGTGGTGGTTCCTAATGTGGAACCTTGCATTGTGTAACCATAGTTTGGGTTGTTCTTTCCTAGCTGCATAATTTTGCACTTGTCCACATTAAATTTCATCTGCCATTTGGATGCCCAGTCTTCCAATTTATCAAGATCCTCTTGCAATTTTCCACAATCCTCATGGTTTTTAACAACTTTGAATAGTTTTGTGTCATCTGTAGATTTGATAATTTCTCTCATTATTCAACTTTCCAAGTCATTTATGAATATGTTAAAAAGCAGCGGACCCAGCACAGATCCCTGGGGTACTCCACTATTCACCTTTCTCCATTGGGAAAATGGGCCATTTAGCCCTACCCTCTGCTTTCTATCTTTTAACCAGTTCCTGATCCACAATAGTACACTGCCTCCTATCCCATGACTTTTTAATTTTGCCAAATGTCTCTCATGAGGAACCTTGTAAAAGGCTTTCTGAATGTCCAGATACACTATATCAACCGACTCACCTTTATTCACACCTTCAAAAAACATAACAGATTAGTTAGACAAGACCTTCCTTGGCTAAAGCCATGTTGGCTGTCTCCCATTAAGCCATGGCTATCTACATGTTAAGTAATTTTGTTCTTTATGATGGTTGCCATCCTTTTTCCCTATTCTGATGTCAGACTCACTGGTCTGTAGTTTCCCGGATCACCCCTGGAACTCTTTTTAAAAATTGGTGTTACATTGGCCATCTTCCAATCTTCAGGTATTACAGATGATTTTAATGATAGTTCACAGTTTACTAATGATTACTAATAGTAGGTCTTCAATCTCATATTTCAGTTCTTTTAACACCCTTGGGTGTATACCATCCGGTCCAGGTGATTTGCTACTCTTCAGTTTATCAAATAGTTGTAATACATCTTCCCAGTGTATTGATATTTTTTTCATTTCTTTCTCAGCATCTCCTTTTAAATACCATTTCAGTCATGGGTAACATTCCTACATCTTCCTCAGTAAAGACTGAAGCAAAGAATTCATTCAGTCTCTCCCCTATGGTCTTGTCCCCTTTAGTGCCCCTTTTACCCCTCGATCATCTAATGGTCTAGTTTTTTGCAATGGATATACTTGAAAAAGTCTTTATTGTGCATTTTTGCTTCCACAGCAAGCTTCTTTTCAAATTCTCTCTTTGCCTGCCTTATCAATGTTTTGCATCTAACTTGCCATTGCTTGTGTTGTTTCCAGTTTTCGTCATTAGGCTCCTTTTTCCATTTCCTGAAAGATGCTTTTTTGGCAACAATAGCCTCTCTGACCTCACCTTTAAACCATGCTGGCAGTTTTTTGAACTTCCTTCCACCTTTCTTAAAGCATGGAATACAGCTGGCCTGGGCTTCCAAGATAGTATTTTTAAATGACACCCAAGCTTGATGTCTTTAAACTTTGCAACTGCTCCTTTTAGTTTTTTCTTAAGTAATTTCCTCATTTTATCATAGTCTCCCCTTTGAAAGTTAAAAGGTAGTACTGTGAATTTCCTTACCATCCTACCTTCATTTATTAATTCAAACGCGATCATGCTATGATCACTATTGCCAAGTGGCCCCAACACCCTTATCTCTTGCACCAGATCTTGTGTTCCACTAAGGACTAGGTCCAAATTGGCTTCCCCTCTGGTCGGTTCATGAACCAGCTGCTCCAAGAAGCAGTCCTTTATTTCATCTAGAAACTTTATCTCCCTAGCATGCCCTGCCGTGACACTGGCCCAGTCAATACTGGGGTAATTGAAATCACCCATTATTATTACTGTGTTGTAGCTTTTATTAGCTTCCCTGATTTCTTTGAGCATTTCATCATCCATTTGTTTATTCTGGCCAGGCGGTCAATAGTACACACCCACTGCTATTGCTGTCGCCTTACCCTTCCCCTTTTTACATGGAATTTCAATCCATAGAGATTCTACAGTGAAATTTTTCCTGCAAAACTTTAATCCTTTGTGACTCAATGCCCTCTCTAACACTGAGCGCAACTCCTCCATCAATTTGATCTTCTCTATCATTACGATATAGTTTGTACCCAGGTATCACAGTGTCCCACTGGTTGTCCTCCTTCCACCATGTCTCTGAGATAACAATCATTTCTAACCTCTCATTTAGTGCTATATATTCTAACTCTCCCATCTTATTTTTTAGACTTCTAGCATTTGCATACAAGCATTTTAGAGGCTCTATTTTATTCATATTAATCTGGCTTTTGGCAGGCACGGGTAATTTGGAATCTTTAAACTCTGTTTGTTCTGTACTCCAGGGCATTTGGTCTACTTTTGTCTTTATTGGAACCTCTCTACTGATATGCCCTAACTTCAGTCTTTTGCTTGTATCCTTCAAAGATACATTGTTCCGAACCATGCACTCTTGGGCGTCTGTTGGCTTTCCCCTATTATCTAATTTAAAAGCTGCTCTACCTCCTTTTTAAAGGTTAATGCCAGCAGCCTGGTTCCGTTCCGGTTAAGGTGGAGCCCATCCCTCCAGAAGAGCCCATCCTTTCCCCAGGGTGACGGTCTCCTGTTACGTGACCTCTCTCCTCCATGGCAACAGGGATGCTGCCAGACTGGAGCTGGGACTTCAGTACTATATCCCTGTAGGGCTCATCTTTGTACCTCTCTGTCTTCCTTATGTCCTCCAATCTGCTACTCTATCCTCCAGAGATTGGACTCGTTCCCTAAAAGCAAAGAGCTCCTTACACCTAGTGCACACGTAAGACCCCTCACCATCTGGGAGAAAATCATACATGTGACACTCGATGCAAAAGACTGGAAAACCACATCTCGCTGCTGGACTGCTGTCTGCATCTTAGTTTTAAGGTTGTGTTTAGGTATTTAAGTTCTTTACTTACTAAGGGTTGCTAGGGATCTTCTACTAATAAAACTATACCTAATACATTTAATGTACTTTGTTCACCTAAAGCTTAATTAATCTCAGGTCCTCAATGTTTGTCTGATAAGGATAAACATCTGCACCTGAGAGTGAATATGGCACCTCCTTTCCTTTAAATCCTTTTTTGTTATGTCTTCTGACTGAGCAAGATGGTGCCCTTGGGCGGGAAGGGGACCACGCATGCATGGTGGCATGTCCCAAAGGCTTTCTTTGAAAGCTGTAGAAGTGCTCCGCGTGGGCTCCGTTGGTGTCGACGTCATCCATATGTGAGAACTGATTCCTGCTGTCCCTGGAGAACACCTGTTAAAGGTGAGTAGCTATGCTGTCCTTCCTCCAAGTAGTCCAGCATTACCCCTTCACTTCCCTACCCTACTACCCTCAGTTTTCAGCCATCTTTATCCTCCCCCTACATCACGCAGATGTCCAGCCTCTCCCCCCTCTGGTGTCCAGCACCCTCCCCTGCCTTCGTTTTAGAGGGGATGGGCGTGGCTGTCCTTCAGTGTGCACATAGCGGTTCTCGGAGACCTGCTGCCATTCTGATAGGCTGTCTTGCTGGCTCTCTCAGCACTGCACTGCCGCCCACAAGGTCTGCCAACCTAGATAACCGCCTACTCTGTCTGACAGGCTGGCCCTGCCCAAGAGGTTTTATGAAAGGCCATTTCCGCGCTAAGGGACATGTTTACTAAACCGCGCTAATGGTTCGTGCAGGCTTTTTCACCCGCCAAGCCCACCATGGTAATCATTAACGCGAGCTAAAAATGAGGCTACGCTAAAACTTCCATGCTAACTGCTTAGCATGGGTTGGGGTGAAGACTGGGCAGGTTAGGGGTGGTGACTGCACATTATTTTAGCACTGGAGTTATTGGGTCGCACTCATCGTCAGTGTCACAGCTATCTAAGTGGGTGGTGGTAACTGTACCCATGCTTAGTGCATGAGTTGGACTGGTCACGTGATAACTGCATGAAGACATGCTGTGCATGCCTCCATTTGTTAGTGAGGGTCCTGTGACACCCCCCCCCCCCCCGCACTAAGTTTTGGGACTGAACATATGGTAAACTACCACACTTTGGTAAATATACCTCTAAAAATGCTATTTTATGGGTAGAAATGTGTGAAATAATTCAATCAATAATCTGTACTACAAAACAGTATTAATAGTAAAACCCCCAGTACACAGAACAATATAAACAGAAGATAATTTTGCTAAAAACATAAGACAGTTTGTTAAAACAAGCCAACATGGCCATGTTTTGGCTATGATGTCTACATCAGTGGTATAATAAAAACACATGCATATATATTAAAACCAACAAAATATTATAGCTAAAATTCAATGCAACCTTCCCAGAGGAAATGAAGATAAAAACTTATATAGCTGGATTACAGACTTTCACCAATTTGACCAGAACCAATCCAGCAGGCTGCTGCAGGGAAATTAAGACAATCCAACAGCAAAAGGCTATGTTTTTTCCACTGTCAAATCTGGGTTTCAACCGCGGTCTGTTCAAAACACAGCCTATGCATACGAGAGGTCCACAACCGTTGCCTTCGTTTTCAGTGGAGTTCACTTCATTCAAGCTTGTCATCTGAAAAGCCGTTTCTAGTAGTGGTTACTATGACTGGAAGAATAAGGGGAATGTCTGCCAAAGTGCATTAGCTGCAACTGCACTAGAAAAGCTCATTTTATATGATATCTGCTTTACACACAGTGCAGGTGTGATGGGGTAGAATTGGGGTGGGGAGTAGGCATGCTGATAGTTGGTAGCCATTGTGTGAAACATTTTCATGTGGTAGCTGCCAAAATCGGGCCCCATAGTAGCTGCAGATAACGCCACCTCTGCCTGAGAGCCTGTTAGAACACCACTGCCAATCGGCGGCTATGCCGCGATCCTGCCTTCCGATTAGAGAATATTGTCAGTGCAATGGACATATTTGTTAGTACTATTGAGAACAGCAGGGGTGCTCCTGCCCTCCTCAGTAATAATAAAAAATATGGCCATGATCTCATGGTGCTGTCCCCTATAGTAAGGCTAGGGGGGGCAGCACTGTGTGTTCATATCCATTTTGGAAAGGCCTGACGATGGGGGCAGGGGCAGGGAAAACTTCTCCTGCCATGATAGACCACCAGGGATGACTAGGTATGGACTGGGGGGAGGGACTTGAGAGACCCTCCCAAGCCAACTGGTTAGCCAGGAGTACTTTTTTTTAATAGGGGTGGAGGTAGAGGGGGATCAGGAACTCGATTCGCTAGCCAGGATTTTTTAAGGGATCAGGTTAGGGGAGCCCTTTGGGAAACTGACTGGCTAGGCCAGAGTAGTGTGGTTTGGGGGTGCACTGATTCTCTCTTTCCCCCCCCCCCCCCCCGAACAGCTCTCTATGGGGATCGGGAGCTGTCCAGGGGAGTTCGGTGCTGAAGGGGGAGGCCTGTTGTAAAATTCTCAGTGCCATGGATCTCTACATTTGCGGCACTGACAGTATTGTTTAAAGGAGGCAGACCCGATTAGGGTATTGGTGGGGGGCACGGTAGCAATCTGGGCACAAAGCTAGTGAGAGCTCTGTGCACCCAATCGCTACCATTCCTCCCCTTGGATTTACTGCGGGGACCTGCAATACTTGCATTGGCAGGTACCATGGGACTTTTCCCATGCTACCTGCCAAGGCAGGTGTCGCGGATCTCCACAGTAAATCCCAAACCTCCACAGTATCTGTAGCAGGAAAGCTGGGAATGTCCCCTGCAGATGCTGTGCAGGTTTCTGACTTACCACATGCTTTTTGCAGCAATTGCACCACGACAAAAGGCTACTGCAGCGTAGTAGACATGCCACTAAGTGAACATGGGCCTTGGTTGCTTATGAACCATATACTCCATTTCATCTTACTAAAGTAGTTCTTTATACTCGTCCTATGTTCTTACAAAAGGTAGTCGTGCCGTTTTCTATCAGATACATAAGGACGAGCGCATGCATGCACGCACGCATAGAGGGATTAGAAAGAATGCCGTGAGCCACCTCTTCATGCTTTCTCCACTTGTTTAAATAACCTCCCTATCTCATCTGATCTTGCAAGCTAAGCAGGGCCAGGCAGCTACTGTAGCCTTCCGAAATCTGCTTTGCTGGATACAATATACAAAGCAACGACTTGGTCCTCGCTTCATACCTTCATCTCCCACTTCTGCTTGGACCAGTCCATAATTGGAGATAATGCATGTAGTTGCACTGTGCTGTCCAGGCTTGATTTTGTAACACTGGCAATTTTCTTATTGTTCTTTATAATCGATCTGCTCCTTGACAGTGAACAAATCTTTTCTGTAGACAGCAGAATTCATCAGGCACACAATCCCTCCCATCTCCCCAAGAGTTGTGTTCCTTCTTGCAGGGTCGGATTTAAGATGTTGGTGCCCATAGACAGAGCCATAAAGCAGCGGGAGGGGAGAAGATTTGTCTGCTAGAGAAAATAGCGTAAACATAATGAATCTGTGGTTTATCCCAAGTATTTGGTGCCACTAGGGCCCGCCCAAGGGTTGTGTCACCCCCGCCAAGACATGTCACTGCCCCTCCCCCCAGCTGCCTCCGCCGCCGATTCCATTTTGAGGGGGGGGGAGCAGTGGCATCAGTAGTGTTTCAAACACAGTGACTTTTTGCTACCGCTTTCTTCCCGGTGGCAGTAAAAAGCCACCGATTTATTTATTTATTTATTTATTTTTAAATACTGCTACTGCTGCCTTTCTCCTCCCCCCCGCCCCCCACCGTGACAGAATCAGCAGCAGCTGGACGGGGTGGTGCTGCCGTTTTTTATGCCGCTACCTAGCTTGCCTAGTGGACAGGCCAGCCCTGGGTGCCACTTACCTATGCTGTCTATTCTTCCATCTGGGCTTGTCGTCTTCAACTTTGGACGTAATTGAGGTGCTGAGGAGACTTCTGAGCAGGCAAAGGGCAGCACATCTACACTGGTCCAGAACGTCTGAGTCATCAGATGATATTTCACCCACTTGTGCGCCTGATCAGTCCTGCTGTCTATGGAAAATGCTTGCTAGTGATGAAAGACGATGCTTTATTAATCGAGTCGTTTCTCATGGTTCTTGCTGGTGTTACCATATGAATGGTGTGTGAGTACCAGGCCTCTCTGAGCTATGGTGGGCAGAAATGTCTTCTAAAATTACCCCCTTCATAATTGGAAATGAAGGAAATTCAGGGTTCCCAGACATCTAAAATTGGGCACCTGCCTAGGTTACCATAATAGTTACTATTTCTGCAGTGTTGTCAGTGTACACAATAGATTTATCATTTATTGGTTCTTGATATACCACCTTGTGGGGCGTACAGGGCGGTTATAACCCATTGCATTGAATAATGTTAACATATGTATTTTTTTCTTTAATTCAGCAGTCCTGGGCCCACCCACAGTTCATGTCGCTGGCTGTGACTACTGCCTCAATATCACAATCCACCCTCCAGTCTGCCACCTCGGGTCGCCTGATAAAAGGACTTTTCGCTCTGTCGTTCTAGAGATGTATTCTAAACTTCAATATAAAGTTGTCTTAATAAAAGCAGGCCTTATGAATGAGGTAATTTTAATTCACTTCTTTAGTACTATAGTTGAAGCTTGAGAAGAGATGATAGAATAAATCTAAGCATGAACGTGACCATCATTATGGTATGCGACAGCAAAGATGGACCAATGAATTTGACAAAAAAAACCATTAAGCCAGGCTACTGTAAATATGTACTTCTCCTAATAAAAGGGCCATCACAAAATGCTGGCTAAGGACTCTAGTTACTTACAAAATGTCCCTCTTTATGTCTGTGGGGAAAATGCTAACAGGTCACCTAGGTAGAAAGTCCAAATAGGTGCCTAGGTTGGGGATATTTTATAAGACAATCTAGGCACTTGTGTCCTTATAAATTAGCTTAGCAAAATCTGCAGCAAGCAAGGATGAAATGCACCTATGTACGCTTGCACCTCTGCCAATCTCCTTCCCCCTCTGCCAGTCTCCTTCCCGAAAAATGCCTACACATGGGTCCTGTATGGTAAAAGTAGATGCAGACATTCTCGGTGCCTACTTTATGTGCATATAGCCCCTGAGGTAGTTTTAATAAAGCTTTTTTTGCAGGTATAAAATAGGGTTTAATTGTGGAACAAAGCTCATGAAATTGGGGGTAATGTAGATAAAGTTATAACAGATTTATAAATGCTTCAATTTAAATCTCACCTCATCCTTGAAACTCTCTCTAAAGTATCTTTTTTTTTTGTTGGACCTCAAACATGTCTAGGCGCGGTAACAGTGGATGCCTGCATCAGGGGCAGCTTTAATAAAACACAAAAATAACCATATACAAAGAGTTACATGTATGTATAAATACATGTAAAATGAATCAATTTTAACCAATTTTGAAAATAAAAACATACATACCAAGGCGAGAAATCAGATAGTCCTAAAAATAAAAAATATAAAAATTATAATATGATTATGTGGACAATTTAACTGGAACTTTTTCTGCAATTTAATCAGTTCTTCTGCAATTTAATCAGTTCTTGTCCACTTAATCATTTTATATTTTTTATTTTTAGAACTACCTGACTTCCCGCCTTAGTATGTATTTTTTTATTTTCAAATTAATTGAAATTGAAATTAATTGGAATTTGTTGAGGTTGCACAGGAAGGTTATTAGACAAACCTTCAGCCTTGTGCTCCCTCACAATTAGCTCTTAGATTCCCTAGCCAGCCCCCAGATTTTGATAATTAAATCCAATGATAATCATCTCAACACTGTCCCTCCCAGAAATCCCATAAAAATGCGCATTTGGACATCATTGGGTGAGGAGGGGGATTCAAAGCATTTTAGCTGGTTAGAAGACCCGCTAACTGACCAAAACATGCCACTGCGATATTCATTGACACTAAAGTGGTGTTGAATAGTCCCACAGACCGCTGAAAAAATGCCTGGTTAAAACAGGGACAGAGCGAGGGTAGTGACAGCTGCTGTCCGGTGAGCAGCGATATTCAGCCACTAACCAGATAGCTTAAGCAGTTTGTTAGGACAGCTGCTGTTGGTGTCAGTGACCAGACAGCCCAGATCCTGGGGATGGAAACCAGATAACTTCCACTGCTGAATATCCAGTTTTAATTAAAGCGTCAGTGGCTAGGCGTTTTATTTTATCTTGCCGCCGCCACTGCTGCTGAATGTGCCCCTCATACTTTTAAATATTAACTTTATTTTGTAAATACGTTCATAATGAGGGAAATTTACCACTTGCAAGAATAATGGACGATTTGCAAACTGGAGTCCAAACGAGAGCAAGCACACTCGCAGGCAAACACAAAAAGCGAGGTGTCGGAGGTGATCACCGGTGCTTTTACTAAAACAAACCCATATGCGTTTCAGCAAATGCCTTCCTCAGCGGGTAAAAACCTCCAAAATATAAAACAGACAAACATGAACAAACTCGTCAATATACGTAATAAAAATCAAATAACCTTTAGAAAACATATTGTTAAAATAATAAACAGTTAAATAATAAGTGTATAAAGTAAGGCTGAGCAATTAAAGGTAAGCAAATAAAACCACATAGAAAAACATTTACAATGTGGGTGAGCCTATTGTGTTAGGGGGGGCGCTAGTGAGCCCGCTACCGAATGGCTGCATTTTAGTGGTGCTCCGTCCTAGGCCTCCTCGGGCACAGATGGCTGGACCATGCTTTGTATAGCACATACATTGCACACAGCATTGCTTTCTCCTTTCAGTTCTTCCCGCCTCTGGTGGAACTTTCAGTGCTAAAATAGCTTTTACCCAAATCAGCCTGCCTGCTACCCAGAGGTTGGTGTACCACCTAACTTATTGGAAAATTTAGACATGCCTTGAGCTTAAAGATGTTGGAAACCCTACTTTTAATACGGACGCTCCTTAATCTCCCTTCCTATCAGTGCATGAGCCAATCTCTAAACTAGAGCTTTAGCAATGGCTTCTAGCGCAGGGTTTCTGCATAGATCCATAAGTTCCTAACATTTTTGGTAGTTTTTCACAACAGGTGATACTGCTTGTTTTCCAAGGTTTGTCTGTTTGTCCATCTGTATGTACAGCTTTCCTTGCATTTGCGTAATGAGAGCTGTGTATATGGAGATAGCAGTAGGAGGAGAACGTGTGTCAGTGGCACTAGAGGCAGCAGGAGCAGGGTGGCAAGGAGGCCAGGCCTGAAGGCTGCAATGAGGTGTTGGCTGGCAGGGCTTCCCATTCTCTTCCAACCAACTGGCTGAGCTGGTGGCCAGACTGTACTTTAAATGGAAGTCGAGTGAAAGGTAGAAGGGAAAGGAAAATAAACGGTGGGATTGAAGGAGAGGAAGAAAAGGGAGACTGAGTGAGGTTGGGAAGGGAAGGGACAAATTGAGTCACACACAACTCACTGTGCTCACTCTTCACCCAACACATCCAACTCCCACATCTATAATCTCCATCTCCAATCGTTCATTCTCCCTGCCACTTACACCCCCATCCACCCATTGTAACTGCTACTGCTACTTATGCAAGGTGTACGCAGGATGTACAGAGACAGTCCCTGTTCATCAGAGCTTAATTATAAAGCCCCATTAAGGCAGTTCTTCCCTCCTACCTTCAGGGGCTGCAGTGGGACCTTGGATCATCAGAAGCAATCATCTCTAGGTCCTGCTCTTCTTTCATGGATAGAAGTACTTCACCCCCCATACTGTACCGCTCCCTTGGATTTGTGCAGCCCAAATGCATGACCCTGCATCCAAAGTAGCGGTACATTATACAATTAACGGTCAACAGTGTCTGTCAAGGAGCTACATCAAGAACTGTGCTGGAGTCATTCTCTGATAAGATCTGACCATTGCCATTCAGGGTACTTGGAGAGTCTTTCATTCTAGTTTAGATGCCTAACTCCTTCCTTCAATTCCACAGGGCCTGTCTAGTAAGAATATGGATGGCTAAGGTGTTGCTAAAGAGGTACTACAAGAAGGTCCCCGAGTTCATTTTCATGTTTCACATAGTAACTGTTTTGAATGAGGATGTCTTGGAGCACAACTGTGTATCACTAGTGTTGCCACCAGAGCTGAAGAATGCTTTGAACGAGATAGTTGGTCATTCCACTATCAGAAGCACCGGCAGTGTTTTGGTCTTCATTTGACTTTTCCTAATGCTTTTGGAAGACATTTAGTCTGGGTTTTTATGATGGTATTTTTAAACAGCGCAGTCCTTCTACCTGCTACCTTTGTTGTCCATTTTCCTACTTAACACTGTTAGATAGGAAGTAAGAATGGTTGCTTTTCCGTGGCTTTAACATATTTTTTGTGGTATGTAGATTTAGTGAACATAGCGGTTCTCAAAGCTGATCCTTGAGAAACTTCAACAGGATTAGTTTTCAGGATAACCAAAATATACAAATTAATTCCTATATCAAAATAAATGTATTTTAATATATCTGTGAATATTTGATATGTCCATCGTTCCTGAAAGCCAGACCTGTTGGGTGTTCTGTAGGGCCAGCTTTGGGCATTGCTATTCTACAGCTTATGAATACAGCTTCTATCATCTAGGTAGGTGGAATTGACTCAATTAGAATTACAAGTTAAGTAATTCCCTTACTTGTAAGATCTGTCTCTTCTCTTTCATAGTCAAGATGCCTTTTGTTCTAGTTGCATTTGTGTATCTGTTATATTAAGTTTTAGATTATGCGAGTGGGTTTGGAAAAACAAATGATTAAATCTAAGTACAGTAAGTGTATAATGGGCAGATGGGGGCAGCTAAAACATTAATAGAGTTAAAGGGCATGGGATAAGCACAGCTGATAAAAGTGGAGAGAGCAGAGATAGTGATTTGATGGCGTGTTTAAATATTTGTAGCACTTTATTCACCTGGTTAGGTGGTGGGTTTTCTGGCTGCCGGAATGTCTAGCCAAGTGGTTAATGTGAAAGACTGAAAGTCCTCTCAGAAACACAGGGCTGTCTAGCTAGGTTGTTGCAAGGCTGCAGCGGAAGAGTCAAAGAGCAGCCAGATCTGCCTGGCAGACTGCATGTTCTGCAATAACAAAGTCCTAGTGGACATGCAGGTGTTTATGTCATCACTGCGATGACTCTTCACTGCACTGAATGGCAGTGGTCAGATCTTATCTGAAAATGACTCAAGCACAACTCCAGAACCAGGATGTACTGGGGGCCCAGAGGCCAGATGATGGTGTAGTAGCCATACTGGTGTTCTGACTATTTTATATTATTATAGGGTCCTATGGTTAGACCTAGGGAAAGTGGACAGTGTTTTCCTGGGGATCTTGTATGCTTTTCTAAGAAAGCTGGTGGAATGCTAAGGAGCAAGACAAAAGACTGTACTGCATAAGGAGAAATCTTGCAGGTGGTCACGCTAGAAGCTGGGATGTCTTTTTAGCAGTATCAACAGGATAACTGGGTGGACAGGATATGGCTTTTTCTGGTATCCTTTATGTTAATAAGCATGTTGCTAATCATTTGCCTTTTAGTGTCATTTCTGTGAAACTTGCAGTTCTCATTTGGTTTAAGAATTTCTTTTTTCCGCTACTGCAGATGCATTACCACGTATAACATATATACCTGCTTGCAAACATCTGAATGTACTAGATTAGTTTATTTGAATGTACTAACATACTATAAATCTCAATGGTATTTTCCACAGACTTCTGAAATACTTGAGTATTCTACCGAAAAAGAGAATTTCACCACCACCATCCATCATTTGCTTCCAAGAACAAATTATTGCATTTCTGTTAATGTCTCTGCAACAACCAATCTTAACCCACATGCCAAATCCTCCCCTTGGAAATGTGCTGTCACGGGCCCCATCAGCGAACCAGGTATGTTCTGTTCTAATCTTTCTCTACCTTTAGAACATAAGAACATAAGATATTGCCATACTGGGTCAGACCAAGGTCCATCAAGCCCAGTATCCTGTTTCCAACAGTGGCCAATCTAGGTCATATGTACCCAGCAGTTTCCCCAAAAGACACAGGTTCCACAGTGCTTGTACTGGGTCAAGCATTGATATTCTGGGTCCCTTCTTAATAATGGTTTATGGACCTTTCCTCCAGGAACTTGTCCAAACCTTTTTTAAACCCAGCTACACTAACAGCCTTTACTACATCCTCCAGTAACAAATTCCAGAGTTTGATTACACATTGAGTGAAAAAATATTTTCTTTTATTAGTCTTAAATAGTTTACCCTGTAGCTTCATTGCATGTTCCCTAGTCTTTCTATATTCTAATAACATAAACAATCGATCTACGTTGACCCGTTCCACTCGGTTCATTAATTTATAGACTTCTATCATATCTTCCCTCAGCCGTCTCTTTTCCAGGTTAAAGAGCCCTAACCTTTTTAGCCTTTCTTCATAGGAGTATCCTTCCATCACCTTTACCATTTTGGTGGCTCTTCTCTGAACCTTTTCTAATAACGCTACATCCTTTTTAAGATATGGCGACCAGAATTGCACACAATATTCAAGGTGCGGTCTCACCATGGAACGATATAGAGGCATTATAATTTATTTTATTTATTTATTTGCATTCTCTTATATACCGCGCTATTCTGCATCAGTGCGGTTTACATTGAACAAACTGAAATTACATGGAACAGGGCATTATAACTTGGAGATAACTATTTTACAGGGAACATGGGCTATGGAGGGTTAAGTGGCTTGCCCAAGACCACAAGGAGCACCTGTGGGACTAGAAACCCCAGTCCTTCCGGCCCAAGGTTGCTGTCCTCTAGTGGGATTTGAACCCCCGACCTTTCGGCCTGAAGTACCTTGCCCCAACCACTAGGCCACTCCTCCACTTTTTTGTTTTATTTTCCATTCCTTTCCTTATGATACCTAGCATTCTATTTGCTCTCTTGGCCGCCGCTGCACACTGGGCCGAGGGTTTTAACATGTTATCCACAATGAAGCCTAAATCTTTTTCCTGGGTGGTGGTTCCTAATGTGGAACCTTGCATTGTGTAACCATAGTTTGGGTTGTTCTTCCCTAGGAGCATAACTTTGCACTTGTCCACATTAAATTTCATCTGCCATTTTGATGCCCAGTCTTCCAATTTATCAAGATCCTCTTGCAATTTTCCACAATCCTCTTGGGTTTTAACAACTTTAAATAGTTTTGTGTCATCTGCAAATTTGATAACCTCACTCGTCGTTCCACTTTCCAGGTCATTTATGAATATGTTAAAAAGCAGCGGACCCAGCACAGATCCCTGGGGTACACCACTATTCACCTTTCTCCATTGGAAAAATTGGCCATATAGCCCAACCCTCTGCTTTCTATCTTTTAACCAGTTCCTGATACACAGTAGTACACTGCCTCCAATCCCATGACTCTTTAGTTTTGCCAAAAGTCTCTGATGAGGGACCTTGTCAAAGGCTTTCTGAAAGTCCAGATACACTATATCAACCGACTCACCTTTGTCCACCTGTTCATTCACACCTTAAAAAAAACATAACAGATTAGTAAGACAAGATCTTCCTTGTCTAAAGCCATGTTGGCTGTCTCCCATTAGGCCATGACTATCTACATGCTGAGTAATTTTATTCTTTATGATGGTTTCTACCATTTTCCCGGTACTGACGTCAGGCTCACCGGTCTGTAGTTTCCCGGATCACCCCTGGAAATATTTTTAAAAATTGGTGTTACATTGGCGATCCTCCAATCTTTAGGTATTACAGATGATTTTAATGATAGCTCACAGATTACTAATAGCAGGTCTGCAATCTCATATTTCAGTTCTTTCAACACCCTTGGATGTATACCATCCGGCCCAGGTGATTTTCTACAGTTTATCCAATAGTTGTAATACATCTTCCCGATCTATCAATATTTCCTTCAATTCTTCTGCACCTTTAAATACCACTTCAGTCATGGGTAACATCCCTACATCTTCCTCAGTAAAGACCGAAGCAAAGAATTCATTCAGTCTCTCCACTATCGCCTTGTCGCCTCTTAGTGCCCCTTTAACTCCTCTATCATCTAATGGACCAACTGACTCTCTTACAGGTTTTTTGCTACAAATGTACTTGAAAAAATCTTTATTTCGCGTTTTTGCTTCCGCAGCAAGCTTCTTCTCAAATTCTCCTTTTGCCTGCTTTATCAATGCCTTGCATTTGACTTGCCAGTGCTTGTGCTGTTTCCAGGTTTCGTCGTTTGGCTCTTTTTTCCATTTCCTGAAAGATGCTTGTTTGGCAACAGCCTCTCTGACCTCACCTTTAAACCATGCCGGCAGTTTTTTGGACTTCCTTCACTTTTCTTGAAGCGTGGAATACAGCTGGCTTGGGCTTCCAAGATAGTATTTTTAAACAACACCCAAGCTTGATGTAAGTCTTTAATCTTTGCAACTGCTCCTTTTAGTTTTTTCTTAACTGTTTTCCTTATTTTATCATAGTCTCCCTTTCGAAAGTTAAAAGGTAGTACTGTGGATTTCCTTACTATCCCTCCTCCAGTAATTAAATCAAAGGCGCTCATGTTATGATCGCTATTGCCAAGTGGCCCCAACACTCTTATCTCTTGCACTAGATCTGCTGTTCCACTAAGGACTAGGTCTATATGGCTTCCCCTCTGGTCGGTTCATGAACCAGCTGCTCCAAGAAGCAGTCATTTATGTCATCTAGAAACTTTATCTCCCTAGCATGTCTTGCCGTGACACTGACCCAGTCGATACCGGGGTAATTGAAATCACCCATTATTATTACTGCGCTATAACTTTTGTTAGCTTCCTTGATTTCTTTGAGCATTTCATCATCCATTTATTCATTCTGACCAGGCGGTTGATAGTACACCCCCACTGCCATCGCCTTCCCCTTTTTACATGGAATTTCAATCCATAGAGATTCTACAGCAAATTTTGTTTCCTGCAAAACTTTAATCCTTTCTGACTCAATGCCCTCTCTAACATAGAGCGCAACCCCTCCACCAATTTGATCAGCTCTATCATTACGATATAGTTTGTATCCAGGTATCACAGTGTCCCACTGGTTGTCCTCCTTCCACTATGTCTCTGATATCCCAATCATATCTAACCTCTCATTTAATGCTATATATTCTAACTCTCCCATCTTATTTTTTAGACTTCTAGCATTTGCATACAAGCATTTTAGAGACTGTATTTTATTCATATTAGTTTGGTTGTTGGTAATTTGGGATCTTTAAGCTCTGTCTGCTCCATACTCGAGGGCATTTGGGCTACTTTACTCTTTTTTGGAACCTCTCTGCTTTTGGAAGAGGGCTGCTACACAGTACCCTGTCCTGTGCTGCTGAGGTAAGCTATATTCTTATTTGATTTTAAATTTTAAATTATAGCTCTTTGCTGCTGCTAGGCTCTAACTTATTATGAAATTTAAACTACAAGCTCTCTGCTGGGTTCTAAATTTAACCAGAAAGCTCTCTTCTGTGTTTTAAGTTTAAACTAAAAGTACTTTGCTGATACTAGGCCCTGAGTGACTATTAATTTAAACTACAAGCTCTCTGCTGGGTATGATATGTAATCAGAAAGTTGTCTTCTGTGTTTTAAATTTAAATTTAAACTGCTGCTACTAGACCCTGACTGATTTAACAAAAAATAATGGGTTCACAGATTAATTAGCTTTGATACAAAGAATTCCTTTTCAGAAAATTCCCAGAAGTATATACTCACAATTGCAGATCTCTCTCCAGAAGTAACAGTCCCCTTTTGTAGTCCCACAATGTCTCCTAGTGGGTTCAAAAAGTGTAACCAATGCAGTCAAACCCTGTCCGTAACAGACACCCATGACTGTGTCTTCGCTGCCTGAGACCGGACCATGATGGCACCACCTGTGACCTGTGCAAGGCCATGACTCCGAAGACCAACCCAAAGAGGTATGAATTGCAGGAGAAGCTGTTCCCACGGTCCGTCTTGGCACCAGCCTCCCCGACGACAAGCTGTTAAGCCCAGCATTTCCTGTGAGGCCTGAGTATCCTTGGAGTCCCATGGTGGCAGCTCCTCCGAGAAGACCCCGTCCCCAAGAGAAAGAAGAAAAAGTCCTCAAAGTCCATCAAGACATCTCTGAAGAAACCCAGAAAAACCCATCAGAGGGACTTGGGCGGTTCCGAGAAGCGCCCTACCAAGGTTCTCAAAAATTATCGCCCAGCCGGCGGAGACCATGCGAGGTTCCTCAAGGCCATGGTCCTCATCGAGGACGCACTCACAAGAGTGCTGGTGCCAGGCTCAAGATCCTCTGTGCCCACGCCAAAAGCTTCAGAGCCTGCTGGCTTGGAAACCAGAATGGCAGCCCTGGAGCAGAATATCTCTGCTATCCTGGCCCTGCTGCAGGCAATGATGGCTGGTTCATCTGCATCATCTGTTCTGACAACTAAACCCCCCTTCTTCAGGGGAGTCCAGGGAGTCCCCAGGTGTCGAGCTGAGCTGTGAGTGCCATCGGCCTCAGGTAAGCCCTTTTGCGCTGGTCGAGGTCTCTCTCCCATTCCTTGGGTATCCGATCCTCCCTGACCAGTTTCCGGGATTCGGACCCAAGTCCTCCGGAGGCCCCTGGCCCCTTGGGGCTGGCCTTGAGGCTAGGAGTTGCAGGGCCTCTGACTCATCATCACCTCTTGACTCCAAGTTAGGAGACCGCAATCGCCCCGGAAACTAGTCTGCACTGAGACATCCCCTTGGAGCCCTTACCCCTTCGCCCCGCGCTATTCCCTGGAGGATGTGACCTTCCACAACTTTGTCAGGGGTATGGCCTGAGCCCTCTCAGTGCAAACCAAGGTGAAGGGAGACCCATATACTGAAGAACTGGAAATCCTCCAGTATGAGTTCCCACCCAAGGAGACTCTCACAGTGCCGCCGCAGCCAATCCTCAAGTGGCTGCTTCTTAAGATGTGGGAGACCCTGGCGTTGGTCCTGGTAGTCAGCCGATGCCTCGATGCCATGTACCGCATCAGGAAAGGGCCCGGGTTTCAAAAACCCCAACTCTCTCACAACTCCATGGTTATCGAGTCAACCATGCAAAAATTGAAGAGCCAGAAGACCTACTCTTCTGTCCTCCCTGATAGGGCGGCTAGAACCCTCGATGTCCTCGAGCAAATTTGCTACTAGGGCTCGATGCTGGGGTGTCTGATGCAGGCCTATAAATTGCACATAGGCATGTACCTCAAGGCCCTGACCCAAGAGTTGTTTGTGTTTTCAGCAGGGCTCGCCGGGGAACCCCTCTAGCAGTTCCAATCCCTGACCTCCAGGATCAAGGACTCGAGTAGCAGTGGCAAGCATCGGGGCCTGGTGCCAGGCCTGGCTGCTGACCTCGGACCTTGAGCAATGGGTCCAGGAAAAGCTGCTTAATGTCCCCTGCACCAGTGAGAACTGTTTAGACTCTCGGCTGCCGTTTCAGCCATGAGAGAGGCTGACGTGGTGACTCAGCAGAGGCTCTTCAAGAAGACCCCTTCCCTGAAAGAAACTCTAGGGAAAAGACCCCTGTTCCCAAAGAAAAAGGAGCCCTTTCATTAGAGTCACCACTACCAGCCCTTCTCGGGCCAGCAGCGGGGTCCTCACCCCAATAGCCAGGGCCATGGAGTCTGAAAGCCAAAGGCACAGAAGCCCCAGCTCCTGCCCAGCCCAGGGGGAACTTTTGACCCCGGGGCAGGGTCTCTCCTCCCCCGGGAGACCCTCACCAACCCACAGGGGGGTCGCTAGGCACTCTTTGCTCACAAGCGGGCCGGGGTCACCTCAGACCAATGGGTACTGCAAGTGATAAAAGAAGGGTATCTCCTCCATTTACAACAGATACCACCCAGATTCTTTCCAGGAAAGCCAGTATGACCTCTCCTTCACCAGAACCTTCTGCTCTCAGAGTTTGCAGGTCTACTAGACCTGAGAAACTTAAGCAAGTTTCTGGTGAGGGAGAATTTCAAGATGCTCTCCTTTGGAACACTGCTGCCTTACCTCCGCCAGGGAGACTGGCTGAGCTCCTTGAACTTAAAAGATGCATACACACACACTTCCTAATCCATCCCTCCCACAGGCAATACCTATGGTTTGTGATGGGAGGAGGGCACTGTCAGTACAAGGTACTACTCTTTGGCCTGGCCTCCTTGCCCAGGGTCTTTACCAAGTGCTTGGTGGTCATCGCCGCCCACCTGCACCTACAAGAGGCTTTCATCTTCCCCTACCTGGATAATTGGCTCATCAGAGGCAGCATGGCTTCAGAGGCCAGCCAGGCCACAGACTGGACAGTCCTTCTTCTGCCGCACCTGGGGTTTGTCATCAACTATCCCAAATCCCATCTCAGTCCAGCCCAAAGTCTGGAGTTCACAGGGGCTCAGTTAGACATGTTACAGGTCAAGGCCGTCCTCCCAATAAAAAGGGCAGAATGCCTCAGGCAACTAACAGAAGAGGTGTGGTGGTGCCAGTCAGTGCTGGCTCACCTTATCCTCTGCCTGCTGGGCCATATGACCTTGACGGTCCACATCAAGCCCTCAGCCCACTTGCACATGCGGATAGCCCAATGGTGCCTCTGCTCACAGTGGACTCAAGCCATGAGCAGGCTACGGGACAGGGTCAAGGTTACCCACCAGATGGTGGAGTCCCTCAGTTGGTGGCAAAACCTGCGCCACCTCCAGGCAGGAATGCCTTTCCAGACACCCATGCTGTAGAGGACCCTGATTATGGACGCCTCCCTCCTGGATTGGGGGGCACATTACGGAGGCCACCGCACACAGGAAAGCTGCTCCCAGGAGGAGTCTCTTCTCCAGATCAGCCTCCTGGAGCTCAAGGCAATCTTCTCAGCCCTAGGGGCATTCTGCCACCGAATGTGACACTGGCTTGTTCTGATCCAGACCAACAACCAGGTCGACATGTTCTATATTAACAAGCAGGAGGTCACGGGTTTGTACTCCCTCTGCCAAGAGGTGGTGAGCCGCCTCTCCTTCACAGTACGCAACAACATGCTGCTGCGAGCGGTGTACCTCCTGGGCCAGGACAACTGCCTGGCGGAGGGGCTAAGCAGAGTCCTTCACCTACACGAGCAGTGCTTAAACTCCAGGGTAGTGCAACATTTCTTGCCCCTCTGGGGCAAACCAGTGATGGATCTATTCACCTCTCTGGATAACAGGCAGCTTCCTTACTTCTGTTCCCGTCAGCCGCACCTGGAGAGAGTGGCGGCAGATGCCTTCCTGATCTCATGGTCCGAGGGCCTACTCTGTGCATTTCCACTGACCCCCCCCCCCCCCTCCGGTTGCCAAGACCCTCTTGAAAGGTCCAGAGTGAAAGGGCCTTAGTTATCCTGATTGCCCCCAAGTGGCCCAGGCAACCTTGGTTTCCTCTGCTGCTGTCCATGTCGGTGGCATCTCTGGGCCAAGCCCCAGACTTCCTGTCCCAGGAGGAAGGCACTCTCCTGCACCCCAACCTGGGGTTGCTAACGCTTACAGCATGGCTGCTGAAAGAGTAGTGTTGGCCCCTTTAAATCTCTCATTCTCCCAGTAGAAGTTGAGGAGATCCTCCTGGCTTCCCGGAAACCCTTCACCAGACGGACTTACGCCTTTAAGTGGAGAAGGTTCTCCATCTGGTGTGCTGTCAGGTTCAGCTAGTACTGCAGTACCTATTACACCTGTCACACACTGGGCTGAAATCTAACTTGATGAAGGTACATTTGAGCACCATAGCCACTCATCACCACCCCACCAAGGGAAAACCCCTTTCATGCCAGCCCCTGTTCTCCAGGTTCCTCCAGGGCCTACTGTTATCCAAGCCCCCTCTCCGTCCATCATCAGTAGAGTAGGACCTCAACATGGTGTTCTCCCAGCTAACCAAACTGCCATTTGAGCCTCTGGCCACTTGCCACCTATGGTACTTGTCTTAGAAAGTGGCCTTTCTGGTGGCCCTCATGTCCGCTTGAAGAGTGAGCAAACTCCAGGCCATGGTGGCAGATCCACCATACAAGTTTCTACAAGAACATGGTGGTGCTCTGCTCACACCCCAAATTCTTCCTGAAGATGGGGTCCCCTTTCCACTGCAACCAAGAGGTGGTCCTCCCCACCGTCTTCCCATGGTCTCACGCTGGAAGGGAGGAACTAGTCCTTCATACGCTGGATTGTAAGAGGGCCTTGTCCTTCTACTTGCAGCAGACTCAAGGCCATTAAAAAGCCCCTCAGCTTTTCATTTCTTATGACCCTAGCAGATTGGGGCTTCCTGTGACTAAGCAAACTCTGTCCGCTTGGGTGGCGGACTGTATTGCCCTCACCTATGAGCGGGCTGGCCTCTCTCGAGCACTGGATCACAGCGCATTGCATGAGGGCAATGGCCACATAGGTGGCCAACCTCCACTCCGTGCCAGTGACAGAAATCTGAAAGGCTGCCACATGGTCTTCAATTCATACATTCGCAGCTCACTACTATCTAGAGAGCGAGTCCTGTAGGGACAGTGCCTTTGGCCAGGTAGTAGTCCGTAATATTCTCAGGGTGTAGGCAACACATGTTAAATGTAACCCTCCAATTGTCTACTTAGATTTGTATACCACCTTATCCTAAAATCAGTCTAAATAAATAAACTCCTGCCCTCCGACCCTTCTGTTTTCAGGCTTCTGGAGTGATAGTGTCGCTGGATGTTGGGTCTTGCAGAGTCTCTCAATAGGGACTCCCCTTCTGCAACTCACAGCTACCCAATTGGTCGCCATTGGTGCTGTCATGATTTGATCCTCGGCAGCCTGGAGGTGGGGTCACATACGTGAGGACTGAATTCCTGCTTGTTCTGGAGAAAGCGTAGTTACTCACCTGTAACAGGTGTTCTCCAGAGACAGCAGGAATCAGTCCTCACAACCCTCCCTCCTCCCCTGGGAGTTGCCTCCCTACCTTGTTTTAGTTTTTACTGCCGTCCTAGCTATGTCATCTGACTGAGCAAGATGGCATCCTTGGGCAGAAAGGGGACCACGCATGTGTTGTGGCATGTCCCAAAGGCTTTCTTTGAAAGCTGGGGAAATGCTCCGCCCGGACTCCATTGGTGCTGAAGTCACGATATGTGAGGACGATTCCTGCTGTCCTTGAAGAAACACCTGTTACAGGTGAATAAGGATGTTTTTTAGCAAAATGGCTTTAAGGAGTTCTTAGATCCTCACTTTAAACTTCATGGGATTGATTTCTCATCAGAGGAGGCGAAGGGATGCCCATAGAATATTGTTCCTCATCCATAGAAACGAATCCTCTTCCTTGCAAAGGCATCTCTTTCCCTAGATTCATCCAGCACATGACAGAAAAGATACCCTTTCTGCTACAGCAAGAAGCAGAACTGCAGACAGATGTTTTCAGCCTTCTGAAGTACATAAAGGCCCCAGTAGCTCCCACTGTAATACCTATTGATGGACTCTTCTAAGATCAATAATTGTGTATGTGGCAAAGTCCATTTCTCTTAAAATCTGTCTCCAAGAAAATGTATGGGAAGTGTAAGATCCAACCGGCCCCTGGTTTGAAATTGCATTCCTGTCATAGCTGAGGCAGCCATAAAGAGAAAAAAAAACCCTTCTTGCAAAACCCCTGGCTCTAGGACCATTTGGGCAAGAACATAAGAACATGCCATACTGGATCAGACCAAGGTCCATCAAGTCCAGTATCCTGTTTCCAACAGTGGCCAATCCAAGTAAGAAGTACCTGTCAGGTTCTTAAAAAGGTACATAGGTTCCACAGTGCTTGTCCTGGGGTAAGCAGTGGATTTCCCAGGTTCTCTTTAATGATGGTTTATGGACCTTTCTTTCACTAACAGCTTTTACTGCATCCTCCGGTAACAAATTCCAGAGTTTGATTATGTGTTGAGTGAAAAAATATTTTCTCTGATTAGTCTTGTATAGGTTACATTGTAACTTTATTGCATGTCCCCCAAGTCTTTCTACTTTTTGTTGGAGTAAACAACCAATCTGTGTTTACCCATTCTACTCAATTTATTAATTTATAGACCTCTATCATGTTTCCCCTCGGCCATCTCTTTTCCAAGTTGAAAAGCCCTAACCTTTTAAGCCTTTCCTCATAGGGGTATCCTTCATCTCCTTTTGGTGGCTTTTCTCTGTACCTTTTCTAATTCTGCTATATCCTTTTAAAGATATGGCGACCAGAATTGCAGACAATATTCAAGGTGCATTTGCCCCATGGACTGATACAGAGGCATTATAATATCCTTGGTTTTCTTCTCCTTTCATTTCCTTATGATTCTTAGCATTCTATTTGCTTTCTTGGCCACCGCTGCACATTGAGCAGAGGGTTTCAACGTATGATTCACGATGACGCCTAAATCAAGGGACCATGCCTTCACTGTAAATAGCAGATCAGTTTTAAATAGTCCAGTACAGTTGTGGTCAACATTATTGTCACCCTTTCATTTTAGATACGTTGTATACAATATCTTGAGAAATAATTGGAAATATTCCAACTGTATGTCATAATATTTTAATAGTATGTTCAAAGGTATACAACAACAAAAAAGATGCCTGTGCAACTTAGACGTAGTCATTTCTGAGGAAAACAAATATATGACCTGGAAAGGATTAATGGCATCGTTCACTAATATTTGGTTGCACAACCCTTGGTAGTGGTGATAGCCTCCAGACGTTTGTTGTAGCCATTTATAAGTTTCGTACATCTGTCTGCTGGTAGTTTCTCCCACTTTTCAACTGTGATGTGTTCCAGCTCATGAATGCTTCCAGGATTCTTTTTACCAATGGCAGATTTCAGCTCTTTCCAAAGGTTCTTGATTGGCTTGAGATCAGGACTCATAGCTGGCCAGTTTAAAACAGTCCATTTGTTCCTTTTTAACCGTACTTTTGTACTTTTGGATGTATGTTTTGGATCATTGTCCTGCTGAAGGACCCATGACTTTCAACCCAGACCTACCTTTCTGACACTAAGTAGCACATTTCGCTCCAAAATACCTTGGTAGTCCTCTGATTTCATGACCCCTTTAATACATTTCATTCCTCCAGTTCTGAGGCAGAAAAATGTCTACCATATTTAAGTGTAGGAAGGGTGTTATTTTTCCTTATAAGCTTCATTTCTTTGCCTGTAAATGTATCACTGGTCTGCATTGCCAAAGAGCTCAAGTTTGGTTTCATCTGTCCACAGAATATTTTCCCAGAAGGATTGTAGTTTCAGGCAAAGATCAGGTGTGCCTTTTTATGTCTGTCTTTGAGCAGTGGGATCCTCCTTGGTCTTTGTACATGAAGTCCTTCTTTGTTTAGTGCATGGCATATGGTGCGGGTTGAAACCACTACTCCAAATTAGCCTTAAGCTCCAACAATTCGCACTAACCTTCGAAGACTTCTTGTATTAATTTTCCTCTTCCCATCACTTCCTAGGAGGTTCTTGACAGTTCCATGAGCAGAAAACTTCTTAAGAACATTGCGAATTGTAGACACAAGAATCCCAAGATCTTTGGAGATGACTTGTACCCCTTTAAAGTTTGATGATTGGTGATAATGGCTTTTCTGATGGTCTCAGGCTGCTCTCATGTCTTCACTATTGTGAAAATAGAACAGTAAATGTGGTAATTTTAAACTTTGGAGGAGTCATTCATGGGTTGATTCGTCATATGAATGCTGACAACTGATCACAGGTGCATCTAATTTTACTACAATGGGAATGTGGTTCCTGTTCAAACCGATTTGAATGGTTTATCAGGGTGCCGATAATCATGTCCTGAAACCAATTATATCCCACTAATGGGTGCTCACTAAAATAAACACTTTCCGTTGCTCTATATTTGTCAGACTATGTTCATCAAAGCTGCTATCATCAGCTGCTTCTAGTTTTGTAGTAAATAATTTCTCTTTCATTTTCTTGTTATACTTTTTTTTTTCACTTTTTGACACAAAATGAGATCTCAGTCTCTACTATAAAACAAAAAAGCTCATCCTGATATAAGGAAACAATAGCACAATATGTTGTTAAGCTTCAATCAGTCTGTGATTCCCAAAGAAAACTGCAGACCAATTTATTCTGCTTCAAGGCTGTATTTATTTATTTATTTAATTTATTTATTTAAGGCTTTTATATACCGCGCTTTTTAAAATCAGTGCGGTTTACAGATAACCTTTTGTGCAAAGTAGGAAGAGCCTACTTTGCACTTACAATGAGCAGGTAGTACAACTTGGATTGATAACAGGGGAAAGCATATACAGGCTATATATAGACTATATACAATTGGAGGGGGTCGCTATGCGGCTATAGCGACATGGCTTGTCCTGAGGGCTATATACAAGGATGTGAATTATTTATTGGGTTGACTGTTCTTTATGGTTGGGACATAGGGGTGAGGCCAGGTGAGGATGTGTTGTTGGCCTGGGCATAGTGTAGGAGAAAAAGGTGGTGCTTTAGCACCTTTCTAAATCGGGCAGGGTCAGTGATCATGCGGATGGTCACTGGGAGGTTTGTTCCAGCAGGTAGGTGCGTAGAGCCTGAACGCTCTGTTTCTTGTGGCGTTAGTGCATTTTGTTACTTCACTGGGGGTTACTAGAGTGTTTGTGGCGAAGGACCACCTTGTTCTAGATGCGGGTGTGGGGTGGATAAGGTTTGTCAAGGAGCTGGCAGTTCTTTTGTTAATGGCCTTGAAAGTTAAGAGAGCAACTTTGTATATGATCTGGCAGTAAATTGGTAACCAGTGCAGATCCTTTAGGATTGGAGTGATGTGCTCCCTTCGAGAAGCCCCGTGTAGGAATCGGGCGGCAGCATTCATTGCTAGCTGTAGTGGGCTAAGTGTGTTCTTGGGGAATCCATGAAGGATTATATTGGCGTAGTCAAAGTGGGGGGTTACTAGCACCTGGAAAACTGTTCAGAAGTCTTCTGGTTGCAGCAAGGGTCGGAGGTGTCGAATTGTCCTCATCTTATGGTAGACCTTCTTTACAGTGTTGCCTATGTGTGCTTTCATGTCGAGGTTCTGGTCCAGCGTGACACCGAGGTAGCGGATGGTGGGATGGCTCGGGAGCTCGGCGTCTCTTGTCTTCAGTGTTGCTGGTGGGGAGAAGGTTTGATTTCTCGTGATGAACAGCACTTCTGTCTTGCTGAAATTTATCTTGAGGCTCTGTGAGTGAAGCCAGTCCGTGACAGCATCAAAGCATTTTACTAGTGAAGAGAAGTCTGGTTGATCGATGGTGAATGGGGTGAAGAGTAGTACATTATCTGCATAAATCAGGCAGGATATGTTGAAGGAGCGGATGATTGCACATATGGGCTGCATGTATATATTGAATAGTAGGGCAGATAGCAAGGAGCCTTGGGGGACTCCATGTTTTTGTTGAAAAGGCTCGGAGGTCGCAGAGCCTGTCCGTACCTTCTGCCATCTATCTGTTAGGTACGACTTGCACCAACTTCAGGCTGAACCCTGGATTCCCTTTTCCTGGAGATGTATTAGGAGCTGCTCGTGGTTGACTGAGTCGAAAGCTGCGGAGATGTCTAGGAAGATCAGGGCATATTCTTGTCTGTTGTTGTTAATCCCTGTGATTAATGTGTTAAAAAGCGTGGCAAGGAGCGTTTCGATGCCATGTGCTTCCCTGAAACCATGTTGGCATGGATCAAGAGGGGCCGTGGAGTCAATGTGTTCTTGGATTTGCCATTGAACTACCTTCTCAATGATCTTGGCTAGAAGCGGGATGCTTGAGTGGTCAATAGGATTCAACCTTCTGGGGGTTCAGCTTGTTGTTCTTCAGAAGAGGCATGCTGGAAACGTTCCTGTGGAGAAGGCCGCTCCCATGATCCTGGCTAGGGCTGGACTGAGTTCTTTGCGCAGGGATCTTATCCAATGTGCTGGGCAGGTGTCGTTTGGAGCTGTGGTGGCATTGATAGTTGCAATGATGTCCTCAATGCCTCTGACTGATGGTGTTGTAAGCAAGTTGAGCAGTAGTGGTTGGTATGGGTTGTGTCCAGGGGTGGGTTTCGTGGCTATGCTGATATTGCTGGCTTTGGCTAGTAAGTAGTCTGCGTATTCCTGCGGGTGCAGTATTGTACTCTGTGTGGGCGAAGGTTCTTTTGTTATGGACTTCACTAGGTTGAAGAGGTCGTGAGGTTTGTTTAGCGAGCGGCATAGGAATTCAGCGTGGTATTCTTTCATTTTCACTGATATAGAGTTGCCGTGTGTGTTCAGGTGGGCGGAGTAGGCTGCCTGGTCGGTTGGGGACCGGGATCACTGCCGTTTTCTTTCTAGTTTGCTAAGGAGAAGTAGTGAGGACCGTAGCTCTGTAGAGTACCATTGTGCCGGTTTCCTACCTCTTGGTGTTTTGTCTGAGGTCTTGATTGAGGTAGGTAGGCATGCAGCGGAGTTCAGGCTGTTATTCCAAGTGGCCATCAGTTCATCCAGGTCAGGAGAATCTAGCTTGAGGTTTGGAAGGACGACTTTGAGGATCGCCTCTTTGTCGAAAGGTCTGAATCGTCTCATGGGTGGAGATGAGCTTTCGGCTGCTTTCCTAGGCTGGTTGCTGTTCTGATGCATGGGTATCTGGAATTTGATTAGGTTGTGGTCGGACCATGGGACTGGGGTGACAACTAGTTCAAAGTTGTGGTTCGGGCTTATGTCAGGTCGTGGGATGAATACGAGATCTAGTATATTTCCTTTCCTGTGGGTGGATGTTTCAACTATCTGCTCGTAGCCCAGATCATTGAGTGCTTCAAGGAAGGCCTTAGAATGGGTATCCTGGAGAGCTGGGAGGTTAAAGTCTCCAAATATCCAGTTTGGCCTGTGGGTGTTCTTGGGGTTACAGGCAAGGTCAATTATGGTTGCAAGGTCGTCAGGGGAGGAGGATGGTGATCTGTAGATTAGGTTGATGGTGCTGTGGCTGTTGGTTATGGTAAGTGTATCGAGGTGTGTTGTGCTGCTGGAGTTGATCGGTTGATATTGGAGCTCTGCTTTTGATAAGATGAGAGCGCCACCTCCTCTGCGGTTAGGTCTGTGACAAGTGTGGCTTGAGAAGTTGGGGGGGATGAGTTGGTTAATAAGGACTGAGTCTGAGTCGGCGAGCCATGATTCAGTGATCAGTAGGATGTCTAGTTCAAGATGGATTATAAGGTCAGTGATGGCTGGCCATTTCCTGCGGACTGAACGTGCATTTATGAGGGCACATTTCAGGTTTCGCTGGCTTTGGGGCTGTGCCGCTTTGGGTTTTGCAGAGTGTTGGATTGGTATGTAGATTGTGTGGGTGTGAGGCTTGATGCAATTCTGATGACTTATAGTGTGTGCTGCTTTGATATCTTTTTCCTCGGCCTTGAAGGGTTGGAATGGGATTGTGGTTGGAGGCCGAAGTGAGGGGACCAATGAGTGTGTTGCTAAGAAGGTACAAAATGGTTAGGGTTAGGATGGATATGGCCATGTTGAATTGTAGGGCGCCACTGGGCACTGGTATATGAGATAGCTAGGTTGACAATATTGGGGCAGCAGTAATTGCTTGTATGTGAGATAGCTGGGTTAACAATGCTGGCTATCTTGCGCAACAATAGATAGATACAATCCTCTCTCACATTAAATCAATTCACTTATCTATACAGGAGAACTTCATTCCTTCTTCCAGTGACATTAGCTATTTGGTATGTCCCGACACAGCTCAGAGATTGTACGGGCGAAACTTGAGTTGACTACAGTCATCCAGCGCTTTCCTCCCTTGCTATTTCAAGGTTCACTGGGCATACAGCTAAGTGGTTTTCAGTTATTTAAATGCATTTAAAAATTGTAAAAACGTATAGACTGTATGAAGAGGCTGGTTACTGAAATGAAAGAGCATCATCTAAGTGCTTGTTTTAGCATACACAATTGATGCTGCTAGTCAGTCACTAGCCTGAGCACTGAGGCCATTATTATAATAGTAAGGTTATTGACCAGGGTGTCCCTCTGTTTGGAGATTTGAGTAGGGTGATTTCACCTGAAATCTAGGTGAAGTTGATAGTCATAAAGTATCTTTATATGACTCAGGTGAAGTATTATTTATTTTCACCTTCCTCTCTTTCTTTTTTGAGTAGTCCCTTTTAGGGTGCCATCCTATGGTTTTGACCACGTACTACTACTACTGTTAAGCACTTATACAGCGCCATGCATGCAGCGCTGTACAGGCATTCATACAAGAGACAGTCCCTGCTTGTCAGTCATGCTCGTCGGAGCTTATAATCTAGTTGAGACAATACAAAGCATTAGTCAATTTGGTGCAAAGCACAGTATGGTCTTTATAATTCGGTCATGAAAATTGATGGGAGGATGAGATAAAGGAAGAAAGTCAGGATCTGAAAGCGACAGTGAAGAGGTGGGTCTTCAATCTGGATTTGAAGACGGCCAGGGAGGGTGCCTGGCATACAGACACAGGTAGGTTGTTCCAGGCCTGAGGTGCAGCAAGGCGAAAGGAGCGAAGTCGGGAGTTAGCAGTGCGAGTGAAAGGCCTAGATAGAAGCGATTTGTTGGCGGAGTGAAGATCGCGAGAGGGGGTCTAAGGAGAGATGAGAGATATTGAGGGGCCATAGAGTGAATGCATTTATAGGTCAACAGGAGAAGTTTGAATTGGATGCAGAATTGGATAGGGAGCCAGTGAAGCGACTTGAGAAGAGGAGTAATGTGGGCATGGCGAGACTGGCAGAAGATAAGTCGAGCAGCATAGTTTTATATAGATTGAAGGGGAAGGAGATGGCTCATGGGGAGACCAGCAAGGAGTAGGGTGCAGTAGTCAAGGCGAGAGGAGATCAGGGAGTGGATAAGTGTTTTGGTAGTGTGATCAGAAAGGAAGGGGCGGATTTTGCTAATGTTGTAGAGAAAGAAGCGGCAGGTCTTAGCTGTAAGTTGGATATGTGTGGAGAAGGAGAGAGAGGAATCAAAGATAACACCCAGATTTCGGGCTGAGGGAACAGGAAGGATCGTAGATCCATCCACGTGACATGCGTACTTATTGTTCACCTCTTATTTACTGCTCCTTTTCCTTGAGTTTTCGTACGCCACTGCTACTCACTGTTTTCGTTCTGATGTTTCTCCAGGAACAAGCAGGAAGTCAGTCCTCACTTATGGGTGACGTCGGCACCAATGGAGCCCACGTGGAGCAATTCCCCAGCTTTCAAAGAAAGCCTTTGGGATTGCTGCCACGCATTCATGATCCTCTTCTCACCCAAAGGTGCCATCTTGCTCAGTCTCCCTTTTTCCGTGGAGCCCTTCGGACGCACGTCCTCGTCCCTTGGAAAAAGTTTTCTTGACTTCAGCTTTTTTGGCCTTTTTTCCGGTAGCACCGGTCCTCTCTCGTCCTCTCCTTTTCCCTTGCTCCGGCTGTGGGCTAGGCGACCCCTTTTTTGACTCTATTTAGTTGTTTTCTTTCGGGCTCTTTTCATGCCCTTTTTTCCCCAACTGCTGGCCTCGAAGGTTTTTGACCTCGCAGGAGCCCTTTTTGCCCCCATGGCCACTGGTTTTAAGAAGTGTGACAGATGCTCCAAAAATATGTCGCTCATGGACACCCACGACTGCTGTCTACGGTGTCTGGGGGCTGACCACAACCCGGAGCTCTGCTCACTTTGTAAGAAAATGTCCGCTAAGGCCTTGCTAAACCGTAAGCAGAAGTCAGATGACATTTTCTGCAAGGCAGCCCTGGGATCCCCGGTGGCACCTCGCCCGACTGATCCACCGCTGGCGGGGTCCCCCGCAGTGACTCCACGCCCCAGGTATCACTCCAATCAGGATTTGCCCGAGGTGGAACAGCGAAAGAAGAAGACGACATCTAAGTCGCTATCGGGGGCTCCGGATAAGCGTGAGCGGTCTCGCGCTCGTTCTCTTAGCCCTCCCCGGCGTTCCCGAGGGTCGGACAAGGAGCGGTTTCAAAAGGTACCTTATACCGACACGGAGGCCTCCAGCAAAGGCACCCGGTCTCCTGAGGGTCATCCCGGTGAGGAACCCCTCTCCTCCTCCACGCCAGACTCGGTAACCCTGACGTCGGCGTCGCAGGGACCCATTCCAGAGTGGGAGTCCCGTATGTTGGTACTGGAGCGCAGCGTTTCTGCCTTCCTCACTGCCCAGTAGGTGCTTTTGCCAAGCATGGCTGACTCGTGCCCCGAGACTGAGGGTCACCCAACTGGGGTCCCGAAAACTGCCTTGGAAACCCCCGAGAGCCGCGGGCCTCGTGAGGGTCCTCTGCATCGGTTCTCGCTCGCTGTCCCTTTCCTCGGGGGCAAGGTCTTCCAGAGCCAGTGCCTCCGACTCCAAGTGGGCCTTGGCCACACGGCGCGGGCAGGTTTCTCCTTCTCCATGGTAACCCATGTTTGGCACACATGGCCTGCGGGCGACAATTTCAGGGAGTTTAGACTCTGGGAACAGCAAGGTCTTCATCATTTGTCTCAATTTTTGGATGCAGAGGGACAGCTTAAATCTTTTACTGATTTAGTGTGAGAATTTGTTGTCCCCCAGAGATTCCTATGCATTTTGGTAGGTTCAGCATTATATCCTGTCATTGTCCCATTCTCATCTTGGTCAAGAGTTTGTGGACAAGTTGGCCACCTTTTTTGAGGTGGATAGTCTGGAACAAATGTCTCTTTCAGTTATATAGAGGGCACTGGCCCAGTTAGAGACCACCCAGTGACATGGCCTGCTTGCCTGGCGTTGTAATGAGGAGCTGGGTATAGATTGGATGGTTGAGAATATTATTCGGGCAGTGAAGCGAGTACCACAACTGACCACAGAGGTGGTTCTGCGTGAGCTATTTTGCAAGTTTATGTTGCGGGCTATTTTTGCTCCATCCCAAGCAGCGGGATTGACCGCCTCTGGCACATAGTGGCGATCAGAGAGGCGGAGGAGGTGGAAGCCGGCATCGGAGGCTGTGAGCGGGAGCTCCACCTCATCCCCTGCACCTGCCAATCACATCCAGGCAGCAACAGCTTTAAAACCGCCATACCAGTGGCGGGCGGACGCCTGAGGGCCTTGCCAGAGGACCCTTTGGCGTGGCCTTTAGGCTTGAATCGTGGCGAGAAAAGAATAATGACAAGCTTGTTAATAATTACCATGAGACCAGGACAATAGGTAGCCGCTTTAAGATTTCAAGCAAACTCCTGGTGGTAAGATATCTACCTCTCCTAGATTCTATATGGAGCCTCCCTATGATCTGTTGGGCCTCCTGGATTTCTCTATCCTCTTAACTCCCACTGCATCTCTTGTCTCTCTTCTGTTTCATGAATGTCGTTCTTTTTCATGTTCTCTATATTGATTTATTATTGTAATTAATTGTATTGTAATGTATGTCCTGTCATTCCTTCCCTTGTACTATGTAGACCCTTAAATGTAATGTCTACCACTTTGATTGAAGGATAAAGTGGGATATAAATCTGATTACATACATAAATAAATACCCTGTGCTTGTGTGTGCATGGGACATTGGCTCACATGTTTTGGTTGGTCCCATTGGTGCAGGCCTTTTGGGAACATATTACATGATATCTGGGTTCCGTACTTGGAAAAGATCTTCGGTTTAGTGCTGGGGGGATTCTGCTTGGTGACCCGGCTTGCCTTCATGTGAGGGGCCAAGGAGCCATACTGTTTGTATGTAAGGCCTGCCTTCTGGGGCTGCAACGTATTTTGAAAACATGGCTGGATCTGGAATCCCCAACCTTCTGGGCTTCGCGGAATAGGCTGCATAGGCTTTAACAGATGGAAACTATAGCAACATGGGGAATGTAACCTAAGCATAAAAGGTTTTTGACAATTTGGGAACTTTATATGCAATCTTTGTCACCCAGGGGCCGTAGCATGGCTCTGAACTGTGTCTTCATTTGAGAGCCAGCCACCCACCACTCTGCTCTTGTTTGCTTCTTACTTGGGGCCACTGTGCTCCACTTGGTAACCCGTACATAAACTGTTAACTTTATGGGAGACTGCGTTCTGTGGGTGGTACAGGGGGTGGGTTGCATATGGTTTGTAAGGGATAGTGTGTTGCCTGGGGGTGGTTTGAAGACAGTCTTTAGGATATCCTGGATAGTTGAGTTGTCCTTCTACCAGGTTGAAGGGGGAGGGGAGGGGTCGACAGTATATAAAATATGAAATACATTATATTCTTGTCATGTTCTTTGAGCCCTCCCAGCCACGTGTCAGTGTCCCCACGGGCTGGGGTGGCCATGTTTGTATTTCCTGTTTCAATAAAAATGATTTAAACATAAACACATATCCTGATCCACTTACATTACAGAAATACCCCCACTTCCTTCTGTATACAGACCACTGTCAATATAAGATCCTTCTTTTCGGCCTTTCTTTAGGTCCCAGAGTCTTCATTAAATACCTCATAGTGGTGGCCACCCACATACCCAAATGAAGTCATCTAGTCTTTCTATACCCTGCTGACTCACTCCTGGCAGCTCAAAAACTCTCCTCCAGCCCTCAGGAATGAAACAGTAACAATATATGACTGCAGATAAAGACCAATATGGTCCATCTAGTCTGCCCAATAAGGTGGCTAGAGTAGTTGTACCCACTGCAGGTCACCCCCCATGTCCTTGTTTAGGGCTGTACCCTCTGCTCCATGCAGGTCACCCCCCTCTATGCCTTTGTTAATGGTTGTACCCGCCCCTCTTCTATTTATTGAAATATAAAAAAATATTTATTTTGATTTTATCCTCCTGCTATAAAGGGATCCACTGTGTCTCTCCCATGCCATTTTAAATTCTGTCACTGCATTTGCCCCACCACCTCTATCAGGAGGACATTCCAAGCATCCACCATCCTTTCAGTAAAAAGGTATTTCCTGACATTGCTTTTAAGTTTACTGCTTGCAGCTTCATTTTATGCCCTCTAGTTTTACAGCTTTCCCTTCTTAGAAAAAGGTTTGTTGGTTCATTAATACTCTTTTAAACATCTGTATCATATCTCCCCTATCCCTCCCCTCCTTTAGGGTATACATATTTAGGTCTTCAAGGCTGTTCTCATATGTCTTCTGGCGCAGGTTCCAAATCATTTTGGTCTCCTTCGTCTGAACCGTTTCAAGTCTTTTTATATCCTTTGTGAGATGTGGTCTCAAACTGAATACAGTACTCCAAGTGAGCAACAACTTGTACAGGGGCATTAATACCTCCTCCTTTCTGCTGATTATTCCTCTCTGTATGCCGTCTTGTCACATTGTTTTTCCACCTTGAGATCCTCAGACACTGTCACTCCAAGGTCCTTCTCCTACTACCTACTCCAGAGTCTGGGCTTCATTATCAACTTTCAAAAATCCACTCTATGCCCACCAAACACCATTTCATTTATAGACTTCATTCTGGACACAGTTCAAGCAAAAGATTTTCTGCCAATGGATTGAGGGCAGTCCCTGACCTCACATCTGCTACGTTCAAATATCTGGGGCTGCTGTCATCCATGTAGTCCCATTTGCTCATCTTAAAATGTGAAGGCCTCAATGGGTCCTCAGGTTCCACTGGAATCAGTGTCCCCAACCTCCTCCAACCATTCTTCATCCTTGGTTCAATTCCAAATTAGTCTTCAGTGGCGGACATCCACATCCTGTCTGATTTCAGGTGACCCTTTTGCTCCACTGGAGTGTCAAGCTGTAATAACCACAGATGCCTCTAACACCAGGTAGAGAGCTCACATAGATTCTCACCTCAACCAGGGCAGATGGTCAAGGTCCAAAACACTTCTTCACATCAATCACTTGGCGCGTCAAGCCATATACTGCACCCTTCAGGTCTTTATCCATCTGTTCCAAGACATACCAATCTTAATTCAAGCAGAAACCAAGTTGCTGTGTTTTATGGCAACATACAAGGGGGTATAGGATCCTTCTGCTGAGAAGCAGCAAGGATAAGGGATTTTGTCATATCCTGGCAATGTCCCATTTTTAATTCTAGTTCCTATATTTCCTTGTTTAATTGATTCTTTTATGTGTCAAATATGTGTGCATATATAATCCAAAGCCATTTCACTGGCCACTCTTATTTTAGGAAATACTGTACATTAAGGGGTTGAACTGCAAAGATGCCAATAATGTTGACCACAACTGTAACTCAAACTCTTTCTCTCTTCCTCCCTCCCTGTGTTCAGCAACTATCCCCTTCTCTCTTGCCCTGTCTTGTCTCCCCCTCTCTCCCCAATTTTGTGCCTCCCCCCTTTTTCTTATTTTACCCCCCCATGTTCAGCATTCCCTCTCTCTCTCTTACCCCATGTCCAGCATTTCCCTATTTCATCCCACTTCATCCAGCATCCCCTATCCCCCACCTCATACCCAGCATCTCCTCTCTCACCCCATGCCCAGCATCTACTCTCCACTCCCCCACTGTGTCTAGCATCTGCCCTCTACACCTACTGTGTCCAGTCTCTGCCCTCTACACCTACCGTTTCCAGCCTCTGCCCTATATCCTCCCACCCCATGTCTAGCATCTGCCATTTATCCCCCTATGACTCCTACCGTGTGTTCAGCATCTGCCCTCCATCCTTTTATGACCCCTACCGAATGTCCAGCCTCTGCTCTCCACCCCATGTCCAGCATCTACCCTCACTCCATATCCACCATCTGCTCTCTATCCCTTTATATCCCTCACCCTATGTCCAGCATCTACCCTCACTCCATATCCACCATCTGCTCTCTATCCCTTTATATCCCTCACCCTATGTCCAGCATCTGCCCACCACTCCCTACCCGTATCTTGCATCTGCCTTCCACACCCCCTGCGCTGTGTCCAGTATCTGCTCTTCAACCCTTTGTGTCCAGCATCTGCCTTGTGTCAACCCCTCCATACTTCCTATTTAGCATCTGTTCTTTGCCTTCCCTTGTGTCCAACATTTGACTAGCATTTCCCTTCCAGCCATTCCACCCCCTTGTGTCCCTTTGCCCACCATATCCCTTCTGGCCATTCCACTCCCCTTCATGTCCATCTGCCCAGCATTTCCCTTCCAGCCATTTCATCCCCCCCTCTAGTGTCTATCTGCCCAGCATTTCCCTTCCAGCTGTTCCACCCACCCCTCTTTGTGTCCATCTTCCCAGCAATTCTGTTTCTGCCATTCAAACCCCACCACCTTGGGATCCATCTCCCCCCCCCCCCCCCCCGTGTCCCTCTACCCAGCATTTCCCTTTCAGCCATTCCATCCCTCCCTTGTGTCCATCTGCCCAGCATTCTCCTTTCAGCCATTCCATCCCTCCCTTGTGTCCATCTGCCCAGCATTTCCCTTTTGGCCACTGCTGCAGCTTTATCTGTGCCTGCCATGGCGGTCCAGCCTCCATTAAAAAAAAATAATAAAACCACAGGTGAAAATCTGTTCTAATCCCTGCCCCCTCTGATACAAAGCATGCGTCAGAAAGGGGCAGGACCAAACCCAGTCTTCTCAGTAAGAGCCTGAGTTTTTTTTTTTTGTTTTTTAGTCGGTGATTTGGGCTGCCTCTTATGGAACTGAAAAAGCAGAAGCAGCAGCACATGTAGGGGGGGGGGGGCAGGCTGGCAACAAATCGACAGAGAAAGTAGCACTGTAGAAAGCAGAACTACCACGTAAATGTGAAGAAACAAGTCCAAACGTAGAGTAAGGAAAGACCAATCTTTATTGTATGTGACTGGGATATTCCTCATATAATGAAATATGAGAAGGACCGATGTGTGTACAAATATATAAAAAGAGAGAGTACGTATGCTTAAAACGATATGAAAGTAGTATGGCACGATTAAAGTGGCTCAAACAACATAAGCGGTAGCTCTAAAAAAAGACAATGTACTAGAGCAACTATATTGTATAATTGTAAAGGGAAGCATACGTACTCTTTCATTTTATATATTTGTACACACATCGGTCCTTCTCATATTTCATTATATGAGGAATATACGTTATATTGGTTTGCCTCTTAGCAGAGACATGAGTTGATATGTTTCCCTTGTGTTCGGGCGTATTTAAGTGTAGTCCCTAACTGCGACATAGATATATGGAGAGTGTATTTTGAAACTTTAGTTAGCATATGCTCTTCTCCTAGGACAAGCAGGATGTGTCAGCCACACCTGGTGTCGTCCCCCGACGGCGCCGTGACGGAAGTGCTCTCTATCTCAGAATCTTCTGAGCATGTGTGAGGTGGTCCCACCTCCCAGCCCGCCCCTAGCCGGCCAGTTTTTTCTCTTCCGCCCTTGCCTCAAGACGGAAAAATTCAAGCTCTCCTACTTTTAAACATAAGTATGCCTAAACCAGGTTTTAAGAAGTGCCTTACCTGCAGCCGAAAAATGAACATCTCTGACACCCATCAGCACTGCGTCAGATGCCTGGGGGCATCACACCAGGTGGAGAACTGCGATTGCTGCAGCAGGATGTCCCCCAGAGCAAAAAGGCACCGCGAACACTCTCTGAAGGACCTGCTCTCTCCCGCAGCAGCCTCCACGTCCCGGGACCCGAAGCAAACCAGTGACAAGAAATCAAAGACTGTGGCCGCCCAGAAACCATCTTCCCGGCTCTCCAGCACTCACCAGCGTCCAAACGCGGCCCCCGAAAAAGCGCCACATAAGAAGAATGCTGCTCCTCGATCTGACGACAACGCTGTAAGTCCTGCCCCCGGAGAGGCCTCTGCCGTTCGGGTAAGCCCCTCTCCGGCACACGGCAACCCCGGGACATCCACTACATGCGGTCCGCATGCTGGCCAAGATGGCGCTGCCCTCGTGGCCCCGCCAGGCCCCGCCTCCGGGAACGCCTCCTCGATGCTGATTGGCTGCACGGAGGTGAGGACCTCCCCCCTGCCCAACACGTCTCGACGCGCTGACAGGGAGATCCCCAGCACTTCTACAGCCTATGGAGCCATCACTGCCTCTCCCCCGGCGCGGGACTCCCAAGCTCGGCGCGGTGAGTCTCAGCTGAGCAGTAAGTCGCCAGACAGCGCTGACACTCAGCGCCGACTAGAAGAACTGCATAATAGGGCGGACAGCAGGGAATCCTCCTGTCATCACCTATCACGCTCCACAGACCGCGCTGATTCACAGCGCCGACGAGGGAGCTTTAATCAGCGAGATGGCCACTTACAATCTCCCAGTCAACACAGCGCCGGTGACAGCCACAGGAAGAAGTCTGCCAAGCGCAGACATCGATCCCCCTCTGCAGCAAGGGATTACAATGGTGGCTCCTCCAGGGACAGCAGGAGATCCAACTCCCCCTGCTACAAGAGACACAGAAGCAGCAGGTCAGAATCAACCTCTTCTGCCATCCTAAGCCTCCTGTCTCGCCTAGTGGAGCAGACCGCCCCCCCACGGCCAGACCAGCAACGCAGGGCGACCAGTCCCCTTCTGACTCTCTCGGAGAAGGGCCACTCCCCAATATACCCCAGTCTCTCGCCCAGGGAGCGGACTCCTCCCCCGCTCCATCCAGAGCGCGTTCTCCTTCACCGACACAAATGGAACCCGACGCTGAGGAACTAGAGCCTTGCTCTGAAGGGGAGGACCCAGATACAAAGGACACTAGTGAGCCAGTCGAGCCCCCGCCAGTGCCGGAGGACCTCACCTACCCTAAGTTCCTACGGAAGGTGGTCTCTAAGCTGGGGCTGGCCACGGAGGTAACATCAGAAGAACAGGAGCCGGAGATCATGAAGTACCTGAATGGCCCCAAGCCAGCAATGGCGCTCCCCCTCCACCGCAGATTGAAGGACAAGCAGCTGGCGCTGTGGCAGTCCCCAGCTTCTGGTCAAGCTTTCTCCAGGCGCTTGGACACCAAATACATTGTCCACTCAGGACCTGGATTTACCAAAGCGCAGTTACCCCACCAGTCCATCGTGGTATCATCAGCCCTGAAAAGGTCCAAGTCCACGCGTAACCAGTCAAGCCATCCACCAGGTCGGGACCCCAAACGCCTAGACGACATTGGGAGAAAGGTGTTTCAAGGGGCTATGCTCAACGCCAAAATAGCATCCCACCAATTCCAGCACGTCCTCTTCCAGGACGCACTCCTAGCCGACCTTAAAAAGCACCTACAGGACCTTCCCAAGGACTCACGGACAATGGCTTCAACCTCCATGCAGGAGCTAGCTGAATGCAGCAAGCACCTGATGTGCACGGCCTTCGACGCATTTGACACTACCGTCCGAACAGCGGGCACGGCCATTTCAGCACGGCGCTGGGCATGGCTCCGGGCCTCAGGACTCTCCGACAACACCCATGACCGTATTGCGGACGCCCCCTGCTCAGGTGACTCCCTGTTCGGGGACAAGGTTGCCGACACTGTAAAAGACCTCAAAGAGGACTGCGCCACACTAAAGACTCTAGCAGCAGACGGCCTTGAACGCCCCGCTTGGAACCAGAAAGGGGCATATTTCCGAAAACCCTTCGCCCCTTCGAAACAATTTTATGGATCCAACCGTCAGTGGCAGCCACCAAAGTTCAAGCCAACTTATCAGAAGGCGCCCTTTCAGCGACAGCAACCGCGACAGCGAAAGCAGAAGCAGTCCAACACTTCCCACTCCGGGAAAGATTCCTCCTCCTTCTGACTATGCCCCGGTTGGGGGTCGCCTGTCGCTGTTCCTATCGGCCTGGCAGGAGATTACCACGGACAAGTGGGTCTTACAGATAGTCCAGTCGGGCTACCGCTTGCCCTTCTCCTCCCCTCCATGTCAGCGCAAGCGACCTACCAGCCAGCCTCCACAGCACCTGGAACAGCCGCTACAGAAACTCATACAGCAACTCCTCCAGGCCAAGGTGATAGAGCAAGTACCCCCGGGAGAGGTCAACACTGGCTTCTACTCCCGGTACTTCCTTATCCCCAAGAAGAAAGGGGGCCTACGCCCTATCCTGGACCTCCGGAGACTGAACAACTTCATAATCAAAGAGAAGTTCAGGATGTATTCGCTCAACTCCATCCTTCCCCTAATCAGGGCGGGGGATTGGTTTGCGACGCTGGACCTCCAGGATGCCTACTCCCACATCCCGGTCCACGCTTCTCACAGGAAATTCCTCAGATTCTCAGCGCTGGGCGCCCATTACCAGTATCGGGTCCTGCCATTCGGCCTATCCCCAGCACCCAGAGTCTTCACAAAATGCGTGGCGGTGGTCGCTGCACATCTCCGGAGACAAGGTGTCGCCATTTTTCCCTACCTGGATGACTGGCTCCTGTCGGCGGATTCAGCCATGGGACTCCACAGGGCAGTACGGCTCACAACCGACCTGTTGATCAGAGTGGGCTTCCTTCTCAACAAGGAGAAGTCCAGGCTGGAACCAGTCCAGCGCACAGAGTTCATCGGGGCGATAATAGATACCAAGGTCTGCAAGGCCTTTCTTCCTCAATTACGGATCAACACCATCACCCGCCTAGCCATGAAGATGTCGACAGAAAAATGCACCTCGGCCCGTGCAATACTATGTCTGCTAGGCCCACATGGCTGCAACAACTTCAGTCCTTCCGTTGGCGAGGCTGCACATGCGCACTCTACAGTGGCACCTACGGACACACTGGAAGCAACTCTCCCAACCACTCAGCACTCGCATTCCGCTATCTGCCCGTGTGGTCCAGAGCCTGCGCTGGTGGACGCAGCCACCCAACCTCTCGGGGGGCAAATGCCTTCATCCTCGCATACACCAGCTCACCCTCACCACGGATGCCTCCTCCACGGGATGGGGGGCCCATCTACGGCACCTCAGCACGCAAGGAGCATGGACCGCAGTGGAACAAACACTCCACATCAATCATCTCGAACTCAGGGCCATCAGGTATGCCCTACAGACCTTCATGACCAAACTGAAAGGAAAAGCAGTCTTGGTACAGACGGACAACCAGGTTGCCATGTTCTATATCAACAAGCAAGGGGGCACTCGCTCCCATTCGCTATGCAAGGAAGCCCTCGACACCTGGACTCTGGCACTACGCAACAGGTGCACGCTACAAGCGACATACCTTCCCGGGGATCAGAACACCTTAGCGGACCGTCTCAGCAGGCAGCTTCAACCTCACGAATGGATGCTCCACATGGATGTGACACGCACCCTCTTCCAGCGCTGGGGAAACCCACAGATCGACCTCTTCGCAACCGAGGAGAACGCGAAATGCCCCTTGTTCTGCTCCAAGCATCCGTCACAGAACAGGGTTGCCTCGGATGCATTCGCCATCCCCTGGAAAAACTGGGAGCTGGCATACGCCTTTCCTCCCACACCACTCTTGACAAACACGATACAACGTATCATCGAGGAGAAGGTACAGATGATCCTGATAGCCCCTTATTGGCCAAGACAGATGTGGTTCTCCCTACTGTTGCAGCTCGCCCAGGAACCTCCCATCAGATTACCTCTGAGACCAGACCTCCTAACCCAGAACGGAGGCCTAATCTGGCACCCCAACCTCCAGACGCTAGCTTTGACAGCCTGGAGGCTGAAAGGTTAACCCTCAACGGCTCTCACCTTCCCCCGGATGTGCAACAAATAGTCCTCGCGTCCCGGAGACCTTCTACAAGAAAGGCATATGGCCTAAAATGGAAACGCTTCACCATCTGGTGCAAGGACCAAGGAGTTGACCCAGCGTCTTGCCCGATACCCACAATCTTACAGTATCTGGCCCTCCTCTGCAGATCGGGATTGCAACCACAATCCATCAAGGTGCACCTAGCTGCCATCGCCTCTCTACACGAGCGCACGGATGCCACAACCTCAGGCTCCATTGCCACCCTTCCCATTGTGACCCGTTTCATGAGAGGGCTCCGAAACCTGAAGCCCCCAGTACAGAAGCCAGTACCCACCTGGGACCTTAACATCGTTCTACAACAGCTCATGCAAGAGCCATTCGAACCATTGGACACTGCCGAGGGAAAGTACCTCGCCTGGAAGACCCTTTTCCTCGTCGCCATTACCTCCGCCAGGAGGGTTAGCGAGCTGCAAGCTCTGGTGGCACACCCGCCATACACGCAACTCTATCACAACCGGGCGTCCCTGCGGACTCACCCGAAATTTGTGCCGAAGGTGGCCTCCGCTTTTCACATCAACCAGGCAGTGGAGCTGCCATCCTTCTTCCCAGCACCGCATTCATCCCCCGAGGAGCAACGTCTTCATTCGCTCGATTGCGTACGTGCTTTACGCACCTACATCGACAGGACATCTGCTACTCGTCGGGGTACACAGCTGTTCGTCTCCTTTGACCCGAACAAACCTGGGAGACCTGTCACCAAACGTACACTATCTCTCTGGATATCAACCTGCGTGGCCTATTGCTTGCAGAAGGCTGGCGCTCTCCCGGCAAACAAGGCGAGTGCACACCAGCTCCGCGCAATAGCCGCTTCCTTGGCCTGTGCTCAGGAGATTCCAGTGAGCGATATCTGCAGAGCAGCCACCTGGTCCTCTCATCTTACCTTCCAGAAACACTACTGCCTCGACATCCACGCTGAGACAGACGGCTCATTCGGCCGAGCGGTCCTCTCCGCAGCCCTGGCACCCGAGAGGGCGAGCGCTGCACGAGACCGAACGCAAAGACTCTGAGACTCTTGTCTCCTGTCACGGACTATTGCCCTGAATAGATTGCACTAGTTACTTACTTGCACTAGTTACTTGTCCACTTGCACTAGTACTTGTCCATGCATTGTTGTTATTGCACGATTGTGACTGTTGTTATTGCACTATTGTTACTGCACTGTTCAGAATTGCACTGTTCACTACACTGTTCCAAGTTGCACAATTTGCACCGTTCACTATTGCACGTTTTGCCTACCTACAACTGTATAACCTTGTGCTCAATAAATGTTGCATATCAGACATGCCTCCCTCATTCCCCGCAACGTATCAAAGCTCGGGAGACACCAGGTGTGACTGACACATCCTGCTTGTCCTAGGAGAAAACAGAGTTACTTACCTGTAACGGAGTTCTCCGTGGACAGCAGGATAAGTCAGCCACACCATCCCACCCGCCTCCCCTTCATGAGGGTGGCCTGCGCACCGCACCTAGCCGCAACGGCATAGCTAGTCAACAACTGGCCGGCTAGGGCGGGCTGGGAGGTGGGACCACCTCACACATGCTCAGAAGATTCTGAGCTAGAGAGCACTTCCGTCACGGCGCCGTCGGGGGACGACACCAGGTGTGGCTGACTTATCCTGCTGTCCACGGAGAACTCCGTTACAGGTAAGTAACTCTGTTTTTTAGTATATTTCTACTATTTTTTAGTAGGTTATCAGTTATTCTTAATGTTTATTAATGTTTTCTGAGTATTTTATTACCATCAAATCATATGCTTAGTTTTTTTTCGTTCCTGCTCCATTGTGCTTTTACATGTTTCTACTTACTTGTGTTCCCTTTTCATATACAAATGTTTTTTAGGATTAATAGTCCTTTATAATCATCCATTTTGAAGTTTTAGTGTATTTGGTTGTTTCCTTTTAGCTTATAATCCACCTTTTTATTGTTTTAATTTCTTTCATTTGTTTTATTTAGTTTTGTAAGTTACCTCCTTTTGGATAGTTCGTTGCAATTTGACATTCCCAGGTTACGCTACAGTTGATATCCAATCTCAGGTACAGCTCTATATGGTTTTTAATATATTTTGAATGGTTTTTATTAATATTTATATAATTATGAGATCATATTAATGTCATCCCTTCATTTTATTTATTTATCATTTATTTTATTTTTTTAGCTCTAATTTACATAGTTTCTTAATTATTTGTATTAATGTATATGTTGCCCTTGTTTATACATATGGAGGTATTCATAATCCTCAATGTCTTGTTTGTTGTCATATTTTAGCTATGTAGGTGATCAATAATTTCTTTGTTTTTATTCATTTGTTTTTATATTTACTTATAAGTATAATTTTGTTTTATTCATGTATTTATTTGTATTACCATTATTTTTTAATGCAGGTTTTAGATTGTCATTTATGCATTTATGATTTTAGTGTGCTAGGTGTATTACCCCTGACGAAGGCAACGAAACACGGCCTGTGTTGGGTGATCCCAGTCACATACAATAAAGATTGGTCTTTCCTTACTCCACGTTTGGACTTGTTTTTTCAACAAATCGACAGAGCGCCAGCTCGTTTGGGGGGGGGGGGGAATGCTTTCCTACCTCCCTCCAAACTACACCCATGGATGCAACTCCATGGCAGTTGCTACCCCCACCTCTTTCCATCTCTAGCAGCTGCTGTTTTCCTCATCCCCTCTAATGCTTTCTCCCAGCACAGCTGGGAACTCTCCTATGTTCCTAACCTAACAACCATCTGATCCTACCAGCCCTTACTCTGCCCTCACCCTGCTGATGCAACCTCTAGCAATCCCTTCCACAGCTGCTGCAAAACTTTCTCTCTTTCATTGTAACTGGGCAGCCCAGCACTACTCTTTCTGGCTCATGACATAGTAACATAGTAGATGATGGCAGACAAACACTCATTCTGATCAGTTTTTCCTGCCCATAGTGTTACATAGTAACATAGTAAATGACGGCAGATAAAGACCAGTATGGTCCATCTAGTCTGCCCAGTGTTGGAACTAATGATATAGCCCAGCTGTTGGCTGTATAAGCTGAACCTCGTGAAAAAGCACCTGAGCATAATTTTTGCTTTGCAGAATGGAAGCATTAAAATGATTTAATTTTTCTCTTGTGATGAGTTCTAGCATTTTTCATTGGTGTGAATGTCAGACTGGCTGATGTATAAGTCACCAAATCATTTTTTTTATCTAGTGTGGATGAAAATTTTTTTTAACAGAGGGTCTTTGCCGAGTTATTTCTCACATTTATTTTTGTTCTATTTAGATAGTATTATGATACATGCATATATGTGCTTAACTTCGATTTTCTAACACAGTAATGCAGTATGTGTTGTATTTTGCAGACTATTACATCCCAGCAGCAATAGGTGGAGTTTCCTTAACATCTGTCTTTTTGCTATCGCTGGTTGCATTGTACAAAGGAGGCTTTATTTGTTTGAAGTGGACGCCTATGCCAAAATCCTTGGTAAGTAGTTTCTGCTTTTTAAGCTTTTCTTCAAGAAGTGCCATTGCTCCTTCGACTATCAGGAAATGTAGTATCATGCGCTCCTAAACTCCTCCCCTAGAATCCTCAACGAGGGCATGGAACCTTAGTGCATGCCCAGAATCCTCTGCCCCTTGCGCACACCCAGAATCCTCTGCAGAGAAACAAGAGTAACTCTGAGTCCTGTTTAGTAAAGTGAGGTAAATAGTGACTGTGTAAATTAGCATGCCATAACTGTTAGCACATGCCCATGATAACTGTTAACATGCTGACATGATGGTTGGTGTGCTGAGGGTCACGCACTAACTATATCCCATGCTCTGAGGTGGATTATAGGCTAGAAATGGTAGTCATGAACTGTAGCATGAGTAATCACAGATGCAGTTAGCATGGGTCCAAAAGAGGTAAAGAACCTTTTCATGCAGTAACTGTATGGGAGCATGCTGGCAATGCCCGCCAACAGTGAGCTAGGCTTTGCACTTCACATAAATTTTTGTACTTAACATGTGGCAAGTGCAAAACTTTACCACACTTTAGTAAAAGGGCACCGATTTTATAACCATGGCAAGAAAATCCTAAGATGAGCAGAAGATCTCTATGATGACATGAAAGGCCTGCATTCCTCACCTCAGAAGTATATACCAGAACTAGAAAATGTACAGAGAAGGGCAACACGATAAAGGGGCACAACGTTTTCTTTATGAAAAAAGGCTAATGGGTTAGAGCTCCACAGTTTAGAGATGAAGATTGAAAAGGGATGTAACAGTGGTTTATAAAATCATGAATGGGATGGGTATGGTTATTTACTTTTTCAAATAGAGCTAAGAATAGGAAACTGAAGCTAAGAGGTAGAAAATTAGAGAGAATATTTTTTTTTCACTCAACACACAATCAAACTGTGGAATTTGTTGGTGGAAGATGTAGTCGAGCCTTCTAGCATCACTGAATCTAAGAAAGATTTGGCCAAGTATCGGGAGGAAGAATCTATAAACGATTATAAGGTAATTAGATTGTGGAGAAGCCACTGCTTATCCCTGGAAATGAGCAGCAAAGAATGTTCTACTTTTTGGGACCTGTTGGACACTTCCTAGCGACCTGGATATGGATATACTCGTTGAGATCTGCCAGTCATTTCAGTTTAGCCACTGTTGGAGTCAGGATGGTGGGCTTGATGGATCTGTGCCATGCTGATCAGACATTTTATGTTCTCTGGGAACAAACAGGAAGTCATTCCCCACATATGGGTGACGTCTGCGCCAACAGAGCCCATGCGGAAGCATCACCCCAGCTTTCAAAGAAAGCCTTTGGGAGATGCACCACACATGCGTGGTCCCCTTCCCACCCAAGGGTGTCATTTTGCCTCATTCCCATTTTCCCACAGAGCCCACTGGACGTCTGTCCTCTTTCTCCAGAAAAAGTGTTTTTTTGTTTTATCTTCCTGATACGCGTACCAGTTCCTTTCCCGTGTCGCTCCTCAGGCTCATTTTCTTTTTTTCTCGAGGCATCCCTCGCCTGACACTTCACGCCATTTTTTGGTCGCAGGCCTCGAACCCTTGCCCGGGTTGCAGGGCCCTCCTTTTCTCCATTGCCTCTAGCAGCTTCAAAAAAATGTGATTGGTGTAGTAAGATGATATCCCTTATCGACCCACAAGAGTAATGCCTCTGTTGCCTCGGGCTGGACCATGAGGACTTAGGCTGCGAACTTTGCAAAACATGACCGCCATGGCCATCAAGAGCCATCAGCTGCAGCACGAAACGTTCTTTCACAAATCCAACTCTGCGCCGGAGTCACTGGCGACACCATGCTCCAGGACCCCCTCCAGTACCGTGGTGTCCCACGATGCCCAAGCCGCCTCAGAGTCCCGTGGTTGCAGGTTCTCCAATAGAAAGTCCCCAGAGGTGGAACTCGAGAAGAGCTTGAAAACCCCAAAGGTCACCACAGAGGACGGGTCTAGAAAGGTGGGAAAATCCTACATCAGGCCCAATAGTCCCTGGTATGAGTCCAAGGGGTTGGAGCGGGAACAGCCTCACAAGCTGCCCCAGAAGGAGTTATCAGCATCGGGTGACTGGCCTAGGACCCCCAAGACCATACTTGTCAAGGACTCGCCCTCGACGGAACTGATACTGTGCCAGGAGCCATCGGTGCCCACTTCGAAGGTTGCGGAGTCAACTGGCATGGAGACCAGGATGGCAGCCCTGGAACGCAGTATCTCTGCCCTCCTGGCCAAGCTGCAGGCGCTAGTGTCCTGTTCCTCTAGTTCATCTGCCCCAACGACTGAACCCTGGACATTGAGCTGATCCTCGAGCACCACCGGCCTCGAGAGAGCCATTGGCACCAGACGAGGTCCCGGTCCTCTTCCTCGGGGCACCAGTCTTCTCTGGCCAGTGCACACAACTCTGACCACAGGTCCTTCAGGGGCTGCGGGACTCTGGGCTCAGGCTTGAACCACGGAGCCTTGGACTCTTCCTCTGACTTTAGGTCAGACTGGGAGACAGAGGATGAGGACACATGATGACATAGGACGTGCCCTTGGACCCATCTCTTCCAGTGTCCTGACACCATTCCCTGCTCGAGGACATCGCCTTCCTTGACTTTGTGTGGGACATGGCAAAGGCGATCGTGTTAGAGACCAAGGCAGAAGAGAACCCCCCACATGGAGGAACTTGAGATCCTCCAGTATGAGGGTCCTCTGAAGGAGACCCTCACAGTGTCTGTCCCTCTGAGCATTGCCTCCTCCATATGTGGGAGACACTCACATCAGCGCCCATTGTGAGCAGGCGGTTCGACTCCATGTAGCAAGTCCACCGAAGCATGGGGTTCCAGAAAACCCAACTCCCTCACAACTCGATGGTCGTCGAGTCAGCTATGTGCCGACTCAAAAGCCAAAAGACTCATTCTTTTATGCCCCCCGGTTGGGAGGCCGGACCCTGGATGCCCTTGGCCAAAAAGACTTTCAGGGCTTGATGCTGGCATGCCAAGTCCAATCTTACCTCAAGGAGCTGGTGAGGGAGCTTGCTGGTTTCTCAGCTGGTCTCGATGGGGAACCACTCCAGCAGTTCAAGTCACTAGCCTCAGCAGTCGAGGAATGCTTGAAGTTCTTATCCCAAGATGCATATGACTGCTTTGAGTCCTCAGCCAGAATAGCTACCGCAGGCATCAGTGCCTGATGCCAGGCATGGCTGCAGTTTTCTGACCTTGAGCAATGGGTCCAGGACAAACTCATTGATGATCCTTGCACCAGAGAAAATCTCTTTGGAAAACCCATGGCAGACAAAGCTGCAAAGATGGAGACTATGTTCCTGCCCAGCCCCATAAGAAAGCCCTGTGGATGAAGCCCTTCTTCCCGAGGAAAAAGGGTGACTTTGTCAATGCCCCACAGTACCAGGCCTTCTCTACCCCACAGCAGGTTCAACAGCACAAGGGGCAAGGGCACAATCCTCGGAAGCAGAAAACTCCTAAGACCCAGGCACCAGCCTCAGTCCAGCCTGGAGGGAGCTTTAGATTTCTTGGCAAGGCCTCCTCTTCCCACAAGAGGCCCTTAGCAGCCCACAGAGGGGCGTCTGGCCCTGTTTACCCACAGGTGGTCCTCCATCACCACCAATTCCTGAGTACTGCAAGTGATCAAGGAGAGTTACTTCCTCTACCTGCGACAGATGCCACGCTCATTCTTCCCAGGAGAACCTGTAAGGCCTCTCCTTCACCAGGCTGTTCTCCTCACTGAGCTTGCAGACCTCCTCAAGGACATGGTGGTAGAGCCATTGCCCAAACATCTCTGGGGCAAAGGCTTCTACTGCAGGTATTTCCTCATTCCCAAGCAGACAGGCAGCCTCAGGCATCCTGGACCATCCTAAACAGATTTCTGGTGAGGTAGAAGTTCAAGATGCTCTCCCCTGGAACAATGCTGCCATACCTCCAGCATGCAGACTGGCTATGCTCCTTAGACCTGAAGGATGCTTATACACACATCCTGATCCATCCCAGCCACCAAAAATACCTTCGGTATTTTCCGCCAAGGGTCTTCACCAATTGTCTAGTGGTGGTCACAGCCTGCCTTCATCTTTCCCTACCTGGATAACTGGCTCATAAGGGGAGGCCGAACTGCAGAGGTGCACCATGCCACAGTGTGTGCTATCCATGACCTGCAGCACCTGGGATTCATTATCAACTATCCCACCTCTCTCCAGTCCAGCACCTGGAGTTCATTGGGCTTCAGCTAGACACCCTCCAGGCCAAGGCCTTTTTCCCTCCCGAGAGGTCAAAATGCCTCAGGGCACTAGCAGCAGAGGTGCAAAACTGCAAGTCAGTGCCTGCCCACATTCTCCTCTGCCTATTCAAGGGAGAAAGGCAGTTGCACATTTTGTGTCAAGAAGAGCGCCAATGACCTCCAAGGTCCACACCGGTGTGAGGTGGGATTTGGAGTAGTTGATCATGAAACCGAGGTGCTCGAGGAGGAGGAGGACTGTGCGCAACGCCGAGAGGTGAGCCTCCTCCGCCGAGGTGCCCGAGATGAGCCAGCCGTCTAGGTAAGGGTAGACTGATATGCCCTGCAGCCGGAGGTGGGCCGCGGCTGCTGACAGGCACTTGGTGAAAACTCACGGGGCAGATGCAAGCCCGAAGGGAAGCACTCTGTACTGGAAGTGCTCTCCCTGCACCATGAAACGCAGGTACTTCCTATGCTTGGGATGGACCGGAATGTGGCCCATACGTCTACGTGCACATGAGGGCGGCTCAGAGATGCCTCTGCTTCCAGTGTGCACAAGCCACGGGCAGGCTTCAGGACAGGGTGTGGGTGACCTGCCAGCTGGCGGAGTCCCTCAACTGGTGGCAGCTCCCCTGCCACCTTCAGGCTGTGATGCCCTTCCAGGCACCCAATCCCCCAGAGGGTCCTCAGCACGGACGCCTCCTACTGAGATGTGGAGGGGCTAACATATGTGCCTTGAAAGATAAAAAGGACATTTGTTGTAAGATCTGGATTCCCTATTTGGCTTATATGACTGGCTAAGAGCTCTGTTTAACATAGGAGTTATACGATGTGAAATTGTGGAAGGGGGATGTTGCTGAACTCTTTGGGTCAAATGTTCATTGTGTGGGGATGAACTGGTTATTTAAATTAAAAAATACAAAAATACAAGTGAATCATTGCTATAATAGTTTAAAGGGGAAGAAGAGATGGTTGAAGTGTTAGAATGGTGGTAAAGTAATAGGCAGTGGAATTTTGTGGTGTTTGAGTCCTTTTAAGTCTGTTCTGAAGTTTCTGATTATCCTACCTTCAAAGGTCTTAGGCTTCTGTATTGTTCTGAATTTATCTTTTTAGAATGCTGATCATAAAGTTATTGATGCCAGGGGCTGATTCTGAAAAATGTTCCTCCATAGAGATGTCGCCTTGCTCCTCTTTGTGGTGCATGCAGGGTCGCCCATTACTAGGTGGGCTAGGCAGCCACCTAATACAGCAGACCTCTGTGGATGGCAGGCCATGTGCTTTGGCACACATGGCCTGCCACTTCTAACCCCCCTTCAACGGGAAGTTATGTCGGAGGGAGGTCAGAAGCGGTAGGCCATGTGTGCCAAAGCACATGGCCTGCTGCAGGTCGCCAAGCTGAGCCACCTTCCCCCCGCCAGAATGAGCAGCAGCGGTGGCAACGGTGCAGCTCAGCACAGGGGGAGGGAAGGTTGATGCAGCTCAGCACGGGGTGGGGTGGAGTGGAGTGGCATTGTTAGCGGCACTGTCGAGGTTTCTGCTTGGGGCGGCAGAAATCCTTGGGCTGCTCTGGTTGTGGGGTCTTGTGTCCATGTAAATAGACACTTGTCTTCTAGACTTATGGCCAGTTTTGCCAGTGTAGCATCCCTCTTCACATTTCCTGCACTGAATAATATGTGCTATCTCAGAGGAGAAGCATGAGTAGGATTCCTTGTGCTGAATGTCTTTCAGGGGCAAGGTCTCCAAATGGGTTCATTTTGCACATAACATGTGTCACCAGCAGGAGCTGGACTGTGGCCTAAGCTAACAGCCAGACTGCTGGGCCTGACCTTTCTTATAGAAAGTTGTAGTTGTGAGTCAAGTGGTCAGGTTTTTCAAAAGGATTTTTATTCCCCTCCCGGGGTTGGATTTTCAAAAAGGTTATAATACAAAAAAACTCAGGATACAACCATACTTCTGGTAAACTGAAGAAAACTTAAACATAGCATCTTGCTTCAACAGAACTCATAAATCACAGTATAAAGTTTATCCGATATGCTAGCTGTCTCTTCTTAGCTTTCTCAGCACTCACGTGGCACTCTTATCCTGGCTTCAGCATAAGGAGGAAACCATATCGGATAACAACAGCGTACAATCCATGGCTTCATCACATGGACTTTCAATACCAGCCTCAGTAATCATAGGCTCACACTTTGCTTTATCATTTACAGTATTTTCATTAGAACAGAAAGTTTGCACCTTTCTTAGTCCCGTATCTCTATCAGTGTTCTCTGAACAGCCTTCTTCACAGCAGGGCAAATAGCTGTCGTATAACTGGTAATAGCAGGAAGGAGAAACACCTTTCTCTGAGTAAGCTTTATCCTTAAAACTTTTAAACTTCCTGCCTTTTACATTTGGCTGTAAACCATAACACTGTTCTCTTCTATTATATGAAGATTTCTCCCTTGGAAATCTTTTGCAGGGTTTCACTGGCACACGCTCTTCAGGGTCAGACATACACACATCCTCAATAGCATTTCTTTCCCTCTCTAGGGCTTGTAACTGCTTTAAGCTGCCATGCTTTTCAGATACATACGGTTTGCCTTTCACTGCCTCCCATTCATTCAGCACAGCCCGGTGCTTAGGAAATTCAAGCTGCGTCAGAGGTAAGTGCTTCTTACTGCTGACCTCTCTGTGTGAAACTCTCCGTGTTTCTTTCTGTGAATTTCTTTGTGGCTTCCTGCTAGAAGTTTCAGGCAGTTCTGACTCTGTGTCTGTATTTCCTGAATATTCTGAGCGTCCTTCTGAGTCCTGCAAGTCTCTCGGGTCTTGCCAGTCTTGCAAGTTTCTCGTGTCCTGCCAGTCTAACTCTGACTGCACTGAGCATTTTTTATACAGCTTCTTGGGCGTTCCCTTGCACAGGTGAAAGCCGTTTTCATCAGCAGCTGGGGAATGCTTACTAGCTAGGCGTGACTGCAGACCTCGTGTCTGAGTTTGTTTACGTTGCCTATGGTAACTGGGAATCTTGTGACTTGCCTGCCTGTCAGAATCTAAACTGCAAACAGCAGATTTCTGTGCTTCTGAGGCAGAGGGCAGATCTTCCGTGTTACACATGATAGTAATGAACCTCATTCTTAAGCCAACATATGTGGAGTATGATCTCACTCTCTTCAATTTTCTGCTCACTGTAGTTCTTGCATTGTGCCAAAGAGAGCTTCCTTCTGAGGATCGTTGCATATAGGGAACCCATCAAGGTGTGCTTGAAAATGGCTTTTAATCTAGCGTGTGACACCCAATATGATAGTAATATTTCAATGTCTTTTTGCCACATTTTCCTGGTCTCTGAGTGCATTTCTTGGTATTTAAGGATCTTCTCCCTCTCCACACAATTCATAGAATAATCACTTGGCACTGTCACCTCTATTGTCAATGCGTTTCTCGTGTTTTTCTCCATTGCCACTATGTTCAGTTTTCTTGTATCCTTCTTATTCTCCAGGAACAAGCAGGAAGTCAGTCCTCACTTATGGGTGACATCGGCACCGACAGAGCCCGCATGGAGCAATTCCTTGGCTTTCAAAGAAAGCCTTTGGGATTGCTGCCACGCATGTGAGGTCATGTTCCCGCCCAAAGGTGCCATCTTGCTCAGTCTCCCTTTTTCCACAGAGCCCTTTGGATGCACGTCCTCGTCCCTCTGAAAAGGTTTTTCGTGACTTCGGCCTTTTGGCCTTTTTTCCGGTAGCACTGGTCCTCTTCCATCCTCCACTTAGCCCCTGCTCCGGCTGTGGGTTAGGGGATCCCTTTTATGTCTCTATTTAGTGCTTTTTCTTTCGGGCCCTTTTCGCACCCTTTTTACTCCAACCGCTGGCCTCGAGAGTTTTCGACCTCGCAGAGGTCCTATTTGCCCCCATGGCCACTGGTTTTAAGAAATGTGACAGATGCTCCGAAAATATGTCGCTCACAGACACCCAAGACTTGCTGTCTACGGTGTCTGGGGGCTGACCACAACGCTGGAACTCTGCTTGCTTTGTAAGAAAATGTCCGCTAAGGCCTTTCTCAGCCACAAACAGAAGTCCAATGACATTTTCAACAAGGCAGCCCGGGATCCCCAGTGGTACCTTGCCCTACTGATCCACCACTAGCGGGGTCCCCCGCATGACCTTGCGACCCAGGCATCACTGTGATCAGGGTTCGCCCGAGGTGGAACAGCAAAAGAAGACCTCAAAGTCACTGTCAGGGGCTCCGGACAAGCGCAAGCGGTCTCGCACTCATTCTCTTAGCCTTCCCCAGCGTTTCCGAGAGTCGGACAAGGAGCGGCCTCGAAAGGTACCTTGTACGGACGCGGAGGCCTCTGACGCCCAGTCTCCTGAGGGTCATCCTGGTGAGCACCACCTCTCCTCCTCCACGCCAGATCCGGTAACCCCGGCATTGGCATCGCAGGGACCCACTCCCGAGTGGGAGTCCCATATGCTGGCACTGGAGGACAGAATTTCTGCCTTCCTCACTGTCCAGCAGGTGCTTTTGCCCAGCACAGCTGGCTCATGCCCTGAAATCGAGGGTCACCTGACTGAGGTACCGAAAACTGCCTTGGAAACCCCCAAGAGCCGCAGGTCTTGTGAGGGTCCTTGGCACCAGTCTCGCTCGCCGTCCCGTTCCTCGGGGGTGAGGTCTTCCAAAGCCAATGCCTCTGGCTCCAAGCGGGCCTCGGCCAGGGGGCACAGGGATCAGCCTGACTCAGAGTCCTTCGAGGACCTCTTATGGTAGGAATCCGATGGGGACACTTCCCCGGAGACCCATACCCGTAGGGATCTCCCCTTTGACCTATCCCCACCCGCCTCACAATGGCGGTTGCCTCCCGAGGACACCTCTTTCCTGGAGTTTGTGCGGGACATGGCTTGGGCCCTCAATCTGCCGATGCAGACTGAGCAGGAGCCAAGGGCAGAGGAATTTGACATCTTGCAGTACGAGTCTCCACCCAGGGAGTCTCTTACGGTCCCGGTACCATCCATTCTATCCCGGCTGCTTCTCCGCATGTAGGAAGCACTCGCTTCGGTCCGTATTGTCAGTAAAAGACTCAATGCCATATATAGGGTCCAACGCGACCCGGGGTTTTGGAAGACCCAACTTCTCACATCTCCATGGTAGTCAAGTCCACGATGCGAAAACAGAAGAGCCCAAAGTTGCACTTTTCGATCCCGCCTGGTAGGGAATCCCGTGCCCTCAATGCCCTCAGGTGCAAGGCTTCCCAGGGATCCATGCTGGTGTGCCGCAACCAGGATTACCAACTATATATGGGTATGTTCCTTCGCGATCTCGCCAAAGAACTTGATGGGTTCTCCATGGGCCTTGGTGGGGACCACCTTCTCAGGTTCCAGACCCTCCTGAGGTCAGTCACAGACTGCCCAAAATACCTTTCCTGTGCCGCATATGACAGGTTTGAGTCTTCCGCCCGTGTAGCAGCAACTGGCATCGGAGCATGATGCCAGACGTGGCTCCAGTCTTTAGACCTGAAGCAGTGGGTCCAGGAGAAACTCCCGGATGTCCCCTGCCTTGGCGAACAGCTGTTCGGTAAGCCCATGGAGGACAAGGCAGCCGAGATCGAGACGGAGTTCATGACTCGCACCTGTCTCTCTCGCAAAAACTCCTTGCTTCCATGGAAGAAGCAGCACACCAAAAAACCTGCCTTCCAGAGGAAAGGACTTCCCTACCGGAGATACCCATCTACCCCTGTGCCGACGACCAGCGCTCAGGGCAAAGGAGCCCAAGACCCAGCCACCAGCACCACCGCAGCCAGCCTTGGGGTTTTGATGCCGAAAGCATAGCCTCTCGCCCCCCGGGGACGCTTCCACCCATGGGATGACGCCTGTCCCTCTTTGCCCCTGAATGGACGGCTATTACATCGGACACCTTGGTTCTGCAGGTGATCCAGGATGGGTATTGTCTTTGTCTAGACAGACTCCCTTCTCTCCGGCGGAATTGATTTGGCTTCCATCGCACCAGGCTTGCTTACAGCAAGAGCTGAACAACCTCCTTGGTCAACAGACGGTCAAAAGAGTTCAGCTGCATCTCTGGGGTCAGGGATTTTATTCCCGGTACTTTCTCATTCCGAAGAGGACAGGAGGCCTGCACCCCATCCTTGACCTCAGGAATCTGAACAAGTTTCTGGTGCGGGAGAAGTTCAAAATGCTATCCCTTGGCGTCCTGCTGCCCTACCTCCAGCAGGGCGATTGGCTATGCTCTTTGGACCTCCAAGGCGCTAACGCCCATATTCCGGTTCATCCCAAGCACAGGAAGTACCTGCATTTCAGGGTGCAGGGAGAGCACTTCCAGTACAAAGTACTCCCCTTTGGGCTCGCGTCTGCCCTGCGAGTTTGCACCAAGTGCCTGTCAGCGGCCGCGGCCCACCTCTGGTTGCAGGGCATATCCATCTACCCTTACTTAGACGATTGGCTTGTTTTGGGCACCTTACTGGAGGAGGCTCACCTCTCGGTATTGTGCACGGTTCTCCTCCTCGAGCGCCTCTGTTTCCTGTTCAACTACTCCAAATCCCACCTCATACTGGTGTAGACCCTGGAGTTCATTGGCGGTCTTCTCGACACAGAATGTGCGACCGCCTTTCTCCCTCAAGCACACACAGATCAGCTCCGCGATCTAGCTGCTGAGGTCCAATGTCGGCCCAGGGTCTCGGCGTGGACCATGCTGTGCCTCCTGGGACACATGGCCTTGACTTTCCACGTCATTCCCCATGCTCATATGCACATGTGAGATGTCCAAAGGGGCCTCAGAGCACAATGGGCCCAAACCTCGGACTGCCTCCAGAACCCTGCCCGGTTGTCTCGCAGCCTAGTCTGGTGGCAGGACCCCCAGAGCCTCCTTCAGGGCATGCCCTTCCAGACTCGTCCGCACGAACTCATCTTGACGACATACACCTTGCTGTTGGACTGGGGAGCCCACTGCGACCACCTTTGCACTCAGGGGCAATGGTCACCCGAGGAATCTTGACAGCTGATCAACCTACTCGAGCTTCGAGTGGTCCGGTTGGCCTTGAAGGTCTTCGAGTACCACCTGAAGGGCAGATCGGTGCTTGTGCATACCAACAACAGAGTTGTGATGTTCTACATAAACAAGGAGGGGGGCATGAGCTCCCACCTCCTTTGTCGGGAGGCAGTCCTTCTCTGCTCCTGTGCAGTGCGCCGGGGCATAACCCTAAGAGCTGTCTACCTCCCGGGCCAAGACAGTGTCCTCGCAGACAGATTCAGCAGGCTTCTCCACCCACACGAGTGGTGCCTGAGTCCAGAGGTGGTTCTCCACCTATTCCACCTCTGGCGGACTCCGTCCATGGACCTGTGCAACAGCCCGGCGAAGCGCGCAGCTCCCTCGCTTCTGTGGGCCGATACCACACCCGAGCAAGGTGACCCCAGATGCATTCCTCCTGAACTGGACCTCCGGGCTTCTCTGTGCGTTCCCTCCCACTCCTCTCCTTGTGACGACCCTCCACAAGATCCAACGCGACCGAGCCTCAGTGATTCTCGTGGCTCCTTCATGGCCTCAACAGTCTTGGTTCCCGCTTATACTCCAGCTCTCGTCAGAACTTCCAGTTTCCCTGGGCTGTGCCCCTGTTCTGCTGATGCAGGAGGAGGGACGGGTGCTTCATCCGAACTTGGTCTCGCTATCCCTGACAGCCTGTCAACTGAACGGGTCTCTCTAGCCTCGCTGTACCTCTCAGTGGAGATCGAGGACGTCCTTCTCGTGTCGAGGAAGGACTCAACGAGGTGGGCCTATGCCCTGAAGTGGTGGCGGTTTTCGATCTGGTGCTCCGAGCTCCAGATTGACCCCTTCTCCAGTATCTTCTCCACCTCTCGCAGGTGGGACTGGTCCAACTAGGTAATGGTTCACCTGAGCGCCATCTTGGCCAACCACTTGCCCATCGAGGATAAACTCCTCTTGGACCAGCATCTGGTCTCCCATTTCATAAGGGGCCTCCTGCTTTCCAAACCCCCCCATCCGGCATCTGAACATCGTGCTTATGCAGCTTACGCGGCCGCCCTTTGAGCCGATAGCTATATGCTCGCTCCGGCACACCTCCTGGAAGGTGTTTTTTCTGGTGGCACCGACTTCGGTGCAGCGAGTCAGCGAACTTCAAGCCCTCGTGGCCGAGGCCCCCTACACCAGGTTTTACAGGAACAGGGTGGTCCTTCGCACCCACCCCAAGTTCCTACCGAAGGTTGTCTCAGATTTCCACCTCAATCAGTAGGTGGTTTTGCTGACTTTCTTCCTAAGACCTCACGCCGACCGGTCATCGGAGCTCCTTCATATACTCGACTTCAAGAGGGCTCTCACCTTCTACCTGCAGTGCACCAAAGGTCATCGCAAGTCTGACTGTCTCTTCATCGCCTACGATCCCAATCAACTGGGGCTCGTAGTCACCAAGCGCACCATCTCCATCTCGGTGGTGGACTGCATCGCCATTGCCCAGGAAAAGGCGGGCGCCTCGCTGGATCGTTGGGTCACCGCGCATGGCGTCCGCACCAAGGCGGCATCGGTTGCTTCACTGTGCTCTGTGTCTCTGTCAGATATCTACTGGGCTATGACCTGCTCTTCAGCAAATACCTTCACTTCGCACTACTGCCTGGAGAGGGAGTCCCGCCGGGACAGCGCCTTTTGGCCAGGCCATACTCCGTAGTCTGTTTGGGGTATAAGCAACTCCTGCCCTCTGACCCTTCTTCTGCAGCTACTAAGAGCTTGCCCCAAATCTCCGAGGACTCGGGCTTCCTTCGGACATCAGCTTCTGCTCACAGCCTCACGGAGGCGTTTTTTAGCTTACAGGTTCGGTAGCCTGTAGCTGGGGAGTCCCATAAGTGAGGACTGACTTCCTGCTTGTTCCTGGAGAAAGTGTAGTTACTCACCTGCAACAGGTGTTCTCCAGGGACAGCAGGAATCAATCCTCACTACCCTCCCACCTCCCCTTAAGAGTTTATATTTTTATCCTTTCCTTGCCATCCGCTCAGTAGGGCTGTAGCTCTGGGACCTGACTGAGCAAGATGACACCTTTGGGCGGGAAGAGGACCACGCATGCGTGGCAGCAATCCCAAAGGTTTTCTTTGAAAGCTGGGGAATTGCTCCATGTGGGTTACGTCAGTGCCGATGTCACTCATAAGTGAGGACCGATTCCTGCTGTCCCTGGAGAACACCTGTTAAAGGTGAGTAACTACGCTTTGGTTGAAGAACTACCAAAAGGGACTGCTACAAGGAAATAGATCTACACCTGTATTAATCTTCTGAAATAAACTCTAAATCTTTGTGGTAAAAGGGGATATTTGGGTTAAAACTGACAGATCTGTGTATGTTAGAATTCAGTAGTGATGCCATATTCTTTCTATTTTGTTATTATGGATTTAATGGTGCTCCGTGGGATATTCAGAATTTGGGATATCTTTTTAAAGTTTATAAAAAGACTAAAACCAATACTAAATACAAATCTCTTTCGCATGGTATGTCAGGCAGTCATAACACTTCTACGTGATTTTGGAAACATCTTGTATCAAGGTCTTCCTAAACACTCTATCCATCCTCTCCAATTAGTTCAGAACACCACTACGCATATTATAACTGGCTCTACAAAATTTGAACACATAACTCCTGTCCTCAAACAGTTACATTTCCTTCCGGTTATTGCAAGAGCAAAATATAAAAACCTAATGACTATTTTCAAAAATTTTCACCAATCCTCAGCAGATATTCTACAATCTATATTTCAAAGAGACAAGAGCATAAGACCAAGACGATCTCAAAATATCAATAAACTTAATATTCCTTTGAACTTCAACAAATCAAACCAAATGACTTCTAAAAGAGTGTTTTCCTTTATGGCACCAGCTTTATGGAATTCTGTTCCTGAAGACTTAAGAACTCGGGAAGACCTTAAGGACTTTCACAAATCTTTAAAGACTTACTTATTTATAGAATCATTTGGTGAAATAAATTAACTATTATGTATATTTAATTTCACTATGATATAGTATTATAACATACTGTTTTGTATTTATATTGTAATGCATCGTTTTTGTTTTCCTATACCCTCAGTATGTAAGCCTTTGTTGTCTTGTCAACCACTTTGATTGAAGGATAAGGTGGTATACAAAATGGGTTAAATAAATAAATAAACCCTGATCTATACTTCTCCACAACTTTGTCTCTGACCTGTTTGGAATGCTCAGTGGTCTTCATGTTGCTTACTTAGTGATTTTGCAGAGTCAGGGGCCTTTCAGAACAGGTATATTTATACATGAATCATGTGACAGATCATGTGACACTGATTGCACAAAGGTGGACCCTAATCAACTAATTATGTGACTTCTGAGGTTAAATGGTTCGACCAGATCTTATTTAGATGTTTAATAGCAAAAGGAATAGAAACATAGAAATATGACGACAGAAAAAGACCACATGGCCTATCTAGTCTGTCCTTCCATAGCAACTACAACAGTCCCCTTTTTACCTTTAGAGATCCCCTGTGTTTGTCCCATGCTTTTTTGAATTCAGTTACTGCCCTCATCTCTACCACCTCCACTGGGAGACTATTCCACGGATCCGCTACTCTTTCCGTAAAGAAATATTTCCGCATATCACTGCTGAATCTATCTCCCTTCACCCTCATCCCATGTCCCCTCGTAGCAGAACTTGCTTTCAATTGAAAGAGGCTCTCTCCCTGAACATTTATGCCACAGAGGTATTTAAATATCTCAATCATATCACCTCTATCCCGCCTTTCCTCTAAGGTGTACATATTAAGATCCTTCAGTCTGTCCTCATATGCTTTATAATGAAGACCACTAATCATTTTAGTAGCCACCCTCTGCACCGACTCCATCCTGTTCACATCCTTTTGAAGGTGCGGTCTCCAGAATTGCACACTATATTCCAAATGAGGTCGCACCAAAGACTTATACAAAGGCATTATCACCTCCTTTTTTCTGCTAGCCATTCCTCTCCGTATGCACCCAAGCATCCTTCTAGCTTTTGTCGTCGCATTTTCTACCTGTTTAAGATCATCAGACACAACCACGCCTAGGTCCCGCTCTTCTTTAGTGGACAAAAGTACTTCACCCCCTATACTATATTGCTCCCTTGGATTGCTGCAGCCCAAATGCATGACCTTACATTTTTTAACATTAAATCCCATCTGCCAAATTCTAGACCATTCTTCAAGGTTAGCTAGATCCCTCCTCATGTTATCAACCCCTTCCTGGGTGTCTACTCTATTGCAGATTTTGGTATCATCCACAAAGAGGCAAACCTTACCCGAAAGCCCTTCCGCTATATCACTAACAAAGATGTTAAAAAGAATCGGACCAAAGACAGATCCCTGGGGCACACCACTGATAACATCCTTCTCCTCAGAGTGAGCTCCATTTACTTGTACTCTTTGTCGCCTGCCACCCAACCAATTTCTAACCCAAGCAGTAACTTTAGGGTCCATCCCTAGGGTGCTCAGTTTGTTTATAAGTCGCCTGTGAGGAACAATGTCAAAGGCTTTACTGAAATCTAAATACACCACATCTAGGGCTCTCCCTCGGTCCAACTCCCTGGTCACCCAGTCAAAGAAATCAATCAGATTTGTCTGACAAGACCTGCCTCTGGTGAATCCATGCTGCCTCGGATCCTGTAATCTGCTGGACTCCAGAAACCTCACTATTTTCTCTTTCAGCAGCGTTTCCAATAATTTACTCACCACCGAAGTTAAACTAACCGGCCTGTAGTTTTCAACCACATCCTTACTTCCGCTTTTGTGTAAAGGCACCACATGAGCCTCTCTCCAGTCCTTTGGCACCACTCGACTCCAACGAGGCATTGAAAAGGTCAGTCAGTGGAGCTGCTAGAACGTCCCCAAGTTCCCTCAGTATTCTCGGGTGTATCCCATCCGGTCCCATCGCTTTGTCTACTTTAAGTTGAGATAGTTTCTCACAAACAGTCTTTTGAAAATTGTTCAAGATGTCCTTTGCTTCTGTTCCTATTTGTGGGTGTTTTCTGAGGTCCTGCTCCTGGTTCTTCATCTGTGAACACAGAACAAAAATATTTGTTAAGCAATTCCGCTTTATCCTTATCAGCTTCTACATATTCCTCCCCTGCACCCTTGAGTCTGACAATACCACTTTTGCCCTTCCGCTTCTCACTAATATATCTGAAAAATGTCTTATCCCCCCATTTTATTGCATTGGCTATTTCCTCCTCCTTTTGAATCTTTGCCTTCTTGACTACTTTGCTAGCTTCTCTGTTTTTCGAAATACAGATGCCTGTCTTCCTCTCTCTGTGATCTCTTGTATTTCATGAAGGCCTCCCTCTTTTTCTTCACATTTTCAGCTACTTCTTTCGAAAACCATAGCGTCTCCTTTTCCTTTTACCTTTATTTACCATTTAAACAAAAAGGTTGGTTGCCCTTAAAATATCCCCTTTCAGTTTTTCCCACTGTTTTTCTACATCCCTAAGCTGTTCCCATCCAACTAACGACTCCCTGAGGTATTGGCCCATCTTCGCAAAGTTAGTCTTCCTAAATTCTAAGATCCTCGCCTTTGAATGGATTCTAACAGCCCTAGTCCTAATACTGAACCACACCATCTGGTGATCACTGGATGCAAAATGATCTCCCACTACAACATCAGAAACACTTTCACCATTGGTAAGCACCAAGTCCAGTATGGCCCCTTCACGTGTGGGGTCTGTTACCAATTGCCTGAATAGTTCTCCCTGTAGAGAATCCAGGATCTCCTTACTTCTAGATGATACTGCAGCAGGAATGTGCCATTCAACATCTGGCATATTGAAATCTCTATCAGTAGCACTTCCCCTTTCCTAGCAATGCTGCGCATATCTTCAATTAACTCTTTGTCCACCTCTTCCTCTTGCGAGGGAGGTCTGTATATCACACCAATGTAAATAGATTTCTCTTTCCCTCTTTCTAGTTTAACCCACAATGCCTCCCCTCTCCCTTTTAAGCTCTGTAATTCCAAAGCTTTAATAGTAGTTTTTACATATAGTGCCATTCCTCCTCCCCTACTTCCTACCCTGTCCTTTCTGAATAAAGTATAACCAGGTATAGTTACATCCCAATCATGGTTTTCTGTGAACCATGTTTCTGTAACTGCCACTAAATCCAAGTCAGCCATTCCCACCAAAGCTTCAACATCAGGGATCTTATTTCCCATGCTACAGGCATTTATACACACTGCTTTCCATATGCATATGCATCACAACTTTTCAGTTTTTACTTGTTTTTTTTATATATAAAAGGTATTTTATTGTTCTTTTACTTCACCAATTTGGAATATATTGTTAGGTCCATTACCTAACATTTAAATGAACCTCCATTTTCATTCCGGGTTCTATGTAATGCAATAAAACAGGACAAAAACTAAGGGGATGAATACTTTTTCAAGGCAATGTAGATAGCTGGGTGGCTGGTGGATGTGAGTGTTGCCTGGTAACATGTCTGCCTGGTGTGAAGGTAGCACACCTCATGCGCCACCTAAACAAGTTCTTAGATAGTGCCGGGGAGGAGTCTGCTGTCTTGGTACATGTTGGTACCAATGACATAGGAAAGTGTGGTTCTGGAGGCCAAATTTAGGTAGGAAGTTGAAATCCAGAACTTCCAGGGTAGCATTCTCTGAAATGCTTTCTGTTCCACGCACAGGACCCAAAAGGCAGGCAGAGCTCCAGAGTCTCAGTGCATGGATGAGACGATGGTGCAAGGATGAGGGTTTTGGATTTGTTAGGAACTGGGGAACATTCTGGGGAAAGGAGGGGCTTTTCCGAAAGGATGGGCTCCACCTTAACCGGGATGGAACCAGGCTGCTGGCATTAATCTTTAAAAAGGAAATAGAGCAGCTTTTAAACTATAGGGGAAAGCCAACAGTCGCCCAAGAGCGCAGGGTTCGGAAGAATGTATCCTTGAAGGATACTTGCAAAAGATTGAAGTTAGGGCATATCAGCCTAGTTAAATAAATAAAATAAATAAATATCAACAGAGATGTTCCAGTAAAGATAAAAGTAACCCAAATGCCCTTAAGTACAGAGCAGACAGAACTTAAAGATTCCAAATTACCCCTGCCTACCGGTAACCAAAATAATATGAATAAAATATAGCCTTTAAAATGCTTGTATGCAAATGATAGAAGTCTAAAAAAATAAGATGAAGAGTTAGAATATATAGCACTAAATGAGGTTAGATATGATTGGTATCTCAGTGACATGGTGGAAGGAGGACAACCAGTGGGACACTGATACCTGGGTGCAAATTATATCACAATAATAGAGTAGATCAAATTGGTGGAGGGATTGTGCTCTGTTAGAGAGGGCATTGAGTCACACAGGATTAAAGTTTTGCAGGAAACAAAATATACTGTAGAATCTCTATGTTGAAATTCCATGTAAAAAGGGGACTGCGATGGCAGTGGGGGTGTACTATCAACCGCCTGGCCAGAATAAACAAATGGATGATTAAATGATCAAAAAACTCAGGGAAACTAACAATATTTCCAGCACAGTAATAATAATAATGGGTGATTTCAGTTACTCCGGTATTGACAGGGTCAGTGTCATGGCAGGACATGTTAGGGAGATAAAATTTCTAGATGAAATAAATGACTGCTGCTTGGAGCAGCTGATTCATGAACCAACATCTTGGACCTAGTCCTTAGTGGAATGTAAGATATGGTGCAAGAGATAAGGGTATTGGGGCCACTTGGCAATAATTATCATAGCATGATCGTGTTTGATTTTATAAATGGAGGAAGGATAACAAGGAAATCCACAGTAATACCTTCTAACTTTCAAAAGGGAGACTATGATAAAATGGGGAAAACAGTTAAGAAAAACCTGAAAGGAGTAGCTGCAAAGGTTAAAGATTTACATCAAACATGGGTGTTTAAAAAATACTATCTTGGAAGCCCAGACCAGCTATATTCCACGTTTTAAAAAAATGTGGAAGGAAGTCCAAAAACTGCCAGCATGGTTTAAAGATGAGATCAGAGAGGCTGTTGTAGCCAAAAAACCATCTTTCAGGAAATGGGAAAAGGAGCCAAATGACGAAAACTGGAAACAACATAAGCACTGACAAGTTAGATGTAAGACAGGCAAAGAGAGAATTTGAAAAAAAGCCTGCTGTGGGAGCAAAAACACATCATAAAAACGTTTTCAAGTACATTTATAGCAAAAAAAAAAAAAACTGAGAGAGTCAGTTGGACCACTGGATAATAGAGGGGTGAAAGGGTACTAAAAGGGGACAAGGCCATAGTGGAGAGACTGAATGAATTCTTTGCTTTGGTCTTTATTAAAGAAGATGTAGGGAAGTTACCTGTGCCTGAAATGGTATTTAAAGGTGATGCAGCAGAAGAATTGAAAGAAATATCGATAAACCGGGAAGATGTATTACAACTGTTTGATAAACTGAAGAGTAGCAAATCACGTGGACCAGATGGTATACATCCAAGGGTGTTGAAAGAACTGAAATATGGGATTGCAGACCTACTATTACTAATCTGTGAGCTATCCATAATATCTGAAGATTGGAGGATAGCCAATGTAACGCCAATTTTTAAAAAGGGTTCCAGGGGGTGATCCGGAAAACTACAGATTGGCGAGCCTGACGTCAGTACCGGGGAAAAATAGTATATACTATTATTAAAAGCAAAATTTCTGAACGTGTAAATAGTCATGGTTTAATGGGAGACAGCCAACATGGCTTTAGCCAAGGAATGTCTTGTCTTACTAATCTGTTATATTTTTTTTTGAAAGTGTAAATAAGGTTGGTCGGTTGATGGTAGTATATCTGGATTTTCAGAAAGCCTTTGACAAGGTCCCTCATCAGAGACTTTTGGCAAAATTAAAGTCATGGGATAGGAGGCAGTGTACTATTGTGGATCAGGAACTGGTTAAAAGATAGAAAGCAGAGGGTAGGTCTAAATGGTTAATTTTCCCAATGGAGAAAGGTGAATAGTGGAGTACCCCAGGAATCTGTGCTGGGTCTGCTGCTTTTTAACATATTCATAAATGACCTGGAAATGGGAATAACGAGTGAGGTAATCAAATTTGCAGATGACACAAAATTATTCAAAGTTGTTAAAATCCAAGTGCATTGTGAAAAATTTCAAGAGAACCTTAATAAATTGGAAGACTGGATGTTCAAATGGCAGATAAATTTAATGTTGACAAATACAAAGTTATGCACCTAGGAAAGAACAAAAACCATGGTTATGCAATGCAACTCCTTTAACCCCAACAATCTAACCACAAGCCTGTCCCCCCCACACACGCCCCAAAGATGACAAAAATAAAAGGAACTAAATTCCAGCACCTACGCCAATCTCTACCCCATACACCACACACACTACACGATGTAAATATACTTTTGTACAAAGTTTGATATGTTTGCTTGTTTTTTGTTACAATACCTACAAAGTTTATACTTACTGTTCAATGTAAATAGTTGATTTCTACTGTTCTATGTAAAATGTATACAAATTGTGTACAAGACTGTTAATCTGTTATATGTAAACCGCCCTTGATCTCTGGAAGGGGCGGTATAAAAGAAATAGTTAAATAAATAAATAAATAAATAAAATAAAGGTTCCACATTAGGAACCGCCACCCAGGAAAAAGATGTAGGCGTCATTGTGGATAATCAGTTTAAACCCTCTGCCAAGTATGCAGCGACTGCCATGAAAGCAAATAGAATGCTAGGAATGATAAGGAAAGGAATGGAAAATAAAACAAGGGATATTATAATGCCTCTGCATCATTCCATGGTGCAACCGCACCTTGAATATTGTGTGCGGTTCTGGTCGCTGTATCTTAAAAAGAATATAGCAGAATTAGAAAAGGTACAGAGAAGAGCCACCAAAAGGGTAAAGGGGATGGAAGGATACCCCTGTGAGGAGAGGCTAAAAAGGTTAGGGCTGTTCAATCTGGAAAAGAGACGGCTGAGGGGAGATATGATAGAGGTCTATAAATTAATGAATGGAGTGGAACGAGTAAATGTAGATCGATTGTTTACGCCATCAAAATGTAGAAAGACTAGGGGACATGCAATGAAGCTACAGTGTAACCTATTTAAGACTAATAAGAGAAAATATTTTTTTCACTCATTGTGTAATCAACTCTGGAATTCATTATCGGATGATGTATTGAAAGCTGTTAGTGTAGCTGGGTTTAAAAAAGGTTTTGGAGAAGTTCCTGGAGGATTGGTCAATAAACCATTATTAAAGTGGACTGGGGAAATCCTCTGCTTGCTCCTGGGACAAGCAGCATGGAATCCGTATACCTTTTAGGACCTGACATATACTTCTGACCTTGTTTTGGCCACTGTAGAAAACAGGATATTGGACTTGATGGACCTTGGTCTGACCCAGTATGGCATATCTTATGTTCTAATGGGAATGTCTTGGGTGATCATAACCTGTTGGGCATAATTCTCTTAGGGTCATAGTCCCACTGCTTTTCAGGTACAACAGTGTTGTAATATTTACAGAATTTCAATGGACTAGATGTGCCATCATTTTACTGAGCCTTTCTGTATACAAATTTTGTCCATCAGAATTTTGCAGACAGCTACGAGAGGAGTAACTGTTTCCAGATCTTCTGTACAGAATCTATATATCTGGGAGGTTTTTCTGTTTATGGATGAGATAGTTCACAGCAATCTACTATCCTGAACTGATCTTTTATCCTTTAATTTAATTTCACATCGCCATAACTATTCTTGTGTCTGATGTTGATCAACATATGCTGCAGACCAATTTCATCAGGCCCGGAGACTGACATCACCAGGGGGGTCAGAGCTAATCTCATCTTGTAAACTACGCTCATTAACTTTGGAGACTGACATCACCAGAGTAACAAAGCTGCTTGTAATCCAAGGTCTGGGAAAAAGCCATGACACCTATGCTAGGCATAATGTCATGCTGATGTATGCTGACATTTTGCTATAAGCAATAGCTCCTATTAGGGATGCTCCAACTGGCTAAAAAACATTGTCTGTCAGAATGCACAGGTTTCTTTGCACTTGTGCAAAGAAACCTAGGGTTCAGATTAAGAGAAGCAGGCAGGCAGGATTCCTCTTGGCAGAGGCCACCGGCAAAGCATCACCGGCCGAAATCAGTACACCCTGCCCGCAAGGACCCCTTCTCCCTTGGGGCAGAGCAGAAAAGAATCCTGTGAAGGGTTGGGCCTATCTGCAGACTAGGACAGTATTGGACACGGGGGAGCTGGGGGGGGGAACTGCAGAAAAGACAGGAGACATTTAAATGGGCAGTGGGCTGGGAAAAGAATAGGAGGAGATAGAGGGCGATGGTTGAAAGTGAAAAGTGGGAAGATAAAAAGAGGAAGTCTAGAAACATAAAGTGGGGGAGAGGCAGTAGGAAAGGTGCTGAAAGGGAGAGGGAATATAGTGCAAGAGGATGTTTTCTTGAGGCGGAAGCAGGAACAGCAGCACAGCACCGAAGGCTTAGGCAAGCACTGCAGTGCTGTTTAAAACCATTACCACCGCCGCTGGACCCGAAGAGGACTGGGGGCAGAAGCAGAGCAGGGCGCCAGGAATGAGTTTCGCCTAGGGTATCTCATATACTTGCACCGCCCCTGAAAAAACCTACCTACCTTTACACCAAATGTAAAGCACATGCTGACAAAAGTACAAAAGTGTGTGTATATCTTGAAAACCTGCCCCATCTCTGCTTCTGCTTGCTGTGAGTAAAAGTATGAGCTGAATGGCACTGCACATATATTTATTCCCCACATAGGCCTCAATGCAACAATTTGCGCTATACTCTAGTGCAGAGTTTTGCAGTAGTCTTGCTCCCCAGTGCACATGCAAGCTGGCACAGGAAAATCACGAGCAAAAACACTATACTACAGCATAATGCAGTGAGCATGCTAAGTGCATGTAAGAGAGTGCATATTTAGTTGCCCCCAATGTAAAAAAACAAAAACATCTATGCTGAAGCTTAGCACAGTTTTCTTTACCCTGCATCTTTATGCCAGTTTAGGGCAGCCAGGAGCAAAAGGATTATCTGAAAGGAAACGTGACATTTCATCACAGATGACACAAGATATCCCTGAACCCCCTAAAAAAATTTCCCTGGTGACGCAATGGCCCCTTCGCCCCATATCCGAACCACTAGTAGTTCCAATCTCTCCTGGTGGGCAGGAGTGATGCCCACATGCTCCTGACCCTTCCCCGCCATCTTGGAAAATGATGGCTCCCGATCTTGCATGGTGTATTCTTGGATGCATCAGGCGGGGTCAGTCTGCCATATAAGGCAAGAATTGCCTTATATGGCAGACTGGGGTCAGGCGCTGCTATTTTCCAAGATGGGCGCAGTAACCCGTGGTCATCACTCCTGCCCCCCAATGAGAGAAATATGATTGGGGAGATTGGAGGATACTGGGAGATGGGGGATAGGGATCACCAGCAAACCTTTTTAGGGGATTGTGGGGGAAGGTGGTCTGCCATGGGTCATCTGAAGTGATGTATCAAACTTCACCGCAGATAACCTTTTTTTTGAGGGGATAGCATTCCAACACATTGCAAGATATGGGTGCCTCTAATGCTGACCCTTGTGCATGTGTCTGCCTTGCTCTCCTTGTTTACCACTGACTTTTTGTGCAGAGCTTATTTGCATACTGTTTGCTTAAAGCATCGCTGAGCAAAAAAATCTGCATTACACTTGTGTTAGGAAACTCTGCCTTAGAACTTCAGTGATGTGCTCTAAGCCAGGGTTAATGCATGATTTTATAAGGAGCTGCCTAGATTTAGGAACCAAGAACGCATACAAATCATGGTATTTTAGTGGTTTATGTGTGTAAATAGGTATTTCACTAGTTGCTATTTTATAAGTGCATGCGTCATCCCAATGGGCATGCGCATGGGGCAGAGTTTGGGTGGAGTGCAGGGTACAGCATACAAGTAAAGCACACAAATTATAAACTACTACTTTATGCATGTTACGTGGTTTTGAAAATTATCTCCAGCACCAGTAGTTTCCATTTTATGCTCAGATTTTGAAAGGTTCGCTAACCTAGTCAGTTCTCCATGGATCTAAATAAATGGGAGAGCGACTGTACTTATCATATGAATATGTTAGTTACAGCTCAAGCTGCTAAAAACCAAGGAATGTGGTTGTAATAGACACTATGGTAAGATAATACATAAAAAATAGAGAAATATTAGAAATGTCATATTCATCCTAAGGCAGAAGCAGTGGCGCCACTGAACAGGCAAAGTGATAATTTTCAGAAAATAAACATGTTATGCGTCAGGGGTGGAGAAAGTGGAATATTCTGACATCAGGTTATAATGTGAGAAGCACTGGATGATCAATGTGTTTTGTTTTGGTTTTTTGGGGGGGTTTTAAATCTTTTTTTTTTTTGTGTAGGGAATTCTTTATAAACTCTTATGTTTTCATTCTGCAGAGTGATTTTTCAGCCTTGAAGCACGCTTTCTGTAGTGGCAAAGACCAGCTGACACCTGAGCCTCTGACTTCAGTGAAGGTCGAATTCAAAGGCATAAAAAAGAAAGTGCAGGAATACAGTGAAGTGAGCAAGACGGACAGTGAGGATGATGAAGGGTATCCTGAATACACCCAGCACTTTGGAGGGCGCACTCTGAACAGTCCCGAGCATTCCAGCATCAGTATGGACATGTCTAGAGATTCGCTGCTTGAAGAGACGAGCAACCAAAGCACACCCCTTGCTGATGATGACGTAAACTCCAAAGTGTGTCAGCCCCTCCTTAATGAAAACAAAAGTGTAGATTCTGTGCTTTTCGCCCCCATAATGGAAGAAAAGTCCCCCCATAAACTTTTGGAAAACTGCAGCAGTTTTAACATCAATTTAAATTCAGTATTGTTGAGTGATTCTGATGAGTCCTGGAAAGAGTGTGGGGTCTCTCAGGCTCCCTTGTCTCAGGACCTAGAAACTTCATTCACTACACAGGCTGTTGGTACTGTTCAAGGAAGATTTTTATGTGATCCAACAGATATGAAGATAGGAGACTGGCCTGGCCTTTCTGAGACATGCCCTTTGAGTGAAACTGCTCTATCCAATGACATAGAGGATTCCATTTCTGATGTGGACCAGACTTTTGGATATATGAGGAGAAAATGAAACCAAGCAGGGGCCAGAGCATTCTCTGATTTACATGTCACAGTCCCTAGTTTTGTAGAAAACTGTTTTATATCCATCACTCTGAATATTGTATATTTCATATTTTTTTACTAATACGCACAATACAATGTGCCATTTGTAAATACTTTGTCTTTTATTGTATTTAACTTCTCACTTTTGTGAGATGATACTGTTGTTCCACTTCCTGGAACTTGCCTTAGCAAATGATAATCCCTTCTTGGCCTCAGGTCTTTAGGGGATGGAGCTGCTGAAGGAAATTTGCAGGGCAGCCCACAAAAACCTTGGCCTTGAAACAATAGCTTGTTTCCTCCTAGATCAGAGGTTGCCAACCTTTTTTATTGTGTGAATCCCTTATTAAACTCCATAAAGTTCAGGGACCCCCAATTCATCCCTGCCACCACTCTTTTTCAGACTCTCCCTAAGTGCAAAACCTGTCTGTCCCCACTGCCTCTCTTTATCACCCTTCCCATCTCTACCAGTTTCTCTTTCTCTCTCTCCTTCCAGCCAGTCCCCACTAGTCTTCCTCCCTCCCCGCAGATGGTATTCTCTGGTCTCTCTCTCCTTCCAGCTAATCCCCACCAGCGTCGCTCTCTTTTCTGTGTCATGCAGACCCCTTGTAATGATCTCATGGACCCCCAGGGTCTTCCAAACTGGCCAGCAAATATTTGTTTCCTTGACATATGATCATTGCTAAATTTAACAGTAGTCAATAAAGTCCTGTGCAATCTTTAAGTATTTATTTTTAAGTTCATTGTGAGCGTAGTTTTCTCCTTAGTCTGTCTGAGGTCGTCTACGTTGCTTATCTTCATCTGTTAGCTCAGCACACTGTTAACACAAGGAAAATAAAAAAAACTTTTGCTCCCCAATTTAGTAACAATAAATATGCAGAATTTACCAAGTGTTGGATTGTTCACCATTGATAGCTAATTAGACCTGGTGCAAACCAGGGGAATCCAACAGTTTTAATTATTTATTTAGACAGTTTTGTATACCGCCTTATCCTTCAATCAAAGTGGTCACAACACAATTGTGGGATACATTTAACACAAGGGGATATGAGACACATACACTAATACTTAAAGGGAACATGGGCGATGGAGGGTTAAGTGGCTTGCCCAAGACCACAAGGAGCACCTGTGGGACTAGAAACCCCAGTCCTTCCGGCCCAAGGTTGCTGTCCTGTAGTGGGATTTGAACCCCCGACCTTCCAGCCTGAGGTAACTTGCCCCAACCACTAGGCCACTCCAAAGTATTGCGAAGACCCACAGTGGGTGTTTATGCAATGTGATTTCTGCCTAATACTCTGAATGTCAAAGTGAAGAAATTCAATGAAATGCAGGTAAACCGCTAAAGTAACCATGACTCTCTTAAGGTAGCCAAATGCCTCATCACCTAATTTGTGATGTGCATGAAAGGATGAACGAGATTCCCACTCTCCCTACCTTCTTTCTAACAAAACCACGGTGAAGGGAACAAGCATGATGGAATCAGTGGAGAAAAGAAGACCCTGTTGAACCTGCCTCTCGTCTGGCACTCTGAAGAATAGATTATTCCTGCTGGAATTCTGCATGCATTGACGATGTATATCCCATCACAACTGGAGTCCCAAAGGATCCTGGATCGTCCAAAGGAAACAGAGGATTGACCCTGGTATAGAGCCCCGGGTCCTGTTATGAAACCCCCTTAGAAAAATGGAACAGGAAAAACAAGACCAGAGTAGAACCCGAGTTTCTGTCCCTGCCAATTTTAGGGAAACCCAGACCTCTTCCTCTGTGCATCCCGGGATTATTCAGAATAAATGGGGAGAACTCGAGGGAGAGGATATGGATATTGACCTCCCTGGAATAGAGAACAAGTATTCCCAAGAGAAGCGGGAATTGGGCACAGACTTACAAGATGAGACACCCATGGATATGGAAGTCTAACCAGTTAATGGCCTGCTATTGGAGTGGATGTAGCGGAAGAAAGCTACGTGGAAGGTGGCAGGTCATCCAGGCCTCTGGGTGTCTGAGACTTTTTCTGGTTGGGCTAGAGAGAGTTAGGGTTTTGTTGACTTCTATCTTGTTTCGAACTGAAAGAGCAAATGACTCACGATTGCCATCCAATGGAGAGCCACCTGTAGGCTGAACAAAGAATTGCACACAAAGGACCTAATTTGCATATTGTTTTGCAATTTTGCCTTGAAGGACCCTTGTGAGGGCCTAAACATTGACCAGAGGGAGGGGGCAGTTGCCCAACCTAGGAGAGGCAGATCCCAGGAGTACTAGGAAAAGTACAAAGTATAAATAATGGGACTTTGATTGTTTCATCTTAAAAGAAATAGATACTGTGGACAGAGATCTTCCAAGCAGGGAGACTCCTGAAGTTGGTCCTCGGTCTCTTCTTGAAGCTGGCTACGGTTGGAGGAATGCAGGAGAGGGAGGGAAAGACAGCTGGATGGCTTAAACGTGGCCCTGGCAAGTGGATGGCAAAAGACTTGATCGGATGAGTAGTGACAATACAATAGTTCAAAATTCTGCACTTTTTGCTGATAATTTTCTGTATTCTATTTTTAAATAAATATCATTTGAAAACAAAATGCTTTGTTGTTTTGACAACAAGGCCTTCAGAATTTTGGACACAGAAATTTGAATTTTGCTTGCAGAATTCCAGCAGGAATAATATTCAAGTTTACATAGAAATTGAAAACTATACCTTTTGTCATGACGCAAACAGCAAAGCCCTCTGATCTTTCCCTCCATTAAAAAAGATTCCAAGTGGATTTCTCGAAGACCAGTAAATCCAATAATTCATACTTTCATGGTCACTCTTCAGCCTTTTATACAAACACACTTGTAAGAAACAAAATACAGTAATTCTTTTAATTTATATAGAAACATGAAGACAGAAAAAGACCACATGGCCTATCTAGTCTTGTCATTCCATATCAACCACTACAACAGTCCCCTTTTTTCCTTTAGAGATCCTCTGTTTGTCCCATGCTTCTTTGAATTCAGATACTGTCCTCGTCTCTACCACCTCCATTGGGAGACTATTCCACGGATCCACCAGTCTTTCTGTAAAGAAATATTTCTGCATATCACTCCTGAATCTATCCCCTTTCACCCTTGTGCTTTCAATTGAAAGAAGCTCTCCTCTTGTGCATTTATGCCACGGAGGTATTTAAACATCTCAATCATATCGCCTCTATCCCACCTTTCCTCTAAGTTGTACATATTAAGATCCCTAAGTCTATCCTCATATGCTTTATAATGAAGACCACTAGCCATTTTAGTAGCTACCCTCTGTACTGAGTCCAACCTGTTTATATCCTTTTGAAGGTGCGGTCTCCAGAATTGCACACACTGCTCCAAATTTCTGTGTCCAAAGACTTATACAGAGGCTCTATCACCTCCTTTCTTCTGCTGGCCATTCCTCTCCCTATGCACCCAAGCATCCTTCTAGCTTTTGCTGTTGCCCTGTCTACCTGTTTAGCTACTTTAAGATCATCAGACACAACCATGCCTAGGTCCCGCTCTTTTTTAGTGAACAAAAGTACTTCACTCCCTATACTATATCGCTCCCTTAGATTGCTGCAGCCCAAATGCATGGCCTTGCATTTTTTAACATTAAATCTCAGCTGCCAAATTCTAGACCATTCTTCAAGCTTAGCTATATCCCTCCTCATGTTATCTACACCTTCCTGGGTGTCTACTCTATTGCAGATTTTGGTATCATCCACAAAAAGGAAAACCTTGCCCAACAGCCCTTCCACTATATCACTAACAAAGATGTTAAAAAGAATTGGACCAAGTACAGATCCCTGGGGCACACCACTGGTAACTTTCTTCTGCTCAGAGTGAGCTCCATTTACCTGCACCCTTGGTCACCTCCCACTCAACCAGTTTCCAATCCAAGCAGTAACTTTAGGGTCTATCCCTAGAGTGCTCAGTTTGTTTATAAGTCGCCTGTGAGGAACGGTGTCAAAGGCTTTACTGAAATCTAAATACATCACATCTAGGGCTCTCCCTCTGTCCAACTCCCTGGTCACTCAGTCAAAGAAATCAATCAGATTTGTCTACCTTTTGGGATCCTGCCAGGTACTTGTGACCTGGATTGGCCATTGTTGGAAACAGGATACTGGGATTGATGGACCTTGGTCTGACCCAGTATGGCATGTCTTATGCTCTTAAGAGACCTGAGAGGTGTAGTACATATATGTGGGAGGCTCCTGGGCCACCACTGAAATATTACTACTGATAGTTTTTTCGCATACCCAGTGGCAAGACCCGAGGGGTTCTTGCTTCTGGCACCAAGCATTCTGCCCGTGCCAGGTGCAACCTGCTCCAGAACAGTGGCAGGTGGGGAGTTTGACTGGGGCAGTCCACCTGTCAAACCATAATGCAATTGTTCTAAGGCGAGCTCGGGGACAAGGGAAACCTCCCATAGAGCAGAAGGGAAAACTTGACTCTTGACTTTTCAGTATGAATACAGATCATGAAAATGGGGCCTCGCAATCCTGAGTGTTTGGGTTTTAAGCAGGAGGTGTCGGAAAAGCTGTATGCAAAACGTTTGCGCAAATAGAGGGAGAATGCAGCAGACATGTGCACACAGGTCTGTGCTAGCTGCAGCCATGTCTTGGAGACAAAAAATGGCAAGTTCTATCCGCATGTGCCCCTGCATTCCTAATCCTCCCTACCATTCAGACTCCCCACCCCCCAAAAACTTAATGGTGGCTCTGGTAGCCCCTCTCATACTTCCAACATTGGGGGGGGGGGGGCAGGAACGATGCCTCTGCACCACCATCTTGAAAAATGGAAGCACCTGTCTCTGTGTGGTGTGCCTTGGAATGCACCGTGCAGGGTTAGGTGCTGTCCTTTTCAAGACAGGGAGAGGCACTGCACTGACCTGATGCCAGGCAACAGGAGACAACTTCATTCAGATTTGCATTTATTTTCCATAGTTAGCCAGCAGGGCCAGCCTAGGGGTTTCTGCCGCCCTAGACTGGCCCCTCATGCTGTTCTCCCTCCTCACCCCCCCCCCCTGCAATCCATCTGCCCACTGGGGGGAGGGGGCCAGCATACCAATTCTTACTTTGAAGTGGCAACAGTTCAGCCACGATGGGCTTTAAAACACCCACGCAGGTGCTCACGACCTACTGCTCCTTCCCCCCTTGTTGGAGGGTAATGTATGAAAACAAGTGACCAGAGCAAAAAAAGAATTACACCAATAATCAACTGTGTAACCATGTGAATCAAAAAATATGTTTTTGTTGGACAACCTATACATGGGGGAATAATACTCATCGGTACAGACTTTCCATTTTAATTCATACAAAACAGCAAAGGCTTAAAAACATATTGCACATGCACGTATCTGATCCCTTGTTGGGGGGAGGGGGCAGGAGCAGCAGGTCATGGCAGCGCATGCACAAGCGCGTTTTAATACCTGCTGCAGTGCTGAGGGTTGCCGCTTCAAAGGAGGAGCATGCCATCCTAGGCAACTGCCTAGTGGACATGCCGGCCCTGCTAGCCAGTAGTATCACTGTAATGGCTGTACATGAATTCACCTTCTCATCTAAGGGCTGCCATTGCTTTCAACAGTTTGGAGGTGTAGGAATTGGGTTCCGTACTCAGGGCCAGATTAAAGCATAGGCAAAGTAGATAAGCCTATGGCCCAAATATTTAGGTGGGCCCTGTTAGATATGCTCAGGACTCAGGAGGCTAGGGCTATCAACTGTTTGCAAGGTTTTTGGGAGTGTACAGAGTAGTGCCATTGCTGGAAGGGCTTAATTTCAAGCAAAGTAATTCTGTGACTTTTACTACAAGTCCTCTGCCTGAGAGTCTTAAGCAGCAAAATATGTTGTATAACAAATATTGCCCCCTTTTTAAGTTAGTGGTTTATTTTTCATTGCTATTTGCTAAAGGGAATTTGTCTGTTTTAGGCCTAGCCTAGACTTGCTAGGGTTTCTTGCCCTAATCTTCAAGTTCAAAGAGGAGGGAAGGAAACAAAAACTGCTAAAGCGTTAGGGTAGTCTTTGGTAGGTCTTTTTCTAATTTTTCCAACAGGTACCAAAGCTCCATCAGCAGACATATGGCTACGAAACATTGTGGTGCCAAAGCAGTTACTCCCATTACCACTTCTATAGTCATCCAGACAGACAAATTCAAGGCATGGAACCAGTTGAGGGTGTAAGGTTCATGCTGGTTGAATCACTCAGGAAACAAGTTGAGAAACAGAGGAGGTGGCAAGGCTAAGAAGCATCCATGACGATGACAGGAATTTAGATGCCACTAGAAACATTTCATCAAAGATCTCCAGTAGAAGAAAACATGACAACTCAACACCAGAGTCTGCAGACTCTATACCTTAACTCCACCTTCCCTTGAACTGAGGAACCAATATGCAGCTCTGGAGGTGGAAGAAGCGATATCACAGGAACAGAATTCAAAATCCCCAAAGCTGCAGGATCAGCAACCAATAGGAAGCGAAGGATAGGGTGGTTGGTGACTTCTTTCTGAGGGATACAGAGGTATCCATCTACTGTCCGGACATGACGTCCCAAGAGATGTGCATCTGCTTGGTGCCAAGATCTGAGATGTTACAGAAGTTTTCAGAGACTCCTCAAGCCTAGAGACTATTATCCAATGCTGCTCATCCATGTTGGCACAAATGATGCTGCTAAGTTCCCACCTGAGTATATCAAAAGTGACTTTGCAAGAGAAGATGAAGCAGTTAGATGTGCAGATTATGATCTCCAGGAACAAGCAGGAAGTCAGTTCTTACATAGTTGGTGCCAACAGAGCCCACGTGGAGCATTTCCTCAGCTTTCAAAGAAAACGTTTGGGAATGCTACCACGCATGCTTGGTCCCCTTCCCGTCCAAAGGTGCCATCTTGCTCAGTCTCCTTTATTCCGCAGAGCCCAACAGATGCTTGTCCCTCCTCCCTGGAAAAATCCTTTAAAAATGATCTTAAAACTTGTTTTTTCCTGGTTTGCGTACCAGTTCTTCCCGCCTCAAGCCAACGCTGTTCCCAGCTTTCCCTCCTTTTTTTGACAAAACTTGCCTCGACTGGCATTCGTGCCCTTTTTTGCCCTAGGGTTGTTGACCCTGCCTGAGTGTATCCAACCATGTCTCCTGGTGGCTTCCAAAAATGTGACCGCTGCAGTCAGATTATGTCTGTTATGGTCACCCAACTGCTGCTTGCACTGCCTTGGTCCAGGCCATGACAGTACCACCTGTGACCTGTGTCAGGCCATGACTCTGAGAACCAACAGGAAAAGGTCAGAGCTGCAGGAGAAAATGTTCCCGCGGTCCAGCTCAGCCCCAACTTCCCCAATGCTGAGCCCCAAGCAGAGCACCTCTCGTGAAACCCAGGCGTCTTCGGAGTCCCGCGGCAGCGGCTCTTTTGTAAAGATGTTGGATCCTGGAAAGAAAAAAAAATCCCCGAAGCCAGTCAAGGTTCCACCGGGGAAATCCGGTAAGATCCAACGGCGGGACTCAGGTGACTCCAAGCAGCGCCCCCCTAAAGTCTCTTGGAAGGAGTCCTCGGCCAGCAATGACTATGTGAGGCTCCCCAAGACTGTGGTCCTTGCCGAGGATGCACTCACCAGAGTGCTGGCGCCGGGCCCGAGAACCTCGGAGCCCATGCCAAAGGCTGCGGAGCCTTCTGGCATCGTGACAAGAATGGCGGCCCTGGAGGAGACCATCTCTGCCATCCTGGCCATGCAGCAGGCAATGATCTCAGGTTCGTCCGCATCATCTGCCCCAACAACTGGGCCCCCCGACTGCGCTGGCATTCCCGGGCATCGAGTCAGGCCCCAAGCGCCACCGGCCTCGGGCAAGCCCTCATCACAAATCCAGGTCCTGGTCCAAATCCTTGGGTATTCGGTCCTCTCCAGCTAGTTTTCGGGAGTCTAACCCGGGACTCACCGGGGGACTTGCTTCCTCAAAGCAGGTCTTGAGGCACGGGATCTCCAAGCTTTGGACTCCTCGATGCCCTCTGACTCCAACTAGGAGACCGACATTGAGGCTGTGCTCCTTGAATCTAAAGGATGCCTATACTCACTTCCTGATCCACCCCTCTCAGAGGAAATTCCTAAGATTTGTGGTTGGAGGGGGCCACTACCAGTACAGGGTACTCCCCTTTGGTCTGGCCTCCTCACCAAGAGTCTTCACAAAATGCCTAGCAGTAGTAGCCGCACACCTGCGCCTACAAGGGGTATTCATCTTCCCCTATCTGGACAACTGGCTTATCAGAAGCACCATAGCCACAAAGTGTACCATCCTCCTTCTGCAGCACCTAGGGTTCATCATCAACTACCCCAAATCACATCTCTCTCCAGCTCAAAACCTGTAGTTCATAGGTGCTCAGCTGGACACGGTGCAGGCCAGGGCCCTCCTTCCTCAGGAAGGGCCAAATGCCTCTTACAGCTGTCAGGAGAGATCCAACACCGCAGAATGGTGCCAGCTTACCACCTCCTCCATCTACTGGGCCACATGGCCTCTACCATCCATGTCACACCTCTTACCTGCCTGCACATGCGCACAGCCCAGTGGTGCCTGTGCTCACAGTGGACACAGGCAACGGGCAGGCTTCGAGACAGGATCAGGATCACCCGCTGGCTGGCAAGGTCCCTCTACTGTTAGCAAGACTGGCACCACCTCTGGGCAGGAATGCCCTTCAGGGCGCCCTCGCCACGGAGGACCCTGTGCACAGATGCTTCCCTCCGGGGATGAGGAGCTCACTGTGGAGCTCAGCGCACGCAGGGCTGCTGGTCCCAGGAGACGTCCCTGTTACAGATCAACCTTCTGGAGCTCCAGACAATCTTCCTAGCCCTATGAGTGTTCTGCAGCCATCTGCAACACTGACCTGTGTTGATCCAAATGGACAATCAGGTTGCAATGTTCTATATCAACATTCAGGGGGGCACGGGCTCATACTCCCTCTGTCAAGAGGTGGTGGCCCTTCTCTCTTTTGCAATGATGAATGGCATGTTCCTGCGTGCAGTCTACCTCCTGCGCCAAGACAACTGCCTGGCAGACAGACTCAGCAGAGTCCTGCGGCCGCACGAGTGGCACCTCGACCCCATGGTGGCAGAGAGGCTCTTCTGCCTCTGGGGCTCGCCTGAGAGACATGTTCGCCTCTCCAGACAACATGCAGTTGACTCGCTTCTGCTCCCATCAGCCACACCTGGAGAGGGTAGCGGCAGATGCCTTCATTATCTTGTGGTCCAAGGGACTACTCTATGTATTCCCGCCGACCCCTCTGGTTGCCAAGTGTCTGTTCAAAGTCAGAGTGAGATGGCATCAGTGATACTGATTGCCCCCAGGCAACCCTGGTTCCCCCTGCTGCTCTCATTGTTGGCGGCACTCCCAGTCCCACTGGAGAGAGCCCCAGACCTCCTGACTCAAGAGGAGGGCTCCCTCTTGCACCCCAATGTGGGGTCGCTGAAACTGACTGCATAGCTGCTGAGAGGGTAGCCTTGGCCCCCCTCAACTTGCCAAAGGAAGTTGAAGAGATCTTCCTGGCCTCTAGAAAAACCCCCACCAGAAGGGCCTACACCTTTAAATGGTGGAGGTTTGCTATCTGGTGCACGGAGAGGAAGGAGAATCCTTTCTCCTACCACATACAGCTGGTGCTTCAGTATTTAGTGCATCTATTGTGCACGGGACTGAAGTCTAATTCTGTCAGGGTGCACTTGAGCGCTACAGCCGCTCATCACCACCCAATCAAGGGCAAGCCCTTCTTCAGCCAGCCCCTGGTCTCACAGTTCCTATGGGGCCTCCTGCTATCCTTGCCCCCTCTCTTCTCCCCGGCAGTGAAGTGGGATCTCAATGTAGTGCTCTCCCAGCTTACCAGACCAAGCCCCTAGCCACATTGCCACCTATGGTACCTTTCCTGGAAGGTGGCCTTCCTAGTGGCCCTCACCTCAGCTTGCAGAGTTAGTGAGCTTCAAGCCCTAGTGGTGGACCCTCCATACACCAGGTTCTTCAAAAACAGGGTAGTGCTCCACACTCACCAGAAGTTCCTTCCGAAGGTGGTATCCCCATTCCACCTCAACCAGGACGTGGTATTCCCTACCTTCTACCCGCGGCCTCACGCTGGCAAAGAGGAGCTCATACTCCACATACTGGACTGCAGACAAGCCCTGGCCTTCTATTTACAGTGGACCCAAGGCCACTGCAAAGCACCTCAGCTTTTTGTGTCTTATCACTGCAACAGACTGGGGCTTCCTAAGACCAAGTGCACCTTGTCCTCTTGGGTGGCAGCCTCTATTGCTCTCGCCTATGAGTGAGCAGGCTTCTCCCTTGAGCACCGGATCATAGCACATCGCGTGAGGGTGATGGCCACTTTGGTGGCCAACCTCTGCTCTGTGCCGCTGACAGAGATCTGCAGGGCTGCCACTTGGTCTTCAATCCACATGTTTGCAGCTCACTGCTGCCTGGAGGACGAGTCTCACAGGGACAGTGCCTTCCGCCAGGCAGTATTCCGTAACATTCTCGGAGTGTAGGCAACTCCTGCCCTCTGAGGCTCTGTGTTCAGGCTACCAGAGTGATAGTGCCGCTAGGGTCTTGCAGACCTCTCAGTGGGGACTCACCTCCTGCAACTCACGGTTACCTAACTGGGTGCCGCTGGTGCTGTCATGGTTCGGTCCTCGACAGCCTGGAACTAGGGAGTCCCATATATGAGGACTGACTTCCTGTTTGTTCCTGGAGAAAGTGTAGTTACCTATAACAGGTGTTCTCCAGGAACAGAAGGAATCAGTCCCCACAACCCTCCCTCCTCCCCTAGGAGTTACCTTCCCTACCTTATTTTAGTTCTTACTGCCATCTTAGCTATGTCATCTAACTGAGCAAGATGGCACCCTTGGGCGGGAAGGGGACCACGCATGCAGGTGAGTAACTACGCTTTCTCCTTAATCCTCCCTGTCAAGAGTCAAGGCTGAGGCCGAAAGGTTCACACTGGAGATGAATGCCTGGCTGCATGGATGGTGTCTGAGTGTTTTAGCGTCCTGGACAATGACATGATTTTCCAAGGGCTGCTGAGCAGAGATGGCATCCACCTACCAAAGAAGGGAAGAAGTGTCTTCCACAGGAGAGTGGCTACTCTACTGAAGAGGGCTTTAAACTAGGATCATCGGGGAATGGTGAACAAAGCTCGCCAGGTAAGTGAAATATTAAAAAATAGCACAGAAAGGGGACAAAAGGGCAACATCAGGAGAGCTTCATATATTAAATATGTGAAATAAAGTTCCAGATTTAGACTCTGTAATGGAAGAGGCTGACTTGTATATAGTGACAGTCATGAAGACACGGTACACCAAAAACAATGACAGAGACATAGTTATACCAAATCAGAATCTTCAGGAAAGACAGAGTGGGAAGAAAGGGAGGAGGAGTGGTGTTATTTATAAACAGCAATATTAAAGACACAGAACTGCAGGGCTTATGAGGGAAGGATGAAGCACTCTAGTATGGAAAGAAGGAATGGAAAATCTATTTACATTGGTGTAATATACAGATCTTCCTCACAAGCAGAAGAAATATTGATTTAATTTTGCTATGAAAGGAGATTGGTAGAAGATTTCAAATTGCCAGGTATTGATTGGGATATCCCTGCTGCGATGTCATCTAGAAGTAGGAGATGCTGGATTCTCTACAGAGAAAACTATTCTGGCAATTGATAATAGAACCCCACACAGGAGGGGGAGATAATGGACTAGGTGCTTACAAAGGGGAGAGAGTGTTTCTGAGGTTGTAGTGGATGATCATCTGGCATACAGTGATCACCGGATAGTGAGCTTCAATATTTGGACATGGGTGGATATGATGCATTCAAAAGCTAATATCCTAGACTTCAGTAAAACTAACTTTGCAAAGATGGGAAGAATACCCCAATGAATAGTTAGCTGGATGGGAACATCTGGGGGGAAGTAGAACAACAGTGGGCAAAACCGAAAGGAGATATTTTAATGGCAACAAACCTTTTTGTTAGGAAAGTAAAGAAAAAGAAAAGGAGGCTGCTATAGTTTTTAAAAAAAATAGCTGAAAAGGTAAGGAAAAAGGTTGGCCTTCATAAACTATAAAAGATCTCAGAAAGAAGATTGCAAACAAAAGTATCTGGGGAAACAAAGGGGGAAGCTGGTAAAGTAGTCAGAAAAGCAAAGACGGAAGAAAAAATAGCCAATGCAATAAAACATGGAGAAAAGACTTTGTTTAGGTATATTAGTGACAAGAGGAAGTGGAAAGGTGGAATTGAGAGACTCAAGGGTGAAGGAGAGGACTACATAGAGGCTGATGAGGATAAAGTGGCATTGATTGCAAATATTTCTGTTTTGTAATCACAGAAGAAGGGATGGCAATGGGACCTAAGAAATCAAACACAATTAAGAAGGGAAATGAAATAGAACTCAAACTATTTTCAGAAGACTGTGTTCATAAGGAGCTTGCTAGACTAAAAATGGACAAAGTGATGGTGCCAGATGGGATTTATCTGAGAATATTGAAGGAACTTAGGGAAGTACTGGCAGCTCTGCTGACTGACTATTTCAATGCTTTTTTAGAATCAGGAGTAATCCCAGAGGACTAGAGATGGGTGAATGTGATTCCTGTCCACAAAAGTGAAGTAAGGATTCTGTGGTGAGTAAATTAATAGAAATACTGCTAAAGCAGAGGACAGTGTGCTTTCTGGAATCCAAGGGATTACAGGATCCTAGACAGCATGGCTTTATTAGAAATAGGTTGTGTTAGATAAATATGATTGATTTCTTTGACTAAGTGACCAAGAATTGGATTGGGGAGAGCATTAAATGTAGTATACTTAATTCTCCAGGAACAAGCAGGAAGTCAGCCCTCACATATGGGTGATGTCAGCGCCGACAGAGCCCATGCGGAAGCATCTCCCCAGCTTTCAAGGAAAACCTTTGAGAGATGCACCACTCACGCGTGGTCCACTTCCTGCTCAAGGGTGCCATCTTGCCTCAGTCTCCTTTTATCTGTAGAGCCCATAGGATATTGTCCAGTTTTCCCTGGAAAAAGTCTGATTTTTATTGTATTTCTCCAGTTGCATACCAGTTCCTTTCCGCCCCCTAGCCAACTCACCTCGCTGTCGCACCTCAGGTTCGTCCATTAGGCTTTTTTTTTTCTTTTTCATTTTTTCATCAAAGGGTTCCTCAACTAGTGTTTATGCCCTTTTCCAGCCAAAGGCTTCGGACCCCTGCTGGGAGGTGGGGCCCCCCTTTTCCGATGGCCTCCAGTGGCTTTAAAAAGTGTGACCGGTGTGGCAAAATGATGTCACTCACCAACCTACATGACTGCTGCCTCCGACAGCGAGCTCTGCAGGACCATGACCTCAAAGGCCTTGAAGAGCTGCCATCAGCAGCAGATAAGTTTCTTTCAGAAGTCTGATTCTGCACCGGAGTCTCTGGTGACACCATGCTCTAGGGCCCCCTCTGATACCTCAGTGCACTGTGAAGCCAGAGCCTCCTCGAAGTCCTGCGACCACAGTTCCTCCAAGCGGAAATCCCTAAACATGGAGCACAAGAAGAAGAGTCTGGGCAGGAGTGGCCTGCTAAGCTGCCCCATAAGGAGTCATCGGCACCCACCAACCAGCCTCGGGCCTCCGAGGCCATCCTCATTGAGGATTCTCCCTCAACAGTAACAATGCCTGGCCCGAAACCCTCAGTGCCTGCATTGAAGACTGTAGAGCCAACTGGAATGGAGACAAGAATGGCAGCCCTAGAGAGCAGTATATCTGCCCTAGTGGCCATGCAGTGGGCATTCATGCCCAGCTCGTCCAGTTTATCCACCCCGACAAAGAGACCCTTGACATCAAGGGCTTTCCCAGATGTCAAGTCAGTCCTCGAGTGCCATTGGCCTCAAGAGAGCTCCCAGCCCCAGACAAAGTCCTGCTCCCATTCCTCTGGAAACCAGTCTTCCCCAGCAAGTGCCCACGGCTCAGACCGACAATCCCCCAGAGGTCACGGACCACCAAGAGCAGCCCTCAGCTGAAGTGATCACATGGTGTCAGACTCATACTCAGACTTCAAGTCTGAATGGGAGACTAAGAACAAAGAGTCTCTGGACACGAGGCAACACCATGATGTGCCCTCAGACTCATCTCCCCAATGACCTGATGCTGCTCCCTGCCTGAGGATATTGCATTCCTCAATTTTGTGCAAGAACATGGCCAAGGCCCTCGCCATTGTGACCGAGGCTGAGGAGGGACCCTCACACTGAGGAAGTGGAGATACTCCGATACGAGGCACCCCTGAAGGAAAGCCTTACAGTCCTGGTGCCCTCGATCTTTGACTACTTCTTCCTCCAAATGTGGTAAACACTGGCATTTGTATCAATTGTTAGCAGGTACCTTGACACCATGTACCAGGTACGCTGAAGCCCTGCATTCCAAAAGACCCAGCTTCTCCACAACTCCATGGTCAAGGTCATGGAGTTGGCAGTGTGCTGGCTTAATAGCCAAAAAAAAACCATTTGTCGGTGTCACCCGGCAGTGAGGCCTGAACCCTCGATACCCTTGTCCGGAAAGCCTTTCAGGGCTTGATGCTAACATGCCAGATTTATTTATTTATTTATTTATTTCAACTTCTTATATACCGCACTCTTTGACATCAGCGTGGTTTACAAATAACAGAAAGAAACCAGAACAACAGGCTGTTTGGTATTACATATAACAGGAGTATCAACTTGGATAACATGGGATAACTATTTACATGGAGTATATAATCTATTAGCTAGATAACATGCTCAAACTATTTACATAGAATTAGTAGGGGTGCTTGGGACAAGAGGGATATTGTGGAATGTGCTAGGGTGAGGTTGTTATGTTACGGTTCATGTGGGGTAGTATTTGATGAAAAGGTGCAATTTAAGGGCTTTTCTGAACTGGGTTAGGTCGGTTATGGCACGGAGATCAGGTGGGAGAGAATTCCAGTATTTTGGTGCGCTAAACATGAAAGCTCTGTTTGATGTTGATAGGCTGCACGTTGTAATAGCCTTTGGGGTTGTTAGTGAGTTTAATGCTGCATGTCTCCTATTTCTATTTGATGGAACGGATTGGATGAGTGCGGTGAGTGATGTGGACGATAAACCATTTAAGGCTTTAAATGTGAGAATGAGGGTTTTGAATGTAAGTCTTCCGTGTATAGGGAGCCAATGGAGTTGTTTGAGGATAGGGGTGATGTGTTCACTTCTGGCCGCTCCTAGAAGAACCCTGGCAGCGGTGTTCATTGCGAGCTGCAAGGAGCTTATGGTGGATTGTGGTAGTCCTTGTAGAATGGAATTGGCGAAGTCGAAATGCGGCAGTATCAGAGCTTGGTAGATGGTTCTGAAGTCTTCGTGGTCTAGTAGGGGACGCAGGTGTCTGAGGGTGCGTATTTTGAAGTATACAGATTTTACGATATTGTTTATGTGTGATTTCATGTCGAGTCTATGGTCTAGTGTGACTCCGAGGTATTTTATTGTATCCTTGGTGCCTAGGTCAGCTCCCTTGACACTTATATGTGGTGGTGGGGTGAAGTTGGGGTCTCTTGTGATAAAGAGAACCTCAGTTTTCTTATGCTGAATGCGGAGGTTCTGTGACAGGAGCCATTGTGAGACTGCATCGAAGCAGTTTGTTATAGGCAATAAGTCCATTTGCATTGTGGAAAATGGCATGTAGAGTAGGATATCGTCGGCGTATATCATACATTTCACATTGAAGGACCTGATGATATCGCAGATAGGCTGCATATAGACGTTGAACAAGAGGGATGAAAGTGAGGACCCCTGCGGAACGCCTTGTCTTTGGTGGAAAAGTTTTGATTCTCCTGTTGCGGATTTGACGTATTGCATCCTGGTGTCGAGGTATGATTTACACCATTCAAGTGCTGAGTTGCAGATGCCTTTTTCTTTCAGTCGACCGAGGAGAATCTCGTGATTTACCGAGTCAAACGCTGCTGCTATATCCAAGAAGATTAGCACAACGCCTTGTCGGATGTTGTTTATGGTATTGAGAACATCATTGAAGAGGGTGGTAAGCAGTGTCTCCACGCCGTGGAATTCTCTGAATCCGTGTTGAGAATAGTCTAGAGGGGCTGTGGAGTCTATGTGGTCTTGGATTTGGCGCTGTGCCTCTTTCTCAAAGATCTTTGCTAAGAGGGGGATACTGGCTATAGGCCTGTATGAGTCTGGCCGTTTTGGGTCTAGTTTAGCGTTTTTTAGCAGTGGCCTGATGGATGTGAGTTTTAATGCAGATGGGAAGGAGCCAGTAGTGAAGGAGAGGTTCATGATTCTTGCAATGAAGGTGCTAAAGTCACACCGCAGATCCTTTATCCAAAAGGCTGGGCAGGGATCGGTTTGTGCAGTGGTCGTGTTGAGTGAGGAGATGGTGTCTTCAATGTGTTTGGAAGAAGGCGTGTTAAGTGAGGATAGGGATGTTGGGCAGGTTGTTTCTTGTATATTGTTTTTTGAGAGTTCATCTGTCTGTAGGAGTTTTGATTGCAAGTAATCAGCGAATTCTTGCGGGTGAATATCATTATTTTGTTCAGTGGATGGTTCCTTTGATAGTGACTTAACCAGGTTGAAGAGGTCACGAGGTTTGTTCAAAGATCTCTTGAGCATATCTGAGTGGTATTGCTTCTTTCTGGCTGCGATTGCCTCGCGGTGAGTTGAGAGGTGAAGTATGTAGGCTTCGTGGTCATCGGTGGCTAGTGTGCGGCGCCAGCGTTTTTCTAGCCTTCGTAGGTGAGTAAGAGAGGCCCGTAGTTCCGGGGAAAACCATGGAGCAGAGGTTCTTTTCCCTGAAAAGGTCTTTTTGTTTGGTAGTTGAGCAACAGCGTTGAGGCTGTTGTTCCAGGCAGTGATTGACTCGTCAAGGTTGAGTGACGTGTTGTTGAGGATTGGTTGGGTACTTGACAGAATAAGTTCTCTGTTGAAAGGTCGAAAGCCCCGTGTTACTCTGGATGTATTGGCGAGTTTGCTGGTGTTCAGATTATGACTGTTGTTCAGGGGGATTCATAGGTTTATAAGTTTATGGTCAGACCATGGGACATCGGTGATCGATTCTACAATGTTGCTGTTTTGCTCAGAGAAATGGTGTGGGGCAAATACCATGTCAAGAATGTTTCCTTTGGTATGAGTGGGTTCAGTGATCATTTGTTTATAACCAAGATTTTCGATGGCATTGAGGAGTGATGAGGATTGGTTTTGTTGTAGTGATGGGAGGTTCAGGTCTCCCATGATCCAGTTGGGAGTGTTGGGGTTGTTGGTGTTAGCGGCCAGATCCAATATAGTGGGCAGATCGTCTGGGGAGCTCGAGGGGGCTCTGTATACCAGGTTTATGGAGCATTGTTTATTGGCTATGGTGATTATGTCCAGATTGTTTGTGCTATGGGAGTTGGTCATGTTGAAGAGGAGTTCAGACTTGGTGAGTATGAGTGCTCCTCCTCCTTTCTTGTTTTCTCTGTGGGTTGTGTGTATAGTGAAGTTTGGTGGAATGAGTTGGTTGATAAGGACATTGTCCTCTTTAGATAACCATGTTTCGGTGATCATGAGAGCATCAAGATCATGGAGGGTAACTATGTCTAGGATTACAGGCCATTTTTTCCGAATTGATCGAGCATTTATAAGGGCACATTTTAGGCTTTGTGAGGGCGATGGTTTGTGTTGCTTCAGGTTGCTGGATTGCTGTATTGCAATGTGGATCAGGTGGGAGTGTCGGATATGCGCTTCCCTAGTCGAATACTGAAAGGGGTTGCCTGCCCATTGCTTTCCGTGGTTTTTGAGGATGGGGATAAAACTGTAGGTGGGGGAGTAGGCAGTGGTGGTTCCGAGCCAATCTGTGAGAAGATAGAAACTGAGGAGAGTAATGAAGTGGAGAGACATTTTGGTTTCTGGGATGTGATATGAGGGGGTGATTGAGTTTTGGGTGGTAAGAATACACAATACAGTATACAGGTAATTTCACAGTACAGTATACAGGCTATGAGGAGGTAACAAAGATATCACTGATTAAGGTGTATGTTACAGAGCTAGTATGGCTACAGCACAATATAACAGGTGTCAGGTGTGTGCGTGTGTGAATGCGATATAGACAACTGTAAGATATCACTGATTAAGGTGTATGTTACAAGGCTAGTAATGGCTACAGCAAGATGTAACAGGTGTCAGGTGTGTGGGTGTGTGAATGCAGTACAGGCAACTGTAAGAGTCAGGTAGATATACAGGTGTCAGGTGTGTGCGTGTGTGAATGCGATACAGACAACTGTAAGATATCATTGATTAAGGTGTATGTTACAAGGCTAGTAATGGCTACAGCAAGATGTAACAGGTGTCAGTCCTACTAGCTCTACATTGGCATGTACCTGAAGGAACTGTCGATGGAGCTTGGTGGATTCTCGTCAGGCCTTGATGGGGAACCCCTACAGAGATTCAAGACCCTAATCTCAGCAATAAAGGAAAGCTCGAAGTTTTTGTCCCGGGCAGCCTATGATGACTTCAAGTCATCGGCCAGGATGGCCGCCACAGGCATTGAGGTTTGACGCTAGGCATGGCTGCAGTCATCTGACCTGGAACAGTGGGTGCAAGACAAACTGATAGGTTTTCACCTATGCAGGGGACATCTATTTGGGAAGGCCATGGCAGATAAGGCAGCAGAGATAGAGACAGAGTATGTGACAAGAACCAGGGTCTCAAAACAGACCTCTGTGCACCACCGGAAGAAAGCCCCGGGGAAAAAGCCCTTCCCAAGGAAGAAAGGAGGCTTCAGCGGTACTCTGCACTTCCAGGTCTTCTTGGCCCCTCAACAGGGTCAGCAACCAAAAGGATAGGGACAGAAAACAAAAAAACCTGACGTCTCAGGTGCTGGCCCTGGCCCTGGCCCAGCCTGGGGGATGCTTTTGGCTGCCTGAGTGTGACCTCCCGTCTTCCAGCGGGGTGCCTAGCCATCTTTGCCTGCAGGTGGACAACCATCACCACTGACACCAGGGTGCTACAGGTGGTCAAGGAGGGCTACCTCCTCTACCTACATCGGGTGTCAGTCACGTACTTCGCAGGGAAGCCCCACCAGGTCTCTCCACCAGACCCTGCTCCTCACCAAGCTAGCAGGCCTAATCAATGACAAAGCAGTTGAGCCAGTGCCAAAACATCTCTGGGGCACAGGCTTTTGTTCCAGATACTTCCTCATTCCCAAGAGGACAGGGGGCCTCAGGCCCATCCTGGACCTGTGAGAACTCAACAGGTTTCTGGTCAAAGAGAAGTTCAAGATGCCTTGGGACACTACTGATATTCCTCCATCAGGGAGATTGGCTATGCTCCTAAGACCTAAAGGATGCCTACACTCACATCCTAATTCATCCTAGCCACAGAAAATACCTCTGGTTCATGGTGGGAGGACAGCAATGCTAATATAGGGTGCTGCCCTTCAGTCTGGCCTCATCACCAAGGGTCTTCACAAAATGCCTCGTGGTGGTCGCAGCCCACCTTCGGCTCCAAGGGGCCTTTGTCTTCCCTTATGGGTGATTGGATCATAAAGGGGGACATGGCTGCAGAGGCACAATATGCCACCGAGCACACCATCAATGCTCTGCAGCTCATATTAAATTATCCCAAATACCACCTCACTCCAGCCCAGCAGCTAGAGTTCATAAGGGTGCAACTAAAAACCCTACAGGCAAAAGCCTTCCTCCCCCAGGAGAAGTCAGAACGCCTTAGGGAGTTAGCCACAAAGGTACACAGACACTGAATGCTACCTGCCCAGTTCCTACTCTGCCTGTTTTTTATTTATTTATTCAACATTTCTTATATACCGCCTTTCATGATATCAAGGCGGTTTACATTGAACAAACTGAAATTACATTGAACAGGGAATTACAACTTGGAGATAACTATTTTACAGGGAGCATGGGCAATGGAGGGTTAAGTGGCTTGCCCAAGACCATAAGGAGCACCTGTGTGATTAGAAACCCCAGTCCTTCTGGCCCAAGGCTGCTGTCCTCTAGTGGGATTTGAACCTCTGACCTTCTGGTCTGAGGTAACTTGCCCCAACCACTAGGTCTCCCTCCCTCCTTTTGGGACACATGGCCTCCATGGACCATGTGACCCTGTATGCCCACTTGCACATGAGGGCAGCCCAATGGTGACTCCGCTCTCAGTGGACTGAAGCCACAGGCAGGCTCAGAAACAGAGTGAAGGTGACCTGTCAGCTGACGGACTCCCTCAGATGGTGGCAGAATCCATGCCACCTCAGGCCGAGATGCCCTTCCAGGCACCCAACCCTCAGAAGGTCCTCACCACGGACGCCTCACTAATAGGCTGGGGAGTGCATTGCGGGAGCCTCCAGATGCAAGGCTGCTTGAGCTCAGGAGGAATCCCAGTTGCAAATCAACCTACTAGAACTCCGGGCAATATACCTAGCCCTCTGAGCCTTCCACCACCATCTCCAACACCACACGGTGTTGTTCCAGACCGACAATCAGGTCTCCATGTTCTACATAAAACAAACAGGGTCGTATCTCCTCTGCCAGGAGGCAGTAGCCCTCTGCGCCTATGCTTCAAGCAGAGGGATGCTCCTAAAGGCGGTGTAACTCCCAGGCCAGGACGGTGTAACTCCCTGGCAGACAAATTGAGCAGGGTCCTCCAGCTACATGAGAGGTGCCTGGATCCAGTGGTAGCCTCATGGCTGTTCCACCTCTGTGGTGTCCCCTTAATGGACCTGTTTGCCAGCCCGGACAATACACAGTTGCCCCAATTCTGCTCGCGCCAGCTGCACCCATCCCAGGTGGCAGCAGATGCGTTCCTCATCCCATGGAGAGAAGGCCTCATGTATGCCTTCCCACTGACACCGGCACTATTCAAGGTCCAGTGCTAATGCTGATATTCCCTTGGTGGCCCAGCCAGCCCTGATTCCCACTGCTCCTCTCCCTATCAGCAGCATTGCCAATGCCACTGGGCCGAGCTCCAGGGCTACTCTCACAAGAGCAGGCATCTTTCCTGCACCCCAATCTGGGGTCCCTCTCACTCATGGCTTGGCTGCTGAAAGATTAGCATTAGCTTCCTTCAACCTCCCATGGGACATTGAAGAGATTCTTCTGACCTCTCGTAAGGCCTCCACTAGAAGAGCATATGCCTTCAAGCCCGCCAATTCTTGGTGTGGTGTGCCGAAAGATGCGCAAATCTGTTTTCCTGCTCAGTACAAATGGTTCTCCAGTACCTGCTTCGCTTACCGCAGGTGGGACTAAAGTCTAATTCGGTCAGAGTACACCTGAGTGCCATTTCAGCACATCACCATTCCTGGAGGGAAAACCCTCTCGGTTCAGCCCCTTGTGTCCCAATTCCTGTGGGGTCTCATGTTATCTAAACCACCAATCCGCCCTCCCAGTGATGCTCTTGCGGCTCACTAAGCCTCCATTCAAGCCTCAGGCTACCTGAAACCACCGGTACCTATCCTTGAAGGTCGCCTTCCTGGTAGCACTCACATCAGCTCGCAGAGTCAACGAGCTCCAGGATCTGATGGCAGAGCCCCCCCTACACGAGGTTCTACAAGAACAGGGTAGTGCTCCGCATGCACCCAAAGTTTCTGCTGAAGATGGTGTCCGCATTCCACCTCAACCAGGAGGTGGTATTCCCCACCTTCTTTCCGAGACCTCACGCCGGTAGGGCAGAGACCATTCTCCACAATCTGGATTGTAGGAGAGCCCTGTCCTTTTACCTGCAATGGACCCAGTGCCACCACAGAGCACCACAGCTTTTCATATCTACAACCCCAGCCACCTGTGGCTCCCAGTGACTAAGCGAACTCTGTCCACTTGAGTGGCATTACCCTTACTCTTATCCTTACCTATGAGCATTACCCTTACCAATGAGCAAGCAGGAATCTTACTGGACCAGAGAATCACAGCGCACAGCATCAGGGCCATGGCTACTTCAGTGGCAAATCTGCGTTCCATCCCCATGATGGCAATCTGCCGGACCACCACCTGGTCTTTGGTCCACACCTTCACAGCTCACTACTGCCTGGAGAGGGAGTCCCGACAGGATAGCGCCTTTGGCCAAGCTATACTCCGTAATTTTTTGGGGGTGTAGTCAACTCCTGCTCTCCGACTCTTCTGTGTTCAGGCTACTTGGGGTGCTGGCTTTTCTCCAGACACTTGGCTCTTACAAGAGTCTCTCAGTAGGGACTCAATTGCTGCTGATCACGGCGCAATCTTTGCCGTGGCTTTTTTTGGTTACAGGTTCTTCGTAGCCTGCAGCTGGGGAGTCCCATATGTGAGGACTGACTTCCTGCTTGTTCCTGGAGAAAGCATAGTTACTCACCTGTAACAGATGTTCTCTGGAGACAGCAGGAATCAGTCCTCACAACCCTCCCTCCTCCCCTTGGAGTTTGCTTCCTTATCGTATTTTATTTTTGCTATCTTAGCTATGCCATTATACTGAGGTAAGATGGCACCCTTGGGCAGGAAGTGGACCACGCATGCGTGATGCATCTCCCAAATGCTTTCTTTGAAAGCTGGGGAGATGCTTCCACAAAGGCTCCACGCTGACATCACCCATATTTAAGGACTGATTTCTGCTGTCCACAGAGATCACCTGTTACAGGTGAGTAACTACGCTATTTCAGTAAGGCCTTTGACACCATTCTGCATTGGTGACTTATAAATAAACTGAGTACCATTGGATTAGATCCTAAAGTGACTGGGGAACAAAGTGGATGAGTGGGGGGTGACAGAAGGTAGGAGTAAATGGAGTTCACTCTGAAGATAACGGTGTTACCAGTAATGCGCCACAGGGATCAATCCTTGGTCCTGTTCTTTATAATATTTTTAAGTGATATTCCAGAAGGTCTGTTGGGAAAGCTATGCTTCCATGTGGATTATATCAAAATCTGCAACAGGGTAGACACCCTGGAAGGTGTGGATAACATCAGGAGGGATCTAGCAAAGCTTGACGAATTGTCAAGAATTTGGCAGCTAAGATTTAATACTAAAAAATGCAAGGTCATGCATTTGGGCTGTAGAACCCAAGGAAACAGTACAATATAGGGGGTGAAGTACTCAGTGCATGAAGGAAGAGCAGGGGGTGATCATATCACATGATCTTAAAGTGGCCAAACAGGTAGAAAAAAACAACGGCAAAAACCAGAAGGCTACTTGGGTGCAAAGGTTGAGGAATGGACAGCAGGAAGAAGGAGGTGATGGTGCCTCTGTATAAGTCTCTATTCATGTGGAGTATCATGTACATTTCTGAAGACTGCACCTTCAAAGGAATATAAGCAGGATGGAATTGGTCCAGAACAGGGGTTCTCAACCCAGTCCTTAGGACTGTATCTTGAATTCAGATACAGTTCTTGTCTCCACCACCTCCACTAAGAGCTTGTTCCTTGCATCCACCAGCCTTTCTGTAAAGAAAGAAGGTATACAAATTCATATCTTTGTCTATCCCCATATGCCATAAGAACATAAGATATGCCATATGGGTTAGAGCAAGGTCCATCAAGCCCAGTATCCCGTTTCCAACAGTGGCCAATCTAGGTCACAAGTACCTAGCAGTTTCCCTAAAAGACATAGGTTCCACAATGCTTGTATTGCGGCAAGCAGTGGATAATCCTGGGTCCCCTTTAATAATGGTTTATGGACCTTTCCTCCAGGAACTTGTCCAAACCTTTTTTAAACCAGACTACACTAACAGCTTTTATTACATCCTCTGGTAATGAATTCCAGAGTTTGATTATACGTTGAGTGAAAAAATATTTTCTCTTATTAGTCTTAAATAGGTTATCCTGTAGCTTCATTGCATGTCCCCTAGTCTTTCTATATTTTGATGGCGTAAACAATCTATCTACGTTACCCATTCCACTCCATTCATTAATTTATAGACCTGTATCATATCTCCCCTCAGCTGTCTCTCTTTCAGGTTGAAGAGCCCTAATCCTTTTAGCCTCTCTTCATAGGGGTATCCTTCCATCCCCTTTACCATTTTGGTGGCTCTTCTCTGTACCTTTTCTAATAATGCTATATCCTTTTTAAGATACGCCAACAATTGCACGCAATATTCAAGGTGCAATCACACCATGGAACGATACAGAAGCATTATAATAGCCTTTGTTTTATTCTCCATTCCTTTCCTTCTGATACCTAGCATTCTATTTGCTCTCTTGGCCACCTCTGCACACTGGGCGGAGGGTTTCAACATGTTATCCACAATGACGCCTAAATCTCTTTCCTGGGTGGTTGTTCCTAATTGGAACCTTGCATCGTATAACCATAGTTTGGGTAGTTCTTTCATAGGTGCATAACTTTGCACTTGCCAACATTAAATTTCATCTGACATTTGAATGCCCAGTCTTCCAATTTATCAAGGTCCTCTTGCAATTTTTCACAATCTTCATAGGTTTTAACAACTTTGAATAATTTGTGTCATCTGCAAATCTGATTGCTTCACTCAATATTCCCATTTCCAGGTCATTTATGAATATGTTAAAAAGCAGCGAACCCAGCACAGATCCCTGGGGTACTACACTATTCACCTTTCTCCACTGGGAAAATTGGCCATTTAGGTCTACCCTCTGCTTTCTATCTTTTAACCAGTTCCTGATCCACAGTAGTACACTGCCTCCTATCCCATGACTTTTTAATTTTGCCAAAAGTCTCTCATGAGGGACCTTGTCAAAGGCTTTCTGAAAATCCAGATACAATATATCAACCGACTCACGTTTGTCTACCTGTTGATTCACCCCTTCAAAAAAACCATAACAGATTAGTAAGACAAGATCTTCCTTGGCTAAAGCCATGTTGGCTTTCTCCCATTAAGCCATGACTATCTACATGTTCAGTAATTTTGTTCTTTATAATGGTTTCTACCATTTTTCCCGGTGCTGACGGTGCACACGGAATATTCCTAGGAGCAGTATACCTTCAATGCCAGAACAACTACTTGACAGACAAGCTCAGCAGAGTCCTCCATCCACACGAATGGCATCTGCACCCCAAGGTGGCACAGCAACTCTTCTGCCTCTGGAGCAGGCCCGAGATGAACCTGTTCACCTCCCTGGACAACATGTAGCTGCCCCGCTTCTACTCACACCAGCCGCACCCAGAGAGAGAGTAGCAGCGGATGCGTTCCTGATCCTGTGGACAGAGGGCCTCTTCTATGCCTTCCCACCAACTCTTCTGGTGGCCAAGACTCTTCAAAATTCAGAGCGAGTGGGCATCAGTGATCTTTATCACCTCCAGATGGGCCCAGCAACTCTGGTTCCCTCTGCTACTCTCCCTGTCGGTGTTGCTCCCGGTCTCGCTGGGTTGGGGTCTGGACCTTCTTTCCCAGGAGGAGGGCTCCCTCCTGCATCCCAACCTAGGACGTGGCTGCTGAAAGGGTACTCTTAGCTCCTTTCAATCTCCCAGGAGTACCCTTCACTAGACAGGCGTATGCCTTCAAATGGAGAAGATTCTCTTTCTGGTGTGCAGATGAGACCCTTTTCTCCTGCCACATGCAATGAGTGCCACAATACTTGCTACACCTCTCTCACACTGACCTACAGTTTAATTTGGTGAGGGTATACCTTAGCACCATAACTGCTCACCCTCACCCTGTAGAGAGCAAACCCCTCTCAAATCAGCCCCTGGTCTCCAGGTTACTCTGGGGCTTCTTACTATCGAAGCCCCCACTCTGCCCTCCAGCGGCGGAATGGGACCTTAATGTGATGCTCTCCCAACTCACCAAGTTGCCGTTCAAGCCCTTAACCACCTGCCATTGGAGATACTTCTCCTGGAAAATGTTTTTTCTGGTGGCCATCATGTCTGCTTGGAGAGTGAGCGAACTCCAGGCCTTGGTGGTGGATCCGCCATATACAAGATTCTATAAGAACAGGGTAGTGCTCCTCACACATCCCAAATTCCTCCCCAAAGTAAATCCCCTTCCACCTCAACCCAGGAGGTGGTCCTCCCCATCTTCTTTCCATGGCCCCAAGCTGGCAGGAAGGAACTCATCTTGCATATGCTAGACTGCAAGCGGGCCCTGTCCTTCTACCTGCAGAGAACCCAGGACCATTGCAAAACTCCTCAGCTTTTTATATCATACAACCCCAGTAGACTGGCTCTCACTAGCAAAGTGGACTCTGTCCACGTGGGTGGCGGACTGCATTGCTCTCGCCTACGAGTGAGTGGGCCTCTCTCTTGAGCACCAGATCACTGCACATTGCGTGCAGGCCATGGCTGTGTCTGTGGCCAACCTCCGCTCAGTGCCAGTGCTGGAAATCTTCGGGGCTGCCACATGGTCTTCAATTAATATATTTGTAGCTCATTACTGCCTGGAGAGTGAGTCCTGCAGGGACAGTGCCTTTGGGCAGGCAGTACTCTGTAATATTTTTGGGAGGTAGAAAACTCCTGCCTTCCGACCCTTCTGTGTTCTGTGGTACTGTCGTGGCTCAGTCCTCAGCAGCCTGGAGCTAGGGAGTCCCATATGTGAGGACTGACTTCCTGCTTGTTCCTGGAGAAAGCGTAGTTACTCACCTGTAACAGGTGTTCTCCAGGGACAGCAGGAATCAGTCCTCACAACCCTCCCTCCTCCCCTTGGAGTTGCCTTTCTACATTGTTTAAGTCCTTTTCTGCTATGTCATCTGACTGAGCAAGATGACACCCTTGGGTGGGAATGGGACCATGCATGCCTGGTGGCATTCCCAAAAGCTTTCTGTGAAAGCTGGGAAAATGATCCATGCAGGCTCCGTCATCACCTATATGTGAGGACTGATTCCTGCTATCCCTGGAGAATACCTGTTCTAGGTGAGTAACTATGCTTTCCCTACTACAGACAACTATAGCAAGCTTAACATCCCACTTTCACTAAGCCTCATCAGTAAGAAAGCTGGCTATGACTGTGCAACCTAAACAGCTTTCTATTTTTGACTATACTATACTGACAAAGCCAGCGACCCTCCAGAATATGCATCCTGCCTTATCTGTAGGAGGTTGCGTACACTTCTTTCTTAAGTAGTGGGAACAGATCACCACAAATTCCTGGGTTCTCAGCATTGGCAAAGTGTACCACAACCTCAAGTTCCCTACATCATTATCAGATTAACCTCAGTCATGGTCTTGATTAAGGAGATCCTAGATTTTCCTGGCCGGATGAGCACGGACTTGGACTGAGAGAGAGCTCTATATGTAATTTCTCTGATCAAGAAAACCTACCACATCCTCACGAACTCATGCTTAGATACTGCAGAATTGCACATGTCTATGTCCACCCCAAATCATTAATGTTGCTCCCTGGTGATGGCCCCACCCTATAAAATATTGACCCCCCCCCCCTGTTATATGTTACACCGCTTTGACCCGGTGAAAAGCGGTATATAAATACAGTTAAATAAATAAAAATAAATAAATGAATAGGGAGAACTATTCAAGCAACTTGTAACAGAACCACACATGAAGGTGCCTTACTAGACTTGGTGCTTACCAATGGGGAAAGTATTTCTGATGTCATAGTAGGAGATCAGCTCACATCCAGTGATCACCATATGGTGCGGTTCGGTATTAGGACTAGGGCTGATAAAATCTACTCAAAAGTGAGGATCTTAGACTAGGAAAACTAACTTTGCCAAGACAGGCCAATACCTCAAGGAGTAGTTAGCAGGATGGGAACAGCTGAGGGATATAGAAAATAATGGGCAAAACTGAAAGGGGATATTTTAAGGGCAACAAACCTTTTTGTTAGAAAGGTAAATAAAAGGAAAAGGAGGCCACTATGGTTCTCAAAAGAAGTAGCTGAAAAGGTGAAGCAAAAAAAGGGTAGCCTTCATAAAATACAAAAGATCACAGAGAGAGGAAGGCAAGCATCAATATTTGGAAAAACTTAAAGAAGCTAGCAAAGTAGTCAGGAAGCAAAGATTCAAAAATAAGAATAAATAGCCAGGAGCAGGACCTCAGAAAACACCCACAAATAGGAACAGAAGTGACAGGAATCTTGAATGATTTTCAGAAGACTGTTCATGAGGAACTAGCTAAACTAAAAGTAGACAAAGCGATGGGACCGGATGGGATACATCAAGAATATTGAATGAACTTGGGACCATTCTAGCAGCTCCACGGACTGAACTTTTCAATGCTTCTTTAGAGTCAGGAGTGGTCCCCAAGGACTGGAGAAAGGCACATATGGTCCCTTTACACAAAAGCAGACTTAAGGATGAGGATGAAAACTACAGACCTGTTAGTCTAACCTCTGTGGCGAGTAAATTATTGGAAATGCTGCTGAAAGAGAAAATAGTGAGTTTTCTGGAGTCCAGTGGATTGCAGGATCTGAGGCAGGTCTTGTCAGACAAATTTGATTGATTTCCTGGCCAGATGAGCACGGACTTGGACTGAGAGAGAGCCCTATATGTAAGTTACTTAGATTTCATTAAAGCCTTTGACACCATTCTGCACAGGTGACTTATAAACAAACTGACACACTAGGGATGGACTCTAAAGTTACTGATTGGGTTAGAAATTGATTGAGTGGGAGGCAATAATGGGTACAGTTAAATGGAGTTCACTAGGAGGAGAAATATGTTACCAGTGGTGTGCCACAGGGATCTGTTCTTGGTCTGCTTCTTTTTAACATATTTGCTAGTGATATTGCAGAAGGGTTGTCAGATAACATTTGCCTCTTTGCAGATGATACCAAAATCTGCAATAGAATAGACACCCAGGGAGGAGTAGATAACATGAGGAGGGATCTAACTAAATTTGAAGAATGGTCAAGAATTTGGCAGCTGAGATTTAATGCTAAAAAATGCAGGGTGATGCATTTGGGCTGCAAAAATCCAAGGGAGCGGTACAGTGTAGGGGGTGAAGTACTATTGTCCATGAAAGAAGAGTGGGACCTGGGCATGATTGTTTCTGATGATCTTAAAGTGGCTAAACAGGTAGAAAAGGTGACAGTGAAAGTCAGAAGGATGCTTGGGTGCATAGGGAGAGGAATGGCCAGCAGAAGAAAGGAGGTGATAGTGCCTCTGAAGAAGTATCTGGTGTGACCTCATTTGGAATATTGTGTACAATTCTGGATACTACACCTTCAAAAGGATATACTGTAAATAGGATAGAGTCATTGCAGAGGGTGGCTACTAAAATGGTTAGTGGTCTTCATTAAAAGCATATGAGTACAGACTTAAGGATCTTAATATCTATACTTTAGAAGAAAGACAGGATAGAGACGATAAGATAGAGACATTTAAATACCTTCATAGCATGAATGCACAAGAGGAGAGCCTCTTTCAATCAAAAGCAAGCTCTGCTATGAGGGTACATAGGATGAATGTGAAAGGGGATAGATTCAGGAGTAATGTATGGAAATACTACCTTACGGAAAGAGTGGTAGATGCATGGAATAGTCTCCCAGTTGAGGTAGTACAGACAAGGACAGTATCTGAAATCAAGAAAGCCTGGGACAAACACAGAAGATCTCTTAAAAAAAATAAGCAGACTATTGTAACCGATATGGAAGGGCAGACTAGACGGGCCATGTGGTCTTTTTCTGCTGTCATATTTCTATGAGTACTCAAACCCAGGGCCGGCCTGTCCAATGAGCAAGAATGTTGTTTGCACAGGGCCCCGCTTAAACAACATTCTGCCTATCAGCCACTTTAAAAGAAAAAAGAAACTTGCTGCTGCCGTTGCAGCAGCAGAATGAAGAGTCTCCTGCAGTCAAGTGTCTCCCGCGGGCCCCCCCACCCCCCGGCTGCCTGGCAGAGCCCACCTCAATCACTCTCCTCGGTGCGGCTTTCAGAGCCGCGAAGGGAAAGTGTCCCTCTCGCTGCTCTGTTAAGCCTGCCGGGACTGATGGGAAATTTCCCATCAGCCCCGGTGAGCTGAACAGAGCCATGAGAGAAACTCACCCTTCGTGCCTCTGAAAGCCACACCGAGAAGAATGATTGAGGCGGGCTCTGCCAGGCACCCGGGGGGGGGCCCCGCGGGAGTCACTTGACTGCAGGAGACACTTCATTCTGCCGCTGCAGCAGCAGCAAGTTTATTTTTTCTTTTAAGGTTTCCCTTGGCTGATGGGGGGATGGGGTTAGGACTGGTAATGAGCTATGGAAGGGTTAGGACAGGTAATGGGCTATAGGGGTGGGCTAAGACTAGTAATGGGCTGATGGGGGGCTTAGGACTGGTAATGGGCTATGGGGGGCTAGGACTGGTAATGAGTTATGGGGGTGTTAGGACTGGTAATGGGCTGATGGGGGGCTTAGGACTGGTAATGGGCTATGGGGGGCTAGGACTGGTAATGGGCTGAGTGGAAGGGGGGACTTGAACTGCAAATAGCTGATGGGGACGGGGGCTTGGAATGGAAATGGGCTATGGGGGGCTAGGACTGGAAATAGGGTGATGGGGGTTAGGACTGGTAATGAGCTATGGGGGGGCTAAGACTGGTAATGGACTGATGGGGAGGTTAGGACTGGAGGTGGGCTGATGGGGGGGGTTAGGACTGGTAATGGGCTATGGGGGGGCCAAGACTGAAAATGGGGTGATGGGGGGCTTAGGACTGGTAATGGGCTATGGGGGGCTAGGACTGGTAATGGGCTGGGGGTTGTTAGTATTGGAAATGGGCTGAGTGGAAGGGGGGCTTGAACTGCAAATAGCTGATGGGGAGGGGGCTTGGAATGGAAATGGGCTGAGTGGAAGGGGGGCTTGAACTGCAAATAGCTGATGGGGAGGGGGGCTTCAAATAGAAATGGGCTGTGAGGGGAGGGAGCTAGGACTGGAAATGGGCTGAGTAGTGGGGGAGAGCTAAGACAGGAAATGGGCTGATGGAGGGGCTAGGATAGGACTGGAAATGGGCTGTTGGGGGGTGCTAAGATTGGAAATGGGCTATGGTGGGGGCTAAGATTGGAAATGGACATGGAGGGGCTAGAACTGGAAGTAGGCTCATGGGGGGCTTGGATTGGAAATTGGCTGAGTGGAGGGGAGCTAGGATTTGACATGGGCTGATGGTGGGGCTAGGAAAGGACTAGAAATGGTCTGAAGGGGAAACTGGGATTGGAAATGAGCTGAAGGAGGGACTCGGATAGGACTGGAAATGGATGGGGGAGCTAGGACTGAAAATGGGCTGATGGTGGGGCTAGGATAGGATTGGAAATGGGCTGATGCGGAGACTAAAAGGGAGTGGATGCTGGGTGGGGCTGGAACTAGAAGGGAGCTGATGTTGGGGGAGGATAAGAATGAGATGGAGCTGGGAGAGTGAAATGGAGAGGGGAAAATATTTTGTGTGGGAGGGAAAAAAAATCTACAATTGGCCGGGTATTGGGAGAGGGAGTGGGGATTGAGGATGGAGGGGTAAAATTTGAGTGGATGAAATAGGAATGAGGAAAGAGCAAAAGGAGAAAGATTACAGTAGTATCTTAAAGCAGATGTAGAGAGAGAATGGAAAAAAACTAGAAGAGAGAATAAAGGACAAATGGACAGCAGACGATGGAGAGTTAGCAGAAGACACGATGAAACCAGAAGAAAGTAGCTGGAGCAATTGCAACAGAAAAAGAAATGAACAAAAGGAAGAAAAATGTCTCTTTATTTTGAATTTATGAACTGGAATATGTCAGCTCTGGGAAATGTGCATCATTAACGTCTGCTCTTTGTTTAGTACAAGAGGAAATTAATTTATAGTTTTATTTCTACAGTGTTGTTGTACATTCCAAGTTTGGCTTTTGGGGTTCCCAATTTATTTATTGTCTTCCTCTTTCTAAATTGTGATTCCTTGTTTGGTGATGGTCTATATTCTGCATGTGTAACTGAGCTGAGGTATTCTGTTTATGTAATTCCTATTTGACATTGCCACTTGCTCCCTTTCCCCCGTAGGTCATGTATTGTTTTTCCCTGAAATGTATTGGTTTAATATTTGCAGTGTTGCCTTTTGATAGGTAGGGTCTGGTGCTTTATGAGTCCTGGTAGTGCTGTTAGGTTACGGCGGGTTTGCTATGGGTTCTAAATGGGCAGTGTTTGTAGTAGTTTCTAATGTGCCTGGCTGTTGGCACTGGATTATAGTAATGTAGAAATCTTTTAGTCTGTCTTTATCCATACACGCATTAAGAGGCATGTTTACTAAAAGTTAGTATATGGTAACACTATGCAAATATTTATGCAAAAGAGGCCCCTTATGCAAAAGAGGCCCCGCACCGAGTCTCCACACATGGCCCCTCACCCCCCTTGGGCTGCCCCTGCTCAAACCCATACCTGCCTTACAGAAGACGTCGTTTCACTCTTCAGTCCAACCCAATAGAGCCAGTTCAGGAAAGGATTTCTATTCCAAGTACTTCCTCATTCCCAATAATTCAGGAGGCTTACATCCCTTATTAGATTTCAGGGATCTCAACCTCTTTCTATGCAAGGAAAAGTTCAAGATAAAACACTCTTCCATTCTCCCCTGTTTCAAGAAAGGAGAATGGATCTCAAAAAATGCTTACACACATCCTGATTCAGACACAATGTAGAAAATACATCTGGTTTTCCACTCTGATCATTATCAGTACAAAGAATTTCCTTTCAAACTCCGAGTTTTCAACCAAATGCTTCATAGTGGTAGCCACGCACTTACACAGGCAAGGTCAGCTAGTCTTTCCATACCTCAATGGCTGGTTTTCTGGCAGTTTCCTCAGAGAACTTGACTCTAATCCACCAGAGAGAAAACAATTTGCTGCCTTCAGAGATTAGTATTCATCAACTTTGAGAAATCAACACTCCAACGACCAACAATATTTTATTCATAGATACCATTTTGGACACAGTTCAAGCAAAAGCATTTCTGTTATTGCACCAGTTGCAAACACAAGTGCTTCATGCCCACAATATTCAGTGATGTGCAGATGTTTGGTCTTGTGGTTGCTGCAATACGTGCTGTGCCCTAGGTCCACCTGAAAATGAGGAAGTAACAATAAGATTTACATTTCCAATCAAATCAGCATACCCGTATTCTCTCTACCACACTTCACCAATCAGCTTTACTTTGGACTCTACTACAGTAGTGGACATCCAAATACAACTTGACCTCATCAGAGGTGTCCTTTTCATACAACCAAAATTTTTATTTAACTGTATTTATATCCCGCTTTTCACCGGAATATCAGAATATCACCACAGATGTTTTTTAGCATTAGGTGAGGGGCCCACTTTGGCTCTCAGCGTAGACATGGTTGCATTCCAAAAGCCTGGTCCATATCAATTATCTGGAGGTCCAAGCAGGGGCGGCCCAAGGGGGGTGCGGGCCCATGTGCGGAGACTCAGTGCGGGGCCTCATTTGCATAAATATTTGCATAATGTTACCATACACTAACTTTTAGTAAACATGTCTCTTAATGAGTGTATGGATAAAGAAAGACTAAAAGATTTCTACATTACTATAATCCAGTGCCAACCGCCAGGCACATTAGGAACAACTACAAACGCTGCCCATTTAGAACCCATAGCAAACCTGCCGTATCCTGACAGCATTACCAGGACTCACAAAGCACCATACCCTACCTATCAAAAGGCAACACTGCAAATATTAAACCAATACATTTCAGAGAATACTGGGGAAAGAGAACAAGTGGCAATGTCAAATAGGAATTACATAAACAGAATACCTCAGCTCAGTTACACATGCAGAACATAGACCATCACCAAACAAGGAATCACAATTTAGAAACAGGAAGGCAATAATTAAACTGGGAACCCCAAAAGCCAAACTTGGAATGTACAACAACACTGTAGAAATAAAACTATAAATTAATTTCCTCTTGTACTAAACAAAGCGCAGACGTTAATGATGCACATTTCCCAGAGCTTTCATATTCCAGTTAATAAATTTAAAATAAAGAGATCTTTCTACCTTTTGTGCATTTTTTTTCAGTTGCAATTGCTCCAGCCACTTTCTTCTGGTTTCTTCATGTTTTCTGCTAACTCTCCATCGTCTGCTGTCCATTTGTCCTTTCTTCTCTCCTATTTTTTTTTTCCATTCTCTCTCTTTATCTGCTTTAACATACTAATCTTTCTCCTTTTGCTCTTTCCTCATTCCTATTTCATCCACACAAATTTTACCCCTCCATCCTCAATCCCCACTTACTCTCCCAATACCCGGTCAATTGTAGATTTTTCATCTCTCCCACACAAAATATTTTTCCCCTCTCCATTTTACTCTCCCAGCCCCATCCCATTCTAATCCTCCCCCAACATCAGCTCCCTTCTAGTTCCAGTCTCACCCAGCATCCATTCCCTTCTAGTCCCTGCATCAGCCCATTTCCAGTCCTAGCCCCCATCAGCCCATTTCCAGTCCTAGCTCCCCCATCCATTTCCAGTCTGAGTCCCTTCATCAGCTCATTTCCAATCCTAGCCCCCCATCAGCCCATTTCTAGTCATTTCCTAGCCCCACCATCAGCCCATGTCAAATCCTAGCTCCCCTCCACTCAGCCCAATTCCAGTCCAAGCACCCCCATGAGCCTACTTCCAGTTCTAGCCCCTCCATGAGTCCATTTCAATTCAAGCCCCCACCACAGCCCATTTCCAATCTTAGCTCCCCCCAACAGCCCATTTCCAGTCCTATCCTAGCTGCTCCATCAGCCCATTTTCAGTCCTAGCTCCCTTCCCTCACAGCCCATTTCCATTTCAAGCCCCCTCCCCATCAGCTATTTGCAGTTCAAGCCTCCCCTTCCACTCAGCCCATTTCCAGTCCTAGCAACCCCCCAACCCATTACCAGTCCTAGCCCCCCATCAACCCACTTCCAGTCCTAACCCCCCATCAGCCCACTTCCAGTCCTAACCCCATCAGCCGATTTCCAGTCAGCCCCCCATAGCCCATTGCCAGTCCTAACCCCCCCCCCCCATCAGCCCACAGTCCATTACCAGTCCTAACCACATCAGCACACCTCAAGTCCTAACCCCTCCCCATCAGCCCATTTCCTGTCCTAGCCCCCCCCCATAGCCCATTATCAGTTCTAACCCCCCCATAGCCCATCACCAGTCCTAACCCCCATCACCCCATTTCCAGACAGCCCCCATCAGCCCACAGCCCATTACCAGTCTTAACACCCCCCCCCATAGCCCATTACGTCCTAACCCCCCCCCCCCAACAGCCCACAACCCACCTCAAGTCAAGTCCTAACCCCCCCCCCCCCTCATCGGCTCTTTTTTTTTTATTTTTTTTTTTTTATTTAACAGTATTTCTAAACCACCTTATCTTATTAATCAAGGTGGTATCACAGCAAACAATCGGGTAAAGTGAGTGTGTTATACATGCAGTGAGGGTGAAACTTAGTTGGGTGTATGTTGTATTGTGTGCGAGATTAGTTTGAGCTATGTACAATGTGAGCTATATACAGTGGGGCTATAAAACATTTTCTATACATACAGTGTTAGGAGGTATCATGTGCTGTTATACATTCTCTGAGGTTATGTGATGTGTCCATAGTGTTCTATGAACAGCATGGTCTTCAGCTGTTTTCTAAAGTCTTTGAGGTCTGTAGTTGCCCTCAAATCGTCCGGTAGTTTGTTCCATATTGTTGGAGCAGCCATGGAGAGTGCTCTGTCTGTTGTGTCCTTGCGTGTGTGTTTGTATTCACTTGGGGTGCTGACTCGATTGTGTGTTTGTTTTTCTTCTAAGACGTGTGCTGGTGTCTGGTTGTATGAGGGTGTGCAGGCTGTTGGCTGATGTGTGCTGATTTATCTTAAATAGGTTTATGATAGTTTTGTATCTGATGCGTGCACTGATTGGGAGCCAGTGTAAGTCCTTCAAGATAGGTGTGATGTGCTCCTGTCTTGCAGTTCCGGATATTATTCGTGCTGCAGTGTTTTGTGCCAGTTGGAGTTGCTTGAGGGCTTGTTTCGGTAGTCTAAGGTATATCGGATTGCAGAAGTCCAGAAGTGGGGTTATCAGTGCTTGACAGACGGTACGGAAGTGTTCAGGGGCGAGGAGTGATTTCAGTCTCCTGATGATTCGCATCTTGTAGTAGGCTTTTTGGATTGTTTTGTCTATGTGTGGTTTGAGATTGAGTTTATTGTCCAGAGTAACTCCGAGGTATCTCACTTCTGATCTTATTGGTATAGTAGTGCTTTGTATCTTTATATTTGGTGGGTGTAGGAAGCTTTGGTTCCGAGTGATGATTAAAGCTTCGGTCTTGCTGTAGTTGATTGCGAGGTTGTTGTTTTGACACCAACTTGTCATTTGGGTAAGGCAGTCTGTTATCTTAGAGAAGTCCGGGTTGTCGATTGATATCGGGGTGTATATCATGATGTCGTCTGCATATATTGTGTATTGAATGTTGTTCTCTTTCATGATGTTGCATATTGGTTGGATGTAGATGTTAAATAGGAGTGCTGAGAGTGCGGATCCTTGAGGTACTCCTTGACGGACATTTATGGGTCGGGAGGTGTTGTGTCCCACCTTGACCTGTAGCTGTCTTTCGGTTAGGTATGAATGGAACCATTTCAATGTGATACCGTGTATACCAGTGTTCTTTAGTCTTTCCAGGAGCGTGTTGTGGTCCACTGTGTCGAAGGCTGAGGAGATGTCGATGAAGATCATTATGATTCCATTCCTGGTGTTGTCAATTATTCTTAGGATGCTGTCGAAGAGGTAGATTAGTAGCGTTTCGACTCCATGGTTGGGACGAAAGCCGTGTTGGTTGTTGTCAAGTGCTTCATGTTTGTCGATGTGTTCCTGTAGTTGTAGTTGAACCGTTTTTTCGATGATTTTTGCCAGGAAGGGTATGCTGGAGATTGGTCGGTATGCTGCTGGATCTTTTTTGTCGAGAGTTGTTTTCTTTGTGATTGGTCTTACTGAGGCGAGCTTTAGTTGCTTTGGTATGAGACCTTGAGTGAGTGAGTTGTGTACCATGTTGTGTATGGTGTGGATGAAGCTTGATTTGGTGGCTTTGACCCATGACACTGGGCACGGGTTTGTAGGAGCAGTGCTTGTGTTGATTGTGGAGATGATGTGGGATAGCTGCTCTGTTGAGGGTGAGTAGAATGTGCCCCAGGTTTTGGTGTGTACGTCTGTCCTGGTGGTCACGCTGGGTGTTGTTCGCTCTGTGGAGTGAAATTTGTCTTTGATGTGGTCGGCGAATTCCTGTGGATCTACTTGTACTTCCCCTTCTGTTTGCTCTTTTGTGAGGATTTTTACGATTTCGAAAAGCTCTCTGGGTTTGTTGATGGAAGTATTTATCATGTTTGTGTGGAATTCCCTCTTTGATTGGTTGATGTGTTCGTTGTATTGTTTTTGCCTTGTTAGGTAAAGATGCTGGTTGTCTGTTGTTTTGTTTTTTCTCCATCTCTGTTCAATCTTCCTGGGCTCCCTCTTTTCCTGTCGTATTTTTGCTGAGTACCATGGTTTGTTTTGTCTCCTGTTGTGGTGGTGTTTCTCGGGCCCGCCACCAGATGGTTTGGCGGCGTTAGCTAAAATGGTCCTGGCGTGTTTGCGGGGGAATGTTTTTATTAGGGCAAAGCATATTCCAGGTTGCACTAACAGGATTGCGGATGCTCTCTCTCGTTTCAAGTGGGACCTGTTTTGAGAATTGGCACTGGAGGCAGACATCGTGGGACGGAAGGTTCCAGAGTGCTTGTGACAGCTTGGCCTCCAGAGATGTTGAGACTGCTACAGAGTTCTGTGGCCCCGGCGACGTGGGTGGCCTATCAGCGTGGGTGGCCTATCAGCGTGGGTGTGACAGCGTGATGGCCTTTCTGCAGGCGACGGGTTGGCAGCCAGGGGGGGTCTCGGACAAGCACTTGGCGCGATATGTTGGTCGCCGTGGATGTGGGTGGCCACGCAGGTCTTGATTGCGGGGAACAGGTCACTGTGTGCCAATAAAGATGACTAAACCTGATTATACCTATGTGCCCGTTTCCGGTGTTTGCCACTGTACTCCCCTGAGTACCCTGTCCCCCATATTGTCACCATGGTCACATGTGCCTCCCCATTTCCCTTAGGGGTATGGTGTATGCACTACCACCAATCAACGCACAGACCTTATACCATGCCCTGTGTGCCATGAACCATGCCATGTGTGCACCCTTCTACCTATGCGTGGGGGTATAACCTACCTCTCCAGTTAAGCAGTAATATGTTTATGGTGGTACATGTATGTTTTACGGATCGGTCACTCTCTCACACCCCATATCCTCTCCATTGCTCCACCCACATGTGTGCCATTCCCTCTGACCCACACCAGGGCCTACGTGGCTGTTTAGCTGTAGATGTTTGTGTAAGACACCGGCAGACATAGGTAACTAGCTACAGTCAGTTGTTCACTCTCCCCCTGCGCCTGTAGTGAGCCGCTGCTTCCCCTCCAAACCAACATCCACCTGTCTTGGCCTCACCAGCTATCCCCCTGGGCAGCTCCTGGGTACAGCAGTCCATCTTATCCTTCCTACCACAAACCTGCTGCTGGCCGTCCCCCCTATTCCCCTACGAGCATGGTGCATCAGATATGCTGCCTACAAATGACAGGCAGCAAGCATGTGTCCATAGCTGGTGGTACACACAGCAGTGCGGTACAACACAGGGGCACCAGGGGGCACTGATGGCTACGCACATGGTCAGACCCCAAACATGAGTGTGGAGACGGTCCATGTATGTTACCAATGTCTAATACACATATACATAGAGATGAACACACATGTCCCATGCTCACTTCAACAGTCTGTCTATAAGGAAAACACATGACCAGTGTGATATATAACAAAATCTGTGTATTTACATATATAGCTGATATTTACAGGTAGACCCATGCTGTGGCCCGAGTGACACGGCACCACAGGGCACGTGTGTGGCCACCACTCTGCCCCTCAGACACTCCGGGGCCGCCCATCAGGGGATGGCTGCCAAGATGCACCCCCCATACCAGCTGCACGCTGCATGTGCATCTCGGCAGCCAGCCACTGAATAGTGCCTGCAAGCCACCGCATGGTGCAGTCCTGTTCCCGCTGCCATTGCAGCATACCAAGCACTGCCACAGACAGGTCCCGGACACACCTGCCACCACATCCGCCCCAGGTGCCCGGAGTCTGTGTGGTGGCATGTGCATGGGCCCTGCCTGTGGTACGTGGTGGTGTCACTGCACCCACAGGGCCACTCTTTCCCCCCTCCACCACCCCTGACACTTCCCCCCCCAACCTCGCCCCCCCCCCTCCGTACTCTCCTTCTCCTCCTCCTCCTTCACCACCACATCATCCTCCCACCCACCCACCGGTGCACTGGAGTGACCCTCACCTTCTCGTCCCTCCTGCCCCACACCACACTCCACCCACTCCATTTCTGCAGAGTCTTCCTCCGGCTCTGTCCCCTCCTCCTCCTCCATCGGCTGGGCTGGAGCTGCGGGCCCTGTTGTGTGTACCGGATATGGATGCCCGTTCCCCAGCAGCAATGGCCTCTGTTGGGGAAGACAGTCATTAGGACACCATCATGCCATTCCCACACCACATAAACATTGTGTGGCCACACATAGGCTGTTGGCCCACTGTGACATGCTGTACATCCTTGCAGTGGCCGCAACACTCACCATCATGTTCCTGTTGTGCCTTCCTTTGTAGGCGTTCCAGGACATCCAGGCAGTGCAGCCGCAACTCCCTTCCCTTCTTCCGAAGGTCCTCCACCTGGGGGGGGGGAATGCAATGGGTGGGAACATCAGGGGGAGGATATCTCTGGTGGGTGGCCATCGCATATCACACTTCACTGCAGGCAGCTGAGTGTTGCTACTGCTCTGGCCAGTGGGTCCTCTACGACCTATTGGCAAGCGCCGCATGCATGTGTGGCTGTGGGTCTGCCCATGTGTGGGGTGCCAGCTACATGTACTGTGTGCTAACCCCCGGCCCCCTTACCCTGTTCCCACACCCTCCTTGCATGACATGGGTGCACCCTGCCATGTGTGTGGTGGTCACGTTGGTCTCCAAAAGTGGGATTTCCAAACTCCCTGTATGCTGCGGCAGACACCTGTGTATTTGGCTCACCCACACACATCGCCAACACACCCACTGTGGTACCATGAGCTCTCTAAGGAACATGTGTGATGTGTTCTGACCTCACCCGGTGTTTGGGTGGGCCGCACACATCAGCAGGGGCCACTACCATGACATCAGACCTACAACTCTACCTCTGTGGTCAGGACTTAGGCATCCTGTGAATATGGCAGTTGTGGCTGAATGCAGCCGGAGCATGCACAGAGCCACCTAGCTGAGCTATAGACCTATGTTATCCGGTCTAGGCCCTCCCGGGGGTCGAGCAGAGCAGTGACACCCCAACAGCTGCAGGTATGTTGATACCAGCAGCTTTAACAGACCTCTGTGATCAGGTGTGGGTCTCCTGGTGTTTGGGGTCAGCAGTGCAACAACAACAGATGCAGGTACCCTGACACCAGGATGTCAAACAGACCACGGCAATCAAGTCTGGCTCTCATGGGGGTAGGGTGGATGTAAACACAGGAACAGCAGCAAGTACTGTACCAACAGGATGTATAACTGACTTCTGTAATCAGATCAAGGCCTCCTTGGGGGTAGGGTGGATTGAAACACAGAAACATCAGCAAGTACCGTACCAACAGAATGTACAACTGACCTCTGTAATCAGATCAAGGCCTCCTGGGGGTAGGGTGGATATAAACACATGAACAGCAGCAGCTTCCATACCTGCAGGATTTAAGCCTGACCTCTGTAATCAGATCAAGGCCTCTTGGGGGTAGGGTGGATATAAACACATGAACAGCAGCAACTTCCATACCTGCAGGATTTAAGCCTGACCTCTGTGAGCAGGTCATGGCCTCATGGGGATAAGGCATACTTGCACACAGCAGCATCCACACCTACTTTCAGCACTGCCTGCACTTACCTCATGTGGGTGGTCAGCAATCCGATTAAAGCGCCTAGTCATGCGGCGCCATGCCCTCCTGACATGGTGGAGGTCTTGCCTTCTGGATGATCCAGGAAATAACCTGGTCTGCTTTGTGCAGATCAGGTTTGCGAGCATTTTTAAATCACGCCTGGTGAAGGCTGACTGACGTGAGCGCCTCTCCATATTCACAGAAGTGACTGTGTTGCTAGCGCATGTACGCACACCGCACATGCACAATGCTGCTCACGTTGCTCACAGGGCACACGCGCTGCGCATGCGCGGTGGCACGCTAACACGCGTTAACCCTAAGTTCATGCCAGCGCATTGGCAGGTTAACACTGGAAACAGTGCAAGCAGTGTGGGCTCAAAAAGGTGTAGGCAGCCACAACACACTGGATAGACAGACAAACACTCCCACACCTATGCCAGCATTGTGCAAATATAGAGGTTTTTGGCAGCCCAGACCACCACACCAGTCCTGGGCATAGTGCAGGCATGGCTATGGTACGCAATACTGTTGGGGTCACTCCCCGGGGTGGTAAACACTGTCAGAAACCAAAACAGAAACACACTCCACAGATATCAGAAAGGTTGCTATGATGCAACTCTGTCAACAAATTGTGTTTAACTTAGGATTTGTTATCTGCCATTAATCATAGCAACCTTTTGATATATGTGTAACGTGTTCCCAAGTTAAGGGCGGAATTGCTAAGGTATGCAAGTGGGAATGTATTGGGAGATGCTGCTCCGCGCAGGGCCCAACAGCCTGACTCTCCATGAGGCTTTGGATAGTGGAGCCTGTGGTTGTGGGTGTTTATGCCCCTGTTGGCTGCTGCTCTAGGGCTGAGTTTCCCTACTCCGGTCCTGGTGGGCCAAACACTGTTCAGGTTTTCATGCTGTCCCTAATGAATATGCATGAGATACATTTGCATACAATGGGGGCGTGGCATACAATTGCAGCACAGGCATATTTATTAGGGACAGCATGACATCTGAATGGTGTTTGGCCCTCCAGGACTGCATTAGGGAAACTCTGCTCTAGGAATTGCACATGTTTATGGTGTCTGTGCCCTGTAGGGTAAAATATAGGTGTTTATGGATTGTTTATTTAATCTGCAATAACAGTTCCGTCTTTATTACCACAGTTTAGTACTGGGTAAAATATGGGGACATGGTTTGCAGGAGCCACAGCTGGGGCTTGAACCTGTGACCTTCTGACCCTGAAGACACTGTCTGTGTGTACTGCACCATACTGTTGTCACAGAGGCAGATCATTCCCTGGGGCTACCATTAGTGTTCATTGGACACATGGCAGCCACCTAAACAGGGCTTGGCCTTGGTCTGCTGTGGGCAGATGCCACTGCCCCCTCCACCACCAGCACCCCTCCGCCACCATGCTGACATGCCCTTATACCAGTGGTGCTGCTGGTGCACAGTCCCAGGCCATCCAGTGTGCCAGTAGGCAGCTGCCTATGGTGAGGGTTCTCATGTAGGGGTGCCTACATGGACATGCACACTTCCCCCCCCCCCCCCGGCACTGCCTGCCAATGTTCTGTGCCCTTGGGGGTACCTGTTGGGTAATATCTCCTGTGACACTGTGGGACACACACTCGTGCCCATGTTGGACCCTCGTCAGTTGCTGTCTTGCTGCTTTACAGTTTCGGCATTCCTGTGTGCCATCTAGGCATCTGCCTAGTCCGCACTGTACCCCAACTGGACCACAGCATAACAAACCTGCCCAATATAAAGGAGAAAACCCTGCTCACTGCTATTTCAATGTGGGATCATTCACTTTGTAGGGGGACAGAGCATAGCCCCTTCCAAACATGATATGTTCCTTTTTACACTTTGCCAGTAGTGTTGCTTTATGTTTATCATTAGTAGCACTATTGGCCAGCTTGGTTATGGGGATTTGAAATGTGGTTCTGGTCATTTAATATATTTATTTGCCTTTTTGGTTCGTGCACATGTATCACTACGATCATTTTTCTGGATTTCCCTGGCTTTGCTGTACATTGCTGACTGAAATGGTTTCTCTCTCCTGCAAATGTGCCTCTAGCGCGAGGTTTTCACTGGCGCTAATTTTCAGAGCTTCATTTCACGGCGTTAGTGTGCATGGGGCCTCTCCCTGCCCACTCTCCACCCATTGACCCCTCATCTCTGCCCTGGGGAGCCTTACTCCACCCTCTGGGGAGCTTTCCTCCACCCTCTGTGCACCTTAACGCCGCTGCAAACATTATCGCACGATACGTGACGTTCTCACACAGTAAAGCACCATCATCACGTGATAACATCACAGCTGTGACGTTAGCGCCATTTAGTAAACATACCCCTTGTTTTTATTATTCATTCCTTTCCTTATGATTCCTAGTATTCTATTTGCTTTCTTGGCCGCTGCCGCCACCACTGCACACTGGGCGGAGAGTGTCAATGTACTATCCACGATGATGCCTAAATCTTTTTCCTGGGTGGTGGTATCTTGCATCATGTAAACATAGTTTGGGTTGCTCTTTCCTAGGTGCATAACTTTGCACTTGTCCACATTAATTTTCATCTGCCATTTAGATGTCCAGTCTTCCAATTTTTCAAGGTCCTCTTGCAAGTTTTTACAATCCTCTTGCATTTTAACCACTTTAAATTATTTTCTGTCATCTGCAAATTTGCTCACCTCACTCATTATTCCTATTTCCAGGTCATTTACGAATATGTTAAAAAGCAGTGGGCACAGCATGGATCTCTGGGGTATTCCACTGTTCACCTTTCTCCATTGAAAAAATTGGCCATTTAGCCCTACTCTCTGTTTTCTATCTTTTAACCAGTTCCTGATCCACAATACTACACTGCCACCAATCCCATGATTGTTTTTATTTCCCTATCATGAGGGACCTTCTCAAAGGGTTTCTGAAAATCCAGATATACTATATCAACCGGCTTACCTTTGTCTACCTGTTGTCACCCTCACGGTGGCCAGCCCAACGCCTAGGGTGCTGAGACTTGGTCTGCCTGTGGTGATCCTGCCTCAGAGAGCGTAGGCTTGCTTTAATTCTGCAAGACCTTCTGGGAATGTAAGTCCCTTTACCCTTTGAGCACAGATGAGTTGCAGTCGAGTGGTTTCAGGCAATGACAAGAATTTATTTTCCCCTTCCCGGCAGATTAAATGCAAGTGAATAACTCAGGACAAAACATGCCATACAATTGGCTTGAGGAAATTATACATGAACTCAGGTAAGTTAGCCTTGTCAGCTTCAGGCTTTAAACGTGCAGTGCTTGATACAAAACAAAACCACAACAGCTTCACTTAGCAAAGAAAATGTTCCCTTTTCTTCTGCTGCTTTTACCGTCTCTCACACACTATTCAGCATAGGGAATTCACATGCTCAGCCAAAGATAATGTACAGTCCATCCGATCATCCACTATTTCATTATGGTCAGAGTCTATCTGCATTTCCTCAGCATCAGGACTAGCAGGGTGTGGCAGTAAGCTGCTATCCTGATCTTTGAAACAAACAGTTTCTCTGAGCTCACGTGGTTTCTCTCAGTAACACTCTCCTGAGCAGGGTTGTAAACTACCATATATGCTGTAGTCTTTGTTCAGGGAGTTTGCTACTTTCTGGTAACTATAGGGAACTGCTTTATAGCTAGGTTCAAACTTGTATGAATTATTAAGCCTACCTTTTGGCTTTGAAAGGGAAGGAACTCTCCACTCTGCAGGGTTAGACTGGTTCTCAAACACGACTTGTGTTTGCTTGCCTTTCAGCCTTTCCCCTCAGACATACCGGTATTCTCCCACCAGCCTGTCTCTCTCTTAGGAGCATGCGAGCTTTGCCAAGCCTGCCTCTCAGGAAGATTCTTCTCTCTCCTGCCTTTGCCAGACAACCCCTGTCCTGGGTTGCTTCCTTCTGACCTCAGGAATACGGCTCCCTTGGTTCTCACTCCTCCTTGACTCCTTTTAGTCAGCGTGCTCCTTTGCTGGCTTCCTTTTCCGTCCTCCCTTCGGTTCTGCATCTGCTTCTCCCTCTGGCTCTGCTTGGTCCAAGCTAATGACCAGTTTTTATCATTGTAACTCTCAGGGCTTAGCTGTGCCCTGCCCTGAAACAGGTGAAACTTATTACCTCCTGAGCTAGGGAATACGTCACTGCAGGGGCGTGTCTTTCTAGCCTGTGACTCTCTTTGTTTACTTCTTCTTTGCAAACACTGAGCCATGTGCTCAGACTGCCTGTCAGTTTCTGAAAGCAAATCCTCATCTTGCCCTATCTTTATAGGCTCTGAAGGGACTTCTTCATGACACTGTTTATTCACACCTTCAAAAAAATATAACAGATTAGTAAGACAAGACTTTCCTTGGCTAAATCCATGTTGGCTTTCTCCCATTAAACCATGGCTATCTACATGTTCAGTAATTTATTCTTTATAATGATTTCTACCATTTTGCCTAGTACTAATGTCAGGCTCACTGGTCTGTAGTCTCCCAGATCACCCCTGAAACCCTTTTTAAAAATTGGAGTTACATCGGACACTTTCCAAACCTCAGGTACTACAGATGATTTTAATGATAATTCACAGATTACTGATAGTAGATCTGCATTATCATATTTCAGTTGTTTCAACACCCTCGGATGTATACCATCTGGTCTAGGCGATTTGCTACTCTTCAGTTTGTCAAACAGTTATAGTACATCCTCCCAGTTTATCGATATGTCTTTCAATTCTTCTGCTGCATCACCTTTATATATCATTTCAAGCACAGATAACTTTCCTATGTCTTTGTCAGTAAAGACCAAAGCAAATAATTCATTCAGTCTCTGCTATAGCCTTGCTCTCCCTTAGTGCCCCTTTTAATCCTCTATCATCCAATAGTCCAACTTTCTCTCTTACACGTTTTTTGCTATGAATGTACTTGAAAAAAATTTATTATACATTTTTGTTTCCACAGCAAGCTTCTCTTCAAATTCTCTCTTTGCCTGCCTTATCAATGTCTGGCATCTAACTTGCCAATTCTTATGTTGCTTTCCGTGTTCCTCATCAGGCTCCTTTTTCCATTTCCTGAAAGATGCATTTTTGGCAACAACAGTCTCTCTGACCTCATCTTTAAACTATGCTGGAAATTTTTTAGAGTTCCTTCTACTTTTCTTAAAGCATGGAATACATCTGGTCTGGGCATCCAACATAGTATTTTTAAATGGTTGATGTAGAAGGGGGAGGGGAAAGAGAAGAAAGGGGGGAAAGGAGGAGGAGAGAGAGAGAGGAAAGGGGAAAGATGGGGAGGGGGAGAAAAAAGGAAGGGGGAAAAGGAAAAGGAGGGAAGAGGAAGGGATATAAAAAAATATAAAAGTATAAAAAATAAATAATTAAAAAAATATATAAAATGGTAAAAATGATAAAATGGAAGAAAAAAGGAAAAACACACATTAAAATCAAAAATTAAAAAACACAGAGAACTAAAAAATGTCATCAGAGAAAAACTGAAAGAACAAATTCTTGATTAAGGCCTGATGGGTATTAAAACTGCATCCAGGGGGGCGCTCGTGAGCCCACTGCAAGATGGCCGCAAGTTACTGAAGCTCCGACCCCACAACCCCTAACTTTTAGCCAACACTAGCGTACAGCCGCATTCTGACCCCCCAGCACCTCTCCCGGTTCGGCGCTAATCAGCGATCCCCCTCAACGACTGATTTCGCGGCTCTGCGGGTCTTCCGGAGACTGGGACATCGAGGGAACGCTCTCTGCTCCGCGGCCTGTTAAAAATTGTCTCCGGCCTCTGGACGCCTCCTCGCCTGACTCTGCCATCAGTCCCTGCTTCCGACGCTGCCGCAAATTCTCTGGCAGGCCCCCGCGGGGCCTTCGCAGTGAGCCCTTCTCCTTGCCTGTGGGTTGAGCGCCGGAGCACTTCGCGGGAGGGGGACTGCACCGCACAGAACAGAAAAGTTCGCCCGGAGTACTTGGCCGGACCCACGTGCACTCTGTGCGGCGGCTGCCGCTGCAACAGCTAACCACTCTAACCACGGCCTCGGGCTTTTCGTGGCAATTTTCCCACTTCCAGAGGCGGACTCTGGCTAGCGCATCAAATTGCTCTCTGCTCCTCATCTGGCATAGGCTGCTCCCCTAAGAGGGCTTGGGAGCCCCACTGAGAGTCCCCTTCTCTGGGAGGGCAGAAGTGGCGCTTCCCTCTGCTCTCATTGCTGCCATTTTGCTGACATTGCAGATGCCTGTCTCCTGACACTGTGAGTTCCTACTGCAGCTGTGTGTAGCCCTGGACATTACAGCTTCCTTATTGTCTCCACTTGGACTGGCATTGGACATATCCTTCTCCTAACACTGTGTGACACTGTAAGATGGCTACTAAAGCTAAAAGTTCTGAGGCCCGGGAGGGGATGCGCTCCTCACAGCGCCTGCAGAATAAATCTGGAGCCCCCAGTAGCCCACATGAGCAACCCCTCCCATCAGGTTCCGATGATGAGACTGTGAGCGAGGAAGATTTGGACCCGCATCGGCAACTTTCCTCAGCCCAACTTAAACAAGAACTCCGGAAGGGCTTTGCGGAACTAGCTACTGAATTCCGTGGGCTGCGGGAGGACCTGATGAAAGACATCGCTGAACTCAGGACCGACGTTAAGGAACTGGGAGCCCGAGTGGAAGATGTGGAGACCAAGCTGGTGGAACAAGACGGGACTATGATGGATCTACAATGTGCTCTGGATCGACAACGTGCGCAAGCAATGGAACTGACTTATAAACTCGACGACATTGAAACCGTTTCCCGCCGCAACAATGTGCGCTTCCGTGGGATCCCAGAAGCGGAAGGGGGCGGAGAAGATCTACCAACTGTACTCAAATCGCTCATAGCAGAATTGCTCTCTGCAGAGGACTTGGCCACACATGCGCCTGGTATGGAAGTAGAGCGAGTTCACCGCGCTTTGGGGAAACCCCCCAATAATCAGCCTCGTGATGTCATCGCACGATTTCTGCGCTACTCTGATGCCGAGCTCCTTATCCGTCGAGGCCGGGAGAAAAAGACGGTCCGTTTTCGGGACGCATCTGTGTCCATCTACCAGGACCTCTCGACGTTCACCTTGGCGAAGCGGAGAGAGATGAGACCTGTCTCAGCGGTCCTGAACAGCAAGGGGATTCGCTATTCCTGGTCATTTCCATTTAGGATGAACTTTCTTTTGGACAACAAAAAGATTTCTGCAAAGGACTGTACTGAAGCCTGGCGAGCTCTTCGCCAGGCGGGTTTAGTAGATGACAATGCTCAGCCGCATCCGCCACCCCCTAGGCCCCAGCATTCCAAGTGGACCCGAGTGGGCAAGCCCACCTGATCGCTTTTTTATTGTGGATTTGAGGAACTCCTTCAATTTTTTTTTTTTTTTTTTTTTTTTTTTCTTTAAGGAGTCTCAACCTGTGGGTCCCCTGAGTCTTACATAAGGGGTAATGGGTATTAGATAGGGGTCCCCCGGGCCCTTTTTGGCGCTTGAGGGGCGGCGGATGCCCTGCAAACGTTTTGTTGATGTTATTGCTTTAATGATGGGGTGTGGTGCGTTTGACGATCTGGGGGAGGGGAGGAGTATCGGGGAGTATGTTCTTCTCTGTATTTTCATTGTTTAGGCTGTACTTTTGCTTTAAGGGGTTCTGGGGGATTCGGGGTTTGTGGTCAATTTACCGTGTCCTGTGCTAATCCAAACAGGCAGGTGGTATTGACGGGAAGGGGGGAGGGAGGGGAGGGAGGGGGGGTTCTCTTCCAGGGTGGAACAAACGGGGAGGGGGAACTTTTATTAACATGGAATTGGGGGACGTGTTTGGGCTTGGGAGGGGGGACTCTGGCCCTTATTCTTGGAAAGTGGAATGGATGGGTTCGACTAACTACTTCCCTGGGTTTGATGGGGGGGAGCTGCTACGGGGACTTATTGAACAGTGGGCGGCAGCGAGGGAGTGGATTATAATTACTAATGGTGCGCTTTGTTTCTTTGAATGTTAAAGGCCTTAACTCCCCGAGGAAGAGATCCTTACTGTTCTCCGAATTGCGCACTTTGCAAGGAGACATTGTTTACCTACAGGAGACCCATATTCAGGCCTGTAAGCAGGGCTGGTTGAGGAGGTCCCCATACACTGAGGTACGGGTGGCCTCGGATGCACAGGGACGAAAGAAGCGGGGAGTGGCCTTATTGTTTCACCAGAGCCTCTCACTGCAGATAGAGGAGACAAAGCAGGATGTTTTGGGGAGGTGGCTCTTTTTGAATGTCCGTCTGGAGGGGCACCTGCTTACCTTGGCTAATGTTTATGCTCCCAATGCAGGTCAGGGGGCCTTTTTTGCACGATTGAAAGCGTCACTGGCGGATTTTGCACGGGGTCCTATTCTCCGGGGGGGGGACTGCAACACGCACCTGGTGCCCCACCTGGATTCCACAAGTCGGGCTGGGGGGCGAGTGGGGGGACCAGCCAAAGCTCTGCAAAGCCTCATGCTTGATCTAGGCTTGAGAGACGTCTGGAGGGATACCCATGGGGAGGAAAGAGGTTATACGTACTACTCTCCGGTCCATCAGGTTCATACTCGCATTGATTATTTTTTATTAGATCAGCGCCTGATGGACAGGAGAGTGAAGGCTGGACATGGAGCGTTGACCTGGTCGGATCATGCCCCGTGCTGGCTTGCTCTCCCGCCCGGATTGTATAGTGAGCATCAGAGGCTTTGGCGCCTAGATGTGAGGTTTCTACGGAGACAGGGCGCAGTGCAGGATCATGTCCGTTTTATTACGGAATTCTTTGAGCTTAACAATACTGGAGATGTTCCTCTCCCCACGGTGTGGGATGCTTACAAAGCTACGGCTCGTGGTCAACTCATGGCGGAAGCGGCTGCCACGCGCAAGAAGTGGACGCGTGAGCGCGAACAGTTGGTGGCGGAGGCTGCCCGTTTGGGCGCGGAGCACGCCCGAACTGGCTCGCGGCAGGTTTTGCGTCAGTGGCGGGCAGCACGAGCCTCCTTGGATGCATGTTTGCAGAAAGAGTTAGATAATAAGCGTCGGAAGCTACGACAAACGTTTTATGAGCATGGGAATAAGACGGGCCGCTTCCTAGCTTTGCGTCTTCGCCAACAACAATCCGCGCGAGTGGTACGCGAACTGCGCGACGCTGGGGGACAGAAGAGGGTTATCTCACGGGAGATACGCGATTTGTTTGCTGACTTCTTGGAGCAGCTTTATAAGGCAGAGTCCTTTGAGCGGGATAGTGTGTACAGGACTATTTGCGGGGGATTGATCTGCCGCATCTTTCAGATTCTGACCGAGCTCAGCTAGAATCTGCAGTAACGGTAGATGAAGTGGAAATCGCAATTCGACGACTGAAAACTGGGAGTGCGCCAGGTGCTGATGGCCTTCCAGCAGAATATTACAAGCAGTTTCGAGCACAATTGGCGCCCACCTTGACCATCTTGTTTAATGAGATCTTGGGAGGGGCCTCTTTACCACCATCCCAGCGTGAGGCGTTGATTGTTATGATACCCAAGCCTGGTAAACCATTACATGATGCGGCGTCCTACCGCCCCATCTCTTTGTTAAATGTTGATGTTAAAATCTTTGCCTCTATACTGGCGACGCGCCTAAATCGGGTTCTTCCGGGCTTGGTTCATCCGGATCAGGTGGGATTCGTGCCAGGGCGCCAGGCAGCAGATAACATTAGGCGTATGTTACAGGTCATTCACAGAGCCCAGCGGGACCCACAAACAGCTCTCCAGTTGGGAATTGACGCAGAAAAAGCCATTGAACTGGTTCACTGCGAATATTTATGCTGTGTTTTGGAGAAAAATGGGCTTCGGCCCCAATTATATCAGCTGGGTACGTAGTCTTTATCAGATGCCCCAGGCGTGCGTTCGGGTCAATGGGGGACACTCGAGACGCTTCCTGCTGGAGCGGGGCACGCGACAGGGTTGCCCTCTTTCGCCCCTTCTTTTTGCTCTCGCGATGGAACCCTTGGCCCAGAGCTTCCGAGAGCATTTAAGCTTGAAGGGAGTCCACATTGGCCCGGAGGATTATAGGATTGCGCTTTTTGCGGATGATATCATACTGTCCCTGGTGGACCCGTCCACCTCTCTTCCAATTGCGATGCAGCTGTTTAATAACTATGCGCGGGTCTCTGGTTTCAAAATCAACTATACTAAATCGGAGATTCTGAATGTTGGGGTTTCTGGGGCGGTCTGTGCGGAGCTCCAAGCGGCCTACCCTCTTCGCTGGGTGTCCGGGGCTTTACGTTATCTAGGGGTGCAATTGACTGTAGAGCGGACAGACCTTTTTAGGGCTAACTATGATCCCTTGCTTCGCCAGGTCCGGCGGGACCTAGAAATCTGGAAGGGCTTGCTCCTCTCTTGGTTTGGGCGTATAGCTGTAGTTAAGATGGTGGTTGTCCCCCGCTTCCTTTATTTTTTTCAGGTCCTGCCGCTTCCCATTGCGCGGGCTACCTTGGCGACCTGGCAGCAGTTGCTCATGAAATTCATTTGGCACTATCGCCGCCCACGCCTGGCGCGACAGGTTTCTTTATGCCCGGACCGCGCTCTGGAGGCATGGGCATGCCCAACTTGCATTGGTACTATGCGGCGGCGCAATGCCGGGCGGGGGTGGAGTGGATGATTGCGGATAGCACTAAGCGGTGGGTGCAACTTGGAAATGAATTTGGCGGGGGGGAGCTGGCTTGGGAGATTGGCTGTGGTTAGGCCCGAAACTGCGTCGTGGTAAGTGCATTAACAATCCCTATATCCTTCATACCTTTCGCTGTTGGGATCGGCACTTTCGATCTCGCGACATGGACCTAACCCCTTTAGCCCCATTAGTAGATAATGCCTCCTTCCCACCGGGGTTGAGTGATGTAGTTTTTCGGCAGTGGGGACATCGAGGTCTTAGTAGGGTCGGACAGCTTTTTGACGATGGACAATTGCAGCCCTTTCGTGCGTTGCAAGCGGAATTTGACATTCCAGCCAGGCAACATTATCAATATCTGCAAGTGATACATTGGGTTCGATCCAGGCTTGTGCGACCACAAGTTGCGAGGGCCTTGACAGATTTGGAACGTTACTGCGAGGGGTGCACCACCACGAAGGGACTTGTGGCGACCCTCTATGCTCACTTGCAGGGTTCCCAACCGTGTTCTACCAGACACAGGGAACTCTGGAACTCCGACCTGAACCTTTCCTACACTGAGCAGCAATGGGAACGGGCAGAAACCCACCTGTGGAAAAGCGCGGTAGCGATTAATGCCCGTGAGACCAACTATAAAATATTGTACCGATGGTACATGACTCCGACGCGGATCGCGCGCATCTATCCTGGGGCGGTTGACCTCTGCTGGCGTAACTGTGGACATCGGGGTACCTTAGGGCATATTTGGTGGGACTGCCCCCGCATTCGCGCCTATTGGAGGGGTATACAATTTCGGATGCAATTGCTTCTGGGAGTGAGTGTCCCCTGGGATCCGGGGATTTTCTTATTTGGGGCCGCGGTGCCGGGAGCACGGGCTCCGCAACTCACTCTGCTTCGCCATGGCCTGAATGCAGCTAGGCTATCCCTTGCAGCAGCCTGGAAGAGTGTCTTAGCCCCCTCCTTCCAGATTTGGCAGGAACGGATGTGGGATATGTATCCAATGGAACGAGGGGTGGCGATCAGTAGAATGCGCCTGGCACACTTTGAGTTGGTGTGGGCGCCTTTTGTCTCTCGTTATGGTGCGTGATTGTATTGGATAAATAGGGGGGAATTTGTAAAACTTTATAAGGGAGTCTGTCCCTTGAGTATATCTGCTGCTCATCACCCTCCCTGTCCTTGAACCTTAGCGAGCTATAGAGGGGGGAATTGGGGGGTTGGATGGGAGGGGGATCCTGGGCCAGGGAGGTGTCGGGGGGGGGAGGTTGGGGGGGGGGGTTACAGCTTTTGGGTTCATCACTTTAAAACTGTAAAAGTGAAGGCATACTGTTGAATGCCATTGTGATCTGGCGTTGTGTTATTGTTATTGCTCCCTTTTTGAAGATCTTTGTGGTTTATGATGTTATGTATTCTTTGGAAGCCTTTCAATAAAAAAAAAAAAAAAAAAAAAAAAAAAACTGCATCCAAACTATATAATTCTGTTCCATTCATAACAAAATGGTATCATGATCACCTTCTCTCCAGTTTCAATGCTTAGTCTTTAAAACCAGGAACTTTAAATCTGTGAAGCTATGTCCTTTTTCTTGGCAGTGTTGTACCAGGGGTCTTGTTTCCTGGCCTCTGCATAGATACCTTTTATTCTCAATAATCCTAGTTCTATGCATTGGGAAGATTACCAAGTGCATTAGAAGGTTGCAAGGGCAGACAATAGTGTATACAACATAGTCAGAGTCACAGTTAGTGAAGCCTGAGAGGATGGGTCTTTTGGGTCTGAGGATGGCAGAAAAATCCCTTGGTGACAAGAGCATGGTCACAAGTGGAACACTGTCCGCACTTTAAATGTCCTTTGAACCTCAGAGTCAATTGTATAATTGGTTTACATAGATTTTTGTCATTGACTTCTTTCATATTGTATCTTTGACTCCCTTTATTCTACTGTCCCCTGCTTTATTGACCTCACTATGGTATTTCTAGATCATTATGTTTTATGACAATATGGATCATCTACTTCTCCGGATACATCAATTCCATTTATAGGCTTATCCATCTTACTCCCTGCCACTGTGTTGTAGTGCATGGTAACTTATCTTGTTTACATTATTTCTAAGTGCGCTTGATGCTTTTCTTTTATTAATAATTTAATGTCCTTATTTTTGTGGTTCTTGTGTCTTATCATAGCATGATCGTGTTTGATTTAATAAATGGAGGAAAGACAGTAAGGAAATCCACAGTACTACCTTTTAACTTTCAAAAGGGAGACTATAATAAAATGAAGAAAATAGTTAAGAAAATAATAAAAGGAGCAGTTGCAAAGGTTAAAGATTTACATCAAGCATGGGTGTTGTTTAAAAATGCTATTTTGGAAGCCAAGACCAGATGTATTCCACGTTTTAAGAAAAGTGGAAGGAAGTCCAAAAAACTGCCAGCATGGTTTAAAGGTGAGGTCAGAGAGGCTGCTGTTGCCAAAAAAGCATTTCAGGAAATGGAAAAAGGAGCCAAATGACAAAAACTGGAAACAACATAAGCACTGGCAAATCAGATGCAAGGTATTGATAAGGCAGGCAAAGAGAGAATTTGAGAAGAAGCTTGCTGTGGAAAAAAAAACACATAGTAAAGACTTTTTCAAGTACATTTGTAGCAAAAAAAACCTCTGACAGAGTCAGTTGGACCGTTAGATGATAGAGAGGTAAAAGGGGCACTAAGAGGGGACAAGGCCATAGTGGAGAGGCTGAATGAATTATTTGCTTGTCTGTACTGAGGAAGATGTAGGGATGTTACCCATGACTGAAATGGTATTTAAGGGTGATGCCGCAGAAGAATAGAAAGAAACATCAATATACCAGGAAGATGTATTACAACTATTTGATAAACTGAAGAGTAGCAAATCACCTGGACTGGATGGTATACATACAAGGGTGTTGAAAGAACTGAAATATGAGATTGCAGACCTACTATTAGTAATCTGTGAACTATCATTAAAATCATCTGTAATACCTGAAGATTGGAGGATGGCCAATGTAATGCCAATTATTAAGAAGGGTTCCAGGGGTGATCCGGGAAACTACAGACCGGTGAACCTGACATCAGTACCTGGAAAAATGGTAGAAACCATTATAAAGAACAAAATTACTGAACCTGTAGATAGTCATGGCTTAATGGGAGACAGCCAAAATGGCTTTAGGCAAGGAAGATCTTGTCTTACTAATCTGTTATGTTTTTTTTGAGGGTATGAATAAACAGGTAGACAAAGGTGAGTCGGTTGATATAGTGTATCTGGATTTTCAGAAAGCCTTTGACAAGGTCCCTTATCAGAGACTCTTGGTGAAATTAAAACCACATGACTTGTTTAATCTAGTCAAGAACCTAACAAAGGAGCCAGCCCCTGACCAACCAAGCGAGATCCATCCTCAAGAATTCGCGAACTAGAAACCGCTGCTCCGCTGGACCCCTGCCAACACAGATTTAGAGAGTCCCATGGTGTCGAAACACTCCTCACCACCCTCTACAGTAACCTAATTGCTGGAATTGATAACATTCATCAAGGGTTTGTCCTCATCTTCATGGATATAGCTGCTGCTTTTGACTCAGTAAGCCACGAGCTTCTCCTGGGACGCCTCAAGGAGAAGGGTATCCGTGACACAGCACTAGAATGGTGCAAGTCATACTTGTCTGAAAGATGGCAGCACGTACGATCCGGGGCCTCAACATCAAAACCTTTCCACAGAGGCAAGGCGTACCACAAGGATCCTCCCTCTCCGCCCTGATATTCAACATATACATGCAGCCCATCTGTAACCTCATCCGATCATTCAATGTCCACTGCTTGATAGATGCAGATGATGTACTGCTCTACATGCCATTCTCAACAGAGCAGCTGGACCTCTCCCCACTGACAGACTGCTTTGACGTAGTATCCAACTGGCTCGAATTTCAAAACCTCCGAATACAGCACAAGAAAACAGAGGTCCTTTTCATTACGAGGAACCAAAACTTCACCCCGCCACCCCACTTAAAGGTTAAGGAAGCAGAGCTACAAACCAAATCCACAATCCGATACCTTGGAGTCAGGTTAGACCAATGACTGGACATGAAGGTGCACATAAGCAACCTAGCAAGAGCAATTTACCACAAAATCCGAACACTCAGGTACTTACGCTTCCTACTAGAGCCGGACGACTTCTGGACAATCTATCAAGCGTTGATTATACTGCACTTTGATTACGCTAATGCAGTCCTACAAGGGCTCCCTCAATCCACCCTGAACCCGCTCCAACTCGCGATGAATGCCACGGCGAGAGTTCTACATGGGGCTTCTAGGAGCGATCATGTTATGCCCATCCTGAAGCACCTCCACTGGCTCCCTATACATGGCAGACTCACTTTCAAAACCCTACTGCTGACTTTCAAGGCCATCAATGGGCTCTCCTCCACATCACTAGCAGAGCTTATCCAAACCATGTCCCCCAATAGGTCCAGAAGATCTGCAGCAGTCAACACACTGGTAATCCCGAAGGAAATAACCCAGTGCACCCATGCAACAGCAAAAAGGGCTTTCAGATTCTATGCACCCAGATGCTGGAACACCCTACCACCCAGCATCCGGGCAATCCCTGACCTAACCCAGTTTAGGAAGACATTGAAGCACCACCTCTTCCTCAAATACTACCCGGAAGACAGTACTCCAATAGCCCCCTCCCCCATCTAGTACAGCCACAGCAACATACCCCGCAAGCCATCCATGACTACGATTACTTTTGACACGACATAACGTGTTGCCTAGATGTAAATAGTTACCCCAGTTTTATCCAAGTTGTAGTACCTGTTCTTTGTAAACACAGATCAGCTTGCTGCACTGTGCTAGTCATTCTGTTTCATATAAACTGCACTGATGTTGAATAGCGTGGTATAAAAGAGACTATAAATAAATAAATAAATAAGAAAGCCCCCAGGTAAGTGAAATCCCCCAGGTAAGTAAAACATTAAATACCTTTGTGGAATTGGGTAAAAGGGGCAACATATGGAAAGCAGTGTGTATAAATGCCCAAAGCAGGGGGAAATAAGATCCCAGATGTTGAAACTTTAATGGGAGAAGCTGACTTGGATTTAGTGGCAGTTACAGAAACATGGTTCACAGAAAACCATGACTAGGATGTAACTATACCAGGCTATACTTTATTCAGGAAGGACAGGGTAGGAAGAAGGAGAGGAGGAGTGACACTATATGTAAAAAATAATATTAAAGCTTTGGAACTACAGAGCTTAAAAGGGAGAGAGGGGGCACTGTGGGTTAAACTAGAAAGAGGGAAAGAGAAATCTGTTTGCATTGGTGTGATATACAGACCTCCCAGGAGGAAGAGGTGGACAGAGAGTTAATTGAAGACATACGCAACATTGCCAGGAAAGGGGAAGTGCTACTGATAGGGGATTTCAATATACCAGATGTTGATTGGCACATTCCTGCTGCAGTATCATCTAGAACTAAGGAGATCCTGGACTCTCTACAGGGAGAGCTATTCAGGCAACCGGTAACAGAACCCACATGTGAAGGGGCAATACTGGACTTGGTGCTTACCAATGGTGAAAGTGTTTCTGATGTTACAGTGGAAGATCATTTTGCATCGAGTGATCACCAAATGGTGTGGTTCAGTATTAGGACTAGGGCTCATAAAATCCATTCAAAATCGAGGGTCTTAGACTTTAGGCAAGATGGGCTAATTCCTCAAGGAGTCATTAGTGGAATGGGAACAGCTGGGGGATGTAGAAAAACAGTGGGCAAAACTGAAAGGGGATATTTTAAGGGCAACCAACCTTTTTGCTAAAATGATAAATAAAGGTAAAAAGAAAAGGAGACCGCTATGGTTTTTGAAAAAAGGAGCTGAAAAGGTGAAGAAAAAGGAGGCCTTCATGAAATACAAAAGGTCACAGAGAGAGGAAGACAGGCATCTATATTTGGAAAAACTTAGAGAAACTAGCAAAGTAGTCAGGAAAGCAGATTCAAAAAGAGGAGGAAATAGCCAATGCAATAAAATGGGGGGATAAGACATTTTTGAGATATGTTAGTGAGAAGAGGAAGGGCAAAAGTGGTATTGTCAGACTCAAGGGTGAAGGGGAGGAATATGTAGAAGTTGATGAGGATAACGAGGGATTGCTTAACAAATATTTCTGTTCTGTCCTCACAGATGAAGAACCAGGAGCAGGACCTCAGAAAACACCCACAAACAGGAATAGAAGTGAGGGGCATCTAGAATAATTTTCAGAAGCCTGTGTTTGTGAGAAACTAGCTAAACTTTATTTATTTGATTTATTTATTTGTATTTATTACCGCCTTTCATGAATCAAGGCATTTTGCATGGAACTAAAAACAATACATTGAAACAGAATGAATGGATTAAACATTTAAACATTAAACAATTTTACATGCGTTAATAATTAACTTGGGGAGAAACGAGGGAGGAAAATGTAGCTTTTAACAACTTTTAATGTCCTTAAAGTACTTAAAGTAGACAAAGCGATGGGACTGGATGGGATACACCCTAGAATACTGAGGGGACGTTGTAGCAGCTCCACTGACTGACCTTTTCAATGCCTTGATGGAATCGGGAGTGGTGCCAAAGGACTGGAGAGAGGCACATGTGGTCCCTTTACACAAAAGCGGAATTAAGGATTTGGTTGAAAAATACAGACCGGTTACTTTAACTTCGGTGGTGAGTAAATGAGAGAATAGTGAGGTTTCTGGAGTCCAGCGAATTACAGGATCTGAGGCAGCATGGATTCACCAGAGGCAGTTCTTGTCAGACAAATCTGATTCATTTCTTTGACTGGGTGACCAGGGAGAGCCCTAAATGTGGTGTATTTAGATTTCAGTACAGTCTTCGCCGTTCCTCACAGGCGACTTATAAACAAACTGAGCATCCTAGGGATGGACCCTAAAGTTACTGCTTGGGTTAGAAATTGATTGAGTGGGAGGCGACAAAGGGTACAGGTAAATGGAGCTCACTTTGAGGAGAAGGAGGTTACCAGTGGTGTGCCCCAGGATCTGTCCTTGGTCCGATTCTTTTTAACATTTTTGTTAGTGATATAACAGAAAGGCTGTCGGGTAAGGTTTGCCTCTTTGCTGATGATGCAATACAGACCCAGGAAGGTGTAGTTAACAGGAGGAGAGATTTAGCTAAGCTTGAAGAATGGTCTAGAATTTGGCAGCTGAGAATTAATGTTAAAAAAATGTAAGGTCATGCTCCCTTGGATTGCTGCAGCCCAAATGCATTGTAGTATAGAGGGTGAAGTACTTTTGTCCACTAAAGAAGAGCAGGACCTAGGCGTGATTGTGTCTGATAATCTTAAAGTAGCTAAACAAATAGAAAAGGCAATGGCGAAAGCTAGAAGGATGCTTGGGTACATAGGGCTGAGGAATGGCCAGCAGAAGAAAGGAGGTGATAGTGCCTCTGTATAGGTCTTTGGTGCAACCTCATTTGGGAAAGAGCGGTATAGAAATGCTTGTTAAATAAATAAATAAATAAATAAATTTGGAGTATTGTGTGCAATTCTGGAGACCGCACCTTCAAAAGGATATAAACAGGCTGGAGTCAGTACAAAGGGTGGCTACTAAAATGCTTAATGGTCTTCATTATAAAGCATATGCACAGACTTAAGGATCTTAATATGTACACCTTAGAGGAAAAGCGGGATAGAGGTGATACTCGTATGACTGAAACGTTAAAATACCTCCATGGCATAAATGCACAGGAGGAGAGCCTCTTTCGATTGAAAGCAAGTTCTGCTATGAGGGGACATGGGATGAGGGTGAAAGGGGATAGATTCAGGAGTGATATGCAGAAATATTTCTTTATGGAAAGCATGGTGGATCTGTGGAATAGTCTCCCAGTGGAGGTGGTAGAGATGAGGACAGTATCTGAATTCAAAGAAGCATGGGACAAATACAGAGGATCCCTAAAGGTAAAAAGTGGACTGTTGTAGTGGTTGGTCAGGAAGGACAGACTAGATAGGCCATGTGGTCTTTTTCTGTCATCCTGTTTCTATGTTTCTAAGGGTACTGAAACAAAGTGTCCCAAGTCCACAGCAACCTGCAGATAGTAAGCCATTTCAGTGCAGGTCTCGCTGAAAGGAGAAGTAGTCTGGTGGCGTTGAGATAAAAGTCCAATTCATAGCAGGCAGGTAGCAGAATGGAAATAATCCAGTAGCGTTAGCACTGAAGATACTGGTGCAACTTCCAGCAACCCGGAAGGTAGGGTTTATTGATCACACACAGCAATAATTCTCCCTTCACATGTCCACATGCTTCAGAATTTCTAAGATGGTTTGCAGAGCTTTCCATACTCCTATATACTAATGCTGGACACTCAGACAGATAGAGCCTTGAGCCACTCCTTGGGGGGGGAGGGGCTAAAGGTTTATCTAGGACAGCGATGGCGAACCTATGGCACGCGTGCCAGCTGTGGCACGCGAAGGCCTTGCAGCTGGCACGCGTGAAGGTCCGCAAAAAAAGAAAACGCGGGCTCTGGCTGCTGCCGCGGACGCGGCAGCATGCAGTGTCCCGCGGGGCCCCCTCCGCCCGCTAAGCCCCTCTGCAAGGGCTTTCAGATTCGCGAGGGAGACAGCGTCTCCCTCGCGTCTCTGTTAAGCCCGCAGGGGTTAATGGGAAATTTCCCATCAGCCCCTTTAGACGCGAGGGACTGATGGGAAATTTCCCATTAGCCCCTGCGGGCTTAACAGAGACGCGAGGGAGACGCTGTCTCCCTCGCGAATCTGAAAGCCCTTGCAGAGGGGCTTAGCGGGCGGAGGGGGCCCCGCGGGACACTGCATGCTGCCGCGTCCGCGGCAGCAGCCAGAGCCCGCTTTTTCTGTTTTTAAATTTGCCGGGGGGGGGTTAGGACTGCTAATGGGCTAGGGGGGGGGTTAGGACTGCTAATGGGCTGGGGGGGGGGGGTTTGGACATCTAATGGGCTGGGGGGGGGTTAGGACTGCTAATGGGCTCGGAGGGGGGGGGGGTTAGGACTGCTAATGGGCAGGGGGGGGTTTGGACTGCTAATGGGCAGGGGGGGTTTGGACTGCTAATGGGCTGTGGCTGATGGGGGCTGTCTGGAAATGGGGTGATGGGGGGTTAGGACTGGTAATGGGCTATGGGGGGGGTTAGGACTGCTAATGGGCTAGAGAGGGGGGGGGTTAGGACTGCTAATGGGCTGGGGGGGGTTAGGACTGCTAATTGGCTATGGGGGGTTAGGACTGCTAATGGGCTGGGGGGGGTTAGGACTGCTAATGGGCTAGGAGGGGGGGGTTAGGACTGCTAATAGGCTAGGGGGGGTTAGGACTGCTAATGGGCTAGGAGGGGGGGTTAGGACTGCTAATGGGCTAGGGGGGGTTAGGACTGCTAATGGGCTGTGGGCTGATGGGGGCTGTCTGGAAATGGGGTGATGGGGGTTAGGACTGGTAATAGGCTATGGGGGGGGTTAGGACTGCTAATGGGCTAGGAGGGGGGGGGTTAGGACTGCTAATGGGCTAGGAGGGGGGGGGGTTAGGACTGCTAATGGGCTAGGAGGGGGGGTTAGGACTGCTAATGGGCTAGGGGGGGGTTAGGACTGCTAATGGGCTGATGGGGAGGGGTTAGGACTTGAGGTGGGCTGTTGGGTGGTGTTAGGACTGGAAATGGGCTGATGGGGGGTTAACACTGGAGGTGGTCTGATGGGGTTAGGACTGGTAATGGGCTATGGGGGGGTTTAGGACTGATAATGGGCTATGGGGGGGCTGGGACAAGAAATGGGCTGATGGGGAGGGGTTAGGACTTGAGGTGGGCTGATGGGGTTAGGACTGGTAATGGACTGTGGGCTGATGGGGGGGTTAGGACTGGCAATGGGCTATGGGGGGCTGACTGGAAGTGGGGGGTTAGGACTGGTAATGGGTTATAGGGGGGGGCTTAAACTGAAAATGGGGTGATGGGGGGTTAGGACTGGAAGTGGGTTGATGAGGGGGGGATAGGACTGGCACTGGGTTGGGGGGCTGCTAGGACTGGAAATGGGCTGATGCAGGGACTAGAAGGGAATGGATGCTGGGTGAGGCTGGAACTAGAAGGGAGCTGGTGTTGGGGGAGGATTAGAATGGGATGGGGCTGGGAGAGTAAAATGGAGAGGGGAAAAATATTTTGTGTGGGAGGGATAAAAAATCTACAATTGGCCGGGTATTGGGAGAGTAAGTGGGGATTGAGGATGGAGGGGTAAATTTTGAGTAGATGAAATAGGAATGAGGAAAGAGCCAAAGGAGAAAGATTAGTATGTTAAAGCAGATGTAGAGAGAGAATGGAAAAAAAAAACAAGAAGACAGAAGAAAGGACAAATGGACAGCAGATGGAGAGTTAGCAGAAGACACGAAGAAACCAGAAGAAAGTGGCTGGAACAATTGCAACTGAAAAAAAATGCACAAAAGGTAGAAAAATATCTCTTTATTTTGAATTTATTAACTGGAATATGTCAGCTCTGGGAAATGTGCATCATTAATTTTTGCGCTTTGTTTAGTACAAGAGGAAATTAATATATAGTTTTATTTCTACAGTGTTGTTGTATATTCCAAGTTTGGCTTTTGGGGTTCCCAGTTTAATTATTGTCTTCCTGTTTCTAAATTGTGATTCCTTGTTTGGTGATGGTCTGTTCTGCATGTGTAACTGAGCTGAGGTATTCTGTTTATATAATTCCTATTTGACATTGCCACTTGTTCTTTCCCCAGTAGGTCATGTATTGTTGTTCTCTGAGATGTATTGTTTTAATATTTGCAGTGTTGCCTTTTGATAGGTAGAGTATGGTGCTTTGTGAGTCCTGGTAGTGCTGTTAGGATACGGCGGGTTTGCTATGGGTTCTAAATGGGCAGCGTTTGTAGTAGTTCCTAATGTGCCTGGCGGTTGGTACTGGATTATAGTAATGTAGAAACCTTTTAGTCTTTCTTTATCCATATACTCATTAAGAGGCATGTTTACTAAAAGTTAGTGTATGGTAACATTATGCAAATATTTATGCAAATGAAGCACCTTATGCAAATGGGGCTTTAATTGACGTGCTGGCACTTTGAGGAAATTCTTTGGTTTTGTGCGGCAGTTTGGGCACTCGGGCTCAAAAAGGTTAGCCATCACTGATCTAGGATATCAAATACCCTTGGGTCAGTCCTTTGATAACCTCTTTGGACATTCCTATATTGTATTGTTTCTGTTATTATGTTTAATCAAACTTGACACAAAACCTAATGTGATTTTCTGTTGTTTTAATTCTTTTTTAAAGATCAGCGGCTAGTCTTAGGTGTTTAAACTGCACGTGCCCCTTATTTACAGGCTGAATTGTTTCATTTTTAACATCTTTTATAAATATTTTTATTGGACCCCGGAGCCAGGTACAGTAATTTGACCATGCTGCATCTTTTGTGAGTGTTTGCCAATTTATTCTTAACACAGGTTTCTGGTTTTCCAACTGCAGTGTTTGTTGTGCAGCATACTTCATTCCTTTTCTGTTCTGGTGCCGTGGTAAGGTCTTGTTTTCATTGGTGTTGCTTAGGTGAGGACAGGGCAGCGCTGGTATTTGTCTCCTTCAGCCCAGTTGTATCACCGAGGTAAATAAGGTGGCTTTCTCCAAGGGCAGGCAACTGGGTGGAGATGGCTGAAAACTGCCCTCTGGAGAGGCAGTAATGCCAAGACCATGGATTCTGCAGAACCCTGGCATTGTGTTGGGAAGAGAGGAGTCTTCCAGTTGCGCGTCCACCAAGGATTCTGGGGAACCCTGGCATTGTTTTGGGAAGGAGGAGTCTTCCAAGTTGCGCGTCTACTGAGCACTTTCCCATAGAGACAGCAAACGTTTAGTGCATCTGACTCTAGGATGCACAGTGTGAGGGTGAAGGGAATTAAAGGAGTAGTTTCTAGTCAGTTTCGAATAGCTTGGACGGAAATCACCTGCTTTCCAGCCATCTGTCGCAGGCGAGCGCTAGTCAGGGGTGTTGTGGGCGTGTCTTCTGGAAAGTCCCCTCCCACCGGTGCAGAGCTCGGTTTCCCGTAGAGCTCTGTCTTCACTACCTGAGCTCAGGCTCTCGGAGGGCGAGGACGGCTCCTGCTCATGGCTGTCTGCTTCTGGAGCCTGCTTTCCGGCTCCCTGCTGCTGGCAGGTGAGTGGGCAGCGATGCCATGGCCCTTCGGACTCTCTCTGCTAGCTAATGGGGTTTCCGCCAGACCCAGATTTGAAATTCCGCCTTTGTTTTCGAAAGTGTATCTCACGGCAGCTTCTCGCAAGTGCTCATTTTTTTGTGGTGACTCCTGGACTCTATTTTTTTTTAACAGTTTCACAGACTGAATTAATAATTCTCTGTTTGAGAAGGAATTTATCTTTACAGTTCAATTCAAGCTTAATGTTTTAGGTAGTGGCCTTGCATGACCTGGGTCTGATGTGTAAAGCTAAATTAAAGAGCATTGCTTCACTTAAACAGATTTAAAGTAAACTTGATTGCTGTTTTCTTCATATCACTGCGTTTTTAAAGCTTCAGAATCGAGTTTAAGTAATTAGAATGAAGTAGACGAATCTTTGTTCCCCTTCTCTTAATCATTGTGTGTTTAACGATAATATCTTACCTCTCTCAGGACTGCATGGTGTAGCTATTGTTCCATGAGGAACCAAGATTTCTCCTGTCACGTACTTTTTTTTCTAGAGTCCTTGCTCATTGTTTTGCCCAACTAAAAACCAGCTCCGGGGTTTAGACTTTGATACTGCCTCCAATAAACACGCTGGTTCCAAATGGGAGGCCAGCCATAAATTGACAAGGCTTGTGCAAGGGTATTGACACTTCTGGGTGAACCTTCAACCTTATGCCTCCTGCGCCACTCCCCAGATTTTGAAAATTAAACACAACAATCACGATCATCCCAACAGGACCCCTCCCACAGCAGTCCTGTAAAGGCAGTGTAAAACTGCATAATTAGAGACATACTTTTTAAATATAAAACTTTTGCTCTGTATGGTAAAAGAATGGATCTACTGTTTTGCTTTGGCTACTGCTACATTTTGTTGCCCCTAAGAGGCTGCCACCCTAGGCCACCACCTTGTCTTGCCTAATGGTCGAACTGGCTCTAGATCTTGATCGCTGGAGCTCCCAGAAGGTAGTGCAATACTAGAAGTCCTTGTGAGGAAGGTTGTAATATTGGTGCATTTCCGAGTTGGTGTGAGTGACTTCTCGGAAGTGGCAATCACAGATCTGAACTGTACAGTGGCAGAGCAATGATCACTTGGGCCCTATAGCAGCCTGATGCCAGCTGAGAGCAGGGAAATGCAGCCTGAGGGATTAGAAGATCTTCCTGCCTCCGGCACCTCTCCTGCCCGTAGGGTTCAGAGTTCAGATCAGCTGTTTGAACTGTGTATGCGCTGTAAATTCTTACAGCACACTAGTCCATACTGCTTCTGTGTGAGCCTGATAGGAGAGATGCCCACAGCAGGAAGAACATCACATCACCTGCTCTGCTCTCCTGCTGCCAACAGGGATTGGACCAAAGGATGTGAAGAGGGAAAAAGAAAAATGGGGGAGAGAGGGGACAAGTGGCGCCTGTGAGAGCAGGTGGAGGCATTGCTAAATACCTATGACTTAGTGCTCCAGACCACAGGTCCGCCACCTGAAATTTCAATAATCGAAGCACTGATCACAATCCCTCCCCATTCCTGAAAAATGATCCTGTTAAAAATACAAAATCGGGCGTCCTAGTCTTTAATATTAAACTTTAAATGAATATTATAGTTCTGGTATCACCTTGAAAACAGCACCATAGCCTCATGTCACTTCCAAGAATATTATGAACTAATAAAAAAAAAAAATACTTGGCAAAACAACCCCATACTCGGGACCTATAGCAAACCTGCCATAACATAACAGCACCGACAAGACTCAAATAACTACTATCCAACTTCTGAAAAGCAGAAATTGATTCTATATACAGAGCTACTATTTAATAGCATCAACAGATCCAAAGGCCTGCCGATAAGTAAGGAAGGAAATGAGAATCCAGCAGTACACACAGGGAAGGAAGCATCAGCATTTGCAAAACAGGAGAAGAAGTTCTTCAAAGAATTAGATCAGCAAATGAGAAACAACAAGTGACAAATGCACAAATACAGTGGGAAATACAAAGTGTTACACCGAACGAGGATGTATGAATGGTAAAGAAAAGGTGAACTGAAACCTAAGGATCATGGCTGGCCAAAGTGCCGTTATGTTTCTATAAAGGGAAAAAGGGGACTGTAGTGGTTGATATGGAAGGGCAGACTAGATAGGCCATATGGTCTTTTTCTGCCATCATGTTTCAAAGGTGGTGGGCGCCTCGGGTGAACTTTCAGCCTTACATTCCCCTCCCCACGAGATTTTGATAATTACCTTCAACGATCATGATCATTTGAACACCATCTTCAAACAACAATCCTGTAAAAAAGCATACTTGGATATCATACTTTGCTTTGTATGTGTGTGCTCTCCATGCAGGTAAGAAAATGTCCTGATGGCTCTGGGATGCTCTTCTTTGCTGACCCTTAGAAGCTGCTGTCATAGACAACTGCATAGCTTTGCCTAATGGTTGGGCCCTGCTATGGATGAGAAACTGATTGTAGCAGTCGAGGACAGTGAATTATGGATGAAATGGCTCACAGTGAGCATAGAAAAAAAAATGAGAAAATTGACATGTAGATTCTGTAAAGGAGAGCTGGAAATGGTTACTCATTTTGTAGCTGATTGGTGAGATCTGATGGGACAAAGATTTTATATAGAAAGGCACGATAAGATGGCACGTCTGTTCCACTGGAAACTTTGTAAACATTGCAATATCACTGTACTATTATGATCATGACCCTAAGAGAATTATGGAAAATGAAGAGGTTATTATCACCTGGGACATAACATTCCAACTGACTGAAAAGCTTGATGCAAGAAGACTGAACATCATGGTGAAGGAGAAACAAGAACAGCATTGATAACTGAGGTATCGGTACCAAGCCATTTTTCTGTGCGTCGAGTGGAGAAAGAGAAGATCTTCAAATACCAAGCAATACAGTCAGAGGCTATGTGGCAGAAGGATACAAACATTTTCCCCATCATATTGCATGCCACAGGCTTGATTAAAAGGAATTTTGAAGTGCAGCTTGATAAATTTCCTATACAGATTACATCTTATGAACTCCAGGTGGTGGCTTTCTTTAGCATGATGCAAGTACTATGATGAGCGTTAGGGTTAAAATTTGAGAGACTGAGCTTATTCTCTGCATATTCTGGCTTACCCTCACTTGGTTTGCAGCTTGTCGTGCTGTGAGGGCTTGTGTGCATCAGTGATGCTGAGGGCTCAGCTATCAGTAGTTTAACTACTGGCAGGGTCTCCCAAGATGGACAGGTCTCAGCTGAGGTGCCAGACCAAGACAAACCACCCATCTGGGCAGCAGCAGCAGAATGGGACAGTGTTGGCAGCAGAGGATCACATTTCTGTGACAACGGCAACAACACTAAACTTAAACTGCATGGAGGAAAAGCCTGGCAATCTACTTCTGTATCTTGCCATGAAAACCCAATGGATAGTCACAACAAAACAAATTTCACTATAGTGCTGGAAGATGAGACCCCCAGTTCAGAAGGCACTCAACTGGCTACTGGGGAAGAGGTGAAGACTTTTCAGAGTAAAGCCAACATTTATGATGTGGTTGGATCAAAGCATCGGGATTTCTGACTGCTGATGTAGCTGTGCATGAAATGAGAGTCAGAAACTATAAAGAAGTCTTACATATTGGGACATGGAACATATGAAGCATGAACCAAGGGAAGTTGGAGGTGGTCAAGAATGAAATGGACTGTGTACAACTTGATTTGTTGGGTGTCAGCGAACTGAAATGGACTGGCATCGGGCACTTTGCATCAGATGATCACATGGTCTACTATGCTGGAAACAAAAGACAAAGAAGAAATGGTGTTGCATTTATAATAAAGAAACAACTTGCAAGAACTGTAATGAAATACAATGCAGTCAGTGGATGCTTAATCTCTTTGTCTACAAGGAATGTCTATCAACACAACTATAATTCAAGTATATGATCCAACAACAGCTGCAGAAGAGGATGAAATTGATGAGTTCTATGAACAAGTACAAGCTGAAATTGATAGAACATGCAAACAGGATATCCTGATAGTCATGGGTGGCTGGAACGCAAGAGTTGGCAACAAAGAAAAAGGCAAAGTGGTTGGAAAAAATATAGACTTGGCAACAGAAATGAAGCTGGAGCAAGACCGATGATCTATTCATCTCAGATACCTTCCAGCAACACAAGCGGTGACTGTACACATGGACTTCACCCAGTGGATTGTAAAAAATCAAATTGACCACATCTGTGGAAGTCAACGATGGAAAAGTTCTATAACATCAACAAAGACAAAAGCTGGAGCTAACTGTGGTACAGATCACCAACTACTAATATGCAAACTCAAGCTAAAGTTGAAAAAGAGCAAGCCACTCATGAATGTAGAAAAATATGACCTTGAGAATATACCACTGGAATTTAAAGACTGCCTGCAGAATCAATTTGCTGCTTTAGATACAAATGACAGAGCTCCAGAAGAGTTATGGAATGACATCAAGAAGGTTGTGTTGAAAGAAAGTGAGAAGTCTTTACAAAAGGTGAAAAAACAAAAACGGCCAAAATAGATGACGGAAGAAACCCTGAAAATTGCCCAGAAACATAGAGAAGCTAAAGCCAGAGGAGAAAGAAAGACAATCACAGAACTCAACAGAGATTTCCAACGTGCAGCAAGACAGGACAAGGAAAAGTACTACAATGACACATGCAAGGAAATAGAAGCAAAAACTATTAGAGGAAGAAAAAGATCTGCTTTCCTAAAGCTACGAAAGTTAAAGAAAATATTCCAGCCTCGAAGTGGAATGTTACAAGATGCTCACGGTTATATGTTTAATGATGTTGAGAAGATCAAGAAAAGGTGGAAAGAATATACAAAGTTTTTATATGATAAAGATCAAGTGGACTAACAGCCGTTTCAACCTGTACCTTATGATCTGGAACCATTGGTGATGAAAGAAGAAGTCAAAGCAGCATTGAAAGTCTTATCAAAGAACAAAGCACCAGGCATTGATGGCATTCCCATAGAAGTATTACAGCAATCTGATACAGCTGTTACCATACTTACAAGGCTCTGCCAATAAATTTGGAAGACAACATCATGGACAACTGACTGAAAAAGATCTGTGCTTATACCAGTACTAAAGAAAAGTGGTCCAACTGACTGTGGAAATTATCGCACAATTGCTCTGATCCCACGTGCCAGCAAGATTCTACTGAAGATTATTCAACAGAGACTACAACCATACCTGGAACAAGAACTACCTGAAGTGCAAGCAAGGTTCAGGAAAGGGCAAGGAATGAGAGACATCATCGCAGATTTGAGATGGTTCCTTGAAAAGACTAAAGAATACCAAAAGGCTATCTGTTTGTGCTTTATCGACTACAGCAAGGCTTTTGACTGTGTAAACCATGAGAAACGATGGGCCACATTAAGAATCGTTCTCTTGCACAATCTGTACATTGATCAAGAAGCAACAGTTTGAACGGATTAAGGAGAAACAGAATGGTTTAAAATTAGCAGAGGTGTTTGACAAAGCTGCATACTTTCCCCCTACGTGCTTAATTTATATGCAGAACAAATCATCAGAGAAGCAAGATTGTATGAAGACAGAGGTGTGAAGCTATGCTGATGATACCACATTACTGGCTGAAAGTGAAGATGAAGAGGAACATAATCTTAAAATGGGCCTTCACCTTAATGCAAAGAAGACAAAGATCATGACAGTTGGCAAAATCAATAAGTTCATCGTTGAAGGAGAAGAAATTGAAATTGTGGACAACTTTAATCTACTTGGATCAATTATCAATAAAGAAGCAACAAGCAGTCAAGAAATCCGACGATGCATTGCTCTTGGCAGAATGGCTATGAAAGACCTAGACAAGTGCAGAGATGTCTCTCTCCATATAAAGATTCGACTCGTTCAAACCATGGTATTTTCAATAACATCATATGGATGCGAAAGCTGGACCGTAAAAAAAGATAGGAAGAAAATTGATGCCTTTGAATTATGGTGCTGGCAGCGAATACTGTGTATACCATGGACTGCCCGAAGAACAAACCAGTTGGTACTAGAGGAGATCAAACCTAAGCTTTCTTTAGAAGCTCAGATGACAAAGACTTCGACTTTCATACTTTGGACACATCATGTGAAGAGAGAGATCATTAGAGAAAGACAAGATAGAAGGTCAGTGCAAAAGAGGAAGGCCAGCAATGAGATGGATCGATACAATAACAGCAGTTATGAGTACCAGTCTCTCATGAGCCGCCTGACTGAGGACCGAACACAATTTAGGACAACTATCCAGAGGGTTGCTATGAGTCGACACCGACTCAACGACACTTAACAAAAACAACAACCCTGACTTAGGAGAGAGGTTCATTTCTGTCATGATATATGCAAAACTAATCCATTTGGAGAACTTTCCCCCGAAAGAAACCCTAAAACTCCAATATACCATCTACAGGAAAAATAGAGCAGGTTGGACTGCTGCAGATCACTACACGGAAACCTGCACACTAGCAAAACACTACACTTCATCATTCATGCAAAGCATAAATAGGCCTTCACCAAATACAAATTAGAAATAAAATATGCAAATGTAAATCTCAAGATGCTGGACTGGGGTATAAAGTGTAACACTGGAGAAATAGAAACAGAAATATGTTTCTTCTTGTACTGAGGAAAATACAAAACCATCAAAAATCCACATTCCCAAAGTTGACACATTCCAGTTTCTAAACTGAATATAAAATGTTTCTCTATCTTTTTGCATTTTATTTTTTGAATTGGGTTGGCCTTTTCTTCCCCCACAGGCCTTGTGTCAGTTTCCTCCTAAGTTGTTTTTGTTATTATTAAAATTCTTAATGTATCACTTTACATAAATACATCATGCTGTTTTACAACAATAAAAACATAAAATGTCAAAAAACTTACAGTAATAGGTAACAAATCATGAAAACACATACTAACACCCATCATATGTTAAATATGACCCCTTCCTAATTGCCAGCTTCCAAAATCAATATTACCATAATCTCATCTGAAAACATTCAACATAACCATTTTCCCACCTTTATTCCACAAAACAATGCAAAATATTCCTCAAACAAAAAAGTCTTGACTCTCTTCTGAAACATGAACAACTTTCTAACCTTATCTTAGTAGTTCCACAGCAACCATCCCACATAACTAAATGGTGCCCACCTAGTTAATTTTAAGCAAATTCTTGACAGGGGTGGCGGCTGCAAAAATTGTTTTATCTTGGGAATGTAAACATCTCTGTGATTCATATCTCAACAACAGATCAGACAGGTATACTGACTAACCCAAAATAAATTCCCTTAAACACCAAAATCATTAATTTAAAAACAAGTCTAACATCCATTTGTAGCCATTGTAACAGTATCAGTGAAATCAAATCATTTTGTCCCAGCTATTCTGGCAAGCTGTATTTTGAGTTGTTCTTAACCTTCTAATCTGAAATTTTGATGATCCAAAATACAGAGCATTACAGTAAACTAATTTAAGTTAATAATGCCTGAACCAACAATCTTGGCTCATCAAAGGACAAGGCTGCAGCTGCTGAATTTGTAAAGTCTATACCTCTCTTGAAATCCTATTATTTAAATGTTAAAAAGCCTGATCTGTGTTATTCCCCAAACATTTCACCAACTCTTTCAGATAAAAGCTTGACCTTCCAGCTATTAGTCCTACCCTCCCACATCATTCCCCTTCCCACTCACCCACAACTTTCTGTTTTATTCTGATATAAGTTTAACCAGGCTTCCATTTTCACTTTTGGAGCCAGGGCATGGCTATAAGGTAACCTAGGCAAAGCTTATCCCTGCTGCCTCCTGCTTCCATCCATGCCCCCATTGCCACCACTGTTATCCCTCCGCGGGACCTGCACCGTAGCACTTACCAAAAGCCTCCAGAGCAGCGTGCTGTTAGTGCTTCCCGTCCCCTCTGAGGCATGGGAGCAGAAGCACGAACAGCACGCAGCGCCAAAGGCTTTTGGTAAACGCTGTGAAGTCATTGTGGCCGCTGCAGGTCCTAGAGAGGAGTGACAGCGAGGTGCAGCCTGGGAACTTTGGCATTCTGGGTAGCTGCATAGTTTGTCTAATGGCTAGCGCCGGCCCTGCTCCCTCTACATACATACATTTATCGTTTCCACAACCTCTCTTTGTTTAGGGTTCACTTCTGCAAGTAGTCATAAGTCACCTGTGTAAGCCTGACACACAAAACCAAATTCTTCCACAATACCCAACATAGATGCCAAATAAATATTAGAAATACAGGTGAAAATATCGAACGTTGGGGCATCTCTGGAGTCCATCAGCATTTCCTGAAACATCATTTTTCAAATTACTTGAAATGTCTTGTCCCTCAAATAGGGAATAAACCATGATAACACCTGTTCCTTACTTACTTTCTCTTTTTTAGCCAATCTATCAACAAACCATGGTGCACTGAGTCAAATGCAGCAGACAATCAAATAAAATCAGTAATGTCTGCTTGCCTATGAATCATCATACCGATTAACCATGGGTGTTTGGGGAGGTGAAGGGGGCATTGCTCCCGACCCCAAACGAGTTGCCCCAGTGGCCACAAACCTTTATAGCTGCCTGTGGGGATTCCATCTCCCGTGGGCAGAAGAGAAGGGTATGACCACGTTTGAGGCAAAGACCCTTCTATCTACCCGCGGGAGATTGGACCCCATGGGCAGAAGAGAAGGGGTTGGATGCAATCGTGACCTGCCGCTAAAAAGGTTGTGTGGGGAGGAGGAGGGGGAGGAAGTGAGGTAAAGAAGGCAGTGGGCCTAGTAAAAAAGAGGATGGGGGCTTTTAGGACAGGGGATGGGAGTGCTAGGGGGGTTAATGAAGGAGGGAGAGTCTGGAAGGGTATCAGAGGAGGGGGAGGGAAAAGTGCAAGATATTGCCAAAAGGTGCATTTCCCTCCCCCCAAAATATACAAACAACATCCCATCCTGACTGCCCCCACACCACACACTCACACATACAGGCATCCCCATTTCTGCATGACAGACCGACGCACACACATAGGCACCTCACCTCTGCACCACACACACACTCACACATATACATGGGCACTTCCCCTCCATACCACGCAGTCTCCCCAGCTCTGCAGCATACACACACATGCACCATCCACACAAAGGCACCCACCACCACATCCCATGAACAGACAGGCATACCACCGTTACATCACACACATGTACAAACACTTAATATCTGAAGCTATAACTATTGTCTATATTTCTGTCTAAAGATGCCACGTGGTATAAGAACTCTGATGCTGGTCTCATGAGGCCTGCAATAGAGGCACAGTATATTTGGAATTTTAGCACCTGCTATTTATTTATTTAACAGTTTTTTTCTATATCGCTCTATCTTCAATCAGAGCGGTTTACATTGAACATTAAACTTATACAGCTGACAAAAGATAAACAAATGTTGACTGCTACATTAAACATAGTTAGAACATGGTAATTTATTTATATATTTCAATTTGTGTAGGGGGGAAACTATATACAAAACGGTATATACAGTGAGTTTGCCTATTGGGGTGGAATGCATCCTAAGGTTTATGTATGGTGTAAGAGATGTGTCCAAAGTATTCATAGAAGAGGTAAATCTCTAGTTTTTTGCAGAAGTCCTTGATATCCTTGGCTGATCTGATGTCTTCTGGTAGGGTGTTCCATAGTGCTGGGGCAGAGAGCGAAAAAGCTCTGGCAGAAGTGGTCTGACTGGATTTCTTGTATTCCAGATGTGTGATGATCATATTTTTGTTGCTTGTTCTCCTGGAACGTGTGCTGGTGTCTTGGTTGACTAGTTCCTATAGAATATTTGCAATGGATTTGTGTATGAGCTTGACAATTATTAGGATTGTTTTGTACTTGGCGCGGGAGTGTATTGGGAGCTGGTGCAATTGGTTGAGTATGGGTGTGATGTGGTTTTGTTTGTGAGGATACAGGCGGCTATATTTTGTGCAATTGTAAGGGGTAGATGGGGCTTTTTGGTAGATCTTGGTAAATCATGTTGCAATAATCCAGGGTTGGTGTAACAATTGCTTGAAAGGTAGTGTGAAACAGGTCATGGCTGAGTAGTGTTTTCAGATTTTTGAGTAGCCTCATCTTGTGGTAGGCATTTGCGATGGTTTTCTTTATTTGAGTCTGTAGCGTGAGGTTTTGGTCCAAGATAACGCCAAGGTATTTGATCTCTTTTTATACATTGAAGATGTGGTGTGATAGGCAAATTTCTTGTGGGGGGTGTAAATGATGTGTCTCTGGTGATGATTAATGCCTCTGTTTTGTTGAAATTTACTGCTAGGTTGTTAGTGTCTAGCCATCTAATCATTGCTTCCATACAGTTTGTTATGGGTAAGAAGTCCGGGTTTTGAATGTTAATCATGATATCATTGGCGTAAATTCTGTGTTGCAAATGGGTTGTATATAGATTGATGATCCTTGGGTGATGCCCTAGGTTAGAGTGAAGGGAGTGGATTTGTGTTTTCCACATTTTACTTGCTGCTGCCTATTACTGAAATAGGACTGGAACCATTTTAGTGTTGTGCCTTGTATTCCAATTTCCTGGAGACGTTGCAGTAAAATACTGTGGGATACTGTGTTGAATGCAGCTGATATGTCCATAAATATGAGAAGGAATCTGGTTCTGATGTTGTCGATTCCCCTGATGATGGTATCCAGCAGTGAGGTTATTTATTTATTTAACAGGTTTTTTTTTATAGACCGTCTTTCTAAAAGTCAAGATGGTTTATAAGTAACTTAGTGTGATAACAGGAAGCACATCAAACAGTGGTGCACATTACATCAAACATACTGAACACATTGCAACAGAAGCTATTAACACGTTCTCATAAAAGTTGACGAACTATGTACATATTATGATGAAGTGATATAAATTGCATCATGCCAAAGGTGTGTATTATGTTGTGGAACTGATGTGCAGGTTATTTGTCATCTGTTGCTGGGCCATAATATTCTGTGAATAAGAGGGTTTTCAAGCATTTTCGGAAGTCTTGCATTAGTTGAATGTCTTATTTGTGGAGGAAGTGAGTTCCATAATGCAGGGGCATATAGCGAAAAGGCCCTGTTGTTGGTTCTTTGGCTATGTTTTGCTCTTTCTGTTGGTATGCTTAGTATGTTGGATATGCTCTGTCTTGTGAGTGTTGCCGCTGCAGGTGAGATTAAGGCATGCAGACTGAGAGCTGAGATGTTGTAAATTATCTTATATTTGATTCTTTGTGATATGGGCAGCCATTGAAGTTGTTTCAGGAGTGGCGTGATTGGGATTGACGAGTTTGTCCCAGGATAATCCTTGCAGTGTTATTCTGTGCTAGCTGCATTGAGTATAATGAGCTCTTTGGGATGCCATGATTTACTGAATTTCTGTAATCGAGCAGTGGTGTTATTACAGCTTGACACACAGACCAAAAGTCGGTTGGTAAGAGGAGTGGGTGTTATTACAGCTTGACACACAGACCAAAGGTCGGTTGGTAAGAGGAGTGGGCGTAAATTCTTTATTATTCGTAGCTTGTAATATATTGCAGATGTTGTGTGGCTTATGTGCAGAAGGAAAGTGAGCTTTTGGTCCAGTGTTACGCCAAGGTATTTAATCTCAGTTTTCACTTTGATTTGTATGTTGTCCAGTGTGATTGGTGGTGTGCAGTTCTGATCTCTTCTGATGTGGAGTAATTCAGTTTTGTTAAGGTTGTGTGCGTGGAGCCATTTAGATATTGGCTATGAAGCAGTTGTTGTGTAATCAAGGGCATTCGTGGTGAATGGCGTAAAAAGCATGATATCATCTGCATAAACTAGGCAACGTATACCAAAGCTCTTGATCACATCACATATTGGTTGCATGAAAATGTTGAAAAGCATGAAAGAAAGTGCTGATCCCTGTGGTACACCTTGTCTGAGGGAGAAAGGGAGAGATGTGCTTGATCCTATTTTTATTCATTGAATGCAGTTGCATAGGTAGGAGTGGAACCATTTTAAGGCGGTACTTCGTATTCCGATTTGCTGTAGCCTGTTTAGGAATAGCTGGTGAGAGACTGAATCAAACACTGCAGAGATATCTATGAATCGTAGTATGAATCCTTGTGATAACTTTTCTGTGCCTATGATTAAGGTGTTGATGAGGTAGGTGAAGAGGGTGTCAATTCCATGGTTAAGTCTGAATCTGTTTTGCTGCAGGTCTAGTGGTATGTAATCATCTAAATGCTCCTGAAGCTGTGATTGCACTGCCTTTTTGATGATCTTAGCTATGAATGGAATACTGAATGTTGGGTTTGTTGGATCAAGGGTGGACTTCTCACACAATCCTCCGTAAGACCCATACTGAAGGTCAGGTGGTAGGTTTCCATGTTTTAGGGAGTCATTGACCATGGTGAGTATGAAGGGTATGAGGAGATCTCTTGCTGCTTTGACCCAAGACACTGGATGGACAAGGGTGAAGAGGGGCGGTGGTGGTATTCAGAGTGGATATAATATTATCTAGGTGGTCGGTGCTGATGGGAATGAATGAGGTCCATTGGTTAATGCTTTCATTCTGTGTGTCTATATATTGGAGAACTGTTAAACTGTCTGCTGCGCTTTTGTTCTATGCTTGTAAGTGAAGTGCCATGAGGTGTGTGCTGAGTGCTTTATCTATAGGTTTTGTGTTAGGGTTCTTTGTGAGGGTTAGGCGATTCACTTCCTCATAGAGGGGATGGGACCCCATTCCCCCCTGTTTGTTCACATAGAACAGTGATTCCCAACCCAGTAGCTACAGGCTACACAACTGCACAAAATAAGTCCCATCACTATGTGCAGCTCTCTGCTAGCTACTGCTTTTACATTTGCTGAGCAGTAACATGAGGCCCAGTTCTCTCTGATCCCACATGCAGGCAACATTGCCTCTCCCCATGGTCTGCCCCTTCACTCGATCCCAGTGATTCTTATTTATTTATTTAAAGTTTCTTATATACCGCACTATTCGGCATCAGCGCAGTTTACATTGAACAATAATATCTCAGTACATTTGAACACGTATGAGTTTACAGATAACAGGGCAAAAACTTGGATAACAAAGGGTAACTATTTACAATACAAACTCAATTCACTATTGACATAAAATCAACTAACAGAAATGATCAGAAATGGACTGTGGGGAGAGCCAGCAATGGGGATAAGAGAAACACGGCCACCTCTGAATAAGAGCCACTGAGATCGACAGAGGGGGAAGACTGAGGAAAGGCTGCACTGCCTGCATGTGGGATTGCTGAGGCCTGGTGTCTCATGCTACTGCTCAGCAAAGGTGAGGTAAAGTGTCTCCTGCCTCCTCTATTTCTTGTGTTGCACAGCATGCAGAGCCTGGCTTGTTGGGGTTTCAATCTAATTTTGCCTACATATTTCTACTTCGAGTTTGTTATAATTTATTCTCTACTTGGCTGGTTTGTTTTTCCGAATAGGTGTAAGGATGTTCTAAGGCCTACTGCAATATTTATGGTGCTGCTCTTTTCTGGGTAGGCTCCTTATTGTGTTAATTTTAGAAACTGGTATTGTTATGATATAGTAGACTTGCATTATAGGTCTTCAGTGACTTTTATCGGGTTTGTGTTAGTTCACAGTCTGCCTGGAACTAGAGAGGCTGTTAATGATATTACAACGGAATCAAATTTTTATTTTCTTGTATGTTGGGTTTTATGGTGAAATGTCCTAGATCTGCTTTGTATCTACTGTTGGAGGAGGGGTTACGTTGGATGCAAAAGAGATGTTCAGAAAGAAAAAGAGAACCATAGTGCAGTTTCTAATGCCAAAATAAAATTAATTAAAATTTATTTTGGTGTTAGAAACTGCGCTGTGGTTCTCTTTTTTTTTTTTTTCTTTTTGTCCCTTGGCATGTGAGCACCTCGCATCTCCTTTTTGTTTTGCAAAACATATATATTTACAGATGTCAGTATTTTTGAATCTTAGAGTGCCAGGCTAAATAACAAAATAGCTGAAATTTGTTTCTGCATTTTAATTATATAGTCAGGGAATGTGTTGCTTTCCGTTTTTTATGGCAAAGTCACTGAATGAGAACCTCTGCTCCCTCTTTGAGTATCTTGGGGGTGTCAGCTCATCCCTTGCTTGTTTGATATACTGGTTTCTTATTTATCTAATATTTTTTAAAGATAAACATAACTAATTATACAAACAAATATGCAGATAATATGCCAATACGTTACCCCACCCCTTGCGCCCCACCCCTCAAATAAAGCAAACTACACCCATGTGATTAACATAATTTCAATAATTTCAGTATCATGACTCACTCAGTAACCCAATTGAAATGGATATAACAACTTTCCTTTATGAAAATGAAACTTACAGTACCATCCAAAACAAATTCAACATAGGTTAATAATTTTCAAGCTTCTCAACATTTAACTTCCTACTTCTTAGGAGTGGACAGATTGCTGCTTTTTTTTTATACCTCTGGAAATCGACCTTCCTCAAATGATTTATTAACAATAAACCACTAAAATATTTAATATCTCTAGTTCTGAAACTTTCAAAGTTACTATCTTACCAGCATCAAATACATATATGGTCCAATTCAGCTCTTTTCTAGGGTCTCCTTTCCGTGTTTTCTCTCCTACTGTTTTCCTTTCCTTTTTCTTCTATAATCTATCTGTATTGTATGAAAATTTCTCTTATTGTGAATATCCTGAAACTTCTACTGGCTGGGGTTCATTCGTCCAGGACTGATTTAAGAGCTCTCAGTTAGAATACTGTGTGCCAAAAGTGGTTCTGTTTTTTAAAATGATTGATATTATGGAAATAGTACCTGGGTCATAAGATGTTCTTTTTGGAATAGTTAATTTCTTGATTTTCATATCATCCAGAAATGTATTTACTTTTAGTTATTTAAAAGTATTAATATTCCGCACATATAAACGTAGGCAGATCAGATCATAATATAGACACAAATTCAGTAAAATTCAAAAATAAAATGTAAAGCTAATAAAACACAATTTTTAGCACAAACTTTCATAAAATATATAAATACAAATGAGTACACTAAAATAAAAAGAAATAAGATATTAAAAAGTACTAATTAATGTTTCAATTAATTGCATAAAGTCCTTTTTAAAATGATGCACCTTGAGGCTTTTCCTAAATGTGAGCAGATATGTTTCTAATCATAATTCCAAAAGCAGAGAATTTCAGAGTTTTAGAGCTGTCATAGAGAACATCCAATCTTGAAGGGTGCTAAAGTGTGCCTGTCAATATCAAGATACATCTAATATCTTGCAGCACACAGTACCTAAAAAATTGATATATACTACGAGTACCAGAGTTCAAAATGGAGGTCATTCCATAACACAGATAAGCTGTTTGGACGTGAGCCATAGATGTTTTTCTAGCAAAAACATCTAAGACCATATTCTGAAACCCCCACGACCTGGCACAGCATGGGGTTCTCGGAGCAGGGTAGAATGGGGGCATGTTCAACTGTGGAGACATATAAAGTGTAGTCAGGAAAGGCTTGTGTACATTTTTCAGTATTTCCTACAGACATCCTCGTTATTCCTGCGGAAATATGGGATAAGACCTGGACTTCGAAAATATTCTGCTTTGCTCTTCAATGTGTCCCATATTGAAAAATGGTTGTGACAGTTATGTTTTGAACTGGTGTGTCTACAGTCTGGAAAAACACAAGATGTAGTTTAAAGAACAGAAAGCAGAGGTGAGGGAAGATTGTAAGGTAAAGAAACATTAATAAACACCCCTACAGAAATTTTAAGAAGAGCAATAGTGTTTGTTCTGGCTATGCTGACATTTGCTGCGTGTGCTAAAGGAGCTAATGTAGGGTTCCCTAACTATTCCTATGTTCTGAAAAATGGGACTGTTAATGTAGGGAAAGATTCTTGTTTGGGTGAGAAACATAGATCAGCTGTTCTTGATACGTGCAGGGCCCTGTGCATATTTTTAGAGACCAATGATGGTGCTTTTGGGCATGTGTTAGTGCTGTTTACACTGTTGAGTGCTCTCATTCTGAAGGTTCCTTAGTATTGACAAGGCAGGACCGTATCTAGCCCTGTGCGAGCGGTGCGGCCGCACAGGACGCAAAGGCTTAAGGGGCGCATTTCAGCTGTCTGCCGTTGCCTGCTGCCGCCACTTTTTCTTCTCTCAGCAGCAGCAGGCAATGACAGACAGCTGAAATGTGCCCCTTAAGCCTTCTTGTGGCACGCTTAGCAGGTCTGGTCCCTCTCTCCTCTGACACAGCGTTAGAGCAGGAAGGGATAGATCGGCTTAGCATGCTGGCAACTTGCACATCGGGCGCGTCTGTTCTCTCCCGCCGCCGTCCAGAAAGTGGCTGGATGGAAGTGCAAGTTGCACAGGGCGCAATTCACGCTCGGTATGACCCTGTGACAAGGACATGTTTTGATCTTTAGCTATAGAAAAACTTTTTCTGATTTTTTTTTCTGGTCCATACTTAGCATTGTACAGACTATTTTCAAAGATGACCAATGCAAAAATAACTAAGGGGCTTGTTTACAAAGCCGCGGTAGCGGTTTGCGATCGTAATCGGAGCCGCGGCCCCATTGATTTCAATGGGGCCGCGGTTGCGATCGCGATCGCGAACCACTACCGCGGCTTTGTAAACAAGCCCCTAAGAGGTTCTTCTACTGCCATGTATGTTGTGATGCAAGGTATGTCCTGACAAACATATTCCTTTCTACTTGCTTTTATACTATCTTTGAGTGCACTGAGATTGCTTTGCAATATTCTGGGCATACAGCAGACTAGTATATACAGTCTAGTTTGCAACAACATTTATGTATTATCAGTATTTATGTATAGTTTGCAACAGCACAACATTGTCAGTGAGAGAATCATCTTAGGAGATGCATGTTTTACAAAGGTGGTTGTCCACGGATATATGATGGAGATGGGCAGGATTGGAAAAATCAATTTTTTCAGAATACGATGAATGCGGGGACATCCATGGCCATTTGCTGTGTATATCCGTCTCTTGTATGTCATAGTGTTATATTCATGCCATGCTGGAAATGTCTGTGTCCCCAATTATGGAACCGAGAACACATCTATAACCGCGGGTGCGGAATTAGGTTTTAAATCATGCCAACAATTGCTTGACCTTCCTTCCTTACACCTCTCTTCAAGCATGGAATACATCTAGCCTGGGCCTTCAAGATAGATAGATAGTATTTCTAGACCATGTCCAGTCCTGATGTAAACTCCTAACCTTTGCAGTTGCTCCTTTTAGTTTTATCTTAACCATTTTATCATTTTATCATAGTCTCCCTTTTGAAAGTTAAATGCTAGTGCAGTGGATTTTCTTGCTGTCCTCCCATTTATTGAATCAAATGTGATCATGTTGGCATGATCACTATTGCCAAGTGACTCTAACACCGATATCTCTCACACCAGATCTTGTATTCCACTAAAGGCTAGGTCTAAAATAGCTTTCCCTTGTGTTAGTTTCTAAATGAAATAAATGAATGCTTCATGGAGCAGCTGGTTCTCCTAGGACAAGCAGGATGAGTCAGCCACAATTGGTGACATCATCCGACGGCGCCGAGACGGAAGTACTCTCCATAGCTCAGAAGGGCTTTGCCCTTCTGAGCATGAGCCAACTGGCCCCACCCCCGGCCCGCCCCTAGCTAACCAGTTTTTACTCTTCCGCCTTGCCAGCAAGACGGACCTTGATACTCTCCACCAAAAATCCAATTTTATCATCTACAATGTATGTATTATCCTTTAAAAATTTCTTCTTCTTGTTTCTTTAGATACCTCTCTATCTAGAACAGCGTGAGCATGCGGTTCATGCTCGAGCAGTCAGCGGGGTAGGCCCCCCCGGACAATGGGCTTGAGAGCGCGGCAGTCTTTGTGAGGAAGCCCAACCTGCACGGCAGCCCAGGACGTGCCGAACAGGCCTCCGTCCACGGCTAGCCTTTTAACATACCTCTGTTCTCTGGATCGGCAGCGGGGCTCCCCCTCCTTCAGCTATACACGGCCGCTGCTCTGCCGTTGTGATGTGCTTCCGGGACTTCCCCCGGCTATGCCGCACGCATCTCTCCTCCTGAAGCCTTCTCGATCCAGACTAAGAAGCTCTCCCTCGCATGACGCTGCGGCTGCAGCATCGGACCCACCATTCTGCCTGCCTGAATTCCAGCTACTGACCGGCCACGAGGTGCCCAGGATGGCCACGAGGGTCTCAGCATGGCAGCCATCTTGCCGGTTGCATCACGGCTCCCCCTCTGATCGCCTTGGCTTGTCCGGCGCGGAGGCATCCCCCAGGACGGAGGAGCCCATCCTCCGTCTGCGCCAATGGTTCTCTCGGCGCTGAGGCAGCCATCCTGCCGGTGACATCACGGCTCTGGCTCCTCCCCCTGCGGCGCCATTGGCTGGCGCCAACCAACCAAACGGCTGACTTCAACGGCTCCTCCCCTGACAATGTCAGCGCCGTTCCCAGCAGGAAGGAGGGGCCGATCACCATCTTCAGCACGGAGGCGTGCCCCACAAAGGATGGGAAACTCCTCCGTCGGCGCCGATGGCTCTTAGGTAATGAGCCTCCCCCGGTTGGCCGGCGCAGATCGAAGTGTGGTCAGCTCTTCTCCACCGAACGCCATGCTTACTGCCCGAGGAAACCAAATTACAGCTCGGATCACGGCTCCTCCTGCAGCGCCGTCGGTCGGCGCGGATACCAGCAAAGGCGAAGGGGGCATTGGCTCTACACTGTTTTCCGCCACGGAGCCTACGCGATTCTGCCGGCACCGATTCACATTCCATCTGCGGACATATGGTACTTCCATCTGCGGACATATGGTACTGCGCTGGAAGCGCATTCCCCCAATGTGCTCTGGCGCGATGCAGTTGGTATGATTATGCTGTTGGTTAGCACACAGCATTTCAAGAGTGATTAGCAGAGCACCGAGGTTCTCTCCTTGGGGTAAGTGTGCTTGCAGTCGCTGCCGTAAGCCCGGCAGACGCCTCTGCGCACTGTGCCTCCACACCTCAGAGCAGATGCTCTCATTGAGGGGTCAGAGTGTTGCTGTCTCTGCTGTAAGCCCGGCAGACTCCTCTGCGCACTGTGCCTCCACACCGCGGAACAGATGCACTCATCGAGGAGCGTTGTGGTCGCTGCTGTAAGCCCGGCAGACGCCTCTGCGCACTGTGCCTCCACACCTCCGAGCAGATGCTCTCATCGAGGGGTCAGAGTGTTGCTGTCTCTGCTGTAAGCCCGGCAGACGCCTCTGCGCACTGTGCCTCCGCACCTCGGAACAGATGCACTCATTGAGGAGCGTTGTTGTCGCTACTGTAAGCCCGGCAGGCGCCTCTGCGCACTGTGCCTCCACACCTCGAAGCAGATACACTCATCGAGGGGTCAGAGCGTTGCTGTCTCTGCTGTAAGCTCGGCAGACGCCTCTGCGCCGGGTCATTCACACGCTCCCGTGCTAGCGCTGGTCTGTGCACTACAGCGTAACATGTAGTGCAACCTTATTCCATTGAATAACACAAGGAAATCATGAGCACTCTGTCTCTGCACCTCTGACGCTCAGGGACCTTGACTTCGTTCCCGAGTGGGACCATTATATCATACTAAACCCTGAGCGCTATGTCAGCATCTCCATGCTTGCCATACTGGTCCCACCAATGTCCACCAGGCCCATTATTCTGTCCCAACTGTGGCCCATCCAGGTCATACGTACCTAGCTGTTTCCCAAGGTAAACAGGTTCCACAATGCTTGCATTGGTTCAAGCATTGCTTTCCTGGGTCCCTTCTTAATAAGGGCTTAGGGACCCCCTCCAGGAACTTGTCCTAACCTACACTGACAGCCTTACTACATCTTCAAGCTAGCAGGAATCGTCAGTGGCCTGTGATAGTGCTCTCACTATCCATGGGGCCTGCTCTCCCTACGACAAGCAGGTCTCCTGTAACAGCAGTGTAACATTGTTAAGTCACTGACGGATGGTGCAGGGGACATGGGTTCAGTCCCCCACAGTGCCTGCTGCAGTGGCTACAAGGTGGTGCAGTGCACACAGACAGTGTATGCAAGAACAGAAGGTCAGAAGACTGGCTGAGGCAGTACCTGTCAACCTGCGTTTGCCTCCCTCTCACTTCATCGAGGCTCTCAAAGGATGCAAAGACACTACGTCAGCCTAAACGGAGCTACAACACATGAGTGAGACACTACCAATGGTGCAAGAATCAAGGTTCCAATCCCCTCCGTGCCCAATGAAGAAGGCTCACCGAGGCAGCGTGTATTATGGGAATGAGTGCTGTACGGGGCAAATTATTTTAGAGTAGCCTAAGGGTTAAGGTCACGTACCTAGCAATCCAGAGCGGACACTGTGTGGTACGGTGAACACAGACAGTGTGTTCTGGATCCGAAAGTGAGCAGCTCCAAATCCAAGCTGGGCCACCTGCAACCCTACTGGTAATTTGCTACCGTATCCCCAGGGAATCCATCAATGCCGTGCCACCCAATACCTTCGGCGGCTCGTGGACGCCCCGAGCATCTCAGCCAGTGTGGGGCAACCAGATCCCAGCCACGTCGCATATGGAACGATGGCAGCCAGATTCCAGTCACGTCACGATTGGGACCAGCATCCTAATTGCCAGCCCTGGTGACAGTACCTACCACCATCCAACCTGCTACACCACCCTGGTTTCCTGGCTTGCAGGATCCCCTTCAGGGAGGGGCTGATACTTTAAAAAGGACATGAGAATACGTTACCACCTACCAGGCGATTAAGGGACCTAGATATGGCCCCAGTGGATCGCACGCTGGGACTCCTTCTGCATCTCCTCCCAGAAGAGGTCCCGACTACAGGCTCTATCGGATCCCCAATCAGGACACGCGATTCACCCAAGCCTCCGCTTGCGCCCCTGGGCGAGCCACTTCCCCAGTAACAAGCGGGAGTGAGTCTTCACATGCGGCTATCATCGCTCCGACGGAGCCTGCACGGAAACACGCCCCAGCGTCCAAAGGGAAAGTTCCCGAGTGCCTGCACGAGGTAGAGAAGCAAGTGAGCTCCCTCCTGCCAGGGATGGTGAGTTGATGTCTTACCCTTAGGCAGACCGTCCCATACAGGACAGCAATGCTTGCTTGCCTGCCCTACGAAGCGAATTGCTGTGGCACCCAGAGAAAGTCTTGTCATCCCAACCAGCTACGGTGAGATACCCTCCCCGTCACTCCTAAAGAAGGCTTGCAGGTCCACCTACAGCTACACTTCCTAGAAGTTCAGGAAGCTTGAATAACTGCAGGGCATGACCAGCCACTCTTAAGCTCATACCACATCGGGGACTGTCGGAAACAACAGTCACAGCATACAGAGAGCATGCAGAAGACAACCCTCATCTCTGTGGCAGCGCGGTGATGCACTACTCACAGTGGGTTCATAAGCTACAGGTCGTGGACTCAGCCCCAGCTGGGGCAGGAGCCGCCAGTGTGTTCATAAGCTTAAGGCCGTGGGTTCAAGCCCCAACTCTGCTGTTGTCGCCGCATCCCTGTTCGATGACCATGTGAGTGGCCACAGGGTGGTGCAGTGGACAGAGCCAGTACTTCTAAGACCAGAGGGCCACAGGTTCAAATCCCAGCGTTCCCATATTTCAATAAGGCCTGCATCTATGGTTAAACTCGGACCGATGGGGCAGGGATCAGGGGTTCAAACCCCCTCAGGACCCAATTAACATGGCCAGCTGAGGTGTTATTAACAGGAGGCTCATTGCGGACCTTGCATCTTCTATTCATCCGCAGATACCACCTAAGGGCCAGAGCTTGGTGCAATTGCCCGCAGAGACCTGCCTCCTGCCTCCGGCTCCCTCAAGGTTGAGGTGGCTAACAGGTCACTGCCCACCAACATGGGGGGAAACACCTTCCACGTCCCGGTCTCCGCATCGCTTCATTGCTGTCAAGGAGCACCTATTTTCCCGAATTGGGCCCCCTACCAGTGGCAACACGAGGGTGCAGTACATGCAGACTCTGCGTACGACCACAGAACGTCACAGAACGCCCAGTCGGGCTACTGCCAACACAGTCCACGTATCATTGGACCCTAATAAGCATCCAAGCCCTATCAAGGAGCGTGTAAGGGCAGGGAGGCAGACTCAAGGCCATCCTTGTGAACGCTAGATTGACTTCTTACGTTATGATCAACCCAAGGGCAGCGCTTAATTTGCGTGCACAAAAATCTGATTTCAGCCACCTACGCGCACCAGGGAAAGTGCGCCACGATCACTTGTTCTGACCTAGGCCGGGAGATGCAAACCATCACCCCACCACGCCGTATAGCGGTTCCTAATGCCCTACACTAAGACCCTTGGTTGTATGGGACGATATGATACCCCATTCAGTCGCCAGACCGACCACGGCCTCAAAAAAAAAAAAAAAAAACAAACACAGTCCGTGGGCCGACCACAATATCACTCGCCTCGTGGTGAGCACGAAGTGCAACTGTTGCGAGGGGCACTACCTGCCCTCCCTCAGGCACTAGCGTGCTTAACTCCCTGATAGCTGCACGCAGACACTCACACCATGCATAGCCTGACCCTGTCTACGATTAACCCTCATCGACAGGTTATGATCCTGGCAGGGCCATCTACTACCTATGCAAACCTACCGCAGGCTAGAGGGGCATTTCTGGCATATCTCGTAGCACAGAGCTTGCTACTCGCTGTTATTGTATCAACATAGGATATGCCGTGGCCTAATGAGCCCACCTAAGTCAGTCTGTTCTTCTGCAGTGGCAAGTCCAGGTCACCACATAGGAGCATGATGTAGCCGTCATCACCTAAGAGCATTATGTAGTCGTCATCTTCTAGGGGTTACCACCACTGTTCCCTCTAAGCTGTGCGCGTGTGCGTGCGCACACACCTCGCCGAGTGAGCGCACATACCTTACAACAGAGCGCACAAAAATTACGGTTCTGATTCTGATAGAAAACCCCACAAACATCTTAAAATTTAAAAGTTGTTGTGTATTTATGGTTTTCACAAGTTCTACAATATTTTCTAGTGCAATCACTGTGGTGTACATACTGTATTCTGACGTGTAGTCAAATTTTAAAGTATATAACTCAGTGTGTCGTTACGTGGCGCACAAAAATTTAACCTTCCTTCAAAAGCTGCACAGCTGATATTTTATGTGCACACAGCCTACAGAAAATTAGAGGGAACATTGGTTACCACATAACATGGTACATGGCATGGTACAGGCTGTGGGCCATAGCTCCAGTAGACCCACCTATGAATCCAAGCAATGCCCTTACGTCGTCTCGATGCTTCTTTCATGTCATAGTCGGCCTCTGATCCACACTACCCTCGTGGCTACTGGCCTGAAGCCCGCTGTACTGGACCGCCTATGATCCGCATACTTCGCATCGCTGCTGTTGCATATGCGTGCTTCATCATCTAGAGGTCGCCCAGTATCGACATAATTCACAACCGCAGCTGTTTCGTTGCATGCTGCTCGACTGCAAGCCCACAGGCTCTTCCTAAGACATGCCAACTGCACCCACATGCTGTGGCACGCAGGATTGCGCGCTGGCCCTGATGAGGTTACCTCAGCCTCGTCCTTCCCCCATCCACCACAGCGCATGGCTGCTTGGGAGTCACCAATTGTGGCTGACTCATCCTGCTTGTCCTAGGAGAAAACGGAGTTACTTACCTGTAACTGAGTTCTCCGGGGACAGCAGGATAAGTCAGCCACACATCCCACCCTCCTCCCCTGGCAGGGGGAAGGACTAGTCCTCCGGAACTGGTGCCCGCCTCCTAGCGGCTAAGGCTCAGCTAGTGACTAACTGGTTAGCTAGGGGCGGGCCGGGGGTGGGGCCAGTTGGCTCATGCTCAGAAGGGCAAAGCCCTTCTGAGCTATGGAGAGTACTTCCGTCTCGGCGCCGTCGGATGACGTCACCAATTGTGGCTGACTTATCCTGCTGTCCCCGGAGAACTCAGTTACAGGTAAGTAACTCTGTTTTCAGGAACCATCTCCCTCGGGACATTGACCCAGTCGATTCTAGGATAATTAAAATCACCCATTATTACTGTGTTGTAAACTTTATCTGCTTCCCTAATTCTATTAGTATTTCTGGATAAAGTAGTGTGATTGCCATGTTAGCCACTTTAATGATTTAGAAAAAAAGGAGAAACAAGAAAGGAAAATAAGGTGATGCCTTAACATTTTATCATCCATGTGTTCATTCTTTCCCAGGTTGATGGTAGTACGCTCCCACTGCCTTTCCCTTCCCATTGTTACATGGAATTTCTATCCATAGAGATTCTACAGTGTATTTTACTTCCTGCAAAACTTTTATCCTGTTTGACTCAATGCCCTCTTTAATGTATACTGCCACCCCTCTACAAAGTTGATCTACGGTGTCATTTTAATTTGTACCTTGGTATCACAGTGTTCCATTGGTTATCCTCCTTCCACCAGGTCTGCATCAGTAGAGCACAAAATTATGCACAAATATTGAGCTACCCTGTGCTCAAAACCTTGTGTACTTTACTGCATTGGCCTGTGAATTAGGTTGTAAGATCAGAAGTTCATAAAACCTTGGTCCATTATTTCACTTCCAGGTCTGGGATTAAATGAATTATGGTGCTTGTATCCAAGGTGTGTGCTTGATGCTTAATCATGAGTAGTTTTTTAGCTTGGGCCCGTGCTACCATTAAGCTAGCTAGGCAGTCTCTTAGAGTGCCGGACCTTTGGGAACATCCATTGTCATTGCTGCTGCCCCTCTCCAGCGCCAGCAGTGGCGGCAATTGCAAGGGAACTGTGACGCAGCACTTTCCAAAGGCTCCAGTGCTGCATCAGGGTTCCTGCTTGCTATCATCGGCCGCTTTCTTCCTCCTCCGACCCAGCAGGAACCGCTTTGGAGCACCAGAGCCATTGGTAAGTGCTACGTTGCAGTTCCCCTGCAACTCTGAGGCCAAAAGCAGTAGCAGCAAGGCAGCAGCAGCAGCTATTTTATTTTATTTATTTATTTATTTAATGTTTCTTCTATACCGTGCTATTTATCATCAGTGCGGTTTACAGGCAGGGATGGGAGCAGGGATGCGGCAGGGAGCAGCAGAATGGAGAGGCCCCCCTAGGTTGATTGCCCTTATAGAGCAGACGCACATACTTTGGTTTAGGAATGAGGTTCACTGCTGTCCTGGTATGTGCAAAACTAACTCATTTGGAGACATTGCCCCCAAACAATTTATTTTCAGGCTTGTGAGCTGTTTATTTCAGCTGAATTAGTTTGGGTTGCTCACATTTTACATCTGTTCTGTGTCTCTCTTAAATTGGATTTAATGCCCTTTTAATGCTTTTGTTTTCTGGTATTTTGTGATTTTGTTTGTTGTAGTTTTGTTTTATATGGTGATGTTTCACTATTTGTATTTTGTCTTGATATAAGGGTACCTTTTAGTCCTTATATATGTTGATTTTGTACATCACTTTGGAGCAGAATAGCAATTAACATTTAATAAACATGCCCCTTAATTTGTTAACATGTGTTAGTTAATTAAAGCTTATTTTTATACCGCCTTTCTACTATTCAAAGTGATTTACAGTTAAACAATAGGATAACATGACCAGAAAGTATGGAACAATATAACTGCATAACATTTGGTATGTTTAACTATGAATTATTTACAGTGTTGTGGTGCTATCTTATTGAATCCATATTACATTGTTTGTGTCGAGTTAGATTGTATGAATTTTACAGGATTTATGGTGGGTGAATCTCTAGGTCAGAGGATATGTGATCTTCTGCCTTGAAGAGGTGTGTTTTAATTTATTTCTGAAATCTGAATGTTAATGCCCGCTAAGTGCCACTGTGCCCATAGAAATAAAAGGATTGTGGGCACTTAACACACATTAACATTTCTTAATGCACATTAGCCTTTTAAATTTGAAGAATAGCAGCTCTTTTTTTTGCTAATCGTTTGCTTTCTTGGGGTCTGAAATTACAATAGATAATGTCCATAGGACTGTGGACTTCACTGTCTCCAAGCTCCTGTTAACGTTCTGCCTGTTATAGTTAACATAAAAATATTGTAAGTGATGACATTTTACAAGTGAAAAAAAACCAATTCCTTCAAATTCCACATTCTTCTAAATCTTCAGGATACCCACATTGAAAGGTTTTCCCATTTTATGTCTATGGAGAAAATGCTTTAGGCCCTTAAGTCTGTGATTTGGAAAATAATTACTGAACTTTTTGTTTTCTCCTCACAGTGACTGGGAAAGTGCCCAAACCGCACAATGTAAAAATGGAGTCAATAAATTTGAAGAACATCCTGAAATGGGATCGACCCTTGTCACACACAGAGAATATGACATACACAGCAGAATATGCCCTGTAGGTTTGGAATTTATTGTACAAGATGTAATGAAAGTGTGTCCATCTCATAATATCCTTTGTATCCATCAAGTGACATCCATACACTTGTTTTCCTGTATACTGACTCCCTACTTTCTCCATTACTCTCTAACAGCTCATTTACCTTGCTGCCTTTTTTCAACCATCCAAAGGCATAATAATTATCCTTTCAGCTGCTACCTATGTGACCTAAGATGCTCATGGAGAAAAATATCTTTGTATAATTTATATATTGATGTCAGACCAATAAAAATGAAGCATTGATATGGCAGCATATTAACAAGAGGAAGAGAAAGGAGACTTCTCTGCTTCACCAAGTATTAGTAGAAAAAGTGAAAGCAAAATTGATAGCACTGAAAATTTTAAACACACAAAGATGAAGACAGGTAAAATTACCAAGAGAAACACAGGGAGGAAAAGTGGCCAAATAAATGTTTTTCCCTTTTGAGCTTTTGTCAGTGCATTGCCCAATCACTGAAGATAGGGAATACAACTTTCTTTAGATTATGTAAGTGAAAAAACTGCATTTTTGGATTTAGCTCGCACCTTTCCTCCTTTTCAAGTTCAGGGCAAGTTATATTCGGGCACACTAGGTCATTTCTGGTCCCCAGAGGGCTCACAATATATTGAACAAACAGGTTTACTCGGTATTCAAACTAGTACAAGAGGGTGATGAATCAAAGGTGTTAGGCTGCTACTCTTATCGGCTAGATAAATGGATTGTGAACCAAGGAAGCCAGGATTCAAATCCCATTTCTCCCCCTGGCATTCTGTGTCCTTGCACAAGTCGCTTCGCCCTCTGTTGCCTCAGCTACACCTTAGATTTTGAATCTACCTGAGCAGGGGAATATCTTGGGTACCCAAACATAACTTGCCTTTGAGCTCAGATTTGGAAAAAGGGAATAATAAATCTAGAATCCAATCCAAAGGCAGAAGTCAAGTACATAAAGAACTATGGAGTGAACACGGCACTATTTTCTGAGCAGGTAGCTGCACAGAAAGCCAGGAAAGAGCAGATACAGTATTGTTCTAGGGTGAGAACAAAGAGGGAGAAGAAAACTACAGATTTGTTAGTCTGATACCAGTAATGTGTGTCGTAGTTAGTGCATCATTCAGTCCGGTAATGTTTCTATCTTTAAGTCAGTGGATTTACAGGATCCCAGGCAGTATGGATTTACAAGAGTAAAATGTTGCCAAATAAACTTGACTAAATTATTCAAGGTGACCACGGTACTAGACTGGGCAGAATTTGACAGAAAAATGATGGGTAAGCTAACCGGTTTTGAAGTGGAAGCGAAAATTCTGAATGCAATGAAAAACTGGTTAAACAGGAATCGAGAGAATGGTAGCTGAGTGAGCTCAGTGTGGTGAAGGAAAGGTGACCAATAAGGTGCCACAAAAATCTATCTTTGGCATGGTCCTTTTCCATGAGACTTCGTGGAAAAACTAGTAGGGAATGCATGCCTATTGACAAATAAAACGAAACACTGCAACACAGTAGATATACCAGGGAATAGATAAAATGAATGTTTGTTTAAAACAATTGGAAAAAGCATAGAGAGAAGGAAAAGGATATATCCCAGAATGGTTTGGCAGGGATTGCAATAAGCTGGTCCAGGGCTGGAACTCGGTATTCTGGTACCCTGGGGCAAGTAGCTCTTAAACATGAGTAATGTTGGGCCAAAGCTGCAGTGGTGTTGCCAAAGGCAGCAGCATAGAGTGGAAGTAGCCCGCATGGAGCAGTAGTTCCAACCCTCAACATCTTACTAGGCAGACTAGATGGGTCATACTGATCTTAATCTGCCAACATTTATTATGTTACTCTATTTCCTCTCTTGTCTTTGCTCTTCTACTCCAACTCCTAGGGTCAGTGCTGCCTATTTTGTTGCCCTGTGCAAACAGTTATTGTGCTCCTTTTCCCAGTAGAGTCAAATGCAGTCCTTCACTTGCTAGGTATTTCCTGTCTTGTGACTGGGGGGGGGGGGCTAGGACTGGAAATGGGTTGAATAGATGGGCTAGAACTGGAAATGGACTGGTCAGGAGAGTTAGCACTGGAAATGGACAGATGGGGGCTAGGACTGGAAATGAGCTAATTGGGGGAGTTAGGGCTGGAAATGGGTAGACTGGGGGGGCTAGGACTGGTAATAGGCAGATGGGGGGCTAGCACTGGAAATGGGCTGATCGAGGAGCTAGCACTGGAAATGACCTAGGGCTGATGGGGGAGCTAGGACTGGAAATGGGCTGAGACTGGAAATGGGCAGATGGTGGGAGGAGAGAGCTGCTGGCACTAGAAGACTGGGGGCTAGAACTGGAAGTGTCTTGATGGGTGGGGGGAGAGAGCTGCTGGCCCTGAAAGAAAACTGGGGGCTAGGGCTACAAATGGACTGATGCAGGGGGATGGGAGAATGGGACTGGAAGGGAACGGATGCTAAGATGGTCTGCCAGGGGAAGGAGGGGCAGGAAATGAGTTGACATGGGGGGGAGGTGGAGGCAGGAAGGAAGCTGACACGGGGGAGGTGGGGGGAGGAAAGAAACTGAAACACGGGAAGGACAGGTCTGGAAGTGAACTGACACCTGGGGATGGTACTGGTAGGTGGCTGGGTAATGGAGAGGAGGCTGGAAGGGAGCTGACACGTGGGGATGGCACTGGAAGGGGGGTGGATAGAGGGTAGGGTGATTGGAAGAGAGCTGATGGGGGTGGCGGCATTGGGAGTGGAAGTGAGCTGATACCTGTAATGGTATTTGGACTAGAAGTAGCTAGACAGTGGGGAAGGAGGGGGACTGGAAGGGAATGGACACCAGAGGCAGTCATAGGAATGCAAGGCGGCTGACATTGGAGGTACGGGAAGGGGAGGACGAAACGGGGCTGATACTGGGGAGGGTTACCAGGACTGGAAATAGGCTGATGGAATGAAGTAAAGAAAACAAAAGAAAGATAAGAAATGGCAGATGGACCATGGACCATAGACCACAGAAAGAGAGCTAAGAGAAGACAGGAAAGCAGAAGCCTCAGATCGGGACCAGCATGATCAGAGAATAAAATGGTCAGACAACAAAGATAGAAAAAATAACTTTATTTCATTTTAGTGATTGGACTTTGTGCTATCTTTATATTTTACATTGCATGGGGGAACTGCATATCTTATTTATTTGATGTTGCACTGCTTGAGGAGTCTGGCTTCTTGGGGTTTCAGTTTAAATTTTGTCTACATATTTGTATTTTTACTTTAGATTGTGGTTACTTATTCTGTACTTGATGAGGGTCTGTGTTCTGATGTGTGACTGAGCCCAGTGTTCTGTTAACATGGAATTTGTGCATAAAGATCTATACTGTACTGTAGCAATTTGACATGTTCAGTTTTTCAAATAGGTGTATGGGTGTTCCAGGGCCACTGTATGGTCCTGGAGAATGTTTGTTGTTGTTGTTGTTTGTGAGATGATCAGAATCAGATATTGAGTTCTGTGGGTGAAATTTCCTGGTTCTGCTCTGCACCCACTGTTGAAGGGGGTTCTGTAGAAGCAAAATATATGTTGAAAAAGAAAAAGCAAGAACCATAACACAGTTGGGGAGAGATTTCAGCTGTTGCTCCTCTGTGGAGGGGGCGATTTATCCAGCGTGTGCAGCTTGCCGGCTTCCTCGGGGCAGCTCCACCTACGTCATCGAGGGCCCTTATTTAAGATCCTGGTGTCCCAGAGCTGTTGGGAGAGATTTCAGCTGTTGCTCCTCTGTGGAGGGGGCGATTTATCCAGCGTGTGCAGCTTGCCGGCTTCCTCGGGGCAGCTCCACCTACGTCATCGAGGGCCCTTATTTAAGATCCTGGTGTCCCAGAGCTGTTGGGAGAGATTTCAGCTGTTGCTCCTCTGTGGAGTGGGCGATTTATCCAGCGTGTGCAGCTTGCCGGCTTCCTCGGGGCAGCTCCACCTACGTCATCGAAGGCCCCCCGGCTCTTTTCCTTCATTGGATATAAATTGCGGCGTTGTTTTCTTGGCGTCAGCCTGGGCGTCAGCTGTGGGCGTATCCTAAGGGGCGTATCAGAAGGGGCAGACCACGCCCCTTGGGAGCCCCTTAGGAGCAACTTAGGAGGCCGTGCTGCTGTATATCATGCCAGGAGGCAAGAGAAAGAAAAAGATCCCCCCCGCAGAAAAGACCGCAGAAAAGATCGCGGGCCCCATAGACCGGCACGTTGTATCAACGCCGTTGGCAGTTCCTCCAGGTACTGTTTCTGCTCTTCCCTCTTTGGAGGGCGCTAGCCTTAGTTCGGTGGAGCGTACTCCACCTTTGCCTCCGGGTTTTTTGGAACTCTCAGGACTGCCTTCTCCCTCCGTAGAATCATCGGAGATTGGTCCATTACCTAAAGTAGTCGATTGGAAGGAGCCTGTTGCCCCTGTTAGTTCTCCTACTGGGACTTCAATCTCCCTGATAGATATATGGCAAGTTGTTAAAAGAACTGAGTCTCTTCTTATGGAGACGGTCCCTTTATTATGCCAATTTACCAGGGATACTTATTGTAAGTTCCAGGCAGTTGACCGGCGAGTGGACAATTTATCCTCCAATTGTCTGCACTTAGATACTCAGGTTAAAGCATTATTATCCTGGCAGTCAGATAGTGTCAGGGATAGTTTGGTTTATTCCCAGAAGCTTGAAAGTCTGGAAAATATGCATAGATCTAAAAATCTTCGGGTGTTAAACTTTCCCTGTATATCTTTACTATCACCTCTAATTCTTTTTAGAAAATATCTTAAGGATATATTGCAAATTACTAATGCAGATACTTTATCTTTCCCAAAATGTTATTACCTTCCCTCTAAGGTGGTTAAACCCAACGGTGATGATTTAGTTGTCTCTGAAGAACCTGTGGTCTTTGATTTGACCGCTTTTTTAGAGGACACTCAGGATAATATCTCCACGCGGGCTACATTACTTGTTACTTTGTCCTCAGAGGAAGAGAAAGTTTCTATCTTAAAGGCTCACTTTAGGAAAAAAGATGTCTTATATTGTGGAGGGAAGGTTTCAATGTTTCCTGACGTGTGTCGTGCGACCCAGTTTCGTCGGAAGTCCTTTCTTTCCTATAGAGATAGAATCGTCGCTGTTGGGGCCACCTTTTTTCTCCGCTATCCTTGCAAATGTATTATTACTATGGATCAAAATAAATTTGTATTTTTGCTATCTACTGATCTGGAAAGATGGCTCCTGGAGAAGGAAAGGCAGGTACAGAGGGTTTCTTCTTCTTCTTCTTCTCTGTCTGATGCCTAATTACTACCGGAAGTGAAATTCAGGCTAGTTTAATGTTAATCAGGCACTTGGTTGTGTCGAATTTGTTTTCTTTATTTGAATACTCCCCGTGATGTGGTCCGTAGTACTTGGGAATCTTTTTTCGTTTAAAATTGTTTTTCTTGATTTTTATTATGTTTCTTTTTCTGATCTGTATTGTCAGAATGTTAAAAATTTTCAATAAAAATAATATTTAAAAAAAAAAAAAAGAACCATAACACAGTTTATAACAACAAAATAAAAATTAATTATAATTTAGTTTTATAAACTGTACTATGGTTCTCACTCTCTTTTAGTTCCTTGGTGTACAGACGTCTTGCATTTCCTCCATATAATCTAATCGGCTTTTTGGTTTGGTTCGGTTCAGTCCCTGACTGGAGTTTTGAGAAAGCCCCGCCCCCTCTATGGGGGGGAGGGCGCCATCTCATCCTTTGCCTCAGGCAGCAGATTGCCTTGAGCTGCCCCTGAATGAAGGCAGTGTGTCTGTCATTGCTATGGTCAGGCAGAGGGAGTTCCTCACCTTGCCAAGGCATATTTTTGCATTCCCATGTGGAAACAGTTTCAGTGATTTCTCCACTTCCGTGTTCTGGGCTGTCATTTCTAGTTTCACTACGGTTGCATGTGGGAGTCGGAGCAGATGGCACCTTTGGCAGAGCAATCCTGTCCAGAGCATTGTCGTGTTCTCGCCCTGGGTCCTACTTGTCTGGACTGGTCTAGCTGAATGATAAGGAAGGAGAAATTTCACCTGATAATGTTCTTTCCTTGAAACCTGCTAGACCAGTACAGAACCTGCCCTGGAAGACTCCTATTACAGGTTGGAGAGTCCTGTGTCCTTTGATTGCATTGTCAGTGTCAGTGCCTGGTGCAGAGTTAATTCAGGTAAGATAGCCAAATATTTGCTTATGTTATATGCTGAAAGGTTGAACTGTTGGTTATTAATGTTAAGTTTTTCAGAGTTTTTCAGTTTACTGCTTGGGAAGTGTCATACTATTTCTCTCAGTTATGCACCACCAGATATATCTAGTGATGACATCACTGCTCAAGTCTGCCTCCACCTTCTGGCATGGGAATATATTTCACTCTCTGGTCTAATCTATCAGGCTTCAAGGAAAGAACATTTTCAGGTAAAATTTTTCCCTTCTCCACCTTTCCCCCAAAATATCATCTGCCACTTTATCTTTTCTTTATTGTAACCTCCTGTGCCTTTCTTCCTACATTCTTCTCTTCCACATCTCCTTCATCCCTTATTCCTTTAACTCTTCCTGTCTCCCTTACCCTTTCTTTCATTCATTGGAAAGTGGGTGGAGTCAAAACTGCTGGAGATAAAAGCAGCACTCCATGGATTGGAGGCGTCCTCACACACACTGTGACAGGTAGGTCACAGTCACAGAGAGGAGTGAGTCATACCAGCTGATCTGATCATTTACAACAGGAGGCGCCCAGGAGCTGAAACTGATCTGCTGTGCCATCTTCTTGTATCCTCCCCCAAAACTCTTTTGGTCAATACCATCAACATGGGCCAAGGAGTTTCTACCATAGCAGCATTGTCTGTCCCCATGGCAGTCACGGCCTCCTATTAGTGATATTGCTGTTCATAGGTAGCAGCCACGAGAAGAGACAGTATTTCAGCCATTAGAGACCCCATGCCTAGTGGCCATCAACGTACTTAAAAAGGAGAAGGAGGGAAGAAGAATATAGCTGTGATAACTCTGCCCCCTGACATCATTTCCTGTTTGTTGCTATGGTTAGGGGAGAATGGCAGGGCACTGGGAGCAGGCAGCAACAAAAAAAACAACCTCAAATTATAATGAGAGCAGCTATCCTCTATCCTTTATAATATGGTGCCTGGGACAAATGCCCAGTCACCCTGCCCTACCTTAGTTCCAGCTGTGATCTGACCTCAGGGGGGAAATTCCCAATAAAATAACTAAAACTGCTTCAGAAGCAGGATCACTGGGGTAGATTTCTAGGAAGTGGGTGGTTTCAAAACTCCCTCTGTCCAATTCTTGCTTTGTATGAAGCTATTCCTATTTATAGCACCTGGAGAGAGCAAAGTGAAATTCTGAATTGACTCACTGTAACCACAGGAATGTGAAAGAGCGGTTCCTTTCCTCCCCCTCTCTCGCCCACAGCTTTCAAAGCTAAGGGATATACATATCTAGCTGAGGCTAAAAGACATTTTAAAAAAATCACTCAGGATGCCTCAGAGAAAGCAAAGGGGGCATCTCTTCACAGGAGTCCATGCATGAATAGATTGGCATGCTTGGTCTGCAGTGCCCTGGCTGTTTGGAAAAGCTACTACATGATCATTGTAGTCAGGAAGAAGAGACGTGGGAGGATACAAAAGGTGCTGATTATGGGAATTTTTAAAATCCCTGTTCAGGCAGCCAACTTCAATGAGTTCACTATCTATGCTAGAGGTACGCCCATTTGGACAAACCCCCACTTTAAAATTCATAATTGCCCCTTTCATTGGTGCCTCTGGCAACAGCATGGAATCTGGACACAAGAAAGAGTACAGAGTTATCCACAGAGACTGAGAAAGGAGGAAGAGGAGAGGAGGTTTTAGGGGGAAAGATTAGAAGTTCAGTCTTGGCCATGTTCAATTTCAAGTGGCGGTGAGACATCCAGGCAGCAATGTCAGAAAGGAAGGCAGAGATCCGGGTCTGGATTGCCAGAGAGATTTCGGGCATAGAGAGGTAGATCTGGGAGTCATCAGCATACAGATGGTACTGAAAGCCATGGGAAGAGATAAGCGCACCAAGGGACTGGATGTAGAGAGAGAAAAGGAGCGGACCCAGGACAGATCCTTGGGGTACACCAACTGGGAGCGCGGTAGCAGAGGAGGAGGAGGAGCCACCAGAACAAACACTGAAAGAGCGATAGGAGGAGAACCAGGATAGTACAGAGCCCCTAAAACCAAGCGAGGACAGCTATTGAGGAGAAGTTGTGGTCAACCGTGTCAAAAGCAGCAGAGAGGTCAAGAAGGATGAGGACAGAGTAAAGGCCCTTGGACTTTGCCAGGAACAAGTCACTGGAGACTTTGGCAAGAGCCATTTCAGTAGAGTGTAAAGGACGAAAACCAGACTTTAAAGGATCCAGGAGGTCATGAGAGGAAAGGAAGTCGAGGCAGCGGCGGTGAACCGCATGTTCAAGTAGTTTAGAAATGAAGGGAAGGAGAGAGATGGGTCGATAATTAGAAGGACAGGTGGGATAAGTGATATAATTTATTCAGTTGAGAAAGGCTGAACAACAGTGCAAATTAGAGGGAGCAGTGAAGTAAGGGAACACGCTAATAATGACAAATAAATAGATAAATAAATATGTGGAGACAGACAGATAGAACTCACAGCAAAGCAGCAGCAAATTCAGCAAAATCAACTGTCCAGGCGAGCTCAGGAGAGCACTGCTCTTCTCAAAGGACAGAGAGGCAATAGGAGTAAGCACACGTGGAGGAGGACAGGAAATGGGTCTAAAACAATACCTCAGCAGGAGACTCCTAAGCAAAGTTCGGAGCCTGTCGACCTCGGGTAAGCTGGTCTCTATAATTTACGCTCTTTTTAGGGATGGTGCCAATCATCAGTGTATGGGGACAGAAAAGGTGTGGGAGGCAGAAGCAGGTGAACTGCTGTCGTGGAAGCTTTGGGACAAATTCTGGGAACCTTCAATTAGGTTATTCCAGGCAGCCTCCCTTATGCAGAAACTGTATTTCCTAGCACATAGGACACCCCCAACAGGGGAATTGCTTCTGGTCATGTGCTTCTTTGATATTTACCCTCTCTCATATGCTTTATACATGCACCAGTGCACAGAGATACTGACACATATTCATAAATGACCTGGAAAGTGGAATAACGTGTGAGGTTATCAAATTTGCAGATGACACAAAACTATTTAAAGTTATTAAAACCCAAGAGGATTGTGGAAAATTGCAAGAGGATCTTGATAAATTGGAAGACTGGGCATCAAAATGGCAGATGAAATTTAATGTGAACAAGTGCAAAGTTATGCACCTAGGGAAGAACAACCCAAACTATGGTTACACGATGCAAGGTTCCACATTAGGAACCACCACCCAGGAGAAAGATTTAGGCGTCATTGTGGATAACATGTTAAAACCCTCGGCCCAGTATGCAGCGGCAGCCAAGAGAGCAAATAGAATGCTAGGTATCATAAGGAAAGGAATGGAAAATAAAACAAAGGATATTATAATGCCTCTATATCGTTCCCTGGTGAGACCGCACCTTGAATATTGTGTGCAATTCTAGTCGCCGTATCTTAAAAAGGATATAGCGTTATTAGAAAAGGTTCAGAGAAGAGCCACCAAAATGGTAAAGGGGATGGAAGGATACTCCTATGAAGAAAGGCTAAAAAGGTTAGGGCTCTTTAACCTGGAAAAGAGACGGCTGAGGGGAGATATGATAGAAGTCTATAAATTAATGAACGGAGTGGAACGGGTAAATGTAGATCGACTGTTTACGTTATCAGAATATAGAAAGACTAGAGGACATGCAATGAAGCTACAGGGTAAACTATTTAAGACTAATAAAAGAAAATATTTTTTCACTCAACGTGTAATCAAACTCTGGAATTTGTTACCGGAGGATGTAGTAAAGGCTGTTAGTGTAGCTGGGTTTAAAAAAGGTTTGGACAAGTTCCTGGAGGAAAGGTCCATAAGCCATTATTAAGAAGGGACCCAGGATATCAATGCTTGACCTAGTACAAGCATTGCAGAACCTGTGTCTCTTGGGGAAACTGCTAGGTACTGTCATGAGGCTGGAGCTAGAGAAGAAACAGTGTTGTAAAAAACTCCTGATTTTCATGGAACTCAGAAAAGGCAGAGAGCGCAGTTCCAGCGCAGCTCAGCCAGAGGGCGCATGAACAATTACACAGTACCTGAAGCAACGTGCTCTAGCACTGATCACATTAGTAACAAGGGGTTTCACCTGTCCTCAAACTCAGAACGTGCAAACCAGAAATCCCTTTATAAAGGAAACCAGATGTTCAGTGGAAGAGAAGCAGCAGAAACGGCAGAAATAGAAACAGGAGGAACTGAAAGGGGACCAGGAGAAGGAAGGAGAAGAACAGGCGGAGGCAAGAGCCAGTGCTGGGGAAGTGCCAAGAGCAAGGTCAGAAGGACCGGCAGCAGGAGCAGTGAGAGAAACCTGGAACAGAAAAGCTTCCAGGTGCAGCCAACTCAAGGAGACAGAATCCAAAAGAGGTATACTCGAAGGGATAAAGTCCAGAGAGGCCAAAGGTATTGGAACGGAGTCCAAAGCCAAGCAAACCAAAGAAGCAGCTTGCCTGATGAAAGCAATTCTCCTAGCCCAAGTAAGTCTCCTATGCTAAACCAGAAAGGCACAAGGAAAGGAGATTCCTTCTACTGTGATCCTTTTACCAAGAAACACAGAGAGTGGAAATCCACGTCAGGTTTTCCTGGTAACTCTGATTGTAGAGCAGTGCACAGAACAGCTTGTCAGCCTGAGAAGCTACGTCGCAAGCTGAGTCCTGGGTGTGGCAGCCTACAGAAGCCAACGTATGAAAAGCCTTTCATTCTAAGGGAAAGTTTAAGTGATGATAACCTTATGCAAATAGATAAACCTCAGAAAGTTAGAAGAAGTAAAGCTAACCTTTTAAAAGCACTTCCTAAGAGTGTGCTAAGGAAGTTGTATGAGAAACCAAAGAACCTCTGTGAGGAGTTAACAGACACTGAAGACAGTCATAGCATTGAAGAAGGTAGTGACCCAGAATCAATGGACTTTTATTATGAAACCAGTGTTCCCATTCCTCAGAGTGAACCAATGGAATGTAACTTTTGTTCAAGAACTAGCTTGGTTGCCTTGCTAAATGTATAGAGAAGAGATAAGTCTGCATATGGTGAAGCTGATAACCATTTGTTTCCTGTTGTTAATTTCTATTGATTTGAAAGAAGCCTTAACCCAGATAAACAGTTAATTGTGAAGCCTACAACCCTTAACTGTTTATACAATGGTGGAACCTTTTTGTTAGAGGAAAGAATTACCTCCATTTTCTTTTGTGTCTTATTGAACCTAAGCGTTGACCGGGGAAATAAAGCCTTATTACCCTACACTTTGGCGTAGATTATTCTTTATAAGGAGTTCTGCACTACAAGGACCAGAATCCTCTTGGTCCTTCAGCTCAACCACTCCTTAATATAAATTAAATGTCACCGGACGCCCTTATTTCCTATGCCAGTAGGGGCGCCTGGCGACAGTACGTATGACCTAGATTGGCCACTGTTGGAAACAGGATACTGGGCTTGATGGACCTTGGTCTGACCCAGTATGGCATATCTTATGTTCTTATGGCACCAGGTCTGGACCCAAATCGCACAGATCTGGAGATTATCTAAACCCCTCACCTTTCAGCTGGTCATTTTTAAATCCTTAGTTGGTCCTCCATCTCTCCAAAAGGAAGATCACTTTCTTCTAGATACTCGTATAATGCTTAGTATCGCTGTTAAATTAATATTGTCCCACTGGAAGGACTCTGCTGCGCTGGATGATGCTGGTAGAACCTGTTGTGTCTCCATCGCTCATATGAGAATGCAAACTCCCCAAGAATTCCATCATCTCAGACTAAAGTCTGCTGAAATAGAAACTCTTCATACATTTACCTCTCAGAGCATTGTCTAAGTGGATACTGTATATCTTAATGTGGCCCATTAACTATTATGTCAATGCCATACATACGTTGATGTGTGCAGGGAAAGAGCCAGGGACGGAGCAAGGGGGGTGGGCATGGCGGTTTTCTTTTTGGGCTTGAAATGTTATATAGTTTTGTGTTTTTCTTCTTTTTGTATTGTTATAACTTGAAAATAAAGTTTTCCAAAAAAAAAAAAGAAGCCCTATTCATAATTTGCACATGTGAATGCGTCCATGTCAAAACAGCAATTTTAGAAAGGCCCAATTTTACCTGTATCAACCCTGATCACATCTAAGTCACACAGGGCAGTGTTGGGGGCATGTTTTGGATGGAGGAAAATATACATATTTATCTCCAATGTTTGCACATGGATGATAGAAATTATCTTTGTCTGTATTTATACCTGCTTTCTGGCACGTATAGGTTTTTAGAAAGAGCTCATTTCATTTATGGAAGGGCATCTCCCTTCCTCTCCCAATGTTTATTTCCATTTCCACATGTTACTGTGATAAACATTGCATAATATATAATCACAAAAGAGCGGCGGGACATCCAGGTTTGGAAAATGGCTAGGACATGCTGACACATACAGGTGTGCATTCTGAAATACCAACATGCACACATGCAAGCCGCTAGGATTTCTTCATTCATTTTTTACATGCATAATTCAAAAATATTGTTTCCTGCATTATATGGATGTTCCTCCCCCTGTGTACTTGTTTTCCTTGTTTGATTTGACATACATAGCTCCCCCCCTCATGCTAGATATGTCAATTTTAGATTGGTTGTATACATGCCAACCTCTTCCCACCAGCAGATGGAGACAGAGCTACTGGTTTGATGATGTCATGGTATAAGGATCTTGTGTAGCTCTCTGTCCTCCAGGATTTCTGCAGAAAAACAGACTCCTAGAAAAAATTATTACTAGCTACTTATTCATTACATACACTACACACTATTTACCAATCCACCACTTTGCTCTGAAACAAGTCCGGAATAGTGTATATATATATGTGTATGTATGTGTATGTATATATATATATGTGTATGTATATATATATGTGTATGTATATATACACATATATATACATATACATATATGTATGTGTATACATATGTATGTGTATATGTATCTATATAGGTCACCAAAAACTCTGCAAGCGGTTATTAGGTCCATACATTCTTTCTCTATTGTAACCTTTTCTCCTTTGCCTTTCCTCTTACACAACTAGCATGAGGAGCGGAGATATGTCGAATTTAGATCGGAAGTACATATGCCAACCTCTCCTTTAAGACTGGCATCGAATTGCAAACGTTTTTACTTAGGAGATAGAGAAGCTTTTAAACTAGAAATTAGGGGAAAGCCGACAGTCACCCAGGAGCGCATGGTTCGGACGAAGGTATCCTTGAAGGATACTACCAAAAGCAATGAGGTTCCAAAAGGGAGTATAGTAGCCGAAATGCCCTTGAGTAAGGAGCAGACAGAGAATAAAGATTCCAAATTACCCATGCCTACCAATAGCCAGATTAATATGAATAAAATACAGTCTCTAAAATGCTTGTATGCCAATGCTAGAAGTCTAAACAATAAGATGGGAGAGTTAGAATATATGGCACTAAATGAGAGGTTAGATATGATTGCACTCTCAGAGACATGGTGGAAGGAGGATAACCAGTGGGACACTGTGATACCTGGATACAAACTATATCGTAATGATAGAGCTGATCAAATTGGTGGAGGGGTTGCGCTCTATGTTAGAGAGGGCATTGAGTCAGAAAGGATTAAAGTTTTGCAGGGAACAAAATTTGCTGTAGAATCTCTATGGATTGAAATTCCACTTATGAAGGGGAAGGTGATGGCAGTGGGGGTGTACTATCGACCGCCTGGCCAGAATGAACAAATGGATGATGAAATGCTCAAAGAAATCACAGAAGCTAACAAAAGTCACAACAGAGTAGTAATAATGGGTGATTTCAATTACCCCGGTATCGACTGGGTCAGTGTCACGGCAGGACAAACTAAAGAGATAAAGTTTCTAGATGGAATAAATGACTGCTTCTTGGAGCAGCTGGTTCATGAACCGACCAGAGGGGAAGCCATACTGGACCTAGTCCTTAGTGGAACGCCAGATCTGGTGCAAGAAATAAGGGTGTTGGGACCACTTGGCAATAGTGACCATAATATGATCATGTTTGATTTAATTATTGGAGAACAAATAGTAAAGAAATCCACAGTACTACCTTTTAACTTTCAAAAGGGAGACTATGATAGAATGAGGAATATAGTTAGGAAAAAACTAAAAGGAGCGGTTCCAAAGGTTAAAGACTTACAGCAAGCTTGGGCGTTATTTAAAACTACTATCCTCGAAGCCCAGACCAGCTGTATTCCACGCATTAAGAAGAGTGGGAGAAAGTCCAAAAAACTGCCAGCATGGTTTAAAGGTGAGGTCAGAGAGGCTGTTGCTGCCAAAAAAGCAACCTTCAGGAAATGGAAAAAAGAGCCAAATGATGAAAACTGGAAACAGCACAAGCACTGGCAAGTTAAATGCAAAGCATTGATAAGGCAGGCAAAGCGGGAATTTGAAAAGAAACTTGCTGCGGAAGCAAAAACACGAAATAAAGACTTTTTCAAGTACATTCGTAGCAAAAGGCCTGTGAGAGAGTCAATTGGACCGTTAGATGATAGAGGGGTAAAAGGGGCAGTAAGAGGAGACAAGGCTATAGCGGAGAGACTGAATGAATTCTTTGCTTCGGTCTTTACTGAGGAAGATGTAGGGATGTTACCCAAGACTGAAGTGGTATTTAAAGGTGATACTGCAGAGGAATTGAGAGAAATATCGCTACACCGGGAAGATATATTACAACTATTTGATAAACTGAATAGTAGCAAATCACCTGGACCGGATGGTATACATCCCAGAGTGTTGAAAGAACTGAAATATGAGATTGCAGACCTGCTATTGGTAATCTGTGAACTTTCATTAAAATCATCTGTAATACCTGAAGATTGGAGGGTCGCCAATGTAACACCAATTTTTAAAAAGGGTTCCAGGGGTGACCCGGGAAATTACAGACCGGTGAGCCTGACGTCAGTACCAGGGAAAATGGTAGAAACCATCATAAAGAACAAAATTACGCAGCATGTAGATAGTCATGGCCTAATGGGAGACAGCCAACATGGCTTTAGACAAGGAAGATCTTGTCTTACTAATCTGATATGTTTTTTTGAAGGTGTGCATAAACAGGTAGACAAAGGTGAGTCGGTTGATATAGTGTATCTGGATTTTCAGAAAGCTTTTGACAAGGTCCCCCATCAGAGACTTTTGGCAAAGCTAAAAGGTCATGGGATAGGAGGCAGTGTACTATTGTGGATCGGGAACTGGTTAAAAGATAGAAAGCAGAGAGTAGGGCTAAATGGCCAATATTCCCAATGGAAAAAGGTGAATAGTGGAGTACCCCAGGGATCTGTACTGGGTCCGCTGCTTTTTGACATATTCATAAATGACCTGGAAAAGGGAATAACGAGTGAGGTTATCAAATTTGCAGATGACACAAAACTGTTTAAAGCTGTTAAAACCCAAGAGGAAAGTGGAAAACTGCAGGAGGACCTGGATAAATTGGAAGACTGGGCATCCAAATGGCAAATGAAATTTAATGTGGACAAGTGCAAAGTCATGCACCTAGGAAAGAACAACCCACACTATAGTTACTCGATGCAAGGCTCCACATTAGAAGCCACCACCCAGGAAAAAGATTTAGGAGTCATCGTGGATAACATGTTAAAACCCTCCGCCCAGTGTGCAGCGGCGGCCAAGAATGCAAACAGAATGCTAGGTATCATAAGGAAAGGGATGGAGAATAAAACAAAGGATATTATAATGCCTCTGTATCGCTCCATGGTACGACCGCACCTTGAATATTGTGTGCAATTCTGGTCACCGTATCTTAAAAAGGACATAGCGTTATTAGAAAAAGTACAGAGAAGAGCCACCAAATTGGTGAAGGGGATGGAAGGCTACTCCTATGAAGAGAGGCTAAAAAGGTTAGGGCTCTTTAGCCTGGAAAAGAGACGGCTGAGGGGAGATATGATAGAGGTCTATAAATTAATGAATGGAGTGGAACAGATAAACGTGGATCAATTGTTTACGCTATCAGAATATAGAAAGACTAGGGGACATGTAATGAAGCTACAGGGTAAACTATTTAAGACAAATAAGAGAAAATATTTTTTCACTCAACGTGTAATCAAACTCTGGAATCTGTTACCGGAGGATGTGGTAAGGGCTGTTAGTATAGCTGGGTTTAAAAAAGGTTTGGACAAGTTCCTGGAGGAAAGGTCCATAAACCACTATTAAAAAGGGACCCAGGATATCAATGCTTGACCCAGTACAAGCATTGTGGAACTTGTGTCTTTTGGGGAAACTGCTAGGTACGTATGACCTAGATTGGCCACTGTTGGAAACAGGATACTGGGCTTGATGGACCTCGGTCTGACCCAGTATGGCATGTCTTATGTTCTTATGTTCTTATGTTCTTAACATCGCAGTGACCACATAAATGGCCTTTCTAAAATATGCCTTCACACTAATAAGCTTGAATATTGAGTGCAAAAGCAGCAGATACAGAGAGAAGAAAAGAGGCAGGTTTCATAGTAGTTTTCTCCAGTAAAAAGTGGTTTAGCAGAGGGAATTAGTTGTCTGAAAATTGCCCACATTTTATGTGGGTAAACATGCACATGTAGTTCTGTCGTGCATGCACGTTTACCCACGTGTACTAAAGGCATCCTTGGGAAGAGATCACATAGGGATAGAAAACAGCTTGAGTGGTTTGAGATTTTAATAAGTATGCACATAGTTTTGGTTGGAAAACATAGAGCCTGATTCCGGTAGGGGCCCATTTGGACCCGATTGTGGACCGCGGGAACAAAACATTCCCGTGGTAGCCAGAATCGGGCCCGAGGACAGCCCGACATCCTCCCCACAGGCGCCCCTGACTTCGGCGTCCTAGGCCCCCCTTTCCCTGCCGTCCGACCTAAGGCTGGCCTGCCGTGGCCTGGATTGGGCGGCAGGGACCCCCCTGCACCTGGCCCCAGCCCCAGCCCCAGGGGGGATCCCCGGGCCTGATCACTGGGTTTTCACTGCTTATTCCACCATGTCCCCATGGGCCTGGCAGGACGTATAGGGCCGTGACCTGTATTGGCCCTGTATGTCCTGCTGGGTTGGTCCACCCCTGCTCTGCCCCGATCCTGCCCCCCCCCCCCCACCGGATTTCCCCATCCTGATGCACAGGACATAGAGGGAGAGCCAGAGGGGGAATCGGTTCTGGTCCCAGAATCAGGCCCATAGTCACAGAAAAAGGAGGTGTAAATCTCTGCAGTTGCTTTTTTCCTACAACAATTTTCATAGTGAAGCATACAAGCACTTTCACTTTGAATCTGGTACAAAGGCTGTGGCTGAAAATTGCACCCACAATGTAACCACAAATGACACAGACAAGCATAATGAGATGCTACACAGAGAACACCAACAAAGAGTTGAACTTACAATCGCACATCAGAAGAACCACCAAAAACGCATACTACAAAATGAGAATAATCAGACGCCTCAAGCCACTACTCGCACATGAACACTTCCGCACAGTCTGCCAAACGCTCATTACTCCCATACTTGACTTCTGCAACCCGATCTACAACGGAATGCCAAAACAATCACTCAGACCGCTTCAAATGGCTCAAAACACAGCAGCCAGAATAATCACCGGTTCTCCAACACAAGCCCACATCACCCCCATCCTAAAAGACCTCCACTGGCTCCCAATCAGCCACCGCATCAAATACAAAATGATATTAAACATATTCAGAATCAGACACAAGAGCTCTGCACTCAGCCTCCAAGCCCTCATACTCCCTGACACCAGCAATAGACCGAGAAGAAAAAACACAGCAGACACCCCAAGCAACTACACAAAAGCATGCAAATCCAGCACCCCAAGCAACTACACAAAAGCATGCAAATCCACCGAACAAAGAGCCCTATCACTGGCAGCTCCAACAATATGGAACACACTCCCACACTACCTACGATCAACTGAAGATCTGAAGGACTTCCGGAAACACCTAAAGACTGTACTCTTCACTGAGCACTACGGCCCAAGCACATAGCCAGACTATACAGACTTGGACAAACCTTAGACTCGATTAAAGTTCAATCACAACCAGCGACGGACCCCGTAAACCCATGTATATAACTGTAAAAAGCGCATACTGTAAATAGCTCACACTAATCAGCACACCCGCACCCAAGCACCCTCACTGTACATTATCTTACCTGACATACACACCATTGCCAATGATTGTTTGATGTGTTTACCGCCTTGATTGAAGGATAAGGCGGGATAGAAATATCCTTAAATAAATAAAATAAAACATTCCATGCCCAGGGCAGGCCCCAGAGTTGGTTCAAGGTGTTGGCACCCTAGGTAAACCTTAAGCCTTATGCCCCTAGCTGTCAGACTCTTATTTAGCTTTGAATGCCTTGCCCTTTGCCGCCCCTCAGAAGTTGCCACCCTAAGCTACTGCCTTGCTTGCCTAGTGTTTGGGCCAGCCCTGCCCAAGCCTTTCCACACTGCATGCAACAGAGGACAACCAAAGTGCCAAAAGGAATCGATACCCTAGAACAGTGATGGCTAACCTTTTTGAGCCCGAGTGCCCAAACTGCCGCACAAAACCAAAGAATTTCCTCAAAGTGCCAGCACGTCATTTGCATAAGTGGTCTTATTTGCATAAATATTTGCATAATGTTACCATACACTAACTTTTAGTAAACATGTCTCTTAATGAGTGTATGGATAAAGAAAGACTAAAAGATTTCTACATTACTATAATCCAGTGCCAACCGCCAGGCACATTAGGAACTACTACAAACGCTGCCCATTTAGAACCCATAGCAAACCCGCCGTATCCTGACAGCATTACCAGGACTCACAAAGCACCATACCCTACCTATCAAAAGGCAACACTGCAAATATTAAACCAATACATTTCAGAGAATACTGGGGAAAGAGAACAAGTGGCAACGTCAAATAGGAATTTCCTCTTGTACCAAACAAAGCGCAGATGTTAATGATGCACATTTCCCAGAGCTGACATATTCCAGTTAATAAATTCAAAATAAAGAGATATCTTTCTACCTTTTGTGCATTTTTTTTTCAGTTGCAATTGGTCCAGCCACCTTCTTCTGGTTTCTTCATGTTTTCTGCTAACTCTCCATCGTCTGCTGTCCATTTGTCCTTTCTTCTCTCTTCTAGTTTTTTTTCCATTCTCTCTCTCTCTACATCTGCTTTAACATACTAATTTTTCTCCTTTTGCTCTTTCCTCATTCCTATTTCATCCACACAAATTTTACCCCTCCATCCTCAATCCCCAATTACTCTCCCAATACCTGGCCAATTGTAGATTTTTCATCCCTCCTACACAAAATATTTTTCCCCTCTCCATTTTACTCTCCCATACCATTCTAATCCCATTCTAATCCTCCCCCAACATCAGCTCCCTTCTAGTTCCAGTCTCACCCAGCATCCATTCCCTTCTAGTCCCTGCATCAGCCCATTTCCAGTCCAAGTCCCTTCATCAGCTCATTTTCAATCCTAGCCCCCCCATCAGCCCATTTCTACTCATTTCCTAGCCCCACCATCAGCCCATGTCAAATCATAGCTCCCCTCCACTCAGCCCAATTCCAGTCCAAGCTCCCCCATGAGCCTACTTCCAGTTCTAGCCCCTCCATGAGTCCATTTCAATTCAAGCCCCCACCACAGCCCATTTCCAATCTTAGCTCCCCCCAACAGCCCATTTCCAGTCCTATCCTAGCTGTTCCATCAGCCCATTTTCAGTCCTAGCTCCCTTCCCTCACAGCCCATTTCCATTCCAAGCCCCCTCCCCATCAGCTATTTGCAGTTCAAGCCTCCCCTTCCACTCAGCCCATTTCCAGTCCTAGCAACACCCCAACCCATTACCAGTCCTAGCCCCCCGTCAATCAACTTCCAGTCCTAACCCCCATCACCCCATTTTCAGTTTAAGCCCCCCCCCTATAACCCTTTACCAGTCCTAACCCCCCATCAGCCCATTTCCAGTCAGCCCCCCATAGCCCATTGCCAGTCCTAAACCCCCCCCATCAGCCCACAGCCCATTACCAGTCCTAACCACATCAGCCCACCTCAAGTCCTAACCCCTCCCCATCAGCCCATTTCCTGTCCTAGCCCCCCCCATAACCCATTATCAGTCCTACACCCCCATCAGCCCACTACCAGTCTTAACCCCCCCATAGCCCATTACCAGTCCTAACCCCCCCCATCAGCCCACTACCAGTCTTAACCCCCCCCATAGCCCATTACCAGTCCTAACCCCCCCATCACCCCATTTCCAGACAGCCCTCATCAGCTCATAGCCCATTGCCAGCCCTCATCAGCCCACAGCCCATTGCTAGTCTTAACTCCCCCCCATAGCCCACTGCGTCTTAACCCCCCTCCCCAGCCCACTGCCAGTCTTAACCCCCCTCCCTAGCCCATTGCCAGTCTCAACCCCCCTCCCTCCCTCCCTCCCTAGCCCATTGCCAGTCTCAACCCCCCTCCCTCCCTAGCCCATTGCCAGTCTCAACCCCCCTCCCTCCCTCCCTCCCTAGCCCATTGCCAGTCTTAACCTCCCTCCCTCCCTCCCTAGCCCATTGCCAGTCTCAACCCCCCCTCCCTCCCTAGCCCATTGCCAGTCTCAACCCCCTCCCTCCCTCCCTCCCTAGCCCATTGCCAGTCTCAACCCCCTCCCTCCCTAGCCCATTGCCAGTCTTAACCTCCCTCCCTCCCTAGCCCATTGCCAGTCTTAACCCCCCTCCCTCCCTCCCTAGCCCATTGCCAGTCTTAACCCCCCTCTCTCCCTCCCTAGCCCATTGCCAGTCTTAACCCCCCTCCCTCGGCTCATGGCAATAAAAAAAAAAAAAGCTGCCCGCTGCCGCCGCGGCGGCATGGAGTGTCCCGCGGGGCTCCCTCTGCCCGGCGGGACTCTCCCGGCGCTGCTCAGCCCCTCTCTGCCGGCTTGCAGAGACGCGAAGGGAGAGAGAGTCTCCCTCGCGTCTCTCTTAAGCCCGCAGGGGCAGAAGGGAAATTTCCCATCTGCCCCTGCGGGCTTAAGAGAGACGCGAGGGAGACTCTCCCTTCGCGTCTCTGCAAGCCGGCAGAGAGGGGCTGAGCAGCGCCGGGAGAGTCCCGCCGGGCAGAGGGAGCCCCGCGGGACACTCCATGCCGCCGCGGCGGCAGCGGGCGGCTTTTTTTTTTTTTTTAATGTGCGACCTTCCCGCGTGCCAGCTGCAAGGCCTTCGCGTGCCACAGCTGGCACGCGTGCCATAGGTTCGCCATCGCTGCCCTAGAATGTGCACTCAGACATAACAGCAACAAAAAAGGGAAACAGGTGCTGTGTTAAAGCTGAACCGAAAGAAACTCGCCAAGACAGTACGACACAACAGGTGCCACATCAGCCTGCCAGAACGAGATCCCATGTGAAAATACACTTGCAGACATACACACAGACGATCATATTCTATGATTAATGATAGAGGAGCACAAAGAAATATTTAGGGGTGTGTTTACTAAATGTGACCACGCAGTATCATTTAATAAACGTGCCTCTTAGTGTGTGGATCAATTTCGTCAGCCAGAGCTGATTCTCTGAGCCCTTGTGCTCCTGAGGGACCAGTTTCTATCAAAGGGACAAGCTTGCCACCTCCATTGATTTTATTTAAAAATTCCTGTATATCACCTTTCCAGCTAAAAATGAAACCAAAGTAGCTTACCAATTAAAATGCACCAAATCAGTACTGTACAATATATAGAAAAAACTATTAGACACATAAATATCGCTCTTACTTATTCCTTTTGTAAGCATCAGATATCGCAGCTATCTACCTCCCCTGACCCCCACACCTTTTCAAGATGCCATCCCTTCAAAGAAACAAATATAAAGTAACTCAACAGCTGCCCACCCATATCACCACGGAGTACCACCTAACTGAGGAAAAGCCAGGTCTTCAATTTTTATCAGAAGACCAGGAGGTCTAATTCTAGCCTCATGTCTTCTGGCATTCCATTGCACAACAATGGGACAATCACAGGAAAACAATTCTGTTACAGGGCCCTTGTCTTCCTAAGTTCCTTCATCAGTGGAGTGCCTAACTGCCCTTTCTGAATGGAATGCAGAGGTTTCCCTGGAACATACCAGCCTACTTTCTCCTGTAAACACAGGGGACCCTTCATATGTAACACCCTTCATATAGATCTTAAACGGAACCCGAGCATTCAGTGATAACCAGTGTAGAGTCCTTAGCAAAGGGGATGCTGAGATCCATTTGGTATTCTCATGAATAACTTCTGCTACCTGGTACTCATATAGAGTACCCTTCTGTAGCCCATCTTCCCCCTTTCCCTCCCTCGCCTCCCATGAAGATCAGGTATCTCATGAAGTCTGGGTCAATTTGAAAAACATCCAAAAAGTTTGGAGACATTCATGAGCAGACTCTGTCCAACAAATACAAAGCAATGTATTAGTTTAGGAAGACAGAAATTAATTTTAGAAGCACACATTGGACTCATCAACAGTGTGAAGAACTTCTACCTTATCTTGCATATCCTTGCCACACAAGGAAGAAACCACATATGCAAGATTTACCAGAGTTCAAATAAAAACTCACTAGGAGTAGTTATCCTGGTCTAGAAGCTCTCCTGTTGAACAAGATGCAGGAATGCAGGTGGGTAGTAACAGTGGGTCACCATAAAGGTGCTAGTGTAGGTTGTCATTCTGTCAGGCAATGAGCATGAGCAATTGGTGCCTTTACGCTGGTGCGTTACCAGCATTTAAAGGGCCAGGGTTGATTTGTGCTGCTTAAGTATGGCTGACAAGCATCTTCTGGTCTTTGGTGATTCCGAATAGAGAAGGGACAAGAGGAATGAGTAGCAACAGTCGATCGCTGCCATTTGACATGTTCATTTGCTTGTACAAAGCATGGTTACCTCCATAAGTACTAACATTCATCTCTGTTCATAGCAGTAACAGCACAAGGTGAACATGGCATCTTATGATAGCTGTGTCATAAAGGGTTGCAAGGATATATGAAGGCAAAACCCTTTTTGCTGGGGATATATGGTAGATGAAGCAGTGATGGAGTCTTTGTGTATGACAGATGAGGCTCCAGAGGACATTGCCGTCACCTTGTTGGCCTGTGCAGCAGGTGATTTGAAGACTGTGAAGCTGACAGCAGTGTAAGCATGGTGAGGCACATTCCATTCTGCACGTCCCAGCCTCTGTGCTTCCAGTCGGAACCGGACACACAGACCCAATTCAGATCCCGCGAGGCACGTCTAGCCCCCGTGGGATCAGAATCGCGTCTAGGCCTGTACGTGCAGGCTGGGACCCGATTTCCATCAGTTTGCACATACAGGCCCCTGCCCGACTAACTCAAGCTCCTGAATGGAGCCGTGGTGCCATGGCGTCTGGTTGCCATGACACCATGGCTCCATTCAGGAGCCGCGATCCCCTGCTGTCAACCACTTTCACCTTTCCCTGCAGCCCAACCCCCGATCTGGCCTCCCATGGCCAAGGTCAGGCTGTGGGGAATCTCCTGCACCCCTCGCCTTTTTTTTCTCCTGGCCGGGCCTCCCATCCCCCAACGTCTAGGGGGACTTATTCCACCTCTGAGGTGGACTAAGTCCCCTGTCCAGTCTGGCAGCCCCTGACATACAGGGCTGACTTCAGAATCAGCCCTGTACATCCAGGGCCATGGACCGCCCTAACTCCACCTCCACACCGCCCCCTCCACCCCCATCTAGGCCTCCCCATACAAACTCCTTGTTCATATGGGGAGGCTTAGTCGGGGACAGCAGAAGGGACGAATAGTGGGGATGTCCATCCCTGCTATTCACAGGACAGAATAGACCCCGGTAAACAGAAGAACACAGAAATGATTACAAGACCAAACTCAAGGAGACAAAAAGAGAAATAAGGATAGCAAAATCAAAGGCAGAGGAAAAGATGGCTAAAGATGTTAAGTGCGGCAACAAAACTTTCTTCAGGTATATTCGGGAAAGGAAGAAGATCAGAGGTGGAATTGCAGGACTCATAAGTGCTGGGAACATGGAAAATGAATTGATAAAGCGAAATTACTAAACAAATACTTCTGCTCTGTTTTTACTAAAGAAAATCTTGGAGAAGGACCACCTGTGACTCCCAAATATAAAAATGGGAATGCGGTAGATACCACACCATTCAGAGAGGATGAGGTGTTAGAACAACTTGCAAAACTGAAAGTGGACAAGGTCATGGGACCAGATGGGATACATCCCAGGATACTGAAAGAGCTCAGAGAGGTTCTTGCAGGGCCATTAAAGGATGTTTTCAACAGATCCTTGGAAACAGGAGAGGTTCCTCAGGACTGGAGAATGGCTGATGTCGTACCTCTACACAAAAGTGGTGACAGGGAAGAAGTGTCAAACTACAGGCCCGTGAGCCTTACCTCGGTGGCAGGAAAGGTAATGGAGACTCTCCTGAAAGAGCGAATAGTGAACTTTCTCAAAACTAGAGGGTTACAGGATCCGAGGCAACATGGTTTTACCGAGGGACGATCTTGCCAGACAAATCTGATTGAGTTCTTTGACTGGGTGACCAGAGAACTGGATCAAGAACACGCGATGGATGTCATCTACCTGGATTTCAGCAAAGCCTTTGATACTGTCCCTCATAGGAGGCTTATCAATAAACTCAGTAGTTTGGGGATGGGTCCCAAGGTGGTAAACTGGATCAGAAATTGTTTGACTGACAGACGACAGAAGGTGATGGTAAATGGAACTCACTCGGATGAAAGGAAGGTGATTAGCGGGGTGCCACAGGGTTCGGTCCTGGGCCCGGCACTGTTCAATGTATTTGTGAGTGATATTGCTGAAGGACTGAATGGAAAAGACTGTCTTTTTGCATATGACATGAAAATTTGCAACAGAGTGGACTCCCCCGAGGGAGGGATCTGCAAAAGCTGGAGGAATGGTCTGATGCTTGGCAATTGAGATTTAATGTGAAATGGTGCAGTGTCAAGCACTTGGGTAGCAGAAATCCAAAGGAAATGTAAACGATAGGGGGCGAGAGGTTGGTGTGCACAGAGCAGGAGAAAGACCTCGGTGTGATTATTTCTGTAGATCTCAAGGTGGCAAAACAGTGCGACAAGGCGGTGGCAAAAGCCAGGAGGATGTTGGGCTGCATTCGAAGAGGAATTACCAGCAGAAAGGAAGGGGTACTAGTGCCACTGTGTAAGTCTCTGGTGAGGCCTCACTTGGAATACTGTGTTCAGTTTTGGAGACCGTATCTTGCAAAGGATGTAAAAAGAATGGAAGCTGTTCAGAGGAAGGCGACCAAAATGATTTGGAGCCTGCGTCAGAAGCCTTATGAGGAGAGACTTGAAGACCTAAATATGTACACTTTGGAGGAGAGGAGGGATAGGGGAGATATGATACAGACTTTTAAATACTTAAAGAGAAATAATGAACAAACAAACCTCTTCCAAAGACGGGGAAGCTGTAAAATGAGAGGGCATTACATGAAGCTGCAAGGGGGTAAATTGAAAGGCAATGTCAGGAAATACTTTTTTACTGAAAGGGTGGTGGATGCTTGGGATGCCCTCCCAATGGAGGTGGTGGGGGCAAAACAGTGACGGAATTCAAAGTGGCCTGGGACAGACACAGTGGATCACTTTACAGCAAGAAGATTAAATCAAAATAAACTGAACCATCTAATTTCTCAACAAATAGGGGTGTCCTACATGTAGCAATGGGGGGAGGAGCGGTGGGTTCACCACAAAACAAAGAAACAAAGATATGGGGAGGGGTGCACCTGCTCCTGGTGGGTGCACCACTAAGCAAAGACATGGGTAGGGGTGTACCTACTCCCTAAAAGACATAGGAAGGGGTGCACCTACTCCAGCCATATTGCTGGGCAGACTAGATGACCACACTGGTCTTTATCTGCCGTCATTTACTATGTTACCATGGTATGTATAAGGAAAAGGCTTGTGGCTGTCCCTTTATGCAGAAGGCTGTTGTGAGTGAAGGATGCAAAATGAAGATTGTGCAGATGGGGGGAAAATGTTATGTTTTAATTTGGGCACATGCTTATCATTTGCATTTGTATTTTAGATTGCATTACTTGCTTTTTCCAAATCCAAGCTTAAGGCAAGTTACCTTCAAGTATATGGGGTATTTCCCTGCCCAAATGGGCTTACAATCTATATTGTATCTGAAACAATGAAGGATGAAATGACTTGCCCAGAATCACAAAGGGGACCAGTGGGAGATGTGCGTTTATTCCTTCAAAAAGTAGAAAGACTAGGCGGCACTCAATGAAGCTACAAAGTAGCACATTTCAGACTAATCAAAGAAAGAGTAGTTACTCACCTGTAACAGATGTTCTCCAGGAGCAGCAGGAATCAGTCCTCACTTATGGGTGACGTCGGCGCCGACGGAGCCCTCGCGGAGCATTTTCCCCAGCTTTCAAAGAAAGCCTTTGGGAATTGCAGCGCGCATGCGCGGTCCTCTTCCCGCCCAAGGGTGCCATCTTGCTCAGTCTGATGACATAGCGAAAAGACAGCAAAAGGTTAGCAAAAACAATGGATAGGATATGACTGCAACTCCGAGGGGAGGAGGGAGGGTTGTGAGGACTGATTCCTGCTGCTCCTGGAGAACACCTGTTACAGGTGAGTAACTACTCTTTCTCCAGGACCAAGCAGGAAGTCAGTCCTCACTTATGGGACTCCCAAGCTTAAGGCTACCGGAGACCTCAAGCTGAAAAATGAGCTCCCTCTAGCTCAGCAGTACAGAAGGAAGGAATCTTCTCTGAAAACACCCCCGGCCGGTAGCTCAACACCAGGGCCGGAGGGTAGGAGTTGCCTAAACCTCAAAGAGATTGTGGAGAACTGCCTGTCCGAAAGCACTGTCCCTGCGGGACTCCCTCTCCAGGCAGTAATGAGCCACAAAAGTCTGGCTTGAAGACCAAGTAGCGGCCCGGCAGATGTCTGCCAACGGAACAGAGCGGAGATGAGCCACTGACGCAGCCTTCGCCCTGACACGATGAGCTGTGACTCGACTCTCCAACGAGAGGCCGGCTGCCCCATAAGCCCAGGCGATACAGTCAGCTATCCATATGGACAAAGTACGCTTGGAGACAGTCATCCCCAACCTATTGGGGTCAAAAGAAACGAAAAGCTGAACAGCCTTTCTATGCTCCCGCGTACGGTCAAGGTAGAAGGATAAGGCCCTCCTACAGTCCAGGGTATGCAGAACCGTTTCAGCTCGGCTGGTATGCGGCCTGGGAAAGAAGGTTGGAAGAACCACCTCTTGGTTGAGATGAAAAGGGGAAACCACTTTTGGAAGAAACTTAGGGTGAGTCCTTAAGACCACCCTATTTGGGTAGAACCTAGTGTAAGGAGGCTCAGACACTAGGGCCTGTAGTTCACTAACGTGCCTAGCGGAGGTAAGGGCTACCAAGAAGAGAGTTTTCCAGGAAAGAAAACGAAGAGGGCAGGTAGCCATAGGTTCAAAGGGCGGACAGGTAATCCGCTGTAAGACCACATTCAGATCCCACTCCGGGGCTGGTGGGCGCAAAGGAGGCTTAAGCAGAAGGAGGCCTCTGAGGAAACGAGCCACCAAGGGGTGTGCGGAAAGAGGCCTGCCGTATACCGGTGAGTGATGTGCAGAGAGAGCACTGAGATGGACTCTGACAAAGTTGGACTTGAGGCCTAGATTGGAAAGGTGAAGCAAGTATTGCAGGACCACCGTTACCAAGCAGGAGAAGGGGTTCTCAGACTGCTGAGAACACCACACGGAGAAGCGACGCCACTTAAGGGCGTAACACTTCCGGGTGGATGGGCGCCTAGACGCCAGGACGACATCTTCCACCTCCCGAGGGAGGAGGAGTGGAGTGAGGACTACCCTTTCAGCAGCCAGGCCATCAGGTGAAGGGCCCGGAGGTTGGGATGCAGGAGAGTGCCGTGATCCTGAGTCAGGAGATTGGGCTGAAACCCCAGAGGAAGAGGAGTGTCCACCGCCAGTTGCAGCAGAAGTGGGAACCAGGGCTGTCTCGGCCACCTGGGAGCTACCAGGATTACCGAGGCCCTGTCCCGGAGAACTTTGAAGAGCGTCCAGGACACGAGTGGCGTGGGAGGAAAAGCATACAGTAGGCCCGTGGACCACGGGATGAGGAAAGCATCCGCCGCTACTCTGAGAGGATGCGGGTGCCTGGAGCAGAACCTGGGAAGTTGCCGGTTCAGAGGACTGGCAAAAAGATCCATGGTGGGGAGGCCCCACCGGAGGAAGATCTGCTGAACTACCAACGGGTCTAATCTCCATTCGTGTGGCTGCAGAATCCTGCTCAGTTTGTCGGCCAGGTAATTTTCCTGACCCGGCAGGTAAACAGCTTTGAGGAGGATGCCATGGTCGACTGCCCAAGAGCACAGCCTTTGAGCCTCTTGACAGAGGAGGAGGGAGCCCGTGCCCCCCTATTTGTTCACATAGAACATGGCAACCTGATTGTCCGTCTGGACCAGTACAGACTGATGAGAAGTGAGGTGAGAGAAGGTCCGCAGAGCTAGGCGGATCGCCCTGAGCTCCAGGAAGTTTATCTGCTGAGCAGACTCCCAAGGTGTCCAGAGGCCTTGAGTACATGTCCCTTGGCAATGTGCTCCCCAACCCAGGAGAGAAGCATCTGACGTCAGCACTTGGGAAGGCGGGGGAGATTGAAAAGTCATTCCGAGCACCAGATTGGGCAGATGAAGCCACCATTGTAGAGAAGAGACCAGCCGGTCGGATAACTGTACTGAGTCCACAAGGTTCCCCGTGGCCTGATGCCATTGAGTGCAAAGGCTTCACTGAGCAGGCCTCATGTGCAGGCGAGCATTTGGAGTCACATGGACTGTTGAAGCCATATGGCCGAGCAACCTCAGGAATTGCCTGGCAGAGACCAGGGAATTGCTGCGAAACTGGCTGGCCAGGTCCATTAGCCGGTTGGCTCGGTCTTGAGGCAGGAAGGCTCGTGCCTGAAGAGTGTCCAACCGCGCTCCTATGAATTCGAGATTCTGAGAGGGGAGCAAAGTGGACTTTGCGAAGTTTATGACAAATCCCAAGTGCTGTAGCAGAGCTACAGTGCGATGAGTGGCCTGAGTGACTTCCAGGGAAGACTGGGCCCGGATGAGCCAGTCGTCCAGGTATGGAAACACAAACAGGCCCTGAAGCCTTAGGAAGGCTGCCACCACTGCCAGGCATTTGGTGAACACCCTGGGAGCGGAGGACAGGCCAAAGGGCAGTACCCTGTACTGATAATGATTTCCTCCCACAACAAACCTGAGATATTGTCTGTGGTCTGGATGAATAAGGATGTGAGTATAAGCATCCTTTAGATCCAAGGAGCATAGCCAATCTCCCTGCTGGAGGTAGGGCAGCAGGATTCCAAGGGTAAGCATCTTGAACTTTTCCCTTTGCAGGAACTTGTTGAGGTTGCACAAGTCTAGGATGGGTCTGAGGCCTCCTGTTCCTTTTGGTATCAGAAAGTACCTGGAATAAAAGCCTTGACCTCTCAAGTGGTGGGGCACCGGTTCCACAGCCTGTTCCTGAAGAAGACCTGCTAACTCCTGAAGGAGTAAGTCCCTGTGCAGAGGGGGTCTTGGAAACTCCCCTGGAAAGTAGGAGGGAGGTACCTGGTGAAAGTGCAGAAGATAGCCATTTTGAACTACCTGAAGCACCCAGGCATCTGATGTTACGGCTGACCACCTGTGGGCAAAGTGGACCAGCCAGCCTCCTGTGCTGAGAGAAGCCAGCGGAGGGGAAGAGGCTATGCTGACGGAGTCAAAAAACCCCACCCTGCTGAGCAGGGGCCTGTGTAGAGGGCTTGGGGGCCTTCTGCCTACGGGACCCATTACCCTGTCCCTTAGCCTGATGGGGAGTTGCTGAGGCTTGATACTGTGGGTGGTGTTGTTTATAGGCAGACACCTTCCTCGGGTAAAAGGGCTTTTTCCCCGAGCCCTTCCTCTTCTGTGAAGGGGCAGAGGTCTTCCTGGACAGGCGAGTCCTGGTTAGAGTCTCGGTCTCGGGTTGTGCAGCCTTTTCAGCCATAGGCTTGCCAAAGAGGTTTTTACCTCTGCAGGGGACATCGACCAACTTGTCCTGCACCCATGGCTCGAGGTCGGAAGATTGAAGCCAAGCCTGTCGGCGGGCACCGATGCCGGCTCCGGCTACTCGAGCCGATGCTTCAAATCCATCGTAGGCTGCTCGAGAGATAAACTTCGAGCACTCTCGAATACCGGTGGACAATGCCTGGAACCTCTGCAAAGGTTCCTCGGAGAGACCAGCAGAGAACCCGGCAATTTCCTTTGCCAGGTCTCGGAGATACATGCCCATGTAGAGCTGGTATGTCTGGACTCGACAAGCAAGCATAGAGCCCTGGAAACACTTCCTACCGAGGGCATCCAGGTTCAGGGCCTCCCTACCGGGAGGCACCGAGGAGTGCATCTTCTGACTCTTGAGTCGATGCATGGCCGATTCCACCACCATGGAATGGTGCGGTAGTTGTGCCTTCTGGAACCCGGGGCTCTTACGGACTCGATACATGGAATCGACCCGCTTGCTTAACACCGGTGGCGACGCCGGGCTCTCCCACATGTGGAAAAGAAGTCGCTCCAGCATCGGAGGAACCGGTACAGTAAAGACCTCCTTTCGGGGGAGAGTCATACTGGAGGGCCTCGAGCTCTTCGACTCGAGGCTCCTCCTCGGGATCCGCGGGGAAGGCCAAAGCCTTGGCCATATCCCTCACGAAGTCCGAGAACCGGGTATCCTCCGGGGGGGACCGTCTCCGAGGTTCAGACTCGGGCGAGTCGGAGGGGACGCACCGAGTCTGAAACCGGGTGACTCGTCCTCCTCCGTGTCCCAGCCCGACTCCTCGGTGGAGGAATTGAGCGGCTCTGTGTGGGCGGGCGCCGATGCCCTCCGCCCCGATGCCGAGGTTGGCGTCGACAACCTCGGTCCCGAACGGGAGGCCGAGGGAGACCGTGACCGAGGATCGTCTCGAGCCCGCATGGACTCTAGGATCGGCTCGGCCTCCGGGGTCGACTTGGACGTCGACGTCCCGGTGGTCGGGGCAGATGCACCGGCGAGGCCAGCGATCAATGCCCGCTGCTGGTCCATGAAGGCAGCTAAACTGCTCTCCAAGGCCGTCAACCTGAGTCCAAGCTCAGGAGACCCAGCAGCCCCCGACTCGGGCCCCGACGGCGGCTCCTTTGGAGGCGAGTCCACAAGGACTACAGTACTCACGTGTCCAGGAGACTCCACCTTGAGACGAAGATGTTTCGAAGGCCTCTCCAACTCCAAGGACCCGGGACGGCTATCGGGGCTATGCGATCTGGCCCTCGAGGGACCAGGAGCGTCCACCGACACCGCCCTCGCGGGTTTCTTCTTCCGACGAAGTTCCCGGGCGGGAGACCCCCGGTCAGAGGAACTCCGACGATGCTCGGGGCCGGAGTCCCGAGACGTCGAAGCCTCTGACGAGGTCCGGGCCCGGCCGGACGCAGAGTCAGAGACGATTCTTTCCTTTTGAGACTGCCGACTCCTCAACGCCTTCGAGGACATTTTGCTGCATGGACCACGGATCATCTGGTCATGATTGGGTCCGAGGCAGCGGAGGCAGCAGTCGTGTGTGTCGGTAAGAGACATAAGTTTCGTACACCGATCACACTTTTTAAACCCGCTGGCAGCCATCGGGGGAAAAAGGGCCCCTGCGAGGTCAAAATACCGGGCTGCCAGAGAAAAAGAAAAAAATGGGAACGCCAGTCACGAAGGACAAAAACCGAAAAATAGTGAACGGACTCGACACTGGAGTATCGAGGCCGGGCGGGAAAAGGACACGGCGTCGAACCGAGAAAAACAGAACGAAAAAAATCAACTTTTTCAGCGGTGATCACAAACTACGTCTGTAGGGCTCCGCGGAAAAAAGAAGACTGAGCAAGATGGCACCCTTGGGCTGGAAGGGGACCGCGCATGCGCACTGCAATTCCCAAAGGCTTTCTTTGAAAGCTGGGGAAATTGCTCCGCGAGGGCTCCGTCGGTGCCGACGTCACCCATAAGTGAGGACTGACTTCCTGCTTGGTCCTGGAGAAAATACTTTTTCACTCAGTGCATAATCAAACTGTGGCATTCATTACCAGAGGATGTAGTAAAAGCTGTTAGTGTAGCTGGATTTAAAAGAAGTTTGGACAAGTTCCTGGAGGAAAACTTCATAAATCATTATTAAAGAGGACCAGGGAAATACACTAGTTACTCCTGGGATAAGCGGCATGGAATCTGTGTACCTTTTTTTGGGAACCTGACAGACTTGTGACTTGGATTGGCCACTGTTGGAAACAGAATACTGGGCTTGGTCTGACCCAGTATGGCAGTATTAGTTGTTTCAGATAATATGCAAATGAACAGCATGGAAGCAAACATGTTTAGCTTCTTGCTCTAGTCTAAATCATACTGACATCCTGCTCCAAACATGCTCAGTAATGTTTCTCTGCCCTTTTCTATAGGGAACCATCATCTGTCCCATGCATAGGATAATTAGGAACCTAGTGCATTCCATGACTTGAAGCTGGATGAGATCCCTAATGTCTCATTAGCCCATTTTCACCCTATTTGCTGCTATTCAGCCTCCATTGCAGCCTCTGTTCCAGTTTTGAATAGCATATTCATACTCACTGAGCCAAATGGAATATTTGTATTTGCTGGCCTGTCCTAATAGCTGTTTATCTCAGCTTTCTCTCCTGCCTCAAAATTATGAAGTTACCTTGTACTGTTTAGAAGGAAGATGCAAGAAGAGAGAGTTGATTAAAAATAATTTCATTATTGAGCTTTTAATTTTTAATAGACTTCAATAAGGGCAAGCTAAAGGAACAGGAAGCATGTGTGGGTCAGATAGATAAAGGACCTTACTGGCAAGGCAAAGCAAAGAAAAGACCAAACATATAGTAATATCTTTAGCAGCAGAATAAGTAGTATTAATTAGTAGACCAAGTGATCTTATTTTCTGACATCCTCTGTTATAAAGCTACAGAGAATGCAGCTTTGAGCACCAGCATTTGTTCGGCACTGTGGAAATATTTGGAGAGTTTGTATGTTTATGTTTAATAAAACTTACTATACCACCCCTTGTAACAATATCAAGGTGGTTTTCAATTTTAATTATCAGAAAAAAAGAAACAAAAAATAGAACAAAGAAATAGTTATAAATTCAATCCATAAAAATAGAATTGCAATTTAAAAATGTTTAAAAAACAAAATTTAAAATAGAAGACAAAACAATATTTCCAATTAACTAAACAATGGAAAAAAATCTTGAGGAAGAAGCAACCCCCCAGCACCCCATCCCCAACAAATTCCGCAATTAGCAGTCATTGCCAAATGCCATAGTAAAGGAATATGGTTTTCGGGAGAGTCTTGAATGTGGGCTAGAATCACTGATTATGGGGTTTGTCTACTAAAGGGCGTTAGCTGCAAAAGCCTAACGCCGGATGTTAGTGCAAATAGTGCCACATTAGCTGCAAAAGTCGCGTGTTATCTGTTGGGGGTGTGGCCAGCATTTGCCCAGCAGATACCATAGTGAAAATGCAGGGATCGCAATGTGGCAGCATCGCCGATGTAGCTAATGCTGCCCACTGAGCTGCACTTATAAAGTCTGCAAAATATGCGGCTACTGTGTGCAGTCAATGCCGGCAGTAACCGCACAGTACAGCACGTCCACTCTTTGTCCACACCCCACCCCCTTGTGCTCCTAGCGCTCTCCAAATGCAGAGGATAGAAAATCCCTGTGCTCTCTGCATTTGATGGGCGTTAGCTTTTACTGTGGAGCAATTTTCCCGTGTTTGCACCGTGATAATAGCTAATGCCTTTTAATAGGCATACCCCTATATGTTAAACCATTAATGTGATATCTTTGGAAAGAAAAATGTGATGCAAGCTTCCTTTTTTAATGTTTCCCTTTTTTTCTTTGTCTGCAGTAATCTTACATCAACTCCAATTCCCTTGTACAGAACAACTTGCCTGAAAAATCACAGCCCTGAGTGTGATTTCTCATTCCTGTCTCCTTTTGGTTCCTTTTTTCTGCGCGTGAGAGCTGAAGTCCAGAACAGTATTTCAGACTGGGTGACTATCGACTTCACTCCTCTTTCACAAAGTGAGCTTTACCTTTTCTTACTATATGGAATTCTCCATAATAAGGGAATAAAAATAAAGGTAACAAATGAAAATGTTTAAAAACCTAAGGCAGTACTTTTTTGTTGGACTAACGTAACACATTTCTTGGTTAGGTTTTGGAAGGTAACACCCTGGTCCTAAGGTCAAACGAAAACAAGAAAGGCATGTTAGCAGAGTTGGATTTTGGTGTTTGTAGGCCCTAGGCCCTTTCTCTCCTGCCTCAAGGAGTAGCCTAGTGGTTGGGGCAAGGTACTACAGGCCGGAAGGTCAGAGGTTCAAATCCCACCAGAGGACAGCAAACTTGGGCCGGAAGGACTGGGGTTTCTAGTCCCACAGATGCTCCTTGTGGTCTTGGGCAAGCCACTTAACCCTCCATAGCCCATGTTCCCTGTAAGTATTAGTGTATGTGTCTCATATCCCCGCGTGTTAAATGTATCCCCCAATTGTGTTGTGACTGCTTTGATTGAAGGATAAGACGGTATACAAAACTGTCTAAATAAATAAATAAATTTCAAGATATGGTCTTTGAAGACATTATTAAAGATTGCTGTAAACAAAAGTCAAAGAAAGAAACCCTTAGGAAATGCCTAGAAATTCTGGAATTCTGTTTTTGAAATGTAATTTCAAAGTTTTAGTACATGAAATTTCTGTGTGTCTCTCTTTCTTTTTTTTTTTTTTTGCAACATTTTCAAATTTACATTCCGCCAAATTTCTGACCCTCTATCTTTTTCTTTTTATTATTATTTTCCTTATCTTTTCTGCATTTTTCATTTTTTCCCCTTCTTTGTAGGCTCTAAGAAATTTGTCAGCCCTAAGAACTAGGCCTACAGTGCGTAATGAGAAATCCAGCATTGCATGTTAGCCTCTGAATGCTAGTCAAGAAATGCACTAAACTAGACCAATGAAAAGGTATCGCCTCGTGTCTTCTTGGCTTTGGGGTAGGTTTACTGCGTGGTGCTAGACTGCATGCATGTTGTGTGCCAAGGTTCCATTGCATAACATGAGACCTCGGCGCACGTCCTTTGCTTTCATTGCTAGCGCTGCTTAGTAAATCGACCCCTTTATTTGTTAGGTCACTTGAATGCACAGAAATAAAGGGTGACATAGCAATTACATTACTTTATTTATAACTAGGGCTTCAATTCTTAAATATTTATAAACTAGAAATGTTGGTTATTTTCCAGCCAATTAGGGGTTCTTTGAGAGTACAAAAAAATCAGTGTTTAAGAGGTGTTCTATAACTGGGCACCCTTTCTAGTGGAATTAAATATGTAATGGGCAGTTTTACTAAAGTGTGTTATGGAGATACACCTAACACACTGATAATGTACAAACCATAGCGCGTTAGGTGCAAAATCAGTGTTCCCAGCAGTTAATGCGGTGCACCCGAACTTAACGCGACATGAGAAATAGCATGTGTGCAGTTATCTCCACCTATGAAGGTGACAATAAATGCACCAGTGCTAATTGCTCACCTTGCAGTTCGTGTAGTGCTGTAAGATGCTCACCTCACCCACTCTTCACTCCTAACACACACTCTTGCAGCCTTAACGTGCCAATGAAAGTTAGTGCCAAAATCTGGCTGTGCTAACATATGTCCCAGCATGGCCTTAATGCACACTAGATCCCACACTAAGTGCTAACACTCTTTAGTTAAAGGGCCCCTAAGTTTGTGTCACTTGGGATTCTGCATATAAAAGGCACCAAACCTGAATGAAGGATACAAAAGAAGTCAAGGGAGGGATGAGAGAGTACATGGAAAAGAGGCAGGGGTTTTTGGTGTTTATCCAGTAAAGAACTATTTTGGATTTGTTGCATCTAGGGTATTTGTTGGTTAAAACCTAAAATCAGAACCTGTGTTCATAATATGGGAAAATTGGAGAGTTTGAGCCAAAAATAGAGACAGATCATTAGAGGAAATACAGCTCTTTGTTCATGATGATTGTTGATGGACACTGTTGACACCTCACACGATTACACCAAAACAATCACAATTTTGTCATGTAAATAGTTTGGTTAAAAAAAAACATGGAGGGGAATTTTAGAAGATCTGTCCAAGTGCAATCTGGGACGTCTAAGCCAGAACATCTGAAAAAAATGCAGGTGTGTCCAGGTGCAGATATGATTTCATAAACCTGGACGTGCCAGATAGGGATGCCTGCTAGGGCGTCTGCTTAGACATCCCCAGAACAGTATTTCAGACCCCCATACATCAAACATCTAGGATAGCATAATGGTTAGAGTAATGGGTTAGGAACGGGGCAGCCAGGGTTCAAATCCCACTGCTGCTATAGATGTTGATGTGCTGAGTATTGGGGATAATAGAGTGTTATCTTCTCTATGCCAAAAGAGCACTTTTCCGATGCTTATTCATTGCTCCTGATGCCTGGAGTAGGTCTAAAATTAGATGGATGCTGGACATCCATGACATTTCTGTCATCAGGCAGGGATGCCCTAACCACACCTCCAGGTTACTGGGAATACCCCAGACATGCTTCTTCCCGCCCCCATCCAGATTCAGACATCCCCACCACCGGCTTCTAAAATGGCTCTGGAGACCGTCCCTGTTCTTTGGACATCTCTATGCTCAGTTTCGGACATCCAAAGTATGAATAGGGTTTCTAAAGTAACCCCCCCCCCCCCATAGTCTACTGAGCTCAACGTGGTGCAGGAGAATGTGAGCCACCCTTATAAAAGGTCACCAATCAAATCTGTACACAATCTGTGTCTGCTTATACCCTGACTCGTGCATAACACTGGGTCTCATAGTTTTCTATATGCATCATTTTTAAGGTCTTTAGCTTCAGCCGCCAGATTTCTTCCCAGAAAGTTCCACAATTTTCCCTCTTCAGTGGCAGCCACGCTACTAATCGATAAAGTACATACTGAATGCAAGTAACGGTAATTACCTCCAATTCCTTCCCACCCAAAAGAGAAAATCATGGATACTAACATATTATTTCTTAACGTTCTCTTTATTAAATTCCCCAGTAAATGTACAGTAGTTGTACGTAGCTCTTATCGTACATTGAGAAAGTTGTTCCAGTAGGAACTAAATAGCAGAATGTACATAAATGTTCTACACACATCAGATTTCTTTGATACCAGTAATGCATGCGAGGAGGTTTTTGCATTATTGTCTTAAAAACCCAGTTTGCATAGCATGTCAAGGTAGGAGTTGGAATGTCTAGGTTAGGACGTTCACCGTTCCCCAATCCTTTACAAAAGGCTCTGCCAAATTCCAAGCTGTTTTAAAACTGGTAAATGGACACTGGCAAATACACGTCTTTGCCATCATGTACAGCAGGCATAGTGATTTCACAGACCTACAGGAGCACATAAACAGCGGCATCAGTTGGCATTTTCCATATATAGATGCTAGTGATTATACATGGAAATAACAAAATGGCACGTCCATGTCTAAGTGTTGGCAATTAGACATATAAAGACCCTTTTATTTAAAAATAAACATAGAAGTGGTGCCAATTAATGACTGAGGCCTTCAAAAAGTGATTTTGAACATTTTTAATGCTGACATGAACCCCAGGAGGTTAAGCGCAATTACTCCCTGTATCACTCATTTCAAACAATTGCCGAAAGAACATTGATGACCTCTATGCGTGACTTGGAGCTGGTGCAAACACCAGTGGGAAATTGTCATTTAAATATATATGTAGTCTCATAGCATGTGTATTTTTTGGACCATAGCCCCCTGAGATATCTGCATCCTGGGGATCTGCAAGGGTACATCGTGGCTTTTTGAAATCAGCATTTATACATATATGCAGTCTACACAACCTGTCAGTGCTTCTAAAATTGTCTCCTTAGTATTCCAGTATCTGGATTAGAAAGTTATTCATTTGCTAACGTGTGTTAGCCAGTTAATGGGCATTAACTAAGTTAAACACTTAGTCAGGCTGCATTAAGAACAATGGGACTTACGTTATTTTAGCATACATTAAATTCCATTAACACATGTTACTTTACATGTTAATGCTTATTAACTGGTTAATTCACCTCAGTAAATGAAGCCTTTGATTTCTTAAGTGCATGAGATCTTAAAGTGGAAAGGGCAGTTGATGGCTTCAAATTAATGTTCATTTTTGTTTCATTTTTCTATGTACAGCAATCATTGGACCACCTCGCGTCACTGTGACGTCTCGAACTGGCTTTCTGGATGTGAGCTTTACAGGTCCCATGCATGAGTTTGAACAGACACCTTTGCAGGACCGTTATGGTCATAGCTGGGCTTACAAGGTGCTGTACTGGAGACGAGACGACCCTGTTCCACAAGTAATACCTGCGGAAATGGCCCTTACACTTTCCTTTCAAGCTTCTTTATCTTTCTGAATTCTTTTACAAATTAAGGAGGGGAAGGATTTCTATCTTTTAACTTTAGTAACTAGAAAAACAACTTCTTACTAAAGATGTAATCTCCTCTCCTCAAACTGAATCTGTTTTTCTTAGCAGAATCTGTTTTTTATTTGGTGCAATACAGTTCAAATGAACTATCTTATCCAAATAATTAAGTGAAAGACATTTGAACATGGACTGAAAATTGGAGCATACTGGGAAACTAGAGAAAATACGATTTCAAGTACTGTAATTTAAAATGCACTGATCCATGGCATAGGGCCTCGATAGAACAAAAAAAATGGTTTGATTGTATCGAAATGTACACAGTACACAAAAATATTTTGCTACCTTCGTGACAAGTTTTTATGCACAACATCTTGCCATTTCATGGTAAGAACAAATCATGAGCAAGATCAAGGATGGCTTCCCCCTCTGTGGAGAGATTAGATGGGTCTGAAGGATCCTCAGTCTTGCTTGCCCAGGGAATGAGCAGAAAAGATTATTTACTCATTTTAAATTTCAAGGGCATAATATTCAGCAGCAGCAGCTAGCACTGGTAAAGCGCATAGCCCTCGCCGCTGAACACAAACACTGGATATTCAATGCCGGAGCCGTATCCGGCCACTGGCATTGAATATCCAGGTTGCCGCAGAGCCCGGAAGCTAACCAGACAGTAGCAATATTGAGCCACTGCGTGGTTAGCTCCCTTGAGTTAAACAGAGGCCAGCTTTTACAGTGCCTAACTTTACCCGCGGGTCGCTAATCAGGTAGTGGCTGAATATTGCCGCTGCTTGCAACAGGTGCCGCCTCCGCCCTACCCCAGAATGCCCTGATACTAAGTGCTTAATGTCGGGGCATGTGGCAGCATCACCCATGGATATCCTAGTGGTTGGGGCAAGTTACCTCAGACTGGAAGGTCGGGGGTTCAAATCCCACTAGAGGACAGCAACCTTGGGCCGGAAGGACTGGGGTTTCTAGTCCCACAGGTGCTCCTTGTGGTCTTAGGCAAGCCACTTAACTATTTTACAGGGAACATGGGCAACGTAGGGTTATCTCCAAGTTATAAAGCCCTGTTCAGTGTAATTTCAGTTTGTTCGATGTAAACTGCCTTGATATCATGAAAGGCGGTATATAAGAAATGTTAAATAAATAAATCACTAATGCAGAATATCCCACTAACCTGCATTTACAGTTTTCAGGTAAATACTTTCGAATAGTGGGCCCCAACTAGCTAAACAAATTACATGGACAGAGAAAGAAACTATTACATTTATAAAGCTGTCTTAACTTTTTATTTAATTTTCCCAATTTCTCCCAGCAACAGCATGATGCTTCATGCTATAAACAAGGAAAAAAAAATCTAGTAGCACATTGCCAAAAGACATACATTTTGGGTATTGTGATCTTTTCGTATCCTTGCCATCACACATCCTTAATCACGTCAATCACCAGTCTACATTGAAATTCTTGCATGCAGTCTTCTACTTCTTGCATTAACAAGGCTTTAGACAATTGTATTACAGTTCTGTTATGGTGTTTTCCCTGACATTACAGGTTTCAGATGCAGTCACTCACCAGAATATAGAAACACTCTCTGACCTGGATCCCTGGACAACATACTGCCTCCAAGTCCAAGTGGTTGTCGATGAGTATAACCAAACTGGAAAGCTCAGTGAGGTGCACTGTGAAAAGACAACAGACAGTGGTAATCTATTTAACATGGCTAGATTAAGCTAATAGGCTGCCTGTTGATCATTTGCCCTCAAAAAATATTGAGATCTGTACTCAAATGTGTTTTACCATAGAAACTAAAGGTCTAGAGCAGGGGTTCCCAATCTTTTGGATTATGTGGACACTTTATTTATTTATTTACTTATTTACATTTCTTATATACCGCGCTATTTGGTATCAGTGCGGTTTACAAACAACAAAGATTTTGCATCAGAACAGAGGATCTTTTGCTTACATTGAAAAAGGGATTGCAACTTGGGACTGAAACAAGGGTAACTATATACAAATCAATAATGGTGGTTGTAAAACTATTTACAGTTTATAATGCACACTGGAATCGTAATGCAAGAGGCTTATAATCTATACTTGCTATGAGTATGTCTGAGGGCAGGTCTGTTATGTGTGTCGTTAGGAGTTAAGTTGTTGGAATGTCAGAGGCTGAGTGGGTGAGGTGAGGTGCTGGGAGTGATTGTGTTAAGTTAGGGTGGATGAAGTGAAAGCAGAATAAGTGATGTTTAAGGGCTTTTCTGAATTGTGAGAGGTCAACAATGGCACATATGTGAGGTGGGAGATTGTTCCAGCACCTAGGGGCATAGAATGTAAATGCTCTATTACTAGTTGTTTGAGTACATTTAGTGGACTCAGGTGGTATAGACAGCGTATTGGCAGCTGCTGACCTTCTTAGCCTGTTTGTAGGGGTAATGGTCAGGAGTGCAGCGAGGGATGAGGGGGCTAGTCTGTTAATTGCTTTAAATGCAAGGAGTAAGACCTTGTAGGTAATCCTGCATTGTAACGGTAGCCAGTGTAGTTCCATAAGTATGGGCGTGATGTGCTCTTTTCTGGAAATGCCACAGAGAGTTCGGGCTGCTGCATTCATCGCCATCTGCATGGATTGAGGGTGCTCTTAGGGAGACCGTGTAAGATGATGTTTGCATAATCGAAATGTGGCGTTACAAGTGACTGGAAAATAGTTCTGAAGTCTTCTGGGGCTAGTAGAGGTCTTAGGTGTCTTAGTGTCCGTATTTTATTGTAGATGGACTTGGTGGTATTCTTTATGTGTTCTTTGAAGTTGAGATGTTGATCTGTTGTAACGCCCAGCTTTCGTATCTCGGTTTTGCATGGGAGCTCAGCATCTCGTACCTTCAATGATGTGGGAGGAGAGAAGTTCTTATTCTTTGTTAGGAATAGGACCTCGGTCTTCTTAAAGTTTATACGCAGATTCTGGGATAGGAGCCAATCAGTGATTGCATTGAAGCATTCAATAAGTGGGAGGAGGTTCGGGTGCGGGATTTTGATTGGGGTGAATATCAATACATCGTCTGTGTAGATCAGACTGGAAATATTAAAGGAACAGATGATATCACAAATTTTATTTATTTTATTTTTTATTTATTTAACACTTATTTATATACCGCATCTTCCAGCGATCAGTTGCGGTGTACATTTAACAACAATTAACAATGCAGAGCTTGTTTTACATAGAACAGTTATAACTTTTTACAATGAACATCTTAACTTGAACAACAAAGTGTATGTAAAAACTATGCGAAATAGTTCAATAAATCAACTAACACAGATTGTGTAACAATTTGAACTGAAGTACTGTCTCTAACTCAATTTTAACTATATACAAGTGGGGTATCAATGCATTGGAATGGATTGAATATTCATTTAAGTTGTACGTATTATTGTAATAGGGAGTATAATCTTGATTTTAGACAGGTTCTTGTTTAGCCTTTATCTAAGTTGATTGGAGGGTATTCTATGGTATTATAGTGTTTAGTGAATAGATAGGTTTTCAATTTTTTTCTGAATTCTGTTATCTCTGTTAGTGATCGTAAGTCCTCTGGTAAAGAGTTCCAGACTGTTGGGGCTACGTGGGAAAAGGCTCTATTATTTGTTAATTTGTGAGTTCTTATATATTCTTTTGGCATCTTAAGTTTATTTGATTGTCCTTTTCTATAAGTGGGCTTAGGTGGTTCTTTGCTTATTAGATTACAGAGTGTCTTCGGGGCCATGTCTTTTAGGGCTTTGAATGTAGTTATAATTGTTTTGTATGTTATCCTGCTTTGTATTGGTAACCAGTGAAGGGATGCTAGTATCGGTGTAATGTGTTGGAGTGAATTTATCTTTAATATGATTCTGGCTGTAGCATTTTGCGCGAGTTGGATCCTTTTGATGTTTTGTTTTGAAATGCCTATAAGTACTAAGTTGGCGAAATCGAAGTGTGGAGTTATGGTAGCCTGTGTTATATTGATAAAATCTTGTATAAATATAAGGGGGCGTAATTGTTTGAGGATTTTAAGTTTGAAGTAGACTTTCTTCAAGGTATTTCTGATGTGCGTTTCCATAGTAAGGTGTGTGTCTAAAATGACACCTAGATATCTTATTTCATTTTTTATTTTAATTTCTTGGTTCTGTAGTATTATGTGAGTTGGCGGGGTGAACGTTTGGTTTTTTGTTACGATTAAGACTTCGGTTTTAGCATGGTTTATATGGAGGTTTTGGGTTTTTAGCCAGTATGTAATTTCATTGTAGCAGTCAGATAGTAGTTGAATCGGTAGGTTAGGAATTGTGAAAGGTATGTACATCATGATATCATCCGCATAAAGGTGATATTGTACTCCAAATTTTTTAAAAATATTGCAAACCGGTTTTATATAGATATTAAAGAGTAGGGCTGACAGTGCTGAACCTTGTGGTAAACCTATTTCTTCTTTGTATGTGTTTGATGTTTGATTACCTATTCTTACATTTTGTGTTCTGTTATGCAAATATGAAGTGAACCATTTATGTACGGTGGAATTTATGCCTAACTGTTTTAAGTTGTTGAGTAGTATTGAGTGATGCACGCTATCAAACGCTGCTGATATGTCAATGAAAAGGAGAATGAATGCCTGTTTGTGATTGTCAATTCCTTTTAGGAGTGTGTCTATTAGTACTGCTAGGAGTGTTTCTACTCCGTGGCGAGGTCGGAAACCATATTGTTGTTCATCGAGTGGGTAAGATAAGTCTATGAATTCCTGTGTCTGAAGTTGCACTACCTTTTCAATTACTTTGGCCAAGAAAGGTATGCTAGATATGGGCCTATATGATGTTGGCAATGTTTTGTCTAGTTTGCAGTTCTTTAAAATTGGGCGTATTTGTGCATGTTTGAGCGGGGATGGAAGGTATCCTTGGGTGAGTGAGAGGTTTACTATTGGGAGAATATAGGATATTAGAGTTTGTAGTGTGTTTTTTATCCATGAAACTGGGCATGGATCCAAGTACGAAGTTGTGGTATTTAGGTTGGAGATGATTGTTTTTAATGATGCTTTTGAAATGGGGTAAAATTCTGACCATTCATCTACAGGTTGATAAGAGATGTTGATATTAGCTGCGTGCATGGAAGGTTTCTTAGATTTGCTTTGATAATGATTAGCTAGGGTTTGAACTGAGATGTCTGTGATTTCGTTGCTGGAAGTTTGCTCGTTATTAGTTAATTTTCTGACTATAGAAAATAACTCTCTTGGTCTATTGTATGATTTTGTTAAGATAGCTGCATAATAGTTTTTCTTTGTGTTGTCAATTGTTTCCTTATATTTTGATAGATAGTTATTGAATATTTCTTTGTGTACAGTCAGCTTGGATTTTCTCCATTTTGTTTCAAGTTTTCTTAGTTCCTTTTTCATTTGTCTTAGAGTGCTATTAAACCATGGTGAACTATTTGATTTGGTGTATATTGTCTTTTTATTAGGTTGATTATTTTTAGCTGCATTATTGATAGTATCATTCCAGTTGTTAACAGCATCATCCAGATTAGATGTTGATAAGAAGTAGGGGATTGTTAAGTCAAGGAAGTCTGTTTCATTAAACTTTTTGAATTTTGTAGTGGGGGTACTCCTTATGTAGTTATTGATGCTGGGGATGGGATATGGGATATTTATTTTGATGATAGAATGATCAGACCAAGGTGTCTCTGTGCATTCAATGGAATTAGAGTGTACTAGCTTGAAGACTATTTCGGGGAGTAGAACCAAATCTAGTGTTCTTCCTTTGATATGTGTTGCAGATTTAATTATTTGATGGTACTCTATGTCTGCTATGGCGTCTAGGAATAATTTAGAGTCTAGTGTTGGGAGTGACGGAAGGTTAAAATCACCTAGCATGATCACAGGATTTTGGCCAGTAGATGAACTGAGGAGTTCAATAAGAGCATCCAGGCCATCTGATTTATTGTCTGGGGGTCTATATATTAAGCAAATTTTTATGTGGCTGATTCTTATTAATAATGTGTCTATGTTAGTATTGATATTTGATTGAATTGGCTTGGCGTTTAGTGTTTTTTTTGTCATCATTAGAACTCCACCACCTTTTTTATTAGGTCTGTGTTTGTAGAATGTATCGTAGTTCTCTTTATCAAGTTGGTTTAGATAGACTGTATCTGTTTCAGTGAGCCATGTCTCTGTGACACATAAAATGTCAGGTTTTAAGTCAGCTATCATGTCGTTAAATATGGGCAATTTATTCTTCATTGATCGTGCGTTAATGAGGATGCATGATAGGGAAGAAGAGTAGTTAGAACAGATTTTCTTATCTATTTGTTGTGTATTAGTTTGTTGTATGTGAATTAGTCTGTGATAATTAATTTTTGGGTAGTTTTGATGAGTGTGCCCCATATGGCAATCATTTCGATTGTATGTATGTATTATAGGTATAGTCATATGGTCTTTGTGGTTTAAACATAGGGATAGGTCGATTATTATTATTGTTAATAATATACAGGAGTATGATACTCGTATAAGCATGTTGTTAGGGTGAGGCATTTTCAGTTTTTTGGCTCGGCTTAAAGTGAGTATAAGTGCAGTTTTGGCCTACTGACAACAGTACTATAATACTATCAATGTTATATGCAGTTGTTGCTTGAAATACTGTCAACAGTACTGTATTACTAGCAATGTTATTTGGAGCTAAAGCTTGATATACTGACAACAGTACTATATTACTAGCAATGTTATTTGGAGCTAAAGCTTGAAATACTGTCAACGGTACTGTATTACTAGCAATGTTATTTGCAGTTATAGCTTGAAATACTGACAACAGTACTATATTACTAGCAATGTTATTTGCAGTTATAGCTTGAAATACTGACAACAGTACTATATTACTAGCAATGTTATTTGGAGCTAAAGCTTGATATACTGACAACAGTACTATATTACTAGCAATGTTATTTGCAGCTAAGGCTTGAAATACTGACAACAGTACTATATTACTAGCAATGTTATTTGGAGCTAAGGCTTGAAATACTGACAACAGTACTATATTACTAGCAGAGCTATTTGTAGGTACATTTTCAGAATTAATATTATAGGTTAAGTTTTCAATTTCGATGCAGTTACAGATGAGATAAAGAGTATATTAACCGGAGATTTTGTTATGAAATTTTAGAGTAATTTGCAATATTAAACCAGAAAAGTAGAAGTTTTTGCTTGGGTTGAATTATACTTGCTGCGATTTGACGGTCCTTTGTCTCTCTATTACGACTGAGATGCAGTCCCGATTGGGTAGTGCGGCTGTGTGACTCTGTGTAGGCAGAGGTGTTATCAGGAAGTCCTTCGTGTAAGATATCAGTGAGCTCAACTTAAAAGGGGCTCAAGCTGCATGTAGTCATGTGAGATTTGCAGCCGGTGAAAATCCCTCGTTGTTATTTGTGGCAGGATTGTTGCTGTTTGGAGCTGTTTGCTTGTGCCGCTGATTTTTGATGCCCCTTCTATCGGTCCCCGCCTAAGGGCCACGCCAAAGGGCCCTCTGGCGAGGCCCTCAGGCGCGGGCCCGCCAGGCGCGGGCGCGCCTGATGGCGCGAAGGTGTTTGCTGCTTTGCTGAGCCCCGATTGGGCCTTCCCACGCTGCAGGCTCCTCTTGGTTTCGTCGGCTCGATCCCCAGGTAAGGGGAGAGCTTTAGCTGAAAGTCGGGAGCTGAGAGACCTTGCACCCGATGGCGCGAAGGTGTTTGCTGCTTTGCTGAGCCCCGATTGGGCCTTCCCACGCTGCAGGCTCCTCTTGGTTTCGTCGGCTCGATCCCCAGGTAAGGGGAGAGCTTTAGCTGAAAGTCGGGAGCTGAGAGACCTTGCACCCGATGGCGCGAAGGTGTTTGCTGCTTTGCTGAGCCCCGATTGGGCCTTCCCACGCTGCAGGCTCCTCTTGGTTTCGTCGGCTCGATCCCCAGGTAAGGGGAGAGCTTTAGCTGAAAGTCGGGAGCTGAGAGACCTTGCACCCGATGGCGCGAAGGTGTTTGCTGCTTTGCTGAGCCCCGATTGGGCCTTCCCACGCTGCAGGCTCCTCTTGGTTTCGTCGGCTCGATCCCCAGGTAAGGGGAGAGCTTTAGCTGAAAGTCGGGAGCTAAGAGACCTTGCACCCGATGGCGCGAAGGTGTTTGCTGCTTTGCTGAGCCCCGATTGGGCCTTCCCACGCTGCAGGCTCCTCTTGGTTTCGTCGGCTCGATCCCCAGGTAAGGGGAGAGCTTTAGCTGAAAGTCGGGAGCTGAGAGACCTTGCACCCGATGGCGCGAAGGTGTTTGCTGCTTTGCTGAGCCCCGATTGGGCCTTCCCACGCTGCAGGCTCCTCTTGGTTTCGTCGGCTCGATCCCCAGGTAAGGGGAGAGCTTTAGCTGAAAGTCGGGAGCTGAGAGACCTTGCACCCGATGGCGCGAAGGTGTTTGCTGCTTTGCTGAGCCCCGATTGGGCCTTCCCACGCTGCAGGCTCCTCTTGGTTTCGTCGGCTCGATCCCCAGGTAAGGGGAGAGCTTTAGCTGAAAGTCGGGAGCTGAGAGACCTTGCAACAAATGGGTTCATATAGATGTTAAAACGTAGAGCAGATAGGGAGGATCCTTGGGGTACTCCCTGTTGTTGATGGAATGGTTCAGACGTTGAGGATCCTATACGTACATGTTGCCAACGGTTAGCTAGATAAGATTTACACCATTCCCAAGCCAGGCCATGAATTCCCTTTTCCTGAAGGCGGGAGAGGAGTTGCATGTGGTTAACAGAATCAAATGCAGCAGCTATATCAAGGAAGATGAGCACAAACCCATTTTCAATCTTGTCGATACCTCTGGTTAAAGTATTGATGAGTATGGTGAGCAGGGTCTCTACACCATGAGATTCTCGGAACCCATGCTGACAGGGATCCAGAGGGGCTGATATATCGATGTGTTGCTTTATCTTTATTTTTATTTTTATTTGCATATTTATTTGCATATTTTGATGAACCGCCCAGGCCGAAGCATCAGGGCGGTGTACAATACAACAACGGGCTACTGGAAACAAAGTCAGAAAAGAACGCCAAAAACCGATAGGAAAGGAAGAGACAGATTAAAGATAGAAAGGGGGAAGGGCCCAGTAGGGGCAAGAGGGACAGTAGGGCGGGAAGGGGAGAAAATGAAGGGGAAGGGGAGCGGACTATCAAGGAGATAATCGTGGGGGGTGGGGGGCACGGCCAGGGGACAAGGCACCATCATCATGGGGGGGGAGGTCGAAGGCTTGGCAGAAGAGATGTGTCTTGAGGAGATTCTTAAAGCGGGGGTAGGAGAGTTCTAGACGAAGGAATAAAGGGAGTGATTTCCAAAGAGCAGGGCCCAAGAAAAAGAAGGCGGAGTGGCGGGTCAGTTCTAAGTGGGCCTGGGAGGGGGAAGGAAGAAAGAGGCGGTTACCGAAGGCGGATCAGAGAAGACGTGGGGAGGGCTGGAGACGAATAACGTCCGACAGGTATTGGGGGGTGCTGGAATGGAGAACCTTGTGTGTGAGATTGAGAACCTTAAAGATGAAACGAAATTTGACCGGGAGCCAGTGCAAGGCAAGGAGGCAGGGAGACACATGGGAACGGGCTGGGGAGCCGGTGATGAGGCGGGCGGCGGCGTTCTGTACTACTTGAAGGCGGCGAAGCTGGGAAGAAGGGAGACCTGCGTAGATGACATTACAATAGTCTAACCGGGTCATGACTAGGGACAAAACGAGGGTAACAACTGAGGAAGGGGGAAGTGACGATTGAACGGCCCGAATCCTGCGTAAGTGGAAAAAAGAAGTACGTATGACAGAAGAGATGTGTTGATGAAAAGAGAGGGACGAATCCAAGGTAATGCCCAAATAACGAAGGGTCGGGACCAGAGGGATGGAACGGGAAGACATAACAGGCGACAAGCTAGGAGAGGAGAGTCCAAAAGAAAACCAAATCGCGGAGGACTTGGCGGGGTTAGCATGTAGAAAGTTAGAGTCAAACCATGATGCAACAGAAGAAAGACAACGGTTGAGAGGGACAAGATCGGGGGCAGAGGAAGAGGTGTGGTGAACCAGCAGGATGTCGTCGGCGTAAATGTAAAAGGAAATGCCAGATTGTTGAATAAGTAGGGCTAATGGAGCGAGAAAGGCGTTGAAAAGTAGGGGGGCGAGAATAGAACCCTGAGGAACACTGCAGATTGAAAGGGATGGAGTGGAGGCGGAGTGAGAGGAGTGCACAGAAAAGGTGCATGCAGACAAAAAGGAATGGAACCATTGCAAAACGGTCCCACCAATACCAAAGTCAGACAGACGAGCCAGGAGAGTGCGGTGATCAACCACATCAAAAGCGGATGAGAGATCCAGAGACACCACCAGAGAGAAATCACCATGGTCGTGAGCACAGTGAAGTTCAGAAAGTAGGGCTGTGAGAATGGTCTCAGTGCTATGGCCTACTCGAAATCCGGATTGGCGAGGGTGAAGGGCGAAAGTAGAATCCAGGTGAGTGGCAAGTTGAGGGAACACCAGTTTTTCAAGGACTTTCGAAAGAAAAGGGAGATTAGTGACAGGACGCCAATTTGCGGGGGTGGCCGGGTCAAGAGTGGGCTTCTTCAGGAGGGGACGGACAATGGCGTGTTTCCAGCTAGAGGGGAAGAGACCGGAAGAAAGGCTAGTGTTGAAGATGGAGAGAATGTAGGGCATGAGAGCAAGGTCAGAGTTAAGCAACCAGGAGGAGGGCAAGGGATCAAGGGGACAGGTGGTCCGATGGGCGGAGGAAACAATTTTGAGGACTTCAGGGGCGGAAACGGGCGAAAAGGCACGCCAAGTGTGGGGAAAGGCGAGAGAGGGGGGTGGGGAGCTGGCAACAAGAAGAGCAGAAGGGGAGGCAGGGGGAGGGGAAAGAGGAGGAGGGCAGGCGGGGAAGAAGGAGCGGAGAGAAAGGACCTTATTGGTAAAGAAGGAAGCAAGGGTAGACGGGCTAGGGGCCGATGGAGGAGAGTGTGGGGGGAGAGTAGAGGTAGAGGAGAGGGATTTGAGGATGAGAAAGAGACGTCGAGAGGAGTTAGAAGAGGTGGTGATGAGCTGGGAGTAATAAGACTGTTTAGCCAATGTTATCTGAGAGCGATAGGAGAGATGAGCTTGCCGAAAAACTGAGAGGTAGTCGGGAGTGCGACGCTTCCTCCGCTGTAGTTGCATTTGAACCACCTTCTCGACAAGTTTTGCTAGAAGGGGTATGCTCGAGATCGGGCGATATGAGTCAGTTCTTGTCGGGTCGAGTTTGTTGTTTTTGAGGAGAGGGCGTATGGACGTTTGTTTAAGAGTTTCTGGGAATATTCCTCTTGTGAAGGAGAGCTTCATGATGTATGCCAGAGTTGGGCTGAGCTCGGCATGCATCGTTCTGATCCAGTGAGCTGGACAAGGATCATTGGGGGCTGTAGTAGTGTTAATAGTGGCAATAAGGTCAGCGATGTATTTCTCTGTTGGGGGGCTGAAGTTTAACAGTTGCTGTACATGGGGAGTGTAACAGAGAGTGGGACTTGGATCCATCTTTGTTTTAATGATTTTAGATTGTAGGTACTCAGCATAGGGCTGAGGTTGGATAGATATCGTCTGATTTGAGGTAGGTGTCTTGGTTAAAGATTTAGCAATGTTAAAGAGGTTGCATGGTTTATTTAACGAGCGGAGGAGGAGATCCGTGTGATGTTGTCTCATTTTGTTCATATATTTTCTCCCGGTGTTGCTTTAGGGTGTCTTCATAAGTCATTTTGTCAGATGTAGAGCGAGAGCGACGCCATTTTCTTTCTTGCTTTCTTAGTAGCTGAAGAGATAATCGTAGTTCTGCAGAGAACCATGGGGCTGGTCTTCTTTTTCTTAGTGGTGTGTTGGGGGCTGATGATTTAGAGGAAGGTAGTTGTGAGCAAGAGATTAGAGTGGAATTCCATCTGTTGATCATATCATCGAGGTTCTGAGCTGGTTGGCGGAGTGCTGGAAGAACGTTGTTGGCGAAGTCCTCTCTGTCTAGGGATCTAAAGCGAATTGTAGATCTTGTGGAGGTAGGATTTGATAGGCTGGTTGAAATTTGATTTTGTTGGTATGGGATCTGGAAGGAGATTAGGTTGTGCTCAGACCATGGGACAGGAGTGAAAGATAGGTTGATATTGTTGTTTACTTCTGACTGGGGGGCAAAAATGAGGTCAAGAGCGTTCCCCTTGAGGTGTGTAGGAGAGTTTACCATTTGTGTATAGTTTAGGTCATCCATAGCATCAAGGAAGGTCTTAGAGTAGGTAGGTTGTAGGGAAGCAAGGTTAAAATCGCCGATTAACCAATTGGGTTTACGTGGACTTTCAGAGTTGCAGGCCAGGTCTATTATATTGGAAAGATCTTCAGGGGGGAAGGAAGGAGCTCTGTAGATGAGATTTATAGTGATGTGCTTGTTAGCAACAGATAATGTGTCCATGTGCTTGATGCTCATTGACGATAGTAGCTGGAATTGTAGTTCACTTCGTGCTAGGATGAAGACTCTACCTCCTTTCTGGTTGGTTCTATGACATGTGAGTATCAAATAGCCATGAGGGATGAGTTTATTCACTTCCAAACAGTTCAGGAACCCCCAATTTATCCCCGCCACTCTTCCCAGATCCCATCTTCTTGGCGACAAGCCTGCCCCACTAGCCCTCTATCTCCCTTCCATTTCTCTCGCTCTAGCCAGTCCGCATCAGCTGTCTCTAACTTCCCCCTCAGCCAGTCCCCACCAGTTTTCTCTTTCCTTTTTCCTCTCTTTTGTGTCTTGCAGACCCCCTGTAATGGTCTCACAGACCCCTAGGGATCCATGGACCAAAGGTTAAGAGCCACTAGTCTAGGATGAGAGAGATAATAGGATCTGCTGTGCTAACTAAGCAGTTTGATAAATAACAAACAAGTGGGGAAAGCATGCAGAACATGGCTTATGTAATGCTTTCCAACTCTGTGTGTTTCCTCACCGCCAGACCCCCAGTCAGACTGGGATTGGGCTGTGGGGAATCCCCTGCCCAGCTCACCTCTTTAGGGGGGTCCAGCTGCGATGGCTGTAGATGTCAGGGGGGGGGGGGGACTTAGACAGGGAACCTATTCCACCTTGGAGGTGTACTAACTCCCCAAGCCCAGACGTACAGGACCATCACCGGAATAGGCCCTGTACATCTGGGGTCAGGGTTCTGCCGCTCAATCTCCACCTCTGGCCTTCCCCCTCCTGTCCCCTTCCAGATCTCCCTGCACATCTCCGCTGTACATGCGGGGAGCTTTGGAAATGGAATCTGCTCCAGGCGTTTAACGGGGGATATACGTCCAGACCGGAAGTATGTCTATGCTAAACGTGACGCGGAATGACTCCCATAACAACTAGTAGCAAACTACACTGCTCAATTACTCAGTGTCATGTACATAGCAACCATGAAGAAATCTATATGGTTCAGATACTAAGTTTTAACGTAAAATTGACAACAAAGAAAATGAAATTCGCATCTGAATCACTAAGAGCCATCCCAGTAGGGATAAAGGTATGGCAGCAGTGGGGGAGGGGTCACGGTGGGGAAAGCATGCGGAGTATGCCTCATGGAATTATTTCCAATCCATCTGCATGTGTGTGTTTTGTTTTGTATATGTTTCATTGTGCATGTTTATATGCATTTGCATGTCTCTGCTTTTTACATGTGTCTTATATTTTTGTTTTGTGTTTGTGTATCTCTTTTGGCTCTGTGTGTATGTCTGTGACCAGAAGATAAAAAGAAGAGGAGAGGCAGTATGAAAGGAGAAATTTCTTATCTATTTTGTTTGTGTGTCAAAGTTTCTCAAAATGAAGATCAGATCGCTTCAAGAAGTCAACATATGGAATGTCCAAAGCATTCTTCCCTGTATTCAACATCCTACTCCAATATATATTTATTTATTGAACAGCTCTTTTATACCGCTCCTTCCAGCGATCAAGGGCGGTTTACATTGAACAATAACATGAAGTTACATAGAACATTTAACAGCTTAATAACATCATTGGAACTAGAGAACTAGTTAAAACAAACTATATACAAGCTATTGTAAATAGCCAACGCTGTAAATAGCTCACCAAAAATCAGTGTCCACCTTACACACACACACACACACACACACACACACACATGCACTCACTGCTCAATGCATGCACACACTAGACACGGTATCTTTTTGATTGTTTGCTGTGTAGACCGCCTTGATTGCAGGAAAAGGCGGTATAGAAATCCGTTTAAATAAATAAATAGATATGTCAAGTATTGTAATAATCTTGTTAGACAGAGCAATAGAGATTTTCCCACCCTCTCCCACCCTCTTTCACCTCTTCCAGAGCTATTTCTAATAATTCTTATTGACTGATTGATAAGGGTGGAATTTTAAAAGCCCTATTTGTGCTTTGGACGTCTGAAAATGGGCATAGAGACTTCCAAAGCACAGAGATGTCTCAAGAGACATTTTCGAATCCCGCTCTGGGGACATCCATGTCTGAATGGGGACTTGGTAAAGGCATAGCTGAGGTGTTCCTTGGAACCCAGACATCACTGCCTGATCTCAGAAACGTCCTGCACGTCCAGTGTCGTGTTTAAATTTAGACCTGCTCCAGGCATGAATAAGCATGATGAAAGTGCTAGTTTTGCTTTTAAAAAAAAAAAAAAAAAAACCCATCCAGAGGGTGTATAGAAAATAGCACGCCACCATCCCCAGTACATGGCACAATTTCAGTAATAGCATTAGGCTATCCTAGACATCTGGGTTCTGAAATGCGGTTCTGGGGACGTCCACGGGGGTGTCTACATAGACATCCATATCTATCACAGCCATGTTTGTGAAATCACATCTGCAGCTGGACGTCCCTGCATTATTTCAGAAATTCTGGCTTAGACGGCCCAGATTGTACTTTGGACATTCCTTTTAAAATTCCACTTCATATGTTGGAATACATCTTGGCTCATCTTTCTGCTCAGGGTCTATGAGCGATACATCAACTGTTACCAGTCTGAGGAACAGGAATATAAGTTGGGAATGGAACCCAAGTAACATGAGGAGTTGATTAAGGAATAGAACTCGCGGACTTCCGGTCTGGCAATGAGCTGACCAGACGTGTTCTGACCAGCTCCGGGTAGATACCCCGCAAATCTGCTAAAAATCTGCTCCCACACCGCCGACTACTTTCTAAACTGCTGACCCGATAGAACGCATCACTAAGAGCTTTAAATCCCACAGCTCTAGGACTGCAGAGAGGCTGTCTAAGAGTGCTAGCCTGATGGCGACGAAATCTGTTCGGAGAGAGAAGCCACGTGCAGCGGAGGCCAAAATGGCTGAGGGGACCCCTGCTAGCCCGAAATCGGGGGACGGCTCGGACCTGGTGGCTGAGGTGAGCGCAGCGGTGGTGAGTGCACTGGAGGCTCGCTTTCAAGACCTCGCAGGGAGTCTTCAGACCCTTAACCAAAATTTCTCCGAATTTGCCGGGCGAATGGAGCAGGCGGAGACGCGGATCGCTGAGGTCGAGGACTCCCAACATTCTCTCACAGCTAAAGTGGCTGCCCTAGAATCTATTGTTAAACAACAGAGTGATAAGCTGGACGACCTAGAGAATCGGGGTCGCCGCAAGAACTTACGTTTTGTGGGGATCCCTGAGTCTGTGGGGGATGGAGCCCTCTTCAATCACCTACAATCTTGGCTTGACCAGCTGGTTGGAGGGGCCGAAGGAAGCCGGGTGAAGCTAGACCGCGTGCACAGACTGGGACCCCGCAGAGAACAGGCGCAGCGACCCCGTGCAGTCATCGCCCGGTTCCAGGAATACCGGCAGAAGGAGGAGGTTCTGCGACTTGCTCGCAACCGCAGGGCATCCGACCACCCGTCAGCTGAACGCATCCTTGTCTTCCAGGACTACTCCGTACTTGTAAGTCAGCAACGGCGTGCCTTTTCCTCAGCCTGCGCACAGCTCTTTGCGAAAGGGATCCGCTTTTCACTCTTATACCCGGCCCGCTTGCGGGTCGAACACCAGGGCCGGGCTAAATTCCTGTCGACGCCGGCAGAGGCAGCTGCGTTCCTGGACTCTCTCAACACTTCACACCAAAATCCTTCCTAAGGGCCAAATGCATGGCATGGACTGGGACTTCAATGCTAAGCTCCGAGGACCTTAGGCAGCCGCAGACTGTCTTGTAACGGCTAGCCTGTGGGCCAGCCTCCGGAGTTTTGCTTGATCACTCCTTTTACCCTTGGGGTCTTATTCTATCTCTTATTTTTAGTTTGCCAGTGTCTGATTTAATGGAGGGTTCAAGTTTTGCTCTTCCCTTTTTCCCCTTTTTTTCCCATTTTCCCCATTTTTTGTTTCTTCCTTCTCTCTATTATTATTTATTTAATTCACCTCTTCTTTATTTTTATTCTCCAATTCTTCTGGGCCTTGGTTTTTTGGATTGGGCCCCAGCATTGAATTGAATTCTATGAATCCCTGCCCTTGGGAAACTCCCTGTAATAGTAACTGACTATAGCAACAACACAGCAGTATGTAACCTACGTTGGGTTACTTTGACTCCATGTTGTACGGTCTACAAGGTTACTTTGTTTCAATTACTGCATACACTTGTTGGCATCTGTATCGGTGAAGTTCCCTGGGGCAGAGTCAGGGCCTCTCCCATCTTGGTGCGAATGGTGGGGTTGGGCTGTTTCCTTCTCCCCCCTTCCCCCCCCCATGTCGAGCCGGACCACGGGGGGATGGTGGGGCCCCCTCCCCCCCCTTCTTGTGCTGGGGGGGTGGGCTTCGCCCTCACCTCCGGGCTGGGCGAGGTTCGAGTGTGCTGTTGGAGGTACCCGGGATATCTGGGATGGCGGGCCAGGGGATCCTCTCTGGCCTCCACGAGACTGACCATGGCGGGGGGAAAGGGGGAGAGACCGGCAGGGAGTTGGGTGGAGTAGTGGACCTTCCTGAGATCGCGCTTGGGTGGGCTGCGGGGATTGGGCCGAGTTGGCGCTCCTGGGAGAATCTCTGTGTGATTGGGTAGCTCGGGCTCTATGGGGGGCGCTGGCAGAAGAGCATCGTTAGTGCAGGGGTGGGCGGGGGTACCCGAATGTCAGTGGAAGTAGTCCGGCCGGGTGGGTGGACTTGTAGGATTTGGAGGGATGAGGGAGGGGGGGATGAGGAGGAGGGGTGGGGAGGGGGGGGGAGAGGGGTGGGGGGGATGGGGTATCCGGGCTCTTATGGCTAATTTTGTGGTGCTGCACCCTCAAAAGTTTTGAGAGAGGGGGGTCCCAGGCTGGGAGGACCTCCCTATTGTATGGGCACTTAGCCCTTTGGTGGATCTTTGACACTGCCTCATGCCTTTGAAGATTGTTACTTGGAATGTGTGCGGGCTGGGGAGCCCGATCAAGAGATATAAGGTGCTGCAAGCCCTTGCTCGCCAAAAGTGCGATATCGCCCTTCTGCAAGAAACCCACCAGACGGCCGAAGAACATGATAAATTATGCCATTCATGGGTGGGTCAGGTATGGGGTTCTCCTGCACAGGGGCGAAGGGGGGGCGTGGCGATTTTGTTCCACAAAAGGGTTCGCTTTTCGCTGACCACCCTTACAGCAGATGACATGGGTAGATATATGCTTTTGCACGGCTACCTTGAAGGGCAACTATTGACTATTGGTAACCTCTACGGGCCGAATACGTTTGTCCCCAATTTTTTTTGTGACTTGGCCTCCCGGGTCGAACAGCTGCCCGACTGTCCCTTGCTTTTAGGGGGTGATTTTAATGGCATCCTGGATGTCGAGTTGGATACCTCGACAGAAGGGGAGAACTGAGACAGGATCCCTACGACTCGTATGCTGCAGAGATTTCGGAGACGGCTGGATCTGGTAGACCCCTGGCGACTGCTTCATCCTATGGAGAGGGATTACACCCATCAATCCCGGGCACATGGCTCGAGTGCCCGTATCGACTACATTCTGCTTTCGGGGGGAGCCCTTGCCCAGGTGGGAGAGACTCAGATTGGTCCGGTGGAGATTTCAGACCACGCCTGGGTCGGGTTGGAACTACATTGGGGAGGAGCACCGTCCTCTGGGTCTCGGCTCTGGCGCTTCCCGCTTGATCTTTATCATGATGCTCAGTTCCATCGCTTTCTTCGCCAGCGCTGGCAAGAATTTTTGGACGATCATCGGTGCCATGAGGAGGACCCTGAATTGGTTTGGGAGACGGCGAAAGTAGTGCTGCGTGGAGATATCATTGGCTTTGCGGCTCGCAAGCGCCGGATGATCGCTGACCAAATCATACGCTTGGAAAGGCAGGTGGTGAGTCTGCGCCGGCGATGTGCTCGTGCCCCCCTCGCGGCGAATAAAAAACGGCTTTGGGAGGCTCAGGTGGCCCTAAACGAGCTAATACACCAACGGGCCAAGAAATCCCACCTCTACTACCGTTACCAAATGTATTGTCACGGGGACAAAACGGGACGGTTGCTCGCCCGGTGTCTGCGGGGACAGCGGGGCTCCCGCCTGGTGGCGGCCTTGCGAGATGATACAGGTAGACTCCGCAGAGAGAATGAGGAAATCGCACAACTCTTCCGGACCTTTTTTCAATCTCTGTATGAGACCGAGAGTGTGCCAGCGGCTGACCTCTCTGCTTATCTGGAGGGACTCGACCTCCCCCAATTGACTCCTGCCCAACGAGAGACCCTGGAACAGCCTCTGACGGCCCAGGAGATCCAGGCGGTAATCACCTCGGCTTGTTGTTTCAAGTCGCCGGGCCCGGACGGTTTGGGCGCTGAATTCTACAAGCTTCTGGGAGAAACTGTGACCCCAACATTGTTGGCGGTCTATGACCGTCGTATTGAGCAGGGGGCCTTTCGCTGGGGGAACAATCACGCTCATATTGTGTTGATCCCTAAGCCTGGCAAGGATCCCCTAGCGGCTGGCTCCTATAGGCCTATTTCGCTGCTCAACTTTGACCTGAAAGTTTTAGCCAAGGTTTTGGCTACTCGGCTGGCAGAGGTGTTGAGCCACCTCGTGCATGTCTCTCAGGTGGGTTTCGTCAAGGGCCGCTACGCAGTGCGGAATCTGCGAATGATTCTGGTTTCCCTGGAGTGGGTGCATTATCGCCAACTACCTTCTCTGTTGGTTAGTTTCGATGCCGAAAAGGCTTTCGATCGGGTGAACTGGGAATATCTCTGGGCACTTTTGCCAAAATATGGACTTGGTGCCTACTTCTGCCGGATGGTGCGAAGTCTCTATGCCCAGCCGACGGCGGGGGTGGTTTGCAATGGCGTCGCCTCGGAAGCCTTTGATTTAGGCCGAGGGACGCGGCAGGGGTGTCCTCTTTCCCCCCTGCTGTTTGTCCTTTCTCTCGACCCCTTGATTAAGACTATCGAGGCCTCCAGAGAGATCTCCGGAATACGCATTGGGCCACAGGAATTCAAGCTCTCTGCCTTTGCCGACGATCTACTTGTTCACTTACTCTCCCCGGACCGTTCCTTGCGGGGTCTGATGTCGGAATTCGAAAGGTTTGGGAGAGTGGCGGGCCTGCGCATCAATAAGGAGAAATCAGAAGCCCTCGATGTACTAGGCACTCTTCGGGGTGCGTGGCCTGGAGAGTTCCCTCTCAAATGGGCGACAGACGAGTTCATATATTTGGGAATTGTCTTGCCCAGCCACCCCGGTAGGCTGTATGGCTGTAATCTCGACCGAACCCTGAGGAGATTGCAAACGCAGCTGCGGGCGTGGGGTGCCCTCCCACTGTCCCTCTCAGGGAAGATAGCGGCGGTACAGATGGTGGCTTTGCCCCGCCTCCTTTACTGGCTCCAGACCCTGCCAGTGTGGTTGCTCCGAAAAGATCTGCGCCGCATTGAGGCCTGCTTTCACTCCTTTTTCTGGAGAGGTGGAAGGGCGCGCATCCCTTGGGCCCGGCTGCTGGGCGGGTGGCGTGCGGGGGGGATGGGCTTCCCAGACCTGCGGGCGTATGCCTTAGCTTGCCAAGCGAGGCATCTGGCGGACTGGCTTGGTGACACTGCCTACTTCACGCCCCGGATCCTCGAGGAATGTTTTATCGCCCCGCTTACTCTATTAGGGGTTCTGCATGGAGCCAACCCGGGTCTCCCCCGCTATATAAGGCGGAGCGTGTTGATAACCTCGGCAAAACGGACCTGGCAATATCTTAATGTGCAATGGGGTGAATCGTGGCAGACCTCTAGTTGGTTGCCACTTCGAGGGAATCTGTCATTTCCCTCGGGCTCGGAGTCGGTGCTTTTCCAAGACTGGGATGGCCGCGGGATCAGGCTTCTTGGCCATTTGGTAGAACCTTCGGGAGCTTGCAAGTCCTTCGGGACATTGAGCCGAGAATGGGGTCTTTCCCCCCGGCACGCCTATGCCTATATCCAGGTGGCCCACTATATATCTTCGTTGCCACATACGGCACTGTGCACCGAGCGGGCTCAGCGTATTCTGGATTTCTTTGGACTTGGGGGCGATGCCCCGGTATCGATATCTGTCTTTAAAGTTCGTGTGGCCGACCTCCGTCCCGCCCCGGACTATCGAGAGGTGGAGATGGCCTGGGAGGGAGAATTGGCTTGCGAGGTGCCCCCTGGCACGGTGCGGGCGGCGCTCTGCCGCATAGTTAGCCTAGCCCAGGGGATGCGTTGGAGGGAGGTGCAATTTAAGTGTGTCACTAGAGTCCATTTCTCCCCGAGGCGGGCGCTGCGAAGCCAACTCACTACAGATGGCCGCTGCCCCCGCTGCTCCGAGCCTTTGGTGACCCTCCTACACATGTGGTGGGATTGTCCATCCTTGCAATCCTATTGGGCTAAAATTTCTTCTTTTCTGGGGGGTCTCCTTCATCAGCGCATCCGGTGGTCGGGCCCCTTGGTGGTGCTGGACTGCCTGCCTCCCCCTTGCCCAGAAAAGAAGGGGGAATGGCTCTTGGTTCGTAAGGCCTGTCTGGTGGGGAAGGCGCCGATTCTTCGGCTGTGGAGGGATCCCCAGCCCCCCACTTTCGGGGAGTGGAGGAATAGTTTCCACCAATTGATGCAAATGGAACATCGGTGGGCGCGAGGCAGTGTCAAACGGTGGCCGGCCTTTATGGCGGTCTGGGAGCCCTACATCCTACAACTCGGGGCCCGAAGTCGAAATGAGATTTTACAGTCCGGGAGCTGAGGCATTACCTTGACTAGCACAAGGCAGAGTGATTGTGAGAGGTGCAGTACCACTGGCTATCTCAGAGGGGCCGGGGGGGGATGGACGGGTGGGGAGTGGAGCATGGGGGGTGGGGGGGAATAAGGGGGGAGGGGGAGGGGGAGGGGGGGAGAAAACTTGTTAAATGCCACCCTATATTGCCTCTCCTGTATTCCCCGGGGGGTGGGGGGGATCAGAGTACACCCCGCCCTCCCGGGGCTCTTTGTTTATTTGTACTGTGTTGTACTGTTTTTGGTGGATTATAAATAAACTATTTAAAAAAGGAATAGAACTCGCTGACAGTAGCCACTGGAGCATGGGGTTTGGCTCTGCTTTTTTTTTCTTTTTGAAATGTAACCAATAATATTAATAGGGCTATGAGATTTTTCCAACATAATAGGCTTTGCAAAATGCAATGTGTGCCTTTGAATCAATGCTGACGTCCCGGTGACCCAGCAGCTCCTGGGTTTTCTTGGCAATGTGACCAGTCTTTCTTGCCAGGTCTTTCTTCTGAGGGAATGGAGGTTTAGGTAACTTGCCCAAGGCCACAAGGAATGCCAATGGGACTCAAACCCTAGTTTCTTAGTTACCAAGCCAGTGCTCTAACCACTAGGTTACTCCTCCGCTCCACAATAAGCTTTACAAAAAATATATTTAAAGATACATGAAGATTGCATGTCCTTACAAATATATTTAACATTATATGAAGTTTGTGTAAAATGTAATTCTTAAAGTCCACTAATGCATTGCTACTTATTTTATTTATTTATTTATTTTTCATTTGTATACCGCTACTTCCAGTGATCAGAAGCAGATAACTTGCACATCAAACATAACTATGGGTTACAACTGTATGAGTTACAAATTTACAATTGATTTTCAGGTGAAGAACATTATGGTTAACATATGATAAATTACTTAGTAACATATATACAATAGAAGTAACATGTGTAGAATATATGAGTAACATATATACAAATTTACATGAGAAGAGCCATGTGACTTAGCTTATGTTGGTTCCATAAAAAGGAGAGTTATATTAAACAATTTAGGTATGTTTGTTTTGGTTCTTAGGTATTGTTTAAGTCGGATCATATACCTCGTTAAAGAGATGCGTTTTTAACTTTTTTACTTAGTTCAAAGTCTGACTCTACTTTCACACCTCAGACTAGTTGGAGCTAGGAGTGTTAAACCAAAGAGAATTCACCTTGTGCATCATATGCCTTTGAGGGTTTGAAAACATGATCCAGTGACAAGCACAACTTCAGCAGAGGTCCAGAATTGCCAGTTCCAGAAGTGAGATTTTTTTTGCTGGTCCTGATTTTAAATTTGCATTGCAATGCAGTATGGTATTTGTAGTCCCTGATGTTACCCATTGAATTCAGTGCTGCAAGTCCCATAATGCATCAGAATGAGGTTGTCAGAAATCCAGGACTGGCATCTGTACATCCACATCTAATGGTTGCTTCTGATAATCCCAGTGGGAGACCTTTGTAGGCATACTGCAGAGGGCGGGGCTTCACTGGAGCTAGAATTCCACTGTCTGCCCCACCTCACAATCCTTGCCAAGAGAACTAAGGAGAGAGGCACAAGAAATTGTATATGACAATATCATGGTGCTGTTTTAAACTCTTTCCAGTGCCTCAAGGTAGGAGCATGTTGTTGAGTTAGGGCCAGTTTGGTTCAAGTATGGGGAAGAAGGAAGGTTCTAAAAGGGTAGAGGGTGGAAATGTACACAAACAGAATGAGTCGCAGACTGTGAATGTATGTTTTGCAGGTAAAACTCCAGAACGGGTGATCATCATTGCATTCCTAGCATCCATGGCCGTCACATTGGTACTGGTCACTGCCAGTGTCTTCCCCATACTGTACATTTACCGGACAGCAAGATATGTCTTTTTTCCTGCATGTTCACTTCCACAGCATCTGAAGGAGGTTTGTGTAACTTTCTGCAAGAAATTTAAGAAAACCTATCAATTTTCCTATTATGCATGTCTGGACTGCCTTCTTTTTTTAGCATCTGCCAAAATCCTTAGCCTTTTGTGTTCTGTCACCCAGATAATAATAATTCTGTCTTAACAGGGCTACTCTTCTCTTCTCCATACAACTTCAAAATTCATCTGCTGGGTTAGTGTTGCATGCCCCTTGATTCACCCTCATAGCCCTGCAGAACCTTCTCTGGCTGTTTGCCCTCTGTGGTCTTTTCCATCTGTTTATAATTCTTCATCTCCAGGAATAAGCAGGAATGAGTCCTCACATATGGGTACGTCGGTACCGACGGAGCCTGCGCGGGAACGCTCCCCAGCTTCCCAAAAAGGAAAGCTTTTGGGAGCATCCCACAGTGCATGCGCGCTGCCTTCCCACCTTTCCTGACCAACTCTCCTCAGTTCTTCTTTTCCGCGGAGCCAGCAGGTCGTGTTCCTGTCACCGCTGAAGAAGTTCTTTATTTTAATTTGTTTCTTTGGTCGCGTGTCTGCCTTCCCCGACGCCAGACCGGTACCGCCGGTCTTTTCTTTTCTTTTCTTTAAAAAAAGAAAAACAATAATAATATTTCTTTTTCCCCACTTGGTGTGTTTTTCTTCTTAGGCCTACAGGCCCATAAGAAAATTTTCCCTCATGGAAAAACCAGGCTCCGGGTTCAAAAAATGCACTAAGTGTAGCGGTACAATTTCTGTTACAGATACCCATGAATGGTGTCTTAAATGTTTGGGGCCTGACCACTCCATTCCGGATTGCCAGTCCTGCTCACTGATGTCTAAACGAGGGCTACAGAACCGAGCAGCCAAGCTCCATGTGCTGTTTCCCACGGATGCACCGGCATTGACATCTTCCAGGTCTTCCTCTCCTGATGGGTCTCAGGTAACCAAACATTCTTTTAGCAGGTCCTCAAAGGGCAAATCTCCCTCTAAGCATCGAGATGCCTCCGGGCTTGACCTTGAGGATCCTGCCCCAGCCAAACAACCCCGGCGGGAAGCTCCAGCTTCCAAAGCTCCTCCTATGGGGTTACAGGTTGACATCGATGGCACGGCCTCGACCGATCACCTGTTAGACTGCTCTGGGGTACTGGCACAATCTCCCGGTACCGACATCCAGACAGTCGTGGCGTCCATGGATCATACTGTTCAATCCATGCAGCAAGCTATAATGGCTTTTATTAAGGCTGCGACGCCAACGGTACCGCAACAAGTTCCATTGTCGGTACCGGCTCCGGTACCGGTACCAACTTCGATACCGGTACCGACAGCATCGACATCGACCAGGATACCGGTTCTGGTTCCCGGTCCTGGGCTCTTTCCCGGTACCGATCCGGTACCGGGGACGCCCGATGTCGGTACCGATCGATACGCCTATCGATCCCTGGAATCGAACAGACGATACTTCGATTCTTCTGATGATTCTGATTCATCGGATGAGTCTCCTGAAGTATCCCTCACCCTTCCTGAGGAGCCCTCTTCTCCAAAGAGGAGAATGTCTCCTCCAGAGGATTTGTCCTTTCAAGACTTCATAATAGAAGTGGCTAAAGGACTCTCTATTTCAGTAACCTCTGAAAAAGAGCCTAGAGCAAAAAAATTAGATATTTGGGATACTCTAAGGTTTCCAGAGAGGCAGTCACCTTGCCCATTAATGACATTCTTCAAGAACACATGATTGACTTATGGGAGACTCCTCTCACCCTCTCTCCACATTCTCGCCGATTGGACACCATGTATCGTGTCCCTCCCTCTCCTGGTTTTCAAAAAACTCAGCTTCCTCACCACTCCATTGTGGTGCAGTCAGCTATGAAAAGGATAAAGAGTACCAAAAGACACTCTTCTACTCCTCCAGGAAGAGAATGCAGGACTTTGGATGCTTTTGGTAGGAAAATCTTCCAAGCCAGCATGCTTATTGCCAGAATCAATTCATATAGCCTTTATATGGGTATGTTTCTGAAGGAAGTTGCACAAAAGCTGCGCAACTTTCTCCCTTTTATTCCAGAGGATAAGAGGGATGAGTTCCTTCTTTGGCTAAAGCATACTCAAGACATTTCAAAGTTTTCCAACAGGGCAGCCTTTGACTCCTTTGAAGGTGCCAGCAGAGCCTCAGGCATTGCTATAGCTGCTCGCAGAATTGCTTGGCTCCAGGCTTCTGATCTAGAACCCTGGGTCCAGGATGGCTTGGGAAATCTGCCCTGTACAGGTGAAAATCTGTTTGGCAAGGAGTGGCAAATTAAAGCCACTCAAATGGATGCAGAAAATGCTGCTCTAGATAGACTTTCTAAGTCTACCTCCACCCCAGCCAAGAAAAAATCTTTCAAGAAGTATTTTTACAAGAAGGGCAGATTTCCTTCCACTACTGGCCAACAATCCTCTACAGGTCACTTTGCTACTAAGCGTCAGCAACCTAAACAGGCCAGGCCTAAACCTGCAGGGGCTGCTACAACCCAGCAGTCCCAACCCCCCTCAGGGTTTTTGACTTGATACTAGAGAACTTAACTTTTCTGGCTCTACAACAACCAGAGCCTCTCACCATTCCAGGAAGGTTAGCTCATTTTGCTCCCAGATGGGAGCAAATCACATCAGAGCAGTGGACCCTCTCCATCATAAGAGAGGGCTACATACTTCATTTTTCAGACCTTCCTCCCTATACCATGGTGAGACACTTCAATTCTCCCACATTCCTCGACCTTCTGGATCAGGAAGTGACTTCCCTTCTGGCCCAGAGGGCCATAGAAGAAGTTCCACTTCTTCAACAAGGGTCAGGGTTTTACTCCCCCTATTTTCTCATTCCAAAGAAAACAGGGGGATACAGACCCATTCTAGATCTCAGAGAATTGAACAAATTCCTATACAAGGAGAAGTTCAAGATGCTTTCTCTAGGCACTCTCCTTCCATACCTGCAGAGTCAGGATTGGCTTTGTTCTCTAGATCTCAAGGATGCGTACACCCATATACTCATCCATCCATCCCACAGAAAATTCCTACATTTTCTGTTCCAGGGAAAACACTACCAATACAGAGTACTTCCTTTCGGTCTAGCCTCTGCTCCAAGAGTGTTCACCAAATGCATGGCAATAGTTGCTGTATTTGTCTTCCCATACCTGGACGACTGGCTCATCCGAGCTCCATCCCAGTCAGAAGCCCAGGTTTCCCTAAACCGCACAAGGCGCATTCTGCAGTATCTGGGACTTGTGGTAAACCTCCCAAAGTCTCAGCTCACCCCTACTCAATCCCTAGAATTCATAGGGGCCTGGTTGGACACCACTACTGCAAGGGCCTACCTTCCTCAGGCTCGTTGTCAACATCTAGTGCAGTTAGCCTCCCAGGTTCAGTCAAAGAGTTACTTAACTGCCCGGGAGATGCTACAACTACTAGGCCACATGGCTTCCACAGTACATGTGGTACCCTATGCTCGCCTACATATGAGAACAGCTCAATGGACTTTGTCCACACAGTGGACTCAAGCATCAGGAGCTCTCTCAGACCAAATAGCAACCTCCAAACGTCTCTTTTGGTCTCTCCAATGGTGGATGTCCACTCAAAATCTGTTGCTGGGGGTCCCCCTTCCAACCACTGTTGCCCCAAGCAACCCTCACAAAAGATGCCTCCCAAGCAGGTTGGGGAGCCCGTCTTCAAGACCTCTCCACTCAAGGCACTTGGTCCCCACAGGAGACCACTCTCCATATCAACCACTTGGAACTTCGAGCAGTTTTTCTAGCTCTCAAGGTCTTCCATACCCTCCTCAGCTACCAGACAGTCCTCATTCATACGGACAATCAAGTAGCCATGTTTTACATAAACAAGCAAGGAGGGACTGGCTCTCTGTCGCTTTGCAACGAAGCTCTAAGATTATGGGCCTTCGCCAGAGAGCATCAAATCCATCTCCTGGCAGTATACCTCCCAGGAATCCAAAACTCTTGGGCAGACAGACTCAGTCGAGTTCTGCTTCCACACGAATGGTCCCTGCACATGGATCAGGTACTCAGAATCTTGCAGGAATGGGGAACCCCGGACATAGACCTCTTTGCAAGTCCGTGGAATGCCAAACTTCCCCGGTTCTGTTCCAGAATTCCGTGTCAGGGAGCTCTGGCCAAGGATGCCTTCCTCCTTCATTGGGGTCAGGACTTCCTGTATGCCTTTCCACCCATTCCTTTAATTCCCAAGACTCTGTTCAAACTCCAGAGGGATCAAGGATCTATGATCCTCATAGCTCCACGCTGGCCACGCCAAGTGTGGTACCTTCTACTTCTGCATCTCTCCCAAGCCCCCTCCCTGGACTTGGGAGCTGCTCCAGACCTTTTATCTCAAGAGGAGGGGACTTTGTGGCACCCAAACCCCAAGTCCCTCCACCTCAGAGCTTGGTTACTGAAGGCCTAGACCTTCAAGACTTCAATCTTTCTCAGCAAGTGAAGGATATCCTTCATGCTTCCAGAAAACCTTCCACTAGGCGTTCCTATGCTTTTAAGTGGAAAAGGTTTTCCATTTGGTGTGCTGAAAAGGGTCTTGACCCTCTAGCACTACCTTTAAATTCTCTTTTGGAATATCTCCTGCATCTCTCCAATGCAGGCCTCAAAACAAATTCAGTAAGGGTCCATTTGAGTGCTATTGCAGCATCCCTTAAGCCTCTCAATGGACAACCTATTTCCTCTCATCCTCTTATTGCAAGATTCATGAGAGGCCTAACTTTAACTAAACCTCCCATTCGACCTCCTCTGGTAGCATGGGACTTAAACTTTGTTCTTGGTCAGCTTATGAAGCCACCTTTTGAACCCTTAGCCACTACCTCCTTGAAATTTCTTTCCTGGAAGGTTATTTTCCTTATTGCAATCATTTCTGCTCGCCGCATCAGTGAACTGCAGGCCTTAGTGGCTAATCCACCTTATACAAGGTTCCATCATGATAAGGTAGTCCTTAGGACCAATCCCCACTTTATGCCTAAAGTGGTCTTACCTTTTCATTTTAATCAAGAGGTATATTTACCTGTCTTTTTTCCAGCTCCTCATGCATCCAGTGCAGAGAGGAACCTTCATACTCTAGATTGTAAAGAGCTCTTGTCTTTTACCTGCACAGGACACAGCAACATAGAAAATCTTTCCAGCTTTTTGTTGCTTTAGATCCTTCTCATTTAGGACTTCCAGTCTCTAAAAGAACACTGTCCAATTGGATTGCTCAGTGTATCTCTTTTGCTTACTAGAGTAAGAACCTTTCTCTGGAGGGCCATGTCACAGCTCACAATGTGAGGGCCATGGCCACCTCTATAGCTCATCTTCATTCTGTGTCCATTGATCAGATCTGTCGAGCAGCCACCTGGGCCTCGGTTCATACCGTCACAGCCCATTACTGTTTGGACAAGGACTCCCGCCGGGATGCCTTGTTTGGTCAGGCTGTCCTCAGACACCTGTTCCATTCTTGAACAACTCCTGCCCTCCTTCCCTGAATGGATGCCTGAGATCCATAGGAAGACGAGGAACCCTTCAGGGATCTCCCAGGCATCTTAGCTAGGGAGTCCCCATATGTGAGGACTCATTCCTGCTTGTTCCTGGAGATAGCACAGTTACTTACCTGTAACAGGTGATCTCTGGGAACAGCAGGAATTAGTCCTCACAACCCACCCACCTCCCCTAGGAGTTGTATCTCTCTCTCTTTCCTTTCCTCTCTCTCTCTATTGTCTCAGCTTTAAACTCGAACTGAGGAGAGTTGGTCAGGAAAGGCGGGAAGGCAGCGCGCATGCCCTGTGGGATGCTCCCAAAAGCTTTCCTTTTTGGGAAGCTGGGGAGCGTTCCCGTGCAGGCTCCGTCGGTACCGACGTACCCATATGTGAGGACTAATTCCTGCTGTTCCCAGAGATCACCTGTTACAAGTAAGTAACTGTGCTATCTCTCCTTTTCTTATTGTTTTCACACTTGCTACCTCTGTCTCCTTGTCTATAGCTCTTTCCCCATTCTCAGGTTCTATTCTGTATCCTTTTTCATTTATTGTCCCCTTGTAATGGAACCAATTGTTGGCTCTTATGCTGGTGTCTTGATGGGCCTTCCCAATTGGTGCTATCTTGTGTGTGCCACTGAGTCAATGCTGACTCCTGCAACCAAGCCCCTGGGTTTTCTTGGGGAGGTGCAACTGGAAGTAGATTGCCAGGCCTCTCTGATGCACAGTAAGGGCCCCATTCTGATCGGGGCCCATCTGAATGTCCAAAATCTGGATGGGCCAGATTTGCACCCGATTCTGCACCTGCTGGAGCTACACATTCCTGCATGAGCAGAATTGGGGAAAGGGGCCTGGATGGGCCCTGATTCCATCCCATTGCACGTATGGTTCCCACCCTGTCCAATCCTCCCAGTGCTCCTTCATGGAGCCTTAGTGCCAAGGCGTCCCGTCGCCATGGCACTAGGATGCCATTCAGGAGCCCTGATTTCCCCACACTGGATTAAAGGTCCTGTTCCCCATTGCCTGACTCCCAATAGGGCCTGCCAGGGTCCGGCGGTGGGGAACCTCCCGCTGTTGCTCACCTGAGTTGGGGGATCCTCCACTGCTCATTGCCTCCCTCGGGGTGACTTATTCCACCTCCAAGGTGAATTAAGTTACGCAACCATCCTTGCCACTCCGGATGTACAGGGTTGCAACTGGAATCAGCCCTGTACGTCGAGGATCATGGTCCTGTCTCTGCACCTCTCCATCTCCACCACCCATCTCTGCACCTCTCCATCTTTGACCCTCCCCCTCCCACCCCTGTCCAGGGCTCCCCGCACATCTCTGTACGTGTGGAGAGCTTTGGAAACCGAATCGACCCCAGGCAAATAGTGGGGGATGTACATCCAAACTGGACATACATCCCCGCTTATTCACACATCGGAATGATCCCCTAAGTCTTCAGCACTTGATATTCCAAGGTGGTCTCCCATTCAAGTACTAGCTAGGCCCAACCCTGCTTAGCTTCTGAAAGTTATTTTATTTGTATTAGTAAACATTCTATAGATTACAGAGAGGGGAGGTATAACTTTTTTTGCTTTGTTTTCTCGTGGACAGACTGCAGGAAAATTTAAGTTAGCATATAAAATAATTAGCCATCGGGACCTTGAACATTCTAAGTAGCCACATCTGTAAACCAAGGAATTTCTTAGGGATTATGAAGTCCTGTTCCAACCACTCGTATTGCTTTGGGGGGAGCAAATGTATATGGATTTATAATTTATACATAAATAAATAAACCATGATGGTTATAAGATGAGAAAATTGGCCAAACTTTTTTATTAAAACAAAAGGCCATCTTAAGTGAATTTTATTTAATCAGTTAGATACTTATGTGTATATTAACGACAAGGCTCCAAAGACAAATGGGAAATCTGTAGATAAATGAATCCATATGCAAGCAAATAATTTACTGTTTCAACCCCTCAGCTAACTAGAAATAACAATTATAAAGGTTATTTGAGGAATTCCAAGTATTACATGCCGAGGACTAATCATGGATGTCCTGTTCTGCTTCAGAGCAAACAAAGTCTCTCTCTGTCTTAAGAGGACTTTTTATTTGATCACACCCTTCCCCACTGATAATTTGTCTTAAGCTGCTCTTTTCCCATTTAGAGGCCAAGGTACTCGCTGTAAGAAATCAAGGTAGAATGGCATACAGTGGGAGAAGAGCATTATAAAGAGGCTCATATATTCATAGCCACACCCATTGCCCTAGATTGGATAACAGTGTTTTCCTTAACAAGATACATGTACTAAGATGGGTAAGGACAGCTGTATACAGAGAGAAATGGCAAGAAATATGAATGCAATAATTATGCAAATCATTATGTTCCAACATCTTTTCCAAGAGAGTTCCTAGAGTTTATTATAATGGAAGAGTCATCTAGATTGATCCAAGTGTGCTCAGAGTACCCAGTATAGCTTTCAAGGAACTAGGTCTTGTCAAATTAATCTGATAAGTAAGTAAACAAAAATGTAGATTGGAAACAAATCAAGGTCAATTAGATTGATGTGGACTCTGCAAGGTATTTGATACAGAGCTAACTGAAAGACCATTCTTATAAAATAAATAGAATAGGAACTAAATATTCTAAATTTGTACATGACCAGAGAATTGGCTGAAAGATTCATTCCAGATCAATAGCTTTAGCTATGACTCATGTGGCATAAGTAGCAAGATTGAGCACATGGTCCATTTGCAATCTGTTTATAGCTAATTTGGAGATGAGAATTAGAGTGATATTTGAATGTAAACACAATAAAAGCCTTTGAGATGAAGGGAAAAATACAGCAGAGAACATGTATTGCAAAAAAAGAAAAAAATCTACTCACCCTGGGATACAGTACCAGTCACTGGCAGGTGAGGTATAATGTGAATGAATGCAGAGCACTATATCTGAATTACTGTGGTAGAAATACAATATTTGGCAGTGAGCACCAAAGTGGAGGAGGAGTAATAGGTGCATGTTAGGTTAGACTTACAGGGTCTCCCAATATGGACAGGTCTCTGCTGAGGTGCCAGACTAAGACAAACCACCCATCTGGGCAGTAGCAGAATGCGACAGCGTTGGCAGCAGAATATCGCTTTTCTAAAAAGTGACAATGGCAACAACGCTAGCATTACCCGCATGGAAGAGAGGCCTGGAAATCTACTTCTGTATCTTGCCATGAAAACCCAATGGATAGTCACAACAAAACAAATTGCACTATAGTGCTGGAAGATGAGACCCCCAGGTCGGAAGGCACTCAACTGGCTATTGGGGACGAGCTGAAGAATTTTCAGAGTAAAGCCAGCATTTATGATGTGGTTAGATCAAAGCCCTCAGGATGTCCGTTTGCTGATGTAGCTGTGCATGAAATGAGAATCAGAAAATGTCTTACATATTGAGACATGAAACATGTGAAGCAGGGACCAAGGGACATTGGAGTTGGTCAAGAAGGAAAAGGAGCATGTACACTCAATCTGTTTGGTGTCAACGAACTGAAATGGACTGGCATCAGGCACTTTGCATCTGGTGTTCACATGGTATACTATCCTGGAAATGAAAGACAAAGAAGAAATGGTGTTGCATTTATAATAAAGAAGAAACTTACAAGAACTGTAATGAAATCCAATGCAATCAGTGAACGCTTAATCTCTCTTCGTCTACAAGGAACGCCTATCAACACAACTATAATTCAAGTATATGCTCCAGCAACAGCTGCAGAAGAGGATGAAATTGATGAGTTCTATGAACAGGTGCAAGCTGAAATTGACAGAACATGCAAACAGGATATCCTGATAGTCATGGGTGACTGGAATGCAAAGGATGGCAACAAAGAAAAAGGCAAAGTGGTTGGAACAAATATGGGCTTGGCAACAGAAATGAAGCTGGAGAAAGACTGATAGAATTCTGCAAGACCAATCAATGATCTATTCATCTCAAACTCCTTCCAGCAACACAAGCAGCAACAATACACATGGACTTTACCCAATGGATTGTACAAAAATCACATTGACTACATCTGTGGAAGTCCAACACTGGAAAAACTGAATAACATCTACAAAGACAAAATCTGGAGGAAACTGTGGTAAAGACCATCAACTACTAGTATGCAAGCTAAAGCTGAAAAAGAGCAAGCCACTCATGAATGTAGTAAAATATGACCTTGAGAATATGCTTCCAGAATTTAAAGACTGCCTGCAAAATTGACTTGCTGTTTTGGATACAAACGACAGAGCACCAGAAGAGTTATAGGATGATATCAAGAAAGTTGTGCTTGAAGAAAGTGAGGTCTCTGCAAAAAAGGGAAAAAGCAAAAATGGCCAAAATGGATGACTGAAGAAACTCTGAAAATTGCCCAAAAATACAGAGAAGCTAAAGCCAGAGGAGAAAGAGAAGCAATCGCAGAACTCAACAGAGATTTCAAACATGAAGCAAGACGAGACCAGGAGAAGTACTACAATTACATATGCAAGGAAATAGAATCAGAAACTATTAGAGGAAGAACAAGATTGGTTTTCCTAAAGCTACGAGAGTTAAAGAGAAAATTCCAGCCTCAAATTAGAATGCTACAAGTTGCTTAAGGATCCATGTTGAATGATGCTGAGAAGATTAAAAGGCAGAAAGATTATACAGAGTCATTGTACCATAAAGATCAAGTGAACCAACAGCTGTTTCAACTTGTATCTTATGATCAGGAACCATTGGAGGAGTAGCCTAGTGGTTGGGGCAAGGTACTTCAGGCCGGAAGGTCGGGGGTTCAAATCCCACTAGAGGACAGCAACCTTGGGCCGGAAGGACTGGGGTTTCTAGTCCCACAGGTGCTCCTTGTGGTCTTGGGCAAGCCACTTAACCCTCCATAGCCCATGTTCCCTGTAAAATAGTTATCTCCAAGTTATAATGCCCTGTTCAATGTAATTTCAGTTTGTTCAATGTAAACCGCACTGATGCAGAATAGCGCGGTATATAAGAGAATGTAAAATAAATAAATAAATAAATTGGTGATGAAAGAAGTTGAAGCAGCATTGAAAGCAGTATCCAAGAACAAAGCACCAGGTATTGATGGCATTCCCATTGAAGTATTACAGCAGTCGGATGCAGCTGTTACCATGCTTACAAGGCTCTGCCAGGAAATTTGGAAGACAACATTATGGCAAACTGATTGGAAAAGATTGGTGTTTATGCCAATACTGAAGAAAGGTGATGCGACTGACTATGCAAGTTATTCCGCATTCGCTCTGATCCCACATGCCAGCAAGATTCTACTCTAGATCTTTCAGAAGAGACTACAACCATACCTGGAACGAGAACTGCCTGAAGTGCAAGCAGGGTTCTGGAAAGGGCAAGGAATGAGAGACTTCATTGCGGATGTGAGATGGATCCTAGAAAAGACAAAAGAATACCAAGAATCTGTTTTGTTGACTACAGCAAGGCTCTTGACTATATAAACCATGAAAAACTCTGGGCCACATTAAGAAGCAAGGATATATCAGAACACCTGATAAATATCTTGCACAACCTTTATATTGATCAAGAAGCAACAGTTCAAACAGAACAAGGAGAAACAGAATGGTTTAAAATCAGCAGAGGTTTATGACAAGGCTGCATACTTTCCCCCTACCTGTTTAATGTATATGCAGAAAAAATCATCAGGGAAGACAACTGAGCTGTGATGATTGGTGGAAGATTCATCAGCAATCTTTGCTATGCTGATCACACCACAATACTGGCTGAAAGTGAAGACAATATGAAACATTTGCTTCTCAAGATCAAGGAACATAGTCTTAAAATGGGCCTACACCTTAATGTAAAGAAGACAAAGATCCTGACAACTATCAAAATCAATAAGTTCAACGTTGATGGAGAAGAAATTGAAATAGTGGACAACTTTAACCTGCTTAGATCAATAATCAATAAAGAAACAACAGGTACTCGAGAAATCTGATGACACATTGCTCTTGGCAGAATGGCTAAGAAGGACCTAGACAAGATTCTCAAAAGCAGAGATGCCTCTCCATACAAAGATTCTACTTGTCCAAGCCATGGTATCTTCAATAACATCTTATGAATGTGAAAGTTGGACAGTGAAAAATATAGACAGGAAGAAAAGTGATGCCTTTGAATTATGATGCTGACGAAGAATACTGTGTATACCAAAGACTCCCCAAACCAGTCAGAGAGGCAATCAAACCAAAGCTTTCTTTTGAAGCTCAAATGGCAAGACTTTGATTGTCATACTTTGGACACATCATGCAAAGAGAGAGATCATTACAGAAAGACGACATATTTGGCAAGGTTGAAGGTCAACATAAAAGAGGAAAGCCAGCAATGAGATGGATTGATACAGTTAACAGCAGCTATGGATGCTACTCTATCAACAATAAGTTGCCTGACTGAAGCCCGAACACAGTTTAGGACAGCTATCCAGAGGGTTGCCATGAGTCGATATCAACGCGATGGCACTTAGCAACAACAGGATAGACCATACATTTAAATAAAGCAGTAGCCTTCACAATGACTACTTCTAATGTTAGTATGCATTGAATGAGGAAGGCAGTAATATTCCCACCATCCACAGCCCTGGCTAAATCAGAGTATGATATCCAGTTTTAGGCGCTATATTTCAATAAGTTAATTGAGGTCTTTTTGTACGTTTTCAAATTTTTAAGTGATAAAAGAGATGGTATCTGCAAGGGGTTGACTTTCTCAGGGAACAGTACAAAACAGATGCACCAAACAGTGATTAATAAATTTGTATAACCATCATTGTTTGGTCCACCTGTTCTGTACTATTCCCAGCTATCACCTGCGGGTGTTTGTGCTCTTTTTTTGGACTGTGAGTTGGATTTCTCAACATGAAAGATTTTCACTAAGAAATAAATTGCTGTTTTACAGAGAGTTCAAATCTCCCAGTTCCTCTGGGAGATGTTTGGGCACTCTGACACCTGGCAGCAGGTCTTTCTGCTCAGGAATAAGTCAAAGCAGGCCAATGCAAAAACAGTATCACTTCCTCTCTCCCACAGACTGTGCAAGCCGGAACACAAAAGGAGAACAAAGACAACTTCTTTTTTCTTCTTCTTTTACAGTATCTGAGCAAGCCCTACTATAGCTCGCCGTTTCTTTCACCTGGGAAGCAGGAAGAAAAAGACGAATGTTGCAGTACGTGCATTGTGGCTCTAGACGAAACCGAAACCTGTCGTCAGGACAACACAGAGTTAAGTGACAATACAGCAGAGCTGCTTCAGAGCCCCCAAAGACATCTGCCTACAGAGGAATGTTTGCACATAGACCATGAATATTCTTTATACTGTAAGCTGAACAAGGACAGTGGAAATGCTACTGAAAAAGAGTCATAAAGAGACCTCCAAACACAAAGTTCTTGGAAAAAAAAACCCGAGGTAGAGCATGTTGAAAAGCTGTTACCTCCTGCTCACATGCAATTTGGAGCCAGACCTATATACTTTTTCTAAATGCACTGCTTCACTACCCTTCGGTTATTATAATTGTATATTCTTTTTCAATGAAGTTTGTTATCTTTCAGGCTTTATTGTACTCGCTGCCTTGTACAGTTTTTATATATTAAGTCCATATTTTTGTATTTAACTACACTAACAAAAGAAACACTAGAGGTGTGGCTTGTGTTGATTAAGCAAATGGTATGTTTCCCAGTGCTGTGCTTATGACTAACAAAATTAGCAGCCAGAGTGGTGGATTTACTCAAATTTTGCACTAGTATTAAAACAGTGATCTCCAGGAACAAGCAGGAATGTAGTCTTCACATTTGGGTATCGGTACCGACGGAGCCTGCGCGGGAACGCTCCCCAGCGTCCAATTAGAAAGCTTTTGGGAGCATCCCACAGCACCTGTGTGCTGCCTTCCCACCTTTCTAACTGCCTCTCTCCAGTTCTTCGTTTTCCGCGGAGCCAGCAGGTTGTCGTTCCTGTCACCACAGAAAATTTTTCTTATTCCTTCCTTTTTTGTGGTCGCGTCTGCCTTCCCTCGACGCTATACCAGTACCGCCGGTTCTTTTTTCTTTCTTTCTTTTCAAAAAAAAAAAATATTAAACCTTTTTTTCTTCAGGTGCACGCGCCATTTTGGGCCTTAGGCCCAAAATTTTCCCAGCTATGGAAAAACTTGCCTCGGGTTTCAAGAAGTGCACCAACTGTGGCGGTACCATCTCCGTCACCGACACCCATGAGTGGTGTCTTAAATGTTTAGGTCCTGACCACTCCATCTCGGAGTGTATGGCCTGTGCCATGATGTCCAAGAGGGGTCGACAAAACCTGGCTGCTAAGCTCGGCACCCTTTTTCCCTCCGATGCAGCCTCTGTAGCAGCGATGTCTTCCAGGGCTTCGTCTTCCTCCCATGGATCCCAGGTAACTAAACATAAGTCTGGCCGGTCCTCAAAGGGTAGATCTCCTTCCAAGCATCGAGATAACTCTGGCGTTGCCCTTGAGGGTTATGTACCGGCAAAATTGCCCCGGCGGGAGGCTTCGGCTTCCAAAGCATTATCAGGGCTCCAGGATGTTCTCGAGGCCTCAACCTCGGCAGAACTACTGGTGCCGTGCTCTGGGGTACCAGCTGCTTTCTCCGGCACCGATACCCAGGCATCGGCAGCGTCGATAGACCAGAGGTTCCTGGCTATTGAACGCAGTCTGGCGGCTCTCCTTGTGGCATCAACACCCTCGGAACCGCGTCAGACAGTACAACCAGTACCGGCACCGACTACGGGGGTATCAGCACCGGTACCGATAGCATCGACATCGGTGTCTGCTTTCCTGGCACGCAGTCAAGCTATGCCTTCCGGTACCGATACACCGGTACCGACTTCGATTGGTACGGGTATTGTGCTCTACAAGAGCATCCGGACAGAAGGTACTTTGAATCCTCAGAGGAGTCTGAGGATTCTGACAGTTCTGTCGGTACCAGAGTACTTATCCCCGAGGAGCCTTCCTCTCCCAAACGTAGGATGTCTCCTCCAGAGGATATCTCCTTTCAGGATTTTATCAGGGACGTGGCTCGAGGTCTTTCCATTACTGTGGCTCCTGAAACAGAGCCCAGGGCAAAGCAGTTGGAGATTCTACAATATCCCAAGGCTCCTAAGGAGGCAGCTACTTTGCCTATCCATGAGATCTTACATGATCTCATGTTAAGAATTTGGGAAACACCTCTTACCACCTCTCCTCACTCTCGTAGACTGGATACCATGTATCGAGTACCTCTGTGTCCTGGCTTCCAGAAGACTCAGCTTCCTCACCACTCTATTGTAGTGGAGTCAGCTATGAGAAGGATCATAAGTGCAAAGAGGCATGCCTCTAATCCTCCAGGACGTGGGTGTAGGACTTTGGATGCCTTTGGACGTCGTACTTTCCAGGCTTCCATGCTTTCTGCCAGGATCAGTTCCTATATTTTATATATGGGAATGTTCCTTAAGGAAGTCACAGGAGACTTAGAGGTTTTGAGCCCTCTTCTTCCTGAAGATAAGAGGCAAGATTTTCTCACACTGGTTAAACATGCCCAGGATGTTTCTAAATTTGTCAACCATGCAGCTTTTGACTGTTTTGAGTGCATAAGCAGAACCTCTGCCATTGCCGTAAGTGCAAGGAAAATTGCCTGGCTCCAGGCATCCGATTTGGAGCTCTGGGTGCAGGACAAATTGGGCAATATTCCTTGTACAGGTGAGAATCTATTCGGCAAAAATTGGCAAGAAAAGGCTAATGAGCTGGATGCTGATAACTCCACTTTGGATAGATTATCCAAAGCCACAGCTGATCCTGCAAAGAAGAAATCTTTCAAGAAACCATTCTTCTCCAAAAAGAAGAGGTGTTATCCCTCTTATCAGCAGGGACGTTCTGCAGGTCAGCCTGTCCGGAAGAGTCAGCAACCACCTAAACAAAGGAAGGCAAAGACTGCTAAGCCTCAATTGTCTCAGCAGTCTCAGCCTCCACAAGGCCTTTGACTTCCATCTAGAGAACTTAGCCTTCCTGGCCCTCAATGGACCAGAACCTTCCACCATTCCAGGAAGGTTATGTAATTTTGCCCCCAGATGGGGGCAGATAACAGCAGAACATTGGACTCTCTCCATTATAAAAGAGGGGTACAAACTTCACTTTCTCCGCATGCCCCCTCCCACAATGGTAAGACAGTTCAATTCTCAGACCTCTCTCATCAACCTGTTAGATCAAGAGGTCTCTATCCTTCTTGCCCAAGGGGCAATAGAAGAAGTACCCATTCCTCAACAGGGTACAGGGTTTTACTCCCCCTATTTCCTTATCCCAAAGAAAACAGGGGGACACAGACCTATTTTAGATCTCACAGAATTGAACAAATTCCTGTTCAAGGAGAAATTCAAGATGATTTCTCTGGGAACCCTGCTGCCGTACCTTCAGAGTCAGGATTGGCTTTGTTCTCTAGATCTCAAGGATGTGTACACTCATGTTCTCATCCATCCAACTCACAGAAAGTCCCTTCGGTTTCTTTTTCAAGGCAAGCACTACCAATACAGGGTGCTTCCTTTTGGCCAGGCCTCAGCACCAAGGGTGTTTACGAAATGCATGGCTGTGGTAGCAGCATTTCTTCGCACTCTAGGAATATTTGTCTTCCCCTGCTTAGACGACTGGCTCATTCAAGCCCAATCAGAATCAGAGGCCAGGATTTCTCTATCTTGCACAGTGCGTATCCTTCAGTATTTGGGTCTGGTCATAAACATCCCAAAATCCAGCCTAACTCCCACTCAGTCTCTAGAGTTCATAGGAGCTTTATTGGATACCAGGAATGCAAGGGCCTATCTTCCCCAGACCCGTTGCCTTTGCATGGTGCAGTTAGCTTCTCAAGCAGTGCTAAAGCCTCATCTCACTGCTCGAGAAATCTTACAGCTACTAGGCCACATGGTATCTACCGTGCATGTGGTCCTGTATGCTTGCCTCCATATGAGAGCAGCCCAGTGGACTTTATCCACTCAATGGACCCAGGCATCAGGGTGCCTGTCAGACAAAATAGCAAACACAAATCGCCTTATTTTGTCCCTCCAATGGTGGCAGTCCACTCAAAACCTGTTGGTGGGGTCCCCGTTTCAACAACCTTTTACCCCAGGCAACTCTCACAACAGATGCTTCACCAATGGGTTGGGGAGCTCATCTGCAAGGCCTCTCCACCCAAGGCACTTGGACTCCACAGGAGACTCATCTACATATCAATCTCTTGGAGCTCAGAGCAATCTTCCTTGCTCTGCGAGTGTTCCACACCCTGCTCAGCTACAAGACAGTCCTTATTCATACGGACAACCAAGTAGCCATGCTTTACGTGAACAAGCAGGGAGGAACAGGCTCTCTGTCGCTTTTCAATGAAGCTCTGTGAGTATGGGCCCTCGCCATAAAGCATCAGATTCATCTCCTGGCAGTGTATCTTCCAGGTATTCAAAATTCTTGGGCAGACAGACTCAGTCGAGTTATGCTTCCACACGAATGGTCTCTACATGCAGACCGGGTGGCCAAGATTTTTCAAATTTTGGGAACCCCGAACATAGACCTCTTTGCAAGTCCTTTGAATGCCAAACTTCCCCGGTTCTGTTCCAGAATTGCGGCTCAGGGCTCTCAGGCCAAGGATGCTTTTCTCCTTCATTGGGGTCAAGACTTCCTTTATGCCTTTCCACCCATTCCCCTAATTCCCAAAACACTGTTCAAGCTTCAGAGAGACGGAGGCCGTATGATTCTCATAGCTCCACATTGGCCACGGCAAGTGTGGGGTACCCTCTGCTTCTACATCTCTCTCAAGTTCCCTCTCTGGAGTTAGGGTCCGCTCCAGATCTCCTGTCTCAGGAGGACGGAATGTTATGGCATCCAAATCCCCAATCTCTGCATCTCAGGGCTTGGTTGCTGAAGGCCTAGATCTTCATGATCTTAACCTTTCTCAGCAGGTAAAGGATATCTTTTATGCTTCTAGAAAACCTTCCACAAGACGCTCTTAGCCCCCTTGCGATACCTCTGGAATCATTACTAGAGTATCTCCTTCATTTATCCAATGCAGGACTTAAGACTAACTCAGTAAGAGTCCTTTTAAGTGCTATTGCAGCTTCTTTCGAGCCTTTAAATGGACAACCTATTTCCTCCCATCCTCTTATAACAAGATTTATGAGAGGCTTTCTTCTAACTAAGTCTCCCATTAAGCCACCACCGGTGGCATGGGACTTAAACCTGGTTCTTGGCCAGCTCATGAAGCCACCTTTCGAACCCTTAGCTACTACCTCATTAAAATTCCTTTTTTGGAAAGCTATCTTTCTCATTGCAATCACATCAGCACGTCGCATTAGTGAATTGCAAGCACTAGTAGCTGATCCTCCTTATACAAGGTTCCATCATGACAAGGTAGTCCTTAGGACTCATCCACACTTTATGCCAAAGGTGGTCTCGCCTTTTCATTTGAACCAAGCGGTCTACCTGCCTGTGTTTTTTCCAAGGCCTCATGCATCAAATGCAGAAAGGAATCTTCATACTTTGGACTGTAAAAGAGCTTTAGCTTTTTACTTACAGAGAACACAGCAACATAGAAAGTCCTCTCAACTCTTTGTTGCTTTTGATCCTTCTCATCTGGGACTTCCAGTCTCCAAGAGAACACTGTCCAACTGGATTGCACAATGTATTTCCTTTGCCTATCAAAGTAAGAATCTTCCTCTGGAGGGCCATGTCACAGCTCACAATGTGAGAGCCATGGCAGCATCAATGGCTCATCTGCACTCTGTGTCTATCGACGACATCTGTCGAGCAGCCACTTGGGCCTCGGTTCATACCTTCACAGCCCATTACTGCTTGGACAAGGACTCCCGCCGGGATGCCTTGTTTGGTCAGGCTGTTCTCCAACACCTGTTCCATACCTAATCAACTCCTACCCACCATCCCTGGTAGGATGCCAGAGATCCATGGGGGGAAGTGGAGCCCTGTCACAGGGACACACAACTTCTGGGGTCTCTCCCTGGCATCTAAAGCTAGGGAGTCCCCATATGTGAAGACTACATTCCTGCTTGTTCCTGGAGATAGCATAGTTACTCACCTGTAACTGGTGATCTCTGGGAACAGCAGGAATATAGTCTTCACAACCCACCCACCTCCCCTAGGCGTTGTATCTCTCTATCTCTTTCTCTCTCTTTGTCTCAGCTTTAAACTCAACTGGAGAGAGGCAGTTGGGAAAGGTGGGAAGGCAGCACGCAGGCACTGTGGGATGCTCCCAAAAGCTTTCTAATTGGACCCTGGGGAGCGTTCCCACGCAGGCTCCGTCGGTACCGATGATACCCATATGTAAAGACTATATTCCTGCTGTTCCCGGAGATCACCTGTTACAAGTGAGTAACTATGCTGTATAGCCAGGACTGATTTTGTTTGGTGGAGGAAGGGGAAAGAGGTCCAAGATTAATTTGGGCGGCTATGAGGCATACAGATCTAACCTGAGCTAATTCAACTCTTATGACAACTCATACTTGATCATGGATTTTAAATTGGTCAGTAACTGGATTTTAAATATTTTTAGACTGATTTATGTCAAGCACTCACTAACACTAACCCACAAACACGTTTATGAAAATAGTTCAGGTATATTTAAATATGTCTCTAGAGGCAGGATCCCATAGCTTAATATTAGCTTGACTAAGCACATGTCAGTTTTATAAAGACAAATACTGTATTTCAACATTCCTCATGGTATCCTGCAAAGTGTTCTAAAGCCTGGTCTGATTTTCTGTCAAAATAATTGCCTTCATTTAGCACATCTCATTAAACTTTGTTTTATGACTAATGCCTTATTGATATAGATTTTTTAAAAAACAGGTAAATGGCTTTTGTCATCTTTTATTTTTATATTTACTGCGGTTTGTATGTACACAAGAATATTGTGTAAAAGGCAAAGAACACACAACGGAAACATCAGATTCAATTAATCCTATAATTAAACAGATATTGGCGTGTTCTTTTATGTCTCCTTTTGAAAGCACTCAAGCTGAAGACTAAAACAGAATAAATAATAATAACATACCAAATACTAATGTAACCAAGTGGTTAATTTTTTAAAAAATAGATAATTTTTTTATTTTTTACGTGGGAAACTGGCGCCAGTGAAGGGCTGTGGATTGGGGCCTCCTCTGTAGCCGTATAGGGGCTCTGGCGGCTTTCAGATCTTTTGTAATAAGAAAAAAACCCACAGTCATAGCACTGTTGCTGTTCAGGCCACACTAGGAAGAGGAACTGCGAATGGCACGGTTCATGGCCTACACAGGGGAAGAATCGGCAAGGCAATGGCTTGGGGCCTGCACCAAGGCCAGAATGTGGGAAGTAAAGAATTTTAATTTTAAAAAAAGAGGGAGATCACGTGATGTGGTAAGCTAAAGAAGTTGCTCTTTCTCTGGCTTTGCGGTTCCCCCCCTTCAGTGCAATAAATCTGCTTTTTTTCATCTACTGTTGGCCCCTCGGAGCATTTCCCCATTAGTAGAAGTAAGCTCTCATCTTTCACCTCTCGCCTGGTACTCCCCGGACATGGCAACAAAGGCACCGCAGAGGGAGAAACTCCAAGCGGCCGAATCCAAAATGGCAGCTACACATCCCTCAAGCCCATGATCAGAAAGAGCCCTGAACATGCTGGAGGAGGTGTCTCAGGCTGTAGTCCAAGCGTTGGAGAAGCACCTGAGTGGATTGGCATCCCAGCTGGTTGTGATAGCACAATCGGTTACTGATTTCATGGGCTGCCTTGAGCAGGTAGAACAAAGAGTGGGAAACCTGGAGGACAAGGGGCTAAATGCTCAAGATTGCTTTAAAAGCCTGGAAGAGCAATTGTAGCACCAACTGGAAAAGATTGATGACTTAGAAAACAGGGTGCATAGGAAGAACCTCTGGTTTATTGGGATAGCAGAACAGTGACTAGTAACCGCATAGCTCTTAATCTCGAGACCTGGTTACCTCTCAACTTACCTCTGGAGGAAGGTACCAGCAAGATCGCCATTGAACAGGCCCACCGACTGTGGCCATAGCGGACTGGGGACGGTCGGCTATGAGCCATTATAGCACTCTTCCTCAGTTACCATCAGAAGGAATATGTACTGAGGGTGGCCTGAGTATGCTGGCATGGAGATCAAAACGAGCAGAGACTGCTCGTTTTTCCAAGATTATTTCTGTCTTGGACAGTGTTGGGAGTTTTCGGCTGTCTGCAGTATGCTGGCTAAACATGATGTGTGGTTCACACTGGCCTACCCTGCACAACTCAGGCTAGAGCATCATGAACAGCAAGTGACATTCAACACCCCTGATGCTGCAGTAGTCTTCTGCAAGGAACAGTGACCTGCTTGAACACCTTGGCTGCTCTGGACTTTGTCATCTTTGTCTCCAGTGTCGCTGGATGGTGACGTTTTGGAGTGGCAGCTGATAGGTGTGGCCTTGCTGGCTTTGGCGCAGACTTTGGATTGCGTTGAGGCGGGCTTTGTTCCTGGACATAGACTGTACCTCCAGCTTTGTACTACTTGTTTTTGCACTTTTGTGTTGTGTTGATTTTAGTTCCTAACCACACTTTTTTTCTTGCCCCTGGTGCTTTGGTTTTGTTTTATTTAATGTGCCTGGGCAGCGGTTTGCTCTGTTCCCCCCTCCCCTCTCCCCCACTTCATTTTTTTTTATATCGGTTGCACTGTGGGTTTTTCCTTTCCCTGGGATACTGCTCGTCTCCTCCTTACTGCCTCTGTTGTTCCCTTTTGGTATCTGGGACAGTGGGAAGGGTGCTGGAGCAGGTTTGCTGCACTAGGCAGGATGGTCCCAGTATATCGGGGGGGGGGGGTGGGAAGGCTCGAGAGATTGATGTATGACTTGTGTGCCTATTCCTGGAGATGGTTGCCAGGATCAGCGCTCTGGGCATGCCTTCCCTGTTGGGTTTACTCTCAGCAGCATACTGGGTTATAAGATTGGCTGTCAGCTTGTGGGGGGAGGTGAGAGAATTGGAATGCTTGTGTGGCTGGCTTGGGTGAGTGCCTATGTTTTGGTTGGGTCTGGAAGTGTGAACTAGCATGTGGACTCAGAGGGGGAAGGGGGTGGGGAGGATGGTAGGAGGTAAGCTTGGGGGTTGTGAGTTTGTGATGATTTGGCTTTGGGGGTACTGGATGGTGGGAGATTTAGGAGGGGCGGGTCCAAGATCATGGGGGTTGATTGGGAGTATGTAGCTGGGGTGGAGGGTCCTATATATGCGGATCTCTGAGGTGAAATCCCCAATGGGATGTCGGGATTGCTCTGGTGGAGAGGTTTTTTTTTGTTGTTGTTTTTTAATATATATTCTATTTATTGAAATTTTCAAAACTACATTCACAGAGTATAGAGAAACAAAATACATCAACAATAAAAATAATTAAAAAGAAAAATACAAGCAAGTACATTATTTTATTTATTTTATTTTTATTTATGTATTTATTTAACAATTTCTTCTATACCGCCCCTTCCAGATTTTTCACATTAGCCCACACCTCGGGGAAATAAAACCATTAGGACATTTAATAACAAAAGAAAACAAGGCAAAGAACACCAAACCCAAAGGAAAAGTGTCCCAGCCACACAAAAAACAGCCTTCAATTATGCCCTCCCTCCGCCTGACGATTATAGACATCATCATAACAACAAGAAAGGAAAAATCACTGCGCCTTTTCCTTATCAAGAATCCACCTTTCCAGATCCGAAGATGACAAAAAGACAAACCTATCATACCCAAGAGAGATTAAACATTTACAAGGGTAGCGCAAGAAAAAAGTAGCACCTAGGGAAAGAATTCTAGACTTGAGAGCAAGAAAAGATTTCCTACGTGCTTGTGTTGAACGAGATACATCAAGAAAGATAAAGACCTTATCACCACAATACAAATTATCCCTTTATCGAAAGTAAGCTTTAAGGATTGAAACTTTATCTTCTTCAGAAACCAAGGTTACTAATAATGTAGCTCTAGTGGAAATAATGTCTTGAGTGTCTTCTAAGAAGGCAGTCAAGTTAAACCCATTTTTATCCTCAAGAACAGCTACTTCCCCTTCCCCAAGGCCTGGAGAAACAATTTTAGAGGAAATATAGTAACATTTAGGAAACACTAAAACATCAGCAGTGGGAAAGAGGAGAACATCTTTTAAATACTTCCTGAACAGTATTGATGGAGAAAGTAAACTACTACAAGGAAAGTTTAAGACTCTCAAATTCTTGGACCTAGCTATATTCTCTAAATTCTCAAGTTTTTGATTCATAATAGAACTTCCTTTCATTTTAGCAGACTAAAATGAAGAAAATGATTTTACCTGCATATCTATACTCGAAATACATGAATTCAAAGTTCCAATCTGACTATCAAGATTCTGAAATATAAGAACCGTGTCCCTAGTAAACTGACGTAAAGACGGAACAGCCTCGGCAAGAATCCATTCAGTATGATTAATCATCTGCCAAATATCCAGAAGAGAAACAGAGGAAACTTGTGAGTCACTGGAGGGAATAGAGGGCTCTGACCAAGATACCATTTTGGGGAGCACAACTTCCTTCTGTGAACTCAAACAACAGGACTGAGGTGCAGCAGACAATTCCAAAAAAACAGGAGGAAGAGGAGGAGTACGCTCGAGGGAGCTAAGGCTCGCCCCCTCAGCAGATGGTTCAAACGAAACAGTACCTGGTGTTATTAGGACCGGCGTAGATATTACATGCTTGTCCATAGGGCCACCAGCAGGAACATCCGCAAGAGGTTTTTTTCTTCCTTTTACCGCCGGGCATCGCAGCTCCACAGTTCTATACTTGCTCCTAAGGGGTTCACAAGGGGCATACATACCCCTTGGAAAACTCCCCAACAAGCACTGACGGCTAAGTGCCGTAAAGCACTCTAGATGTATTTATGGGGCCTCAAAATGACATTGGCATTAGCTACCCCGCACAGGCCGGCTCTCTCCAACACCAGCTGTTCTCACTCTCCACTTTCCATGGCGTGTTAGGTTGCAGGCAACGCTTCCCTCTGGTGGAGAGTTTAAGAGGTTGGTGAGTATGTTGGGTGGGAGATTGTTAATAGGGGGGGGGTCAAAAGGGGAGATGGGGCAGCTGGGGGAGTCTGTGTGGAGCTAGGCAATGCGAGTGTGATTGTATGCTGATTAGATACAGTATTGGGTGCGGGCTTTGATGGATCTGGAGATGTAAGGCTTGGCACTGGTGGGCCCTAGGCTGGGGGGCCCACACTGTTTTGAGGGCTGGTCTGTGATTGCAATTGGTGTTGGCTTAGTAGTGGAGGATGGGTAAAGATCTAAAGCTTGTTTCTTGAAACCTGTGTGGGATTGGCTCCCCAGTTAAGCGACAGAAGCTCCTTTAGCAGCTGAAGGCTCGGAGGGTGGATCTTGCCTTCTTGCAGGAGACTCACCAGACTGCTGGCAAGCATGCGAAGTTAAAAAGGTGGTGGGTGGGGGCAGTTTACAGGATGGCAGTGGTGGGGAAGAAGGCTGGCATGGCCATTCTGGGGTTAGAGTTGAGCTCCACTGTCATGGATCCTAGCGGGCGGTATGTATTTATAAGTGGGTATCTTTTGGGGCGACCGGTGGAGCTGGGTAACATCTATGTGCCCTATGTCTATGACATAGCGTTTTATCAATGGTTGACATAGTCTGTGTCTGATTTTGAGGACATCCCTTTGATTCTGGGTGGGGGCTTTAATTGCATGCTAGATGAGACTCTGGTTCACTCTCAGGGGTACACAGGGCAAGATCACTGTCAGGCTCATCGTGTTCGGGGTCTCTGTGATGGCTTTCATCTTTTGGATGTCTGACGGGTGCTGTACCTGGGAGAACAGGACTACACTCATCACTTGTGAGCGCATGGTAACTAGTCCCGAATTGACTATTTTTTTATCTCTGTGGGCGTATTTGACTAGGTAATATGAGCTGATGTGTGGCTGGTTATAATTTCGGATCATGCTTTTGTGACATTGGAGGCGGGCTGGGGTGCATGCAGGGGTGCCTCTGTGTGGCAGTTTCCATTGGAGGTCATGGTGGACTCGCAATTCACTCTCTTCCTTTGTGCAAAAAGGGCGGACTATGTATGGCACAACAATCAGTATGTAGAGGACCCAGCCCTCTTTTCAGAGGCTGCCAAGATGGTACTGAGGTGAGACATCATTGGTTACATCAAAGCACTCAATAGTAACATCCTGCAGCTGGAGCTTGCCTTAGGAACGGCTTGGCCCAAGCGCGAGCAACACAGCCTCTCTTCTCTTGGTGCAGATGGAGCTGAATGCTATTCTGCATCTGTGAGCTAAAAAATCTCTTATATTACTCCTGTCAGCTGTACAAGTTCAGTAATAGGGCCGGTAAGCTCTTGTTGTCACTTATTCAGTTGGATGGGAGTTCGCGGCACACTGGGGCTTTGTGGGACACCGCAGGGTGGGTGCAGGCCACAACCTGGGGGAGGGGGGTTGTGGAGAAGGTCTTCTGTGATTTCTACCATGGCTTTATCAAGAAGGTTGTTCGAGGGACCTAGGAGCGGCATATCTGGTGGAGTGTGGGTTATCCAAGTTGTCTGAGGAACAGCTGGTTGCATTAAATGGCCCCATTACTCCGCAAGAAGTGCAGATATGCATTAAGGGTTTAAGGAATGGATGGACTCCTGGGCCCAGATGGGTATAAGAATGAGTTTTATAAGCTTCTCAGCAACAAGGTAGCAGAGCTCTTGCAGAGTAGTACATGGACCTAGTAGGCCATGGGCAGTTCCCCTTTGAGCCTAGCAAGGCGCTGATTACTGTTCTGCCCAAGGTGGGGAGGGCCCTTACTGCCAGGATCCTATTACCCTATCTCGTTGCTCAACATGGACATCAAACTCTTGGCAAAGATTATGGCGAATTGTTTGGTGGCATATATACTGCAGTTTGTGCATGCGGACCAGGTTGGCTTTGTTAAGGGGCAGAGCATCACTGTCAGTATGCGCTGTGTTTTAGCATTGATAGAGTGTAGTTTGAGAGCATCGCAGTCCTCTCTGCTTAGTTTTGATGCTGAAAAAAAACTTTCAAAAACTGAGTTGGGAGTTTATGTATCAGGTGCTTGCTGCAATGAGCCTGCAGGGGTTTTTATGGAGGTTGTGAGGTTGCTTTATTCGGATCTGTGGGGAGCAGTGAGGATAACTGGTGGGATGTCTTGGGATTTCCTGCTGTGGAGGGGTACTCGCCAGGGATGCCCACTGTCCCCTTTGTTGTTTGTCTTGACTTGGAGCCCTTGCTCCACTGTATACGAACTGACTCGCGTCTGCAGGGGGGGTATGGTTGGGGCTGACTGAATTTCGTGTAGCCACCTTTGCGGGCAACATTCTGGTGCACTTGGAGGAGCCTGAGCAAGGGGTCCCTGTTTTGTTGCAGCTGTTTGAGGACTTTGGACACCTGTCTGGGTTGAAACTCAACCTTGATAAGTCTGAAGCGGTGGCTTAGTTACCTGTCTTTTCATTGGAGGTGATCCACACTGGTGTGATCGATGCCGGAGAGAAAGAGCTCTGTTACCGCCACCACCCGGGACAGCCAATCAGCGTGCCGCATTGTCAGCTGGGGGCCCTTAAAGCAGGACTTTGAGGAGAGGAAGTGGTGGCTCAGTTACCTGCCTTTTCGTCAGAGGTGATCCACGCTGGTGTGATCTGTGCCGGAGGAAGAGAGCTCTGCTACCGCTGCCACCCGGGACAGCCAATCAGCATGCCGCTTTCTCAGCTGGGGGCCCTTAAAGCAGGACTTTTTCCGTGGGATGCGACCACGGGCGTTTCCTAAGGTGCATGTTCTGCCCCTTTGGAGCCCCTTAGGAGCACAAAGGAGCATGGCGAATTCTCTGTCTTGGTATGGGAAAGCGGAAGAAGAAGGTACTGTCTGTAAGTACATCTCATCCACCTAAAACTGTTAAGGTTGTGGGTCCAGTTGGACAGTCATGTGATTAAACCCGATAGGGTACTGGAAGATCAGTCTCCGCTTTCCTTTGGAAGTTTGGAGTCTGCGCCGAATTCTCCTGATATGTCGGGTGGGTGCTATCCCTTCCCCACAGACTTACAATGGAACTGTGAACTCTGAGAGCCTCCCTGTAGAGAGTGGGGAGACTCAACGAGCTAAAGTGTTTCTTTCTTCTGAGGTCTTGTCGGCTGGTGCTTGTTTAGACCCGGTGTTGAGGGTTCCTCTCCCCCAGGTTTATTTTATTCATTTATTTATTTATTTATTTATTTAACTGTATTTGTATCCCACTTTTCACTGGGTCAAAGTGGTTTAACAACAAAGGGGGGGGCTGTCACCGGGGAGGCCAACATTAATGATCTGAACAGACAGTAAAGACTTAGACAATGGACATAAGGTCTCTTAGTAGGTAGACCTGTGGGTGATGTTTGTTTCTGGTCCAAGGTATTCCTGGAACAGGGTGGTTTTTAGTTGTTTCCTGAATGTTGAAGGATCTCCATTGTTTCTGATTTGACTTGGTAGGGAGTTCCAGAGGGATGGTGCGTATAGTTCGAAGGCTCTGTTGCAGGTCCTTTGATTGTATTTAGTTCGTTCATGGGGGGATGGTGAGGGTGTTGCTGGTGGTTTGTCTGGTTGTTCTGTTGTGGGTGGGTTGGGGCAGTAGAGTGCGTAGCTGGGAAGTCTGTGTTTGATAGAGGGCTTTGTGGATAAGTAGGGCAGATTTGTATTTGATTCTTGCTTCGAAAGGGAGTATGTGCAGTTCTCTCAGGACTGGGGTGATGTGATCTTGTTTTTTTGCTTTCTGGATAATTCTTGCTGTGGTATTTAAGGCAGTTCGTAGTGGATTGGTGTGGGTGGCAGGTAGTCCGTGATAGATTATGTTGCAGTAGTCCAGGTGAGGGAGCATCATAGCTTGCATGACTGTCCTGAAGTCCTGTGGATCGATGAGAGGCCTGAGGCGTTGTACTGTTTTTGCCTTGTGGAATATTATTCCGGTAGTCTTTTTGATTTGTTGCTTGAGTGTGAGTGCTTGGTCTATGATGATTCCCAAGTATTTTATGTGTGGTTGAATTTGTATTTGTGTGGCTCCTAAGTTGAGGTGTGGTGGTGGTGTGACGTTTGGGTCCTTGGTTACTATGAGGGCTTCTGTTTTTTTTATGTTGATGGATAGGTTGTTCTTTTGTAGCCAGTTGGAGACTTCTATGAAGCAGTCTGATAGGTGATTTTTTGTTGGGTTGGTGAATGTGATTGGTCCATAGAGCATTATGTCATCTGCGTAGATGTGGTAATTGATGTTATGAGCACGTATGATCGAGCAGAGTGGTTGCAGGTAGATGTTGAAGAGCATGGCGGATAGTGTGGATCCTTGGGGTACTCCTTGGTGTTGTTGAAAGGGGGGGGAGGTTGCTATGCTTGTGCGGATCAGTTGTCTATTGGTCAAGTAGGAGTGGAACCATTGAAGTACGACGTTTTTGATGCCAAATTCTTGGAGTCTTTGTAGGAGGATGTTGTGGGAGATGGTGTCAAAGGCTGCGGATATGTCCAGGAAGAGCATAGCATATCCAGAGTGCTTAGTCTGTGTGCCCTTGATGAGGGTGTTCATTAGTGATGTCATGAGGGTCTCGACTCCGCGGAGTGGACAGAAACCATGTTGTTGCGGGTCCAGTATGTTGTTGGTATCTAGGTGGACTTGAAGTTGTTGTTGAACTATCTTCTCAATGATTTTGGCGGTGAACGGAAGACTTGCTATAGGCCTGAAGGAGGCGGGGTCAAGGGGGTCCAAGTTGTGTTTTTTTAGAGTTGGGCGGATGATGGAGGTTTTGAAGATGTCTGGCATGTGTCCTTGCCTGAGGGATTCATTAACAATGTGGGTTAGGGATGTGCTTATGTCCTCTTTGGATTTCTTTATCCATTCTGCAGGGCAGGGATCTAGTGGAGAGGTGGTAGTGTTTAGGCAGGAGAATGGTGGCTTCTATTTTTTCTTTGGTGACTGTTTCGAATGTGCTCCAGTCTGTGTCTATGGTAGTAGGGTGGGTTGTTGTCTCTGCATTTAGTTGTGGATTGTGTGGTTGTTGAAGCTGTTTGTATTGGCGTGCTAGTAGTTCTGGTGGGATGTTCGGTAGTTGGTTAGAGTGGTTGGGTGCTTTTGTTAGCTTCTTGACAATCTCGAAGAGCTCACGTGGTTTGTTTATTGAGGTGTTTATGATCTTCGAGTGGTAGGTCCTTTTTGCTTTATCGGTTTCTGTGTGGTAAGCATCTAGTTCAATCATGTATTTTGCTTTATCATCCTCTTTTTTGGTCTTTCTCCATTTTCTCTCCGCTCTTCTGAGTTGGGTCTTTAGTCTCCGTAGGTTGGGGGTGAACCATCGGGCTCTCGTTGAGGCAGGTCTGGTTTTGGTGCTGTTTGTCATTGCACAAGATGCAGAGGAGATCATAGTATTCCAGTTGTAGATTAGGTCATCGATATTGGTGGAGCTTGTTTGGAGTTTAGGTAGCATTTGTGCCAGGAAATCTTCTTTGATGAATGGTTTAAATCTTCTTGTATGTTGTTTGTTTTCATTGACGCTGGTGTGCTGGTAGATGTGGGAAATGTTGATGAGATAGTGGTCTGACCATGGTACACATGTGATCTCTGGGTTTTCGTATGAGGTGGCATTTTGGGAGTTCAGGAATATGAGGTCAAGTGTGTTCCCTTTTTCGTGTGTTGGTTCGTGTATGGTCTGGGTCAAGTTCATTGCTTCCATAGCATTGATGAAGGCTTCGGCATACTTGTCTTGGAGTGATGGGAGGTTGAAGTCTCTGAGGATTAGTTGTTCTTTTGTGGAGATGGCGCTCTATGATATGTGTTGTAATATGCCTGATAGGTCGGTGCTTGGGGTGAACGTTCGGTAGATTAGGCATATGGAGAGGTGCTTGTTGGTGAGGGTATGTCCACTTCACTGGTTGTTTCTGAGGCATGGTTTCTAAGATGGAGGTTGCCTTTCGCAATGATGGCTACTCCTTCTCCTCTGGTGTGGGTTCAAGAGCAGTGATGAAGACTGTATCCATTTGGTGTGTGTTGGTTCATGAGCACAGTGTTGGTGTCTGTTAGCCATGTTTCGGTTATGCATAGGATGTCAATCTTTTGGGTTGTGATCAGGTCTTGGAGCATGTGGTGTTTGTTTCTGACTGAACGAGCATTTATTAGTGTGATGGAGAGAGGGTTGCTGTTTGGGGGATTGGGGGTGTGCATAGGTGTTGGTGCTGTGTGTGTGCTGCCCCATGTAGGGGGGGGTTGTTGGTGTTTGTAGTTTGGATGGTTGTGGCGCCTGGTGTGGGGTGCTTGGGGAGCGTGTCTGTAGTGGAGGGCTAAAGGGTTAGGAATGGTGCTAGGAGGTACATTGGGGCTAGGAAGGGTGGCATGGTTTATAGGTGTACCTGTGAGTCCTGGGGCTGGGTTGGGCTGCTGCGCTGGTTTTCTTAGGGTGTTGGGTGCTCTTTTTCCTTTTTTTCGCTGTCTCGGGTGGGCTGAGGTTTCTGTGTTGGTTTCTCTTGTATAGGTGCTTGAGCCTGGTTGTGTGGGCTGGTGGATGATGGCTGCTGTTGCTTGAATCCATGGGCTGCTTGCTGTGTGTGGCTGTTTCTTTGTAGTGCCCCGCCTAAGGGTCACACCAAAGGGCCCTCTAGCGAGGCCCTCAGGCGTGGGCCCGCCCAGCTGGGACACTGCTGTATCTGCCTCCCACTGCCCCGATTGGGCAGGAGCCTCTGAGCGGGATGACTTCCCGCTCAGGCGCTCTACCCCAGATCGGGGGAGCTTTGTGGTCGGCAGGAGGAGCACGGTCTTGCTGCTGGCGTCCCCAGCTGGGACACTGCTTTATCTGCCTCCCACTGCCCCGATTGGGAAGGAGCCTCTGAGCGGGATGGCTTCCCACTCAGGCGCTCTACCGCAGATCGGGGGAGCTTTGTGATTGGTGGGAGGAGTGCGGTCTTGCTGCTGGTGTCCCCAGCTGGGACACTGCTTTATCTGCCTCCCACTGCCCCGATTGGGAAGGAGAAAAAGAAATTTAGACCATTTTTGTTGGAACGCACACCAGGAAGGTAGGAGAAAAACTATCCCCTTCTTGTAGTGTGATGTTCCGTTTTTTTCTTTTTATAAAATATAGGGATACCACCCTAATATAGGATCGAGGGACCCAGAACCCTCAATACCAACCGAAAAAACCCAACGTTGCACAGTTTCGAGCCACCGGTATTCTCGGCTCTTTCTCAAAACAAATTGCGTTATGCCATCCCCCCATTAAACGGAACTTAAAAAACCCCGGGGAAAATCACATGATCAGTCGATATCCAATAGGCAAAGAGGCTTCTGAACAAGCTAAATCAATGTCCACCATTCAACAGTTTGATTCAAACCAAAAGGCTCGACAGAATTCAAAGAGTGGATCCAAAACTGTTCCCGGAGGGCCAGACGAGCTTGTCTATCTCCCCCTCTAAAAAAAGGTGGAATATAATCAATTATCCGCCATTGAAGATCCTGAAACGTATGATTATATTCCTGGCAGTGGGATACTAAAGGCGCTGTTATGACATTTCGATTAAGGCGGGATCGATGTTCCTGGAGTCGTTTTTTCATATTTCTCAATGTTTTCCCAACATAACATAAATGGCATGGGCAAATATAAATGATAAAAGATGTTAAACATGTCGTAGCATATTTCATAGTGAACTGTCGATGAGTAACTGGACATTCCCAAGTTATACCTTCAATCGTCAAACCACAAAAATCACATCTATTGCAAAGATTCAAAAGGAGGAGGAAATAGCCAATGCAATAAAATGGGGGGATAAGACATTTTTCAGATATATTAGTGAGAAGAGGAAGGGCAAAAGTGGTATTGTCAGACTCAAGGGTACAGGGGGGGAATATGTAGAAGCTGATAAGGATAAAGCGGAATTGCTTAACAAATATTTTTGTTCTGTGTTCACAGATGAAGAACCAGGAGCAGGACCTCAGAAAACACCCACAAATAAGAACAGAAGCGAGGGACATCTTGAACAATTTTCAGAAGACTGTGTTCGTGAGAAACTAGCTCAACTCAAAGTAGACAAAGCGATGGGACCAGATGGGATACACCCTAGAATACTGAGGGAACTTGGGGACGTTCTAGCAACTCCACTGACTGACCTTTTCAATGCCTCGTTGGAGTCGGGAGTGGTGCCAAAGGACTGGAGAGAGGCTCATGTGGTGCCTTTACACAAAAGCGGTAGTAAGGATGTGGTTGAAAACTACAGGCCGGTTAGTTTAACTTCAGTGGTGAGTAAATTAATGGAAACGCTGTTGAAAGAGAAAATAGTGAGGTTTCTGGAGTCCAGCGGATTACAGGATCCGAGGCAGCATGGATTCACCAGAGGCAGGTCTTGTCAGACAAATCTGATTGATTTCTTTGACTGGGTGATCAGGGAGTTGGACCGAGGGAGAGCTCTAGATGTGGCGTATTTAGATTTCAGTAAAGCCTTTGACACTGTTCCTCACAGGCGACTTATAAAGAAACTGAGCACCCTAGGGATGGACCCTAAAGTTACTGCTTGGGTTAGAAATTGGTTGGGTGGGAGGCGACAAAGAGTACAAGTAAATGGAGCTCACTCTGAGGAGAAGGATGTTACCAGTGGTGTGCCCCAGGGATCTGTCCTTGGTCCGATTCTTTTTAACATCTTTGTTAGTGATATAGCGGAAGGGCTGTCGGGTAAGGTTTGCCTCTTTGCAGATGATACCAAAATCTGCAATAAAGTAGACACCCAGGAAGGTGTAGATAACATGAGGAGGGATCTAGCTAAGCTTGAAGAATGGTCTAGAATTTGGCAGCTGCGATTTAATGTTAAAAATTGTAAGGTCATGCATTTGGGCTGCAGCAATCCAAGGGAGCAATACAGCATAGGAGGTGAAGTACTTTTGTCCACTAAAGAAGAGCGGGACCTAGGCGTAGTTGTGTCCGATGATCTTAAAGTAGCTAAACAGGTAGAAAAGGCGACGGCAAAAGCTAGAAGGATGCTTGGGTGCATACAGAGAGGAATGGCTAGCAGAAAAAAGGAGGTGATAATGCCTCTGTATAAGTCTTTGGTGCGACCTCATTTGGAGTATGGTGTGCAATTCTGGAGACCGCACCTTCAAAAGGATGTGAACAGGATGGAGTCGGTGCAGAGGGTTGCTACTAAGATGATTAGTGGTCTTCATTATAAAGCATATGAGGACAGACTTAAGGATCTTAATATGTACACCTTAGAGGAAAGGCGGGATAGAGATGATATGATTGAGATGTTTAAATACCTCCGTGGCATAAATGTTCAGGGAGAGAGCCTCTTTCAATTGAAAGCAAGTTCTGCGACGAGGGGACATGGGATGAGGGTGAAGGGAGATAGATTCAGGAGTGATATGCGGAAATATTTCTTTACGGAAAGAGTAGTGGATCCGTGGAATAGTCTCCCACTGGAGGTGGTAGAGATGAGGACAGTAACTGAATTCAAAAAAGCATGGGACCAACACAGAGGATCTCTAAAGGTAAAAAGTGGACTGTTGTAGTTGTTGTTATGGAAGGACAGACTAGATGGGCCTTGTGGTCTTTTTCTGTCATTATGTTTCTATGTTTCTATTTAAAATGGCCCATTTGATGTTCAGCCATTGGTAGAGAATGACGATAGTTATGATGCACTACCCGGTCGGCAATATTTCTGCCTCTTTGAAGTCCAAACATCAATGGTTTGGCAAAGGCAGAATGAATAGATAAGATAGACCAACGGGCTTTCACAAGTTTAATTATCTCCGAAGTGCCCGGCATATAGGGCAACACGCCTACAAAAGGTGAGAGAGTAGTTTGTATAAGAGTAGGTTTTGGGAAGTCCCACCATTCCCCATGATTAAAGCGAGCACGTTTATAGGCTCTATCAACCAGAAGTCGGGGATAGCCTCGTTCTAATAAACGGGACCTTAAATGTGCCGCTTGAAGTTTAAATTCATCCAATGTGGAACACAATCGACGTAATCTAAGAAACTGCCCTATTGGTAGCCCTCATTTTAGAGGGCTCGGGTGATAACTGGAAAAGTGTAATAATGCATTACGTTGAACTTCTTTACGATATAATGTTGATGTAACTTCAGATCCTTCTTTTATTAAACGAATATCTAGAAATTCGATATTAGTTTTATTCACCTTAGGTGTAAATTGAAGATCAGTAGACAAAGAGTTTATCCAAACAAAAAATTGATTTAAAGAATCCTCCGTAGTCGTCCAAAAAAAGAAAATATCATCTAAAAATCTAGACCATAGGCATATCTGTTGAAACCATAAAGAGGAATAGATATATCTAACCTCAAATTCTGCCATGAAAAACGTAGCTATAGACGGGGCGACTGTCGCCCCCATCGCTATACCGTGAATTTGTTGGAAATAAAAGAAGGATCTGAAGTTACATCAACATTATATCGTGAAGAAGTTCAACGTAATGCATTATTACACTTTTCCAGTTATCACCCGAGCCCTCTAAAATGAGGGCTACCAATAGGGCAGTTTCTTAGATTACGTCGATTGTGTTCCACATTGGATGAATTTAAACTTCAAGCGGCACATTTAAGGTCCCGTTTATTAGAACGAGGCTATCCCCGACTTCTGGTTGATAGAGCCTATAAATGTGCTCGCTTTAATCATGGGGAATGGTGGGACTTCCCAAAACCTACTCCTATACAAACTTCTCTCTCACCTTTTGTAGGCATGTTGCCCTATATGCCGGGCACTTCGGAGATAATTAAACTTGTGAAAGCCCGTTGGTCTATCTTATCTATTCATTCTGCCTTTGCCAAACCATTGATGTTTGGACTTCAAAGAGGCAGAAATATTGCCGACCGGGTAGTGCATCATAACTATCGTCATTCTCTACCAATGGCTGAACATCAAATGGGCCATTTTAAATGCAATAGATGTGATTTTTGTGGTTTGACGATTGAAGGTATAACTTGGGAATGTCCAGTTACTCATCGACAGTTCACTATGAAATATGCTACGACATGTTTAACATCTTTTGTCATTTATATCTTAATTTGCCCATGCCATTTATGTTATGTTGGGAAAACATCGAGAAATATGAAAGAACGACTCCAGGAACATCGATCCCGCCTTAATCGAAATGTCATAACAGCGCCTTTAGTATCCCACTGCCAGGAATATAATCATACGTTTCAGGATCTTCAATGGCGGATAATTGATTATATTCCACCTTTTTTTAGAGGGTGAGATAGACAAGCTCGTCTGGCCCTCCGGGAACAGTTTTGGATCCACTCTTTGAATTCTGTCGAGCCTTTTGGTTTGAATCAAACTGTTGAATGGTGGACATTGATTTAGCTTGTTCAGAAGCCTCTTTGCCTATTGGATATCGACTGATCATGTGATTTTCCCCGGGGTTTTTTAAGTTCCGTTTAATGGGGGGATGGCATAACGCAATTTGTTTTGAGAAAGAGCCGAGAATACCGGTGGCTCGAAACTGTGCAACGTTGGGTTTTTTCGGTTGGTATTGAGGGTTCTGTGTCCCTCGATCCTATATTAGGGTGGTATCCCTATATTTTATAAAAAGAAAAAAACGGAACATCGCACTACAAGAAGGGGATAGTTTTTCTCCTACCTTCCTGGTGTGCGTTCCAACAAAAATGGTCTAAATTTCTTTTTCTCTATTTCTAATGGCTTAACTTGTGGGAAATTGATAGGTTTTAAGTTTTGATTACCGATTGGGAAGGAGCCTCTGAACGGGATGGCTTCCTGCTCAGGCGCTCTACCCCCAGATCGGGGGAGCTTTGTGTTGTACAGGTGCAGCCTTTAGATGAGTCCACAGAGGGTGTTTCCACTGACTTATCTGCTATGACCCAGAGCAAAGATATTACCTTAAGTGATATATGGTCTTTAGTTTCTCGCATGGATGCTTCCTTAAGGGGTACTATATCTGTTTGCTTCTTTTACTAAAGAATCCGTGCTTAAGCTAGCTCAGCATGATTCTCAGCTAGAAGTGTTTGAATCTCGTTTGCAGAAAATTGAATCACAGGAATCTACTGTTCAAAGAGCTACATCTTCTTTTGTTACTAATAGTTTGTTACTTCACCGCCAAATTGAGAATCTTGAAAATGCCTCTAGGTCTAATAGATGATTAAATTTTTCTGTAACCAGATTTCCTTTTCCTCTGATTTTATTTCAGAAATATCTTAAGGAAATCTTGAGATTTCAGGATTATGCTGCTTTATCCATAAAGATTATTTCTTATTTACCTAGGGCCATTAGAGTTTTCTCTGAAGGTGGTGACGTGCAGGCTTTGGCCCAATTTATAGATAGATTGGATTTATCCGGGTTTTTCTTGGAATCTTCTAAAGATGAGATCCCTACTTGATCTACTTTGTTGGTATCATTTAATTCTGTACTTGATAAGAATACAATTCTTCAACTTTATTATCAAAAAAAGAATGAGCTATTTTGTGGTAAAAAAATTAGTATTTTCCCAGATGTTTCCAGGCCTACCCAGTTAGGATGCAAGGCTTTTTGGGGTTTAAAGCTGCGTGTTCTTTCTGTGGGTGCTACACAGGTGTTAAAAGAGGAGAAAATGGCCTCAGAATACACAGATTCTGACTAGAGCATCAGAGCAAACATATGCCTTCATCCATAACATCAACGGCCAGAAAAAACTCCTCTCTGAAAGTATTTACAATATTTTCAACTTTTACATTTCCAATTTTCATTAACATTTTAAATTCAACATATTAGGTTAGTCAAGCTCTCGTCTAAGCAAGTCATTCAGAAACGTATCTGAAGCAGTCTCATGATCATATTTACATATCCAGGACTTCAAACACCACCCCGACGCCAACAATCCTGTCGACTAAGTGTTTCGCATAGTGCTTTTTCAAGGGGTCCCACAAAAATATAAAATGCTCAACTGACTGCCACTCTCATTCGACATGCTCAGCAATTCTAACTGCCTAAGGAGCATGGCATGCAGCATTGGTGAGATCTTCCCTTGCCATGGGGGGCCAGATAGCATTGTTTAAAATGTTTCTCTTCCCCAAGTGTCTTTACACCTTGCAAATGCTTCCTTTGGTTCTTAAGAGGACAGATCTCAAGTATTTAGAGAAGCAGATCGGTACTCTGCTATGGAGGGGTCAGTGCCCTAGAGTGCGGATTGGGGTACTCCAGCAGCTGTGGGATCTGGGAGGTTTGGGACTCCCAGAAGTGAGGAGATATAACATTGCTTGCTCGCTGCGTCATGTGAGGGATTGGATTTGGTATCTGTCGAACTATTCTCCGGTGGAAGCATGCTCTGGCCGCCCCGCTTCATCTATGGTATGTTATGCATGTGGGGGGCCTCTTTGTGCTTTCCTAAGACCCGTTGAGCGTTACTCTTCCAGCTGGTATGTCATGCTTAGTAGCACTTATGTGCGCAGCTTGGGTGGTAGGCTTCATGTTCGCCCTATCTGCTGTTTCGAAGTAATGGAAAATTTTGACCGGGGATGGATGAGGCATGGTTTGCACATTGGGAAAGAGTGGGCTTGGTAAACTTAGAGCAGTTGGTACAGGAAGATGGCTCACTGATTTCATTTGCTGAGCTGCAGGAGTGATACGCCCTTCGGGGGGGGGGAGGATGTTTTTCTGTATATTCCTTCTATCTGTGCCCTTCTCTTCTATTGCTAACTCCAGACTTCACTCCTTTCATGTTGCTCCTCCTTATGCCTGGAACAAACTACCTGAGTCTGTATATCAAGCACCTTCTCTGACCCTTTTCAAATCAGGCTGAAACTTACCTCTTTGCTGCCACTTTTGGATCTGGACTACCTGATCTCGATTTGTTTCCTTACCATTCCCCCTAGATGTGTCCCATGTCTACAGCTACTGTGTTGTCTGTCTTGACTAGATTGTAAGCTCTGATGAGCAGCAACCGTCTTTTACATGTGTCTGTGCAGCGTTGTGTACATCTTGTAATGCTATACAAATGTTCAGTAGTTCTAGTATTGTATGTGCAGGTCTGCAGCTATGTACGTAGCTTACCAAAGGTTGTTCTTGAAGGCCGTATTTGCACCTGGTTAGAGGAACTGCTTATGGGTGGAGAGCAGGATGCGCATCACACACCTACATGAGGCGTTTCTAGGTTTGGAGCAGGACATGCTGGCTGCGGCCTGGATGAAGGATTTGGATGTTTCTGTAGCAGGACCAGACTTGCTGGATGCACTTGGCAGCATTACCGCATTGACCCCGCATGTGGAACTTCGGGATATGCAATTCAAGCTTCTGCTTCATTTGTTCAATGCTTCCCGGAGAGCTTGGAGGGCTGACATAATGGGGACAGATGTGTGTCCTCAGTGTACAGGGGCATCAGCCACCCTTGGACATATGTTCTGGTCCTGTTTGGTTGTCGTCCATTATCTGAAGGGGTTCTATCCAGGGACAGCAGGACTTGCTTCCATGGTTGTCCTGTTAGATATTTGGGTGGGATAGGATTTTATCTCGAATAGAGGTCTGGCCTGGTTGCATGTAGCTTTCCTATTTCAAGGAGGACAATAATAAGGGCCTGGCTGATGCCGGAGGTTCTGACCTACTGGCAGTAGCGGGTGGCCCTGTAGGGCTGGTGGCCCTGCAATTCTACATGCAAATCTCCGGCCTGCTCAGCAACTCAGGCCTGAACCACACTGCACAAACAAGATGGATTCTTCACTTCACTTTTGCTGTGTTCAGCTACAAACCTGTCCTCCAAGCAACTGCTTGCACAGCGTTTCTAAGTGTGCATGCATACAGAGGCTATTGTCCGTGGCTGGCCTTGGACACTTGTGCATGCCCAGAAGTTACATACTGTTGCTTCTGCCTGACTTTTTACCATGGCTCCTTTGTTTGCAAGAAGCTGCTCATCATCTACCTCCTGATTCGCTGAGAACACCTCAGACTGCCTGGTGCCCACCAATCATCGGACCTATGACGGAGGATTCTCACACAGAATAATGCATTCTGCGCTGGAAACTTTAGTTAGTTAGTAGTAAGAGAGAAAGAGTTGGGGCTTTTCCCACCTGTTCATACAGACTCTTGCACCGGTTCCTCTCTGCTGTGCACTACGTACCTGATTCCTGCACCCTGAGCCTTCCGCCAGACGGCCCCTACGTGTGGGCTAGGCCGTCCTCCACAGGTCTGAGATAAGACTTTCACAGATACCTCCGGTTCAGACTTACTGCGGCTCGCCTGACGAGGCTAGAGCCCACACTAGCTAGAAGCTGCTTCTGAGTGCCGACGGAGCTAAGGTACTGGCTTATCTCTCCTCTCCTGGATGGGCAAAGGGGTTAGCAATATATTTCTTGCTTTTCCTCAGTGCAGAGCGAATCGGTGACGTCTGGTTACTAATCTGTGATTTATTATGTTGTCCAATTGTATATTTGTGCTATAACAAATTGTTAATTAGCCATATATGTGTGTGTATATTTTTCTATTTGGTTGCCTATAATAAAGTCTAATATATATATATCTGCCGACCAGAATTCTTTCGTGGCTCATTGCCAGAATAACTCACCGAACTTTGGGCTGGGATAGTAGCCATATTCCCCTAGACAACAGAGAGTCTAACTTATTTTTATGCTACTAATATACCCTACATATGGGGGCTCGTCTGGGATGAGTATTTCTGAATGTGCCACGCCTCTCAGAATTTGTGTAATATTTCTGCATTGTCCTATTGTGGTCAACGCAGCTGTTTATGCTGAGGTTTTTGTGGCCAGAGAGCATTGTCTGTGAGACGGCTTTGGAACCCACATTACAGGACCTCTGAATTAGAGTAATTCTAGCAGTGCCCTGTGTTTGTTTTTTCAGACAGTCTCAGCTAGTGATTTATGATGGTTCACACAGAGGGCTGGTTGGATCAGGTTTCCGCTCTCAGGAAGCGGAATGCTCTGGATCAAACAGAATTGCAATTTCTGACAGTGTGTAGCTCTGAACTAGCTGCCCAGACCAGGAGACTAACGGATTTCGCTGCTCTTTATGAGCAGCGAGAGAGTGCTCTGGCTCAGTTAAATGAGATAGAGACTGCTCTGATTGCAGTAAGACAGCGCACGGCTAGTCTCCAAAGAAAGCTAGCTATTGCACGTCAGGAATGTGGGCAGGACATACAGAGAGTTAACCTCAAAATCCAGCAAGCTGATTGTTTTGATTTGGCCGGTGTGACTACCTCTCATAGTAACGAGACAGAGTACCGGGATAATTTGATCCCTCTAGGCTTCTCGAAGTACCAGAGGGTAGATGACGGCAGTTTGCCACTGGAAACCCTGCCCAGTGTAGAACGGCAGCTTTTCCAGAACAGAGTCAGTTCTCTCCCATCAGCGCATGAGCACAGGAGAGAAGCAGGGCGGAGTGAAACACCCTACTCTTGACCCCTCCCCATACAGGGAGCGGTGGGGGGGGGGGGGTGAGAAGTCTCCCTAGTGATGGCAAACTGTACCAGCAGCGACCACCAGAGGGAGCTGAAGGGACGCAAAATCCTCTATGTGCCCGTGTCCTGCAAGGAAAACACACAAATGAAGGTGCTTCTGTTGCACAATTACAAATCATCAAGACCTTGCGGAGCATGGTCACTCCTTTTGAGAAAACTGGTCATGCCACCATAAATGAACATTTAGCTGCAGTCAAAGATGCCTTTCGGGCACTGAACATTACCAGGGGGGAGGACATGGTTCTGTATCTTCCATGGTCCTTTGATGTGCCTTGTCAGCAATTCATTCGGGCCATGGCAGACGATGAAAAGAAGGACATTGTCATCTTTGAACAGGCACTAAAGAAACATTATGGGCCATACCCTGATGATATTGCTGCAAAGCAGGCAGCATTTAGTATGACTCATAGGGAAAATGAAACACCCCGAGAGTTTGCTTACAGACTTAGGCAGACTTTCTTCCAGAGTGACCCTTCTTGGGAAACGATAGAACACCATCAGGAGTTTCGTAATCTTTTCTGTCAGTTGCTCCTTCCATCTATCAAGCCTTATATGTCTGACAAGCGTCACGAACCCCTGTCACGTGTGATAGAACATGCTGAGTGGATTTGGGAAGCTGTTCCCAACATGAGAGCTGCCAATACTGGCAGCACAGTAAGGGCTCCCAGCAAAGCCAGAGAGCCAAAACAGTGTGTTAGTGCTGTAAGATCCACTCTTTCGTTAGAAAATAACTCTTCTCCTTCTGTTCCACAGAATCCTCCCAGGCCATCCCAGAATAACCAGTCATCTGGGTCTAAGCAGCGCTCTGGGAATCAACGTTTTGCTCCACAGAACCGGAACTGGAAGAGAAAGCCCGGTTTTGACAAATACCTGGAGCTGGAGAAGAGAATAAGCGAGCTGACAGATATGATGAAGGCTACCATTGCATTCAGCTCCTCACAGGGGGCTCCTGCTAGTAGTGCGCCTCCTAAGCCACGAGCAAAGCCTCAGAAGCCAGAGGAGGAACTGGTTGACTCCTCTTCCCCTTCTAATGCGACTGAATGACTAACCGACTTTGTTTCTGTCCCACAGGTCACTATTGCACAGGTGCAGCCAGCTGTAGATGCCACCCCATGGACACAGAGTGACAGTCCCGCAGTGGACAGCGAGGGTCCAGCCTTTGACACCATCAGGAAGCACAAGTACTTTCTGGGTAAACTCAAGCCAAAAGGACAGAGGTATACTGTTCCTGTTACAATTCATCAGGCTTTTCTCTGTGAGGGCCTGATAGATTCAGCCTCTGAGGCTACCCTGATTACCTCGAGTCTCTTTGATAGACTCACTGCTTCCTTGGGGAGTCAGAGGACCCTACACGTCACACCCAGTGATTTGTCACTTGCAGCTTATGGGAATCAGCCCATAGAGTCTATGGGGCAGGTCTGGCTTAACCTCCAAATTGGAAAATTACAGGTGAAACATCCTGTAATCATTACTAAGTGCCCTGGGGAAGAATTCTTGATTGGCAATGAGCTCCTGAAACGGTTACGCCCCATTCTGGACTACGTCCAGGAAGTGATCTGGACACAGGTCACACATCCCATACCTTATGCTAGGGTAAAACATGACAGCAGAGTCAGTGGTCCTTGTTCGGTGGAACGCACAAACAAGTCCATCAGGATTAATTTCCAGAGGTCAGCTGATCCCGAAATCCTTCAGCTCCAGTATGAAAGGGCTGGAGATGAGGATCAGGGCATCAGCGACGTGGTTTCCATTGCAGTGGGTTCAGTAGCTAACATTGTCCTTGATACTGACTGCCTGCAGATATTCCTGAAGGAACCTGTGGAAGGTTGTGAGGTGCAAACCCCTCCTCCATCCCATCCCTGCCTAGATCACCCTAGGAGACTGACGGACATATTCTCGGCTGAGAAAGGTCCCTTTATATATGTGCAGGTGGGCATGTCCCAAAAGGAAATGGCCTACCTATTACCCCACTGTGATCACTCCCTCATCAGTGAGACTCTTTTCTATCGGCTCAAACAACAGCTTACCCTTGATTGGGTAATGGGAGCGAAGACTTCGTTCAAAAGTGCCTGGGGAAGGGCTCAAGACATTAATGGGCTACTGCAATCTCCCCTTGCAAGTTGGGGTCAAAGGTTTTTGGCACACCTTCTCCATCATCAGAGGACTTGAGGTGCCCCTCTCCTTAGGCTCAGATTGCCTTGTTCGACTGGGAACTTATGTGGATTTTGTGAACAACATTCTCTGGAGTAGGATGGAAGGAGATCCGGTGGATTTCTCTGGTGCCCGCCCATCCCTACGGGCTGGTCAGACTATCCCTCAAGTCTGTGAAGTGGTCTGTGCAGAAGACATCCACATACCTGGGAGGGTACAGGATTGTCCCCTGCCGATACAGGTGACCCGAGGACATGTGGTCTCAGACAACTTGGTCTTCTTCAGTCCAAATTCCCGTTTTGAGGAGCTGGGCCTAGCCATGGGTTCCATACCCTGCATGGAGGCCACAGCTCCCTCCTTACACTTATTGCTCACCAATCCAAACCCAGATCGCATTCACCTTGTGAAAGGCGAACCCCTGGGATTCCTAGTGGGAGAATCGTTCCCAAGTATGGAATTGAGTCTACAGATTATTGGGGAAGCCCCTGTTTCCTGGAACATCTGTGAGGGGGGGAGGGACCCCTGTGTGTGTACGATCCTCACCCCGAGGCCTCCTCACCTTACAGTTTGTCTGGCCACATAGTGCTGTGACCTCACAGGTGGACCTCGAGTCTGACCATCTGATTTTGTCAAGTAAACTCGATGAGGCTGTTAGTTCCCTCACCCACCAGGGGGGGGGAGCCCCATGCTGTCCAAGCCATCCAGGTCTCCTCTCTCCAAGATGAGATTGAGGAGAAGGTTGAAATACCCTCAAATAAACCTGTTCTGGGATTTGACGAAATGGTTGCGGGTAAACTTGCTGAAGCAGACGCCTGCACTGATGAGTCAGAAAAGGCCCAATTAAAAGAACTGCTGTACCGTCACAAGGACCTGTTTGCCACTGACACTTATGACTGTGGTCTCACCGACCTACATGTCACCCGTATTCCTACGGATCCCAAGAGTAAACCTGTCTTTGTGAGGCAGTATAAAATCCCATTGGCCTCCTATGAATCTGTTCAGGAAATCATTAATTCCCTGGAACAAAAGGGAATTATACGTCAATGCAACAGTACTTACAATGCCCCACTGTGGCCTGTCATCAAGAAGGATTCTAGCTGGCGCTTAGCTTTGGACTATCGCCAGCTTAATAAAAAGGTACCTCTATCCAGATGGCCTATGGCACATCTGGAACAGAACTTAGCCACCATTAAGGGTGCAAGGTACTTTACAAGCCTGGATCTGGCCTCAGGATTTTGGACTATACCTGTCCATCCAGAAGATCAGCATAAGCTGGCTTTTACCTTCGGTAGGCGACAATATACTTGGAATCGGACACCGTTTGGTTATTTGAATGCCCCAGCAGACTTCAATATTTTCCTGCATAAGGCTTTGCCTGATGCTGAGACTAGAGGCACCCTCGTCTATGTAGACGACATTCTGGTGAAGAGCACCAGTTTCACTGACCATTTGCAAGAAATAGAGCATGTTTTCCAGCAACTGAAAGCTGCGGGAGCAAAGCTGTCCTTGTCAAAGGGCCAATGGTGCCGGAAATCCCTCAATTATTTGGGTTATGAAGTTTCTGCTGAGGGACTGCGGCCTCAAAGGAAGAGAATTGTGGCCTTGCAACAACTCAAACGTCCGGCCAACGTGAGTGAGCTGCGCTCATTCTTGGGCATTTGTAATTATTCATGCCAATTTGTGGATCAATATGCGGAGATTTCCCGACCCCTGGTCAAACTCCTCAAAAGAGATGAACCTTGGGTATGGAATCCTGACCAAGAGGCAGCTCTAGAAGAGCTGAAGGCAGCTTTGAGTCGAGCTCCCTGTCTTGCCTATCCAGAGAGTGGCAGAGAATTCTTCGTGGAACTAGGTTTCACTGAACACTCTGAGTGCTGTGCTGTACCAGATGCATGACACAGATAGGAAAGTTATTGCCTATGCCAGCAAAGCTTTAACGGAAGTGGAGAGGAAATACTCTGACTGTGAGAAATCCTTGTTGTCCACAGTCTGGGCCCTCCAATATTTCCGCAGTTATATCCAAGGTGAGAGGTTGGTTGTTGAGACTCATCAACCCATCAAGTTCCTAGGCAGTGATCGGATTAAATTGGGACAAGTGTCAAACAGTCGCATTGTCTCCTGGACCTTAGCACTTCAGGGCTGGCCCCTGGAAGTTAGGTATGCTCAAAACCGCAAGGATGCTGCTGCACAGGGCCTGGCTGAATTGCACGATTGCACTGCCAGAGAACCTTTAGTGGGTAATTTAGACACCGAAATGGAGTCATGTACGCCTGAGCCTTCTCGTCATCGTCCTTACGATGAGAACCTCTGTAAAGGCTACCCCAAGGTGTATGTGGACGGTTGTGCTTACCGTCGAGAGCCTGACCATGAACTGGTAGCAGGTATAGGTGTGGTTTGGAACCAGAACCACCCTTGTGAACCCTTGAAGTACCGTCTGGGTACCAAGACTAATCAGTATGCAGAGCTAGCTGCAGCCCTGGCAGCTCTCCAGTCTGCTGCTCAGAGAGGGGTTCACACCCTAACCATCTGTACTGATTCAGACTACGTCTGACAGAATTTTGTTTCCCACTTACCCATTTGGAAATCTAACAATATGCTGAATTCCAAAGGGAAACCTGTCAAACATGCCGGATTGATTCTGGCCTTGGACAAGGTAGCTCATGAAAATGACATGACCATCTACTGGAAGAAAGTGAAAGGTCACTCCCATGTTGATAATCCTGACAAGATTGGAAATGATCTAGCTGATCAGCTTGCCAAGGAGGGTGCTGTCTCTGGAGACCTCTGGCAGTTGGAGGCTCCCGAGACCAATGGGCTTCAAATGGTGACGGCGGTTACCCGGCGACAAGCTCAATTATCCACCATGCCTCCTGTGGTTCAATGGTGTGGCGAGAGCACAGATCTCGACCTCGTGCAAGCCCAGAAACAAGATCCTACTCTTGGACGTTTCTACCTTTTTCTGCAGAACCCCCAGGAACACCCATTAACTCTGGAGGATTGTCAGGACGATGAGGAACTGAGGATCCTCTACATCTCCAAGGACATGTTCCATCTCCAGAAAGATCTGTTGATACGGACGAGTAAGCATGGTATTGTGCAATGGGTGGTACCTCGGGCCTTCCATGGAGTTATGTTACAGCACGCTCATGATGAACCTTGTGCCGGTCATAGAGGTGACCGAATAACCTATGAAACGTTGAAACAAGTGGCCTACTGGCCCCACATGTACCAAGATGTACAATTGTATACTAAAGGTTGTCTGACCTGTTGCAGATTCAAACCTGCAGCTCCTTCTCATAGAGCACCTTTGAGAAACAGAGGTCTGACCATGCCTTGGTCTGATCTCCAGATTGATTGGATCGGCCCCGTGCCCCGATCCTCTCGAGGCAACAAATATATGTTGACGGTTACCTGCTTATTTACTAAGTGGGTCGAGTGCATCCCAGCACCCAACTGTACCGCCGAGACTATGGCCACCTTGTTGTTAAACCATGTTTTCAGCAGATGGGGCCTCCCCATGCGAGTGGAATCCGACCAGGGTTCCCACTTCACGGGACAAGTCATTAAGCATCTGTGGAAGGTACTAGGTGTGAAGGCCAAAGTCCACATTGCTTATCGTCCACAATCCTCTGGACAAGTGGAGAGAGCAAACAAAACTATCATCAGTATCTTGAAAAAGTACGTTTCTTCCTCTGGGAAGGACTGGGACATCAAACTGCCCTTGGTCCTGATGGCTATCAGAGCCACACGTCATCGTGCTACTGGTGTGTCCCCTTTTGAGATGATGACAGGTAGGGACATGGTTTTACCCCTTCATCTTCTTTACAGGACTAATGATGTGACTCTCGCTGCTGCTACAACTGCTCATGAATATGTTGCCCATTTAAGACAACACTTGCAAAGTGCCTTTGCCTTTGCCCAAAAGAATTTGGACACTGCTGCTAGGGGTAGGAAGGCCTACTATGATTTGAGGACTACCTCTAAAGAATACCAGATTGGCGATAAGGTATTCTACTACAATTTTGGTAAGAATAAGGTCAAAGACTGTAAATTTCTACCTAGCTGGAACGGTCCATTTCCTATTGTGGATAAAGCCTCCCCTGTTGCTTATCAAATTCGAATGAAGTCAGGTATTGAGAGGGAAGGCTCCCTTAAATGGGTCCACATTAATCAGCTTAGACCGTGTCATCCCAGTAAGTTCCTTCCTGATGAACCTCTTGATGTTGTGAGTGATGCTAACCTTGAGGCGGGATAGCCTGTTTGTTTTCTTTTACAGATGGAGTCCCGAACTTTGAAGGTCCTGTTCCTGATTTTGATGTTTGCGGGATCCGAGGTTGCCAGATTGATTGAACCTGGCCCTCTTTCTGGTGTCGTTCTACAGGATGCGCCTGGTTTCCTGATTACACAGTCCCAGACTGTCACACAGAAAGTTTTTGTGTCCCTAGATCCCCGACATGTTTTACAGAAGCATTTTGAATCGTCTGTTGCACGCATCACTAATATACGTGGTGCCTAATCTTGGCATGTGCCAACGCTCTAAAGACATTCATTGGTTATGTCCTGGTAAACCTTTCCTGAAGGACACTTCTACAGCTCTTTGTGAGTTGTCTGCTGCAAATGTGAAAGAACAATGTAAAGTTACCATGGCCAAGTTCGATGACTTTTCAGAGACGAAAGTTGCTGTTGTCAACAATGTTTGGCTGGTTAGTTGAGTGAACTCCTGGTCACCATGAATAAACATGACATTCATAATAGAGTTCCTCTACCCTGCAATGTTTGCTTGATTGATGTTCCCAAGAACTCCATTGTTAATGTTGGTGGAGTTTCCTTGTTTTACCTTGATGCTGACCCTGTTTCGACAGAGCTCCAGATATTGGATGTGTTTCGAGGTCATGAGATTGACTTCACTGTAGCCTTGACCTATCTTTTGGACTATAAGGACTCTCACACAGTTGAACTGTCCATTGACCAGGCCGACCTTGCCATTGCTGATTATAACTTTGATTCACGAGATGTGGACATTTTACAAACTGATTTTATGTCACATGTCATTGTTCCTGGTCTTTTCTTTCTGTTGGTGCTCCAGTTTCTTATCTCTTTGTATCAACAGAGACAGATTTGTGCTCTTCATCGCTCTATGCATCCTGCACCTCTGCTGCCTGCCATGCGTCTGCAGGATTTGCTAGAACGTCACACTTTTGAATAAGTGTCACCATTTTCTTTGAAAGTTTTTCATTACTCTTAATTAAGTTTTTTTTTTTCATAGATAACATGTGTTCATTTTACTAACACTGTTACACATGGCTTCTCATTACTTTTGAGTGTTCACCTTAGTGTTGCACTAACTCATTATATTGCATTACTGATATGCATTTTTGGTTTGGATACTATATATACTCTTGAGTTTGAAGTTACCATGCATTATTTTGATTGAATTGACTTGACTGTATCAATGTCATTTTATTTTGACTTCTTTTCTTGCTTGAGTGTATTCACTGTATCATTCCTCATGCAGTATTGCTTTCATGCATATTGTGCTTGAGGTATTATCCACTTATCATGTATTAGTCAATCATTTGTCATTTGGTTCTGACCTGCACGGTAGTACTGCTAGTTAGGCTTTGTACGATGGAGTGTACTCCCTTGTAGCATCCTCCATCTTACAAGGGGGGGGAGATGTAGGGCTGGTACCCCTGAAATTCTACATGCAAATCTCCGGCCTGCTCAGCAACTCAGGCCTGAACCACACTGCACAAACAAGATGGATTCTTCACTTCACTTTTGCTGTGTTCAGCTACAAACCTGCCCTCCAAGCAACTGCTTGCACAGCGTTTCTAAGTGTGCATGCATACAGAGGCTATTGTCCGTGGCTGGCCTTGGACACTTGTGCATGCCCAGAAGTTACATACTGTTGCTTCTGCCTGACTTTTTACCATGGCTCCTTTGTTTGCAAGAAGCTGCTCATCATCTACCTCCTGATTCGCTGAGAACACCTCAGACTGCCTGGTGCCCACCAATCATCGGACCTATGACGGAGGATTCTCACACAGAATAATGCATTCTGCGCTGGAAACTTTAGTTAGTTAGTAGTAAGAGAGAAAGAGTTGGGGCTTTTCCCACCTGTTCATACAGACTCCTGCACCGGTTCCTCTCTGCTGTGCACTACGTACCTGATTCCTGCGCCCTGAGCCTTCCGCCAGACGGCCCCTACGTGTGGGCTAGGCCGTCCTCCACAGGTCTGAGATAAGACTTTCACAGATACCTCCGGTTCGGACTTACTGCGGCTCGCCTGACGAGGCTAGAGTCCGCACTAGCTAGAAGCTGCTTCTGAGTGCCGACGGAGCTAAGGTACTGGCTTATCTCTCCTCTCCTGGATGGGCAAAGGGGTTAGCAATATATTTCTTGCTTTTCCTCAGTGCAGAGCGAATCGGTGACGTCTGGTTACTAATCTGTGATTTATTACGTTGTCCAATTGTATATTTGTGCTATAACAAATTGTTAATTAGCCATATATGTGTGTGTATATTTTTCTATTTGGTTGCCTATAATAAAGTCTAATATATATATATCTGCCGACCAGAATTCTTTCGTGGCTCATTGCCAGAATAACTCACCGAACTTTGGGCTGGGATAGTAGCCATATTCCCCTAGACAACAGAGAGTCTAACTTATTTTTATGCTACTAATATACCCTACAGCCCTGTACAATCTCTTGTTGTTGGCGCATGAAAGGGTGCAGGGGGTGTGTTTCCTTGAGGCATGGAGACCTTCTCTTCAGTCCTTGATGCATTGAGCCTGAAGCTGTGTGCTTATGTAACTATTGGAATAGATAAATAGTGTGGCCAGCTTAACACAGGTCAGGGGAATGGGGAGGAAGTGGGTTCTAGGTGAGAGGCTTGAGGGGGATATTGACTTTCTGTCTGCTTGCTTGCCAAGAGCCCTAGGTGATGTGCAGAACCCAAGCATGTCCAAGGTTCTGCACACTGGGAGGGGGGAGGGGCTGTGCATTCCATACAAATGGTATTGTCCATTTGCTTGGGTATTTACAGAGGGGTTGAGGGGGAAACAAAAATGAAAAAGTATATACATTGTTTTTTATGTCTGTACAAGCAATCTGGTGAGGTCTGCCTTTTGTTTGTCGTGATTGCTTCTGCCTCTTCTTTTGCATTCAATAAAAATGTTTGATTACTATAAAAAACTGATGATCAGTCAGTGGGGTTGGGGAGGAGAGCTTCCATTATGGCTGGGAGCAAATGGCCTGGGCACAGGAAGCAAGTGGCACTGGACGGTATTGCTGAGACTTTTTAAAAATGCAAACTGTGGCTGTCTGAGGCAGTTGGGAGCAATGTTGAAAGTGGCTCTGGGCAGATCCCTGATCATTTAAAGGGGAATCACATACATATTTAATATTAAAAAGTAAAAAGTGTGCAGAACTGCAGTTTGCAGCTAGAGCAGGCCAGGGTCACTTATTAGTGCAATCCTGGTGTACTTTTGAAATATAAAGGAACAGTGTCCACATAATGTAATGAAGTTCAGCCAGTAATAGCCAAAGACAGGAGAAAACTCCCTGACAGGAGACAGGGCAGGGAGAGCTGAGGAGAGTAGATCAGTGACCTGTGGGCCATAAATTTAAATGGACAATGCCCTATTTTGGAAAAGTTGACAGCCTTATATTTAAAGTGAAAATCAATCTATGGCATATCCTCGTTGATCTATGCAGACGATGTACTAATATTTACACCAATCAACGTCAAGCTTCCAGACTTCACAACACTAATAGATTGCTTTAACGCAATAGCAGACTGGCTCCTCACCCAGAATATGCGCATAAACTACAAAAAAACCGAAGTACTCATAATCACGAAAAACAGAGCATTCTCACCCCCTGATATACTAAAAGTACGAGACGCAGACCTCCCAATCAAGCCGTCCATAAAATACCTTGGAGTAATACTCGACCAGCGACTGGATTTTAAAGAACATATCAACCGCACTGTAAAAACTATTTACTTCAAAATAAGGACTCTGCGTCATCTGAAAAACATGCTCGAACCAGACAGCTTCAGAACCATATTTCAAACCATAGTCACACCCCACTTCGACTATGCGAACATAATACTCCATGGTCTCCCTAAAAACACCCTAAATACATTACAACTAGCCATGAATGCCGCAGCCAGAGTTCTTTACGGTGCTGCAAAGTGCGAACACATAACACCCATCCTAATGGAGCTTCACTGGCTACCTATTTACTGCAGAATAGCATATAAAGCTCTCCTCATGACCTTTAAGGCGATAAATACTATAGCTCCTTCATCAATTTCAAAACTCATCCATCCGACTCCCAATATTAGATCCAGGAGGTCAGCAGCGGCAAATACCCTAGTTATTCCACAAGAGACCACAAAATGCAAACATTCAACATCAGACAGGGCCTTTGCATACTATGCACCCAGATGTTGGAACAACCTTCCCCACAACATAAGAGCTATTACGGACCTCAAGAATTTCAGAAAAGCTATAAAACACCATCTCTTCATTCTGCATTTCCAAAGCTCATCACCATCCCTCTAACATGCACAGTAAAATTGTATATACCTTATTTACTCAAGATGTAACTAAGAATTCCTATCCTCTGTATATATGTTATTTACAAATATGTACAAAGTTTCCCAAAGTTAAATTCCCAGTTGACTACTCCTGTTATATGTAAACTTATCACAATTTGTTGATTGTAATGAGTATTTCTGTTTAATGTAAACCGCGCTGATGAAAAAGAGTGCGGTATAAAAGAACAATAAATAAATAAATAAATAAATAAATAAATAAATAGGGTTTGAGAGGGTAAGGATGGAATGAAAAGTAATGTTCCAGGTGGGATTGGGGTAAGGTTACCAGATTTTTGGCAGGCAAATATGGGGGAGACATCCAAAGTATGTGGGGGGGGGGGGAGGGATAGGAAAGGAAAGGACACCTTAATTCCAGGTTTGAGCAACAAAATGTGAAGGGGGGAAAAAGTCATTATCCTGCTCCCCCCCCCATATCCATTCCAAGACAACAATGCTATCACTTCCAGGCAGACAAATCTAAAGAGAAATAGAAACAGTGATTCATTTCCTCCATACTATGCAAAATGAAAAGACGATGGAATTAAATTCTAAAACCTGATGTATACAAATCACAGTATTGAAGATCCATTATTTTCCTACCCCTTCTTTCCCAAATGCTGGAATTGGGGATAGGAGGCTGCCAAACAGATGGGAGTCAGGAGGGGGCAATCCCTCAAAAATCGGGGACATCTGGTAACCTTAGATTGGGGTGACAGGGACCCAGGGAAAATTTACAAGAAAATTGTGGACAGAGAACATAGAACCTTTTGAACATATCAATATATAAGCATGGTATAAATTTAAATAACTATGTCCAGTGGGGTGAAGAATAGGGGAACTGAGAGTTAGGGATTGTAGGGGTTTTATGGGGGTGCGGGAGATGAGATGATTGTTTTGTTTGTGTGGGGTTGTCCTTGTTTGTGGTTATTTATTTATTTAACTGGTTTTATATAACGCTTTTCTACTAGGCAAAGCGGTTTACATAGAAACATGATGTCAGAAAAAGTCCACATGGCCTATCTAGTCTGTCCTTCCATATCAACCACTACAGCAGTCCCCTTTTTTCCTTTAGAGATCCTCTGTGTTTGTCCCATGCCTTTTTGAATTCAGATACTGTCCTCATCTCTACCACCTCCACTGGGACATTATTCCACGGATCTGCCACTCTTTCCGTAAGGAAATATTTCCACATATTACTCCTGAGTCTATCCCCTTTCACCCTCATCCTATGTCTCCTCATAGCAGGGCTTGCTTTCAATTGAAAGAGGCTCTCCTGTGCATTAATGCCACAGAGGTATTTAAACATCTCAATCACATCACCTCTATCCCACCTTTCCTCTAAAGTATACATATTAAGAACCTGAAGTCTGTCCTCATATTCTTTATAACGAAGACCACTAACCATTTTAGTAGCCACCCTCTGTACTGACTCCAGTCTGTTTATATCCTTTTGAAGGTGCGGTCTCCAGAATTGCACACAATACTCCAAATGAGGTCACACCAAAGACTTATACAGAGGCACTATCACCTCCTTTCTTCTGCTAGCCATTCCTCTCTCTATGCACCCAAGCATCCTCCTAGCTTTTGCTGTTGCCTTTTCTACCTGTTTAGCTACTTTAAGATCATCAGACACAATCACGCCTAGGTCCCACTCTTCTTTAGTGGACAAAAGTATTTCACCCCCTATACTATATCTCTCCCTTGGACTGCTGCAGCCCAAATGCATGACCTTGCATTTTTTTAGCATTAAATTTCAGCTGCCAAATTCTAGACCATTCTTCAAGCTTATCTAGATCCTTCTCATGTTATCTACACCTTCCTGGGTGTCTACTCTTGCAGATTCTGGTATCATCCACAAAGAGGCAAACCTTACCCAACAGCCCTTCTGTTATATCATTAATAAAGATGTTAAAAAGAATCGGACCAAGGACAGATCCCTAGGGCACACCACTGGTAACCTCCTTCTCCTCAGAGTGAGCTCCATTTACCTGTACCCTTTGTCACCTCCCACTCAACCAGTTGTGGAGTATGGGATGTTTGATTTGGCAAACGTTGAGGTGGCAGGAGGAGGTATGACAAGGGTAGAGGAGCTGGAGAGTTTGTGCTTAGAAATGAGGAAGTCCGCCATAACTTGGAGATAGATGATGTTGTCCTGAACGGGTTGGGAAGGATCACTTGTGAGGCTTCTGACAAGGTTGAAGAGTTCTCTTGGCTTATTTAAGGCATGGAGGAAATGTTATTGTGATGTTCATGCTTGGCTTTGAGGGTGCTGGTGGAGTTGGCTGCATGATTGTTCATGTAAGTGGCCTGAAGTTGTGGGTCTTTGGATTTTATCCATCTTCATTCGAGTCTTCTGAGGAGGCGTTTCTGTTCTCTGAGGAAGGCAGAATACCAGGGTGCACAAGATCGATTAATTTTTTTTGGGGGGGGGGGCTGGGTGGAGCTTTTGAGGCTTTGATGATGGTGGTGTTCCAAGATTGTACCAGTTTGTCGAGGTCTGAGTTTTGAAAAGCCTGCATCAATGTGGGGATGGTCTGTTGGATGAAAGTATCTTAATTGAAGTTTATGAATCTTCTTGTAGTGGGAGGTTTGTGGAGTATGGGATGTTTGATTTGAGGGGTGGGTAGAGTAAAAGAGATAAGGTCATGGGACTGGGGTGGAGGAGGGGGAGATGGGGTGGGGGAAGGAGAGTAGATCATTAGGGAGGAAGAGTAGGTCCAGGGCGCCTCCTTTCTGATGAGTAGGAGTATTGATGAGTTGTGTGAATTGGAGTTCATTTATGGTTTGCAGGAAGGCATTGCTTTGGTTGGGGTTAATTGAGGGGAGATTGAGGTCTTCAAGGAGAATAAGATGCTGCTGTTGGGGGACATGAGAGAAAACTACTTTGAGAAGAGAGTCAAGTTGGTCTGCATTATGGTGTGGTGCTCTGTATACCAGACATATGGTGAGGCATTTGTTGCTTATGATAAGGATGTCTAGACCATGGGCAGATGTTGTACTTGTTATGGTAAAACCTAGTTGTTTGTTTGAGAGGATGCAGACTCCACCGCCTCTGCTACAGGTCCACGGACAGTTGTGGATGTTGTGGGCATTGGGATTCAACTGATTGAGTAAGACATTGTCTGTTTCGATGATGCAAAGTAGATCAACTGTGTCATCTGTAATATGGTCGGCAAGGGTTTGTATTTTATTGCAGGCAGAGTGTGCATTGATAAGGCTGCATCTGGATGGGGGGATGGTGTCAGGAACTGGTATCTTAGCAAGGGAGGAGGTGGGAATGTGGAGTAGCCAGGATTGTCTCCTGTGGTGGTGATTGTAATGTGGGGTTAGAGGTTATGGGGAGGTGGATCTTGGGAGGTGGATGATTGGGATGAAGGAGGGGAGGGAAAGGTGGGTTTATTGGCAGTGTATCAGGAGGGAGGAGAGGTGATCAAGCTGGGCAGGAAATGCATGTTTGTGTGATTCGTTCTGGAAGGGTATTGCTGAAGTTAAGTATCATGGTGGAGCTAAAGATGCTATGATACAAGCTGAGGGAGGATCAAAGGAGACTGCAGAGCAGGAGGTATGGCGGGATAAAAAGCGTTCAGTGGGAGGAGGAGTATGTAAGGAGCAGTGTGATATAAAGCATATAATAGAACAGGAACAGCCAGTGCAATGATAAAAGCAATGATATGAAATGATATGGCTGGAGAGGGCAAGGTGGTGGAAGGGAGGAGTATTTTGCAAGACAATAAGCTAGCTAAGGTTGTGCAATGAACTTACAGGAGGTCGGTCGAAGGTAGAGGTAATATTGCAGCGGTTCATGTCCACCCCTCAGATGCACATCTAAGGGCCACACCAAAGGGCCCTCTGGCGAGGCCCTCAGGCACGGGTGAGGCCGATGGCACTTTTAAATTTAAAAGTCCTTGTGGGCCACTGATTGGCCTTAGGCTGGCGAGCGGGGAGGGGTTTAGCTTCCCGCTCCCCTGCCCGATGCTGATCAGCAGCAGATGTTCCCGGCGGTGCCTCCTTGCTCCTCTTCGCGCCCTATGGCACTTTTAAATTTAAAAGTCCTTGTGGGCTGCTGATTGGCCTTAGGTTGGGTGAGCAGGGAGGGGTTAAGCTTCCCGTTCCCTCGCCTGATGAATTTAAAAGTCCTTGTGGACCGCTGATTGGCCTTAGGCTGGGTTGAGTGTCTGTTGCCAAAATGTTGCAGGAAGAGGTGGGTCTTGAGGTGTTTGCGAAAGTCTATAGTGGATTTGGTGTTTCGAATTGATGGGGGTAGTGAATTCTAGAGGTTGGGGGCATGCAGAGAGAATGCTCTTGTTTTTGTGGTTTGCTTGCATTTGCGAGTCTGTAGTGGGAGACTGAGAAGGTTTTGAATGCTCTTTCTTTTTGGTCTGTCGGAGTCCATGGTGTGAATTATTGCTTGGAGGTGCTCTGAGGATTGTTTGGCCAGGGTTTTTTGAATGAAGGTTAGAACTTTGAATTGTATTCTGGAGCTTGATGGGAAACCAGTGGAGGTGTTTGAGGATGGGAGTAATGTGGGTTTGCCTTGATGCTTGGAAGATAGATCGGGTGACAGTATTTTGGTCAACTTGGGAGGAGTGCGTATTTGGGTACACCTTGATAAATGGAATTGCAGTAGTCAAATAGGGGAGTGATGGTGGCTTGGCAGACTGAGCAGAATGTGTTGGTGGATAGGAGGGGGGCATAGGTTTTGGAGAGTTTTGAGTTTATAGTATACTGTCTTGGTGATACTTTGAATATGGGCCTTGAATGACAGCTGCTGGTCCAGTATGATGCCAAGGTATTTTATCTGGGTGCTGACTTGGATATCGTTGTTGCCGAGTCTGATGGAGGCAGAGCGGATGAAGTTGGAAGTCCTTTGTGACATGGAGGAGCTCTGTTTTATTGAGTTTCATGGCGAGATTGTGAAGATGGAGCCAGTTGATTAATTCAATGATGCAGCTTGAGAGTGTGGAGTAATAAGGAGCAGAAGTGGAGAATGATGCAAAGATCATTATGTCATCTGCATATATTAGGAACTCTACTTGGAATTGGAGGATAGTACACAGTGGTTGAATATATATGTTGAACAGTAAAGAGGAGAGGGATGACCCCTGTGGCACTCCCTGGTTTAGGGTGAAAGGAGCTGAGGTTTGTGATTATATCTTTATTCTTTGGTGGAACAGAACCTGTTGAGGGGGGTGCTGTGGACTCCAATGTTATGAAGCTGGTTGAGGAGGAGCTGATGGGAAATAGCGTCAAAGGCGGCGGTGGTGATGTCCAAATAGAGCAGAATGAAGACTTGGGTGATTGTTTCGATTCCTGTCATGAGTGAATTTAGGAGAGAAGTCATAAGAGTTTCTGTGCTGTGGTTGGGTCAGAATCCATGTTGATGCATGTTTAGAGGTGCACAGTGGTCTATGCAGGGCCGGCCCGTCCATTGAGCGAGAATGTTTTTTGCACAAGGCCCCGCGTTTCAGGGGACCCCGCGCAAAAAAACATTCTGATCCTAAAGTAAAATTTAAAAAAAAAAAAAGCTGTCTTCTCCCACTGCCGGGGCCGCCGCGGCAGAATCGAGTGTGCCGCGGAGCCCCCCCCGCCCAGCAGAGCCTGTCCTCCCCTGTATCCGCTCTCTCGTTGTAGCTGCAGTCACACGCGCCGGCTTTCAGAGTGCGAGGGGAGAGTTTCTCCCTCGCTGCTCTGTTAAGCCCGTGGGGGCTGATGGGAAATTCCCATCAGCCCCCGCGGGCTTAACAGAGCCGCGAAAGGGAAACTAGTCCCTTCGCGCTCTGAAAGCCGGCGCGTGAGACTGCAGCTGCGAAGAGAGAGCGGATACAGGGGAGGACAGGCTCTGCTGGGCGGGGGGGGGCCCCGCGGCACACTCGATTCTGCCGCGGTGGCCCCGGCAGCGGGAGAAGACAGATTTAAAAAAAAAAAATCCCTGGGCTGGGCTGGGCTGGCCTGGGGGGGGGGATTAGGAGTGGTGATGGGCTGGGGGGGTTAGGAGTGGTGATGGGCTATGGGGGAGCTAAGTCTGTATATGGGCTGATGGGATTAGGACTGGAAGTTGGTTGATGGGGAGTTAGGACTGGTAATGGGCTATGGGGGGGCTTAAACTAAAAATTGGGTGATGGGGGATTAGGACTGGAAATGGGCTGGTGGGATTAGGACTGGGAGTGGGCAGATGGGGAGGTTAGGACTGGTAATGGGTTATGGGGGGGGCTTAAACTGAAAATTGGGTGATGGGGATTAGGACTGGGAGTGGGCTGATGGGGGGGTTAACACTGGAGGTGGGCTGATGGGGTTAAGACTGGTAATGGGCTGTTGGCTGATGGGGGCTGTCTGGTAATGGGCTATGGGGGGGTTAGGACTGATAATGTGCTATGGGGGGGTTAGGACTGATAATGTGCTATGGGGGGGGCTAGGACAGGAAATGGGCTGATGGGGAGGGGTTAGGACTTGAGGTGGGCTGATGGGGTTAGGACTGGTAATGGGCTGTGGGCTGATGGGGGGTTAGGACTGGCAATGGGCTATGGGGGGCTGACTGGAAATGGGTTGATGGGGTTAGGACTGGAAGTGGGCTGATGGGGGGTTAGGACTGGAAGTGGGCTGATGGGGGGGCTAGGACTGGTATTGGGTTGGGGGGTTGCTAGGACTGGAAATGGGCTGATGGGGGGCTAGGACTGGAAATGGTCTGATGCAGGGACTAGAAGGGAATGGATGCTGGGTGAGGCTGGAACTAGAAGGGAGCTGATGTTGGGGGAGGATTAGAATGGGATGGGGCTGGGAGAGTAAAATGGAGAGGGGAAAAATATTTTGTGTGGGAGGGATAAAAAATCTACAATTGGCCGGGTATTGGGAGAGTAAGTGGGGATTGAGGATGGAGGGGTAAAATTTGAGTGGATGAAATAGGAATGAGGAAAGAGCAAAAGGAGAAAGATTAGTATGTTAAAGCAGATGTAGAGAGAGAATGGAAAAAAAACTAGAAGAGAGAAGAAAGGACAAATGGACAGCAGATGATGGAGAGTTAGCAGAAAACATGAAGAAACCAGAAGAAAGTGGCTGGAGCAATTGCAACTGAAAAAAATGCACAAAAGGTAGAAAGATATCTCTTTATTTTGAATTTATTAACTGAAAGCTCTGGGAAATGTGCATCATTAACGTCTGCGCTTTGTTTGGTACAAGAGGAAATTAATTTATAGTTTTATTTCTACAGTGTTGTTGTACATTCCAAGTTTGGCTTTTGGGGTTCCCAGTTTAATTATTGCCTTCCTGTTTCTAAATTGTGATTCCTTGTTTGGTGATGGTCTATGTTCTGCATGTGTAACTGAGCTGAGGTATTCTGTTTATGTAATTCCTATTTGACATTGCCACTTGTTCTCTTTCCCCAGTAGGTCATGTATTGTTGTTCTCTGAAATGTATTGGTTTAATATTTGCAGTGTTGCCTTTTGATAGGTAGGGTATGGTGCTTTGTGAATCCTGGTAGTGCTGTTAGGATACGGCGGGTTTGCTATGGGTTCTAAATGGGCAGTGTTTGTAGTAGTTCCTAATGTGCCTGGCGGTTGGCACTGGATTATAGTAATGTAGAAATCTTTTAGTCTGTCTTTATCCATACACTCATTAAGAGACATGTTTACTAAACGTTAGTGTATGTTAGCATTATGCAAATATTTATGCAAATAATGCCACTTATGCAAATGAGGCCCCGCACCGAGTCTCCGCACATGGCCCCGCACCCCCCTTGGGCCGCCCCTGGGTCTATGTGATCTTGGAGTTGGGTTTCAACAGCTTTTTCAATGATTTTGGAGATAAATGGTATACTAGTTATAGGTCTGTAGGAGGAGGGTGAGTGTGGATCCAGGTTTGCTTTTTTTTAGGAGCCGTCTGATTGAGGCTTGTTTGAGGGAGGGAAAGAAGGAAGGAGTCCTTGAGAAAGGGATGAGTGTACAATGTCCGATATGACTGGCCCGAATTCTGCACCCATGGGAGCTAGACGTTCTCGCGGGAGCAGAATCAGGGTACTTGGATGCGCCGGACAGGCCCCAGTTCTGCGTGCCCAGCCATGCAGCACTGTCCCCACTTAACCCTCCCCATGCTCCTGCTGGATCCCCGGTACCGTGGCATCCCGTCGCCATGGCACCAGGCCGCCATGCAGGAGCCCCGCTACCTCACAAAACATTAAATCTGCTTTTCCCCGTTGCCCAACTCCCAGAGAGACCTGCCAAGGCCGTGATTGGGTGGCGGAGAATCCTCTGCTACTGCTCACCTGGTCAGGGGGTGTCCTCCGTGGCAGGCCACCAGCCTCATGGGGATTTATTCCACCTCCGAGGTGGAATAGGTTCCCCAGCCATCTCCCCCATGCCAGTCGTACAGGGCCATGACCTGGATAAGCCCTGTACATCCGGGGTCATGGGTCCGCCTCCACCCTGCCCACTCCCATCCAGAGCTCGCTGCACATTGGCACTGTACAGGCGGGGAGCTTTGGGAGCAGAATAGGCCCCAAGCGATTAGCAGTGGATGTACGTCCAAACTAGATGTACATCCCCACTAATCACTGTTCTGGGTGACCCCTTTATTGCATAGCAGCCTCCTAAAGTGCACACATAAATGCCCATTCACCCTGTACAAGACAAATTCTTCCAGCCAGCTCTTTACCGACATCACTGGCAAGTCTGCTCCCATTCCGTGCGACTAGTGTGCAGCAGATAGATTCCTGATCACAGTTTTAGCGATTATTTGCCCCTGAACCCTGTTCTTAAGCAGCCATTCCCAACAGATGACATCCTCTGTTTTTGACCACTGTAGTACACTGAGCTGAGGGTTTCAATGGCTCATCCTCAACGACACCCAAGATTCTTTTCCTGGCTGACGATGCCTAATATGAAATTCAACGTCATGTACCTATAGTTTGGATTCTTTTTCCTTGGAGGTAATTTTGTAAAGCTTTTCCCATGTGTAAAGCAGTTCTTGTGTGTAGAAAAGGCCTTTTAGAAAATTGTGTAGTCATTTAAGTACGCACTTATACATGTATTCCCAACGATGTAGTTTCAGTGTAGCGGAGGCAGAATTGTTGTGTACGTACATATTTTATAAACTACATGCATACACATATAAAGTACATGCAGATATTTACACCAACTTTGGAGCAGGTGTGAATGTGTGTGTCAACATTTGCATGCCACAGGGGTTAGTTCTGGGAATGTACTTTGAAAAGGCATATAGGTGTTTGTTGCCTTTATAAAATAGCCTTTTGGGACTTCTCGTATAGATACCTTGATATAAAATTATCCCTCCCTCCATGTACATTACTTTGTTCTTCTCCACATTATTTAGTTCTTTATCTTTATTGAAGCATTTGATTAACCGCCCAGGCCGGAGCATCAGGGCAGTGTACAATAACAAAAATGACAGCCGCTGGAAATGAAGAAGGAAAGGAACGCCAAAAACATCATTTAGACACTCACTGCCCAAGATCCTCTTGAAATTCCTCACAAGCCACTATTGATTTAAAACTATTAAGGGGCATGTACAATAAAGCGCAGAGCTAGTACATGATATCGGTGCTGCACTAAAAACCTACACTACCCTTGGGGTGGAAACTGGGTGGGACAAGGCAATCCCACCCCGGTGCAGGTAGCACAGGCATTTTTAGGCCAAGCTACCTGTGCTCAGCATAAGTACCGCAAGTACAACTAACATAGGGAGATCAACTGTACACAGATAATCTTCCTGCTGAGTCCCATTACCCCCTACCTTGGAGCTATAAAGCTACCAACAGAAGTCTACAAAAATCATCCTGATACCTTCTGACATCCTGACTAACTGTCCTTCAGGGGTCTAAATTTGACTACATGTCCCTTCTGCCTTATGGCATGCAGTAGAGCAGCTAATAACTTACTACCCTTGTTTCCATATTCAAAACTGGTTTGCCTGGCACGTATTAAATAAACCTCTATGTCCTCCATATATAGAGCCCTCAGTCACCCCCTCAGAACTACAAGTCTATCCTGAACCTCACCAGAATGCAGGGGCAGCTCAAGACAATCTGCTGCCTGAGACGAGAGGTGAACTGGTGCCCACCCCCCCAGCAGCCAAAATAAAGGGGCTTCCTCAGAGCCCTGGTCAGAAACCCCCCACTCAACACTAGTCAGGTGGTTGCCCCATGAATAAAGAAAGCAATATATTTCCAGGCTATATAAGGGTTCTTTTTTTAACTTTGTTATGCTGTTTTTAAGCAGCAAAAAATGTAGCAGCTTAATTATATAGCCTAGGAATCTAATGTAAAACATACTGACCTTGCACATTCGATTGGCATGCTATTAAATTTCACTGTATATTCTACAAAAACAAAGGAGATGCCAAGTGATCACAAACCAAGGAGCAAAATGAAAAAGCAAGAACCACAGCTAATTTTATTTTGGTGTTATAAGCTGCGCTTTTCACTTTTTATTTTTGAACATATATTCTACATCCTTCTCCCAATAATGTGTGCAGAGGAAATTTCTCCATAGAACTTAACTAATGTTCTCCCCTGAAATTTTGGCATGAATGATTAGTCAGGTGGGCCACATTATAAGCTGGCTGGCAGCGGACAACATACGTAGTCTTATTTATTATTTATTTATTTAAAGGTTTTCTATACCGCCTTTTCAGGTAATCAAAGCAGTTTACAGTATAACAACATTACATTATAACATGAGAACTTGTGTCTTCTTTCCTTTTTCCATTCTTGCTCGTTATTTTGCCATGTTGATTTTGTCAGACTATGTTAGCCAGGTGATCAGTAAAATCAGACAGGTGGCACACCCATTCAAAAGGTCCTGAGGAGAAACATAGAAATATGATGATAGAAAAAGACCACATGGCCTATCTATTCTGTCCTTCCATATCAACAACTACAACAGTCCCCTTTTTACCTTTAGAGATCCTCTGTGTTTGTCCCATGCTTTTATGAATTCAGTTACTGCCCTCATCTCTACCACCTCCACTGGGAGACTATTCCACAGATCCACTACTCTTTCCGTAAAGAAATATTTCTGCATATCACTCCTGAATCCATCTCCCTTTACCCTCATCTCATGTCCTCTCGTAGCAGAACTTGCTTTCAATTGAAAGAGGCTCTCTCCCTGAACATTTATGCCACGGAGGTATTTAAACATCTCAATCATATCACCTCTATCCCGCCTTTCCTCTAAGGTGTACATATTAAGATCCTTCAATCTGTCCTCATATGCTTTATAATGAAGGCCACTAATCATTTTAGTAGCTACCCTCTGCACCGACTCCATCCTGTTCACATCCTTTTGAAAGTACGGTCTCCAGAATTGCACACTATACTCAAAATGAGGTCGCACCAAAGACTTATACAGAGGCATAACACTGTCAACATACACAAAATAATTTTTGATTCTGATGTCACCTCAGTAGCAGCAATAAAAACCCTCACCAGTCATGGACATATTATGAGGTAATATAAAATCTTACAAAAATTATTCAAGACCCATAGAGAAAATCTACAATACCATAACAGCATCAACTTCCAAAACTCACACAAGCTGCCTACCTGGAAAAAAGCAGCACTCTAAGGGGGTCCGTTTACTAAAGCACATTAGACTTCTGCAGCTAATGTGGCAAAAAAGTGCAGTTAGCATGGCCATAGCTGCAAAAGCTAGTCACTATCTGTTGATTCGACTTCTCCAAGCCATGGTATTTTCAATAACATCATTGGGATGCGGAAGTTGGATGAATTAAAAGATAGACAGGAAGGGGGCAGAGCCTGGTTTCTGATTAAGATGGATGTATAAGAGCTGTGCTCTGGAAGGCAATAGACAAGAATCCTGACTTTGGCAATCTTTAATCAAATAGTTCCTACCTACATTGATACCATTTGATCCCGGATATGTCGGGCCCCAAACAGACGCGGCTGGATTACCAAGTATCTCAAAATGCTAGTGCAAAGAGAACCAAGACGGAACCTCTCTCACCTCACAAGATGGCAGTCATCCAAGATTGTCCTGCGATCTTGCAGGAGATTCTGGCTGAGATTTGGGCAGTCAAAGATTTGGTCAAAGCCAACGGAGAATCGCTATGTGCAATGCAGAAAGATATCAACGCTTTGTGAGCTTCTTTGGAATCAAATATAGCTCATTTGGGAAGGTGGACAATGTGGTGGCTTCACATGAGGAAAGGCTCGAGGCCGTTGAGAAGCAGGCCAAGTTGATACATTCATTGCAAAGAGAGGTGGAGGACGGTAATAATTGCTCTTGGAGGAATAACATAAGAATACTAGGAGTTCCTAAGGGAGCAGAGGGCCCTGACATGGTGTCCTTTTCCAGGTGTGTTTGCTATGCCGTTCAAGATCAAGCGCACCCATAGAGTGCCTGTTCAGTCCGTGGTCACGGGCAAGCGTCCACGTCCAATCATCTTGACAGTTTTATGTTTTCAGCAAGTATTGCAAATAATGGGAGCAGCCAGAGCTCTTTTAACTGTGGAATATCAGGGACATAAACTCCTGTTCTTCCCGGACTTCGCGAAGGCGACGGTGGATCAGAGAAAGAGTTTTCTGGTGGTGTGTCCACGCTTGGTTCAACTGCAGGCCCATTTTGGGCTGCTTTATCCTGCCAACATGAGAGTCACGCAGCATAACTAAACCAAGAATTTTGATGATCCTGGGGAGTTATGTGCATTTCTGGAGGATAGGGAGTTGGCAGCGATGCAATGAAAGTCATTTTGCAACTTTTATTTGCTACAGTTCTATGGCGCTTACTATCATGGGCGTTTGACTGGTCTGAGGTCGTGTAAAGGCGACTTATCCATGCAGAAGTGACATTTAATCATGTGACATCCATTCTGTCTCTTTTGAAGGAGCTCCAGGGTACTATCCTGGTTGAGATGTCTCTTTTGTTTTCTCTCTCTCTCTCTCTCTCTCTTTTTTTTATGTTTCATGTTGCTTGTTAGTGATGTTTATGGTGGCTGGGAGAGCTTTGGGGGTTTGGAGGAGTGGAGTGGCCCTTGTTCACTGGGCTGTGTCTTTTAGGCCATAAACTGAAGAGGGTTGCCCTGCCACGCAGTTTTGGTTTTCTTTTCTTTCTTTCTTTCTTTCTTCATTTTTTTTGGAGGGGGGCTTTGAGTACATTGTCTTTACTCTTAGTAAGGGAGGTGGGCAAAGCACGATATTCTGACAGACACAGAAGTGTGGAACTATTAGGTCATTTTGCCCTCTGTGTCTGTCTTGTCCTGGTGGGTTCACCCACTACGTTTTGTGTGTTATATAGCCCCAGTGGATTTAGGTGGTTGTGGGGAGATGGGGTTTTTTTTTCCTCAGAATTAGGTGTTCTTATTGTGAGTGATCATATGACGGGGCTGGGGCTAAAATGTGTCTCTTTATTTGGGTCTTCTTCTTTGGGCTATAGGTGTAGCTAACACTTTTGAGGGCGCTTAAGAAGTTGTTCTACAATGTAAAACTAAATGCTACAATTTGATATGTTTCTGCAATTCTTGACAGTCAATTGGCGCTATATTGTCAGTATGCTTTCCTTTAAGATCGTTTAACTGAATGTTAAGGGCATTAATAATCCCATTAAGAGGAAACGTTTCTTCTGTATGGTTGGAAAGAAAGTGCTGACATCTTACTGCTGCAGGAGACACACTTGAATGTAGAGGAGTCGTTGAGACTAGATATAAAACCATACCCTCTAGGGGCTTTTCAGCTGCCTATCATAAGAATAATGGGGTAGCCATCTTAGTGAGGAAAGTTCTATCCCTCATGGTTTTTCAATTATCACATATTGATTTTCCTAGTTTCCGAGGGACTTTGTTCTAGAATTAGTGAGTCTACTATTCATGTGGCTCACAATTCTGTTTCATTCTGCAATCTTATTTACCCTATTTGACTTAACTTGCTCTCAATAATATAACAGCAAAGTGGTCGCCGTCTATTTTCTTGGTGGGGTCGTCTTGAAGCTATAAATATGACTATCACTCCTAAAGTGAATTGTATAGTAGAAATGCTATCAGACTTCCTTATAGGTAGAGTCTATCATCAAATTGAAAGGATTCTAGTTCAGTTTTATGGGAAAATAACCGCCTAGAATTGTTCTCAGGAAACTTAAATCTTAAAAGAGGAAGGGGGGTGATTTTTCCCTGATTTTCAGGCCTAGTACTGTGATATTTTTAATACAACAAAGTTTGCGATGGGTGGAGGGGGCCATAGGTATACGCTCAATATGGCTTGATCTAGAAGAGAGATTAAGTAATCCTTTCCTCTAAGGTTGCTAAATGGGATCAGGCAGCTGGGAACGAGTGTTAGTCTCATCAAGGAGATGTCAGCACTTTGAGATATGTGATGTATGATTGTCCGACCATTCAGTCTTATTGGGTTTCAATATGGAACCGTATTAAAGAGGTACTGGGATTTTGGGCCAATCTCTCCTGGGCTGGGGTCATTTTTCAATTAGCAATTGGCATCTTGTCGTTACAGAGGGATTGTCAGTTTTAATTGACTCCATGTTGGGTGTGGCCCTATTTTTTTCACTAGTTATAATTGGAAACATACAGCAGAGCTTGGCTGATGCGAAAGGTGGAACAGTTGTGCTTATGATACATATATGTGCAAATATCATGTTGTAGTTCACTTACATTCTCCTCGTTTCTTAAGAGGAAACTCCTACAGAATTGCATCTCTAAAGTACGGTATGAGCTATCGTAAGGGGATATTAGACAAATCTCCTCATTTCCTATGTAATGGAGTGGTTGCTCTTCTATAGCCCTTGTAGGCCTCGCAAGCTTGCAGATGTTTTGTGTTTCCTTTATGTAGCCCCTGATGATTGCATGATGATGGGAGGGACAGGATGGGGTGGGCTATGATTAGCCTTTTCTTATCTCATTTATTTATTTATTTATTTATTTATTTAGACAGTTTTGTATACCGCCTTATCCTTCAATCAAAGCGGTCACAACACAATTGGGGGATACATTTAACACGCGGGGATATGAGACACATACACTAATACTTACAGGGAACATGGGCAATGGAGGGTTAAGTGGCTTGCCCAAGACCACAAGGAGCATCTGTGGGACTAGAAACCCCAGTCCTTCCGGCCCAAGGTTGCTGTCCTCTAGTGGGATTTGAACCCCCGACCTTCCGGCCTGAAGTACCGTGCCCCAACCACTAGGCTACTCCTCCCTCTGTTAGAGAGAAGAATTGTGTATTTTGATTTACTGCAATTTGGTTTTCTCTTTTGTTTGTATTTTGTTGGAAAATATAAAGAAATGAAAAAAAAAAAAGGAAGAAAATTAATGCCTTTGAATTATGGTGCTGGTGATGAATACTATGTATACTGTGAACTGCCCAAAGAACTAACCAGTCAATACTAGAGAAGATCAATCTAAGCTTTCTTTAGAAGCTCAGATGACAAGACTTTGACTTTCATACTTTGGACACATCAAGCGAAGAGAGAGATCATTAAAGGAAGACATCATGCTTAGCAAGGTAGAAGGTCAACGCAAAAGAGGAAGGCCAGCAATGAGATGGATCGATACAATAACAGCAGCTATGGATGTTACTCTGTCAACAATGAGCTGCCTGACTGAAGACTGAACACGACTCGGCAGCAATTCACAACAACACATCTGTTGTGAGCATGCCTAGCATTTCCCTAACAGATAATGCACCAAAATTGCAGAGAGTGTTGGGGTTGATGTGGGGTTATGAGCTCTCACTCTGCAACTTTGATAGTTACTGCATGTTGTTGATGCCCACAGTAACCGTGCATTGCTGCCTGATCATTTTATTCTCTAATCAAGTTGATCCAAGTCTCTGATTTCTGCTTTCCTCATTTTCTCTTAACTTCTTTCCCCTCCTGTCTTCTTGACTTTCTTCCATCTTTGACATTAATCTTTTCCTTTTTACTTTCTTCTAGTTTTCTTCATCAACTCAGATTTTATTTCTCCTTTTTACTGTTCTCTATCTTTTAACTGTGTCTTCTTAGCACTTTTCAGCCTTTGGAGTAGCCCTCATACTCCATCTCTCTATCCGCCAGTCAATTATTCCCAATCTAACTCTCTCCTTTCTCTTTCTCCTTTCCACCCTCCCTGTGAACAGCATATCACCCTTTCTCTCCTGCCATCTTGTGTCTCCCCATTTCTCACCATCTAGCACCTCTCTTTTTTTTCATCCTATCCCCTCCATATCCAGAATACCCCTCTCTCCCCCACCTCATGTCCAGTATAAGCCAAGTTAAAGAAATCTGCCCTCCACCTGTCCTATTTTGTGTCCTGCATCTGCCCTCCGTCCCTACCCTGTGTCCAGCCTCTGCTCATTATCTCCTATACCCCAATCCCATGTTTAGCATCTGCCTTTCTTCCCCCTACGGCCCCTACCCTATGTCCAGTCTTTACTATCCTTTCCTCCATCCCATGTCTATCTGCTCTCCATCCCCTATGCCACCAGTCCGTGTCCAGTATCTACCCTCTGCTCCTCCACTTCTCCATCCTATATCAACTATCTATCCTCTTTATGCTCTCACCCATGTCCAGCCTCTGCTCTGAAACCCATGTCCAACATCTGCCCTCCATCCTGCTACTCCATCTTGTATCCACCATGTGCCCTCTATCCTATTATGTCCCCACCCTGTATCTACTGTCTACCCCTCCACTATATGTCTAGTATCTGCCATCCACCCCCACTGGTATCCTGCTTCTCTCTTCCAGTCATCCCCCCCCCCATCCCCTTCGTGTCCTGCATCTCCCTTCCAACCTCTTTCCCATCCCCCTTCTGTGTCCTGCATCTTCCTTCCAGCCATTCTCTTCCTGCTCTCCCCCCACTTGCCACTACCACTGCTTTTCCTATGATTGCAACAGCAGTGGACCTTGGACTTGAAGTACTCAAAGAAAGTGTGGGTCTTTGCAACTCTGTGCTTGGAAGGCCGACAAATACCCGTCCCCTCTGACGCAAACAATGCATCAGGGACGGGCATTTGCATTCCTTCCAAGTGCAGAGTCGCAGCCCCATGCTTTTTTTTCCCCAGTGTTTCAAGTCTGATGTCTGCCACCACTGCAAACAGGAAAGGTGGTGGCGGCAGGAGGCTGCTGCCATGATTATCATTAGCTTTTTTTTATTTTTAAGGCAGTGTGAAGTGGTTGCCCCTGGCCTGCTTTTTTTTTGGGGGGGGGGGCATGCATTATTGCCACGTCCAAAATTTACCACCCGAGGCAGTCGCCTCACCCTGCCTAAGGACAGAATCGTCACTGCTGGGATGGACTACCCATATCTTTCGCTTGTATCTCTCTGATCTGCTGCATCAATTTATCCACCCTCCCATTTCAGAAACTCTCTCCATACCACCGCCAATCCCCATCTCCCCATTATCATAATGCTGGAAGTACTCAGCTAACATCTGTCCTATTTGCCGAGCAACTATCTTGTCTTCCAACAAATGATCATTTAGGTACCAAAATTTCAAAGCGCTCTCAGAGGCTAAGTTTTTATCTTAAGGGTAGTGAGTGCCTGGTCAGACCAAGATGATATATCATTATCAACAGCCTTGACCCTAGGGATCACAGTTCAGTCTACCAAGAAGTAGCTAATCTGCATGTAGCTCACATGCGGATGGGAGTAAAAAGTGCATTGCTGCCTATTTGGATGTGGTAACCTTCGCACATCTACACCCCTCCAAGAAATCCCACAATTTAGCCCATTCACTACTCTTATGGCATCACCCTCCAGAGGTTCACTTCCAAGGGGAGAGGGGCCAAATTAAAATCTTTCCCAATAACATGGGTGCCCTCTCCCATACCATCCACGAGACTGTCTAGCTCTCAGCACACCCTTTGATTCTGATGCGGTGCATATACATTAATCAGATTGTAAATCTCTCTCGCTACTTCCAACTTAATCCAGAGAAAACACCCCCTGGACCCCACTTTACAATCCAAGAGGCTAAAGTGCAAATTCCATCCATAAAGGATAACCACTCCATCTTTCTTGTACAGCACCCTGTTAGAGGCACTAGAAAGAGGAAAAGAAAAATCTATTTGCATTGGCATGATATACAGTCCTCCTTCACAGGGAGAAGAGGTGGACGGAGAGTTAATTGAAGACATACGCAGCATTGCAAGGAAAGAGGAAGTGCTACTAATAGGGGATTTCAATATGCCAGATATTGATTGGCACATCCGTGCTGCAGTATCATCTAGAATTAAGGAGATTCTGGATTCTCTGCAGTGAGAACTATTAAGGCAACTGGTAACAGACCCTACATGTGAAGGGGCCATACTGGATTTGGTGCTTACCAATGGTGAAAGTTTTTCTGATGTTATAGTGGGAGATCATTTTGCATCCAGTAATCACCAGATGGTGTAGTTCAATATTAGGACTAGGGCTCATAAAATCCATTCAAAAGCGAGGGACTTAGACTTTAGGAAAACTAACTTTGCCAAGTTGGGCCAGTACCTCAGGGAGTCATTAGCGGGATGGGAACAGCTGGAGGATGTGGAAAAACAGTGGGCAAAACTGAAAGGGGATATTTTAAGGGTAATCAACCTTTTTATTAAAATGGTAAATAAGTGTAAAAGGAAAAGGAGACTGCTATGTTTTTTGAAAAAAGTAGCTGAAACAGTGAAGTAAAAGAGGAAGGCCTTCATGAAATGCAAGAGATCACAACTTAGAGAAGCTAAGAAAGTAGTCAGGAAAGCAAAGATTCAAAAAGAGGGGGGAAATAGCCAATGCAATAAATTGGGAGGATAAGACATTTTTCAGATATGTTAGTGAGAGGGAGAAGGGCAAAAATGGTATTGTCATTCTTAAGGGTGAAGGGGAGGAATATGTTGAAGCTGATGAGGATAAAGCATAATTACTTAACAGATACTTCTGTGTTCACAGAAGAAGAACCAGGAGCAGGACCTCACAAAACACCCACAAACAGGAACAGAAGCGAGGGGCATTTGAACAATTTTCAGAAGACTGTGTTCATGAGAAACTAGCTAAACTTAAAGTAGACAAAGCGATGGGACTGGATGGGATACACCTGAGAATACTGAGGGAACTTGGGGATGTTCTAGCAGCACCATTGACTGACCTTTTCAATACCTTGTTGGAGTCTGGAGTGTTACCAGAGGACAGGAGAGAGGCACATGTGGTCCCTTTACACAAAAGCAGAAGTAAGGATATGGTTAAAAACTACAGGCCGGTTAGTTTAACCTCGGTGGTGAGTGAATTATTGGAAGCGCTGCTGAAAGAGAAAATAGTGAGTCCAACAGATTGCTGGATCTGAGATGGCATGGGTTTACTAGAGACAGGTCTTGTCAGACAAATCTGATTGATTTATTTGACTGGGTGACCAGAGAGTAGGACTGAGGAAGAGCCCTAGATGTGGTGTATTTAGATTTTAGTAAAGCCTTTCACACAGGTGACTTATAAACAAACTAAGTACCCTAGGGGTGGACCCTAAAATTACTGCTTGGGATGGAAACTGGTTGAGTGGGAGGTGACAAAGGGTACAGGTAAATGGAGCCAGGGCCGTACCGAGTGAAGATCACACTCTGTGTGACTTGCACATCGGGCACGCATCCCCCCCTCCCCCCACGGCGAAAGAGAAGAGGCGCGCCCGATGTACAAGTCGCCAGCATGCTAAGCAGATCTTTCCCTTCCTGCACAGGGAATGACAGATCTGCTTAGCATGCCTGCGAGAAGGCTCAAGGGGCGCATTTTAGCTGTCCTGCCATTGCCTGCCGCTGCTGAGAAAAGAAAAAGTGGCGGCAGCGGCGGCAGGCAACGGAAGACAACTAAATTGCGCCCCTTAAGTCTTTGTGCCCTGTGTGGCCGCACCGCTCACACAGAGCTAGGTACAGTCCTGAATGGAGCTCACTCTGAGGAAAAGGAGGTTACCAATGGTGTGCCCCAGGGACCTGTCCTTGGTCCGATTCTTTTTAACATCTTTGTTTAGTGATATTGCAGAAGGGCTGTCGGGTAAAGTTTGTCTCTTTGCAGATGATACCAAAATCTGCAATAGGGTAGACACCCAGGAAGGTGTAGATAACATGAGGAGGGATCTAGCTAAGCTTGAAGAATGGTCTAGTCTAGAATTTGGCAGCTGAGATTTAATGTTAAAAAATGCGAGGTCATGCATTTGGGCTGCATCAATCCAAGGGAACAATATAGTATAGGGGGTGAAGTCCACAAAAGAAGAGTGGGATCTAGGTGCGATTGTGCCTGTTGATCTTAAAGTAGCTAAACAACTAGAAAAGGCAATGGTGAAAGCTAGAAGGATGCTTGAGTGCATAGGGAGAGGAATGGCCAGCAGAAGAAAGGAGGTGATAGTGCCTCTGTATAGGTCTTTGGCGTGACCTTATTTGGAGTATAGTGTGCAATTCTGGAGACCGCACCTTCAAAAAGATATAAACAGGCTGACGTCAGTACAGAGGGTGGCTACTAAAATGGTTAGTGGTCTTTGTTATAAAGCATATGAGGACAGACTTAAGGATCTTAACATGTATACTTTAGAGGAAAGGTAGGATAAAGGTGATATAATTGAGCCATTTAAATACCTCCGTGGCATATATGCACAGGGGGAGAGCCTCTTTTGATTGAAAGCAAGCTCTGCTATGAAGGGACATGTGGTGAGGGTGAAAGGGGATAGAGTCAGGAGTAAAATGGAAATATTTCTTTGCGGAAAGAGTGGTAGATCCGTGGAATAGTCTCCCAGTGGAGGTGGTAGAGATGAGGACAGTATCTGAATTCAAAAAGGCATGGGACAAACACAGAGGCCCTGTAAAGGTAAAAAGGGGACTGTTGTAGTGATTGATAAGGAAGGGCAGACTAGATGGGCCATGTGGTCTTTTTCTGCTATCATGTTTCTGTGTTTCCATATTCTGGTAGGGAATTTTCTGAAGGCCAACAGGTGCTTGTGTTTCTGGAAGTGTGCCTTTTGGACATAGTAAATATCGGTCCAATTTCCTGCCCCTTTCTTCAGTAACATCTGCTTCTTTTGCGGGGAATTTAGCCCCTTGGCATTAATAAAAACTACTGTAAGCTCATGCTCTGCCATAATCTAAACAGAACAGGTTGCCCCAAACAATACTGCCTGCCACACCAATACATACCACAGGAACCCTTCTATTTCACGTGCTGCATGCCATATGCCCAACACTTGCTCTTACACATGTTTATCTCAAACCCCAAATGAAATCTAGCTACCCCAGTCACCTCCTTTACCCCTCCCCACCATCCCCAAACAACAATGTCTGCTTCCAACATCTCACTGGTAAAATGCCAGGGACCGAGACTAATCCCCAACCTCCCATTAACTCAAAAATCTCCCCAATATCACATTTCAAAATAGATCACTCATGCATTCCCCTCCAAATGCATCTATTCAACCTCAAAAATCAGGCAAATGATGAAACTGTATCCTGTCTGCACCTGCCATCCTGCCCCATTCATAAATTCACCAAACCATTCACCTCAGGCCAGGACCGATGCCACCATTAGTCAAACTAGGAGGTCGCTGAGATCACTGGCCCTCTGAGGTGCCCATTGCCGCCCCTCTCTGGGACCTACATTGGTGGCAATGGCCTAAAACAACAACGCAGCACTTACCTCAAAGCGTCAGCACCATGGGACTGTTAGCTTCCACCCCCACCGAAGATGACTTGTTGTTTGCATGAGGGCAGAAGTAGCTCCCACTTCTATACAAAAAGAAGTCGGGGCAGAAGCAAACAGCGTCCCGATGTCAAGGTTTTGAGGTAAGTGCGATGGGGATGTTTTAGGCCATTGCTGCCACTGGAGAAAGGGCTGGTACTACCATTAGGCAAACTAGGAGGTTGCACCAGCCCTCCAGGGGTGACCATTGTGCTATTGTCATCTCTCTCAGCACATGATGAAACTTCCTTTTCAGCATCACTAGTTTAGCTGCTGTCTTCTGGTATTCTTGTAAGTGCTTTAACAAAGTCTTAGGCAAACCCTGCTATAGCATATTACAACAGTCAGTAGGGATGGTGACCAATGTATGAGTCAACATGTCTCTTTTCTACAACTAACTTTGCATGTGATGCAATAGCCCTAAAACTGAACGCACAGTTTTCACAATATGTAGGCCCTGGTATGCATGGTCAGGCTCATCCAATCGAGCCCCCAATGTGATCATTTACAGGCTTTGTGTAAATTCACTCACTCTTAAAGGAAAACCAATTAAATTCTCCTCTGCCACCGCACCACTGGGGTGACTGGTCTTTTGTGGGGTGGGGATAGATTGAGGGAAATGGGGTGCGGTCGGGGAGGTGGTGATGTGGGGATTAGAGGGGAAAAATGAAAATACCGCGCATAGTGTTCGGTGTACTCATGTTACAGCTTTGTTCAGTTCGTCATTATATTTTTCCATTTTCTGCATGACTCTTTTCTCCTCTGCCTACTAATTTACAAAATATTTGTCTTACTGGGATGATGTCTGAGCTCATCATATGCCAGATCTGTGCAATGGTTGAGAGAAAATAAATAGGAGAGGATATAAAGTAGCAGTAAAATCCCCGGATAGCTGAACATCAACGTTTCTGATGCCCCATAACTGAACATAGAAGCGGATTTTGATTAAGCCAGAGATCCAGTGGAGCAGCAGGAACCTGCAGAACTAAAAGAAAATGCATTTAAAAATATTTCTATGAAGAAAAATCATTCAAGAGTTAGTACAAAAAAAACAAATCAAATTTTAATTTGTAACAATATGCATACAGCACATTGGATTGCATAGCTAGCTAGCACAGTATTAAATGAAGAAGATGTATCCTTACATTGTATGGCGTAACGCTTGCAACAAAATATCTTTTTCAATATTTAGTAGCACAAACTGCCAGAGGGCTACTTTGCCTTAGAAACATTTTATTTTTTGAAAAGGGACACAATTTAGTCAGTTGCTGTACTCATGAACATTAATAAACTTACGATCATTGCTCTTATACCATCTGACATCCCAGCTGACTCTTTCACTCAAGTCAACCACTGTACAAAATAGCACCCTGGACAAGGATGTCATCATGTCCTTGACCTCATTTTGTGCCACGGTGACTCATATCACTGCTTTGCTGATGACACCCAACTATCTCCCCCTAAACCTAAACCTCTCTTTTCCATCTTCCACGGTATCCATTTGCAAATCTGTCTTTCTTCTATTGCCTCTTGGATGCATTCACATTCACAAAACTGAGATGAATTCCCCTGCTAACACTTCCATTTCCTGTCACCAGGGTTCCCATTCTCACACTCTGCTAGAATTTGGATGTCATCTTTAATTCCTCATGCCTAGTTTCTGCTTTTCTCTAAGTCATCTTTACAATATTAGGTAAATTCACTCACTTTGCACAGGTATCACACATTCCTCCAGTCTTCCTTCACTTTCTCTTCCAACTCTCCCCTTCTAGTTTCTCTGCAGTGGCGCTCTGTGAAGTATTGCTGTCAATTCAAAATTCTTATCTTTGACTTTCAGTATAGAGCAGGAGTTCCCAAACCTGCCTCCCAGCCAGTCAGGTTTTTGGAATATCCACAATGAATATACATGAGAGAGATTTGCATATACTGTCTCCATTGTATACAAATCTCTCTCATGCATATTCATTGTGGATATCTGGAAAGCCCGACTGGCTGGAGAGACCACAGGACAGGTTTGGGAACCCCATAGGATTCTATCATAGAGTGGTCCCAGACAGGGCCGGATTTACATGTACGCCATGGCGTAGGGCCCACAGCCGGCAGGGGCTTAACAGAGACGCGAGGAGACGCTCTCCCTTCGCGTCTCTCACAGCCTGCAGCCTGCACGGAGGGAGGGAGGGAGGAACAAACCGAACCGACGGCTTCAGCTTGTAGACGGGGCCCCCGCGGGTCAGTCCGTGCTGCCGCGGCAGCAGAGGGGGCCCCGCGGCGGCAGCCACCAGGTTTTTTTTTTAAATTAAATTTTACTTTAGGCCGGGGGGGGGGGGGTAGGACTGGTAATGGGCTATGGGGGGGGTAGGACTGGTAATGGGCTATTGGGGGGGCTGGGGCTGGAAATGGGCTGGGGGGGTAGGGCTGGTAATGGGCTATGGAGGGGGTAGGACTGGTAATGGGCTATTGGGGGGGCTGGGGCTGGAAATGGGCTGGGGGGGTTAAGGCTAGAGGTGGGCTGATGGGGTTAGGACTGGTAATGGGCTGTTGGGGGGGCTTAGAACTGGCAATGGGCTTTGGGGGGGTTAAGACTGGTAATGGGCTGTGGGCTGATGGGGGCTGTCTGGTAATGGGCTATGGGGGGGCTAGGACTGGAAATGGGATGGGGGGTTAAGACTGGAGGTGGGCTGATGGGGTTAGGACTGGTAATGGGCTGTTGGGGGGGGTTAGAACTGGTAATGGGCTTTGTGGGGGTTAAGACTGTAATGGGCTGTGGGCTGATGGGGGTTGTCTGGTAATGGGCTATGGGGGGCTAGGACTGGAAATGGGCTGGGGGGTTAAAACTGGAGGTGGGATGATGGGGTTAGGACTGGTAATGGGCTGTGGGCTGATGGGGGGGGTAGGACTGGCAATGGGCTATGGGGGGCTGACTGGAAATGGGTTGATGGGGTTAGGACTGGAAGTGGGCTGATGGGGGGTTAGGACTGGTAATGGGTTATAGGGGGGGCTTAAACTGAAAATGGGGTGATGGGGGGTTAAGGACTGTAAGTGGGTTGATGGGGGGCTAGGACTGGTATTGGGTTGGGGGGTTGCTAGGACTGGAAATGGGCTGATGGATGGCTAGGACTGGAAATGGGCTGATGCAGGGACTAGAAGGGAATGGATGCTGGGTGAGGCTGGAACTAGAAGGGAGCTGATGTTGGGGGAGGATTAGAATGGGATGGGGCTGGAAGAGTAAAATGGAGAAGGGAAAAATATTTTGTGTGGGAGGGATAAAAAATCTACAATTGGCCGGGTATTGGGAGAGTAAGTGGGGATTGAGGATGGAGGGGTAAAATTTGAGTGGATGAAATAGGAATGAGGAAAGAGCAAAAGGAGAAAGATTAGTATGTTAAAGCAGATGTAGAGAGAGAATGGAAAAAAATCTAGAAGAGAGAAGAAAGGACAAATGGACAGCAGACGATGGAGAGTTAGCAGAAGACACGAAGAAACCAGAAAAAAGTGGCTGGAGCAATTGCAGCTGAAAAAAATGCACAAAAGGTAGAAAAATATCTCTTTATTTTGAATTTATTAATTGGAATATGTCAGCTCTGGTAAATGTGCATCATTAACGTCTGCGCTTTGTTTAGTACAAGAGCAAATTAATGTATAGTTTTATTTCTACAGTGTTGTACATTCCAAGTTTGGCTTTTGGGATTCCCAGTTTAATTATTGTCTTCCTGTTTCTAAATTGTGATTACTTGTTTGGTGATGGTCTATGTTCTGCATGTGTAACTCAGCTGAGGTGTTCTGTTTATATAATTCCTATTTGACATTGCCACTTGTTCTCTTTCCCCAGTAGGTCATGTATTGTTGTTCTCTGAAATGTATTGGTTTAATATTTGCAGTGTTGCCTTTTGATAGGTATGGTATGGTGCTTTATGAGTCCTGGTAGTGCTGTTAGGTTTGCTATGGGTTCTAAATGGGCAGTGTTTGTAGTAGTTCCTAATGTGCCTGGCAGTTGGCACTGGATTATAGTAATGTAGAAATCTTTTAGTCTTTCTTTATCCATACACTCATTAAGAGGCACGTTTACTAAAAGTTAGTATATGGTAACATTATGCAAATGAGGCCCCTTATGCAAATGAGGCCCCGCACCCCCCTTGGGCCGCCCCTGCTGGGGGCCCACAATTTTTGTTGGCGTAGGGCCTCACTCAAGGTAAATCCGGCCCTGGTCCCAGAGGACTGGAAAAAAGGCACATGTGGTCCCTTTACACAAAAACGGAAGTAAGGATGAGGTTGAGAACGACAGGCCAGTTAATCTGAGTAAATTAATGGAAACACTGCTAAAACAGAGGATAGTGAAGTTTCTGGAGTCCAGTGGATTACAGGATGCAAGGCAGAATGGGTTTACTAGAGACATGTTTTGTCATACAAATCTGATTGTTTTCTTTGACTGGGTGATCACGGAGATGTGGTGTACTTAGATTTCAGTAAAGCCCTTAACACCATTCTGCATTGAACACCCTAACTATGGATCCTAAAGTCACTGACTGGGTGAGAAATTGGTTGAAGGGGAGGTGACAAAGGGTACAGGTAAATGGAGCTCACTCTGAGGAGAAGGATGTTACCAGTGGTGTGCCACAGGGATCTGTCCTTGGTCCGATTATTTTTAACATTGTGGTTAGTGATATTGCGGAAGGGCTGTCGGGTAAGGTTTGCCTCTTTGTGGATGATACCAAAATCTGCAATAGACATGACACCCAGGAAGGTGTAATGAGGAGGAATCTAGCTAAGCTTGAAGAATGGTCGAGAATCTGGCAGCTGAGTTTTAACACTAAAAAATGCAGGGTGATGCATTTTGGGTGCAATAATCCATGGGAGCTGTACAATGTAAGGGGTGAAGTGCTTCTGTCCATGGACGAAAGTGGGACCTAGGGTAATTGTTTCTGATGACTTTAAGGTGACTAAACAGGTTGAAAAAGTGATGGCAAAAGCCAGAAGAATTCTTGAGTGCATAGGGAGAGGGATGGCGAGCAGGAAGAAGGAGGTGATAGTGCCTCATAAGTCGTTGGTGAGACTAATTTAGAGTATTGTGTACAATTCTGGAGATCACACCTTCAAAAAAGATATAAACAGAATGGAGTTGGTGCAGAAGGTGGCTACCAAAATGGTCAGTGAGCTTCATCATAAGGCATATGGGGACAGACTTAAAGATCTCAAAAGAAAGACGAGAGAGGGGAGATAGGATAGAAATGTTTAAATACCTCCATGGCATAAACGCATAGGAGGAGAGCATCTTTTAATTGAAAGAAAGCTCTGCAACAAGTGGTCATAGGATGAAGGTGAAAGGAGCTAAGCTCAGGAGTAATTTGCAGAAATATTTCTTTATGGAAAAAGTGGTAGATGCATGGAATAGTCTCCCGGTGGAGGCAGTAGAGACAAAAACTGTATCTGAATTCAAGAAAGCATGGGACAAAGACAAGATCTCTAAAGGAAAAAAGGGACTGTGGAGCTTAGTGGTTTGTATGGGAGGGCGGACTGGATAGGCTGTATGGTCTTTATCTGCTGCCATGTTTCTATGTGCCTGAACGTATCTCACTTTGAACTACTACTGAACAGGCATGTGCTAAAATTAGATATGTAGCCCAAAGCAAAACAGCAGATGCTGACAGCCACACATAACCATCAGTACTTTTTTTTTTTTTGCCTGCAGGGAGAGCAAATACACACATACCTACAAAGCAAAGTTTAATATTGAACAGTATTGTGCCCAACTATTCATTTTTACAGGATTGTAGTGGGAGGGGTGGCATTGCAATGATCTCAGGGAAGGTGCACCGGTCCTGATTATGATGAAGATTAGACTGTATAATTCAATACACCATTTCTTCTATGTGGTGGATTTTTTAAATATTGCTTTGTTTTATTTTTAACTTCAATAAAGCTGATTTTGATTTAGCATGACACTCAGAGTGTCTGAAGCCTTTTGTTATTTTTAGAAATTGTGAAAGTGATTCCCTTCAGCCTTTCAGCCTTGTTGTGATAGGCGATGGCCTAGTATGTAGCAGAGCTAGGCCTGAAGCCCTTTTCCCCTGCTTTAGAATGTTATTGCTGACTTTGGAAAATTACAGAATGCTGTTAGCTAGCTGTTAGAAAGAAATACCGCTCTATTCTGGCTTGATAACATGTTCTGCTCTCATGTAGATAAGAGAATAAAACTTTCTTACTGTTTATTGTTTTGGAAAGCCAGATGTCTTTACTGCTTCACTGTGTTTTCGCGAGCTGTGCTCTGACCTTGTAATTAGGATGAAAATACAGCAGAGAAGCAGAACTGTGTAAGAATATTTTGTCTAGCGTTTTGAGCCAGGGCTAGAGGACTGTGCACAGAGGGAGGGCAGGCCGGTCAAAGATGGCTATTGGATGAAGGTATGTGGGCAACCAGAACCAATGAGAAGTTTGGCCTGTATTAACTTGGAGAAGAAATGTATAAATGCTGTTGATTGACCTAGCTCGTGGCTCAGACATTTTGTATGCTAAGTGCCGAGACTGTATATACAATAAAAAGGGAGTTGAATCCTTGTCCATTGACTCCGGGTGTTATTGGGGTTGCGGGCCCTTCGCTATTACATTTCCTGGTGTGTTGGCCGGGAAACGGTAATACGATTGGACCGCAAGCGAATATTACCGCGTATTACGTCCTCTAGGTTTGGTCCGGCTGGGACCGCAGCCGACCGATAGCGGAGAGGATCCCAGGCGCCGCCAGTCCCTTGTATCGGAGGGTTCCGCCCTGCCTCGGTGGCCTGCCGGGTCCAGCTGGCCAACACCTCAAACCCAGGTTGAGGGGAGTCCAGGATTCAACCCAAGGTGGAACGGGTTGCGCAGCGCATTAGCTACCGGATCCGGTGAGTATTGATTTTTCTGGTTCTTAGTCAGATAGCTCTGGGAAAGTCTCGAGACACTTCTGGTACAGTAACAGGTAAAGGAAGTTTGATCAGCTTCCAGGGCGATCCTAGTACCCCTGCAAGTAGTGCGCGGGGCGAACCCATCAGCCCTTTTGGTTTGGTAATTCTGGTTTAGTCAGTCAGCCCGGGAATTTTGGAGTTTGGGAAATGCTAGCATGTTTGGTTGTGTGAAGAGTGTTTGAGAGGCTTTGCAATACAGGCCAAGTGAGAGCGGACTCCTAAGTATTTATTTATTTAACGTTTTTCTATACCGCACTATTCGGCATCAGCGCGGTTTACAAGGAACAGGTTTGTACAATGTTGAACAGCCATACATTGAACTTACATAGAACAGGGAATTTAAACATGGATAACAGGTGAACTTTATACATAATATACAAAGGGAGATTTAAACAAGGGTAAGTAGCGCAGTTCTTGACCGGGCGACCATGTTCAAGTCGCGAACAGGAGGAAGCGTCTGTTGTTTGTCCCCCTCATTGTTCTGTGGGCTACGTGGACCCCTTACCCGTAGCCATTCTACCTCCCCTTTCTGTTTGCTGTCTTATACGTTGTATGTCGTCATGGGAGGGGCGGCATCTGTACAAACTTCGTTAAACTGTATGATCACTAATTTTAAGAAAGGTTTTAGTGGTGATTATGGGATCAAAATGACAGCGCCCTGCTTAGAAATATTGTGTAGCAGAGTGTGGCCAGTGCTAGATGCCGGGTGGCCACCAGAAGGTACTTTCGATATCCAAATTGTATCCCGTGTGCACAAGATAGTGCGCAGCTATAGTCCCGAACAGTTTTCCTATATAGACTCCTGGTTAGGCATATGTGAGAAGCAGCCCCCCTGGATGAAGAGCTGCAGTGAGGGACAGAAAAGGATTATGTTAGCCACTACCACGAGAGTCCCTGCTAAGACAGAGAAGCTCCCGATTTATGCAGAGCCAGAGCCCCCCGAGGTTCCGACATGTCCACCTGCCTTTCTGTATACACCAGTCCCGTCAGCTCCACCCCGAGTACCCCCACTAGTACCCCGAGTAGAGCCGGAGGTAGCAAGCGTGCCTCCAGCCGAAGTGCCTCCCCCCGAGCTTCCACCTCCAAAGCCTGAGGTGCAGACCCCTCCTCATAGAAGTCGGAGCCCTAGTCCTGAGCAGTACTCTGATGCGGAGCAGTCACCCCCTGAGGAATCCGCTAGTGGAGAGTCAGATGCCAGTCCAGAGCCATCCGCCAGACCACATGCCAGCAGTACAGACACCTCCAAATCCACGAAACTGCGTGATGCCCTCAGACCCCGGAAAAAGGCAGGTCAGAAAGAAGCCCTCCAATTGCCACTGCGGCAGGTCCCAGGATTACCCATTAAAAATGACGAGGGTCAGGTGGTGACCGGGCCAACCAGTTTAGTTTATGTGCCTTTCTCTACAACAGATTTGTTAAACTGGAAAACACATTACGCTTCTTATACTGAAGGATTTGACAGAGTTAATGACTAGTATTATGCAAACCCATCAGCCCACCTGGTCTGATTGCCGCCAGCTCCTGGCTACCCTCTTTACTACGGAGGAGCGGGCACGGATAGTGCAGGCAGCCACTAAATGGTTGGAGGAGAACCCTGTAGTGGGGAGAGACCAAAATCTAGATTCCCAACAGGCAGCAGCTGCAGATTTTCCTAACAAAGATCCTAAGTGGGACCCAAATAGTGATGCAGGAGAAAAAGCCCTCACCCGGTTCCGCCAGGCTTTACTACAGGGCCTGCGGAAGGGAGGTCAGAAAGCTATGAATATTGGGAAAGTAGCAGAAGTTCTTCAGCGCCCAGATGAAAGTCCGGCTGCTTTCTATGAATGATTATCTGAAGCCTATAGACTTTACACCCCATATGACCCAGCAGCCGATGAGAATTTACGCATGGTAAATACCGCTTTTGTGAGTCAGTCCCAGGGAGACATAAAGCGAAAACTGCAGAAATTAGAAGGATTTGCGGGCATGAATTCAGCACAGCTAATGGAGGTCACACAAAAGGTATATGTGAACCGTGATGAAGAATGTAAAAGGGAAAGTGACAGAAGGATGAGGAGAAAAGTGGATCTGCTCGCTGCAGCACTAGTGGAAGGACGCGGAGGAGGATATCCTGAGGAAGAGGAAAGGGCCGAGGGAGCGCTCGGCCCCTCTTAGGCGCAAATCAGTGCGCTTATTGTAAAGAGGAAGGACATTGGAAGGATATGTGCCCGAAACGTGGCTCCACCCCCTGGAGGGGACGTGGGAGCGCCAGGAGAGCGGGGGGAGGGGGCAATTCCAGCAGCGAGGGGGGATGCAGCGCGCGCAGTTTCAACAGACTCAGCAGAATGAGACTGCCATGGAAGGAATAGTCGCCGAGGGCTACTTCATGGATGATGAGGACTAGGCCAGACCGGGCTCCAAGTTCTTCTTGGGTCTCCAGGAGCCTATGGTCAAATTAAAGATTGGAGACCAGCATATGGACTTTATGGTAGACACGGGGGCTGAGCATTCAGTAGTAGCCAAGCCTTTGGCCCCTGTGTCCTCTCGATCTGTTACAATTGTGGGAGCTACTGGAACTAGAACCACAAGACCTTTCCTGCAGAACCGCGCCTGTGAACTAGGGGGGACGGCAGATAACACACCAGTTTCTGTACATGCCTGAATGCCCAGTTCCCCTTTTGGGCTGAGACATGCTTGCAAAGCTACAAGCACAGATATCTTTTGTTGAAGGGGGAAAAATGGAAATGACTGTAAACTCCGAGACTGCCGGCCTGATGGTGTTAACTGTCCCCCGAGAAGAAGAATGGCGGTTCTATTTACCCGCATCCAAAACAGCAAGTTCCTGTATACTGTTGCCCCCACCTGGCTGGGCATATAGCCGGGCACCAGGATGGAGTCGCCTTGCTGCCCTAGAATAAGTCCTCCCAATATGGCTGCCAGGAGGGCTGCTGGGAAATGTAGTTTTACTTATCCTTCTTAGGCAAAAGTAGTTGTGCAGACAAGTGGTCAGGCGAAACAGAGAAATATTTATTTGTTGTGTTCTAGGGTTTCCATCACATTGACAGGTGGTAACAGGCTGAATAAACAATAAGGGGATTCTTCTCCAAAGCAAAGGTATAACTTTTACAAAGGTTAGCACAGGATTACTAGTATCTGCAACAGATAGCCTCTTAGGAACTTGCTTTCAAAGCTCAGGTTATAAAGCTTCTCATGGCACATTAGCTTCTTATGGGAGTGTTTACTTCACAGCTCCTTCATAACAGAAACAGCTTTAAAAGTGTCCACTGAGCTTTCCCTTCAGTTTCCAGCCTTACACAGCAACGGCTTGATTAACAGCCTTCAGCTGTTCTCTCTGCTGTGTCCTTCAATCAGGTCAAGTTCCTTACTTATAGCATTCACTCACTCAAACGGGTTTAAAGCTTAGCACACTTCTAAATCATTAGCTTTACAATAAGAACACTGCATCTCATCAGAGCTATCTTCATACTCTTCACAGCAGCTTCCTATATCCATTTCTTCAATGGCATCCTCACAACATTCTTCAGAGGGTACCTGACTGTAGAGCTGACTAGGTTGTTTCTGGAGCATTTCATTCAATCTCTCTAATAGAACCTTTTTCTGCTCTATTTCTTCAGAGAGCTGAGAATACTGGCATGCAGACAAGCTATTGTTTCTACTGCTGAAGCTTAGCTGGTTATTATAATTATTCCTTCTACCAGGAACTAATTCTCTTAACTTCCTTTCAGGGAGGAATTCTGGAAGACACACTTGCCTTAGTTCAGGGCCATTTAGTAGCTCTCCTCTTTCCTTGCCAGAGCCATGCTGCTTTCTCTCTGCAGACACTTCTCTCCGTTGTAGCAAACTTCCTTTCTGCTGGGACTGCCTTGGACCGGTTCCAAGCAGATCCCGCTGCTTGTCTTTGAGTTTGAGCCCAGCACCTCTCGTGCCTCCTTGAGCTCCTTCTCCTCTGGTTCCAGTCCTGGTTCCAGTTCCTCTGGACCCTCCAGGTCCTTTCCTGGATTCTCTTCTGAGTTCTCTTCCAGACTCGTTTCCTCTTCTTCTTCTAATTCTGACTTTCCAAACACAGGAGTTTTAAACTGCTCCCTCTCAGGGACCACGCCTCTCTCCCAGCACACGTGGGAGCTGCTAGGCTTCACTCCAGCCTTGATGTGCTGAAGTGGGCGGGGCTTAATGGTGACTGTGCTATGAGTCAGAAGTTCTTGGTTGCTGGGGAAACCCTGAATGCTCTCACTCTTAAAGGCATAGGGTTCATTCTCTTGGCATTCCATAGCCTCTGAACTGCCTTCATCATCACAATACTTACCAGCATTGTAGCCCCACCTGGAGTATGGGCAGAGAATAATCCACCTGGCCTAGCAAAGAATATAGCTCCTGTGCTTGTTACCCTGAAACCGGGAGCAGAACCAGTGCATGTGCATCAGTATCCTCTCCCAAGACCAGCAATTGAAGACATTCATCGCCACCTGAAGAAATGATTGCAGTATGGACTTCTTAGAGAATGCCAATCACCCTGGAACACCCCCCTTCTCCCGATCAAGAAGCCTGGGACAGGTGACTACCGCCCAGTGCAGGATTTACGTCGAGTGAACAGTGCAGTTGAAACCATACATCCAGTAGTACCAAATCCCTACACCCTCCTGGGACTGATTCCAGCAGAAGCCACTCACTTTACTGTTTTGGACTTAAAAGATGCTTTTTTCTGTATACGTCTGGCAGAAGCCAGTCAGCTTTTGTTTGCATTTGAATGGGAAAACCCTACCACAGGACGACGGGGGCAACTCACTTGGACTCGATTACCACAAGGATTCAAGAACTCACCCACTATCTTCAGTGCAGCCCTCAGTCAAGATCTGGCAAGCTACTCTGTAACTCCGGGGAAAAGAATTTTGCTCCAATATGTAGATGATTTGCTCATAGCCACCAACAACAAATCTGATTGTATACAAGCTACAAGTGACCTCCTGCACCTTTTGAATGAAGCTGGCTACAAGGTTTCCAGAGCCAAGGCGCAGCTGTGCCAGACAGAAGTGAAATACTTAGGGTTCCATCTGTCCAAAGGAACCCGGAAATTAGGACTCCAGCGAAAAGAAGCAGTATGCCGCATCCCAACTCCCACTACTAGAAAACAGGTGCGAGCTTTCTTGGGAGCTGCAGGCTATTGCCGCATATGGATACCAAATTTTGCGCTCATGGCAAAACCCTTGTACCAAGTCACAGAGAATGGAACGATCTCCCCTGGAATGGGGCCCAGAACAAGAAAAAGCATTCAAATCACTGAAAACAGCATTGATGTCATCCCCAGCCTTGGGCCTACCGGATGTGCAGAAACCATTTCGTCTGTATGTCCATGAATCAAGTGGAAACGCTTTGGGAGTCTTGACCCAGCCTCTTGGGTCTTGGCAGCGACCTGTGGCCTACCTGTCGAAACAATTGGATCCTGTTGCCAAAAGCTGGCCACCTTGCCTGAGAGCTGTAGCAGCCACAGCCCTCTTAGTGAGCGAAGCTGACAAGCTCACCTTAGGACAAAATCTTCAAGTCACTGTACCACACTCTGTTCTAACCCTGATGGAACACAAAGGAAGCCATTGGCTCACCAACGCCCAAATGCTGAAATATCAAAGTATGCTATGTGAGAATCCTAACTTGCAATTGAGTGTTAACCAAACGCTGAACCCAGCTACCCTACTGCCAACCGGCCCAGGCCCTCCTGACCATGATTGTTTAGAAGTAATGGACACTGTATATTCAAGTCGCCCAGATTTGACTGATGTTCCCTTGAGCCACCCAGACAGAACTTTCTTCGTGGATGGGAGCAGCCTCATAATTGAAGGACAGCGATGTGCTGGATATGCAGTGGTGACTCTGGACATGGTAGTAGAATCATCAGCTCTAGCCCCAGGAACCTCAGCGCAGAAGGCTGAATTGATAGCTCTTACACGTGCACTCAGAATCGGAGCAGGAATCAGCCTGAATGTGTATACAGACTCTAAATATGTTTTTACAACACTACATGCCCATGGGGCCCTGTACAAAGAACGTGGATTGATCACCTCAGGAGGCAGATCTGTCAAGTATGGCCCAGAAATATTGACTTTGTTGGAAGCAGTTTGGGCCCCTAAACAAGTTGCTGTAATGCATTGTCGAGGCCACCAGACTGGAGATGGAGAAGTGTCCCGAGGAAACAGATTTGCTGATGCCTCTGCCCGAGAAGCAGCCATTGCAGGACAAATTACCACCCCAAATGCCGCAATTCAAGCAGCCATATTTCCAGTACCTCTTAGTACATGGACCCCCAGATATACCAAAGTGGAGATGGACCATTACTGTCAAAAGGAGGGGGGGGGCAATTATCAGACACTGGATGGATTGTGTTGCCACCGCCTGAAGAGAGCACAACCCCTGGATTGACCATAATTCCTGAAGCCTTAGGCCCTGCCTTTGTCCAGGCCTTTCATCAGGCCACATACTATGGAAAAACGAAGATGGCAGAAGCTCTGAAGCCATATTTCTATATCTCATTACTAGGACCTTTAACCACCTCAGTAGCCCGAAGCTGTGTGACCTGTGCCAAAAACAATGCCCGACAAGGTCCTGTCCTACCCCCAAGAATTCAGTCAGTGGGAGTTACCCCCATGGGAAATATCCAAATAGACTTTGCAGAAATGCCACGAGCAAATGGATATCGCTACTTGTTAGTCCTAGTTTGTACCTTTTCTAGATGGGTGGAAGCTTTTCCCACCAGAACTGAGAAGGCCAGAGAAGTCACTAAGGCCTTGCTTCATGAGATCATCCCCAGATTTGGAATACCACTGACCATGGGGTCTGACAATGGGCCCTCCTTTGTGTCCCAAGTAACCCAGCAGCTAGCCCATGCCCTGCAGATACAATGGAAGTTACACACAGCATATAGGCCCCAGAGTTCAGGGAAAGTAGAAAGAATGAACCGGACCCTGAAGTCTCAGTTATCCAAACTTTGTCAGGAAGCCCACTTGAAGTGGCCCCAAGCTCTCCCCATTGCCCTTCTCCGAATACGGTCAGCACCCATCACGCCATTAGGGGTATCCCCATTTGAGATCCTGTATGGGAGGCCCCCGCCTATAATTCAGGGGATAAGGGGAGATATGAATCAAATTGGAGCGCAAATCACTAGGCAAGAATTGTTGGCTCTAAGTTCTGTTTTGCAGGGTCTTCATGCCTGGGTGCAGGACCAGTTGCCTATCAATCTAACCGAACCCTTGCACTCTTTCAAGCCTGGAGCCTCGGTGTGGGTAAAAGAGTGGAAGAAGACACCGTTGGCACCCCATTGGAAAGGGCCATATATCGTCTTGCTATCAACCCCAACAGCAGTTAAAGTGGCAGAGATCGACTCCTGGATCCACCACAGTCGAGTGAAGCCAGCAACAGTTCCTGAGAGTCGCCCCTGGACGTCGATCGCTAATCCTGCATCACCGTTGCGAATCACGCTGCGAAGAAGAGATCCATCATCGTAGAGAATGTTGCCAACTTGTTCCTGAACATCAAAGAAAGAGACGTTCTTCAGTTCTGTATTATCTACATTCCAGACCCTATCAATCCTTATCTATCTACCTCAATCAACCATCATCTACCTCAGTAATCATCAAAGACTATAATCATGATGATTACCAATTGCTGCTATTTCCTTCTTGCGGTAGCCCTAGGACTTTTAAGAACCACTCTTGCCTTGCCCCCATGTGCAGCCTGTATAACCACCACCCGAACTGGAATGCAAGTCACCCAGACTCTACTTTACCACTCTTACTATACTTGCACTGGCATAGTTAGCCGGTGTATTTATAATGGTACCGAACTGAATGTTTGCACTCAGGGAAAGACTTGTACTTGTTTCAAACCTCAACAGAATCCATCTTACTACGTCTTGGAACTGAGATGGAATGATGAAGATGGAGCCCTTATCAACGCTACGAATCAACTCTCTGATCCCAATCAACCTGCGTACCTGTATTTTGATGCTTGTGACTTGATTAACAGAAATAATTACTACAGGTGCGGATCATGGGAACAAGCCTACTATTATGATGAGAAGTATATGTGTCCTGAAGGTGCATACAACTGGGAAGTATGCACTGGGATACATTCCCCAACAACCTACAGCAAATCATCGGAAGCAGATTACTTCTGTCCGAAATGGGATTGTGTGTACTATGCTACCTGGTCTGGTAGCCCTACAGGACAGACTGGAGACAATCACAAAGCGCTGCTGGAAAGATTACCTTTACTGAAACCTGAACAGTGCAAGAAAAGTGCTTGCAATCCTCTACGACTTCATATCTTCGATCCCAGCCAGTGGAAGCAAGGATTTTGATTTGGCCTTCGCATAGCAGGAGGTGGAGCTGACCCTGGAACCATCATATTCATCCAGCTGAATGTAAAGACTCATGTTTCTTCACCATATCGCATACATCATACCTTCCATGAGGCCATGAAAGCAGAATTTGTTGTTCCCCACGCTTCGCAGAATTTATTCATTGAACTGGCTGGAGCTGTGTCATCCAGCCTCCATGTCTCGGACTGTCTCTTCTGTGGAGGAACTCAAATGGGAGACCAGTGGCCTTGGGAAGCACAAGAACTGAACTATTCTGTGCCATATAACCAGACTGATGTGCACAATACTACCAATGAATGGGTCCTAGCCCACTCTATAGTGGGTAGACTATGTTTTCTATGAGCAGGACCACAATTGACTGCATTGGTAGGACAATTGGTCTGTTTGAACCAGAAATATTACAATGCCACTACTGGAACGACTTCTTGGTGGTCAGGTGCCAATACTCCAGAACCTTCTAATCCTCTGATCATCTTTCCTTATTTGGCCAGGATATGGACTGATCTGGCTACACACAGCACTTCGCAAGCTCCACCTGGACTATATTGGATTTGTGGCGCCCGAGCATATGCTAAACTCCCTGCAAATTGGGAAGGAGCGTGTGTTCTTGGAACAATACGGCCATCTTTCTTTCTTTTGCCCCTTTCCCACGGAGAACAATTGGGGTTCCCTGTATACAAGAGCCGACAGACACGTGAAGCTCTGAGAATTGGCCAGTGGGACAAATGGGATGCATCCTCCGAAGAATGGCCACCAGAGCGCATTGTTTCTTACTATGGCCCAGCTACCTGGGCACAAGATGGTTCTTGGGGCTACCGCACCCCTATATATATGTTAGATCGTATTATACGTTTGCAAGCTGTTGTTGAAATTATAACCAATGAAACTAGTAGAGCACTAACCTTGTTAGCTAAACAAGCCACACAGATGCGTACAGTCATTTACCAGAACCGCTTAGCTTTAGATTACCTGCTTGCAGCTGAAGGAGGAGTTTGTGGAAAATTGAATTTAACAAACTGCTGCTTACAAATAGATAATGAAGGACAGGTTGTCAAAGACATAGCCAACCACATGAGAAAGCAAACGTATGTCCCAGTCCAAACATGGCATGGCTTGCAACTAGATGGCTGGTTTGGTTCTTGGTTTTCAAGCCTAGGCGGCCTGAAGACACTTGTTATACTTGTATTCTTGATTGTGGCTATTTGCATATGTATCCCATGTCTCCTACCCTTATGCTTGCGCATGCTGAACTCCATTATCGATAGTACTATTGACCGCAAGGCAGCGGCACATATATTAGCCTCATGGGATTATTACCCTATACCACACAGTGATCCCTCTACTATAGTCTGAAGTATTTTGCTATTTGTGTGATTAGATTCACACCCTTTCTCACTTGCGGGTGTGAATAATCAAAAGGAGGGAATGTGATAAGCGATGGCCTAGTATGTAGCAGAGCTAGGCCTGAAGCCCTTTTCCCCTGCTTTAGAATGTTATTGCTGACTTTGGAAAATTACAGAATGCTGTTAGCTAGCTGTTAGAACGAAATACCGCTCTATTCTGGCTTGATAACATGTTCTGCTCTCCTGTAGATAAGAGAATAAAACTTTCTTACTGTTTATTGTTTTGGAAAGCCAGATGTCTTTACTGCTTCACTGTGTTTTCGCGAGCTGTGCTCTGATCTTGTAATTAGGATGAAAATACAGCAGAGAAGCAGAACTGTGTAAGAATATTTTGTCTAGCGTTTTGAGCCAGGGCTAGAGGACTGTGCACAGAGGGAGGGCAGGCCGGTCAAAGATGGCTATTGGATGAAGGTATGTGGGCAACCAGAACCAATGAGAAGTTTGGCCTGTATTAACTTGGAGAAGAAATGTATAAATGCTGTTGATTGACCTAGCTCGTGGCTCAGACATTTTGTATGCTAAGTGCTGAGACTGTATATACAATAAAAAGGGAGCTGAATCCTCGTCGATTGACTCCGGGTATTATTGGGGTTGCGGGCCCTTCGCTATTACATTGTTGACCCCCATTGCAGAAACCTTTTATCCCAATTGCAGCTCTGAAGCTACATAAGCATATTCAGAATCTCACCCCCCCCCCCTTCTAGCTTTTTAATGTAGACTCTAGTAGTCTATGTTCCTTGTTCTTTCGTAAATGTACATGTTTTACTATCCAACACGCCAAGGCTCCTCTTTGTGCCAGTTTTCTTGGAAACAAACTCCCACCATATACTCATATGCCACACTTCAACCCATTGATTTAAACTAAACTCAAAACTCACCTATTCTATGACTTAGCCTTCTAGTAAAATGTCCCTTTTGCTTTACTTCCTCCGCTGCTCAGTCTTGCAAAAAATGTCATGTTAGACAGTCTGAACGAGGCTATCAAATAACTGACAAAATAAATGCAATTTCAAATAGATTAATTTAATTAACGTTTATAAAGTTTTCTGTTGATAAAAACACTTTCTTGCAAATGTATCTATGAAAGCCTGCTGCCTGCTTACAAACCGCTGTGAGGAACTTAAGTAAGGTTACTAGACATTCCCAGTTTTCAGGAATGGTCCCTAATTTCGAACCCCTGACCCGTTCTCATTTTCTTGGTGACTTCATGTCCCTGATTGCAGCAATGGGAATGGAGGTGCCATTTTGGGGGGGGGGGGGGTGGTAGTGGACAATGTTGTAGTGACAATTCCCTCAGTGCAGCAGGAGGCTCGGGGCTTTTGAGCTCAAAGCCTACCAGTCCCTGCTCCCTCTGACAGGAAGTTTGTGTCAGAGAGGGCGGGATGCAAAAGATCTGTGCATGCATATTTATTTATTTTTATTTATTTAGTATACATTTGTATACCGCTACTTCCAGCGATCAGCAGCGGTTTTGATTACAGATTGGAAATTGTCAAATCATGACAGGAAATTTTTGAGGTATAAACACATTGATTAGACAGGAAAGCACAGCACACAGAGAACTATTTTACAGGGAACATGGGCTATGGAGGGTTAAGTGGCTTGCCCAAGACCACAAGGAGCACCCTGTGGGACTAGAAACCCCAGTCCTTCCGGCCCAAGGTTGCTGTCCTCTAGTGGGATTTGAACCCCCGACCTTCCGGCCCGAAGTACCTTGCCCCAACCACTAGGCCACTCCTCCACTCATATGCGAAGGTCCCACGCTATGTGCACTGTTCTTTAGGGCAGGAGGGTGGCTGAGTAAAGAGGGTGGAGGCAGTGGCAGTGGGTAAGAGGAGGGGGCAGACCCCCCTGTAGATGACGAGAAGAAAGACTTGGCAGGGCCCACAAGGGAAGGGGCGGTAAGGAACTTAAAGGAAGGAGAGATGCTGGATTCTTGGGGAGGGGGAGGGGTAATATGATGAACACCTGGAAGGGACAAGGAAGGGAAGGGGGGGGTGCTGCGCACCTGGGGGGGATGGATACGGAAGGGAAAGGGAGAAGCTGTACACTTGGGGGAAGTAGGGAAGGGAGAGGAAAGAGCAGATACTGAAATCTGAGAAATGGATAATACTGATGGGAAAAGGAGATGCTGGACACCTGGGGGAGGAGAGTAAGGAGATGGTGGACTATGGGAAGGTGGGGGAGGGCAGAGAAGTGGAAATGTTGGACACAGAGCAGGGCGAGAAAGGGGAGATTGAGAGGGTGGAAAGGAGAGAGAGAGAGAGAGAGAGGTGGGGAATAGGAGGGCTAGGGTGAGGGAGATGGCAAGCTGTAGGGAGATACGGTAAAAAAAAAAAGGGGGAGACAGAGGAATGAATGATGGAGGAGGGTGAAGTCGAAGTGGATAGAGAAGCAGAAAAATAAATGGCAGACAGCTGAAAGATCAATGTCCATGACGAATGTAGGGGAGGAAGTGAAGATAGGTCAGAAAAGAAATGAGACACCCAGGAAACAGACTTAAGACAAACAAAAGCAGGCTCCAAAGCCTTGAAGTGAGATGATTAGGAAAACATACCCAGACAGTAAAGGTAGAAAAATAATTTTATATTCAATTTAGTGACTGCAATATGGCAATTTTTGGAATTTACATCTTTTATCTTTATATTTGCACAATACAGGGAGGAAATGCATCACTGTTTCTATTTCTTTAGTGATCCATCTGTTCAAAACTCAGCTGCCCGGCTAATCTTTCGCCAGCCTCTACATGCTCCTATAACCCCGCTTCTCAAGTCGCTTCACTGGCTCCCTATCCGTTTCCGTATCCAGTTCAAACTTCTCCTACTGACCTATAAGTGCATTCATGCTGCTGCTCCTCACTACCTTTCCTCTCTTATCTCTCCCTACGCCCCTCCCCGAGTGCTCCATTCTACTGGCAGATCTCTTCTATCTGTGCCCTTCTCTTCTACTGCCAACTCCAGACCCTGGAATCGTATTACTGGTCAGGATGCCTAAATGTCCCCTATTTCAAAACATGTTACTTTGATTGGGACGCCTAAATGCCCATTTTAAAACACGTGTCCCACTCCTTCACATTTGTACCAGCAGATTTCTCCACTCCAGATGAAATTTTCAAAGAGAAACTCTTATTCATATGTGACTATTTCCATCAGAAACACAAAAACACACACGTGCATGCACTCTGTTGCACTTCAGTCACACACACACATGCATTCAAGCAATCTGTGTCATCTTTCTACACCACTTGCATTGATTACTCAGATCAGTGGATCACTCACTTCCAGGAGATCAGGAAACAGCAGTGGATTCTCCTTTAAAAACAAGCGGAGTGGTGTAAGCTAGAGTCGTTTTTAGAATACCAGCCAAGACCCAGCCTAGAGTCAGTAATAAATGATACTGAACTGTTTGAGTTCTCTTGTCAAGTCATTTTTTATTTTGAAGAAAAAGTTCAAGAATGGAAAAATAAACAGACACCACAACTGATGAAAAATGGAAGGAGGTGTTTGGACACCTCAAAAGTAATGAGATACCATATAAAATGTATGCAAACTGGTTGAATTCTTTTTTTTGTTTGCCAGGTTCCAATGCTCCGAAAGATGTTTTTCAATCATTAACAAAGTGTGGCCTACAGAAAAAAAACCCAACTGCATGTAGGGACTCTCAAATGTCTAATGACTGTAAAGTACAATTTTGAGTTGAGTTGCCCAGAATTTTTTAACTATCTTAAGAACATAAGATATGCTATACTGGGTCAGACCAAGGTCCATCAAGCCCAGTATCCTGTTTCTGACAGTGGCCAATCTAGGTCACAAACAAGTGCCTAGCAGTGTCCCCAAAAGAAACATAGGTTCCACGATGCTTGTATTGGGACAAGTAGTGCACTTCCCGGGTCCCCTTTAATAATGACTTATGGACCTTTCCTCCAGGAACTAGTCCAAACCTTTTTTTAACCCAGCTACATTAACAGCTTTTACTACATCCTCCGGTAACAAATTCCAGAGTTTGATTACGTGTTGAGTGAAAACATATTTTCTCTTATTAGTCTTAAATGGGTTACACTGTAGCTTGATTGCATGTCCCCTAGTCTTTCTATATTTTGATGGTGTAAGTGGAAATGTTGCTATTTTGAAGAAAATTCACACTGTAGAGAAGTACAAGTAGTCCTGATTGTCACACTTGTAAGTAAAGTTATAAATATAGAGGCCTATTCACAAATGGACATCCAGCCCCTTGTGCGGCCGGGCAGAATTGGGGCATACAGCGATAGACCTGATTTGATTGCCCCTGTGGGATCAGAATCAGGTCTACCAGTCTGGACGTACAGGCTGGCCCCGATTCTGATCAGCCGCAAGCCCAGCCACGTAGCCAGCTAACTCAGCCATAATGGAGCCGCAGTGCCATGGCATCTTGTTGCTATGGCACTGCGACTCCGTTATGGAGCTGCAAATGCTGCCCGCCACTGAGATTGTCGTTTCACCACAGCCAAATCCCCAATCTGGCCTCGCATGGTCATTGTCCGACTGTGGGGAACCTCCTGCACACCTCCCTGCTTTGTCCCCGCTGGCTGCCACTGCTACCCTGTGCCCAAGGGAACTTAAAAATTCCCTGTCTATCCAGCATACCCCAAACATACAGGGACGACATCAGAATCAGCCCTGTATGTCCACGGTGATGGCCCATCCTTGCTCCACCTTCTGCCCCCTGTCTAAAGCTCCCCATACAACTCCACTGTTCATATAGGGAGCCTTGCACGAGGACGAATAGCAGGAATGCACGTGCCGGCATGGCGTACATTCCCGCTATTCGTGGCTCAGAATAGACCCCATAGCCTACTGATTAAAATTTTGGCTAAAATTAAAATTGCAATTATAAACATATGTTTTATTTTCCATAACTTTGAACCCCCCAGCTTGACTGAGTGCCCCATGTACATAGTTCTTCTTGTTCTCCAGGTTCTGATTTCCTTGTTTTACTGTAAGTCCAATGTAACCCCACACTGGACATTTGAGTTATCTGGAAACCGTGCTGAAGCAAAATAGTGCGGTATATAAAAAACGTTAAATAAAAAAAAAAATAAAAAAAATTCAAACTTAGAAAAGATGGTCAGGTTACATATTGTTGCTGTCACGAGATGGATGGTAAGGAGAATGACTCGCCTCACCCTACCCCACCCCACCCCACCCGGACGCTTTATGCGTTTCCAGTTTGCCTACAAAAACTCTGATAACCTTAGCCTTAATATGACAGTTAGTCCCAGGGCGCTCCAGCCCATGGTGAGAACCCGACATGATAACCATCAAGGTCTGATCTCCTTTAAGGGAATTTCCCATTTAATGTCTCTGGAAAAAATGCTTAGCGTATAGACTTTTAATGGTCACATCCACCGTGCAGAGGCGTCGGAAAGGTGTGGGCCATAGACGATCCACCCCTTCCTGTGACAGTACCCAATACTTAGTACACCCCCTCCCAATGCTGCAGAAACAAAGCTCTTTGCACGGGGGACAAAATCCCTCCCCTTCTATCGAGCTGGCTACTGCGAAGAGTTAACTTAGCACAAGAAGGACCCCCGCTGTTAGCGCACGCGCAGCAAAGGACCTCGTCCCTCACGCTGGTGGGCGAATTTTCTAACAGGCCGTAAGTCACGCTCCGTTTTCCCGGAAAAGGGCGTGGCAGAGTGAGCGCGCGCGGTAGGACGCTTACGCGAGAGGCGCGCGGGGACGCTGACACTGTCAACTGTATAGAGCGGCCGAGAGGATGGTGGCAGTAGCCAGCTGGAGCTCGGCCTGCCTTCCCTCGTTCCCGCTTCTGCTGTTTCTTCTCCACCTTTGTGGATTCAGCGTGACAGGTAAAACTCCTCCATCCTGCTTAGCTCTGCGCTTTGGTTGCTTTGCTTTTGTCAGTGATGCTGTCTGCTCTGGCAGGGGCTGTGACAGCTCCGTCCTGGAGCTTTTTGGTACTTGCAGCGCCGATATCAAATAGAAGCAGGACTGAGCTACGGATATTACAGTGAACTGGGATCTACATGCTGAATAATCGTAGGCCGATGCAGGCCTGCTGTTCGGCATCTACAGGGCTGGCCCAACCACTGGGAAAATTAGGCAGTTGCCTAGGGAGCAGCAAAGCAATAGATATTGACAGTCGGAGGGGAGGACATAAGGCTTAAAGTTTGCCTAGAGTGCCAACACCCTTAACCAACTCGGGCCAGCCCTGGCCTTAAGCTGGAAGTGGTGTTTTGGTTTTTTTTTTATATAGGGCTATACAAATATGTTCGAAAAGCTGCTGGTATGAAAAATTACTGTACAGCAAGTGTTCTATGATGCTTATGAATTTGGTATTTTTTTTTTAATTTTGATTGGTAAAAACTAAGAAGATGCTTCTAAATTTCAACATGGAGTTTTTTCCTTCCAAAAACTAGTTTTACTTGATTTTTTTAAAACCGTCCTGGGATTAAATGAGAATGAAATTGAACTTTTAGGGCTATAAAGATGCTTTAACGGTGGCTCTTTGAGACCAGTTCTATTATGCAAGTGATTGTTGAGGTGCCAGAGGTTGTTTGTTTGTGGTCAGTATTTCTGTATAATATCAGGAGATGAGACCTGGAGCTCCATGGCCTTCTCCAAATACATTGTGGAGGGTCATTCCAGAACACGTAGAAGGGTTTTGGAAGTGCAGCAGGGACATTTATGTGCCGAAAACGTCCCAGACCCTATTCTGAAACACTGCTGACAATGCACATCCATGGCACTAACACGGGGATCTTAGTATGTGTGCCCAGAAGGGGCAGAATGGTCAGCCGCAGAGACGTAGAAAGCTAACCACTATCTCTCCCACTGACCTCCTCGACCATCTAGCCAACCCTCTAGACAAAGGTCATATTTTTATTTACCGTAAGAGCACTATATTTGTTTATAATATGTACATAGTTCCTCCCTCGTTTTTACTCCATGTTTTACATTCCCTGTTCAATGTAAAAAACTTGATGTAACTTGCTTACATTCTTGTATGTTCTGTTTCAAATGTAAACCGCACTGATTATAATAGCGCGGTATATAAGAAATATAAATAAATAAATAAATAAAATAAATAAGAAAGGCCCATATACGTATTAAGTGTTTCCCGGAAACGTCCATGTTATTCCTGCTGAAACATGGAATAAGGCCAGGACTTAGAAAAAATTCTGCATTTCTCTGCAATGTGGCCTATATCAAAGAATAGTTGCAACAAGTATGTTTTTAACTGGTGTGACTGCAGTCTGGAAAGACACAAGATGTAGTTTTAAGGTACAGAGAGCAGAGGTAAGGGAATGCCGTAAGGTCTAGACACATTAATAAACACCCTTACAGAAATATTAAGAAGAGCAATAGTGTTTATTCAGGCTATGCACTAATGTGCTATTTATTTATTTATTTTATTTTATTTATTTATTACAGTTTCTTATATACCGTGCTATTTAGAATCAGTGCGGTTTACATCATAACAAAACGACAGACTGTCAGGTTTTACATTGAACAGGAGTACAAACTTGGATAACCGGGTTAACTATATACATAAGCTATCTATTTGAGCTAAAGGAGCCAATCTATGGTGCCTTAACAATTCCCATGTTCTGAAAAATGGGAATGCTGATGCAGGGATAGTATGGGTGTGAGCAAGGAAAGGATTCTTTTTTTGGGTGAGAAACGGAGATCATATTTGTAGTCCTGGTACCCTATGCTATTATGTTATGTCATAACTGTTATGCATAGGCTCAGGGCATCTTTTGGCAGAATCATGTTTTTGTGAAAGAAAGTGAGAGTGTGTATGTGTGGTTTGAGGGGTGCACGAGGGGATCTGGTGTGCTCATCTGCAGTTCAGTGGGGACATGGAAGCCTGGTCAGTACCTGGACCGTATGGCTGACTGCATTGTCACTAGGTGCCAGTGTGATTGGGCAATCAAACTCAGAAAGAGTTCACTGTAGCTAAATGTCAAAACATATCCCTGTCAATAATAAGGGCACTGAACAGTGAAAACAGCACTAATGCATGCCCATAATGCACATTTTGTGGGACCAATGGTGTTGCTGTTGATCATGTATTAGTGCTGTTTTTGTGCCGTCAAGTCAGCGCTGACTCCTGGTGATCCAACTGCCTCTGGGATTTCTTGGCAATTATCACCGGTGGTAGATTGCCAGGTCTTTTCTTCTGAGGCAATGGAGGATAAAGTGACTTGCCCAAGGTCACAAGGAGTGCCAGTGGGAATTGAACTCTTGGTCTTCTGGGTACTAGGCAGTTGCTCTAACCACTAGGCTTCTCTTTCACTCCTCAGGATCCCTTATTACTGACAGGGATAGGTTTTGACATTTAGCCATAGGGAACCTATGCTGATTCCTTTTGGATTATTTTACATAGAGTACTCTAATAAGATCAGATATTGTTGGCAGTGTGATAGGGCAGCCATACATCAGCTGTGAATTGTTTCACGTGGCCCACATCCCTACCCAGACCAAGGGGACAAAGGAACAAATAGACTGGCCAGCAATGAGTCCTGATCTCAATCCAATCAAGAGTCTTTGAAAAAAGCTGAAATCTTCCATTAATAAAAGGAATCTTAGACACATTCATGTACTGGAACAAATCACAGTCGAAGAGTGGGAGAAACTGCCAGCAGACAGGTGTATGAAACTTAGAGCGATGACAGCCTCCAAACGTTTCTTGTAGCCATCTGTAAGGGTTGTGCTACCAAATATTAGTAAAGGGTGCCATTAATCCTGTCCAGGTCATATTTTTTTTTTCTCAGAAATTATTACATCTAAGTTGTACAGACATCCTTTTTTTGTTGTATACCTTTGAACATACTATTAAAATATTATGATGACATACAGTTGGAATATTTCCAATTATTTCTTGATATTGTGACCAGAAGTAGATTGCTAGGCCTTTCTTCTGAGGCAATGAAGGGTTAAGTGACTTGCCCAAGGCAACAAGGAGTGCCAGTGGGAATTGAACTTCTCTGTTAGCAATTATAATATTTATCTTTGCTAACAGAGGAGGGCACTGAGAGGTGGTGATAGACTAATTAGAAATGTCAGTAAATATTTTTTCCTAGAAAGGGTGGTGAAAGTATGGAACACCCTCCCATGGTAATGTTTACAATGGTAAGAGCTTAAAAGGGCATAAAGTAAGCACAGAGGATCCTTGATTAGTAAAACTGGACAAACTAAAAAATATGATTCTGCGAGCACAAACTTTCTGTAGGTGGCTGTTTTCCATTTTCTAACTTTATGGCCTGTACTCTTTTGTGTATGTGTTCTGAATAGGAAATAATTAGTTATTATGCAGAGGTGGTGTACTTTTTAGATGAAAGCTGGGCTGAATTCTCAGTTTTACTGACCTTTAATAAATAGGGGAAATTTCAGCTTTCCTGCTTTTTAAGGTTTTGTTTTGTATAATTTCCTTTTAATCACGGAAGACTTTGAAAATTATAGTTTGCCAAAAATATGATTCTAACGTTTACATTTCTTGTGTGTAATATATGAAAAAATAAGAGAGACTTGAAATGGAAAGTTCCCCTAAGTAGATGAAGGTCAACTAGATACTGAATCTCTGCTGCATATGCCGCTATCCAGCAATTCTATGATATATCCTATCATTGAGACGTCCTTTAACTTACTCTTATTATGAGACATCAGTCTCCCACGCAAACATCCTAGACTCCCTGTGATTTATCCCCACTGAAATCTTATGATCTGGTACGTTGCTAGCCTAGAGACTGATGTACTAACTAATGGATGTTCTCAGTATTGTTAATGTGTGTTTTTAGCTTTTACAAACAAATGTTCAAAACCTATGCAAAATAGGTAATGAGCTGCAAATTAGCTTATTAATTTTAAATGCATAATAAAACAAAGCATGTTAAAAAAAAAATGCAAACATTACCACAGAGTCATTACGATGAGAAACTTAACTACACCGCAGAGAGGTATAACTAAGGTATTTTGGCCCCGTTGCTGAGGAGGTTTCCATTTGTACGCATGGACACACTCCAAGGCTTTGGGGGTGAAATCTAGAGGGAATTGAAGTGGTAGGGAGTCCAATGGCCTTAACACATGAAGCAGCTGAGGTCTGCCTCTCTCTTCCCTGGCCAGCAGGTGGCGAAGTGGCAGACAAGCTGATGGAGCAGATGCTGAGACGTTTAGAGTGGCAGGAGGAAGAGATGGCTGGATGATGAAATAGAAGAGGAGGAAAGTGTGGCCCTCTATATCCCTTCCCCGTTCCCCACAGATACACACGTTTCTAGGTGGACAAATATACACCATCCTTACTAAATACCCACACCGTTGGACGCTCTAACAAGAAGGGATTCACTACGAACCTCCCCCTCAGAATCCCCCATGCAGATGAGCCTGTGTGTGCCAGCAGAGGAAGGGAAATGCATCACTGTGTTAGATTTTGCCACACTGCGTAAAAAGAGTTTATCTTTGTACTTGATAAGTTTATAGGTAAATTATTTGTTAGTCATTGGACTTCCGATCAAGATGGTGACCTGAGAGGATGCGAGGAGTAGAGCTCCCTCCTAACCCCACACAGCTAGGCACACTCATCGCGTAAAAACAGACACTGTGGAATCGCTTTTTTTTTTTGTTTTGTTTTGTTTTGTTTTTGCTAAAAATGCTGAAATCATTAAAGCCTAAACCCACAAAGACAATTAGGAAATGTATGTGGCAAGAGCCAAAGTGATGGGAAAGAGTACAGAAACTGCTTCGCAGCCGCCATCCTCCTCCTCATCCGCTACCAGCAAAACGGAGGACTCTCCTTCGGGAGATAGTGAGATGCTTTTGATGGTGCTACAGGAGATCCATGCATCTAAGACTGAAAAAGAAGAGAAGTTTGTGGCTATAGGAGAGTGTCTTGACCAAGTTGGGGGGGGGGGGGGGCGGATTGGGTGAATGGAGGACTTTCAGCGAGCACTTTCTGAGGCTTTAAAATAGGGACAGGAGATCTAAAATATGACTATCTGGGTTTGCAGGAGCCGAGGGCTAAGATCCGTTTAATTTTGTGTAAGGTCTGCTGAGGGCCTGTTTTCCAGGCTCTTCCATTCCCATGAAGTTTGAGCTAGAGAGGACCCATAGGGAACTTCACCCGCAACTAGAAAGCAATGCCTACCCCAAGGCCTTTATTACAATTTCAAGATAGAAAATTTATTATTCACGTTGCAAGGAAAGCTGGACGTGTACAACATAACAATTGGAAAATTATGATGTTTCCAGATCTAGCGACAGACTGTTTAGCAACAAGAGTTTCTGAAATGCTGTGACCTGTTGACTACCAGAGGATTTAAACTGGCTATCTGGTATCTGACTAAATTAACTTTTGTTGGCAGTGGTGCCTGGAGATTTTTTACTACCCTGGATGTGGTTCATACATTTCTAGCCATGCTCCTACCAAATCAGAATGTGGGAACTGCCAAAAATGGGATCTCACTGAACAAGGGGACTGTGTCCAGCTGGACGTCGCCTTCGGGAAGCAGCTCGAATGGACAACCAGCACTGATTGCAGAACCAGTGTCAGCTGTGTCACAGACATGAGAGGATGTACAAAGGGGCTTGATGAAGGGGATAAAGACACCAGAGGTGACTGACCAGCAAGGCCCGGCGGAGCTCTTGGTTACTGAGCAGAGCTGAGCGGAAGGCAACAGTTGCGGGCATTGCCGCTGTGGGTCTACACATGTATGGCTTTTCAAAAGCCGTAACTGAAAACTGAAGCGAGACACTGGCAGGATAATCCAGCCTTGAGCCCGATTGCTGGGCGCCTCGGGGGGGGGGGGGGGGGGTGCTGATTAAGGGGTTTAATGACTGTTTGCCGGTAATGTGGGGGGGGGGTTTGTTTGTTTTTTTTTTTTTTTGGATATGCATTACTGGAAGGGTGATTGGTGATGGGTGTGTTGAGAGGGAAGGGGAGTGTATTTGAGCTTGCTGTGTAAGGAAGTGGAGGGAGGATGCAGTGGGTGATATTTGCTGTATTCACTACATGATTTCTGGGAGGAAGTTGATAAGGCAAAAAGGGAGAGGTGTTTGGGGAAAGGAGAGAGGAGTATTACAGAAACATGTTCAGTTTTCTTTTTAGTTCTGTTTGTTTCTACCATTGCTCAGTGGAGACTGAGATGTGAACAGGAGTGCTGGAGGGATGACCTGGGGTCCAATTGGGGATCAAGCTGCATAGGGATAGAAGGGTTTAAAATTGCCTCTTTTAATATTAGGGGGATCAATCACCCCTGTAAAAAACACATTGTGCTAGACCTGTTGCTCCGCTCCAGGGAAGCTAGGGGGTATGAACAAATGTTCTGTTCAGCATACAGTTCTAAAAAATGAGGGGTGGTAATATTAATATGTAGAAGGATACCTTTTGTTAACTGCGCTATTGAGGGGGGGGATAGGCAGGGGCAAATGGTGTGGGTCATGGGGAGAATTGAACAACATGAAATAGCCCTCCTTTACTTGTATGCTCCAAATGGACTTAAGGGCACCTTTTTTTCAGAAAGGAGTGGAGGAGTTTGCAAAAGTGGCCGTGGGCAATTGGGTGATAGCGGGAGATCTAAATTTGTCTTGGGAGTGACTGATCGATCTAACTATATGAGGAAGTTGCATAGAAGAGAGGAGAGAGATAACTAAGGGAACATATAAAGCGCTGGGGGTTGGTAGATCTTTGGCAGGCAAGGAAGAGGGAAAGTAAAGAGTACACTTGCTATACCTCCCCAAACTTCCGGTTAGACTACATTTTGACCTCCAAAACAAGTGCTGAGAGGTTTGATAAGGTGAAGATTTATCCAATTGAATTATCAGGTCATGGGATGGTAGAATGTTGTTGGTGTCTGGCGGGCCCCAGGGTGAAGTCTGATTGGTCAGGATAGTGGGCAAATCTTCTGATGTTAAAGGACACAGTGATAACCAAGCTCTGGCAAGAGTGGAATCAGTATTTGCTCACTAATGACAATGGGGAGGTATCAGATGAGTTGTTGTGGGATGGCGGGAAAGCCTTCCTGAGTGTTTTATTGATCCAATGGGCATCCCAAGCAAAGAGAGGACAAAGATGCAGTTATTGCGTCAGCTTTTGGAGCTCCAGCAAGAGCATTGAAGAGTAGAAAGCAGGACACTCTACGAGCACTAGTGGGGGTCAGGCAACAGCTCCATGCACTTGACAGTGAACGGGTGGCCCATCTCCTGAGCCTTACAAAACAACATTATATGGAACAGGGAAATAAGACAGGGAAATTGTTGGCCTGGCAGTTGAAAAAGCAAAGAGCTGCGGAGCTTAAGAGAAGAGAAAGAGAGAGGATTTGTGAAGAGTTTAGGGCTTTCTATAAGGAGATATACATGCCTGAATGCTCTGCATCAGTGGTTGTGATGAGACTATTTGGACTTTCTTACCCTTCCTCGCTTTGGGGAGGAAGAAGCAGCCAGATTAGGGTGCCTGGTTAGTGTACTTGAAGTGCAGGCAGCCATTAGGTCTCTGCCCAAAGTGAAAGCTAAGGGAGGAGATGGGTATCTGGTGGAATTTTATCAATGCCTTTGTGAGGAGCTCTCCCCCTTTTGGCGAGGATCTTTTCCAGAGCACTGCGGGGAGAACCTCTTCCAGAATTAATGATTCAGGCTAATGTAATCATATTTACACAAGGAAGGTAGATCCCCCAAATCTCTGTAGTTTCAGACCGATTGCCCTGATCAATAGTGATGCAAAAGTGTTTGCTAAAGTGCTCGCCAAGCTCATAGATAATATCCTCCCAAGTTTGATTCATTCAGATCAAAGGGGATTCATAAAAGTGCTCCTAATCTCAGATAACGTTAGGAGAGCAGTGAACCTGTTGCAGATAAAGAACGGGAGAACCCTGCCTTGTGTGTGTGGCCCTAGATACGGAAAAGACCTTCGACTGCATGGAGTGGGGCTTCCTTTTTGAGATGTTTAAAAAACTTTAATTTGGGAGAGTGTTTCATACATGGGATTCAGGCACTTTATCGAGGTTCCTTCGCCAGGATTTAGTACATGGAGATCGCTTAGAGGCATTTGGATTGGAGAGAAGCATGAGACAGGGTTTCCCATTCTCCCCCATGCTCTATTGAAGCCTTTGCTGTTCGGGTGAGAGACAATCCATACATCCAACCCATTGTGGTGGGTAAACAGGAGCACAAAATACTTTTATATGTGGATGACACCCTTATTTTCCTGTCCAGATCGCAGGAGTCTCTTCTCCAGTTGCTGGACGAAATTCGGAGATTCTTGCTATTGTCTGGATTTAAGGTAAATCTTAGTAAAACTGAAGCTTTAAATCTTGGTGGTCTATCTCAGGACGTTTTCCCCGACTTCCCCTTTTACTGGGCAGATCAGAAAATTTGATATGTGGGGGTTCACATAGGAAGGGACCTATATTATCTTTTTCATTTTAATTATTCCCCATTGGCTACTCAATTGGAGAGTGACACCCCCCCCCCCCCATAAGGTGGGCAGAACTACATCTGAGTTGACTGGGGCAAGTGCCTGCTCTGAAGATGAATATTATCCCAAAATTTAATATTTTGTTCTTCCAGTTGCCCATTACCCTACAGGGAGATTACCTTCGGAAATGGGAGAAATGGCTCCTTTGATCTGTATGGGGGGGGGGGGCAGACGAGCCTGTATAGGGGCTAATCATCTTTATAGGATAAAGGAGCAAGGGGTGTCAAATTTCCAATTTTGCAGTTTTTTATTACCAGGCAGCCATACTGTGGGCACTGAAAGTTCATCAAGATCAACCGGCTGACACCTTGTGGGTAGATGTTGAATGGCAGGTGCTCTCCCCCTACTCAGTCTTTGAGAGGTTAGATAGTGAGGAGCAGGTCCAGAACAGGGAATCGGAAGGGGTGAAATTGAAGTTGCATCCTTTCTTGGGGCCGTTGCAATGAGAAAGACGTCATTGTCGAAGAGTGGGCCTATTCCAGACCTCGTTATCTAAATCAGTGGTTCTCAACCCAGTCCTCTCATGCATATTCATTGTGGATATCCTGAAAACCTGATTGGCCTGGTGGTCTCAGAGGACTGGGTTAAGAACCACTGATCTAAATGGTCATTTGTATGAGATTATTTGCCCTTCTCCAGCCCAGAGTTTGCTCCTCTGTTGCATGATTTACACAAGAATGGGGGGAGGACTACTAAATTTTCTGAGCTGATGAGCAGGGGGAAAACCCTAGCACAAAGAGTTAGAAGAGTGTCTGGAAAGGAGGGTCCCCTTTTACCAGTATTTCCAACTGCGCTTCTTTTTGCAGCATCAGGGAGTAGCAGCCCAATTAACAAGAAAAAACACTTGGTTGGAAGATGTTGTTATTAAAGGGGGTACGAGGACAAGCCTCACATCTAGATTATATAGGATGGGCATAGGGCATCTCCCACTCACATACTGAGGTGGCATGAGTGGCTGGAGTCAGCCCTGACAGAAGGTGAGTGGTTGAGGATACATGCAGGGGTGTACAAATGGACTTTGGTTACTGCCTGGCGCCAGACTTAATTGCAACTCTTGCACTATACATACCTGACCCCCTTGCTATTACAAAGGGTAGGACAGAGAGAGAAAGGAGATTGTTGGAGGGCTTGTGGTGGGAATGCCCTATAATTCGCAAATATTGGGATGGGATTGCCATGGAAGTGAGTAGGTCCATGGATCCCAGCCCTGTAGCGTTCCTGTTAGGGTTGGGGAGAGAAGCGATAGGGAATGAGCAAGAAGCTCTTTTGCAAGCCAAATTGCTGCTGGTGGCCCAGATAGTTGTGGCCTGAAAATTGAAAGCTCTGTGGAGCCCACAGAAAGGATTGGTGGAGGAAAGTGGGTGAGATAAAGGTGTTCAATAAAAGTACCTCAGACCTGCAGGGAAGGCAGGGTACTGGAAGAAGGCATGGGAAAAGTGGGAACTTTGGTGCCAGGAGAAAGGTGGGGGAGCGGGGGCAGGGGATGATCAAGGTACGTCTCCAGGGGACATCCAGCCAGCACACTGAAGGTTGATTGCTGGACTCCACTGGGCAAACAAGTTGTTTTAAGTTGTTTGACTTGTTACTAAAACATTTGAATCTGTTTGTACCGAGATGACTTAGCTCTCTTCTAACGTCGAGAAGCTGAATGTTATTGAATGATCACGGTTAAGTTTGGGTTGAAGGCAATTAATGTGCATTAACAACTGATGTTACTCTATTTTAATAGCTAGATCTCTAAGATGTCCTGTAATTTGCTTCCACAGTAAGATCTAATTGATGTGGAGTAGGTTGGTTTATTTATTTGTTACACTTTTCTATACTGCCCTTTCCAGAGATCAAGAGCGGTTCACAAAAAACAAACAAGTTACATATAACAGTATCCATAGTAAACAAAACGGGTCTCTTTATTTCCTTGTGGCGTCACACTTGGTTTAGTTCTCTTTTGGTATTTCTCCATATTTTCTACAGTATCTGTTTTTCTGTCCATAGTTTCCTTTCTGCCATACTGTGCTTCAATCAGTTTGCATATGATTTGATAAGTTAAGCTAGTAGGAAAGTGGGAAAGCGCTATTGGATCATTTAAGTTCAGAAAACGATTCACCATTTGTTTGCTTGCTTGCGTAGACTAATGCATAAAGTGGTATCCTGCTGATGTTGCAATGCTAGTCTCTCCCACTTAGCATGGGACCATGTTCAATACTGTTTCAGCCTACTGGAGGACGATAAAGATATTGAAATACAAGATGCTTATGAAACATGGCTCTTGTGTTAGACTTTTCCAATGTGTTTCTTCTTGGTTTGTACTTTATTTTGGAGGTGATATTTTATGTCTTTTTAAAATACATGTTATTTCTCTTATTTCCATTTACTCTCTTTGGTATTAAAAACAAGATAGGAAAAATATACTACATGGACTACATAAAATTCTTTACATACTGTCTCCAGGGCCAGTTTTGAGAGGGGTGCACAAGCAAGGCAATTGCCCAGGACTCCAGCATCACAAGAGTTCTCCTTGACAAAACTAAGGGGCCGATGCAGAAACCCTGTGCTTGCTATAGTGCAGCATTTTGCTGGTGATTTTCCCATTCTAGGCTTACTTTCTGATGCAGAAGGCAATCTAATGCAGAAAAATTGCCAGAAGAACCAGTGTGCTAAACTGTGGCATAATGGGCATGTTATCCACATTCAAAATGTTAAATTTTTAATTGCGCTCAATGTAAAAAAAAAAAAAAGAAGCTGCACTGAAACTTAGCACAGTTTTTTTTTTTTTCACTTTTAATGCTGGATCTTTATGCCAGCTTCGGGCAGATGTAAAGATCCAGCAGCGAGAAAAAGGATCATCTGAGATGAAGTTTGACACGTCAACTCAGCTGATCCAGGCACAGCCCCCAATTCTACTGAACCCAGACACAAACCAGCACCCCCCCCCCCAGCCTCTCAAAAAGGTCATTGGTATCTCTGTCAGCCTCCACTAATCCCCCCCTCCCCCAGCAGTATCTTTAGTCAAGTGTTCATTTTTCTGGCACATGATGGAAGTTTTCCTTTCCCCCTCCCCCGTGTGGAGCAGTAGCAAAGGCAGTAAGGCTACTGGGGTTCCTAGGCTCCATCAGACAAAAAAGACAATTGTAGTATGGCATGGTGACAAACTGATTGAACTTCCACTGGAGAGTCTCTCTTACCATTCCTTTTGGTGATTTGAAATCTCATATGTGGCCCTTCCCCTCACTTGGTCTGCAGCTTGTCGTGCTGTGAGAGCTTGTGTGCTTCAGTGATGCTGAGAGCTAAGCTATCAGTAGTTTAACTACTGGCAGGGTCTCCCAAGATGTACAGGTCTCAGCTGAGGTGCCAGAACAAGACAGACCACCCATCTGGGTAGCAGCAGCAGAAGAATGGAACAGTGTTGGCAGTGGAGGATCTCATTTCTATGACAATGGCAACAACAGTAAAATTACCTGTGCGGAAGAAAGGCCTGGCAATCTGCTTCGTATCTTGCCATGAAAACTGCAATGAACTACAAAGCAATCAGTCGGTGCACGCTTCATTTCTATTCGTCTATGAGGAATGCCCATCAACACAACTATAATTTATGTGTATGCCCCAACAACATCTGCAGAAGAGGATGAAGTTGATGAGTTCTATGAATAAATACAAACTGAAATTGAGAGAACATGTAAAGAGGATATGCTGATAGTCATGGGTGACTGGAACGCAAAAGTTGGCAACAAAGAAGGCAAAGTGGTTGGAAAATATGGAGTTGGCAACAGAAATGAAGTTGGAGAAAGACTGATAGAATTCTGCAAGACCAATGATCTATTCATCTCAAACATCTTCTTCCAGCAACACAAGTGGTGACTGTACACATGGACTTCACCCAATGGATATACAAAAATCAAATTGACTACATCTATGGAAGTCAACAATGGAAGAGCTCTATAACATCAACAAAGACAACTACTAATATGCAAACTCAAGCTAAAGTTGAAACAGAGCAAGCCATTCATGAATGTAGCAAAATATGACCTTGATATACCATCGGAATTTAAAGATTTGCTGCTTTAGATACAAATGACAGAGCTCCAGAAGGGTTATGGGATGACATCAAGAAGGTTGTGCTTGAAGAAAGGAAGGAGTCTCTACAAAAGGTGAAAAATGGATGGCTGAAAAGACTCTGAAAATTGCCCAGAAACGCAGGGAAGCTAAAGCCAGAGGAGACTCGAGAGGCAATCACAGAACTCAAAAAAGATTTCCAATGTGCAGCAAGACAAGACAAGGAGAAGTACTACAAAGATGCATGCACGTAAATAGAATCAGAAACTATTAGAGGAAGAACATGATCGGCTTTCTTAAAGCTATGAGAATTAAAGAAAAAATTCCAGCCTCGAATTGGAATGCTACAAGATGCTCAAGGATCCATGTTGAATGATGCTGAGAAGAACAAGGAAAGATGGAAAGAATATACAGAGTCAATATACCGTAAAGATGAAGTGGACCAACAGCCATTTCAACCTATACCTTATGATCAGGAACCAGTGGTGATGAAAGAAGTTGTTGAAGCAGCATTAAAACCCTTCTCAAAGAACAAAAGCACCAGGCATTAATGGCATTACCATTGAAGTATTACAGCAATCAGATGCAGCTGTTAGCATGCGTACAAGGCTCTGCCAGGAAATTTGGAAGACGACATGGCCAACTGACGGAAAAAGATCTGTGTTTATACCAGTGGTTCTGAACCCAGTCCTCTGGGGGACCCACCCCCCCCGGCCAGTCAGGTTTTCAGGATATCCTCAATGAATATGCATGAGAGAGATCTGCATGCACTGCTTACATTGTATGTAGATCTATCTCATGCATATTCATTGTAGATACCTTGAAAACCCATCTGGACTAGGGATCCCAGAGGACTGGGTAGAGAACAACTGGTTTATACCAAGACAAAAGAAAGGTGATCTAACTGACTGTGGAAATTATCACACAATCGCTCTAATCCAATAAGTTCCTACTGAAGATTATTCAGCAGAGACTACAACCATACCTGGAACGAGAACTGCCTGAAGTGCAAGCAGGGCTTAGGAAAGGGCGAGGAACAAGAGAAATCATCGCAGATGTGAGATGGATCTTTGAAAGACAAAGACAAAAGAATACCAAAAAAATATCTACAGTATATGGGTTTTATCGACTACAGCAAGGCTTTTGACTGTATAATCAGGAGAAACTCGGGACCACATTAAGAAGCATGGGTATACCAGAACACCTGATTGTTCTCTTACACAACCTTTACACTGATCAAGAAGCAATGGTTCAAATGGAACAAGGAGAAATAGAATGGCTTAAAATCAGCAAAGGTGTATGACAAGGCTGCATACTTTTCCCCTACCTGTTTAATTTATATGCAGAACAAATCAGAGAAACAGGACTGTATGAAGACAACCGAGGTGTGAAGATTGGTATAAGAGAGAGTGAGCCTGAGGGGATGGTGAGAGAAGGATTGAGCTGATGCATGCGACAGCTTGTATGAGTGCCCTATTTCACTGGAAGGCACTCTGCCCCGGCAATGCATTCATGTGTCACACATGAATATTGTCTGTCAAGTATGTCATACCAGAAAAGAGATCGAGACCCATGGGTCTAGAGCAGGGGTCTCAAACTCAAATTGCTTTGAGGGCCAAATGAGGACTTGTAAAGTAACCCGGGGGCCGCATAAGACGCAGGGCCTCATTTGCATAAGGGACCTCATTTGCATAAATATTTGCATAATGTTACCATACACTAACTTTTAGTAAACATGCCTCTTTAATGAGTATGGATAAAGAAAGACTAAAAGATTTAGAAACAAGAAGACAATAATTAAACTGGGAACCCCAAAAGCCAAACTTGGAATGTACAACAACACTGTAGAAATAAAACTATAAATTAATTTCCTCTTGTACTAAACAAAGCGCAAACATTAATGATGCACATTTCCCAGAGCTGACATATTCCAGTTAATAAATTCAAAATAAAGAGATATTTTTCTACCTTTTGTGCATTTTTTTCAGTTGCAATTGTTCCAGCCACTTTCTTCTGGTTTCTTCATGTCTTCTGCTAACTCTCCATCATCTGCTTCCATTTGCCCTTTCTTCTCTCCTAGTTTTTTTTCCATTCTCTCTCTACATCTGCTTTAACATACTAATCTTTTTCTCCTTTTTCTCTTGCCTCATTCCTATTTCATCCACTCAAATTTTACCCCTCCATCCTCAATCCCCACTTACTCTCACAATACCTGGCCAATTGTAGATTTGTCTTCTCTCCCAGACAAAATATTTTTCCCCTCTCCATTTCACTTTCCCAGCTCCATCCCATTCTAATCCTCCCCCAACATCAGCTCCCTTCTAGTTCCAACCCCACCCAGCATTCGCTCCCTTCTAGTCCCTGCATCAGTCCATTTCCAGTCCTATCCTAGCCTCACCATCAGCCCATTTCCAATCCTAGCCCCCCATCAGCCCATTTCCAATCCTAGCTCCCTCCCCTCACAGCCCATTTCCATTCCAAGCCCCCCTCCCCATCAACCATTTGCAGTTCAAGCCCCCTTCCACTCAGCCCATTTCCAGTACTAGCAACCCCCCCAGCACATTACCAGTCCTAGCCCCCCCATAGCCCATTACCAGTCATAAGCCCCCCTGCCAATAGCCCACTTCCAGCCCTAACCCCCATTACCCCATTTCAGTCAGCCCCTCCATAGCTCATTACCAGTCCTAACTCCCCCCATCAGCCCACCTCCAGTCCTTCCTAACCCCCACCTGCCCATTTCCAGTCCTAGCCCCCACCATAGCCCATTTCCAGTCATAACCCCCCCCTGCCAATAGCCCATTTCCAGTCCTACACCCCCCCTGCCAATAGCCCATTTCCAGTCATACCCCCCCCTGCCAATAGCCCATTTCCAGTCATACCCCCCCCCCCCAGGTAAATAAAAAAACAACCTGGCTTCTGCTGCTGGCTTCTGCTGCAGCAGAAAATCAGCTGTCCCGCGGCCCCTTTCCCTCTGCGCGAGAGCCCTGAGTGTGCTTCCTCTGCGGCATGCTTTTTAAGCCGCGAAGAGAGTATTTCCCTCTCGCGCGGCTTAAGCCTATTCACTTTTCAAGCCTCGCGAGAGGGAAATACTCCCTTCGCGGCTTGAAAAGCACGCCGCAGAGGAAGCACATTCAGGGCTCTCGCGCAGAGGGGAACGGGCCGCAGGACAGAGCAGCAGAAGCCAGTTTTTTATTTTTTTTAAATTGACCGTCGATTCTGCCGTTGCCACGGCGGCAACGGCAGCAGCAGAAGCCGTCGCGGGCCGCACAACCTTCTCCCGCGGGCCGCATGCGGCCCGCGGGCCGCGTGTTTGAGACCCCTGGTCTAGAGGTAGCTTAATGCCAGTGGAAAAAGTGCAACTGAAACTAACACTTAGGGTTTTCCCAGAAGTGAAGTTGTTTCTGTGTTGTATGTTTACATTAAGACGAATTAGGCAAAAGGCTTGCATGTTAGAGCTGTTGCTGCCACCCACAGTCACACTTTATTTATCATTAGGTCTCTTATGTTTTTCTGTCTCTTGGCTGCAGTTATTGTAAACAGAAATCCTAATGTCAGTCATTACCTCCTGTCTGGTGTTAAGAGCCCAGAGCAGTTTCTAATACCTCTCTGCAGTCACCGCTTCCTTTTCTCCTTCACATTTTTCAAGGCCCCTTTATGAAATAGTGTGGTTAAGTAATTTTCTGAGCACTGCTAATTATATCCATTTTAAAGTATTAAATTTGTACCTTACCTGAGACAGAAAACTTCAGGCAAAGTCTTTAAAGCTAACAAGTCCATGGATCATATAATGGGTGAACTGGTAAAGATGTCCATTTTTGTTGCTGTGGATGTCAGCCCTGCTATTTTCTTCAGAATCTGAGGGTGGCTCAAGGTAAAAGGTTCTTAAACCATGCCAAAGAGTCTAATTAGGCCCAAAGACTTTGCTGTGAAAAGTGACAACCAAACCCCTTTGGAAAGATAAAGAAAAGGGGAACCAAAATGGCAGAGGAAGCTCTGATCTTGCTGCCTGAAAGAAGTTATGATTTTATTTATTTAGACAGATTTGTATACCACCTTATCCTACAATCAAAGTGATCACATCACATTTGGAGGGTTACATTTAACATGAGGGTACTTAACAACATTATACAATGAAATCGTATGTCTAGTTGGGATGAGTGGGTATCGAGTTGGCGGAGGTAGTTGCATTACTGTTCGGGTGGAGACTGTCTGTTTGCTCATAGGCTTCTGTAAAGAGCAGGATTTTAAGGGCCTTGCGGAAGTCTATGTTGTCATTTAATGCCCTCAGGCTCATTGGGAGGGAGTTCCAAAGTGTGGAGGCCAGTAGTGAAGGAGTTGTTTGTTTAGTTTTGTGATATCCTTCAGGTGTGCTGATCATGTTGTCATTATTGGTCCTTCTTGGTCTATTGCTGATGTCCCTTGTTATGATATCTTGGAGTGCATCTGCCGAGAAATGGTGAATGATTTTAAAGATGATCAGGACTGTTTTTTAAATTTTGCTCTGGCCATCATTGGAGCCAGTGCAATTGCTGTAAGATGGGGGTGATGTGCTCAGTTCATGGAGTGTCTGTAATGATGCATGCTGCAGTGTTTTGCACCATTTGGAGCTGGGTATAAGGTCTGCTGAGGGAGGCCTTGATATAATGAGTTTCCGTAATCAAGCAGAGGTGTGATGAGTGCTTGGCACACTGTGCAGAAGTGGTCCTGGTGGAGTATTGGCTTGATCTTTTTGATGGTTCTCAAACGTTGATAGGCCTTGTTTGCGGTTTTGGTGATGTGGGATTTCAGGTTCAGAGCTCTCTCCATTGTGATGCCCAGGTACTTAACTTCATCTTTGACTACTATGAGTTTATCTAGAATGCTGATAGTTTGTGGTGGAATGAAGGTGGGGTTCCTGGTGACGAACACTGCCTCAGTTTTATTGTAGTTGACCGTCAGGTTATTGGCCTGGAATTCAAAATGGCATGGGACAGATACAGTGGATCCCTTTTTATAGCAAGAGGATGAAATCAAAACAAACTTCAGTATATTTTATACTTCAATAAATAGAGGGGGGCTGACCTGCATGGAGTAGAAGGTACAACCCTAAACACATGGGCATAGAGGGAGATGACCTGCACGGAGTGACAGTTACAACCACTCTAGTCACCTTACTGGGCACTCTAGATGGACCATACTGGTCTTTATCTGCTGTCATATACAATGTTATGTTACTGAGGTAACTGGTATCTAGAGGTGGTGTGGAGATCTTAGAAACCCATTTTGAAACTGTTGTTGCCAAACTAGGGAAGCTAAATGTGAATTTACTCCCAATAGGAAAATACAGAGATAACAGAATAACACTTGTCAGATGCAGATGACATATTTCATAACCACAAAAAGGAAAAAAATTGCATATCACTCTAATAAGAGCTTTAGAGAGTAACAGTAACCATCTTGACAACTACTGTTAGTGCCCTTAAGTACAGAGCAGACAGAGCTGAAAGATTCCAAATTAGTCCTATCAACTGTTAACTAGATTAATATGAATAAAATACAACCTTTAAAATGCCTGTAAGCAAAAGCTAGAAATCTAAAAAAATTAATATGGGAGAGTTAGAATATATAGCACTAAATGAAAGGTTAGATATAATTGTCATCTCAGGGACCTCACGGAAGGAGGATAACCAAAGGGACACTGTGATACCTGGGTACAAACTATATTGCAATGATAGGGTAGATGAAACTGGTAGAGGGCCTGCGCTCTGTTAGAGGACATTAAGTCACAAAGGATTAAAGTTTTGCAGGAAACTAAATACACTGTAGAATCTCTATTGATAGAAATTCCATGTAAAAAGGGGAAGGCGATGGCAGTGGGCGTGTACTAGTGACTGCCTGGCCAGAATGAACAGATGGAAGAAGAAATCAGGGACGTAAGAAAAGTTAGAACACAGTAATAATGGGTGATTTTCATTTACCCCGGTATTGACTGGGTCAATGTTGCAGTAGGACATGCTAGGGAGATCGTTTCTAGATGAAATTAATGACTACTTTTTGGAGCAACTGGTTCATGAACCGACAAGAGGGGAAGCTATTTTGGACTTAGTCCTTAATGGAACATAGGATCTGTTGCAAGAGATAAGGGTGTTGAGGCCATAGCATGATCCCATTTGATTTAATAAATGGAGGGAGGATGATAAGGAAACCATTTAACTTTCAAAATGGAGACTATGATTAAAATGAGGAAATAGGAAAAACTAAAAGGAGCAGCTACAAAAATTAAAGATTTACCAGCATGGTTTAAAGGTGAGGTCAGAGAGGATGTTACAGCCAAAAAAGCACCATTCAGGAAATGGGAAAAATGAGCTTAATGACAAAAATTGGAAACAGCATAAGCACTGGCAAGTTAGATGCAAGGCAATGATGTGGCAGGCAAAGAGAGAATTTGAAAAAAAAGCTTGCTGTGGAAGCAAAAAACACATAATAAAAACTTTTTCAAGTACATTCCTAGAAAAAAATGTGAGAGAGTCAGTTGAACCATTAGATAATAGAGGGGTAAAAGGAGTGCTAAGGGTGTACAAGGACATAGCCGAGAGACTTGAATGAATTCTTTGCTTTGGTCTTTACTGAACAAGATGCAGGGAAGTTACATCACCTTTAAATACCATTTCAGGCATGGGTATCAGAAGAATTGAAAGAAATATCGCTAAACCTGGAAGATGTATTACAACTCTCGCATCCCCTACCAAGTAACCCCAGTAGCCTGGTCGGATCATCATATGATTTCATTGAATTCCCATTAGAACCTGCTCTGCCTAGACAACAATGCGCATAACCACCCAGCGCCACTTCAATGAATTTGACAAGGACAATCTACTAGAACATTTACGTCCTAAGCTTGACAATAACACCACGGACCTTACAACCCTAATAATGAACTGGAATGACACTATAGCCCCAATTGCTATTGTACCACAGAAGCTAAAACCACCACAGCATACTAACAAAGCCCCGCTCGAGCTTCAAAGGCTGGAGAGGCGATGGAGGAAAACTAAAAATCAAACTCATCTCATGGAATACAGGTCCAAACAGAGCAAATACAACAATCTAATACAAAATAGAAAGAAACAATATTACACAAACATTATCATGAAATCTCTAAACTATCCTAGAGAACTCTTCGCAATAGTAAAGGATCTCATGAAATCACCTCAAACCCAAACTGACAATTCAATGACTCCTGAGGCATTTGCAACTCACCTACAGAACATAATTGCATACCCAAATCGTACAACAATCCAAACACTCATGTCCAAGACAAATCAGGGCTATCAGAATAAATGGACCTCATTTTTCTCAATCACTGCTGAGCACTGCACCAAACTGCTGAAAGCTCTAAACATTACCACACCACCTCTCGACCCCTGTCCGAAAGCCTGGATAAAGATGAGCTCACAAGAACTAGCACCAGCGATATCCAGAATCGTAAAGCTATCCTTAACACAAAGATTCATGCCTCCAATATTAAAAATCTCATCCATAAGACCATATTTAAAGAACAACAAATCTGACCCAAGATCTCCAGCATCGTATTGGCCCATCTCCAGCATACGACTACTAGCAAAAATAATTGAAAAAGCAGTCCAATGGCAATTATAGGATCACATAGACACAACCCCCCCCCCTTGATCCTAAATAACACGGGTTCCAACAATACCATGGGGTAGAGACACTCTCTTAACCTCCCTAATGAACACACCACTCAAAGGAATTGAAAACGCCAAAGAAGGCTTCATACTTATTTTCATCGATCATCCACGTTTGACTCAATAATCCACTCCATACTTTTGGACAGACTGATTGAGATAGGAATTAGCGGCACCCCTTTGACATGGTTCCACTCATACCTCTCGGATCAACAGTCTCAAATCAGGATAAAGAACAGACCTTTCCAATTGCATCAAGGAATACCGCAGGGCTTCTCACTGTCAGCCCTTTTATTCAACATATATATATATATATATACACACAACCGGTCTGTAAAATTATAAAAGAGCATAACATATATTACCACCTCTATGCAGATGATCTGATATACCGCATTCAATACAAGAAAACCTGATTTATTCCATCATTACCAATTGCATATCATCAATCACAGAATGGCTAGCACGTTGCAATCTCATAATCAATTACACAAGTCTGAGGCCCTTACAATCACCAAAGACACTGCATACAACCCACCAGATAACCTAATAGGAAACCGAACAATCCCCATAATGAATGAAGTAAAATACCTTGGAGTGCACTTGGACCAGAGGCTTAACTTTCAAGTGCCCATCAAGAAAACTACCTCCAAAGTGTACTACAAAATGAAGATCCTTCAAAACCTACGTCCCCTACTTGATCATAACCACTTCTGTACTGTAAGCCAGGCAATAATCACCCCACAGTTGGATTATTGCAATCTGATACTTCAAGGATTACCCAAATGCGCAACCCAAATCCTACAAATCGCACCAAATACAGCAGCTCAACTAATTACCAGAACAAAAAAAACCACGATCACATCACCCCAATTTTACATTCTCTCCACTGGCCCTCTAGCTGATCAAGAATAAGCTACAAATCAATAATGATGATCTTCAAGATCCTCCACAGCCAGTCTGCAGAATGCCTAAATGAGTTGATAAAGAGGAGGCCAGATACCAGATCAGAGGAGCCAGCACCAAAACACTCTCAACTGCTGCTATCACATCCAGCACATCTGAATCAGCACTCCTCCATAGAGTGTTTGAATATTACAGCCCAAATCTATGGAACTCGCTCCCACACCATCTAAGAGCAACTACAGACTTCCGAAAACAACTGAAGACCCATCTTTTCATAGAATATTACGACACCACAGCATCCACACAGCTATAAAAATCAGGAATAACTCGCAACCAATTCTACCACAATGACACACAATACCCTACAACCATAAAGCTACTTATAAATAGTTCTGAATTATTGCACAGTTAAATGGATATACTTCTAGTGGTTTGTTAAACTGTCTTTTGTAAAATAGTTCTGATGTAACTATTCCCTGTAAAACTGTTTTCATTATAAACTGCCTTGATAAACCTGAAAAGTGGTATATAAGAAATGTCAAATAAATAAATAAATAAATACATAAACTAAAGAGTAGCAGATCACCTGGATCAGATGGTATACATCCCAGGGTGCTGAAAGAACTGAAATATGAGATTGCAGACCTACTATTAGTAATCTGTGATACCTGAAGACTTGTTGTGAATGACCAGTATAATGTCAATCTGGGAACCTACAGACTCCGGTGAGCCTGGCGTCAGGATTGGGCAAAATGGTAGAAACCATTATAAAGCATAAATTATTGAACATGGATTTAGCCAAGAAAAAAGTCTTGTTTTACTAATCTGTTATATTTTTTGAAGGTGTGAATAAACAGGTACACTATATCATCCGGTTCATGTTTGTCTATCTGGATTTTCAGAAAGCCTTTGACAAGGTCCCTCATGGGAGACTCTTGGCCACATTACAAGGTCATGGAATAGGAGGCAGTGTACTACTGTATATCATGAACTGGTTAAAAGATAGAAAGCAGAGAGCAGGGCTAAATGTCCAATTTTCTCAGTGGAGAAAGGTGAATAGAATAGTGGAGTACCACAGGGATTTGTGCTGGGCCTGCTGCTTTTTTACATATTCATAAATGACTTGGAAATGGGAATAATGAGTGAGGAGATCACATTTGCAGGTGACACAAAATTATTTAAAATTGTTTAAACCCAAGAGGATTGTGAAAAATTGCAAGAGGTCTTAATACATTGGAAGACTGGACGTTGAAACAACAGATGAAATTTAATGTAAACAAGTGCAAAGTCATGCACCTAGGAAAGAACAACCCAAACTGCGGTTACATGATGCAAAGCTCCACATTAGGAGTCACCACCTAGGAAAAAGATTTGGGCATCATCGTAAATAATATATTGAAACCCTCCGCCCAGTGTGCAACAGCAGCCAAGAAAGCAAATAGAATGCTAGGAATTGTAATGAAAGGAATAGAGAATAAAGCCAAGGATATTATAATGCCTCTGTATCATTCCATAGTGCAACCACACTTTGAATATTGTATGCCGTTCTGGTTGCCATATCTTAAAAAGGATATGCCAGGGACTCGATTGTGTGGCTTTTAACTACAATCTCTCGCCTAAAAGCTCTTGAAGGGGTTCTAGTTTTCATTGGTAAAAGCTAATTCTTGATTTCTATATAGCAAAGGGATTTTTTTGTGGTATTGGGCAAAGCTCTGTCAGTTTGCTGTCTGTTCCAGCTACCCATTCCCTGCTAGCTCTTTGAAGCCACTGACTTCATCAATTGCTATGTCTCTCCCTACTCGCCCCAGCTCCCACCCACTGCATGTGAGCATTCTTGCTTTATAGGGCAACTCCCCGATTAGCTACACACAGGGACTTAGAACAGCACTGTTAGAACACACTTAAAAGAGATTAACTGCTTTTTCTCTTAAAGGACAGCTTAGGAACAGGCAGGGTCTTTGGTAGGTCTCTGTCTTTTACTTCAATAGGTACCAAAGCGCCTCCAACTGAACAGTGGCTGAGAAAAATCGTACTGCAAAGCTGTTGAGCCTGTTACAGCTTCTGCCTCTGTCCAGACAGAGATCCCAATGCCTGTTGAAGTCCAGTTCCATGTGCAGGATGCCTGATGATAAACTTCCCAGAAAACAAGTGGAGGAGCACAGAGAACAGGTGGCGAAGCTGAGGAGCATTCAAGACAGTGAGAAGTACATTGATGAGAGAGTTCTTGAAACCTCCAAGCTCTCCAGCAGAGGCGAAGATGGGAGCCTACAAAATGACGAAAGTTGGACACGAGTCACCAGGGCCTGCAGAATCACCAAACTAACTCCTCCAGCCCTTGAACTGAAGAACCATTATGCATCTCTAGAAGTGGAGGCAGTGAAAGCATCCCAGGAAAGAGAAGAACCAGAGCTCGAGCACCCCAAAGTTACAGAATCAGTCACTATGAGGAAGCGAAGGGTAGTGGTGGTTGGTGACTCTCTTTCAGAGGAGGACTGAGATGTCCATCTGTTGACCAGACTTGTTGTCCAGAGAGGTCTGCTGTCTGCCAGGTGCCAGAATCCGAGAGTTTGCCGAGACTCATCGAGCCTACTGACTATTACCCAATGTTACTCATCCATGTCGGCACAAATGATACTGCCAGATATCCCTCTGAGCATATCAAAAGTGACTTCATGGCTCTGGGACAGAGGGTGAAGCCAGATAGGTGTGCAGGTGGTATTCTCTTCAACTTTCCTTATTGAGGGTAAAGGCCAAGGCTGAGAAGCTTGCATCCTGGAGATAAATGCATGGTTGCGTGGATAATGGCATCAAGAGCGTTTTGGATTCCTGGACAATGAAATGATGATCCAAGGGCTTCAGAGCAGAGATGGCATCCATCTGTCCAAGAAGGATTGACATGTCTTCAGTAGCAGACTGGCTAACCTACCGAAGAGGGCTTTAAACTAGATTTGTTGGGGATGGATGACTAAAGCCCCCAGGTATATGAAAGCCCCCAGGTAAGTGAAACATTAAATACTTCTATAGCAGTGGGTGAAAGGGGCAATATCTGGAAAGTGGTGTGTATAAATGCCCGTAGCATGAGAAATAAGATCCCAGATGTTGAGGCTTTAATGGAAGAGTCTGACTTGGATTTAATGGCGTTTACGGAGATATGGTTCACAGACAACCATGACTGGGATATAATTTTACCAGGCTATACTTTATTCTGCAAGGATAGGATAGGCAGAAGGGGGGGAGGAGCAGTGGCACTATATGTAAAAAATAGTATTAAAACTGCAGAATTACAGGGCTTAAAGAGAGAGGAGGCAGTGTGGGTTAAACTAGAAAGAGGGGAAAAAGAAATAAATTTGCATTGGCATGATATACAGACACCCCTTACAGGGAGAAGTGGGCGGAGATGTAATTGAAGACATACGCAGCATTGCCAGGAAAAGGGAAGTGCTACTGATAGGTGATTTCAATATGCCGGATGTTGATTGGCACATCCCTGCTGTGGTGTCATCTAGAAGTAAAGAGATCCTGGATCTTCTACAGGGAGAATTATTCAGGCAACTGGTAAGAGAACCCACATGTGAGGGGGCCATACCGGACTTAGTGCTTACCAATTTTGAAAGTGTTTTTGATGTAATAGTGGGAGATCATCTCGCATCCAGTAATCACTAGATAGTGTGGTTCAGTATTAGGACTAGGGCTGATAAAATCCATTCAAAAGCAAGGGGCTTAGACTTTAGGAAAACTAACTTTGTCAAGATGGGCCACTACCTCAAGAATGCGTTAGTGGGATGGGAACAGCTGGGGGATGTAAAAACACAGTGGGCAAAATTGAAAGCGGGTATTTTAAGGACAACCAACCTTCTTGTTAGAAAGGTATAGGAAAAGGAGGCCGCTATGGTTCTCAAAAGAAATAGCTGAGAAGGTGAAGAAAAAGGGGGAGTCCTTTATGAAATACAAGAGATCACAGAGAGAAGAAGACAAGCATCTATGTTTGGAAAAATTTAGAGAAGCTATCAAAATAGTCAGGAAAGCAAAGATACAAAAAGAAGAAGAAATAGCCAGTGCAATAAAATGGGGGATAAGACATTTTTGAGAGATGTTAGTGAGAGGGGGAAGGGCAAAAGTGGTATTGTCGGACTCAAGGGTGAAGGGGAGGAATATATAGAAGCTGATGAGAACAAAGTGGAATTGCTTAACAAATATTTCTGTTCTGTGTTCACAGATGAAGGGCCAGTAGCAGGACTTCAGAAAACAGCCACAAATAGGAACAGAAATGACGTGGATCTCAAACGATTTTCAAAAGACTGTGTTCGTGAGAAGCTAACTAAACTTGAAGTAGACAAAGCGATGGGATTGGATGGGGGATACATCTGAGAATACTGAAGGACCTTGGGGACATTCTAGTAGCTCCACTCACTGACCTTTGCAATGCCTCTTTAGAGTTGGGAGTGATCCCAGAGAACTGGAGAAAGTCACATGTGGTCATCTTTGCACAAATCGGAAGTAAGGATGTGGTTGAAAATTACAGGCCGGTTAGTCTAATCTCTGTGGTGAATAAATTATTGGAAATGCTGTTGAAAGAGAAAATAGTGAGGCTTCTGGAATCTAATGGATTACAGGATCGGAGGCAGCGTGGCTTCACCAGAGGCAGGGGGGTTTCGGACAAATCTGATTGATTGATTTTCTTTGACTGGGTGACCAGGGAGTTGGACCGAGGGAGAGCCTTAGATGTGGTGTACTGTGGTGATGAGAGCTGCCATGAGAAAATGGAAACAGAAGAAAATGCTGTTTGTACCTTTAAAACGAGTGACAAGCCAGGTTTGCACAGAGCTAGAAAAGCAAGCATGAAAAAAAACCAGCTCTCTGCTGAAGCTAAGCCACGCCCAAGCTCTGACGTAGAGCCAGGCTTGGAGGCTGATTACGGGCACATGTGCAAACAGAAGGGTGTGGCAGTCAGGAAAAGCGTTTTTAAACCTGAAGGGAGAGAAGTCCCTGAGGAGGAGGAGGAGAGAGAAGGGAATTACCTGAGGGGAGAGAAGTCCCTGAGGAGAGAGACACACTTGAAGAGAAAAGGGAATTACCTGAGGAGGAAGAAACTCCTGAGCAGAGGAGAAGTCCTGAAGGAAGGAGAGTCCGAGTGAGAGGAGATCTCTGACGGAGTGGAGTTCCCAGGAGGAAGAGAGTTCTCAGAGAAAGGGGAGAGCTCAGAGAAGAAGGAAAGGAGAAGGACAAGGGAAGTCTGTTTTCCAGTTGCTGGATGGTACCAGTGAAAAGGGAGGCACACTGTCTCTGAATAATACTCCTAAAGCTGAAGCCAGCAGACGCCTAGCTGGGAAGGTTACAGCCCACGTGGAACAAGTTCCAACGTCCAGTGTTCTAGACCCCATGTTACAAACTCCAACTGCTAAAAGGTGGGTCGGTACGCTTCTTTATGGAAAGAGCCAGAGCCCAGCCGAAAGCAGGGGAGCGGATTTGAACACCATAGAGACTTTAAGGGAAGTGTTCCAGGGTAGGAAAGCTCTCTCTCCTAACGTAAGTGTTCCCTCTCAAAAAGAAAAGTTATGGAATGAATTCTGTAAGTTCTTACAAGGGAAGAAGTTTGAACAAGCTTTTGAAGCCAGAGAAAGTGACAAGCAAGCTGTAGCCCAAGAACCTATGCAGGTTGATTTCTGTGAGTCAGTCTAGCTCGGAGATGTCTCCGATGGACTGCTCTCTAAGTTTTAAGGAAGTCTGAAAACCTGAGAGCAGGGTTAAAGAAAGAAACGTTTGCTGAGAAGAAATGTTTAACCAGCTTTGTATCTAATAAGTATTTCCCCAAAGTAAAGAAGTTTTTGTTAAGAGAAGAAGTTTACCTCTGCTGAAGGTGTTTAAACAAAGCTGTGCTGCGAGAGGTTAATTTGTTTATGGAAGACAGCAGCTTGTGTCAGAAAGCCTTGTGTTCAAGTTTTCCTCAGTTCCAGTATCCTTGTTTCTTTGTGTTGGAGAAGTATCCTTTTACCTGTGTTCAGAACTTTAATGCGTTTTGGAAACCCACAAAAAAAATAAATATTCTTGTTCCTTATCGTCACTCCAGTCCAGTCCCTTTACTTCAGGGTTGCGTAACCCTTCCAGCAGCTTGGAGGCTGAGCCCATCCTTTTTGGAGGTGGAGCGGTACAAATACCACTGAGACCACCCACCAACCCCAGTAATCTCAGCCTCCAAGCAGCTGGAGGGTTCCGTAAGCCTAGGGCTTACTGGAGTCCTTTATTTTTAAATTTTAAATTTTTAAATTTCTTTACTTTACTTTATTCTTCATTTAATTTCTTTGATTTCCTCTACAGTTTCTTGCTGGGTTTACTTTTAACAAGAGCTCTGTCTCTTTAATTTCTCCGGCTCTCTCCTCTCCCTCCTCCACCCGTCCCCCCCCCCCCTCACCGGATCAGGCGTCGGAGGAGAGCCGCGACTCGCAGCATCGAGGAGGGTTTCTTGCTTCTCTGCTCCCCTGCTGCTGAGACGCGCGGATCGCTGCTGCCTCGCGCCGAAGCCCCACGGAGGCTGAGCGCTTGAGGCAGCATCGCTGGCCTGCCGATACCGCCAGACCCGTCCGGAGACTGCAGGACGCGGCGGCGAAGTCCGGCCCCCCCAAGGACCGCGGGGAAAATCTTAGGCGGCGATTCTCACAGAAATCAGAGGTTTCAGTCTGCAGTGAGCAAGGAGAGAGTGCGACCGCGACCGGGAGAGAGCCTAAGGGTTCCCCGTCCTGGCTCCACGTGGTGAGGCCCACCACGTGTAGAGCCAACGGGTATGCAGCGCTGAATCGGCTACAGATTCCCAGCACAGCTAACCGCAAGTAGAAGGGATATAACTGTGATTAATTTGAATCCTAATTTTAACTAGCAACAAGTGCTGTTAGCTTTAATTTATTTCTAAATTTCTTTATTTGTAACTTTATTTTAACGCTATTTTTAACTAATGTTTGGCTACAGGGTGCTCCTTCTATTTTAAATCCACTTTGTTTCATTTAATTGCTCATTGGTTTCTTCTAAATTGATAGCCGGTCTCTTCCCTGGGGGATCCCTTGGGGAGGGGAGAAAAAGGAAAAGAGACCTCGGTTTGGTTGGCCAGGGAGGAGCTAGCCTTCCTTGTAGAGAAGGGTAGAGCTAGCCTCCATAGTAGAGAAGAGTCCCTCCCCACGGGCCTGGAGTTCTGGTACGGGAAGGTCCTCAGCCCCGGGTCATGTCAACCAAAGCACGCTGCCTTTCCTGTGGAATCCGCAGGGGTACTTCCGCAGAAACAGGTATCTGCAGGAACTGTACCGCGCTGGCAGCCTCGGCAGAGCAGGACATTACCTTAACCATGGCCCAGGCCTCCCAAGGGTCAGACGAACTCCCAGTAGGGGAGAGTGAGATGCAAGCCCCTCCTTCTACGTCCTCGGACTTGCCCACCCCTTCCTTTTCCCCCGCCCCTCTCCCGGCAGGGGAGGATGGGGTAGGAGATTTCTTCTCCCCGGACTTCATTCTCTTACTCCACAAGGCATATTGCCTACGTAAGCAAGGTTCAGGGAAAGCGGGTGCGGCGCCCTCGGCAGCGGAGGCCAAGACAGCCAGGCCCGCGAGGGCGGCCAATCCAGATTCCGACGTCCTACCTAAGCGCCTCCGGATGAGCGAAGAGGAGACCCTTTCACAGGGATCTCCGGAAGAAACGCCATCGGACAAGGACTTTGGTGAGGATGAGGAGGAGTTAGAAGAAGGTGAGATTCCAGAAGAAGACCAGGCTAGGATAATTAGAGTATTTCGTCGGGAGGAGCTTCCGGCCTTGATTAACGAGTCCCTGAAGGCCCTCAACATGTCCTCCGATACACCTGCAGAAGAGGAAGCATTGGAGGATCCATTGATCCAGGCCATTAGAAGATCCCAGAAGGTCTTTCCATTAGAAGATCCCAGAAGGTCTTTCCGGTACATAGGGTAGTGAGACAGATGATCCAGGAAGAATGGGACCAACCCGAGTCAAGTCTAAGGGGAGTCCGGTCCATGCTTCGTCTCTATCCCCTCTCAGAGACTGACAAAGAACTGCTAAAGTCTCCCAGGGTAGATGCGGCAGTGTCAGCGGTCACCAAGAAGACCACTATTCCAGTGGAGGGCAGTGCTGCCCTAAGGGATCCTCAAGACAGAAAGTTGGATACTCTCTTGAAGCAGGCCTTTGACGTAAGCGCCCTCGCCTTGCAAGCCTCGGTCTCCGGAGCTTGGGTGGCTAGGGCCTGTTTAAGGTGGTCACAACACCTGCAGTCAGACGAAAGTCCCTCGGAGGAGACGCGGACCAACGCAAGCAGGTTGGAATCTGGAACAGCTTACTTGGCGGATAGTCAGTATGACCTCATCAGGAGCCTGGCAAAGAACATGGCCTCGGTGGTGGCTGCCAGGCGATATCTCTGGTTACGCAATTGGGCAGCGGATACTTCCTCGAAGGCTCGCCTGAGTCGCCTCCCCTTTAAAGGGAAACTGTTGTTCGGCGAGGATTTAGAGAAATTGGTAAAGGATCTGGGCGAGTCAAAGGGTGGCAGACTCCCGGAAGATAGACCGAAGCAAAACCGCTCACTTCCCCCGGCACGTACTCAGCCCAGGGATTTCCGGAGATCTCGCCCCGCCAGATCCAGCTCCTTTTCCAGGGGGCGTTTCCCTTCGAGGGGCCAGGGCTTTCGAGGGTTTCGGGGAGCAGGTCGCGGTTTTGGGGCGACCACCTCCTTCTCCTCTTCCTCGTCTTTCAGAAAACAACAATGAAGCCGCGGGGGCCCAGGGGGAAGAGCTGCCCATAGGAGGACGATTAAGACAGTTCCTTCCCGCCTGGTCCCGGGTCACGTCGGATCAATGGGTACTAGAGGTGATAGAGAGGGCTATGCCCTCGAATTTTCGAAGCCGATAACACCAGCCTTTGTTCTGTCCCCCTGCAGTACCCCCGCAAAGAAGACAGCGGTGGAATCTACCCTCACGCGCTTAATTGCACTCGGGGCCGTGTCTCCAGTGCCCCCAGATCAGTGCGGCTCAGGTCGATACTCGATTTACTTCGTGGTGCCAAAGAAGGAAGGCACCTTCCGACCGATTCTGGACTTAAAACAGGTCAATCGCTGCCTCAGGGTCCCGCACTTCAGGATGGAGACACTGCGGTCAGTCATTGCTGCCGTAAGGAACGGGGAGTTCCTGACAGCCCTCGACTTGTCAGAGGCCTACTTGCATATCCCGGTCAGAAAATCCCATCAGCAGTTTCTAAGGTTTGCGGTACCAGCGGGTCACTTTCAATTCAAGGCCCTTCCCTTCGGCCTAGCGACAGCTCCACGAACATTTACCAAGGTGATGGTGGTAGTAGCGGCCTTCCTCCGGAAGGAGGGGATCTTGGTTCACCCGTATCTAGACGATTGGCTGATCCGGGCAAAGTCAGAGAAAGAAAGTCGCTCGGCGACGGACACAGTAGTTCGCTTGCTAGAAGAATTGGGATGGGTGATCAACCGAGCAAAGAGCAGGCTGACCCCCTCCCAGAATCTCGAGTATCTCGGCGCAAGGTTCGACACCGGCAGGGGCAGAGTGTTCTTGCCCTCTTCCCGGGCCGGGAACCTAAGGCTTCTGATCACTCGGTTCCTAAGCAGGCGAAACCCCTCAGCATGGCATTACCTTCAGGTCCTGGGCACGATGGCAGCAACGATAGAGGTAGTACCTTGGGCCAGAGCCCACATGCGCCCATTGCAACGATCCCTATTGCGTCGGTGGTCTCCGCAACTTCATCCTCTGACAACACAGTTACCCTGCGCTCCGCGGACCAAACGAGCTCTTCGATGGTGGCAACACCCGAGAAACCTGGAACGGGGAATGCCCCTCGAGCCCCCCCAGTGGGTCCTCTTGACGACGGATGCCAGCCTGTCAGGCTGGGGGGCACACTGCGAGGACCAGTTCGTTCAGGGATGCTGGTCCCCGATGGAATCTCAGTGGCCCATCAACAGACTGGAGTTACGGGCCGTCACCCTAGCGCTCAAGAAACTCGAGCCCCGGGTACGAAGAAGGGCAATCCGCGTCCTCTCCGACAACATCACAACGGTGGCGTACATCAACCACCAGGGCGGCACCAGCAGCCCGGCCCTGGAAAAGGAGGCAGACACTCTCCTCCAGTGGGCGGAGGTTTACCTCGAAGCGCTTTCGGCCCAGCACGTGGCAGGCTCGGACAATGTCACGGCCGATTACCTCAGCAGGCACAGAATAGACCACGGAGAGTGGGAACTGGAGCAGGCAGTCTTCGAACAAATAGTGGCTCGGTGGGGTCTCCCACTAATGGATTTCATGGCAAGATTCTCTTCGGCCAAGGTGGACCGATTCTTCAGTCGACGAAAGGAGAGGATGTCCGAGGGTCTGGATGCCCTGTCTCAGAAGTGGCCGGCAGAGGGCCTCCTCTATGTATTCCCTCCCTGGGCTCTGATCGGAAAGGTTCTTCAACGAGTGGAATCTCACCAGGGCCGGATAATCCTCATAGCTCCGGATTGGCCCCGCCGCCCCTGGTATGCAGACCTGGTGAGACTATTAGCCGACCACCCATGGCGGCTGCCCTGCAGGAGCGACCTTCTCAGGCAAGGCCCGGTCCTGATGCCTCACGTGGATCGGTTCTCGCTTACGGCCTGGCTCTTGAAAGGGCGCGGCTTCTGAAGCGCGGATATTCGGCGGCAGTAATCTCAACGTTGTTGAGCGCTAAGACGCGCTCAACGTGTCTCGCCTATGTAAGGGTCTGGCGCATTTTCGAGGCATGGTGCGCGGAGCGCCGTAGGAAGCCCCTGACCGCCTCAGTCCCAGAAATCCTGGAATTTTTGCAAGCAGGGTTCGACAAGGGTCTAGCGCACAGCTCACTTCGAGTACAACTAGCCGCTATCGCGTGCTATAGAGGAAAGATCCACGGCAAGCCGTTAGGGGTGCACACGGACGTCACCAGGTTCCTAAGAGCAGTACGACGGCTGCGTCCCCAGCGGAGGTCGGTCGTACCCACCTGGGACCTTAACCTGGTACTAAATGCACTGATGGGGGAACCGTTTGAACCGGTAAAGAGGGCCTCCTTGAAGGACTTAACCCTGAAGACAGTCTTCCTGGTTGCGATCTGCTCGGCCAGGCGGGTCTCCGAGCTACAAGCTCTCTCCTCCAAGCCCCCCTTCCTGGCCTTCCTCAAGGACAAGGTCGTTCTGCGCACGGTGCCCTCCTTCCTTCCCAAGGTTATTTCTCCTTTTCATGTAAACCAGACTGTCACGCTCCCGGCCTTCCCAACCGGGGGCCTGGCAGGCAAGGATAGCAGGCTGCGGCTATTGGACGTTCAGAGAACCCTAAAGCGCTACCTCTCCCGAACCGCTCCGTTCCGGAAGTCAGACCGGCTGTTTGTCAAGTTCGGAGGCCCCCACAGAGGGGAAGCGGCGGCCAAGGCCTCCATCTCTAGGTGGATTAGGGAGGCGATTGCCTCCGCCTACATCCTGAAAGGCAAGCAGGTTCCGGGGGGGCTGCGGGCTCATTCCACCCGAGCTCAGGCTACCTCATGGGCAGAATTCAGTCTAGTCCCCCCGCTGGATATATGTAGAGCGGCAACTTGGTCCTCCCTACATACCTTCACCAAGCACTACAGGCTGGACGTGCAGAGCTCAGCGGATGCTCGGTTTGGCCTAGCGGTTCTTCAGTCCGGTTTGCCGAATCCCACCCAGAATTGAACTGCTCGGGTACTTCCCTGAAGTAAAGGGACTGGACTGGAGTGACGATAAGGAAGAAGTAATTAGATCTTACCTGCTAATTATTGTTCCTGAAGGAACGACAGTCCAGTCCCTGATCCCACCCGGCTATGTCAGACCTGAAGGCCTGTCGGAAAAGGGCGGAACAGCGAACCGAGCGGAGGACCAGATCGGGGTGAGGGAGGCCAGGAGTAAGTAGGCGAGCAGTCCTCCTTCGGCGCCTTTCCTCCTCTCCCTCCTCTACTCCTTTTTCCTATTTACTTATGAAAAAAAAAAAAAAAAAGTTTGCATGTTTGTTAGGTTTGATTTTTAGTTGTGACAAGGTTCACTTAGGCTACTTTTTCAGTCGATTACTGGGGTTGGTGGGTGGTCTCAGTGGTATTTGTACCGCTCCACCTCCAAAAAGGTTGGGCTCAGCCTCCAAGCTGCTGGAAGGGTTACGCAACCCTGAAGTAAAGGGACTGGACTGTCGTTCCTTCAGGAACAATAATTAGCAGGTAAGATCTAATTACTTCTTTGCCTCAACCAATGGTTGCACAACTATTTTGTCTTTGGGATTTGTAGTTTGGCTATTTGCATTCAGAGTTCCTTGCTGGGAACAAATAGTAAAGCTTCATTTAAGGACATAAAAAGGCGACCCTATGCCTGTAAGCTCTTGGGCCCAGGCTAGGGGATCACAGTACATAGATTTCAGTAAAACGTTTGACACCGTTCCACACAGGCAACTTATAAACAAACTGAGCACCCTAAGAATGGACCCTAAAGTTACTGATTTGGGTTTGAAATTGGTTGAGTGGGAGGTGACAAAGGGTACAGGTAAATGGAGCTCACTCTAAGGAGAAGATTACAAGTGGTGTGCCACAGGGATCTGTCTTTGGTCCGATTCTTTTAACATCTTTGTTAGTGATATTGCAGAAGGGCTGTTGTGTAAGATTTGTTTGTTTGCAGATGATCCAAAATCTACAATAGAGTAGACACCCAAAAAGGAATAGATAACATGAGGAGGGATCTTACTAAGCTTGAAGAATGGTCTAGAATTTGGCAGCTGAGATCTAATTCTAAAAAATGCAAGGTCATACATTTGGGCTGCAAAAATCTAAAGGGGCGATACAGTATAAGGGGTGAAGTACTTCTGTCCACAAAAGAAGAACAGGGCCTGGGCGTGATTGTGTCTGACAGTCTTCAAATAGCTAAACGGGTAGAAAAGGCAAAGGTGAAAGCCAGAAGGGTTCTTGGGTGTACAGTGAGAGGAATGGTCAGCAGAAAAAAGGAGGTGATAGTGCCTCTGTATAAGTCTCTGGTGCAATCTCATTTGGCGTATAGTGTGCAATTCTGGAGACCACACCTTCAAAAGGATATAAACAGGTTGGAGTTGGTGCAGAGGGCTGCTACCAAAATGATTAGTGGTCTTTATTTATAAAGCTTATGAAGACAGACTTAAGGATCTTAATATGTATACTTTAGAGGAAAGGCGGGATTTAGGAGATATGATAGAGACGTTTAAATACCTCCTTGACATAAATGCACAGGAGAGCCTCTTTTGATTGAAAGCAAGCTCTGCTATGAGGGGTGACATAGGATGAGGGTGAAAGGGGATAGACACAGGAGTAATATGCAGAAATATTTCTTTACGGAAGGAGTGGTAGATGCGTGGAATAGTCTCCCAGTGGAGATGGTAGAGATGAGGACAGTATCTAAATTCAAAAAAGGTTGGGACAAACACAGAGGATATCTAAAGGATAAAAGGTGACTATTGTAGGAATTGATATGGAAGGGCAGACTATATAAGCCATGTTCTGTTCTGTGCTGGGTCCACTGCTTTTTAACCTATTCATAAATGACCTGGAAATCGAATAATGAGAGGTGATCAGATTTGCAGATGACACAAAATTATTCAAAGTTCTTAAAACCCAAGAGGATTGTGAAAAATTGCAAGAGGACCTTTAGGAATTGGAAGACTGGGCAGATAAAATTTAATGTGGAGAAGTGCAAAGTTATGCACGTAGGAAAGAACAACCCAAACTAGTTACACGATTCAAGGTTCCACATTAGGAACCACCACCCAGGCATCATGTTGAAACCCTCTTCCTAGTGTACAGCAGGGACAAAGAAAGCAAATAGAATGCTAGGAATCATGAGGAAAGGAATGAAGAATAAAACAAAGGATATTATAATACCTCTGTATTGTTCCATGGTGTGACCGCATCTTGAATATTGTGTGCAGTTCTGATCACTGTATCTTAAAAAGGATATAGTGTTATTAGAAAAGGTACAGAGAAGAGCCACCAAAATGGTAAAGGGGATGGAAGGGGGATACTCCTATGAAGAGAGGCTAAAAAGATTAGGGGTCTTCATCCTGGAAAAGAGACGGCTGAGAGGAGATGCGATAAAGGTCTATAAATTGAATGAATGGAGTGGTACGGGTAAACGAAGATCGATTGTTTATGCCATCAAAATATAAGAAGATTAAGGGACATGCAATAAAGCTACAGTGTAACCACTGTTCCCTCTAAGCTGTGCGCGTGTGCGCGCGCACACACCTCGCCGAGCGAGCGCACATACTTTACAACAGAGCGCACAAATATTACAGCTCTGATCCTGACAGAAAACACCACAGACGTCTTAAAATTTAAAAGTTATGATTGTAATTACTAGAAATTTCCTGCTTCATTTAGTAATTGTCTATTTTCATTTAATTTGATTAAAATCAATGCGGTGTACATACTGTATTCTGACTTGTAGTCAAATTTTAAAGTATATAACTCCGAGTGTCATTATGTGGCGCACAAAAATTTAACCTTCCTTCAAAAGCTGCACACAGCTGATATTTTATGCGCACACAGCCTACAGAAAATTAGAGGGAACATTGAGTGTAACCTATTTAAGACTATTAAGAGAAAATATTTTTTCATTCGATGTGTAATTAACCTCTGGAATTTGTTGCCGGAAGATGTAGTAAAAGCTGTTAGCCTAGCTGGGTTTAAAAAAGATTTGGGCAAGTTCCTGGAAGAAAGGTCCATAAGCCAATTATTAAAGGGGACCTGGGAAATCCACTGCTTGCCCCAACTCTTCAAAGGCTAGGGAGGAGTGTCCTAGTTGGTGGGGCAAGTTACCTTGGGCTGGAGGGCCAGGGGTTCAAATCCCACTAGAGGACAGCAACCTCAGGCTGGAAGGACTGGGGTTTTTAGTCCCACAGATGCTCCTTGTGGCCTTGGGCAAGCCACTTAACCCTCTGCCTCAGGTACAAAAACATAGATTGTGAGCCCTGAATGTACACTGCTTTGACTGGTAGAAAAGCAGTTTATAAACCTAGTTAAATAATTTGGAAAAGACAGCTGAGGGGAGTTATGATAGAGGTCTGTAAATTAATGAATACAGTGGAACATGTAAACATAGGGTGGTTGTTTATGCCATCAAAAAGTAGACTAGGGGACACGCAATGAAGCTACTATGTAACCCATTTAAGACTAATAAGAGAAAATATTTTTTCACTCAACGTGTTATCAATTTCTGGAATTTGTTACCGGAGGATCCAGGAAGTCCACTGCTTACGCTGGGACAAGCATTGTGGAACCTGTGCACCTTTTTGAGAACGTGCTAGGTACTTGTGACCTGGATTGGCCACTGTTGGAAACAAGATACTGGGCTTGATGAACCTGGGACCCAGTATGGCATTTCTTATGTTCTTATAAACTACATAATAAGGTGAAACATTTCATCCACTGGAAACATAGCTGTATTGGAAAAGCATTGGGATCACTGCCCTAAGTTATGATCACCTGGACATTCTCATTTCAACTGACTGAAAAGCTTGATGCAGGAAAACCAGACATTGTGGTGAAGAAAAACATTAGAGAACAGCATTAAAAAGAGAGGCTTCTGTGTTGAGCGATTATTCTGTGCATCATGTGAAGAAAGAAGATCTTCAAGTATCATGCAATACAGTCAAGACTAAGAAAATGTGGCAGAAAGATACAGACATATTTTGCCTCGTATTGGGAGCCACAGACCTGATTAAGAGGAATTTCCAGTCGCACCTTGACAAGTTGCTTCTGAATGTTACATCTTATGAACTCCAGAAGGAAGCTCTTTGGCACAATGCAAGTACTATGCCAAGCATTAGCAATAAATTTTGACAGACTGAGATCATACTCAACATACCCTGGCTTAGGAGTGAGGTTAATGGCTGTCATAATATTTGCAAAACTAACCCATTTGGAGAAATCGCCCCAAAAATAAAGTGCATTTGTTAGCATGCATTTGATTCATTAATGCACTTGAAAAAATTTAGCACATGCTAAATTGTGTTAATGTGCCGGAACTATGAATTAACATGTATAAAGCTGATAACACCCTAGAACATCTTAGTTCAGAGTTTTTTTTATTTAAATGAATGTATGAAACCGAAAAATGCTGAAAATTTGAGGAGTGGTGGAGGCATTGAAAATGACCAGAAACAAAGTAAAAATGTTTTCAATGCCATTTATAAGGGTATCCTTAAATCTGTGGAAGGAAGATGAGCACTGAAATCCACTGGAGACATAGCTGCCACAAGAAGTGAGCCTCATGGACTACGAAGGACAACTGGTAATAGAGAGAGCTCATAGACTTGGCAAGAAAAAGAATAGTGACCAGAGAGATTGTGATAAATTAATTACTTACTTTTGCTTGAAGGATGCTCTATAAAACCATAGGAAAAATAAGAAGGTATGTTAGGAGAAAAGCAGGATTGCTTTTAGGATTGCTCTGTGGCAGTAGCAGTGAAAGAAAACTGGCTTCATGCCTGTAGGTGTGAGTCTAGATTTTGTAAGGAGATTCCAAAATAAAATACGTTTATGGAATGGGAAGAAACAGGTATTACTCAAATTTTTCTTCTTTGAACTTTTTTTAATCCACTTTTGGTTTACATCCAAAATCTGAGTCAGAAATTTTCACTGCCTCATAAAGAATTCTTCCCTCTATTTGCAGAAGTCCCGTTACATGGAGATCCTGAGAAATTGAATTGTAGACTTTTTAATAGGGAATGAGTTGATGAAAGATGTTTACATATATCTGAAGAATATGGTCATGTTCTGCCATTATTCAGACACTCAAGAACATTTTAGACTTCAGTGCATTAACAACTTTTGTTTTATCTTTCTACCGGTTGTGTTTAACAGTTGAAATATTGGAAGATAATTTAGTGACATATTTGATAAAGTATGTAAGTCTGAGATTTTCAACTTCTTTGGCACATTTACATTCTTAGATGTTGGGCCTACAAAGCTAAACTCAGACATGTGTAAAATGCAAGGTTGCATAAGGTTTCTTCATGGTTTCTGCTCTTGACCACTTATTCAGAAGTTTTGGAATAAAGTATATGGATATACGAGAACCTTGATACAGTATACAATCTCTCTTGAGATGTGCTTCTTTTAGATGTTTCTGCCTACACATTCTGTTAGTTGAGCACAGAAATTATTGCTGAGAAAAGCCTTTGTGAGTGATATAAATAAGTAGTTAGTAATATTGTCATGCTGAATGTCAGACACTGGACCAGCATTAGCATAGTGGATAAATGATGTCCACATCTTTAATGGTAATGGACTTGTGGACTGCCAAATCTACACATTCTGTGGTCTTTGATAAATTCTTGGTAACACAGGGCCCGATATTCCAATAAAAGTTGAGCACCTACATTTAGATTCTAAATGTGGGCCCTGTTTTCCCCCAAAGGTTGGGCCCTACGTTTTCAGCTAACATCTCATCTTAATTTAGAAGCTTAAAATGATGGGCCCATGCCAGTGGCTACAGCTGCTAACACAGCTATCTTCTAACGCTGAACACAAACCAAGATATTCAATGCCGGGGTCATATCCATCTGGAACACCCCCGACATTGCATCAGGGTGTGGAGAGCTGGCAGCTGCAGATAATCAGCGGTACTAACCCGTTCACCACAATTAACAATGTTAGCAGCTCTGCTAACCGCATGCTTTGAATATTGGGCCGTATCCTTATAAATTTAGGCCTACCATTCATTTGCTTAGATTTGAGACTAATTTATAAGCCTAGTGTTGAAAATCAGTGTTTCCTTACCATCGTGCTAGACCAGTCCAGAAGAATGGGTTCTGCTTCCTTGGAAGCAGTTTTGAGCAACTTTCAGTGATGGTATATCCTCTGGTGCAGCAAGTGGCAAGATGTGTAGCAATGGAGCTAAGCCTAGCTCTCCTCGCCCACATTACGATGCAGTGGCCTTAGGATTTAGTGCTGATGGGCCCAACAGTGCTCTGAGTGAGGGTGTACCCTGATCCTTGAGCTGACAGTTGCCGAGGAGCCAGCACTGTTTCCCACGGGGTACTAAAGCTCAGTGGGTTGAAGAGAAGGAAGAAGACCCCCACAAGGCCTTTGAGGGGCGCCTTCCCTCTTGCTGTCCTTTGCTGCATTCCCTGCATTTTTCAGATATTTTCTAATTGTTTCTTTTCCCTGTTTATTTGGCTCTTTGCTGCTCTTAATAAAGCAGTTTCAAATTAAAAAATAAGTCTTGATTGGCATCTGGGCCTCCCAAGCTTGTGTGTGCATCCGGGGCTTCCCTATTTGGATTTCTAGCAGGTCTTTAGAATCACTTTACAGGACTCCCTTTTTGCCAAAGCCTTGCTTTTTGTGCGTGGGGTTTGTTTGTTTTTTTGTTTTTCTTTGCCGTTTCCGCTGCAGTCTTCTTTTATCTGTCCCTATGCAGCCTCTGTCCCTTGGCATTTTTTTATACCATGATTGATTGCTTATTTTTGCCCCTGTAATGGCTGCAAATCCTGGGGTGCTTTTTTCAGCATTGAGGGCCTGGGACCCGATGATTCTGTGGCCCCTGCCACTCCTTTCTTTTTCTTTTCCCACTGGTGAGCACTACAGCCACTTCTTGGGCCTTGTGGATGGGGAGTATAGTGGGGTGGCCTTAGACACATGCCAGATGGCCTCTGGGGGACATCCAGTACCCTGAGGTTCTACTTACTGCTGCTCCTGTCTGCTGCCTTAATCTGCTGCTCTTGCCTGCTCACCGCTATTTGCTTAGCTGTTTTTGCCTGCCTGCCTGCTCGCTGTTCGCTGTTACCGACATCTTTTTGCTGCCCCTCCCACAGGTAATTCTATTGGCTGCTTCCTGTTCCAGGAAGTTGTCATCCTACATTTAAACACCTCTAGCGTGGCGTTCTGCCACGTGCTCCTTGGTCGAGCTCCTTGGGGCGAGTCCAGGGGAGAGTCCAGCGCTCCTTCGTTCCTGAGCGACTTCTTTCAGCACCGAGACCACACTCGGAACATCTCTTCGCTTCCAGCTCACTTAGCTTCTCCGGTGACCGACGCACGCTGTACTACTGTCAGCTCTACCCTACTTCAGCGCTGCAGTTTTTGCCTCATCTGTGCTCGGGTCCTCCTGCTTCCTGTCTTTGTTTTTGTTCTTGTTGCATCTCTGTGGTATGACTGCTATTCCTGTCCTGTGGGGCTGGAGGCCCCTTCCCCCTCCTCTTATTCATGTCTCATCGGATGCTCTTATGCGACCTTCCCCCAACCTCATCCCGTGTCTTCCCCTTTTTTGAACCCCCTCCCTTCCCCTCCCTCCCCCATGCAACTCCTTGTACTTCAAATGGCCCTTAGCAACTGCTGCTCTCTGTGTACTAAATCGGCTCTCATTCATGACCTTATTCTGCAGCACTCTCTGGACGTTCTGTTCCTAGCCGAAACCTGGCTCAAGGAGGGGGAGGAGCCTCTCCTGAACCGTTGTCTTCCCCCAGGCTTCTCCTCCCTATCGGTTTTCCATCGGGGCAGGAGTGGTGGGGGGTTGCGGTGATTTTCCGTTCCTCTCTTCCTCTGCTCGAGATCCTTCCTCTCCCTTTCTCTTACCCAGAAGCTCTCATGCTTCGTCTAGGAACCTCGACCCCTATCTTCATCCTTCTCTATGCTCCGCCTGCTCTGCCCTCTTCTCTATGGGACTCTGTTCTCTCAACTCCTGTCCGAAGCTTCTCTCATGTATCAACATCTTATTCTTGGTGATTTCAATGTTCATTTCGATTCTCCGTCCTCTCAGCATGATCTCTCTCTTCTCTCTCTGCTCTCTGACCTTCTCTTACAGCAATTTGTTCAGGTCCCCACCCACTCTGCTGGCCATACGTTGGATCTTGTCATTTCTCGGCAGTCCTCATCCTTTGTCCCCTCCTCCTTCTCTGTTCTGTCCTTTCCCTGGTCCGATCACTCTTGCATTTTCTTCTCTCTTCCTTTCTGTTCCCTTTCCCCCTCCTCCTCCTCAGCCTTCTCTTCCTCAGCTCGCCCTGCCCGTCGTATCACGCCTGACTCACTTCTTCAGTTCCCCTCCGCAGATAAACTTTTTCCCACTGATTTTCCTTCATTCCCAGTGGACCTTCAGGCTCAGTGCTGGGACACTACGCTCTCTTCTGCTGTGGATCAGGTTGCCCCACTGCAGCTCCCATCCTCCACTCGACGGCGCCCTAGTGCTCCCTGGTTTCATCCGGGTCTCCTGATCCACCGTTCCTACCTTCGTCGGGCCACTCGCCTCTGGTGTAAGTGCCCTTCCCCAGCCACGCTATCGCACTTCCGCTACTGTCACGCACACTATCGTACCCTTCTTAATTCCGCTAAGCAGGAACATTATTCTAAGCTTATCTCCTCTTCAGCTAACTCCACACAACAACTGTATCGCATTCTTCACTCTCTTTCCACCCCATATGTTCCTTCTACCTCCAGGCCCATGGCCCCCTCTCTCCCTTCTTCCGATCCCACTCTTTCTGTACTGGCTTCTCACTTTGCCTCCAAAGTTCAATCTATTTGACAACTTTTTCCTGCCTATCCTCCACCTCTCTTCCTCCCCTACTCCTTCTTTAGCCCCTCCTCTGTCCCCGATCTCCGGTATTCCGACCCTTTCCCATCGCTGGTCCTCCTTCCAACCCATCACTCTCCCAGAACTAACAAGGATCCTCACCACCATTCGGAAAACTACATGTCCTTCTGACCCCAACCCCTCGCAGTGGCTCCCCAAGCCCTCTTTGACTCTTTCTCCTCTGATTGATTCTTTGTTTTCAACACTAGCTTGCTGTCTGGTGTCTTCCCCTTCCATTCGAAGCACGCCCTTATCCGTCCTCTTCTGAAGAAACCTTCCTTGGATCCTCAGTTCCCTCAAACTGGCGCCCCATCTCTAATCTGCCCTTTCTCTCTAAGCTTCTTGAGAGGCTGGTCTTCTCTCAACTTTCTGCGCCCTTGAGGCTTCCTTGGTTCTTCACCCCCATCAATCTGGTTTTCGCCCTGGCCATAGTACTGAATCTATTCTTATTTCTTTTCTCAACGAGTTACATGTCGCTCATGATCAAGGTTCTCTATCTCTAGCTGTCTCACTCGATCTTTCTGCTGCTTTTGATGTTGTCGACCACCGTACTCTTCTCTCACGTCTTAGTGCTGTCGGTCTGTCTGGCCAAGTTCTTCACTGGTTCCACTCTTTTCTCTTTAATCGGTCTTTTTTGGTTCTTTCTGGTACTACCTCTTCTTCTCCAATGCCTCTTCACTGTGGTGTTCCTCAGGGTTCGGTATTGGCATCACTGCTATTTAACATCTTCCTGGCCCCTCTCTCTCTGCTTATTCAACAGCATAGTATCTCTGCGTATTATTATGCAGATGATATCTTTCTTCTTTATCACACTGATTCACTCGCTCCCGATATTGGTCCCCTCAACGTCTCTTTCCTCTGTTTCCTTTTGGCTCTCTGATAATTAGGGATGTTACCCATGACTGAAGTGGTATTTAAAGGTGCAGAAGAATTGAAGGAAATATCGATACATCGGGAAGATGTATTACAACTATTAGATAAACTGAAGAGTAGCAAATAACCTGGGCCAGATAGTATACATCCAAGGGTGTTGAAAGAACTGAAATATGAGATTGCAGACCTGCTATTAGTAATCTGTGAACTATCATTAAAGTCATCTCTAATACCTGAAGATTGGAGGATCGCCAATGTAACACCAATTCTTCAAACTGGTTCCAGGGGTGATCCGGGAAACTACAGACCGGTAAGCCTCACGTCAGTACCGGGAAAAATGGTAGAAACCATCATAAAGAATAAAATTACTCAGCATGTAGATAGTCATGGCCTAATGGGAGACATCCAACATGGCTTTAGACAAGGAAGATCTTGTTTTACTAATCTGTAATGTTTTTTTGAAAGTGTGAATAAACAGGTGGACAAAGGTGAGTCGGTTGATATAGTGCATCTGGACTTTCAGAAAGCCTTTGACAAGGTCCCTCATCAGAGACCTTTGGCAAAACTAAAGAGTCATGGGATAGGAGGCAGTGTACTATTGTGGATCAAGAACTGGTTAAAAGATAGAAAGCAGAGGGTTGGGTTAAATGGCCAATTTTCCCAATGGAGAAAGGTGAATAGTGGTGTACCCCAGGGATCTGTGCTGGGTCCGCTGCTTTTTGACATATTCATAAATGACCTGGAAAGTGGAATAACGAGTGAGGTTATCAAATTTGCAGATGACACAAAATTATTTAAAGTTGTTAAAACCCAAGAGGATTGTGGAAAATTGCAAGAGGATCTTGATAAATTGGAAGACTGGGCATTAAAATGGCAGATGAAATTTAATGTGGGCAAGTGCAAAATTATGCACCTAGGGAAGAACAACCCAAACTATGGTTACACGATGCAAGGTTCCACATTAGGAACCACCACCTAGGAAAAAGATTTAGGCGTCATTGTGGATAACATGTTAAAACCCTCGGCCCAGTGTGCAGCGGCAACCAAGAGAGCAAATAAAATGCTAGGTATTATAAGGAAAGGAATGGAAAATAAAACAAAAGATATTATAATGCCTCTATATCGTTCCATGGTGAGACTGCACCTTGAATATTGTGTGCAGTTCTGGTCGCCGTATCTTAAAAAGGATATAGCGTTATTAGAAAAGGTTCAGAGAAGAGCCACCAACATGGTAAAGAGGATGGAAGGATACCCCTATGAAGAGAGGCTAAAAAGGTTAGGGCTCTTTAACCTGGAAAAGAGACGGCTGAGGGGAGATATGATAGAGGTCTATAAATTAATGAATGGAGTGGAACGGGAAAACTTAGATCTGTTTACATCATCAGAATATAGAAAGACTAGGGGACATGCAATAAAGCTACAGGGGTAACCTATGTAAGGCTTATAAGAGAAAATATTTTTTCACTCAATGTGTAATCAAATTCTGGAATTCGTTACTGGAGGATGTAGTAAATGCTGTTAGTGTAGCTGTATTTAAAAAAGGTTTGGACAAGTTCCTGGAGGAAAGGTGCATAAACCATTATTAAAAGCGACCCAAGATATCACTGATCTCCAGGAACAAGCAGGAATGTAGTCTTCACATATGGGTATCGTCTGTACCGATGGAACCTCCGCGGAAACGCTCCCCAGCGTCCAATTAGAAAGCTTTTGGGAGCATCCCACAGCGCCTGCGTGCTGCCTTCCCGCCTTTCCCAACTGCCTCTCTCCAGTTCTTCGTTTTCCGTGGAGCCAGCAGTTCGTTGTTCCTGTCACCGCAGAAAATATTTTCCTTATTCCTTCTTTTTTGTGGTCACATCTGCCTTCCTTGACGCTATACCGGTACCGCTGGATCTGCTTTCTTTTAAAAAAAAAAATAAAAAAATAAAAAATAAAAAAAAATATATATATATATACACATACTATTTTTTTTCCAAACTTTTCTTTTCCAGGTGCATGCGCAATTTTGGGCCTTAAAGCCCAAAAATTTCCTCCACTACGGAAAAACCCGCTTCGGGTTTCAAAAAGTGCACCAAGTGTGGCGGTACCATCTCCGTCACGGACACCCATGAGTGGTGTCTTAAATGTTTAGGTCCTGACCACTCCATCTCCGAGTGTATGGCTTGTGCCATGATGTCCAAAAGGGGTCGACAAAACCGAGCTGCTAAGCTCAGTGCCCTTTTTCCCTCCGATGTAGCTTCTGTGGCATCGACATCTTCCAGGACTTCGTCTTCCTCCCATGGATCTCAGGTAACTAAACATAAGTCTGGCCGGTCCTCATAGGGTAGATCTCCTTCCAAGCATCGAGATGCCTCTGGTGTTGCCCTTGAGGGTTCTGTACCTGCAAAATTGCCCCGGCGGGAGGCTTCGGCTTCCAAAGCATTATCGGGGCTCCAGGATGTTCTCGAGGCCTCGACCTCGGCAGAACTACTGGTGCTATGTTCTGGGGTACCGGTTGCTTCCTCCGGTACCGATACCCAGGCATCGGCAGCGTCGATAGACCAGAGGTTCCTGGCTATTGAACGCAGTCTGGCGGCTCTCCTTGCGGCATCGACACCCTCAGAACTGCGTCAGACAGTTCAGCCGGCACCGGTATCAGTACCGGTACCGACAGCATCGACATCAGTGTCTGCTTTGCCGGCACCCAGTCATGCGATGCCTTCTGGTACTGATACACCGGTACCGGTACCAATCAGTACGGGTATCGGGCTCTTCAAGAGCATCCGGACAGAAGGTACTTCGAATCCTTGGAGGAGTCCGAGGATTCTGACAGCTCTGCCGGTACTGGAATACTTCTCCCGGAGGAACCTTCCTCTCCTAAATGTAGGATGTCTCCTCCAGAAGATATCTCCTTTCAGGATTTCATCAGGGAGGTGGCTCGAGGTCTGTCCATTACTGTGAGTCCTGAAACAGAGCCCAGAGCTAAGGAGTTGGAGATTTTACAATATCCCAAAGCTCCTAAGGAGGCAGCTACCTTGCCTATCCATGAGATCTTACATGATCTCATTTTGAGAATGTGGGAGACACCTCTTACCACCTCTCCTCACTCTCGCAGACTGGATACTATGTATCGAGTCCCTCCTTGTCCTGGTTTCCAGAAAACTCAGCTTCCTCACCACTCCATTGTAGTGGAATCAGCTATGAGAAGGATCAGAAGTGTAAAGAGGCATGCCTCTAATCTCCAGGACGTGAGTGTAGAACTTTGGATGCCTTTGGACATCATACTTTACAGGCTTCCATGCTGTCTGGCAGGATCAGTTCCTAAATTTTATATATGGGAATGTTCTTTAAAGAAGTCACAGGAGACTTGGAGATTTTAAGCCCTCACCTTCCTGATGACAAGAGGTAGGATTTTCTCACGCTGGTTAAACATGTCCAGGATGTTTCAGAGTTTGTCAATCATGCAGCTTTTGACTGCTTTGAGTGCATAAGCAGAACCTCTGCCATTGCCATAGGTGCATGTAGAATTGCCTGGCTCCAGGCATCTGATTTTGAGCTCTGGGTGCAGGACAAACTGGGCAATATCCCTTGTACAGGTGAGAATCTATTCGGCAAAAATTGGCAAGAGAAAGCCAATGAGTTGGATGCTGACAACTCCACTTTGGATAGGTTGTCCAAATCCACAGCTGATCCTGCAAGAATGGTTTCTTGAAAGATTTCTTTCTTCTCAGAAAAAGAAGAGGTTTTATCCCTCTTATTCCCAGCAGGGTTGTTCTGCAGGTCAGCCTGCCCGGAAGAGTCAGCAACCACCTAAACAAAAGAAAGCAAAGACTGCTAAGCCTCAACCGTCTCAGCAGTCTCAGCTTCCACAAGGCCTTTGCCTTTCATCTAGAGAACTTAGCCTTCCTGGCCCTCAATGGACCAGAGCTTTCCAGGAAGGTTGTGTCACTTTGCCGCCAGATGGAGGCAGATAACAGCAGAACATTGGACACTCCATTATAAAAGAGGGGTACAAGCTTCACTTTCTGTGCATGCCCCCTACCACAATGGTAAGACAGTTCAATTCTCAGACCTCTCTCATCAACCTGTTAGATCAAGAGGTCACTATGCTTCTTGCCCAGGGGGCAATAGAAGAAGTACCCATTCATCAACAGGGTACAGGGTTTTGCTCCCCCTATTTCCTTATCCCAAAGAAAACAGGGGGACACAGACCTATTTTGGACCTGTGATAAGGAATCTTATCATAGTTCGGGAGGGAGCTATAATAGAGGTGAATTGGCTCTGAACAAGCAACCTGTCTTTGCTGGTAGAAATACTAAACCAGAATGTTTTCATAAAAGACTACCAGTCCCAGAATGCACTAGGTTTCAAACGGCCTCTAGGAGAGCTGAAGTGGGGAAACGTGTGTTCAATCAGGAGAGCTATGAGGTAATCCCCAATCACTCATCTCCAAGGGCAGGGCTTGATTCAGCACAGCTGAGCTGTGCTAGGGTGGAATATCCCTCTAAGCAAGTTAAAAGTAAAACATATTCTACACAGAATCAGTTGAGGAACTCGGAGCTGAAGACAGAGAGAGCAAGAAGCAGCAGCAACATGGAAGGAAGAAGAGGAAAACATCTTGGAGGTCTACAGAAGGAGCTCACAGCAGTACGTGTGTTGGGAGTCATTCCAGAGGCAAGCATACTCCATTGGACTGGAGGAAGCCAGAGGAGTGGGGTTACAGAGCCAGGAATTCCCAGACGGCACCTGTGAAGGAGACAGCTGCATTTGGAAGGGGCCCTAAGACCAGTGCAAGAAGGTATGTGAAGAGAGACCCAGTGTCCAGGGATCTTGATTGGAAGGCTGGGCATAAAAGCTGGACTACTTACTGGCCAGGATATCTGGAGAGGAAACCTAACAGCAAAGGAAGCTCAGGTATGAATACTGATCTATGCCCTAGCTCTTCACTTGGAAGACAGCAGGGAAACAAATATTGTCCTGAGAGTGATCCATTAAGGAATTCCTCTGAGCCAGACCATGATATTGATTCTATGATATTTGAAGAAGGAGATATTTTAAATGATCAGAATGAATACATGGATTGCTCTCTGACTAGGCTGCTGTGGTAAAATACTTTCACAAATACAACAACCATCAAAAGGAACTATAACTTGTCCTTTTATATACCCAGAAAAGTCTGCAAGAAAGCTTTAGGGTAGGATTTGAGCCATGTAGAGAAAGTGAACCAGCAAAGGGGTTTGCAGCTGGCTAATTATTGGTAATTGAGCCATGCCCAATTGCACGTGAGCTCTGAAAGGAAACTTCTGTTTGTGTGTGGAAATAGAAGAAAGTTATCCTTGAAAAAGAACAGTTTTTGGTTACTTTTGAGTTTTGTTTTTGCTTTTGGAGCACTGCTAAAAGTTATTAGCAGGAGCCCTCAAAAAGACCTTTTCTGTTTCCCATCAAGGTCTTATTGTTTGATTGCTTAAGAAGTTCAGTTGCTTATATCATGATTTGTTTTTCCTAAGTATAATACTGAAAGCAAGTGTCCTTTTGTGTTACCAAGTAAATCTGTGTGGGAGAATTAACCCCATGAATAAAATATATTTTTCTTTGCTTACACTCGAGCAACACAACTCATTTATTTTGTGAACGGCTGATCCTGGTATGAATGGACTACATCCCCCACAATCCTTTGCAAGTCATAATAGTATTTTGCCTTTGCCAAGACTGTGGACATTCACGCCCAGCGCCCCCGTTTACAGACCTCAGAGAATTGAACAAATTCCTGTTCAAAGAGAAGTTCAAGATGATCTCTCTGGGATCTCTGCTGCCATACCTTTAGAGTCAGGATTGGCTTTGTTCTCTAGATCTCAAGGATGCGTACATTCATGTTCACATTCATGTTCTCATCCATCCAACTCAAAGAAAGTTCCTTCGGTTCCTTTTTCAAGGAAAGCACTACCAATACAGGGTGCTTCCTTTTGGCCTGGCCTCAGCACCAAGGGTGTTCACGAAATGTATGGCTGTGGTAGCAGCATTTCTACGCACTCTAGGAAAATTCATCTTCCCTTACTTAGACGACTGGCTCATTCGAGCCCCATCAGAGTCAGAGGCCTGGACTTCTCTATCTTGCACAATATGTATCCTTCAGTATTTGGATCTGGTCATAAACATCCCAAAATCCAGTCTAACTCCCACTCAATCTCTAGAGTTCATAGGAGCTTTGCTGGATACCAGAAAAGCAAGGGCCTATCTTCCCCAGGCCCGTTGCCTTCGCATGGTGCAGTTAGCTTCTCAAGCAGTGCTAAAGCCTCACCTCACTGCTCGAGAAATGTTACAACTACTAGGCCATACGGCATCTACCGTGCATGTGGTTCCTTATGCTCGCCTCCATATGAGAGCAGCCCAGTGGACTTTATCCACTAAATGGACCCAGGCATCAGGGTGCCTGTCAGACAAAATAGCAAACACATATCACCTTATTTTGTCCCTCCAATGGTGGCAGTCCACTCGAAACCTGTTGCTGGGGTCCCCATTTCAACAGCCTTTACCCCAAGCAACTCTCACAACAGATGCTTCTCCAGTGGGGTGGGGAGCTCATCTGCAAGACCTCTCCACCCAAGTCACTTGGACTCCACAGGAGACTCATCTACACATCAATCTCTTGGAGCTCAGAGCAATCTTCCTTGCTCTGTAAGTGTTCCAAACCCTGCTCAGCTACAAGACAGTCCTCATCCATACGGACAATCAAGTAGCCATGTTCTACGTGATCAAGCAGGGAGGAACAGGCTCTCTGTCGCTTTGCAACAAAGCTTTGCGACTATGGGCCCTCACCAGAGAGCATCAGATTCATCTCCTGGCAGTGTATCTTCCAGGTATCCAACTCTTGGGCAGACAGACTCAGTTGAGTTCTGCTTCCACACGAATGGTCTCTACATGCAGACCATGTGGCCAAGATTTTTCAAATTTGGGGAACCCCGCACATAGACCTCTTTGCAAGTCCATTGAATGCCAAACTTCCCCGGTTCTGTTCCGGAATTCTGGCTCAGGACTCTCAAGCCAAGGATGCTTTCCTCCTTCATTGGGGTCAAGACTTCCTATATGCCTTTCCACCCCTTCCCCTGATCCCCAGAACCCTGTTTCAAGCTTCAGTGAGACAGAGGCCGTATGATTCTCATAGCTCCACATTGGCCACGGCAAGTGTGGTACCCTCTGCTTCTACATCTCTCTCAAGCTCCCTCTCTGGAGTTAGGCTCTGCTCCAGATCTCCTGTCTCAGGAGGGCGGAATGTTATGCCATCCCAATTCCCAGTCTCTGCATCTCAGGGCTTGGTTGCTGAAAGCCTAGATCTTCAAGATCTTAACCTTCCTCAGCAAGTAAAGGATATCCTTTATGCTTCTAGAAAACCTTCCACAAGACGCTCTTATGCTTTCAAGTGGAAAAGGTTTACCATATGGTGCTCGCAGAGGGGTCTTAAGCCCCTTGCGATACCTCTGGAATCATTACTAGAGTATCTCCTTCATTTATCCAATGCAGGACTCAAAGCTAACTCAGTAAGAGTCCATTTAAGTGCTATTGCGGCTTCTTTTAAGCCTTTAAATGGACAACCTATTTCCTCCCATCCTCTCATAGCAAGATTTATGAGAGGCCTTCTAACTAAGCCTCCCATTAAGCCATCACCCGTGGCATGGGACTTAAATCTGGTTCTTGGCCAGCTCATGAAGCCATCTTTCGAATCTTTAGCTACTACCTCGTTGAAATTCCTTTCTTGGAAAGTGATCTTTCTCATTGCAATCACATCAGCACGTCGCATCAGTGAGTTGCAGGCACTAGTGGCTGATCCACCTTATTCAAGGTTCCATCATGACAAGGTAGTCCTTAGGACTCATCCACACTTTATGCCAAAGGTGGTCTCGCCTTTTCATTTAAACCAAGCGGACTACCTGCCTGTTTTTTTTCCAAGGCCTCATGTATCCAATGCAGAAAGGAATCTTCATTCTTTGGACTGTAAAAGAGCTTTAGCCTTTTACTTGCAAAGAACACAGAAACATAGGAAGTCCTCTCAACTCTTTGCTTTTGATCCTTCTCATTTGGGACTTTCAGTCTCCAAGAGAACACTGTCCATCTGGATTGCTCAGTGTATTTCCTTTGCCTATCAGAGTAAGAATCTTCCTCTGGAGGGCCATGTCACAGCTCACTATGTGAGAGCCATGGCAGCTTCAATGGCTCATCTGCACTCTGTGTCTATCGATGACATCTGTCGAGCAGCCACTTGGGCCTCGGTTCATTCCTTTACAGCCCATTACTGCTTGGACAAGGACTCCCGCCAGGATGCCTTGTTTGGTCAGGCTGTTCTCCAACACCTGTTCCATACCTAATCAACTCCTACCCACCATCCCTGGTTGGATGCCAGAGATCCATGGGGGGAAGTGGAGCCCTTTCACATGGACACTCAACTTCTGGGGTCTCTCCCTGGTATCTAAAGCTAGGGAGTCCCCATATGTGAAGACTACATCCCTGCTTGTTCCTGGAGATAGCATAGTTATTCACCTGTAGCAGGTGATCTCCGTGAACAGCAGGAATTTAGTCTTCACAACCCACCCACCTACCCTAGGAGTTGTATCTCTCTATCTATCTCTTTCTCTTTCCCTCTCTCTCTCTTTGTCTCAGCTTTAAACTCAACTGGAGAGAGGCAGTTGGGAAAGGCGGGAAGGCAGCACACAGGCGCTGTGGGATGCTCCCAAAAGCTTTCTAATTGGACGCTGGGGAGTGTTCCCGCGCAGGCTCCGTCGGTACCGACGATATCCGTATGTGAAGACTAAATTCCTGCTGTTCCCGGACATCATCTGTTACAGGTGAGTAACTATGCTTTTTGACCCAATACAAGCATTGAGGAACCTGTGTCTTTTGGGGAAACTGCTAGGTACTTGTGACCTAGATTGGTGACTGTTTTAAACAGCATACTGGGCTTGATGGACCTTGGTCTGACCCAGTATGGCATATCTTATATTCTTATGTCAGACCACTGGTCCATCAAGTCCAGTATGCTGTTTCCAAAAGCGCCCAATCCAGGTCACACAGATCCTATGCTGCTTATCCCAGGGGTAAGCGGTGGGTTTCCCTGGTCCTTTTTAACGTAATAGTAAATTTTAGTTGGGCTTATGCTGTATATGTGCAAAATCAATTAAAAGCAAAACAAAAACTAAAAAGGGGCAAAAAGTGACTGGTTAAATAAGTAATTAAGAACTAAATCAGAGCCTAGCGTATACTATATGTAATCAAAACCACATTAAAGCCAATCTGAGCAAGAAGAGTGTGAAACAGCTAAAAATAAAATGAACTGAGAAAAAAAGGCAATTCTTGGAGAGGCTGCCCCTCTTTAGTTTTGTTTTGCTTTGCTTTTAATTGATTTTGCACATATACAGCGAAAGCCCAACTTTGACATTTACTATTGCATTTTATTATTTTTAAATATTTATTCACGTACTTGTTCATGTTGGCTTTGGCATTTCAACTTTACAGTTTAACTTTTTGTTTTACTCATCGCATATTAGCAGGTTTCATAAGTTGCATGGAGTCTGCCAGAATCACACGGCTCATGCATAATTTGTATTTCTTTTGCCCCTTTTTTTTTTAAACCTATTCATTGACTCATTTAATATAATTTAGATTTGGATGATATCTATGACTTTTTTTTTTATTATTACTATCTTGGCTAATTGCGCATATTACATGAAAAGAGGCGGCTCCTGTTTTTGGTGCCCTGGATGATTGACTTTTGGCATCATTTTACAATCCTCTCAGTTTCATTATTAGTTTATTTTTATTCCCTTTGCTCTTTTCTTTTTTCTGTTTTATTTTGTCTACATAATTTTAGAAGGTATTCTTAATTGCACTTTTAAAAGTATTTGTTGTGTTTGAGGTCATTCTTCACCGAACGTTGACCTCCTCTTTTTGGCACGTGTCTTTTAAAGAAAGACCATCTTAGAATGCTTGCTTCTATTTGTCAGCTCGGTGTTTTTACATGAGTGCTGTTAGACAAGCACAAGGCAGGTATTCCTTTCTTTGTTTATCAGTACGAATATGCAACTGTACCTCCATGACTTTTTATTCTAAGTTTGGATTCATTTTTTCTTTTAAGAGAACAATTCCTTGCTTTTACTTTCAGCTTTATAGTAAAATTGACTTTTTTAAAATTACGGTCTTCCCTTTCGCTCACCTCAATATATATAAAACTTCACTAAGGGGTATGTTTACTAAACCGCGGTAACTTTACTGGCGATAATCCCACTAGAGGACAGCAACCTTGGGCCTGAAGGACTGGGGTTTCTAGTCCCACAGTTTCCTTGTGGTCTTGGGTAAGCCACTTAACCCTCCATTGCCCATATTCCCTGTAAGTATTAGTGTATGTGTCTCATATCCCCTCGTGTGAAATGTATCCACCAATTGTGTTGTGACCACTTTGATTGAAGGATAAGGTGGTATACAAAACTGTCTAAATAAATAAGTGCAGCATTAATGTGAGTAATGCCACATAAGGAAGTGGGCGTACCGGTGTTAGGGTAGCAATGGCCATGTAGCGCATGTTAAAGGGCACCTTGGCCAGTTAGCGCACATTAACGGGACATTGCATGTTAAAGCTGAGAAACAAAACACATTACAAGGCTGACAAGGCGCCTTATGAGGCGCCTCACAGAGCGCCTTACGAGGCGCCTCAGTGTAAGGCACCTTTATAAGGTGCCATAAGGATATTAAGGTGACACAAGATATGGTGCCCAAGGACAGTAAGGTGCCCCAAGTTGACAAGCATGAAATGTAAGGGCAAAATATCTGATGTAACCCTAACACTGCACAGAGCACCAAGGAAAGGCAATGGACAAGTGATGGAAGGAAGTAGAGGTGGGAGCTGATGGACCTGCCAAATCTGCATGCAGCCGATGTGGCAGCCGGCAAAATGGACAAGCATATTGGAGGCAGCTGTACTGATGCACAGGGTGTTGGCAATGTAAAGTGCTACAATGACAGTGGGTGGAAGAGGATGGGAATACGTGTCCGCCAGTGGAGGTAGAGGTGGCAAGATATGTGCAGTGATAGGAGGACAGAGGAGGAGTAGTGCCATGCAGAGCAGACACAGGAGAGGCAAGCATGAAAAGCTGCAGTGGAGAAAAGGGTACCAGTGCAAGACATGGGGTAGCAGCCAGCACATGAAGACAGGGCACTGTACAGCTGACAGTCGCAGATAGACGGACAGAAGGATGTCTTGCAACTGTGATGAGGGTACTATGTGCTGGCAGCACAGTTCTGCAGAGATATGACTGTCACAGGAATGAAAAGGACTTGCCTCGGACAGGCCTAATAAAATGAGACCATGGAGGGATTGAACCCATGACCTCTACTTAGGATGCCATTGTATTAATCAGTAGGCTATACCTCTATGGCTTCTGTCTCAGCAATGGCTGGCTACAGAAAGACTGCAGGTCACCATACAAACTGTCTACTGTGTCCACCAGGATAGTTTAAACCCACCAGTACCCATGATGCAATGCACATGTAGAACAGCAGTCTACATCTGATCACCAGATGGGGTATGCAGCTCTCCAGCACCTCAGCGTGGTAGGAGGAACTGACCGTGTGTGATACTGGCACAGAGTAGCCACACACCATGCCATTGTGCCGGTTCTCTGTTCACCCTGAGGGTGAGGTGGGGTGGCCAGCACCAGGTCCGCAGTACCCGGGTTGCTTGAGATGGGCTTTGCTGCAGGGCCCTATCATTGCCAGTGTGTGACATGTATTCCTTGCAGCCACACCTAAGATAATTCTGTGTCCATCTGCATTCCCCAGTCACATCTAGCCCTTGCGGACCAGGAGCAACCCAAGTTGCTCCTGGAATGGAGTGGAGTGGAGGAGTGGCCTAGTGGTTGGGGCAAGGTACTTCAGGCCGGAAGGTCGGGGGTTCAAATCCCACTAGAGGACAGCAACCTTGGGCCAGAAGGACTGGGGTTTCTAGTCCCACAGGTGCTCCTTGTGGTCTTGGGCAAGCCACTTAACCCTCCATAGCCCATGTTCCCTGTAAAATAGTTATCTCCAAGTTATAATGCCCTGTTCAATGTAATTTCAGTTTGTTCATTGTAAACCGCACTGATGCAGAATAGCGCGGTATATAAGAGAATATAAATAAATAAAATAAATAAATAGATTAGTTGAGCATATCCACTGTGGTTGCCATGGTCAATTGTTATAAGAGCAGGGGGCGTGTCTGGACCCACATGTGGATTATGTAGCACCACCTGCTAACCGACCCTGTCTGGGTCAAGGTCGTGGACAGGATCTGCCCCCAACAGACCCACACTCTACATCTTTGCAATGGAGGCAGTAGATGATGAAGGGCTGTGGGACCATCAACCCCAGTCCTGCTGGCGAAAGGGCACCGTCCAGTGCAGGTGATGCAGATCTGTACTTATCACACAGGCACTAGGCCTGGAAAAGCTCAGCTGGCCTCCACCACAATCTGACATTCACCAGCAGAGGGCATAGTCAGTCTGCACCTGCTGCACCCTGCAAGGCGTTCCAGTCATACACATGCTGATTGCAGACAGTCTGCTAGCCAGTCCATAGTGCATATCCCCAGAAGCACTATGTGCACCTGTAAGTGAGATGTAAGCACAGACACCAAGCAGGTATCTCAGTGATTGGGCCCCAGAACAGGGAACACACAGATATCACTTGAGAGAAACACTGTATAGTGTTCTGTGGGAACCTAGCCATGCCATGGTCACTGCTCAGTCAGGGTGAGAGTGACCTCCCAGCACGACATGCTTTGGCCACCCTTTCCATGCAGGTGGTGGTCGGGCACTACAATGTCCCAGCCATTGCCCCACACCCTGTGCAGATGCATCCTGCCCAGTCTGGCCTGTCTGGGCCATACCCACAATACCTTGCTCCTCATCATGCACATTGGCAGGCTAACGCTGGAAACAGTTGTAAGCATTGTGGCCCCAGTGAGGAGTAGGCAGCCACAAAACAATGGATAGATATATACACACACTCCCACTCCTATTTCAGCATTGTACAAAGATTTATTTATTTATTTATTTACATTCTCTCATATACCGCGCTATTCTGCATCAGTGCGGTTTACATAGAACAAACTGAAATTACATTGAACAGGGCATTATAACTTGGAGATACCTATTTTACAGGGAACATGGGCTATGGAGGGTTAAGTGGCAAGATAGGGGTGGATGGCAGCCCTGCCCACCACACTAGTCCTGAGCACAGTACAGGCATTGCTAAGGTATGCAGGTGCTAGTAGTAGTGCTTTGGTGGTAAGTGCTGCTCTGTGCCGGGCCCAACAGCCTGACTGTCCATGTGGCTTTGGATAATGGAGCCTGTGGGTATGGGTGTTTGTGCCCCCGTTGGCCAATGTTCTATGGAGTGCACATGTTTATGTTGTATGTGCAATGTGGGGTAAAACGTAGGGACATGGGCTTCAGAAACCACAGCTGGGACTTGAACCTGTGACCTTTTGGCCCAGGACACAGTGGCTGTGTGTACTGCACCATACTGTTGCCACAGAGGCAAATCAGTCCCTGGGGATATCATGACTGTTCATCAGACAGACCTTGTCTGTTGCACTGCACACCACCCAACTGAACAGGGCTTGGCCTTGGTCTGCTGTGGGCAGATGCCACTGCCCCCTCCACCATCAGCACCCCTCCCCCACTATGCTGACATGCCCATATGCTGGTGCTGCTGATGGTGTGCAGTCCCAGGCCGTCCAGTGTGCATGTAGGTGGCTGCCTAGGGTGTGGGGTCTGGGGTAGGGATGTTACATAGACATCCATGCTTCCCCCCCGGCACCACCTGCCAATGTTATGGCCTTTGGGGTACCTGCTGGGTAATGTCCCCTGGATGGGACACTGTGGGACACAGACTCGTGGGCATGTTTGACCTTGGTCAGTTGCTGTCTTGCTGATTTCCAGATTTTGTATTCCTATGTGCCACCTAGGCATCTGCCTAGCCCACCCTGTGCCCCAGCTGCCCCACTGTATGTCTCGCCTGCAGCCCCCTATGCCCCATTTGCAGCATCACCATACTGCCCTTTCATACCTGGGCACTATGCTGTCGCTGCACATTTAGCGCAACTATCACTTTTTTTGGGCTCCCTGCCTATGCTGTACATTGCTGACACTGAAATGGTTTCTCTCTCCTGCAAATGTGCATCTAACGACAGGTTTTCACTTGCGGTAATGTTCAGCCCTTCACTTCACCACGTTAGTGTAGCAGGAGCCTCTTCCCACCCACTCTCCACCCATTGACCCCTTCTCTCTGCCCTCTCTCTACCCTCTGCGGGAATTAGTGCGCATTAATGTCTCCAACAGCGTTAACGTTGCATCTGGTAGCGTTACCGCGGTTTAGTAAACATACCCCTAAATGTGTTTTCTCTGTGGTCAATGGGTTGTATCACTGTATAGTACTATCAGACATTAGTATGATTTCATAGTTTCTCTCATGAAGATGCTATACGAGTTGAGTATTGCAGTTGATTGATTTTAGTTTAGGCCCTCCACATCCCTCTCAAAGTAGGGCACACTTTGGAACCGTTAACATCACTGTCTCGATTTCATGAACTTTTTAACGTTCATCATAGGGTTCATCTGGTCTACAGTCTCTTGGTTGATTTTATAGTTAGGTCTGTTTTTATTGGTCTAATATTTTATAATGGTGCTCTATATTATATATTTCTACTATGGTCTATGGTTTTTGTGCTTAAGGCTTTTATACACAGCACACTGATATTTATTTTGTATTTATTCATTTGTGTCTGGTTTGTTTTAAGTTTTATAATTGTTTTTATGATTTGTTTTTGGAATATGACTTAAGCTTATTTTATCTTTTGTTATGTATTACTTTTTGAGGCGAATACCCCCTGAAGAAGGTGTCCAGCTGAAGCGCGTTGGTTTTTTTGTAATAAAGTGTTTTATCACCACCTGATGCACCTTTTCTGTTCTTCTGTTTTTGTCTTTCTGCCATTAAGCCATGACTATCCACATGTTCAGTAATTTTGTTCTTTATAATGGTTTCTACCATTTTGCCTGGTACAGACGTCAAACCCAGCTACACTAACAGCTTATACTACATCCTCCGGTAACAAATTTGAATTTCCTTATCGTTCCTCCAGTTCAGTCCTCTACTCCTGGGTTGTCAACCTCCTCCTGCAGCCTGGAGACTGGTATGTCAGAATGATGACATCACTGGATATAGCCTGCTGCTCTCCACCGTCCCCTCCAGTGTTACCAGTCTCCATGCAGCAGGAGGACTTTGTGAGCCCTTGAGAGGGCTCACTGGAGTAACAGATAAAGAGTGATTAGGTTTAGCCTAGTGTAGTTAGTTTAATTGGCTTTAGAGGTTTTTTGTTTTGAAGTGCATGTTCCTTTAATGAGCAAATTTAAAAAAAAAAAAAAAAAAAAGGTTACGGACCCGTGGAGCCTGAGTACTGAGCTTGTTTTGACCCTGCCGGTTACCAGATTCACAAGCGGTGTTTGCAGGGGACGGACTTGAGCCTTGGCAGTAGGAGAATCTCTCCCCCTGGACTCTACGGGGGAGAGCCCTCTCTGACCACGCTGTGCTCTGACGGCCGACGAGGCTGCTGATTTCGGCCTCGCGCGTCTCTGTGGCTGCAGGCAAGTTGTTGTTTGTTTATTTTCTTCAGCGTTCGGGGCTGCACACGCGGCTCCGGAGCGCGTACGGGAGTGCCGCAGACCTGCCTGGTCAGCTTTTTACCGGCGGCAGGCAGCGGTGATAGCAGAGGCAGCCCCGAGCAGTGAAAGCGCGCTGGTGCATTTGGCGCCCTTTTCAGTCAGAGCTCCCGGCGGCCATTTTAAGCAGCACGGGAAACCGCGTGGCTGCTCAGCGTCGCTGTACAAGGGGCAGGCAGGCAGTCTCCGGGTTTCTTTGGGCCTTTATTTTGGGGGGGTGCGATTTTTCCTTCCGTGGTTTTCGTTGGTATACAGTTCCTTTTGGTTTCAGGCGAGGCTCGGGGCCGGCCGCTGAGGGAAGGGGGGGGGGGCGGCTCTTCCTCGTGGCTGCTTCAGCCCGGGCTGTTAGTCCAGTTTAGGGGCAGTGTAGTTTGTTGCTTGTGCTTTGTCCTATTCCTTCAGCTAGCTGTGCTTTCAGTCTTCACAGAAAAAATAAATAAAAAAAAAAAAGACGACAAGAGCCTAACGCAGTACGATGCTGCTGACAGCTAAGAACAGTTGAGCTGGTTACATTTATGGCAGGGTGTCCCCAGTGTGTAATCTGTGGTACCCGAAGAGGCACTGTGGCTGAGTCGGGGGTGTGCCGCGGCTGTGCCTCCCTTTCGTCCACAGTGGAACAGCAGATGGACCTTAAAGAGGCTGTGGAGATGCCGGGGGGTCTGGAAGGGGCTCGGGCTGAGTCGCCTCTGGCCCCACTGCAGGAGTGTCTCGTGGAAGAGCTGGCGGGGTCTTCGACGGTGCTTCCAGGGGAGCGAGCAGAGATTCCCACGGACTTTTGTCCAGAATTCATACTGATGCTTCATAAGGCGTTCTGCTTACGGCACCAAGGTAAGGCGACGAACGATTCACCCCTCACCGGGCCGACGGCGCCAATCATGGCCTCTGCCGACGCTGGTGAGGGCCCCTCGGTGCCTAAGAAGCCTAGGGTCAAAGCCTCCCCGACTGTGGATTCTGAGTGACCGGACGTCGAGGAGTATGACTGCGCAACTGAGGAGGGGCTGCAGGATCTAGAGGAAGGGGAGATTCTGGAGCCTGAGGAGCAGTCTAAAATCATCAGGGTCTTTCGTAGAGAGGAGCTTCCGGCGCTGATTACGGAATCCATGCAAATGTTGAAGCTGGCAGCTCAGCCGTCCCCGGAAGAGGACATCGAAGATCCCGTCATTCAAGCGGTCCGGCAGACCCAGGTGGTGTTTCCAGTCCATAAGATGGTTGATAAGATGATTCAGGATGAATGGGACCAGCCGGAGACGGGGCTCCGAGGCGTCCGCACATTGAATAGGCTGTATCCTCTGGCCGATAAGGACAAGGAGCGGATTCGGACGCCCCGAGTGGACGCGGTGGTGTCGGCAGTCGCCAAAAGGACAACCATTCCCATAGAGGGCAGTGCAGCGCTGAAAGATGCCCAGGACCGTAGGGTTGACGGTCTCCTCAAGCAGACCTTCGAGGCGGACTCTCTGTCCTTGCAGATATCTATATGTGGTGCCTGGGTGGCTCGGGCGTGTTTGCGCTGGGTGCAACGGTTGCGTCTTTCCCCTCATTTGGACTTAGAGGAGCTCAGGGAGCTGGGGCGTCTTGAGTCCGGAGCAGCTTATTTGGCGGATGTCCACTATGATTTGATCAGAGCACTCGCTAATAGCACGGCGTCCGTAGTAGCCGCCTGCAGATCAGTGTGGTTCCGTAATTGGGCGGCGGATGGTTCTTCTAAGTCTAGGCTTAGTAAGCTTCCGTTCAAAGGTAGGTTGCTGTTCGCTGAGGATCTGGATAAGTTAGTGAAGGACCTCGGGGAGACAAAGGCGGGTAGACTCCCTGAGGACAAACCGAAGCAAGGAAAGTCCGCGCAAGGGCTTAGAGGCCAGTTTCGGGATTTTCGCAGGTTTCGGTCACCGCGCTACGGGTCCTTTCAGAGGGGTAGATTTGCTTCCCGAGCGCAGGGGTTTCGAGGAGCTAGTAGAGGTTTCTCCTCCAGCTCCGCCCCAGCAGCTCGCAGGCCGCAATGAGATGAGGCGGGTCCCGGTGGAGGAAACATCCATAGGGGGGAGGCTCCAGGAGTTTCTGTCCGCCTGGACCCTTATCACGTCCGATCAGTGGGTTCTAGAGGTGATTCGTCAGGGCTATGCTCTGGAGCTCGCGCGGCCCGTACAAGATTCTTTCATCATGTCTCCTTGCAGGGGTCAAAGGAAGTCTTTGGCGGTCCGCAGCACCTTGCTTCGGCTGCTGCAGTTAGGGGCAGTCGTGGAAGTCCCGAAGGCGGAGTACGGTTTGGGTTGGTATTCCATTTATTTCGTGGTGCCAAAGAAAGGTGGAGCGCTGTGGCCTATCTTAGATCTCAAGGGCGTGAATCGCTGTCTCCGGGTGCCTCACTTCCGCATGGAAACATTACGGTCGGTGATCGTGGTGGTGCATCAGGGGGAATACTTGACGTCGTCGGATCTGACAGAGGCTTACTTGCACATTCCCATCCGAGAGGCACATCAGCGGTGGCTAAGGTTCGCTCTGCCCTGGGGTCATTACCAGTTCCAGGCGTTGCCCTTCGGTCTTGCGACGGCGCCGCGCACATTTACCAAGATCATGGTGGTAGTGGTGGCGGCGTTGCGCAGAGAAGGTGTCTTGGTGCACCCCTACCTGGACGATTGGTTGATTCGGGCGAAGTCCGAGGCGGAAAGTCGTCAAGTGACCGGCCGGGTGGTAGAGTTCTTGCAGAGTCTTGGTTGGGTGGTCAATCCGACCAAAAGCCGACTCCAGCCGTCCCAGGTGCTGGAGTACTTAGGCGTGCAATTCGACACTCTCAAAGGGCAGGTGTTTTTGCCGGTCAGGAGGGCACAGGCTCTCCGCAGTCTGGTGCGCAGCTTCAGAGCTACTCCAGCTCCGACGGCATGGATGTATCTTCGCGTCCTTGGAACGATGGCAGCGACGCTGAAGGCGGTGCCCTGGGCCAAGGTGCATATGCGTCCCTTGCAGAGAGCCTTGCTCCGCCACTGGTCGCATCAGCGGGACCCCTTGAGCAAGCGACTTCCGTGCCCGTTCAAGGTGAGGCAGTTGCTCCGATGGTGGTTGGTTCCGGCCTCGTTAGCAGCCGGGATGCCCCTGGAACAGCCGGAGTGGCTTCCCTTGATGACGGATGCCAGTCTCGCGGGATGGGGGAGCTCACTGCGAGGGCCGCTTCTCGCAGGGGCGTTGGTCCCCCCTGGAAATGACATGGTCGATAAATCATTTGGAGCTAAGAGCGGTAGTCCGGGCCCTGCAGGCATTCGAGGACTTGGTGTGCGGGTGCCCAGTTCGAGTGCTATCCGACAATTCCGCCACGGTCGCTTACATAAACCGTCAAGGCGGCACAGGGAGTGCAGCCATGGAGGAAGAGTCGGATTTGCTGTTCGCCTGGGTGGAGAGTCGGTTGACGGCAATTTCAGCGGCGCACATTGCGGGGAAGGACAATGTGATGGCGGACTTCCTCAGCAGAATTCAGGTGGATGCCGGGGAGTGGGAGTTGCACCCCGAGGTATTCGCTCAGTTGATACTACGCTGGGAGCTGCCCATCATGGACTTGATGGCGTCCTTTCGGTCAGCAAAGGTCACGCGGTTCTTCAGCAGGAGATGAGAAAGGATGTCCGAGGGCATAGACGCACTATTACAGCGTTGGCCGACCGGGGGTCTCCTGTACGTTTTCCCGCCGTGGGCATTAATCGGTCGGGTGGTTCAAAGGATAGAGAGGTACCAGGGCAGAGTGCTTCTGCTTGCGCCTGACTGGCCCCGGCGACCGTGGTACGCGGATCTGGTGCTCCTGCTCGATGGGCGGCCTTGGAGACTTCCGGTATGGCCAGACCTGTTGCGGCAAGGTCCCCTCTTCATGCCCCAGGTGGATCAGTTCTCGCTTACGGCCTGGCCATTGAAAGGGCTCGGTTGAAGAAGAAGGGCTATTCGGCGTCTGTTATTTCTACTCTACTGAGAGCGCGCAAGCATTCCACGTCCTTGGCTTACGTGCGCATCTGGCATATCTTTGAAGATTGGTGCTCGCGCAAGCAGATTCGAGCGGCGACGGTCTCTAGCTTCGGTCCTCAGCTTCCTGCAAGAGGGCTTTGAGAAGGGCTTGGCAGCTAGTTCTTTGCGGGTGCAGTTGGCGGCGCTGTCGTGTTATCGCGGCAAAGTTCAGGGCATTGCGTTGGGGGCTCATACTGATGTGCGTTTTCTGAGGGCGGTGGCTAGGATGCGCCCCTCGCGTAGAGTGACGGTACCATCTTGGGATCTTAATCTGGTTTTGTCAGCTTTGGTTGAGCCTCCCTTTGAGCCCTTACATCGCTCGTCATTGAAGGATTTAACTTTGAAAATGGTGTTTCTGGTAGCGATTGCTCAGCGCGGCGCATTTCGGAGTTGCAAGCCTTGTCTGCTAGAGAACCGTTTTTGGTTTTTTCAAGAGAAAAGGTGGTTCTTCGGCCAGTTCCGTCGTTCTTGCCCAAGGTGGTTTCTCCCTTTCATTTGCAGCAGTCCGTGTGCCTGCCGGTTCTGGGGTCCTCGGAGGGTTCTGCGGGGAACTGCAGCTTACGGAGGCTAGATGTCAAGAGAACGCTGCGTCAGTATTTGAAAACTACGGAATCTTTTCGCAAGTCGGACCAGCTATTTCTCTTGTTCGGTGGTCAGCGCAAGGGGGAGGCGGCGTCCATTGCGAGGTGGATTCGGGAAGCGATCTCCTCCGCCTATTTGCTCCGAGGTCGTGCAGCTCCGGCGGGATTGCGGGCGCATTCCACCGGAGTGCAAGCGGCTTCGTGGGCGGAGTGTGGCTTGGTGCCTCCGAGTGAAATATGTCGGGCGGCCACTAGGTCATACGTTCAGTAGACATTACCTCCTTGATGTGGCAGCGTCTCGGGATGCTGCGGTGTTGCGTTCCGGCTGGAAGGGTCCCTCCCAATGATTACTGCTCTGGTACATCCCAGGAGTAGAGGACTGAACTGGAGAAACGATAAGGAAATGATAATTACACTTACCTGGTAATTGTAGTTCCTTGAGTGACGACAGTTCAGTCCTCCATCCCGCCCAGATGTTTTGTTTTCAGTGAAGGGGCAGCCGGACAACACGTGCACTGTTGGTACAGGTGAGTCAATATCCTTGTTTGCGCTGCACCTATGCATCAGCCTGGTGGGTTTGGTGACAGGGCACAGTGTATGCAAGCTTGGTTTGTGAACGGTTCTCATACCATAGTTATCTTGAGTTCATTGTTTATATGGGTTAAAACTACTTATTTGTTGCTCCTTTGAGTCTGCTTTGTTAATAGTTTACACTGGAAGGGACGGTGGAGAGCAGCAGGCTATATCCAGTGATGTCATCATTCTGGCATACCAGTCTCCAGGCTGCAGGAGGAGGTTACAACACAATAATGGTCTCTCTTGCTAGAGGAATAATAGCAATACGTAGAAAAACCTCCGCAGTGTAACTCGAAAGTAGATTATAACCTTTTAAGACTTGATACTGTTACAATAATTAAGCAATATTATCAAGTATGTATATGAAACACTTTAACTGGTAGCACAAGGTCTCAGCATATATGGGCAGCCATTAGATTATCATTTTATCATCTAGTGGACTCACAGCCCTTTTAACATCAACGACCTTTATATAAATAACTTGCTACCAGGTTTTTTTAGTGATTTGAAAAATAATTCAGAACTGTAGTAGTGCTTTAAAGAAACAAGTGCTTAGCTTAGCTTTGAAGAAAAACTTCAGCTTAAAATTTCCCAATGCTGACAGACGCGCCAAAAAGTGCGTTTCACCTTCCCAGGTTTCATCAGGGGAATCTTGTAGAGCACTAAAAGATATATAAAACAAGTTCATTAGTTACCAACTTTCATGTTCAACGGTAAAGCAAACACTGAAGATATACGATGTGTAGCACCTTAGATGTTAAAGATCCATTTTCTCACACAACCACTCTCTCTTTGATAATTGTAAGACGCCGCGCATGCGGAATGGCATTTATAGACCCCATTCAGAATTCCCGGCTGATGTCACTAGGCAGCCATCTTCTTAAAGACATACCTCCCACTCAACCCGAGCATTAAGCCCAGCTGGAATTATAGACTGTAACTTATGAATCCAGCGCTGTTCATTGAATAACAATGTGTGCTCCATGGTCTTACCACTGTACGCGGTAGTAATGCGCTGAATGCAAAAAACATCGTAAATCAGAAAAACTATGATGGTATTCAAGACAATGGTCAACCATAGGTGCTTCTTTTCGCTGACACTTAAGCTTACTTTTGTGTTCCAACATACGAGTTTTGAAAGCCCGACTGGTTTTCCCGATGTATAACAAGGCACACGGGCAGCGAATCGCATATACCACATGTGTGGAGGTACAGTAAGTCATGCTGCGTAGATAGTATGATCTCCCGTGATAATTGAATTCGGATAGCTCCTCTGTGATTGCAGGAGGAGGTTGACAACCCAGGAGTAGAGGACTGAACTGTCATCACTCAAGGAACTACAATTACCAGGTAAGTGTAATTATCATGTATGCATTGAATGAAAAAATATTTTCTGTTTAGTCTTATAGGGGTTATACTGCAGCTTCATTGCATGCCTGCTAGTCTTTCTATATTTTAATGGCATAAATAATCCATCTACGTTTACCTGTTCCTTTCTTTAAGTCTATCCAGTCCCGCCACCTGTAGGTTGTCATGCCTCACCAGCAGCTTGGAGACTGAACATGTCACAACTTGTGACGTTAGGATACTTGGGCAGCCGGAAGCCCTTCTCAACCCCCAGTATTTCAGTCTTCAAGCAGCTGGAGAGATGTGGCTCCCTAGTGGGAACTTCACTGAGGGATCTTAACCCTTAGTTTATTTTCTTCATAGTTATTTTTGTCTTTCCATCCCGTGGCTGAAGCACCAGCGCTGTGAAAGTGGAAGGGGGAAGCCCTCTATGGGGCGTGGGGGAACCCTTCTCCAAAGTGTGCCAGGGATTTTTCAATGAGAAAGTAAAAACCAGCGCCCGCCAGTGTGAACAAACCTACCAGGGCATTTTTTCTTTTTCCACCTTTGCAAGTTTCTGGCAGACAGCGTTCCCTTCAGGGACCGGAGGAGGTTGCCCTGCTCAGTGCTGGTGCTCCGGCAGCTCCTGAACCCTCCTGTGGGTGAGGAGCCGTGAAGTCTGCTTGCCTCGGTCCTTCTTCTGCTCTGGGACCTGCCACTGATGCAGATTGCAAGGCTGAGCGTCCATGTTACTGTAGCAAGCCGGTGTTTTCTGTTTTTCAAAGGATCTTACGTTAGGGCAGCCAGTTTTCCCGCATTTCTTTTTTTTCGGCGAGAACCTATGTGGCTGTGGCCTGTTTCGTTGCGCAGGAAGCAGGCTCTTGGCAGTAAGGCTCTTCTCCCTTCATATGGCAGTAAGTAGGGGCCTGCTTTGAGGGGTGAGTCTTTTTAAGTTTGTGCTCTTGCCGGTTTAGTTAGAGCAGGCCGATTGCAGATCTGAGAACAGTTTTCAAGCGCCGCCCTTGTTTGTTTTCAGTTTAAAAAAAAAAGATTCTGTCTCCGGGGCAGGCTTAGGGGCTGTCTGGGAAAAATGCCTGCAAGACCCACTTGCCCGCTCTGTGGAAGCAGGAGAAGGCAGAAACCGATAGTAGGATCCTTGGGGTCGAAGGGTGAGCAGTGCTTCGCAGTGGGAGTTGGCTCCAGGGTAGAGGGAGTTACGGCAGGGAACCTAGAGTTGGGGGCCTCAGGGCCCTCCACATCTCGGGAGGTGCTGGCAGGCAACGTCTGGGGGAGGGGAGATGTTTTTCATTAAATTGTACAGGAATCTCTCTCTCCCATAAAACTGAGGTTTTATTAACCCCTAACTCACTACTGATGCATAATCAGTAGTCAACTTTAACTCTTTCACTACACCAGGGTTCTGTGAGATTGCTGGCAATGAGCCATGAAAAGTCTTACCTCCTCCCAACTTAGTGTCTGGAGTTCACTGGGGCAAAGATAGACACTCTCCAGTTGAAGGCTTTCTTGACCAAGGACCAAGCTGATCAACTGGAGGCCCTGGCTCGGGACGTACAGTTCCATTCCTCAGTGCCTGCTTGGCTTCTGCTGCACCTCCTCGGGCTCATGGCCTCCACGGTCCACGTCACCCCCGACGCTCGCCTCCACATGAGGGTGGCTCACTGGTGTCTCCGGGACCAATGGTCTCAGGCCACCGGCAGCCTCCAAGACAGGGTTTCCGTGACCCGCCAATTAGCAGATTCCCTGGTCTGGTGGCAGTCTCCCCAGCATCTCGAGACAGACATGCCCTTTCAGACCCCAGTCCCCCCCTCCAGGGTCCTCACCATGGACGCCTCCCTGCTCGGCTGGGGAGCCCACTGTGGAGATATTCGCACTCAAGGCAACTGGTCACCAGACGAGAGCACCCAGCAAATCAGTCTCCTGGAGCTCTGAGCCATATACCTAGCCCTGAGGGTCCTCTGTCATCACCTGAATCACCAGCCAGCCCTGGTCCAGACGGACAACCAGGTGGCGATGTTCTTCGTGAATAAACAAGGGGGCACGGAGTCTTGTACGCTTCGTCAGGAGGCTCTGGCCCTCTGCTCATATGCAGTCCGACAGGATATCCTCCTGCTGGCAGTGTACCTGCCCGGTCAGGACAACCAGCTGGAGTTCTCCAGCCGTACAAGTGGCAGCTGGACCCCAGGATAGCCAGTTGGCTTTTCCGGCTCTGGGGGGAACCTGTGATAAACCTGTTCACCAGCCTGGACAAATTTTAGTTGCCTCGCTTCTGCTCCCAGTTTAAATTATAAGCACCAATATCTAACCTAAGACTAACTTATGAGTATGCTTCAGCGATCAGGTCTCAGAGTTACACTTGGCTGTATACCGGACCTACTTGTATGGTGCGGTATTTTGCCTTTAACACATCAATGACCTGTTTAGATCGCTAGATTTTAAACTTGCATAAACTGCAAATCTTTTATCTTAAGATTTGCAGTTTATGTAAGTTTAAAATCTAGCGATCTAAACAGGTCATTGATGTGTTAAAGGCAAAATACCGCACCATACAAGTAGGTCCGGTATACAGCCAAGTGTAACTCTGAGACCTGATCGCTGAAGCATACTCATAAGTTAGTCTTAGGTTAGATATTGGTGCTTATAATTTAAACTGGTAGCTATATAGCATAAAGCCCAGAAAAGTGACGTGAGTCTATTTGTAGTCGCTTCTGCTCCCGGCAGGCCCACTCCTCCAGGGTGGCAGCGGACGCGTTCCCTCCTACCCTGCTGATAGCCAAGACCTTGTTCAGGAGCCTCTGTGACAGGTCCCCTCTCATCCTGATAGCTCCTCGGTGGCCCTGGCAACCATGGTTCCCGCTGCTTCTACAGTTGACAGTGGAGTCCCACATCCCCCTTGGGACCGCCCCGGGGCTCCTGTCTCAGGAGGAGGGGCTCTCTCCTGCACCCCAACCTGGGGTCTCTGTCACTGACAGCATGGCTGCTGAGAGGGTGACTCTAGCACCTTTCAACATTCCAGTTGAAGTGGAGGACGTTCTGCTGGCCTCTCACAAGGCCTTTACTAGGATGGCTTACGCCCTCAAATGGCACAGGTTCTCTGTTTGGTGCGCTGATCAGAGGGCTGACCCTTTCTCCTGTCCAGTAGCTCTGGTGTTGCAGTATCTTCTCAACCTCTGTCTGGGCTCAAGTCTAACTCCGTCTGAGTGCACCTTAGTGCCTTGGCACACCAAGCCCCTCTCGGTCCAGCCATTGGTGACCCGTTTTCTTCTGGGCCTGCTCTTATTGAAGCCCCCGGTTCACCTTCCAGCAACCGAGTGGGACCTCAATGTGGTGTTGGGACAGCTCACTCACCTGCCCTTCGAGCCTCTGGCTACTTGCCACCTTCGCTACCTCTCTTGGAAAGTGTTTTTCCTGGTCGCGCTTACCTCCGCTCACAGAGTTCACAAGCTTCAGGCCCTCATGGCGGAGGCGCCTTATATCAAGAACAGAGTGGTGCTTTGCATGCACCCCAAATTCCTGCTGAAGGTAGTATCGCCCTTCCATCTCAACCAGGAGGTGGTGCTCTCTACCTTCATAATCTCACTCAAGTCGGGTGGAAATGGTCCTACACACCTTGGACTGTAAGAAAGCTTTGTCCTTCTATATCCAACACACTCAGGGCCACCACAAAGCTCCTCAGCTTTTCATCTCCTATGACCCCAGTCGGCTGGGGGAGGCAGTGACCAAGCATATGCTGTCCACATGGGTGGCGGACTGTATCACCCTTGCTTATGAGCAGGCGAGGCTCCCACTGGAAGGTCGCATCATGGCGCACCATGTCAGGGCCATGGTGACTTCGGTTGCAAACTTGCGCTCTGTCTCGATGGGGGACATCTGCCGGGCCACCACCTAGTCTTCAGTCCATACCTTCGCAGCCCATTACTGCCTGGAAAGAGAATCCCGACAGGACAGTACCTTCGGCCAGACTGTGCTCCATAACATTTTTGATGTTTAGGCAACTCCTACCCTCCGTCCCTTCTGTGTTCAGGCTACCAGAGTGTTGCTTTCTTTGGACACAAGGGTCCTATTGTGGTCTGTTGACATGGACTCATTTGCTGCTGCTTGCGGCTCCCCATGAAGGAGCCCCTATTTTTGCTATGGGTTTGCTGTAGCTTGTAGCTGAGGGTCCCATATGTGAGGACTGACTTCCTGCTTGTTCCTGGAGAAAGCATAGTTGCTCACCTGTAACATGTTCTCCAAGTACAGCAGGAATCAGTCCTCACAACCCTCCCTCCTCCTCTTGAAGTTGCTCCTTTACCATCTTTTATTTTTTTGCTGTCTTTTAGCTATGTCATCTGACTGAGCAAGATGGCACCCTTGGGTGGGAAGGGGACCACGCATGCATGGTAGCATCTCCCAAAGGCTTTCTTTGAAAGCTAGGGGAATGCTTTATCGAGGGCTCCGTCAGTGCCGACATCACCCATATGTGAGGACCGATTCCTGCTGTCCCCGGAGAACACCTGTTACAGGTGAGTAGCTATGCTATCTTGGCTCATGAAGGTGTTTGTATAATGGCTTATCGTATAACTTAAATAAAAATGAGAAGAGGTTCACTCTGAAGTCTTTCCACTTCAGTCGGATTTAACATTTCTCCTATTTCCCTTCCATAAAAATTCAGCACACTAAGATCATAGCAAAGCTTAATTCTGATGTTTCGGTTTTTGATGTCTTTTATCTTTTTCCTCAAGAGAAAAAGCCAACAGCCATGGTCAGCCTGTATGATGGAAATGATGATAAATACCTGTTACATCCCAATTATTTATTAAAGAAGAAATCTTACTATGTCTATCGATTTTGTGTTAAAATATGCAGCTACACAATCTAAAGAGATAATGTTTTCTTAATTTATGAGCATCTCCCCTTTTCAAAATCCATAAATTTAAATTAAAAATAAAAACAAAAGAATCCTAACTGTCAGTATGCTGTTCCTTTCCTGCCTTTTGTGCATTTCTAATTAAGAATATTTCATGCACCACATTCAGAATTGTGGATGGTGCAGGCTGTAAATGCTTTTAAATAAACACATACATTTTTGGAACTAAGCTGCACTGTTCTTGTTTTTTTAATGGACCAGAGTGGTTTACTTTTAGATGGCATTCGCAAATACTGAGTCTGATATTCAGCCCACGGCAGTAAGTATTTGTAAAGCATGCTGTATGTCCACGGGGCAAAAATGAAACCAGGTATTCAGTGCCAGTTACCAGATACCCCCTGGCACCGAAGATCCAGTTTCAGCACCGACCTCTGTTACTATCTGGATGTCAGTAGCTCTCCTAACTTTATACGACTTTGGTATGTCCTAACTTTATGCAATCACTTATCCTGTTAGCGGGATGAAAATGTCCACTAATCTGATAAGTGCCAGGACCACCCTAGCCCTGCCTATGGACTATCCTGGTACTATCCAGATAGTGCCAGGGCGGTCTGGAAATATTTTGTGGTGCTGGCAAGTTAGTGCTGCTGAATATCGGACTCGGTGGAGTTTATCCAGTTAGTAGGTTCTACTTACAGGATAAACACTTTTGAATATTGAGCCCATTGTGTATGTCCTGTTGTGTGGTGTTTGAGGTTTTTTTTGAACATCTATGTTTTTCCTCTCCTTCCCTTTCCCAATGCTTCACTAACTTGCCCTTCCCTACCTGTTGTTTCTTCCCTAATCCACACCCCCACCATATACATTTTTCATGTGTTTTTCAGATAAAAAGTTCCTGATGAAACCTAAGAATGTTGAAGTCCGAGTAGTGAATACAAACTTTACTCTAAAATGGGACTGGGATGGTAAATGTAATGTGAAAGACTGCAATGTGACTTTTACTGCTTATCGCCTGTAAGTTTATTGTCCTTTTATAATAAATTACAGTGGTATGAAGTTAGTTAAAATGAAAATTGAAAATTAATGTACATGATGTGTCACTTTCTATAAGTCTGCTTGCTTGAAATTCCCATAGCATTAATTTAACTATGCTGTGTTTAATAACCTGGCATCTCATTAGCTGACATTTCAAACCTATAAATCTGGGTGAAAATATCCTCAACTGCAAAACAAGGCATTGCCTGAAAATGGATGCATCACACATAAAAACAAGTTATGTAATGCAGTACAATCAGATAGAAATGGCCAATCACAGAACTCTAGAAGCTACTCCCTTAATCTGCTATTGATTCAATGATATAGGTAGCTCTTATAGCAATACAGAAAATGATGGCAGATATAGTTAACATGTACAGTATTCTGTTTAGCACTTTGAACCAGCCTCTAAGTTTTTACACACATGTTGAAATCTATCAATCCCAAGGCCCAGTAGCTTTCAGTTTTGTGTACGTTCCAGTTGGGCCCACACTTTGGAAGGAAGGTTCACTATGGTTCTATAATGGTACGCTACTGAGAGAGAGAGGAAGCTGATGAGGTTCTTATCTTTTGCAATCCTGTGGTCATGTCACAAGTAGATTTTTGTTCTCTTTGGGGTTTTGATGCAGTAGTTTTCTCCTGCTCCCTTGCACTTCCAACTCAGTCAGCACCAGGGTTTGTATCTTGGTGCTATGAACTTTCATTTGCAACTATCCAGTAATGTTTTTCCTTTATTTCTATATTCTTCCTCCTCCCCTCCCCCAGCATATCTATTCTGGTCATTGAAGTGACAACCCTGGGCCAGGAGCCAAACAGCAGCATTTTATCTCCAGGAACAAGCAGGAATGTAGTCCTCACATATGGTTATCGTCGGTACCGATGGAGCCTGCGCGGGAATGCTCCCCAGCGTCCAATTAGAAAGCTTTTGGGAGCATCCTACTGCACCTGCGTGCTGCCTTCCTGCCTTTCCCAACTGCCTCTCTCCAATTCTTCGTTTTCTGCGGAGCCAGCAGGTCGTGTTCCTGTCACCGCAGAAAATTATTTTCCTTATTCTTCTTTTTTGAGGTCACGTCTGCCTTCCTCGACGCTACACCGGTACCGCCGGTGGTTCTTTCTTTCTTTCTTAAAAAAAAAAAAAAAAGTATTCTTTTTTTTTCCAAACTTTTCTTTCCAGGTGCACACGCCATTTTGGGCCTTAGGCCCAAAATTTCCTCCACCATGGAGAAACCCGCCTCGGGTTTTAAAAAATGCACCAAGCGTGGCGGTACCATCTCCGTCACCGACACCCACGAGTGGTGTCTTAATGTTTAATTCCTGACCACTCCATCTCCGAGTGCATGGCTTGTGCCATGATGTCCAAAAGGGGTCGACAGAACCGAGCTGCCAAGCTCAGTGCCCTTTTTCCCTCCGATGCAGCTTCGGTGGCATCGACGTCTTCCAGGGCTTCGTCTTCCTCCCATGGATCTCAGGTAACTAAACATAAGTCTAGCTGGTCCTCAAAGGGTAGATCTCCTTCTAAGCATCGAGATGCCTCTGGCATTGCCCTTGAGGGTTCCATACTGGCAAAATGCCCCGGTGGGAGGCTTCGGCTTCCAAAGCATTATCGAGGATCCAGGATGTTCTCAAGGCCTCGACCTCGCAGAACTACTGTGCCATGCTCTGGGTACCGACACCCAGGCATCAGCAGCGTCGATAGACCAGAGGTTCCTGGCTATTGAACGCAGTCTGGCAGCTCTCTTTGTGGCATCAACGCCTTCAACCGGCACCGATACCGGTGTCAGTACCGATAGCATCGACATCAATATCGGCTTTGCCGGCACCCAGTCATGTGATGCCTTCTGGTGCTGATACACCGGTACTGATTACCCCCGGTACTGACTTTGGTCTGTACGGGTATCGGGCTCTTCGAGAGCATCCGGACAGACGATACTTCGAATCCTTGGAGGACTCTGAGGATTCTGATAGCTTTGCCAGTACCGGGATACTTCTCCCGGAGGAGCCTTCCTCTCCTAAACGTAGGATGTCTCCTCCAGAAGATATCTCCTTTCAAGATTTCATTAGGGAGGTGGCTCATGGGTTTTCCATTACTGTGACTCCTGAGACAGAGCCCAGAGCTAAGGAGTTGGAGATTTTACAATATCCCAAAGCTCCTAAGGAGGCAGCTACCTTGCCTATCCATGAGATTTTACATGATCTCACATTGAGAATGTGGGAGACACCTCTCCTTACTCTCGCAGACTGGATACCATGTATTGAGTCCCTCCTTGTCCTGGATTCCAGAAAACTCAGCTTCCTCACCGCTCTGTTGTAGTGGAATCAGCTATGAGAAGGATCAGGAGTGCAAAGAGGCATGCCTGTAATCCTCCAGGACATGAATGTAGAACTTTGGATGCCTTTGGACGTCGTACTTTCCAGGCTTCCATGCTTTCTGCCAGGATCAGTTCCTATATTTTATATATGGGAATGTTCCTTAAAGAAGTCCTAGGTGATTTGGAGGTTTTGAGCCCTCTTCTTCCTGAGGATAGAAGGCAGGATTTTCTCACACTGGTCAAACATGCCCAGGATGTGTCTAAGTTAGTCAAAAGCTGCATGGCTGACAGTTTAGAGTGCATAAGCAGAACCTCTGCCATTGTGTGATGGTGAAAGCATAGTAGAAAGCATGGATATGGATGAAAATCCTGAAAGCCCCATGGAAGTCAATGACAATGCACAGATGCAAGGCGATTACAGCCTACGTCAGAGGAAAGCTCAGCTCCCTGCAAGGGGTGGAACACGCCCTAGCTCAGGGGTGGAGACAAGCCACTCTCCTGATTGGTCAGAGGAGGGCGGAGCACAGGGAAGGCCCAGCAGGAAGCAGTGGTTAAGAACCACGTGTAGCAGACAAGGAGGAGGACAAGGAAGGAGCCAAGGAGAGAGCCAAGGAGAGAGCCAAGGAAAGAGACAAGCACAGAGTCAAGCTCAAGGACAGAGACAGAGAGATGAAGGGAGACTCCAGGGAGTCTCCAGGGAGTGAGAGTCAGCGAGAGACCTGCTGGAGTGAATGCCAGAGGAGAGTGGCTGAAGCCAGACAGAGAGAGAGAAGTCTGGGTGGGAGAAGGAGCCAGAGAGAAGGCTCAAACTCAGGCAGCAGCAGCAGCTTACCAAGAGGCAGTGGCAGTCTCAGGCCAAAGCCCGTCTACAGTTTCAGACCAGGAAGAAAGAGATATTGTGCCAGCATTTAAAAGCAGAAGTACAAGTAACTGGAGGAGAAGTGCACGTCAGGCCAGCAACCGGGACAACGGTGATAGCTGGAGAGGTGGAAAAGGTATCAGTGCTGACATACCGAAACAGCCTCAAGGTAAAGCCGATAATTTCTTTCCTGACAATGTGGCAAGAGGGCTAAGGGCTGGTTTAAAAGGGCAGGAACTGAAACCTTCACCTTCCACCGTTGATCAGTGGATTGAAAGCTTAGCCAGTGTTGGAATCCCCAGTGCAGATAACAGAGAAGCTTTCGAATCCTCTAAAGTAGGGGCTTTGCAAGGGATACACTCTAATGAGAGGAATTCTATCTCCAATGCAAAAATACCTACGAGGGCTGACTTGCTGTGGGACCAGTTTCAGCAGTTTCTAAGAGAGGGGAAACTTAAAGAAACTCCACAATATGAGAGAGACTCTGTTGGTACAAATGATTTTGAAGAAATGCAAATAGAGACATGTGTGCCTAATGAGGTCTGTTGCCCAGTTCCTATGGACTGTTCTCTGGCTCAAAGGAAAGCTACAGTTGTGAGATAAGAAAGGAAGAAATGTAAAAACCCTATAGTAAGGGTAGTGCTTACCACGAGAATTGTAAGAAGCATTCAATGTTTGTTTGTTCACTGACTGAGAGCAACGGAGCTGTGAGGGAACGTTGCATTACAAAGTGAGAACAGCTGTGATAGAGTTCTGCTGCTGTTCATTGTGTGACCACACGGAGCAGTGCAGAGTGTGAGGGCACAGAGCAGCAGTAAGGCTGAGAAAAGAAAAGTTTATTTGATTTGATTCTCCTGGTTTTCCTGAGTTCATCTTTTCTGTTTGGAGATGTTATCCTTCTGCCTTGGTTGTAATTGAACCCCAGCGTGCTTTTGGAAATCTTGCAAAGCCTTACCACCGACTCAACTACAAATTTATTGCCTGAGGAGTAAAAGAACTTTATTCTAAAGGACATCAAGGCCGCCTACCAGCTGTCAGCCTCTTGGCCCAGCCGGTGGGTGTCGCACATTGCCATAGGTGCACGTAGAATTGCCTGGCTCCAGGCATCCAATTTGGAGCTCTGGGTGCAGGACAAACTGGGCAATATCCCTTGTACAGGTGAGAATCTATTTGGCAAAAATTAGCAAGAAATAGCCAATGAATTAGATGCTGACAACTCCACTTTGCATAGGCTATCCAAAGGCACAGCTGATCCTGCGAGAGAGATCTTTCAAGAAGCCTTTCTTTTCAAAAAAGAAGAGGTTTTATCTCTCTTATTCCCAGCAGGGACGTTCTGCAGGTCAGCCTGCCCGGAAAAGTCAGCAACCACCAAAACAAAGGAAAGCAAAGACTGCTAAGCCTCAACCGTCTCAGCAGTCTCAGCAGTCTCAGCCTCCACAAGGCCTTTGACTTTCATCTAGAGGACTTAGCCTTCCTGGCCCTCAATGGACCAGAGCCTTCCACCATTCCAGGAAGGTTATGTCACTTTGCCCCCAGGTGGGAGCAGATGACAGCAGAGCATTGGACACTCTCCATTATAAGAGAGGGGTACAAGCTGCACTTTCTGTGCATGCCCCCTTCCACAATGGTAAACCAGTTCAATTCTCAGACCTCTCTCATCAACCTGTTAGATCAAGAAGTCACTATGCTTCTTGCCCAAGGGGCAATAGAAGTACCCATCCACCAACAGGGTACAGGGTTTTACTCCCCCTATTTCCTTATCCCAAAGAAAACAGGGGGATACAAAACTATCTTAGACCTCAGAGAATTGAACAAATTCCTGTTCAAAGAGAAATTCCAGATGATTTCTCTAGGAACTCTGCTGCCATTCCTTCAGGGTCAATATTGTCTTTGTTCTCTAGATCTCAAGGATGCATACACCCATGTTCTCATCCATCCATCCAACTCACAGAACGTTCCTTCGTTTCCTTTTTCAAAGAAAGCACTAGCAATACAGGGTGCTTCCTTTTGGCCTGGCCTCAGCACCAAGGGTGTTCACGAAATGCATGGCTGTAGTAGCAGCATTTCTCCGCACTCTAGGGATATTCGTCTTCCCCTACTTAGATGACTGGCTCATTCGCGTCCCATCAGAGTCAGAGGCCAAGACTTCTCTATCTTGCACAATGCGCATCCTTCAGTATTTGGGTCTGGTCATAAACATCCCAAAATCCTGTCTAACTCCCACTCAGTCTCTAGAGTTCATAGAGCTTTGCTGGATACCAGAAAAGCAAGGGCCTATCTTCCCCAGGCCCGTTGCCTTTGCATGGTGCAGTTAGCTTCTCAAGCAGTGCTAAAGCCTCATCTCACTGCTCGAGAAATGCTACAACTACTAGGCCACGTGGCATCTACAGTGCATGTGGTTCCTTATGCTCGCCTCCATATGAGAGCGGCCCAGTGGACTTTATCCACTCAGTGGACCCAGGCATCAGGGTGCCTGTCAGACAAAATAACAAACACAAATCGCCTTATTTTGTCCCTCCAATGGTGGCAGTCCACTCAAAACCTGTTGTTGGGATCCCCATTTCAACAACCCTTACCCTAGGCAACTCTCACAACAGATGCTTTTCCAATGGGTTGGGAAGCTCATCTGCAGGACCTCTCCACCCAAGGCACCTGGACTCCACAGGAGACTTATCTGCATATCAATCTCTTGGAGCTTGGCGCAATCTTCCTTGCTATTCGAGTGTTCCACACCCTGCTCAGCTACAAGACTGTCCGTATGAATGAGGACTATCAAGTAGCCATGTTCTCTGTGAACAAGCAGGGGGGAACAGACTTTGCAACAAAGCTTTGCGACTATGGGCCCTCCCCAGAGAGCATCAAATTCATCTCCTGGCAGTGTATCTTCCAGGTATACAGAACTCTTGGGCAGACAGACTCAGTCGAGTTCTGCTTCCACGCAAATGGTCTCTTCATGCACACCAGGTGGCCAAGATCTTTCAAATTTGGGGAACCCCGGACATAGACCTCTTCGCAAGTCCGTTGAATGCCAACCTTCCCTGGTTCTGTTCCAGAATTCCGGCTCAGGGCTCTCAGGCCAGGGATGCTTTCCTCCTTCACTGGGGGCCAGACTTCCTTTATGCCTTTCCACCCATTCCCCTAATTCCCAAAACCCTGTTCAAGCTTCAGAGAGACAGAGGGCATATGATTCTCATAGCTCCACATTGGCCACAGCAAATGTGGTACCTCTGCTTCTACATCTCTCTCAAGCTCCCTCCCTGGAGTTAGAATCTGCTCCAGATCTCCTGTCACAGGAGGACGGAATGTTATGGCATCCCAATCCCCAGTCTCTGCATCTCAGAGCTTGGTTGCTGAAGGCCTAGATCTTCATGATCTTAACCTTTCTCAGCAAGTAAAGGATGTCCTTTATGCTTCCAGGAAACTTTCCACAAGACGCTCTTTTATGCTTTTAAGTGGAAGAGGTTTACCATATGGTGCTCGCAGAAGGGTCTTAACCCCCTTGCGATACCTCTGGAATCATTACTGGACTATCTCCTTCCTTTATCCAATGCAGGACTTAAGACTAATTCAGTAAGAGTCCATTTGAGTGCTCTTGCAGCTTCTTTCAAGCCTCTAAATGGACAACCTATTTCCTCCCATCCTCTTATAGCAAGATTTATGAGAGGCCTTCTTCTTACTAAGCCTCCCATTAGGCCACCACCGGTGGCATGGGACTTAAACCTGGTTCTTGGTCAGCTCATGAAGCCACCTTTCGAACCCCTAGCTACTACCTCCTTGAAATTCCTTTCTTGGAAAGTTATCTTTCTCATTGCAGTCACATCAACACGTCACATCAGTGAGTTGCAAGCACTAGTGGCTGATCCACCTTATACAAGGTTCCATCATGACAAGGTAGTCCTTAGGATTCATCCACACTTTATGCCAGAGGTGGTCTCGCCTTTTCATCTTAACCAAGCGGTCTACCTGCCTGTGTTCTTTCCAAGGCCTCATGCATCAAATGCAGAAAGGAATCTTTGGACTGTAAAAGAGCTTTAGCCTTTTACTTGCAAAGAACACAGCAACATAGGAAGTCCTCTCTGTTCTTTGTTTATTTTATTTATTTATTTATTTAACAGCTCTTATATACCGCACTATTTTTATCAGCGCGGTTTACAAATAACAAAGAATACTCAGATCAGCGGAGACTGATTGGGTTTACATTAAAACAGGTAATAGAACTTGGGGAACATGGGAATTTTCAGAATAACATGTCCAAACAAGTTGAAATAAAATAAACTATATACATGCTGGTGTGTCATATTCGCTAATTGTTGGTATGGGAGAATGTGAGAAGTTTCCAGGATGGGCGGAACCTTAGGATTTGAGCGTTATGTTGTGTGGAGGGATTTAGTGGGGGATCGGGGATGTTTCTTGGTGGTAGGGGGGTAGCTTAAGAGAAGTGGAGAAGAAAGAGATGGTGCTTTATTGCTTTCCGGAATTGTAGCAGGTCTTGGATTGCTCTGATATCAGGAGGCAGGTCGTTCCAACATTTTGGAGCGTAGTGGGCGAATGTTCTTCTACTGGTTGATAGTGAACACCTTATGGAGTCTTTGGGCATCGCTAGTGTGTTATCTGATGTCATTCTTCTAGATCTGGTTTTTGGGGTAGGAGTGATAAGATCCTTGAGAGAGTCGGGAGCGATGTTAATAATCTTGAAAGTTATTAGCAGAATCTTATATGTTAGCCTGGAGCATATCGGTAACCAGTGTAGATCTTTAAGTACTGGTGTGATATGGTCGGATCTGGATAGACCACAGAGGACACGGGCTGCGGTGTTTATGGCTTGCTTTAGAGGATTGAGGGTGTTTTTTGGTAAGCCATACAAAATTAAGTTTGCGTAATCTAGGTGAGGTAGTATGAGGGCCTGAAAGATGGTCCGGAAGTCGTCAGCAGGTAGCATAGGTTTGAGATGTCTTAGTGTTCTAATTTTGTAGTAAATGGATCCAGTAGTGTTTTTTATATGTTCCTTGAAGTCAAGGTGCTGGTCCAGCGTGAAGCCGAGATAACGTATGGCTTTACGGCTTGGAAGCTCCGCATCTCTTACTCTTAGGCAGGGAGGAGGGGAGAAGCTCTTGCTTCTTGATATGAAGAGTACCTCTGTTTTCTTGAAATTGATGTGGAGATTTTGGGTACTTAGCCAGTCAGTAATTGCGTTGAAACAGTTGACAAGGTTGGAGAAATCCGGATAGTTGACTTTGAACGGGGTAAATAGTCTCTTCCTGATCGTGTCCACAGGCTAGTCCTGAAACCTCTGGGTTCCCCATCTCATGTAGCAGCTTGGAGACTGAGAAACTCCTCTTTTTGTGACATCACTGGTATATCTTCTCTGGATCCGCCTCGAGTCACCAGTTACCTCAGTCTCCAAGCAGCTGGATGGATGTGAGCCCAGTGGTGGGCTCACTGGAGAAACAAATGGGAATAGAGTAGTTTGCTTTTAGGACATTTTGCTTTGGGTTAAACTTAACAACCAATTATACAAGCTTAAGAGACCTGGGCTTTGGGTGTCTGTGCCTTTAAGTTCTGTCAGGCCTGACCTTTGCTTCGGGTCCCTCCTCCCGTCTTCCTGTCTCCCTTCGGGGCCTCGGGATCTCTGCTTAGCGTTATCCCTCAGTACGAAGCAGCTCCGGTCTTACCTGGCTTGGTGGGAGCGGTATCTCAGCACTGCCGGCGTCAAGCAGAAGTTTGCCTGCAAGCACGCCTGGCAGCTGAGCAGTGGCTACACGAGGTAGGAGGAGGAGAAAAGGCGCTTCTTCAGCGTTCAGAGCCCCCCCCCTCCCGGTTCGAAGTCGGGCTCCGGGAGGAGGTGGCAGACGGGATTGACCGGGCTAAAGCTCCGCTGCTCCCGGCACAGGTAAGCAGCCACGCGCTCTAAGTGATAACCCGGCAGTGCGGTTTTTGGCGCGAACCAGGCTTCAGGCCTGCCGCCGCGTGCATTCTGTGTTTCAGGCCCCGGGGCCTGGGCGTACAGGCTGGGATTTTCTTCCCGGAGGATTGCTGGAATACCCTGAAGCGAGCCTTAGGCTCTCGGGACCGCGTTAGTGTAAGATCTTTGTAAAAAAAAAAAAAAAAGATAAGAATAAAAAATATAACTAACGGAGCACCGGTAGGATTTAATAGGCGGGGCTCCAGTGCTCAATTGCAAACTTGTTTTGAGAGGGTACCCGTTCTATTCGCCCGATCCCGGGTCCGGATCCTCTTTCCTTTTCCTGCGGGGGTGATTGGGAATAGCCCCAGTTTTGGTGGGTTTGTTTTCGCTTTTACCATGCCCTCAAAACCTCTGTGCGTAGTCTGTGGCGCTAAGAAGGCCACAGAGTCGGGGGTGTGTAAGTTGTGTGTGAGGGACGCCTCCAGGACGGAGCAGGAGAGAGGGGAAGCGTTAGGACCCAGCGCACAGCCTTCTACCTCACAGGCTTCCGAGTTCCCGCAGGCGGAGCCGGTGGCAGGGCCCTCCTCCGCGGTGGAGCTTACTGCGTCGCCGGTGGCCTGGCCTCAGCAACTGGCATCTGTTTTTTCTCCTGATTTTCTTTTATTGCTGCAGCAGTCCGCCCTGGGTAGCGCGCAGCAGCCGAAAGCTACGTTATGCAGGCGCACGGTGAAGCGGCCCTCTGCTCAGGGTCTGCTAGAAGACCTTCCACACGGGGTTAAGAGACCACGTGGTGAGGGGGCTGGCGCGGAACAGTCATTGGCCTCTGAGGGGCCCCTGTCGGATGAGGAAGGTTTGAGCCTGGATTTGGAAGAAGAGCTGGAGGAAGGTGAGCTGGCTGACACTGAGGATCAAGCCCGAGTGGTAAGGGTCTTCCGTCGAGAGGAATTGCCGGCACTAATCGCGGAGGCCTTGAAGGTGTTGAACATTCCGGTTCCGGGTTCGCAAGAGGAGGAGACCCTGGAGGACCCTTTGTTGCAGGTTTTCCGGAAAAGCCAGAGCGTTTTTCCGGTGCACCGAGTGTTTCGCGAGATGATTCAGGAAGAATGGAATACCCCAGAGGCTCCGTTGAGAGGAGCGCGCGTCATGAGCCGCCTGTATCCTCTGGTGGAGGCTGACAAGGAGGTGTTTAGATCTCCGAAGGTGGACGCGGCTGTCTCCGCAGTAACGAAGAAGACTACCATCCCGGTTGAGGGTGGTGCGGCCCTTAAGGACTCTCAGGACAGAAAGTTGGATGTGCTGTTAAGACAGGTGTTCGATGTTAATGCCCTATCGCTTCAGGCCGCTATATGCTGGGCCTGGGTGGCCAGAGCTTGCTTGTGCTGGTCCCAGCGGGTGCATACTGGTCAGGAAAGCGTTTTGTCGGAGGAGGCGGCCAGATTGGAGTCAGGGGCGGCTTATCTGGCGGATATTTATTATGATCTCATGCGCGGTTTGTCCAAAAGTATGGCCTCGGCCGTGGCAGCGCGCCGCTACTTGTGGTTATGTAACTGGGCGGCGGATACTTCCTCCAAGGTTCGGTTGAGTAAACTTCCCTTTAAGGGTCGGCTGCTCTTCGGGGAAGACCTAGAGAAGCTGGTTAAAGATCTTGGGGAGTCCAAAGGGGGTCGGTTGCCTGAGGACAAGCCCAGGTCTGGGCGGCTGGCCCCGGCGGGCAGGGGTCAACAGCGGGAGTTCCGCCTGTTCCGTTCTCCGCACTTCAGTTCCTTCCCTCGCGGTCGTTTCCCTAACAGGTCCCAAGGCTTCCGGGTGTTTTTCGGGGGGCGGGCCGGGGCTTCGGTGCGGCCTCCTCGTCCTCTTTCCCCTCCAAAAAGCCACAATGAGATAAGGGGGGCCCAGCAGCCTCCTCTGGCCGTCGGGGGGGGGGGACTGCAGGAGTTTTATCCTGCCTGGGCACAAATCACTTTCCGATCAGTGGGTTCTGGAGGTCATCCGAGAGGGTTATACGCTGGAGTTTCAGCGGCCCATGAGAGAGTTCTTTGTGCGGTCCCCCGGCAGGTCGCTCGCCAAACGGACGGTTCTCCGGGAGACCGTGCAAAAGCTTCTGGCGCTCCGGGCCATTGTTCCGGTTCCACCAGAACAATGCGGCAGCGGTCGATACTCCATCTAGTTCATTGTCCCGAAAAAGGACGGCGGGGTACGGCCCATTCTGGATCTCAAGAGCGTGAATCGCAGTCTCCGGGTGTCCCATTTTCACATGGAAACACTGCGGTCGGTTATCGTGGCGGTGCAGAAGGGAGAGTTCCTCACCTCGCTAGATTTGTCAGAGGCCTACTTTCACATCCCCATACGTCCGGACCACCACAGGTTCCTCTGTTTCGCGCTTCCCTTCGGTCACTTCCAGTTCCGGGCGCTACCCTTTGGCCTGGCAACGGCTCCGCGGATTTTCACGAAGGTCATGGTAGTGGTAGCGGCGGAAAGAAGGCATCCTGGTGCATCCCTATCTAGACGATTGGCTGATCAGAGCGAAGTCTCGGACAGAGAGCGTGGTGGCAACGGCCAGAGTGGTAGCCTTCCTCGAAGGGCTCGGTTGGATAGTCAACCTTTCGAAGAGTCGCTTAGTGCCGTCGCAGAATCTGGAGTACCTGGGGGCCCGCTTCGACACGCGCGTGGGGAAGGTCTTCCTCACGGACAAGCGGGCACTGGCCCTACGGGGTCTGGTAGCCAAGTTCTTGACATTAGGGTTGCCAACGGCCTGGCTTTACCTGCAGCTGCTGGGCACCATGGCGGCGACCATAGAAACCGTACCGTGGGCGAGGGCGCACATGCGACCCTTGCAAGGAGCGCTCCTTCGGCGCTGGTCGCCTCGGCGGGACCCGCTGTCCCAGAGGCTCCCATGCCCGGAGGAGGTTCGGCAGACCCTGCGGTGGTGGCTTCTTCCCAATTCGCTGGACCGCGGCAAGGATCTGGAGTCCCCAGCCTGGGTACCTCTGACGACCGATGCCAGTCTCCTCGGCTGGGGAGCTCACTGCCAAGGCAGTTTCTCGCAGGGTCAGTGGAATGCTCAGGAACGGCTGTGGCCGATTAACAGATTGGAGCTGCGCGCCATAGCGCTGGCGTTGCGAAGCTTCCACTCCCTCCTCGCCGGAAGGGCCGTCCGGGTGTTTTCCGACAATGCGACGGCGGTGGCCTATGTCAACAAGCAAGGGGGAACCAGCAGCGTGGCGCTCGAGGAGGAGGCTGGAGAGCTGTGCTGTTGGGCGGAATCCCACCTGCTGGATCTCTCGGCGGTGCACGTGGCCGGGGTAGACAACGTTCAGGCCGACTTCCTCAGCTGGGTCAGAGTGGACCCGGGGGAGTGGTCCTGCATCCCGATGTCTTCCGGATGGTGGTCCGCAGGTGGGGCGAGCCGGTCATGGATCTCATGGCGACCTTCGCCTCGGCAAAGGCAAGTCGTTTTTACAGCAGGCGGAGAGAGAGAATGTCGGAAGGCCTGGACGCTCTCATTCAGGTCTGGCCGGAGGGCCAGTTGCTCTACGTCTTCCCGCCGTGGGTTCTGATCGGCCGCGTGATACAGCGCATAGACAGGTTCCGGGGACAGGTCATTCTGATAGCCCCGGACTGGCCTCGACGGCCCTGGTACGCGGGGACCTGGTGCGGTTGTTGGTCGCAAAACCGTGGCGTCTTCCAGCCCGACCGGACCTTCTGTCGCAGGGCCCCCTATTCATGCCGCACGTGGATCGGTTCTCGCTTACGGCCTGGCTCTTGAGCGGGCGCGGCTGAGCTCCCGGGGTCACTCGTCAGCGGTCATTGCGACTTTGTTGAGGGCCCGCCAGCGGTCTACTTCGTTAGCCTACGTCCGTATTTGGCGGATCTTTGAGTCCTGGTGTGGAGCTAAGGGGTGCATGCCTCTAAAGGCCTCTGTGCCTCATATCTTGGAATTCCTGCAAGATGGTTTTGATAAGGGCTTAGCAGCCGTGTCCCTGCGTGTGCAAGTCGCTGCCCTGTCCTGTTACAGGGGCAGGGTAGGAGGTCAGTCGCTTGGTTCTCAGGGGGACGTCAAGCGTTTTTTACGGGCGGTATCCATCCTGCGCCCTCCGTTGCGGCAGATCGTGCCCCAGTGGCACCTCCCGTTCGTGCTGGAAGCCCTCGAGCGCGAGCCTTTTGAGCCTCTGTCACGGGCGACTCTCAAGGACCTTACGCTAAAGGTGATTTTTTTGGTGGCGGTGTGTTCTGCCCGGCGGATCTCTGAACTGCAGGCTTTGTCGTGCCGGGAGCCTTACCTCTCCTTCTTTGTGTCAAAGGTGGTACTGCGGAGGGTGCCGGCTTTTCTGCCGAAGGTCGTCTCGCCGTTCCATGTGAGTCAGGATATCTCGTTGCCGGCCTTCTCGGGAAGTGCACGCGGAGCGGCGTCGGAGAGGCTGCACCGTTTGGACGTTGGCCGTGCCTTAAAGAAGTATATTCGGCGAACGGAGTCCTTTCGGAAGTCGGACAGGCTTTTTGTGCTTTTCGCAGGGCTGAGAAAGGGCGAAGCGGCGTCCAAAGCGTCTATTTCTAGGTGGCTTAAGGAAGCCATTGCATCGGCATATGTCTTGAAGGGGAAGCCGGTGCCGGCAGGTTTGCGAGCCCACTCTACCAGGGCTCAGGCCGCCTCTTGGGCAGAGCGTCGGTCGGTGTCTCCAGGGGAGATTTGTAGGGCGGCGACCTGGTCGTCGTTGAATTCTTTTGTGAAGCACTATCGGTTGGACCTTCAACGGCGGGAGGAAGTCGCTTTTGGGGCGGCTGTGCTTCAGGCTGGTTTGCATACCCCTCCCCGTACTTGAAGAGTCTCTTCACTGCTCTGGTACTACCCAGAGGTTTCGGGACTAGCCTGTGGACACGATCAGGAAGATGAAATTAGGCTTACCTGCTAATTGTAGTTCCTGGAGTGGACAGAGGCTAGTCCCATATCCCTCCCTAGTGTTTCGCTGTTTAAGGAGCCTGAAGCGTTACGGATGCCTTACCGGTAAGTTCTGCCAGTATTTGCAGGGATTCTGGGGTTACAGGAGGTTTCGCCTCAGTATGCTGCTGTTTTCGGGTACACTTTCCTTCCTTCGGGACGGGGGTGTGGTCTGATCAGACTAAAGTCAGTTGGTTAAAGGGTTGGAGCAGTTCTAGTTAGTTTATTGTTATTTCTGGATTCTTACTTGTTGCTCCGGTGAGTCTGCTTTGTCAGTAGGTAACTGGTGACTCAAGGCGGATCCAGAGAGGATATACCAGTGATGTCACAAAAAGAGGAGTTTCTCAGTCTCCAAGCTGCTACATGAGATAGAGAACCCAGAGGTTTCGGGACGAGCCTGTGTCCACTCCAGGAACTACAATTAGCAGGTAAGCCTAATTTCATCTTCATGCTTTTGTTGCTTTTGATCCTTCTCATTTGGGACTTCCAGTCTCCAAGAGAACACTGTCTAACTGGATTGCTCAGTGTATTTCCTTTGCCTATCAGAGTAAGCATCTTCCTCTGGAGGGCCATGTCACAGCTCACAATGTGAGAGCCATGGCAGCTTCAATGGCTCATCTGCAGTCTGTGTCTATCGATGACATCTGTCGAACAGCCACCTGGGCCTCGGTTCATACCTTTACAGCCCATTACTGCTTGGACAAGGACTCCCGCCGGGATGCCTTGTTTGGTCAGGCTGTTCTCCAACACCTGTTCCATACCTAATCAACTCCTACCCACCATCCCTGGTTGGATGCCAGAGATCCATGGGGGGAAGTGGAGCCCTTTCACAGGGGCACACAACTTCTGGGGTCTCTCCCTGGCATCTAATGCTAGGGAGTCCCCATATGTGAGGACTACATTCCTGCTTGTTCCTGGAGATAGCATAGTTACTCACATAACAGGTGATCTCTGGGAACAGCAGGATATAGTCCTCACAACCCACCCACCTCCCCTAGGAGTTGTATCTCTCTATCTATCTCTTTCTTTTTCCCTCTCTCTCTCTTTGTCTCAGCTTTAAAACTCAACTGGAGAGAGGCAGTTGGGAAAGGTGGGAAGGCAGCACGCAGGCGCTGTGGGATGCTCCCAAAAGTTTTCTAATTGGACGCTGGGGAGCGTTCACGCACAGGCTCCGTCGGTACCGACGATACCCATATGTGAGGACTCTATTCCTGCTGTTCCTGGAGATCACCTGTTACAGGTGAGTAACTATGCTTTCCAGAGCCCTACACTCATAGACCCTGATTCCAGTCACTAGGGGGATCACCCTTATGCAGGTTCCATGACTCCCTCCTGCCAAGGACACTGAATGTTGCCTCTGCAGAATTCCCGCCCCAACTGACCCTGGGGAATGGAAGATCTAACTCTGGTTTGGACAAGTTCTTGGAGGAAAGGTCCATAAACCATTATTAAAGAGGACTCGGGAAATCCACTGCTTACTTCTGGGACAAGCATTGCCGAACTTGTTTACCTTTTTGGGAACCTGCCAGGTACTTGTAACCTAGATTGGCCATTGTTTGAAACAGGATACTGGGCTCGATGGACCTTGGTCTGACCCAGTATGGTATTTCTTATGTTCTTAGTGGTTGAATTGGTAGTGCATAGCACTCACCATCTGAGCCACTGGTCCAACCTATCCCATGCTTTCTTGAACTTGTTTGCAGTTGTCACCATCTCCTTCACTTCCCTTAAGCCATACTATGTGATCACCATGCTTTCCATGAAAAGAAATAATTTTCTAATGTTGCTTCTGAGCCTGCCTTCTTGAAGCCTCATACTTTGACCTCTTGTTCTAAAGCATTCTTTTCTATGAAAAGGTTGAATGTGTGTGTGTTAGTCATTTTTTAACATTAAAAGAAAAATCAAAATGAGTGTTTATTTCTTGTTACATTGGATACATCGCTTTTTTTTCTAAACTCCTTTTTATTGTACTTGAGAGAAGCATACAATAATTTCCACACACTAGCAGTTTTTAATCTTCCAGCTGAAAATGTTAGTGAAAAAGGAAATAGAAAAACAGCTTTCAACAATAGCCACATATAACACATTGGTTAAATCCCAGTGTTCCTTTTGGACCACTCTACTTGTCCAGATGTCCCCAGCCCTTTTTGCATTCCTCAAGTTTTTCTTTGTGCTGATACTTCCCCATACACTCCGTACTCCTACCCACAGTGTTCAGTCACACTCTTCTCCCCCCGCCATCCGCTAGTAGTCCGTTCACCAGGAAGCAAGCAATAATTTGGTGCCACATCTGTATATAAATAAGCCATTCCTCCTTCATCTCCTTATAAATTTAAAAGCTCAAATTGGACCAACTCCTTCATCAGTCCAACCCACCAGTGCATTGGAGGTTCCTTCTTTTTTTGTCTAGAATCTCAGTGTAACTTTTATTTAACCATGAGTATAGCTAGGTGGATTCATTTTGTTTTCCTCTTGATAACCTTTTATCTATCGATGGAGTCTACTCTCCCAACATATGCAATCCATAGATCCGTTCTACATCTATTCCAGTGCTCTCTTCTATAGCCCCATCCATAGTGACATGTTTTGGAGTATTCCAAGAAGGAATGCAACCAAGTGTCCTGGTGCGTCTCACACATAATGCAACGATTATTCCTCCCACAACTTCAGTTTACTCCCTCTTTCCCTGGTTATGAGTGTTATGCATCAGGACAGCAAATCCCAGGCTCAGTCAGATGGTGTCTGCCCGCGGGGATCCCATGTCCCATGGGTAGAAGTGCTGCAAATGGTCGTGATCACATTTACCTCTGCCCTTCAGAGATGGGATCCCTGCAGGCAGCCAGCGCAGGTCCTGGCCGTGATTGCAGCACTTCTGCCCACCTCTAAAAGTTGGAGGCATGGGGAGTTTGCAGCATAGAAGGTAACAAATTTAAAGGAGCAGGGCAGGGGTGAGTTCAAGGGGGGAGGGAGAAGAGGAGAGAGATTCTGGGAAAGGACAGCAGGTTGGGGGAGGGAAGTGTGCAAGGGGTTGGAGAAGACCAATGCATAGGAAGTAAAGGACACAATGTGTATGTGCAAAAGGGCACCCCTCACCCACTGCACATACATATGTAGGCATCCCCCCCCAGCTATACACACCTACACACACACCTACACACCTACACACACACCTACACAGGTGTTGCTTAAAGGTTAGTGGGATTGAGGGAAGAGGCAAATGAGGCCATTGCCTTCAGTTGGCATTGTGCAGTGGCCCAATAAGAGCCTTATGTATTAATTTTTTAAAAATATATCAGGGCCTAAAACCTAAAAAAAGCAATTGCAAAACACCGTTTTTGGGGCAGGGGCATGCACTATGTCCTAGGTTTCAGCAGCCAGCTCCTAGATTTTTAGGCAAGCTCCTAGATTCCAAGAAAATTTGTCAAGCCTTGCTATGCATAGCCTTATACTGCATTTCCTGCATATCAGTATTTGTTGTGCTTTTCTTAATCTGGGTGAATAACTTATTTAGAGTATCCATCTGTAAGTCCTCTGCACCCACTGTCCAGTAACCCCTGTAAGTACCTTATCAAGTTTGTCCCTGCCCCTTCTGTATAATGGTGTCCATTTAATTGTCTTGTTATGTGGAAGAAAGTCATGCCCATTTCAGTATATTGTAGTCCTCATGAGGGCTTGTTTTCCAATGCATGATAATAATGGAATACCTGTAAATAGTGGGAATTTGGTATATCCCACTTTACTTTGGCCTGCTCAAAACTCAGGAAAGACGCCTCCATTCAAATCTATTAACTGGCCCTTACTTATCTTGCTAGACCAGTCTAAGTGTATGGGCTATGCTTCCTTGCCAGCAGGTAGAGGCAGACGAGCAATTTTCAATAATGCTATCACTAGGTATATCTTGAAAAAACAATGACATAACTTCACCTCCACACAGTGGAGCAAAATGCAAGGGCCTGCACATACACACAAAGATTTTTAAAGATGTCGTCTTTAATAAAATCTTCAAATCCATATACAAGTAATCAAACCCCGCATAGCAGATTTTTGACAACAGGTCTTCATTGTGGGTGTATAGATAAAAATTTGTTAAATAATATAAACAAACATCACACCATATCTTGGAGAACTTCAAGATCAAGTTACCTACCTCCATTAGTAAAAGTAATAGTTGAAAATTAAAAATAAAAAAAAAAGTATCAAACTCAGTATATCTCCAGTGATGAAAAATATAAACCAATTAATCCAATTTATGCCACATATAAATTTCAAATGATAAGATTAGTTTATTAACTGGATTAAATGGGTGGTACAATTTCTTTATCACAGAATTGAACAAAATCAACTGGAAATTTAAAAAAAAAATAAACAAATCACTTTGAATTTAGAGTAATTCTTTTTTTCTCTAGGAAGTCAGTCCTCACATATGGGTGACATCGGTGCCGATGGAGCCCTTGTGGAAGTATTTCCCCAGCTTTCAAAGAAAGCCTTTGGGAGATGCCACCACGCATACATGGTCCCTTTCTCGCCCAAGTGTGCCATCTTACTCCGTCTCCTTTTTTCTGCAGAGTTCTACAGATGTCTGTCTTTTTTTCCCCAGAAAAAGTTTATTAAATTGTGTGAAAAAACTCTATCTGGTTGCGACAGGTCCCTTTCCCGCCTCCGAATGCGCTTGCCCCGCCTCTACCCCATGGGAAGTCTTCCCAAGATAAATCTGCAAAGTCTCGTTGTGGACAAGATCTGAGTGGCTTTCTAGAAACCTCTTTAAGGGAAGTCACCAAGAGGGCAACATTATTGATTAATTTTAGAAATATAGAAACATGACAGCAGGAAAAGACCACATGGCCTGCCTATTTATTTATTTATTTATTTAGTGGGGGGATTTTATACCGTTATTTCAGGTAATCCATAGCAGTTTACAATTGAACAACAGATCTAGTCTGCCCTTTCATATAAACCATTACAACAGCCATTTTTTTTCCTTTAGAGATCCTCTGTGTTTGTCCCATGCTTTTTTTGCATTCAGACACTGTCCTCATCTCTACCACCGAGAAACCACAAAAACGAGCAGTAGTGGAAGTCACAGGCACTTTATTAATTAAGCGAACCCCAACGCGTTTCGGCTGTTGCCTTCATCAGGGGGTACTAGAGGACAGCAAAACATAACATTAAAATAATTAAACATACATAAAAACACAAAAAAATATATTAAAATAACAAATATGAATAATCATAATTATTAATTAATTCATAAAAAATTAAAATTGAGACATATATATATATATAAAAGAAATATACTATACAAACAAGAAAGCCAGCAATACATAATAATAAAAAATATATATACCATACTTACAAATGAAGTGCACAAAAGCAATAAAGATATGGCACAAACCAATCAATGGTGGATAATGCTAAAAAATCAATGTAAAAACCATTAATATGATACTGAAACAATTAAAAACATCAATTGAACCATACAACATTGAACAAAAAGAAGACAAAATGGAAAACCCAGACCAACGAAAAAGGCAAATTAAACTATACAGTAAGGATAAGTAATCCTAAAAAATACATATATAGAAACATCTTATTCAAGCAAAGGAAATCTCTTTGTATATATACACAACACAGAGCATTTGTAAGTATGGTATATATATTTTTTATTATTATGTATTGCTGGTTTTCTTGTTTGTATAGTATATTTCTTTTATATATATATATGGGTTTTTTTTATGTCTCAATTTTAATTTTTTATGAATTAATTAATAATTATGATTATTCATATTTGTTATTTTAATATATATTTTTTGTGTTTTTATGTATGTTTAATTATTTTAATGTTATGTTTTGCTGTCCTCTAGTACCCCCTGATGAAGGCAACAGCCGAAACGCGTTGGGGTTCGCTTAATTAATAAAGTGCCTGTGACTTCCACTACTGCTCGTTTTTGTGGTTTCTCAGTTTGTTTGCGAGCAGTGCTCCTGTTTGTGTTTCCTCATCTCTACCACCTCCACTGGGAGACCTATTCCATGCATCTACCACTCTTTCCATAAAGAAATATTTTTGCAAATTACTCCTGAGTCTTTCCCCTTTCACCCTCGTCCTAGGTCCCCTCGTTAACAGAGTTGCTTTCATTCGAAAGAGGCTCTCCTGTGCATGTATGCCACAGAGGTCTTTAAACGTCTCAATCATATCACCTCTGTCCCGCCTTTCCTCTATACTTATTAAGGTCCTTAATCCTGTCCTCATATGCTTTACAATGAAGACCACTAACCATTCTAGTAGCCACCCTCTGCACCAACTCCAACCTGTTTATATCCTTTTGAAAGTGTGGTCTCCAGAACTGCACGCAATACTCCAAATGAGGTCGCACCATATACAGAGGCACTATCACTTTTTTTCTTCTGCCGGCTGTTCCTATGCACCCAAGCATCCTTCTAGCTTTCACCATCGCCTTTTCTACCTGTTTAGCTACTTTAAGATGTTCAGACACAAATCACGCCTAGGTCCCGCTCTTCTTTTGTGGACAGAAGAACTTCACCCCCTATACTATATTGCTCCCTTGGATTGCTGCAGCCCAAATGCATGACCTTGCATTTTTTTAACATTAAATCTTAGCTTCCAAATTCTAGGCCATTCTTCAAGCTTAGCTAGATCCCTCATCATGTTATCTACACCTTCCTGGGTGTCTACTCTGCGGATGATACCAAAATCTGCAATAGAGCCAAACCTTACCCAACAGTCCTAATACAGTATCACTAACAAAGATGTTAAAAAGAATCGGACCAAGAACAGATCTCTCTCCTCAGAGTGAGCTCCATTTACCTGTACCTTTTGTCGCCTCCCACTTAACCAATTTTTTAACCCAAGCAGTAACTTTAGGGTCCATCTCTAGGGTGCTCAGTTTGTTTATAAGTGGCCTGTGTGAAACGGTGTGAAAGGCTTTATTGAAATCTAAATACACCACCTCTAGGGCTCTCCCTCAGTCCAGCTCCCTAGTCACCCAATCAAAGAAATCAATCAGATTTGTCTGACAAGGCCTGCCTCTGGTGGATCCATGCTGCTTTGGATCCAGTAATCCATTGGACTCCAGAAACCTCACTATTCTATTTCGGCAGGTCCTCTGGAGAGAGACATATGAATTCAATTTATCTAGAATATTGTCTCTCTTTTTTAAGAAAAAGGTTGTTCCATTTCCGGGGCAAACCTTTAGGATATACCCTGATGTGAGTCGCTCCACTGAGGAGAGGAGATGCTTGTTTTTGTCAATGAGACGAGAGACATTATTGTTGGAAGCAAATTTTTGCTTGAGAGATCCCTACAAACGTTTGTTAATTATGTAAATGTAAAGTATATCATCTTCTCTCCATAACAGTTCTGTGCCTTCCTAGACCTGAAGAAGACCTTGGTTCAGTGAGCGTGGGTAAAGGGGGTGGCATTTGGGGCGGTAGATGCTGTGGATGGTTTGTCTAGGGCTTGTGCCTAAGCCCTGTTTACCATTACTATGTTTCCTTGATGATGATATCCCCATATGCATGTCTCTCTTCCCTCTCATATTATAGTGATCTAATGCTAGAGTACACTTTAGTTCTTTGTTTTTTTTTTTATTCCTTCTTTGTATCATATGCAGGTAATGTGGTACTCTTGTTACCTGTGAATTTTTTAAATTTGCATAAATAAAAAAATTAAACCAAAAGAAATTACTATGTCTAAGTTGCACAGACATCTATTTTTTGTTGTATACTTTTGAACATACTGTTAACATATTACGATGACATACATACAGTTGGAATATTTTCAATTATTTCTCAAGATACTGTACACAACATGCCTGAAATGCAAGGGTACCAATAACGTTGACCCAACTATATGTGTGTGTGTGTGTGTGTGTGTTTGTGATTGAGAGAATAGCAAACGGGGGAGAGAGAGTTCGAAAGGAGCAGTTCCCTGGCTGCTATGTTTCACTGTACCAAATGCATTGGGTCATTTTTGCGGGAACTTATATAGAATCCTTAGTCTGATGCAGTTCATTTTCAAACTGTTCTCAGCAGTTTGGTCCCATTCCTTTAATTTTTTGGAGAATTATTTTGCCTTTACTTTCTCAACCCCATATGTATAATTTCTTCCAATACATTAAGGAGTATGTTTACTAGAGCCTGTGCCAACAACTCACTTGTGGGCCGGGCCGCATTACCAGCATTGAGGACCTCGCTAACTGCAAAAGGCATGTGTGTCTGTCCGCCTGCAGTTAGCATGCTGCTAAAGTGCAGCACTGTGCAAGCCAGTACACGGGTGCACCTGACTCCACCCATTGAGGTGACATTATATACACCCACGCTAAAAGCAGTAAGCACAAAATGAGCTAATGATGGCAATGTGCAGGTAGTGTAGATATTAAAATCTGTTCTGCCTCTAGTCTGGCCCGTCGCACACTACCTGGTTAGAACTGGGCTTTAGCATGTGCTAAACCACACACTACTTCGGTAAACATGCCCCTAAATGATTTTTTGAACTACATAATAAATTTGGAGGGAGGGATTTTCTCCACAAAGTGGAAGTTACAACCCTAAACAAAGACATGGGGAGGTAATCTGTACAGAGAGGCACCTACTTTGCTGGGCAAGCTGGATAGATCATGATTGTCTTTATCAGCCGTCATTTATTATGTATGTTTATTTAAAAGATGTGTTATGCTGCTATTCAAATATGTTGTATTGGAAAAATAAAAGGTATATCTATTTGTGCTTTATCGACTATAGCAAGGCTTTTGACTGTGTAAACCATGAGAAACTCTGGACCACATTAAGAAGTATGGGTATACCAGAACACCTGATCGTACTCTTGCACAATCTGTACATTGATCAAGAAGCAACAGTTCAAATGGATCAAGGAGAAACAGAATGGTTTAAGATAAGCAAAGGTGTAAGATAAGGCTGCATACTTTCCCCCTACCCGTTTAATTTATATGCAGAACAAATCATCAGAGAAGCAGGATTGTATGAAGACAACAGAGGTGTGAAGATTAGTGGAAGACTCATCAACAACCTTTGCTATGCTGATGATACCACATTACTAGCTGAAAGTGAAGATGATCTGAAACATTTGCTTCTCACAATCAAAGAACATAGTCTCAAAATGGGCCTGCACCTTAATGTAAAGAAGGCAAAGATCATGACAGCTGGCATAATCAACAGGTTCATCGTTGAAGGAGAAGAAATTGAAATCATGGACAACTTTAACCTACTTGGATCAACTATCTATAAAGAAGTAACAAGCAGTCAAGAAATCAGACGACACATTGCTCTTGGCAGAATGGCTATGAAAGACCTAGATAAGACTCTCAAGAGCAGAGATGTCTCTCTCCATACAAAGATTCGACTTGTTCAAGCCATGGTATTTTCAATAACATCATATGAATGTGAAAGCTGGACAGTGAAAAAGATAGACAGGAAGAAAATTGATGCCTTTGAATTATGGTGCTGGCGGCAAATACTGTGTATACCATGGACTGCCCAAAGAACAAACCAGTCGATACTAGAGGAGATCAAACCTAAGCTTTCTTTAGAAGCTCAGATGACAAGACTTCGACTTTCATACTTTGGACACATCATGCGAAGAGAGAGATCATTAGAGAAAGACATCATGCTTGGCAAGATAGAAGGTAAATGCAAAAGAGGAAGGCCAGCAATGAGATGGATCGATACAATAACAGCAGCTACAGGTACCAGTCTGTCAACAATAAGCCGTCTTACTCAAGACCGAACACAATTTAGGATAGCTATCCAAAGGGTCGCCATGAGTTGACTCTGACTAGACGGCACTTAACAACAACAGCAACATTAGTTTCTTTGTTTTTTTTTTTATTGTGTGTTTTACTTATTTGGATTTAGCTAACGCCTTTTCAGTAGCATAGGATTAGAGAAACCCCAAGGGCTGTACGAGGCAACTTGAGAGACAGTTTGATGCAACCACACCTTGACTACATCCATGTGACCCAGAGCACTTCTCAATAAGAGGAGCAGCCTTCAGCTCAGGGTTATCCTTACTTCTGTGACATGCAATCAAACAAAATGCATATTACATGTAAGAACATAAGAAATGCCTGACTGGGTCAGACCAAAGTCTATCAAGCTCAGTATCCTGTTTCCAACAGTGGCCAATCCAGGCCACAAGTATCTTGCAGGTTCCCAAAGAGGCACACAGGTTCCACAATGCTTGTCCCGGGGCAAGCAGTGGATTTTCTGTGTCCTCTTTAATAATGATTTGTATCCTTTTTAAGATATGACAGCCGGAATTGCACACAATATTCAAGGTGCGGTCACACCATGGAACGATACAGAGGCATTATAATATCCTTTGTTTTATCTTCATTCCTTTCCTTATGATTCCTAGCATTTTATTTGTTTTCTTGGTCACCGCTGTGGAGGGTTTCAATTTATTATCCATTATGACGCCTAAATCTTTTTCCTGGGTGGTGGTTTGATGTTGACCAGTTCCTAGCAAATATAAAACTTTCCTTTGCACCATCATCTCATCCACACATTGAAACTCTGGAGCTCTGCCTGCCTTTTGGGTTCTGTGTGGAACAGGAAGCATTTCAGAGAATGCTATCCTGGAAGTTCTGGATTTTAGCTTCCTACCTAATAGCCTAAATTTGGCCTCCTGAACCTCTCTCCCACATTTTCCTATGCCATTCATGCCAACATGTACCAAGACAGCAGACTCCTCCCTAGTGCATGAGGTCTGCTTCCTTTGCACCAAGCAGGCATGTTACCAGGCAGTTCTTGTTTCCACCAGCCACCCAGCTATCTACATGCCTAATGATCGAATCGCCAACTATAACAGCTGTCCTAACCCTTCCCTTATGGGCACGTGGCCCTGGAGAAATCTCCTCAATGTGAAAGGGTTTTACATCTCCTAGCGGAGAGGTCCTAGCTACATGATCACTTCCTGCCACACCAAGGTGATGCTCTCCTTTAACATGACCTCTCTCCTCCATGGCAACTAAGAGGCTGCCAGATTGGAGGTGGGACTTCAGTACTGTATCTCTGTAGGTCTCATCTATGTACCTCTCTGTCTTCCTTATATCCTCCAAGTTTGCTAGTCTAGCCTCCAGAGATCGGACTTCTTCCCTGAGGGCAAAAAGCTCCTTGCACTTAGTGCACACATAAGACACCTCATCAACTGAGAGAAAATCCATTCATGTGACAGTGCAAGAGACTGGCTAGCTCCCATCTCGCTGCTGGACTGCTGTTTACATCTTAGTTTTAAGGATTTGTTTAGCTATTTAAGTTGTTTACTTGAAGTTGCTAGGGATACTTGTACTGATACAATTATACCAATTACCATTAAGAGACATTATTCACGTCAAAATTTAATTAACTTCAGGGCCTTAACCTGAACCTGGAAGTGACTTTGACTGCCCTTCCTCCTTTAATATAAAGCTAACATTATGCTTGGGGTGGGTGGGAGGGAACTAACACTTAGTAAAGGCTGGCTTGCTACACAGGTACCAGACCTGTGCTTCTAAGGTAATCTGTTAACAATTTCCTGAGTCATTTGCACAGCCCATGGTTTGATAGAGGGAGCCTTTTAAATTGCCCATTTGACCTTTCACTTGGCTTCAATTCCTATTTAAAACAAATTCCCAGATCTCTTGCCTCCTAAGTGGAAGTCCTTTTTGTAAAGGTATCTAGAAACAATTTCTTTCTTTCAACTTAAAGAATATCTTACCCTATTCTTCCTTTTATGCTAAGCTACACTCTAATTTGATTTAAATTAAATGCTCTCTGCTGATACTAGGCCCTGACAGATTTAAATTTAAACTAAAAGCTCTTTTCCTGGACCTTTTCTCCAGACAAAAAATACAAATTTCTAAATGTAAATATTCTTGATGGGTGGTTGAGTGCATTGCTGGCCACTGCCAAAGAGGCAGTAGAGAGGGATGTGCAGCCATTTAATAGGCTTGCATAGCCCCATACCCAGCCTCCCCACTATTCTCTGAACAAGAGAAAATCTGACCAGAGCGTGGACATGATTTTATTAGTGACCAGCTTCAGGAATCAGGGCCATGGGCCTCAGTGTAAACCACACTTTTCCAGTTAAACATTGTTTTCTGATACTTTTTAAAAAATGAAAGGTAAAAAAAAACATTTCTCCAGGAACAAGCAGGAAGTTAGTCCTCCATATATGGGTAACATCGGTGCTGATAGAGACCTTGCGGAAGCATCCTCCCAGCTTTCAAAGAAAGACTTTGGGAGATGCCACCACGCATGCATGGTCCCCTTCCCACCCAAGGGTGCCATCTTGCTCAGTCTCCTTTTTTCCACGGAGCCCTTCAGAAGTCTGTCTGCAATTCCCCCGGAAAAAGTTGATTTTCTCGACCTGAGTTTCATACTCTCCTACAGTAGTGCACCAGTCCTCTTCGCCACCTGAGCCCGCTGTCCCGGCATCGAGTCTCGGGTCCGTAGTCATTTTTTTTCCCCTTCTTGGCGCCTTCGTGCCTTTTTTCCCCAACTGGCGGCACCGCGGGTCTTCGACCTCACAGGGATACGTTTTTCTCCCATGGCTACCAGTGGTTTTAAAAAGTGTGATCGGTGTGCCAAAATGTCCCTGACTGGCACACATGACTGCTGCCTTCACAGCCTGGGACCAGACCATGACCCCATAGCATGCGGCCTCTGTAAGATGATGTCCACCATGATCCTCAAGAGCCACCAGCAGCAGCAAGATAAGTTTTTTTTTTTTACAGAGTCCTAGGTACCTCCGAAGGCCAAGGCCTCAAAACTGCAAAATCTTGGAGTAGCCTTATGGACCCCGACCAATGCCATGGTACCTCAGAAAGGGGATCTCAAGAAGAAGGAGGCCTCAAAGGCGGTGTCCCAGGATGGCTCAGGTCCTAGACGCTCGTTCGAAGGATCTGAGAAGGAGCGATCTGCGATGATCCTCTGAAAGGACTCTACTTCGGGTCAGCCTCTGTTGCCTGACGCCATCCTCTCGAGGACTCCCCCATGGGGGAATTGGCGAAGGGCCTGATTCCCTCAGTGCCCGCGCCGATTGCTGCGGAGCCTTCTGGCATGGAGTCCAGAATGGCAGCCCTGGAGCGCAGCTTGTCTGCCTTCATGAACCAGCAGCGGGCGCTGTTGTCCGGTACCACTGGTTCCTCTACCTAGACCACCGGTCCCTTGACATCAAGGACGTCCCTGGAGGCCAAGCTTATCCTCGAGGTCCAAGGGGTAGAGATCTTCCCCAGTCAGTGTGCTCTGCACCGGTCATGGGGCCTCCAAGGACTGTGGGCAGAGATCAGCCCTGGAGCCCATAAGCCATCCTTCCCTTGAGTCCTCGACAGACTATTCTGACTGGGAAACGGAGGACGAGGACTTGCTTGGACACCTGTCGCCACTGAAACGTCCCCTCGGACTCCTCTCTCTCGGAGCCCTGGTGTCAGCCCCCACCCGAGGACATGGTATTCCTTGACTTTGTCAGGGACATGTCCAAGGCCCTAGCGCTCCCGACTAAATCGGAGGAGGACCCTCGGATGGAAGAGCTAGAAATCCTCCAATACAAGGCCCCTTTGAGGGAATCGCTTACGGTGCCCATCCCTCCCATCCTGGAACGACTAATGCTCCATATGTGGGAGACACCGGCATCGGTGCCAGTGGTGAGCAAGCGGCTCGACTCAATGTATTGAGTCCACTGGAACCTGGGCTTCCAGAAGTCACAACTGCCGCACAACTCCATGGTAGTGGAGTTGATTATGCATCGCCTGAAGAGTCAGAAGATGAACTCTTCTTTGCCCCCCCGGTAGGGAGGCACGTACCCTGGACACCCTCAGCAGAAAATGCTACCAGGGCTAAATACTCATCAGGTGGATCCAAGCATACCAGCTGTACATGGGCATGTACCAGAGAGACCTGGTGATGGAACTCACCGGGTTCTCAGCTGGTCTTTCTGAGGAACTCCTGCAGCGGTTCAGGAACCTTGCCAAAGTCGTCCGTGAGTGCTCCAAGTTTGTCTCGGGCAGCCTATGACTGCTTCAAGTCAGTGGCTCGAGTAGCAGTGGTGGGCATCGTTGCCTGATGCCAGGCTTGGCTACAGTCATCTGACCTCGAGCAATGGGTTCAAGACAAATTGGTCGACATCCCATGCCAAGGAGAGAACCTTTTTGGCAAACTCATGACCGACAAGGCTACCGAGCTGGAGAAAGAGTTCATGAGGAGGACCAGGCTATATAAAAAGACTGTTGCCCCTCCCCGACGGAAGGTAAAAAGCCCTTCTACCCGAGAAAAAGGGGCTGCTTATAGAAATTACACACCTTTTCAGGCCTTCCCGGCTCCCCAGCAGGGTTAGCAGACCAAGGGACGGGCATGGCTCTCGTAAGCAGAAGACTCCCAAGCCCCATTCATCAGCCCCAGCTCAGCCAGGGGGGAGCTTTTGACTCTTTGGGCATAGCCACAGGGTGACATCTCATTCACTATGCCCAAAGATGGCCAACCATCACCACCGATTCTTGGGCATTCCAAGTGGTCAAGGAGGGATACCTCCTCCACCTGGCTGACACCTCCCACTTTCTTTCCGAGGGAGCCTCCCAGGTCTCCCCTTCACTGGGACTTTCTACTGAAGGAACTGGCAGGTCTTCTCAAGGACAGAGCTGTAGAACCAGTTTCCCACCATGTCAGGGGCAAGGGGTTCTATTCCAGGTACTTCCTCATACAAAAAGGACAGGGGGCCTAAGGCCCATCCTCGACCTCCGCAATCTGAACAGATTCCTGATGAGGGAAAAGTTCAAGATGCTCTACCTTGGAATATTGCTGCCTTACCTCCAGCAGGGGAGATTGACTATGCTCCTTGGATCTGAAGGAAGCCTTTTGCCGTCACCTACGGTGCAAACCAGTATCGGTCACAACAGACGACAAGGTGGCTATGTTCTGTGTGAACAAGCAGGGGGACACAGGGTCCTGTGCCCTCTGCAGTGAGGCAATGGCCCTCTGCTCCTATGCAGTCCAACAGTGCATACTCTTACAGGCAGTATACCTGCCGGGCCAGGACAACGCACTGGCCGACAGATTAAGCAGGGTCCTCCAGCTGCACGAGTGGTATCTGGACCCCAGAGTGGCCAGCCAGCTTTTCCACCTCTGGGAGGAACCATGGATAGACCTGTTTGCCAGCCCGGACAACTGCCAGTTGCCCCGCGTCTGTTCTTATCCAATAGAAAAAGTCCCAATTAAGTTAGCAGCAAAAATACTCTGTTTTTTTGGCGTTCACAGCGAGGCGGTGTTAACATTTTCACCCCCTTTTGTGAGTTTCCTGCTCCGACAAAAAAGTATTTTTGCTGCTAACTTAACCGGGACTTTTTCAATTGGATTTTGTATATGGTCTTTGGTTTTAAAGGATATTTTTTGTACCACTTCTATTCTTGGCAAGTTTGGCAGCAGATGCATTTCTCATCTCATGGTCGGAGGATCTCATGTACGCCTTCCCACCCACTCCACTAATTGCAAAAACTTTATTTAGGACCCTCCGCGACAAGGCTTTGCTGATCCCGATAGCCCCTCAATGGCTTAGGCAGCCATGGTTCTTGTTAGTACTCCGGCTGTCGGTGGAAGCTTCCATCCCATTGGGGAGCTCCCCAGAGCTCCTGTCACAGGAGGGGGGGGGGGGCTCTCTCTTGCACTCCAATCTGGGGTCCCTGTCACTGACAGCGTGGCTGCTGAAAGGGTGACTCTAGCGCCTTTCAACCTCTCGGAGGAAGTCGAGGAGATCCTGCTGGCTTCCTGTAAGTCCTCCATCAGGAAAGCATATGCCTTCATGTGACGCTGGTTTTTCAGTCTGCTGTGCAGAGCAGGGGATTAGCCTGTTCTCCTGTCCGGTGCAGCTGGTCCTGCAGTATCTTCTCCATCTCTTGCACTACAGACTCAAATCGAACTCCTTCAGAGTGCACTTCAGTGCCCTGGTGGCACATCACCATCCGGTGGATGGCAATCCCCTTTCGGTCCAGCCATTGCTGACCCGCTTCATGAGGGGACGCCTTTTATTTAACCCCCCAGTACGCCCTCTGGAACAGAGTGAGACCTCAATGTCATACTGGCACAGCTTATTCGCCTGCCTTTTGAGCCCCTGGCTATCTGCCACCTGCAATAACTTTCCTAGAAAGTGGTGTTCCTGGTTGCGCTCACTGTTTGCAGGGTCCGTGATCTCCAGGCCTTGGTGGTAGAGGCGCCTTATACCAGATTCTATAAGAATAGGGTTGTGCTCTATACACACCCCAAATTCCCTCTGAAGGTGGTATCGCCTTTTCACCTCAACCAGGAGGTGGTGCTCCCCACCTTCTTCCCAAGGCCTCACGCCAGTAGGGTGAAGGCTGTCCTCCACACCTTGGACTGTAAGAAGGCCCTGTCCGTCTTCATTCAATGTACCCAGGGCACCGTAAAGCTTCTCAACCTTTTGTCTTGAATGACCCCCAGTAGACGGGGAAGCAGTGACCAAGCATAAACTATCTACCTGCATGGCGGACTGTATCACCCTCGCCTTTGAGCAGGCAGGGCTTTCACTGGAAACTGGGTCATGGCATATTGTGTCAGGGTCATGGCGGCCTCTGTGGCAAACCTGCGCTCCGTCCCGGTGGTGGACATCTGCCGGGCTGCCACCTGGTCTTCCATCCATACCTTCACAGCTCACTGTTGCCTGGAGAGGGAGTCCTGATGGGACAATGCCTTCAGCTAGGCCATGCTCAGTAGTCTTTTTAGAGTCTAGGCAACTCCTACCCTCAGGCCCTTCTGTGTTCAGGCTACCAGAGTGCTAGTTTCCTTCGGACACAAGAGTCTTACTGTAGTCTGCACCTGCAGACTCCATTGCTGCTGCTCACAGCTTACCCTGAGGGTAACCGTGTATTTTCTCTATAGGCTTTCGGTAGTTTGGGAGTCCCATATGTGAGGACTGACTTCCTGCTTGTTCCCGGAGAAAACATAGTTACTTACCTATAACAGGTGTTCTCCAGGGACAGCAGGAATCGGTCCTCACAAACCTCCCTCCTCCCCTTGGAGTTGCTTCTTTACCATATTTTATTTTTTTGCTGCCTTTTGGCTATGTCATCTGACTGAGCAAGATGGCACCCTTGGGCGTGAATGGGACCACGCGTGCATGGTGGCATCTTCCAAAGGCTTTCTTTGAAAGCTGGGGGATGCTTCCGTGAGGGCTCCGTCGGCACCAATGCCACCCATATTTGAGGACTAATTCCTGCTGTCCCCGGAGAACACCTGTTACAGGTGAGTAACTATGCTAACAGAGCTGTGCATTGTATCTTCCACGCTGCTAATCACATATTGCTTTCAAATACTAATGAAAATATAAATATGTTATGTCCCTATCACATGTAGAGATGTTGCTAAATTAGATCTGTAAATGGTAAACTTCTGAAGCAGCTGTTACACAGCATATTGACCCCTTTTAAGTTTCATTTCTGACTTCTTTGGTATGAACTTTATCCTGCAAACTGTTTCTTGCTCAAGGGTCAAGAGAAAAGATTGGAAAAAGCTGTCTGGATGTCTCCATGTGTCTACTACCATGTGTGATTTCTCTTCAACAAAGCTGGATTTTTTAAAAACACATAAACTGCATGTAAAAGCTGAAGAAGGAGAAGAAAGTTCTCAGTCCAGTGTTATCAAATTTGTGCCATATCAGATTGGTAAGACGCAGCTTGCAATTTTTAATGTCTGTACTTAAGTTAATTTCCAGCTTCGTTGCCTTTTATCATTATCGCAGGACTATATATTGCTAATAAGTGTATCTTTTGAAAATCAGTTGTTCATATTTTAGATCTTGTACCCTGCTCTAACATAGTGAATGATATTAGATAAAGACCAGAATGGTCCTTCTAGTCTGCCCAGTAAGGTGTCTAGAGTTTGAGTTGCACCTTCCTCTCAAGTTAGGTTACTCCCTTCTATGCCTTTTAAGGTTCTTTCTGCTGCTCCAGGTAGGTTCCTTCTCTCTATTTAGAAGTTATTTACGTTTGCTTTGATTTCATCCTCTTGCTATGTAGTGATCCTATGTCTCTATCCCATGCCTTTTTGAATTCTCTTTTTTTAAATTTGATGTTGCAGCAAAATGATACACACAGTAAACTTGCAATAAGGAAAATGCCCATAGGAAACATATACATAATTATCAATTTACAATGGAAAGGACAGCCAGCGCATGGCAGAACAAAATACAAAGGCCTAGTGGAGAAAGATCCAACACCAGGAAAAGTGTAACTCAAGGTAAAGAACCCAGGAAAAAAGGAAGGGAATCGAGGTCTAAATAAACACCTTTAAGGCTGGAGATCCCACGTGATGTGTGAGTGAGCAAGACTGGTTCCAGCTTGCTCCAGGGCTGCCCCGAGCAATAAACTAAATTGTACTGAATTTAGCCACGAAAACGCAAGCTGCTGAAAGGGGACAAGAGAGAGGAAGTGTCTGGCATGAAGCGGGGGTTGAGAGCCAAAGGATCGATGGCTATGCCGCAAAAAAAGGAACGAGAGCGATCAGACAAGCCCAGGGCCTTGTTCTCCACGCCATCATCCCACAGGTGCTCCTTGTGGTCTTGGGCAAGCCACTTAACCCTCCATAGCCCAAGTTCCCTGTAAAATAGTTATCTCCAAGTTATAATGCCCTGTTCAATGTAATTTCAGTTTGTTCAATGTAAACCGCACTGATGCAGAATAGCGCGGTATATAAGAGAATGTAAATAAATAAATAAAATCACAACCGGCCTTGCCAAGTGCGGAAAGCACAGAATCGGCGACAGAAGACCTGGCAAAAGAGGTGGCAAAACTACTAGAACCTAAGTTTGACCAGGTAATTTTAAAAAGCTGGAAACTTTGGGAGACTCATTGACAGGGATTGGAAGAAAGGTGGAGGAACTGGAGCAGCGTGTATCTAATATCGAGGATGAGGAAGGGCAGCAAGAACGTGATCGCAGGGAGCAGCAAAAACAGATTAGTCTACTTTGGATTGGAGGACTTCTATCTGGAGAACAGATCACGGAGGAACAATCTGAGAGTGGTGGGGGTGCCGGAATCAATGACGGAGAGTATGCTATTACCATTGCTTGGAGAATGGCTGCCCAAGGAGTTGGGCCTCACCTCGCTGGTCGGGGATTTGAAAATTGAGTGAGCACACCGCATTGGGCCGTGAAGGGAAGATCATCAGAAACCGCAGGTGGTAATCATGAGGCTGCTCAATTTCCAGCATAAAGTGCAATTGTTGCAGGCCAATCGGAGGAAAGGTGACTTGCAGCTGGAGAATCATAAACTTTTAATATTTCAAGACTACTCGGCGGCTGTAACGCAGAAAAGAAAGGAGTTTACCCCAATCTGTGCGGCTCTGTTCAAGAGGAAGATTCGTTTCACGTTGGCATTCCCGGCGACTCTCAGAGTGACAAACCAGGGACAGAACTATATGTTTATAACGGCGATGGCAGCGAACCAATTTCTGGCTGGATTGACGGGAAGCAGTGGCGAAGACTGAGCGCAGGCCTGAGTGCCTCCTTCACTTTTGGCCTGTTTGGCCTTGGCAAGAACGACATTGGGGAAGGAATAGACATTGCGTATGTGGAATGTATCATGTGGGTGTATCGGAGAGGAGGAGAGGAAGAGCAAAGGTAATGGTGTATGTAATGCGTATCTGGCCTATTATTGCTACAGTAATGTGGATGATGTGAAAGAGAAGCCCGGGGCAGCCCTGTGGCACTCAATTGGGGATCAGGCCTCAGCAGGGAGAGCTGAGGGGTATAATTGTTAATTGTTATGGGGTATAGGAGGGGGGAGGGAAATATGGGGTATGACTGGGGAATGAATGCTAGGAATGTATGGATGAGAAGGCAGAATGGAACGAAAGTCCATGTGATGAAAAGTATGAAAGTTATAAAACGGGTAGCGAAACTTCTGGGAAAACAAAAGGGCAAGCTCTAAAGCAGGCATGGAAAATGCTATGCCAACAGAGAGGGCTAAATTGGCGAAGTACAGATTATATCCCTTTAATGTGGAATGGAGACTTTGAACCAGGACAGCAAGGCAGTGCCCCGAGACGATGGGTGCAAAAGGGAATAGAATATGTTGGCCAGTTGAAGATGGAGGCGACTGGGGAAATGGATTCCTTTTAATCCCTGGTCAAGAGGTGAAGTATAGAACAAAAAACATTCTACTTTTACCTGCAAGGCAGACACTGCGTAAGAGGTCTCCAAAAATGTTTTGGGCCAGTGTTGTGCAGCAGGGGCACGTGGGACATTTTGGCCGCATTAGACGGGAAAATGTCTGTAAGGACTCTGCATGAGGAGTTGTATCCAGGGGGGCAGCTGGAAGCTTTAGAGAAACTGGCCCAGAGATGGATCCAGGACAGTATGCCGGATGTGACGGTGGGTATGCTACAAGACGCTTTCCAACGGATAAAAGTTGTCTCCGAATCGGTCTGGTTACAAGAAATCCAATATAAATTTTTATGGAGGGCCTACGTACCTAATGTCTGGGCAGCTAGGATGGGGTTCTCTTGACGGATGTGTGCCAGCTCTGTGGAAAAGAGAAGGGGACATTAACTCACCGTTTTTGGCTATTTGAGCAGATCCAAAGTTTTTGGAAAGAAGTGCAGGATCAATTGCGGGTGTGGGGACCGCAGGGAAGGAAGTTCTCACCAGAGTGGTGTTTGTTCGGTGCCCCCGAGGGAGGAGGACTATTGGTAAGCCATTGTAGGAAATTATATGACACGGGCTTTCTTAATAGCGAAGCAATGCATTCTTAGACATTGGTTATCCAATAAGCCCCCAGGAGTAAAGGAATGGCAACAAGAGATGATGGAATTAAAAGATATGGAACAGAAAACAGCCCAGATGTTGGGGAAAAATAAATTGGAAGAGTTTGATAAAATATGGCATGCGGTGCTCTAGAGTCTCCACCACAATGGGTGATAGCACTAAGTTTGCAATATAGTTAGCGCTAGATGACAGCCAATTGAGATAAGAGAAAATGAAGGTACGAAACGTGAGTGAATGGAGCAGTGTGTGAGTAACTGAATGAGGAAGGGGGGAGGGAAAGCGTAGTGCAACGTAGAGGGAATGCAGAAGGGGGGTGGAACGGGGGGGGGGGATAGTCTGGAGTTGGGGGGGGGGGAAATGGGGAGGGAGGGAGAGGGAGGACCTAGCAGGGTGGGAACAAAGGTGACTAAGATAAAGAAGTCCCTGGGTATAGAGGTTGTTATACATAATGGTTAAGGGTTAATACTTGTTTGTAGGTAAACTGCAGAGGAAAGTGAGCTGATATTACAGTATGGAACCTAGAACTGTATCTAGGACACTGAAAGTATTCCAGTGATCTGTGTTGATGTAGTTAGGGTTGATGTCTCTGGGGAAAAGGATATCAGAAGGAAAGCAATGTTTAACAGGAACAGCTCTGCTTGATTGTTGCACTGTTATGATAGCTGAATGTTGTTATGTTACAATACGTGTTATCTGTGTTGAAGGACAAAGCATACAATGTAAAGAGTGTTAAATGAATGCTGTAATGTGAATGAGGAAAATAATAAAAATGAAGTTCAATAAACACCTTTAAGGCCTATCCACTGGAATTGACGTTTGAGCAAGAAGATGCCTAGGGCCCGATATTCTTCTGGGAAGGCTATGTGTCACTACGGTGCATAGCCCTGCCCACCGACCCTTATCCCCAGATATTCAATGCTGGGATCATATTCAATGCTGGGGCTGCATATCTGATAATTGCCATACACACTGGAAGCCGCATTAGGTAACTGGGCAGCAATAATATTGCATGCTGCCTGGTTAGCTCCTGCACCAAAAGATAGGTGAGGGTTTTCCTCGCCTATCTTGTTGGCGCATATCGCTAACTGGGCAGCATGCAGTATTGCTGCTGCCCAGTTATCACTTGTCGCCACTTCTACTCCGCCCCAAAACACCTCCGACATGCCCTAATGCTAATCAGACAGCATCAGGGTGCGTAGGGGAGTTAGAAGGGGATATTCAGTGGCATTAACCATGTAAGTGCCATTGAATATCCCAATTTAGAAACATAGAAACATAGAAACATGATGACAGAAAAAGACCACAAGTCCCATCTAGTCTGTCCTTCCATAACAACAACTACAACAGTCCACTTTCTACCTTTAGAGATCCTCTGTGTTGGTCCCATGCTTTTTTGAATTCAGTTACTGTCCTCATCTCTACCACCTCCACTGGGAGACTATTCCATGGATCCACTACTCTTTCCGTAAAGAAATATTTCCGCATATCACTCCTGAATCTATCTCCCTTCACCCTCATCCCATGTCCCCTCGTAGCAGAACTTGCTTTCAATTGAAAGAGGCTCTCTCCCTGAACATTTATGCCACGGAGGTATTTAAACATCTCAATCATATCACCTCTATCCCGCCTTTCCTCTAAGGTGTACATATTAAGATCCTTAAGTCTGTCCTCATATGCTTTATAATGAAGCCCATTAATCATTTTAGTAGCAACCCTCTGCACCGACTCCATCCTGTTCACATCCTTTTGAAGGTGCGGTCTCCAGAATTGCACACCATACTCCAAATGAGGTCGCACCAAAGACTTATACAGAGGTATTATCACCTCCTTTTTTCTGCTAGCCATTCCTCTCCGTATGCACCCAAGCATCCTTCTAGCTTTTGCCGTCGCCTTTTCTACCTGTTTTAGCTACTTTAAGATCATCAGACACAACCATGCCTAGGTCCCGCTCTTCTTTAGTGGACAAAAGTACTTCACCTCCTATACTGTATTGCTCCCTTGGATTGCTGCAGCCCAAATGCATGACCTTACATTTTTTAACATTAAATCCCAGCTGCCAAATTCTAGACCATTCTTCAAGCTTAGCTAGATCTCTCCTCATGTTATCTACACCTTCCTGGGTGTCTACTCTATTACAGATTTTGGTATCATCCGCAAAGAAGCAAACCTTACCCGACAGCCCTTCCGCTATATCACTAACAAAGATGTTAAAAAGAATCGGACCAAGGACAGATCCCTGGGGCACACCACTGGTAACATCCTTCTCCTCAGAGTGAGCTCCATTTACTTGTACTCTTTGTCGCCTCCCACCCAACCAATTTCTAACCCAAGCAGTAACTTTAGGGTCCATCCCTAGGGTGCTCAGTTTGTTTATAAGTCGCCTGTGAGGAACAGTGTCAAAGGCTTTACTGAAATCTAAATACACCACATCTAGAGCTCTCCCTCGGTCCAACTCCCTGGTCACCCAGTCAAAGAAATCAATCAGATTTGTCTGACAAGACCTGCCTCTGGTGAATCCATGCTGCCTCGGATCCTGTAATCCGCCGGACTCCAGAAACCTCACTATTTTCTCTTTCAGCAGCGTTTCCAATAATTTACTCACCACTGAAGTTAAACTAACCAGCCTGTAGTTTTCAACCACATCCTTACTTCCGCTTTTGTGTAAAGGCACCACATGAGCCTCTCTCCAGTCCTTTGGCACCACTCCCGACTCCAACGAGGCATTGAAAAGGTCAGTCAGTGGAGTTGCTAGAACGTCCCCAAGTTCCCTCAGTATTCTAGGCTGTATCCCATCCGGTCCCATCGCTTTGTCTACTTTAAGTTGAGCTAGTTTCTCACGAACACAGTCTTCTGAAAATTGTCCAAGATGTCCCTCGCTTCTGTTCTTATTTGTGGGTGTTTTCTGAGGTCCTGCTCCTGGTTCTTCATCTGTGAACACAGAACAAAAATATTTGTTAAGCAATTCCGCTTTATCCTTATCAGCTTCTACATATTCCCCCCCTGCACCCTTGAGTCTGACAATACCACTTTTGCCCTTCCTCTTCTCACTAATATATCTGAAAAATGTCTTATCCCCCCATTTTATTGCATTGGCTATTTCCTCCTCCTTTTGAATCTTTGCCTTCTTGACTACTTTTGCTAGCTTCTCTAAGTTTTTCCAAATACAGATGCCTGTCTTCCTCTCTCTGTGATCTCTTGTATTTCATGAAGGCCTCCCTCTTTTTCTTCACTTTTTCAGCTATTTCCTTCGAAAACCATAGCGGTCTCCTGTTCCTTTTGCCTTTATTTACCATTTTAACAAAAAGGTTGGTTGCCTTTAAAATACCCCCTTTCAGTTTTGCCCACTGTTTTTCTACATCCCCCAGCTGTTCCCATCCCACTAACGACTCCCTGAGGTATTGGCCCATCTTTGCAAAGTTAGTCTTCCTAAAGTCTAAGATCTTCACCTTGGAATGGATTCTAACAGCCCTAGTCCTAATACTGAACCACACCATCTGGTGATCACTGGATGCAAAATGATCTCCCACTACAACATCAGAAACACTCTCACCATTGGTAAGCACCAAGTCCAGTATGGCCCCTTCACATGTGGGGTCTGTTACCAATTGCCTGAATAGTTCTCCCTGTAGAGAATCCAGGATCTCCTTACTTCTAGATGATATTGCAGCAGGAATGTGCCAATCAACATCTGGCATATTGAAATCTCCTAGCAGTAGCACTTCCCCTTTCCTAGCAATGCTGCGTATGTCTTCAATTAACTCTCTGTCCACCTCTTCCTCTTGTGAGGGAGGTCTGTATATCACACCAATGCAAATAGATTTCTCTTTCCCTCTTTCTAGTTTAACCCACAATGCCTCCTCTCTCCCTTTTAAGCTCTGTAATTCCAAAGCTTTAATAGTAGTTTTTACATATAGTGCCACTCCTCCTCCCCTTCTTACTACCCTGTCCTTTCTGAATAAAGTATAGCCAGGTATAGTTACATCCCAGTTATGGTTTTCTGTGAACCATGTTTCTGTAACTGCCACTAAATCCAAGTCAGCCACTCCCACCAAAGCTTCAACTTCAGGGATCTTATTTCCCATGCTACGGGCATTAATACACACTGCTTTCCATGTGTTACCCCTGTTACCCATTTCCATAAAGGTATTTAATGTATCACCTACCTGGGGGCTTTCACTTACCTGGGGGCTTTCTTCACCCATCCCCAACGAATCTAGTGCCGGATGGCATTTATATGATTTACTGGGCTGTAAACCATGTAAATGCCTTTCAAATATTGAGCCCCTAGAGTCCAGAAAAAAACGAGTTTGAGAGGGCTCGAAAAACAGATACCTATTTCCATAACGCAAAACACATTTACAGTGAAAACAGACTAAAGGAAGCTCCTAGATCTAATTCAGCTTGTCACATAGCAGTAAACTTCTTCCTTTGCTCCTGAGTAGCTCTAGCAAAGTCAGGAAAGCCTGTATTTTTGCCCCCATAAACAACTCTGAACTATGGTTGAAGAAAAGGCGAAAAACATGATCCTTATCCTGGGGACGAATTTCCTGACTACTGGCAAAATGAATAAGTTCATCGTTGATGGAGAAGAAATTGAAATAGTTGACAACTTTAACCTACTTGGATCAACTATCAATAAAGAAGCAACAAGCAGTCAAGAAATCAGACAACGCATTGCTCTTGGCAGAATGGCTATGAAGGACCTAGACAAGATTCTCAAGAGCAGAGATGTTTCTCTCCATACAAAGATTTGACTTGTTCAAGCATGACATTTTCAATGACATCATATGGATGTGAAAGTTGGATAGTGAAAACGATAGACAGGAAGAAAATTGATGCCTTTGAATTATGGTGCTGGTGACGAATACTGCGTACACCATGGACTGCCCGAAGAACAAACCAGTCAGTACTAGAGGAGATCAAACCTAAGCTTTCTTTAGAAGCTCAGATGACAAGACTTTGATTTTCATCATGCGAAGAGAGATCATTAGAGAAAGACATCATGCTTGGCTAGGTGGAAGGTCAACGCAAAAGAGGAAGGCCAGCAATGAGATGGATCGATACAATAACAGCAGCTATGGGTGCTAGTCTGTCAACAATGAGCCACCTGACTGAAGATCGACCACAGTTTGGGACAACTATCCAGAGGTTCGCCATGAGTTGACACCAACTTGACTGCACTTAACAAGAACTTCCTGGGGGAAGACAAAAGACACTAACAAAGTTCCCCGCTGTGTAGTTTCGGACAAAGAACTTTCCAATAATCCCAGCAAATCCACAGAATCTGGTGCCTGAGACGCCTCCACACCCACAGACCCCTATCTAGGGCCAGATTCAGTCCTCAACGGAAGGTAAAAAAAAACCCTTTAGCTATAGAGGAAATAACGTTTTCAGTTATCTTAAGGACCTCCGAAAAGTACTTATGTAAAATAGCTTGGGGAGTAAGCAAAGGAGTCTTTGGAAAATTCAGCATTGTCCAGGCTTTCCAGCTTATGAGCATTCAATAGCTTGTCTTGCATTAAAGTAGTTTGAGTCTCACCCAGCTGAGTCAGAGTCCTCCTTTTTTTTTTATTCAAGTGTCCAACTGCAAAAGTTCTACATCCTTGGTCTGCAAGCTGACATGCATATCCAGGGTAAAAGATGCCATCACTGAAGTTATCCGATGTATAGATATGACTGCCTGCCAAAGACTCTTCAGGGAGACTTTTGACAGTTTCACTAGCAGGGCCTTACGTTGGATACACTACAACAATCAAGAGACCTATTCCCAGAGGTGTTCACATTGGCAACACTGAGTATCCCATGTTTCTTTGAACCTTATAGGGATGTTTGCCTAACGCAGGGTTTTTTGAGACGTTACAGACCTGAAATGCAGTGCTGTGTTGTACCCCGTGGTTTCCTTTTCTCAGCAGACGTGGAGATTGTTTCTTGATATACGATTTGACAAATTAATAAGATAAGTGTTTATTTCTTTGCTTTTAAATTTTACTGCATAAATTGATTAAAATGGACACGGTCTGAGGTAGAGGTTTAGTCCTCACACAGACATTAGTCTGACAAAAATTTGTACTTACACTTAGTGTTGCCAGTGTGAACATCGGTGGGAATAGGTCTCTTTCGATTGTTGTAGTTTATAGGCTAGACCTTTCCTTTAGCCCTTTTGGGATTTTTTGGTTTGACAGTAGACTTTTACGTTGGATACTGGCAATCGCGGTCTGCAGGTCTACACCTCCAACTGACCCTGAAAGGAGATGTGGGGCCACTGCACCAGCCTTGCCGATCGCCAGCATCTCATCAGACACTAATATCTCCTTTCTTCTGCTTATTCCTCTCTGTAACATCCTTCTGGCTTTGGCTACCTTGAGATCCTCGGACACCATCACCCTGAGGTCCCCCTGACGCCCCTCTCTTGGTCCATACACCAGCCTCTCGTCCCCTATCATGTACAGCTCCTTTGGGTTTCTGCATCCTAAGTACATCACTGCACTTTTTAAAATTAAATCTCAATTGCCAAGCACAACCATTTTTCTAATTTTGTATCTTTTTCTCATGTCTGCTCCCTCTGAAGTGTCCATTCTGGTACAGATCTTCATATTATGTGCAAAAAGGCAAACCTTTCCTTTTAACTTTTCAGCAATATCGCCCACTGGCAAATCTTAAGATAGAGGATACTGCATATGTTAAGGCAGTACAGTGCTACTTGTATTTCAAACAAATGAGTCCCTGTACACTTTATAGTTGTAAACACATGGTGCTAACCCCCAAATTACCATTTTAATTCCAGGTTGTAACGTGACAAAATAGGACAAATACAGAGGGGATGAATACTTTCACAAGGCACTGTATGCAAGCAGGCCGTTTTTAATCTGTCCTCTTTCCTGTTCTTAAATTTTCCTGACATTTGTGAGGAAGTGCAGAAATATGACCACCTTATCTTGAGGCAGTTTCTTCTGCCTTTTAGCCATATAAACAGTTTTATTCTTCATGAGATAGGCATAGTAGGATTGTCTGCAACTTCGATGCTGGTGATGTCTAGCAGCTCAGAATCAGATTCCATCCCCTAGCCAGAACACTTCACCCAGCATGCACCAGTTGTTCTCCTCAACAGCACATAGCAGACATTGAAGCAGGAGAAGTGCCCAAAATTACTAGTGAGTGCCAGGGTTGAACTCCACCAATGGCTTATCGTAATGTGGCTTCTGTAAATGTCGAAGGAAGCTCTAGATGCCTTCCACAAGAGATTGTAATGAAGAACTATAAAGATTTGGTGGAAAGGACATTTGCTGAACTAACTTACTACTTTTTATCAAGATGTTAGCATTTATGTTTTGCTTCAGTAAGGCCTTTCGTTTCTGAACATGCATTGCTACAGTAGGCCTTATTGAGGTAGGCAGATCCCTAGGAATATCTCCATGGAGTTGCTTTGGAGGACCTTTTGTTAACTAGTTTAAGTAAACTGGGCTGATGTTTTAGTTGCCCTGATAGTTTCCTCTTCTGTTCTGGCTTTCAGCTAATGGAAGTCTGATACCATGAGCCTTTATTTGGAAATAACCAGGGATTTTTCCGCCCTGTTTTATAGTCTTCCCTCCCTCCCTCCTCTCCCCCCCCACCCCATACACACCCACATACTTGCCATACCTAGTCTGGTCATTGCAGTGATGGTTGTAGGCTAAGGACCATGCACTAGGTTCCTTTTAAAGGGTAAGTCGGTGCCGGCGAGATTGCGTGCGCATTCCACGAGGTCCCAGGTGGCATCATGGGTGGAGTATAGTTTGGTGCCGCCGGAGGAAATTTGCAAGGCGGCAACCTGGTCAATGCTTCATATCTTTGCTCAGCATTACCGCCTGGACATCCAGGCGGTGAGTGACATCTGTTTTGGATCGGCAGTGCTTCAGGCCCATTTGGCAGGCCCCTCCCGCTATATTGAACTGCTTTGTTACATCCCAGAGGTGCGGGACTGGACTGGAGGGACGATAAGGAAGATGAAATTAGACTTACCTGCTAATTGTTGTTCCTTGAGCAAGTCCAGTCCAGTCCTGGATTCCTCCCTGAGTGCCGATTGTCTGGGACCATGGCCTAAAGAGGGGTTTTCAGGGAAACCAGGAAATGTGGGCGAGAACGCTGTTGAGGGTGGACCGAAAGTTGCTCTGCTTCGAGCTTAGTAGGATCAGCCATAGACTGGTCTGCCACAAGTAAGCCTCCACACTCTGAAGGGAGGGGAAATCTCTTCTCAGGGAAAGGGATATGACAGATTGTTCAGAGGTAGAATGTTTTGATTCATATCTAACCACTTACTTGTTGCTTCTGTGAGTCTGCTTTGTCAGTAGGTTACTGGAGCTTGTGGGAGATCACTGCTGTATTATGCTGGTGTCATCAAAAGATGACATGCTCAGTCTCCAAGCTGCTGGAAGAGGTACACTACCCAGAGGTGTGAGACTGGACTGGAGTTCCTCAAGGAACAACAATTAACAGATGAGTCTAATTTCACTTTCTTACTGATCCTGACTTTATTTTGAAATGGAATGGCATACTTTATAAATGCAGCTTTGATCTTATAGCACTGATCATTGAATGGACTATTGTAGAGGAAGATACATTAAGCATACAAATTGATGATATGAGGACAAAATTACAGGCCTCTGTGGAAGCAGATGTTTTTGAACTGAGGATGGATGACATCAAGAAGCAATTTTGATGTTTCTACGAACATTTGAGGAGTTTTAAATTTAGGAAATTTAAAAGGGACAAAACTTATGACACCAAGAGAGTTTGTAGGTGGATACATGATAAAGGGGAGCAACCCCTCAAACATATTTTCTTTTGACCAGTCTACTGAGGGCACTGATGATAGTGAGGGTTCTTATGATAAGGGAGGATGTCATAGAGAATATGATACCTTTGATAGAGGACATCAGGATTTTTGGTCAGGCTGGCCATGAGGTTTAGTCCATGGCAGACTTAAATGGATGATCAGTGGGGAGGCCCTCCGAACACCAGGCTGTATATGAAGAAGCAACAACAGTTGTCAAACTTGCAGGACTGGCTTTATTGCCAGAACAGGAATGTGTATTAAACCTGGGTTTGTCCTTCGTTCCAACTATGAGGTATGACCCTTTTAAGATGCGGGTAAAAATGCAATTCAATGTGTGCCTTCGAGTCAATGCTAACTCCTGGTAACCCAGAAGCTCCTGGGTTTTCTTGGCAGTGTGACCGGAAGTAGATTGCCAGGCCTTTCTTCCGAGGCAATGGAGGGTTAAGTAACTTGCCCAAGGCCACAAGGAGTGCTAGTGGGAATCGAACCCTGGTTGCTTGATTACCAAGCCAGTGTTCTAACCACTAGGCTACTCCTCCACTCCATAAGATGCGGGTATCTTTGCATAATTTTTTTAGAAAATTGCAGGTGTTAAAAATTCTTTGCAGATAAGCCCACCTCGACTGACATTTCTGTAGTACACGCTCCATCTAAATGGGTTCCTCCTTGTCGATTCAGCCATTTTCACTTTCCAGAATCTGGTTTTGCAGGAACTTAAGACAATGGAATTGTCCTTTAAAACACATTACTCTAACAACTCGAAGGCCGAGAGAGTGATATTAACACAACTAGCGACTAGTGAAAATCTAGTTCCTGAGCGGTCCTCCAGTTTAGTCCTCCACATCAGGGTAGTGCACCTCCTCCTGCAGCAAGGAGACTGGACCAATCAAATCCTTTTCCTATGGGGATGTATACTACTGGAGCTCCCATCAGCCCCCAGTGTGTCCAGTCTCCTTGCAACAGGAGGCGGTGTGAGCCTTTTGTGGGCTCACTGGTGCTTTAGGACTATATAGTTTTTACTTGTTTTCATTTTCATTGCTCCTTGTAGCACTTTTTGTTTTCTAATTCTGTATAGGAGGGAGCCGAGCTTGTGCAGACCGTCTGCCTACTGCTGAGCAACGGCACGTCGGCTGCACTTCTGTTGCTGCTGATCTCCCTTCCAAGACAGTTCGGAAGAGGAATCTAGCCACAATTGCCCTCTCCTAGCTTGGGAGTACCTTCTAAGACTCGAAGGACCCCAGGTCCCTTCCCTGTCAGTCGGTGTTCTCTCACACCGCGGGGCCATTACAGCTCTTGGGCTCAGCTCCGTTGCCATTCTCTGTCCTGCCTTCAGGGTAAGTCTGCTTTTGTTTTTAGCCCGTTCTGAAGTGCCCCCGCTCTTCCGATCAGCTGGATCGCGGCGATTTCGTTTATTTTCATTGATTTTCTTTTTCTTTATTTTTCGCGCCTTTTTTTCGGCTATCCGGAGTGCCGGCGGCCATTTTATTTTCGGATCCCGCTTTTGTCTGCAGGGGCTGCTCTGTGGCGCGTTTGATACGGAGTGTCCTGACTCAGACAGCTTTGCTTACTTTGCTAATTATTTAGCAGTGAGTCGAGGTGTGTAAAAAAAAAAAAAAAAAAGGGGGGCCTTTGCTACACGGGCTGGGCTTTGCAGTCCTCTGGCACATTTGGGCTGTGTTCTTCTCCTGACAGTTCTGCACTGTTGCGGTTCTCTTCACATGTCTCGTCGGCCACAGTGCGTGATTTGTGGGTCCCACAAAGGCTCCGTCTCGGACGCAGGAGTTTGCAAGGGCTGTGCCTGCAATCCGCCAGAGCTACAACAACCAATGGAGTCCAGCGTCCCTTTGGATTCCGTGGTCCCTCCAGTTTCTAGTGGGGAGGAACTGGCTACAGGGACTATCCTGCCTTCCCTTCCATCTACTTCGACTGCGCCGGCGGGTGTCCAGGCCTTGGGATCTACCGAGATGGCCTGGGGGGATTTCTCTCCTGAGTTCGTGCTTCTTATGCACCGAGCTTTCCAAAGGGGCCGCTTGGGAAAAGGTTCTGAGCCGGGCACGGCTCCCTCTGCTCCGCCATCTCTCAGAATGGAGGGAGCGAGAGCGGACATCCCTAAGGCGACTAAGCGGCCTCGCGTTTCTGACATGGAACTCCCAGAGCTGGCCTGGCAAGAGCAGGACTGGTCTGATGCAGATCCCGAGGACAGACTCGAGGATTTGGAGGAAGGGGAGATTCCGGAACCTGAGGAACAGGCTCGAATCATCTGTTTTTCGCAAAGAAGAACTGATTCCTTTAATTACAGAATCTCTCCAAGCCCTGAATTTGACAGTCGGGCGACCCGGGGAGGAAGAGGTTTGGAAGATCCTCTCATTCAAGCGGTTCGAGATTCTCAAACGGTGTTCCCGGTGCACAGAGTGGTGGATCAGATGATTCAAGCTGAGTGGGATCACCCTGATTCAGGCTTGAAGGGTATCAGAAAGATGAATCATCTTTACCCTCTGGCGGACAAGGATAAGGAGAGATTTCGTTCTTCGCGAATTGATGCTGCGGTTTCGGCGGTAACCAAGAAAACTACGATTCCGGTTGAGAGCAGCGCGGCCTTGAAGGATATCCAGGATAGGAAGGTGGATGGTTTGTTGAAGCAGGCCTTTGAGACTAATGCCTTGGCCTTACAGACCTCTATTTGTGGAGCCTGGGTTTCTAGGGCGTGTTTGAGATGGGCTCAGCATTTGCGACAAGATTCCCGTCTAGACCAACAAGGGTTGTTGGAGGTTGCCCGCTTGGAATCGGGGTCCGCTTATTTGGCGGATGTTCACTTTGACTTGATTCGGACTTTGGCCAACAGCATGGCATCTGTTGTGGCGGCGCACCGTTCTATTTGGCTGCGCAACTGGGCTGCTGATGGCTCCTCTAAAGCACGCCTCAGCAAACTCCCCTTTAAGGGCAGGCTGTTATTCGGGGACGATCTGGATAAGTTGGTCAAGGACCTCGGTGAATCTAAAGGCGGGCGGCTGCCGGAGGATAAGCCCCGACAGAATAGGGGTGTCTCCTCGGCTAGAGGTTCGTTTCATGACTTTCGCCGGTTCTGGGCGTCCAGGTTTGGGGGGTCCCAGCGCGGACGACTGGCAAATAGATCCTCGGGTTTTCGAGGGTTTCGAGGAGCGGGTAGAGAATTCTCGGCTGCCTCCTCTTCTTCCTCCTCTTCCTTTAGTTGCAAGCCGCAATGAAGCGAGGCGGACCCCGGAAGGAAGTCCGGTGATCGGAGGGCGGCTCGTCATTTTCTTTCTTCCTGAGTCCAGGTAACTTCGGACCAGTGGGTCCTCGAGATCGTCTGGGAGGGGTACGCTCTAGAATTCGCCTGTCCTCTCTGGGATGCCTTCGTTCTGTCGCCCTGCAAGGGTCCTCAAAAAGTGTTAGCCGTTCGCGCAACATTGGACCATCTGCTGGCCTTGGGGGCGGTGGTGCCTGTTCCGGATACCGATCTCGGTATGGGTCGGTACTCTATTTATTTTGTGGTGCCAAAGAAGAACGGGTCCCTCCGTCCTATCCTGGATCTCAAGGGGGTGAATCGTTGCCTTCGGGTTCCTCATTTTCGGATGGAAACTCTGAGATCCGTCTTAGTTGCGGTGCGTCAGGGAGAGTTTCTGACGTCTCTCGATCTCTCCGAAGCCTACCTGCATATTCCTATCAGAGAGGCTCATCAAAAGTTCCTCCGGTTCGCTCTTCCGTGGGGCCATTACCAGTTTCAAGCGCTGCCATTCGGTCTAGCCACAGCGCCACGGGTTTTCACCAAGGTCATGGTGGTAGTCGCCGCGGCGTTGCGTAAGGAAGGGGTTTTAGTTCACCCTTATCTCGACGATTGGTTAATTCGAGCAAAGACCAAGGGAGAGAGCTTGCGGGCCATGAGCCGTGTGATAGCTCTTCTGCAGAGTCTCGGCTGGGTGGTAAACCGGAAAAAGAGCCAGCTGGTGCCGACCCAGTCCCTCGAATATCTCAGGGTTTTCTTCAATACGGCGAAAGGGTTAGTGTTTCTGCCAGATCGTCGAGCACGGGTCTTACGCCTCTTGGTTCGCAGGTTTTTAGCGTTCCCGGCTCCGTCAGCTTGGTGGTACCTTCGGGTTCTTGGAACGATGGCGGCGACTCTAGATGTGGTTCCCTGGGCCAGGTTTCATATGCGTCCACTGCAACGAGCCCTTTTACGGTGTTGGTCGAATCAGACGGATTCGCTGAGCAAGAGGTTACCTTGCCCAAGGAGAGTGCGGCAGTCGTTACGCTGGTGGCTAAGCTCGAGGGCGTTGCAAGCGGGAGTTCCCCTGGAGCAGCCGGTGTGGCTGCCGGTGACAACAGATGCGAGCATGGCGGGCTGGGGAGCTCATTGCGACAGTCGCTTCGCGCAGGGCTCGTGGTCGGTCCTGGAAACTTCTTGGTCGATCAACCGCCTCGAGCTGCGAGCGGTGCTGTGGGCTCTTCAGGCGTTCGAACCTCTGGTGACAGGCTGGGCGGTGAGGATACTCTCAGACAACTCGGCGACAGTTGCATACCTCAACCGTCAGGGCGGCACGGGCAGCAGAGCGATGGAAGCGGAGGCCGAAATGTTGTTCCAGTGGGTAGAGCTGCGACTGATAGCCATTTCGGCGGGGCATATCGCCGGAAAAGAAAACGTGATGGCAGATTTCCTCAGCAGAGTGCACGTGGATGCCGGGGAGTGGGAACTTCACCCGCAAGTGTACGCTCAGATAGTCCGCAGATGGGGGCCGCCAATCATGGATCTCATGGCAACCTTTCAGTCGGCCAAAACCTCTCGGTTCTTCAGCAGACGGAGAGAACCCATGTCCGAGGGCATAGACGCTCTCATTTGCCCATGGCCGATTCCCGGGCTTCTTTACGTCCTTCCTCCATGGGCGTTGATCGGTCGCATGATTCAACGCATAGAAGCGCATCCGGGGAAGGTCCTCCTAGTGGCTCCAGATTGGCCCAGGCGTCCGTGGTATGTGGATCTCGTTCGACTCCTCGACGGGGTTCCGTGGCGGTTGCCGCTCTTGCGGGGGACCTCTTGCTTCAGGGGCCGCTACAAATGCCGCAAGTGGATCGATTCTCGCTTACGGTCTGGCCATTGAAAGGGCTAGGTTGAAGCGGAAAGGTTATTCTTCAGCGGTTATTGCGACTCTTCTTCGGGCGCGAAAAGCTTCTACGTCGCTCGCTTATGTGCGCGTCTGGCGACTTTTTGAAGATTGGTGTTCGAGGCATGATCTCCGGGCCGCGGCAGCTTCCGTTCCTGCCATTCTCAATTTTTTTGCAGGACAGGTTTGACAAAGGTCTTGCTGCGAACTCTCTAAAGGTGCAATTGGCGGCTCTGGCGTGTTACAGGGGTAAGGTCATGGGGGTGCCCCTGGGGGCTCACGCGGATGTACAGCGTTTTCTGAGAGCCATGTTTCAGCTGCGTCCTCTACGCAGGGTCACCGTTCCTCCGTGGGATTTGAACTTGGTGTTGCAAGCTTTGGTTCAGAAGCCTTTTGAGCCTCTTCATCTTGCGTCTCTCAAGGATCTCACATTGAAGGCTGTGTTCTTGGTGGCCATCTGTTCGGCTCGCCGTATCTCGGAGTTGCAGGCGCTTTCGTGTCGTGAACCCTTCCTATCTTTTTCTCAGGACAGAGTGGTCTTGCGTCCTGTCCCTTCCTTTCTTCCTAAGGTGGTGTCTCCTTTTCATTTGAATCAAGCCGTTTTCCTTCCGTTTTTTGACTCCCCGGAGGTGGACGAGTTCGGGGGGTTGCATCGTCTGGACGTTCAGCGGGTGCCCTGTCGATACCTCCGAGCTACCGAGTTGGTTCGTAAGACGGACCGCCTATTTGTTTTGTTTGGTGGTCAACGCAAGGGGGAGGCGGCGTCAAAGTCGTCCATTGCTAGATGGATCAAGGAAGCCATTGCGTCGGCATATATCTTGCATGGCTGGGCGGTCCCAGTGGGCTTGCGCCCATTCTACTCGAGCGCAGGCGACATCGTGGGCGGAACACAGTTTGGTTCCGCCTTTGGACATTTGCAGGGCGGCTACATGGTCCACGCTACATGCCTTTAGTAAGCATTACCGGCTGGATGTTATGGCGTCCCGAGATTCTTGCTTTGGTGCGGCGGTTCTGCGCGCCGGTTGGGGTGGTCCCTCCTGTTAAGTACTGCTCTGTTACATCCCTGATGTGGAGGACTAAACTGGAGGACCGCTCAGGAAATAGAAATTACACTTACCTGGTAATTGTAGTTCCTGGAGGGTCCAGTTTAGTCCTCATTCCCTCCCGAGGACTTTTGCCGTTACATTCGGCGCGCTGATACGGTGTGAGAGAACGCTGGTTGGGCGTTTTGCCTGGGTTCCCTCGAGTCCAGTCATTTCTTTTTCTGTTCGGTTGGCAGTGCCTTCTTTTCGCTCAGTGGTCCAGGTGGGCGCGATGTGCACAGTTTCGGTTCCCTCGTTTGGGGAGGGAGTCCAGTTTTTGGGGGAGGGATATTGTTGCTGTTTTCCATGCATATTCTTCGTTTTAGGTTTTGCTTGTTAACAGTTCACTGGGGGGCTGATGGGAGCTCCAGTAGTATACATCCCCATAGGGAAAGGATTTGATTGGTCCAGTCTCCTTGCTGCAGGAGGAGGTGCACTACCCTGATGTGGAGGACTAAACTGGACCCTCCAGGAACTACAATTACCAGGTAAGTGTAATTTTTATTTATTGGAGGCGCTGACAAAGGTGGGCGGTGGTCGTCCAAGTTTTGGATGACTACTATAAAGGAGTATAGACACAGCTTCAGGACACCTGTTATTACCATAAGTTGTCAGCAGATCCTACTCTGTAGTTGCAGGAGAAAATAAAAATATTAGTGAGTAAGGCATATCAAACTGGGTGGATTACTACAAAGGAGAGATCCTTTCTATGTGTACAGCATCCCAAAATACCTAGCATTTTTACAGAGCCTAAGGTTCACAAATTGTTGACTGATACGCTGGGTAGGCCCATAGTCTTATGTAGGGATTCTTTACTTGAACCTCTGTCAAAGTTTTGTGATTCCTTTCTAAAACAGGTGTCAATGAAAGTAAGATCGTACATTAGGGATTCGTCTCAGTTTTTATTCTAGCTTGCTCAATTATGTGAACTGGTAGAGAAGGTTCTATTGGTAACTTTGGATGTAACCGCATTGTACACAAACATTAATCAGGATGAAGGCATGCAGTTGCTAGAGTCATCTTTACAATTTGCCCCTTCGCGTGTTCCCAAGTCCTTTTTGTTGAATCTCATCAGATTGGTCCTCACCAATAATAATTTGTGTTTATTAGCCTTTTCTTACAGATTTTTGGCATAGCTAAGGGGGCTACTGCAGCTCCCTCCATAGCTACCTTATATATGGCTGATATGGAGGAGAAATTCATTTATCCTTCTGATCAATCTAAACATGTGAGGTTCTGGCGTAGGTTTTTGGATGACATTTTTTTTTCTTATGGATGGCATGTTTGGAAGCGCTGAATGCTTTGTTTTTTGTTTTTGGTTAAATACCATCAAACCCAACATACAATTCATGGCTCACATTCATGACCAAACTATTGATTTTTTGGATATTACAATTTATAAATGATCTGGTAAATTAGTGACTGTGTTGTTTAGGAAGCTTGTCCAGCGAAATAGCCTTTTACAATTTCATAGTCATCATTTGGGGGTCACTGTAGAGAGCTTCCCTATGGACAGTTTTTGAGACTACCATGGAGAATTTCCAACAGCATGCCAGCAATTTAAGGGATTGTTTATTAGCAAGGGGCTACCCGATACATGTGATCAAATGGGATCATACATGGGCGTGTTTTGTCCATCGCGAGTGGTTACTTTCGGATGATGCATCTTCTGGCTCTGACTGATGATGATTTGGTGGTGGGCATTATACCATTTATGCAACAAACTTCTAGTGTGGTCATTCTGCTAAAGAGGTATTGGCCTGTATTCAGCCTTCATTCTTGTTTTGATAAACCTCTTTTTATTGCTTACTCACGGGGTTGAATTTACGAGATCGTCTGGTCAAATCTGCATTAGAACATAAGAACATAAGAGATGCCATACTGGGTCAGACCATGGTCCATCAAGCCCAGTATCCTGTTTCTAACAGTGGACAATCTAGGTCACAAGTACCTAGCAATTTCCCATAAAGAGACAGGTTCCACAATGCTTGTAATGGGTCAAGCAGTGATATCCCGGGTCCCTTTTAATAATGGTTTATGGACCTTTCCTCCAAGAACTTGTCCAAACCTTTTTTTAAACCCAGCTACACTAACAGCTTTTACTACATTCTCCGTTAACAAATTCTAGAGGTTGATTACACGTTGAGTGAAAAAATATTTTCTCTTATTAGTCTTAAATAGGTTACCCTGTAGCTTCATTGCATGTCCCCTAGTCTTTTTTATATTCTGATGACGTAAACAATCAATAAGCCACTCCTCATAGGGGTATCCTTCCATCCCCTTTACCATTTTGATGGCTCTTCTCTGTACTTTTTCTAATAATGCTATATCCTTTTTAAGATACGGCGACCAGACTTGCATACAATATTCAAGGTGCGGTTGCACCATGGAATGATACAGAGGCATTATAATATCCTTTGTTTTATTTTCCATTCCTTTCCTTATGATAACTTGCGTTCTATTTGCTCTCTTGGCCGTCGCTGCACACTGGGCGGAGGGTTTTAACATGTTATCCACAATGATGCCTAAATCTTTTTCCTGGATGGTGGCGCCTAATGTGGACCTTGCATCGTGTAACCATCGTTTGGGTGCTTGTTGTTTCCTAGGTGCAAAACTTGGCACTTGTCCACATTAAATTTCATCTGCCATTTGGATGCCCAGTCTTCCAATTTATCAAGATTCTCTTGTGATTTTCCACAATCCTCATGGGTTTTAACCACTTTAAATAGTTTTGTGTCATCTGCAAATTTGATAACCTCACTCATTATTCCCATTTCCAGGTCATTTATGAATATGTTAAAGCAGCGGACCCAGCACAGATCTGTGGGGTACTCCACTATTTACCTTTCACCATTGGGAAAATTGGCCATTTAACCCTACCCTCTGCCTTCTATCTTTTAACCAGTTCCTGATCCACAATAGAACACTGCCTCCTATCCCATGACTTTTTTAAAGTCCAGATATACTATATCAACGAACTCGCCTTTCTCTACCTGTTTATTCACACCTTCAGCAAATCATAACAGATTAGTAAGACGAGATCTTTGTTGTCTAAAGCCATGTTGGCTGTGTCCCATTAAGCCATGACTATCTACATGTTCAGTAAGTTTGTTCTTTATGATAGTTTCTACCATTTTACTTGGTACTGATGTCGGCCTCACCGTACTATAGTTTCCCAGCTCACCCCTGGAACCCTTTTTAAAAATTGGCGTTACATTGGCCATCCTCCAATCTTCAGGTATTAGATGATTTTAATGATGGTTCATAGATTACTAATAGCAGGTCTGCAATCCCTTTTTAAAAATTGGCGTTACATTGGCCATCCTCCAATCTTCAGGTATTAGATGATTTTAATGATGGTTCATAGATTACTAATAGCAGGTCTGCAATCCCATATTTCAGTTCTTTCAATACCCTTGAATGTATACCATCCGGTCCAGGTGATTTGCTACTCTTCAGTTTATCAACTAGTTGTAATACATCTTCCCGGTGTATCAATATTTCTCATTTCTTTCACAGTATCATCTTTTAATACCACTTCAGTCATGGCTAACATTCCTACATCTTCCTCAGTAAAGACCGAAGCAAAGAATTCATTCAGTCTCCCCACTATGACCTTGTCCCCTCTTAGTGCCCCTTTTACCTTATATTCTAATGGGTCCAACTGACTCTCTCAAGTTTTTTTTTTTTCTTACGAATGTACTTGAAAAAGACTTAAGCGTTTTTGCTTCCGCAGCAAGCTTCTTCACAAATTCTCTCTTTGCCTGTCTTATCAGTGCCTTGCATCTAACTTGCCAGTGCTTGTGCTGTTTGCAGTTTTCGTCATTTCGCTCTTTTTTCCATTTCCTGAAAGATGCTCTTTTTGGGAGCAACAGCCTCTCTGACCTCACCTTTAAACCATACTTTGTTTTTTGTACTTCCTTCCACTTTTCTTAAAACATGGAATACAGCTGGTCTGGGCTTCCAAGATAGTATTTTTAAACAACACCCAAGCTTGATGTATGTCTTTAACCTTTGCAACTACAGTGGTGTGCAAAAGTCTGGAATCACTTGTAAATTTGACGTTTTTTCAACTTTGTGACCTTATATCTTAATTGTTTTTTTCCTCCCAGTGGCGTTTTCTGTGTATCTCATGATAACTGATAGACTTGGCTATAAGGGCTAACTTTTAGTATTGCTTTGGCCCTTATTTTCTGAGTTTGTTCCCTATAGTTGTCCTGTTGATAGATTTTCTGTGAAAATCGTGTAATGTACATCGTTTGCCAACGATATATTATTGTAAGTATGCTTTAAAATATTGTGGACGCACGCCAGGTTTCCTTCAAATTAATAATGTATGTGGCCTTGAAAAAGGCTATTTTTATGTATCAGTGATGGCTCAGTATTTGATGGACCACCCTTTGTTCTTGATCATAAGAACATAAGAGATGCCATACTGGGTCAGACCAAGATCCATCAAGCCCAGTATCCTGTTTCCAACAGTGGCCAATCTAGGTCATACGTACCTAGCAGTTTCCCCCAAAGACACAGGTTCCACAATGCTTGTAATGGGTTAAGAATTGATATCGTAGGTCCCTTCTTAATAATGGTTTATGGACCTTTCCTCCAGGAACTTTCCAAAACTTTTTTAAACCCAGCTACACTAACAGCCTTTACTACATCCTTCGGTAACAAATTCCAGAGTTTGATTACACGCTGAGTGAAAAAATATTTTCTTTTATTAGTCTTAAATAGTTTACCCTGTAGCTTCATTGCATGTCCCCTAGTCTTTCTATATTCTGATAACGTAAACAATCGATCTATGTTTACCCAACCTGACTGCACCTTGTCGGCATTGAATGAACCAGTCTGACAAGGTGATCGTTGGTGACAACGCGGTTCCAAGCTGCAATGAATGACTCAGTCAGTTCATGCTTTGATGTCGGATGCCTCTTGGATATTTCCAAGGTCACCTTGTGCCACAGGTTCTTGATTGGATTCAGATCTGGAGACTGGGCAGGCCAGTCCATTGACTTGATGTTGTTCTGCTGCTTCCAGCTGATCACCTGTCTGGAGCAATGGCAGGATGCATTGTCATCTTGGAACAGGAACTGGCCAAGAAACAGCTGGTGTGCTGATGGCACCATGCACTTTTGTAGTATGGTGATGTACTTGGCCCCGTTGACCATTCCATTGATGATGTGAAGACGTCCAGCACCACTGGCAGCCATGCAGCCCCAGACCATGACCTTCAAAGGATGCTTCACAGTGAGGTTGAGACACTCAGGCTTGAATTCCTCTCCAGGAAATCTCCTCACATAGGTGTGGGCCTCGTTACCAAACAGACAGAAGGTGCTTTCATCGCTGAATAGCACCTTTTCCCACATTTCAGTCGTCTAGGTTGAGTGCTTTCTCACCCACACGATCCGATTGCGCCTTTGTATGTCAGTCATCAGTGGCTTATTCCGTGCTTTGCAGCCCCGGAGACCAAACTGCAGGCACCGGCGACGAGCTATTGATGAGCTGACACTGACCGCACTCTTGTCTGACCACTCTCGAAGTAGCTGAGGAGAGGTCAACTTGTGACTAGTTAGTGAAATGCGTCATAGTGTGCGGTCCTGGCGTGATGTTGATGCACGTGGACGACCTGAATGAGGTTTGTCCATCACTGAACCCGTTTCTTCTTTCTTCTGTACAATCTTAACAGCGCTCTGACTGCAGCCAACTTTGCCGGCTATCTGACGGCTTGAAAATCCTTCCTCGCTCATAAAGGACACACGAACACGCTCCTCCGACGTCAGGGTCTGAGTCATCTTCATGATCGATCCAGGAAGCGTATGAAATTCAAAAATTCCGCACGTTTTTATAGCTGCACTGTTGGCTAGATATCTGCATTGTGATTGGTTAATGAAACCAGCCTCCTGATTGGTCAGAAATAATGTGTGCATATTGGATAATCTCGATCCAGTTTTGATGCAGGATCCACAAATATCTTAGTAGCTGCCTCCCAGTGTCTGTAAAGTATTTAAATTGGAAGCAAGGAATGCAAAAAAGTCAACTCTTAATAGCCAAATGTATCCCTTTTAACGTGGTAGAAAGATGAATATGCTGGGCTAACGCAAAGGTTTTTTAAAAAAATTAGAAAGTACGAAAAATGCAAAACTAACAAGTGATTCCAGACTTTTGCACACCACTGTACTCCTTTTAGTTTTTTCTTAGCTATTTTCCTCATTTTACCACCTTAGAAACTACCACCCAGGAAAAAGATTTAGGCTCCATTGTGGATAATAAATTGAAACCCTCTGCCCAGTGTGCAGCGACAGCCAGCAAAGCAAATAGAATGCTAGGAATCATAAGGAAAGAAATGGAGACTAAAACAAAGGATATTATAATGCCTCTATATCGTTCCTTGATGCGACCGCACCTTAAATATTGTGTGCAATTCTGGTCGCCATATCTTAAAGGATATAGCGGAATTAGAAAAGGTACAGAGAAGAGCCACCAAAAGGGTAAAGGGGATGGAAGGATACCCTTATGAGGAGTGGCTTAAAAGGTTAGGGCTCTTCAACTTGGAAAAGAGAGTGCTGATAGAGATCAATAAGTTAATGAATGGAGTGGAACAGGTAAACATAGATCGGTTATTTACACAATCAAAAAGTAGAAAGACTAGAGGACCTGCAATGAAGCTACAATGTAACCCATTTAAGACTAATCAACGTGTAATCAAACTCTTGAATTCGTTACCAGAGGGTGTAGTAAAAGCTGTTACTGTAGCTGGGTTTAAAAGAGGTTTGGACAAGTTCCTGAAGGAAAGGTCCATAAGCCATTATTAAAAATGACCTGGGAAATCCACTGCTTACCCCAGGACGAGCATTGTGGAACCTGTGTGCCTTTTTGGGAACCTGCCAGGTACTGACAGCTTGGATTGGCCACTGTTAGGATACTGGACTAGATGGACCTTGGTCTGACCCAGTATGGCTTTTGTTATGTTCTTATGTTCTTAACCTTTCCTGGTCTTCTCAACTACTTTTATCGCCTTCTTGTCTGTGCCATGTTTCTTTCAAATGTGCTGTTGCCCTTTTTATTTGGATCAAATTGTTGTCCTTCCTTTCTTGGAGAAGGATCTTCGGAAAGACCTCTTGCTGCATCTATTGGACATGCAGAGAATGCTGCTCAAATACATGGCAATTTCTAGATCCTTTCACTGGGCTCATCTTATTCTGTCCTCCACAGTCAAGGGAATGAACTGTAGAGGTCATATCCTCTATTGTCTGCTTGCTTGGGGAGGCCATTGACTCATGGTAGATTTTGGCTGGTAAGCACGTGCTGGAGTAGGTCAGAGCTTACTCTGCTGGCTGCAGACCTCCTGGGCAGAATCTGCTTTGGTGTCTACAGAGAACATCTGTTAGATGGCTTCCTAGTCCTTGCTGAATCACTTCTGTGATTGGTACAGGCAGTGCCTTTGGTAGGTGATCTGTCCTGAGCATCGTCTTCCTCCCACCCTGGGTCCTGACTGCTTGGGTACGTCCCACTCACCTAGACTGGTCTAGTAGGATAATAAAGGAGAATAAATTTTGTTGTTGTTAAGTGCCATCGAGTCGGAGTCGACTCATGGCGACCCTCTGGATAGCTATCCTAAATTGTGTTTGGTCTTCAGTCAGGTGGCTCATTGTTGACAGACTGGTACCCGTAGCTGCTGTTATTGTATCGATCCATCTCATTGCTGGCCTTCCTCTTTTGCGTTGACCTTCTATCTTGCCAAGCATGATGTCTTTCTCTAATGATCTCTCTCTTCGCATGATGTGTCCAAAGTATGAAAGTCGAAGTCTTGTCATCTGAGCTTCTAAAGAAAGCTTAGGTTTGATCTCCTCTAGTACCGATTGGTTTGTTCTTCGGGCAGTCCATGGTATACACAGTATTCGCCGCCAGCACCATAATTCAAAGGCATCAATTTTCTTCCTGTCTGTCTTTTTCACTGTCCAGCTTTCACATCCATATGATGTTATTGAAAATACCATGGCTTGAACAAGTCGAATCTTTGTATGGAGAGAGACATCTCTGCTCTTGAGAATCTTATCTAGGTCTTTCATAGCCATTCTGCCAAGAGCAATGCGTCGTTTGATTTCTTGACTGCTTGTTGCTTCTTTATTGATAGTTGATCCAAGTAGGTTAAAGTTGTTCACAATTTCAATTTCTTCTCCTTCAACGATGAACCTGTTGATTATGCCAGTTGTCATGATCTTTGTCTTCTTTACATTAAGATGCAGGCCCATTTTGAGACTATGTTCTTTGATTGTGAAAAGCAAATGTTTCAGATCATCTTCACTTTCAGCCACTAATGTAGTATAATCAGCATAGCGAAGGTTGTTGATGAGTCTTCCACCAATCTTCACACCTCTGTTGTCTTCATACAATCCTGCTTCTCTGATGATTTGTTCTGCATATAAATTAAACAGGTAGGGGGAAAGTATGCAGCCTTGTCTTACACCTTTGCTTATTTTAAACCATTCTGTTTCTCCTTGTTCCGTTCGAACTGCTGCTTCTTGATCAATGTACAAATTGCGCAAGAGAACGATCAGGTGTTCTGGTATACCCATGCTTCTTAATGTGGCCCAGAGTTTCTCATGGTTTACACAGTCAAAAGCCTTGCTTTAGTCGATAAAGCACAAATAGATATCCTTTTGGTATTCTTTAGTCTTTTCAAGGATCCATCTCACATCCGCAATGATGTCTCTCGTTCCTCGCCCTTTCCTGAACCCTGCTTGCACTTCAGGTAGTTCTTGTTCCAGGTATGGTTGTAGTCTCTTTTAAATAATTTTCAGTAGAATCTTGCTGGCATGTGGGATCAGAGCGATTGTTCGATAATTTCCACAGTCAGTTGGATCACCTTTCTTTAGTATTGGTATAAACACAGATCTTTTCCAGTCAGTTGGCCATGATGTTGTCTTCCATATTTCTTGGCAGAGTCTTGTAAGTATGGTAACAGCTACATCAGATTGCTGCAATACTTCTATAGGAATGCCATAAATGCCTGGTGCTTTGTTCTTTGATAAGGCTTTCAATGCTGCTTCAACTTCTTCTTTCATCACCAATGGTTCCCGATCATAAGGTACAGGTTGAAACGGCTGTTGGTCCACTTGATCTTTATCATATAAAAACTCTGTATATTCCTTCCACCTTTTCTTGATCTTCTCAGCATCATTCAACATAGAACCTTGAGCATTTTGTAACATTCCAATTCGAGGCTGGAACTTTTTCTTTAACTCTCGTAGCTTTAGGAAAGCCGATCTTGTTCTTCCTCTAATAGTTTCTGCTTCTATTTCCTTGCATGCGTCATTGTAGTACTTTTCCTTGTCCTGTCTTGCTGCACGTTGGAAATCTCTGAGTTCTGCGATTGTCTTTCTTTCTCCTCTGGCTTTAGCTTCTCTGCGTTTCTGGGCAATTTTCAGAGTTTCTTCCGTCATCCATGTTGGCCGTTTTTGCTTTTTCACCTTTTGTAGAGACTTCTCGCTTTCTTCCAACACAACCTTCTTGATGTCATTCCATAACTCTTCCAGAGCTCTGTCATTTGTATCTAAATCAGCGAATCGATTTTGCAGGCAGTCTTTAAATTTCAGTGGTATATTCTCAAGGTCATATTTTGCTGCATTCATGAGTGGTTTGCTCTTTTTCAACTTTAGCTTGAGTTTGCATACTGGTAGTTGATGATCTGTACCACAGTCAGCTCCAGGTTTTGTCTTGGTTGATGTTATAGAGCTTTTCCATCGTTGACTTCCACAGATGTAGTCAATTTGATTTTTATACAATCCATTGGGTGAAGTCCATGTGTACAGTCGCCGCTTGTGTTGCTGGAAGAAGGTGTTTGAGATGAATAGATCATTGGTCTTGCAGAATTCTATCAGTCTTTCTCCAGCTTCATTTCTGTTGCTAAGTCCATATTTTTCAACTACTTTGCCTTCTTCTTTGTTGCCAACTTTTGCGTTCCAGTCACCCATGACTATCAGGATATCCTGTTTGCATATTCTGTCAATTTCAGCTTGTACTTGTTCATAGAACTCTTCAATTTCATTCTCTTCTGCAGCTGTTGTTGGGGCATATACTTGAATTATAGTTGTGTTGATAGGCAATCCTCGTAGACGAATAGAGATTAAGCATTCGCTGACTGCATTGTATTTCATTACTGTTCTTGCAAATTTCTTCTTTGTTATAGATGCAACACCATTTCTTCTTTGTCTTTCATTTCCAGCATAGTAGACCATGTGATCATCTGATGCAAAGTGCCCGATGCCAGTCCATTTCAGTTCGCTGACACCCAACAGATCAAGTTGTACACGTTCCATTTCATTCTTGACCCCCTCTAACTTCCCTTGGTTCATGCTTCGTACTTTCCATGTTCCAATGTGTAAGACATCTTTACAGCTTCTGACTCTCATTTCATGCGCAGCTACATCAGCAGTCAGACTTCCCGAGGGCTTTGATCCAACCACATCATAAATGCTGGCTTTACTCTGAAAAGTCTTCAGCTCTTCCCCAGTAGCTAGTTCAGTGCCTTCCGACCTGGGGGTCTCATCTTCCAGCACCATAGCACAATTTGTTTTGTTGTAACTATCCATTGGGTTTTCATGGCAAGATACAGAAGTAGATTGCCGGGCCTTTCTTCCACGCAGTTTAAGTTTGGTGTTGTTGCCGTTGTCACAAAAATGTGATCCTCCGCCGTCAACACTATTCCATTCTGCTGCTGCTGCCCAGATGGGTGGTTTGTCTTGGTCTGGCACCTCAGCTGAGACCTGTCCATCTTGGGAGACCCTGCCAGTAGTTAAACTACCGATAGTTTAGCTCTCAGCATCACTGATGCACGCAAGCCCTCACAGCACAACAAGCTGCAAACCAAGTGAGTCCCACTCACCTAGACTGGTCTAGTAGGATAATAAAGAAGAATAAATTTTACATACCTAATAATTTCCTTTCCTTGAATTCTGCTAGACCAGTCCAGGATTCATCCTGGAAGACTCTGAAAAATTCAAGTTTTGCTTACTGCTTGGAAACTTTCATACTGGCCTCTCTCTGTGTTGCACCAAAGGACATATCGTGTGATGACATTGTTGAAAGTTTTTCAAGTCTGCCTCCATTTGCTGGCAAGGGAATTTAACCCACTTGTGTGGGCTGGTCTAACAGGATTCAAGGGAAGGAGATTATCGGGTATGTTAAATTTATTCTGAGTGTTTCTTGCATGCGTTTTTGTGTACTTAGGACGGAACAAACACAGGTCACAATTTGTCTTCTGTTTTGGGTTTGAAGTGAATCTTTAGTGTGCAAGAGTTTTGTTGGTTTGTCCTTTTGTCAGTCTTTGTACTGCTTTTTAGTTTAGGTTCTTGAAAGAGAGGAGTGGTGGTTTGAGACTGGAGCATGGGGAAGGGGGTTACACATGAGGGAGCTGATGGGTATGGCAGGAGGGTGCATAAGGAGCAGAAGGTTAGGAGTGGAGTGGAGTGTATGGGAGTAAAGCACAATGAGGATACATGAGGAGAGGAGAAAGGAGAAGGGTAGGGTGCAGAAGTGAGGAGGATCCAGGAGAACATTTGGAAGAGAAGGCAAGTCGTGGTGACAAGATGGGGGCAGGGCAGGGAGGTGGGAGAAGGAGAAGCTGTCAAGCAGGGAGGAACTCACAACAGCTGTCTGGGATAGGTAATGAGGACCTGATAAGGAGCATCTAGAACTAAGCAGCAAAGAGAGATGGTGTCCAGAACTGTGCCTTTTCACCACAGTAGAGAAAGACCTACTGATATGTCTTTCCTCTAATAAAAAAAAAATACCATCAGCTGTTTGGAAGGAAGAGTGCACAGAAAGCCAAGATGTGTGAGATCATCCAGATGTAAGTCTGTAGGTAGGCATGTGCAGCAGGACCCTGCAGTAGGTGCAATACCACTTCTTGGACACCTGTCAGGAAATGAAAGAAAAGATGGCCAAGATTGTGAAAACCCAGCCACTGACTGGAAGAAGCCCACTGTCCACTACTGAGTTGGTTTCTCTGGAGGACTTGGTGTAAGCAGTACTTCAGCCTGAAGCTGTGTCAAGGGTGCCACCAGTTTACTGACACAGTTGAGATGTGGTTCCTATAGACAATATACCTTTTTATAGCCCCCTCTCCCCTTATTAAAGATATACATCTGCATCTATGTATATGCATAGATAGATGCAGTATTATATTGATTATTAACATTATTTCTGAAAGGAGGGAGGTGGCACAGCTATTGCCACAAATGCAGCAGTCACTATAGAGGTGTCTCAGACAGGTCTGGAGAGTAACTAATATCATCACATCTGCTCTCCTTTCAAGAACATGAGATGAAGAAGGTAGAAGTAAATGAATCAGATCCTTCCAAATGGTTTCAAACATCTAAACTGCACTTCAGATCACAGCTGCCATTCTAGACAATGGTGCAGCCATTATGGAGCTCAAAAAAGGTGCTGCAAGCACACCCACTGAGCCCTAGCGCACTCTAATCACTCTAGTTAGAAAAGCTGATTCAATCATTACTGGAACAGCAGAACAAGAGAGTGATGCTAGAAACAGGGACGACTTGTCCACTAGGCGAACTAGGTGGTCGCCACTGGCAGCAGCACACGACCGGCCGTGCCACCTCCCCCAGCTGCTGCTGATTCTGTCATGGGGGAGGGGTGGGGAGGCAGCAGTATTCCAAAAAACAGAGGATTTTTGCTGCTGCGGGGAAGAAAGTCGTTGCGAAAAGCTGTTGCCTTTTGAAATACTGCTGCTGCTGTTCCCCCGCTTCCCCCCCCCCCCGAGATGGAATCGGGGGGGGGGGGGGCAGGCAGCAAAAACCCTTGGACAGGCCCTGGCTAGAATGATGGTCTCTGAGAAGAAAATTGACTTTTATGTGGCAGGAGTTGAAAGAGAACTGCCAAGCCCTCTGGGAGCTCGGACGAGGTATGCCGCACGAGAGATGCTGTTCAAAAAGCTACAGATGTCGCCAGCACCCTTCAAGAAATAGCTGGATCTCCCAGGATGCAGCCACTTCAACTTCCATTGACTGAGACAGTAATAAAAGAAGAGGACACATCTGGGAGATGAGGTAGTAGAAGGTGGAGCACAGAATTCTCTCCTGACTGAGGTTTTGAATAAAGTTGCCTGCAGCAGGTCTTGAGTGACAATCTGTCTGAAACATCCTTCTTTTGGCCACTCCTGTGGTACATGATACTAAGGGTACTGATGAAGGCAAGTGGAATAAGAATGTTCATGTTTCTTCCTGGGGGCCACTTGTGTTGCTAAATACTCACATTGAACAGTAGTTTGTGGCAGTGGTGCATATTGCCATGTGATATGCCCCTGGTTTAATTTCTAAGTTGGGTCTTTTGTTTCCCAGGTCCCCCTTGGGGAGAAGCAGAAAGTGGAATGGTTCTTGCTTAAGAGTGACATCAAGTGACTGGCTTCCGGTCCCATGATTGCTTGGTGCCAGAAAGCTCCAGCGACCAAACACTTAACTGTCACTGCAATGACCAGACTCATTATATTGGAGGTGGGGGGGATATAAAATAGGGGAAAAATCCATGAGTAATTGTGAATGAAAACTCATGGTACCATGTCCCAGCCCTGGTTCTGATTGAGTTTGAATTGCAAAGGAACAGGAGGAAATTGCCAGGTCAAAATTAAACAGCAAAAAAATCATTAATTGTGGGCCCAACATTCAACAGTAGCAACTAGCGTTGCTAAAGCATCTGGCCTCCACCGCTGAAATAAACTCTATATTCAATGCCGGGGTCATATCTCGGCCCCGGCATTGAATATACGAGTTGCTTGGATTGCCATGATGCTAACCAGGCAATATTCAGTCACTGCCTGGATACCTTCAGCAGCAAAAGTTAGACCAGCTTTTACTGAGCCTGACTTTTACAGCATGGAGATCTCCCCTGCCTGTTTATCATTGGGTGTTGCCTTCGCAGTGGCCCAATGCTAACAAGTTAGCATTGGGGCGTGCAGTGTTGGCACCTGTAGATATTCAGTGGCGGTAGCCATGTTAGTGCCGCTGACTATCCCAGACAAAGGGATTAACATGGTTAGCCATGTTAATGCCTCTGAATATCAGGCGTAATATGATAATTATGAAACTACTAGTGATTCATCTGCTAGATTGGCACCATGCAGCAGAGGAGGTTACATGAAGTAATACCGTAATGTTCTGCACCCTTTTTGTGGAGAGATGGTGGCAAAGAGTGGATCAGGGAGTGAGAACTCTTATAAGCAAGGACACTAGACACCAAGTTGGCAGGAACAGACAGAACCAATCCCGCTTTTGCACAAATGCACGTATGGATGTGTAGTCCAGATCTCATTTAAGAAAAAATAAAAAGAAACTGACAGACCAGTCTCTAAGTAAACCAAAGCAAAGTAAAATCAGGACTGCTTCAGCCTGTTCCCGATAGCCTAGAGTCATCTGATGACCCTTTCAAGAAGTACAATTATATTTTACAAGGCATGCCGGTACTATATAGTTCATACCACAAAAGTGGAACTATGCCGCAAAAAAGACTACTGTATACAAGGCAATGAAACATGTTTTATCCTGCCAGTAGAGTGAGGAGGAGAAAAGACTGGGGGGTTGTTCTGGTGGGGGAGAAGGGGGCAAGAGAACTTTATGTAAATATGTAGACTTTCTTGAATCCAGCCCTGTTGTTTTAATTGCTCTATTTCTAACTTTTGTCTTGGAAAAGACGGTGGCTCTTAAACTGCTGGTGATTATTTAGGGTCCCAGCTATCCCTTGCTCTCTCTTCTTTTTCTTATATAGAGTGTTCCTAGGGCAAAGATTTTCCTGATGATTCATTTAACTGGTTAGGACAGGCCTCCTCTTCAATTGTACTCTGCCCATTTTCTTAGCTCAGAGACTCTCTAGAGCCCCACTGCTTTAACCTGAAAATGCCACCTCTGCCAGGTTTTGGTACCAGTCTGCAGATAGCTGAATTCCTAAGAAAACCATAGTGAACCCCTTGTCTTCCTACCTATGGAAGGTCAGTTTGGCAGCAGTCAGTCTGTCTGGTGGGACACTCTTTTTATAGTTGCTAATACTTTCCAAGGGCCATCTTTTTTCTGGTATGGTTGTATTTAAGTTTTGCTAGAGCTCGATATGTACTTCTACTGTGTTATCCTGTGTTAGATTCTTCACTGAGTGCTTTCTGTGTTCTTGATCTGATTCTAGGCTGGCAACCTCCTTGGTCCAGTATCCACTCTTTGCTTGGATCTGGCTAGCTGCTCCTTTGTTGAGTCATTTCCGTGAGTGCCTGTATGCCGTTGCTCCCAGTCGTTTTCAGGCTTATTTATTTGTGTACAGTATTCTACCCTAGGCTTTGTGTTTCATGCAGCCAGAATGAAAGAGCTCAACCTGAAAGATCAAGGAAGAGCCTATCTATGAACCTCTGCCTTCTCTCTATTCCTGAGTGCTCCTTGCTGATTAGATCCACCATAACCTCGGCATGTTTCATCTGTTCCTTGCCTTCCTGTTTTATTAGATTGTAATCTTCAAGGATTAGGGCCTCTCTAATATGTGTATCTGCAAAGCACCATTTATACCTCGTAGCACTATATAAATGTGCTGGCTGGGGTAAGGGAGGAAGTGGAGAGAGGAAGGGTTGCAAAAACTATCATCTGTGCTGGGCTCTAGGAGGGCAATTTTCAAATAATTTTACATGGTAACTAAGTAATTACTCAGATAAACTCGGCCACCAAAATTCATTCTCCCCCTCTATGGTTAAAAGTATACATGCTTGGACAGCACATACTTTTTACCCATGCTACAGAGAGCCAGGGGAAGAGCAGGGCTACGAAAAAATGCATGGAAACTTTTAAAGTTGCTATCTAATTACCTAATTATGATTCTGTAACTAATGGACTTCACGGTCAGTGACATTAAATGATGTGATCTCGTTTTGTCTTTCAGCTGAAGTTGGTCCTCCCTCAGGAGTTCAGTTAGAGGCTATTGATGGATCAATAAGGATTACTATTTCTGCTCCAGGCAGCACTGATAGAAGACCAATGTGGGAAGCAACAGATTTTAACTATCAGATAGTATTATGGAAAAATAACTCAACTGAACAGGTACAACCATTCCAGAAGGGGAAATCCCAGGTGGTGGTCCTACTCATCTAGTCTTGATCCCTCTCTCTTCCTCATCCCTTTTCTAGCCTTTGTCGTCTACTCACACAGTCCCTGCCTGCTTGTTAAGCCTATTCCTTCTCCCCTGCAGACAACCTTTCCCTAAGTAGCCATTCCTTTCTACCTCACTCAGTCGTCTAGGCCCCAAGTTCCCATGCAATCCCTACATTTGTGCTTTTCTGCTCGCGCAGAATTCCTTCTCATTTCTCCTTTCCGTTCTACCCTTTCCATATTTTTCCTCCTCATACTCACCCCTCTCATCTGTCCTCAACTTGCCTTCCGCCCTCCTTTTCCCTTACTATCAGTTTCCTCCTCCCCATCTCTCCCTCCATCTCTTTAATCCTCTTTCACATCTCTTTGCAGTTCTCCTTATTGCTCACCTACCTTCTCCCCTACTCCCGCCTGCCCCTCATTGTACCTCCCATCTCCCTTTTCCGTGCTTTCTCAGCAATTCTTTCTATCCCTGAGGCCTCCTGCTCCCCTCCCTCTCCCACTACCACTGCAACCACCACCACCACGACCATTCTTAGCTTCGTTTCATTGTGGAACAAGTGGCGATCTTGGGAGGCAGGACTAGCAGCATTCCCTAATTTGTTCATTAATGTTTTGATTTTTTTCTAGAAACAAATCAAATTGAATTATTCCACTGACAGAATTGATAATCTTGAACCAAACACTACGTATTGTTTGAAGGTCAAGGCAGTACTAAATGCTGGAGAAAAAGAAGGTGCTTTTAGCCCAAAGTACTGTGTACACACTGAAAGTGCAGGTAAAATAGATAGCCCTATTCTTGCAAAAACAATACTGTATAGCTTAGCACTTTCCAAACTATAGGTCAGGACCGCAAATTGATTCACAGAATCATCCAGTGGAGTTGTATGTATGTTCTGGTACAATAGAAATCGTGTGACTCAAAACCATCATCCCATTGGGAACTTAGGAGTCAGCCTTTAGGAGCTGCAGAAAACCCTGCTGAAGCCCTTCCTGCACAAAAGATTTATTTATTTGGAATTTTTTCTATACCGCCCCTTCCAGAGATCAGGAACGGTTTACATTGTAACAAAAAACTTTTACATGGAACATTATGAATGAGTTACAACAAATAACTATTTACATAAATTATATATTTCATATTACATTTGGGAAAGTGTTTCTTGCACGGGATAACTGAGACATATCCAACAGTATATATCTTAAAGCTGCTTGGTTGACTTTGCGGGGGGGTGGTGGTGAGTTAAATGTTGGGGGTGGTGAATGTGGCTTGGGTGCTGTTGGGGTTATGGTCGCAGTAGTGTTCAATGAAAAGATATGTTTTTAACCCTTTTTGGAGAGTTTGGAGGTCATTGATTGCTAAGGTTTCAGGGAGGGAGTTCCATTGTGTGGGGGCTACATATGTGAAAGCCCTGTTGCTCGTAATTTGTTTGGTGTTCCGGACTGAAGGAGGAACTGTGAGGGTATTCTGGTTGATTCTTCTTCTGGATCTGTAGTCCGATTGGAGGTGGATTAAAGATGAGAGGTGAGATGGAACTATGTGGTTAATTAATTTGAAGGTGGTCATTTTGCATTGATACTCTTTTTCAGCTTTCTAGGAATCAAGGATCTGGAGCAGGGGGTAAAAGTAAAGAGAAGTAGGCTTGCAACAGAGAATCATATTTTGCCCTTGTTCCTTTCTCTGCTTGATTAGTGCAGTACTGCAGTCCAGTGGGGCAGGAGAACAAAAGGAAATTGTTGGAGCAGGGTGTTGGCAGAGGGCTGCACTAGTAGGGCAGAGACCTGGGATGCCATGGGGAGATTCTGCTTCTTGCAACTGGTGACTGATGGTTTGCTTCCTAAACATCTGGATAGGGAAGCTTGGTATTTTGAGAAAGATCAATTGGAGATTGCAGGGGTGGGATAAATTGAGAGAGGAGATGGGCTAGAGGTGGGGAGGAGGTTGAAGAGGAAATCTGCTAGAAGAAGGGCTTGGTTGAGAGGGTAATACCTCAGATGATGATAAATATTTCTGTATTATACAAAACTACAAGTTTAAACAACACTATGAATATATAGCAATCAGACAGTTATTTTCCAGAACTATGGAGTAGGGCATGGTCTCATTCTCCCTCCCACTCACTGCTAATTGTTTTGTTTTTTTGATAGTCATCTAGGGTCGGGTAAATTTTCATATATTTGAAATGGGGTTACATCAGCTAAAAGTATGAGAAGTTTGGGTTTAGCCCCTTATATGGAATTATAGCCTGTGAGATTGGTATCTCAGAGCCAAGTCTGCAGAATGATTGGGAATGTTAAATCAACACAAATTACCCGTTCCAGGACAACGTGAAGAAGTTTGCTCAATGTTGTACCCCCCAACACTGATAGCTCTAGTTGGTGGTAGTTCAGGTGGCAAATTATGATAATTGGAATTCTGGTAACTTTTGAATTTCCTGATTTTTAAGCACAAGTTACATTAGAACCAGAATATTACTCAGTGTTCTGTTCTGGATTTGCATTGTTTTGTAGTTTGAGTGCCTATGTCTGTAATACTGTATCAATGCACATCTGCACAAAAGATTAGTCTGATGTACAGTAGTGATTGGATCTGTTGCCAGGCAAATAAGGAGATCGGGATCCAAAAGCAGCCTTGAAGAGGTGGACTTTTAGCCTGGATTTAAATATGGCCAGGAATGGATTTAGCCAAAGAAAGTCTTGTCTCACTAATCTTATATTTTTTTGAAGGTGTAAATAAACAGGTGAGCCGGTGGAAATAGTGTATCTGGATTTCAGAAAGCTTTTAACGAGGTCCCTCATGAGACTCTTGAGGAAATTAAAAAGTCATGGGATAGGAGGCAGTGTACTATTGTGGATTAGGAACTGGTTAAAAGATAGGACATAGAGAGCAGGGCTAAATGGCCAATTTTCCCAATGGAGAAAGGTGAATACTGTACTCCAGGGATCTATGCTGGGCCCGCTGCTTTTTAACATTTATAATTGACTTGGAATTGGGAATAAGAAGTGAGGTGATCAGCTTTGCAGATAACACAAAACTATTCAAAGTTGCTAAAACACAAGATGCATGTGAAAATTTGCAAGAGGACCTTGAAAAGCTAGAGTAAGCGTCCAAATGTCAGATGAAATTTAATGTGGACAAGTGGAGTGGAGGAGTAGTCTAATGGTTAGAGCACTGGCTTGGGAACCAAGAGATCAGGGTTCAATTCCCACAAGCACTCCTTATGGCCTTAACCCTCCATTGCCTCAGAAGAATCCAAGTTATTAATGTCCCTGTTTAATGTACATTACCAAGTTTAAGTTACAATGTAAACTGCTTTGACTAAAATGTAAAGCAGTATAAAAAAACCTGTTAAATAAGTGTGAACCCAAACTACAATTACACGATGCAAGGTTCCACATTAGAAATCACCACCCAGGAAAAGGATCTGGGCATCATTGTGGATAGTATGTTGAAACCCTTTGCCCAGTGTGCAGTGGTGGCCAAGAAAGCTAATAGAATGCTAGGAATCATAAGAAAAGGAATGTATTGCTCCATGGTACGACTGCTCCTTGAATACTGTATACAATTCTGGTTGCCATATCTTAAAAAGAATATAGCAGAATTGGAAAAGGTACAGAGAAGAGACATTAAAATGGTAAAGCGGATGGAAGGATAGCCCTACAAGAAACGGCTTAAAAGATTAGCGCTTTTCAAATTGGAAAAAAGACGACTGAGGGGAGATATGATAGAATCTATAAAATAGTGAATGGAGTAGAATGGATAAATATAAATAGGTTGTTTACTCCTTCAAAAAGTAGAAAGACTAGGGGACATGCAACAAAGCTACAATGTAGCACATTTAAGACAAATCGGAGAAAGTATTTTTTCACTTAACACACATTTTAATTTTGGAATTCGTTATCGGAGGATGTAGTAAAAGCTGTTAATGTAGCTGGGTTTAATGTGAACCCAGGAAATCCACTGCTTATCCCTGGGACATGGTGCATGGAATCTGTATACCCATTGGGGAACCTGACAGGCACTTGTGACTTGGATTGGCCACTGTTGGAAACAGGATACTGGGCTTGATGAACCTTGGCGTGTTGCAGTATGCAATATCTTATATTTTATGAAACCTGATGTATTGATTTGGGTAGTTTGTTGCAGGGATATGGAGCAGCAAAGCAGAACAAGCGAAGTCTGGAGTTGGCAGTTGCAGCAAAGGGCACAGATAAAAGGGATATCCTAGAAGAGCAGAGTTCCTGAGGAGGGCTGTAGGGAGAGATAAGAGAGAAAAGGTAGTGAGGAGCTGCAGGATGAATGCATTTATAGATCAATAGTAGAAGTTTGAACTGGATGCAGAAACTGATGGGGAGCCAGTGAAGTGACTTGAGAAGAGGAGTTATGTGCAGTTGAGTTGTGAACAGATTGAAGGGGAGGGAGATGATTCGGAGGGAGGCCAGCGAAGAGCAGGTTGCAGTAACCTAGACAGGAGGTGACTAGAAAGTGGAGAAGGGTCAGTAGTGTGTTCCAAAAGCCACCTCAGGAGCTTGACCTAGAATCTGTAAACCAAAGTGCAGACTGGATTGAAAACATAAATTGTGGTTGTGGTACTAAAGGGTGGTTAAACATCCACTGGAAGTAGTGGTAGGATTCAGCCAGTTTGGCCCGGTTCATGCAAACTGGTTCCTGCCACGGACTACGTTCGCCAAACCGGGACTAAAACGGTATCCCAATGCCTGCACTGCACTGGCAGGAATCCCTCCACCCACCAGTGGTTTCACAGCATCAGGGACTGTGACATTGGGGGAAGCCCCCGATGCCATCAGGCCACTGGGCCACCAGAGAGTTTTGTTGCCCTTTGGCTGCCAGTGTCCCGAGCGTATAGTACTGGCAACACAAACACGTGCCGTGCTGTCACACGCTCGACTCTTTCTGTGGCGGGATCAATCCGAACCGGTTCCTGATTGGATCGAATCTCGCCACTGACTGGAAGCCTCAGTGTGCTGGCACCAGCAGGAGCTTCAGGACATGGTAGGACTGACAACAAGAATGTTAATAATCGTGTAGTCCTGCTCACTTTTTATGATACTAGCCATTGAAGAGTTATTTCATCTGCAGTTCCTGCTCCTGAGAAGGGAAAGGAAGGGGCATTGTGATAATTATCCTGGAGCTGAGCCAATCGGTCTAAGTATGCCACCAATGAATTCTGGTTTTCCTGCTGGGCAGACATTTAGGCTGCTGTGCTAGAAAAAAGATAAAGGAATAAAAAAAACCCATGTTTTTGAGAGTGAACAATTTGCCCTCTCCATGTTCAAGAGGAGAAATTTCTAGACAGCAGAGAGCTGCAGAAAAGACTGAACGGTGTTTTGCTTTGGAAGAAAAGGAGTGAGCTGCCCATCTCCCTACTATAGAAGTTGAGGAGGTGTCAGGGAAAAGAGAGGAAATTGAGTTTCTAGCATTCAATGTCAGTGTGATGAATTTTTCCATGACCATCTCAGCACCTTTTGCTATGAATCTGCAAGACTGCTAGAGCATAGACCAGTGAGTAGATTCTGCCCTCGAGAGTAGAAAACCAGGTTTGAAGGTTTATCAGGAGGTAAGTGATTTCCAGTAGTAAAGTGATATGTAACATAAATATAATGGGCCCGATTCTATCCCCGACATCCAGGCCCTCTGTGCGCGCGATAGGAAATGGACGCACAGAGGGAGTCGTGATTCTGATCCTGCGGGGCACATCTAGCCCCGCAGAATCAGAATAGCAAACAGGCCTGCAAGTGCAGGCCGGGACCCTGATTCCGCCTAGCCTGCACATACAGGCCTTGACTGACTAATTCAGTCATGGCTTTTCAATGGAGCCGCGGCACCTTGGCATCCAGTTGCTATGGCACTGCGGCTCCATTGAAAAGCTGCGATCCCTGACCTCCGGCTCCCAAAGTGCTTTCCCCGCAGCCTGACCCCTGATCTGTCCTCCCAGGGTCGGGCAGCAGGGAATGCCCCCTGCCGCCCCTTCCCATGCGCAACGTTTGAGAGTCAATTGGCCATGTTGAAGTAAAGCCGAGACTTGCTTTGTTATGCGGCATGATTTGTTATTCTGACATTTGGGTTGGCAATATTCCCCTGATGAAGCTGTGTTGGCTGCGAAACGCTTGAAGAGCGCTAGATTGAAGCGTCGGGATTTCAGACTGACCGCATCAAGTTGAAGTTTTTGAAGCTAAGTTATTATGTTGCGGTCCTCTTGATATTGCTGGTGTTTTTCATAAGGGAGGTCATTGATGTAAGGGGGCAAATGATTTTTAGATTTTGCATAAATCATTTTAAAGCCCGTCAGTTCTGAGACCTCCCTTGTATGAGTATACAAAGAAAATTTTGGTTAATAGAATGTTATCCACTTTTTTCATAATAACATATTTTGTTTTGATTGAGTATGTTGCAGTTGCTTTTGATATTTTATCACTCTGTTACTTGACCAGTATATGATTGGGCCCCTTCCCATCCTGCATCGGGGAACTTATTCCACCTCAGAGGTGGAATAAGTTTCCCATCCAAGCCGTCGGCCCAGGACGTACAGGGCTGACATTAGAATCGGCCCTGTACGTCCAGGGCCAACAATCGCCCAATGCGGCACCTGATCCGCTCCTTCCCTGCCCCCATCTAACTTCCCTGTACAACAAGCGGGGGAAGTTAGACGGGGTCGGGAGGGGGAACAAATAGCGTGCCATGGAATAACCCCATATGGGTCCTTTTTGATGGTTTTTCTGTTCAGCAAAAGTTGATAGCAGAAATTTTGTAGATGCATGGACTGTGGTCTTTTTTGATCTATACAGAATTATGGTTCCTAAGTGTCCCTCCAGTCCAGTCCCTTTCCACTGGGTTGTGCTCCCCTTCCACTGGGTTGTGCTTCCCTTCCACTGGGTTGTGCTCCCCTTCCAGCAGCTTGGAGACTGAGCCAATCATCTTTTGATGACACTGGGGTATAAATAGCACTGGTACCTCCCACCAACTCCAGAGCTCAGTCTCCAAGCAGCTGGAGAGTCTCAGAAAGCCTGGAAAAAGGGCTTTCTGGAGAGGCACTTAGCTGCTAGGGGGTATTTTCTTTAATTTCTTTATTAATTCCTTTTTTTTCTATTTTAGTGTGGTGTCCCTAGCTTTGGGGGAGATTACTCTTACTTCTTCTTCCTCCCTCCCCCCCCCCCCCCAACGGTTAAATCCTGGGTGTTGGAGGAGGCTTGGCAGGCAGCTACAGCTTTTAAAGCTGTTAAAAATAAATAGGGGAAGTTCGCAGCTCCCGAAGATGCAGAGTCGTCGGCTTGCTACTGCCTGCAGGACCTGCTGTTGTTCTGTCCCGCCTCTGTGCCGAAGCCCCGTGGTGGCTGAGCACGAGGACGGGAGGATCACGTCCGTTCTCCTACTGAGAGGAGAGAGCAGCGGTGGATTGCATCAGCGACGAACAGAGGTGAGTGGAGCCGGAGACCTCGTGGAGTCGGGAGCAGCCACGCTGTCACTGGCAACAGTTTATTTTGGCATTTCCCACCTCTGTAAGAAGCTGCTGCATCGTGGCCAGGTAATTTCATTTTTAGCATGCCTTTTTCGCACTCATTTCGTACCGGGCCTTAAGGGATTTGGGGATAGTATTCCCTAAGGTTGAGGCCTGGGCTTAATTTAATTTAAAAAAAAAAAAAAGCTCCATAGAGGACAGTTTCTTTTGCTTTCTTTTTGCTTGTTCTACCATTTGAATTTGTTTTGTCCCTTAAACTGCTGTTTCCTTTTGGAAATTTATTTCAGAATAATTTTAAGATCAGCAGTGGGTGGCAGTTATGCTGGTTAGACCCCATTGTTTGGTCTGCGGGACCAGGAGAGGAACAGTGTCTGAGGCGGGCATTTGCAGGGGCTGCGCAGTGGAGGCCGCCTCTTTTGAGCAGGGTCTCCAGGCCAGTGGGGCCCAGGAACCATTGCCTTCCATTTCTCAAAAGTCAGGGGGACCTCTGGAGGCAATGCTTTGCCTGTGGTCGTCTCCTCTTTCAACTGGGGAACAACCGGCCCTACCTCTGTCCCAGTGTAGGCCGTCCACTTCTTGGGGGGTGCAAGAAGGGAGTCTTGGAGATTTCTCCCCAGAGTTTGTATTACTGCTGCATAGGGCGTTCTGCCTTATAGAAACATAGAAATATGACGACAGAAAAAGACCACATGGCCTATCTAGTCTGTCCTTCCATAACTACAACAGTCCACTTTTTGCCTTTAGAGATCCTCTGTGTTGGTCCCATGCTTTCTTGAATTCAGTTACTGTCCTCATCTCTACCACCTCCACTGGGAGACTATTCCACGGATCCACTACTCTTTCCGTAAAGAAATATTTCCGCATATCACTCCTGAATCTATCTCCCTTCACCCTCATCCCATGTCCCCTCGTAGCAGAACTTGCTTTCAATTGAAAGAGGCTCTCTCCCTGAACATTTATGCCACGGAGGTATTTAAACATCTCAATCATATCACCTCTATCCCGCCTTTCCTCTAAGGTGTACATATTAAGATCCTTAAGTCTGTCCTCATATGCTTTATAATGAAGCCCATTAATCATTTTGGTAGCAACCCTCTGCACCGACTCCATCCTGTTCACATCCTTTTGAAGGTGCGGTCTCCAGAATTGCACACCATACTCCAAATGAGGTCGCACCAAAGACTTATACAGAGGCATTATCACCTCCTTTTTTCTGCTAGCCATTCCTCTCCGTATGCACCCAAGCATCCTTCTAGCTTTTGCTGTCGCCTTTTCCACCTGTTTAGCTACTTTAAGATCATCAGACACAACCACGCCTAGGTCCCGCTCTTCTTTAGTGGACAAAAGTACTTCACCTCCTATACTGTATTGCTCCCTTGGATTGCTGCAGCCCAAATGCATGACCTTACATTTTTTAACATTAAATCCCAGCTGCCAAATTCTAGACCATTCTTCAAGCTTAGCTAGATCCCTCCTCATGTTATCTATCCCTTCCTGGGTGTCTACTCTATTGCAGATTTTGGTATCATCCGCAAAGAGGCAAACCTTACCCGACAGCCCTTCCGCTATATCACTAACAAAGATGTTAAAAAGAATCGGACCAAGGACAGATCCCTGGGGCACACCACTGGTAACATCCTTCTCCTCAGAGTGAGCTCCATTTACTTGTACTCTTTGTCGCCTCCCACCCAACCAATTTCTAACCCAAGCAGTAACTTTAGGGTCCATCCCTAGGGTGCTCAGTTTGTTTATAAGTCACCTGTGAGGAACAGTGTCAAAGGCTTTACGGAAATCTAAATACACCACATCTAGAGCTCTCCCTCGGTCCAACTCCCTGGTCACCCAGTCAAAAAAATCAATCAGATTTGTCTGACAAGACCTGCCTCTGGTGAATCCATGCTGCCTCGGATCCTGTAATCCGCTGGACTCCAGAAACCTCACTATTTTCTCTTTCAGAAGCGTTTCCAATAATTTACTCACCACCGAAGTTAAACTAACCGGCCTGTAGTTTTCAACCACATCCTTACTTCCGCTTTTGTGTAAAGGCACCACATGAGCCTCTCTCCAGTCCTTTGGCACCACTCCTGACTCCAACGAGGCATTGAAAAGGTCAGTCAGTGGAGCTGCTAGAACGTCCCCAAGTTCCCTCAGTATTCTAGGGTGTATCCCATCCGGTCCCATCGCTTTGTCTACTTTAAGTTGAGCTAGTTTCTCACGAACACAGTCTTCTGAAAATAGTTCAAGATGTCCCTCGCTTCTGTTCTTATTTGTGGGTGTTTTCTGAGGTCCTGCTCCTGGTTCTTCATCTGTGAACACAGAACAAAAATATTTGTTAAGCAATTCCGCTTTATCCTTATCAGCTTCTACACATTCCCCCCCTGCACCCTTGAGTCTGACAATGCAACAGGGAATGCTCGGCCAGACTTCAGGACAGGGACACGAGGCGGTGAGACCTGTGGAGTCCAAGGGACCGGAAGAGGCAGGGGTTCCTTCTAAGTGAGCTAGACTAGCGATGGAGGAAGCCCTCCAATCTCCCCATTCAGAGGCTTTGGAAGGCGAGGCCTCTGATCGGGAGCTGGAGAAAGACTAGGAGGAACTCGAGGAAAGTGAAATTTCCGAGGAGGAGCAAGCCAGGCATGTCCGGGTCTTCCGCCGGGAGGCATTACCGGCGCTGATTGGCGAGTCCTTGCAAGCCCTCAATATGGCAACAGGCTCTCCTTCTCTGGAGGATCTGCTCATTCAGGCAGTTAAGAGATCGCAAAAGGTGTTTCCGGTCCATAGGGTAGTTAAACAGATGATCCAAGCTGAATGGGACCAACCGGACTCGGGATTAAGGGGGATTCGGTCTATGGCATGTTTGTATCCCTTGCCAGAAGGGGAGAGGGAGTTTCTTAGGTCTTCTAGGGTGGATGCTGCTGTTTCGGCAGTTACCAAGAAGACAACCATCCCGGTGGAGGGTAGTGCAGCCCTCAAGGATACTCAGGAAAGGAAGGTCGACACTTTGTTGAAGCAAGCCTTCGACATTATTTATTTATTTATAGTCTCTTCTATACCGCACTATTCAGCATCAGCGCGGTTTGCAGTGAACAAAGAATTTACACATTTCCGATGGTACTTTGTGTTTACAGTTGAACAGGCATAAACAACTTGGATAACAAGGGTAACTATTTACAATTTATAACATAATCATGAACTCTTCTTGTTTCTGTCTTAGGGGTTTTGGGAGAACTGTGAGGTGGTTGAGGTGTCTGCATTGGTTACTGGGTAATACAAGAGGAAGAGGTGGTGTTTCAAGGCTTTTCTGAATTGCAATAGATCCGGGATTGCTCTGATGCCTTGAGGGAGGCTGTTCCAACACCTTGGTGCACAGAACTTGAAAGCTCTGTTTGCTGTTGCTTTGGTGCATTGTGTTATGGATTTTGGGACTACTAGTGTGTTGAGTGTTACTGACCGTCTGACCGACATTAGTGCTCTGGCACTGCATGCCTCGGTATGTGGGACATGGGTAGCTCGGGCCTGTCTAAGGTGGTCTCAGCAACTCCAGCTGCCCAATGACCTACCAGGCGCACCGACATAGGAAGCTGCCAGGATTGAGTCAGGGGCGGCCTTCCTAGCTGATAGCCAATATGATCTTATCAGGAGCTTGGCTAAGAATATGGCTTCCGTGGTAGCGTCTCGGCGTTATCTTTTGGCTCTGCAACTGGGCGACAGATGGTTCTTCCAAGGCCTGCCTTAGCAAACTCCCCTTTAAGGGAAAGCTACTTTTCGGGGAGGAGCTGGACAAGTTAGTAAAGGAGCTAGGAGAGTCCAAGGGAGGCAGACTTCTGGAGGACAGGCCGAAGCAGAGTCGTAATCCCACTCCTGTGCAGTCTCAGGCTCGGGACACCCGGAGGTTTCGATCAGCACATTCGGTGCCCTTTCAGAGAGGACATGTCTTCTCTAGGGGGCAGGGTTTCCGGGGATTTTGAGGGGCAGGGAGGGGTTTTGGTACCTCTTCCCCCTTCTCGGAACCGAGGAAGCCGCAATGAAGAGAGGGAGGCCTGGGCAGAAGTGCTCTCGGTGGGAGGACAGCTGCGACAGTTCTTCCCCACTTGGGCCCGAGTCACGTCAGATCAGTTGGTGTTGGAGGTGGTTCGAGAAGGGTGTGTTCTCGAATTTGCAAGCCCAGTCCTCCCCTCGTTCATGCAGTCTCCTTGCGGTTCGCCAGCAAAGGCTGCTGTAGTGGAGGAAACATTAACTCGGCTCCTGTTATTGGGAGCGGTCGTGCCAGCACCGGAAAATCAATGTGTCTGCGGTAGATGCTCCATTTATTTTGTGGTGCCAAAAAAGGAGGGCTCCTTTCGCCCTATTCTCGACCTCAAGCGGGTCAATCGTTGCCTCAGAGTCCCTCATTTTCGCTTGGAAACTCTGAGGTCTGTGATAGTGGCAGTTGGTCAAGGGGAGTTTTTGACATCTCTCAACTTCACAGAGACCTATTTGTATATTCCCGTCCGAGAGTCGCATCAACAATATCTGTGGTTTGCGGTAAAAAGGGGACATTTTCAGTTTCAGGCCTTGCCGTTCGGCCTGGTGACAGATCCTCGCACCTTTACCAAGGTGATTGTTGTGGTGGCCAATGGCGCTACGCAAGGAAGGAATCCTCAACAACTGGTTGATTCAGGCCAAGTCCAAGGACGAGACTCTAGAGGCAACGGCCAGAGTGGTCGAGCTTCTAAGAAGTTTAGGGTGGGTAATCAATCTAGCGAAGAGCAGATTGGTACCCTCTCAAGAGAGAGAGTATCTCGGAGCAAGGTTCGACATCAGCACGGGCAGAGTCTTTTTGCTACTCCAGAGGACAATCGAGCTCTGATGTCTGTCTGGTGTGCCGCTTCATAGCCATGAGGGTGCCTACCGCATGGCACTGCTTTCAAGTGCTGGGGACCATGGCAGCGTCGATCGAGTTAGTGCCCTGGGCCAGGGCCCACATGCGACCACTGCAGAGGTCCCTTCTTCGCCGTTGGTCCCATCAACTCAGCCCTTGTCCACAGTATTGACCTGTCCTCCAGCGACCAAACTGGCCTTGCAGTGGTGGCTCTGCCAGAGAATCTGGAGCGGGGCATGCCCATCGAAGTATCCCAGTGGCTTCAGTCGACAACTGATGCCAGTCTGGTCGGTTGGGGGGCTTACTGCGAGGGTCACTTTGCCCAGGGTTGCTGGAATGCTCGGGAAGCCCAGGGTCCATCAACAGATTGGAGATGCGGGCGGTGACTCTGGCTCTGAGATCCTTCAAGCGCTGGCTCCATCAAAGAGTGGTTTGGGTGCTGTTGGACAACAAGACCATGGTGGTCTATATCAACCACCAGGGTGGCACAAGCAGCCCTCTCCTGGAGGCGGAGTCAGACATTCTGCTGGAATGGGCCAAAACGCATCTGCTGGCATTGTCAGCGCAGCATGTAGCCGGAGTAGAAAATGTCAAGGTGGATCACGGCAAATGGGAGCTCTGTCAGGAGGTGTACGGATCAGGTGGTACGCCGATGAGGGCCTCCCATCATGGATCTCGTGGCTCGTTGGGGATCAGCCAAGGCGAGCCGCTTCTTCAGCAGAAAAAAGGAAAGGATTCGGAGGGCCTGGATGCGCTGGTTCAGAAGTGGCCCTCGGGGGGTCTTCTGTACGTGTTCCCGCCATGGGCTCTTATAGGCAGGGTCCTCCAGAGAATAGAGCCCCACCAGAGGTGAGTAGTGTTGATAGCCCCGGACTGGCCACGTCGTCCGTGGTATGCCGACCTAATGCGGCTGGTGACCGATCGACCCTGGCGCCTGCCGGTAAGGGACGACCTCTTGGTGTAAGGTCCTGTTCGGATGCCGCAAGTGGATCGGTTCTCGCTTACGGCCTGGCTATTGAAAGGGCAAGGCTCCGTAAGTGCGGATATTCCGGGGCAGTGATTACAACTTTGCTAAACGCTAGGAAGCGGTCAACCTCCTTATCCTACGTGAGGGCCTGGCACATTTTTGAGGCCTGGCGCATTTTGAGGCCTGGTGTGAGTCCCATGGTATGAGACCTATGGCGGTTTCTGTCCCGGAAGTGCTAGATTTTTTTACAGGCTGGTTTTGAGAAGGGTCTCGCAGCCAGCTCCTTGCGGGTGCAGTTGGCAGCGATTTCCTGCTACAGGGGCAAGGTAAGTCGTTAGGTGAACATCCAGACATGAGTTGGTTCTTGAAGGCAGTGCTGCACCTGCGGCCTCAGCAGAGGTTGTTGGTTCCTCCCTGGGACCTTAACCTAGTGTTAGATACGCTAGCAGGAGATCCTTATGAGCCTATGGACCGAGCCTCTTTGAAGGCGTTGATGTTCAGGACAGTTTTTCTAGTTGCTATCTTTTTGGCTAGGTGGGTTTCGGAACTTCAGGCTTTGTCGTGTCGCCAGCCGTTCCTCACCTTCTTTAAGGAGAAGGTAGTTTTACGGACTGTACCTTCCTTTTTGCCTAAGGTAGTTTCACCTTTCCATGTGAACCAGTCGATGTCTCTCCCTGCTTTTGCCAAGGGTGGGGCAGGGAACTGACGATGCGCACCTGCGCCGTCTAGACATGCATAGGATTCTGAAGCATTATCTGGATCGCACAACAGCGTTCCGCAAATTGGAAAGGCTGTTTGTGGTGGTTGGGGGTCTGCGTAGGGGAGAGGCGGCAGCTAAGGCCTCCATTTTGAGGTGGATCAGGGAGGTCATTGCCGCAGCATACATTCAGAAGGACAGGTCAGTGCCGAGGGGGCTACGTGCGCACTCTACGCGAACGCAAGCAGCTTCGTTGGCAGAATTTAGTTTGCAAATATCCTGCGGCAGAACCAGAGTGGCTACTTGGTCTTCCCTGCATACTTTTGCTAAGCACTACCATTTGGATGTGCAGGCAGCGGGAGATACATGGTTTGGGGAGCGGTGCTTCGATCCAGTCTTGCAGGCTCCTCCCATGCTTGAACTGCTCTGTTACATCCCAGTGGAAAGGGACTGGACTGGAGGGATGCTTAGGAAAGAATAATTAGTCCTTACCTGCTAATTAGCGTTCCTGAAGGAACTCCAGTCCATTCCCTGATCCCATCCAGTGTTTCCGTTTTCAGGTGTTCAGGTCGCCAGCCCGAAGCCTTAGGTGTCGAGGAGCAAAGAGAGGTTCTGCAGGCACCTTGATAGGGGGGCCGGTGTTTGGTCAGCGTGATCAGCTCAGATCCCAGGACTTGGGCATAGGCTGTTTCAGGTAAGCCGCCTCCTCTTCGGGGGGGGGGGGGGTGGAATATCCCTTCTAGGGGAGGCGAGAGGTTTTTTTGGGCATTCTAGTTGTTTTCCTTTGGTTAGACACGGTTTTGGTTTTTTGACTTAATTGTCTCTCCGTTTAAGTTTGCTTTGTCAATAGAGTACGGGAGTTAGTGGGAGGTGCCAGTGCTATTTATACCCCAGTGTCATCAAAAGATGATTGGCTCAGTCTCCAAGCTGCTGGAAGGGGAGCACAACCCAGTGGAAAGGGACTGGACTGGAGTTCCTTCAGGAACGCTAATTAGCAGGTAAGGACTAATTACTCTTTGCTGCCATTAAATCTAGCCAATGATTGATCGAGAAATTCAAAATAAGTCTTCTAATCAGTTTAAGTGTGCACCAATGTTAACTATATTGAATAAAGATTTTGTGAGATCACGTGATGAGGGGCTGGAAGAAAAATGTGAGTTAAGTGAGCTCCTGATTCGGGCCCAAGAAAACAGCAAAAACAGCGCAAATTCCTCCAGCCTTGCACCCCACGAGTCCCAGAAAAATGCAACTGAGAGTGATACTTAAGAAGCTTGGTGGGGGGGAACACAGCGTGACAGGGCATGCCAGTCAAACGCGCGCCAGCTTCCAGCACTAAAGTAAGCTGCGGCAAAAGCAATATGGCGGCAGAGAGCATGTCTGTGACGGGGGATCTTGTGGCAGTCTGTCCGAGACAGGGGATCTCATGGCGGAGATCTCCAGGGTGGGTGGTCTCCATCGCATTGGAAGACCGGCTTAATAAATTACAGGCTACGGTGGAGGACATCAGAAAGCGCTTTGAGTCACAACTGCAGCATGTAGCAGAGGTGGCATGGCAAATGGAGACCCAGGAAGAAACAACGAACAGGTTCACCTCCCAAATCACGCAACTTACCACTGAGTGCAAGCACCTCACTTACAGGGTGGAGGAGCAGGAGAATCACTCACGACAGAATAATCTGCGGGTCGTCTGCCTTAGTGAAAATATTTCACATGGCTAGCTCTATGATTTCTTAGAGTGCTGGCTTCCTGCTGCACTAGGTCAGCCAACAGATAGTACCAAATGGAAATGTGAGTGTGCCCACAGAGTGGTGCCCCCACCGCGAGGGCAGCTCTAAACCGCAGACTGACATGGCACAATATATGGTCTGGCATGAAAAAGAGGCCATCCTGAGAGAATACCATCAGTGCAGATCACTGGAGTGAGATGGCCAGGGTATATTGCTGTTTAACAATTTTTCTGCGAGGGTTTCCTGAAGTGCCATGAATTTGCTACCATTTGCACTTTGCTCCACAGTTGCGGAGTTAAATTCGCCCTACTCTACCTGCACAGATTATGGGTGACCTATGGAGTTAAGACTTTTTTCCTGAACAGCATGGAGGAGGGGAAATACTTTGTGGCAGAGCACCTCAATGAGAATCAAGACCCACAACATTAACTCTCAACTTCTCCAAATAAAACCAAATGACTGATCTAAGGCATAAAGACAAAAAACACAAAACAAAGGGAAAGCTTTGACTAGTATGAACAGGGACCTTTACAACACGAGGGGAAGAGGAAAGTGTGGCAGGTGTAGCATAGCCGCATGGTGACTGCACGGGTTTAAGCGCTACGGAGGCAGGTCACCATTGCATGCCTCAAGCCCCCCCCCCTCACAGGATAAGGTTTGTGGCCTATTGACTAGGGGGCATGGTGGAGGTGCATGTCTCAGTGAGACTGAGTGTCACTCTAGAAGTCACCAAACTACAGTCCAGGAGAGACTGAGCTTTCTGATAGCTGCTCCAGTTAGACTGGCCCATGAAAGGGGTCTTAGGGATCTGGATATGGAGGGGCATGGGGAAATAGAGGAAACTTTGCCTTGATGAAAGTGAACTGTATTTGAAAAGAAGCAGCATGGGAATATGGGGCCCGGTAGACAACATGGTGGGAGGGAGCAGGAGCTAAAATGTTACAGAGAAGTGGGGAAAGATTGAATGGTGAGATAAGAATGGAATGTGTGTGGTGTGAACGCAACTGGGGAGGGCAAAAGGGGTTGAGGAGGGAAAGACAGGGGGGATACTTAATTTTTGCAGGGATGGGGGGAGTTGCTAAGAGTAACTATGGACCAGGGGTGGGGGAGGTAAGGCAACCAAATGCAGACAGTATACCTCAGCACTAACACAGTGTTCCCACGGGTGCCCGATTGGGAGGCACTAGGGGATGGAGAATGTTACGCAGGTACCTTGTAGCTTTTTAGAACCAACAAATGGATGAGATCCAAATCACCACTCTAAACATGGAGGGCCTTAACTCACCTATCAAGAGGGAAAAAGTATTTACATATCTACATCGCTTAAACATAGATGTGGCACTAATACAAGAAACGCACTTAGTGGATAAAGAACATAAAAAGATGAAACGAGGCTGGGTGCGAGAAGTCCACTTTTCCTCCTATAACTCCACAGTGGTGGGTGGCAGTCTTAATTGAGAAACGAGTCACTTTTTACATGCATAAGACACTGCAAGATGAGGAAGATAGATATATGTTGACTTGGGGACTACTTCAAGGGAAAAAAGTCATTCTGGGCAGTGTATATGCCTCAAATGTTTAACATCACTCATTTTTTGCAGAGTTGGTGACACAATTGGCAGATCAGGGGGAGTACTCTCTTATTCTGGTTGGAGATTTCAATACTGTGGCAGACCCCACGATCAACTGCCACCCACCCAAGTTGGGAGGCAGAAGGGCGGACAAACGGGGCATACATTTTTTGTATAAAGAATTGGAACTACTGGACAGCTGGAGGACCCTGCACCCCACAGACATTGACTACACACATTATTTGGGACCACATGGGTCACAGGCCCATATTGACTATATTCTACTGGTGGAGTGGTGGTACAGCAAGCTGGTAGAGGGTGACATCATCCCACACATGGTCTCGGATCATGTGGCAGTGCAAGTAATGCTCTGAACATTGGGGGAACAAGGGGACTGGATCTGGAGTCAGGACAAAAACCTCTGTCAATTCTTGTGCAAATGCTGGCAGGAATATAGGGAGGAAAGCCCAGTTGAGGACGTGGGGTCAGTAATCCACTGGGAAGCCGCAAAAGCCGAGCTTCGGGGGAGAATTTTGGCCTATACACGAAACATGAAATGGCAGCAACGTCAACATCTGCAAGAGCAGCTCCAGGTGCTGGAAGCAATATCTCCAAAAGAGGGGTGCTGCAGTTCAACAAATGCTGCAAGCACAGCGCAACAAAGTTAATGCAATATTGCAACAGCAAGCACTACGCAGTATACGAATCTACAAAAACAAGCTCCATCAATGGGGTGACAAGATAGTAAACTCTTAAACAATCTGGTCAAACCGGTGAAGGTGAGAAACACAGTGCCGCATCTTCGCAATGAGGATGGCACAGTGACTTCAGATGCCCAGGAAGTGGCGGCCAAGTTCACCTCTTTTTCAGACTCTTTATGTGGAGGGGTCCATGAATGCCTATGAGCAGGAGGTTTTCTTTTGGGATCTGGAGTTACCACATCTCATTGAAGAGCAGATAGCATTCCTTAATAGGCTGTTAGCGACCGGGGAAATTCTCTGAGATTAAAAACCTCCAACCAGCAAAAACAGCCAGCCCAGATGGAATGGGACCGGAATTCTACAAGATCTTGGGAGCAGAAGTAGCCCAAGGGCTACGGGACATGGGAGAGACCACCAGGAAAGAAGGGCTGTTTGTGGAGCGAGCAAATCACACTATAGTGGTGTTGCTCCCAAATCCAAGCAAGGATTCTGAGCTTGTGGATGCATACCAGCCCATCTCCCTGTTAAACCAGGACCTTAAAATATTGGCCAACATATCCTGACCAAGTGGGCTTCATCAGAGGGCGCAGCACAATAAGTCATATCCTGCGAACCCTCACACTGTCCTGACAGGTTTGGAGCAAGGGACAAGGAAGCAGTCATGGTGAGCCTGGACACAGAAAAGGCCTTTCACCATGTAGCGTGGCACCACTTATTTTGGATCATGCCACAATTTGGCATTGAAAGCCCCTTTCTAGAGTGTATAAAAGGACTTGTACTCCCGGCCCCAAGCACAAATACTAGTGAATGACCGGCTGATCGAAATCTTCGATCTCCAGAGAAGCACTCAACAGGGCTGTCCACTATCTCCCCTCTTGTTTATACTCGCTCTCGAACCATTTGCAGTAAAACTGAGGGCAGATGAAGAGATACAAGGGGTACAAATCGGGGAGCAGCTGAACAAAATCAGCTTGTTCAGACGACATGTTGGTCACCATGACTCACCCGTGGGAGGGTCTGCGGCGCCTAGTGGCACCTTGACACAGTATGGGAGTTTCTCTGGTCTACAGTTTAACGCCACTAAATTGGAGGCACAATACCTAGGAGTTAGTCGCAGCCAAGATCTGGGGGAATATGAGTCCCTGTTTAACAGGTCTACCGAAACATTCAAATACCTGGGGATTTATGTTCACCAGGAACTGCAGCTAGTATATCAGCGGAATAAACAAGACAAAGTGTAGCAAATGCGCAGTTTATGTGAGAGGTGGAAGGAACTCCCTTTGTCGTTCTGGGGCCGAGTGGTGCTGGTCCACATGGTCATATTTCCCAAAACCTGTACATAGTTTAAAAAGTACTATTCCAGCTAACGTTCAAAAGTATGTTCCCTGTATCTACACATGTATATAGTTAAAACATTGTTCCTTGTAAAGTATACAGAAGTATACTAACTCTCTGTTCAATGTAAACCGCCCCTGATCTCTGGAAGGGGCGGTATAGAAGAAACTGTTAGAGCATTTTATTTATTTATTTATTTATCAGCTGCAGATGTTGCCTATATGGGTATGACAGATGGAGGAGAAACAGCTAAAAAGTGTGGTCTTTAACTTCCTGTGGAGAAGTCGCAGGGTGTGGATTGGCTATGCTAAGCTGATTCTGGCGCCAAATAAGGGGGGGATGAGATTCTCCAACATTTGTGTATACAACATGGTGGTCTTGATGCGCTGGGTGCACTAGGTGTATGAGGGCACTGAGCGCTATGCCCCCAAGGGGCTGATGGACCACTGGTGTTCTCCATACCAGCTAATAAACGTATTGCACTTCTCATAAGTGTATTTGGGACGCTGCTAGACCCACTGCGGTGCGCATGGAGATGGTGGGCTGCCTGATGTCGAGCAAGTTGGCAAATAATCCCATTCCTACGCCTAAGAGACAACCTAGGCTTTGAACTGGGAGTGGAACCAACAAGTCACCCTATGGGATCCTTCATCACGCGTAGACTTGGGACTGTGCCTACAGTGGGTAGAGGGGACTTCCCCCATCCGAGAAGATAAAAGAAACTCTTGGTCTGCCAGAGTCACATTTCTTGATGTATGGACAAGTGAGACATTTCTGGCATAAAATGCATGCCACCTGCAAAGGGGCTTTAACATAGACAGAAAGAGACAAGGATTTTAAACAGCTGGCCCCTCATTGGAACATCTTAGCCCATTGGTGTGGAATGCTGCAGGATATGCAGCCACATCATATCTCACGGATTTGGCAAAATGTTGGGCTGAGGATATGCAGGAGGAAATTGAGGAGGCGGAATTGGAGAAGTATTTTGAGCAAATTCCAAGGGTGACTCATAATGCCCACTTTCGGGAAATGCAATACTACAGTGGAGGAGTGGCCTAGTGGTTGGGGCAAGGTACTTCAGGCCGGAGGGTCGGGGTTTCAAATCCCCACTAGAGGACAGCAACCTTGGGCCGGAAGGACTGGGGTTTCTAGTCCCACAGGTGCTCCTTGTGGTCTTGGGCAAGCCACTTAACTATTTTACAGGGAACATGGGCTATGGAGAGTTATCTCCAAGTTATAATGCCCTGTTCAATGTAATTTCAGTTTGTTCAATGTAAACCGCCTTGATATCATGAAAGGCGGTATATAAGAAATGTTAAATACATTATCCATAGAGAATATCTGATAAGGGTGCGCAGAGCAAAGCTGGGAATGTGGTCTTTAATGTGTGAGAAGTGTCAGGCGAAAGAAGAAACTTTTAAACATGTCTTCTTGGAAGACCAAAAATTGACTGAGCTCTGGGGCAAAGGTTTGGAGGGCTTGGGGAGGTCTAATTGGCAAAACTATAGAATGGCCATATGGGCTACTGATGCTGGGGGACATTGGACCCTTACAGGAAAAATAGATTAGGACAACTGATAAAATTGTACAGCTGGGCATCTGGGGCATTTAAAAAGGTGATATTGCAGAATTGGATGGGATACTGCTCACACAAAAATCCCTCCTGGTCTAAATATAAGTGGTTATGGTATCTGTTTTAAGCAGCGTACTCAGGGGGGGGGGAGGTATGGGTGGGGAGGGTGAAGGGATATTTTAAAGAGTAAAACCTGGTTAGGTTTGGTTACACATGTTTATTTGTTCTGATTATATCGTTGATGGAACTGAGTTTTACAGCAGTGGCATTATATTGTATTCATATGGACATTTGTGACTCATTGTTCAGTTGCTGAAGCGACGGACATCAGAGGGTGAAGGGAGGTGGCAGATCCTGGAACCTAGAAGAGTCTGGTAAAAGAGGACTATATGCCACGACCACACTACTGATGAACTGTTTCGCACTGCACTAGTGGCAATATACCTATATGCACAATGATATTAGCGAAAATGTGTTGTGTGATTGACACGATGGTTGTATGTTATATGTTTGATAATAAAGACGTTTTGAAACTTAAAAAAATAAAAATTTGTGTTATGCCAGAGAGAACCTGCATCTAAGTTATCAAGTAAAGGTTATAAAAAAAAGATCATCTTCTTTTGAAGGGAAAACTGTTGGACTGAGTGGTGTTTGAACCTGGTTTGTCATATTCCATACCCGTTTGATAGCTTTCTTTATTAAATCTGTCTTTTTCTGATTGGCATTCCTATTTGGATTTAACTTATTTGAGTTTATACGACTGCTTATTTATTGAAAAATGAGTCTTGGAATCTGCCTGATTTTACAGACAACAGCGCTGAAAAATTAATGTGGGGAGGAAGTGATGTTGCGGAATAGGATGGGCCACCTAGACCATGAGTTCCAAAGTTGGTGGCCAGTAAAGCGGGTTTTCTTTCACATATTCCCTCATATGAGCAGTATTTGGCAGTAGATTACTATTATTAAAAAGGCTGTGTCCATTCAGAAGAAATTGGAGTCCTTTAAATATGTCCGGGAAGCATAGCAGGAGCAAGAATGTATGAGGGCAAGGATGTGAAAAAATGATGGAGAGCAGCTCAGACTCGGAGTGAACCTGGCAGCAGCAGCAGCCATGAGGAGTAGGTGCTTTTTACACACCACAATATGCATCAATGGCTGATAGAATATCAGTAGTGAAAGCGGGGCTTATGGGAACAGTTTCAGCATTGGAGAAGGAGGGTGGAGAAGCTTGAGGTGCACACAGCCCTGCAAGAAGAGGCCACCATGGAGATACAAAAATGAATAGATATGCTACATGAGATGCATAAGGACTGGACTGAGAGAGGATTGAGGAACTAGGAAATAGATCCAGAAGAATCAATATCCAGATCAGGGGCATTCTTGAGTTAGAATCACTGCATTTTTCCTAGAAAAAAATGTATCAGTATTCATATGCAGGACTCTCTTTTATTAATACATGAGGACCATGGGTCAGTTTTAATAGGCAGTGAAAAAGGTGCTGGTACTCCGTATTACTGCATACCCTTCAAAAACAGAATCATTCACCAGCTGTACTGAAGTAGTGGAAGTGCTGTGCAGTGAGCTTTTGGGATAGAATACAAACAAGACTGAGTCCAAAGAAATGGTTAAGGTGGAGAGAGTCCATCGCAGCTTAGGACTGAGAAGGGATAACGAGCCCTGTGACATTATAGCCTGCCTGCAAAGTTTGAGGCTGAAAGAGTTGGTAATGGCCCAAAAAAGGCAAAACGGTCAAATTGAATGGAAAGGGCATAAGGTTGAGATTTTGCCAGACCTGTCAGCAATTACTTTGTAAAGAGGTAGAGAAATGAGAGAGAGAGACACCTCAAAAAAAGAGAATATCTGTTACCGCTGGCTATTCCTGTTTGCAGTGCTTTTTACTGTTAATAGAAAGTTCTCCAGGAACAAGCAGGAAGTCAGTCTTCACATATGGGTGACATCGGTGCCAATGGAGCCCGCATGGAGCATTTCCCCAGCTTTCAAAGAAAGCCTTTGGGACATGCTACCATGCATGTTTGTCCTCTTCCTGCCCAAGGGTGCCATCTTGTTCAGTCTCCTTTTTCCCGCTGAGCCCAAAGGATGTCTGTCCTGTTTCCCCAGAAAAATCCTTGCAAAAATCCTTAAAAGTTTGTTTTTCCCCGGTTGCGTACCGGTTCCTCTTCCTGCCTAGAGACAGCCTTCCTGATCTCATGGTCTGAGGACCTGCTCTATGCTTTCCCATCGCCACCCCTCCCCCTGAACACAGACCCTTTTCAAGGTCCAGAACGAAAGGGCATCAGTTATACTGATTGCCCCCAAGTGGCCCAGGCAATGTTGGTTCCCTCTTCTGCTCTCCATGTCGGTGGCATCCCTGGTCCCAGGAGGAAGGCTCTCTCCTGCATCCCAATCTGGGGTCACTAATGCTAACAGCGTGGCTGCTGAAATGGTAGTGTTGGCCCCTTTCAGTCTCCCAGGAGAAGTTGAGGAGATCCTCCTGGCTTCTCAGAAACCCTCCACCAGACAGGCTTATGCCTTTAAGTGGAGAAGGTTTTCAGTCTGGTGTACAGAAAAGGAGGTGAATCCTTTCTCATATCAGGTTCAACTAGTATTGCAGTACCTACTGCACCTGTCACACACCGGGCTGAAATCTAACTTGGTGAGGGTGCATCTGAGCGCCATAGCGGCTCACCACCACTCTGTCGAGGGAAAACCGCTCTCCCCAGCCAGCCCCTCTTCTCCATGTTCCTCTGAGGCCTCCTGTTATCCAAGCCCTCTCTTCACCCTCCACTGGCAGAGTGGGACCTCAACGTGGTGCTCTCTCAGCTCACCAAACCACTGTTCGAGCCCTTGGCCACCTGCCCTGTCTTGGAAAGTGGCTTTCCTGGTAGCCCTTGTGTCTGCTCGAAGAGTGAGTGAACTCCAGGCCTTGGTGGCAGATCCCCACCCAATGCCAGATTCTACAAGAATTGGGTAGTGTTTTGCACACACCCCAAATTCCTAATTTCCACCTCACTCAAAAGGTGGTCCTCCCCACCTTCTTCCCATGGCCTCACGCCGGCAGGGAGGAACTAATACTTCATACGCTGGATTGTAAATGGTTGCTGTCCTTCTATTTACAGCAGACTTGGGCCTATCGAAAAGCTCCTCAGCTTTTTGTATCTTATGACCCCAGCAGACTGGGGCTCCCTGTGACTAAGTGAACTCTGTCCAATTGGATGGCGGACTGTATTGCCCTTGCCTATGAGCGAGCTGGCCTCTCCCTCGAGCACCAGATCACAGTGCTTCACATGAGGGCGATGGCTATACCGGTGGCTAACCTTTGCTTAGTGCTGGTGACGGAGATCAGCAAGGCCACCACATGGTCTTCAGTTCACACGTTCACAGCTCACTAATGCCTGGAGAGTGAGTCCCACAGGGACAGTGCCTTCGGCCGGACAGTATTCTGCAATATTCTTGGGGTGTAGGCAACTCCTGCCCTCCGACCCTTCTGTGTTCAGGCTACCGGAATGATGCTGGATGCTAGGGTCTGCAGAGTCTCTCAATGGGGACTCATCTTCTGCAACTCATGGTTATCTGACTGGGTCGCCATTGGTGCTGTCATGGTTCTGTCTTCAGCAGCCCTGGAGCTAAGGAGTCCCATATGTGAGGACTAACTTCCTTCTTGTTCCTGGAGAAAGCATAGTTACTCACATATAACAAGTGTTCTCCAGGAACAGCAGTAATTGGAGCTCTCAACCCTCCTCCTCCTCTTGGAATTGCCTCCCTACCTTGTTTTAGTTTTTACTGCCGTCCTAGCATTGTCGTCTGACTGAGCAAGATTGCACCCTTGGGCGGGAAGAGGACCACACACATCTGGTTGCATGTTCCAAAGGCTTTCTTTGAAAGCTGGGGAAATGCTCTGAACGGGCTTCATCAGCACCGACATCACCCATATGTGAAGACTGATTCCTGCTGTCCCTGGAGAACACCTGTTACAGGTGAGTAACTACACTGTTAAGCAAGCGAAATCAGCAGAAGAGAGAAAAAAAATCTGTCTGAGAAAGCAAAGAAGCTAATAAGCCCAAGGACAGTAAGAACATCTTATGATGGCCGTGTGTCTCAGTGGCAGATAAGAGACCACAGAGATACTCAGCAGGCACACCTGGAGATCTGGAAGCAGGGAGAGCAGCCATGGCAGCAAAGAGACAGGAGCAGGAGCAAACTAAGGAGAACAGCAGGAATGATGAATGTGAGAAATTCTAGTGAACAAGTGCCTTTGTCAGAGACTGCTATTTATTGGACAGTGGTTCTGATCTTATGCAGGGGTCTCCAAATCCAGTCCTGGAGAGCCACAATCCAGCCTGGTTTTCAGTATATCCCTAATGAATTTGCATATAAGAAATTTGCATACACTGCCCCATTCAAATGTATCATGAATATTCATTATGGATATCCCAAAAACCTGGTTGGTTTGTAGTCCTCAAGGACTGTTTTGGAGACCCTTGATCTTATGGAACTGATGGATGAGTGTGATATGTAAGGGAAGGATGAATGGGTGTATGAAGATATTGGCAGGGCCGGTGCAAGGAGATGAGGGACCCTAGGCAAACGTCATCCCTTGCACCTCCCCCCCCTCCTGTGCCCATTGCTGCCACCGCTGCTGCCCCTCTCCAGGACATGGAGCAGCATTAGGCACAAACAGCCCCATGGCATTTAGCTTTAAACTTCAGTGCAGGGGGGCTGTTTGCTTCCACCCCTCTTCAACTCATACCTTTAAACTCCAGTGCTGTGGGGCTGTTTGTGCCCATTGAGCTGCTGCCTGTCCCGAGAGGGGTGACAGTGGTGGCAATAGGCACCCACCAGAGGGCTGGCACTCTAGGCGATGCCTAGTTTGCCTAATGGTACACCAGCCCTGGATATCTGAGAGTTGTGCAGATTGTGGTGAGCTCACTTTCCTGGTTTGTTTGTGGAAAGGGGGAACTGGGAGGATTGGGTGAGTGAAGTGGAGGAGGCAGTCAGGAGTCTCTTGAGTGGGGTTTGGGAGGTTGTGGGGTTGGTTTGTTGGCATGTGTGGGCACGGACAGTAGCAACGGGCTAAAGATGGGTGAGCTGACTGTAACAATTGTTACCCTGAACGTAGAGGGGCTATACTCTCCATCTGAGGGGCAAATGCCATTTAAGAAAATACAGCAACTGAAGACGGACATCTGCATGATCCAGGAAACGCACTTGTGTTACCAGTATAAGATTACTTAGACGTTAAAAAATATGTTAAGAGATTTCTGACCCATAATCAAGACAGTAAGAACAGATAGGTTTGCTATTTACACAGGAGATGGGATTTGAGGAACAGTGTCGTCAGAGGAGGGCAATAATTTAATAGTGAAGGCAAGCATTATTCAAGAGGATCTTTTCTTAGTGAATATGTATACCCCTAAGTGGCCACAAAGAGATACTTTTTGAAGTTTTGAGAAGTATTGATAACAATCTTGGTGAGGGGCGGGTGGGTGATTAGATGGAGGCTTCAATATCACTGTAATGCTAAAACCTGATAGTAGGGAGGAGCTAGAACTAAGCTTAAAATATTTGAGACATTGGGACTTGCAGAGCCAGTGCAAAGATATTAGATGCCCTAAACGAACCTTCAACCTTGTGTTCCTTTGAAATTAACTTTTCTTTTATTTATTTAACAGGTTTTTTAAAATATCGCTTTATCATTTCAGTCAAAGCGGTTTACATTGTAACTTAAACTTGGTAAACGTACATTAAACAGGGACATTGATAACTTGGATTTTTCTGAGCAATGGAGGGTTAAGTGACTTGTCCAAGGCCACAAGGAGTGCTAGTGGGAATCAAACCCTGGCCTCTTGGTTCCCAAGCCAGACTTCTAATAACCCCCTCCCCCCTAAGATTAAATTTAATGATGAAAATCATAATCATCTTCACACCATCTCCTCTAAACAATCCTATGATAACAAACATGTGGACATCATATTTCTAAATATTAAACCTTGTTTTGTAATATAATGAGGGTTTGCAAAATATGCTTAAAAGGGTAAATGGACTATTTGCATATTGCCCATTCTTCCTGTGGATAAAAGTACACTGTGATGAGTCTGAGTTTGTGTGGCAGTTAGGACCCATTCTTTTGCTTTGACTGTAGTTGCTCCTTGCTGTCCTAGGTGATGACAGTCTGCCTAATAGTTGCACTGACTCTGTGGACGTGCAAGATGTATGGTGGGAGATGCATCCCCGTGTAAAAATGTATACTTTTTTTTTCACTGCCATGCTGCTCTTTTTCATGCATAGATCTTAACTGAGGGGAAGGGCTCAGCTGAGGTTATGAACTGGGTGGGCATAACTGTTACACACAAAGTAGGCATAGACCTAAAGACTGAGTCTTCTCAACCCATCTCCTTACTTAGCCTAGATGTGAAAATATTAGCCAAAGTGTTAGTGATTCGCACAAACAAATATATTTTGAAATTAACACATGAAGAATAGGCTGGCTTCATGCCGGAGAGGAATACAGGAGATAACGTTAGGAAGATCCTTAATATTGTCCTTGAGGCACAAGAAAAGAAAACTCCTTCACTACTCTTATGTATTGATACCAAAAAGGCAGTTGATGGAGTTGATTGGGCCCTTATTTTTAGAACTTTAGAGGTGATGAGCTTTGGGCTATTGTTTTTAAATGGTATTAAAGCCATATACCATAACTCACAAGCCTGTGCCAACATTAATGGCTGGTACTCTAAATTCTTCCAGTTAGGTCTGGGCACCCAGCAAGACCTACCCCCTTTCATCACTTTTATTTACCTTGTCAATAGAACCTTGGTCCCAAACCAAATGGGTCTTATTTTTTGAATGAGTACTACCCTGTATTAAAACGTTACTACTGTTCATTCAATAAATCATTCAAGTTCAATCTTCCTTGTTATTAACCTTAATTTTAAGCATAATTTTAAACAGCGGATCTCAGATAAACGCTAGCACCAAACTCTGGATTAAACAATCTCCAGTTGTGTGCTTGTTCACATCAGTGATCTGCTGCAATCTAAACTTTAAAATGGTGGAGTACTTAGCTCTGAACGTGTAAATCACTGCAAACTTCTTCTTATTTTGTAGAATGCTGAATCAAAACGTGCTAATTCCTCGAACTTCTTATTCACATGAAAATCCCAACGCCGTTTATCTAGGCGTCCTCGTGTTTCTCTTTAACAGGTTCCTCAGGGGACTTTATCACTAACTCTTTAGTTCTACAAAAACAAACAATAACGGTGATTGAACGTCTCTAGGTTTTTTTTCTCTTTTACATTCACCTATTGGCTAAAAAGACTAACAATACCTTTAAGCTGCTGCTGCCCACGTTTCTCTATTCTTTCTCTGAAGACTTTTCTGTCCTTTCTCTGAAGGCTTCCTCCTGGTACTAATGAAACATTAGTTGAAACATTCTACAACTTGTGAATCCACCTATGTTGTTTATGCCATTTGCTGCCCGTGTGAGCTCCTTTACATAGGAAAAACTATTCGTACATTCAGAGTGCGGCGCTCCTGCCCGGCCTTGGGGCTAAAGACAGGAGCGGGGTTTAATGCTTCATGAGGAAGGAGAGTGACCTGTATCCCTGGAATGCTGGGTATTGTAGTTTCCTGCTCCTTTCGCTCCGAAATAAAGAGTTGTAGTTGCGGGGTTTCTTAATAGCAAGTATATTTATTATAGTAAGGGATATTTTTCCATCGCATGACAAATAAATGTGAACAAATTAGGTGCTTTAAATGCAAACAGAATAAACTCAGGATAAAGTCAACTTAAAGTATAACTGCTGCTTTTCACTTCTAAGCAAGTTACTCAACTTTGCCCCAAGAGGTCAGTCACTTTAACTGCAGCCTCTTTCAGCCACTGTTACGTTCACAGTGCTGGGGATTACAGGTGCATGTAATTAGGGCTTTCCTAGCCAGGCAGCACAACAGCTCCGTAGTATTCAATTCATATACGGTAAAACCAGTTTCCTTCAGCTTGGCATCTCCACACAACAGACCGTACAGTCCATGCTCTCACAATCAGGTAAGTCAGAACTATCTTGTTCTAGTTCTGCAAGCTGTATGGAATTATTGGCTTCTTGTAACACTGGCTGTCTTTTAGCTTGTAGCTCTAAAAACTCTTTAAACCCCTGTAGGAGCAATTCAGCCTGTTGTCTGTGAGATAGGGCATTGCTATCAGTTACTAAACTCCCCTCTGGCTTAAGGCTGTTTCTCTTCTGCTCTCTCAGGTTAAGAATGTCAGAGTAACTCTTAGGCTCTTTTGCTAATGTTTCAAATACAGGAGAGTTAGCTTTACCTTCAGTCTGGAAACTCTGTGGCAAATCACTTATTTGTTGCCAAGCCTCTCTTACTTCAGATGGCTCCGATGTTCTCCAGCTGTGAGAATGTCCGTGGCTCTCTGGCCCAAACGGTAATTCCCAGAATGATTGTTTTCTCTCTCGTGCCTGCCTTGAAGGCTTCCTCTCCCAGGGCTGTGCCTTCCAGCGGTTGTCTATTCCAGGGCTAGGTCCTCTTTCCTTGGGACTTCTACTCACTGCCTCTGAATAGATCTTTGCAGGTCTCCTTTTAGTGCCAGGTTCCCAAGTATCACCATACTGTCTTCTGGACTTCCAATCATTCTCATTCTTCTTCTCTATCCGTCTCTCCTTCTCATGCTCCAGCTTATTCAACTTCCTCTGCAGCTTATTCTCCTTCTTCTCTTTCTGACTAGCAAAGCCATATTCTGGTTTAAAACCATGTTCTCTCCTGGACACGCCCCTTCCAAGGACAGGGTGTGCCCAATCAGGACTGCAGGACTCCTCCCCTGGGCTGGTCTCCATGCTCAGCTCCGTGGAATAGAGTCTCTCTTTCTTTCTAGCTTTATCCAATTGGCATAAATCCTGCTGAATCTCAGGATTTTCATCCATCTCCATAGCCTCAGGAGGGCGCTGTTCACCACAGATCCCCCCCCCCCCCCTTAAGATATCACGGGCTGGCTTCTGACCAGAGGCACAGCACGTGATTCTACTCAGGGCATCTGCGTTCTGGTGGAGCCGTCCGGCTCTATGTTCCACTTGAAAGTCGAACGCTTGGAGGGCCATAAACCAACGAGTTAACCTCGCATTATGGTTATACATCTGGTTTAGCCACTTGAGTGGTGCGTGGTCTGTAATCAAAGTGAAACGTCTCCCCGTGAGATAAAAGCGTAGCGCGTCTATGGCCCACTTAATAGCCAGACACTCACGTTCAATTGTTGAATATCGCTGTTCCGCTGGGGCCAGCTTCCTGCTGAGGTATAACACGGGGTGTTCCGTACCATCATGGCGCTGGGACAGCACTGCGCCGAGGCCCGTCTCCGACGCGTCGGTCTGTACCAAAAACGGTTGGGAAAAATCCACACCTCTGAGAACCGGTGCTGCACACAACTTATTTTTCAGTAGGTGGAACGCTTCTTCCACCTCTTCCCGCCACCTTAGCTGATTAGGCGCGTTCTTCTTCAACATTTCAGTTAGAGGGGCACTCTTCTCTGCAAATCCTGGAACAAACCGTCTGTAATACCCCACTAACCCCAGGAAGCTCCTTAACTGTTTCTTGTTAAGTGGTTTGGGGAATGCTTGAACAGCGGCTATCTTATCAGTAAGGGGCTTCACTACCCCATTACCCACCAGGTGACCCAAATATTTAACTTCCTGGCCTCCAAATAAACATTTAGCCGGGTTTAATGTAAGGCCAGCATCCCTAAGTGCTCTAAGAACGGCTTCAACTCGTGGGAGATGTTGTGTCCAATTGTCACTGTGAATGACCACATCATCCATATAAGCTACAGCGTATGTTTGATGCGGTCGCAAAACCAAGTCCATTAGGCGCTGACACGTGGCAGCAGTTCCATGTAGGCCAAAAGGCATTCTTTTGAACTGGTACAGGCCTACTGGGGTGCTGAACGCAGTTTTCTGTCTGGCATCCCTGGTCAGTGGGACCTGCCAGTATCCTTTCGACATGTCCAATGTGGTGAGGTATTTGGCACGGCCTAGGCGATCAAGAAGTTCTTCTATTCTGGGCATCGGATAAGTATCGAAACGAGATATTAGATTAACTTTTCGAAAATCGATACAGAACCTTATGGACCCGTCTGGCTTGGGAACTAGAACAATTGGGCTGTTCCACGGGCTCCGCGACTCCTCTATAACGCCCATCTGTAACATTTCCTGTACCTGCCGCACGACCTCCTCCTTCTTGGCCTCCGGCAACCTATATGGACGTTGGCGTACTATTTCGCCAGGCGGTGTTATGATCCCATGGGCGATCAGGTCCGTCTTGCCTGGCATCGGTGTGAGGACATCCTGGTATCTGGTTAGTAGCTGAACCAACTCCTGCTTTTGCGCCCAGGACAAGCCTTCATCTATTCTAGGCTCCGGGTTGCTTTTACATACTGCGATTTGTGGCCCCAGGTCTTCCTCTTCCTTTTCTTCTACTACGGCGGCTAAAGCTTGGAAACTGGTACCCCCTGTTGATCCGAATCCACCTGCTCCATGAGCCGTTGTTGATAGGCTGGATACTTCTTCCAGCGGAGGCAGACCCACACGCTCGCAGATTAGTTGGGCTACTCGATCTCCAACCTTGACTTTAAAGTCCTCCTTGCCGAAGTTAAACATAAGAATTTTAACAGAACCTCTATAATCCGGGTCTATCACTCCGGCTCCTATGTCTAGAAAATGCTTTACAGCGAGACCCGATCGTGGGGCTATCCGGCCGTAACAGCCTAGTGGCATTTCCATCTGTAGAGCGGTATCTATCTGTGCTTTCCCTTGCTTAGGAACTACGACCTCCTCAGCACTACAGAGGTCATAACCGGCTGAGTTACTTGAAGCTCTCTTAGGGGCTTGAGCATTAGGGTTCATCTTGCAGAATCTTAGCACAAACACTGGTTTCTTCACTATTTCCTCTTTTGGAGCCTGTGTTTTCCCTTTTTGCTTTTCCAGGTGGGCAAACAAGGGACTAGGAACTACACTTTTCGCAGTGGTTTGGGTTAGAGCTTTTACCGGGGATTCTCTGGCAGCTTCTTGCTCTTTTAGGAATAAGCCTTGTTCCACCCCTTTATGGAAGTGTGGCCAGTCCTTACCCAAAACTATATTATGGGGTAGCTTGGGGACCACTGCGATGGGAATTTTCTTAACCACACCCAGCACTTTCACTTGAAGGTTGTATACAGGGTATAGTGAAGTACCTCCGTGAACACAGCGGATCTTCACATTGCGGACAGGCTGAATTGCTACCCCCGATGCTTGGACTTGCTGCCACAGCGCCTTGGAGAGCATTGTCTGCTCCGTGCCAGAATCAAGTAACGCGGTGGTGGCAATTCACTGCACCTCTACCTCAATGAGAAATCCTTCTGGGGGTTTTTGTGCACTTTCTGCTACTAAGGCAGTCTTAAAACAATTCTTCTGCATATGCCCTTCTCGCCCACATTTAAAACATTTCCTAGGCGGAAACCTAGCCTTCATAGTTGGCATACACATTTTGCTTGCTTCATTCTCAAATTTCCACTTCCTTTCTGACTCGGGTATTGCTGCCCCCTTCAAATCACTATTGCTTTCATGAGCCATTACTTTGGCCTCTAAGAAGTGTTCTGTGAGGTCTACTGCCTCCTGTGGGGTCTTGCAGCTTTGCAGAATCAGGAAGGTTTTTATTTCAGTAGGTACAGCATTCATATATTGCTCTACAACAAGACTTTCCAATATAGACTCTTTGGTCCTATTCTCTGGATTAAGCCACTTATTTAACAACATGCGTATTCTGTATGCTAAGGCTTTCGGTGTCTCACCCTGTTTTAATCTTACCGCTCGCAGGAGATTATGGTAGGCTAGCGGTGTAAGGCCTAGCCTTTCCCGGACCGCTCTTTTCACCTCCTCATAATTTCCGGCAAGGTCTGGTGGCATGCTCCTATACGCAGCCATTGCTTCTCCGGTAAGGGAAGCTGCAAACCTAATGGCCCAACATTCTTTTGGCCATGCACTTAACTGTGCCACTCTCTCAAAACACTCAATGAAGTTATCAACATCCTCATTGTCCTTTAACTGGCCAAAATTAAACATTGTCCCTGCGTTTAGAGAAAGCGCAGCTGTAGTAGAAAAACCTGGGGGAGCGGATGGTTTCTCCGGTGGCGTCTTCTGCTCAGCTACCCACGCTTGCAGTATGTCCAGTAGGGGTTGCTGCTGAGCCTGCAGGGCAGCAGCATTCTTTTCCTGGAACTCCAAACTCAAGTCTCTCTGTCTCTCCAGTTGAGTGGCCATCCATTTAAACACCTCTGCTGGATCCAGAGACATCTTCAGTTCCTGTGAATACAAACAGATAGAAAAAAAAAACCAAGTGCGGTACCTCACACTTTTAAAAAAAACTTTTCCTTTTTTTTTTTTTTTTTTTTCAACCTGCTAGCAAACACCCTTTGCCCTGTATCCTTATCCTTTCCCAGGTGGACACTTATTACCTGGCTCAGGTGTTGCCTCACGCTTTCACAATCGCGTTGCAGCTAGGACTCTGATGCTGGGACTCTTTCCTTCCCTTCAGGATGGTCTGCAATCGGGGTCTTTCTTGGCAGTTGCTTTTCTGTAGTTTTCTTCTGCGCGGCACCTTGCGCATGCGTGGAAATATCCTGCCAACGTAGCCACTTGCGGCGCTCCTGCCCGGCCTTGGGGCTAAAGACAGGAGCGGGGTTTAATGCTTCGTGAGGAAGGAGAGTAACCTGTATCCCTGGAATGCTGGGTATTGTAGTTTCCTGCTCCTTTCGCTCCGAAATAAAGAGTTGTAGTTGCGGGGTTTCTTAATAGCAAGTATATTTATTGTAGTAAAGGATATTTTTCCATCGCATGACAAATAAATGTGAACAAATTAGGTGCTTTAAATGCAAACAGAATAAACTCAGGATAAAGTCAACTTAAAGTATAACTGCTGCTTTTCACTTCTAAGCAAGTTACTCAACTTTGCCCCAAGAGGTCAGTCACTTTAACTGCAGCCTCTTTCAGCCACTGTTACGTTCACAGTGCTGGGGATTACAGGTGCATGTAATTAGGGCTTTCCTAGCCAGGCAGCACAACAGCTCCGTAGTATTCAATTCATATACGGTAAAAACCAGTTTCCTTCAGCTTGGCATCTCCACACAACAGACCGTACAGTCCATGCTCTCACAATCAGGTAAGTCAGAACTATCTTGTGCTAGTTCTTCAAGCTGTATGGAATTATTGGCTTCTTGTAACACTGGCTGTCTTTTAGCTTGTAGCTCTAAAAACTCTTTAAACCCCTGTAGGAGCAATTCAGCCTGTTGTCTGTGAGATAGGGAATTGCTATCAGTTACTAAACTCCCCTCTGGCTTAAGGCTGTTTCTCTTCTGCTCTCTCAGGTTAAGAATGTCAGAGTAACTCTTAGGCTCTTTTGCTAATGTTTCAAATACAGGAGAGTTAGCTTTACCTTCAGTCTGGAAACTCTGTGGCAAATCACTTATTTGTTGCCAAGCCTCTCTTACTTCAGATGGCTCCGATGTTCTCCAGCTGTGAGAATGTCCGTGGCTCTCTGGCCCAAACGGTAATTCCCAGAATGATTGTTTTCTCTCTCGTGCCTGCCTTGAAGGCTTTCTCTCCCAGGGCTGTGCCTTCCAGCGGTTGTCTATTCCAGGGCTAGGTCCTCTTTCCTTGGGACTTCTACTCACTGCCTCTGAATAGATCTTTGCAGGTCTCCTTTTAGTGCCAGGTTCCCAAGTATCACCATACTGTCTTCTGGACTTCCAATCATTCTCATTCTTCTTCTCTATCCGTCTCTCCTTCTCATGCTCCAGCTTATTCAACTTCCTCTGCAGCTTATTCTCCTTCTTCTCTTTCTGACTAGCAAAGCCATACTCTGGTTTAAAACCACGTTCTCTCCTGGACACGCCCCTTCCAAGGACAGGGTGTGCCCAATCAGGACTGCAGGACTCCTCCCCTGGGCTGGTCTCCATGCTCAGCTCCGTGGAATAGAGTCTCTCTTTCTTTCTAGCTTTATCCAATTGGCATAAATCCTGCTGAATCTCAGGATTTTCATCCGTCTCCATAGCCTCAGGAGGGCGCTGTTCACCACAAGAGTAAGGATGAAGGAACATGAAAGCAGATTGCGCTGTTCACGAGTAGAAGCTCCAGTAGTACAACATTGTCTCACGTATGGTCATAAGTTTGAACAACTCCGCTGCTGGTGTATAGAGGAAGTCACAAAGGCAGTGCAGGGTAAGCCTCGGGAGCAGGTGTTATTACGTAGAGAACAATGGTTGATATACACGTTAGCCACCGTACAACCAGGAGGTTTGAATATGGAGACTGACTGGTCGGTATGCGTTTAAGATCATCAAGATTGAGGTCACGTGATGCATGAGTGAGTGTGGATGCTTCCCGCTCGCTCCGGAGCAGCCTCGGCAATTAATCTGCAATTAAATCTGCTACTTCATTCAAACGCTTCCCCCCCCAGGCTTTGAGAGTGCCTACGTACTCGGGGGTAACTTATAGCGAGCTTCGGCACTGTCCTCTGATGCCGCTAGCGCTGAAGAAAGACCGGGAGCGGCCGCCTAGAGCGGGGCCTTCTGCCTCAGCCACGTCACAACCGTCCTCGCCGGGTGGGAAGAGCACGGACTCGGCCCCGGCGGAGCTGGCAAAAGAGGTGGTCAAGCTTTTAGATCCTAAATTCAACCTCTTAATGAAAAAGCTGGATGGCATGGAGGAGTCGCTGACCGACTTCGGCAAACGGGTCGATGAGCTGGAACATCGTGTCGTGAGCCTGGAAGAGGTTGAGGGAAGACGCGATAGAGAAATAGCAGGCCAAAAACAGCTGTTACAGGGAGGAGTGGCCTAGTGGTTAGGACAAGGTACTTCAGGCCGGAGGGCCGGGGGTTCAAGTCCCACCTGCAAGATCTGAGCCTACCCGCCATGGTTAAGTGGGAGCCCGCCATGGTCAGTGGGAGCTCAGTCAAGAATCAAACGTCCACGTCGCATCCTTCAATTGCGTCAAGAACTGTTTCGCCGCTCCCGTTTGATCGAAGACGTGGGTCTGCCCCTGGACGGTTACTCACAGCGTGGTTGGAAAAGCTAGGTTGAACCGAGCTTGGCGACGAAACAAATCTGCACATACCGGCGCGAACTCTCGCCTTTTGGCTGCCACCACCGCCGAATAATCTTGAAAAAGTAAAATCTTCCGATTGTCCAGCATTAGCTCAGTCTTTTTCCTATAAGCTTGCAAGATCTGAGCCTTGTGCTGAAAGTTGAGGACCCTCAGGATCACAACTCGGGGCCGGTCTCCAGCCTCTTGCCGGGCTCCCAGCCGATGCGCCCTTTCGATTTTAGGAAGAAGGTGATGAGGATCAGTTGGAAACCTTTGTGGAACGGGTATCCCTCCCTATACTCTCGGAAGAGCAGTGGGCGGTGTTGAATAAGCCCATAGCGGGAGAGGAAATACAAAAGGCGATTCGAGCAGGGGCCCTGCACAAAGCCCCAGGTCCGGACGGGTTCACCTATGAAGCTTATAAGATGTTAGAGTCGTCGCTGGTGTCCACGCTGGCGGCGGTGTATGAAGAGGTCGTGGAGGTGGGTAACTTTCCCAGAGATATGCGTACTGCTAGTATAATTTTGATTCCAAAACTGGGGAAGGATCTAGAGGATCCGGCTTCTTATCGACCAATATCGCTGATAAATGTTGATTTGAAGCTGTTTGCCTTGGTGTTGGCGAACCGACTTCAGCTGTTCCTTCCAGCCTTAGTCGGCCACCATCAGGCGGGCTTTGTTAAGGGGAGAGAGGCCTGTGTGAACATCAGCAAGGTGCTACTGGGCATCGAGAAGAGCATGTTGACTCGGGAGCCCGTTGATCCTTGCTAGTTTGGACATGGAGAAGGCTTTCGACAGGGTATCTTGGAGATACATGTTTGCGGCCATGCGGAAGTTTGGCTTTCGGGGTAAGTTCCTGCAATGGATCCAGGCGTTATATGTCGCCCCCTTGGCAGTGGTCGAGAATGGGGGGGGTGCGATCTCAGTCTTTTTCGTTACACAGGGGTACCAGACAGGGATGTCCTTTATCCCCACTGCTGTATGTGTTACAATTAGAACCGTTACTGGTCTCATTGACTGAGTCCTCTCTGATAGCGGGAATTGAATGGCGAGGTGGGGGCATTAAGGTGAGTGCCTTCGCGGATGATCTCCTGCTCTGCCTCACGCGTCCGGCACGGTCCTTGCCGGAGGCCCTGCGAGTCATTGAACAATTTGGGGGGTTCTCAGGTCTCCGCATTAATCGCTCAAAATCGCTGGTGTTGGATGTGGCTAATCAGTCTCAAAAGTCGTGGCAGGGGGAATTTTCCGCTTCGCTGGGCGACTGGGCAAATCCGCTATCTGGGCATCCAAATCCCCGAACAACCGAAGAGCCTTTATGAGGTTAATGTGCGACCCCTACTTACTTTGACGATAGCGAAACTGCAGAACTGGAGAGATCTTCCGATTTCTCTAATGGGGCGCATAGCGCCAGTGAGAATGGTAGAATGGCCGCGCTGGGTGTATCTCCTGAGGTATCTGCCCCTCTGGTTAAATAGACGGGACCTGTTGGAGCTACATAAGCACCTCGGTCGGTTTTTATGGAAGTCCAGGAGAGCGCGAATAGCGTTGGCGGTGATCATGCGGCCGGTGAGCGAAGGTGGTGTGGGCTTGACCTCTTTGAGGAATTATAATCTGTGTTACTTAGCGAGGAGATTGAGCGACCTAGTCGTGGGTAATGAAGAGCGCGTCCCAGTAACCCTGATTGACCAATTCTCGGAGCCCTGGCATAGGGCATACCTGCTGTACTGTGGGGGAGAAGTGCTACCGCCGTTTTGGAGGGAGTCGTACTATCTGCGAACGCTGCGGATGGCATTGGACGGCCATGGACTGTCTGCCTTTGCTTGGCAGTCGTGGCTTTGTGCCGGGTAGAGAAGGGGGAGTGGCCAAGATTTGGATGCAAGCCGGTATTGAATATGTCGGACATTTGAGAATGGAGGCTTCGGACCACCTGGAGTCGTTCCAACACTTGATTAGACGATATAACTTGCAGAGTAAGATGTTTTATTTTTATTTGCAGGTGCGTCATTACGTGGCCAGTATGTTCAGTGAAGGAGCGCTTCTGTCGCGAAGTAGTAGTCTCTGGTTATTAATGGAGAGACTTCAGGAGAGCGAGTCCGCCAGTAAGCTGAGAGCGGAATTAACTCCCCTTCAGAATTTGCAGTGTTTATCTCCTTTGGTAGGTTGTTGGCGAAAGGATGGGTTGGAGGATCTCACAGAGGAGGCATTGGGGCAGGCTTTTTGGAAAGTGCGGGAGCTCTCGGAAGCGGTGCGGTATCGTGAACTACAGTTCAAACTGTTGTGGAGAGCCTATATCTCGGAAGTGGGAGCGTGGAAGATGGGTATCCTGACGGCGGATGTGTGTGGTCTCTGCAAGCGGGAGGTGGGGACATTACTGCACCGGTTTTGGTCTTTTCCATTATTCAACTTTTCTGGGAGGCCATAGGGACGAAATTGAGCCTGTGGACGAAAGAGAGGCTAGAGCTTCGTCCATTGTGGTGTTTGTTTCATCTGGTCTACCCAGGGTCAGGGGGACAAAGGCCCAGAGGCAGTTCTATGAAAAGAGTTTCTTGGTGGCCAAGCAATGTATCTTACGACATTGGCTCTCAGAGGGGGGGTCCCGTGTCTGTGGAATGGGAGCATCAACTGAGGGATATTATGCAGATGGAGCGTAGATCGGCCTGTCTCCTCGGGGGGAGAGCTTGGGAACGTTTTCAAACAATATGGGAGCCTTTGTTAGAATCCTCTGGCCAATCCCAAGAAGGGGGAGTAAGGTTAGTGTTTATCGGGAGTGGCTCTAACTTGGGGTTTGGATGTAGGGGGAGGTAGGGATACGGAGGGCGGGTCCGGTCTGGTTGCACTTATGGATCTCCTTGGAATGGGGGGAGGGGAGCTTAGGGGAGGGAGAGAGGGGAGGGTCTTGCTCTCAGGGGGTGGGGGTAGGGGGGGGGGATCGAGGGGGTGGTGGGGAGCTTGGTGTGGTCGAGTCTTGAATACGGCCGCTTGATAAGAGTGTGACTTCGGCCAAGCGGTTACATGTGAGGGATTTTTCGGGAGCCATTTACACATGCTTTGAAATGTTACCGTTAGAATTTGTATTGAGTGCCTCCGATTATTTTTAACTGCTATGCAATGTGATCATAGGAGTGATGTTTTTTTTTTTCTTGTGGTTTACTTTTTTTTTTTTTTTTTTACTATTTCCTTCTCTGTTATCGCTTCCCAGCACGTCTGTAGCTGGGCTTTGTCGGGCAGACCGAATGTATGTTGTAGATGGAAAAAAATAAAAATTATTTTACATAAGATCATCAAGATCAAGCCAATCGCATATGAGATCACAGGAGCAAGGGGAGTTTAAATATGATAGCGATAGGTCCCATCAGCATGCGCGGTGTTTTTTGATGATCCCAGGTTAGTACCGGAGGAAGCCTTCAGAGAAAGGATAGAGAGGTTTTCGAAGAAAGAATAGAGATACGTGGGCAGCAGCAGCTTAAAGGTATTGTTAGTCTTTTTAGCCAATAGGTGAATGTAAAAGAGAAAAAAAACCTAGAAAAGTTCAATCACCGTTATTGTTTGTTTTTGTAGAACTAAAGAGTTAGTGATAAAGTCCCCCGAGGAACCTGTAAAAGAGAAACACGAGGGCTCCTAGATAAACGGCATTGGTATTTTCGTGTGAATAAGGAGAAGTTCGGAGGAATTAGCACGTTTTGATTCAGCATTCTACAAAATAAGAAGTTTGCAGTGATTTACACGTTCAGAGCTAAGTACTCCATCATTTTAAAGTTTAGATTGCAGCAGATCATTGATGTGAACAAGCACACAACTGGAGATTGTTTAATCCAGAGTTTGGTGGTAACATTTATCTGAGATCCGCTGTTTGAAATTGAAAGGAACCACGTTTACCTTCCATTGAGGGATTCTGTGTCAGATTAGGCAATCTCTATAGTCTAAATAAATTAGCAGACCTGAAGCAGGCCTGGATTTATGCACAGGCAACTGCCTCGGCACCAAATATTGATAGGCACCAGAGTATTGCCTCAATTGCCATGCCTCAGTTCGGGCCTGATGCTCCTGCTAAGTGATGATTCCGTCCCTGAGCAGTATCGGCAGCAAATCTGTTTAAAGAAATTCAACAGGGGCCCTTCTGTGGCCATGTGGTGGTCTGCCCTCTCCTTTCCCCTTGCAGAACAGAGGGCAGGATGCCACAAGGCCTGGTCAGCCCTGGGCTGAATTTCATTCACAGATTTGCTGCCACCACTAGAGAACTATGGAAAGCAGTGAGAGCCAATTGGGGGGATGGGGGAGGCAGAGCTAATCAGAAGGGATGAGTGGAGAATCTCCCCCATTGTTGCCTGTGGGTGCCAATTATGCAAGTCTGGTCCTGTTCTGAAGGAAGGCAAAGAGGTGTCAGTTAAAGAAATATAGGAGAGGTGTTGGAAATGGTGGGAATGCAAGTTCAATGAATCGGTGTAAGAGTTGTGTCAAGGGAATTCTGGTAAAGGGGCTGCCAATCATGGAGGGGGCAATAGGGAAGGAACAGATATAAAGCACCACAATAAAAGATAAAGCGAATAGTCGGTCATAGTAGCTAGAATGAGATGGGGAAGGGATGAGAGTTGGATAAGAGGGGGTCTGTTATTGAGGTACAGGGGTTGTTAAGTCAATACACTCCATGCTTATCATTCATATGCATTGATTGGCTGGGAATTTTCAGAAGAGGGTGCAATACCTGTTTCTTCAATATTTAAAACTGAATTGTTGTTTGACTCTGTGCTGTTAATACCTCAATAAAATCTAATTTTTAAAAAAAAGAAATTAGTGTTATTTAGCATTTTCTACTGTATAGTGCAGTGTGAGATTTTGTCTCCATTGGGAGAGTAAGGGGGACCAGAGAAGAGCATGAGTCACTGGTTATAGGTTGCCCCAGCATTGCCCCTCCTGTTCCTAGAATCCTGAGTCCTGTTGCTATGGGCTCAGAAGGTACTTGAGCTGCAGCTTTGGAGATCTCTTCTCCATCCTCCTTCACTGGGATTCTCTGTAAGGGTTTTGAACTCCTAAGTTACATATGTGGAGGAGTAGCCTAGTGGTTAGAGCAACTGCCTAGTACCCAGAAGATCAAGGGTTCATTTCCCACTGGCACTCCTTGTGACTTTGGGCAAGTCACTTTACCCTCCATTGCCTTGGAAGAAAAGGCTGGCACTCTACCTCTGGTGATACATAGCCAAGAAAACCCAGAGGTAGCTGGGTCGCTATGAGTCAACACTGACTTCATGGCACAAAAAAAAAGTTACGTATATTTGTCTTGTACAGATCAAGCTCCATGGAGCCAGGGGCAGCAGGGCCAGTGTTAAATATATTGGGGCCCAAGGCAGAGGTTTTGGAGGGAGCCTGAAAGCCTGTGTCATCAAGCTGTATCTCCTTAAGCTTCAGAGACAGGCTTCAGACCCTGTGGCATAGGGGCACAGGACAGTTGTCCTGTTTTCACTCCCCTGATTTTGGCCCTGAAGGACAGTCCCTTATGCATAACTGTACAGTGCTGTGTACATCTAGAAACACTTTAGAAATGATAAGCAGAAGCAGTAGTAAAGTCTGCACTGCCAGTGCTGTAACTTAACAGTGAATAAATACAGGACTTCATTTCCAAGTATTGTTAGTCTAGTTCCTGTCACTGAACTTGATGGAAACAAAATCAAGGAATACTTGCCCTTAGGAAAATGTTCCAGCTGTACATTAGTATTGAGTCATCAGAAACTAAAGCTGAAATAACATTTGACTTTAACCAAGAAATAACATGTTCTGATTTTATTTTCCATCATGTTTGCTGCAAGTCTGGTGAGATCTAAAAGAGAAGTCTCATTTCATCCTAGCATGTTTCTATTAATTACATTATGGACTTTGGGGAAAGGACAACATAGGGGATAATAGAAGGTAGAATAAATCGAAAGGAAGTTCATGCAAATCCTTAACTTGAAGGCAATTATAAAAAAAAAAAAACCCAAATAGCAGAAAAGATAGTTTTGTTACTATGCGGTTATTAATATGCACTTTTGCCTTTGATTGCTTTCTAGATTCAAATAAGGTGCCTCGCCCAGAGAATGTGCGAGTTCATGCCTTGAACACACACTTCGTTCTGAAGTGGGATTGGGATGAAGCGTATGGTGAAAACATGACCTTTACAGTGGCATACTGCAGGTATTTGAGCAGTTTTGAGAGGCTTTTACATGAAAATTTTGTTGTGTTGCTTAAAATGAGGTATATTTGTTTGTTTGGTACCTGGAAAGTATGGGTTCTCTGCAATAATGTGAAGCTTATACAGAGATTATTCTCATCACATCCAAAAATGGGCATGGAGACATCCCCAGAGCCATTTTAGAAGCCAGCTCTGTGGACGTCCCCAGGACGAGAGCATCCAAGTCTGAATGGGAGTGTGGAATAGAAACCAGTCCAAAGGCGTGGTATAGTGGAAAAAACTGAGCCTTTATTGAACAAATGCCAACCTGACACAGGCCGTGTTTCGTCACACTTCGTCAGGGGTTTATCTGGCATGTACTAAAAAAGTAAACATATAAATACTTAAAAACATAAACATAAAGGAACAGAACGATTGCAAACATGTTCCATAAATTAATAAGAAAAAATGTATAATAAACACCAATGAAATAACAAATAATTCATAAAAATTAAAATCAAACATCATATAAAAAAAATAATAAATAAATAGGTACAAAGAACAAACGAGTATGCCCAAAAGGTTAAACTAAAAGATGTATGATGTATAAAAACATAAATACCTCTATAAAAGACCATTGAGACAAAAGGGTCTTGTAACGTACTGTTTCAGATTACTATAAATCTGTATGTTCTAAAAAAGATATAAATAAATAGGTAAACAACAATCATTAATAATTTATACAAAAAATGTGAAACAGTGGAACATGGAAGGGTAAATAAACATAACAGGATGTGGATAAGTGAACATAAAAACAAACTGTATAAGAGAAAAGAAGAAAACAGGCGTGAGTCAGCGATGGAGGGACATTTCCAAAGTAATTCTCTAAACTTAGATTAAAAGGGGGGAATAAAATTATCTAACTACAGAGGACACTTTCCTTCTATCAAAGAAACAGTCTGAATGGACGCTAAATCTTAAAACTTAAATCCAAAATTTTTTGTCAAAACTAGAATGTTTAACTGCCTTTGAAACAACTGAAAATATCAGTCTGAATGAACGCCAGATCTTCAAGCTTAAAAACAAAACCAAGATGTCTAAAGGGATTTAATTGCCTTTAAAACAACTAAAAGTATCACCTATAAGGGTATTGCATGTGTACATATGACCATGTAACACCATCTAATTTATAACATGGTAAAACGAAATTGGAGTGGAGGAGTAGCCTAGTGATTAGAACACTGGCTTGGTAACCAAGCAACCAGGGTTCAAGTCCCAATAGCACTCCTTGTGGCCTTGGGCAAGTCACTTAACCCTCCATTGCCTCAGAAGAAAGGCCTGGCAATCTACTTCCGGTGACACTGCCAAGAAAACCCAGGAGCTTCTGGGTCACCAGGAGTCAGGACTGACTCGAAGGCACACATTGCATTGCAAAACGAAATTTAAAAAGCGCATCTTTTAACCAGTTTGCTCATCATTGTAGACCGTGACTAACATGATTGCCAAATCTATTACATAAACGCATGATATGCGCAATGCACCATCATTGTCAAAATGTTACTAAAAAGGCAAAACAAAAATGTGGATTGTCAAACAGTAAAAAGCTATTGGAACAGGATTGAAATGTATTAAAAATCAGTCTTAAAAAAAACTTTGGATACTTCTAAAACGGAAGCCACCAAATGTGAAGACAGTATTCGATGAAACATCAAAAACGGCGAACTAACAAATAATGACTTCTTGGCACAATGTGAAAAAACAATAGAAGCCAACATATTATGCAGCAAATAAATATTGAAGTTACCTTCTCAGCGGCAGACGCTTGCGAAGTGTCAAGAAACAAAAAAAGATAAAAAAACACCCGCTCATGCCCCTTGATAAAAGGAACCAGAGGGGGCGGAGTCAGCTTGATAAAGGGCGGTAAAAGACAGTATGAAGGAAAACGGGTTACTAAATACCCAGACATCGATAAACTCATGTGAAACATAACAATTTTTACTTATTTTTGTAATTTGTGTATAATATGGTTTAGTATAAAAAGGATCATACCTACAACTTAAAAACAAATGTAAAAGAATAAGGCAACGATTTTGTCTTAAAATAATGTAGACAAATAATAAAAAGAGGGAATAAAAAAGTAAATAACTTACAAAACATTTAAAATTGGCTGCTGAGCAAGACAACTAATGTCATTTGTGGTTCGAGGAAAAATGTAAAATATTTTGATATAAAAATAATAATTTTTTTTTTTTATATATGTATACTGTCATGAGGCTGGAGCTATGGAAGATGCAGCCTTACAAAAAAAACCTGTTTTGCATGGAGCTGTGTGCAGAGAGTGCAGTTGCATCGTAGTACAGCCAGAGGGGGCAAGAGTAATCCCACAGAGGCTGAAGCAACGTGCTCAGATACTGATTGCATTAGTGGCAATCAGTTACACCTGGCGCCAAGCTCAGGAAGGTCAAACCAAAACTCCCTTTATAAAGAGAGAGAGATAGCAGCAAGGGAGAGAGAGGAAAGGAAAGAGAAGAACGTGGAGCAGGAGAGATTCCACGGAGACCCAGCCTAGAGGAACAGAATCCACAGGAGGTTTACTCAGACGGATAGAGTTCATAGGGGCAGAGCACATTGGGACGGAGTCCAAAGAAAGGCTGTCAGAAGAAACAGTTTGTCTGGTAGGAGTGACTCTCCTAGCCCAAGTAACTTTGTTGGATCCAGATTACAAGGAACAAGGAAGAAAGGTTCCTATTACAAAGATACCTTTCCAGAGAACCACAGTGAGTTGGAATCCATGCCAGGTTTGCCTGAATTCCATGAAAGCAAAGCACTGCACAGAAAAGTCTATCTCCCAAGAGAAGTACGTCAGAAGCTGACAAGCTCTAGGTGTGGCAATTCCAGGAAGCCAAGGTATGCTGAATCTTTAATTCTAAAGGAAAGCCTTGCTAAGAGAAACCCTCTTAAAGCAGTTAATCCCTTTAAGGGGAGGGGAAGCAAAGCAGAGCTTTTTGAGACATTCACTCACAGTTTAAGAGAAAAGTTTTATAGACCCTGGGAGTTGGTAACAGGGAGAGAAAATTACAGTCCAAAGGAAGAAGCTAGTGACGCTGAGTTTATGGAAAATGGATGTGAGGATATTATTCCCATGCCTCAAGAGGAATCCATGGAATGTAATTTCTGTTCTGCAACTAGTGTTGAATCCTTGCTGGAATTGTAAATAGAAAAGAACTGTGCAACTGATAGCCATTTTGCTGGAGTGTTTAATTTGCTTTGAATTAAGAGAAGCCTCAGTTAGGACTTGCATTCAACTGTGAAGCCTATAACAGTTGTCTGCTTGAATATTGGTGGAACCCCTTTTGATAGAGAAAAAGGACTGTCTTTAATTTCTACTTGTCTTAGTGAATCAATTGCGTTACAGGGGAAATAAAGCCTTGTTACCCTACACTTTGGCTTGGATCATTTGTGCTCAAGGAGTTTGAACTACAAGGACCAGAATGCACCTGCCCTTAAAGTTACATCACTCCTTAAAAATAATAAATGCGCCAGATGCCCTTACAACCACTTACCACTAGGGGCACCTGGTGACAATACGCGCTGCAAAATGGGAAGCAATCAAAAAAGTATGTAATCAAAAAAGTGTAAAAAGGAATTGAGCCTCAAAGGAAAACTGATAAATCTTTATCCAAATTGAGCCCATTAGGGACCAAGGTGTCTATTAAAAAAGATGTATCTCTGTTCTAACCTCATAATCGTTTTATTAATGACTCCACCCCTCCAATTCGTTTTGACTTTCTTTATGACAAAAACTTTTAAGTCCATAACTGTGTGCTTAGCTTCTTGCCAATGCTGAACAAGAGGTTTATCAGTTAAACCTCATTTAATACAACTTTTATGTTCAACAATTCTGGTTCTAATACTGCAAGTAGTTTTTCCAACATACAATTCTTTACAAGGACACTGCACAACGTACACAACATTCTGAGTTTCACAGTTGGAGAAGTCATCGACATAAAAAGTTTGATTTGTAAAAGGATAAATAAATTGGTTCCGTACCACAACTGAATTCAAACATACGGAGCATCTACCACACTGGTATTGTCCTTTATATTTTGACAAATATTTCCTCTCTGTGAATGCTGATGGAACCAGGAAATTCTGTAGATTTATGTTACGTTTATGTGCAATAGTTAACTTCAAATCATGAAAGGCTGGGAGAGTGTGTATCAGATGCCACTCTCTTTGTAATATCTTTATAATGCTACTTGATTGTGATGAATACAGAAGGGGGCATACTATTCTTATATCGTCTTTTCTTGGTTTAACTTTGAGCAAATCATCACGAGAGCACTCTTGAGCCCTTTGGTATGCTTTATCAAGGTAACGTATGGGATATTGTCTTGCTAAAAGCCTCCCTCTCATCTCTTTACCTGCGATTCAAAATCCTGTGGCTTAGTACAAACCTCTTAGCTCTTAGAAATTGGCTAACCGGTAGATTCCTTTTAAGTGATGGATTGTGAAAACTTTTGTAATGCAAGAGAGTATTTCTATCAGTGGGTTTTCTGTATAGTGTAGTAGAGAAACCATCCTTCTCTTTCTTGATAAGTAAATCTAGATAAGCGATCTGATTGGGATCATAAGTCATCTGGAAGCGTAGGTTCACGTCTAATTGATTGACCCACTGATTGAAATGAGTGTGTTCATCTATCGTGCCTTTCCAGAGCATCAAAATATCATCTATATATCTTAACCAAAGAAAAATGTTGGACTCAAAAGGATGGAACTTCAAAAAACTCTCTTCAAAATGAAACATGTATAGATTCGCTATGTCGGGGGCCAGGGAATGAGGGCTCATGTTTTCATTATTATATGCTGCTGGACATCCCTGTGCCACGCTGTCCTAAGGGGGATGATTATGTGGCTGCTGATATGCAAAGAAACTATGGCAGTAATAATGGAGCACTGAGAAGACAACAAATCTCTGTGTAAAGCTTGTTGTTAAAGGGAAGAGTCACAAGACTAATATGGTTCACTACAGAGGTAGTGTAATATGTGATGTCAGATATTATGGACCAGCTGGTGCACTCATTCTGTCCAGTTGTATCTCAATTTTCTACCATTTTGGATAGATCATCATATAAAATCTCATACTTAAACCAATACCAGTACCCTTATCATTTTTCCATTTACTAAACTCTGGTTCTCCCATGCATGTTTAAAGTTTATTACTTATAGCACTGTAGAAATAATTTGTAGTAGTAGTGGTTTCTGCCATCTTCTTTGGCTGGGAGTGCGAAGAAATGTTCACGCCCCCCCTCCCTTGCCGCTCCTCCTCAAATTTTCAGTGGTTTCCTGCTCCTAGACTCTATTACGCTCCGCCAACCAGACCCCCATTGTGACCTTTAGGCTCAAAGGTTTACCCAGCCCTGGCAAGAAGGAATAATAATCAAACTAGATAGTATAAAAGTATTGGAAACCATTAATTGAGTGAGGAACTGGTGGAGCAGCCAGGCTCAGAGTTGGGATTGTTGAGTAGCCAGAGGGAATGTCAAGGTTTGGTACTAAAGCTAATTGCTTTTAGAATCTTAGCAACATTGTGATGGGATGTGGGAGAGAAATATGTGTTTAGGTGCTGCGAAAATCCATAACAGGGTAGAGACACATTAGGAAGATGGAAAAAATTGAAAAGGGTCATAATGAAAGAATGGTCAATGATTTGGAAGCTGCTTTAATGCAAAAATATGCAAAATTGGGGCTGGCTTCTACACTGCCATGTTGGAAGACTTGGACTAATTCCTTATGGTCTGGGGATGCTGTAGAAGCAGCATTCACAGCCCCTGGTGTGACATCTATTTGCCAGAGTCTAGGGTCTAGGTTCACATTAGCCTTGTTCCAGTGTGAGCCATGGTTTGTGGCTCCTGGAACAAGAACTCCTGCTGCAGTGGCTGAAATTAGTTGAGAGAAAGATCTTAAATGAGGGAAAATTCCAGGTAGCTGCAAAAAAGCCCATGGTATTGTTGCCAAGTAGCAGCAAAATATTACCAGTAGAAAACGTAAGTATGGGGTGGAGTAGCATAGTGATTAGAGCAGCAGTCTAGTATCCAAGAGATCTGGGTTTCATTCCCACTGGTGCTCCTTGTGACCTTAGGCAAGTCACTTAACCATCCATTGCCTCAGGTACAAACTTAGATTGTAAGCCCTCTGGGGACAGGGAAAATACCTATGTACCTGAATGTAACTAGCCTTGAACTACCATTGGAAAGGCATGAGATAAAAGCAGTTGTGGTCAACATTATTGGCACCCCTTAATGTCCAACTGAAATGGACTGGCATCGGGCACTTTGCATCATATGATCACATGGTCTATGCTGGAAATGAAAGACAAAGAAGAAATGGTGTTGCATTTATAATAAAGAAGAAACTTGCAAGAACTGTAATGAAATACAATGCAGTCATCAAATGCTTAATCTCTGCTCGTCTATGAGGAATGCCTATCAACACAACTATAATTCAAGTATATGCCCCAATAACAGCTGCAGAAGAGAATGAAATTGAAGAGCTGTATGAACAAGTACAAGCTGAAATTGACAGAACATGCAAACAGGATATCCTGATAGTCATGGGTGACTGGAACGCAAAGGTTGGCAACAAAGAAGGCAAAGTAGTTGGAAAATATGGACTTGGCAACAGAAATGAAGCTGGAGAAAGACTGATAGAATTCTGCAGGACCAACGATCTATTCATCTCAAACACCTTCTTCCAGCAACACAAGCGGCGACTGTACACATGGACTTCATCCAATGGATTGTATAAAAATCAAATTGACTACATCTGTGGAAGTCAACGATGGAAAAGCTCTAACATCAACAAAGACAAAACCTGGAGCTGACTGTGGTATAGATCATCAACTACTAGTATGCAAACTCAAGCTAAAGTTGAAAAAGAGCAAACCGCTCATGAATGCAGCAAAATATGACCTTGAGAATACACCACTGGAATTTAAGACTGCCTGCAAAATCGATTTGTTGCTTTAGATACTTTAGATCGATAAAATCGATTGTTGCTTTAGATAGAGTGGAGGAGTAGTCTAGTGGTAGGGGCAAGGTACTTCAGGCCGGAAGGTCGGGGGTTCAAATCCCACTAGAGGACAGCAACCTTGGGCCGGAAGGACTGGGGTTTCTAGTCTCACAGGTGCTCCTTGTGGTCTTGGGCAAGCCACTTAACCCTCCATAGCCCATGTTCCCTGTAAAATAGTTATCTCCAAGTTATAATACCCTGTTCAGTGTAATTTCGGTTTGTTCAATGTAAACCGCACTGATGCAGAATAGCGCGGTATATAAAAGAATGTAAATAAATAAATAAATGACAGAGCTCCAGAAGAGTTATGGAATGACATCAATAAGGTTGTGTTGGAAGAAAGCGAGAAGTCTCTACAAAAGGTGAAAAAGCAAAAACGGCCAAAATGGATGACTGAAGAAACTCTGAATATTGCCCAGAAATGCAGAGAAGCTAAAGCCAGCGGAGAAAGAAAGACAATCGCAGAACTCAACAGAGATGTCCAACGTGCAGCAGGACAAGACAAGGAAAAGTACTATAATGATGCATGCAAGGAAATAGAAGCAGAAACTATTAGAGGAAGAACAAGATCAGCTTTCCTAAAGCTACGAGAGTTAAAGAAAAAGTTCCAGCCTTGAATTGGAATGTTACAAGATGCTCAAGGTTCTTTGTTGAATGATGCTGAGAAGTTCAAGAAAAGGTGGAAGGAATATACAGAGTTTTTATATAATAAAGATCAAGTGGACCAACAGCTGTTTCAAACTGTACCTTATGATCGGGAACCATTGTTGATGAAAGAAGAAGTTGAAGCAACATTGAAAGCCTTATCAAAGAACAAAGCACCGGGCATTGATAGCATTCCCATAGAAGTATTACAGCAATCTGATGCAGCTGTTACTGTACTTACAAGGCTCTGCCAAGAAATATGGACGACGACAACATGGTCAACTGACTGGAAAAGATCTGTGTTTATACCAATACTAAAGAAAGGTGATACAACTGACTGGAAATTATCGCACAATCGCTCTGATCCCACATGCCAGCAAGATTCTACTGCAGATAATTCAAAAGAGACTACAACCATACCTGGAACAAGAACTACCTGAAGTGCAAGCAGGGTTCAGGAAAGGGCAAGGAACTTGAAGGACTAGAAAGGGGGACTGTTACTTATGGAGAGAAATCTGCAACTGTGAGTATATACTTCTGGTAATTTTCTAAAAAGAATTCTTTGTATTAAGGCTACTTAATCTGTGAACCCACTGTTTTTTGTTGGATCAGTTAGGGCCTAGTAGCAGCAATTAAAGTTTGAATTTAAAACACAGAGGAGAACTTTCTGGTTACATTTCATACCCAGCAGAGAGCTTGTAGTTTAAATTTAATAGTCACTCGGGGCCAAGTAACAGCAAAGTACTTTTAGTTTTAAAACACAGAAGAGAGCTTTCTGGTTAAATTTAGAATCCAGCAGAGAGCTTGTAGCTTAAATTTCATAAGAAGTTAGAGCCTAGCAGCAGCAAAGAGCTATAATTTAAATCAAATCAGAATTTAGCTTACCTCAGCAGTACAAGACAGGGTACTGTGTAGCAGCCCTCTTTTAATAAGTGTTATTTCCCTCCCTCCCTCCCCAAACCCACCCACCCCTGGGATAATCATAGCTTTATAGGTACTTACACATCTTAAAAGAAAGGAGGTGCTTTCAGGTAAAGCTCATTACCCAAATCAGTCATACACTAAGGACCTGAGATTAATTAAGCTTCAGGTGAACAAGGTATATTAAACGTATTAGGTACAGTTTTATTGGTATAAATACCCATAGCAACCCCTAGTAAGTAAGAACTTAAAGATCTAGACACAAACCTAAAACTAAGATGCAGACAGTCCAGCAGCGGGATGGGGGCTTTCCAGTCTTTTGCATTGAGCGTCACATGTATGATTTTCTCCCAGTTGGTGAGAGGTCTTACGTGTGCACTAGGTACAAGGAGCTCTTTGCTCTCAGGGAACAAGTCCGTTCTCTAGAGGCTAAAGTAGCAGACTTGGAAAACATAAGACAGACAGAGAGGTACATAGACAAGACCTACAGGGATATAGTCCTAAAGTCCCACCTCCCAGTCTGGCTGCACCTCTGTTGCCATGGAGGAGAGAGGTCATGTGACAGGAGAGCATCACCCTGGTGTGGCAGGAAGTGATCCTGTAACTAGGACCTGTCCTCCAGGTGATGTAAAACCCTCTCGCACCGAGGAAGTTTCTCCAGGGCCATGTGCCCATGAGGGAAGGGTTAGGACAGCTGTTATAGTTGGTGATTCGATCATTAGGCGTGTAGATAGCTGGGTGGCTGGTGGACGTGAGGATCGCCTGGTAACGTGCCTGCCTGGTGCGAAGGTAGCGGACCTCACGCACCACCTAGATAAGGTCTTAGATAGTGCTGGGGAGGAGTCTGCTGTCTTGGTACATGTCAGTACCAATGACATAGGAAAATGTGGTAGGGAGGTTATGGAGGCAAAATTTAGGCTTTTAGGTAGGAAGTTGAAATCCAGAACTTCCATGGTAGCATTCTCCGAAATGCTTCCTGTTCCACGCGCAGGCCCCAAAAGGCAGGCAGAGCTCCGGAGTCTCAATGCGTGGATGAGACAATGCTGGAGAGATGAGGGTTTTGGATTTGTTAGGAACTGGGGAACATTCTGGGGAAAGGAGGGGCTCTTCCGAAGGGATGGGCTTCACCTTAACCGGGATGGAACCAGGCTGCTGGCATTAACCTTTAAGAAGGAGATAGAGCAGCTTTTAAACTAGATATTAGGGGAAAGCCGACAGTCGCCCAAGAGCGGATGGTTCGGAAGAATGTATCCTTGAAGGATACTACCAAAAGCAGAGAGGTTCCAAAAAAAAGTAAAGTAGCCCAAATACCCTCAAGTATGGAGCAGACAGAGCTTAAAGATCCCAATTTACCCATGCCTAACAATAGCCAAATTAACATGAATAAAATACATTCTCTAAAATGCTTGTATGCAAATGCTAGAAGTCTAAAGAATAAGATGGGAGAGTTAGAATATATAGCACTAAATGAAAGGTTAGATATGGTTGGAATATCAGAGACATGGTGGAAGGAGGACAACCAGTGGGACACTGTGATACCTGGGTACAAACTATATCGTAATGATAGAGCTGATCAAATTGGTGGAGGGGTTGCGCTCTATGTTAGAGAGGGCATTGACTCAGAAAGGATTAAAGTTTTGCAGGAAACAAAATCTGCTGTAGAATCTATATGGATTGAAATTCCATATAAAAGGGGGAAGGCAATGGCAGTGGGGGTGTACTATTGAGCACTTGGCCAGAATGACCAAATGGATGATGAAATGCTCAAAGAAATCAAGGAAGCTAACAAAAGTTACAGCGCAGTAATAATAATGGGTGATTTCAATTACCCCGGTATCGACTGGGTCAGTGTCACGTCAGGACATGCTAGGGAGATAAAGTTCCTAGATGAAATAAATAACTGCTTCTTGGAGCAGCTGGTTCATGAACCGACCAGAGGGGAAGCCATATTAGACTTAGTCCTTAGTGGAACACCAGATCTAGTGCAAGAGATAAGGGTGTTGGGGCCACTTGGCAATAGTGATCATAGCATGATCGCCTTTGATTTAATTAGTGGAGGAGGGATAGTAAGGAAATCCACAGTACAACCTTTTAACTTTCGAAAGAGAGACTATGATAAAATGAGGAAAACAGTTAAGAAAAAACTAAAAGGAGCAGTTGCAAAGGTTAAAGACGTACATCAAGTTTGGGTGTTGTTGAAAAATACTATCTTGGAAGCCCAGACCAGCTGTATTCCACGCTTTAAGAAAAGTGGAAGAAAGTCCAAAAAAACTGCCAGCATGGTTTAAAGGTGAGGTCAGAGAGGCTGTTGTTGCCAAAAAAGCATCTTTCAGGAAATGGAAAAAAGAGCCAAACGACGAAACCTGGAAACAGCACAAGCACTGGCAAGTCAAATGCAAGGCATTGATAAGGCAGGCAAAGAGAGAATTTGAGAAGAAGCTTGCTGCGGAAGCAAAAACGTGAAATAAAGACCTTTTCAAGTACATTCATAGCAAAAAACCTGTGAGAGAGTCAGTTGGTCCATTAGATGATAAAGGGGTTAAAGGAGCACTAAGAGGCGACAAGGCGATAGCAGAGAGACTGAATGAATTCTTTGCTTCGGTCTTTACTGAGGAAGATGTAGGGATGTTACCCATGACTGAAGTGGTATTTAAAGGTGCGGAAGAATTGAAGGAAATATCGATACATCGGGAAGGTGTCTTACAACTATTAGATAAACTGAAGAGTAGCAAATCACCTGGGCCGGATGGTATACATTCAAGGGTGTTGAAAGAACTGAAATATGAGATTGCAGACCTGCTATCAGTAATCTGTGAACTATCATTAAAATCATCTCTAATACCTGAAGATTGGAGGATCGCCAATGTAACACCAATTTTTAAAAAGGGTTCCAGGGGTGATCCGGGAAACTACAGACCGGTGAGCCTGACGTCAGTACCGGGAAAAATGGTAGAAACCATCATAAAGAATAAAATTATTCAGCATGTAGATAGTCACAACCTAATGGGAGACAGCCAACATGGCTTTAGACAAGGAAGATCTTGTCTTACTAATCTGTTATGTTTTTTTGAAGGAGTGAATAAACATGTGGACAAAGGTGAGTCGGTTGATATTGTGTATCTGGACTTCTAGAAAGCCTTTGACAAGGTCCCTCATCAGAGACCTTTGGCAAAACTAAAGAGTCATGGGATAGGAGGCAGTGTACTATTGTGGATCAGGAACTGGTTAAAAGATAGAAAGCAGAGGGTAGGGCTAAATGGCCAATTTTCCCGATGGAGAAAGGTGAATAGTGGTGTACCCCAGGGATCTGTGCTGGGTCCGCTGCTTTTTGACATATTCATAAATGACCTGGAAAGTGGAATAACAAGTGAGGTTATCAAATTTGCAGATGAGACAAAACTATTTAAAGTTGTTAAAACCCAAGAGGATTGTGAAAAATTGCAAGAGGATCTTGATAAATTGGAAGACTGGGCATCAAAATGGCAGAAGAAATTTAATTTGGACAAGTGCAAGGTTATGCACCTAGGGAAGAACAACCCAAACTATGGTTACACGATGCAAGGTTCCACATTAGGAACCACCACCCAGGAAAAAGATTTAGGTGTCATTGTGGATACCATGTTAAAACCCTCGGCCCAGTGTGCAGCGGCGGCCAAGAGAGCAAATTGAATGCTAGGTATGATAAGGAAAGGAATGGAAAATAAAACAAAAGATATTATAATGCCTCTATATCGTTCCATGGTGAGACCGCACCTTGAATATTGTTTGCAATTCTGGTCGCCGTATCTTAAAAAGGATATAGTGATTTTAGAAAAGGTTCAGAGAAGAGCCACCAAAATGGTAAAGGGGATGGAAGGATACTCCTATGAAGAAAGGCTAAAAAGGTTAGGGCTCTTTAACCTGGAAAAGAGACGGCTGAGGGGAGATATGACAGAAGTCTATAAATTAATGAACGGAGTGGAACGGGTAAACGTAGATCGATTGTTTACGTTATCCGAATATAGAAAGACTAGGGGACATGCAATGAAGCTACAGGGTAAACTATTTAAGACTAATAAAAGAAAATATTTTTTCACTCAACGTGTAATCAAACTCTGAAATTTGTTACCGGAGGATGTAATAAAGGCTGTTAGTGTAGCTGGGTTTAAAAAAGGGTTGGACAAGTTCCTGGAGGAAAGGTCCATAAACCATTATTAAAAAGTGACCGAAGATATCAATGCTTGACCCAGTACAAGCATTGTGGAACTTGTGTCTCTTGGGGAAACTGCTAGGTACATATGACCTAGATTGGCCACTGTTGGAAACAGAATACTGGGCTTGATGGACCTTGGTCTGACCCAGTATGGCATATCTTATGTTCTTATGTTCTTATAACTAGAGACATCATTGCGGATGTGAGATGGATCCTTGAAAAGACTAAAGAATACCAAAAGGATATCTATTTGTGCTTTATTGACTATAGTAAGCCTTTTGACTGTGTAAACCATGAGAAACTCTGGGCCACATTAAGAAGCATGTGTATACCAGAACACCTGATCGTTCTCTTGCACAATCTGTACATTGATCAAGAAGCAACAGTTCGAACAGAACAAGGAGAAACAGAATGGTTTAAAATAAGCAAAGGTGTAAAACAAGGCTGCATACTTTCCCCCTAGCTGTTTAATTTATATGCAGAACAAATCATCAGAGAAGGAGGATTGTATGAAGACAACAGAGGTGTGAAGATTGGTGGAAGACTCATCAACAGCCTTCGCTATGCTGATGATACCATATTACTGGCTGAAAGTGAAGATGATCTGAAACATTTGCTTCTCACAATCAAAGAACATAGTCTCAAAATGGGCCTGCACCTTAATGTAAAGAAGACAAAGATCATGACAACTGGCATAATCAACAGGTTCATCGTTGAAGGAGAAGAAATTGAAATCGTGAACAACTTTAACCTACTTGGATCACCTATCAATAAAGAAGCAACAAGCAGTCAAACGACACATTGCTCTTGGCAGAATAGCTATGAAAGACCTAGATAAGATTCTCAAGAGCAGAGATGTCTCTCTCCATACAAAGATTCGACTTCTTCAAGCCATGGTATTTTCAATAGCATCATTATGGATGTGAAAGCTGGACAGTGAAAAAGACAGACAGGAAGAAAATTGATGCCTTTGAATTATGGTGCTGGCGGCGAATACTGTGTATACCATGGACTGCCCGAAGAACAAACCAGTCGGTACTAGAGGAGATCAAACCTAAGCTTTCTTTAGAAGCTCAGATGACAAGACTTCGACTTTCATACTTTGGACACATCATGCGAAGAGAGAGATCATTAGAGAGAGACATCGTGCTTGGCAAGATAGGTCAACGCAAAAGAGGAAGGCCAGCATTGAGATAGATCGATACAATAACAGCAGCTACAGGTACCAGTCTGTCAACAATGCGCCGCCTGACTGAAGATCAAACACAATTTAGGATAGCTATCCAGAGGGTCGCCATGAGTCGACTCCGACTCGATGGCACTTAACAACAACAATGTCTATTATCTCCTAAAAAATGTGGCCAATGAAATGGCTTTGGACCATATATGCACACACATTTGACACACAAAAGAATCAAATAAGACCAATTAGAAAAGGAAATTATATAAAAACTGGGACATTGCTAGGACATAATTATTGGCACCTTTATAAACAATTCAAATGTTTGAACAGAAAAACCACATTTCCACTGCAGTAAACTTTGATCAATTGTCAGTTCTCACCTGACTTGAATCAGCCATTGAATGATGGCTCTGTTTAAAATGGCCACATACATTCCCTATTCCATTTTCAGAATGGTGAAGACAAGAGAGCTTGCCTGAGGCTATCAGAAAAGCCATTATCGCCAAACCTCAAACTTCAAAGTGGCATAAGGCCTTTTCCAAAGATTTTGAGATTCTTGTGTCTACAGTTCACAGTTTAAGTAGTTTTCTGCTCATGGAACTGTCAAGAACCTCCCAGGATGTGGTGGGAAGAGGAAAATTAATCCAAGAAGTCTTCAAAGGTGAGTGCAAGCTGTTGGAAAAACACCACATACAACATCCAAAGAGCTTAAGGCCAACCTGGAACAATCTGGTTTTAACCCGCACCATACACCGCATACTAAACAAAGGAGAACTTCATGGACGAAGGCCAAGGAGGACCCCACTGCTCAAAGACAGATATAAAAAGGTATACCTGATATTTAGCCGAAACCACAATCCTTCTGGGATAATGTTCTGTGGACAGTTGAAACCAAACTTGAACTCATTGACAAAGACCAGTGATATATTTACAGGCAAAGAAATCAAGCTTATAAGGAAAAACAACACCCTTCCTACAGTTAAATATGGTGAAGGTTCCATAATGTTGTGGGACTGTTTTGTTGCCTCAGGAACTGGAGACCTGGAATGTATTAAAGGAACCATGTAGTCAGGACTACCAAGGTATTTTGGAGTGAAATGCTACCTATTGTCAGAAAGCTAGGTCTAGGTTTAATGTCATGGGGTCTCCAACAGGACAGTGACCCATAACATACATCCAAAACTACAAAAGAATGGTTGGTTAAAAATGAACAAAGGGGCTGTTTTTTTTTTGTTGTTTTTTTTTATTATTGATAATTTCAATCACAAGACAAATCTAAGACATAACTGCAGTCCCTTACAGACCATACAGCAAGTACAAAATTACATCACATCGGGAATACAAAACATCAACAATATACATTTGTCATGAAATTATTTCAAATCTCTTTCCCCCCCCCCCAACCTATTTAACCCCCCCCACCCCACCCCCGAAGGTCCAGCCAAAAACTTCTTGGGAGCAAAACCAAGCAACTCAACATACTATCCAACAACACAACTTACAACCAAACCCTTACTGCAGCGCAATCCACTGGAGATATTTCCCCCATACCTGCTGACATTTATGGGAAGTACCCCTCTTTAATGCGGTTAACTTACTCATCAAATAAAGCTGTGCCAGGGATCCCTTAAACTCTGCCAATTGCGGGGCAGATACCTGCTTCCATTTCCGCGCAATTAACACCTTCAGAGCCACACACCCTAAATCCACAAATAGGCCCTCCGCCCTAGTCAAGCTAGACGGGGGAACCCCCAACATGGCCAGCTCGGGGCACATTCCCACCTCCTTACCCAGAATCTCCCCCAAAAGCCCAAACACTTCTACCCAAATGTGTTGCACTACCTTACAACTCCACCAGATATGCAAGTAGGTGCCACGTTCACCACACTCCCGCCAACAGGTATCAGCCACACCCCCATAGATCCTGTGTAACCGTACCGGGGTCATATACCATCTATACATGATTTTATAATTATTCTCAAGCAAATTAGTAGCTAAGATCCCCTTATACCTCCCCCGATAAAGGAGTTCCCAGGTGGGGTCCTCCCAATTAATACCCAAATCGGTTTCCCACAAAATTTGGTATCTTTCCCGCCCCGCATCCACCGCCATCAATTTATACAACCCTGTCACCACTTTCCTCCGGGGCTCAGACAAAAAAAACTATTCTACCCGGGACACCTCCACCGCCAATGCAGGGAGAATCCGCTGTTGTAAATAATGGTGGAGCTGCAGATACCCATACCGGTCCGAATCATCCAACCGGTAAAGCACCTTAAGGGCCTCAAAATCCTTCACTTTATTACCCTCTACCACCTGGCCCACCCTCCACAGCCCATGTCGTTCCCATTTATCAAACACTGTCCTCCCCATGGCCGGAGGAAACTCGGGATTCCCCCGGATTGGTACTAATCTAGATATACCAGTCACCCCAAACCAAATCCGCTGCCACTTACGCCACACCTGCAAAGTACCTTGCACATAGGGATTCACACCTTGACATCCTTTGGACAGGGATGCGGGCAACCACACATATACCCCTAACTCTCCCTCTATCATCTCCTCTGACTCCATCTGCACCCACTCTTTCTTTTCCTCCGCCCCCCAATCCAGCACCGCAGACAATTGTGCAGCCTCCCAATACTGCACTAAATTCGGGACAGCCATACCCCCATGCTCCTTCGCCTTCATCAATATCCTCCCCGCCACCCGATTAGGTTTCCCCCCTGAAATAAACCACAGCATACGTCGCTGAATTTTCCCTAAATACACCCGGGGCACCTTAATAGGGAGATTAGAGAAAAGATACAACCATTTAGGAAGAATCATCATTTTTGCAGCCGCAATCCTCCCCATCCAAGATAACGCCTTCCCCTGCCACTCCTCCATCTCCTTCCTGACCATCCTTTCTACCCGCAAATAATTTTCCCGAAAGAGGTCCCCCTCCCTGGCGGTTAAGTGAATACCCAGATAGCGGATACTATGTTTAGCCCACCTAAACGGAAAAGCCTCTGATCTGCTTTTGTGTGTCCACTCCTGCAGAGATGTTTAAGATCTCAGACTTAGTGGCATTAATTTTGAAACCTGAAAAGGAACCAAACTCCTCCAGCAATTTATAAAGGTCAGCCAGGGATTCTCTGGGATTAGTTAACATAAATAATAAATCATCAGCAAACAGCGATATCTTGCTTTCCAGCTTCTTCCACTTGATGCCTTGAACAACCACACTGTCTCGCACCCGCTGGGCAAGAGGCTCCATAGAGAGCACAAATAGTAACGGGGAAAGTGGACATCCCTGTCTAGTCCCTCGATTCAGGGCAAAGGGTCGGGTATACTCCCCATTAACCTTAACTTGCGCCATCGGTTGCGCATAAATAGCTTTAACCCAATTCAAGTAATCCCCCCCCCAGCCCCATGCGTTCTAGCACCTTAAACAAAAAAGGCCAAGAGACCCTGTCAAATGCTTTTTCAGCATCGATGGCTAAAAGTATCAGTTGTTCCTCTCCCCCTCCACATAGCATTCAATACTTTACGGAGGTTGTCCTTCGTTTGGCGCCCAGGAACAAACCCCGATTGATTTTCATGCACCAGCCTGGGCATGTACGGAAGTAACCGATTTGCCAAGATTTTAGTAAAGATTTTAAAATCTGTACCCAGCAAAGAAATGGGACGATAGGAACCGCACACAGTCGGGTCCTTCCCCTCCTTCAACAAGATGGTGATCCCAGCAGTCCTCATTGTATCGGGAAGCTCCCCCCCCCTCCTTAAAAGAGTTAAATAGCCGAACCAGGGGTCCCTTCACTTCCTCTCGAAATACCTTATAAAATTTATTGGTATAACCATCGATCCCGGGCGCTTTGTGCAAGGGGAGTTCTTTAATCACCTCCACCACTTCCTGTTCCTCTATAGGCCGAGACAGTTGTTCGGTCTCCCCCCCCCCCGCTAACCTTGGAAGATTCATCTGTACATACTGGTCCAGCCCAGCGCCAGCCCCATGGCCCTCAGAAGCATACAATTGCCTATAAAAATCCACAAAGCGCTGTTGAATATCCCCCCTTTGACGCAAAACATTCCCCTGAGCATCCCTTATTTTGGTAACATAATTCCTTACCCGATGTCTTAAGCGATGTGCTAACAACCTACTGGGTTTATTGCCAAACTCAAAATATTGCTGATTGAGCAGGTCTTGCGCATGTTTAATCTCCGCAAGTTCTAATTCGTTTAATTCCCCCTTCACTTTCAATAACTCCTGCCTACAGGTGGCCGCTCGCCCGTCCCGCATGAGAAGCTCTTCAAGCTCCTGAATTTTATCGTGCAGGTCCGCTTTTTTACTCTCTTTACATTTCTTCACAAACGTGCCTATAGATATCAAATTCCCGCGAATCACTACTTTCAGGCATTCCCACAGGGTAGCTATCCGACAATCCGCCCTATCATTCTGCTCCAAGTATTGGGTAATCTTATTTTTAAGTACCTGTACATTCTCGGGGTTGTCCAGCAAAGCTTCATTGAGGGTCCAACCACCTTTTCCCTTCCCCCCCCCCTCGCCCAAAGTTAACACCGCCCATACCGGAGCATGATCTGTCCAAATGCGCTCCCCCAACTCACACTCTTTCACTCCCCCTATTAAAGACTTGGACACCCATAACATATCAGTCCTCGAGAAAGACAGATGCACAGGCGAATAAAATGTGAAGCCTTTCTCCCGCCCTCTCACTTCTCTCCACACATCCACCAATCCCAGGTTTTTACCCATGGACTTCATCATCCGTCTACTTTTTGCCCCCCCCCCCTCCCAGACGAGTTGTCCAAACAGGGGTTGCTGGTAAGATTAAAATCCCCCCCCATAATAATAGGACCCTCCGCAAATTGTGTCACCACCCCATTTAAGCGTTCATAAAACGCCCCTTGCTCCACATTCGGTCCATAAATATTAACCAAAGTGTACATTTGTCCTTGGATCTTCAGTTTAACCATAATATATCTCCCTTCCTTATCTTGCTGCACCACCCCCTCCGCACAAGGGATTTTCCCACTCACCAATATTCCCACCCCACCCTTTTTCTTTTCCACTCTATTCGAGGCGAACCACCTCCAAGGATACTTTCTGTGGGTCACCCTCCATTCATCACATTTTTTCAGGTGTGTTTCCTGTAGAAATATAATATCCCCCTTAAGCCGGGTGGCCTCTTTAAATAGGCGCTGGCGCTTTATTGGGGAATTCAACCCCCTCACATTTAGTGTCATTATCCGGAACCTCTCCATTGAAGACAGTTCTGCACTCCACTTCCCCCCCCTAAAAAATAGTGGACCCTTCCACCCTCCCCCCGCCCGCTGTCCCCTTCCCCCCCCCCATCCCCCCTCCCCCACCATCCCCATCACCCCCTCCACACCACTCCTCTGAGGCATGACACCACCATATCTGGAAGCATTATACTATTCCCCTTACTCTTTCCCTTTACCAAAACAACATACTTATAAACATACCTATAAACATAACATAATATTCTGGATTTTCCTTTTGGTTATTTATTTATTTTTTTTTTGTTATACATATTGTTTTGTCTTTTGTTTTTCGTTGTTGTATGTGGGATTACACCTACAATTAAGTGGTAACACCATCACCCCAGCAAACACCCAGTTTGAACACAAGTGCCACCCTGTACAACAACTACCTGCAACCTGAGAATTTAACCACAATGTCCCAGCAGCCAGTCCGTCAGCCTTCTTCATCTGTTCCCCTGCTCTCCACCGGTTTCTGCCGCCGCAGGCGGCGATCTCCCCATTGCGCTCTTCTCCATTCGCTTTCTCCCACCGGCCTCCGGGAACCCTTTGTATTTTTGACAGGGTGAGCCTCCGGTATGTCTGTCCAGCCCGCTGCCGTCATCACCTTTATCGCCTCCGCCGCGGTTTTCACATATGAGGTGTGACCCTCAATACTGAATTGTAATCCAAATGGGAAGAGCCACTTATACCGGACCTCTTTCTCCCGCAATTTCTTAGTAACCATGGCCAGCTCCCTCCTCTTTCTCATAGTAATGGAGGACAAGTCCGCATACAATTCCACTGGATGATTATTCCACTTGAACTGCTTAATTTGCCTAGCAGCCTCCACCACAGCACATTTTGTATGGTATTCATGGAAACAAACAATTAGGTCCCGAGCATATTGCTCCCTGCGGGGCCCAAGTGCTCTATGTGCCCGATCAATGTCCCAGCACAGCTGCACGTCGCCGCGGCCTGCTTCTCGCATAATTTGTTTGCACACCTTTTCCACGATCTCCCCACAATCAGAGGCACTCTCATCTTCCGGGATCCCCCGGATCCGTATATTCACTCTCCGAGATCTATTTTCAAGGTCTTCTACCTTAGACCAAAGATCCTCCGTCTCCAATTCCAGCGTGTCCATGCGCTCCTGCACCTTTACCAGGGCAGAGTCCTGCACCTCCATTTTGGTTTCAATATCCTCCACACACTGCCCGATATCCCTCACTTCCACCTTTAATTCCTCCATCCACGTCTGCACTTCTGTTTTAAAGCTGGCCAAATCTTGCCGGAGCGTACCGAACCAGCCGCGCAGCTCCCCACGCAGGGTCTCCATATCGCCGGTCAAACCGTGCTCTCCATGCTGTTCCGGTTCAGCCACCTCCACACTAGCACGAGGCCCCGCGGCCATTTTGCTTTTCCCTCCGGTGGATCCCGCAGCGTTTCGGTATGCAAACACCTTTAAATCAGCAGTGCCTTTCTTCATCTCCCACTATCTGTGGCCTCCGCAGCACCCACCAATTGCTTTACCACCACTGACACCTTCGCAGTATGTTATAATGTGGTAATTTGCTGCTTGCTTCCACGGAGCTCCGCGTTCACACGTCTGCTCCGGGCGGTGACGTCATTTCCTCCAAAAAGGGGCTGTTTTTTAACTGGCCAGCAATTTATTTATTTACTTATTTATTTAACAGGTCTTTTATACTGCTTTATCTTACGGTCAAAGCGTTTTACATTGAAACAAAACTTGGTACATTATAACAGGGCAATGAACTTGGATAACTTAATACATTGTAACAGAGCAAAGAATGGAGAGGGGTTAATATAAGGGGAGAGCAATGGTTATGGGGGGAGAAGGGTGGTTGCATGAAGGCATTATGTCTTGTTCTTGGTGAAGTAGACTGTAAATAGGTGACTCTTGAGGGACTTTCTGAATGTTAGTAGGTCCTTTGTGACCAGGATTTTGTATGGGATTGAGTTCCAGAGAGAGGGTGCATATAGGGAGAAGGCTCTACTGGATGTGGTGGTGCTGGATCTAGTGAAGGATGCTGGAGTTGCTAGGGTGTTCTGGGTGCTGGTGGTTCTTGTGTGATTATAAGCCTTTGACAAGATCCCTCAGAGACTCTTGGCGAAATTAAAAAGTCATGGGATAGGAAGCAGTGTAATATTGTGGATCAGGAACTGGTTAAAAGATAGAAAGCAGAGGATAGGGCTAAATGGCCCATTTTCCCAATGGAGAAAGGTGAATAGTGGTGTACCCCAGGGATCTGCACTGGGTCCTCTGCTTTTTAACATATTCATAAATGACCTGGAAACAGGAATAACGAGTAGGTAATCAAATTTGCAGATGACGCAAAATTATTCAAAGTTGTTAAAACACAAGAGGATTGTGAAATCTTGCAAGAAAACCTTGATAAATTTGGAGACTGGATGTTCAAATGGCAGATGAAATTTAATGGAGAAGGGCAAAGTTATGCATCTAGAAAAGAACAACCCAAATTATGGTTACATGATGCAGGGTTCCATATTAGGAACCACCACCCAGGAAAAAGATTTAGGCATCGTGGATAACACAATGAAACCCTCTGCTCAGTATGCAGCGGCGGCCAAAAAATCAAATAGAATGTTAGGAATCATAAGGAAAGGAATAAAACAAAGGCTATTATAATGCCTCTGTATCATTCCATGATGCGACCACACCTTGAATATTGTGTGCAATTCTGGTCGCCGTATCTTAAAAAGGATATAGCGTGTGGTGGAGAAGCAGGCTCAGAGTGCAGGAAAAGAAAGGGGAAACAGTCTTTTTTTCCTAAACCCAAAGAAACTGCAGGCACAGGAAGGGTTAACACCCAAAGTAAAGCCAAAGATCTCCTGCAGAGGAGTGCAGTGCCAGAGACACACCCAGTTCCCATGGAGACCGAGGGAGGAGATGGGAGTGGTTTGGGGGCGGAGTCAAGAGCCATAGGACAGCCCCAAACATTTAGGCAGGGAAGTTGCACTCACAAACAGATGGTACAGGCATGGAAGGAGAAACAGATTGCACGAGCTGAGAAGGAGGAGGAGATTGAAAGCAGACAGAGAGGCACTGAGACAAGCAGAGTTGGGGCAGTGCCACTGGGACGAAGGAAGCTGACCAAGGACAGGAACAGAGAGGTGAGAAGGCCAGAGGAGAGCTCGGGGGAACATTCGTCTGAGGAGGAGATATTTTCCAGAAGCTCCTGGTCTGGCCCTTCTCAGTATAAGGGGCCTACAGGAGGACAACACCCTACTGACAAGGTGAGCCCTTTACAAGCCTTAAAGAAGCTTTTAAATAGGGAAACCTTTTCCTGCCCTTCCCCCACTAGCTCACGTACTGAGAAGCATAATTGGGAACAAGTGTTGAAAGCTTTACAGCATGTAAAGGCTCCTCAGGCAGACGCTGAGGAGAACAAATATCTGAAAGAGCCCAGTGAGGAAGAAATGGAGCTAGGAGACACTTTTTATGAAAGTGGGGTTTCAGATATGGAAATTGAATGTGCTATCTGTGCCAAAGAATAATAAGGAACTGAATAGGGTTTTAGTAACTGGAGAAAAACCCAGGAGTTCTTAATAAGGACATTCTATGCAAAAGCCCATAACTTTTAGCTAGGCTGACCAATGACTGCTTGGCTGATAAAGCTGCATGGTTAACGAAGCCAGAAAGGAGCTAAAAGTATTAATTTGTATCTTGAAGAAATACTACTGAATTTTAAAGCCTGTTGGTGAACCAGGGAATGTTATGCTATACCAGCTGTGAAACGAACAGTGAAGTATTGTACTACCTCCTGGGGACCGGAGAACAGACTGTTGTTGTAAAGGATTTTTTACTTGTGAAAAAGGTGTGTTTAAACTAAGCCAAGCCAAAGACTGTTTAACCAGGCTTACGTTTATGACTGGAGAAGTATCCTGAACTTTGTTTTGTAGTCTTCAACATTCTTGCCAAAGAATTTAATTTGGTTAGGAAAACCTTATTTCTTGAATAAAAGAAATTTCCTGCAACCTTTGGATCTTGGCTCTAATCTATTTAAGACACAACTACATGCTATTGGGCTAACCTTTTATACAAAGGACGATCAGAGCCCTCTCACACTACTAGGCAACTGCCTGGCCACACGGGGGAGCTCCGACAAGCGTTATTAGAAAAGATACAGAGAAAAGCCACCAAAATGGTAAAGAGGATGGACGGATACCCCCATGAGGAGAGGCTAAAAAGGTTAGGGCTCTTCAACCTGGAAAAGAGACAGCTGAGGGAAGATATGATAGAGGTCTATAAATTAATGAGTGGAGTGGAACGGGTAAATGTAGATCGATTGTTTATGCCATCAAAATAAACTAGGGGACATGCAATGAAACTACAGTGTAATCTATTTAAGACTAATAAGAGAAAATATTTTTTCACACAACACGTAATCAAACTCTGGAATTCGTTACTGGAGGATGTAATAAAAGCTATTAGTGTAGCTGGGTTGGACAAGTTCCTGGAGGAAAGGTCCATAAACCTTTATTAATGGGGAACCGGGAAATCCACTGCTTGCTATAATACAAGCATTGTGGAACCTGTGTCCTTTGGGAAAACTGCTAGGTACTTGTGACCTAGTTTGGCCACTGTTGGAAACAGGATACTGGGCTTGATGCACCTTGGTTTGACCAAGTATGGCATATCTTATGTTCTTATCTTTGATCTCGTGTATTATTGTTTGAAGGTGAGCAGCTGATAGGCCATTGAGGATCTTGAAAACTGTAAGGGTGGCTTTAAATTTTGTGCATTCAATGACAAGTAGCCAGTGAAGCTGTTTGAGTAATGGAGTTATGTGCTCAGTTATGCTGGCGTTGCAAAGAATATGTGCTGCTATGTGTTGGAGGGTTAGCTGAAGCAGGTGGACTGTTTTCTTAACTAGGCCTTGGAGGATGAGGTTGCAGTAGTCCAGATGTGGGAAGATTTAAGCCTGATGGACTGTGCAGACGTTTTGTTGAGTTAGGCGAGGCTTGAGATGTTGTACAGACTTGTTTATAGTATATACCCTTGGTGATGTTTCTTATGTGGGCAGAGAATGTTAGGCGTTGATAAAGGGTGATACCTAGATAACATATCTCTTGTCATACATGAAGTTGGGTGCCATTTAGGTTTATGGTGTCCAGCAGGATGAAGCTGCTGTCTCTGATATAGAGCTTCAGTTTTATTGATGATTATTGTCATGTGGGTGATGAGCCATGATCTGACTGCAGTGAAGCATTCTGTTAAGGTTGTGATGTCAGGGTTCTGTGTATTGATGGGTGCATAGATCATGACATCAGCATATATGTGATAGAGGACAATGAAGGTTTGTATGATAGTGCAGATCGGCTGTATGAAGATGTTGAATAATAATGCAGAGAGGGCAGATTCTTGGGGGACTCCTTGGATTTGCGTATATGGTCTTGATTTTGTAGAGCCTAATTTTACTTGAAGTTGTCGATTTGATCGGATTTGAACCAGCTCAGAAGGATCCCTGTTAGTCCTATTGTTTGCAGTCTTTTGATGATTAGGGCATGAGGTATGGGGTCAAATGCTGCCTTGATGTCGAGGAATACAAGTGTGTGGTCTGTCTGTGCCTCTTATTAAGTTGTTTAGGAGTATGAGGGATTCTACTACATGGTGGGCTTGAAAACTATATTGTTGGGGGTTGAGAGGGGAGTGGGTATCAATGTAGTCTTTGTAGCTGGTGGAGTATGATATTTTCCAGTATCTTGGCCATAAATGGAAGACTGGCTATGGGTCTGTAAGATGCTGGATGCTTGATGTCGTTGGTAGTACCTCTTCTTATTGGTCGGATGGAGGCTATTTTGAGCTCAGGTGGCATGTATCCTTGCTGTAGAGAGAGCTGAGTGATCTTAAGGATTGTCTGTGAGAGTTCTTGTCTGGCTATCTTGATCCAGCTGACTGGACAAGGGTCAAGAGGGGATGTGGTTGTGTTGATGCTGGAGATAACATCTTCTAGGTGTCTAGGTATGACTGTTGAAAATGTCATCCGGTTTTCGGGGGGAGTGGCTAATTCAAGATGGTGGCTGTGAGGGTTTGAGCCACGATGCCTAAACACAAGGGCAATCCTAGAGCTTTTCCCGTGGACCCTATGTCTGCCACTGTGGGGCCTATGGATCGTTTTGTGCAACTTGCCGAAAACCAGATTCAGGAGTTCGAGTGGGCTTGGAGGCGCCGGTGGAGGAGATTTCGGCATCCTCCGCCCTGGATGTTTCTCTCTCCCCAAATGGGGGTACACTGCCAGCTCTTCCGGGTTCTTTGGTCATCTTCCCGATGAGTGGGGCTGCAGACTTACCAGCTGTAGGTGCATCTGCGATTCTGGAGTGGGACTCGCCAGTGGAAAGAATTGGAGGTCAGTCATTTGCGACCTTGGCTGCTTTGCCCGGAGAGGTAGAGATTATAGCGGTTGGTGTTCCTACACAAGGGTTGAGCAGTGTTGATGAGCTGAAGAAGGCCCCGGTGGTGTTTACTACTGCACCTCCATTTTCTTTTGATCTTACTTATCCTGCTTCTGAGACCCTGGATAACATCCGGGATGCAATTGCACAACTATCTCAGGTAGTTGGCCAACAGTTGGCCCTGTCTTCTACTAGAATTTCTTCTCTTGAGGAGTGTGTGTCTAAATTGGATAAAGATATGGTAGAAACGCAAATTTAAATTAGAAGTTACTGATCAGAAGCTGACTCAGGTTTCTGATCTGACTCTCCCTTTGGTTAAGAACAATACTGCCCTCTGGGTGAAGTTAGAGACATTGGAAAACGCTGCTCGGTCTTCTAATATACGTCTTTTGAATTTTCCGGTGATAGTGGGGTGGCTCCTCTTGATTTTTTTAAGAAATATCTCCAAGAGTCGCTATCTGTTCCTTCTGACTTGATACCACCAGTAACAAAAGTGTATTATTTACCATCGGGTAAAAAGGACAGTAAAACATCTATTGGGACTTTGGAAGTGGACTTTCTTAATGTCTCGGATCTTCTTCAAACCCCTAAAGATGAATAGGTGCTGGTTTCCACTTTGCTTGTAACTTTGGCTTTGTCTTCTGACAGAAAAGACGTAGACTATTGCTTTTACTTAGACCAGGAGTTATGCAGCTAGGAGCTTCTTTTGTACTTTGGTTTCCTTCTAAATGTATAGTCATATATAAATTACTGAAATATGCTTTCTTTCAACCTGAAGATCTTTCTTCTTTCATTAGCACTCATGTATCTATCTCCTCACCCCTTGAGTAGGTTCCCCATTCATATATGTATATTCTTGGACCTCTGCCTCCACTTAACTTTGGATAATGTTTTTTCCTTTTTATATCAGTGGGGGGGTTCCTGCCCCCATTGTGTTTGTTTAATGCTGCTCCCTACTTTTTTGAAGACTAATGATATTCCTTGCCATAGTTTGGTTTGGTATGATTTTTCCTTGTTAGTGAAAGTTGTATCTTTTCTGTACAAGCAGTGTTGCTTGGTTTGTTGTAAAAATTTATAAATATAAAAGAAAAGAAAAGAAAGAAATGTCATCCAAGTGTGCTGGGATTCTGACCTGTCTGGGTTTGAAGTGTTCAGAAAGGTGTTTGTAGTATTACAGTTGGGGGAGGTTAGAGTTTGGAAGTAGTCGGCCATCTGTTGTAAGGTCAGATTTGTACCTTCTGTTTGTTGTGCATGCTCTTTTATGAGGGATTTGACTACATTCGAGTTCTTGAGGGCAGTTGATAGATTTTTCAATTAGTTTTGAGTAGTAATTTTTTTTTGCTTTAAGAGTGGCCATTTGATATTCCTTGAGTTCGGTATTGTAGGCAGTGAGACTGTCAGGTGTTCTGGAATGTCTCCATCTCTTCTCAGTGGCTCTTAGGGTGTGTTTCATGTTTTTCAGTTGTGTCGTGTACCATATTGCAGATTTCTGTCTTTTTTGCAGTGGAGGCTTGGGTGGCATTGTTGCTGTGTTAGATATGGTTTTCTTCCATGTTTGCATGAGGTGGTTGAGGTCTTCTGAGCAGATTGGAGGTCAGGTAAGATTTTCTCCAGAAAATTTCTTGTCTAGATTTAGGAATCTGTGGGTAGTATGTTCAGAGTTGCGTGGTGTCCGGTTCATTGCAGTGTGTGGCATGAGAAAGGAGACTGATTGATTTATTTAGACAGTTTTGTATATCACCTTATCCTTTAATCAAAGTAGTCACAACACAATTGGGGGATACATTTAACACGAGGGGATATGAGACACATACACTAATACTTACAGGGAACATGGGCAATGGAGGGTTAAGTGGCTTGCCCAAGACCACAAAGATCACCTGTGGGACTCGAGAGGGCATTCCAAACATCTATCACCCTTTCAGCGAAAAAGTATTTCTTGCAAAGGGGTAAACTGAAAGGCAATGTCAGGAAATACTTTTTCGCTGAAAGGGTGATAGATGTTTGGAATGCCCTCTCGATGGACGTGACGGGGGTAAATACAGTGACAGAATTCAAAATGGCATGGGACAGACACAGTGGATCCCTTTATAGAAATAGGATAAAATCAAAATAAGCTTAACTATCTCTGATATCTCAACAAGTAGAGGTGACCTGCACGGAGCGGTGGGTACACCCATAAACAAAAGCATGGAGAGGGGTGACCTGCACAGAGTAGCAGGCGCACCTACACCTGCTACCTTGCTGGGCAGACTAAATGGACCATGCTGGTTATCCAGTAAGAGATCCATGAGGAGTTGGGTTTTGTTACTTGCTGATCTGGTGTTGAGTAGGATGCAGTTCAGGTGAGAGGTGTTGTATGTGTGTCTATATGTAGATGGGATGTGTGAGGGTGGCTGTGTGTTAATATGTAATGTGTTGTGTGCCTCGCGATTTGTTTTTGTGGATGGTGTGCGTTGGTTGGATGAGAGGCAGGATGAGTGGGTATGGGTAATAGTGTATGATAGGCAAGACAGTATAAGTGGGAGTAAAAGCTGAGGTGGTAGTGAGGAGTGTAGTGAGGTAGAGAGCAAGGAGAATGGCCAGTGGAGCCATAGTTCTGTTGTAGAAGTCTGCTAGATGAGTTGGAGTTAAGCTGAGGTGCTCTACTCTGTGTGTCTGAGGATGCTTACTGGTTGAAGGGAGGCCCTGGGTTGTTCTGTGGTTATTCCTGCACCTACAGCTTGGCTGGTGAGGTGTTGCCATTATTTCATGTGTTGGTCCTCACCCTCTGTTGTTGATGTGGCTGGGAATGCTTGCTTAGTGAGGTCTATCAAGTGTGGGTCTGGGCTTTTGTTGTGTTTTTCCTGTGTAGGATGTGGTGGGGCTTCTTCCTACTAACTGGCCCCACCTAAGAGCCACGCCCTAAGGCCCTCAGGCACGGGCAATAAGTCATGATCTCAATCTAATTGAAAATCTTTGGAAAGAGCCGAAATCTGCCATTGGTAAAAGGAATCCTGGAAGCATTCATGAGCTGGAACAAATTGCATTTGAAGAGTGGAAGGAACTATCAGCAGACAGATCTATGAAACCTATAGATGACTACAAGAAACCTTTGGAGACTGTCATCACTGCCAAGGGATAGGCAACCAAATATTAATGAGGGTGCCATTAATCTTGTCCAGGTCATATTTTGGGTTTTTTTCTCAGAAATTGCTACATCTAAATTGCAGACATCCTTTTTATTATTCTATAGCATTGAACATACTGTTAAAATATTATGATGTCATACAGTTTGAATATTTCTTCAAGATTAATATACTTAAATGCAAGAGTGCCAATAATGTTGACAACTGTAAATTCTAATACAGTATACTGCTCTAGCTAAGGATATCTCCCAGACATCAGTCACTCTGTATCTTATCCAAATCAATTCAGTCATCTCCCTTCTTGGTCCTCTATTATTCTCCTTCACCCTACCAAACCTTTTTTTTTTTTTTTATGAAACTCTCAGCCCCATTCTTACCAGTTCCCTTTGTATCATTGATTCTTACAAGTCTTTCTATCTGCCCTATGCATATGTAAATACTGTCATGCTTTTAGTTTCCATTGCCTCTGGTAGGTTATTAACATTTTCTCTGCGCCTTCCTACAATGTCACCTCATGACCAGTTCTTGAATTCTCTTTTGATGAAAAATTGTATCTTTATGCACGTTACTGAAATTTACTAAACATTTGAATACTTCTGTCTGACCCACCTTTCTCTTCTTTCCTCCAACAAGTATATTTAGAGCTTCTTAAGCCACTCTGTACATTTGGTGGCTCTTCGCTGAACAGTTTTCACCCTTTTAATATCTTTACAAAGCACTGGCATCTGGAAGGGCACTAAGTATTCAAGGTGGCATCATGTTTGTGATCTATACAAGGGCAATATGAACTACTTTCCTGCTGACGATACTGCTACTTGTGCACCAGAGCAGAGCATACTATTGTTAAGTGTCGTCGAGTCAGTGTCCGCTCATGGCGACCCTCTGGATAGCTGTCCTAAACTATATTTGGTCTTCAGTCAGGCAACTCATTGTTGATAGAGTGGCAATCATAGCTACTGTTATTGTATCAATCCATCTCATTGCTGGCCTTCCTCTTTTCCATTGACTTTCAACCTTGCCCAGCATGATGTCTTTCTCTAATGATCTCTCTCTTCGCATGATGTGTCCAAAGTATGAAAGTCAAAGTCTTGTCATTTGAGCTTCTAAAGAAAACTTTGGTTTGATCTCTTCTAGTACTGACTGGTTTATCTTCGGGCAGTCCTGGTATTCAGAGGCATCAATTTTCTTCCTATCTTTTTCACTGTCCAACTTTCGCATCTATAAAATGTTATTGAAAATACCATGGCTTGGACAAGTCTGATCTTTGTATGGAGAGAGACACCTCTGCTCTTGAGAATTTTGTCCAGGTCCTTCACAGTCATTCTGCCAAGGGCAGCGCATTATCTGATTTATTGACTGCTTGTCATTTCTTTATTGATTATTGATCCAAGCAGGTTAAAGTTGTTGGAGAAGAAATTGAAATGTGGACAACGATGAACTTATTGATTTTGCCAGTAGTCAGGATATTTGTCTTCTTTACATTTAGGTGCAGGCCTATTTTAAGAGTATGTTTCTTGATCTTGAGAAGCAAATGTTTCACATCTTCACTTTCAGCCAGTATTGTGGTATCATCAGCATAGCGAAGGTTGTTGATGAGTCTTCCACCAATCTTCACGCCTCTGTCTTCATACAGTCCTGCTTCTCTAATGATTTATTCTACATATAAATTAAATAGGTAGGGAGAAGGTATGCAGTCTTGTCATACACCTTTGCTGAGTTTAAACCATTGTTTCTCCTTGTTCTGTTCAAACTGTTTTGCTTCTTGATTAATGTAAAGGATGCGCAAGAGAACTATTAGGTGTTCTGGTATACCCATACTTCTTAATGTGGCCAGAGTTTTTCATGGCTTACAGAGTCAAAAGCCTTGCTGAAGTTAACAAAACACACAGATATCCTTTTGGTATTCTTTTGTCTTTTCAAGGCTCCATCTCACATCCACAATGAGGTCTCTTGTTTCTCGCCCTTTCCTGAATCCTGTTTGCACTTCAGGCAATTCTCGTTCCAGGTATGGTTGTAGTCTTTGCTGGATGATCTTGAGTAGAATCTTGTTGGTATGTGGGACCAGATTGATTGTGCGATAATTTCCATAGTCAATCAGATTACCTTTCTTCAGTGTTGGTATAAACACGGATCTTTTCCAGTCAGTTAGCCAAGATGCTGTCTTCCAAATTTCCTGGCAGAGCCTTGTACGTATGGCTACAGTTGAATCTGATTGCTGTACTTCAATGGGAACATCATCAATACCTGGTGCTTTGTTCTTTGACAATGGTTTCAATGCTACTTCAACGACTTCTTTCATCACCAATGGTCCCTGATCATAAGATGCAGATTGAAACGGCTTTTGGTCCACTTGATCTTTATGGTACAATGACTCTATATATTCTTTCCACCTTTTCTTGATCTTCTCAGCATCATTCAACATGGATCCTTGAGCATCTTGTAGCATTCCAATTTGAGGCTGGAATTTTCTCTCTCTGATAGCTTTAGGAAAGTTTTCCTTATTTCTTCATTATACCAACGTCAGCGCAAAAGAGGAAGGTCAGCAATGAGATAGCTCGATACAATAACAGCTATGGGTGCCACTCTAACAACAATGAGTCGCTTGACTGAAGACTGAACACAGTTTAGGTCAACTATACACAGGGTTGCCATGAGTCAACACAGACTCGATGGCACTTAACAACACGACCAACAACCTTCAGGTAAAATGGGATGGGTATAGAGATGGATTACCATTCCAATACCTCTAGGCACTACTGGTATATGAGTGACCTTCTCAGTTCTATGAAGCCAAAATCACTAGTCGTCCTCTGTCGTGTCCCTCTTAAAGCATGTAATCACTTTCCTTCTCTTTACACCTTCCCAGCAACAAATCTAAATCTTTCCTGTGGGGTAGCTACCAGTTCTTGTTCTCCTAATGGCAGCAGATTTATCTTTGCACCTCCAGATGCATGATTTTACACTTACAGTTGAAGCACTTGGGTAGACTGGGTGGTCCTAGTTATTCAAGCACCCCATAGGATTTCACATCTCTTTCAGGGCTCATAAATGAACAGGTACATGGTTAGCTGCTGGGGATTCCATAAGGAATACAAGGCAATCTGCAAATCTGATCTCCAGAACCCTTCAGCAGTCTGTCTCCTGGGGCTCTGGAGCCATCCATTATATTTAGGATTTACAGATTATCAGTAGGCCTGGAAAGTGGAGTCATGATGATAACTCTGCGAGCTAGAAGCCAATCTGAGGACCGATAACTTAAAATACTGCCATTGTGAAGCATAGTTTCAAGTGGGCAGATCTAGATTTATGATTTTGGTGAATGATTCAGAGTGACTTCTAATTAAATTATTGACAAACTGGAGTATTTTTAGGGGACAGTGTAACATGTATTACACAGATTTTACCAGAAGAGGGGCAGATTTACCAGGAAAGAGATAATTAGCTGGATGAAGGATGATGATTATTTTTATATTTGATTATATTAGAGTAGAGGCGTATCCTAGTGGTTAGAGCAGCAATCTGGGAGCCAAAGAAACCAGGGTTTGAATCCCACTGACATTCCTGGTAGCCTTGGGCAAGACTCCATGCCTCAGATAGAGACTTAGGAGTATGTTTACAAAGAAACTGTAGCAGCTTCCAAGAGATTTCATGCGAATTCAATGTGGCTGCGGCTCCGATATCTTATGGAAGCCGCTACCGCTGCTTAGTAAACATACCGCTTAAATTGTAAGCCTTCCTGGAAAGGGCAAATCCCCATTGTACCTGAAAGTAACTTGCCTTGAACTACCACTAGAAACGCGTGAGCTAATTAATAAAAAAAAATGTACTTGTGCTGTACAAGCACTGTGGGGAGTATGAAAATTGTCTAAGTTTAAATGCTTAATATGGTGAAATTAGTGTAATCAGGGCTTTGTATATGCTGGGAGAATTATTGGTCTTGGCAATATCTTCTGGAGTCAAATTTCCAGATCCATTACTGTCCTTAATTTGCTAGCTCCTCCCTAAGTGCATCAATATTTGTGTTTTCTAGTGTAATAAACTCAGACCTCGCGCTTTAACTTATTTAGCAGATACTTTAAGTAAAACTAAGCAGAGCTAACGACACTGCATTTTTATTCATCTTCATCAATAAACATCTGTCTATATTTTTTCTAGCGCCTATAGAAAGATGTATAACCAGACTTCAGATTGCTGGGATACAGTGCCTGGGTGTGAGAGGGTTGCCACCTCTGAATGTGACTTATCCTCCAAAATTTATTTTGGAGGAAAATATGAATTTCGTGTGCGGGCAACCAGTGGGACAGAGAAAACAGCTTGGTCTAAGGAAATAGCATTCACTCCCACTGCAGACAGTAAGCAATGATTTACCTCTGTTCATTTATGGATTCCTCTGCATGTTTGGAAATATTGTTTTAGGACCTAAAGCAGTTTTCCAGTCTCAAGCCAGATTTGTTTTATTTTACTTCAAAAGGATGAAAGGCTGTGTTAACTATACTGTGATTCAAACCTGTGACTATTGCAGGAAAATGCTGTAGATAGCAGTTCTCAAAAATGCTAGCTCACAAGCTCAAAACAAACTGCAAATGGTATATTTGAGAAGTAACATGTGGTTGCCACTGCTGATTTGGCAGGATCTTCAGTCTGCAAGTACCTAGTGCCTGATTATTCCAGCTTGTGAAAGAATTTGTATATTTTATTTATTTATTTAACCTGATTTATATACCACTTTATCCTTTAATCAAAGTGGTTGATGACACAATTGTGGGTCTACATTGAACATTAGGGGAGGGATGACGAGACATACCTTTTAGACTTGGATATAAGTCTGTTTTATATTCGTGTTACTGTAATTTTAAGGTTCCATTTGAAGTTTCAGTTGCTGTAGGACTTAAAAAAAAGGCAGATTTATCAAAGTTCTGCATCAGCGTTTCATAAATTTGCAGTACTTTTAAGGGCCCCTTGTTTGTTTTTTGGTGTGACATACAATTTCCTTGTTTGGAGGCAGGCAGCATTTTGCACTTTGACAAGTCTATCTGCAGTACTGGTTCAGGTTTGCTTATTTTCACAATTAACTTTTTAAACTGTATTTAATTCTTTTGTCAGCAAAAATGTTTATAGAAAATAATTCAACTTGGGTTGAAGTCATGTTGGAACATTTTTAAATTTTCCCCAAGTATATATATTTTTTAATTCTGTATCTTATGGTTGGTCAACACATTTTCTAAGTATAACTCGTATTTCTTTCAGTTGAAATCGGCCCTCCATCAAAAGTAGAGGTAAAATTGATCCATGGCTCAATCGACATTGAAATCTTTCATCCAGGAGAGGATGAAAACAAATCCATGAAAGATGTTCTAGGCTTTTTTGACTTATCCTATCGAGTTTTTACCTGGAAAAATTCCTCAGATGCATGGGTAATGAATATGAAATACTGTTAAAAAATCTTTTTAAGATTATGCTGTTAGAGCTTGCCTATTACTTTGATTTATAAAGTTGTTTCAGACAAAGTAGTTGATAGCAGTATGTGATGTGTGCATCAAAATCCTTCAGTGCACTTAGAATTTTATGGGGCATTGACCAATAACAAGACAGCTTTAACAAGAGTTAAATACATTATAATGCCTTCAGGTCTTAATGAAAATTGAACTGAGGCAGTTAATAAAAGCAAAAAAGTAAATTCTGTGATTTTTATTTAGATTGTAGACTATTTTATTGGTGTAACATACCTTAGGGTTTGCTTCCAAAGATTCACCCACTTCCTTACTACTAAAGATGCTTGGACTCGTGTGTCTCAATACATCCAAGGTATATACTGAAATATTTTAATGCATAACATGCGATATGTAATTGTTTAGTCACCTGTACGTTGTACAAGTTTAAAGCCCTATTCCATATCATAAGAACATAAGATATGCCATACTGGGTCAGACCAAGGTCCATTAAGTCCAGTATCCTGTTTCCAACAGTAGCCAATCAAGGTCATACGTACCTAGCCGTTTCACCAAAAGAAAACAGGTTCCACAATGCTTGTATTGGGTCAACATTGATATCCTGGGTCCCTTCTTAATAATGGTTTATGGACCTTTCCTCCAGGAACTTGTCCGAACCTTTTTTAAACCCAGCTGCACTAAGAGCCTTTACTACATCCTCCGGTAACAAATTCCATCTTGCTAGGCCACTCCAGACAAGTAGGTTGTGTACCCCTACCAGCGGAGTTGGAGATAGAAAAAATCTAGAGGTTTTTTATGACTTCATCCTGCAGCCATATCTGAGGCTTCTAGGAGCATACTTCGAAAGTATTTTGGTTTCCAGTAGAAGGTGAATGCATCTGAAGCAGCTCTGTGAAAAGTTTGAGAAAATTGATTTAGCTTGTGAGTAACCACTCTTTAGGGGATACTTCCTCATTTGAGCTCAAAATGGGAAAGGCTCCCTTTGGATCACTCTTAAAAGGCTCACACACAAAACCATTGCCCTCTGGGATATTATCAAAGGAGGAGGGGTGTTGATCAATGTTCCTTCTAATTTTCTGTAGGCTGTGTGTGCATAAAATATCAGCTGTGCAGCTTTTGAAGGAAGGTAAAATTTTTGTGCGCCACATAACGACACTCGGAGTTATATACTTTAAAATTTGACTACACGTCAGAATACAGTATGTACACCACATTGATTTTATGATTAATCTGTTTTTCATTCAAAAAAACCAGCAAATACAGCATCATGACATATACAAAAAATAAAACTAGCACAGGGAGATGTTTGAACACAAAGCCTAAGTCAAGGCCAACCAGTACAGTCCAAAGTACATAAAGGTATACAAATCCCCAACAGTAACAAGCTGCAAAATCCCCCAATTTTTCAGGAAGACCCCCCCATAGGAGTCCCAGTTCCAAGTCCCAGATCCCCCCACCCTCCCCTAAACACATAAGGAAAGTGGCGCAGATACTCATACTTACAGATAGAGACATATGAATATTTAGAGATACACAGCTATCCCCTCAACGCACCTTTCCTCAGCGACATCCGCAGTGGGACACTACGAGTGATAGAAAAGAGAGAAAGAAAAAAAAAAGAAAGAAAGAAAACGACACGTCCCCTCAGGAGACCAGTCAGGCTTGGGGTTGACTCTGCTCCCAAGCCCGCCGGCAAAGATCAGATCGCATTGATGGGCCATTTCCCTCCCTCCCTCTCACCCTAATACCACCCCCCCTCCACCCCCCACCCAAATCCCCCCTCCCCCCCAGCCTACCCTTGTCAACAGAGGGGTTGGGTAACACCAAAGCCTACCCGCCAGTCTGGCAAATCTTACAAAGAAGTTGGATATGTAGCACTCTCCCCCTTCACGGCCCTTAGGGCCTCTTCATTATCCTACTGCGCACTCGCCAGGGGAGCAAGTGCAAGTGGGGTCCCCAGCCCTCCATGAACCTCTGCCACCGCCTCTCAGTCCCCTGGGCCCAGAGCTGTTCCATGAGCAGAAGCTTATGAAGGTGAATGCGCCAGAGACCATACTGGGGACCCTTAAGGTCAAGCCACTGCTGCAACACAGTCACTCTTGCGGTCACCAACACCAAACGCACCCAGCTCCAGCGCATGTCACCCAGATTATCCAACCATTCTGGTTCCCAGACATCCAGCACCACATTCTTAGCATTCCACAGCACGCTCTGTCGAAAGCATGTAGACAGATAAGATCGCACCCTCTCCCAAAACACCTGAACATCCCGGCAACGCCAAAACATATGTCCCAGCGTGGCCCTGGGTGCTCCACATCTAGGGCATCTGTGGTCATCCCCCACCCCCGCCCGCCACGCCCTGAGAGGGGCGAAGTAGAGCCGGTGCAGAAGCTTATACTGAGTGTCACGATGAGAGACCAGAATACTCAAGGAGGCAATATTTGCCAGCCCCTGTAGAAGCTCGTCGGCACTCACCGCCTCCCCTAATTCCGTAGTCCATGCGTACGCCAAGGGCGCCAAGTCCTGGGGGGGAACCCCTTCCCATAGCATCTTATATAACCATGACACCCACATGCCCTGTTCACCCCCTAACAACGCCACCTCAACCACCGTACTCATGTCCCCTTTCCGAGATGCCTGGGGAACTGTACGAACATAACTACGAAGCTGGGCGTAGCGAAACGCATCGTTGGGATCCAATGGATACTGCTGACACAGAGTAGAAAAGTCAACCATCCCCCCTTACGGGGTCAGCACATGCTCCAAATTGATGATCCCCATTCGGCTCCAGCCCGTAAAAGGCGAACTCCCCATACCCGGAGCAAAATCCTCATTGCCACAGATAGGAAGATACGGCGTGTGTGCTGCCGTCAATCGGCGACCCGTACAAAAGTGCCGCCAGGCCCATCTGACCGGGTCGAGGAGAACGCGCCAAAGAAGAGGAGGATCCCCCAGGCACCGGACCATTTTAGCATGGAGGAGATATCTCAAGTGCAACGGAGAGACCACAGCTGCAAGCGTCCCCACCGGGGAATAGTCCTCAAAGTCCCATAGCCAGTCATGCACACACCTTAACAGACAGGCAATATTATACCGCCACACGTCAGGAAAGCCTAGGCCTCCTAACTCACGAGGCTGACTGAGTACACTCAAACGCACCCGAGGTCTCCTCCCCCGCCAAAGCAGCCGATTAAATATCCGATCTAACCGCCTAATGTCGGAGCGTTTGAGAAACAACGGCAGCGTCTGAAGCACATAGAGAAGTTTAGGGAAAAGCGTCATCTTACACAATGCCACTCGCCCTCCCAGAGACAACGGTAAGTCCCGCCATTTGTCCACCACCGACGAGATGGAAGTAAACACCCTGTCAACGTTCAGACGGTAGAGGTCCCCCAGGTCCGCCGGCAAGTAAACCCCCAAATATTTGGAATAGCCAGCCGCCCAATGCAAAGGAAAGTCGCCCTGCCAGGCTCGTCCCATCTCGGCCCCTAGTGGTAACGCCTCCGATTTATCCAAGTTAAGTTTAAACCCCGAGACCAACCCATATTCCCTAATTAACTGCAAAAGATAAGGGAGCCCAACATGCGGGTCGCCCAAGTGCACAAGCATGTCATCCGCGAACGCGGCCACACGGAACTCCTCCCGGCCCATGGGAATCCCCCGAAATTGCGTAGCCACTCGGATCTTATGCAGAAGAGGTTCCAATGTGAGGACAAATAGGAGTGGGGACAACGGGCAGCCCTGCCGGGTCCCCTTCTGAATTGCGAAGTCCGCCGTCACTGCGCCGTTCACCAAGAGGGCCCCAAGTGGAGCAGCATACAACAGCCGAACCGCGTCCACAAAAAAGCCCGCGAACCCCATCACCTCAAGAACTTGGTACATAAAACTCCACTGGACCCTATCGAACGCTTTCTCAGCATCGAAGCTGATAAGTAAAGAACCATGGCTCCGGACACGCTCAGCGCAAAAGGAAAGCAGGATCTGCGGTAGGTTATGGGACACCTGTCGACCCCTAACAAAGCCCACCTGATTAGGGTGTATCAAAGTTGGCAACAAAGGGGCCAGTCGATCCGCCATAATCTTGGCGAAAAGTTTAATATCGACATTAAGAAGCGAAATTGGTCGGTAGGAGCCCGGCAAAAGAGGATCTCGCCCAGGTTTAGGCAAAACAGTAACGATGGCTTTATTCGCCTCAAACGGGAAGTGCCCTCTCTGCACCAAGTCCTCATAATAGCCCACCAAGGGGACCACCAAGGCGTCCCCCAGAAGCTTATAAAATTCTCCGCGAAAGCCATCGGCCCCCGGCGCTTTGCCATTTTTCAAATGCTTAATGCCCTCCTGAACCTCCCTCCCCGTGAGAGGCCAATTAAGGAGCACCAGTTGTTCGGCAGTAAGCCGCGGCAAGACACATCCACCCAAAAAATTCCGACCCTCCTCCTCCCGATCCCCCTCGTTCGCATAAAGGCGCCGATAAAAGTCAGTGAACACGGCTTCAATCGCCTTCCTGTCTCTCTGAATGACCCCATCCGGTCGTTTAATGGCCCCAATATGCCGGGCACCCCCCCCCCCCCCCCAGGTCGCACCAGGGCTGACATCAACTTACCAGCCTTATTACCGTAACAATAAAGCTTAAACCGATAAAATAACAATGATTTCTGCGCTCGGCGATGAAGTAACGTTTCCAATTTCAACTGAAGATCCCGCAATATACGTTGATTCACCGCAGATTTATCCGCGGATACCCTTCGCCGAGCTTTGGTCAGGGCCCTCTCCAAAAGCAGAATCTGTTGATTTAAGCGCTTACTCTTCTGACCATGATAGCTAATAATTTCCCCACGCATAACCGCCTGGCCAGCTTCCCAAAGAAGAGCAGGGGAAATCTCCGGCGTGTCATTAAAAGCCAGATAGTCCCCCCAACGGTTCCGTATGTGGGCCTCAAACAGAGCATCCCCGCTAAGGTCCAACGGATATCTCCAAAGCCGGGTACCGGCGGGGCCAGGATTACGAAGCTCCAGCGCGACCAGCGCATGGTCAGAGAGAACAGAAGGCCCAATCGTCGACGTCGCTACCCGCCCAAACAAGGCCTCCGAGATCAAAAAGTAATCAATACAGGACCACGTCCCATGGGCCCTGGACATATGAGTATAATCTCGCTCCACTGGGTGTAGGACCCTCCAAACATCCAACAGTCTATACGCCTCACAGAGCCCCCACAACCACTTACGAGCTCTCTGACTCCCGCCCCCCCCCCCCCCCCTCTGCCAGAGCGGTCAAGAGCATTATCCAGCACCTCATTGAGATCCCCGCCCATCACTACCTGATAGCCCCCAGTATCCCCCAGAATATTGGCCAGATCCCGGTAGAAACCAGCCTCGTATCCATTAGGCCCATATACCGAACAGATAGCCACCTTCACCCCATTGAGCGTCCCCCAGACACAAACATAGCGGACTTCCGGGTCCGTGGCAACACGCTCCTCGACCCAGGTAACTGATTTGGTAAGCAAAATGGCGGCCACTCTCCTCCTACCTAAAGCTGGGGCCCCATAAACATGAGAAATAGGTGCCCGGCATAATTTAGCATGCTCCGCCGCCGACTGATGTGTCTCTTGTAGCAGGATCACACTAAGACGGTGACACTGCAGATGCTGCAGCACCTTATAACGTTTAATGGGAGAGCCAAGCCCACAAACATTCCAAGTCGCGAATCGGACAGCACTATCCAGTATCTATACTCCAATTGAGCCTCCAAAAAAGAACAACCTGCCCATCTATGAAGCGGAAACCCCCCCAGCCTAGGGCCCCCCCCTCCACCCACATCCACTCCAGCCAAAACATCCGCATCCACCGTCGGAGCGGCCAACACTCAGACAAACTCCCCCAACATGCATACCAACCCAGCCACACACATACGCATAATCCCCACCAACATCCAGTGCCTCTATCACCCCTCTGTACTGACCCCGTCCCTATTCCCCCCCCCCGCCCCCTCCCCTCCCAACCCCACCCTCCCACCTCCGCCACCACCACTTCCCCCTGCCAGTCGACCCACTCTGGCACCACCACGACTTCCATTGCATGCAAGGCCCCTCCCCCCCCACCCAATCAACAATCAAATCCCAGACTGCCCAGGCATTACCAACCCCCACAAAGGGCACACCCCATACTCACACACACACTCACTCACACGTGCACTCAGAACTGCGCCCGCCCACTGTATTGCCTACCCCCCCTGCTAACAGTCTAGAACCCCGCCTCCCGACCTACCAAAGGTCTAACCCGGAACTTCAAAATTACAAAATTGACTCCCCCCGCCCCCTCCCCTCTCCCCCCACCCCCAGAATGCAGACCCCGGCGCCCGGTACCGGGTCCCACTCTTCATTTCCCCCCCCTCCCCCCCACCCCCCATGAAATAGCAGAACCCAAAAGAGAGATAAAAAGGAAGAGAAGGATGGGGGTAGAGGAGAAAGCCCACGGGACAAAAAGCAAGTAAAATAAAAGGAGAAGGGGAGGGGGGAGCGCAGACAAAAGATAGGGAAAAGAGAGTCAACTCCACAAGACCCCCCTCCGTGTTCCAGCCAAAGCACCGAACGGCTAGCCGGACCCTGCAGTCTCTAAAATCCAGATCCTGCAGTACATACATCAAAGATACAATGTAATCTGTTGGAATCCTATCCCATCACTTATATCTCAGTATTAACGTGTTAATGCATCATCCCAGCATTGCAGCACATCATTCTGTATCTCCTTAATATGATTGGAATGTAGTCAATTTCGTAGATAGGTCACCTATATTCTAAGACCTCATCTACTGCATTCCTTCCTACTGCTCCATCCTAATGTATATTTTTGCATAATATCTCCTCTTCCCTACTGCACCTCATAAATATAGTGTGCTCTGCTACTACATTGTGCCTCATTGATACTACTGTCACACTGCACCTCACTACTACTTGCTACTCTCAAAATGGCCCTCCAGTTTGCCTCCCTCTTTAGCCTTTACCTCCTCACTCACTGGCTTGGAACCACTCAGGCCCTCTACACGTCCCACAACAACATTCCTGTCCTGAATACCCATGGAAAAAGATGGTATGATCCCCCATATTCCCACCCAAGAAGTGATGCCTACACGCGACGCTCCCACCTTATCCATGTAGCACTACAGCTATCCAATACACCCAGCCAGCAAAAACCTCTGAGCTGCCGTCCACTGAAATGTGCCATTATTAACGCACGCTCTATTCGCAAAAATGGCCTGTTGTACTAGACACAATTTCACTTTACGACCTAGAAATACTTATGATCACTGAAACCTGGTTATCATCGGAGGACAACGTTATCCTCAATCAACTCCTACCCCCCAATTTCACCATACACACAAGACATAGAGAAGACAAAAAAGGACGAGGTGTTCAAAAAATCACCAAAGCAGACCTTGACTTCCATATAACAGACTCCTCTAGTACAAGCAGTCTAGACATCCTCTCTATTGCAAACCAGCATTGCTCTCTCAACTTGTTATACAGAACGCCGTCAGCTTGTCCAGATGACCTCCCAACCATTATTGACCTTGCGGCCAATACCCTCAGTCCCAATAAACCAAATTGGATAATGGGTGATTTCAATCTCCCATCCTTACCCCAAAACCACGCAAATGCCTTCCTTGGTGCCATGGAAGAACTCGCACTCAAACAAATCATCAATGAACCCACACATATAAAAGGGAATGTACTGGATATGGTTTTTGCTCCTCAGCCAATCATCGAGCAAAACCGTAACCTACCAACATCAGTGATTGATGTACCTTGGTCAGACCACAAATTAATTATTATCCAGATACCCACCAACAATGAGCAGCTGCACAGAAGCCGAAATCAGAACATCACATCCCGAGCATCCACAAGAAGCTTTCGCCCATTTAACAGGGAACACATTATATCTGAGACCCAATCCCTCCTCAACAAAACTACGCCTGACCTTGAAGAACTGATATCATCCTGGAACTCCAACTTAAATGCCATCGCACAACGCCCGGAAGCCAACAACACAGCAAGAATGAAGAGAAGCTCTGCCCCATGGTTCTCTCCTGAGCTACGATCGTCTCTTACTCAACTACGTAGACTCGAGCGCCGATGGCGCCGAACGCTCTCCATTGAAGATCAGACCGCCTACCAAACTCACCTCTCAATTCATCGTGAAGCAATCACAACCAAAATGAAACAATACCACACTGACACCCTAAAGAGAGCATTGAATAAACCACGTGACCTCTTCAACTTGGTTAAATCCCTCTCGAAAGAACCATCTCCCGATCAGCGCGCAGTGTGATTCACCCACAAGAATACGCTGACTACCTGCAATCCAAGATCATTCAAACCAAAAAGGATTCAGCAGTACAGTTTCAGGAACCAACTGGCCTAACCCTACTTGACAAGTTCTCTACTCCTTCCACTAAATGCGTTGAAGATACCATAGCATCCCTCAACACCTCCACTGCACAGACTGACCCATGCCCAGCCTTTTGGATCAAGGAACTACGTGGTGTGTTCAGTTCATTCATCGCAAACCTAATGAACCTCTCCTTCACAACAGGATACTTCCCTGCAACACTCAAGCAGACATCCATTAGGCCACTATTGAAAAACCCCAAGCTTGACCCGCAAAAGACCGATTCATATAGGCCAATAGCCAGTATTCCTCTCCTAGCCAAGATAACTGAGAAAGAGGTACAACGGCAAATTCAAAATCACATAGATTCCGTAGCTCCCCTAGATCACTGCCAACATGGGTTTAGAGAATATCATGGAGTCGAGACCCTCCTTACTAGCCTATTCAACGTTATAATCACAGGCATAGACAACATCCATAAAGGTTTTGTGCTCATCTTCTTGGACATTGCCGCTGCGTTCGACTCGGTGAGTCACGAAATTCTCCTGGGAAGGTTGAAAGAGAAGGGCATCTGCAACAGTGCACTAAGGTGGTGTAAATCCTATCTGGAAGCAAGATGGCAATACGTGAAGTCTGGACCAGAGGAATCAAAACACTTCCATCAAAAACAAGGTGTACCTCAAGGCTCCTCCTTGTCCTCTCTACTATTCAATATTTACATGCAGCCCATCTGCAACATCATAAGATCATTTAACGTGAGCTGTTTGATATATGCAGATGACATTCTTTTATACATGCCGTTCTCCACAGCCCAAATGGACCTAGCACCACTAATAGACTGTTTCAATGCTGTCTCAGCGTGGCTCCAATCACAGAATCTACGCATTCAACATAAAAAGACGGAGGTTCTTTTCATCTCCAGAGACCCTGACTTTACTCCTCCATCCCATGTCAGTGTTAAGGAAGCAGACTTACTAACCAAAGAAACAATAAGATACCTTGGAGTTACGTTGGACCAACGCCTGGATATGAAACACCACATAAACAACATTGTCAAAGCTGTATACTACAAAATCCGCACACTCAGACATCTGCGCTCCCTGCTGGACCCAGATGACTTCCGGACCATATACCAAGCACTAATCCTGCCTCACTTCGACTTTGCAAACGCCATCTTACAAGGGCTCCCTCAATCCACACTAGCCCCATTACAGCTGGCCATGAATGCTGCAGCAAGGGTCCTACACGGAGCCTCCAGAACCGACCACGTGACCCCCATTCTCAAACAACTTCACTGGTTACCTATCCATGGGAGAATCATCTTTAAAACCCTACTCCTAGCATTCAAGGCAATCAAAGGTATTTCATCCCTTTCACTCACAGATCTTATTCACATGTTGCCCCCCAACAGATCTAGAAGAGCAATAGCCATAAACCAACTAGTATTACCAAAGGAATCATCAAAGTGCAACATATCAACCACAAACAGGGCGTTCAGTTACTATGTACCTAAATGCTGGAATGCTCTACCCCCTGACATTAGGGCTATTGCCGACCTATCGCAGTTCAGGAAGGCACTCAAATACCACCTTTTCCTCCAATACTACCCAACCACCAATGGCACCTAGACATCCCCTCTGAAGAGATTACCTACGTTCACTATGATAATTTTACTCATTACCATGTAAATATCTCATGTATATCATAATTGACCCCTGTTATACAAGTTACTCCTCACCATGTAAATATCTCATGTATATAGTTACCCCTGTTATCCAAGTTTGATCACCTGTTCGATGTAAAACCAAACAGCATGTTGTTATTGTCGTTGTGTTATAATGTAAACCGCGCTGATGCCAAATAGCGCGGTATATAAGAGATTGTAATAAATAAATAAATAAAAAATAAAATCTTTATAGAAACAGTACAGAAAACATTATTTAAAGCAGTATACAAAGTATTACATGCAATCCTTAAATACAAACAAAAACATTACCCTCCGGCTTATGGTCAGCCCATATAAAAGAGAGAGGAAAAAGGAGAAGAAAAGAAGAGGGAGGGACAAGCAGCACCAAACCACACGCAGCACCCCCGTCTAACAGCAACGGTATCAGCCAAGCCGTCGCCAAGTCGACCGCTTCACACTCAGCAGCCGGTTACAGTGCTACGGGAAAGGGGAATAGACGAGAAACGAAAAGAAAAAGATAAAGAAAAGAAAAAAACTGATGATGTGACATACATGAAATAACAAGACTATTAACAGAATCTGTGCAAGTAATATTAATAAAATAAATACTAATAAACAGATGTACAGGGCTCCCACATATCCCGACAGCTCAGCATGAAGGATACTCCAACATGAGGGCTACCCAAAGCCCTATCAGAGGGAACATGAAAACCAGCACACTGTAAGTAGCCCAAATGCCCACGAGCCGGTCCATAGAAGAGTCACATAAGAGCCCCAAACAAATCAAATCAGATCCGAGGCCCTCCGCTAAAGCAGGTGCAGCGTGAGCTAAGTCCCGTGGAGAGGAAAAAGGAACTCAGTCCACGCCAGGCCTCAGAGGGTCGAAACCCCCAAACAATACTGAACATTCGCTGTTAGCCCAGACCAGTCTCCTCATCCAAGGCCGTTGCAGAAATACATGGCTTCCTGTGGTGAGGAGAAGACCCGGAGTCCACTCTTAGGGTAGCCGGGTAAGCCAAGGTAAAACGGATAACCCTTTCCACCAGATGGCCACATGCTTCCCTGAAGGCTTTGCGTCGCAAAGCTACTCCGGCAGAGTAATCTTGAAAGATAAATACTCTGTTGGCTGTGGGTCCCGATCGCCGATACAGGCGGGAAGCGCGCAGCACCCCCTCTTTCTGTGCCGCATTTAAGAACCGGGCAATGACAGCCCGCGGCCTGTTGTCTCCGGCCCGGTATGACCCCAACCGGTGTGCATGTTCCAGCACAATGGGCCCCACTTCGCCCTCCAGAGGCAGGTGATCCGGGATCCATTTTTCCAGGAAGCCGCGCAAGTTCTTCTCCAACACCGTCTCAGCGATACCAATAAAGCGCAAGTTGTTGCGCCGGCTGCGATTCTCAAGGTCCTCAATCTTGTCTTGTTGTCTGGCCAGGGTCTCCTCCAACCGCTTAAGCCGATTTTCATCTCGCACTTGTAGATCTTCCAGGGCGCCAATGCGAGTCTCAGCCCGTTCCATGCGGCCGGCGAATTCCGCCACCGCTTGTGCCACTGCCGCGATTTGTGTTGCCAGCCCTCCCAGGCAATCCTCTAATGCGACCACCACCGCCTTGGACACTTCCTCCACCATCGTTGGCGCGGTCTCAGTCGTCGGACCTTCCTGGGCCCCCTCCGCCATTTTACCATCACCTCCACGTGGCTTCTCGCGGTGGGAGGATTTTGTCGCCATACAAGCACTCCCCAGGCTCCGCAGCCAGCAGTACACAGCCCCGTGCTATTAGAATAGCACCCACGCTGTTCCGAGCTGATTCGAGGCTATCACACTAAAATTAAAGGGCGAAAGGGGAGAAAGAGCCTCGGAGCTAAGAGGGCTGCGACCCGCTCAGCTCACCATGCTACCGGAAGTCCCACATTGATTTTAATCAAATTAAATGAAAATAGACGATTACTAAATGAAGTGGAAAATTTCTAGTAATTACAATCACAAATGCAGTATTATTTCAGTTAATTTTTATTGAAAGTCATTGTTATTTCATGTAAATAATTTATGTATGGAAGAAGAGAATGAGCTTACTTTTAACAGTTCATTCTCAAAAATTTTCTCTTCGATCTTTCAAATTTAACCAGTCTGAATAAATTTTATCAAGGTCTACCGATCCGTCATCTTGAAGATGACTCTTAACACGCATCAGCATTTCCAAATGTTCTAACTGTAAGCGATTCCTTTGGTTTTTAAACTGTTCATCAAGCTGAAACCACACTCACAATCTGCACTAGAAGCCAAAAATGTTCCACCAATATCCATCAATTTCGCTAAATCTGCAAAGTGAGCATTCTGAAACACCAAAGTCACCATATCCGGAAAACTGTTTATCAGTTTGCTTTTGTTTTTTTCTGCGACTAAGAACTTGAAGTCATTGTACTGCTGAATAACAATATGTTCCTTAGCGTCCCTCTAGTCCAGTCCCAGAACCATAGAGTTGTCAACCTCCTCCAGCAGCCTTGGAGACTGAAATACATCAGCGCTTTGCTGGCACCAGTATAAGTAGGCAAGGACCGCCCCCTCTCACCAGTACTTTCAGTCTCCAAGCAGCTGAAGGAGATTCTGAGCCTGGTTCTGGGCTCAGTTAGGGATATAGGCAGAGCTAAATGGAATACATTTACCTTTAAATTTGAATTTACTTTTATTGATTTGCCCCTTCTGGGTTTTGATTGCAGGAGCTGTGCTGGTACAGGAGATTTCTTCCTCTGGCTCCATCTGCCCCCCCTTCCCCCCCCCCCCCCCCTTACCTCTTCTCTCTCTTACTTTTCCTTCTTTCCTTTCACTGCCCCTTTGCTTAAACGAGCACTGTGGGGTTCAGACAGCACAAAGGTATTTCTGTGCCTCCCTGCTCCCGAACCCACGTTAAAGGGTGAGGAGCAGGTTGCAGGCTGGCAGCAGTGGCCCTGAGTTAGCAGAGCAGCTGAGAAAGTGCTGCCGGTGTTGGAGCTGAAGCCACAGTCAGGCTGAGCTCCAGCGAGGCTGCTGCATCTCTCCCTCTCTCCTTCACCCCATCTTGCAGTGGTGAGTAAGAGGTGTTTAATTTTCTGATTTTTGGGGCCCTTTAAGGTTTAACAGGGGGGGGGGGGACTAAGTTTGGTTTTCTGTTCCCCTCGGGGTGGTCTGCCGCATGGTTTTTTCGGCGGGAATCGGCTGCGGCGGCCATTTTGAAAAAATCCCGATTTGCTTTTTTGCTCTAAATTTGATTTTTCTGAGCTTCCTAACCCTTGTTTTGGCTGCAGACCTTCTGGGTTCGACTGGGGGGTGCTCTGGGGTCCTAGTGTGTGAAGAATTTAAAAAAAAAACAAAAAAAAAACTTTATTGTTCAAACGGGGGTTTCTTGAGTCTGCCTCACAAGCTCCTTTATTGCTAGGCTGTACTGCTGACCCACGGACAGAGGGTGGCAGGAGAGCTTCCCACTGAGTATGCCTGTGAAGCCACGCTGTGTGGTTTGTGGAGCTAAGCGGTGTTTACTGACAGGGTCCAGTGTGTGTGGGACCTGTACTCTGGATTCCAACGTTATGGAGGTTACAGCTCCTTCTCCAGCTGTCGCCGGTGAGGGGCTTCCGCTAGGTGCGGTGCTGGCTTTGCCTCCGACTCTGGATTTTCAGGGGCCAGAGTCTTCCCCTGGGGAGGGGTCCTCGGGTTCGCAGGGTCAGAATTCGGTGGCCTTAGCTCCGGGGATTCCGCCAGATTTCTTCTCTCTCATGCAGCAGGCTTTTGCGCTCCTGCAACCCGCGGTAGTCTCTCCGGCTCGTGCTTCGGAGGGGCAGAAGCGTCTGGGGTCCCTGATTCGGACGGAAGACGGCGCTCCTGCTGCGAAAGTGGCCAAGGGGTCAGCAGAGGAGGATTCTCCGTCTCGTCTGGGGGAAAACCTCGGGGCGGAGTCCGTGGACCTGGATAACACCTCCGGTGAGGAGTTAGAGGAGGGAGAGTTACCTGACACGGAGCAGCACAGTCTGCTCATCAGGGTGTTTCGTAGGGAAGAGCTTCCGGCCTTGATTGCCGAGACTCTCAAAACGTTGAATATGCCGGCGGAGGCGACGGGGCCAGATGATGCTCTGGAGGATCCTCTGCTCCAGGCGGTGCGTAAGTCCCAGCGGGTCTTTCCCCTGCACAGAGTCTTTAGAGGGATGATTCAGGAGGAGTGGGACTCCCCAGAATCGACGCTGAGGGGCTCTCGTGCCTTGTCGCGCCTTTATCCATTGTCGGATCAGGATAGGGAGCTTTTTCGGTCTCCCAAGGTTGATGCGGCGGTGTCGGCAGTCACGAAGAAGACTACGATCCCGGTTGAGGGCGCCGCGGCATTGAAGGATGTGCAGGATAGGAAGTTGGATACGCTATTGAAGCAAGTTTTTGATGTTTGTGCTCTCTATGCAAGCCGCCGTGGCGGGGGCTTGGGTCGCGAGAGGTTGCTTGCGCTGGTCCCAAAGATTACAAGGGGATGTCGGGACAGCGCAGGTGGAGGATTTATTTATTATTTATTTATTTAGCTGTATTTGTATCCCGCTTTTCACCGGGTCAAAGCGGTCATTTGGGGGATACATTTAACACGAGGGGATATGAGAGACATACGCTAATACTTACAGGGAACATGGGCAATGGAGGGTTAAGTGGCTTGCCCAAGACCACAAGGAGTGCCTATAGGACTAGAAATCCCAGTCCCTCCAGCCTGAGATTGCTGTCCCCAGGTGGGACTTGAACCCCCGGCCCTCCGGCCTGAAGTACATTGTCCTAACCACTAGACCACCACTCCCTCCTGCGGCGCGTTTGGAATCTGGGGCCGCCTATTTGTCGGACATTCATTATGATCTCACCCGTAGTGGAGCTAAGTCTATGGCCTCTGTGGTAGCGGTGAGGCGGTATTTGTGGTTGCGCAATTGGGCGGCCGACAGTTCCTCCAAGGCTCGTCTCAGTAAACTTCCCTTTCGGGGTAAGTTGTTATTCGGTGAGGATTTGGAAAAGCTGGTCAAAGATCTCGGTGAATCTAAAGGGGGCCGTCTTCCGGAGGATAAACCGAAGCAGGTCCGGTCTGCCCCTGGGTCTCGAGGTGCTCCTTGGGATTTTCGCCGTTTTCGAGCGGCTCATTTTGGTCAGCCTCAGCGTGGACGGTTCCCGACTAGAAGCCGGGGGTTTCGTAGCTTCAGAGGAGCTGGCAGAGGTTTCTCCGCCTTTCCCTTCTGCCTCTGGTAAGAAGCCCCAATGAGATGAGGCGGGCTCAGGTAGATGTAGTTCCCGTGGGGGGGCGGTTGCGGGAATTTTACCCTGCCTGGGTCCAACTTACGTCAGATCAGTGGGTTCTGGAGGTCATTTGGGAGGGTTACGCTCTCGAACTTCATTGTCCCGTGTTAGATTTCTTTGTTCTCTCGCCCTGCAGAGCTCCGCTCAAGCGGAGGGCCATCGTCGACATGTTGCAGAGATTGTTGCGCCTCAGGGCCATCGTTTCGGTGCCAGGGGACCAGTGCGGTTCCGGTCGGTACTCCATCTATTTCGTGGTGCCGAAAAAGGAGGGATCCTTTCGTCCTATCCTCGATTTAAAGAGGCTCAATCGGTGTCTCCGGGTAACTCACTTTCGCATGGAGACTCTTCGATCCGTCATAGCGGCGGTCAGGCAGGGGGAGTTTCTGACTTCGCTCGACCTCACGGAGGCTTACCTGCATATCCCGGTTCGGCGGGAGCACCAGCGCTACCTGTGGTTTGCGGTTCCCATGGGACATTTTCAGTTTCAGGCGTTGCCCTTCGGCCTGGCGACGGCGCCCCGCACGTTCACCAAGGTCATGGTAGTTGTAGCAGTGGCTCTTCGCAAGGAGGGGGTGCTCGTGCATCCTTATCTAGACGATTGGTTAATTCAGGCAAAGTCTCGGGCAGAGAGTGCGGAGGCAGCCGCCAAGTTGGTGCAGTTGATACAGAGTCTGGGCTGGGTGGTCAACTTTGCAAAGAGCAGGTTGACTCCCTCGCAGTCGTTGGAATACCTGGGGGCGCGATTCGAGACGCTTCAAGGGGCAGTGTTCTTGCCGGATCAGCGGGCGCAGGCGTTGCGGAGGCTGGTGCAGCACTTTCTCCGGCAGACAGCGCCCACGGCGTGAGTATCTCCAGTTGCTCGGCACGATGGCAGCAACGATAGAGGTGGTGCCCTGGGCCAGAGCGCATATGCGACTACTTCAGAGCGCGCTCCTCCGGCATTGGTCTCATCAGCGCGATGCGTTATCTTGACGACTGGTCTGTCCCCCGGAGGTCCGCCTGGATCTTCGCTGGTGGTTATGGCCGGAGAATCTAGCCGCGGGCATGCCCTTGGAACCTCCTTCCTGGAAGCTGCTGACTACGGATGCCAGCCTTCTGGGGTGGGGGGCGTGTTGCGGGGACGCGTTTGCCCAGGGCCTGTGGTCGGTGGAAGAGCAGGAATGGTCCATCAATCGGTTGGAGATGCGAGCGGTGTTTCTGGCTCTACAAGCGTTTCGGGGGACTCTTGCTCGGCAGGCGGTTCGGGTTCTCTCGGACAATGCGGCCACAGTCGCTTACATAAATCTGCAGGGCGGCACCGGCAGCGTGGGGCTGGAGCGGGAGGCGGCTCAGTTGCTAGCTTGGGCCGAATCGCATCTGAAGTGTCTGTCGGCACAGCATGTGGCCGGCGTAGAGAACGTAGCGGCAGATTTTCTGAGTCGCCGACGGGTGGACCCGGGGGAGTGGGTCCTTCACCCCGAAGTCTTCGTGCTTCTGGTACGGCGCTGGGGTGTTCCCCTAATGGATCTCATGGCGACCTTCCAATCGGCTCAGGTGGAGCGTTTTTTCAGCAGACGGTGAGAACGGATGTCAGAGGGGCTCGACGCGCTGGCGCAGCCCTGGCCACAGGGGGAGCTGCTCTATGTCTTCCCACCTTGGGCTCTGATAGGCCGGGTGGTGCAGCGCATAGAGCGTCATCGGGGCCTCGTGGTGCTGGTGGCGCCCTATTGGCCCTGGCGGCCATGGTACGCGGATTTGGTGCGGCTGTTAGCGGATCGCCTGTGGAGGCTCCCTCAGAGGAGTGATCTCTTGTGTCAGGGTCCGTTGCACATGCCTCAGGTGGCTCGGTTCTCGCTTACGGCATGGCTCTTGAGAGGGCTCGGATGACCGCTAAGGGGTATTCGGCGGCAGTCGTTTCGACCTTGCTGAGGGCGCGTAGACGTTCTACATCTTTGGTGTACATTCGCGTCTGGCGCATCTTTGAGGCTTGGTGTTCAGAGCGTACCGTGCGTCCGTTGGGAGCTTCAGTGTCGCAGATCCTTTCGTTCTTGCAGGATGGTGTGGACAAGGGTTTAGCGGCTAGTTCGTTGCGCGTGCAGCTGGCTGCCCTTTCCTGTTACCGTGGGAAGGTGCAGGGCCAGTCTCTCGGGGCCTATGCGGATGTCCGGCGGTTTTTGAGAGCGGTGTTGCTCATGCGGCCACCGCGGCGCTGTGCTGTTCCTCCGTGGGATTTGAATTTGGTGTTGGAAGCCTTGCTGGCTCCTCCGTTTGAGCCGTTGTCCACTGCTTCGCTAAAAGATCTCACATTGAAGACGGTTTTCTTGGTGGCGATTTGTTCGGCTAGGAGGATCTCGGAGCTACAGGCCTTGTCTTGTAGGGAGCCCTATCTCTCTTTTTCCGACCACAAGGTGGTTCTCCGTACCGTTCCGGCGTTCTTACCCAAGGTGGTGTCCGCTTTTCATGTTAACCAGGTGGTCTCTCTTCCGGTGTTCTCCGATCGCGATGGGGCCGGATCTGGGGGTCAGTTGCGTCTGTTGGACACCCATAGGGTTCTCAAGAAGTATCTCTCCCTGACAGCGTCCTTTTGGCAGTCGGATCGGCTTTTTGTGGCGTTTGGAGGACCGTGTAAGGGAGAGGCGGCGGCGAAGTCGTCTATTTCCCGCTGGTTGAAGGAAGCTATTGCATCGGCCTACATCTTGAAGGGCAAGTTGGTTCCGCAGGGTCTTCGGGCTCATTCCACTCGGGCGCAGGCGGCGTCTTGGGCAGAGTTCAGTCTGGTCCCAGTGGGCGACATCTGTAGGGCGGCGACTTGGTCGTCCTTGCATTCCTTTGCCAAGCATTACCGTTTGGATGTTTTGTCAGCGGAGGATGGGCGTTTTGGCTCAGCGGTGCTTCAGGCTGGGCTTGCTTGTCCCTCCCGTTGATGTTCACTGCTCTGTTACATCCTCTATGGTTCTGGGACTGGACTAGAGGGACGCTAAGGAAGGGTAAATTAGACTTACCTGCTAATTGTTGTTCCTTGCGGAACTCTAGTCCAGTCCCGGATCCCTCCCTTGGTTTAAGGAGTTGCCAGCCTGATTGTTTCGACTCCCGCGGGTACTCTGCGTTTTCTTTGCTTCCGGGTGGCGCGGGATGAAGCCATTGGAGGACCCTCTTGCGTAGTGCGCCTGTCTGCCCTTCCTCTTAGGAGGTGGTAGGGTAGAGCGTTTGTCTTGTCAGACGATATTCTTATTCAGTAACAGTAACAGTTGATGGAAACAATTACTTTAAAAAAAAAATAAATAAATTGAATTGGAAGATGGAAATGTTCTATTCTATATATATATATATATATATATATATATATATATATATATAGATATAGATATATATATAGATAGATAGATAGATATGATAGATATGTTGAATGTATTCTGGTTAAATCTCCTTATTTGTTGTTCTGCTCAGTGTGCTTTGTCAATAGGTACTGGTGAGAGGGGGCGGTCCTTGCCTACTTATACTGGTGCCAGCAAAGCGCTGATGTATTTCAGTCTCCAAGGCTGCTGGAGGAGATTGACAACTCTATGGTTCCGGGACTGTACTAGAGTTCCGCAAGGAACAACAATTAGCAGGTAAGTCTAATTTACCCTTCCTCCATAAGAAATGGTTTGTACTTTAAGCAGAGTGATCGGACGTTTTCAATTCCAAATTCATAATCACACTGTGCTGTTGCTGTGAAGTCAAACGCAGACCATTCCTCAATTTCATTTTCAAGAAATCTTTCCCCTAAATGCAGACACAGCATATTAATGAAAATAAGTGTGGAACCAGTATCCACTGAAACGTTTCAAGGTATCTTGTCAAGAAGATTTTTAACATTATCACTCCATTTTACTGTGTCACTGTGGTGGCGCAGGGGAGATAGAGCACAAGAAAGAAGAGAGAAATCAGGGGGTTTTCCCAGAGAAGGGAAGCAAAACCAGAAGTTCAGGGGTTAAAACTTCTGGCTTAGAAAAAAACTCCTCACAGAAAGGTGGTAGTCAAGGGACACGCCCTAGCTCCCTAGTTACCAGTCCTGTGCACGAGGGACAGCTGGGGGTGGAGCTAGCAGGTAGTAAGAGAAACTACAGATATAAATGCAGGAACTCTGAACAGAAAGCAGTTCGGGCAGTTCAAGAAGAAGCAGTTCCAGGAGTTGGAGCAGTGGAAGGAAGACTGGAAGCAGAGCAAGGAAGTGTCTGGAGAGCCCAGCAGAAAGGTCCTCAAGCTATCCAGCAAAGGAGTGCCCGAGAGGGAGGTGCTCAGAGTGCAGGAACGAGGTACACTGCAGGGAAAGGCAGCCTTGAAGAAAGGTGCTTTGGGAGACTAACTTCCAGTGACCGTGAATCCTCCATTGAAAGAGAAAGGAGAAGCCGGAGTTCTAGTTCTGAGCCCAGTGCTGAGGTAAATGGGTCAGAGTTCCAGGAGGGGAAGAGGCCCTAGGAGCTCGGTAGGACTACCTAAGAAAGGCATTCAGAGAGTGAAAGGAACCTTACCAGAAACTCCATGCAGAAAGGCAAAACCAGCCAGAGGTTTTAAAGCTTGCCCGGGAGAGTTCACAAGCCATGTGAGTAACCGACAACATTCCCCAGAAGTTTGTATGGAGATTGAGCAATCAGCTGTGAAGTCAGCTAGGAGCTTGTTTCCTCAAGATAAGGTGAGCGTGGCTAAATCTGTTAATAAGCCTTTGAAAGTTAAAGAGTTGTCTGAAGGGAAAAGTATTTCACATAGGAAAGAAGAGTCTGCCTTAAAGAGAGTTTTGAGAATCTTAGAAGGTTTGCAGCCAGATAATGCTGAATTAAAATCCAGTGCTTCTCTGATAGAGTCAGAAGCTGAGAGCATGGAGTTTGAAACTTCTATGGCACAAGAACCTAGTTCTGATATTGAGATGGAATGCTCTCTTATTTCATTGAAGTAGCTAAAGGCTAAAGTGTTTTGTAAAGCCTCAAACTAGCAGCTGTGTTCAAAGACGCCTAGCTGAAGAAAATATGCAAATTAGGTTTTGCTAGCATTCTAAAAGCTTAACCCCTTCTTTGAAAGACTGCTTGCAAAGTATATAGAGCCTGCCAGATAGCAGGAAGAGAAACCTCATTTGAGAGAGGGGAAAGAATATTGTGCAGTGGAAGTTTTGTGTCGCTGAACTGCTGAAAGCTGCACTTATGTTAAAGCCATTTTGAGAAGAAGGTTTTTGTCTCCAAACGTGTTTTTCAGTTGTATGAGGAAATACTTTGTTTTGAGTTTGCTGCCAAGCTGCATTTGGAAGCTACTTGTTTTTGTTACCTTATTCTGGAAAAATTACCACACCTTGTTTTGATATTTGGAACTGTTTGTAAGGAGTTCCTTTGGTTTTGAGAATAATAAAAATCCTGTGTGCCTATATCCCTGCTCGGCTGAAATTTATTGCCATTACACAACTACAATAATAGGCACTTTCAAATAAATAAAGACCCTCACCATTACCTACACCTAGGCTACCGCCTAGGGACCACGGGGTGGTGACAGTCACCCAAGTATTGCATTCGGATTTTGTTCAGCTTACCCTGTGCAAGATGATATGCTTCCAGTGGTATTAGCCCACGTTTTTGAAATGCCATTGTTAATGAAGCTAATTCAGATAAAACATCATTCAAAATTTGCAGTGTTATATGGAATTTATGGCTGTTTAGCTTTTTATAACAGTACTGGAGTAGCCTAGTGGTTAGAACACTGGCTTGGTAACCAAGCAACCAGGGTTTGATTCCCACTAGCACTCCTTGTGGCCTTGGGCAAGTCACTTAACCCTCCATTGCCTCTGAAGAAAGGCCTGGCAATCTACTTCCGGTGACACTGCCAAGAAAACCCAGGAGCTTCTGGGTCTCCAGGAGTCAGGACTGACTCAAAGGCACACATTGTATTGTTGTAACAGTACTTTGCAATGGGATCATTATCCTTCTCTTCTTCAAAGTATTTTAATAATGGATCATAATTTCGAATAATTGCTTGAAGAGCAAAATGTCTAGATAACCACCGCACTTCGTTCAGAGGTCTAAAAGCAATTGACTCGCATTCAGAAGCATCTGCTAATTTTTTAAATTGTGACCTTTTAGTAGAAGATCGACAAAAGGTTGTGTAAACAGTTCTCATGAAAGTTTCAACTTCTTTCATCAACTTTACTTCCTTCCATGATTCAGAGATCCCCAAATCTTCACGATGGGCAACACAATACTGCTGCACTAAATGCGAAACTTTTTTTTATTTAGCTGCGCACCAACACCATTTATTCTGCCTGACATGACAGAAGCACTATCTGAAGAAAACATGACCATTTTGTTAAGGTCAAGCTTGTATTTCCCATAGAATTCCCGGAGTACACTGGACTATTGATGCAGCATCACATGCTTCCAACTGTAGCATCCCACCAAATGAATACAGATATGAATTTACTGGCCGATATTTGAAGTACAGTATTAAGTATTTGTTGACAGAAATGTCTGTGCTTTCATCAATAGTTAATGTATGATACGCTGCTGATGCAACATCTGCTATGAGCTTATCTTGGACATTGGTGTTTATAATTTCAAAAAATTCAAATGAATAGCTTCTCCAGCTTTCAGGTATGGTTATGTACTTGGACATGTGTTCATTAATATCTTGAACAGAGAGCATGGAAATATTCATCCGAACAGCCAGCAAAACACTATCAATTAGAATTTTTTTTTTTTTTTTATATTTCAATATTTTTATTGGTTTCATCAAAACACAAAACAGCAACAACCAACACCAGTAAATACCCCACAACCAACCCGCCCCCTACCCCCCCCAAAAGAACCCCCACCTCCCACCTCCTACTGATGCTCCTCCTTCCTTTCCTTCCCACCCCCCCGCTAGCAATCCCCCCCTCCCGTCCCCCCCTTCCCTCCTCCCCCAGGACACTCCATAAGTCTCCCCAATTAGCCATAAATTTCGCCACTCGTTCCCTCCTAACCGCTGTCAATTGTTCCATGAGGACAACCTGTCGAAGTCTACCTTCCCACTCCCCCACTGTAGGTACCCCCACCCTCTTCCATGCTGCTGCCAATGCACACCTTGCCGCACTCAAGCACGCACGTATCATGGGCCCCACATCCGCTTGTCCCCCTCCCCACCAAGACAATAAGCAAACCCCGGGATCTAGCCGGACCACCTCTCCAAGATGCTGATGGATCCACTGTATCACCTGCCCCCAAAAGCTTTGTACTGTAGGACACCCCCACCAGATATGCCAGAAAGTACCCGCACTCCCGCCAGCAGCCCTCCGCCACCCCCGGAAATATCCGATGTAGTCGCTCCGGAGTATAATACCACCGGAATAAAATCTTATACCAATTTTCCCTGATACTACTAGCCCAGGGCAGCCCCCTAACCCTATCCCATATCTGTTTCCAATCTACCGCTGATAAGGGCCTCCCCAGATCCCGCTCCCACTCTAGCATATAAGGGAACCGCCCCACCCCCCCTTCCCGAACCGCCTGATACAACCCAGAGATCATCCCTCTTGACCCGAACTTCCCATACCAGAGCGCCTCAAGCGCCGACACGTCCTCCCCCAGCCCCCCCACCCCCCTACCCCCTTTGAGGAAGGAGCTCACCTGAACATAGGTATAGCGATCCCGCTCTTCCAATCCATAGTCCACCCGAACTGCCTCAAAAGACCGCACCTCCCCCTCCTCCAAAAGTTGGTAAAAGCACACCAGCCCCTTCTCCGTCCATTTATCAAACCTTCCCCCTTCCCATCCTGGCATGAAAGGCTTTCATCCACGCCACGGCATCATCACGGAAAACTGGTCCCCTTTCCCCCTCCCCCCACCTCCACACCGCACCCCGTCCCACACCCGGGCCACCTGCTGCATAGGCGGCGACCCCGCGCCTAACTCCTTGCGAGTCTTCCTCCCCGCCCACAGCCAAGCCTCTAGATTACCGCCCTTCACGACGGTACGCTCCAGATGAACCCAAGGCTTCATGTCCTCCCTCTTCCGCCAGTCCATAACATGCCTTAGTTGTGCCGCTCGATAATAATCAAGGATATTAGGCACCCCAAGCCCCCCCGCCGTCCGCGGGGCGTATAACACCTCCCGTGCCAGCCGCGGCGGCCGTTTGTTCCAGATATACTGAAAGACTTTCCGTTGCACTCGCCTTAACACGGCATCCGGCACCCGCACAGGCAAGGCCTGAAATAGGTACAATAGCCTGGGTAGCACATTCATCTTAACCCCGGCCATCCGTCCTAACCACGAAACGTCCTGTCTCATCCAACCCTCCAGATCCCTCTCCAGTGCCCGCACTACCCACGGGTAATTAATCCGGTACAAATCCCCATACTTAGCTCCCAAGTGCACCCCCAGATATTTCAAAGCCTGGTTGACCCACCTCAGGGGGTACATACCCCGCAACCGCCCCTCCACCCTCGGGGAGACCCTAACCCGCAATACCTCCGTCTTATCTATATTCATTTTGAACCCTGAGACTGCCCCAAACGCCTGCATCACCTCCATAGCCTCCGACAGAGACTCCTCCGGCCGCTCCAAATACAGCAGGATATCATCCGCATAAAGGGATATTTTATGAGCCACCCCCCCCCTCTATTCAAACCCCGAATCCGCTCATTTGATCTAATGGCCGCCGCCAGAGGCTCCACACTCATTGCAAAAAGCAGCGGTGAGAGGGGGCACCCCTGCCTCGTCCCCCGTCCCCCGTCCCAAACTGAAATCCCGCGAGTAACAACCATTGACCTTCACCCGAGCCCTCGGCCCATTGTAGAGCCCTCGGATCCACCGCTCCATATTCTCCCCCACCCCCAGTCGCTCCAACACCTTCATCAAGAAGGCCCAGTTCACCCTGTCAAATGCCTTTTCGGCATCTACAGACATTAACAAAAACTCCTCTGTCCCGCGCCGCGCTTCCCAGAGCACCCCCACCGCCCGCTTGATGTTATCAGCCGCCTGGCGACCCGGGATAAACCCCGTCTGGTCCTGCTGGATCACTGTAGGTAGCCAGGGCCCCAGACGACCCACCAAAATCTTGGCTAACACCTTAACATCCACATTCAGGAGTGAAATGGGTCTAAAAGAACCACACTCCAGCGGGTCCCTCCCCCCCTTCGGCAACACCGTAATCCCAGCGGTCAACATCCCCACCGGTAGTTCCCCCCCTTCCTCCAACATCCCGTTAAACACGCGACATAAGACCTCGCCTATCTCCACCTGGAATACCTGGTAAAACGTACTCGGCAGCCCGTCTAACCCCGGGGCCTTCCCCCTGGGCATCCTCTGAATAGCACGCTCCACCTCTGCCAGACCTATCCGGGCCTCCAATTCTTCCCGGGCTTCCCCCGACAAACTTGGCAGCCGGACCCCCTCCAGGTACCGGTCTATACCCTCCCCCTCCACCCCCTCCTCCGCCGTATAAAGTTCCTGATAAAACTGCCGAAAGCGTTCCTGGATTTCCCCTTCCCGAAACAGCACCACCCCCCCTTTCCCCTTAATCTGATAGATCCGAGAGGCCACCCTACGGCTCCGCAGCTGCTGGGCCAGCATCCGCCCGGCTCTATTTCCAAACTCATAAAACCGCTGTTGCACCCAAGCCAACTCCATCGCTACCCTCTCCACCTGCAGCCCCTGCAGTTCCCCCCAGAGGGCTTCCATCACACCCCGGGCCCCTGCCCTCCCAGATCTCCTATACGCCTCCTCCGCCTCCTGCAACCTCCGCCCTAAGTCCCGCTCCTTTTCATACCGCTCCCGTTTCCTGCGTGCCCCCCATTGAATAAACTTCCCCCTAATAACCGCCTTGAGCCCCTCCCACACCATCGCCACCCGAACCTCCCCCAGGTCATTCACCGCCAAGTATTCCTTGATCCCCTCCCGAATATCTCTCACCACCGCGGGGCACTTCAGCAACCCCTCATTCAGGCGCCAAAACCGCAACCCATCCCTATCTCTCCCCTTAAACCCCACTTCGACCGCTTTATGATCGGACCAAGCAATGGGTACAATCCCCCCCTCTCCCACCCCCAGCATCCATTCCTGATCCACCAGCATCATATCTATCCTGCTCCAGCTATTATGAGGAATGGAGTAGTGTGTGAATTCACGCTTCTGAGGGTGCAGCACTCGCCAGGCGTCCACCAGATTCAACCGTTTCATCAATCGCTGCAATGCCCTCCTATTCCTCCCCCGACCCTCCCCCCTTCCCGACTCCCTATCCATCAAGTGCTCCAGCACAACATTAAAGTCTCCCCCCCCACTCTTTTCCCCCCCCCATGCTGCCCCAACAACTTACACACCCTCTGCCAGAACCCCCCTTGCACTCCATTCGGCCCATACACCGACACTATCACTATGTCCTCCCCCCCCCAGCGGCCCACCACCCGCCCCTCCCCATCCTCAAAGCTCCTTGCCACCTGGATCCCACTACCCCCCCGTAGGAGCACCGCTACCCCCCCCTTCTTGCCCCCCTCCCGACTACAAGAATAATATTGTTCTCCATACCGGGGGTGCCTCATCAACCCCACATCCCGTCGACGCAAATGCGTCTCCTGTACTAGGATCATGTCCCAGTCGTTCTTCTCAGCCTCCCGGAACAGTAAGCGCCGCTTGGTGGGCGAGTTTAGACCCCGCACATTAAGCGTGCCCACCCGCAACATCGTGTACCTTACTCCTATGGACCCCCCCCTACCTCTAACAGGCGTCCTTTCCTATACCCCCCCTCCCCCCGCCCCCCTCCCCACCCCCCCTCGCCACCGCTCCTCCACTTGACCTATCTTCCGATTGTGACGGTCCTGCATCTCCCCCCATCAACCCCCCGCCCTCCTCCCTCTCCTCTTACACACCAACACAGCCCCCCTACCACCCCGCTCCCTCCCCCTCCCCCCCATCCCGACATCGCACCCCCACTCACCCTTCCCCCCCCCCAGCCCCCCAAGCCTTTCCCCCCCAAAGTCCAGAGGGCTGACCCCTTCACAGATCTCAGCCCAGCACCAGAGTCAGCCGGTCACTCTCACTCCACCGGAGGCGTTGTCTGCCCCGCGTCTCCATCCGCTCCCTTCCGCTGCAACCGACGTCCTTTCTCTGCCACGCGCTGCCACCTGGGGTTCGCTGCGCCCGTCTGTTTCGCCCCCACACTTCCTACTCTCTTCGGGAGCTGCTCGCAGCCCAGCTCCCCCAACACAGTCCAGGCTTCCTCGGCCTCCTTCACCTTCCGCGTCACGCCATTCACTGTCACTAAGAGGCCAAAAGAGAACAGCCACCGGTAACGCAGGCTTTTCCCCCTCAGGTAGGCAGTGACTTCACGCAGTCCTCTCCGGCGGTCCAGAGTCCCTTTGGATAAATCATTAAAAATGTCCACCTCCGCACCTTCCCACGCGATCCGCCCATATTTCCGGGCGATCTGCAGGATTTTTTCTTTTAGCGGGAAACTGCTCATACAAGCGATGATGTCTCTGGGTTGCTTGTCACGCCGCGGGCCCAGACTGCGGTGCGCCCTCTCTACCCCAATCTCCCGCTCCACTGGCGCCGTACCGCCCTCCAGGGCCAGGATATGAGCGCATAGACGCCGGATCACCTGCTCACAGTTCTGGTGCCCCTCCGACTCAGCAATGCCTTTCACCCGCAGATTATTCCGGCGGGCCCTGTCCTCTATCTCCTCCAACTTCTCCACTATCGCCTCCTGCTGCCTCTCCAGCTTGCTCTACGCATCCGCCATCGCCTGGAGCTCACCACTGCAGGCCTCCGCGTGATCTTCGAGAGCCACCACGCGGTCGCCCAGGCCGCTCAGATCTCGTTGTATAGTTGTCAACGAGTCTTTAATGTCCTTTCTCATCGCCAAATCGGCACGCAAGCCTCTTTTAAACGCCCGCAGCCACTCACGGAGAGGCAGTGCCATCTCCTGGATCTCCTCGCTCTCCTCATCCTCCTCCGAGCTCGCCATGCTGCCAGGCCTTGCCGTGTCGGCAGCCGTCCGCTCCTCATCCTCCTTCCGTTTCACATATGGCGATCGGAAGCCCGCCAGCTTCTTTTTCGCGGCTTGGGCCATCGTCCTGCCCCGTTCTCCTCTCACTCAGGCGTCGGGGTCACACTTTTTTCCCCCTAATAATGCAGGACGCCACAGGAGCTCAGCTAGCACACAGCCATTCGCTCCGTGACGTCACCGGAAGTCCTATCAATTAGAATTTTAATTTCTTCTGGTGTAGAACGCTTCCGTTCATTACTAATTTGGCTTTTCTCTTTTTAGCGGTGCTCTCAAGCAACAAGTTAAATAATCCTCCTCTTAAATTTGGATTTTTAGCTCTAAGTTTCTTAACACTTTCAGTATGAGGCTTACTAGACAGATGTTTCAGAAAGTCCAGTTTCCACACATAATCCCAAAATTTGCCACTCGAAAAACTCTCCGATGGTTTTTGCATCTCGGCAGTATAAACAGACTACTCTGTCATCCTCTTCGTAAGTGAATATTTCACGCAGTTGAACGCACGTTTTATCCCGAGATTTTGGTGTCTTCGTTTCAACAATTTCTTCAAGCCATTCAGGCTTTAAAGCTCCGGCCGTTCTCTTACGTTTTGTACCTCTCATCGCTATTGGTTTCGACATTTTAAAATTTTACTTTTCAGTTTTCAATGTAATAAAAAATTTAATAATGCAATTTGAATTACAGATTACAATTGGACTACTCACGCATGTCTCAAGCCAGAGTACGGAAGCAGAGGTTTCTCAATGCACCAATTAAAGTTTAAGACCAAAGATCTTATTATATCCTGAAGGTCTATAAGATTGCACTAGAAAATATTGTAGAACTTGTGAAAACCATAAATACACAACAACTTTTAAATTTTAAGACATCTGTGTTTTCTATCAGAACTGTAATTTTTCTATCAGAATTGTAAAGTACATGCGCTCGCTCGGTGAGGTGTATGTACGCTCACAGCTTAGAGGGAACAGTGATGTTGGTTTAGTTCCCTGTCCTAACATTGATAAGGACTGGTTCAACAGCCAGAATTGGATCAGGACCCCAGAAGAATCGGTTACACAGTCTGTGCCCCCTTCCCTGCCTCTCTCTCCCTCCTTCCCCCCCCCCCCACCAGCTCTCCCCCAAAGATGTGGATGAAGATCTTCAGAGTATGTGCCTGAAGGCCTTGGAAGCAGGGGAGTAGCATTGAGCCCAGCACTGTATTTGCTTGAGGCTCCCCGAGAGTGAGGACAAAGATTTAAGCTCCAAATCTTCATTTCTCTACTTAAGTTGTCTGTGGAGAGCCCCTAACCTCATCAGGACCAGTTCAGCACAGCCACTGTTTGTTTAAACACATTTTTTTTTCTCCCACCTCATGCTTATGTTCTGTGCGCGTGTTGCCAGAGCATGACTGTGCTTTATCCTGCATTCAACACTGCACACCTTACTATGTGCAGTATTTGCACGCTTTAAATGTGTGGTGTGAACACATGCTTCTTCTCCAGAGTGCAGTAGTTCCACATTCCTAGTGCACGCGCTCTGGGTGCAGCCTTTTCTAGAGCGCCTTGGCTGAGTGAGAAGAGGACTTGCTAAGCTGTGGAAGCCGTTCTTCAGGTCAGACACATCATCGAAGAGAAGACACTACCTGATCTGTGTCAAATGCCAAGCTACCTCACTGGACTCCCTCTGTGATCCCCTGCATGGAGGCTTCTGCTCACCTTGTGCGCCTTCGATTGCAAACCTATTTATGGGAAAATATGAAGATAAATGGCTTGTTAAAGCCCCACTTGGATCAAATGTAAAATTGTGGTGTCCCTATATAGATGATGCCTTCCTGTTATGGAAAAGGGTCTCTATCATCATTAGAAGAATTTTTTGAATGGTTAAATAGTAGAGATAATAATATTCAGTTTACATATTCATCCCATGCTCAAACGATTACATTTTTGGATATAGTCATTACTAAAAGCGAGAAAGGTTGGATAACATCGATTCACAGGAAACCCACGGATCGAAATACATTTTCACACTATGAAAGCGCACATCCACAAAGATTGAAAAATGGTTTACCGTTTGCTCAGTTTATTCGATACAAAAGGAATTGTTCAGAGGAGAAGGAATTTAAAGAACAATCAAAAATACTGGTAAACAGTTTTCATGAGAGAGGTTATCCTCAGTCTATAATTCAGCGAGCCTATAATAGGGCATTTTTTAATAATAGAGCATTGCTGCTGGATTCCGGAGAAAAAAGAAAAATTGACGATACAACACAAGTAAATTTTATTACAAGATATTCTCCGTTAAGTTTTAAAATTCAGCGAGTCCTTAAGAAGCATTCAAATGTTTTAAGCAATATTCCAGGATTAGAGAATAAAAAGATACGTTGTGTCTGGAAAAGAAACCAGAATTTGAAAGAGAAGTTGAGTCCAGCGATGTTGCGCCCACTTTTTGTTGAGAGGCCATTTGATGATACAGAGAGAGGACATAAAAAATGTGGGCAATGTGGTATCTGCAATATAACCAGTGAAAGGGAAGACAAATAAGATCCTTAAAAATACGATTGGGAGAGCATAAAAGTTGTGTCTTTATCTGCCGTCATTTACTATGTTACTATGTAAAATGCAAAGTGAGAGAAGCTCCCCTGGTGCAACACTGCCTTGAGAAAGAGCACCTGTTCGATGAGTTGAGGTACTTTGCCATAGAACAAGTACTTTCGGGAAAAACAGGAAGATCGCGTGAACAGACTTTAATCATACAAGAGCAAAGATGGATATTTAATTTACAATCAATAACTCCTAGAGGACTTAATAGCCAAATTGATTGGGGAGCATGCTTATGATGATCGATGGGAGAGCTATACTAGTAGCTGTGCGGAGCGGAATTTAAGAGTGTCAGATGGCAAGTTAAATAATACGTCATCGGTAGGGTGGAGAATAGAGCTATAAGAACGAGGTTTTAGTGAGTAAGCCGCATGCGTGGCGTTTTTTTAACTTGGGTGGTCAAAAGTTTTGCAAGAGGAAGGCGTCTGCAGCATCAAGTTTATTGGTATGTGACTTTTTTTTATTTTAAAGAGAGTTTTTGAATTACGCTTTGGGAATGTTTTTAACATTTAATAAATAATATTGAAGGTTGAATACAAGCTTAATGTGTCCAGGGAAGTACCTGATTATAACATTTCACTTTTATAGAATGTTGTTCTGAATTTTGTGGGATAAACCCCTGAAGAAACTCGAAAGAGTGACACTCAGAGGCACCACCAAGAGGCGTTGGGGGAAAAGAATCATTAAGATAAGCACATTTTCAAAATATACAAGTTTAAGGAGGACTTTAATAGTTATTTGCATTGGGTTGGTCATTGATGCAAGCAGGCACTGAAGGTTTTGATAAGACGGAAGTCTGGAAACTAGTACCGATTTGTCTGAGACCTCCTTTGCAATTTAAGAGATTTATATCTTGAAGTGACTTGATGTTATAGGATTATAGGATCATCAAGAGTAGAAGTACTCACTGACACGAAACATTTTTTGTTTATTCATAGAGTGGATTGATATTTAGTAGTGACACCTTTTAGAGGTGTCATCCTTACAGTTGGTGGACATGGATCTCCTTTATTCTTCTCCAGTTCTGCAGGTGGCAACAGGATCAGCTGGAGAAAGAGACTGTGCCCCTACTCTAGCTTCCTCCACTTGCTCTTCTGAGCTCAGCCCACTTGAAGCTTCTCAGCTGGGTCCTGCAGTGGCTGGTCAGCTTCTGCTAGAGGGACAATCAAGGCTGGTGGAGAGTTCCATTGCTCCAGACTAATCTCCAGAATTATTTTTTTCTTTCTTCAGCAAGCATGATCTTTTTGGTGAGGCTTTGGCGACCTCAAGCCCCTCCTGTTTTTTCTCCTCTTGCTCAGAGAAAAGTCCTTCACAGGGTGGGAAAAGCCTGCAGGAGCTCCTCCACAGAAGCGGCCCCAGAAGAGAATGGATTCTGGGGACTTGGATCATCTCTCCTGTACTTGGGATCCTGCCTTGAGTCCTGAGAAATCTAATGGTAACTCCAGGTGGGAAGAAGGCGAGCCTTTGGTGCCAGATGACGAAGTTGTCTCTTATCATTCATTTGTTTCGGACAGAAGAGCTGGCAGCACTGATCAAGTGTCCTCTGCCCTGTGGCTTTCTGATGCTCTGTGAGTGGAGCAGGGACTGCAAGTACATCCCCCCTCTTGCAGGGGGGTTGTAAACTCTCCAGAGCATTTCCTTTCCTAGAGGTTCTCAAGAGCATGGTGTGCATAAAATGGGACTCTCCTGATGCCCCATTGAAAGGAGGCAGGGTCATGAGTAGGCTCTGTGCTCACCCTTAGGAAATCCTTACTGCCTAGGTTTATTTACCCCAGGTGGATGCGCAGATGATGGCTGTCACTACATGCACCTTCATCCCAGCAGAGAATGGTGCGGCTTTCAGACCACATGGATTGCAAGGTGGAAGCTTTCCTAAAGAGCCAGTTTTGGGCCATCTCTCTTATAATCCAGACAGTGATTTGCAGAGAGCTTACAACATATGCCTTCTCCATTCAATCCAGTCATTCTTCAGGATGACACTTCAGTTCTTCTGGAGTCTGCATTTTCTGTGGTGACACATTGCTGGCTTGGCTTTGCCATTGGACAGTAGACACCAAGTCCGCTATGTAACTTTCCTTTCAAAGGAAAGCTTGTATTTGGGGAGGACTTGGGAGCTGAGAATGTTCAAACCTCACCATCTTCTAGAGGATAGACTTGGCCTGGGAAGGACTGCTCCCTTCTTCCTCCATATCAATGTGTCCAGGATTCTCGAGTTTCTGGGACTTCCAGAAGTATTGCCTAGGGAGACAATCCTTCCCCCCCCCCCCCCAGCTCTTGTTTCCGGACTCAGTCCTTTCGAGGGTCTCTCAGGCTCTGTGAGGCTTCCTCCTTCTCCAGATCTGACTTACCCTGTCAGCTGTAATAACTGGTTGGGGGTCTATTCCGGAGATCAACAGAGATGCCTTTGTGGTCTCTCAATGCGCGTCTGTGACCAACAAATCCACCATGGAAAGTCTGCTCAGCTTCCAGGCTGTTGTGCTGGTGCCATCTGCTGAAAAAAGAAAAGTATGGTATTCCCAGGACCAGCCCTGGGGTTTCTGCTGTGCTGCCCCCCCCCCTTCTAAGCTGAGCGGTGCCTCTGCCCCTCCCCCATTGCCACCAATTCCATTGGCAGGGTCAGTGGTGAGGAGAAGGCTCGGCTTGGTGAGGCAGCAGGGGCCCATGGCAAGCCATATGCTTCGGCACACATAGCCTGCTGCTTCTGACCTCCCTCCAACCCAACTTCCTGTCAGAGGGGGGTCAGAAGCAGCAGGACATGTGTGCGTAAACACATGGCCTGCTGCAGGTGCTGCGCCATGCCATGCCACCCAAAGAGATCTGCCACCCTAGGCGGCCACCTAGCCCATCTAGTGGACGGGTCAGCCCTGGGTATTCCATTTACTTTGTGGTGCCAAAGGACGGCAAATTCTTTTGCCCATTATTGGTTCTCAAGGGCATCCATGTTCACCTAAGGACTTTTCATTTATGCATGGAGACATTGAGGTCAGTCATCCAAGCAGTTCAGCAAGGGGAGTTCCTTGCATCTCTCGACTTGGCTGAAACCTGTTTTCACATTACCATTCACAAGGATCAGCAGCTCTTCCTGCACTTTTCTGTTCGCCACTCTCATTTTCAGTTTGCTGCTCTCCCATTTAGTCTCTCCATTGCCCTGAGGATACTCACCAAATTATGGTTATTGCTGCTGCCATCCTGCAGCATTAAGGGATTTGTGTGCATCTTTACTTGGTTGACTAGTTTAGAAGGGCCAGGTCACATTCAGAAGCACTTTGGGTGTCGGCTTAAGTGGTGCAGTTTATGGAGAGTCTAGACAGGGTGATCAGCTATGATAAGAGCCACCTGAGGCCTATCCAGTTGCTAGAGTATTTTTGGGGCATAGTTCTGCCAATGTCTTTTTGGAAGCAGCAGGCTTCCAAGCTTTGGGACTATCTTCAGCTCCTAGGGTCGATGGCAGAGATGTTCGAAATGGTCCCCTGGGCATGAGCAGACCACTACAATGGTCCTTATTGTCCCACTGGTCTCCTTGTTCATAGGTCTTGAAGATCAGGCTTCCCCCTCTCCCATCAGTGGCAGCCAGCCTACAGTAGTGGGAACAGCCTAGTCATTTGTTCAAGGGTCTGCCGCTGGATGATCACCATTGGCTTCTTCTGATAATGGATGCCAACCTATTCAACTGAGGAGCCTGTTTTGAGGGGCAGACAGCCAGGGCCACTGGAGCAAATGAGAGGCAGCATGACCCATCACCTGGCTGGAAGCGAGGTATATTCACTGGCCCTCTGGCATCTATGGAGCTTAGTCTGAGGAAAGGCAGTTTGTATCAACTCTGAGAGTGCAACAGACAAGGGCATCCAAAGAGTTGTAGGGTTTCATGGGAGTACACACACACACACACACACACACACACACACACACACACACACACACACACACACACACACACACACACACACACACACACACACACACATGTTTTCGTGGGCGGAATGGAACCTCTTAGCTCTCCTAGCAGAGAATATTTCTGCAGCTGCCACAGAGTGGTGAGGTCCGATGGCGTGGACATTCTATTTCACCCTTGACCAAGGCAAGTTCTGCTTAGGTTTCCTCTATGGCTTCTCATAGGGTGAGTGCTTAAGAGTGGAGTGCTATCAGGGTCCAGTAGTTCTGGTGGCACCAGATTGGCCAAGGAAGCAGGGATATGTGGTCAGATATGCTCTGGGGCTCTTGAGCCTTCTCTTTTACAACTTGGCTCTTAAGAGGCAACACCTAGCACGTGTTGGGATATTTTAGGTTTATATTTTGGTTTAGGGATAGTTTTGCAAGGTTTGCTTCATATGTTATCTGTGACTGTAATCCTGGCCTGCTTGCAGTTTGCACGATGATACAAGAAGATCCTGTGGGCTATCCAAGAAAGTATATGCTACAAGAGAGCTTTGCGGCCTGCTGCAGTCTGGAGGCCTTGCTTTGAGTAGAAGTACACAGAGTCAGGCTCATAGGAAAATACAGGTCAGCTCAGAGAAATAATTAGCAGAAAAATACTTTCAGCCTTGAAGAAAAGAAAAATGCAATTTAGCACCAGGAGATGAAAGACCATAAACAGGCCCAAGGAATGCAGGAAAGATTTGCTCCACAGCTCAGATAAGAAGCACAATTAAGCAAAGACCAATAGACCTTGGGAACGCCAGCTGTAGGGAGGGCAGCCCTAAGGCATAATTGGCATAATTCATGGGAGGGGGCCTCAAAGAAGGAGTTCTAGCAAAGTTTTTCTTCCTTTGCAAGTAACTCTGACTTTTACAGAATAACTGAGGATGACATCAGACTTTCTAGAAGTTTGTGACAGAGAAGATCTATATAAGGAGACGGCTCCACAACTCCGTGGGCAATCTGCTCTCTGATCCTGGAGCAGAGAGGGGGTTGCCTGTCACACTCTCAGACAGAGTCTTTTGCTCTCTTCACTGGTGATTTATTTTGCTCTTGGTATACCAAATAAAGAAGCTTTGCATTTGAGCAGAAGTTTGTCCTGAGTAATTTGTTGGTGATTGGTGATATCTGAAAAACACTGTTGTGGGATACAGGGCCCCACACACGTAAGGGCTGTCCTTCTGATGTGGTTTCCACACTTCTGAAGGCAAAGAGAGGCTTTGCTTTCCTCACCTATGGATGGGTTTGGTGCCTTTTTTGACCACTGGTGTCATGAGCATCAAGTCAGCCCTAGTGCTGTGCTCTTGCTGGCCCTGCTTTCCTTCCTTCAAGATGGATTTGACAAGGGCCTCTCCATCAGTTCTTGAGGGTACAAGTGGTGGCCTTGTTTGGTTTTACAGGACCAATGGCGGGGCACTTGGTGGCCTCCCGCTCAGATGTGGCCCGTTTCCTGTGGGGAATGAAACACTCGCGTCCTTCCCTGCAATTAGTTGTTCCTTCTCGGGATCTCAGTTGGGTTATTCAAGCTTTGTTGGTTGAGCCATTTGAGTCCTTGAGGGGGGCTACACTCAAGGATTTCTCCCTTAAGTGTCATTTTGGTCACAGTCTGCTTAGCATGATGTATCTCAAAGTTTCAGGCCTTGTCGTGCTGAGATCCCTGTCTGTTTTCAGAAGCAGCCATGTTTAGATGACCAATGCCTTCCTCCTTTGCCCAAAGTGGTGATGGTGTTCCATATCAATCTGGTAACCTACTCCTTGCTCGTTGCCCTCTGAATTATCTCTCTCTTCAATCTGTTTAACACTCTTCTGCACGGATAATCTTCCGCCAACCTCGTCATGCTCCTATTACCCCTCTTCTCAAGTCACTTCATTGGCTCCCTATCCGTTTCCACATCCAGTTCAAACTTCTCCTGCTGACCTATAAGTGCATTCACTCTGTTGCTCCTCATTACCTTTCCTCTTATCTCTCCTTACACCCCTCCTCGGGAACTCCTCTCTTCTGACAAATCACTTCAATCTATGCCCTTCTCTTCTATTGCTAAATCCAGACTTCGCTCCTTTCACCTTGCTGCTCATTATGACTGGAACAAACTACCTGAGTCTATACGTCAGGCGCCATCTCTGACCCTTTTCAAATCCAGGCTGAAAACTTACCTTTTTGCTGCTGCTTTCTGATCTTGACGTACCTGATCTCCTTTGTTTCCTTACCATTCCCCCTAGATGTATCCCATGTGTACAGCTACTGTGTTATCTGTCTTGACTAGGCTAAGCTTTGATGAGCAGGGACTGTTTTTTGCATGTGTCTGTGCAGCGCTTTTGTACATCTTGTAGCATTATACAAATGTTCAGTAGTAGTAGTAGTCTATTTGCCTTCATTCCAAAGGGAACAATGCCAGGGGAAGGAAAAGGACCTTCACCTGATGGACATTAGGAGGGTGCTTCCTCGGTACCTGAAGGTCACTAACTCCTTCTGAAAGTCAGACAGACTTTTTGTCCTTTTGGCAGGCCCACATAAGGGTGAAGCAGCCAAAATGTCTACCTTAGGCCGTGGCTATCCAGCAGCCCATCCGTTGCAGAACTGGCCGGTTCCAGAGGGTTTGTGTGCACTTTCCACATGAGCTCAGGCCACCTCCTGCATGGAATATAGCTCCATCACTCCCTTAGACATTTCAGGCATCAGCGTAGTCATCGCTTTCCACTTTGTCAAGGATTACTTCTTGGATGTCCACGCTTGGTGCAGAGATCTTAAGGGCTGCTGTGTCTTCTTCACACCCAGTGGAGGTGTAGCTTTGGTACATCCAGCTTGTCTGGACTGGCCTGGCCTGGCAGGATGATATGAAAGGTGATATTGATAATGTCTTTTCTTTGAGTCTTGCTAGGCCTGTCCAGGACTGCCCCTATGGTCTTTTTTCTGTGGTCTGGCCCTGCGGGCCATATTCCTCTTGGTGGATCACCTATTCGAAGGGTATTTTGTATAAAGTTATGTTCCTTGTTACCCTCATTGAGGTTGTGTGCAGTCAGGGTTTCTAGACCATGGCTTGGGTAGAAGTACTGGGGAAGCATGCCTCTAGCTGCCTCAGATATGATTGCAGGATGAGGTCATAAACCTCTAGATTTTTTTCTCTATCTCCATCACTGCTGGTGGGGGGCACAACCCACTTGCCTGGGCTGGCCTACCAGAACTCGATGTCTCCTACATGCCCCAATGCTATCCGGTTAGCATCAGGGGCGTTCCAGGGCAGAGCAGAGGCCGGGGAATACCACTAACCGGGTAACAGCAATCTTGCACCGCTACCTGTTTAGCAATCTGCGGCTAAAACTAGGCCAGCTTTTTGCTCATCTAGTTGTAGCTGCTGATGCTAACCGGGTAGCAGTGCAATATTGATGCCACCCGGTTAGGCTTTGCGGTGGGTTTCCCTGGGAACCAGAACCGGATATTCAGTGCCATCACCATAGTATTGAATATCCAGAGTTAGGAGTGAGTGGACAGGGCTATGCGCTGTAGCAACGCATAGCCTGCCTAGTAGAATATCGGGGCCAATGTTTAATTTTTTCAGCCCCTCAAATCATGCCCTCATGAAATCTCTGTATCACATGCCATCTAGATGTAGAAAGAGCAGCTTTCTGAAATGGCCATTTACACATGTATGCAATCTAAAGGCTACAATTCCCATGTGCAGCTGCCTCAAAAATGACCTCCTTAGGTTAGTAAATGAATTAATGTGAGTTAGTTAAAATCAGGAAAGTAAAGTAAACTTCTTGAATTCTGCATCTGAGATAAATCTGTGTTAGGCACTCTAGGCACAAAAATCCACTAGATTACATATCATTAGTTGCTAAATAGCAGTTAAAGTATGAAAAATATAATTTCTAGTTAAGACACCATTTCTGCAATGCTGGTTTATTTCATTGCTTGATTCTTTTTCCATATCTACATGAAATCATTAGATCAACATGAACTGTTACTACAGCTATCCTACATATAGTTTGTCATATGAAATTACCACTTCTACTGCAGCTTCAGTCCTTCCATTTCTTTCCTGCCCCACCCCATCATTTTGATCCTCCTGTGAAGTGTTTGAACAGTTTTGTGGAGAGTATGTATTTGTAACCTGTAATTTGTTGTGACTTTTAATAATTTTAGAAAACCTACTGATTAACATTGCCGTCTTCCCTAAATAAGGAAGCAAGTTTGAAACAGTTTTTCTCTGGGAACAAGCAGGAAGTCAGCCCTGATATGGGTGACATCAGCATCGATGGAGCCCGTGTGGAACCTCTCCCCAATTTTCAAAGAAAACCTTTGGGAGATGCACCACGCATGCATGGTCTCCTTTCCTTTCCATCCAAGGGTGCCATTTTGCCTCATTCTCCTTTTTTCCATGGAGCCCACCGGATGTGTGTTTCCCCAGAAAAAGTGTTAAGTTTTCTTTTAGTTTTTTATTTCTCTGGTCACGTTCCAGTTCCCTTTCCCGTCCCCCGAGTTTGCCTGCCTCAGCATCACGTCTCAGGTTAGTTTCTTTTTTTCTCGACCGGCTTCAAGCCCTTTTTTTGTTCCTGGCTGGGCCGGAGGTTTTTGACTTCACGGGAGGAGTTTTTTCCTACCGTGGCCTCAGCCAGTGGCTTTAAAAATTGTTACAGATGCGCTAAAACCATATTGCACACCGACCCTCTTGACTGCTGCCTCTGATGCCCTGCATCGATGCCTGTAGTGAGCAGGCAGCTTGACTCAATGTACCTGGTCTGCTGGAGCCCTGTCTTCCAGAAAGCACAGCTGCCGCACAACTCCAGGGTGGTGGAGTCGGCCATGCATCACCTTAAGAGTCAAAAGATGCACTCCTCGGTGCCCCTGGGTAGGGAGGCACGTGCCTTGGATGCCCTGGGCTGAAAGTGCTACCAGGGCTTGATGCTCATTGGTCAGATCTGGGCATGTACCTGAGAGACCTGGCAAAGGAATTTGCCGGGTTCTCGGCTGGTCTAGCCAAGGAACCTCTCCAGCAGTTCTGGACCCTGGCCTCAGGTGTCAGAGTGCTCCAAATTCACGACTTGGGCAGCCCATAATGGCTTTGAATCAGCAGCTAGAGTAGCTGCAGCGGGCAACGGTATCCAACACCAGGCATGGCTACAGTCCTCTGACCTGGAGCAATGGGTTCAGGAGAAGTTGGTCGATGCCCCTTGTCAATGAGAGAATCTCTTCGGCAAACCCATGATGGTTAAGGCTGCAGAGTTGGAGTCTGAGTTTCTGACAAGGACCAGGCTCTCCAAGAAGACCGCTACCCTTCCCTGATGGAAAGTCTCGGGTAAAAAGCCCCCTTACTCAAGGGAGGGTTGAGGAGATCCTCTTGACCTCCTGCAAGATCTCCATGAGACAGACTCATGCCTTCAAATGGTGCAGATTCTCTGTGTGGTGCGCAGAGCACAGGTTAACCCATTCTCATGCTCTGTGCAGCTTGTGCTGCAATATTTGCGTCACCTGTCCCAGGCAGGACTGAAGTTCAACTCGGTCAGGGCTCACCTGAGTACTCTTGTGGCACACCATCACCTCATCAAAGGCAAGCCCCTCATAACCCACATCCTGTGGGGCCTCCTATTATCCAAACCCCTCATCCACCCACCAGCAGCAGAGTGGGACCTCAATGTGGTGCTCTCACAACTCACCAATCCACCATTCGAGCCCCTCGCTACTTGCCCCCTATGCTACCTCTCATGGAAGGTTGTCTTCCTGGTGGCAGTCACGTTTTCTAGCAGGGTTAGCGAGCTTCAGGACCTGATGGCGGATATGCCTTACATGAGGTTCTATAATAGGATCATGCTTTTCACGTACCCTAAATTCCTTCCCAAGGTGGTGTCCCCATTCTACCTCAATCAAGAGGTGGCGCTCCCTACCTTCTTTCCGCAGCCTCATGCCAGCAGGGCAGAGACCATCCTTCATACCTTGGACTATAAGAGGGCCCTGTCCTTCTACCTCCAACGTACCCAGAACCACCCCTAAGCCTCTCAACATTTCATCTCCTATGACCACAGTCGGCTTGAGGAGGTGGTGACCAAGCGTACTCTGTCTACCTAGGTGGTGGACTGCATTGCCCTCTCCTACGAGTAACTACAAAAATTCCCCTATTGGCAGAATCAACAATATCACAAACAAACAAAGAATCTGCACATCAATAAAACTAACTCCCAAGAAAATCACCAAATTTTTGTCGGAAGCGCCAGCACAGTGAATAGAAAACACATCTAACACCGCTGTGGCTATTCCTTTTTAATAAACGTGAATTTTTATAAAAAGTAGAACTGCTGTACTTAGCTGGTAAATAACGAATCAATGGGCTGCTTTCCAAACCATTCCACTCGACACCAATCCGACGTGGCACGTTTCGGGTGTATAAGAAAAACACCCTGCTTCAGGTCTGACACTATGCGGAAAAAACAGCCATGAGTAGGCTACGAGTAGGCTAGACTCCCGCTGGAGTGCTGGATCATGGCACATAGCGTCAGGGCCATGGTGGCATCTGTAGCAAACCTGCATCCTGTCCCTCTGTCAGAAATCTGCTGGGCCACCACCTGGTTCTTTGCAGCTCATTACTGCCTGGAGGAGTCATCCTGACAGGACAGTGCCTTTGGCCAGGCCGTATTCTGTCATCTGTTAAAGGTGTAGGCAGCTTCTGCCCTCTGACCCTTCTGTGTTCAGGTTACCAGAGTGCTGGTTCCTCACTGGGTTGCTCAAAAATCTGTTAGCTTAGGACTCCATTGTTGCTGATGCTGCTGCTGCTCACAGCTCACCTTTTCCTGGTCACCCGTGGCATTTTTACAGGTTTTCAGTTGCCTGTACCTAGGGAGTCATATATGTGAGGACTGATGCCCTGCTTGTTCCCAGAGAAAGCGTAGTTACTCACCTGTAACAGGTGTTCTCCAGATGCAGCAGGAATCAGTCCTCACAACCCTCCCTTCCTCCCCTTGGAGTTGCTCCTTGACCATCTTTTATTTTGCTGTCTTTAGCTATGTCATCTGACTGAGCAAGATGACACCCTTGGATGGGAAGGGAATCATGCATGCATGCTAGCAATCCCAAAGGCTTTCTTTGAAAGCTTGGGATTTGCTCCGCGTGGGCTCTGTCGGTGCAGACGTCACTCATATGTGAGGACTGATACCTGCTGTCCCCAGAGAAAACCTGTTACAGGTGAGTAACTTTGCTATCATACTGTAGTGACCATGGCTTGACCACGCAAAATATGTTTTGTCTTACAGGAAAAGCGCTTTGAGGAAGAACGCACCCATTTTACAATTCCTGTATCGGAATTGGATTCAGAGACTTTGTATTGTGTAAAAGTGCAAGCATTCTCACATGCCTCCAAGAAAACTGGGCATTTTAGTGCCAATAAGTGCATTACAACTGAAGCCGGTATGAAATAATCTAAAATGGGTATTTTTAAAGTTTGAGGTGCTGATATATATTTGTTAGTGCTCCAGTAGTAAAAGAGGAAGTGAGTACCAAGGTTTCCATCCCAATCAGAATCTCCTACCACTACTAATCATCATTTCTATAGCTCTACTAGGCATATGCACATATGCACAAGAGAGTCCTTGCCCACAAAGCTCATAATGCGTTCAAGACAGACAAATAGAACAAACAGGGGGACAAGGGTAATTCTTAAAGGAAATGATTAAAAGGTATTTGGGTGTAGATGGGAGAATAAGAAGGTCAGAATCCAAATGCAGCTCAGATGAGTTCTTAGTCTGCATTTGTATTTGACCAGAAATGGAGCCTCTTCCAGGCATGTGGCGCAACAAGGTAGAATGAACAGAGCCCAGAGTTGGCAACAGAAGAAAAGGCCATGGATAAGTGATTTGCGAGGTTTCCGTTTCCGGCGCTGATGTGATTGAGAGGACTTTGCCTAGCTCTGAGCCATTGCATTATTAATATTTGCCTCAATTCCCTTGCTATTTTTGTGGTGCTGGACCTGCTCCATGCCGAAGATGCCCAAGGCTCGACCTGAAAAGACAATTAAAGACTTATACACCAATAAAGCAAAGAAATTCTTACCACTGGAGTCCGGGTCGAGTTCCACGATGGAGGCGGATGACGAGCCTGCTGATGGTGGTGGCTTTGGCCCATTGGGCACCGACAATATGGCCTTATATTACAAGAAATCCAGAGTTCTAAGGCTGAAATTATTTCTACAGTCACAGCCAGTTTCACAGCGCGCTTTGATTCTTTGGTCTCCTGAATTGCAGATATTGAAGAATGTATTAGTGCAGTTAAAAATTGGGAAGCTTGGGCAGTGGAGGAGTTGTCACGGCTGAAAAAGGTGGTGCGATGGCTTGAAGATCACAAGAACAGAGTGCCATCAGAATATTCTTATTTTTGGTGTTCCTGAAGGGGTAGGGCTACCCGATGTATGGCGCTTTATGAAAGCCATGTTGGACACATGTTTTGCTGCCCAGATCGCCTCCCCCTCATATGAAATTGAGAGAGCACATAGAGAATCCTGACCACATCCAGGGCCTGGGAAATAGCCACAAGCCCTCATAATTCGCCTCCTCCACTACCAGGAGAAAGAACGTGTCATCTTGGAGGTACATAAATTTAAATCAGTAGCTTACAAGAACTGGAAAATTTCCGTTTTCCCAGACATAAGTGAGGAGACTGTGAGGAAGCAGAAAGCTCTGTTCCAATTTAGAGATGCTCTGACTAAAGCCAGTTTGCAGGCTAACATCTGGTTTCCAGCGTGGCTGACTGTTCTGGTGCACAGGGAGTGTCGCTTTCTGCATTCCCCTTAGGTGATGCAGAAACTCTTGAAGCAGATACAGGGCTGCTCGCCAGATAGTTCCACACAGGTCTCTCATAATAACTAACAACCCATGGTAGAGACTGCTGGAGGTGACCACATGGACTGTCCTCAGACTGGAGGGCCAGCGTTAGATGCTGTTGCTGAGCCCTGTACCCTACCGTCCGCAGACAGCCCTGTAACTTCTGCTTCTTCTTTGGAGTATGGTGGCAACCAAGAACAAATTTCTGCTCCAGGATCTGCCAGAGTGAGACGCAAGCTGGAGGGACTTCTATGTTAACCTGACCAGTTTTCTGTACAGTTCTGTACCTGTTAACCTTGCTATCTCCTCACTGAGAGCTAGTAAGGTGGCTTTTTTGTTTTGTTTGTATGTGTTTTGGCTTTCCCGCCCTAGGCACCCTTGGTGCAGGTGGGAGAGTACTGAGAGGGGCCAGAGCCCATCGAGCCCATCTCATAGTGATTCATCAAAGGAGTTCTTTACTATTTACTGATGTGCGTGATACGATTGGCTTGGTGATATGGCATGCCTTAAATGCTTTGTGCTGTGGTACATGTTTGGTACAGATGTGTGAGTGCACTTATGTCTTCTTTGTTTTGAGTGAGGTTGTTTGGTATCTGAGAGTAGGTGGTAGCACACACAGCTGGTGTTCCCATTAGGGTGCGTGTGCTGAATGATGTCATGCCGACTATAATGCCTTATTCTAATAGCTGTTTTGTTTCTTAACCCACTACGATCCATGCATAGATTTCTCTGTTCTAGTTTGGCTCCACAACATCCTGATTGTAGGGTAGTTCAGATTATGCCCCCTAGGAATGCCAACCCATAGGAACTGACTTTGACGGGATGGGTTCAGGGAGGTTGGTCTGTCCTGAGCGGCTGAGTTATGACATGTGTGGCTCAATATGCTGATGGTTGTGTGTCTGAGCACCCAGCAGCGTATAGTGCTCAAGATTTGGGTGAGTGTTGGTCTGCAATTTGATCTGAATCTTATTTCCTGCTTGGTTTCTCCACTGATTAAGTTCTGGCTCCCACCTTTATTTACCCCTTTCCTTTTTTCTTCCCAGAGAGTTCATCACTGGTGGGGGAGGAGGGGGTGGACTTTGATCATAGGTCTGGTGATAATTTTAGTTCTGTGGGATGGGAGGGAGTTTTCTCTTTCCATTCCCTGCTAGGTCTGGTGACCTGTAACAGTTTTCTGGTTTAGGTGCATATTTGGCTGTGGGGGAGACCTGTGGGTTTTAAGAGGCGGAAGTGGATTCGAGAGGGTGGTGTGTTTTTTGTTTGGGGTTTTTTGTGTATGTGTTTTGTCTCTGTTAGGTGTGCTTTACACTTGACATGTGAGTTTGTGAGGGTGGGCTCTGTCCTCCATTGAAGGGGTTGTACTGGACTATGCATATGGCTTGGTACTTGAAATATGATATTGGAAGGGTGATCTGGGCCCACTTTGACTTTTGGATGTCACTGTCTCTCAGTGGTACAGTGAAAGTATGGCTGTTTCGGCTCAGAGCGGGCTGAAATGAAAGTCTAGTGGGCATGTTGATTACTTAAAAGAGAAATGGTGGTTGGATGCCTATTTGATTTGGTTGGTTGATTATTGTTTTTATTTTCCGGTGCACTTCTGGCTGGCAGGGGGGCAGATGTGGGAGGGAGCTGATAAGCGGGTATTTGTATATGCATTTGTACAATATTTGACTATGATGCTTAAAATTGTTACCTTGAATGTTGGGGGACTTAACAATCCCATAAAGCGTAAGCAGGTATTGGCGTATCTCCACAGGGCGTGAGTAGATATCACTCTTTTGCAGGAAGTCCGGCTCAAACCCATGGAGATGGGCAAACATTGGGACAAGCTTTACTACTACTATAATTTGAAAAAGTGGGGGGTAGCTATTTTGATTAGTGCTTCACACTTTAGAAAACTAGTGAGGATAGTCAGGGGCGAGTTGTGTGGCTTGTGGGCCATATTCAGAACCAGGAACTCTCATTACTAAATATTTGTGCCCCGAACAGTCCCAAAGAGACATTTTTTCTGCAGACCTTTACAGCTTTTGCCCAAAAGGCAAAAGATTCTCTCTGGGTGGAAGGAGATGTAAATTATGTCATGACCTCCCTAGACAGATCTGGTGTGGTCACTAGGGCTTGTCCTGTGGCTGAAGGTGCAGCTCTCCATAAGGCTCTAGCAAAGCAGGGGTGGACCAATGTCTGGCGGCTATGCATGTGGAGGAGCATGACTATACGCACTGTTCTGCAAAGACGCAGGGATATTCATGGCTTGATGTGATTGGCAACCCGAAGGAGGAGCTTGTGAAAGTTGAGGGCATTTCTTACTGCCCTGTGGAAGATCAGCGACCATGGTATGGTGTGCATGTTTGTGGATCTGGGCAAGGGAGGTTCGGCTGCAGGGGAGCAGCGTTGGCACTACAATGTGCACCTAATCCAGGAAGAAAGAGGGTAAAGGTGTTGATAAACAGGTGGTGGGAGGAATTTCTTTCCCACAATGACAATGGCACTATTCCCTCTAGGTTGCTGTGGGAGGTAGGTAAGGTGTACATGAGGGGCCGGCTCTTGCAGCTGTCTGCCAGGCGGAAACGGCTGTGAGAAGCTGAACTTGCTCATTTGTGGGCCCAGCTGGAGCATTTACAGTCTGAAAACCAGAAGTCTGGGGGTCTTAAGACATATCTTCGGTTGCTGGAGTTCCGACAGCAGATTGACTCAGTTGAAGTGGAACATTTAGAATTCCTGCTACGGTTGTCCAAATGGAACTTTATGGAATACAGGGGGAATGCAGGCAAATTGCTGGCATGGCAGCTTCTCCATAAGCCCACTAGTAGAGTTATTAGAGCAGTTTTCGGACCAGACTGGGTGCTTCAGAAAGATAGTCTTGGGATTTCCCAGATGTTCAGAGCTTTCTATTCCCAATTGTACCCATCTGAGATTACAGCTACCCCTGCAGAGATCATGGCCTTTCTGGATCGAGTTTGGCTTCCTTAGTTGACTGATCAGCAGAGTGCATTGTTGAACAGAAGCATTACTGTATCAGAGATTGTTCTTGCAATTAACTCACTTGTCATTGGTAAAGCCATGGGAAAGGATGGTTCCCTATGGAGTGGTATAAGGCCATGAAGGATTCACTTTCCCCATTGCTACAGCCTTGTTTTTAACGATGCATTGCGCTTTGGCTATCTGCCCACAGTTATGTACGAGGCAGAGATTTCCCTTATTCCTAAAGTGGGTTCTGCAGAGGAGTGTGGAAATTACTGCCCCATCGCCCTGTTGAATAGCAATGCGAAAATCTTTGTCTGAGTACTGGCTAATAGGTTGGATAGTGTGATCGTGACCCTTGTGCACCCAGATCAAACCAGCTATATTCATGGTAGGCAAATTATGGACCGTGTTCGCTGACTCCTGAACATCATGCTACATGTCCTCCAGATTGCAAAAGGTCACCTGTTGTGTCTTTCTAGACATAGAGAAAGCCTTTGACCGAGTCAAATGGAATATCTTTTTAGTTATGACTCGTTTCAGTTTGGGGGAGTGTTATGTAGGTTGGGTGAGAGCACTTTTTGCAGCCCCTATGGCTCAGGTAGTTGTCAGTGGTCCTTCCTACTTCGTTGGGGAACTAGACAGGGGTGCCCCCTCTCCCCATTGTTTGCTTTGACGTTCAAACGTCTCGCTTGTCTCCTGTGTACGGCATACTTATTGATTCCGTCCCTCACTATGTATCTCTTTATGCTGACGACATCTTGATTTTCTTGGAGTCGGAGAGATCCTTAGTTGGACCTAGTTCAGGTATTGGTGGACTTTGCATTGGTCTCCAGATTTAAGGTCAATTTGGATAAGTCTGAAATGCTGACTCTTGGCAACTTCCCGGTTGTATTGCCGAACAAGTGCCCTTTCCAGGTGGCCACGTCTAGTATGACGTATTTCGGGGTGAGGGTATCATCTTGGATAGTAGATCTTTTTCGTTGAGTTACACCCTGCTACTTACTTCTATCCAAGAGGACTTGGCCTGATGGGGGGACCTCACTTTGGGTTGGCTCTGCCATGCTGCTGCACTAAAAATGGTTGTATTCCCTAAACTCCTCTACTTATTTATGTAGTTACCCATTCAACTGCCTGTCACATTTTTTTGAAAGTTGGAAAAGTGCTTTAGTCAGTTTGTTTGGAACACGCAGAGGGCTGGGATTGGTTGGAAGCACTTAGTGCGTCCCATAGACAGTGGAGGCCTCGAGTTCCCCGTGCTGTTATTCTATTACAAAGCTGCTGTTCTCTGAGGCCTGTGTTATTACGTCCACCCCCCCCCCCCCCCGGATGTACAGCAGATATCACTGGAGAGCAGCTGGTTGAAGGGACAGGAGAGGATAGGGTCAAGTGTCATATTTTTGACTCCTATGGTTAGTGTATTGGCCTGGGTATGTCAGCAGGAGGATCAGAGTGGGATCCTTTTACTGGCTGCTAAAATTGAGGATTATTGCCCTTTTAGTGGGGCGGACTTCTGTTCGTTACGACATAGTTGGATTATGAATGGTATCCATTATTTCAAGGACCTTTGGCAGATGACTCTTACGAGTATGGATCAATTGATTAGGGAGGATGGAATTTGCCTCCTTTTTTTCGGTATTTCCAGCGATGTTTTTTCGTGTTAAGAGAGGGGAATTGGTCCCAGCTGACCCACCCACCCTCTGATTTGGAGGCAGTCTTATTCTAAGATGGACTGTGTTGGAGAGGGGTACTAGCTAAACTCTATCGGGCCCTCTTAGATCTGTATTTTCCTGGACTGGAGATGCAAGTGGTAGGGTGGCATTACTTTCTTGGTCTGGAATTTATGCTGGCAGAGAGCAGATTATTCATCGCCGACACTGCCATTGTACCTGTAGTACTAACTTCTGGCAAACTCTATTTAAGTTATTGTAGTGCATGCACTTGACCCCGGTCCATCTCCGGCAGTTGGGGCTGCAGGACTTAGATCTCTGCTCGATGGGGTGCAGCTCCCTTGGAACCTTTTACCATATGTGGTGGGAATGCCCACAGGTTCAGGAGTATTGGTTGCACCAAAGGGAATGAGTGTAGAAAGAGAAGAGAAGAGATCTCAAGACAAAGCCCTAAGGTACATCAACTGAAAGTAGGCTAGAAGCAGAGGAGGATCACCAGAGCACACACTGAAAATGCAATGGGAGAGAGACACAACAAACCAAAACAGAGCCTCAAAATCTAAGCGCGAACAGGGTATTGAGGAGAAGATGGTGATCAACAGTAGCAAAAGCTGCAGATAGATCAAGAAGGATATGTATCAAGTAAAAGCCTTTGAATTGGGCCAGAAACAGGTCACTGGTAACTTTGGCAAGGGCCATTTCTGCAGAATTTGGAGAATGAAAGCTGGACTGCAGAGGATCCAGAATAGCTCGAGAGGAAAGAAATTCAAGACAGTGGCAGTAAAAGCATTTTTAAGTGGTTTGGATGCAGAAGGGAGATGGGCCAGTAATTGGAAAGGCAAGTAGGGTCCAGTGAAGGCATTTTGAGGAGCAGTGTATCCACAACGTGTTTGAAGGCAGCAAGAACAATTGCAGTGGAACGTGATAGGTTGAGGATATGACAGATGGAAAGGATAACAGCAGAGGATATAGTACTACTTAGATGGGTCAGAATTGGATTTTCTCCAGTGCTGCTTTGATAGGGAAGCTTGAAGCTGAGACGTCTGTGAACAGCTTTGAATGCGTTGTGCATATGGCGGTATATAAATGTTTTAAATAATTAAATAATTTTTTGACTATCCTAGTTTTTCCTTCCTTGCAATCTACCTACCTCTTTTTGTAGTATTGTGGCAGTGATCCTTGCTCTATGGAATGTGGGTGGTAGCTGCCTCTGGATACCACTATAAGTGCTTCCTTAAACAAAAAGCAGATATCTGTAGAGAGATTCTTGACCTCTTCCCCATGAATATATGAGCACTATTTCTATAATCATAACTTTTTTTTCTCTGCTGCTCATTCAGCCTTACCCACTTGTGTCTCAAGCATGGATGTTATGGAAATATGGCAATGGAGTTTTGCCAAGACACAAATCTATTTCATTGGGGACCAAATAATTCCTCCATGTCTTGGGTCGGGATCTTGGGTCTAGTTCATGATTTTCTAGAATAGCTCTTACTGATTTATGTTATATGTATATAATTTGAGCACAGTCTCATCTTTGAGAGTATTTCTTTCAGCTAGGACATTAAAGGGCATGTTTGCTAAAGTACTGCTAGTAGTACAGGACTAACATGTGGTTAGCACACATTTCTACTATGGCAGGGGTAGAGTGGGCATGGTCAGCATAGGGGGCGAGGCCATGGTAGAGAAGTAATGCCTTACTAGGTACATCAGTTGCACTCAAGTGCTCATGTGCTTTGTGAAGGCACATCTACTTGCCCCTCACATTTGTATGCTAACACCAATGTGACCTCCCTAGATAGGGATATGTCACTGGGGCCACAGCTCTATCCTGTGTGGAGGGTTGAGAGCACCTAGCAGATGCCTGCAAGATGAGAGAGGATACATCCAGGTAACTGCCACATGTCATGGAACCTGAGGGTCCTGACAGCAGATATTCTGTATATGGGGGACTCCAGAATATAACTGTTAGACAGAGGGAGGCCACACAATCAGTGGAAGAGGACTTGCATTTACAGCAACTCTTCTTCCCCTTGAAACAAGGCTATGAGCTGTCCATAGCTTTAAAACACTGAAGTGCCACCCTGTCAGCATGTGTGGAAGCAGCCCATCACACCTCAGCAGTGAGAAAGGACTACAATATATGGTTAGCAACTACACCAAAAGTGCAAGTGGACAGTGTGGGCTAGAGAAGGCCAACTGGAGAAGTGCATCCTTCTGCACAGCTCTAATATATGGGTCAAAGTACGAGGGGCAGGGCATGCAAATCACTGAAGAAAACACATGGATAGAGATTGTGCTGCACCAGTGGCTGTGGGTGTTAGGGCAAAAATGCTGCATCTGTGTGAGCAGGGGGCCCTATTCTTGTAAAGGCAGGGTGTCAGCACTGCCCAGCATATAGGCACTGTAGAATGAAACCTTGAGTCACACAGGGTGCCTGACAACCTAGAGAGCAAAAGACAGTTGGACAGACCTCTGGTGTGTGTAGGGGGGAGGAGCTAGGTCCCTTCCCTCTTACTCTCCTTATACACCTGGCACTGTACCATTGCTACATTGAGGAGTGTAGACATCCTCATGTGGGTGAAAGCTGGGGGCACAATGGCCGAGTGTTCAGATTTGCTGATCTAACACAGAGACCAAACAAAATTGGTGGACATATGACTACTGGTCTCTATCTACCCCTCCTACTGGTTGTCCAGATTTAGCCACTGTGTCAAGCATATAGGACGTCCACCCCAGAAACAACCAGTGTACCAGGAGGTGGATACCCATCCCGTGGCCAAACAAGCCACCCATGCTCCTTACATGTACCTTCTCTATGGTGGTGTGCACCCTACACACCACCATAGAGAAGGTGCTCCCAATGAGTCCCAAGCTCAAGCACACAATTTTTAAGGAAGCCAAAGGCTATCAAGAGCTAGGGAGCCCACAAATGTTCCACAGGTGGGAAAAATATCTCATCCTCGATGCAGCACTGGGGGGGACACTGGAGCTACAACCAAGGTTGCCCTCCTTCAGTGGTTTAAATGTAAGCACGTTTTCTGAGCCAGGGGACACAGACATGTCCTCCTATGGTCAGGGTGGAGGGCCATGTGCCCCCAGAAACTTAGCCCATGACACTAGCATATCCAGTCAGGTGCACATATGCACCAATAAATGGACCCCCATTCAAGGTAGGTGGTGTTTGGATAGCACAACTATGTGCCAGTCCTTTAGTGGCTGGTAGTTGCAAGACCCCATTTCCATGCAACACCTTTAACTGTATTCAGCTATCTCCAACCCTGCCTATGTGACCCATTTCATAGAAACATAGAAATATGACGACAAAAAAAAGACCACATGGCCTATCTAGTCTGTCCTTCCATAACAACTACAACAGTCCACTTTTTGCCTTTAGAGATCCTCTGTGTTGGTCCCATGCTTTCTTGAATTCAGTTACTGTCCTCATCTCTACCACCTCCACTGGGAGACTATTCCACGGATCCACTACTCTTTCCGTAAAGAAATATTTCCGCATATCACTCCTGAATCTATCTCCCTTCACCCTCATCCCATGTCCCCTCGTAGCAGAACTTGCTTTCAATTGAAAGAGGCTCTCTCCCTGAACATTTATGCCACGGAGGTATTTAAACATCTCAATCATATCACCTCTATCCCGCCTTTCCTCTAAGGTGTACATATTAAGATCCTTAAGTCTGTCCTCATATGCTTTATAATGAAGCCCATTAATCATTTTGGTAGCAACCCTCTGCACCGACTCCATCCTGTTCACATCCTTTTGAAGGTGCGGTCTCCAGAATTGCACACCATACTCCAAATGAGGTCGCACCAAAGACTTATACAGAGGCATTATCACCTCCTTTTTTCTGCTAGCCATTCCTCTCCGTATGCACCCAAGCATCCTTCTAGCTTTTGCTGTCGCCTTTTCCACCTGTTTAGCTACTTTAAGATCATCAGACACAACCACGCCTAGGTCCCGCTCTTCTTTAGTGGACAAAAGTACTTCACCTCCTATACTGTATTGCTCCCTTGGATTGCTGCAGCCCAAATGCATGACCTTACATTTTTTAACATTAAATCCCAGCTGCCAAATTCTAGACCATTCTTCAAGCTTAGCTAGATCCCTCCTCATGTTATCTACCCCTTCCTGGGTGTCTACTCTATTGCAGATTTTGGTATCATCCGCAAAGAGGCAAACCTTACCCGACAGCCCTTCCGCTATATCACTAACAAAGATGTTAAAAAGAATCGGACCAAGGACAGATCCCTGGGGCACACCACTGGTAACATCCTTCTCCTCAGAGTGAGCTCCATTTACTTGTACTCTTTGTCGCCTCCCACCCAACCAATTTCTAACCCAAGCAGTAACTTTAGGGTCCATCCCTAGGGTGCTCAGTTTGTTTATAAGTCGCCTGTGAGGAACAGTGTCAAAGGCTTTACGGAAATCTAAAAAAACCACATCTAGAGCTCTCCCTCGGTCCAACTCCCTGGTCACCCAGTCAAAAAAATCAATCAGATTTGTCTGACAAGACCTGCCTCTGGTGAATCCATGCTGCCTCGGATCCTGTAATCCGCTGGACTCCAGAAACCTCACTATTTTCTCTTTCAGCAGCGTTTCCAATAATTTACTCACCACCGAAGTTAAACTAACCGGCCTGTAGTTTTCAACCACATCCTTACTTCCGCTTTTGTGTAAAGGCACCACATGAGCCTCTCTCTCCAGTCCTTTGGCACCACTCCTGACTCCAACGAGGCATTGAAAAGGTCAGTCAGTGGAGCTGCTAGAACGTCCCCAAGTTCCCTCAGTATTCTAGGGTGTATCCCATCCGGTCCCATCGCTTTGTCTACTTTAAGTTGAGCTAGTTTCTCACGAACACAGTCTTCTGAAAATAGTTCAAGATGTCCCTCGCTTCTGTTCTTATTTGTGGGTGTTTTCTGAGGTCCTGCTCCTGGTTCTTCATCTGTGAACACAGAACAAAAATATTTGTTAAGCAATTCCGCTTTATCCTTATCAGCTTCTACATATTCCCCCCCTGCACCCTTGAGTCTGACAATACCACTTTTGCTCTTCCTCTTCTCACTAATATATCTGAAAAATGTCTTATCCCCCCATTTTATTGCATTGGCTATTTCCTCCTCCTTTTGAATCTTTGCCTTCTTGACTACTTTGCTAGCTTCTCTAAGTTTTTCCAAATACAGATGCCTGTCTTCTGCTCTCTGTGATCTCTTGTATTTCATGAAGGCCTCCCTCTTTTTCTTCACTTTTTCAGCTACTTCCTTCGAAAACCATAGCGGTCTCCTGTTCCTTTTGCCTTTATTTACCATTTTAACAAAAAGGTTGGTTGCCCTTAAAATACCCCCTTTCAGTTTTGCCCACTGTTTTTCTACATCCCCCAGCTGTTCCCATCCCACTAACGACTCCCTGAGGTATTGGCCCATCTTCGCAAAGTTAGTCTTCCTAAAGTCTAAGATCCTCACCTTGGAATGGATTCTAATAGCCCTAGTCCTAATACTGAACCACACCATCTGGTGATCACTGGATGCAAAATGATCTCCCACTACAACATCAGAAACACTTTCACCATTGGTAAGCACCAAGTCCAGTATGGCCCCTTCACGTGTGGGGTCTGTTACCAATTGCCTGAATAGTTCTCCCTGTAGAGAATCCAGGATCTCCTTACTTCTAGATGATACTGCAGCAGGAATGTGCCAATCAACATCTGGCATATTGAAATCTCCTATCAATAGCACTTCCCCTTTCCTAGCAATGCTGCGTATGTCTTCAATTAACTCTCTGTCCACCTCTTCCTCTTGTGAGGGAGGTCTGTATATCACTCCAATGCAAATAGATTTCTCTTTCCCTCTTTCTAGTTTAACCCACAATGCCTCCTCTCTCCCTTTTAAGCTCTGTAATTCCAAAGCTTTAATAGCAGTTTTTACATATAGTGCCACTCCTCCTCCTCTTCTTCCTACCCTGTCCTTCCTGAATAAAGTATAGCCAGGTATAGTTACATCCCAGTCATTGTTGTCTGTGAACCATGTTTCTGTAACTGCCACTAAATCCAAGTCAGCCACTCCCACCAAAGCTTCAACCTCAGGGATCTTATTTCCCATGCTACGGGCATTAATACACACTGCTTTCCATATGTTACCCCTGTTACCCATTTCCATAAAGGTATTTAATGTATCACCTACCTGGGGGCTTTCACTTACCTGGGGGCTTTCGGGTTGTTTTACTGAGCAGATACCCTATCTCCCAACTTCTCACCAGCACTGACTGTCCACCCATATGTGACTGTTCTGCGTTTGCTTTCCCCCAGCTATACAAAGGTCCATGTAGAGGGGCACCCCACCAGCCCACATGCATTCACCAGGGTAGGAGGGGGACAGTGCAGCCCCATCCCTCTGCTGCTGGTGTTTCAGGGGCTCTCCCCCCCCCCCCCCCTGCTATCTGTTTGCCACTCAGGCCCTGCTGTAGATGATGACATGGGGACAGAGTCAATAGATGTAACTCTGCTTCTGATGTATGCAGGGCAGACCTACAACCTTATGCCCCTTTCCCAGATCATTACAACAGCAGCCTTGCCACACCTATCCTGTGCATATGTATAATTGAACATCATATTTTCAAGGCTAATGTTGCTTTGTATGTACAGTAAATGTATGGCCACTCCATGTACATAAAATCTTATGCTGATGGCTTTAGTTTTTGCGGCTATCGGGATCTATTTTGCTTTCATAGGTACTGCACTTCACTACCCCTCAGACGCTGATAGGCGACTGCTTGGTTTGTCTACTGATCGGGCTGGCCACAGATGTGTAGGCTGACAGATTTGTGGAATGGCTCAGGGCTGTTAGAAGTATGGGGATCAAGCAGAGACAGGCATTATCTACTTGCTTTTTTGTGAGTGCTGTCTGCCTCCCTATATATTTATCATCATTGTTAGTGTGCTCTTTTACTTAGCGCTCTTGCACTATTGTTCCGCTTTCTCAGCTCTCTCTTGCTCCTCTCCATAACTAACTGCAACTTTACATCTCCTATCTGGTCTGTCTGTGGAGGCCAGGTCATCATTTCATTCAATATGTATCCTAGCTCTGTCTCCATTGCTGCTGAGTTAAAAAGCTTTTCCTGTCTCTGCTCTACACTACCTAAGTGACTAACCCCTCCCCCCTGCTGAGATATTGTATAGCCCCCTTTCCTGTCTTCCGTGTCCCTTTAGCCCCTACTGCAAGCTCTGATGGAACTCTGAATCTGCTTGCTGCCTCTCTCTATATTTATGTATTTATTTATCTATCATTGTTAGTGTGCTCTTTTACCTTGTTTGTTCCTGCTTGTTCCTGGAGAAAGCAGAACAGTAGTGCAAGAGGGAAGTCAGTCCTCACGTATGGGTGACGGCAGCAATGGAGCCCGCATGGAGCATTTCCCCAGCTTTCAAAGAAAGCTTTTGGGAATGCCACCACGCATGCATGGTCCCCTTCCCGCCCAAAGGTGCCATCTTACTCAGTCTCCCTTTTTTCGCAGAGCCCTTCGGACGTGCATCTCGTCCCTGGAAAAAGTTTTTTCTGTTTTCAACCGTTTTTTGCTCTACCGGCCTTTGCCAGTCCTCTTCCCGCTTCCCGAACATCTCTGCTTCGGCCCTGATCTCTGGGTTTTTTCTCTTTTGTCTTTTTTGTTTTTACCACGCTTCGCACCTTTTTTAACCACTGGCCACGTCGAGGATCTTTGACCTCGCAGGAGTCCTTTTTGCCCCAATGGCCTCCGGTTTTAAGAAATGTGATAGATGCTCCAAAAAACATGTTGCTCACGGACACCCATGACTGTTGTTTCAGGTGTCTAGGAGCCAACCATGACTTGGAACTATGCTCCCTCTATAAGAAGATGTCCTCCAAGGCCATCCAGAGTTGTAAGCAGAAGTTGGATGATCTCTTACCTTAGGCAGCCCTGGTATCCCCAGTAGCCTCCTGCTCTTCAGCCCCGCAACCTCCGGAGTCTCAAGGCTCCTTCCCGGGCTCGGTGGCACTCTGACCAGGGGTTGCCTGAACGCTAGTGGAAGAAGAAGAAGGCCTTGAGGACTCTGTCGGGGGCACCAGACAAGCATGAGAGATCACGCGCCCGGTTTCTCAGCCCCCCTCAGCAGTCTCTGGAGTTGGAGAGGGAACGGCCCAGTAAAGTACCTTGAACTGATACGGAGGCCTCTGGCGAAGGCACCCAGTCATCCCGGCAAGGACCCCCTCTCCTCCTCGATACTTGACCCGGTCACCCCGTCGTTAGTGTCACAGGTCCCTACTCCCGAGTGGGAGGCCCGAATGCTGGTCTTGGAACACAGTATTTCTGAGCCCTGCCAGCACGCGCCTCGAGACCACAGGGACCTTGACCTTGAGGACCAGAAGCCTCGTGAGGATCCTTGGCGCAGGTCTCAATCTCTGTCCCATTCCTCGGGTGTGAGATCTTTGCAGGTGAGTGCTTCTGGCTCTGGGCAAGTTTTGGCCTCTGAGAACCAGCTCGGGTCAGAGACCTGTCTCGAGCTGCCCAACCTAGAGTCCTCCATGGACTACTCAGTCTGGGAGTCCGACGGAGAGACCTCCCCAGAGACTCTGTCCCACCAAGATCTCCCCTCCGACCCCTCCAATCCCTCCTAACCGTCCCAGAAGCGACAGTCACCTCCCGAGGACACCACCTTCCTGGAGTTTGTCCGGGACATGGCCCAGGCCCTAGCGCTTGTCACTGAGTTGGAGGAGGAGCCCCGCACTGAGGAGCTTGATATTCTGCAATATGAAGTTCCTCCGAGAAAGGCTTTCTCGGTGCCGGTTTCTCCCATTCTGAACAGACTCCTACTCCGCATGTGGGAGACCCCGGCTTCTGTCCCGATTGTGAGCAAGCACCTGGAAGCTATGTATAAGGTCCAGCGAGGTCTGGGGTTTCGGAAAGCCCAGCTTCCCCACACCTCGATGGTGGTCGAATCGGCCATGCGGAAGCTAAAGAGCCCAAAGACTCATTCATCAGTCCCCCCAGGCAGGGAGTCTCGCCCCTTGACGCCCTTGAGCGCAAGGCTTATCAGGGCTCCATGCTGTCATGCTACATCCAAGTTTGCCAGTTATACATTGAGATGTTCCTCCGTGATCTCGCTAGGGAGCTCGGAGGCTTCACAGTGGGCCTTGACGGAGACCATCTCCGGTGTTTTCATGCCCTCTCAAAGTCTGTTGGGGAATGCTTGAAGTACCTCTCACGAGCAGCGTATGACTACTTTGAGTCTTCCGCTCAGGTGGCAGCGGCAGGTTTTGGAGCCCGCTGGCAGGCTTGGGTCCAGGAGAAGCTGCTGGACAATCCCGTTCCTCAGGCAGCAGCTATTTGACAAACTCATGGAGGATAAGGCTATGGAGATCGAGACGGAGTACGTGACTCGTACTCGCCTCTCCTGGAAAACTTACTCCCTCCCCAGGAAGAAGCAACAGAGCAAAAAGCCTGCCTTCCATCAGAAGGGGCTCCTGTACAGGGGTAACCAGCCTATCTGCCAGCGTCGGGTGGCCAGGGCAAGTCCACAGTCCTCGTAAGCCAAAGGGCCCCAAGACCCAACCCCCAGCACCGGCTCAACCAGCCTTGGGGTTTTGACGCCATCAGCATAGCCTCTCGCCCTCTGGCAGGGCAGCTGTCCATCGGGAGGCATCTGGTCCATTTTTCCCACAGGTAGAAGTCCATCACCACCGCTGCCTGGGTTCTCCAGGTCATTCAGGAGGGCCATCGTCTCCAACTGGACCGGGCCCCTCCTATGTACTTTCCTGGGGAACCACACTGGCTTCCCCAGCACCAGGCTCTCCTGAGTCTGGAGCTCACAGGCCTCCTCAGATGGTGTGGTAGAGCCAGTCCCACCGCACTCCAGCGGATGGGGGTTTTACTTCCCGAAGCGGATGGGGACCTTCGGCCCATCCTCGACTTGCAGAACCACAGATTCCTGGTGCAGGAGAAGATCAAGATGCTCTTCCTTGGAGCATTACTGCCCTAACTCCAGCAGGGCGATTGGCTATGCTCCTTGGACTTAAAGGATGCGTACGTTCACATCCTTGTCCACCCCGAACACAGAATGTACCTCCACTTCATGGTTCAGAGGGTACAGGGTACTTCCCTTCGGCCTCACGTCCGCCCCACTGATCTTCAGGAAGTGCCTGGCCGTGGCTGCAGCCCATCTGTGGCTGCAGGGCACCTTCATCTCTCCAAATCTAGATGACTGGCTCATAACAAGGGGCACGACCTCTGAAGCCAGGTAGGCTACAGGCCACACCATTTGCCTCCTGGAGCATCTGGGGTTCCGGATCGATTACCCAGAGTCCCACCTCACTCCATTTCAGTCCCTGGAGTTCATCGGGGCTTGCTTGAACACCCTTCCAGGCCATGGCTTTTCTTCCTTAGGACAGGGCGGACCGCCTCATGTCCCTGGCGTCCAGGGTGCGGTGCTGTGACGACATCCCAGCCCGGACAATGCTTCACCTTCTCGGCTACATGGCCTCCACGGTCCAATGGTCGTCCCAACATGCGGGCGATGCAGTGGTGCCTCCGAGCGCAATGGGTGCAGTCGACCAGCCACCTCAGAGACCCCATCTCGGTTTTTCCTAGCACGGTGGAGTCTCTGGCTTGGTGGCAGGAGTTTCGGAACCTGCTTCGTAGTATGCCTTTCCAAGCCCTGGCGCATCAGGTGGTCTTGACCATGGACACCTCTCTGGTGGGCTTGGGAGCCCACTGCGAGGGACGGCGCACTCAGGAGTCCTGGCATCAGATCAACCTGCTGGCACTCTGGGCCATTCGCCTCGCTCTCAGGGTTTTCAGGGACTGCTTGCAGCACTGAGCGATGCTGGTCCAGATGGACAACCAGGTCACGATATTCTATGTGAACAAACAGAGGAGTACCGGCTCCTATAGCCTCTGTTCGGAGGCGACAGCCCTGTGCTTCTTTGCAGTAAACCAGGGCATGACCATTGTGATGGAGCTGAAGCCATTGAAGCGATGGATGTAGAAAAAAACTCTTATGAAGCAACTGAGTTACAGAGGGTGCAATTACCTAGAAGTGCAGCTAGAGGGAGCAGGCACGAGGCTGCAGAAGTTAAGCTGACACACCCAGGTTGTAGCAATGCAGTAGCTAATCAAAGGCACCTGAGTAGAAAGCCAGGAAACTCAGTTGAGGAACACCTTTTTAAGCAGTGCTCACAAAGAAGCAGACAGAGAGGATCTAAGAAGGAACTCGAGGGAGGACCTTTGAGAGAGAGAGAGAGAGAGAGGATCTACGAAGGAAGGACCTGAGGAAGGAGCCTCGTACACTGCAAGGCAGAGAAGCTTGGATACATTGAAAAGCAGAGCTAAGTTCCAGGGAGGACAAGCCCAGCCTAGAAAGCTCCAGAAGCCAGTCTTCGAGGAAGACGGTGACAAAGAGAGAGTCTCTGGTGGAGAGAGCACCAGCAGCAAACGCTACAGAGATCCAAGGTACAGTGATACTTCATTTCTTAAATGGGTGACAGGTCCTAGGAAGGCTGATAACCTAAAAAGCCATTCTGAGAAGAAACAAAGCTGGAGTAAGTTTTGCAACTCTGTACAGAGAGGTATAGGGAAAAGCCCTAACAGTTATTTGCTAAACCCAGGCCAGCAAGGCTGGGAAGTGGGGGAAAGAAATACTGAACTGCAACCTGTGTTAACCAGGGAAAGCTCAGAATTAGAAGACATCACGAGTGAGCTAGAACCCATGCAAATTGCGTTTGCAGAACCAGAACCGTTGATGCTTGAACCAATGGACTGTAGTCTGTGTATTACCGAGAGCCTAGAATCTCTTACCGAGATATAACAGCAGCACATGTTTTAAAGTACCTTTTGCTTCTGTTAAAACTGAAGGAAGAAGTTTTTGTCTTGTTTTTCCTTGCTGTTTGAGAAACTTGCTTGGATACAGAGAACTGTGAAGCATTTGTAACAGTTGCTGATCTTTTGTAAATATTCTTGGTACAAAACCTGAAGTAAGGTAAATTCTACTTTGTTTCCTGAAGAACCTTTTGCATAACATGGGAATAAAACCTTTTTGTTTCACCCTGCTCAAGGCTCATACATCTATTTTCTTTATGAAGAGGGACTACAAGGACCAGAATGCACTTGGTCTAAAAGTTTTTCTTTCTTCAACAAAATTAAAATGTCTGCCCTGACCCTTCTGCACACTGCCACTAGGAGGGGCTGTGACACCATCCAGGCCACTTACCTCCTGGGTCAGGACAATGCAGTGGTGTACCAGCTCAGCAGAGTCCTCCGACCGCACAAATGGCACCTGTGTCCCCAAATGGTGCAGCACCTCTTCCAGCATTGGGGGGCTCTGGACCTGGACCTCTTTGTCAGCCTAGTGAACTCACAGCTTCCTCTGTTCTATGGTCCCCTCCTGCACCCGGGCAGGGTGACCCCCGATGCCTTCCTCATCTCACGGGACACGGGGCTGCTATATATCTTCCCTCCCACACCTCTCATTGCCTGGATCCTTCTCAAGGTCCAGCTGGACAGGGCCTCGATGTTTGTTTCTCATAGCCCTGAGGTGGCCCAGGCAGCCTTGTTTCCCCCTTCTGCTCCGTCTCTCGATGGAGCCCCCGGTCCCGCTCGGGTTCTCACCGAAGCTGCTGACGCAGTAGGGGAAGGTCTGCTTCTTCACCCCAATCTGAGGTCCCTGTCCCTCACAGCTTGGCGGCTGAGCAGGTTGCTCTAGCCTCCTACCATCTCTCCGTGGAGATCGAAGACATTCTTTTGACCTCACAAAAGGACTTGACCAGACAGGCTTACGCCTTCAAGTGGCATCAGTCCTCACAACCCTCCTTCCTCCCCTTGGAGTTGCTGTATATTTTTGCCATCATCTTGAAGGGGCTATAGCTATGGCACCTGACTAAGATGACACCTTTGGGTGGGAAGGGGACCATATATGTGTGGTGGCATTCCCAAAGGCTTTCTTTGAAACCTGGAGACATGCTCTGCGCAGGCTCCATCTGTGCTGACATCACCCATATGTGAGGACTGATTCCTGCTGTCTCTGGAGAACACCTGTTACAGGTGAGTAACTACGCTTTCTCAGCTGAATAACTTATACCCCCTTCCCCTTTACCCACCCCACCCCCCCGGTAGTCAGTTTCTTATAGCGGTCATCTGCTCATTACCTCACTTATTCACAGGTGCACCTAATTCCCTGTGGGCTCTCTCCCACCTATCTATTTCTTCTGGTCCCTGTTCTCCTCTCCATCTCTCTTATATGGCTCCTTGTCACTGTCTTCCTATTTTTCATATATACTCCGCATTGTCTCTCCTCCTACCAGCACCTTCATACCTCCCCTCCTTATCTCCCCTTTACCGTCCTCATTTCCCCCTTCATTCTGTCCTCTACCCTGTCATCAGCTCTTGAGCTTCGCCAGTTTCTCCCTCTCATTCAGCCATCTCCTCTCTCTCTAAGACAACCTCACCCTCGTTTCCCACGTACTGTCTTCTCTCTGCCCTGCACTCTTCTACTCCTACTCTCTCATCCGGAGATATCAACCCCAACCCTGGCCCCCCTAGACTTTTCTCACCTCAAGAGAAAAGATCTGCATGCAACACCTCTAATCTTATTCAAATCCCTCTCCTTTTCCCTTCCTATCTCCCTTTCTCATGTGCCTTGTGGAAGACCATCTCAAACTTACTTTTACTCATGATCTCTTTATCTCTAATGCTCTCCATCTTCTTGTTCTGAGACCTGGCTCCTCACAGAAGACACAGCAACATTCGCTTCTCTCTGTCATGGCGGTTATCAGTTCTCCCACATGCCTCATCCCACTGAAAGTGGTGGTGGTGGTGTTGGGCTTCTACTTTCTCCTTCCTGACAATTCCAACACCTCCTGCTGCCTTAGTCTCACGCCTTTCCCTCCTTTGAAGTCCACTCTATCCGCCTTTTCACTTCACTACCTCTCCAGGTAGCTGTTTATGGACCTTCTGACAAGTCCATCTCCGTACCTTTCTCACTGACTTTGACTCGTGGCTTTCCTTCTTTCTGGATTCCTCTTCCCCCCACTCTTATTCTCAGGGATTTTAACATTCATGTTGATAACCCCCTCTGATCCTTATGCTTCAAAGCTTCTTTCCCTTACCTCAGGGAGCTGATGGGAGAGCTTGCAGGTTTCTCAGCTTTATCTTTATCTTTATTAAACACTTTATATACCGCCCTTGTCAAGACATGAGGGCGGTTTACAATAAAATATAAATGCTGGCGTCAGAAAAGAAAGGAACTCCATTAAAATAAAGGAAAGAAGGGCCGAAGGGGCCACTAGAGACAGACAGTAAGTCATAATAATTAGACAGAACTGCAAAAAGGACAGACAAACAAATGACTACACAGGACTACTAGGAGGGAGGTCAAATGCCTGTTGGAATAAATGGGTTTTCAATAGGTTTTTGAAATTGTGATAGGAGGGTTCTAACCGGAGAGAGGATGGTAGTGAATTCCAAAGTGAGGATCCCAGAAAAAAGAAAGCGGCGTGGTGTGTCTGTTCTAGATGAGCTTGTGCGGGGGAAGGAAGAGATAGACGATTGGCGTGCAAGGTGCAAAGCTGCCGATAGGGAGTATGGAGGGAGACCAGATTTGCTAAATACTGAGGGGTTGAGGTATAGATGACTCTATGAGTTAGAATGAGGAACTTATATCTGAACCTAAAATGCAGTGGGAACCAGTGAAGATGATACAAGAGAGGGGTTACATGATCGGATCTACGAGCAAAAGTAACAAGTCAAGCAGCTGTATTCTGCAAAAGCTGTAAACGCTGGCTTTGATGAGGAATCTCTCCAGCGATTCAAGTCAAGAAATGCTCAAAGATTCTATTCCAAGCAGCATACGATGGCTTCATGTCCTCGGCCTGAATAGTTGCTGTGGGTATCGGGGCCCAACGCCAGTCATAGCTGCAATCATTTGACCTCAAACAATGGGTCCAGGACAAACTCATCAATGTCCCTTGTACCGGAGAAAATCTCTTCAGAAAACCTATGGCAGACGAAGCTGCAGAGATAGAGACGGAGTTCCTGACCAGGACCAGGCTCTCTTAAAAGACCTTGGTGCAGCCTGTAAAAAGGCCCCGGGGAAGAAGCCCTTCTTCCCGAGGAAAAAAGGGGGGCTTTAGCAATACACCACAGTATTAAGCCTTCTCTGCCCCACAAGGGGCACAAGGGGGCAAGGGCATGGCCCTCTCAAGCAGAAGACCCTAAGATCCAGACACTGGCTCCGGCCCAGCCTTGAGATAGCTTTTGACACCTTGAGCATGGCCTCCCCTCCCCCCCCCCCCCCCCCCACCCAGAGGCCCTCAGCAGCCCACAGGGGGGCATTTGGCCCTGTTGCCCACAGGTTGTTCTCCATCACCACCAATTCCTGGGTACTGCAAGTGATCAAGGAGGGTTAACTCCTCCACCTGCAACAGACGCCACACTCGTTCTTACCAGCAGATCCCATAAGGCCTCTCCTTCACAGACTATGCTCCTCACCAAGCTCGAGGACAAGGCAGTAGAGCCAGTGCCCAAATATCTCTTGGGCAAAGGCTTCTAGTCCAGGTATTTCCTCATTCCCAAGCGGACAGGCGGTCTCAGGCCCATCCTGGACCTGAACATATTTCTGATCAGAGAGAAGTTCAAGATGCTCTCTTGGAACACTGCTGCCATACCTCCAGCAGGGAGACTGGCTATGCTCTTTAGACCTGAAGGATACTTATACATATGTTCTGATCCATATCAGCCATCAAAATGCCCCCAGTTCGTGGTGAGAGGGGGTCACTACCAATACAGGGTGTTACCCTTCGGACTGGCTTCATTGCCAAAGGTCTTTACTAAGTGCCTAGTAGTGGTCGCAGACCATATTAGTCTCCAAGGGACCTTCGTCTTTCCCTACCTGGATGACTGGATCATAAGGGGAGGCACAGCTGCAGAAATGCACCACGCCACAGAGTGCACTGTCCATGCCCTTCAGTGCCTGGTGTTCGTCATCAACTACCCCAAGTCCCATCTCTCTCCAGCTCGGTGCCTCGAGTTCATCGGGGCTCGGCTAGACACCCTCCAGGCCAAGGCCTTTCTCCCTCCCGAAAGGTCAGAATGCCTCAGGGTGTGCTAGGTGCAGCACCACTGGTCGGTGCCCGCTTGCATTCTCCTCTGCCTGCTTGGCAACATGGCCTCCACAGTCCATGTGACCCCAAATGCTCGCCTGCACATGAGAACAACTCAGTGGTGCCTCCACTTCCAGTGGGCACAGGCCACGGGCAGGCTTCGGGAAAGGGTGAGGGTGACCTGCCAGATGGCAGACTCATTCGACTGGTGGCACACCACACTCAAGGCAGTTGGTCCCAGGTGAAGTCCCAGTTGCAGATCAACTTTCTGGAGTTCCGGGTGATATTTCTGGCCCTCCGAGCCTTCTGCCACTTGTTGCTGCACCAGTTGGTGCTGGTCCAGACAGACAACCAAATCAGTGTTCTGTGTCAACAAGCAGGAGGGCACAGGGTTGTACTCCCTCTGACAGGAGGCAGTAGCCCTCCGCCCATATGCGGCATGCAACAGGATTCCCCTGTGGAGCAGTCTGCCTCCCGGGATAGCAAAATGTCCTGGCGGATAAGCTAAGCAGAGTCCTCCAGCCGCCCAAGTGGTACCTGGACCCCAGAGTGGCCTCCTGGCTTTTCTGACGCTGGGGTGTCCCTCTAGTGGACTTTTTAACCAGCCCGGACAATGCGCAGTTGCCCATATTCTGCTCCCACCAGCCCCTTCTGTCCCGGGTGGCGGCAGATGCATTCCTCATTCCATGGACACAAGGCCTCTTCTATGCCTTTCTGCCAACACTGCTGGTCGCCATGACACTCAACCTTGGTTCTCACTACTTCTCCACTTGTTGGCGGCGTTTGATTCCCCTGGGCTGCGCCCCGGGGTTTCTGGCACAGGACTCCTCCTCTCTCCTGCACCCCAATCTGGGGTCACCTGTTGCTCATAGCCTGGCTGCTGAAAGGGTAGCTCTGGCTCCCTTCAACCTCCCATGGGACGTGGAGGAGGTGGTCCTGGCCTCTCACAGGGCCTCCATGAGAAGGACATATGCTTTTAAGTGGTGTCGTTTTCCGGTGTGGTGTGCCAAGAGGCGGGTGAACTCATTCCCCTGCCTGGTGCAGCTGATTCTCCAGTACCTACTGTGATAAGGAAGCTTATCATAGCTCAGGAAGGAGCTATAGAAAAGGTGAAGTGACTCTGAACAAGCAACCTGTCAGTTCTGGTAGAAATAAGAAAACAGAATTTTCCCATAAAAGACTACCAGTCCCAGAATGCACCAGGTTTCCAAAAGCCATTAGAGGAGCTGAAGTGGGGAAACGTGTGTTCAATCAGGAGGGCTATGAGGTAATCCCTAAGCACTCATCTCAAAGGGCAGGGCCTGATTCAGCACAGCTGCGCTGTGTTAAGGAGGAGCACTCATCTAAGCAGAATAAAGGTAGAGTTTATTCTACAGAGAATTATCCTTATCCTGAGAAGCAGCTTGAGCTTGATCATCAGTTTCATCTGAAGGATCATCAGAAGCAGAAGCCAAACCGGACGGACAGAGAGGGAAAGAAACCCTTTGGAAGAAGGAAGAGAAAAGCCTTTGAGAGGTCTAGAAGAGTCCAGAGCAGTACGTATACTGGGAGGCATTTCAAGGGCCAGCATACACCATTGGACTGGGGAAAGCCAGAGGAATGGTGCTGCAGAGCTAGGAATCTCCAGACGCTACCTGTGAGGGAGACGGCTGCACGTGGAAGGGACCCTAAGACCCTTGCCAGAAGGTATGTGAAGAGAGATCCAGTGTCCAGGGATCTGGATTGGAAGGCTGGACATAAGAACTGGACTACATACTGGCCAGGCTATATAGAGAGGAACTCTAACAGCAATGGAAGCTCAGGTATGAACACTGATCTATGCCCTAGCTATAACCTTGAAAGACAGCAGGGAAACAAGTATTCTGAAACTGCTCCAGTGGGAGATTCATCTGTGCCAATCCATGATATTGAACCCATGCTTGTTGAAGAAGAGGGGGTGATAGCAGATGAAGAATCTGTTTACATGGACTGCTCTCTGTCTAAACTCCTTTGGTGATTTTCTGTTATAAAGTACAGCAACCATCACAAAGTAATACAAACTTGTTCTTTAATCTACTCAGAAAAGCTCCTGTGTAGGTTTTCTAGCCACGCAGTAGAAAGCAAGCCAGCTAAGGGGTTTCAGCTGGATAACTGCTAGCAATTGAGCCTTACCTAATTGCTTGTGAGCTAGGAGAGAATCACTTCTGAATCTATGTGGGAAGATATAAGAAGTTTACTGGAAAAGAACAGTTTTTTTCTTTCTTTGTGGCTTTTGGTTTGTTGTTTGATATATGCTAAGAAAACATTAGCTAGTGCCTACAGAAAAGACCAGTTTGTACCAACCAGGTCTTATTTCTTTTGCTTTAATTGCCTGACAAGTTTAAAGGTTGGTTTCCTGATTTTGTTTTTTCAAGTTTAACACTGAAAGCAAGTAACCTGATTTATGTGCTACCAAGCATATCTGTGTTGGGAGAAATAACCCCATAAATAAATATCTTATTGGCTTTAACACTTGAGCACAACTAAATTATTGTCAGCAGCTGTGTCTGGTGTGAATGAACTGCATTGCCCACAATCCCTTGCAAATCATATAGATATATGCACTTGCCAAGACTGTGAAGATTCTCACCCAGGCAGCCGTCTGACACTACTCCACCTCTCCCAGGTGGGATTGAAGTCCATCTCAGACAAAGTATATCTGAGCACTATCACAGTGCACCACTGCCCTGTTGAGGGAAAGCCCCTCTTGGCTCAACCCCTGGTTTCCTTGTTTTATGTGGGGCCACATGCTGGCCAAACCTCTCGTGCACCTGCCGGCAGCGGAGTGGGATCTCAACGTGGTGCTCCCACAGCTCACTAAGCTGCCGTTTGAGCCCCTGGCTACCTACCACTTGCAGTACCTCTCCTGGAAGGTTGTCTTTCTTGTGGCATTCACATCGGCTCGCAGGGTAAGCGAGCTCCAAGCTGTGATGGCAGAGCCTCCCTACACGAGGTTCTACAAGAACAGGGTGGTGCTTCGCACACACCCCAAGTTTCTACCAAAGGTGATGTCCCCCTTCCACCTCAATCAGGAGATGGTGTTCCCCACTTTCTTTCCAAGGCCTCATGCTAGCAAGGCGGAGACCGTTCTCCATACTTTGGATTGTAAGAAGGCCCTATCCTTCTATTTGCAACAGACCCATGAACACCGCAAAGCATCTCAACTTTTCGTCTTCTATGACTCCAGTCGACTGGGGCTTCCAGTGACCAAGCGAACTCTGTCCACTTGCATGGCAGACTGCATTTCCCTTACCTATGAGCAGACTGAGATTTCACTGTACCACCGGGTCATGGTGCACCACGTCAGGGCCATGGCTACCTCCATAGCAAAACTGCATTTCGTACCTGTGATGAAAATCTGCCGGGCTGCCACCTGGTCTTTGGTCCATACTTTTGCAGCTTACTACTGCCTGGAGAGGGAATCCCGACGGGACAGCACCTTTGGCCAAGCTGTAATCTCTTTCGGGTGTAGGCAACTCCTGCTTTCCAACCCTTCTGTTTTCAGGCTACCGGAGTGCTGATGAACCGTCAGACACTTGGGTCGTGCGAGTCTCTCAGTTAGGACTCAAATTCTGCTGATCATGGCTCACTCTTTGCAGGTCACCGTGGCATTTTTCTCTTGGTAGCCTGTAGCTGGGGAGTCCCATATATGAGGACTGACTTCCTGCTTGTTCCCGGAGAAAGCATAGTTACTCACCTGTAACAGGTGTTCTCCGGAGACAGCAGGAATCAGTCCTCACAATCCTCCCTCCTCCCTTTTGGAGTTGCTTCTTCACTATATTTTAATTTTTGCCATCTTAGCTATGTCATTGTCGGAGGCAAGATGGCACCCTTGGACGGGAAGGGACCACGCATGTGTGGTACATCTTCCAAAGGCTTTCTTTCAAAGCTGGGGAGATGCTTCCGCACGGGCTCCATGCGGAAGCATCACTGTATGTGAGGACTGATTCCTTCTGTCCCTGGAGAACATCTGTTACAGGTGAATAACACTATCCTGTATAGAGAAAAAGCTCACTATCCAACAATATTGTTCACAATTGTATTTGTCAGCCTTTTCATTCAAAGCTGCTAAAATCAGCTGTCTTTATTATAGTAGTCCATTTTATTATTATTTGTCATCAATAGTACTTTCTTACTATACTTTTTTTAATATATGTAAAACTCACAAGAAATCTGTACTCATGTAGTCTCTTGTCATTAGTTCAGGAACATCAACCATGCCGACTGAGACTGTTCGCATTTCAATAGAATATCTTATTCTGCTTCAGGGTTAAGATAATTCCTAGTTATAGAAAACACTTATGCCTTAAAAGTCTGAAGCTGTCCTTTACATTCTTTAAATCTCCACCACCATGATTCTTCCATGAGCATTTCAGGCTTAATGAAAAACTGGCCATGACGGGGTTTTTTAGATCAACTCTTAGCTCCACCTCTACATCCCGATTGGTCCACCATTTTAAAGTAAAGTATATCAGTCAATTTGCTGGTTTAAGCTATTAGGATTAATAGTATTTAATGTGAATTGAATATCCATTATTCTTTGTAATTTAAACTGGCTTCCAAATTGCCTTCTCTCCAATTAAGCGGCACGTGATCCAATATGCACCATTTTAGATCATGAAAAGCATGATGTAAAGCCATACAATGTTCCACAATGGGAGCACAATCCCACTGCTGCACTTATGGACATCTAATAGCACAATGCTTAAAATAGTGGTCTGTGAGCAGGGTGGCCAGGGTTCAAATTCTAGTATAGGTCTTTGTGATCTTAGACTGGTCACATAACTCTCCATCGTCTCTGAACTCTCTGGATTTTTGTGTCTGAAGGAATACTGAGAATAGCTGTTCTTGCTGGGAAGTATTCATCTGCTGGGCTTTTCTCAGACTCCTGGGTTAAAGGGAATTCTTTGGTTTTAAGCTGATAAAATCTCTCTATGTTAAAGTTCTGTGTTTTATAAAGTCAGTCACGGCACTGTGTAAAATGCGAGCTTTTACTTAGTGTTTCTTTCCCTCCCACCCACCTCAGGCATAATCTTAGATTTATAGGCTTTAAACCTATTAAAGGGAAAGATGTGGCCAAATTCGCTTTCAGGTTTGGCTTGTTTTCCTTATCCAGAATAGATTAACTAAAGCCATGAAATTAATTCTGAAGTGAACAAAGTCCCTTAAACTTCTTAGGTATAGTTATATTAGTACAAGCATCTCTAGCACAAATCTTTAATACTAAGATGCAGACAGCAGTTCAGCAGCGAGATAAGGGCTATCCAGTCTTTTGCATTGAGTGTCACATGTATGATTTTCCCCCAGTTGGTAAAAGGTCTTACGTGTTCACTAGGTACAAGGAGCTCTTTATTCTCAGGGAATGAGTCCGATCTCTAGAGGCTGGAGGAGCTAAAGAAGACTGAGGTATATAGATGAGATGTACGGGGCATATTACTGAAGTCCCACCTGCAGTCTAGCAGCCTCTCTGTTGCCATGGAGATCACCTGAAGGGGGGGCATCACTTTGGGATGGCAGGAAGTGATCCTGTAGCTTGGACCTGTCCATCCAGTGAAACCCTCTCGCACCAAGGAGGTGTCTTTAGGGCTGTGCGCTCATGAGGGAAGGGTTAGGATGGCCATTATAGTTGGTGTGTCAATTAATAGGCATGTAGATAGCTGGGTGGCTGGTTAACATGAGAATCACCTGGTAATATGCCTGCCTGGTGCGAAGGTAGCAGACCTTAACAACCACCTATGTAAGGCTTTAGATAGTGCCGGGGAGGAGCCTGCTGTCTTGGTACATGTTGGTACCAATGACATAGGAAATAGTGGGAAGGAGGTTCTAGAGGCCAAATTTAGGATTTTAGATAGGAAGTTGAAATCCAGAACTTCCAGGCTAGCATTCTCAGAAATGCTTCCCATTCCATGTGCAGGACGCAAAAGATGGGCAGAGCTCTGGGGTCTCAGTGTATGGATGAGACTAGTGCAAGGAAGAGAGTTTTGGATTTGTTAGGAACTGGTCAATATTCTGGGGAAGGAGGGGAGAGGCTTTCCCAAAAGGATGGGCTCCACCTTAATCGGGATGGAGCAAGGCTGCTGACATTAACCTTTAAAAAAGAGAGAGATCAACCTTTAAGCTAGATAATAGAGGAAAGCTGGCAATCGCCAAAGAGCACATGATTCAAAAGGATGCATCCTTGAAAGATAATAGCAAAAGAAGGAGGTTAGGACATCCCGATAGAGAGATTCCAATAAAAATTAAAGTAACCCAGATGCCTTTAAGTTCAGAGCATACAGAGCTGAAAGATTCCAAATTAGCACTGTCAACTGAGAACCAAATTAATAGGAATATAATGCAACCTCTAAAATGCCTGTATACAAATGATAGAAGTCTAAAAAATAAGATGGGAGAGCTAGAATGTATAGCAGTAAATGAAAGGTTCCTGATCGTCCCTCCAGTCTAGTCTGGAACCTCTGGGTTGTGCTCCTCTCACAGCAGCTTGGAGACTGAGAAACGTCATCTCTTTTCTGATGACACTGGTATATCCTCTCCGGATCCGCCTCCTCACACCAGTTACCTCAGTCTCCAAGCAGCTGGAGGGTTGATGAGCCTGGAGGTCCAGGCTCAGATTGGAGGAACAATTAAGGATTAGCTATTAGGATAAAGAAGAAAAAGGATTGATAGGTGAAGAAAGGATAAAGTTAAATTTGAATTTGAAAGGAGTGTTTGCCTTTAAGAGCCAACTGAGGCCTTCCCTCCTCTTTCCCCCCCCCCCTTCCCTCTGCTTCCTTACCCGTGGTGGGACGGTAGCGGTAGGTGGAATCAGCTCCTACATGGGGGTAGCAGGGCTCCGGCTCCCGAACCCAGTTCAAGGGGTGAGGAACCGGAGCGCCTTGTGGTCAGCGGGCACATTCAGAAGACTTGCCTGATAGCGCTGGAAAGCACGGCTGACAACGCAGGCTCTCTGTTTCTCTCTCTTGCCTGGCACTAACGGCTCTTGACGCTGCAGGGCAGACAGCTCAGTGGAGCGGAAGAAAAGCGACAAGGGTCGCGGTTGGTAGATGACTGTGAAGGGGCAGCTAAATTGGACCGTCTAAAGTGGGGGAAAGAGCGCGAACCGCGCTTGCTGCTCAGGGCCTAGCCGCGTGGCAGCAGCATGGGAATCCGACGGGGCTGCTCCAGGCCCTTTAGGAATGTGGAGTTTTGAAGGAGAACTTCAGTTTCATTGTGGAAATAGTTTTTGAGTGGCAGTTCTTTTCTCTTAACGTGTGTATAAAAAAAAAAAAATCTGTCAGCGCATAGGTGAGGAGACAGTCACGGCACCTGTTCAGGCGGAATGCCGGCTAGGCCGCAGGGCGTAGTCTGCGGATCTAGGAGAGGAACAGTGACAGAAGCAGGTGTCTGTAAGGGGTGCATCCAGGGGGCAGAAGCCATGGAGCACTCCTTGGAAGGGGGATCTGAGTTACAGGGGGCTCAAATAGTGCGGCAAGATCCAGATCTTCAGGAAGGGTCGCTTCGGGAGCCCGTGGCTGGGCTGCCTTTGGCACAAGATTTCCCTGCATCACAGATGATTCTGCCAGGGGGGCTGGCAGCCATATTTTCTCCAGAGTTTGTGGCGCTTATTCAACAAACCTTTGGTGGATGACAGAAGGGCCTGTCAGAGCCAAACTCGGGGAGCGCGGAGAGAAGAGACCGGGTACGCCAATAGTTATTGGAGCGACAGGCGGCCAGGCAAAGAGGGCCAGGATAGAGCAGGAGCAGAAAGATCAGTCTGTGGCCTCGGAGGGACTTCACTCCGAAGGAGATCTCGACGAGGAATTAGACGAAGTGGAAGAAGGTGAGATCACAGACGTGGATCAGGCTAGAGTAGTCCGCCTGTTCTGGAGAGAGGAATTGCCAGCGCCCATAGTGGAGACGTTAAAGGTGCTTAATATGCCGGCTCCTGAACCAGCAGAGGACACTACGCTGGAAGATCCATTGTTGCAGGTTTTTCGAAAAAATCAGAGAGCTTTTCCGGTGCATAGAGTGCTGAGAGAGATGATCCAAGAAGAGTGGGACATGCCAGAGGCAGCTTTGAAGGGCTCCAGCATTATAGGACGCCTTTACCCGCTGGTGGACCAGGATAAAGAGTTGTTTCGGTCTCCTAAGGTGGATGCCGCCGTTTCGGAGGTTACTAAGAAGACTACCATTCCGGTAGAAGGTAGTGCGGTGCTTAAGGACACCCATGACAGGAAACTGGATACCTTGTTGAAACAGGTGTTCGATGTTAATGCTGTATCTAACCAGGTGGCAGTTTGTGGGGCATGGGTAGCGAGAGGCTGTTTGCGCTGGGCGCAAAGGATTACGGAGGGCCAGCCAGACTGGAATCAGGAACAGCGTACCTAGCGGATATTCAGTATGGCCTCATTCGAGCTTTGGCAAAGAGTATGGCATCAGTGGTAGGAGCTCGATGTTACCTTTGGCTGAGAAATTGGGCAGCGGATGGCTCATCTAAGTCCCGACTCAGCAAGCTTCCCTTCAGGGGGAAACTCCTCTTTGGGGAGGATTTGAACAACTTGGTAAAAGATCTCGGGGAGTCCAAAGGTGGTAGGCTTCCAGAAGATAAACAAAAGCAGGGATGCCCGACGCCCGCGGGCAAGGGGCAGCAAAGGGAGTTTCATCGGTTTTCCCACGATTTAACCAAACGCAGAGGGGTCAATTTCCCAACAGAAACCAGGGGTTTCGGGGAGCAGGCAGAGGTTTTGGAGCCCCTTCCTCCTCCACGAATCTGTGAAAGTCCCAATGAAGCCAGGAGGACCCGGGAAGAGCTGGTGCCCGTAGGAGGTCGGCTGCGGGATTTTAAGCCTGCCTGGGTCCAAATAACGTCGGATCACTGGGTGCTGGAGGTCATTCGGGAAGGTTATGCTTTGGAGTTACAATGACCGCTAACAGGTTCGTTCGTGCAGTCGCCATGCAAAGTGCCAACCAAGTACTGCGCGGTGAGTGCAACGGTGGAAAGGCTACTCAAACTCAACGCAATAGTGCCCGTACCTCCAGACCAATGCGGTTTAGGTCGATACTCCATTTATTTTGTAGTGCCGAAAAAAGAAGGCTCCTTTCAGCCGATTTTAGATCTCAAGCGAGTGAATCACTGCTTGAGAGTCTCATTTTCGGATGGAAATGCTGAGGTCGGTGATTATGGCAGTAAGGAAAGGCAAGTTCCTTACTTCCCTCGACCTGTCGGAAGCGTACTTGCACATTCCTATAAGGCAGGAACATCAGACGTTTCTCAGATTTGCGGTGCCTCAGGGACATTTTCAGTTCCGGGCCTTGCCGTTCGGGCTAGCTACGGCTCCGAGGATGTTTACCAAATTGATGGTGGTCGTGGCAGTGGAATTGCAAAAGGAAAGAGTACTGGTGCACCCTTATCTAGATGATTGGTTAATCCGTGCAAAGACCAAAGCCGAAAGCGTATCGGCCACAGCCAGAGTGGTAACGTTTTTGCAAAATCTCAGTTGGGTAGTCAATATGTCCATGAGCAAGTTGGTGCCGTTGCCACGACTGGAGTACTTGGGAGCTCCGTTTGATACCAGTGCGGGAAGAGTGTTTGTTTCTACCACCAGCACGAGTACAAAGACTGCAAAGTCTTATCTGGCAATTTCTCGGCAGGGTGGCTCCCACAGCGTGGCATTATTTGCAGTTGCTCGGATCCATGGCGGCGACCATGGAGATGGTTCCGTGGGTAAGAGCGCATATGAGGCCATTGCAGAGGATGTTCCTCAGGCCTTGGTCTCACCAAAACGATTCTCTGTCGCGGAAGTTGCCATGATTGGCCACTGTTGGAAACAGAATACTGGGCTTGATGGACCTTGGTCTGACCCAATATGGCATATCTTATGTTCTTATGTCTTCCAGAAACGCGACTGCCCTTCAGTGGTGGTTGAGGACAGAATGTTTGGAGCAGGGAATGCCGTTGGAAGCACCTTGCTGGGTTCCCCTGACCACGTATGCCAGTCTCGTGGGCTGGGGAGCTCATTTTCAAAGGAGATTTGCACAGGGCCAGTGGTCCAAGCTGGAGAAGGATTGGTCAATCAACAGGTTGGAGTTGAGAGTGGTGACACTAGCATTACAGGTCTTTCAACCTTATCTTCGCGGCAGTGCCTTTCGGGTGTTGACCGACAACGCAACGGCGGTGGCTTATATCAATCGCCAGGGAGGACCCACCAGTGTTCCGATGAAAACCGAAGCCGAACAGCTATTCATTTGGGCCGAAGAGCATCTACTGGCCTTGTCGGCAGCTCACGTAGCAGGAGTGGACAATGTGGAGTCTGTGATAAGGAAGCATATCATAGCTCAGGAAGGGGCTATAGAAAAGGTGAAGTGTCTCTGAACAAGCAACCTGTCAGTGCTGGTAGAAATGAGAAAACAGAATTTTGCCATAAAAGACTACCAGTCCCAGAATGCACCAGGTTTCCAACAGCCATGAGAGGAGCTGAAGTGAGAAAACGTGTGTTCAATCAAAAAGGCTATGAGGTAATCCCCAAGCACTCATTGCAAAGGGCAGGGCTTGATTCAGCACAGCTGCGCTGTGCTAGGATGGAACACTCATCTCAAAGGGCAAGGCCTGATTCAGCACAGCTGCGCTGTGTTAGGGAGGAACACTCATCTAGGCAGAATAAGAGTAGAGTTTATTCTACAGATGACCATTTTCATGATCACCTTGGATATCCAGAGAATTATCCTCAGTTTCATCTGAAGGATCATCAGAAGCAGAAGCCAAACCGGACGGACAGAGAGGGAAAGAGACCCTTTGGAAGAAAGAAGAGAAAAGCCTTTGAGAGGTCTAGAGTCCAAAGCAGTACGTATACGGGGAGGTATTCCAAGGGCCAGCATACACCATTGGACTGGGGAAAGCCAGAGGAATGGTGCTGCAGAGCTAGGAATCACCAGAGGCTACCTGTGAGGGAGACGGCTGCACGTGGAAGGGACCCTAAGACCTGTGCCAGAAGGTATGTGAAGAGAGATCCAGTGTCCAGGGATCTGGATTGGAAGGCTGGACATAAGAACTGGACTACATACTGGCCAGGCTATATAGAGAGGAACTCTAGCAGCAATGGAAGCTCAGGTATGAACACTGATCTATGCCCTAGCTATAACCTTGAAAGACAGCAGGGAAACAAGTATTCTCCTGAAAGTGCTCCATTGAAAGATTCATCTGTGCCAATCCATGATATTGAACCCATGCTTGTTGAACAAGGGGGAATAATAGCAGATGAGGATCCTATTTATATGGACTGTTCTCTGTCTAAACTCCGTTGGTAACTTTCTGTTATAAAGTACAGCAACCATCACAAAGAAATACAAATTTGTTCTTTAATCTACTCAGAAAAGCTCCTGAAGCAGGATTTGACCCACACAGTGCAAGGCAAGTCAGCTCAGGGGTTTCAGCTGGTAACTGCTAGCAATTAAGCCTTACCTAATTGCTTGTGAGCTAGGAGAGAATCACGTCTGTATCTATGTGGGAAGTAATCAGAAGTTAACGTGAAAAGAACAGTTTGTTTCTTGCTTTGTGGCTTTTCATTTGTTGTTTTCCTGTTTTTGACTTGTTTTTCCAAGTTAACACTGAAAGCAAGTTACCTAATTTATGTGCTACCAAGCATATCTGTGTTGGGAGAAATAACCCCATAAATAAATATCTTATTGGCTTTACCCAAGAGCACAACTAAATTATTGTCAGCAGCTGTGTCTGGTGTGAATGAACTACATTGCCCACAATACCTTGCAAATCATATAGAAATATGCACTTGCCAAGAGTGTGAAGATTCTCACCCAGGCAGCCGTCTGACAAGTCGCGTGAGGGTGGACCCGGGGGAGTGGATCCTCCATCAGGAGGTCTTCGACATGTTGGTGCGATTTTGGGAAGCGCCGGTAATTGATCTCATGGTGACGTTTCATTCGACAAAAGCAAATCGTTTCTTCAGCAGAAGAAGAGAAAGGATGTATGAGGGCTTGGATGCTCTCATACAGAGGTGGCCGGAGCATCAGCTTCTATACGTGTTTCCACCTTGGGTGCTAATAGGACGAGTGATCCAGCGCATAGAGCAGAACAATGGACAGGTGATTCTAACAGCTCTGGATTGACCTCGACGGCAGTGGTACGCGGATCTGCGGAGACTCTTGGTAGGGAGGCCGTGTTGATGTCCTTCTCGGATAGATCTGCTGTCGCAGGAGCCTCTGCTGATGCCGCACGTGGATCGGTTCTCGCTTACAGCTTGGCTATTGAGAGGGTGAGGTTGAAGAAAAAGGGATACTCCATCGGTCATTGCTACGTTGCTGAGAGCAAGGAAGAGATCTACTTCTCTGGCATATGTTCGAGTCTGGAGAGTGTTTAGGCCTGGTGTAGAGACAGGCAAATCGAGGCGTTAAGAGCGTCAATTCCACGGGTGCTAGTTTTTTGCAAGATGGTTTGGATAAAGGCTTAGCCGCAGCTTCCTTGAGGGTGCAAGTGGCAGCGTTGGCCTGTTATAGAGGAAAGATAGTGAAGCAGGAATAAGGAAATAATTGTCTTCCACGCCCTTGGAAGGAACACACAGACAGACTAGTATGCAAACAGAACATAAGAACATAAGATATGCCATACTGGGTCAGACCAAGGTCCATCAAGCCCAGTATTCTGTTTCCAGCAGTGGCCAATCTAGGTCATATGTACCTAGCAGTTTCCCCAAGAGACACAGGTTCCACAATGCTTGTACTGGGTCAAGCATTGATATCCTGGGTCCCTTCTTAATAATGGTTTATGGACCTTTCCTCCAGGAACTTGTCCAAACCTTTTTTAAACCCAGCTACACTAACAGCCTTTACTACATCCTCGGGTAACAAATTCCAGAGTTTGATTACATGTTGAGTGAAAAAATATTTTCTTTTATTAGTCTTAAATAGTTTATCCTGTAGCTTCATTGCATGTCCCCTAGTCTTTCTATATTCTGATAAGGTAAACAATCGATCTACGTTTACCCGTTCCACTCCATTCATTAATTTATAGACTTCTATCATATCTCCCCTCAGCCGTCTCTTTTCCAGGTTAAAGAGCCCTAACCTTTTTAGCCTTTCTTCATAGGAGTATCCTTCCATCCCCTTTACCATTTTGGTGGCTCTTCTCTGAACCTTTTCTAAAATCGCTATATCCTTTTTAAGATACGGCGACCAGAATTGCACACAATACTCAAGGTGCGGTCTCACCATGGAACGATATAGAGGCATTATAATATTTTTTGTTTTATTTTCCATTCCTTTCCTTATCATACCTAGCATTCTATTTGCGCTCTCGGCCGCCGCTGCACACTGGGCCGAGGGTTTTAACATGGTATCCACAATGATGCCTAAATCTTTTTCCTGGGTGGTGGTTCCTAATGTGGAAACTTGCATCGTGTAACCATAGTTTGGGTTGTTCTTCCCTAGGTGCATAACCTTGCACTTGTCCACATTAAATTTCATCTGCCATTTTGATGCCCAGTCTCCCAATTTATCAAGATCCTCTTGCAATTTTCCACAATCCTCTTGGGTTTTAACAACTTTAAATAGTTTTGTGTCATCTGCAAATTTGATAACCTCACTCGTTAGTCCACTTTCCAGGTCATTTATGAATACAGTCAAACCTCGGTTTTCATGATTAATCCGTTCCAAAAAGTCTGACTAAAACCGAAACGGACTAAAACCGAAGCAAGATTTCCCATAGGAAATAATGTAAATTCAATTAATCCGTTCCAGACACCCAAAAATATTGACAAAAAGTACATTTTATAGAGAATAACTATATTTTTACATACAGAAAACAATGAGAAATACATATAAATGACTAATGAAATGGATAAATGAACATTTAACATCACATTTAACTTTATTGAAGACTCTTGTTGAGGGGAGAGGGAGGAGGAGAGGTTATTGTTTGGAAGGGGAATCCCCCTCCATAAGGACCTCAGGTATCAAGGCCCTATCCGGGGTTACTTCCCTTCTTTGTCTTTTACTGGCACTAGGACCAGCTTGAGAGTCACTGGACCCCTGTCGCACAAAAAATCTGTCCAGAGAGGTCTGTTTCTGGCGTCTCTTTAAGATTTGCCTAAAATGGAACAAGGCATTGTCATTGAACATGTTGCAGACACGGCTTGCAACAGCTTTGTTAGGGTGAAATTTCTCCACAAAACTTTGCAATTCACTCCACTTTGCACACATGTCCTTAATCACTGAAGAAGGCACCTTCTCTTCTCTCTCTTCTTCCTCCTCCTCTGAAGCAATTTCCTCAGCTACCATCTGTTGCTGTTCCACTTGAAGGTCTTGCAGCTCTTCAGTGGTTAGCTCTTCCCTGTGGTCCTCCACCAACTCTTCCACATCCTGGCCACTCACATCCAACCCCATGGACTGCGCCAAAGACACAATAGATTGCACAACAGGCGTAGGGTCATCAGGGTGAGCCTCAAACCCTTCTTCAAAATTCTTCTCGAGGACACATTCTGGCCACAATTTTCTCCAAGCACAGTTCAACGTCCTGGAAGTTACCCCCTGCCAAGCCTTATCTATAAGGCTTATGCAATTGAGGATATTGAAGTGATCCCTCCAGAACTCTCTTAGGGTCAATTCAGTGTCCGAGGTCACTTCAAAGCACCTTTGAAACAGTGCTTTGGTGTAGAGTTTTTTGAAGTTTGAAATGACCTGCTGATCCATGGGCTGGATGAGAGGAGTGGTATTAGGGGGCAGGAACTTCACTGTGATGAAACTAAACTCCTCCAACAATTGGTCTTCCAAGCCTGGAGGATGAGCAGGAGCATTGTCCATTAGCAGGAGGCACTTGAGTGGCAATTGATTTTCCAGGAGGTATTTCTTCACACTCGGGCCAAACACTTCATTGACCCACTCAATGAAAATTAGCCTCGTGACCCATGCCTTACTGTTAGCCCTCCACATGACACACAATTTACTCTTGATAACATTGTTTCTCTTGAACACTCGGGGATTTTCAGAGTGATACACCAGTAAAGGCTTCACTTTGAAATCCCCACTAGCATTACCACACAACAAAAGAGTTAGCCTATCCTTCATAGGCTTGTGTCCTGGCAGTGCCTTTTCCTCCTGCATGATGTAGGTCCTCTTTGGCATTTTCTTCCAAAAGAGGCCTGTTTCATCACAATTGAAGACTTGTTGGGGGAGGAATCCTTCAGCCTCTACGTACTCCTTGAATTCATCAACAAATTCTGCGGCCCCAAGTTTGTCCGAACTTGCAGCCTCGCCATGCCTTACCACACTGTGTATGCCAGTTCGCTTCTTAAATTTCTCAAACCAGCCTCTGCTGGCCATAAATTCAGTAACATCAGCACTCGTTCCAGGCATTTTCTTTGCAAGATCTGCATGCAACAGCCTTGCCTTTTCACAAATTATCGCCTCTGAAACACTATCTCCCGCTAACTGTTTTTCGTTGATCCACACCAACAACAACTTCTCGACATCTTCGATTGTTTGCGATCTCTGTTTCGTTAGCGCATTCACTCCTTTCGCAACATCAGCTTCCTTAATTTCGTTTTTCTTCAGCAGCATGGAACTGATCGTTGATGCAGACTTCCTGTACATCCTGGCGAGATCGGCCACGCATACGCCACTTTCATACTTTGCTATGACTTCTTTCTTGAATTCTATCGTGTTTCTCACCTTCTTTATCAAAGGGTTGGCATTCGGAACTTTCTTTGGCCCCATGGTGGCTTATTTAGCAGTCACACTCAATGAATGCGGGGTGATGCTCACTCAACGAGAAACAAAGGCAGACTGAATCACAAACGCACTTTGTATGGGCGCTGGATTCCGGGAAATGAGTGGCCGAGTCACGCAAGCAGGCGGACGAGTTTGATACAGACCATTTTCGGATCACTGCTCCCCTCAAAGTCTGTGTCAAGGCACAATGAGAACTTTTAGCAATTTGCAATCAGGAAGAGAGTCAATCCCACTTCTGGCCACAAGATGGTGCTGCAGAGGTATTTTTGGCAGACAACTTCTTTAAACTCCTGTGAAGGGAGAAAGGTTAACAGCACAGTCAAGATTCTTCAGCAAAAAAACATCCTCAAATTTTTAAAGACAACAGAAAAAAAAAAGAAGGATCAACAAAAAAAAAGGCACCAGCCACAGCCACCGGAAACACCACTCTCCCGCTCAGCATGCGTTCCAGAGCCATGTGGCAATGGCTGCAGCAGCACGAGCTCCCGAAGTCTGAGCCAGTAGAACAGCTCCTGTCACTTCTCTCAGCAAACACACAGATACAGTACCTTAGGACACCAATGTGATCGCTGACTCCGTCTCAACAGCATACCCCGCAAGAGAAAGCCACATTCATTCAACATCTCCTGCTACCTCCGAGCCTGAGGGGGCGCTCCAGAGAACAGGCAGGCGGTGGAGAGATCGGGGCCTTCCTCTCTGCAATCCTTCCATTGTACCACACCATGTCTGGCTCGAGGATGTTGCTCACCTGGGCAGGCACACGCAACAGCTGGGTTTGAAGTCTGCCCCTCCAGATCTTCACGCACACGCGATCGGTGAGTCCGGGGGGGAGGGGGGTAATGCTGCCGGGACTGGGCAGGCAGTGTACAGTACTCTGCAGGCACACGCGATCGGTGAATCGGGGGGGGGGGGGGGTGAGGCTGTACGAAAACCGAGGCTATCGACGAAAACCGAGACAACATCTGAGTGGGGAAAAGACGTCGAAAACCGAAACCGACGAAAACCGGGGCAACCGATAACCGAGGTTTGACTGTATGTCAAAAAGCAGCGTACCCAGCACAGATCCCTGGGGTACATCACTATTCACCTTTCTCCATTGGGAAAATTGGCCATTTAGCCCTACCCTCTGCTTTCTATCTTTTAACCAGTTCCTGATCCACAACAGTACACTGCCTCCTATCCCATGACTCTTTAGTTTTGCCAAAAGTCTCTGATGAGGGACCTTGTCAAAGGCTTTCTGAAAGTCCAGATACACAATATCAACCAACTCAGCTTTGTCCACCTGGTTATTCATTCCTTCAAAAAAACATAACAGATTAGTAAGACAAGATCTTCCTTGTCTAAAGCCATGTTGACTGTCTCCCATTAGGTCATGACTATCTACATGCTGAGTAATTTTATTCTTTATGATGGTTTCTACCATTTTTCCCGGTACTGATGTCAGGCTCGCCGGTCTGTAGTTTCCCGGATCACCCCTGGAACCTTTTTTAAAAATTGGTGTTACATTGGCGATCCTCCAATCTTCAGAGATGATTTTAATGATAGTTCACAGATTACTAATAGCAGGTCTGCAATCTCATATTTCAGTTCTTTCAACACCCTTGGATGTATACCATCTGGCCCAGGTGATTTGCTACTCTTCAGTTTATCTAATAGTTGTAATACATCTTTCTGATGTATCGATATTTCCTTCAATTCTTCCGCACCTTTAAATACCACTTCAGTCATGGGTAACATCCCTACATCTTCCTCAGTAAAGACCGAAGCAAAGAATTCATTCAGTCTCTCTGCTATCGCCTAGTCGCCTCTTAGTGCTCCTTTAACCCCTTTATCATCTAATGGACCAACTGACTCACAGGTTTTTGCTACGAATGTACTTGAAAAAGTCTTTATTTCGCGTTTATGCTTCCGCAGCAAGCTTCTTCTCAAATTCTCCCTTTGCCTGCCTTATCAATGCCTTGCATTTGACTTGCCAGTGCTTGTGCTGTTTCCAGGTTTCGTCGTTTGGCTCTTTTTTCCATTTCCTGAAAGATGCATTTTTGGCAACAACAGCCTCTCTGTCCTCACCTTTAAACCATGCTGGCAGTTTTTTGGACTTCCTTCCACTTTTCTTAAAGCGTGGAATACAGCTGGTCTGGGCTTCCAAGATAAGTATTTTTCAACACCAAGTTTGATATACGTCTTTAACCTGTGCAACTGCTCCTTTTAGTTTTTTCTTAACTGTTTTCCTCATTTTATCATAGTCTCCCCTTCGAAAGTTAAAAGGTAGTACTGTGGATTTCCTTACTATCCCTCCTCCACTAATTAAATCAAAGGCGATCTTGCTATGATCACTATTGCCAAGTGGCCCCAACAACCTTATCTCTTGCACTAGATCTGCTGTTCCACTAAGGACTAGGTCTAATATGGCTTCCCCTCTGGTCTGTTCATGAACCAGCTGCTCCAAGAAGCAGTCATTTATTTCATCTAGGAACTTTATCTCCCTAGCATGTCCTGATGTGACACTGACCCAGTCGATACCGGGGTAATTGAAATCACCCATTATTATTACTGCGCTGTAACTTTTCTTAGCTTCCTTGATTTCTTTGAGCATTTCATCATCCATTTGATCATTCTGGCCAGGCGCTCGATAGTACACCCCCACTGCCATTGCCTTGCCCCTTTTACATGGATTTTCAATCCATAGAGATTCTACAGCAAATTTTGTTTCCTGCAAAACTTTAATCCTTTGTGACTCAATGCCCTCTCTAACATAGAGAGCAGCCCTCCACCAATTTGATCAGCACTATTATTACGATATAGTTTGTACTGCGATGCTTCCACTGGGGCCCAAGAGCTTACCGGCTGGAAGTGGCCTTTAAGTGTCCTCTTTAGAATAAAGCTATTCTTATTGTCACCAGGGATTCTGGGACTTGTAGTTTTTCTTATTTCCTTAAGGACAAAATTGTAGTTATGACACGAGTGGTTCAAGGCTGCAAGAATATTTATTGTGGGGAATTTCCAGCGCATCAAAGCTCAAACACAGACAAGCATAAAGGATGCATCCCCAACATAAAGGTATTTCAGGAACAGAAGAAAAACATAACAGAAATATCTCAGCACTGCTCAGCTGTTTCTCAGTCCCATAAACTTTCCACAGGCCACTGCCCCGTGTGGTTATTCAACGGAAAAACAGTTAAACTGCAACAGCTGATTTTCTTTCTCACAGCACGGCTTCTTTTCCTCAGAAGACAATTAAGCTTATTAAACATAAAACAAGCCTTTCCAATTCTTCATCAGGTATGGCAAGTACTTTCTATGTTATTTCATAAAGTGTCAGTGCTGTTCAACAATGCCTTCTTCCTTTAAACATAAAGAGCAAGCCATGGGAGAAGATTCAATTTCTAAAGCTGGCAAACAAGAGTCTATTTGCATTCTTTCAACAGTATTAGAATTACTGGCATCTCTATCAGGTTTAACAGTTCTCCCTGACTTTCTTTCCAGAAATTCCTTGAACTGGTTCAGGAGCAATTCAGCGTGTACAGGCACATTAGCATTAGAAGAGAAAACCTTTCCTTCTGACAACAGCTTGCTTATGGCTTCTATCTCTGAAGGCTCAGCTATCTTGCTTTTGTGAGTGTTGTAGCTTTCCCCGTATGTAAGAGACTCCCCCCACCTATTATCAGTTAGAGGTGCTGGGTCTGCCTTCTGGACAGTAGCAAAGGCAAATGGCTTCTCTAACAATGATTCAGCATTAGAAATTCTAACTTTACCTTTGGCAGGGTTTGTTAGACAACTGCTGAACCCTTTTCTCCTGCTATCCTCCAGGTTCTGGAATTCAGCTTCCTTATGTCTATTTCCAGTGCCACTTAGGTAACTGCTCTGAAGAGGCTTTTCTTCCTTCTTTCCTCTATGACTGCTATAGCCCTTGTTGCTGTACGTCCAATTGCCGTCTCTCCAATTGCTTCCCTTGCTAGCCCTCTTGCTCCAAGGTTCTGCCTTGCTGTAACGTCCTTTCCAAGGTTCTCTCTTGCTCCAAGGTTCTCCCCAACCTTCTTCGTCGCTCCCACCTTCTTTATAAGGTCCACCTTTGCTCCGACCTTCTCTCTCTCTCTGCTCTGTTTGTGGATTTAAAAAGCATTTGCTTCTCGGCACTCCCTGTCCTTCCCCCAGGTGTGACCAATCAGTGGGGAAGCCTGTCTCTCCCTCTGAGCTGGGGCGTGGCCTGAGCTCAGCAGTGAGCTGTGTTTTTTTTCTTATCTGGCTTGGAAATCCTGTGCACAAGTGCAGTGTCATTTATTTCAGCAGGATTTTCCTCCACTTCCATCTCCTCCTGAGGGCTTTCACCATTACACATCCCCCCCCTTAAGATATCACGGGCTGGCCTACTGTCATTGGCACAGCTCGTGATACGGCTCAAGGCGTCTGCATTTTGGAGGAGTTTCCCTGTCCTATGCTCAACATGAAACTCAAAGGCTTGGAGAGCCATGTACCAACACATCAGATGTGAGTTATGATTCCGCATCTGATTGAGCCATTTCAATGGGGCATGGTCGGTGATGAGTATGAATTTCCTGCCCATGAGGTAAAATCTAAGAGTGTCAATGGCCCATTTTATTGCCAAACATTCGCACTCTATCGTTGAATAATTCTTTTCAGCTGGTGACAGCTTTCGGCTGAGAAATAACACTGGGTGTTTGGCACCTTCATGCCGTTGGGACAAAACTGCGCCCAGGCCAGTCTCGGACGCATCCGTCTGGACTAGAAACGGTTGGGCAAAGTCGATGCCCCGTAGCACCGGCGCAGCACACAATTTCTCCTTCAAGAGATTAAATGCCCCGTCAGCTCCCTCTGTCCATTTCAGCTGATTGGCGCATTTTTCTTCAACATGTCAGTCAAGGAGACGCTCTTTTCTGCAAAGTTCGGTATGAAGCGTCGGTAATAGCCGACCAAACCTAAGAAGCTGCGTAGTTGCTTTTTAGTAGTAGGTTGGGGAAATGCTTTGACGCTTGCGATCTTGCTGGTAAGAGGCTTCACTACACCATGGCCTACTAGATGGCCCAAATACTTGACCTCTTGGCCTCCGAATAAGCACTTAGCCGGATTTAACGTGAGGCCGGCGTCCCGCATCGCTTGGAGGATAGCCGCAACCCTCGGCAAGTGTTGGTTCCAGGTGTCGCTGTATATCACCACGTCATCCATATAAGCGACTGCATAGGCCTGGTGCGGGCACAACACTAGGTCCATCAGCCTTTGACATGTGGCTGCGGCCCCATGTAAGCCAAAGGGCATTCTTTTAAAATGGAACAAGCCCACTGGCGTGCTGAAAGCAGTTTTCTGACGAGCTTCTCGGGTTAGTGGTATTTGCCAGTACCCTTTCGTCATGTCGAGCGTGGTGAGGTATTTAGCCTGTCCTAGTTGGTCTAAAAGCTCCTCGACACGTGGCATGGGGTAGGCATCGAATCATGATATTGAGTTGACTTTTCGGAAGTCAATACAAAACCTCATGAATCCATCCGGCTTCGGACAAGGACGATTGGACTATTCCATGGGCTTTGGGATTCTTCTATTATCCCCATGCTCAACATCTCATGGACCTGACGAATTACCTCCTGCTTCTTCGCCTCCGGCAACCTGTAAGGCTGTTGCCTTATTACCTCTCCTGGCGGTGTCACAATTTCATGGGCAACCAGATTTGTTTCGCCCGGCATTGACGTAAGAACATCCCTAAATCTGGCCAACAGGTGTGCTAGGTCTTGTTTTTGTGCCCACGAGAGCCCATCGCCCACCCTTGGTTCTGGGTCTCCTTTACATTCGGCCAATTGTGGCCCGAGGTCCTCTTCCATATTCTCTTCTACTGTGGCTGGCAACCCCTGAAGGCTTGTACCTCCCGTGGACCCAAAACCTCCATTCCCCCGGGTTGTTGTAGACAGGCTCGGAACCTCTTCGAGAGGAGGGAAACCTATCTTCTCACAGATCAACTGTGCTACCCGATCTCCAGTAGCTATCTTGAAATCCTCTCTTCCAAAGTTGAAGATGAGCACCTTTACAGCGCCTCTGAAATCTGGATCAATGACGCCAGCTCCTATGTCAATGAAGTGTTTCAGGGCAAGACCGGAGCGGGGGGCTATGCGCCCATAGCACCCCAGCGGCATCTCCATCTGGAGGGCTGTATCCACAAGAGCTTTACCTTGCTTCAGGACCACTATGTCCTCATCGCTGCAGAGGTCAAACCCAGCGGCGTTGGCCGAAGCTCTCTTAGGCGCTTGAGCGTTGGGACTCATCTTGCAATATCTGAGTACAAACTTGGGTTTCTCGGCAGTCTCTCCCTTCTGGGGTACGGTTTTCTGCTCTTGCTTACGTGGTTGCGCAAACAACGGGCTGGGGATCATATCTGTCTTCACCGTTGTTTGGGCTAAAGCCTCCACTTGAGGTCTTCGGGAGTTAGTATCCTCTTTCAAGAGCAAACCCTGTTCCATGCCCCTATGAAATTGTGCTCATGCAACGTATCTTAAATGGTCTGCTCAGAGTATATAACTAAGTTAAACTATAGGTGAATACTCTAATATAACAAAACGTCAATATGTATATCTTCTGGCAATAGTTCTTAAATGATTACTCAAAAAACTTATCGTAAAAAATATTTCTGTAAGAGCAACTGTAGTCTCAGACTCTGATGGCACTCAGAACCACAATCTCTGTGGAGAATCAAATGTGCCTCATTTGCATCAACGACTACTGATGAACTGTCAATAGTGAGCATAAGTCACATCAACGCTCTTAATATTACTTCATTTCTATTTTTAGATTCTCCTGATGAACCTCCCTCAAGGAGAGAAACGCTAAAACGGGCGCCAGAGGAAGGCGTTGAGAGCATATTTAGTTCAGGTTCAAAATAAGAAGAAAGTTCAACGGAGCTAAGATAAGCTGATTATTTTAACCTTTTTAGACACACAAGATTGAGATAGTCTGGTGATAGAGGTGTAAGATATTTTCACTGCTCAAAAAATAAGATAAAAAAGAGGAAAAACAGTTCATCAGTAGTCGTTGATGCAAATGAGGCACATTTGATTCTCCACAGAGATTGTGGTTCTGAGTGCCATCAGAGTCTGAGACTACAGTTGCTCTTACAGAAATATTTTTTACGATAAGTTTTTTGAGTAATCATTTAAGAACTATTGCCAGAAGATATACATATTGACGTTTTGTTATATTAGAGTATTCACCTATAGTTTAACCTATGAAATTGTGGCCAGTCCCTCCCCAGTACTACATTATGGGGCAGCCTAGGTACCACAGCTATGGGGATTTTTCTCCTTACCCCTAACCCACTCACTTGAAGTTTATAAACAGGATAAAGGGAGGTGCCTCCATGGATACATCTGATTTTAACAGTGCTTACAGGCTGAATTGCTACTTTCTTATTCCTGGCCTTAATCTGCTGCCGGAGCGCTTTAGACAACATGCTCTGTTCAGCACCTGAGTCTAACAGCGCCGTGGTAGCAATTCCCTGTACTTCTACTGAGAGTAGGAATCCTTCTCTAACTTCCTGAGAGTTCTCTGCTACGAGTGCTGTCTTTACGTAACAGTCTCTCTGAAAATGGCCCTCTTTACCGCACTTGAAACATTTCTTTTTTGTTACATGACCCTTTAACATGGACATACCCATTCTCAGAGAATCATCCTTTTTTTTTTTTTTTTTAAACTTTATTTAAACATAAGCCAGCATATACATAACTTTCGGTACAGGCAATCAATATATACAACATGCCCCCGCGGAGTGGATTCTTATCTCCGCGCGGGACATATCACAAACAGTCATGTATGCCAAACAGACCTCAGAACGCCCGTATTTTTCATTTAAATTTGGTATATGGTTAATCTAAGGCGCCCACCCTAACCACCCCCAACTACCCCCCCCCCTACCCTCCCCCCTCCTATTTGTATTTGTATTTGTCGTCGCACCCCCCAACCCCGCCGAGCTCAATAACCTATATTTACTATTTCGTTCCGGCAGCGGGAACTTAAGCTCTGTATGTAGGGTCCCCATATCAACATAAAGGTGGACCATCGTTTGACGGAACCCCTGGCCAGCCAACGCTCTGTCAGCATCAGTTGATGGAAACTATTGCGCCATTCCAAGAACGTAGGTGGGTGCTGATCTCTCCATCTATGGAGAATTGGACCTTTCCCCACCAGACAGGCCTTACGCACCAATAACCTCTCCCATCTCCCCCCAGGTAGGGTCGGGTGCAGTTGATCAAGGGCAACCAGGGTACTGGTCCACGGGAACCTTTGCTGTAACAACCCCGTAAGGTATCTGCGAATACGGGACCAGTAGGGGAGGATGCGCATGCACTGCCACCACATATGAGTTAGGGTGGCTAAAGGTATGGAACATCTCGGACAGGACCCGTCGTGCGTAAGGTGACTCCGCAACGCTCTCCGAGGCGAAAAATGCACGCGTGTCAGGGCCTTATATTGAACCTCCCTCCACCGCGCTCCCCCCACCAATGCTGTAATCCGTCCCACCGCCGCACAAATAGTACCGGGCTGCACCACCCTCCCCAGTTCCTCTGCCCATGCTGTCTCCACTCTCTCATAATCCGGTCTCACCCCAAAGCACTCCAGCCGAGATTTCAGTCCCCTTATTGTTGGTGGGGCATCTCCGCCAATGTCAAAAAATTCCAGGAGCTGCGCCGATCTATCTACCCCCAGTTCCTCTTTCGGCAGCTTCGCCACATAGTGGGAGAGTTGGATATAGGCAAAATAATGTGTGTGGGGTAAACGAAACTCCTCCCGAAGTTCGGCAAACGACTTACATCTGCCAGAAAGGTCCACAACATGTCCTATATACCGTAAGCCCTGCCGATGCCATAACTGAAACGCTTTGGAATCAGATCCCGGCAAGAAATGTACGTTGCCACGAATGGGGAGCCAGCTAGTCACCTGCCAATTCCTTTGCCAAAAGCTATTTAGTTGTCGCCAGGTACGACGCAGCGCATTGATCATAATATTGCGCTTTAACCGCATTGGTAGTTGCGCACTATCCACATGCAGGACTCCCACCAGTGAGAGGGGGGCCACATAAGCCGCTTCTAACGCCCGCGGCGTATAGACGTTGGTGTCGCCCAGCCAATCCCCAAGGTGACGGGCTTGGCACGCCAAGGCATATAAAGCCTGATATCTGGGAGTCCTAAGCCTCCCCTACTCCATGCGCCTTTCATACGGGTTATTGGGATCCGGGCTCTAGCTCCCTTCCACAGGAACCGTTGAATTTCCTTGTCTAATCTAAGCAAATCTCGCCGCAATAGCCACACCGGGAGAGTTTGCAGCCAATACAGTATACGAGGCAACACCACCATTTTAAATGCTGCGATTCTCCCCAGCAGTGATAAAGGTAGCGGATTCCACGCCCTTACTTGAGTCCGTACGCCAGACAAAACTCTCTCGAAGTTCGTATGATAAAGATCTTGTGGCACCCTCGTTAAAACAACACCTAGGTATTTGAGTGTCCGCTCTGCCCATTTCAAAGGGAACCTCTCCGCCCCCCATAGCCCTCGTAGCTGCCCCGAGACGTCCAAGGCCTCCGATTTTTCTTCATTAATCCGAAGACCCGCAAAACTACCAAATAATCGAAATTCCGTTAACAATCTAGGCAAAGAGTCCCGTGGAGCAAGGAGGTGTACCAGCATGTCATCGGCAAAGGCCGCCACCTTAAACCCTTGCTGTCCAATCTCTATACCACGAATTTGTGGGTCAAGTTCTATGCGCCTTATTAGGGGATCTAGGGATAGAACAAACAAGAGAGGAGATAATGGACAGCCCTGCCTAGTACCCCTGTACAGGGGAAAGGGATCCGATAAAACCCCATTGCAGAGTATCCTAGCCGTCGGTGTATCGTAAAGGCTCTGAACCATGTCGCAAAAGGCCTGTCCCAGGCCATACCGCGGTAACAGGTGTTGCAAATACATCCAATTGACCCAATCAAATGCTTTTTCGGCATCAAAACTCACCAGCAGAGATTGAATCCGATGAGCATGTACCCATTCTAACGAAGTTAAGATTCTGCGAATATTGCGGACTGCATAACGACCTCGCACAAAGCCCACTTGTGAAACATGAACAATATCCTCCAGTAGTCCCGCGAGCCGTTCCGCTAAAATCTTGGCCATCAGTTTCCTGTCGAAATTAAGCAGGGAAATCGGCCTGTATGAAGCCGCCTGCAGCGGGTCCTTGCCCGGTTTAGGTATTAACGTAATATATGCCTGATTTTCCCCCCATCGTCCCCCCCTACCCTCTATTCTTTGCCGGTAAGTATCCACTAGCAGAGGACTGACCCAGTTCGATAATAATTTATAAAATTCTGCCCCGTAGCCATCGGGTCCCGGCGTCTTATAGCAGTTAGCTTTCCTAATCACCTGCTGCACCTCCTCCAGGGTTATCGGACGCCCCAACAGGGCCCGTTGCTCATCAGTTGCCGTAGGGAGCCGCAGCTCCCGAAGGTAATTTTCCATTATAGTGGGGTCAGTCCCCTCCGCTGAGTATAATTTCTGAAAGAAACCCCTAAAGATCTCGCTTATCCCGTCTCTCTTCTGCAGTAGATTTCCTCGCTCATCCCGGAGTGCCGCTACCCCCCGCCCACCCCTCTGACCTTTTAAACAACGTCCCAGCAATTTCCCCGCTTTGTCTCCAAAGCAATGTAAGCGATATTTGTAGTACATGATCGATTTCTTGGCTCTTTGATGTAGTAATTCATTTAAGGCAACCTGTAACTCCCATAATCGCTTTCTGTTAGACACAGTAGGGGCGCGACCACTCAGTACCCTCATCTGTGATACCTGCTGTTCTAGCCGAATAATTTGTTCCGCCCGCAATCTCCGCTTCCGAGCCGCAAAGCCGATAATATCCCCACGCAGCACCACTTTGGCAGTCTCCCAAACCAGCTCCGGATCATCCCTATGGGCCTGGTGGTTTGATTCGAAATCACACCAGCGCTGACTCAGAAACTGCCGAAAGTGATTATCATGATACAGCTCAATGGGGAACCGCCATATGCGAGATGTTCCGGACCCGCTCCCCCATTGCAGCTCCAGCCAAACCATAGCATGGTCGGAGATTTCTAAAGGTCCTATTTGCGCCTCATCCACTTGTGCAAAGGTAGTAGTGGAAAGCAGAAGGTAATCTAATCTCGCGCTAGTCCCATGTGCTCGCGAGATATGGGTAAACTCTTTTTCAGACGGGTGCGTCAGTCTCCAGGGATCTACCAAGTTTAAGCGCGCTCGAAAGCGTTGCAGCAGTTGAGATCGCAGCACCCTATCTCTTGTCGTCTGAGCTGCAGAGGTGTCTAAACTGACGTCTAAGACACCATTAAAATCCCCCCCTATAAGCATGGGCACATCCGTCAGTTGTTCAATTTTAGCTGCAATGCCGTTAAGAAAATCTCGATCTAATATAGTAGGGCCATAAACATCCCCCAGTATGATCTCCCGGTCTTCTAGTAGTCCATGCAATAGTAAAAATTTCCCGTTGGGATCGGCCCATTGACGACGCAGTGTAAAGCGGACACGTTTATGAATGAGTATAACCACCCCTCCTTTCTTCCCCAATGCAGGCGCACCCCACGTCTGACCCACCCAGTCCCGACACAATTTAGCATGTTCTTCTACCGTCTGATGGGTCTCTTGCAATAGCGCAATATCACATTGCTGTCGAGCCAATGCCTTGAGCACCTTATAGCGCTTAATTGGGTTCCCCAGCCCGCAAACATTCCAAGTGATAACTCTCAGAGGGTTCCCATCTGTCTATGCCCTCGCTGCCGGCCCTTCGTGCACAGGGAGACCCTCCCAGCCTGGGGTCTCCCCAAATATCCACGTAAATAATTGGTATGAACTCTTTGCAGAGATTGTAAGGTGCGACGACTTCCCTCCCTTTTCCCCCCCCCCATCTAACCCCCTACCCCGTATCCCCATAACTCTCCCCCTAACTTCCCCCCCCAACCCAAGGTTCCCTCCCGCTATCCCTATTCACTACCTTCTATCTACCGGGCTCTCTCCTCTGACCCCCTCCTAGAAAGCCCTCCCGAGACCCCTCTGAGCCCAGGCCCCGTGCCCCCCCAGATCCGCCGACCCGTCCTACCGCCAGCATTCCCATCTGTAATACCCCTTAATTATAAGTATTGGCCCCTCCCTACCTTCTTTAGGCCCCCCCCCCCTCCCTTGCCAGCCAGAGTTCCGCTCCAGAGTGAGTCCGCCACTAAGGCCGGTCCACCGAAGTGTTCCTCGCCATACTATGAAAGCGGAATCCCTCCCCCTCAGGGGTCCTCCACCCCCATTCCCCCATCGCGGCTTACCGCTAGCGGAAGCCACCAGATGAAGGGGACTCCCCTCTCTCCCCATTATTTTATAGCCCATAAACAAAGACATTTTTAATCGAGATTAGCATAATTCTGTTTGTAACATCATAAGCCCACATGCACTTAACGCTTTACCACACTATGTAGTATACCAGATCCCCTTACATACAGTAAAAGTCATAATAAAAGGCAATCAACAATAACTCTCAGGGGGGATATAACGGAGTGGGTACCTTAGCATCTTAGTGATTGCTCCAAATTTGCCAAGTGAAAGGTGAAGAGGACAGTAGCCTGTGCCTGCTTCTCAGGAGCAGCTAACGGGGTAGCCTGACAGTTATGCAAGCCTCCTTAAACTTACAAATAAAATAAGATGGCTGCTAGTAGTGCCCACCCGGGGTTTAGCTTCTGAAGGAGGTAGTTGATGCAGTAGGTAAGTGGGTCAGGGTCTTTGTGGGAGAGGCATATTTATATGCAGAAGCGCCCGAGGCATTGTACTAATCATGGGCCAGATATATCTAATATACTAATGACCAAACTGGGCCCACCTGGTGAGAAAGCAAACTCACACCCTACAATAAAGTTTGGTAGAGTCTGTTCCATACACTTTCCCTTCTCCCAATCTCCGGGAACCAATGTATTTGGAAAAGAGCCCCAGCAGGGAGTAAATCTTACCGGGTTGTGTAACGGATGTCTGCGGGAGCCTTACGGGCGCACTGTTAGCTACTTTACGCTAATCTAGCGAAAGTAAAGAGTTTCAGGGGAGGCACAGATCTTTATCCAAACTGCCACCATCACCCTGGCCCCCTCCCTTCAACTATTAGGCCGTACCTATCTGGCTGTGATGTCTTTGCAACTTCCCGGGCCCGGGTGGGGGAGCCCCCTGCCTCTCAAGGAAGAAGGAAAGACATTCTCCCAACCTCTCCCAAGGGCCATATCTGTTTTCCTTCCAACGGCAACAGCTGGCATATTCGAGGGAGACCCACCTCTTCCGGAACAGGCCGACTCGTTCCTCCGTAAACAGGCCACCCGTCGCCATGTTGGATCTTTCATGCCATTTAAGTTACTAGCCAAAAGGATAGGACCAGGTGCACTATTACAGACTGAGCACGGGGAGATCAAGACAAGGTTCTTGGCAACTAAATATAATGTTACCATAAAAGGGAAGCACTTTGCTACTGTTACTCTAAGTAGAGGACACAAAGTGACTAGGCCACAGCAATCACTCCCAGGCCAATTGTTACATTGTCTTTCAGTTCGGGTACTTTCCAACAGAAGGGCCGAGCACAGGAAAATGCTAAAGCAGAATAGATCATGAGGTACGAGTCTCTGCCACTGCCGTTTTGTGCAGATAGAGCCGGTTCACGTATTCTTCTGCTGCAGAGGCTGAATCGAAAGTACGGTGAGCTCCTTCACTAAGCACGTGGAGTCTAGCGGGGTACTGCACGGAGAACCAAATGCCGGCATCGATCAGCTTTTCACAAAGGGGGGCATATTCTTTCCTTTTCCGGCTTAGGGCAACTGAGTAATCTTGAGCTATGCGAAGTTTGGTATTATTAAACACCACCTCCCCTTTCTGCCGTGCTGCTTTTAGGATCAGCTCCTTCTGCGGGTAGTGGAGGAATTTTGCCAACACTATTCTGGGGCGGGAGTCTCGATTTTTGATACCGACTCGGTGTACTCTTTCTATATGAAGTTTACCTCCCAATGTGCTTTCCTCCACTATCTGCTGGATCAAGGCCTCTAAGTATCCTCGCAGGTCTTTGTCCAATGTAGTTTCTGGGATCCCCAGAAAGCGCAGGTTATTGCGCCGAGATCTGTTTTCCAGGTCCTCCAGTTTTGCTTCATGTTGAGATAGTTGAGCCCGCATGCCCTCCACCTCCGCCGTCAGTGTCTCTACCTTTTCCTCTGCTCGCCCCACACGTTCTTCGGCTTCTTGCTGTCGCTGACTCAGCGTGTCAAACGCCGACTTCAGCCCATCTATTTTCTCGTGGAGGGCTTCAAATTGAGGCATTAGAGCAGTCTTTATAGCCGCTGACATCTCGTCGAGTGAGGCAGGAGACTTCGGTGACTGCGGCGATGCCGGCCCCTGGGCTAAGTCAGCCATCTTAGTTGAGCCGGTCCCCCTCTCCCGATCTCTCCGCAAGGATTTTACCGCAGTGGCCATGCGATCAGATTTCCAACTTGTGGTATTTAACTCTGCCGGCAAGCTGGTTCAGATATTTGCGTTGTCGGCGGACACTGGCAATAGTAAACGGCTCGAAATCGCCGGTAGCGTCGGAGGGTTCAGGAGCGAGCTCAGGATGCGACCTCTATGGTGTGCGCATCACGTGGTCTCCAGAGAATCATCCTTTAACCCCATCCTCCCTTCTGATACACCAGTTACTGCTACCCTGGAGGTACTGCCACCTTCATGTGCAGTTATCTCTGCCTCCATAAAGCGTTCAGAAAGCATTACAACTTCTTGAGGGGTTTTGCAGTTCTGTAGTATAAGGAAGGTACGGATTTCACGAGGTAATGCAGTCATGTATTGCTCCAATACCAAACTATCTAGAATAGATTCAACAGATTTCCCTTCGGGAGTCAACCATTTGTATACTAACCTACGGACTCTCTGACACAGGGCTTTGGGAGTCTCGCCTGGCTTTAGTTTTACAGCCCTTAGTAGGCGGTGGTAAACTAGAGGTGTTAGCCCTCGCCTTTCTCTAACCGCATTTTTGAGTTCGTCATAATTACTAGCGAGCGCGGGTGGCATTGCTCGGTAGGCGGCTAAAGCCTCCCCAGTAAGGGATGCCGCCAAGCGTACGGCCCAGTGCTCCCTAGGCCAAGCACTGAGGTGAGCCACTCGTTCAAAACCCTCAATGAAGTCATCGATGTCATCCCTATCTGTGAGGTGACCAAAATTTGAATGTCCCAGCAGCTTGGAAACCAAGCGCACTTAAAGAAGCTGGTGTACTGAAACATGGAGGTGCCGCCGGGTGTTCAGTCCGCTTCCTCTGATCCGCCAGCCATGCCTCCAGCATTTCAAGTAGCGGTTTCTGTTGGGCTTGTATATGCGCGGCACTCCGCTCCTGCGCCTCCAATGACAAGTCCCTCTGCCGCTCGAATTGTGCTGCCATCCATTTAAACACGTCCTGGGACTCGAATGTCATCCTGGAACTCTGCAAACACAAAATACACAGACCAAAGTGCGATACAAAAAAAAATTTCCACTTTTTTTTTTTCCAACCTGCTTAGCTTTCACCCTTGCCCTGGTATCCTAACCAGCCCCGGCTAGATACACTTTACCTGGCTTAGGTGAAGCTTCAAGCTTAGCACCAGTGAAGGTTTCTGTAATCTTCTCTGTACTGCCTTTTTCACTTCTCGGACGCTCCTCTGCTTGGCTCCTCAGGGAAGTGACTTCCAGCAGATGTCCTGACGTTTTGCACCCTTGCGCATGCGTGGAATCCTCAATACTACTCCACTTGCGACGCTTCCGCTGGGGCCCAAGAGCTTACCGGCTGGAAGTGGCCTTTAAGTGTCCTCTTTAGAATAAAGCTATTCTTATTGTCGCCAGGGATTCTGGGACTTGTAGTTTTGCTTATTTCCTTAAGGACAAAATTGTAGTTTTGACACGAGTGGTTCAAGGCTGCAAGAATATTTATTGTGGGGTATTTCCAGCGCATCAAAGCTCAAACACAAACAAGCATAAAGGATGCATCTCCAACATAAAGATATTTCAGGAACAGAAGAAAAACATAACAGAAATATCTCAGCACTGCTCAGCAGTTTCTCAGTCCCATAAACTTTCCACAGGCCACTGCCCCGTGTGGTTATTCAACGGAAAAACAGTTAAACTGCAACAGCTGATTTTCACAGCACGGCTTCTTTTCCTCAGAAGACAATTAAGTTTATTAAACATAAAACAAGCCTTTCCAATTCTTCATCAGGTATGGCAAGTACTTTCTATATTATTTCATAAAGTGTCAGTGCTGTTCAACAATGCCTTCTTCCTTTAAACATAAAGAGCAAGCCATGGGAGAAGATTCAATTTCTAAAGCTGGCAAACAAGAGTCTATTTGCATTCTTTCAACAGTATTAGAATTACTGGCATCTCTATCAGGTTTAACAGTTCTCCCTGACTTTCTTTCCAGAAATTCCTTGAACTTGTTCAGGAGCAATTTAGCGTGTACAGGCACATTAGCATTAGAAGAGAAAACCTTTCCTTCTGACAACAGCTTGCTTATGGCTTCTATCTCTGAAGGCTCAGCTGTCTTGCTTTTGTCAGTGTTATAGCTTTCCCCATATGTAAGAATCTTCCCCCCACCTATTATCAGTTAGAGGTGCTGGGTCTGCCTTCTGGACAGTAGCAAAGGCAAATGGCTTCTCTAACAATGATTCAGCATTAGAAATGCTAACTTTACCTTTGGCAGGGTTTCTTAGACAACTGCTGAACCCTTTTCTCCTGCTATCCTCCAGGTTCTGGAATTCAGTTTCCTTATGTCCATTTCCAGTGCCACTTAGGTAACTGCTCTGAAGAGGCTTTTCTTCCTTCTTTCCTCTATGGCTGCTATAGCCCTTGTTGCTATACGTCCAATTGCCGTCTCTCCAATTGCTTCCCTTGCTAGCCCTCTTGCTCCAAGGTTCTGCCTTGCTGTAACGTCCTTTCCAAGGTTCTCTCTTGCTCCAAGGTTCTCCCCAACCTTCTTCGTCGCTCCCACCTTCTTTATAAGGTTCACCTTTGCTCCAACCTTCTCTCTCTCTCTCTGCTCTGTTTTTGGATTTAAAAAGCATTTGCTTCCCGGCACTCCCTGTCCTTCCCCCAGGTGTGACCAATCAGTGGGGAAGCCCGTCTCTCCCTCTGAGCTGGGGCGTGGCCTGAGCTCAGCAGGGAGCTGTGTTTTTTTCTTATCTGGCTTGGAAATCCTGTGCACAAGTGCAGTGTCATTTATTTCAGCAAGATTTTCCTCCACCTCCATCTCCTCCTGAGGGCTTTCACCATTACAAGTACCCAGGTATCAGTGTCCCACTGGTTGTCCTCCTTCCACCATGTCTCTGATATTCCAATCATATCTAACCTTTCATTTAGTGCTATATATTCTAACTCTCCCATCTTATTTTTTAGACTTCTAGCATTTGCATACAAGCATTTTAGAGAATGTATTTTATTCATATTAATTTGGCTATTGTTAGACATGGGTAATTTGGGATCTTTAAGCTCTGTCTGCTCCATACTTGAGGGCATTTGGGCTACTTTACTCTTTTGTGGAACCTCTCTGCTTTTGGTAGTATCCTTCAAGGATACATTCTTCCGAACCATCCGCTCTTGGGCGACTGTCGGCTTTCCCCTAATATCTAGTTTAAAAGCTGCTCTATCTCCTTTTTAAAGGTTAATGCCAGCAGCCTGGTTCCATCCCGGTTAAGGTGAAGCCCATCCCTTCGGAAGAGCCCCTCCTTTCCCCAGAATGTTCCCCAGTTCCTAACAAATCCAAAACCCTCATCTCTGCAGCATTGTCTCATCCACGCATTGAGACTCCAGAGCTCTGCCTGCCTTTTGGGTCCTGCGCATGGAACAGGAAGCATTTCGGAGAATGCTACCCTGGAAGTTCTGGATTTCAACTTCCTACCTAAAAGACTAAATTTAGCCTCCAGAACCTCCCTACCACATTTTCCTATGTCATTGGTACCGACATGTACCAAGACAGCAGACTCCTCCCCAGCACTGTCTAAGACCTTATCTAGGTGGCGCGTGAGGATCTTTTAATGTGTACACAGTCTCAGACAGAGCCGGCACCCTGGACAAAAGATCTGAGCCCCGAAGTGGCGTCACACACTGTCTTATATACAGTAGTCTTTCAAACCCATGCTACCTTCTCATTTGTCTTAGGTATCCCCTCTTTACCAATCAGTAGCCCTTGGGGGGGGGGCGCTATCATATAGCATTCCCAAGTGACCTGTCTAAACTGGTATGCTCTGGTCTGCTGGATTCTGGGCGAAAGGGTATGTGTTTAAGTTTTGTTTCACTGCAGCTCAGACTCAGGAGGGGAGGGGCTACTCTCACAGCTACCTTCCTGGCTGCCTCACTCCCCCCTTTTTAGTTGGACCTCAACCGCTAGGGGCGGTAGAGGGTAGCTGTACTAGAGGCAGGCCGCAGGGGGATATATTGGGTCAGGGCCATGACAGAGGTAGCCGTCTAGCGTTCCACCAGGGTGTCGAGGGTGGAGGTGATAAAACGGTGGAGGATCGGGATACTGCATGGTAAGAGAGCGCATAGCAGGAAAAGAAGGAAGACTCCTATAACTAGGGTCTTAAGGCCCCCCAGCCAACTAAACAACTTCACGAACCATCCCGTTCCCAGCCCCATGGATGAGCCTGTGATGTGTTTTGCTAAATCACGTAGGTCTTGGATAGTGTGTTCAATAGACACACTTTAGTCGGTGAGGTTAAAACAACACATACCCTCAAACTCTTCGCATCCATGGTTAAGGCGTAAGAGTAGGAAATCAATGGTCATCCTATTCTGCAGTACCGCCGTGCGTAGGCCGGACATTTCATGATTCATGGTGGCCAGTATTGTTGAGGTCAGATTGAGGGATTTGGCTAGAGAACAAGCAAGTCGGCTTATCTCCATAGAGTTGTGTAGGGCTAATCCAGGTGTTCCAACAATTGATAACGACAGCCTGAGGGCCGTCCCATCACTGTAGGGTTCTACATTCGAGTTACAGGTCGAGGGCATAGGGATAGAGTGGGGTGGTCTGGGGCGGGCTTTAGCTACATTGGGCATGTGAAAGAACGCGGCGGTCGTCAGCCGGCCAAAGGTGCATGGGCCACCCATGGCATTTACAGGAACATAGGTATAAGTCACCCTCCCACATATCAAAAACCAGCCTAAGGGAAGATACACTTCAGAGTACGCATATGATACCCTTGTAACAGAGTTGCATGATAAGACAGTATTAGACACATTAAAACCTCCTGTTTTGGCAATTACAAAAACAAAACAATCAGTAGCATTAAGGGTGGAAACTACCTGCAAAGAGAAAGGAACTTGGTTAAAAGCTGAGGTAGGCTGGGTGGTTCCAATACTATAGAAAAAGGTAGAAAAATACACTCCAGGTTGTTTACAGTCCAGACTAGCAAGTATAGTAAAATTCTGCATTTCACATAAACTGAAAGTACAGCAATGAGACAGGTTGACAGAAAACCCCCAGCTTGTAGAGAGTTACGTATACAAAAGTCTGTCATGTTTAGGGCAGTTTGGGCAAGCAATATTGCTGTATTAGTGGTCCCCATGCTCGGCTGGAAGCAGGTCCACATCAAGAATTGCAGTAAAACTAAGGCACTTCTATGCATTCTGGAGTGGGTTCGTCACTAGGCAGATATATCCCGTTTTAGTGTCAAATGCAGAGGCTGGTTTGGAACCGTGACAGAAGTCCAGGCTGGAACGGGTTCTGGCGCTGCAGCCTTGACACGGGTAGGATGAATCCACAGAGCAATCTCAGCCACCTTGATAGCAGTAGGGGTAGCCAGCAGAACGGTATATGGGCCTCGCCACTGGGGGGTCAGCGGATCCTTCTTCCACTCCTTGACCCACACTCGCGAACCAGGTTGATATGTATGGAGTGGTTCTGTCAGGTTGATGGGGAGCCGCTCCTGAACCCACTGGTGCAATTCCTGCAAAACAGAACTGAGAGCCAACAGTTCCTGTCGGGTTATTTCGGAACCTATCTGAATCAAGTTTCCATGGACGCCCTGTATAAGGGGAGCAGGGCGGCCATACACAGCTTCAAAGGGGGAAACTCCGATACCCTTTCATGGTGCTGAGCGTATGCGAAGCAGGGTTATGGGGAGTACTTGGGGCCACTTTAATGAGGTTTCCTGACACAGTTTTGCTAAATGCATTTTAATAGTACGGTTCATACGTTCCACCTTCCCTGAACTCTGCGGCTGGTAAGCTGTATGTAGCTTCCAATCAATCTGCAAGGCTTTGGCTATCTGTTGTACTATTTGGGCCACAAATGCAAGTCCATTATCTGAACCTATTACTACTGGAAGTCCAAAACGGGGAATAATTTCATGCAGTAGAACCTTTGCCACTTCTCTGGCTTTTTCTGTATGGACTGGGAATGCCTCCATCCACCCCGTGAAGGTGCAAACCAAAACTAACAGATACCAGTATCCATTTGCTTGGGGCATTTCTGAAAAATCAACTTGGATATTCCCCATAGGGGTGACCCCATAAGACTGCACTCCTGGGGGTTGGCGGGGACCCTGACGGGCATTGTTTTGAGCACATATGGTGCACTGCCTAACAGTTGCGGCTGCCAAGGAGGATAAGCAGGAAATAAAGAAATAGGGGCGGAGAGTAGTTTCCATGGCTGTCTTGCCAAAGTGAGTAGTCTGATGGAAGGAAGACAGGAAAGCTGGGGCAAGGCTGTCTGGGATGACTATTACTGGGAGTGTTCCTTTTCCAGATAATCTTATCCAACCATCGGAATGTAATACCCCACCCTCCTCCTGACAGAAGAAATCCATCTCTCGTGTAGTGTATCTTTTGGCCCATTGGCTTAACGGGACCGGGAACAAAGGGGCTTGCAGATCTTCGGAGCTCTCAAAGTAAGGCTGGGACAAGGAGGTAATCGCAACCCGCCGGGCTTCTGCATCAGCTCGTCTATTACCCTTTGCTATCTCGCTGTTCCCCTTCTGATGACCTCTACCGTGCATGACTGCTACGGCTTTGGGGTACCAGACTGCTTCTAACAGGGCCACTACCTGGGGGCCATTCTTAATTTCGGATCCAGCCGCAGTGATCAACCCCCTTTCTTTGTATAGGGCACCATGGGCATGGAGAGTGGCAAAGGCATATCGGGAATCTGTGTATATATTTACATGAAGGTTTGTCCCAAGGGTTAGGGCACGGGTGAGGGCAATGAGTTCCACCTTTTGTGCGGATGTGCCAGAGGGTAAAGGCTGAGCTTCGACTATCACTTCCATCGTCACCACCGCGTACCCCGCACACCTGCGGCCTTCCAATACCAGACTGCTTCCATCCACAAAGTAGGTCTCATCTGGGTTGTTTAATGGTACATCTGCTAGATCAGGGTGACTGGAGAAGATGGTGTCCATTACTTCCAGGCAATCGTGATCAGGTGATCCTGGGCCGACAGGCAAGAACGTGGCAGGATTTAAGGCTTGACTGGTTGTTATCCGCACTCAGGGATTTCCCCATAACATACTCTGGTATTTTAACATTCGGGAGCTGGTGAACCAGTGGCTTCCTTTGTGTTCCAGTAGAGTTTGAACAGAATGTGGGACTGTAACTATGAGGTCTTGGCCCATGGATAGTTTATCAGATTCTTCCACTAATAAGGCTGTTGCTGCTATTGCTCTTAAACAGGGTGGCCATCCCTTGGCCACCGGGTCCAGCTGTTTAGACAAGTAGGCGACTGGACATGGCCAAGATCCCAGCTGTTGAGTCAAGACCCCTAGAGCTGTGCCCGCTGCTTCGTGCACGTAGAGAGTGAAGGGCTTGGAGACATCTGGAAGGCCCAAGGCTGGTGACGATAGCAACGCCCTCTTTAACTGTTCGAAGGCCCCCCGTTGGTCTGGTCCCCATTCAAGGGGACTCGTCTCTGGGCCTTTCGTAGATTCATAGAGGGGTTTTGTAATCCTGGCGAAGTTGGGAATCCAGATGCAACAGTATCCTGCAGCCCCGAGAAAAACGCGTACCTGCTTGCGAATTGTTGGCACAGGGATCCGGCACACTGCCTCCTTCCTTTCTTTCCCCAACCGTCGACTTCCTTTAGAAAGATGAAATCCCAGATACTTCACTTCCAACTGGCATAATTGAGCTGCCTTCTTCGATGCGCGGTAGCCTGCATTATGCAATAACTGTAGCAGCTCTGTGGTTGCCAGAATACATTCAGCCTCAGAGTCAGCAGCAACTAACAGGTCGTCAACATACTGCAGGAGGGCTCGTCTACCGGGCACTCCCGGGGGGTAACCAGCAAGGTCCTGGGCCAGGACGGTACTGAAAATAGTGGGGGAGTTCTTGAACCCCTGTGGTAAGCGAGTCCAGGTTACTTGGGTCTTACTGCCAGTGGCAGGGTCCTCTCTCTCGAAGGCGAAGAGGTGTTGACTCTCTGCAGACAAGCGTATGCAAAAGAAGGCATCCTTCAGATCTAGCATGGAGAAATGGGAAGCCGCCGCTGGGATGAGACCCAACAGTGTATAGGGATTGGGTACCACTGGATGCAGAATTACAGCAGCTTCATTAATGCGGCGGAGATCCTGGACAGGTCGGTAGTCGGTGGTACCTGGCTTTCGGACTGGTAGTAAAGGAGTGTTCCACGCTGATTGACAGGGCCGCAGGATACCGTACTGTAGGAGCTGTTCCAGATGATGATGAATTCCTTCCACAGCCGCCCGTGGCAGCGGATACTGCCGCACGTGTACTGGGGAAACCCCTGGCTTCAATTCGACACAAACAGGAGGGATGTTGATGGCCATTCCGGGGGGTTGCCTTCAGCCCATACTCCTGGGGGTACTGCATCCCACTTATCCAGGGCAATCACATCAGGCCTGGGTTTATCCTCGAACAACTGCCATTCTTCTTCCCGGGGGACGGACAGTACCAAAACTGCTGGGCCCAGGCTGGGTATTTTGAGCTCAGCCTGGCCCCCGGGCCCGAATGATATCTGGGCCTGTAGTTTCACCAGGACATCCCTCCCCAACAGGGGTATAGGACAATCAGGCATATACAGGAACTGGTGGGTGATAGTCCGTCCCCCCAACTGACACATGCGGTTTTGTAGAAAGGATCATTGCACTCTTTCCCCCGTGGCTCCCACTACAGTTACTGTCTGGGAGGAAATCGGGGCCACTTGCTGGGTAACCACTGAGTGTGTTGCTCCGGTATCAACCATAAACTGCATTTCTTGGTCCCCTAAGTTCATCTTGACCATAGGCTCCTGGGGACCCAACAGAAGCTTGGAGCCCGGTCTGGCCTAGTCTTCGTCCGAGTCATAATGTTCACTGCTGCGAGGCCTTCAAGGTCTGGTGGAGGGGGCGGGAAGGTATCATGCGGATATACCATGGTTTGGCCTCGCTCTCGTGTAGTGTGCACAGGTACCCTTGCACCCCTCGTGAACGGATATTGCCCCCTCCTTGGATTATGATTTGGACACTCATTCTTCAAATGTCCCTCCTCTTTACAGTATGCACACTGATTGGGGCCTAGGAGAAACCTCGGCCCCCTTTGTCCACGTCCCCTGCTCCCTTCCTTGGCCCAGGCCGATACCGGTGGCCGTTCGGCTAGGGCAGCCGCTAGGAAATCTGCTGCCTTCTTCATCCGACGCTCAGATTCCCGCCTCTGCTCCTGGTCACGATTTACAAAGATCTTCTGTGCCACTTCCATCAATTGTGCAGCGTTCATGCCCGCAAATCCTTCCAATTTCTGCAACTTCTGCCGTATATCGCCCTGGGCCCATGCTACGAAAGCGGTATTCACCATACGAAGATTCTCAGGAGCTGCTGGATCGTAAGGGGTGTACAGTCGATATTCTTCAGACAGACGCTCATAAAATGCTGCCGGGCTTTCATCAGGCTTCTGCGATCTTACTAATGTTCATAGCCCTCTGCCCTCCCTTCTTGAGGACTTCAAGGAGCATGGTCCGGAAGAGAGTGAGTGCCCGTGCCCCGTCGGGATCATTCAGGTCCCACTGAGGGTCTTCATTCGGGAAATCCACAGTTGCTTGCTGTCGGGGATTTATAACCCCAGCGTCTGTAGGATGTGCCTTCAGCCATGCGAGGGTGGCCCGCACAACTCGCACTCGTTCCTCTGTGCTGAATAAGGTGGAAAGCAATTGTCTATAGTCTGACCAAGTAGGCTGGTGCGTTTGCATAATACTAGTCATAAGGTCTGTCAACTCCTGAGGCTTTTCAGTATAGGAGGCGTAATGGGTTTTCCAATTCAGCAATTCAGTGGTAGAGAAAGGAACAAATATCAGACTGGAAGGTCCTACTGCCACCCGTCCGGCAGCATTGAGGTACGGGAGTCCCTGCACTTGTCGTAAAGGCAGTTGGAAATCCCACTTCGTCTGCCTCTCTGCAGCCGCTGACCGCAGGCAGTGGGACAGTGGGGTAGACTATTTAAGCTCAGCCGGAGTGCTCTCAGGGGGTGAGGCTGTGACACTGGAGACAGTACTGGGAATAGGAGGAGAGGAGGATGATGGGGGGGTCTGAAGGGGTGTAGCACTATGAGGAAAGGAACCTGATGAGGCGCTGGTATCTGCAGAATCCTCCCCAAGTCTTGCATCACCCACCCCGGGGGGAGGTTCTTCTAACACTTCATCTATCGGGGGCGGAACCTGTAGTGGCGCGGACGGGACAGTGGGGTAAAGCAAATTGAGGGGGCGTGTAGGGACTTCCAGGGATTCCCGCCGCTTGTAGACAGGGGCAGGTGTTTGCATCTTCCAGCAACTGGCAGCCGCCACCATTAGTCTACACTGATTCTCGTGGCAGCGTTGGAGCCATTTTAGCTGTTTCTGACATATGGCCAGCCATGAATCAATATAGGGAACTGATCCGGGTGCTCCTTCACTACAATCTGATGGACTAAAAACACAGTAGGCAGATCAATGGACCCCTCGGGAGGCCACAGCTTTACTAAAGCTGGCCACTCCCGCTCACATAAAACAGACAATCGAGAGGCAGTGTGTGAAACCCCGTAATCCTCCCCGAACCCAGACCTAAAATTACGGAGCATGCACTGCAGGAGTGTCTGCCCTTTTGAGCCTCCCGACCCCATGCTCTAATCACAATTCTCAATTTAAATCCAAGAAACAGGCAGAACCTGGTTGCTCAGAACACACGCAGGACAACAAAGGAAAGGAAGGGAGGAGGGAGAGGAAACTCACTAACAGGTACACATATACGTATACAGATACCCTTCCCCCCCCCCCCCACAGCACAGATTGGGCGAGCGGTGGTTTCAGAAACCTCCCCCTGGGGTCCCTACTCGGACCACTCGTGCGGATGATCAAGCTGCTACAGGTTTACAGAGTTACCAGATACAGAATTACAGAACTACCCAAAACAGTAAGGCAGTAGAACTCACCAGACCTCTGAGCCCCGACGTGGCGTCACACACTGTCTTATATACTGTACTCTTTCAAACCCATGCTACCTTCTCATTTGTCTCAGGTATCCCCTCTTCACCAATCAGTAGCCCCTGGGGGGGGGGGGGGGCTATCATATAGCATTCCCAAGTGACCTGTCTAAACTGGTATGCTCTGGTCTGCTGGATTCTGGGCGAAAGGGTATGTGTTTAAGTTTCGTTTCACTGCAGCTCAGACTCAGGAGGGGAGGGGCTACTCTCACAGCTACCTTCCTGGCTGCCTCAATAGGAGGGAAGAGTCTTGGTAGTCATCCAGATGTCAAGAGGTTTTTGAGGGCGGTATCACTCTTGAAACCACCATGTAGACAGGTGGTGCCAAATTGGGATCTCCCTTTCGTGTTGGAGGCTTTGCGGAGAGAACCGTTTGAGCCTTTGTCGAAAGCATCGTTAAATGACCTCACCCTGAAAGTGGTTTTTCTTGTGGCTATTTGTTCGGCCAGGAGAATCTCTGAATTACAAGCACTGTCCTGTAAGAAGCCTTTCTTAACGTTTTATGATTCTAAGGTGATTTTGAGACCTGTCCCATCCTTTCTGCCTAAAGTAGTGTTGGATTTTCACATGAGTCAGGTAGTGTCGTTACCGGTTTTCACCAAGAAGGGGGGACTTCGGTCGCTGAACAAATGCATCTTCTAGATGTCCGAAAAGTATTGAAAAAGTATATCCGTAGGACTGCGGCTTTCCGCAGGTCAGAGCAGCTGTTCCTTTTGTTTGGGGGAGCAAAGAATGGAGAAGCAGCGTCGAAAGCTTCTATTGCCAGATGGATTAAGGAAGCCATAGCGTCCGCTTATATATTGAAGGGTAAAGTGGTACCGGAAGGGCTGAGGGCACATTCTACCAGAGTGCAGGCGGCGTCTTGGGCGGAGTTCCAGCAGGTGCCGGTGGTGGATATTTGTAAAGCAGCTACTTGGTCTTCTTTAAATTCATTTGTGAAGCATTATCGCCTGGATGTTCAGGTGGAAATGGATACCAGGTTTGGATCAGCAGTGCTTCAGGTGGGGCTAGCAGGTCCCTCCTGTTGATTTCACTGCTCTGTTACATACCCAGAGGTTCCGGACTAGACTGGAGGGACGATCAGGAAGGTGAAATTAGACTTACCTGCTAATTTGTAGTTCCTGGAGGAACTCCAGTCTAGTCCGGTATCCCTCCCTGATGTCTATGAGCTAGAGCCTGAAGCAAAAAGGGAAATATCAGGTAAGCGCATAAACTACTAGGCATGGGGGTATTCTTTGGGTCACTACCCTCTCTAGAGGAGGTCAGGCCTCCGGGGGAGGGGGCATTTTCTCATTCAGTTAGTATGGAATAAGGGGGAGGTTGTTAGACAGCATAGCCTCTACCTTTGCCAGGTTCTTGTTACATAGTTTAGTTTTGGTTAGTAGTGTGTTAACTACTTAATTGTTGCTCCGGTGAGTCTACTTTGTCAATAGGTTACTGGTGTGAAGAGGTGGATCCGGAGAGGATATACCAGTGTCACCAGAAAAGAGATGACGTTTCTCAGTCTCCAAGCTGCTGTGAGAGGAGCACAACCCAGAGGTTCCGGACTAGACTGGAGTTCCTCCAGGAACTACAATTAGCAGGTAAGTCTAATTTCACCTTAGATATAATTGGCATCTCTGAGATCCGATGGAAGGAGGGCAACCAGTGGGATACTGTGATACTTAGGGACAAACTATATTGCAGTGGTAGGGTAGATCAAATTGCTGGAGGGGTTATGTCATTGAGTCACAGAGGATAAAGGTTTTGCAGGGAATACACTGTACAATTTCTGTGGATGGAAATTCCATGTAAAAAGGAAAGGCAATTGCAGTGGGGGGTGTACTACTATCCACCTCACCAGAACAAAAAGATGGATAATGAAATGCTCAAAGAAATCAGGAAAGCTAACAAAAGTTACAACACAGTAATAATGGGTGATTTAAATTACCCCAGTATCGACTGTGTCAGTGTCCTAGCAGGACAGGCTAGGGAAATAAAATTTCTTGGAGCTGTTGTTTCATGAACTGACAACAAGGAAAGCTATTTTGGACCAAGTCCTTAGTGGAACACATGATCTGATGATGCAAGAGATAAGGCTGATGGGGCCACTTGGCAATAGTGATCATAGCATTATTGCATTTGATTTAATAAATGGACAGAGGACAGCAAAGAAATCCACAGTACGACTTTTTAACTTTCAAAAGGGAGACCATGATAAAATGAGGAAAATAGTTAAGAAAAAACTAAAGGGAGCAGGTGCAAAGGTTAAAGATTTACATTCCATTTCCAGGTGCAAAGGTTAAAGATTTACATTCCATATCGATTATACAAACCTCCCTCCTGACTGGATTTGTTCCACCCCCTCTTAAGCATGCCTCTATTCGGCCAATACTAAAAGGAACTAAACTTGACCCCACTTCCCCTACCTCCTACAGACCTATTTCTAGCATCCCTTTCCTTGCCAAAATAGCAGAAAAATTAGTTCAAACCCAACTTCAAGACTATATTGATGAACACTCTCCCCTCGACCCATTTCAACATGGTTTTAGAAAGAACCATGGTGTTGAAACACTCCTTACCTCCCTACTAGACTCCCTGTACTTGCATATCCAGAATCCTACTCAAGGATGCTTACTCATATTCCTTGACCTATCAGCCGCCTTTGACTCCCTTCCTCACCATCAACTCTTATGCAGGCTCCATGAAATAGGGCTCAGAGGCACAACCCTAAACTGGTTCCGATCCTACTTAAATGACAGAACCCAACAGGTTCATATTGGCAACGATACCTCTCTCCCATTTACACTTAAGCAAGGTGTCCCCCAAGGATCGAGCCTCTCCGCTCTCCTTTTCAATATTTTCCTTCAACCTGTTTGCAATATCTTTCAGAGCTTTGGCATTCAGTACCAATTATATGCTGACGATATGATGTGCTTCACCCCATTTAATCTCTCCAACCCCGACTTTTCTAAACTAAGCGATTGCTTACTTACACTGAAATCATGGCTATCTCAACATAACCTTCTAATAAATCAAGCTAAGACTGAAGTGCTGCAGGTGTTCTCCGCTACCTAATACACCCCCCCCCCCCCCCCCAACTCCAACCATCACTATTGGAGATTTCACCCTAACTATAAAAAACCAGGTGAAGTATCTTGGCATTATCCTTGATCAGAACCTCTCCTTCACTAATCAAATAAAAAGAACTACTAATACAATATATGCCAAACTACGTACCCTCTGGAATCTCAAACCCCTCTTAAGCCCCACTTCCTTTCGATCTGTCTGTCAAGCCCTCACAACCCCCTCTTGATTACTGCAACCTAATCTATCATGGCCTTCCCAAGAATGCTATACAACCACTCTAACTTGCCCAGAACACGATTGCCGGAATCTTAACCAGCACTCCCAGGCGATCGCACATTACCCCAGCCCTATATGACCTCCACTGGCTCCCCATCTACTGTAGGATTAAGTTCAAAGTTCTTACCCTTATATATAAAATCATCTCCAACGAATCAGCTCCTTGCCTTTCCCCTCTCACTCCCCTCTCTGCTAGCTCTAGAACCCGCCGTACCATTACCAAAAACCTCATCTCTATCCCAACAACCATAAGATATAGTAAACAATTTACTTGTAACAGGGCCTTTTCCCTTTATGCTCCTACCCTATGGAACTCCCTTCCCCATGAGCTGCAGAACTCTAGAACTCACCTTGAGTTCCGAAAGAACTTAAAAACCCTCCTTTTTCAGGAACATTTTTCCCTTCCACCCTAGTACTAACCTCTTCTGCTTCCCTCCAGCGCCACCCCTTCTAAACCTTCATACTGACAACTGGTACCTCGTTAAATATCTATGTAAATAGTTGTTCTTTTATTTTATTCATATAATTAGTTCATTGTTATTTTATATATATTTGTTACTAGTTCTATGTAAACAGTGGAAACACTCTATTTTAAATGTTCTATGTAAACCGTCTTGATTTGTAGAAAGACGGTATATAAAACCTGTTAAATAAATAAATAAATAAATTCCAAGCATGGGTGTTATTTAAACATACTATCTTGGAAGCCCAGACTTGATGTATTACACGCTTTAAGAAAGGTAGAACAGAGGTAAAAACTCTGCCAACATGGCTTAAAGATGAGGTCAGAGAGGCTATTGTAGCCAAAAACGTATCTTTCAGGAAATGGAAAAAGTAGGCAAATGACAAAAACGGGAAGCCACGTAATCACTGGCAAGTGAGATGCAAGGCATTAATAAGGCAAACAAAGAGAATTTGAAAAAATCTTGCCGTGAAAGCCAAAACACGCAAAAGCTTTTCAAGTACATACCAGCAAATAACCTGTAAGCGAGTCAGTTGGACTATTAAATGATAGAGGGGTAAAAGGGTGCTAAGAGAGGACAAGGCCATAGCAGAGAGACTGAATGAGTTCTTTGCTTCGGTCTTTACTGAAGAAGATGTAGGGAAGTTATCCATGCCTGAAATGGTATTTAATGGTGATGTATCAGAACAATTGAAAGAAATATCAATAAACCGGGAAGGTGTGTTACAACTATTTGATAAACTAAAGAGTAGCAAATCACCTGGACTGGATGGTATACATCCCAGGGTGCTGAAAGAACTAAATTATAAAATTGCAGACCTACTATTAGTAATCTGTGAACTATCATTTAAATCATCTGTAGTATCTGAAGATTGGAGAGTTGCCAATGTAACACCAGTTTTTAAAAAGGGTTCCAGGGGTGATCTGGAAAACTACAGACCAGTGAGCCTGACGTCAGTACCAGGCAAAATGGTAGAAACCATTATGAAGAGTAAAATTACTGAACATGTAGATGGTCATCATTTAATGGGAGAAAGCCAACATGGATTTAGCCAAGAAAGGTCTTGTCTTACTAATCTGTTACTGTATATTTTTTGAAGGTGTGAATAAACAGGTAGATAAAGGTGAGCTGGTTGATATAGTGTATCTGGAGTTTCAGAAAGATTTGACAAGGACCCTCATGAGAGACTCTTGGCAAAATTTAAAAAGTCATGAGATAGGCGGCAGTGTGCTATTGTCGGTCAGGATAGAAAGCAGAGAGTAGAGCTAAATGGCCAGTTTTCTCAATGGGAAAGGTGATAAATGGAGTACCCCAGGAATCTCTGCTGGGCCCACTGCTTTTTAACATATTTATAAATGATTTGAAAATGGGAATAACAAATGAGATGATCAGTTTTGCAGATAACACAAAGCTATTCAAAGTTGTTAAAACACAAGAGGAGCGTGAAAAATTTCAAGAGGTCCTTCAGAAATTAGGAGATTGGGCATCCAAATGGCAGATGAAATTTAATGTGGACAAGTGCAACGTTATGCACTCAGGAAAGAAGAACCCAAACTACAGTTACACAATGCCAGGTCCGCATTAGGAATCACCACCCAGGAAAGGATCTAGAAGTCATCCATAGATAATACATTGAAACCTTTCACACAATGTGCAGCAACGGCCAAGAAAGCAAAGAGAATGCTAGGAATCATAAGGAAAGGAATGGAGAATAAAAGAGAGGATATTATAATGCCTCTGTATTTTTCCACGGAGTACAGCACCTTGAATATTGTGTGCAATTCTGGTCGCCATATCTTAAAAAGGATATAGCAGAACTAGAAAAGATACAGAGAAGAGCCACCAAAATGCTAAAAGAGATGGAAGGAAACCTCTATGAAGAAAGGCTTAAAAGATTAGGGCTCTTCAACTTGGAAAAAAGACAGCTAAGGGGAGATATTTCAGAGATGTATAAATAATGAATGGAGTAGAACAGGTAAACCTAGATCGGTTGTTCACTCCATCAAAAAGTAGGAAGACAAGGGGACACGCAATGAAGTTACAGTGTAACCCATTTTAAGACTAATAAGAGAATTTTTTTTCACTCAACACGTAATCAAACTTTAATTCATTGCCAGAGGATGTAGTAAAAGCTGTTAGTGTAGCTGGGTTTAAAAAAGGTTTGGACAAGTTCCTGGAGGGAAAAGTCCATAAACCATTATTAAGAAGGACCAGGAAAATCCACTGCTTACCCAGGATAAGCATCATGGAATCTTTGTACATTTTTGGAAACCTGATGGATACTTGTGACCTAAATTGGCCAGTGTTGGAAACAGGATACTGGGGTTGATTGACCTTGGTCTGACCCAGTATGGCATTTATGTACAGTGCTGACGTTTTCCAAATGCCTTAAGTGCAGTTGGTTCATCTGTTCTCCAACATGGATACACCTGCTTCAGTGCTATCCATCATAGAATGCTGGGATACCAATACAGCACCACAACTACCTCTGTACATGGAGATATGCAGCACAGAAAAACTTCCTTGACTAACATAGTGCAGACCTTGAGATTGTTTTCTTCTGTGCAACGCTCTCAATCTGGAGGGGAGAAATCATTGATAGTGACATTAGAATTGTTATCTTTACCAGAGCAATCACATTCATTCTTGAATAAGTTATTCAGTGACTTTGTCAAAGGCTACTGCAAGGATCTTTCAGGCCTAAAAATTCAATTTAAGGCTACAACACAGATTTCTTGGTGTAACCCCTGTGCAGAGAGAGACCTGGACTTCCAAGATAAGTTCCTTATCGGTCCTACAGTTCAGTCCTCCACCACTGGGTAGTGCACCTCCTCCTGCAACATGGAGACTGGACAAGTCAAACTTGTGACATCACCGGGTATATCCTGCTGGTCTTCTCCCATGATCCCCCAGTGTGTCCAGTCTCCATGCAGCATGAGGACATAGTGAGCCTAGGTGCTGGGCTCACTTGAGAAGCAGTTTAGGAGCAGTTAGTCAGGATTTGATTTACCTTGCATTTCTTTTGCCCTTCTTTAGGTATAATCCTGTAAATTGAATTCATTTTCATTTAATTTCATTTACTTTTACTTTATTTATTTTCACCTAGTCTGCCTTAGTGTAAAGGGGGGTTCTGTCCCTTTTCAAAGTTCACGCTGCCAGCTAGCCTCTCTGCTTGGGATTCTTCGGTCTCTGTGCCCGGTGATGATCTCTCCCCCAGGACTGTACGGGGGAGAGCTCTGTGGAACACCTGCATTTTGGCAGTGTCCATGTGGCAGATTCCCATCGCGGCGGGAGCCTCAGGCCGTTCGAGGTTCTTTAGCCGGTGGGCCGGGGCTCGCAGCGTCTGCTACTTCTGGTGGCGCGAGGCAGCAGCGTGTCTGGACAGCTCTTCACCCCGCAGCTACAGCGGGGTAACTGCTGCATCCCGACGCCACAAGGGAGTCTCTTGAGTCCGCATGGAGGGGCTCTGAGCTCTTGCCGCCTCTGTGGTGTTTGGCGCCAAACGGGCCTGCTTCGGATTGGCGCCATTTTCTCGGCAGGGCTGAGGCCTCGTGGCGGAGAGCGGAGCAGCCCCGCGTTTGAGCAGACGCCGCTGTTCCACACGGCTACACCCAGATAAGGACTTCCTTTTGCTGTTACTTTTAATTTTAATTCTAATTTTAATTTCCTTTTAATTTCATGATAGTTTATAGTTCTTTGACTGCAATGTGATTGGTTTGGGTTTTACTTCTTGGGGGGTGCCTTTACCTTTGTCTGCATTCTGGCAGTTAGCGACGTCTGTCAGCAGCAGGTTTCCGTGCTAGGATTTGGCCATTCAGGGTCATCGGCGGCACAACCACCTACAAATTGAGCCCTTTCTGAAATTGTCATTTACATAAGGATGCTATTTCCATGTTTATACGCTTGGAAATTGTGCAGACAGCCTCTAAATGTCGTTATGCCATCTGCAAATTTGATCGCCATGCTTGCTGATCTCTTTTCCAGATCATTTCAGTGCAGTAGATGTTACCAGATGCCAGTTCCAGTGCAGATCCCGAGAGATTCCACTATTTACGGGTCTCCTGTAAGAAAACTGGCCATTTAGTGCTATTGTGTTCCTGTTTTTGATCCATTTCCCATTCTATAATAGCACATCATCTCCTTCCTCAGGAGAAGTTCATAAGGGGCTTTGTCAAGTACCTTCTAAAACATCCAGATACATATCATTTGGCTTACTCACATGTTTATTAACCCTTTGAAAAGACAGCTTGGTGCTGCTTTTCAGAACAAGTTCTATCATTTAACTGGCACTGAACTCAGATTCATTGGTCTGTAGTTTCCAAGATCGCCTTTGAAGCTCTTTAAAAAAACAAAAAACAAAAAAAAAAACAATTAGTGTTACATTAGTAACTCTTCAATCTTTAGAGATCATTAATACTAATGTTATGATTGAGTCTGGCTGATATTATGAATGATCACTATTAGACAAAAATTAGCTAGGTTAAGACACTTTGATTTGGTTTTCTGCACTATGTTATCAGAGCGCAGCTTGCCCATTTGGCGGGAACACTGCCCATCTGGGCCATCTGGGGAAAGGCCCCTGCTGGGGATCGTGAGAAGTGTTGCTGGATGGCACAGTCCGGGGCTTAGTGTTCCAGGGTCCTGGAAGGGTTGATAGCGGCAGTCAGGCCTCCCTGTCTTTGCTATGACGGTCACCTAGGTTCAAGCGTCCTGTGTTTTGGGTGACAGGAGTGGGACACCTGGACATGTGGTGCTGGATGTTGGATAGGCTCATACTTCTTAGGTGCACTCTCCTTGAGTGCGTCTGCATGTCCGTGTTCCGTCTGTGATCTCATGCTCAGGTGATTGTTGCAGCAATGACAGAGATCGCTTGGGATATCGTGAGCGGGGTTGTCATGGTGTTGCATGGGGTTGCCAATGCAAGACGGGGCCATCCTGAGGAGTTTGGGCCTCAGTCATCAGCTTTCCCTTCGGTGGCCCGGCTGTCCAGGAGGCGCCGGTCCAGTTCTTCTCTGCCTCTTCTCAATGTGGGCAGGGGGACTGGCAGATCTGGAAATTCACGTCCACTGCACGTTCTACTGTTTTACCTCTGTCTTGGGGTTCTGAGGTCATATATTCCCAATCATTTGTTTGGTGGGGTGCTGCTGTCTGTTGTGCAAGACAAGGTGGTCAACAGTCGGAGGCTGTCGTCTATTCCCCTTACCCCTGAAGGTGCTCACAATTTTAAGTTTTTTTGTACCTGCGGAGGTGTATGTTAAAGGCTAGCAGGCGCACCTGTGGGACCAGAATCCTCGGTTCTTCCGACCTTCCGTTGAGGTGCGTGTGTGGGGTTTACTCCCTTGGTCAGCTAGCAACTTGCTTCACCCATTGGGCCTTCCCTTTCCTCAAGGCATCGTTGCGTCCCACTTCTTCGTGGGGGCTCGCCGCAGGGCCTGGAGTTATGCTCAGCTGGTTCCAGCCAGGGCTGAGTCCTTGGGGGGAGGCTCCGATCCTAACGATACAGGGAGTGCTGGGATCCGTTCAACCAGGTTCCTTCAGGCCCAGCGTACGTCGTCTTTTGCTGGCCGGTTTAGGTCTTCGGGTCGTGGCGGTGCTCCGAGAAGACCAGTAGGCTGCACAGTGCTTGTCTTGGAGCAAGCGCGGGATATCTGTAGGTTCATATTCAAAGCCGTCCGGTTACATGTCCCTCCATTGTGGAATGCTGTACTAGTAGGCATACTTCATATGCTGGGCTTACAAGTTGGCTTCCGCGCTGCTCGGCATCAGCCAAGGTGACTGCCGGTTTAGGCTGTGGAGTCAGCCTGGAGGAGGGGCCTTGCGTTCTCTGGACAATGCTCTGTTCGGTTGTATGCCTTGTGGCCCTTATGGAGTTGTAAAAAGGAAAAACAAAAACAAAAAAAAAAAAGAATAATCAAACAGGAAAGCCTTCCTAATTGTCCCCACTTCTTTTTTATAAGGTTCTGTCCCTTTCTTCCGGGAGTTTGGCCGGAGCGTGGTTAGACTCAGCTACATTTTGGGGATCCTTTATGTACAAGGCGTTTTAGTGTACGCAGCACGCCCAGTGTTCCATCGTCTGACTGGAACGGTACGCGGTACGTCAGCCGTGGCAGGCGTTCACGGACACGGTAGCGGATCGAGCGCTGTAGGTGCTGTCTGAGATCTCCGGGATGGTGGCCTATTTCGATCGGCAGGGTGGAGTCGGTCGGGTGGTCAGGGTGGCCCAAGCGAAGGGACAGCATGCGCGGTTGAAGCCTTGGCGGCCTGCATTTCGGTGGGGACACTGTGGTGGCGAATGTCCTTAGTGGGGTCCGAGTGTTTGCCGGAGGAGTGAGATTGCATCAGGCGGTGTGCGCGCCGCATGTGCTCAGATGCGGTCAGCCCATATTGGACCTCATGGCGACCGGTCAGTCTGCGGCGACGGGTCGATGTTTAGCAGAGGACATATGAGGCTACTGGATAGCGTCGACGCATTGGTACGGGGCCGTGGCCCGGTCCATTCTATGCCTTTCAGAGGTCATAGTGAAAATGGCCGACTGGGTCTGGTTGCTAAGATATGTGCTCTTCATTAGTCAGTGGGGACCATTACCAGTGTATTCTGCAACATTTGCGTGAGCTTGCATAATCTTTACTTGCAACCATTCGAAATACCTGTCCAAAACCAGTTGATGCAGTCACTACTTAAATTTGCCTCGCTTGACAGTAAAAAAAAAAAAAAAGACATTTATTTTATACTGATAGGTCACTCACAGCATATTTGGTGATTCCTCATCCTGGTGTTAATCATGCAGATAATTTCTGCTCTAGTTGTGGTGATGTGACTTTTACATCACAAAAATGGCATATGACTGTGGCGGTTCAGAAAGCCTACAATTTATATTTTGGCTGCAGAATAAAAGATCAGGATAAAAGCTAGGCGCCACACATATGCTGCAATACATGTGTAGCAGATCTCAGGCTGTGGATGGATGGGAAAAGACCATCAAAGTCTTTTGCGGTTCCAATGATCTGGAGAGGGCCCATGGATCACGTCGGCGATTGCTACTTCTGCATGGTTCCTCCAATTCCGGAGGGCATATCCAGGTGATGTAAGCGGTTGGCCTACTGGCATTGCGTCGTGGGCGTGGCTACCAGAGTCTCCTTTCTTTTTTGTCACACCATGTAAGACTCCACATCTTCTGAAACAACGCTGGACTCTGGGGCACTTGACACCCTCTTATATGCCCTTGGTGGATCACGCTTGGTTTATTGCAACTCATTGCTTCGCTGCATTCCACATTCTCAATTAAAAAGACTCCAACTGGTCCAGGACATAGCTGTAGAGCTACTTTGTGTTGCAAAGAATAAAGCCCTTAAGAGGTGTGACAAATAGGGTGTTTGACGCTGGTGGTTTTTTCCATTTCCCTCATTTTGCTTCCCACCTCTGTCTGGATGGACCTCGGTTCCGTTCTCCCTCGTGGAATCCGGCTGTGCCTGTTTAGTTGTCGGTTTGGGACTTACGCAAGAACACTTTGCTTGTAACCTGCGTTCCTTGGACCTTAGGTGAGGTTCCGTCGCTTTCTGGGAGGTCTCCTCGCTTCCTGTCCCTCCGTGGAGGCGGGTTCTGCGGGAAAGCAGCGGTTGCTAACACTTGACACCCTGGTGGGGTCGAGAGCCAAGGGGGAGCTCAAGCGGATTTTTCAGGCGGAGCTCCGGTAGCCTTCTCAGTAGGTCTGTTTCTAGGGCGTTCAGTGTGTTTGCGATGGCGAGTTTGTCTTTCTGAAGCACTAGCGCTGCTTGGGGCAGAGTTCTGTGCTGTTTTCACCAGTGAAGAGGATCCAAGTGGGCTCTCTGTCGTGTCTTCCTGGTTGGCTTACCGCCTGTTGACGTGAGGAGCGGGCTGGGGTCGGTGCCTGCTCTGTTCGTTTAGGGGCCGAGCCGACTGGATAGGTCCCTCCCAATGATTACTGCTCTGGTACATCCCAGTGGTGGAGGACTGAACTGTAGGACCGATAAGGAAATGGAAATTACACTTACCTGGTAATTGATGTTCCTTGAGGGAGTACAGTTCAGTCCTCATTCCCGCCCGGGGATGGATGTTTCAGACGCGAGGCGTCAGTTCCGAGTATGCTTTCGGATCCTAGAGTCGGCAACGGGCTCTGATTGGCAGGTAATCGCGAGAGCAACCTTTTCTGCCTATACTCTTCCTTAGTTCTCCTTCCTTCTAGCTCTCTGTCTTCCGCTGTTTGGTGCGCAGGGGGACAGGGGCACGGAGGAGGGTGTTTTCGGCCTTTCTTTTTGGGGCCCTGTGATTTTAAAGTTGAAGTTTGAGCATAGCTTTGTATTTAGTACTTTAACTGGTTGTTTGTTTGCTCCTTTGAGTCTGCTTTGACAGTAGGTCACTGGGGGATCATGGGAGAAGACCAGCAGGATATACCCGGTGATGTCACAAGTTTGACTTGTCCAGTCTCCATGTTGCAGGAGGAGGTGCACTACCCAGTGGTGGAGGACTGAACTGTACTCCCTCAAGGAACATCAATTACCAGGTAAGTGTAATTTCCATTTTTTCTTCTACTTAACCTGATTCTGAGCTGTAGGGGATAGGGCTGCTTTCTTCTTCCTCAAGATCGGAGATCTTCCAGAGTTGTCTTGAAAATTATCCAGATCCTGATTATATTACAGAAAAATTGGCTCCAGAGCTGAAAGATCTTTCTACAGGGATTCCCCTCCATTGTCTCCTGCTTGAAATGATGACTCCTGAAGTCTAATTTGCTGGAAAACAATTGCAAAACATTGTGGAACCTGTGGCCTTTGGGAATCTACAGGTACTTATGACCTGGATTGGCCACTGTTGGAAACAGGATACTGGGCTTGATGGACCTTGGTCTTACCCAGTATGGCATATCTTATGTTCTTGGTCCTCACTTCATACTTTCACTTTACACTTGGACTAGCCGTCAAGCAAAAACTGTAAATTTGGTCAAGCAGTACTGAACAGCCTGTCTATGTGATTTATCTAACTCTCGCATCATCTTTTGATCATGCCATTCCTTAACAATAGACAAATTATCTATTAAGTTGAGTGACCCTGAGCTTAGGAATCTCAACCCCTTGCGTGCCGAATTACATATTGCTTGACAACAGAAAAGCAAAGTTTCTTACTCGTAATAAGTGTTTTCTGTAGGTAGCAGGATTAATCAGACATACATTTCCTCCCACCTCCCCAACAGTTGCATTATTCTTTGAGTGATGGAACCAACTGTGTGTTAAGGAGACCTCTGCATGCAGGAAGGGCCATTTATACTCTAAAACAGGGGTCTCAAACTCAAATTGCTTTGAGGGCCAAATGAGGACTTGTAAAGTAACCCGGGGGCCGCATAAGACGCGGGGCCTCATTTGCATAAGGGGTCTCATTTGCATAATGTTACCATACACTAACTTTTAGTAAACATGCCTCTTTAATGAGTATGGATAAAGAAAGACTAAAAGATTTAGAAACAAGAAGACAATAATTAAACTGGGAACCCCAAAAGCCAAACTTGGAATGTACAACAACACTGTAGAAATAAAACTATAAATTAATTTCCTCTTGTACTAAACAAAGCGCAAACATTAATGATGCACATTTCCCAGAGCTGACATATTCCAGTTAATAAATTCAAAATAAAGAGATATTTTTCTACCTTTTGTGCATTTTTTTCAGTTGCAATTGTTCCAGCCACTTTCTTCTGGTTTCTTCATGTCTTCTGCTAACTCTCCATCGTCTGCTGTCCATTTGCCCTTTCTTCTCTCCTAGTTTTTTTTCCATTCTCTCTCTACATCTGCTTTAACATACTAATCTTTCTCCTTTTTCTCTTTCCTCATTCCTATTTCATCCACTCAAATTTTACCCCTCCATCCTCAATCCCCACTTACTCTCCCAATACCTGGCCAATTGTAGATTTGTCTTCTCTCCCAGACAAAATATTTTTCCCCTCTCCATTTCACTTTCCCAGCTCCATCCCATTCTAATCCTCCCCCAACATCAGCTCCCTTCTAGTTCCAGCCCCACCCAGCATCCGCTCCCTTCTAGTCCCCCCATTAGTCCATTTCCAGTCCTATCCTAGCCTCACCATCAGCCCATTTCCAATCCTAGCCCCCCATCAGCCCATTTCCAATCCTAGCTCCCTCCCCTCACAGCCCATTTCCATTCCAAGCCCCCCTCCCCATCAGCCATTTGCAGTTCAAGCCCCCCTTCCACTCAGCCCATTTCCAGTCCTAGCAACCCCCCCCAGCCCATTACCAGTCCTAGACCCCCCAAAGCCCATTACCAGTCCTAACCTCCCCATAGCGCACTTCCAGTTTTACCCCCCATCACCCCATTTTCAGTCTTACCCCCCCATAGCCCATTACCAGTCATAACCCCCCCTGCCAATAGCCCACTTCCAGCCCTAACCCCCATTACCCCATTTCAGTCAGCCCCTCCATAGCTCATTACCAGTCCTAACTCCCCCCATCAGCCCACCTCCAGTCCTTCCTAACCCCCACCTGCCCATTTCCAGTCCTAGCCCCCACCATAGCCCATTACCAGTCATAACCCCCCTGTCAATAGCCCATCTCCAGTCATAACCCCCCCCTGCCAATAGCCCATCTCCAGTCATAACCCCCCCTCCTGCCAATAGCCCATTTCCAGTCATACCCCCCCCTGCCAATAGCCCATTTCCAGTCATACCCCCCCTGCCAATAGCCCATTTCCAGTCATAACCCCCTGCCAATAGCCCATCTCCAGTCATAACCCCCCCCTGCCAATAGCCCATCTCCAGTCATAACCCCCCCCCCTGCCAATAGCCCATTTCCAGTCATAACCCCCCCCTGCCAATAGCCCATTTCCAGTCATACCCCCCCCTGCCAATAGCCCATTTCCAGTCATACCCCCCCTGCCAATAGCCCATTTCCAGTCATAACCCCCCTGCCAATAGCCCATCTCCAGTCATAACCCCCCCCTGCCAATAGCCCATTTCCATTCAAAACCCCCCCCCGCCAATAGCCCATTTCCAGTCCTACACCCCCCCCCCCCAGGTAAATTAAAAAAAAACCTGGCTTCTGCTGCTGCAGCAGAAAATCAGCTGTCCCGCGGCCCCTTCCCCTCTGCGCGGAGAGCCCTGAGTGTGCTTCATCTGCGGCGTGCTTTTTAAGCCGCGAAGAGAGTATTTCCCTCTCGCGCGGCTTAAACCTAGTCACTTTTCAAGCCTCGCGAGAGGGAAATACTCTCTTCGAGGCTTGAAAAGCACCCGCTGATGGAGCACTCTCGGGGATCTCCGGGCAGAGAGGAAGGGGCCGCAGGACAGCTGATTTTGCTGCTTGAGCAGCAGAAGCCAGTTTTTTTTTTTTTTTTAAATTGACCGTCGATTCTGCCGTTGCCACGGCGGCAACGGCAGCAGCAGCAGAAGCCGTCGCGGGCCGCGTGTTTGAGACCCCTGCTCTAAAACATTTCACTAGTTCTGAGGGGCAATTTCTCTAAATGGGTTAGTTTCGTGCATACCGTAACGGTCAAGGTATGTGTGGAGTATTATCCTTAGTCTCTCAGACTTACTGCTAATGGGATCACCATGTGGAAGTACTCATAGAGACTTGAGAAGGCATTTTTATTCTCTCCCCCTAAGAGATGTACAGCAATTCACCAACTGTTGCAAGTGAATTTTATGTTGCGCTCCCCTTTGACCCTTTCACTAGTTCTGAGGGGCAATTTCTCTAAATGGGTTAGTTTTGCACATAACATGGCAGTCATGAACCTCACTCTTAAGCCAGAGTATGTAGAATATGATCTCAGTTTTTCAAATTTACTGCTAATGCTCATCGTAGTACTTACATCATGCCAAACAGAGCTTCCTTCTGGAGCTTGTAAGATGTAACATATATGGATAATTTATCAAGGCATACTTGGAAATCCTTCTTTATCATGCCTATGGCTCCCAATACGATGGGAAATATTTCTGTATCTTTCTGCCACATTTTCTTGATCTCTGACTGCATTTCTTGATACTTCAGGATCTTCTCCCTCTCCACGCGATTCACAAAATATGGTTATGGTTACGTTTTATTTATACCGCTATTCCAAAGTAGAATCAAAGCGGTTTACAGTAGATACAAAACAAAGCATAGAAAGGAGCTACAGTGTAATTCAAGGAAAAAGCATTCAGTACCCATAATCACTTGGAACCGACACCTCTATTATCAGTGCCGTCCTGGTGTTTTTCTCCTTTCTCACTCTGTTGGGTTCCCTCACATCCAGTTTTGTTACCTATTGGAATGGGAATGTCCCAGGTGATCATAACTTCTTCGTTCTCCATAATTCTCTTAGGGTCATGAGCCCAGTGCTTTTCAGGGACAGTGATGTTGGGTGAGTTTTGTGCATACCATGACAATCATGAATCTCACTTCTAAGCCAGAGTATGTGGAGTATGATCTCAGTCTCTCAAATTTACTGCTAATGCTCGGCGTAGTACTTGCATCGTGCCAAAGAGAGCCGCCTGAGCTCTGGGGAGCTGTTCTGTCCCAGGAACGTGTGATGTTATGTGCCTGATGAATCCTGCTGATTACAGAAAACACCTTTCTGGATTATTTTTAGTTTGGTTCCATAAATTGTATCATGATCTACAAAAAAAAAATATCTCAGTCAGTATTCAAGACAATTTGTCCTAGTAACGTCGGCAGTTACCTGGACAAAAGATTAGTTTTAAAATTTTGGCTCTGCAGACCATTGAACTTTTGGCTGGATAACCTGATGTCCAGCCAAAACTTAACAGTTAAAAATTGGGAGGAATTGGAAGTTTTTTTAGGAAAAAGCTCAACATTCATCAGATAATGGTGATTTTCAGTCACTGGCCAGTTAACTTTGTGTGGTTATCTTGGGTATTTATATAGCAGATCTAAGATATCTGGATAAAGTTATCTGTCGGTCTTATTCCTGCAATATTGAATGGTGTTGAGAGAACCATGTATCTCACTGAATATCCATTTAAAGATATGCAGATATATTTAGCCATTCCTCGAGTGGAGAAGTACCTTAGTGGTTAGAGCAGTAAGATGGAAGCTAGTGTTCATATCCCATCGATTTTCCTTGTGTCCTTGGGTAAGTCAGGTATAAATATAAATAAACTTGTCACTGACACGTCTACTATTAAAGCTTGTGTTTCAATGGGGGAAGCTGAAAGTCGTCCAAGAGTGCATGGTTTGAAATGATGTATCTTTGAAGGGTGCTAGCAAAACAGCGAAGTTAGGGCATCCCAATAGAGAGGTTCCAATAAAGATAAAAGTAAACCAGGTGCCTTTAAGTAGAAAGCAGACAGAGTTGAAGGATTCCAAATTACCCCTGTCAATCTGGCTAACTTTGAAATGCCTGCATACAAATGCTAGAAGTCTAAACAAATAAGATGGGAGAGTTAGAATGCTGTTATAGCACTGAATGAAAAGTTAGATATAATTGGGATCTTGGAGACCTCTATGAAGCAAACCAATGGGACACTATGATACCTGGGTGCAAATTATATTGCAGTGATAGGGTAGCTCAAATTGGTACAGGAGTGATGCTACACAGAACTATACCTAGCCCTGTGTAAGTGGTGCAGCTGCACAGGGTGCAAAAAAATAGGGGCACGTTTGGTTTTGCTGGCCTTGGCTCCCCCCCCCCCCCCACACACACACGCTGCCTGGCCTTGCCTCACCGCTGTTTTTTGTGTTCCCTTGACAATGGTGGCAGCAGCGGAACCTCCAATTGGAGAGAAAAAATGTGAGTCTTTCAGTATATAAATAAATCTAAATAAATGTTCAGCCGGCTCCCCCCCCCCCCCCCACGTGCCCTTGCCATGTTCCCTTGGCAGCAGTGGCACCTCCAATTGGGGGGGGGGGGAACACACTACTCTTTCCGACTCCACGCTTGCATGCTGGCCTGATCCCTCCCTCCCTCTGCTCACGTCAGAGGAGGGAGGGACCAGACCAGCCTTTCAAACGTGGGTCTTTGCAGCTCTGCATTTGAATGGCTGGTCTGGTCCCCACATCTCTGACTGAGTATATGTCAGAGGAGGGAGGGCTCAGGCCAGCGTGCAAACATGGAGTCAGAAAGAGTCATGTGTGTTTTGGGTTTTTTTTTGGGGGGGGGGGGGTCCCAGTTGGAGGTGCCACTGCCGCCAAGGGAACACAAAAAGCAGCAGGGCAAGGGCGTTGGGGGGGGGGAGCCGGCTGAACATTTATTTATTTAGCTTTATTTATATACTGTCTTTCTCCTGGTCAAGGCAGTTTACAAAGAACGAATTGCAGGTACATTGAACAGTGATGTGAAACTATGTACAGCATGCAGACAAGGCCCCATGGGGGTTTTAACTATCTACAGATTGTAGCATTGAATGAATTATATATAGTAAGAAACCAAGGTCCCAGGGGGTGGGGATTTTAACTATCTACATTGCAGGCTGAGTACAGGTTAAAAGCTATCTATTATGTTTGGATTATGTGAAGAGGGGGGTTATGGTAATGTGTTCAAATGTTCCATGAATAGATGTGTCTTTAGTGTTTTTGGAAGGTCTTGAGGTTGGCAAGGAGTCTGAGATTGTTGGGTAGTCTGTTCCATATGGATGGTGCATATAACTGGAATGCTCTTTTACAAGCTTGTTGGTTTGATTTGATCCTGTTGTGAGAGATGGTGAAGGTGTTATGGAGATAAGATATAGAAATGCTGGGCATGGGGCAAATTATAAACTTGGGGGGGGGGGCGCCAGATGTGCAAGTTGCACAGGGCACATTTATGGCTTTGTACGGCCCTGACGCTATATGTTAAAGAAGGCATTGAGTCAAAAAGGAGAAACGTTTTGCAGGAAAGCAAATACACTATAAAAACTCTATGGATCGAAATTCCATGGTAAAAGAGGAAGGCAACGGCAGTGGGAGTATACTACTGTGTACCTGGTCAGAATGAACAGATGGATGATAAAATGCTAACAGAAATTAGGAAAGCTAACAAAATTTACAACACAGTAAAATGGTTGATTTCCGTTCTCCCAGTACTGACTGGGTCATTGTCACATTAGGACATGCTAGGAAGTTTCTAAATGAAATAAGTGACTGCTTCGTGGAGCAACTGGTTCAGGAACAAACTTAGAGGAAGCTGTGTTAGATCTAGTCCTTAGTAGAATGCAGGATCTAGTGAAGAGAACTGTTGGGGCCTCTTAGCAGTAGTGGTATTAAACGAAATGTGATCATGTAATTAAATGGAGGGAGGACAGCAAGGAATCCTCTGCCTAACATCTAACAGACTATGATAACATAAGGAAAATGGCCAAAAACTAAAAGGAGAAACCGCAAAGGCTGAGAGTTTAAAACAGGCCTGGGTGGGGTTTAAAAATACTATCTTTTAAGCCCAGACCAGATATATTCCACGCTTTAAGAAAGGTAGAAGGAAGATCAAACAACTTTTAACAATTATATGAAGACAAGGTTTCCTGAACGCCATTTTATTTTTAATACAAATGTATTTTCTTTTAGGTAACCTTTCTACTATTTTGGTGGTTGCAGTATTTTTTTCTACAGTAATTGCCTTTCTTTTGGTACCTGCTTTTATTTACTGCTCTTGCTATTTACATCGATGGATCAAGTATGTATTCTTCCCATCATGCAGACTTCCTTCAAACATAGATGAGGTAAGGTGCTTAAAATAGTAGCAACATCAAAGAACTAGATAAACATCTAAATTTTGGTTTAGCTTATTTGGAAACCTAGTGGCCAAAACATTGTTTAAGCTGGTGAAAATTAGGTATTCTTTTTTAGCATATTCCTTTTTAGTAATTTTTTTTCTATTAAAAAAATTGCTTATACGTTTCTTCTCTGTGTACACATTATCTTCTGGGTCATTCAACCTGTAGTAATGAAATTATCAGGATAGGGTGGGGGTGGTTAAGTGCTATCAAGTCAGTGTCAGTTCATCATGACACTATGGGGTATGTTTACAAAGCAGCAGTAGCGGCCTCCGTGTGATAATGAAGCCACGGCCCCATTGAATTCAGTGGGGCCGCTGCTCCGATATCACATGGAAGCTGCTACCGATGCTTTGTAAACATACCCCTATGGATAGTTGTCCTAAACTGTGTTTGGTCTTCAGTCGGGCACAGAGTTCATAGAGTGGCATCCATAGCTGCTGTTATTGTATCAATCCATCGCATTGCTGGCCTTTCTCTTTTAGCTACAAAAACATGAAATGAATCCTCTGGGACTTTCACTCAAGCAGCCAATACAAAAAGAGTCAGAGTCCAAACACTAAGCAATGAAGGGGAGGTGATGATCAAATTTCGACAACACCTAAGCACATATAAGACAGCCAACTAGAGAAATCTGCCAATATTATTTAAAGGCCTCAGACAGACGGGGGTGCGAGAGAAAAGTTAGCCAAATAGGCAGTAAGCCACAGGCCAGCAATACCCGCTTTCCTCAAATGTCATTCATAGGCCAAAATGTGTTTTACAATTTTCTAATGCATTAAAAAACACTAGAAAATACTTAACTTAGCAGCAGTATCTCTTAGAGGACTGTAATTCATGCTCTTCAAAGGCTAGATGTCTAGCAAGCTGGTCAAGCGTTGACTCAAGTTTCGCCCGTCACTTCTATCTGGGCTGCATCAGAACAGGAAAGTGCCAGCTTCTTGAAACTTCTTTAGAATGAAGAAACAGCCTCCTTCACCAATCTTTTAAGGATAGCGGTAACACCCATAAACAGTCCTTAGCCAATGGTATCGCAAGATCAGAATCCAATTCACTGATAGGTCTTCCAAAAACCAATGGAATCACTCTCCTGTCATCCAATCCATTGCACTGCATTCAAGGTGATAATCCATTTCATTTCAAGTCTAGTTAACTTACACAGCCTGTCACCATTCATGAAAACACTCAACATATCAATTGCAAACCATCGTATATCCTCCCAGCGATGGCCCATTTGAAGGCAATGCTGAACCATTGGTGCAAGGAGCGTCTTCATGGTCAAATGTGACTTATGCTCTAGTAATCAGATCCTGACTTTGCGACATGTCCTCCCAACATATATTTTCTTGCATGGGCATATCACTATACACCACCCAGGATAACTGATAGTCAGTGGAATGTTTCAAAAAAAAATAAACTTTTTGAAACTGGGGTCACACCATTCAATGATATGCAAAGAAAGTGAACACATTGAGCAGTGATTACATGGTTGATGTATACCCCTTTGACCAGTGCACGATGAACAGTCATAAAGTCAGTGTGTACTAAAACAGCTCATATATTGCGAGCTCTCTAGAAGGCAAAATAGGGGCCATAAAATCGAATGCAAAGCTAAAATATGCTTCGGGCTAATTGTTGAGCCCTATCAGAATACTTTAAAACCACGACCTGTTTGTGTCCATATCAGAACTAACTTGCTGTTATAAAAGTAATGGTCAATTAGCAAACTTGGCATGCAAAAATGTCTTCCTAATGACCCCATGTGGGTAACCCCACTCACGTAATTTAGTTTCTAAAACTTTCGCTCGCTGAAGGAATTCAGACTCAGAAGAACAAATTTGCCGAATCTATAGAAATTGTCCAATGGGGAGTAATATCTTGAGTTTAAAAGGATCGTGACTGAAAATGTAATAACTGATCACGGTCAACCACTTTCCTATATAAAGAAGTATGTAGAATGCCTCTCTCCATTACAACCATTGCATCCAAAAATGAAATGGATGTGAAAGAACATGTCCTAGTAAGTTTCAAATTGTCATCTTGTCGGTTAAGCCAATCAGTAAAATGCAGCAAATTCTCATAAGTACTTAACCAAATACAAAAAATAACATCTATAAAACGGAGCCATAAGCCCACATGTGCAGACCATCTAGATGTATAAAGATGCAATTCTTCAAAAGAGGTAACATAAAGGTTGGCAATATTGGGGGCAATTGTCGCAACCATTGACACCCCATGAATCTACACATAATATGACTCCCTAATCTGGAAATAATTCCTCTGAAGCACGAAGTGTGCTAAAGACAACAAGAATTGCACCAGTATTCTGTCAATGGGAGGGTGTTGACTTAAAGCTTCCTGGACTAACTGTAGAGCTTGAATTTGAGGATTATTAGTATAAAGAACATAAGATATGCCATACTGGGTCAGACCAAGGTCCATCAAGCCCAGTATCCTGTTTCCAACAGTGGCCAATCTAGGTCATACGTGCAGTTATATCAAACGTAACCAGTAGCACAGGCAAAGAAAAATTAAAAATTTTATTCAAAAAATCAGTAGTATCTTTAAGATATGATTTAGCCATTTTCACTATGGGTTGTAAAAAACACGGTCCGTGTTTTTGGATTATTGATATGGTGAGTGTTTTCATGAATGGTGACAGGTTGCGTAAGTTAACTACACTTGAAATGAAATGGATTTTTACCTTGAATGCAGTGCAGCCTGCGGGCCTCAATGATTCAATGGATTGGATGACAGCAGAGTGATTCCATTGGCTTTTGGAGGACCTATCAGTGATTTGGATTCTGATCTTGCCGATACCATTGGCTAAGGACTGTTCATGGTTGTTACCACTGCCCTTAAAAGATTGATGAAGGAGGCTGTTTCTTCATTCTAAGGAAGTTTCAAGAAGCTGGCACTTTCCTGTCCTGATGCAGCACGGATAGAAGTGATGGGCGAAACTTGAGTCAACACTTGTCCAGCTTGCTAAAATCTAGCTTTTGAAGAGCGTGAATTATAGCCCTCTAAGAGATACTGCTGCTAAGCTAAGTGTTTTTCTAGTGTTTTTAAATGCATTTAGAAAATTGTAAAACACATTTTGGCCTATGAATGAAATTTGAGGAAAGCGGGTGTTAGCTTGTGGCTTACTGCCTATTTGGCTAACTTTTCTCTCGTACCCCCACCAGTCTGAGGCCTTTAAATAATATTGGCAGATTTCTCTAGTTGGCTGTCTTATATGCGTTTAGGTGTTGTGGAAATTTGATCATCACCGCCCCTTCATTGCTTAGTGTTTGGACTCAGTGACTCTTTTTGTATTGGCGGCCTTTCTCTTTTGCCTTGATTTTTAGCCTAATCTTCTTAATTGAATCCTTACAGGAAAAGTATTTCACCAATGCTACCATTATTTCTTCAGGAACAAGCAGGAAGTCAGTTGGCACTGACTGAGCCCGCTCGGAAGCATCTCCCCAGCTTTCAAAGAAAGCCTTTGGGAGATGCACCATGCATATGTGGTCCTCTTCCCTCCCAAGGGTGCCATCTTGCCTCAGTCTCCTTTTTTCCATGGAGCCCATAGGATGCTGTCCAGTTTTCCCCAGACGAAGTTTGATTTTTATTGTTGTGTTTCTCTGGTTGCATACCAGTTCCTTCCCACCTCTGAGCCAGCTCACCTCAGTGTTGCTCTTCAGATTCATCTATTAGTTTTTCATTTTTTCATCGAGGTGCTTCTTGACTGGCTTTCGTGCCCTTTTCCAGCCAAAGGCTCATAACCCCTGCTGGGAGGTGGGTACCCCCTTTTTCCGATGGCTTCCAGCAGCTATAAAAAGTGTGACCGATGTGGCAAAATGATGTCACTCACCAACCCACATGATTGCTGCCTCCAATGTCTTGGCCCGGAGCACAATGACAGACTGTGAACTCTGCAGAACCGTGACCTCAAAGATCTTGAAGAGCTGCCATTAGCAGCAGATAAGTTTCTTTCAGAAGTCCGACTCCATAACGGAATCTCTGGTGACACCACATTCCAGGGCCCCCTCTGATATCTTGGTGCCCCGTAAAGCCAGAGCCTCTTCGGAGTCCCATGGCCATGGTTCCTCTGAGCGGAAATCCCTGGAGGTGTAGCACAAAAAGAACAAATCCTCGAAGACCGCCTTGGAAGATGTATCCAGGAAGAAGGGGAAATCCCACCCCAGGACCCACAGTCCCAGGTGTGAGTCCGAGGAGTCTGGGCAGGAGCTGCCCACCAAACTGCCCCATAAGGAGTCGGCACCTGCCAACCGGCCTCTGGCACCATCCTCATCGAGGACTCCCCCTCGACAGTACCAACACTGATCTGAAACCCTCAGTGCCTGCATCAAAGGCTGCGGAGCCAACTGGTATGGAGACCAGAATGGCAGCTCTAGAGAGCAGTATCTTCACCCTAGTGGCCTTGCAGCGGGTGTTCATTTCCGGCTCATCTAGTTCATCCGCCCCAAGATGGGACCCTCGACATCGAGGACTTCCCCGGACATCAAGCCGGGCCTCGAGTGCTATCAGCCTTGAGATAGGGCCCCCCCCCCCCCCCATCTCAGACAAGGTCCCGCTCCCGTTCTCGGAACACCAGTCCTTCCGGTGAGCATCTGCGGCTCAGACCGACGATCCCCCAGAGGTCACGGACCGCTGAGAGTGGTCCTTGGCTGCGGCAATCACACGGTGTCTGACTTGGACTTGGACTTCGAGTCTGAATGTGAGACAGAGGACGAAGCGTCCCTGGACATGAGGTGGCACTGTGGTGTGCCTTCGGACCAGTCTCCCCCGATGCAGCTCACCACCCAAGGACCTTGCATTCCTTGATTTTGTGCGGGACATGGCCAAGGCCCTCACCATCGAGACAGGGGCCGAGGAGAACCCTCACGCTGAGGAATTGGAGATACTCCAATACGAGGCACCCCAAAGGAAACCCTTACGGTCCCTGTGCCCTTGATCCTCGACCGCCGCCTCCTCGAATGTGGGAAGCACTGGTGTCTGTACCAATTGTTAGGAGGCACCTCAATGCCATGCAGTACCATACCTAGTCCTGTCCTTAGGGGCAGCCAAAATGCGCCCCTAAGCCATTTCGCGGATCTTTCTGCGGGTCTGATCCCTTCCTGCTCCAACGTGATGTTAGAGCAGGGAGGGATCAGATCTGCTGCTGCTACCAGCGACTTGCACATCGAGCATGTTCCCCCCCCCATACCTCCGTTCAGCGCTGCCTGCTCTTCCCCTGCTGCCAGAACCAACATGGAGAAAAGAGAACGGCAGGAGCAGGCAGCAGCTGGATAGAGGTATGGGGAGGAGGGGGGCGCACACCCAATGTGCAAGTCGCACAGGGCGTGATTCTGGCTCAGTACGGCCCTGATGCCATGTACCAGGTACGCCGAAGCCCTGGATTCCAAAAGACCCAGCGTCCCCACAATTCCATGGTGGAGTTGGCAGTGCACCTGCTCAAGAGCCAAAAGACCCATTGGCAGTGCCACCCGGCAGGGAGGCCCGAACCCTTGACGCCCTTGGCCGGAAGGCCTTTCAGGACTCAATGTAGAGCAGGTAGGATTGGATCCAGCATGTTAACATCTGCAGGTACCTGAAGGAACTGTCGAAAGAGCTTGGTGGATTCTCACAGGCCTCGAGGGGGTAACCCCTTCAGAGGTTCAAGATCCTAACCTCTGAGTAAAGGAATGCTTAAATTTTTTGTCTTGGGCAGCCTAGGATGGCTTCGAATCATCGACCAGGATAGCCTCTACAGGCATTGGGGCTTGACGCCAGGCATGGCTGCAGTCATCCGACCTGGAACAGTGAGTGCAGGACAAACTGATAGATGTCCCCTGCATAGGTGAAAACCTATTCGGGGAAACCCATGGCCGATAAGGCAGTGGAGATAGAGACGGAGTATGTGACGAGAACCAGGTTCTCAAAAAAGACCTTGGTGCACCCCCGGAAGAAAGCCCTGAGGAAAAAGCCCTTCTTCCCAAGGAAGAAAGGAAACTTCAGTTACTCCGCACTTCCAGACCTTCTCGGCCCCTCAACAGGGCCAGCAACAAAAAGGACAGGGACACGATCCTAGGAAACAAAAAGCCCCAAAGTCTGAGGCACTGGCCCTGGCCAGCCTGGGGGGAGCTTTTGACTGCCTGGATTGCAGGTGGGACTAAAGTCCAATTCAGTCCAAGTACACCTGAGTGCCATCGCAGCGCATCACCATTCTGTTGAGGGAAAAATCCTCTCGGCTCAGCCCCTTTGTGTCCCAATTCCTGCAGGGCCTCATGTCGCGATGATTTTCCTTGATATATTGGCGGCATTTGACTCAGTTGACCATAAGATTCTTCTAGATAGACTCCATGAAAAAGGCATCCTAGGTCTCGCTTGGGACTGGTGCAAATCATACCTAGAAGATCGATGGCAACAGGTCCGTATAGGCAACAATACATCTGAGCCCTTCCGACAGAAGCAAGGAGTACCCCAAGGCTCCTCCTTATCTGCGCTGCTTTTTAATATATATATATATATATATATGTATGCAGCCAATCTGCCAAATCACCAGAGACTTCGGTATTTCCTGCCTATTATATGCAGACGACGTACTAATTTTCACACCTATCAACATCTCAAATCCTGACTACTCACCACTAATCAACTGCTTCAATGCAATAACTGACTGGCTCCTCAGTCAGGTCATGAGAATAAATTTCAAGAAAACCGAAGTCCTCATAGCAACAAGAAACAAGCGATTTGCTCCCCCACCAACCCTCATAGTAAGAGACGCAGAACTTCCAATCAAGGCCCCCTTAAGGTATCTCGGTGTGATGCTTGATCAACAACTTAATCTTAAGGAGCATATAAAAAACACCGTAAAGACAATTTACTACAAGATGAAAACACTGTGCCACCTGAGACCCATGCTGGAGACCAAAGATTTCCGTACAACTTTCCAAGCATTCCAACTTTCCTCATTTCGACTATGCGAATATCGTTCTGCATGGTCTCCCCAAGAATACACTAAGCCCACTTCAACTAGCGATGAACGCAGCGGCCCGCATCTTGTCTGGAACTTCAAAGAGAGATCACATAACACCGATCCTAATCGATTTGCACTGGCTCCCGATAAGTTGCAGAATATTTTATAAAACTCTTCTCATCACTTTCAAGGCCATAAATAAAATATCCCCTGCATCGATCTCAAATCTCCTCACCCATGCACCAAACAATAGATTCAGGAGAATAGTAGCCGAAAACACACTAGTTACTCCTAGTAATTCCACAAAATGGACGCAACTAACTACTAACAGAGCTTTTGTGTCTTTTGCTCCCAAATGCTGGAACAAACTCCCCCCAGCATCAGATCCATCAAGGACATCATACAATTTAGAAAAGCCATTAAGCACTATCTATTCACTATGCACTTCAACCTACCTTACCTACCTTAACATTGCATTCCGCCTGACCACCTTAATTGCCTCTCACATAGCTATAACCCAGAACAGATGTAATTGAACTGCAGAAAGTGCTGCTTCTCTGTAAATATCAGGCCACCTGTTTAAATGTATATAGTTTTCCCCGGTTCATACCCAGTTTATATTCCCTGTTATCTGTAAACCTATGTCAGTTTTCTCCTGTCTAGGTAATATCTTGTTTAATGTGAACCGCACTGGTGATGAATAATGCGGTATATAAAAACTGTTAAATAAATAAATTAAATAAATGTTATCCAAACCCCCCCCCTTCCACCCTCCAGCGGCAGAGTGGGATCTCAGTGTGGTGCTCTTGCAGCTCACTAAGCCTCCGCTCGAGCCTCTGGCTATCTGCCACCTCCGGTATGTATCCTGGATGGTCACCTTCCTGGTAGCACTCACATCAGCTCGCATAATCAGCGAGCTCCAGGCTCTGATGGCAGAGCCCCCTACACGAAGTTCCACAAGAATAGAATGGTGCTCCGCACAAACCCCAAGTTTCTGCCAAAGGTGGTGTCCCCGTTCCACCTCAACCAGGAGGTGGAACTTCCCACCTTCTTTCTGAGACCTCACACCGGTAAGGTTGGAGACCATTCTCCACCACCTGAATTGTAAGAGAGTCCTGTCCTTTTACTTGCAATGGAGCCAGGGCCACTGCAAAGCACCTCAGCTTTTTATATCCTATGACCCAAGTCGCCTAGGGCTCCCAGTGACTAAGCGAACTCTGTCCACTTGTTTGGCGCAGTGTATTACCCTTGCCCATGAGTAAGCAGGAATTTCGGTGGACCAGAGGATCATGGCACACCTCGTTAGGACCCTGGCTATTTCTGTGGCAAAAATGTTCTGTCCCCGTGGTGGAAATCTGCCAGGCCGCCACCTGATCTTCGGTCCATACTTTTGCAGCTCACTACTGCCTGGAAAGGGAGTTCCAATGGGACAGCACCTTCAGCCAGACCGTACTCTGTAATCTCTTTGCGGTGTAGGCATCTCCTGCCCTCTCACCCTTCTGTGTTCAGGCTACCAGAGTGCTGGTGCCCCACCGGACACTTGTGTCTTGCGAGAGTCTCTCAGTAGGGACTCAACTGCTGCTGATCACGGCTCACTCTTTGCAGGTCGCCATGGCATTTTTCTTTTGGTTACAGGTTTTTGGTAGCCTGTAGCTGGGGAGTCCCATATATGAGGACTGACTTCCGGCTTGTTCCTGGAGAAAGCATAGTTACTCACCTGTAACAGGTGTTCTCCGGGAACAGCAGGAATTGGTCCTCACAACCCTCCCTCCTCCCTCTGGAGTTGTTTCTTTATCATATTTTAATTTTTGCCATCTTAGCTATGTCATTGGACTGAGGCAAGATGGCACCCTTGGGCAGGAAGGGACCATGCACGCGTGGTACTTCTCCCAAATGTTTTCTTTGAAAGCTGAGGAGATGCTTCCATGTAGGCTCCGCGTGGAAGCATCACCATATGTGAGGACTGATTCCTTCTGTCCCCGGAGAACACCCGTTACAGGTGAGTAACTACGCTGTCCTGTATAGAGAAAAAGCTCACTATCCAACAATATTGTTCACAATTGTATTTGTGGGCCTTTTTCATTCAAAGCCGCTAAAATCAGCTGTCTTTAGCATATTAGTCCATTTTATTATTATTTGTGATCAATAGTTCTTTTTTACAGTACTTTTTTTTAATATATGTAAAAACCACAAGAAATCTGTACTCCTATAGTCTCTGTTCATTAGTTCGGGAACATTTACCATGCTGACTAAGACTGTTCGCATTTCAATAGAATATCTTATTCTGCTTCAGGGTTAAGATAATTCCTAGTTATAGATCACACTTATCTGTGCCTTAAAAGTCTGAAGCTGTACTCCACTATGATTCTTCCATGAGCATTTCAGGCTTAATGAAAAACTGGCCGTGATTTTTTTTAGATCAACTCTTAACTTGCCTCTACATCCCGATTAGTCCACCTTTTTAAAGTAAAGAATACCAGTCAATTTGCTGGTTTAAGCTATTAGGATTAATAGTATTTAATGTGAATATCCAGTGTTCTTTGTAATTTAAACTGGCTTCCCAATTGCCTTCTCTCCAATTAAGCTGTACATGATCCAATATATAACATTTTAGATCATGAAAAGCATGATGTAAAGCCATACAATGTTCCACAATGGGGGCTGCTTTATTTTCTATATGCAGCTATGATCGATGTTCTCTAAGGCACTGAATCATGGATAGTCTGGTGCAGCCGATGTATAATTTTTTACATACATTGAAGGGCATATGCAACAAATGGAGAACTACATGATGTTATCCATTGTAATTTAACAGGATAAAGAGATCCTGGAAGAATCCAGGTGGCTCCCTCAATAGTATACTGGCAAAAATCACAATTGCCACCATTGAAAAGGGCAGTACACAAAGTAAATTTTCACCATCCAATTGTCAAAGTAAAAGCAAATATTCTCGCTGGGCATACATCCCATGCTTATAAACCTTGTCTACTACTGAGAAAGGGTATCCTCGTTCTAAGTAATGTCGTTTATACTTTTTATCTTTTTTTTATATTGTTCCTTATCGTGACAGATCCGCCGCAATCTCAAAAATTGACTCATTGGAAGACTCTATTTTAATTTAACAGGATGATGGCTGGAATACAGTAAATTGTTGCGTGTCACTGGTTTTTCATATAAAGTTGTTAATAAGGTTGTCCCAGATTTTTTTTTTTAAATCAAAATGTCTAAAAGTGAAATTAGAAATGCATTGTAGGAACATTCAAACTGTAAATTGGTGTTATGATTGTTTATCCAAGATATAAAATCTTAAAGAGCCGATAAAGACCCTCTCCATACATAAAATATATCATCGAGGAAACACTTCCACATATATGTATATGTATATTATATATATATACAGGACATCCACTGAGACCCATATAAGTAATCTCCAGGAACAAGCAGGAAGTCAGTCTTCACATATGGGTGACGTCGACACCGACAGAGCCCGGCATGGGAACACTCCCCATCATCCATTAGGAATGCTTTTGGGAGCGTTCTTCTATGCATGCGTGGCTGCCTTCACACCTGGTCTCCTCAGTTATCTTTTTTCCGCTGAGCCATCGGGACCTTGTCCCAGTCTGCCTTGTCAAGAGACTTAAACATTTCTTCACTAGTACCGTCAAAATACTTGGGTTTCCTTCCTGTTGACCGGCTCAACTTCCCATCAATTCCGTTTCTCGTTTTTATTTTTATTTTAGATATTTTTTAACTTATTTTCAGTTTTTTCTCACAAAACTTTGTTTGAGGCCTATAGCCTTCTCGGGCACCATTGCCCAGTTTAATTTTGCTAATGGAGAAGCTCCAAAGTGGTTTCAAAAAATGCTCCAAATGTTCCAGTACAATTTCTATCACTGACTAACATTCTTGCTGCCTAAAATGTTTAGGCCCAGACCACGATGTCTATTTCTGTCTCTCCTGTCTCTATATAGGAAAAGCATCGCTCGGAGTCGTCAGTGCCTAAGAAAAAGAAGACATCTGCCTTGGCATTGAGATCCTCAACTTCCAGGTTGGCGTCTGTTTTGGCACCGTGCATTGGCACTGTCATTCCTCGCACTCCGATGCAGACTGTCCAATGAAGCGACCCCGGTGGAAGGTTTCACCCTCCAAAACCACAGAGGGGTTCGGGGATGCCTCTGAGGTTCCATCCTCTGTGGAGCCGGCGTCGGTAGTTGTGGCCCACACAGCTATGTCCAGAACCACTCCTCCCCCAGTACCGTCATTGGATGACTGTGTCATCGCCATCGAGCCCAGCATTGCTACACTCTTAGCAGTAGTAACTCAGATGACGACATCTAGTGCTTCACATCCGGCACCAGTTCCTCAGATGCTGACGATGGCCACATAGCTTGACACGCTTATGCAGGTATTCCCTGCATTGCATACCTCCACAGAGCAGCCAATGCCAAGGTCCTCGGCACCACCATGTCCAGTGCCCTCAAGCATCAGATAAGGATTACTTTGGCTTCCTTCTGGACTCTGATTCCAAATCAAAACCCTCCGAGGTGGAATCCATCGATTCCGATACTCATAGGAATGTGCCGTTGGATCCATCGACATTCGTTGCCCAAGGACATGTCCTTTCCGGACTTTATTAAAGACATGGTGGCAACTCTCAATGTTTCAGTGGCTATGCAGGCATCCCCTGCATTGCATAGCTCCACAGAGCGGCTGATGCCAAGAACTGAGGAGCTCAATAGTCTCCAATACCCATCTGCACCGAAGGAGGCTGCTACCCTCCTGGTGCATAACATCTTAAGGAATTTAATAGCTTGGATGTGGGAGTCTCCTATTCAACCCCTGCTATGAGTAAGAAGCTAGATATCCTTTATAGGATTCCTCCCTCCCCAGGATTTCAGAAGCCATAGCTTCCCCACCACTCCATGGTAATGGAGTCTCTGCCATGAGGAGGAAAAAGAGCCAGAAAAATCACTCCTCAGTGCCTCCTGGGAGAGAAGCCAGGACCCTAGATGCCTTTGGAAGGAAGGCATTCCAAGCTACCATCCTAGCCTCTAGGATAGACTCATATGCTCTATATGGGCATGTTTCTCAAGGATGTATCGAGGGACTTGTCAGAGTTTACCACCCTGCTGCCTTGACAGGCAGGTAGTTCATCAAGTCTTAGTAACACATGCCCAGAACACATCAAAGTTTTTAACAAGAGCAGCATTTGATGCCTTTGAAGCCAATAGTACATAACATAAGAACATAAGATATGCCATACTGGGTCAGACCAAGGTCCATCAAGCCCAGTATTCTGTTTCCAACAGTGGCCAATCTATGTCATATGTACCTAGCAGTTTCCCCAAGAGACACAAGTTCCACAATGCTTGTACTGGGTCAAGCATTGATATCTTCGGTCACTTCTTAATAATGGTTTATGGACCTTTCCTCCAGGAACTTGTCCAAACCTTTTTTAAACCCAGCTACACTAACAGCCTTTACTACATTCTCCGGTAACAAATTCCAGAGTTTGATTACACGTTAAGTGAAAAAATATTTTCTTTTATTAGTCTTAAATAGTTTACCCTGTAGCTTCATTGCATGTCCCCTAGTCTTTCTATATTCTGATAACGTAAACAATCGATCTACGTTTACCTGTTCCACTCCGTTCATTAATTTATAGACTTCTATCATATCTCCCCTCAGCCGTCTCTTTTCCAGGTTAAAGAGCCCTAACCTTTTTAGCCTTTCTTCATAGGAGTATCCTTCCATCCCCTTTACCATTTTGGTGACTCTTCTCTGTACCTTTTCTAAAATAGCTATATCCTTTTTAAGATACGGCGACCAGAATTGCACACAATATTCAAGGTGCGATCTCACCATGGAACGATATAGAGGCATTATAATATCTTTTGTTTTATTTTCCATTCCTTTCCTTATCATACCTAGCATTCTATTTGCTCTCTTGGCCGCCGCTGCACACTGGGCCAAGGGTTTTAACATGTTATCCACAATGACGCCTAAATCTTTTTCCTGGGTGGTGGTTCCTAATGTGGAACCTTGCATCGTCTAACCATAGTTTGGGTTGTTCTTCCCTAGGTGCATAACCTTGCACTTGTCCACATTAAATTTCATCTGCCATTTTGATGCCCAGTCTTCCAATTTATCAAGATCCTCTTGCAATTTTTCACAATCCTCTTGTGTTTTAACAACTTTAAATAGTTTTGTGTCATCTGCAAATTTGATAACCTCACTCGTTATTCCACTTTCCAGGTCATTTATGAATTTGTCAAAAAGCAGCGGACCCAGCACAGATCCCTGGGGTACACCACTATTCACCTTTCTCCATTGGGAAAATTGGCCATTTAGCCCTAGGTCTGCTGCAGCCTGCATTGGGCTAGGAGAACAGCATGGCTCCAGGCATTTGATCTGGAACAGTGGGTCCAGGACAAGTTAATCAGCATCCCCTGTGTTGGTGAGAACCAATTTGGCCAGAGGTGGAAGGAGAAAGCCGGAGAGAGAGAGACTGATGACCTCACCATGAAGAGGCTTTCAAGGAAGACAGCAGACTCTTCTAAGAAGACGACTGCCGCTAAAATACCCTTCTTCCCAAAGAAGAAACGGTTTTATCCACCATATGATTCCTATTCTGGCTACTCTGCCCCACAACAGCAACAGAGACAGCAGGGCCAGAAACAGGCAGGAAACCCAAGGTTACCAAGCCACAGCCTACAGCTACTACTCAACCTCCTCAGAGCTTTTGACTGCTTCAAAAGGAGCATGGCCAGTTCTCCTATAATCTTTCCCTTTCCTCCCATGATCCCAGGAAGATTGGTGCATTTTGCACACCGTTGGATCAGTATCGCTTCAGAGCCCTGGACTTTACATCTAGTCAGTCAGGGCCTGCAGCTGAGATTCAAGGCTCTTCCTCCCACTTAATTTGTGGGACAACCCTCCTTGGATCTCCATCACTCCTCCTTGCTTCAGCAAGAGATTCTCTCACTGCTAAATCAAGGGGTAATAGAGTATGTTCCCCATCTCAGCCGGGTATGGGATTCTACTCCCAATACTTCCTATTTCCAAAGAAGACGGGAGGTAACAGGCCTTTATTAGATCTTAGAAATCTCAACAAATTTCTCATTGATAATGATCTGTCTGTTTTTCTGTAAGTTCCCCCTTTTTTTGATTGATGCAATGGGTTGTATCTACATTTGTACTGTCCAGCTACTCATTTTCTTTCCCCCTCCCCCCTTCCCCCCCATTTTCTCGCTCCCCTTTTTCCCCCTCCCCTCCTCCCTCCTCCCTTCTCCCCCTCTCTTTTCTCTTTCTCTTTTTCCCCCTCCCCCTTCCCCTCCTTTTCCCCCTCCCCCCCTCCCCCCCCAAGCATCTGGTTTATATACAATTGGTTATTTGGTTTATATACGCTGTTCCCCCTTTTTCTTGTGGTTATTTGTTTGTTTATTTTACATTTACCCTAATATAATTGTTTACAGTTGAACAGTAGATGGTTTTTTATTAATCTTTATGGTTTTATCTTTATTTGTTTCATTTGCTTTAAATATTTATTTTGTGATACTAAGTTTTATTCATTGGTATAAGGTTTTGGTAGGATATTTCTATATATAGTTTTTTAATGCTGACCTTTTTGGTTTCACTTTTTAGATGTTACAAATAGAGTTGAGTTGGTTCTTTAAGAATGGTCTTCGAATTGTGTTCATTATATTAGTGTCATCACCTCAATATAAAATACAAGGGTTGCTCAGAAAGTAATGCCCCACGTGTTTTTTCTCAGTCCAGAATGAAGATAGAGGTGTGAAATTGAAAGGGTAGTAACTTGGAACATGTGTAATTTTACAGTCGTCCGACAAATAGTGAGGTGGTAGTGATCCTTCAAATGGCGTCTGTGAGTGACACATGGTACAAACAACGAGCTGTAATTGAATTCTTGGTGGAGGAGAAAGAAAGTGTGAGAAACATTCACAAATGGTTGTGTGCTGTGTATGGAAGTTCTGCGGTAGATAGGAGCACCGATGGTTCATAGTGGTGAGCCCAGGTTTCGTCACCTGTGACGATCCGGGAAAAAAAGGCCCCCCCCCCCCCCCCTCAGCTTCAAAACGGTCCAACAAAGCAGAGCAGATGTCTTTCCTTTGGCGTTTGTGTTCGGTTGTGAGACTTCGCAGAACCCATCTTGCACACACCTTTGAATATCCCAAAGAGTCAATAATTGCCATTGCACTACCTCTACTGACGGAAAGCTGTACGGACAATTCCTGACTCGTGATGCGCCAATCCGCACGAATAATGTCATCAGTGCGCTGCAACTTGTCTGGACTGGTGGCTGAGGCAGGATGCCCAGACCGTGGCCGATCTGCCAGTTCCATTTTACGACTTCCTGAAGCCTTTACTCTCTTCACCCATCGTCCAACAGTGCCCCTATCTACCGCAGAACTTCCATACACAGCACACAACCGTTTGTGAATGTTTCTCACACTTTTTCTCCTCCACCAAAAATTCAATTACAGCTCGTTGTTTGTACCATGTGTCACTCACAGATGCCATTTGAAGGATCACTACCGCCTCACTATTTGTCGGACAGCTGTAAAATTACACACATGTGTCCTTTGAAGTGCCAAGTTACTACCCTTTCAATTTCACACCTCTATCTTCATTCTGGACATTCTGTGATTGGCGATATTCCCATCTGATTGCATGCTCTAAGAGTTTTTTTGAGACAATCGGAGTTTCCGAAGAGGTCAGCTGACTTCATTTTCCCGCAGAGGTGAATAAAGCACACAGCACAAGTGCGGGCGTTCTTTACGACCGGTAGGTTTCAGCCTCACTTACACACAGAGAGTAATTCTCGGAGGCAGCATTTCTACATTTCTATCACATTGGGGTATGTTTTTCATATTATACCACTAGATTCTCTTAAAAGTTTACATTTTAGTATTACACTGGCAATTTTAGTCCGTTCTTTTTAAGTCAATATTAACTGTTTATATTTCCTTTTTGTTTATCGCTATTGATTCTGTAAGGCTAGCAGTATCCATTATGACTAGTACGAGTATATTTAATGCCAGTAATTTGGAAGGTGTTTCACATATTTGGCCACTGTATTATGAGTATCAATCTACTTTATGATATACAGCTTGTCTTTAGGTAATTTATTATCCAACTGACTAAGTTTCAATATGATATTATTTATTTATACACTTTGAGGAATGTTTACTAAACAGCGGTAGCGGTCTCTGTGCGATATCGGATCCGCGGCCCTATTGAATTTAATGAGGCTGCAGCTCCGATATCACACGGAGGCCACTACCGCTTTTTAGTAAACATACTCCTTTGTCTTTATAGTATAGTGAATAATATTACCAGCATTTCTCCTGCGCTGATCACTCCTGTTTTTAGTAATAATATTGATCTTCTGTCATCTCTTTTTTTAGCTTACAAGACTACTTTACTTTATGGGATTATAATCGACAGAGGTATTTGTATTTTAGTTTCTGACAATTGATTTGTGGTTACATGTCACCCTAGTATGGTTGTTTTTATGGTCATTTCATTCTTATTTTTTATGACTGATAATCTTATTTGTACATTTGTTCAGTCTCTTTTTATGTCTGGTTTATCAATTTATTGTTATTAATATTATATTTTAAATGTAATAACTGTTTATTTTTAATTTTTGTTTGTTTATGATTTTAGTATGCCAAGAATACCCCTGATGAAGGCATAACGGAAACACGGCCTGTGTCGGGTCCCCTTGGCTAATATCCCCTGTATAAGTCTCAATAAAAGTTTTGTCTTTCTTTTCACCATGTTTTGGACTGGGTTCTTCTAATCTGTGTGGTGTTGTGCTTTTTCTAAAGGATGCTTATACACACATCCTGATCCACCCAAGATAGAAAGCTTCTCAGGTTTGTATTTCAGAATAACCATTATTATTACTGAGTCCTCTCCTAAAGTGTTTGGCTATCGTAGCAGCCTACTTTCTAACTTTGGGGATCTTTCTGTTCCCCTACTTAGACCACTGGTTGTTAAGGGCAGATACGATTTCATTAGTCACTACTGCCCTAAATCAAAACATCCATGTCCTCCAGGAGTTAGGTTTCATCATAAATTATCCAGAATCACATCTCACTCCAACCCAGGACTTCAAGTTCATAGGAGAGCGACTAGACACGGTAAGAAGCCAGACTTTTCTGCCAGAGGACAAACGTCTCGGTCTGATTGTCTTAGCCACACAGGTTCAGCAACAGTCATCAGTTATGGCCAGAACATTTCTACGCCTCTTAGGCCACATGGCTTCCACAGTCCATGTCGTTCCCCATGCCCATCTCTACATGAGGATCGGGCAGTGGATTCTCACAACAGTGGAAGCAGTCTACAGGTCATCTGTCTGACCTCATCAACATCACTCCTAAGATGAGAAAGGCCCTTAAGTGATGGTGTACACCACAGAACCTGGTCGTAGAGTCACCTTTTCAGAAGTCTGCACTGCAGTATACCCTAATGACCAATGCATCAAAACTAGGCTGGGGAGCCCATCTCAACGGGCTTACAACATGAGGCCTCTGGTCTACTCAGGAGACTCTCCTCCAAATCAGTCTTCTCGAGCTCAGGGTGATTTTCAGTGCCATCAGTCTTCTCTCCCCAACTCAGGGGTCAGTCTCTTCTCATATAGACAGACAATCAGGTGACTATAATATATATGAACAAGCAGGAGGGAACAGGCTCTTGCCTCCTGTGTACGGAGGCCATTCACCTTTGGAACTGGGCAATTCCTCAAGGAATTCACCTACATGCAGTATACCTTCCAGGAGAAGAGAATCACTTAGTCGACAGGCTAAGCCGGATCCTCCATCCACACGAGTGGAAGCTGGAACGTCAAGTAACGCAATACTTGTTCCACCTCTGGGGGATTCGGCTTCTTTGCTTCTATCAATGTCCAACTACCTCAATTTTGCTTGAGGATTCCTTCCCCTCATAGGGAGACTAAGGATGTGTTTCTCATCCATTAAGGACAGGATCTCTTCTGTGGTTTCCCTCCCCCTTCCACTCATACCAAAAACACTCTTCAAGCTCCAGGCTGACTGGGGAGAAATGATTCTCATTGCTCCTTATTGACCCAGACAACTGGGTTTCCTCTGCTTCTTCAACTTGCTCAAGCACCTCCCCTCAGACTGGGTTATTCACCAACCCTACTTTCTCAGGAACAGGGGACCCTTCTGCACCCCAGCCTCAAGACACTCTGCTTGATAGCGTGGAGGCTGAGCGTTTTGTCCTCTCACGTGTAGGATCACATGCAATACGTCCTCTTGGATATCTATCTTCCAGAAAGGATTTGACAAGTCAATCTTATGCTTTTAAATGGCGCAGGTTCTCTATCTGGTGTTCACATAAAACACTAGATCCTTTCACGTCCCATTCCAGACTTACTCCAATACCTGCTCCATTTGTCGTCCTCTGGCCTTGACAAACTCGGTGCGAGCGCATTTATCTGCCATTGCAGCCTCCCATCATACTTTAGAGAACCGCTCTATCTTGGTCCACCCTCTAGTGGCCAGATTTATGCGGGGCCTTCTGACCCAATGGCCTTTCCACCCAACCACCCGCACTGTGGGATTTTTAAATGTTGTTCTTGCACAACTCATGCGCAGTCCTTTTGAACCAATGGTTTCAGCTTCTTTAAAGTTTGTAACGTGGAAGCTTCTTTTTCTTATAATAGTCACTTCAGCTTGAAGAGTCAGTGAACTGCAAGCTTTCTTGAACTACTTGTATGCTCCTTATGCCACTTTTCACCATGACAAGGTGGACCTTTGCACACATCCTAAGTTCTTACCGAAAGTTGTTGCTTCCCTCCACCTGAACAAATCTGTTATGTTACCAATGTTCTTTCCAAGGTCTTACCTTTCCGGCTGAGGCCAGACTTCATACCCTAGATTGTAAGAGAATGGCTTGTTCACTAGACTGTACTAAGACCTATTGTCAGTCCTCTCAGTTTTTTGTCTCTTTTGACCAATGTTATCTAGGGGTACCAGTATCCAAGAGAACACTTTCAAACTGGCTAGCGGATTGCATATCTTTCGCTTATTTGCAGTCTGGGCTGTCTTACAGCTCATAATGTCAGAGCCATGGCTACCATAGTAGCTAATCTCTGGTTTGTCCCTATCTCAGAGGTCTGCCAAGCGGTGACATGGTCTTCGCTGCATACCTTTGCAGCGCACTATTGCCTGGACAAAGACTCCAGAGCTGATGGTCAATTCAGACAGGCTGTTCTGCATAACCTTTTTGAAAATTAGGCAACTTGCCCATCGCCTATTTAACTACCTCGCGAGGAGTGCGCTGAACGGGCTGAGTGTGTTGGATCCCTGCTGCAACCTCTAGCTGCGCTGCGATTTTTCTCTCACTCGGTTGTCTTGAGCTAGGGAGTCCAGTATATGAAGATTGACTTCCTGCTTGTTCCTGGAGATAACAAAGTTACTCACCTATAACAGGTGATCTCCGGCAACAGCAGGAATCAGTCTTCACAACCCACCCACCTCCCCTTCAAGTTGTCCTTTTTTCATTACTGTTCTACAAAAATTATTCCTCTGCTATTCACCTGACCGAGGAGACGAGGAGTGAAGGCGAGAAGGCAGCCACGCATGTGTAGAGGAATGCTCCCAAAAGCATCCCTATTGGATGCTTGGGAGTGTTCCCGCAGCCAGCTACATCAGTGCTGACTTCACCCATATGTGGAAACTGATTCCTGCTATTCCCGGAGATCACTTATTACAGGTAACTACGCCTTGCTCTTCGAAGGCAGCAACATAAAGGGTAGCCACAGCGGCTTTGAATTTGGTGGTGGTAGCGATTCTGATAAAAAAATAATAATTCTGACATAATACTAACTCAAGCAGTTGGAGAATATAGGATTTAGGTATTCTAGCTGAAATTTCAATTTCCCAATCGAGTGTGGCCAATACAGTCAATGCCTCCTGCTGGTTGACATTAGTATAGAAGGCATTATTTATTTTATTTATTTTTTTATTTAACCCGTTTTCTATACCGCCTTATCCTTCAATCAAAGCGTTTTAAATTATGTAATACTACAAACAGGTACTGGATACATTTCCTTGTCCCCAAAGGGCTCACAATCTATATGTACCTGAGGCAATGGAGGGTTAAGTGGCTTGCCCAAGGCCCATTAAAGTCAAAAGTTACTAACCAATCTTATTGAACATCATCCAAAGTGGCTAGAAAATTTAACATCCATTTTACAGCCAGCAGATTTAACAAATGATCAACAAATTGGAGAAATCTTTATTAACAACTTTATATGAAAAACCAGCGACATGCAACAATGTATTGTATTATTCCAGCCATCATCCTGTTAAATTAAAACAGTCCTCCTATGAGTCAATTTTTGATAATTGCAGCTAATCTGTCATGATAAGGAGGAATATAATAAACAAGCTTGCTTACTTAGAACAAGGATACCCTTCCTCAGTAGTAGACAAAGCTTATAAGCACGGGATGTATGTCCAGCAAAAATATTTGCTTTTACCTCGACAGCAAGATGGTGAAAAATTAGTTTGTGTATTGCCCTTTTCAGTTAAGGCTCCCATAGTAGCATCTTTTCTATTTAAACACTGGAATATATTGCAGGCTCACACTTGTTTCCAAGAAAATCCTATAGTGGCATATCGTCAAAGAAAAAATATTGCCAACTATGTGGTGGTGGTGTTAAGTGCCGTCGAGTCGGAGTCGACTCATGGCGACCCCCTGGATAGCTATCCTAAATTGTGTTCGGTCTTCAGTCAGGCGGCTCATTGTTGACAGACTGGTACCCATAGCTGCTGTTATTGTATCAATCCATCTCATTGCTGGCCTTCCTCTTTTGCGTTGACCTATCTTGCCAAGCATGATGTCTTCTCTCTCTTCGCATGATGTGTCCAAAGTATGAAAGCCGAAGTCTTGTCATCTGGGCTTCTAAAGAAAGCTTAGGTTTGATCTCCTCTAGTACCGACTGGTTTGTTCTTCGGGCAGTCCATGGTATACACAGTATTCGCTGCCAGCACCATAATTCAAAGGCATCAATTTTCTTCCTGTCTGTCTTTCTCACTGTCCAGCTTTCACATCCATATGATGTTATTGAAAATACCATGGCTTGAACAAGTCGAATCTTTGTATGGAGAGAGACATCTCTGCTCTTGAGAATCTTATCTAGGTCTTTCATAGCCATTCTGCCAAGAGCAATGTGTCATCTGATTTCTTGACAGCTTGTTGCTTCTTTATTGATAGTTGATCCAAGTAGGTTAAAGTTGTTCACAATTTCAATTTCTTCTCCTTCAACGATGAACCTGTTGATTATGCCAGTTGTCATGATCTTTGTCTTCTTTACATTAAGGTTGTGATAAGGAAGCTTATCATAGCTCAGGAAGGAGCTATAGAAAAGGTGAAGTGACTCTGAACAAGCAACCTGTCAGTTCTGGTAGAAATAAGAAAACAGAATTTTCCCATAAAAGACTACCAGTCCCAGAATGCACCAGGTTTCCAACAGCCATTAGAGGAGCTGAAGTGGGGAAACGTGTGTTCAATCAGGAGGGCTATGAGGTAATCCCTAAGCACTCATCTCAAAGGGCAGGGCCTGATTCAGCACAGCTGCGCTGTGTTAGGGAGGAGCATTCATCTAGGCAGAATAAGAGTAGAGTTTATTCTACAGATGACCATCTTCATGATCACCTTGGATATCCAGAGAATTGTCCTCAGTATCCTGAGAATCAGCTTGAGTTTGATCATCAGTTTCATCTGAAGGATCATCAGAAGCAGAAGCCAAACCGGACGGACAGAGAGGGAAAGAGACCCTTTGGAAGAAGGAAGAGAAAAGCCTTTGAGAGGTCTAGAAGAGTCCAGAGCAGTACGTATACTGGGAGGTATTCCAAGGGCCAGCATACACCATTGGACTGGGGAAAGCCAGAGGAATGGTGCTGCAGAGCTAGGAATCACCAGAGGCTACCTGTGAGGGAGACGGCTGCACGTGGAAGGGACCCTAAGACCTGTGCCAGAAGGTATGTGAAGAGAGATCCAGTGTCCAGGGATCTGGATTGGAAGGCTGGACATAAGAACTGGACTACATACTGGCCAGGCTATATAGAGAGAAACTCTAGCAGCAATGGAAGTTCAGGTATGAACACTGATCTATGCCCTAGCTATAACCTTGAAAGACAGCAGGGAAACAAGTATTCTCCTGAAAATGCTCCATTGAGAGATTCATCTGTGCCAATCCATGATATTGAACCCATGCTTGTTGAACAAGGGGGAATAATAGCAGATGAGGATCCTGTTTATATAGACTGCTCTCTATCTAAACTCCGTTGGTAACTTTCTGTTATAAAGTACAGCAACCATCACAAAGAAATACAAATTTGTTCTTTAATCTACCCAGAAAAGCTCCTGAAGCAGGATTTGACCTACACAATAGAAAGCAAGCCAGCTAAGGGGTTTCAGCTGGTAACTGCTAGCAATTAAGCCTTACCTAATTGCTTGTGAGCTAGGAGAGAATCACTTCTGTATCTGTGTGGGAAGTAATCAGAAGTTAATCTGAAAAGAACAGTTTGTTTCTTGCTTTGTGGCTTTTCATTTGTTGTTTTCCTGATTTTGACTTTGTTTTTCCAAGTTAACACTGAAAGCAAGTAACCTAATTTATGTGCCACCAAGCATATCTGTGTTGGGAGAAATAACCCCATAAATAAATATCTTATTGGCTTTACCCAAGAGCACAACTAAATTATTGTCAGCAGCTGTGTCTGGTGTGAATGAACTACATTGCCCACAATACCTTGCAAATCATATAGAAATATGCACTTGCCAAGAGTGTGAAGATTCTCACCCAGGCAGCCGTCTGACAAGGTGCAGGCCCATTTTGAGACTATGTTCTTTGATTATGAGAAGCAGATGTTTCAGATCATCTTCACTTTCAGCCAGTAATGTGCATAGCGAAGGTTGTTGATGAGTCTTCCACCAGTCTTCACACCTCTGTTGTCTTCATACAATCCTGCTTCTCTGATGATTTGTTCTGCATATAAATTAAACTGGTAGGGGGAAAGTATGCAGCCTTGTCTTACACCTTTGCTTATTTTAAACCATTCTGTTTCTCCTTGTTCCGTTCGAACTGTTGCTTCTTGATCAATGTACAGATTGTGCAAGAGAACGATCAGGTGTTCTGGTATACCCATGCTTCTTAATGTGGCCCAGAGTTTCTCATGGTTTACACAGTCAACAGCTTTGCTATAGTCGATAAAGCACAAATAGATATCCTTTTGGTATTCTGTAGTCTTTTCAAGGATCCATCTCACATCCGCAATGATGTCTCTCATTCCTCACCCTTTCCTGAACCCTGCTTGCACTTCAGGTAGTTCTTGTTCCAGGTATGGTTGTAGTCTCTTTTGAATAATCTTCAGTAGAAGCTTGCTGGCATGTGGATCAGAGCGATTGTGCGATAATTTCCACAGTCAGTTGAATCACCTTTCTTTAGTATTGGTATAAACACAGATCCTTTCTAGTCAGTTGCCCATGATGATGTTTTCCATATTTCTTGGCAGAGCCTTGTAAGTACGGTAACAGCTGCATCAGATTGCTGTAATACTTCTATGGGAATGCTATCAATGCCTGGTGCTTTGTTCTTTGATAAGGCTTTCAATGCTGCTTCAACTTCTTCTTTCATTACCAATGGTTCCCGATCATACGGTGCAGGTTTAAACTGCTGTTGGTCCACTTGATCTTTATTTATTTATTTATTTATTTATTTACATTCTCTTATATACCGCACTATTCGGCATCAGCGCGGTTTACATGGAACAAAATGCTCCGTACAATAACATGTATGAGTTTACAGATAACAGGGAACAGGGAACAAAAAACTTGGATAACAGGGGTAACTATTTACAAAACTTACTACATGTAAAAATCAAAAGATTCATAGAAAACACAATCACGTCATGGGTTAGAGTATCAACTTGTTGTGTTGTTGGTATGCTATAAAAACTCTGTATATTCCATCCATCTTTTCTTGATCTTCTCAGCATCATTCAACATAGAACCTTGAGCATCTTGTAACATTCCAATTCGAGGCTGGAACTTTTTCTTTAACTCTCATAGCTTTAGGAAAGCCAATCTTGTTCTTCCTCTAATAGTTTCTGCTTCTATTTCCTTGCATGCGTCATTGTAGTACTTTTCCTTGTCCTGTCTTGCTGCACGTTGGAAATCTCTGTTGAGTTCTGTGATTGTCTTTCTTTCTCCTCTGGCTTTAGCTTCTCTGTGTTTCTGGGCAATTTTCAGAGTTTCTTCCATCATCCATTTTGGCCATTTTTTCTTTTTCACCTTTTGTAGAGACTTCTTGCTTTCTTCCAACACAACCTTCTTGATGTCATTCCATAACTCTTCTGGAGCTCTGTCATTTGTATCTAAAGCAGCAAATCGATTTTGCAGGCAGTCTTTAAATTCCACTGGTATATTCACAAGGTCATATTTTGCTGCATTCATGAGTGGTTTGCTCTTTTTCAACTTTAGCTTGAGTTTGCATACTAATAGTTGATGATCTGTACCACAGTCAGCTCCAGGTTTTATCTTTGTTGATGTTACAGAGCTTTTCCATCGTTGACTTCCACAGATGTAGTCAATTTGATTTTTATACAATCCACTGGGTGAAGTTCATGTGTACAGTCGCCGCTTGTGTTGCTGGAAGAAGGTGTTTGAGATGAACAGATCATTGGTCTTGCAGAATTCTATCAGTCTTTCTCCAGCTTCATTTCTGTTGCCAAGTCCATATTTCCCAACTACTTTGTCGTCTTCTTTGTTGCCAACTTTTGTGTTCCAGTCACCCATGACTATCAGGATATCCTGTTTGCATGTTCTGTCAATTTCAGCTTGTACTTGTTCATAGAACTGTTCAATTTCATTCTCTTCTGCAGCTGTTGTTGGGGAATATACTTGAATTATAGTTGTGTTGATAGGCATTCCTTGTAGACGAATAGAGATTAAGCGTTCGCTGACTGCATTGTATTTCAGTACAGTTCTTGCAAGTTTCTTCTTTATTATAAATGCAACACCATTTCTTCTTTGTCTTTCATTTCCAGCATAGTAGACCATGTGATTATCTGATGCAAAGTGCCCGATGACAGTCCATATCAGTTCGCTGACACCCAACAGATCAAGTTGTACACTTTCCATTTCATTCTTGACCACCTCCAGCTTCCCTTGGTTCATGCTTCGTACGTTCCAATGTGTAAGACATCTTTACAGCTTCTGACTCTCATTTCATGCGCAGCTACATCAGCAGTCAGACATCCCGAGGGCTGTGATTTATTTATTTATTTATTTATTTAACATTTCTTCTATACCGCGCTTTTAAAATCAGCGCGGTGTACATCGAACAAAAGTACTGCAATGCATACAAGCAACTTTGAGTTTACAAAAAACAGGGAAATTGAACATGGGATCGAAACCGGGGAAACTAAATATATATCAACTCGAAACTATGTACAAAAATCTAATGTGAGTGGGTGTTGCATTGAATCTGTGGAGAAGAAGATTAGTGGTTGGTTGGGCTTGAGTGGGGACTACCTATTGCCTGTGGTGTTGACGTGATCCAACCACATCAATGCTGACTTTACTCTGAAAAGTCTTCTGCTCTTCCCCAGTAGCTAGTTGAGTGCCTTCCAACCTGGAGGTCTCATCTTCCAGCACTATAGCACAATTTGTTTTGTTGTAACTATCCATTGGGTTTTCATGGCAAGATACAGAAGTAGATTGACGGGCTTTTCTTCCGCGCAGTGTAAGTTTGGTGGTGTTGCCATTGTCATAGAAATGTGATCCTCCGCCGTCAACACTATCCCATTCTGCTGCTGCCCAGATGGGTGGTTTGTCTTGGTCTGGCACCTCAGCTGAGACCTGTCCATCTTGGGAGACCCTGCCAGTAGTTAAACTACCAATAGTTTAGCTCTCAGCATCACTGATGCACACAAGCCCTCACAGCATGACAAGTTGCAAACCAAGTGAGGGGCCAACTATGTATGTAGATCCAACTATGTATGTAGATCTTTTAGTTGGAAAATAGATGATGTGAATGATATGGAACAGAAAGGTTATTAGGCCTGGGGCAATTGTGATTTTTGTCAGTATACTCTTGAGGGAACCACCTGGACTCCTCCAGGATCTCATTATCCTGTTAAATTACAATGGAGAACATCATGTAGTTCTATATTTGTTGTATATGCTTTTCATTGTCTGTGTAAAAACGTATACATCGACCACACCAAACAATTCATGATTCAACACCTTAGAGAACATCGATCGCAGCTGCATGCAGCAAATAAAGTAGTCCCCATTGTGGAACATTGTAGGACTTTACATCATGCTTTTCATGATCTAAAATTGTGTACCGCTTAATTTGAGAGGAGGTGATCAGGAAGCCAATTTAAATTACAAAGAACGCTGGATATTCACATAAAATACTATTAATCATAATGGTTTAAACCAGCAAATTGATTGATCTACTTTTTGTATACCAATTGGGATATAGAGGCGGAGCTAAGAGTTGATATTAAAAAAACCCGCCACAGCCAGTTTTTCATTAAGCCTTAAATGCTCATGGAAGAATCTTGGTAGAGGAGATTTAAAGAATGAGGAGGGCAGCTAAGTGTGATCTATAACTAGGAATTATCTTAGCCCTGAAGCAGAATAAGATACTCTATTCAAAATGCGACAGTTGTGGTCGGCATGGTAGATGTTCCCTAACTAATGACAAGAGACTATGAGTAGAGATTTCTTCCGAGTTTTTAATATATTTTTTTTAATTTATGCAAAAGTACTATTAATCACAAAAATAAAATTGGCTAACATGCTAAAGGCAGTTGATTATAGCGGCTTTGAATGATAAAGTCCAACAAATAAAATTGTGAACAATATTGTTGAATAGTGAGCATTTTCTCTGTACAGGATATATTGGTAGCATTGATTTTTAGCCTTGCCAAGCATGATGTCTTTCTCGAATTATCTTTCTCTTCGTATGATGTGTCCAAAGTATGAAAGTCAAAGTCTTGTCATTAGATCTTCTAAGGAAAGCTTAGGTTTGATCTCCTTTGAGTATCAGTTGATTTGTTCTTCATGCAGTCCTTGGTATCCAGAATATTCTTTGCCAGCAGATTAATTCAAAGGAATTGATTTTCTTCCTCTTTGTCCTTCACTGTCTTCTTCATTATTCAGCTTTCACATCCATATGATGATATTGACAATACCATGGCTTGCTCAAATTGAATCTTTGTACACAGAGAGAAATCACTGCACTTGAAAATCTTATCTTGGTCCTTCACAGCCATTCTGTCAAGAGTAATGCGTTGTTTGATTTCTTGACCGTTTGTTGTTTCATTATTATCTATCCAAGCAGGTTAGTTGACTACTATTTCTGTTTTTTCTATCAAGGATGAAATAATTTATCTCCAGGAACAAGCAGGAATGTAGTCTTCACATATGGGTATCGTCGGTACCGACGGAGCCTGCGCGGGAACGCTCCCCAGCGTCCAATTAGAAAACTTTTGGGAGCATCCCATAGGGCCTGCGTGCTGCCTTTCCCAACTGCCTCTCTCCAGGTCTTCGTTTTCCGCGGAGCCAGCAAGTCGTCGTTCCTGTCACCGCAGAAAATTTTTCCTTATTCTTCTTCTTTTTTGTGATCGCTTCTGCCTTCCTCGACGCTACACCGGTACCGCCGGTGGTTCTTTCTTTCTTTTAGAAAAAAAATATATATTTAGGGTTTTTTCCCAATGTTTTTCTCCCTCAGGTGCACGTGCCTTAGGCCCAAAATTTCCTCCATTATGGAAAAACCCGCTTCGGGTTTTAAGAAGTGCACCAAGTGTGGCGGTACCATATCCGTCACCGACACCCATGAGTGGTGTCTTAAATGTTTAGGTCCTGACCACTCCATCTCAGAGTGTATGGCTTGTGCCATGATGTCCAAGAGGGGTCGACAAAACCGGGCTGCTAAGCTTAGCACCCTTTTTCCCTCCGATGCAGCCTCTGTGGCATCGACGTCTTCCAGGGCTTCGTCTTCCTCCCATGGATCTCAGGTAACTAAACATAAGTCCAGCCGGTCCTCAAAGGGTAGATCTCCTTCTAAGCATCGAGATGCCTCTGGCATTGCCCTTGAGGGTTCTGCACTGGCAAAATTGCCCCGGCGGGAGGCTTCGGCTTCCAAAGCATTATCGGGGCTCCAGGATGTTCTCGAGGCCTCAACCTCGGCAGAACTACTGGTGCCATGCTCTGAGGTACCGGCGATTTTCTCCGGTACCGATACCCAGGCATCGGCAGCGTCGATAGACCAGAGGTTCCTGGCTATTGAACGCAGTCTGGCGGCTCTCCTTGCGGCATCGACGCCCTTGGAACCGCATCAGACGGTTCAACTGACACTGGCGCCGGCATCGTTACCGGTACCGATGGCATCGACATCGGTGTCCGCATTGCCAGCACCCAGTCAAGCCATGCCCCCTGGTACCGAAACACCGGTACCGATTCCCCCCGGTACCGACTTCGGTCAGTACGGGTATCGTGCTCTACAGGAGCATCCGGACAGAAGGTACTTCGAATCCTCGGAGGACTCTGAGGATTCTGACAGTTCTGTCGGTACCGGGATACTTCTCCCCAAGGAGCCTTCCTCTCCCAAACGGAGGATGTCTCCTCCAGAAGACGTCTCTTTTCAGGATTTTATCAGGGAGGTGGCTCGAGGTCTGTCCATTAATGTGGCTCCTGAGACAGAGCCCAGGGCAAAGGAGTTGGAGATTCTGCAATATCCCAAAGCTCCTAAAGAGGCAGCTACCTTGCCTATCCATGAGATTTTACATGATCTCATATTAAGAATGTGGGAACATTGACTGGATACCATGTATCAGGTCCCCCCCCCCCCATCCTGGTTTCCAGAAGACTCAGTTGCCTCACCACTCTGTTGTAGTGGAGTCAGCTATGAGAAGGATCAGGAGTGCAAAGAGGCATGCCTCTAATCCTCCAGGACGTGAGTTTAGAAATTTGGATGCCTTTGGACGTTGTGCCTTCTAGGCTTCCATGCTTTCTGTCAGGATCATTTCCTATATTTTATATATGGGAATGTTCCTTAAGGAAGTCACAGGGGATTTAGAAGTTTTGAGCCCTCTTCTTCCTGAAGATAAGAGGCAGGGTTTCTCACGCTGGTTAAACATGCCCAGGATGTTTCTAAATTTGTTAATCGTGCAGCTTTGACTGTTTTGAGTTCATAAGCAGAACCTCTGCCATTGCCATAGGTGCACGTAGAATTGCCTGGCTCCAGGCATCCGATTTGGAGCTCTGGGTGCAGGACAAACTGGGCAATATTCCTTGTACAGGTGAGAATCTATTTGGCAAAAATTGGCAAGAAAAGGCCAATGAGTTGCATGCTGATAACTCCACTTTGGATAGGTTATCCCAAGCCACAGCTGATCCTGCAAGAAAGAAATCTTTCAAAAAACCATTCTTTTCCAAAAAGAGGTTTTATCCCTCTTATCAGCAGGGACGTTCTGCAGGTCAGCCTATCCGGAAGACTCAGCAACCACCCAAACAAAGAAAAGCACAGACTGCTAAGCCTCAACTGTCTCAGCTTCCACAAGGCCTTTGACTTCCATCTAGAGAACTTAGCCTTCCTGGCCCTCAGTGGACCCAGAACCTTCCACCATTCCAGGAAGGTTGTGCCACTTTGCCCCCAGATGGGGGCAAATAACAGCAGAACATTAGACTCTTTCCATTATAAGAGTGGGGTACAAGCTTCACTTCCTCCGCTTGCCCCCTCCTACAATGGTAAGACAGTTCAAGTCTCAGACCTCTCTCATCATCCTGTAAGATCAAGAGGTCACCATGCTTCTTGCCCAAGGGGCAATAGAAGAGGTACCCATTCTTCAACAGGGTACAGGGTTTTATTCCCCCTATTTCCTTATACCAAAGAAAATAGGAGGACACAGACCCATTTTGGATCTCGGAGAATTGAACAAATTCCTGTTCAAGGAGAAATTCAAGAGGATTTCTCTGGGAACCCTGCTGCCATACCTTCAGAGCCAGGATTGGCTTTGTTCTCTAGATCTCAAGGATGCGTGCACTCATGTTCTCATCCATCCAACTCACAGAAAGTTCCTTCGGTTTCTTTTTCAAGAAAAGCACTACCAATACAGGGTGCTTCCTTTGGCCTGGCCTCAGCACAAAGGGTGTTCACGAAATGCATGGCTGTGGTAGCAGCATTTCTTCACACTCTAGGAATATTCGTCTTCCCCTACTTAGACGACTGGCTCATTCAAGTCCCATCAGAGTCAGAGGCCAGGACTTCTCTATCTTGCACAATGCGTATCCTTCAGTATTTGGGTCTGGTCATAAACATCCCAAAATCCAGTCTAACTCCCACTCAATCTCTGGAGTTCATAGGGGCTTTGTTGGATACCAGAAAAGCAAGGACTTATCTCCCCCAGGACCGTTGCCTTCGCATGGTGCAGTTAGCTTCTCAAGCAGTGCTGAAGCCTCATCTCACTGCTCGAGTAATGCTACAACTATTAGGCCACATGGCTTCCACCATACATGTGGTCCCTTATGCTCGCCTCTATATGAGAGCAGCCCAGTGGACTTTATCCACTCAGTGGATTCAGGCATCAGGATGCCTGTCAGACAAAATAGCAAACACAGATTGCCTTATTTTGTCCCTCCAATGGTGGCAGTCCACTCAAAACCTGTTGCTGGGGTCCCCCATTCCAACAACCTTCACCCCAAGCAACTCTCACAACAGATGCTTCACCAGTGGGTTGTGGAACTCAGCTGCAAAACGTCTCCACCCAAGGCACCTGGACTCCACAGGAGACTCATCTACACATCAATCTTCTGGAGCTCAGAGCAATCTTCCTTGCTCTTCGAGTGTTCCACACTCTGCTCAGCTACAAGACAGTCCTCATTCACACGGACAATCAAGTAGCCATGTTCTATGTGAACAAGCAGGGAGGAACAGGCTCTCTTTCACTTTGCAACGAAGCTTTGCGACTATGGGCCCTCGCCAGAGAGCATCAGATTCATCTCCTGGCAGTATATCTTCCAGGTATCCAAAACTCTTGGGCAGACAGACTCAGTCGAGTTCTGCTTCCACACGAATGGTCTCTACATGCAGACCAGGTGGTCAGGATTTTTCATATTTGGGGAACCCCAGACATAGACCTCTTTGCAAGTCCGTTGAACATAAGAACATAAGATATGCCATACTGGGTCAGACCAAGGTCCATCAAGCCCAGTATTCTGTTTCCAACAGTGGCCAATCTAGGTCATATGTACCTAGCAGTTTCCCCAAGTGACACAAGTTCCACAATGCTTGTACTGGGTCAAGCATTGATATCTTCGGTCACTTCTTAATAATGGTTTATGGACCTTTCCTCCAGGAACTTGTCCAAACCTTTTTTTAAACCCAGCTACACTAACAGCCTTTACTACATCCTCCGGTAACAAATTCCAGAGTTTGATTACACGTTGAGTGAAAAAAATATTTTCTTTTATTAGTCTTAAATAGTTTACCCTGTAGCTTCATTGCATGTCCCCTAGTCTTTCTATATTCTGATAAGGTAAACAATCGATCTACGTTTACCCATTCCACTCCGTTCATTAATTTATAGACTTCTATCATATCTCCCCTCAGCCGTCTCTTTTCCAGGTTAAAGAACCCTAACCTTTTTAGCCTTTCTTCATAGGAGTATCCTTCCATCCCCTTTACCATTTTGGTGGCTCTTCTCTGTACCTTTTCTAAAATCACTATATCCTTTTTAAGATACGGCGACCAGAATTGCACACAATATTCAAGGTGCAGTCTCCCCATGAAACGATATAGAGGCATTATAATATCTTTTGTTTTATTTTCCATTCCTTTCCTTATCATACCTAGCATTCTATTTGCTCTCTTGGCCGCTGCTGCACACTGGGCTGAGGGTTTTAACATGGTATCCACAATGACGCCTAAATCTTTTTCCTGGGTGGTGGTTCCTAATGTGGAACCTTGCATCGTGTAACCATAGTTTGGGTTGTTCTTCCCTAGGTGCATAACCTTGCACTTGTCCACATTAAATTTCATCTGCCATTTTGAAGCCCAGTCTTCCAATTTATCAAGATCCTCTTGCAATTTTTCACAATCCTCTTGGGTTTTAACAACTTTAAATAGTTTTGTGTCATCTGCAAATTTGATAACCTCACTCGTTATTCCACTTTCCAGGTCATTTATGAATATGTCAAAAAGCAGCGGACCCAGCACAGATCCCTGGGGTACACCACTATTCACCTTTCTCCATTGGGAAAATTGGCCATTTAGCCCTACCCTCTGCTTTCTATCTTTTAACCAGTTCCTGATCCACATTAGTACACTGCCTCCTATCCCATGGCTCTTTAGTTTTGCCAAAAGTCTCTGATGAGGGACCTTGTCAAAGGCTTTCTGAAAGTCCAGATACACAATATCAACCGACTCACCTTTGTCCACCTGTTTATTCACTCCTTCAAAAAAACATAACAGATTAGTAAGACAAGATCTTCCTTGTCTAAAGCCATGTTGGCTGTCTCCCATTAGGTCGTGACTATCTACATGCTGAGTAATTTTATTCTTTATGATGGTTTCTACCATTTTTCCCGGTACTGACGTCAGGCTCACCGGTCTGTAGTTTCCCGGATCACCCCTGGAACCCTTTTTAAAAATTGGTGTTACATTAGCGATCCTCCAATCTTCAGGTATTAGAGATGATTTTAATGATAGTTCACAGATTACTGATAGCAGTTCTGCAATCTCATATTTCAGTTCTTTCAATACCCTTGGATGTATACCATCTGGCCCAGGTGATTTGCTACTCTTCAGTTTATCTAATAGTTGTAAGACATCTTCCCGATATATCGATATTTCCTTCAATTCTTCCGCACCTTTAAATACCACTTCAGTCATGGGTAACATCCCTACATCTTCCTCAGTAAAGACCGAAGCAAAGAATTCATTCAGTCTCTCCGCTATCGCCTTGTCGCCTCTTAGTGCTCCTTTAACCCCTTTATCATCTAATGGACCAACTGACTCTCTCACAGGTTTTTTGCTATGAATGTACTTGAAAAGGTCTTTATTTCGCGTTTTTGCTTCCGCAGCAACCTTCTTCTCAAATTCTCTCTTTGCCTGCCTTATCAATGCCTTGCATTTGACTTGCCAGTGCTTGTGCTGTTTCCAGGTTTCGTCGTTTGGCTCTTTTTTCCATTTCCTGAAAGATGCTTTTTTGGCAACAACAGCCTCTCTGACCTCACCTTTAAACCATGCTGGCAGTTTTATGGACTTCCTTCCACTTTTCTTAAAGCGTGGAATACAACTGGTCTGGGCTTCCAAGATGGTATTTTTCAACAACACCCAAGCTTGATGTACGTCTTTAACCTTCGCAACTGCTCCTTTTAGTTTTTTCTTAACTGTTTTCCTGATTTTATCATAGTCTCCCTTTCGAAAGTTAAAAGGTAGTACTGTGGATTTCCTTACTATCCCTCCTCCACTAATTAAATCAAAGGCGATCATGCTATGATCACTATTGCCAAGTGGCCCCAACACCCTTATCTCTTGCACTAGATCTGGTATTCCACTAAGGACTAGGTCTAATATGGCTTCCCCTCTGGTCGGTTCATGAACCAGCTGCTCCAAGAAGCAGTCATTCCATCTAGGAACTTTAGCTCCCTAACATGTCCTGACGTGACACTGACCCAGTCGATACCGGGGTAATTGAAATCACCCATTATTATTACTGCGCTGTAACTTTTGTTCGCTTCCTTGATTTCTTTGAGCATTTCATCATCCATTTGGTCATTCTGGCCAGGTGCTCGATAGTACACCCCCATTGCCATCGCCTTCCCCCTTTTATATGGAATTGCAATCCATATAGATTCTACAGCAGATTTTGTTTCCTGCAAAACTTTAATCCTTTCTGAGTCAATGCCCTCTCTAACATAGAGCGTAACCCCTCCACCAATTTGATCAGCTCTGTCATTACGATATAGTTTGTACCCAGGTATCACAGTGTCCCACTGGTTGTTCTCCTTCCACCATGTCTCTGATATTCCAATCATATCTAACCTTTCATTTAGTGCTATATATTCTAACTCTCCCATCTTATTCTTTAGACTTCTAGCATTTGCATACAAGCATTTTAGAGAATGTATTTTATTCATGTTAATTTGGCTATTGTTAGACATGGGTAAATTGGGATCTTTAAGCTCTGTCTGCTCCATACTTGAGGGCATTTGGGCTACTTTACTCTTTTGTGGAACCTCTTTGCTTTTGGTAGTATCCTTCAAGGATACATTCTTCCGAACCATCCGCTCTTGGGCGACTGTCGGCTTTCCCCTAATATCTAGTTTAAAAGCTGCTCTATCTCCTTTTTAAAGGTTAATGCCAGCAGCCTGGTTCCATCCCAGTTAAGGTGAAGCCCATCCCTTCGGAAGAGCCCCACCTTTCCCAGAATGTTCCCCAGTTCCTAACAAATCCAAAACCCTCATCTCAGCACCATTGTCTCATCCACGCATTGAGACTCCGGAGCTCTGCCTGCCTTTTGGGTCCTGCGCGTGGAACAGGAAGCATTTCGGAGACTGCTACCCTGGAAGTTCTGGATTTCAACTTCCTACCTAAAAGCCTAAATTTTGCCTCCAGAACCTCCCTACCACATTTTCCTATGTCATTGGTACCGACATGTACCAAGACAGCAGACTCCTCCCCAGCACTATCTAAGACCTTATCTAGGTGGCGCGTGAGGTCCGCTACCTTCGCACCAGGCAGGCATGTTACCAGGCGATCCTCACGTCCACCAGCCACCCAGCTATCTACATGCCTAATGATCGAATCGCCAACTATAACGGCTGTCCTAACCCTTCCCTCATGGGCACATGGCCCTGGAGAAACTTCCTCGGTGCGAGAGGGTTTTACATCACCTGGAAGACAGGTCCTAGTTACAGGATCACTTCCTGCCACACCACGGTGATGCTCTCCTGTCACGTGACATGGCAACAAGGGTGCTGTCAGACTGGAGATGGGACTTCAGGACTATATCAGGACTGCCAAACTTCCCTGGCTCTGTTCCAGAATTCCGGCTCAGAGCTCTCAGGCCAGGGATGCTTTCCTCCTTCATTGGGGCAAGACTTCCTTTATGCCTTTCCACCCATTCCTCTGATTCCCAAAACCCTGTTCAAGCTTCTGAGAGACAGAGACCGTATGATCCTCATAGGTCCACATTGGCCATGGCAAGTGTGGTACCCTCTGCTTCTACATCTCTCTCAAGCTCCCTGTCTGGAGTTAGGGTCTGCTCCAGATCTCCTGTCAGGAGGAGGGAATGTTATGGCATCCCAATCCTCAATCACTGCATCTCAGGGCTTAGTTGCTAAAGGCCTAGATCTTCAAGATCTTAACCTTCCTCAGCAGGTAAAGGATATCCTTTATGCTTCTAGAAAACCTTCCACAAGATGCTCATATGCTTTCAAGTGGAAAAGGTTTACCATATGGTGCTCACAGAAGGGTCTTAACCCCCTTGCAATACCTCTGGAATCATTACTGGAGTATCTCCTTCATTTATCCAATGCAGGACTTAAAACTAACTCAGTAGGAGTCCATTTAAGTGCTATTGCAGCTTCTTTCAAGCCTTTAAATGGACAACCTATTTCCTCCCATCCTCTTATAGCAAGATTTATGAGAGGCCTTCTACTAACTAAGCCTCCCATTAGGCCACCACCAGTGGCATGGGACCTAAACCTGGTTCTTGGCCAGCTTATGAAGCTACCTTTCGAACCCTTGGCTACTACCTCGTTGAAATTCCTTTCTTGGAAAGTTATCTTTCTCATTGCAATCACATCAGCACATCGCATTAGTGAGTTGCAGGCACTAGTGGCTGATCCTCCTTATACAAGGTTCCATCATGACAAGGTAGTCCTTAGGACTCATCCACACTTTATGCCAAAGGTGGTCTCCCCTTTTCATCTTAACCAAGCGGTCTACCTGCCTGTGTTTTTTCCAAGGCCTCATGCATCAAATGCAGAAAGGAATCTTCATACTTTGGACTGTAAAAGACCTTTAGCCTTTTACTTGCAAAGAACACAGCAACATAGAAAGTCATCCCAACTCTTTGTTTCTTTTGATCCTTCTCATTTGGGACTTCCAGTCTCCAAGAGAACACTGTCCAACTGGATTGCACAGTGTATTTCCTTTGCCTATCAGAGTAAGAATCTTCCTCTGGAGGGCCATGTCACAGCTCACAATGTGAGAGCCATGGCAACTTCAATGGCTCATCTGCACTCTGTGTCTATCGATGACATCTGTCGAGCAGCCACTTGGGCCTCGGTTCATACCTTCACAGCCCATTACTGCTTGGACAAGGACTCCCGCCGGGATGCCTTGTTTGGTCAGGCCGTTCTCCAACACCTGTTCCATACCTAATCAACTCCTACCCACCATCCCTGGTTGGATGCCAGAAATCCATGGGGGGAAGTGGAGCCCTTTCACAGGGACACACAACCTCTGGGGTCTTTCCCTGGCATCTAAAGCTAGGGAGTCCCCATATGTGATGACTACATTCCTGCTTGTTCCTGGAGATAGCATAGTTACTCACCTGTAACAGGTGATCTCCGGGAACAGCAGGAATTTAGTCTTCACAACCCACCCACCTCCCCTAGGAGTTGTATCTCTCTATCTGTCTTTCTCTTTCCCTCTCTCTCTCTTTGTCTCAGCTTTAAACTCAACTGGAGAAAGGCAGTTGGGAAAGGCGGGAAGGCAGCATGCAGGTGCTGTGGGATACTCCCAAAAGCTTTCTAATTGGATGCTGGTGAGCGTTCCCGCGCAGGCTCCGTTGGTACCGACAATACCCATATGTGAAGACTAAATTCCTGCTGTTCCCGGAGATCACCTGTTTACAGGTGAGTAACTATGCTATTTTGCCAGTTGCCAGGATCTTTGTCTTTATGTTCAAGGTGCAAGCCCGAGTTCCTTGATATTTCAGATCATCTTTACTTTCAACCAGTAAGGTAGTATTGTCAATATAGCTAAGGTTTTGGAATCTTCCACCAGTCTTAACACCTTGGTTGGCTTCTCTGATTTGTTCTGCATATAAATTAAACAAGTATGGGGAAAGCGTGCAGCCTTGTCGTACACCTTTGCCAATTTTAAACCATTCTTTTTCCCCTTGTTCTGTTAGAACTGTTGCTTTTTGATCAGTGTAAGGCTGTTCATGAGAACTATCAGGAGTTTTGGTATACCCGTGCTGCTTATTATGGCCCAGAGTTTTTCATGATTTATGCAATCAAAGGCCTGCTGTAGTCAGTGAAATGCATGTGACTATCCTTCTCTTCCCCTCCATATTTCTTCCTCCATTATCAGCTTTTCCCTTCATCTTCCCCTATCTTTTCTTCTTTTTCCATAATCTCGGATGAAGAAACTTTTCTTCTTTCAACCTCCAAACCTACCACCTGTTCTTCTGATTCTATCTCTGTCCATTCCCTCAATTCCGTCTCTTCCTCTGTTACCCCTTCCATCTCATAAATCATTAATCTTTCATTCTGTATTGCAACCTTCCCTGCAGCCTTCAAACATGCTGTGATCTATTCTCAAAAAAACCTTCTCTTGACCCTTCAACTCCTTCTAGTTATCATCCTATTTCACTTCTTCCTTTCATTTGTAAACTTCTTGAATGAGCTGTCCTCCGTCGTTGCCTTGAATTTCTCGTCTCTCATGCACTCCTGGATCCACTCCAATCTGACTTTCGTCCTTTCCATTCCACCAAAACAGCTCTTACCAAAGGCCTATATTCTGTCCTTATTCTTCTTGACCTCTCCACAGCTTTTGATACTGTTGATCACTCTTCTCCTTGACATATTGTCTTCTCTGGGTTTTAGAGATTCCGTACTATCTTGGTTTACTGCTTATCTTTCAAATTGTTTTTAGTGTTAGTTCACATGGTTCTTCCTCTTCTGCCATTTCCCTTTCTCTCTTAGTTGGTGTACCTCAAGGGTCTGTTGTATGACCTTTCCTTTTCTCTCTCTATACCCAGTCCCTCAGTGCCCTCATCTCTCCCCCTGGTTTTCACTATCATTTTTATGCTGATTCTCAAATCTATATTTCCTCACCTAATATTTCTCCTGTACGCCAATCCCATATCTCCATTTATTTGTCTGACTTCGCTGCCTGGATGTCTCTCCGCTGTCTGAAATTGAACATGGATAAAACTGAGCTTCTTATCTTTCCTCCTAAGCCCTCTTTCCCCCTTCCCCCTCTTTCCCCCTTCCCCCTTCCTCCTTTCTCTATCACTGTCGATAATACTACACTACATCCTGTCTCTTCAGCCAGTAACCTTGGAGTCATTTTCGACTCCTCACTCTCCTTCTCCTCTCACATTCAACAGATTGCTAAAACCTGTCTTTTTTTTGTTATTGTTTAACATTAGTAAATTTCGGCCCTTCCTCTCTGAAGACACTACTAGGACCTTATTCACTCTTTAATTACCTCCTGTCTTGACTATTGCAACCTCCGCCTTGCTGGTCTTCCCCAGTCCCACCTATTTCCTCTTCAATCTGTTCAGAACTCTGTGGCACGACTGATTTTCTGCCAGCCCCGTTACTCTCATGTGACCCCTCTATTGAAATTGCTTCCCTGGCTTCCCTTTCGGTTCTGTATTCTTTTCAAATACTTCTCCTAACCTTTAAATGCATTCACTCTACAGTCTCCTTATCTTTCCTGCCTTCTCTCTCCCTACTCCCCCCCCCCCCCCTGAACTCCTCCTCTGGTCTCCTTCTTTCTATGCCCTTCTCTTCTAATGCTTACTCCAGACTTCAGTCCTTTCACATTGCTGCTCCTTATGTGTGTAATAAGCTTCCCCTCTCGCTACGTCAAATCTCTTCACTCTCCCTTTTCAAATCCTTGCTAAAAACGTTCCTCTTTGAGACCACTTTCGGACCATGATCTTTGTTTTCCTTGTATCTCCTCTTCCCTTTGACCTCTTGTTTCTTGTATTGTCATGTCTCTTTGTCTTTTAGATTGTGAGCTCTTTGAGCAGGGACTGTCTTTCTTTGTGTTTTGTATAGCGCTGCATATGCCTTATAGCACCTAATAAATGAAGAAGAATTTATTTTGTCTTCAAGGATCCCTCTCACATATGTGATGATATCTATTGTTCCTTTCTCTTTCCTGGACCCTGCTTGCACTTCAGGCAGTTCTCATTTCAGGTCTCCATTGAATGATTTTGTGTAAAATCGTATTTATTTATTTACATTCTCTTATATACCGCGCTATTCTGCATCAGTGCGGTTTACATTAAACAAACTGAAATTACATTGAACAGGGCATTATAACTTGGAGATAACTATTTTACAGGGAACATGGGCTATGGAGGGTTAAGTGGCTTGCCCAAGACCACAAGGAGCACCTGTGGGACTAGAAACCCCAGTCCTTCCGGCCCAAGGTTGCTGTCCACTAGTGGGATTTGAACCCACGACCTTCCGGCCTGAAGTACCTTGCCCCAACCACTAGGCTACTCCTCCACTTGAAGAGTGGAGGAGTAGCCTAGTGGTTGGGGCAAGGTACTTCCATCTTGCTGGTGGATGGCATCAGAGTACTTCCATCTTGCTGGTGGATGGTATCAGAGTGACTTTGTGATAATTTACATTCTGTTGGATCACCTCCTCAGTATTGGCATGAACACTTATCTTTTTCAGTCAGTCGGCCATGATGTTGTCTTCCAATTTTTCTTAGAGACTTGTAAGTATGGTAACAGCTGCATCTGATTGCTATAATACTAGAATAGGGATGCCATTAATGTCTAGTGCTTTGTTCTTTGATAATGCTTTCAGTGCTGCTTCGATGTGAGCAGTGCTGATCGTAAGGTACAGGTTGAAACAGGAGTTGACCCGCTTGATCTTTATGAGATAATGACTGTGTATTTTGCCCACCTTTTCTTGATCTTTCCAGCATCATTCAACATGGATTCTTGAGCGTCTTTTATCATTCCAATTTGAGGTTCAAATTTTCTCTTTAGATCTTATAGCTTTAGGAAAACCGATCTTATATTTCCTCTAATAGTTTCTGATTCTATTTCCTTGCATGCATCATTGTAGTTTTTTGTCTTGTCTTGCATGTTGGAAATTTCTGTTCTGTGATAATCTTTCTCCTCTAGCTTTAACTCTGTGCGTTTTAAGCAATTTTCAGAGTGTTTTTGGTCATCGATTTTGGCCGTTTTTGCTTTTTATAATAGAGGTCTATAAAATGACTGGAGTGGAACAGGCAAATTGATTGTTTACCCTTTCAAAGAGTACAAAGACTAGAGGATACTCAATGAATCTACAAAATAGTACTTTTAAAACTAATTAGAGAAAATATGTTTTAATTCAATGTATTAAACCCTGGAATAAGCAGCATGGAATCTGTCTATCTTTTGGGATCCTGCCATGTACCTGTGACCCCTCAGCCATCTTTTCTCTAAGCTGAAGAGTTCTAATCTCTTTAACTTTCCTCATACGGATAGTATTTCATCCCCTTTATCATTTTGTTTGCCCTTCTCGGTACCTTTTCTAATTTTGCTATATCATGTAGGAGATGCGGTGACCAGAATTGCACACAATACTCAAGGTGCGGTCACACCATGGAGTGATATAGAGGCATTATAGTATTTTCCATTCCTTTCCCTAAATTCCTAACACTCTATTTTCTTTCTTGGCTGCCACTGTACGTTGAACAGAAGATTTCCATCTATTATCCACAATGATGCCTCAGTCCTTTTCCTGGATAGTGATTCCTAATGTGGAACCTTGGGCAAGCTACTTAACCCCCCATTGCCTTAGGTACACACTTAGATTGTGAGCCTTTTGGAGACAGAGAAATACATAATGTACCTGAAGGTAGTTTGCCTTGAAAGGTGTGTGCTCAATACTAATAATAAATAATAAACCTTGCATTGTGTAGCTATAGTTTAGATTGTTCCCTACAAGCATCACTTTGCACTTTCCACGTTAAATTTCATCTGTCATTTGGATGTGTAGTCTCTAAGTCCCACAAGGGCCTCTTGCAATTTCTGATAATCTTCTTGTGATATAACAACTTTGAATAATTTTGTGTTATCTCCAAATTTGATCACTTCACTTGTTCCCATCTCCAAGTCATCAGGGCCAGCCCTATGCATGTGCTACTACTACTACTACTGAGCATTTGTATAGCACTACAAGTCATACGCAGCGCTGCACAGATATGTAAGAGACAGTCCCTGCTCATCAGAGCTTACAATCTAGTCAAGACAGACAACACAGAAGGTGTAGATAGGGATAAAACAAAGGGGACTGGTAAAGAAACGAGGAGATTAGGTGAGTCAAGATCCAAAAGCAAAAGCGGTGAGTTTTCAGCCTGGATTTGAAAAGGGTCAGAGAAGGTGCCTGGCGTACAGACACAGGTAGTTCCAGGTATAAGGTGCAGCAAGGTGAAAGGGGCAGTCTGGAGTTAGCAGTAGAAGAGAAGGGCACAGATAGAAGCAATTTGCCAGAAGAGTGGAGTTCCCGAGGGGGGGGGAGGGGGGTGTAAGGAGAGTTAAGAGAAGAAAGGTAGTGAGGAGCTGCAGAGTGAATGTGCAGAGCATGTTGTTGACAAGGCCCCACACAGCAGGAGGTCCCCGAACCAACCTTATGCTGCACCCATGTAAGTTTTGTGCCTACGTTTATCCATCGACCGGCTTAACATGCTGCCATTGAGGACTGGTTTGGGGCCACATAACTTTTCAGGGCTCCAAAGTCTTCCTCAATGGCTTGCCTTTTGCAGACGCTGTAAATGACCCCGGGAGCATTTTCATTTGTTCTCGTGGCTGAACTGCCCCAAAAGCTGCAGGACTGCGGTGTTTCTGAAGTCAGTAGAAAGCATTTCCTGTTTCTTGTGAGAAACAGGAAATGCTTGTTACTGCCAAGAAAGCAATTAGAATGCTAGAAATCTTAAGGAAAGGAATAGAGAATAAAATAGCCTTATTGAATTCAGAAGGAACCTCAAAACGCATTTATTTCAGACATTCTACAACCCAACCTAATTGCAGCACCTTACCACAACCAGTTATCTTCTAATGACACTTGGAACAAATGAAGCATTTGACGACCGATAGGTAATCATGTATATATGTATATTGTATCCCCCACCCTCGTACCCTTGAATCGAATGTTTATTTAAAATTATGAAAAGTATCTAGTCTCTATTTCGTGTGATATGCAAATCGTTGCCAAAATCAAAATTGTACTCTAAAAATTCATTGTATTGTACGATACATGATGATTCTGTAAAGTAACCGCGGCTGATCGTAGGAAGCGGCGGTATACAAATGTTTACTAAATAAATAAATAAATAAAATAAAGGATATTATAATGCCCCTATATTGTTCCATGGTATGACTGCACCTTGTTGAATACTGTGTGCGATTCTGGTCATCATACCTTAAAAAGGATATAGCAGAACTAGAAAAGTTACAGAGTCTATTCTTCTATCTTTCCTCAATGAGTTTCACATTTCGCACGACCGGAGTGATATCTCGCTGTCTCCCTAGACCTTTAAGCCGCTTTTGATCTCGTTGACTATTGCAGCCTTCTCTCTCAGCTTCGGGATGCTGGTCTGTGGGGCACTGTCTTTCGTTCCATTCTTTTCTCCAATTCTGGTACCTCCACCTCCCTATCTTTGCCCTGCGGGATACCCCAGGGTTTGGTTCTCGCACCTCTCCTCTTTAACATTTTTCTGACTCCCCTCACTCTCCTGGTGCAGCAGTCCGGTGTGTCAGCGTATTATTATGCGGATGACATCATTCTCCTTCACCACACCTCCCCGGATCTTTCCCCCCCCCCCCAACACCTGCTTTGTTGCACATTGCAAACTGGGGTTCACGAACCTCCTTCATCTCAATCCTTCAGACATCGGCAATATGGTTCACCTTTGGAAACTCTTCCTCCTCACTAGCCCGTACACTCCTTGGCAACCCAATACCCCTGGTATCTTCTTTTTGCTACCTGAGTGTGATACTAGACCCAGAGTTCTTTCCATACCCACGTTACCGCCCTCATGCTCCGTTTTTTCTTCATCAAATTAGAATGGTTAGCAATGTTCTGTCCCCTTCCTCTCTCACCACTCTTCTCATTTCTTTGGTAGTCTCCCACATCTGTTATTGTAATATCATTTTTGCCAGTTTTCAACACTAAATCCATCGCCTGCAGATGGTCCAAAATAGCGCTACTCGGATCATATCTCATACCACCTGTTATAGCCACATCACGCCCCATGTAATTCAACTCCATTGGTTCCCCAACATATTATCTTCAAACTGCTAATTCTAACTCACAAAGCCCTTTACACCCATACCCACAGTACCTGGCTGACTTTCTACAGTTCTGTCTGGTACCTCGCAGCCTCCGCTCCATACCCATCAACCATTTGGAGCTTCCTTCCCCAGCCCGCGCTCACCTGGAACAAACCTGCAATTTGGCATTTTTCTTCCTAGCTCCATCCATCTGGAACTCCCTTCCTCTCCCCCTCCGTCAGGAGCAATCATACCCAAAGTTTAAGACACGCCCCAAAACTCATCTTTTCTGTCTAGCCCAGGGGTCCTCAAACTTTTTAAACAGGGGGCCAGTTCACTGTCCCTCAGACCATTGGAGGCCGGACTATAGTTTAAAAAAAAATTATGAACAAATTCCTATGCACACTGCACATATCTTATTTTGAAGTAAAAAAACAAAACGGAAACAAATACAATATTTAAAATGAAGAACAAGTAAAGTTAAATCAACAAACTTACCAGTATCAGTCCTAAACACCTAGCGACATCAACTTAAACACAAAGTAAAACCGGTGCAGACTGCGGAGCCTTCACGTGCAGCGGCGTCCCACCCCCAAAGGAAGTAACTTCCTTTGCATACAACTTCCTTTGGGGGCGGGACGCCGCTGCACGTGAAGGCTCCGCAGTCTGCACCGGTTTTACTTTGTGTTTAAGATGGATTATTTTTTTAGAAGTTGAAGTGAGGCGGCTACTTTGGGGGCAAAAATGCCGCCTTTGACATTTCTCCGCCTGAGGCAGCTGCCTCACTTTGCCTCATGGTAGAGGGTAGAACCGCCCCTGAGGACAGGCAGCGGTGGCAAAAACACCCGGCGAGCCGGATGAATGTCCTCGGCGGGCCGTATGTGGCCCGCGGGCTGTAGTTTGAGGACCCCTGGTCTAGCCTATGACCTCCTGCCAGCCCCCTCTAACTAGCCCTTTTCCTTACCTACGTATCTTCTCCTTTCTCGCCACATCTCTTTCCCCTACCTCTCGTGCGATTGCCGTCTCCTGTCAAGAATTATAGTTCTTTTCTACTGTTTCTGTATTTTGCTTTTATTGTAAACCGCTCTGCTAGTTCCCAAAGGTGCAGTATAGCAAGAAACTTGATAAAGATAAAGTAGAGCCACCAAAATGATAAAGGGAATGGAAGGAAACTACAGTATGAGGAAAGGCTTAAAAGATTAGGGCTCTTCAACTTGGCAAAAAGATGATAGAGGTCTTTAAAATAATGAATGGAGTAGAACGGGTAAACGTAGATCGGTTGTTTACTCCATCAAAAAGTAGAAAGAGTAGGGGGCACGCAATGAAACTACAATGTAGTTCATTTAAGACTAATAGGAGAAAATATTTTTCCACTCAACGTGTAATCAAACTCTGGCATTCATTACTGGATGATGTAGTAAAAACTGTTAGTGTAGCTGGGTTTAAAAAGGTTTTGGGCAAGTTCTTGGAGGAAAAGTCCATAAACCATTATTAAAGAGGACCAGGGAAATCCACTGCTTACCCCTGGGATACGCAGCATGTAATCTATGTACCTTTTTGGAAACCTGACAGGTACTAGTGACCTGGATTGGCCGTTGTTGGAAACAGGATACTGGGCTTGATGACCCTTGGTCTGACCCAGCATGGCATCTCTTATGTTCTTTTAGAAAAGCTGCAATCCGGTGGCTTTTAAGGCAGCATAGCCATGGGAGCAAAGCAAAATACTGTCACAGCTGTTTACATCAATTGTAGAAGCAGGTGACCAATGCTGGAGAGAGAGAGTGCAAGCAGGCTGGGACGGCAGCTAATGAGATTGGGGAAGAGGGAGAAGGACTAGAAGGGAACCAACAGTGAGCAGAGTACTGGGATTTGAAGGGGGCTAGACATTGAGGGGGGACTGGGACTATAAGGGGGCTAGACAGTGATGGAGACTGGGACTGAAGGGAGCTGACATTGGGGTTAGACAGTTGGACAATGGGGAAGAAGTGGGGGAGGGGGCTAGGACTGAAGGAACCTGACATTGGGATGGTACAGGCACTGGATGGAAGGGAGCTAGACAGTTGGGAAGGGAGGGACTGGAACTGATGGGAGCTGACACGGGATGGTACTGGGACTGGAAGGGAGCTAAACAGTGTGGGGGGAGGGACTGGGACTGAAATGACATTGAGGACTGTTCTGGGACTGGAAGGGGGATAGATGTGGGTGGAGTGAGACTGAATAGAGCTGACACTGGGGATGGTACTGAGACTGGAAGGGGGCTAGACAGTGGGGGGGAGCGGGGGGGACTGTTATCAGAAAGGAGCTGGCACTGGGTGACTGGGAATGTGAGGGGCTGACACTGGGATGGTACTGGGATGGAAGGAGGCAGAGGGATATAATCATAGAGAATTGAGGTGGCAGAAGGGAGGGACTTGGGAAGGAGGCGCGGAGTGGTAGGTGAGAGAAGAGAAAAGATGGGATCATGATAGATGGCACTGCAGGATTCTGGAAGTAAGGAATGTGGTGGAGAAGCAATGGAAGAATGAAGATTAAGGACTTGAGGGAGGGGGACTGCTAAGGATGAAGTTGATCATTGTACAAGAGAGCACACAATCAGATTGGATGAAAGAGTGGGAATGTGGACAGAGTGGGTAGCATAGCACGGAACCAAAGATGGGAGATAAGAGATTGAGTAGGAATTTGGAGAGGACAATATCTGTTGTTGTTGTTAAGTGCCATCGAGTCGGAGTCGACTCATGGCAACCCTCTGGATAGCTATCCTAAATTGTGTTCGGTCTTCAGTCAGGCGGCTCATTGTTGACAGACTGGTACCCGTAGCTGCTGTTACAGTATCTAGTAATTGATAAATATGAGGGAAGGATTATAAAGCCAGAAGAGGCACCTGCCGAAGTTCAAACTTTGATCTGTTTGGCTGCAAACTGAACTGAACTACGGATCAGGGTTGGAATCCCTGAAGCCTCTGCATTTCTCAGTTGAGCCAAACTTTTGTATATGCATTTGCTTTTCTGGGCACTACAAATCCAAGGAGATGATTAGACAAGGTCTGACTCTTTCCATGCCAACATTGTTCTCTCTTTTGCAGAATGAACATTTAATGACCCGCTTTGAATCTTTAAGTGGGCATGCCTCGTTTCTTCCCACGAGCGACCAGTCTTATGTGGAGCAGCATGTGCCACAGGAGCCAAGGACAAGGCCTGCAGCACTTCAAGGAGGTCACGGCACTCCCTACCCGCGATAGTATGTAAGCGATCCTGAGGGCAAAAAAACAAGAGGATTGACATTTATGCATATATTTCATAAAATACTTGCAGATGTGATGATTGAGGGAGGGTGTGGGATGGAGTTAACAGAATAGGAAAGAAAGCTTGAGGGAGATTGAGACATGATGTGGATGATCTTGGAGGACTAGAGAGAGGGTGAGAGATCTCCTTTGGATATCCATCCATTTTCAGAAGTGAGCGGGTAGAAATGTGGCTGGGGAGATGATGAAAGAGGGAAATAGGAGGTTGAGGGTAGGGGGGTGAGAGACTGGAGGATAAGCTGGGGGTCCAGGGAGGGAAGGATACATGACAAGGAAAGGGCTAGAGCTGGCAATGCAATCCGAGGCATAGGATGGCAGATGAAGGTTGAGGGGGTGAAAATAGAGGGCAGAAATAGGGAGCTAGGGAGCTGATGAAAGGTAGAGAAGCAGGAGTAGAAGAGAGACTGCAAGGGCAATGGGAGCGCTACAAAAGGAGTAAGAATGGGAGATGCAAAACAGGTAGATAGGTGAGACTAAGGAGGGAGCGCTACAAAAGGAGTAAGAATGGGAGATGCAAAACAGGTAGATAGGTGAGACTAAGGAGGGAGCGCTACAAAAGGAGTAAGAATGGGAGATGCAAAACAGGTAGATAGGTGAGACTAAGGAGTGGAGGGTGAAGGAAAAGGAGAGATAGGAGTAAAATCTGGATATGAGTGGATAGCTTGGCAGAGGAGAGAGAAATGGAAACATAAAAAGACATGTACAGAAGGAAGAAAAGGCAGGAGAGAGAAGTGGAGTTGCTGAGAAGATAGACACAAGGAATTTGGGAAAGATTGGAACCAGTTCAGTCAGAAAAATAAAATGGCCAGACAACAGAGGTAGAAAACATAATTTTATTTTTAGTGTAGTGTTTGTAATATGTCAGTTTTTTAATTAATGTGCTATCTTTATATGCAGCTTTCTGTTTCTCTGGTGTTGCGCTGCATGTAGTGCCTGGCTTGGCGTTTTCAGTTTAATTTTTGTCTACATATTTCTGTTTTTAGTTGGTGATTCTTTATTCTGTGCTTGGTGAGAGTCTGTCTATGTTCCAGGCGTTCTGTTAGCAGTGAGTTTCTATATAAGGATCTGTAGTAATCTGGCTTGTTAGGTGTTCCTGGTGTTCGGTGTATGGATTTTCTAGGGCTCACAGCAATATTGACTGTGCAGCCCTTTTCTAGGTAGGCTCCTTGTGTGCATTTTGGAAGTTAGTGCTGTTATGGAATGGTAGATTTGCTCTGTAGTTCATTGCTGTGGGTCTCACTTTTTCATTTTGTTTCCAGTGTGGAGTCAGCAATAGGGTGTTGGTGGGGGGTACTAGAATATGGATAGTCTTTTTTTAATGCTTGCAGCTTTGTGTTCTTGATGCTGCTGGATTGGTCTTAAATTTAAAATATTTTATCTGTTCAGATTCAAGGAAATCTCCGACTTTAAGGGAACATCTTAGTTTAGATTTCTCTTGTAGCCTGATAGCTTTACTGTTGCTGATTTCTGGGTTTTTCCAACTGGCCCAGTCTAATCCGGCCTGTGCACCATGATTTGAATTTATAGCTACCAGGATATTTCTCTTTTTATAGCTTCCCTCTTTATTATTAAAACTGTCATAACACTGACAAATGTCCAGCAGCTGTCCTTATGCAAATGAGGCCCTATAGATATGCAAACACTTATGTAAATCATGCCCCATAATGAGTCTCCGCACACATGGGCCCCTCCAAGTCATATTTATAAATATGATAAAAAACAGAGGGCCGTAGGACACTCCATTGTTCACCTTTCTCCATGAAGGAAATTGTCCATTTAGCTCTACTCTGTTTTCTTTCTTTTCTGTCCCCAGTCCACAATAGGACACTACCTTCTATCTTATGAGGTTTTAATTTCCTCAAGAGCCTCTCATGAGGGGCTTTGTCAAATGCTAATAGGCAGTGTAGGGCTCTCTCCCTGCAGATGACTCCCTTTTTAAGGATGTTCCAATGCAGATATGGTATGGGACCAAACTTAAACTTACAGAAAATCATTGAATGGGAGAAAAACCATGAATAAAAATTGTTCTGCAGTTTGTTTCTCACTTGTCTAGGATTTTGTTTTGTTTTTTTGTTTTTTAATAGAAAATACAAGGAACTTCCCTCCCTAGTAGTGGCTGAGTGATTTGGTTACCTTCCCTTTTTGTAGACTGTACACCTCCAACTCTACCCCTTAGCTTTTGAACTTTGTGACTCCCCCTATCTTTGCCACCGGGATTTGTGGCTTCGGTATCCTTTCTTCCTTCTTGAGCCGCATACTTAGATTCAACCTTGATTTCTTGAAATTCTTCTTTGTTGCAAACTGTCCAAAATGTTGCTATAAAATTGCTTGCACATGCATCTAGGTTTCATTTTATCACACCCCTTCTGATTCATTTTCACTGGCTTCCAGTACACGCTCGCAATCATTTTAAAATTCTTAGCATGATCCATAAAGTATTGCATACCAGTATTCTGTCTTCTCTCATCACTAATCATCCTTCACACTTCATACTTAGTTCTTTGTTCCCTTCGTGCAAATAATCTTTTTCTCCACCCTCTTAAGGCAAGGTATGAATCTACCAGAAACTCAGCATTATTCCTAGCCTTTAACAATGACTTTATTCTCCATGTCAAAACTAATTTCTGTCTTAAAAATAATCTTTTTGTAGTGCTTTATACAAAAAGTTTATTTATTTAGCAATGCTTATATACTGCTTTTCACCACGTCAAGTGGTGTACATTCAGGTATGATATATTTCCCTTGTCCACAAAGGGCACACAATCTGTTTTGTATCTGAGGCAACAGAGGGGTTAGGTGGCTTGCCTAGGGTCATAAGGAGCACCTGTGGGACCAGAAACCCCAGTCTCTCCGTCCTGAGGTTGCTGTCCTCCAGCGGGATTCAAACCCAGGCCCTCTGGCCTGAGGCAACTTGCCCCAACCACTAGGCCACTCCTCCCTCCATAATTTCTCTTTCTTAAATATATCTGCTGCACAGCTTTAACTGGAACTCGCAGCTCACTTCACCCAATGAAGGCCTCAGCTGTTTCAGGGGTGGAGCTTCACTGCTCGGCAGCAGGGCTGGTCCAACCATTAGGCAGACTAGGCAGTCATCTAGGGCAGCAACTTCTGGAGGACGGCAAAAGTGGAGCATTCAAAGCTAAATAATAGATTTTGACAGCCAGAGGGGGTATAACGGTGAAGGTTTACCTTGGGCACCAATACCTTAAACCAACTCTAGGGTCGGCCTTGCTTGGCAGACAGTCTTGCTTTTGATACTAATTGTATACAGTTATTTCTGACTGAGGTGACATATGTGGTAAAAAAACTTTGATATTGCTATAGTTTAGTGGCGTAGGTTTTCCCCATTCCTATGAAGTTGGACAAATAAGTGTTTCATTGTGTACATAAATGATTTTATTGGAGCTAAAAGTGGGGGCGGGCATTCTTGGTTTCTTATTGTCATAGCCTGTGCGTGTTAATTACAGGTTCCCTGCCTTTTCCTATAGAGGACCTGCGTTGGCCAAGCAACTTTGAATGTCCAAATTATCAGTCTCGTTATTAAACTTATATACTACAATTCCAGCACAAAACAGTTTACAATAGTACAAAAATACATATTAACTCATAAGATATAATCATCATATTGTATCTTATACAAATATATTAAGAAAAAAATAAAATTCAAATTTAATCCAAATAAAACTCAAAAATATATGTAATATGAGGGTAATTTTATAGCAGGATGCCTAGGAAGGACAGGCAGATGGGTGCAGAGGTTATGCCTAGTTTAGAATGTCAACATATGCATGTTTGTGTCCTTATAAAATTAGCTCAAAAGAAGTGGGTTTATACCTGCTCTGAGGCAGATATAACTGTGTGTGTGTGTGTGTGTGTGTGTGTTGGTAAGAATCATCACATCTGCAGGTATTTTATGAAATATATGCATAAGTGTCAATCCTCTTGTTTTTTGCCCTCAGGATCGCTTACATACTATCACAGGTAGGGAGTGCTGTGACCTACTTGAAGTGCTGCAGGCCTCGTCCTTGGCTGCTGTGGCACATGCTACTCCACATTAGACTGGTCGCTCGTGGGAAGAAATGAGGCATGCCCACTTAAAGATTCAAAGCGGGTCATTAAATGTTCATTCTGCAAAAGAGTGAACAAAATTGGCATGCAAAGGGTCAGACCTTGTCTAATCATCTCCCTGGATTTGTAGTGCCCAGAAAAGCAAACGCAGATACAAAAGTTTGGCTCAACTGAGAAATGCAGAGGCTTCAGGGATTTCAACCCTGATCCGTAGTTCAGTTCAGTTTGCAGCCAAACAGGTAGACACAAATTCTACATGTCAGCAGTTGCCTCTTCTGGCTTTATAATCCTTCCCTCTTTTGAGCTTCTGCAGAAAGTACCAAGCCTCTGTTCACAAATTCAGTCCCATTAGACATGATGGCACTTAGCAACAGCTGCAGAGTACTACTTTTAACCTTAAACTTCTGAAAATAAATTGTACTAGACTTACTCCAGTACGGGTTTTCCACAGCTCCTCAGGGCTGGAACTTCCAGCTCAGCCTCCCTCTCTGTGAGCAGGAAAACGCTGTCTCTCTTGATCAAGGCTTCAGTTCTTGAGAGCTGTGAACAGGCCAGGTTTTCAGAATATACCTAATGAATATGCCAGAGAGAGATCCAGGGCCAGCCCCAGAGTTGGTTCCAAGTGTTGGTGCTCTAGAGAGATCTTAAGCTTTACAGCCCCCCCTGGCTGTCACACTCTGTTGTTTAGCTTTGAATGCCCTGTTTTTTGCCATTGCCACCCTAGGTGGTTGCCTAGTTTGACTAATGGTTGGGTTGGCTCTGGATAGATCTGCCTAAATACTACCTCCATTGTATGCTAATCTATCTCATGCGTATTTATTAGAGAGATTTTGAAAACCTGGCCTGTCCTCCTCAAGGACTAAACTTATACACCCCTGGCTTAGGGTCATAATATCCGTCACAATTAACTTCAGCAATAAAAACAACCTGAAACACTTCAGTTTTATATAATCCTTTCCTCGGCATTAAACTGGCTGGGGGGAGGGTGTCAGGGCCGGCATGACCATGAGACGAACAAGGCAGTTGCCTAGAGCACCGGCCCTCCGGGGGCTCCCATTGCAGCCACTGTCAGCCCTTCTCTGGGACTGACAATGGCAACAATAGCTGCAAAGAGTGCCACAGGCCTGTTTGCTTCAGCCTCCTCTCTGACTCTCAATGCCAACTTCCTGTTTGCATGGGAAGTCGGCATCAGAGAGCAGTGGAAGCAAACAGCCCCGCAGTGCTGAAGCTTGAAGGTAAGCTCCACGGGGCTGTTTGCGGCTATTGCCACCGCCGTCAGTCCCGGAGAGTGTGGCAACAGTGGCAGTAAGCGTTGTGCAGGGCACAAGGAATGAGGTTTGCCTAGGGCACCTCATCTCTTTGCGCCAGCCCTAGGAGGATGGGGGGTTTGCTGCACCATCTCAAACTGTAGTCCTCTGCAGTACTTCCCAGTGCTGATCTCTCTTCCTCCCCTTCAGAGCACAAAAAAGGCATTAAAAGGAAATCTCTTCAGCAAACTGTTGTCACTGATTAACTGTACCTTTATGCCACTATTTCTGTTCTCCTCTGCATTAAGGTCACGTAAATTGAGGTAGTCGTCATCTAGCTCCATGTTTTTTTTACTCTCCTCCTGTTTTGCTGAATATAGCCCAGAGAGAGCTGGAGGCCTCCCTCCTCTCTGGGACTCTAAAAGTATTTCTCTGTTCCCAGGGGAACTCTTCCTCCTCCTGCTCTGTGATGTATTCTGATGTTCTGACTGAGCAATCTTGCTCTTTCCAGTCTAGCTAAGCCTTCTCTGTTGGCATAGCTTGGCTTGCCCTACCCCCATGTCTTGAAGGAACCCCTTTCTTTCTGTCCTGCTTCGGGTTCTCACAGGGCCAGGGACTCTACTTCTCTTGTTCCCGCTCTGGCTCCTGTCCTCTTCCCCATCACAACACGTGGAGGCACATTCTGCCATGTACATCTCCCAGCCGTCCGGCCGGGAGATACACCTAATTCTGCTCCAATGGGAGCAGAATCGCAGCACAGTGGCTGGATGTCCGGGACATGCCCTGATTCAGGCACCCTGGACGTCCAGCCACCTCCCTGGCTAACTCAGTCAGGCTCCTGAATGGAGTTGCTGTGCCATGGCACCACTACTCCATTCAGGAGCCATGATCTCCTGCCGTCGCCAAAAACCTCTTTTCCCTGCGGCCAGACCCCCAATACAGCCACCATGGCCAGAGTCCAGCTGCGGGGAACCTCCTGCACACATACTTCATTTGGCCCAACAAATGAGCACGGTTCCACGTGCGACAAAGACCCAGTAAGAAACGTGGAATGCAACGAAAAGACGTGAAATAAAAAACTTTTTATTTCTTTATTCCACTCCAGCCACCGGCCCGACACTGGCCGTGTTTCGTAAAAACCTTCCTCAGGGGCAAATGATGGCTGTATGTCGTATGTTTCTAATACTGTAAATTACTCCTCCTTTAAAAACATAGGAACGCCTAAGATGTTGAAAAAGGTAATAAACAATATCAATCCTGTATAGTAAATTGACACCTGAACTCAGTGTGTTCCTATAATGCCACAATGCTACTCCTCAAAATATTGCATAACACAAAGTAGTGAAGGCTTTGACTGGCAATATGAAGTGGCAATATGAAGTGTGATTCCATTGCGTGAAGACACATTGGTAGCAAAACAAACTTAACACATTTCAGCAAAGATATATAGTAAAACAAAACTCTAAAAATAAACTCACATGGTATTGCTCAGAAAAACGCACTGTTAAACTGCATAGAAGCGGCGCCACCGCACTTGAAATCGAAAGTATAAAAACCACTTTTGATTTCAAGTGCGGTGGCGCCGCTTCTATGCAGTTTAACTGCATTTTTCTGAGCAATACCATGTGAGTTTATTTTTAGAGTTTTTGTTTTACTATATATCTTTGCTGAAATGTGTTAAGTTTGTTTTGCTACCAATGTGTCTTCACGCAATGGAATCACACTTCATATTGCCAGTCAAAGCCTTCACTACTTCATGTTATGCAATATTTTGAGGAGTAGCATTGTGGCATTATAGGAACACACTGAGTTCAGGTGTCAATTTACTATACAGGATTGATATTGTTTATTACCTTTTTCAACATCTTAGGCGTTCCTATGTTTTTAAAGGAGGAGTAATTTACAGTATTAGAAACATATGACATACAGCCATCATTTGCCCTTGAGGAAGGTTTTTACGAAACACGGCCAGTGTCGGGCCGGTGGCTGGAGTGGAATAAAGAAATAAAAAGTTTTTTACTTCACGTCTTTTCGTTGCATTCCACGTTTCTTACTGGCACTTACTTCATTTGTCCATGCCATCCGCCGCCGAAGCCCCGTATCCAGGGGGACTTATTCCATCTCTGAGGTGGAATAAGTTCCCCATCTATCCGGATGTACAGCGCCAACCTCAGAATAGGCCCTATAACATCCAGGGAGATGACCCACCCTCGCTCCGTCCCCTGTCTAAGGCTCCCTGTATGACTCAGATATACGTACGGGGAGTCTTTTGCCGGCAGACGCATTTGCATGAATAGGGGGTCATTGTTTTATAAGGCATGCCTGCCTTTCTGCACATAAATGATGATTGCTATTCTGATAGTGTGTGTGTCAGACCGATGATATGTACTTCACTATGAGTAACCAGAGAGGTAGAGTTTGGGCAGAACATGGGTGTAGTATAAATGATAAAGTACTATAATTTATGCATGTTCTTGAAAAATCACTTATAACAGCCATAGGGCTGGCATTAATGCTTGTGCCTTTTTTTTATATCATTCTTTATTTATGCACTTCGAGGAAAAACAATACATAACTTACAAAGGAGTAGTATTCATAAGAACATAAAATATGCCATACTGGGTCAGACCAAGGTCCATCAAGCCCAGTATCCTGTTTCCAACAGTGGCCAATCTACGTCATACGTACCTAGCAGTTTCCCCAAAAGACACAGGTTCCGCAATGCTTGTACTGGGTCAAGCATATTGATAGCCTGGTCCCTTCTTAATAATGGTTTATGGACCTTTCCTTCAGGAACTTGTCCAAACCTTTTTTTAACCCAGCTACACTAACAGCCCTTACCACATCCTCCGGCAACAAATTCCAGGGTCTGATTACACGTTGAGTGAAAAAATATTTTCTTTTATTAGTCTTAAATAGTTTACCCTGTAGCTTCATTACATGTCCCCTAGTCTTTCCATATTCTGATAACGTAAACAATCGATCTATGTTTACCCGTTCCACTCCGTTCATTAATTTATAGACTTCTATCCTATCTCCCCTCAGCCGTCTCTTTTCCAGGTTAAAGAGCCCTAACCTTTTTAGCCTTTCTTCATAGGAGTATCCTTCCATCCCCTTTACCATTTTGGTATTTCTTCTCTGAACCTTTTCTAATAACTCTATATCCTTTTTAAGATACGGCGACCAGAATTGCACACAATATTCAAGGTGCGGTCTCACCATGGAACGATATAGAGGCATTATAATATCTTTTGTTTTATTTTCCATTCCTTTCCTTATGATACCTAGCATCATTCTATTTGCTCTCTTGGCTGCCGCTGCACACTGGGCCGAGGGTTTTAACATGTTATCCACAATGACGCCTAAATCTTTTTCCTCAGTGGTGGTTCCTAATGTGGAACCTTGCATTGTATAAACATAGTTTGGGTTGTTCTTCCCTAGGTGCATAACTTTGCACTTGTCCACATTAAATTTCATCTGCCATTTTGATGCCCAGTCTTCTAATTTATCAAGATACTCTTTCAATTTTCCACAATCCTCTTGGGTTTTAACAACTTTAAATGGTTTTGTGTCATCTGCAAATTTGATAACCTCACTCGTTATTCCACTTTCCAGGTCATTTATGAATATGTCAAAAAGCAGTGGACCCAGCACAGATCCCTGGGGTACACCACTATTCACCTTTCTCCATTGGGAAAATTGTCCATTTAGCCCAACCCTCTGCTTTCTATCTCTTAACCAGTTCTTGATCCACAGTAGTACACTGCTTCCTATCCCATGACTCTTTAGTTTTGCCAAATGTTTCTGATGAGGGACCTTGTCAAAGGCTTTCTGAAAGTCCAGATACACTATATCAACCGACTCACCTTTGTCCACCTGTTTATTCACACTTTCAAAAAAACATAACAGATTAGTAAGACAAGATCTTCCTTGTCTAAAGCCATGTTGGCTGTCTCCCATTAGGCCATGACTATCTACATGCTGAGTAATTTTATTCTTTATGATGGTTTCTACCATTTTTCCCGGTACTGACGTGAGGCTCACCGGTCTGTAGTTTCCCGGATCACCCCTGGAACCCTTTTTAAAAATTGGTGTTACATTGGCGATCCTCCAATCTTCAGGTATTAGAGATGATTTTAATGATAGTTCACAGATTACTAATAGCAGGTCTGCAATCTCATATTTCAGTTCTTTCAACACCCTTGGATGTATACCATCCGGCCCAGGTGATTTGCTACTCTTCAGTTTATCTAACAGTTGTAATACATCTTCCCGATGTATCGATATTTCCTTCAGTTCTTCCGCTCCTTTAAATACCACTTCAGTCATGGGTAACATCCCTACATCTTCCTCAGTAAAGACTGAAGCAAAGAATTCATTCAGTCTCTCCGCTATCGCCTTGTGGCCTCTTAGTGTCCCTTTAACTCCTCTATCATCTAATGGACCAACTGACTCTCTCACAGGTTTTTTGCTGTGAATGTACTTGAAAAAATCTTTATTTCGTGTTTTTACTTCCACGGCAAGCTTTTTCTCTAATTCTCTCTTTCCCTGCCTTATCACTGCCTTGCATTTGATTTGCCAGTGCTTGTGCTGTTTCAAGGTTTCGTCGTTTGGCTCTTTTTTCCATTTCCTGAAAGATGCTTTTTTGGCAACAACAGCCTCTCTGACTTCACCTTTAAACCATGCTGGCAGTTTTTTGGACTTCCTTCCACTTTTCTTAAAGCGTGGAATACAGCTGGTCTGGGCTTCCAAGATAGTATTTTTCAAGAACACCCAAGCTTGATGTAAGTCTTTAACCTTTGCAACTGCTTCTTTTAGTTTTTTCTTAAATATTTTCCTCATTTTATCATAGTCTCTCTTTCGAAAGTTAAAAGGTAGTACTGTGGATTTCCGTACTATCCCCCCTCCACTAATTAAATCAAAGGCGATCATGCTATGATCACTATTGCCAAGTGGCCCCAATACCCTTATCTCTTGCACTAGATCTGGTGTTCCACTAAGGACCAGGTCTAATATGGCTTCCCCTCTGGTCGGTTCATGAACCAGCTGCTCCAAGAAGCAGTCATTTATGTCATCTAGGAACTTTATCTCCCAAGCATGTCCTGACGTGTCACTGACCCAGTCGATACTGGGGTAATTGAAATCACCCATTATTATTACTGCGCTGTAACTTTTGTTAGCTTCCTTGATTTCTTTGAGCATTTCATCATCCATTTGTTCATTCTGGCCTGGCAGTCGATAGTACAACCCCACTGCCATCGCCTTCCCCTTTTTATATGGAATTTCAATCCATAGAGATTCTACAGCAAATTTTGTTTCCTGCAAAACTTTAATCCTTTCTGACTCAATGCCCTCTCTAACATAGAGCGCAACCCCTCCACCAATTTGATCAGCTCTATCATTACGATATAGTTTGTACCCAGGTACCACAGTGTCCCACTGGTTGTCCTCCTTCCACCATGTCTCTGATAGTCCAATCATATCTAACCTCTCATTTAGTGCTATATATTCTAACTCTCCCATCTTATTTTTTAGACTTCCTGCATGTGCATACAAGCATTTTAGAGACTGTATTTTATTCATATTAATTTGGCTGTTGGTAGACATGGGTAATTTGGGATCTTTAAGCTCTGTCTGCTCCATACTTGAGGGCATTTGGGCTACTTTGCTCTTTTTTGGAACCTCTCTGCTTTTGGTAGTATCCTTCAAGGATACATTCTTCCGAACCATCTGCTCTTGGGCGACTGTCGGCTTTCCCCTATTATCTAGTTTAAAAGCTGCTCTATCTCCTTTTTAAAGGTTAATGCAGGCAGCCTGGTTCCATCCCGGTTAAGGTGAAGCCCATCCCTTCGGAAGAGCCCCTCCTTTCCCCAGAATGTTCCCCAGTTCCTAACAAATCCAAAACCCTCATCTCTGCATCATTGTCTCATCCACGCATTGAGACTCGAGCTCTGCCTGCCTTTTGGGTCCTGCATGTGGAACGGGAAGCATTTCGGAGAACGCTACCCTGAAAGTTCTGGATATCAACTTCCTACCTAAAAGTCTAAATTTAACCTCCAGAACCTCCCTACCACATTTTCCTATGTCATTGGTACCGACATGTACCAAGACAGCAGACTCCTCCCCAGCACTATCTAAAACCTTATCTAGGTGGTGCGTGAGGTCCACTACCATCGCACCAGGCAGGCATGTTACCAGGCGATCCTCACGTCCACCAGCCACCCAGCTATCTACATGCCTAATGATCGAATCACCAACTATAACGGCTGTCCTAACCCTTCCCTCATGGGCACATTGCCCTGGAGAAACTTCCTCAGTGCGAGAGGGTTTTACATCACCTGGAGGACAGGTCCTAGTTACAGGATCACTTCCTGCCACATCAGGGTGATGCTCTCCTGTCACGTGACCTCGCTCCTCCATGGCAACAGAGATGCTGCCAGACTGGAGGTGGGACTTCAGGACTATATCCCTGTAGGTCTCGTCTATGTACCTCTGTCTGTCTTATGTTTTCCAAGTCTGCTACTCTAGCCTCTAGAGAACGGACTCGTTCCCTGAGAGCAAAGAGCTCCTTGCACCTAGTGCACACATAAGACCTCTCACCAACTGGGAGAAAATCATACATGTGACACTCAATGCAGAAGACTGGAAAGCCCACATCTCGCTGCTGGACTGCTGTCTGCATCTTAGTTTTCAGTTTTTGTTTAGATCTTTTAAGTTCTTTACTTACTAAGGGTTTCCAATAAATCTGTACCTAATACGTTTAATATACCTTGTTCACCTGAAGCTTAATTAATCTCAGGTCCTTAGTGTATGACTGATTTGGGTAACGAGCTTCACCTGAGAGCACCTCCTGTCTGTTAAAATGTGTAAGTACCTATAAAGCTACAATTATCCCAGGGGTGGGTGGGTGTGGGGAGGGAAATAACACTTATTAAAAGAGGGCTGCTACACAGTACCCTGTCCTGTGCTGCTGAGGTAAGCTATATTCTTATTTGATTTAAATTATAGCTCTTTGCTGCTGCTTGGCTCTAACTTATTATGAAATTTAAACTACAAGCTCTCTGCTGGGTATGAAATTTAACCAGAAAACTCTCTTCTGTGTTTTAAATGTAAACGTAAACTGCTGCTACTAGGCCCTGACTGATTTAACAAAAAATAGTGGTTCACAGATTAATTAGCTTTAATGAAAAGAATTCCTTTCAGAAAAGTCCCAGAAGTATATACTCACAGTTGCAGATCTCTCTCCAGAAGTAACAGGCCCCTTTTCTAGTCTATTCAAGCCTACCACAGTTCTACAATTTGTAAATCAGCAATTTAAATCAAACTCAAAGTACACCCATGATATATATTATAAAGCAGCAACTGATAAACCCCCTATTCAACATTCAACTCTCTCCCTCCCCCCCTTGTGCAGCCTATAACATGAGTTAAAAGATCTATTGGCAGAGAACGGGAGACAGTTAAATTATTGCCTATGACTTGGGAATTGCACAGCAGGAGCATGCTGTCCAAGTGCTTACCGCACCTCTTCCCATGTCTCCCATCATGGCAAGAGGATGCGTGAAATGGGGGTAGAATGCCTAGCACGGACACCTCTAAGCTAATTCTAGTGGGGTCCACCAACACCACCACCCACCCCTTTGACACCCCCTAGAGAAGGAAGACTTCTTAGTCTTTAGACCAAGTCTGGTAAGGTTGCCCATAAGGCCTGATACTTTATGCAGTATCAAGCCCGCCAATTGATCCATTAATTATGCCTGAATTAATAATTGATATTGTCTGTTGGCAGTTTGTATTACGTACACATCTATAGCCTTTCCAATGATTGTATGCCATTCCGCTGGAATAAATGTATGCCCCAAAAACTTGTGCCAGGCCTCGAAAATGTAGATCTGGTGGCCTGGTTATAGTCTTCAAGCAGAAGTCGATAGAGTTGTGACAATAACCCCTTCCAATTGGACACTTTGTAAAACAGCACTTGTTCGAGTCCCGTGGAGCTTCTGGTCAGCTTAATTAATTGCCCAGTGCCAAGAACAAAGTGTCTCAACTGGATGTATCGGAAGAAAGGGATGGGTCACTTGGGCAATAAGCACTGTGCCATTTTCAATGAAGTCACGAAAATAATAAACATTACACAGGTACACTAAAAAAAATTTTTTTTAAACTGCCTCTAATGTTTCAATTGATTTTTACGTTTTTTGGTGCGCTGAATCCAAATCTGGTAACCAATTTGCTCCATCACGTACAGATTTTTTGCTACATTGGGTTAGCAGTTTGAGGTGAACGTTTCAGATTGAGTGTGATCGAGATAAAAGTTTCTTGGATGAATTCTTTATACTAATTGTTTAGTAGTTATTCAAATAAGAATAAAGAAAATTGTAACAAGGCAGCACATAAGAATAGAGTAATGTCAACAAAACACACTGTGATGGTAGCAAAATTGTCTGCACTTAAAACAGCCACATACATGTGCACAAACATTGAGCATATAAGAGCGAGGTTAGACGCAAAGCAAAGAAATGTGCAAAAAATGTTGTACAGGTATGTATGTAAGAATAGAAAATGCAGACCGCACCATTGCAATACATGAAGACAAACACCCGATGGTGTGAAAATAAAATTCTAATAAATGAGATCCGACACTGTGGTAATAACTAGCAAATTTTTATTTCAAAGTTTAGTAAAAACACGATATTTGTCAACACAGTTTAGATTTTAAAGTCATTCTTGGGTCAATCAATCTCCTGGTGGGCCCGTTTCTTCTTCCCCCGAATGCTTCTCTTGGTGCGTTGCTTGGCGTATTTTTCATCTGGGGTTTCCCGCAGCACCAACCAGCAGAAATCAGCCATCATAGTGGTGTTCCATCTTCGTTGGTACCTTCTCTCTGCGTCCTTGATGTCCTGGTGAAACCTTTCACCTTGTTCTTCACTGTACGCCCCCAAGTTTTCGGGAAAGTAGTTCACATGGGAGTGCAAGAAATGGACTTTCAGGCTCATGTTACAGCCTTGTTCTTTGAAGGCATTGAGCATCCTGGCAACAATATCCTTATAGTTCTCATCCCGCCTGTTCCCCAAGAATTTGAGAACATCCTTGAAGGAATCCCAGGCTTCTTTTTCCTTCTCAGACATCGTTTCAGCGAATGCTCCATCTGAAATGAGTTTCCTTATATCAGGGCCAACAAACACTCCTTCCTTTAGCTTTGCTTCAGAAAGTCGGGGGAACTTTGAGCAAAGGTACCGAAAGCACTCACCATCTTTTGGAAGGGACTTGATGAATTGCTTAATGAGACCCAACTTAATGTGGAGAGGTGGTAATAGAATTTTATCACGAGGTACCAAGCTCTCATGAAGAACATTTTTCTCACCGGGTCTCAAATACTCCCGAATTGGCCAGTCTTTTTTCCCCCAGTGTAGGTTGCGGGCCCGGCTATCCCACAAGCAAAGGAAGCAGGGATATTTGGTGAAACCGGATTGCTGCCCTAATAGCATGGATAGAATTTTAAAGTCTCCACAAATCATCCACTTATGCTCATCATAACGAATCTTCTGAAGAATCAGGGCCAAATTCTCGTATTTTTCTTGGAGAATAACAGAGTGAGCAATAGGAACTGAAGCGAATGTGTTGCCATTATGAAGAAGAACACCTTTTATGCTGTCTTTTGACGAATCAATGAACAGCCGCCATTCAGCAGGATCATACTTGAGTTTAAACTTTTCCATCACTCCGTATATATCGCTGCAAAATACCAAATCTTCCTCTTTGCTGAAATACTTCAAAAATTGTGTCTCGCGGTTGCGGTACCAATAAAAAGTTGTTCCTGGTGACAATAGATTTTTCTGTTTAAGCCGAGAACCTAGCAGTTGGGCAGCATCTTTTGGGAGTCCTAAATCCCGGACTAAATCATTCAATTGAGCTTGAGAGAAAAGTTCAGGTTTCGGATCTGGTTCAGTTTCAAACTCGGAAGTACTGGACTCATCGGGAAAAGCCATCTGATGAGTCTCATCATGATCAGAACCGTCCACACAAATATGATCCAAAGATTTTGGTGGTTCAGGCACAGGTACTTCGTTGCTATGAGGCATAGGCCTAATTGCTGAGGGAAGGTTGGGGTAACTTATTACGTTCTTATTTTTTAAGTTGTATCCCTTCACAATGCAAGAGCAAAAATAGCAATCACTGCTGTGGTCTCTTTGTTCACGCCACATCATAGGTATTCCGAAACGAAATGCTTGTTTTTTACCTTTCATCCATAAGCGTAGATCTTCCTCACATGTCTTGCACACTTTGTGAGGAGCCCACGGTTTGTCGTGATCGCCTAACTTCAAACCGAAATAGGCGAAATATACTTTTTTAATAAATGCAGAAATGTTCCTCTGCCGCTTTTTCACGGTATATTCCCCACAAATAAAACAAAAACTGTCCGGAGAGTTAACGCAACCTCTGGCTCTGTGAGCCATCACAAATACACAGCACTGCAAACTACAACTGTAGTGAACCACTTCGGAATAAAGCTGGATTACGACTGAGCAAACAAAAGGTAATAATGAACTTGCAAGAAACTGAAATTTGACAGGAACGTTCATGTCGCAACCACCGTGTTTGAGCGAGCGAACGAGGCGAGGCGAACAGGAAAGAACATGCGCCAGCGCGAGTACTGGATTTAGCCCCCCGCCTCCCAATTGTCCTGTTAATGTATAAAATGAATACAAAACACTCTAAAATATCATGAGGGAGTGTTTCTAGTTAGTTAACCATTACAACCTCTATTTTGGGCCAAGAAAATAAACTGCAGTCGGCTAAAAAGAAATTATGTGAACATTCCTTATATGGGTAAGAAATCTAATTTTGCAAGAAAACGTGACGTGATGGAACATTTTGGCTATTTTACCTGGATTCAGCACTCCAAAATCTATAGGAATCAGTTGCAAAACTGGAGGCAGTTTTTTGGTAGTGTACCTGTGTTATTGGATACCCATACCCGACAGAGGTTTGCAAAAGAGGGGGCTACTAAAGGGGTAATTAGCTACTTTCCATGTTTTGGGAAACAGGAACCCCTGAATTCAGGCTTTCCAAAGGGCCTGAGTTCATACTTGGAATAATGGTCCCAGAAGGGGGTCGTTACCAACCCTTTCTGAATTTTCGCGCACCTCCTCAAATACTGAATGCGGATGTAGCCAGTCTCTTTCTATGGCAACCCATGGCGCATCCGGAGGGCGTACGTAATGCTATCGCAACCCCTGTAACAATAGTACAGGGAGGGCTTGGGGCAGCCAACTCCCTCATCTTTGATGGATGGCATTAATCACTGCCCCTGGAGTCACGCCTTCGGTTTCTTCCAAACAAAATTTCTGTTCAAGCTTATGGAAAAATGAAAGGGGACCTGAATGGGTAGCTGGGTAAAGAGGTAGATTAACTTGGGCCTCACTGTCTTTTTGAGGGATGCTACCTGGTAATCCATCCCATTGTGAGCCCCTCCAATCTTGCCATCTCCTCTGTAATGGAAGCTATTAAAGTGTCATCATTCATCTTAAAGAGATCCTTAGTTGTAAAAAGGATCCTCACTCCCAGGCATTTAATTGAGGTAGCGGCCAGCCTGCAAGGGCATTCTTGAGATAATGATTACCCTGCAAGACCCAAAAGTAACACCTCAGTCTTGTCTAGGTTGACTTTAAAACTCGACACCCAAGCAAATTCTTATACAACATGCAGAAACCCCATCAACTGCTCAGGATTTGCCATAAAAACCAAAGTGTCATCCGCGCATAAAGAGACATGGTGTTTGTCACCCCCTACCCATATAAGTTGAATATCTGGGGCACTACATAATTGAGGGACCAAGGGTTCAGTCGCCAGAGCAAATAACAGGGATAAAGGGCAGCCCTGTCACCTTCCTCGATAAAGTCGAAAAGCCTCTGAGCGCACTCCATTGACGGTCACATTCACCCATTCAATGAAACCCTCCCCCAAACCAAACCAAACTATTTCATGACCTTAAATACTCCCATTTGACCAACTCTTGCCTATTTTCAAGCAAGTTTTGAGCACTTACAACCCTGCTTTGTAAAGTACGTGCTTGCTTTACTTTAGAAAATAGGTGTGAAATGCACATTAAAAGGCACATTAACCTAGGCACGCCTTATAAAATCACCCTCAGATTGCGTAAAAGTAGGTACTATGATTTGTGTGTACCTTCTTTTATGTGTGTATAGCCAAGACAGTCTTATCAGAGCCTACCTAAATATGGAAAATGCTTATTATCACTCAGTTCACTGTCATTTGGTTTCCCACAGCCTCTTCTCTTGCTTTGAACTTTTTATCTTTTTTAATTCATGAGCCTTCCTGAAATTTGTCAGAGCCTTCTTCCCAGCCGTAAACTGAATGAATAGAGCTCTTGGTACTAAAGGAGAGCATGGCATCTAAGTAAATGTATCATGAGATAATCAGTGCTTGTTGGATTTATTAATCAAGTGTAGTATTTTTCTGGTCATTTATAAAACTAATGTGCTCTTTTTTTCTTTTCTTTTCATGAACAGTGCTTTCATGAAGTACCTTTGAAAAATTCCTTCATTTCTTATGCAGCAGAACCAACAGAAAAATGCTCCATAACCATGAACATTGTCACTGAAAACACAGATGAGACTGATATTAAAAACTATACAAAACACTGCACACAAAGCAGTGTTGATTCAGGAAACTATTCCAATGAAGACGAAGTGAATGAAGGTATTTCTGAAGAAACTTAACAGCAGACATTACATTAATATATTCTGTGAATGTTAAAAAAAAAAAAAAATTTTGGCCTGGTAAGCAATCTGCTGCTTTTCATGCAAGAAATAGACCTGGCCAGAGAAACTAAATAGTCAGAAGTCCGTGGGAATACTCTGGCTTTCTTCTCCTGCAAGGATTGATTTGTGAGGAAAAATATCAATCCCATACATTTCCTAGGGTTCTTTTTTTATGACGTGGACTACTTTTGTTGGTGACCATTTGCCATGTGCATACATAAACTGCATTACTGTTTTTAAGTTGGTAAAGAAATCTCTGTATTTCATTTGATTTCCGGTGGCATCAGCTGAATGAACTGTTCTCTTTAGCTTCATCTAATATATTTGCCATCAGTGGAGTTCATAGGATGTCTCCACAGATGAGGAAACTTCAGGCTTCAACATTATTGCTAGTATCTATACACTTTCCTAACTGGGAAATATCTATAGATTCACGTTGCAAAAGAGACTTGTGAGTTTTTACTTGGATTTTAAGTAAAGGCTAATTTTTATACGCAAATAAAATGAAAAATAAGAGTTCTTTGCCCCATAGTTTAAGTTGTGGGAAAAGCTTGCTGAGTAGAGAGAGCAATAAAACTGCTTGAAAGACCAAATGATGAAAATTTAGAGAGAGGCCTTTATAATCCATAAACTGACAGATCTTGACCAGAACAGCATGATTCAGGCAGAGACTGCTACCAATTCTGCAGGTTGTTCCTCCTCGAGGATATAGAAAGGACAGAAGTGATTCTGAGAGACGCTACTGAAATGGTACAGGTCTACAACAAAAGCCAACTGAGATGAGAATTAAAGACCTAAAAGACCCCAAAGGTATACGTAACACATAGGATGCAAATCTTTTCCAGAGGAAATAGTACTGTAGGACAAAAGATCAGTTATGAGACTCAGAGGGTAAACTCGGGTCAGCAACAGAAAATATTTCTTTGTGGATGCATGGAATATCATCCTAGCAGAGGCGGTGGAAACAAATGGCAATGACATTCAAGAAACTGCAGGATAAGTGCATGGTATCCCTTGTGAGAGCTGGAGATCAACTGCACCAACTATGAAACTGGCAGACTACATTGGCATCTTGTCCTTACCTGCCACCATATTCTCTATTTCTCTGTTCCACTGTCATAAATAAGGGGCTGAGATAAAAGCACAAAATAAGATGCTTCTGTTTTTAGGAACACAAACTCCCAATTACAAACAAGTTTAAATTTGAAACACTGCAATTAAAAAAAAGGTAGATTAAGAAATAAAGAAAAGTCAGGCTACTAAATATTTTAAGGACATACTTATTAACAATAAAATTCTTACAGCATTTATGTGGACCACAGTTAATGCTTTATGCCAGCCTCCTGCTATGATATAAAATGAATAGCAATTTTAGAACTTGTGTTCTTTGCTAACCACTTGAAAAACTAGGTAAAATTCCCAACCAGAGTTGTTTTTGCTAGAGGGTCTTGTCGTATGTGCTGATGAAAAAGTGCTATATTAGAACCGAAATAGTGCCTTTCCTGAACAACAAAATCCTTTCCATGCTACCTCCGTGAGCAGATCAGCTGTCACTGTCATAAAGGCATTCCTGGTCTGTAATTAAATGTCATATACTGGAGTTTTCCTAGCAATTAAGAGGAAAGCTGCTTTTATGAGGTATTTTTTTATTTATGTTTTGGTGCTTATAATATGTTCTATAAAGAATAAAATATTTATTATAAATTTATGGATCTTCATAGGAGTAAGCAAGTGTGTTTATTATGTTTTTAAGAGAAACTAGTACTTACAGTATACAGTATTTCAATAAAACATGGAGCTTGTGAGAAAACCCTGTGTCATTTTTACTCCTAAAATTGGAAATTCTATTTTGCCCACCTAAAATTGCCTTCAACCCTTGGAGCAACTGTTAGGTGAATGTCATGAATGGGATCACTCTTGGGAATACAAGGGACTGAGAGTGTAACTTTCTACCTAGAATTCCTTTCCATTTGGGTTGAGCCCTCTGCTAACAGGACCTGAAGCACAGATAGGTTAATCAGAGCTCACTGATTTTTAGTCTGCAGGACTACTGAGAAAGCTGTTCTTACTGCAAAGAATTCTGCAATTGTATTTACCTGATGGTAATTACTCACACTCTTGGGTTAAAGGGAACTCTTTGGGCTTAAACTTATAAAGAGTTTTGTGGTTTTTAAAGTCACACAGGGCACTGTTTTTAGCAATACAGCTTCCTACCTCTGTTGCCCTGGAGGAGAGAGTTCATGTGAAAGGAGAGCATCACCCTGGTGTAGCAGGAAGTGATCCTGTAGCTAGGACCTGTCCTCCAGGTGATGCAAAAAACCCTCTCCAAGGATGTATCTCTAGGGGACATGTGCCCATGAGGGAAGGGTTAGGATGGCTGTTACAGTTGGAGATTCAATCATTAGGCATGTACGAGGGGGTACCCAAAAAAAACAGGAATAACATTGCCGTGGGCGGAGCTTGTGTAGTACGCACTTCTGCTGCTAGGCGTGTATAGTGCAACTCATTGTCAGTTCAGTGCCGCCTGTGTTGTCGACCTGGCTTGTTCTGTTCATCTGCAGTGATCGTTTTTGCTAGCGCTGTTTTGTTCTTGTTTCTTTTTTTATGATGACAAGTTTAAGTGAACAACGTGCAGCTGTGAAATTTTGTTTTCTACTCGGTAAAAATGCTGCTGAAACTGTTTTAATGTTGAAAACAGCTTATCAAGATGACGCTATGGGAAAAAGTCAAGTGTACCAGTGGTTTGCTCGGTTTAAAAATGGCGACATGTCGATTGATGACAAACCTCGTTCTGGGCGTCCATCAACTGCCCGAATCGACGAAGATATTGAAAAAATTAGAGAGCTTGTGCTCACAGACCGTTGACAGACAATTGATCAACTGTCAGAGATTAGTGGGTTATCTTGGAGCTCGGTTCAGCGAATTTTAACGGAAGATTTGGGAATGAAAAGGGTTGCTGCCAAGTTTGTTCCTCGGGTTCTGACTGACAATCAAAAGGAACATCGAGTTGAAACATATCGTGTTTTGAAACAACAGCTTGAAACTGATCCAGATTTTCTGTCAAAGGTCATTACAGGTAATGAGTCATGGTGCTATGGTTACGACCCAGAAACAAAGCAACAGTCAAGCCAATGGAAGACGTCATCGTCACCCCGTCCAAAAAAAATGTCGTCAAGTCAAATCAAACATCAAAACAATGCTGATTTGCTTTTTTGATGCCAAGGGGGTAGTTCATTCAGAGTTTGTTCCCCCAGGTCAGACCGTCAATCAAACCTTTTATTTGGAAGTTTTAAGAAGATTGTGCAACAGTGTTCATCAAAAAAGACCCGATTTGTGGCAGACAGGAGACTGGTTCTTCCACCACGACAACACACCTGCACACACAGCCATCTCTGTTAGACAGTTTTTGGCTAAAAATGGCATGGTTCCGCTGCCCCACGCACCTTACTCGCCTGACCTGGCTCCATGCGACTTTTTCTTATTTCCACGCATGAAAAGGGGCATGAAAGGACACCGATTTGACAACATTGAAGAAGTCAAGAAAAAAATGAGGGAGGAGCTGTCAGCCGTTTCTAAAGATGACTACAAAAAATGTTTCGAACAGTGGAAGCACCGGTGGGACAAATGTATCAGTTGTAATGGAGAGTATTTTGAAGGGGATAAGGTTGTTTTGTAAAGAATTTGAAATAAATAGCTTTAAAAAAATTCCTGGTTTTTTTGGGTACCCCCTCGTAGATAGCTGAGTGGCTGATGGACGTAAGGACCACCTGGTAACATGCCTGGTGTGAAGGTAGCAGACCTTATGTGCCACCTAAACAAGGTTTTAGATAGTGCTGGGGAGGAGACCTGCTGTCTTGGTACATGTTGGTACCAATGACATAGAAAATTGTGGGAGGGAGGTTCTAGAGGCCAAATTTAGGCTTTGAGGTAGGAAACTGAAATCCAGAACTTCCAGGGTAGCATTTTCTGAATTGCTTCCCGTTCCACACACAGGACCCAAAAGGTAGGCAAAGCTCTGGAGTCTCAATCCATGGGAGACAATGGTGCAAGAAAGAGGTTTTTGGATATTTTAGTAACGGGACAACATTTTGGGGAAGCGAGGGGTTTTTCTGAAAGGATAGCTGCAACTTAACTGGGATGGAACCAGCCTGCTGGAATTAATCTTTAAAAGGGAGATAAAGTAGCTTTTAAACTAGATAATGTGGGAAAGTCAAATTTATTATTGTTTACCTGTTATATGTATTATTTATACCTGTTCATTGTACTATGTTGTTAACATGTAAACCTCGCTGATTGTAAAAGTGCAGTATATAAAACTAAATAAATAAAACTAAATAAAGTCGAAAGTTGCCCAAATCCACATGGTTCAGAAGGATGTATCCTTGAAGGATACTAGCAAAAGAGGGAAGGTAGGGCATCCCAATAGAGAGGTTCCAATAAAGATAAAAGTAACTCAGATGCCCGTTAAGTACAGAGCAGACAGAGCTGAAAGATTCCAAATTACCCGATCAACTGATAACCAGATTAATATGAATAAAATACAACTTCTAAAATTCATGTATGCAAATGCTAGTCTAAAAAATAAGATGGGAGAATATATAGCACTAAATGAAAGATTAGATATAATTGGCATCTTAGAGACCTGGTAGGAGGAGGACAATCAATGGGACATTGTGATACCTGGGTGCATACAATATTGCAATTATAGGGTAGATCAAATTGGTGGACGGGTTGCGCTGTATGTTCTACAGGGCATTGAGTCACACAGGATTAAAGTTTTGCAGGAAACAAAGTACACTGTAGAATCTCTATGAATAGAAATTCCATTTAAAAGGGGGAAGGCAACGGCAGTAGGGGGGGTGTACTACTGACTGCTGGCCAGAATGAACAGATTCATGATGAAATGCTAAAAGAAATCAGAGATGCTAACAAAAGTTACAACATAGTAGTAATGGGTGAATTTTAATTGCCCTGGTATCGACTGGATCAATGTCACAGCAGGACATACTAGGGAGATAAAGTTTCTAGATGAAATAAATGACTGCTTCTTGGAGCAGCTGGTTCATGAACTGAAAAGAGGAGAAGCTATTTTGGACCCAGTTCTTAGTGGAACATAGCATCTGATGCAAGAGATAAGGGTGTTGGGGCCACTTAGCAATAGTGATCATAGCAGGATCACATTTGATTTAATGGAGGAAGGACGGCAAGGAAATCCTCAGTTATACCTTTTAACTTTCAAAAGGGAGACTGATAAAATGAAGAAACTAGTTATGAAAAAGCAAAAAGGAGCAGCTACAAAGGTTAAAGATTTACATCAAGTGTGGGTGGTGTTTAAAAATACTATCTTGGAAGCCCAGACCAGATGTATTCCACGCTTTAAGAAAAGTGGAAGAAAGGCCACAAAACTGCCAATATGGTTTAAAGGTGATTTCAAAGAGGTTGTTGTAGCCAAAAAAGCATCTTTTAGGATAAGAGGGAGGAGTGGCTCAGTGGTTGGGACAGGTTACCTCAGGCCGGAAGGCAGGGGGTTCAATTCCCGCATGGGGACAAGCAACTCCAGGCCGGAGGGACTGCGGCCTCTAGTCCCATGGCCACTCCTTGTGGCCTTGGGCAAGCCACTTAACCCTCCATTGCCTCAGGTATACTTAGAATGTAAGCCCTTCGGGGACAAGGGAATAAAAGGTGCCTGCTAGTATACATGTAAACCGCACTGATTCTAAAAGAGCGTGGTATAAAATAAATAAATAAATAAAAAAATAAGGAAAAAGGAGCCAAATGGCAAAAACAGGAAACATACTGTAAGCACTGGCAAGTTAGATGCAAGGCATTGATAAGGCAGGCAAAGAAAAAATTTGAAAAAAGGCTTGCTGTGGAAGCAAAACTACATAGGGGGTCATTCCAGAATACAATAAAGGGGTATATATGTGCGGCAGGGATGTTTTTGTGCTGATAACGTCCCAGACCATATTCCAAAACCTGCTGAAATGCACGTCCACAGTGCTAGCATGGGGATCTAGAACGTGGGCGGGAGAGGGCAGAACAGGGGGGTGATCAGCTGAGGAGATGTAGAAAGTGTATTTAGGAAAGGCCCATGTATGTATTCAGTGTTTCCCGGAAACGTCCACGTTATTCCTGCTGAAACATGGTATAAGGCTAGAACTTAGAAAATATTCTATGTGTTCTGCAATGGGTCCAATATCAAAGAATGGTTGTGGCAAATATGTTTTGAACTGGTGTGACTGCAATCTGGAAAAATACAAGATGCAGTCTTAAGGTACAGGGAGCAGAAGTGAGGGAATATTATAAGGTAAAGAAACTTTTCTAAACACCTTTACAGAAATATTAAGAAGAGCAATAGTGTTAATTCAGGCTATGCACCTATGTGCTGTTTGTGCTAAAGGAACCAATCTTTGGGACCCTAACAATTCCTGTGTTCAGCAAAATGGGACTGCTGATGCAGGAATAGTATGGACTTGAGCAAGGAAAAGATTCCTTTTGGGGTGAGAAACGGAGATCATATTTGTAGTCCTGGTAACCTAAGTGATTATGGTATGTCATAGCTGTTATATGTAGGTTCAGGGCAACCTTTTGGTAGAATCATGTTTTTGTGACAGAAAGTGAGTATGTATGTGGTTTGAGGGGTGCACCGTGGGGATTTGGTGTGTTCAGTGGGGTCATGAAAGCCTGGCTAGTACCTGGACTGTATGGTTGACTGCAGTGTCACCAGGTGCCAGTTTTATTGGGCATTCAAATGCAGAGAGGGTTCATTATAGCCAAATGTCAAAACATATCCCCCGTCAATAAGGGACCCTCAGAATAAGGGCACTCAACAGTGCAAACGGCACTAATGCATGCCCATTATGTGCATTTTGCTATTGAGCATGTATTGGTGCTGTTTGCAAAGTTGAATGCCCTTATTCTGAACGTCCCTACTATTGACAGAGATATCTTTTGACATTTAGCCTTAGGGAACCTATGCTGATTCCTTCTGGATTATTTTACATAGGGTATTCTAATTAGATCAGATATTGTTGACAGTGTGATAGGGCACCTATATATCTGCTGTGCCTGGCACTAGGAGGCACGACTGATGTAGTGCCCAGATTCCCTGGATTGTCCTATGCGGCCTACATCCCTACCAGGCCAGGATCAGTGAGAGCTGCGAGAGTGGAGATATAGCTGGAGTCTGGCTACTTGGTATGATGGATCTCTCCTCCTATGCCCACACAGCCCTAACCAGAGGAGTAATGCCACAAAGCTGGCTCTAGGAAGGCAGATAGGGTTGCCCAACAGATAGCTGATGTATACAGACCGACATAGGTCAGATGGGATAGGTTTAGCTGCTGTAAGAAATGCCAGTACCCAGAGAGGTGGGCCTTAGATGCCATAGCTAGAACATACAACTACTAATAATCATTTGTATAGCACTACAAGGCATATGCAGCGCTGCACAGACACATGTAACAGATGGTACCTGCTCAGCAGAGCTTACAGTCTAATCGGGATGGACAATACAGCAGCTGTGAACAGGATACATCCAGGGGTAATGGTCAGGAAACACAAGGAAGCTTAGGCAGATCTGATCCAACAGCGGCACCGATGAGATGAGTTCTCAGCCTGGATTTGAGAGGTGCCAGGGACGAAGCATGATGAACAGACTCTGGTATTTTGTTCCAGCAATATGGAGCAGCAAAGTAAAGGTGCTTACCAATAGGGAAGTGTTTCTGATGTAATAGCGGGAGATCGTCTCGCTTCCAGTGATCACCAGATGGTGTGGGTCAGTATTAGGACTAGGTTGATAAAATCCATTCAAAAGTGAGGGTCTTAGACTTCAGGAAAACTAACTGCCAAGATGGGCCAAACCTCAAGTAGTCGTTAGTGGGATTGGAAACCTGGGGGATGTAGAAAAACAATGGGCAAAACTGAAAAGGGATATTTTAGGGGCAACAAACACAACAGCCAAAGACAAGGATATATTTAATGGAATAGTAAGTAAACACATAGAAGACTAAGCAAATCAGGATCCAAAGGTGGTCTCGAAGAGAGAAGTTTTCAGTCTGGATTTTAAAAGGGCCAGAGATGAAGCCTGGCGCACAGATTTGGGTAGTTTGTTCCAGGCATAAGGAGCAGCAAGGTGGAATGATTGAAGTCTGGAGTTGGCAGTGGAAGAGAAGGGCACAGATAGAAGGGATCTGCCAGAAGAGCAGATCTCCCGAGGAGGGGTGTAGGGAGAGGAAAGGTAATGAGGAGCAGCAGAGAGTGCACTTATAGGTCAGTAGGAGAAGTTTGAAATGGATAGGGAGCCAGGGAAGCAACTTCTCCCAACCTATCCAGGAGGGAGGAGTGGCCTAGTGGTTGGGGCAAGTTACCTCAGACCGAAAGGTCGGGGTTCAAATCCCACTAGAGGACAGCAATCTTGGGCCGGAAGGACTGGGGTTTCTAGTCCCACAGGTGCTCCGTGTGGTCTTGGGCAAGCCACTTAACCCTCCATTGCCCATGTTCTCTGTAAATAGTTATCTCCAAGATATAATGCCCTGTTCAATGTAATTTCAGTTTGTTCAATGTAAACTGCCTTGATATAATGAAAAATAGAGAAATGTGTAACCTAAGTCAAAAAACTGACGTGTGTGAATCTGCAAATGTCGGAAATATAGCCTTGAGACAGCGTGCTATCTCTTGTAGCTAATGTTCCATTTTACTCAAAATATTGAGCTCATATAAGAGCTTACGATAAATAAGGTTTAACACCACTTAAAAGTGTCACCAATAATATAATGTCATAAAATCACTGTAAGGTTTTGAGACCAAGGGCCAAAGCAATTCACTGTTAACAGGATACTTAACTGAAGCCTCTCCACCATACGGCCAAAGTCCCGTTGTATCAAAGTCCGCAAGTAGCCCCAATTCACTTCCTTTGGAAATTATTCAAGGGTTGAAAGTTGTAGAAAAGTTTCTTCAAAGTAGTAAATCGGCACATTTAAGTAGCCAAATAGCAGACACAGTACTGCGTTTCGGGCGAGTCAATGTCTTTCGCCCTGTTTCAACGCTCACCAGCTACATCCACTCCCTTCATTCTTGCTGATTCAAGAGTAAGACGCCAGCGCATGCTCAATAGCAATCAAAATCAAAAAACAGGAACTCAGTTTAAATAGCCAAAAGGCATGGGCTGTCCGATAGCTTTTAAAATGATACACACACTCAGAGTAAAGATGACCATTCTAGTTCTTTATTTAAACCCGAAGGTTGTACTGTTGACCAATGGAAAATCCATTGTTGTTCCAATAATTGGAGCTGCTGCTCACGATCACCCCCCCAAGGGTGTGCAGGAACATGATCTAAAATTCTCCATAAAAAATCTTCAAATTTATGGTGATGATCCAAGCAGTGTTGTACCAGAGGAGCAGAAAGGACCGAATGTTTTACTCTAGAAGCATGTTCGTTCAAACGAGTCCGAACAGGTCGAACAGTACGGCCAATGTACAACATGTGACATGGACAAATTAATACATATACTGCGAATGTAGTAGAGCAATTGGTATTCCATTGTGAAACATGAATAAAAGAGGTAGAAGGAACCCCCCACTGAATGCCCTGAATTGTCCGCGAACAATGAGAGCATGAATTACATGCATAATGTCCAGTTTCAACAGGTTTCTTCACTTGTCTGTCCAAAGGAGAAGAAGTAGCTCCCACCAGATCTCTCCAATTTGTGGAATGGTTGAATTCTCTTAATACAAATTTATCGTTTACTTTACAACATGATTTTTCCCAGATTGAGTTTTTAGATGTCACAGTGTGTAAGGGACCTGATACTTTTCAGACCACATTGTATCGCAAACCTGTTCAGAGAAACACATTACTTTCTTATTCCAGCTTCCATCCTGCGAGTATGCGGAAGGGGCTCCCATATGGTCAATTCCTTCGTCTTCGACGCATTTGTTCAACTCTGACAGATTTTTTAGCTCATGCGAAGGAATTATCTGAACGTCTCTTTCAGAGAGGATATCCCCGAAAGGTCATTCGTCAGGCTTTACTAAGGGCAAGATATACTCATCGAGAGTGGTTACTGTCTACTAACACTCCAGCTATGGATGATTCTCAGAAATTTGTAATAGTTTTACCTTACATGTCTCACATCCAATGTGTTAAGCAGATTTTATTTCGACATTGGCACATGCTACAGCTGCATTCATGTTTTCAAAAAACTTTACAAATAGCACATTCTCGTGGCTCTAATTTGAGAGATCTGGTGGGAGCTACCTCTCCTTTGGACAGACAAGTGAAGAAACCTGTTGAAACTGGACATTATGCATGTAATTCATGCTCTCATTGTTCGCGGACAATTCAGGGCATTCAGTGGGGGGTTCCTTCTACCTCTTTTATTCATGTTTCACAATGGAATACCAATTGCTCTACTACATTCGCAGTATATGTATTAATTTGTCCATGTCACATGTTGTACATTGGCCGTACTGTTCGACCTGTTCGGACTCGTTTGAACGAACATGCTTCTAGAGTAAAACATTCGGTCCTTTCTGCTCCTCTGGTACAACACTGCTTGGATCATCACCATAAATTTGAAGATTTTTTTATGGAGAATTTTAGATCATGTTCCTGCACACCCTCGGGGGGGTGATCGTGAGCAGCAGCTCCAATTATTGGAACAACAATGGATTTTCCGTTGGTCAACAGTACAACCTTCGGGTTTAAATAAAGAACTAGAATGGTCATCTTTACTCTGAGTGTGTGTATCATTTTAAAAGCTATCGGACAGCCCATGCCTTTTGGCTATTTAAACTGAGTTCCTGTTTTTGATTTTGATTGCTATTGAGCATGCGCTGGCGTCTTACTCTTGAATCAGCAAGAATGAAGGGAGTGGATGTAGCTGGTGAGCGTTGAAACAGGGCGAAAGACATTGACTCGCCCGAAACGCAGTACTGTGTCTGCTATTTGGCTACTTAAATGTGCCGATTTACTACTTTGAAGAAACTTTTCTACAACTTTCAACCCTTGAATAATTTCCAAAGGAAGTGAATTGGGGCTACTTGCGGACTTTGATACAACGGGACTTTGGCCGTATGGTGGAGAGGCTTCAGTTAAGTATCCTGTTAACAGTGAATTGCTTTGGCCCTTGGTCTCAAAACCTTACAGTGATTTTATGACATTATATTATTGGTGACACTTTTAAGTGGTGTTAAACCTTATTTATCGTAAGCTCTTATATGAGCTCAATATTTTGAGTAAAATGGAACATTAGCTACAAGAGATAGCACGCTGTCTCAAGGCTATATTTCCGACATTTGCAGATTCACACACGTCAGTTTTTTGACTTAGGTTACACATTTCTCTATTTTTCAACAATTGTGTAGTGGGGAGAAATTTTAGTTAGGTGGTTATTTTTGATATAATGAAAGGCAGTATATAAGAAATGTTAAATAAATAAACTTGTGAAGAGAGGTTATATGAGCATATTGAGTTTGGCCTGAAGATTAGCTGCACAGCTGAGTTTTGAACAGATTTAAGGGGAGAAAGATGATTCAGAGGGAGACCAGCAAGGAAGTTGCAATAGTCTAGATGGGAAGTGACTAAAGAGTAGATAAGTGTCTTAGGAGTGTGTGTAGAAAAGAAGGGACAAATTTTGCCAATGTTATAGAGAAAGAAACAGGTTTTAGCTATCTGTTGGATGTCTGCAGAAAAGCGAGAGTAGCGTCAAAGATGACCCCAAGGTTGTGAGCTGAGGAAACAGGGAGGAGTGTAGTGTTATAGCGTAGTTACTCACCTGTAACAGATGTTCTCCGGGGATAGCAGGCATCAGTCCTCACATATGGGTGACGTCTGCACCGACGGAGCCCATGCGGAGCAAATCCCCAGCTTTTAAAGAAAGCTTTTGGGATTGCTACCACGCATGCATGGTCCCCTTCCCGCCCAAGGGTGCCATCTTGCTCAGTCAGATGACATAGCTAAAGACAGCAAAATAAAAGATGGTAAAGGAACAACTCCAAGGGGAGGAGGGAGGGTTGTGAGGACTGATTCCTGCTGTCCCTGGAGAACACCTATTACAGATGAGTAACTATGCTTTCTCCAGGAACAAGCAGGAAGTCAGTCCTCACATATGGGACGCCCCAGCTACAGGCTACCAAACCCATAGCAAAATCAGGGCTCCCTCATGGAGAGCCGCAGGCAGTAGCAACTGAGCCTGTATAGACAGACCAATGGGACTCCTGTGTCCGATGAACCAGCACTCCGGTAGCCTGAACACAGAAGGGTAGGAGTTGCCTAGACCCCGAAAAGGTTACAGAGCAGAGCCTGGGCGAAGGCACTGTCTCATCGGGACTCTTTCCAGGAAGTAATGAGATGCGAAGGTATGGAAAGAGGACCAGGTGGCGGCTTGGCAGATGTATGCCAGCGGGACTGAATGCAGGTTATCTACGGAGGTCGCCATAGTCCTGACCTCATGAGCCATGATACGGCCTTCCAACAGAAGCCTTGCCTCCTCGTAGGCAAGGGCAATACAGTCCGCCACCCAAGTGGACAGCGTACGCTTGGTCACTGCCTCCCCCAGCTTACTAGGGTTGTAAGAAACGAAAAGCTGAGAGACTTTCCGGTGGCCTTGAGTGCATTGGATATAGAAGGACAAGGCCGTCTTACAGTCCAAGGTGTGGAGGACCATCTCCGCCCAACTGGCGTGTGGTCTGGGAAAGAAGGTAGGGAGCACCACCTCCTGGTTGAGGTGGAAGGAAGACACCACCTTCGGAAGGAGTTTAGGGTGCGTTCTTGTAAAACCTGGTGTAAGGTGCCTCAGCCATGAGGGCCTGGAGCTCGCTCACCCTACGAGGAGAAGTGAGCGTGACCAGGAAGACCATCTCCCAGGAGAGATAACAGAGGTGGCAAGTAGCTAAGGATTCGAAGGGCGGGCAAGTGAGCTACCCTAGAACCACATTGAGGTCCCATTCAGTCACCAGAGGGAAAACCGGGGGCTTAGACAGGAGCAGGCCCCGTCAGAAGCAGGACATCACTGGATGGGCTGAGAGGGGTGTCAGCATACATTTCATGCAGCTGTGGACTCTGGTGAATTCAGTCTCCAAAACTTAAACTCTGACCCCCTGGTGATGTCAGTCTCTAGGACCTGTCTGCAGCCCCTCCTTGCTAAATCAAGAAGGGCAGACCTCAAAGGGAGTGGCCAAAGACAATAGCAGACCTCAAGGGGAAGTGCTGGAAAGGATTCAGTCCACTATAAAGGACAGACACACTTCCTGTCTCTCTCTCTCTCCCACCATCCAGTGGACATGAAGGACAGGAGGCTCGGATAATCAATTCCCTTCACCCCTCCCCCCCCCTCTCTCTCTCTCTCTCCATGAGGCTCTGAGCCACATGTTCGGGCCTATCTCTCTCACACTTCACACATGCACACACAGATTCATTGATGCACACTGAAACAGCTCTGTAACAATCACTATATACCTCTGTTCAATACCTATGTATTAAGCCTATTTTTACATAAAAACCTTTCTCCAAGCCACACCTGTTGGGTTGTCTTATTATAAGCCCTCCTGCGTCTGTGAAGTGAAATGAACCCAGGACCTACAGAAGAATAACTGACCAAAACTGACATCTTTATGGGGACTCGTCTCTCGGATTTCACAGCAGACCTCCAGTTGGGTAAGTAATAATTTTGTATAATACATTAAGTAGATTTCAGACAGAGTGAGACAGAATCGAAAGTCCATGTGACCATTTACAATTTTGTTTTGTGAGTTAGACAAGGTGAGATTTTTATTGTCAAAAGGCTCTGTAAGAATCTAGAATTTTAAGGACATCACACAGAGTGGCTTGCAATTGTCTTATTTTGATGTATAGGCTTGCTATAGTATTTGAGCTGCTAAGAAAAGACAGAGAGAGTCCAGTTTGAATACAATATACATCTTTCCTGGTAACACTAATTTACCTCTTGTCTGTTTGACTTTTATTTCTCTCTCCTGTCAGTATATATCTTGGTGTGAGCAGGAATATCTGACAATTCTGTTAATCTCCTGTCCCTTTTAACTTTTATTTCTCTGTCTCCTGTCAGTAACTATCTTAGTGAGAGCAGGCTTAAAGCTGGCTGCAATTGATACAATTCTGTTAATCTACTAACACCCTTCTTACTATAACTTCACCCTAAATCTTCCACCCTGTTAAATAGGTGAGAAGCACTTTTTAAGTTAGCATTCCTCCTTCTAAGGTTACACATTTGAGATAGTCCAACTACAGCCTTTCTGCAGTATCAAATATGGAAGCATTTGATTTTAAAGAACTTAAAGAAATTATAATTTCATACTGTAAGAGAAAAGGAGGTCCATTTGAAGGGGAATTCCCTGACTCATCATGGTATAATATTCAAAGACAAATGTTAAACCATGATCAAGAATTCAAAAAGAAAACAAATAAAAGAAAATGCCTTTTTATCCAAGGCATGTGCAGGGGACCCATTAGCATGAAAAAAGACAACTCTGAACTGACTTCTCAGTGCACACTTCAGACGCAGGAGGGCTTATAATAAGACAACCCAACAGGTGTGGTTTGGAGAAAGGTTTTTATGTAAAAATAGGCTTAATACATAGGTATTGAACAGAGGTATATAGTGATTGTTACAGAGCTGTTTCAGTGTGCATCAATGAATCTGTGTGTGCATGTGTGAAGTGTGAGAGAGATAGGCCCGAACATGTGGCTCAGAGCCTCATGGAGAGAGAGAGAGAGAGGGGGGGGGAGGGGTGAAGGGAATTGATTATCCGAGCCTCCTGTCCTTCATGTCCACTGGATGGTGGGAGAGAGAGAGAGACAGGAAGTGTGTCTGTCCTTTATAGTGGACTGAATCCTTTCCAGCACTTCCCCTTGAGGTCTGCTATTGTCTTTGGCCACTCCCTTTGAGGTCTTCCCTTCTTGATTTAGCAAGGAGGGGCTGCAGACAGGTCCTAGAGACTGACATCACCAGGGGGTCAGAGTTTAAGTTTTGGAGACTGAATTCACCAGAGTCCACAGCTGCATGAAATGTATGCTGACAAGGGGCTTCCCGTCTTCCTGGTAGTGGTTCGCTGCTAGGGCACTAAGGTGAACCCTAACGGAATTTAACTTGAGCCCTGACTGCGAGAGGTGGAGCAAGTACTGCAATACCATGACCACTGGGCAAGAGAAGAGATCAGCCCCCCGCTCAGTGCACCAAACCTAGAATCTGCGCCACTTGAAGGTGTAGGCCCGTCTGGTGGATGCCTTACGTGAGGCCAGCAAAACATTCTCCACCTCTATGGGGAGGTGGAGAGGGGCTAGAGTCGCCCTCTCAGCAGCCAAGCCGTCGGCGAGAGAGATCCTAGACTGGGATGCAGAAAGGAGTCTGGGGGCGGACCCCAGAGGTATGGGGTCCTCCACCGCTAATTGCAGAAGCAGCAGAAACCATGGCTGCCTGGGCCATCATGGAGCTACCAGGATGACCGAGGCCATGTCGTGGAGGGTCTTGAACAGGGTCCTGGCAATTAGAGGTGTCTGAGGGAAGGTGTACAGAAGTCCCTCTGACCACGAGACCAGAAAAGCATTGGTGGCCACCGTGGTGGGGTGAGGCTGCCGGGAGCAAAAGCGGGGCAACTGGTGATTGTCTGGACTTGCAAACAGGTCCATTACTGGTTCCCCCCAGGTCTGGAAGAGCCAACTGGCTATCCTGGGGTCCAGCTGCCACTCGTGCAGCTAGAGAATCCTGCTGAGACGACCAGGAAGTTGTCCTGGCACGGCAGGTACACTGCTCTGAGGAGGATGCCCTGTTGGATTGCATAAGAGCACAGGTCTATCACTTCCTGACAGAGGGTACGGGACCCCGTGCCTCCCTGTTTGTTCACATAGAACATGGCCACCTGGTTGTCCATCTGAACTAGGACTGACCGGTGGCCTAGGTGATGATGAAAGGCCTTCAGGGCGAGGCAAATGGCTCGCAGTTTGAGAAAGTTGATCTGCTGAACACTCTCGTCCAGGGACCAAGTGCCCTGCGTGCGAAACCCTTCGCAATGTGCTCCCCAGCCCAGCAGGGAGGTGTCTGTGGTGAGGACCCTCGAGTGGACGGGGGTCTGGAAGGACATGCCCACCTCCAGGTGTTGGGGCGACTGCCACCAGACCAGGGACTCTACCAGCTGGCGGTTCACTTGGACTCTGTCATGGAGGTGGCCAGTGGCCTGGGACCATTGGTTCCGGAAGCACCACTGCGCTGTCTGCATGTGGAGATGGGCATCTGGAGTGACTAGGACCGTAGAGGCCATGTGCCCGAGAAGGCGCAGAAGATGCTTGGCCAGCACCGAGGTATGGTGCTGCATCTCCTGGGCCAGAGACCTGAGTCTGACTGCCCGGTCCGAGGGCAAGAAGGCTTTTGACTGAAAGGTGTCCAGCCTTGCCCGATGAACTCCAGCCCTTGTGTCAGGCCAAGGTTGGACTTGGGGTAATGTATAATGAAGCCAAAGTGTTGCAGGACCTGGGTAGTATGTGCTGTTGCCTGTTGCACCTTGGGGGCTGTTGCGTCTTTGATGAGCCAGTCGAGGTAGGGGAAGACAAAGACCCCCTGGAGCCTGAGAAAGGCGGTGACAACTGCCAGACACTTTGTGAATACCCTTGGGGCTGAGGCTAGGCCGAAGGGTAGCACCCTGTATTGGAAATGATTTCCTCCCACCACAAAGCATAGGTATTGTCTGTGGTGTGGGTGGATAAGGATGTGTGTATAGGCATCCTTTAGGTCTAAGGAGCATAACCAGTCTCCCTGCTGGAGGTGTGGCAGCAATGTTCCACGGGAGAGCATCTTGAACTTCTCCCTCAACAGGAATTTGTTGAGGTTGCGCAGGTCGAGGATGGCCTTAGGCCCCCTGTCCTCTTTGGCATGAGGAAGTACCTGGAGTAGAACCCCTTGCCCTTGAGGTGGTGGGGCACCGGTTCCACCGCCTTGTCCTCGAGAAGCCCTGCCAACTCCTTCAGAAGAAGGTCCCGGTGGAGGGGAGACCTGAGGGGCTCTCCTGGGAAGTAGGGGGGAGGTATTTCGCTCAGATGGAGGAGGTAACCCTCCCTGACCACCTCAATACCCAGGAATTGGTGGTTATAGCTTTCTACCGGTGGGCATAGAGGGTGAGACGACCCCCTGTGGGCTGCTTACATGGGCTGTGCCCTTGTCTTTGGCCTGCTGCCCTTACCAGGCCTTCCCGGCTCCCCAGCAAGGAGGGTAGTTTTGGTAAGCAGTTGACTTCCTTGGGTAAAAGGGCTTTTTCCCTGAGCCCTTCCATCGGGGAGGGGCAGTGGTCTTCTTGGAGAGCCTAGTCCTCTTCATGAACTCGGTCTCTAGATCTGTGGCCTTGTCGGTCATGGGTTTGCTGAAGAGGTTCTCCTTGGCAAGGGACATCAACCAACTTGTCCTGTACCCATTGCTCGAGATCAGACGACTGGAGCCAAGCCTGGTGGTGTGCACCGATGCCCGCCACGGCTACAGGGAAAGGTCCCTTTACACAAAAGTGGAAGTAAGGATAAGATTGAAAACTACAGATCGGTTAGTCTAACCTCTGTGGTGAGTAAATTATTAGAAACACTGCTAAAAGACAGAATAGTGAGGTTTCAGTCATTCAATGGATTGCAGGATCCAAGGCAGCATGGGTTTACCCAAAGGCAGGTCTTGTCAGACAAATCTATGACTGGGTGACCAGGGAATTGGATCGAGGGAGAGCGCTAGATATGGTGTACTTAGATTTAAGTAAAGCCTTTGACACCACTCTGCACAGACGACTTATAAACAAATTGACACCCTAGGGATGGACTCTAAAGATACTTATTGACTTAGAAATTGGTTGAATGGGAGGCGATAGAGTACAGGTAAATGGAGCTCACTCAGAGGAGAAGGAGGTTACCAATGGTGTGCTGCAGGGATCAGTCCTTGCTCCAATTCTTTTTAACATCTTTGTTAGTGATATTGCGGAAGGGCTGTTGTGTAAGACTTGTTTGTTTGCAGATGACCCAAAATCTGCAATGGAGTAGACACCCAGGAAGGAATAGTTAACATGAGGAGGGATCTAACTAAGCTTGAAGAATGATGTAGAGTTTGGCAGCTGAGATTTAATGCTAAAAAATTGCAAGGTCATGCATTTGGGCTGCAAAAATCCAAAAGAGTGGTACAGTATAAGGGATGAAGTACTTCTGTCCCCTGATCGGGGTAGAGCACCGGAGCAGGTTGGACAGCGTTTCCCGCTCCGGCCCAATCGGGTCCCAAGACATCTTCCGGCTGCCTTCTTAAACAGGCAGCCCCAGCGGGAACACTCTTCTTCGCTTCCTTCGCCTGCCGAGACCAGCTCCCCCGATTGTGGTAGAGCGCCGGAGCAGGTTGGACAACGTTTCCCCGCTCTGAAGGTCCAGCCCAATCAGAGCCCGAGACATCTTCCGGCTGCCTGCTTAAACAGGCAGCGCCTTGCGGGCCTGTGCCTGAGGGCCTTGCCAGAGGGCCCTTTGGCGGGGCACATAACCAAACACCCTGAAGCAGGCCGTATGTAGGAGCAACGCTGATTCCAACGCGTAGCCGACGAACCCCACGGACCACAGCAGCCAACGCCGACAGGAAAAGGTATCCCACTCCTCCAGCCTGAATCTCTACCCTGCCTTACCATGCACACTCTCACATACGCCTACCTAACACTACTGCTACTAAGCACCCCCATCTACCCAATCTACTCCCCCATCACACTTACCCCCACCCCCCCACCATACTTCACCCTGCACCACACAGGCACTCAACGTTCAAGAAACCCCCTAGATGACCTCCCACTCGCCTGCACCTCAACCCCAACATACCCTCATGTACTCTACAGACTTCCCTCACCTCTTCCAGCATAGAACTCAACGCCAGATCTGTAAGGAATAAAACCAACACTATCCTAGACCACATTCAACACCACCAGACTGACATACTGTGTATAACAGAGACCTGGCTAACCGGCGCTGACCATGTAATACTAAACCAGCTGACACCACCAACCTACACAGCCTTCAACTGCCCCAGAACACAGAAGAGAGGGGGAGGGGTACTAATCCTTGCCAGAACCCACCTCAGATTCAACACTGCTGGAACTCTGAACACACAACACTGCAATACTATCACCATACAGAACAAACACCTGGCCATCTGCCTCACATACAGGGCCCCCAACGGCTCCCCAAATGACCTCACTTCTACCCTGGAAACAATATGCGCAACAAATGTCCCCCACAAACCACTTCTGGTCCTAGGAGATTTCAACCTCACATCCATGCCAGACCGAGAAGCAACCTCATTCCTCAACGCCATGAAGGACCTCGACTACTCTCAATTACTCACTGCACCTACCCACCAGGAGGGCTCCACACCTGTCTTAGTCTTTGTCCTTAGCAGCACTCTACGAAGGAATGCAACATCCTCCCCCCTAATCACTCCGATACCATGGTCAGACCACCATACCATACAATTCAGGGTGGCCCTTCCCAATAGAGCCACACTGCAAGCTCAACAGAAGCCCACCAGAAGATTCAAACCATTCAACAAGGAGCAATTCCTGCTCAAAATCCTCCCAGTACTAGAACATGATGCAACCAACCTGGACGCTGCCATAAACCACTGGACCTCCACTCTATCAGTAGCATCAGAGATTCCAGCTAACAACCCCCGACAGAGCAGCAAACCAAGAAGTCACTCAGCACCCTGGTATTCTGGATCAATATGTGAGGCCGAGCGAGCATGGAGAAAATCAAGACACAAACTACCTGGTCGCTATATCAGGAAAAACAGGAACAATACAACAAACTAATCAACCAACATAAACAGGAGCACCATACCAATCTTGTCCTCAAAGCTAAAAACAAGCCTCGTGAGCTCTTCAGTATAGTCCGCACACTTACTAAGGATCCAAGCAACACTGGAGTGATTAAAATCTCCCCAGAATCCTTCCCACAACACCCGGCTACCAAACACCCCCCCCCCCCCCGTACCGAACTAGCGCAAGAGGTAAACCACACACCTGCAACTACCATCCCCAACACCACATGAAATGAATTTCACATACCCACAAAGAGAGAAATTACCCATACCATATCTAGCCTCAGCACCAGCACTGCACCTATGGATCCCTGCCTGGTCACATGGGTCAAGGCAGCTAACGAAGAGCTAGCAAGCCACATCCAGAAGATAACCCATGCTTCACTCATCCAGGGCTACATGCCCCCACCTCTCAAGCTTGCTACCATATGCCCTATCTCCAAGCTTACTACCCCCTCTTCTACTGACCCATCAACCCTATCGTCCAATTTCCAGCCTCCCCTTCCTAGCCAAGATCCTGGAGAAGACGGTATATCGACAGCTTCAGGACCATGTAGACACCCATGCACCGCTCGACCCCCACCAGTACAGCTTCCGACCTCTTCACAATGTTGAATACCTGTTTACACTGCTCCTAGACAGTCTCATCAAAGGAATAAACAATATCAAGATGGGCTTCCTCCTCATCTTCATTGATATAACATCTGCTTTCGACACCGTATCCCACCCTGTTCTCCTCGGAAAACTAGAGGCCATTGGTCTTCGCAACATCACGCTCAAATGGTTCGACTCATACCTCAACGGAAGACAGCAACAAGTCAAGATCGGAGCCACCATGTCGTCTCCATTTCCATTAAAACAAGGAGAACCTCAAGTATCCTCCTTATCTGCCCTACTCTTTAACCTCTACGTCCAACCCATCTGCAAAATCATAGCACAACATGACATCCAATATGCACTCTATGCCGACATCATGATCTACACCCAAATTGATTTAGACAACCCTGACTATGCGCCTATAACCAACTGCTTCCATGATTTATCCCGATGGCTATCTGACAACAACCTCAAGATCAACTATAAGAAAACAGAAGCTCTGTTCGTCCCACGCAACAAAAGTTTCTCTCCCCCTCAGCACATTGACCTTATCAATGAATCCATCCCTATCAAAGATGAGATAAGGTACCTGAACCTTAGATAAGAACCTGAACCTCCACTCCCACATTGCCAGAACCACAAAAAATGCATACCACAAATTGGCAATCATTCGACGGCTAAAGCCCATACTAAGCCAAGACCATTTCAAGACAGTCTGCCAAGCAATAATAACACTCATTCTGGATTACTGAAACTACATTCTCCTTGGACTGCCTGCATCAACTACTCGCCCCCTACAGATGGTTCAGAATATGGCTGCTCGTATCCTCACAGGCTCTGCAAGACACCTACACATCACGCCTATCCTGAGCCAACTACACTGGCTACCCATCACACTCAGAATCAAATTCAAATCTGCCCTCATCCTTTTCAAAATCCAGCGCAACCTGGCACTGGACACCCTCAAGGACTTGATTAAGACAAAAACAGACACTAGGCCCAGACGTAGACCAATGATGGACATCCTCCAAACACTGGCCTCATACCGCAAATCATTGAGCTCGACATCCAAGAGGACACTGTCTCTTGCTGCTCCCTCCCTGTGGAACTCACTCCCCCAGGACATTAGGTCTACCTCAGACGTGAAAGACTTCAAGACAAGACTGAAGACCTTCCTATTCACTGACTACTATGGGACCATCACTTAGTCCACTCTTCCCTCAATAAAAGCCCCTACCCCAGCATTCCCTTGCTGTATATTCTCTCTCATCTGTATATACTTTCCCCTTTGCTGTATATAACCCTCTCATTTGTGTGTGTATGTGTATATATATATTGTGATAAGGAAAGTTGTGTGGACTGAATGGAATGGGAAGGAATTGAGGGATACACCTTTAAAAGTAAAGGCAAACAGGGTTCCCATGGAAACCACAAGCTTTCAGAGCATGTACTAGCTAAAGCTAAACCCTGCCCCAGCAGTGACCTAAGAGCTAGTTGGAGACCTAACGAACTTCACATGTGCAGCAAGGAGGGAGTGGCTGGTGAGAAAAGCTGTTTTAAGGCTGCCTCAGAGTTTGGTAGAAGGGGGAAGCCAGGAGAAAGGAAGCCACAAGCTAAGGAGGATTCTGGAGAGGCTGCTGATCCCTATTCTCAAGGAGCACTGAAAGCAAACCTGAAGCTTCTGCCAAAGCAACCCAGAGAGGAGGTAGAGAGACTTACCTTTACACGGGGAAAGAGCTCTGACTGTAGAAGAAAGCATTGCACGTTGGAAAGGTACGTGTGCTTTAGTCCCTAACAAGAGCTGTGCTGAGGATATTGTTAAGAAGCTAAGGTTCAGTGCTGAGCAAAGTCAGGACAGGAACGCAGTAAAACCAACTGCAGCCAGGAGTAAAAGTATTCCAAGTAAGTGCCCTGAGACAGCTTCAGATTCTGTGTTCAAATTCTTACAAGAGAATCAAACTCCTTCCATAAGCAGTATACGTGAGAACCAGAGAGAACAGTTTATAGGACAAGAGATTCTAAATAAGCTTCAGTTTAAACCTGATTATAAAAGTTCCTTAGAAGAGAATGCTAATGGAGCTTGTGAAGATATGATAATAGATGTTGATGAAGCACCTTTTGATAGTGACGTATGTGAAATGGATTGCTCTTTATGTGAAGCAAACAGCTTGGACTTACGCTGAGTTACCTCTGCATGAGAGAAGTGCATAGCTGTTTCTAAACCTGAGAAAGAAAGACATTTTGTTGAAACTTTTAAGTTTGTCTGATCAGTTCTTCAGCCTCAGCTGTGAAAAGCTGGTATTGCAGAGAAGCCTGAGCAGAGCTGTGAATGAAACAGTACTGCTGTCATTTGATTCTCAACTTTCAGTTGTTCCTGTTATCCTATTATTTTGGAGAAATAATCCATGCCATGTCTTGCATTAAGAATTCTATGCGAGGGGGAAAACCCTGAATAAATTTGTTTGCCTTGAACCCCGTGTGGTCACAATACTTTGTTGGAAAGTAAATTAAACTACAAGTCCCAGCATCCATTGCTGGTGCACTAGGCTTGAGACATTGCTTGAAAACTAAGGCAGCCCTTTTGCCGTTCAGCCTTTGGCCCTAGGCAAGGGGTATGACAATATATACATACATACACATTGTAGATGCATCCCCCTTTCGCTGTACATAACTCTCCTTTGTAAATAAGCAGCCCTGAACTCCCCACACCCCTATTCCCCCCCCCCCCCGCCTGTAAAGTCCTCTTCCTGTAATAGCTCCCCTCCTAAGCGTCTCCCTCCTAGTACCCCTTATATCACCTTACAATCCAATGTTCACTAAAATTAAGAGTTAGTTATTCTGCTGTGTAGATAAGGATACCTATTTTGTAAACCGCTCTCATTAAAGGATAGAGCGGTATATACGTAAAACCTGATAAATAAATAATATACAAAAGAAGAGCGGGACTGGGCGTGATTGTGTCCGACAGTCTTAAAGTAGCTAAACAGGTAGAAAAGGCAAAGGTGAAAGCCAGAAGGATGCTTGGGTATACAGGGAGAGGAATGGCAGAAAAAAGGAGGTGATAGTGCCTCTTTGGTGCGACCTCATTTGGAGTATTGTGTGCAATTCTGGAGACCACATCTTTAAAAGGATATAAACAAGTTGGAGTCTGTGCAGAAGGTGGCTACTAAAATGGTTAGTGGTCTTTGTTATAAAACATATGATGACAGACTCAAAGATCTTAATATGTATACTTTAGAGGAAAGGTGTGATAGAGGAAATATGATAGGGATATTTAAATACCTCTGTGGCATAAATGCACAGAAGAAGAGTGTCTTTTGATTGAAAGCAACCTCTGCTATGAGGGGACATAGGATGATGGTGAAAGGGGATAGACTCGGGAGTAATATGCATAAATATTTTTTTGTGGAAAGAGTGATAGATGCATGGAATAGTCGCCCAGTGGAGGTAGTAGAGATGAGGACAGTATCTGAATTCAAAAAAGCATGGGACAAACATGGAGGACCTCTAAAAGTAAAAAAGGGGCTATTGTAGTTGATATGGAAGGGCAGGCTAGATAGTCCATGTGGTCTTTTTCTGTTATCATGTTTCTATGTTAACAGTTAACATAGACAGAGTGCACAGTAACTACCTCTGTGTTAACTGTGGTGCAGTTACGTACAGCTATTCAGGTGACTTTACTGTGCCACAATATCTGCAGTGCACTTAGCACAGAAAAAGGTTCTTTATGCAAGGTCATGCATTTGGACTGCAGCAATCCAAGGTAGTGATATAGTATAGGGGGTGAAGTACTTTTGTCCACTAAAGAAGAGCGTGACCTAGGTGTGATTGTGTCTGATGATCTTAAAGTAGCAAAACAGGTAGAAAAGATGACATCAAAAGCTAGAAGGATGCTTGGGTCTATAGGGAGAGGAATGGCTAGCAGAAGAAAGGAGGTGATAGTGCTTCTGTATAAGTCTTTGGTGTGACCTCATTTGGAGTATTGTGTGCAATTCTGGAGATTGTACCTTCAAAAGGATATAAACAGGCTGGAGTCAGTACAGAGGGTGGCTACTAAAATGGTTAGTGGTCTTCATTATAAAGCATATGAGGACAGACTTAAGGATCTTAATATGTACACCTTAGAGGAAAGGTGGGATAGAGGTGATATGATTGAGATTTAAATACCTCCATGGCATAAATGCACAGAGGGAGAGCCTCTTTTGATTGAAAGCAAGCTCTGCTATGAAGGGACATGGGGTGAGGGTGTAAGGGGATAGATTTGGGAATGATATGCGGAAATATTTCTTTACGGAAAGAGTGGTGGATCCGTGGAATAGTCTTCCAGTGGAGGTGGTAGAGATGAGGGCAGTATCTGAATTCAAAAAATCATGGGATCTCTAAAGGAAAAAAGGGGACTGTTGTAGTGGTTGATATGGAAAGACAGACTAGATAGGCCATGTGTTCTTTTTCTGTCGTTATGTTTCTATATGTTAACTATAGAGGAAGATAATGGGACAACCCCAACACAATTATCACATGTTCCTTTTGGCAATAACTAGTGAGGTTATCAAATTTGCAGATGATACAAAACTCTTTAAAGTTGTTAAAACCCAAGAGGACTGTGGAAAACTGCAGGAGGATCTGGATAAATTGGAAGACTGGGCATCCAAATGGCAGATGAAATTTAATGTGGACAAGTGCAAAGTTATGCACCTAGGAAAGAACAACCCACACTATGGTTACACAACGCAAGGTTCCACATTGGGAACCACCACCCAGGAAAAAGATTTAGGAGTCATCGTGGATAATATGTTAAAACCCTCCGCCCAGTGTGCATTCTGCCAAGAGCAATGAATGTGTCGTCTGATTTCTTGACTGCTTGTTGTTTCTTTGATTGTTGATTCAAGTAGGTTAAAGTTGTCAAATATTTCAATTTCTTCTCCATCAATGATGAACTTATTGATTTTGCTAGTTGTCAGTATCTTTGTCTTTTTTTTAAGGTGCAGGCCTATATTAAGACTGTTCCTTGATCTTGAGAAACAAATGTTTCAGATAGTCTTCACTTACAGTATAATCAGCATAGTGAAGGTTGTTGATGAATCTTCCACCATTCTTCACACCTCGGATATCTTCATACAGTTCTGCTTCTCTGATTTTTTCTGCATATAAATTGAACAGGTAGGTGGAAGGTATGCAGCCTTGTCATACATCTTTGCTGATTTTAAACCATTCTGTTTCTCCTAGTTCCATTTGAACTATTGCATGCGCGGCGTCCTGTGGCCGGTTGATGAATGAATTTAAAGACGAGAGGACGAGAAGTTTGAGAAGCCACAGATAAGAATTTTGCGCTTTATTCTAAGATCGTGCTGTGAAGTAAGATATTCCCCCTGAAGAAGAGATACGAAACGCATTTTTGCGGTACCCTTTTGGTAGCGTCGGGGCGATCGAACAACTTCAAGATATAAAAGATAAGCACAATCTTTATGCTATAAGCAACTGGAGAAAAATATAAGTGGAACATGATAACAGAAAGTATTCAATAGGAAGTGTTGGAAATGCTGCTATTCCCAGTTAATTCCACTCAGTATAAGGATAAGTGCTGAAAGGGTCGTTGATGCGTGAAGACATGCTGCTTTTTGCTATTAGCAAATAAGCGCTGCCAATGTTAGTCTGAGACCTGCACTTTATCCTTTTTTGTAGTTTGAGTGATTGAGGAAAAAGAATATAAATAAAAAGAAAAAATTGATAAAGAATGATAAAATAAGTTATAAGGAATTAAGTATACATATTAAGAAGGATATATTCCAGCTTATAGGCAACGAAAAAATAATAGAGATCCTATTTAGATAAACTTTCTGATCAAATTTGAGGGCATCACCTATTAATAGATCTTTATCAATGTAAACATTTTGCAAGAGAACTATCAGATGTTCTAGTATATCCATGCTTCTTAATGTGGCCCAGAATTTCACATGGTTTACATAGTCAAAAACCTTGCTGTAGTCAATAATGCACACATAGATATCCTTTTGGTATTCTTTTGTCTTTTCAAGGATTCATCTCATATCCGCTATAATGTGTACCTGAATCTGACCTGACCTAAGTATTACTATTGTGATGACCAAGTTTCCCTCCCCCTGGGGCTGGCTCCAGAGCTGGTTCAAGGAGGTCACACCCTAGGCAAAACCTTAAGCCTTTTTCTGGCTGTCATAATCTATTGTTTTGCTTTGAATACCCTGCTCATTGTAGCCCCTCAAAAGCTGCCACCCTAGGTTACCACCTAGTTTGCCTAATGGTTGGGCCAGTCCTGCCTTCCCATACCATCACAGGAAGTAGAAGTTTGGCCCATGAATAAAACCCATGTGTGTATGGCAATGCACAGCCCTTGCAAATGAGTCACTGGGCTAGCCTTATATGTTTTAAGTGTCAAGGGATATTGCTATTAGCAGTGGGCACTTCTAAAATATTGCAGAGAATAGAGTAGATGATATTTCTTACTTAAAGGTAATTTAGCAACTGAAAATGTACAATGTACAGCATTACCCAACTGGATCACTTGATGGATGTAGTACTGACATCTTTGGTAATCTCGGGCATAAAACAAAGAATAAAGTGGACACACACACACACCCCTCCCCAAAAAAAGAAATCACGTTTCAACCAAAAAAACCTCAAACTCAAAAAAAACAACCAAAAAAATCAAATAGAAAACACGAAGGTGGTTTAGGAGGGCTCTTGATCTTCCTGTCTCCAATCTTAGGTTGCTGGAGGCCATGCTGTTTCAGGTGGAGACTGTGGAGTATGTTTAATAAACATTAAGCCATGCTAATATCCACTAACATGCACCGTCTGGCACCAGCGCAGCCCATTTTATTCCTATGGCCTTGGCAGTGCGTTGTGCAGATTAGCATACAGTATGGTCAATACATTTTGCTGTGAGATAGATTGCTACAATTCATTGGCTTTGAAACGGTAATGCCAAAAGGTCTTTTTTAAGACCATGACTTAACTTTACACGGTACAACATATGCGTACCCCCTGATGAAGGCTGTGATGCCGAAACGTGTTGGGGACTTTTAACCAATAAAGTTTGGAATCTGTGACCTCTACTGGCCTTTGCCTATTGTGTTCCTTTGCTGTTTCTGTGAGGGCCTTGCTTCCTTTGTGTTTCTTTCATTTGCTGGTTTAATTTCATCAGAATTTTCTTGGGTCTTAGCAAAGGGGGCTTCACTAATAAGAGGTGAATGAGAAATAAGACGTGGTTAGGACAGCAGCCTGGGATCAGAAAGACCAGTGTTCAAATCCCACTGGTACTCCTTGTGGCCTTGGGCAAGTCACTTAACGTCCACTGCCTCATGTACAAACTTAGATTCTATATCATCCTGTTATACCAATCCAGCCAAGTGGGCTGTGTTCCCCTACCAGCAGATTGATGGAGACAGAGCCAATGAGAAGCTCAGGTTTCAGTAACATCACTCCTATGCCGCTATTTGCCTCAGCCACCAGAGATCTCTTCAGTATTTGTCTCCAGCAGATGGTGGATGGACTTTCTCCTCTCTGAAGAAAATGTGAAGATTGAGAGGAAAAATTTGATTAAATGCTCCTGAACAACCACCTTGAGGGTGACTCTCACTTGAGCGCAATGTGGGAGGCTCCACTAGACTGGTATTTTCAGTAGCCTTAGGAGGAGGGAAAATTGGCTCAGCATCATGTGCTTATGATAAGAGACTGTTGAGCAGCCAGAAATTGGAAGGATCTGGAAGAGTGCAGCAGCCTCACAGAATCTCAACGCCCCCTCTCTCCTCCTCTGTTCCCTCCTGCTCTCTCCTGAAGATTGCAGAAGGCTCATAGAGGAATCTGCCTGCCAGCCACCTTAAACACAATGCTGCAAAAGCCAGTGAAACAGTATCAGGGAAGTAGAGCAGAGCCCGGTATGGATCCTCTGCCTGGGGATCTCGGGAATGAGTATCGAGGCTTGAACTAGTCATTGTCCTTGTTGGGGGCTACCAATACTGCTGTGGGATGCAATTTGTGGTAGACCGCTGACTACTGTTGGCGCAGTGTGGGGGTTTCTCGACGTTTTCTGCATGCATTAGTAGTGTTTTCTCCTATTGTACACCTGGAAATCGCACGGTCTGTACGTGCATCCACCCAAGCGGCTCCAATGTGCATTCCTATCCTAGCGCCTGTAGCGCATGTCGCAGTAAAAGCACATTTAACGTGCACCTTCAGGCTACCATGACCTTTGCATGCGCTGTTGTGATACTTGCCTTAACTCTGTCTTCTTCTAAAAAACGTTGTTTGGCCTGTGGCAAGCAAGGTGTCTCATCTCCATATTCTGGACTCTGCTCTTCTTGCAATGGCAGCTTCTGAATTGTCTCTGGAGGGCCTGCTCTCCTTTCTCAGCTGGGGATGCAGTTAGTCCAGCCTTGCCTGCCTCAGGGCAGGAGGTGACAGATGGCACCATGGATAAGGATAGCCAGCTGGCTGGAGGCTCCAGAAACCTCGCTGTGAGCCCACTCCTCATCCTCTCAGGGGTTTGCAGTGGCTGTGCATGTTGACAGATCATTTCTGAGAAGAGAACTTCCAGACTCTGGATTGTCCTCCCCAGAATTCTTTTCTTTTTTGCAGCAGGCCTGGTCCTTCTGGCATGGAAATTTGGACCCTGCAGTCTGAGTGTCTCTGGGCACAGTCTCAAGTAGGGTAGGCGAAGAAAGGAAGCTCTGTTTAATTGCCTTTGTCTAAGCACCCCTGGCATGGGGTGTCCTTCAGAGATATCTCGGTAAATACCTTGTAAATAGTTGTTTTATTTTTATGATTAGTTCTCATTGTTATTTTATATATATTTGTTACTTTGTTCTATGTAAACAGTGGAAACACTCTATTTTAAATGTTTTATGTAAACCGTCTTGATTTGTAGAAAGACGGTATATAAAATCGGTTAAATAAATAAATAAATGGAAGCTGTCTGAGATTTTGACTATGACTTTGATTTAGATGGCTCAGTATTGGGCTCTGACATGGATGAAGAAATACTCTCACCTTCAGAAGATTTCTAAGAGGCTAGTGTGATCTGCTTATTCTGGAAGGAGGAGCTAACAGCATTTCTGGCCAGGGCCTCATCCACCTTGAACATGATGGATGCTTCTGGCATAGAGCAGGAGCTGAAGGTACACCCCTTCCTTCAAGGGGTGTGGAAATTCACTTCTGTCTTCCCATTCCCAGATGTGATAAAGGATATAATCCAGTCAGAGTGGGACTCTCCTGTCTCCCCACCTAAGGGGTTAAGGGTGTATAAGAAGATCTTCACTCTCCTGGAGGAGGAGGAGTGCAGTGAGTGGTTTGGTATTCCCAAGGTGGATGCACAGGTCACAGCTTTTACCAGGTAGACCATCATTCCTGTGGAAGGCTGATTGACCTTCAAGGATTTTCTGGACTGGAAGGTGGATTCGTTATTGAAGAGCCAGTTCACCATGGCGGCTACTATTCTGTAGCTGGTGGTCTGTGCCAGCCTGGCATCTCAAGCCCTGCTCCAATGGTTTCAATCTCTTCCATTGAATGATAGTACCCTTCTTCTAGAGTCTGCTACAGCCTTCCTTTCTAATGCCACATATGATATGGTACGTTTGGCGGCCAGGAATTGGTGCCCTGATGACAGTGTCATGGCATTGGATTTGGCTCCAGCACTGGGCAGCAGACTCATCTTCCAAAGCCCAGTTGGCCCAACTGGCTTTTAAGGGGAAGCTTCTTTTTGGAGCAGGACAGGACAAAATCATACCACCTTCTGGAAGACAGGTCCAGGGGGTCTGTGAAGCAGGCTGGTGCCCCCTTTCTCATCAGCCTCCGTCTGTCTGCCAAGGGCATGCTGGCCAGATCCCCCAGGGTTTCGGGACTTCCGTTGTTGCAACCCGAAAAAAACGTTCTTTCCTTCAGCTTCCAGGCTTCGGGCTTGTTCTCAGTCCTTTCGTGGAGCATGTAGGCCCAGGGACTCAGTCCCCTCCAGAGGAGGACTCTTCCAGTCGGGAGCCCATTCCCTGGTTCCTCCAGTTGGAGGCAGACTTCGCCTTTGACTTCAGGAATGGGCCTGGGTTACCAAGAATAGCTGGGTCTAGAAACCATTCAGTTCGGCAATGTTCTGGAATGCAATGAGCCAATTCTGGATGCCTTCATCATATCTCCTTGTGGGTCTGTGATCTAAAGTGCCGCTGTGCAGACCACCTTGGACAAGTTGCTGCGCCTAAAGCTGGAGGTGCCCATCCCCCCAGACAGATACTCCATCTATTTTGTGGTGCCCAAAAAGGATAGTTCCTTCCGGCCCATTCTGGACCTCAAGAGGGTCAATGAGCATTTACGTGTCCTGCGCTTCCAGATGGAAACATTGCACTCTGTGATTCAAGCAGTGCACTGAGGAGAGTTCTTGGCCTCTGGCCAAGGCATATTTTCATAACCTGAATTAAGCAGATCAACAAAGGTATCTGTGTTTTTGCCATGCTCATCTCTCACTATCACTTCCCTGCCCTCCCTTAGGGGCTACACCACCCCAATGATGTTCTCTAAGGTCATTGTGGTGGCAGTGCTGTGGTACCTAGGGATCTATGCCCATCCCTATCTGGATGACTGGCTCATCCCAGGCCCATTCCTTTTCAGAAGCATCTCGAGTGGCATCCCAAGTGGTATCCTTTTTGGAAAGCTTTGACTGGGTGATCAATCGGGGAAAGAATCAACTTCTGCCTTCCCAGTTCCTGGAATTTCTGGGAACATGTTTCAACACTTGAGTGGACAGTTTTTTCCTGCTAGAGGAGAAAGTCAAAAAACTGTTGGATTATGCTGTTCTGTGTGCAGTGGGATCCCAGAGTCTGGAATTATCTTCAGCTCCTCAGACTGATGACAGCAACAATAGAGATGGTGTCATGGGCACGTGCTCAATCACAACTGCTCCAGTGGCCCTTGCTGGCTCAGTGGTCCCCGAGTTCTCAGGAGTTTGAGCGCAGGCTCCCACTCCTGGCTGCAGCCCTGTCATCTGAGAAAAAGGGTATGCTGCTGGATGATTTCTCCTGGATCCTCCTCATGATAGATGCCAGTCTCTCAGGCTGGAGAGTTCATTGAAAAGACCATACGGACTAGGGTCATTGGACCCACAGGGAAGCAGTGTGGTCCATCAACCGCCTCAAGGCAAGAGCCATCAGGTTGGCTCTTCTGCGTTTCCAGCCCTTGGTCGAGAGCCAGGCAGTTTGACTGTTTTCAGAAAATGCCACAGTGGTGGCTTGTGGCAATCATCAAGACAGCATGTGGAGTGCTAGGGAAGCTCTGGAGATGTCTCTCCTGTTTGCCTGAGCAGAGAAGAATCCCCTAGCCTTGTCGGCTCAGCACATTGCCGGGGTGGACAATGTGGAGTGGCTTCCTCAACCAGCACATTTTAGATCCTGGAGAGTGGGAGTTGAGTCAGGAGGTGTTTCAATTGATTCTGCGCCTGCTGGGGTTGCCCAGAAATGAATCTGATAGCAACCCACTCCAATGACAAAGTTTGCTGCTGCTTCAGTCACCTCACGGAGATTGAGTCCAAGGGCATCAATGCCCTGACCCAGTCTTGGCCAAGTCAGCACCTGCTGTATGTGTTTTCTCCATGGCCCCTGGTGGGGCATGCGATTCAGCATATAGAACACCACCTGGGCAGGGTTGTCCTGGTGGCACCAGATTGGCTGAGACAAGCATGCTTCAGAGTCCTGATGTGACTCCTGCAGGTGCCTCCTCTTCGGTTGCTTCCCTCAGGGCCTATTATGGCAGGGACCGATCGTCCTGGAGGACCCAGTTCCCTTGCCAGTGGTTACTACTATTACTAGTTATTGTATAGCGCTAGAAGACATATGCAGTGCTGTATGGACACATATAACAGACAGTCCCTGCTCATTAGAGCTTACAATCTAGTCAAGACTGATAGCACAATAGCTGAGGGCAAGGATATATCTAGGAGAATGGTAAGGAAACACATAGACTAAGCGAAGCGGACTTTTCAGCCTGGCTTTGAAAAGGGTCAGAGATGAAGCCTGGTGCACAGACTCAGGTAGTTTGTTCCCGGCATAAGGAGCAGTAAGGTGAAAGGATCAAAGTCTGGAGTTGGCAGTACAAGAGAAGGACATAGATAGAAGGGATCTGCCAGAACAGCTGAGTTCCCGAGGAGGAGTGTAGAGAGAGACCAGAGAGGAAAGACAGTGAGGAGCAGCAGAATGAATGCATTTATGGTTATGTTCAAGACTGTTAGAAAAAGGCATGTATTTGGCCCCAAAAAAAGCCGCTTTACATCCACATGTTGAATTGCATTACCACCCTGTGTCTAATCTTCCGTGTATTTAAAAATTCTGGAGAAAGTGGAATTAGACCAACTTTTAGATTTTTTGTTTTGATAAAACTAATCTACTGCATCACAGACCGTTTGGATTTTGGATAGGACAAAGCACAGAGCCTGCATTGATGGCCAGACTTGAGTGGTTTAAATCAGATTTAAGCAATCAACTTTCATTTGCATTGGACCTCTATATCCTCCTATGTTGCCCTTTCCTGTGATATCCTACAGGGGTCAGTTTTGATCTTTATATTGTTTGCAAGATTTTGGTACTGTATTAGTGGGTTCTTTAATGCAGACAATATTCAACTTATTGAATGATTTTTTCCCCCCCCCCCCCCCCCGATTGTAAACCGCTCTGCTATTCTTTGAACTAAGGGCAGTATATCAAGTTTTTTATGTAGCGTAATATAATCTCCCACATATTGATATATTTAATGATTGGATGCAATAGCCAAATGGCTAAGATTAAGATGAATATCAGTATATAGGAGTCTAGCTGATTCTCCATAAAGTCTATTTCCTTTCTCCCCTCAAAAAAGCCATGTTTCGTGTCCTGATAGTTATGATGCTCCTTCCTTTGTGAGCTGAGATGTTTGTGCTAATTAGATAATTACACTTACTTTGATTATTGTCAATAATGTGAGTCAAACCATTACCTAAGATGAGCCTTCCTGAGAATTTTTTATAAGCAATTGAAAGGTTTAATTTATTTGCTATGAACTGCCAGTTATGTTTTAATGTTTGGTACCCCTTAAGTAATAAGATTAACTATAGCTTGTAAATTGTCACAGTTGGAAAGTAAATCACAAACCTAATTAGTGATGTGTACAGTTGTGCACCTGACAAGAGAGGTGTTATCTATTAGCATATGGCCTAACATTTAATTTGGTAAACATAATAAATTAAGGAATGTAGATAGTTGTGCAAGATAGACGTATGCTACAAGGATCAGTACTAACTTGGTCTATATATAGTCAAATAGTTTGGGATAATTTAGTGTTACCAGTAGATGAATTGTAATTAATTAGCATTAGGTAAGATAATCCTGTTCAACAATTCTATATCGCCATTAGGTATAAGTAAACCCCTAAACCCTCCTCTCCCCTTCCTCCTTTCTCAGACTATGGATAACTCTCCACTCCCTTTCTCCTCAGCTCGCAATCTTGGGGTCGTCTTTAACTTCTCTCTCTCTCCTCCAAACACATCCAACTGATAGCTAAAACCTGCCATTTCTTTCTCTACAACATCAACAAAATTTGCCCATTCCTTTCTGAAAACACCATTAAGACACTTATCCATTCCTTAATCACTTCCCATCTAGAATATTATAACCTACTCCTTGCTGGTCTTCCTCTGAATCATCTATCTCCCTTTCAATCTGTTCAAAACTCTGCTCAGTGGCTAATCTTCTGCCAGCCTCATCATGCTCATATTACCCTTCTTTTTGAGTCACTTCATTGACTCCCTATCCATTTTTGCATCCAGTTCAAACTTCTCCTGCTGACCTATAAGTGCATTCACTCTGCAGCTTCTCACTACCTTTCCTCTCTTATCTCTCCCTATACCCCTCCTCAGGAACTCTGCTCTTCTGGCAAATCACTTCTATCTGTGCCTTTCTCTTCTATTGCTAACTCCATTGCTGCTCCTTATTCCTGGAACAAACTACCCGAGTCTGTATGTCAGGCGCCTTCTCTGACCCTTTTCAAATCCAGGTTGAAAACTGACGCTTTTGGATCTTGACTCACCCGATCTCCTTTGTGTTTCCTTACCATTCCCCCTAGCTGTATCCCATGTCTACAGTTACTGTGTTGTCTGTCTTGACTAGATTGTAAGCTCTGATAAGCAGGGCTTGTCTTTTACATGTATTTGTGCAGCGCTGCATGCATCTTGTAGTGCTATACAAATGTTCAGTAGTAGTAGTTGTGCCTGTTTGCAATTGTGTGGAATCAGAGGGTTATTATAATGGTGAGTTTGGGCTCTGCAAATTATATATTGCATGCAATAGAATCCTACGGGCTGAAGACAATGATGTGAATGAAAAGAAGTCTGCAATGCTACTGAATGTGTCGACTCTGAGTAGGAGCAAAGATCAGCGATTCCAGCAGAATTACTCATATATATGCAGCCATGAAGTCTGAGTGGACAGTCACTGAAACTCTGTCCAAGATGTGCATCATGCAGCCATTAGTGAAAAAAGATGTTGCTGAAGAATTTCCAGTGTCATGATGTGAAAGTGGATGTAAACCTCTGAACTACTGTGAGATCTATGGAGGACAGTTGGCCACTGCCAGCAAGAGTAATCGGCAGAGCCGTACTCTCTCTGTACACGTTCTTCTTGAGACCTAGCAAGTGTCACATCACTTTGGTTAATTTGCAGAATGATTGTAATCCTTTTTCTATATTATCATGTATAAAGAAATCTGTTCATTGACTTCTCCTAACCAGAAAGCAGAGAGTAGGGCTAAATGGCCAATTTTCCCAATGGAAAAAGGTGAATAGTGGAGTACCCCAGGGATCTGTGCTGGGTCCGCTGCTTTTTGACATATTCATAAATGACCTGGAAAGTGGAATAACGAGTGAGGTTATCAAATTTGCAGATGACATAAAACTATTTAAAGGTGTTAAAACCCAAGAGGATTGTGAAAAATTGCAAGAGGATCTTGATAAATTGGAAGACTGGGCATCAAAATGGCAGATGAAATTTAATGTGGACAAGTGCAAGGTTCTGCACCTAGGGAAGAACAACCCAAACTATGGTTACACGATGCAAGGTTCCACATTAGGAACCACCACCCAGGAAAAAGATTTAGGCGTCATTGTGGATACCATGTTAAAACCCTCGGCCCAGTGTGCAGCGGCGGCCAAGAGAGCAAATAGAATGCTAGGTATGATAAGGAAAGGAATGGAAAATAAAACAAAAGATATTATAATGCCTCTATATCGTTCCATGGTGAGACCGCACCTTGAATATTGTGTGCAATTCTGGTCGCCGTATCTTAAAAAGGATATAGCGATTTTAGAAAAGGTACAGAGAAGAGCCACCAAAATGGTAAAGGGGATGGAAGGATACTCCTATGAGGAAAGGCTAAAAAGGTTAGGGCTCTTTAACCTGGAAAAGAGACGGCTGAGGGGAGATATGATAGAAGTCTATAAATTAATGAACGGAATGGAACGGGTAAACATAGATCGATTGTTTACCTTATCAGAATATAGAAAGACTAGGGGACATGCAATGAAGCTACAGGGTAAACTATTTAAGACTAATAAAAGAAACTATTTTTTCACTCAACGTGTAATCAAACTCTAGAATTTGTTACCGGAGGATGTAGTAAAAGCTGTTAGTGTAGCTGGGTTTAAAAAAGGTTTGGACAAGTTCCTGGAGGAAAGGTCCATAAACCATTATTAAGAAGTGACCGAAGATATCAATGCTTGACCCAGTACAAGCATTGTGGAACTTGTGTCTCTTGGGGAAACTGCTAGGTACATATGACCTAGATTGGCCACTGTTGGAAACAGAATACTGGGCTTGATGGATGTTGGTCTGACCCAGTATGGCATATCTTATGTTAACCAACAAGATGAAGTTCACCTATGGAAAAGATTTGGTGCCTAGGACTTGGAAGGTGGTATCCCGCATTTGCAAATTGAAGCAGAAGGCATTCCCCACTGTAGCAGAAGACTTATTCTGGACTTGGACATGTCTGAGCTACCTTTTTTTCATAGTGATTCTTTACAGAATCATAGGGGGGACTGTAGAAAGGGACCCAAAGGGGGGGGGGGGTCAGGGTCTAATGGGAAAGAGTTTTTAGAATGTGAGAACAGCTCTGAATATGCTGATAGTTTCACAAGGGGGTGCTTGTGAATAAGTGAGACAGTCAAGGTTACATATTATAAGACAGGAAGCTTCTGTTAGTGGGAAGCGTGTCCTGATTAAGCGTGAGCAATATGTTTGTGCTTGGCATGACCTGTATCATGTAGATATAGATAAACAAATGTAAATTTTAAACAATTATACAGAGTGATAAGGCAAAAGAATTATAATGTGGCAGTTTTTTTTCTTAATAAAAGTAGTTGCTGCACCCAAGCAAATTAAGGGACTTATGGGAGACTGTTCAGGTTTGCAGGGCCCATGAATACCTTCATAAAGCTTTAGCAGGACTTTGTTATTTTTTTAATAACTGTGTGATGTGTTCTTATTTACTTCTCACTTGCTTCTGGGACCACAGATAGAAAACCAAGGATGGGGGAAGGATTCCGGTGATGTTGCCCCCAGCCAAGCAGTCAGGAAGAGAGGACACAAAAAGGCAAGAGCTGTAAATCCCAATGTGGACAATTTTGGTATGCTCCTTTTCAATTTCTATGTATTTGGGGCATCCTTGTGTAATTTAACCCTTTCAAAAACTGCCATTTAAATGTAGATGATTTTTGTTAAGTACCATCTAGTCAGTGTTGCCTCATGGTGACTCTCTGAACTGTGTTTGGTCTTCAGTCAGGCAGCTCATTGTTGACAGAGTGGCACCCATAGCTGCTGTTATTGTATTGATCCATCTTATTGCTGGCCTTCCTCTTTTGCATCAGCCTTCTAGCTTGCTCTCTCTTCGCATGATGTGTCCAAAGTATGAAAGTCAAATTCTTGCCATCTGGGCTTCTAGGGAAAGCTTAGGTTTGATCTCCTCTAGTACTGACTGGTTTGTTCTTCGGGCAATCCATGGGATAAACCGTATTCATCGCCAGCACCATAATTCAAAGGCATCAATTTTCTTCCTGTCCAACTTTTTCAATGTCCAACTATTGCATCCATGTGATGTTATTGAAAATACCATGGCTTGAATGAGTTGAATCTTTGTATGGAGAGAGACATCTCTGCTCTTGAGAATCTTGTCTAGGTCCTTCATAGCCATTCTGCCAAGAGAAATCCGTCATCTAATTTCTTGACTGCTTGTTGTTTCTTTGTTGATCGTTGATCCAAGTAAATTGTCAACTATTTCCATTTTTTTCCATCAACGATGAACTTATTGATTTTGCTGATTATCAGATCTTTGTCTTCTTTACATTAAGGTGCAGGCCCATTTTAAGACTGTGTTCCTTGATCTTGAGAAGCAAATGTTTCAGATCGTCTTCACTTTCAGCCAGTAATGTAGTATCATCAGCAAAGCGAAAGTTGTTGATGAGTCTTCCACCAATCTTCGCACCTCGGTTGACTTTGTACAGTCCTACTTCTCTGATGATTTGTTCTGCATATGAATTGATCATGTAGGGGTAAGGTATGCAGCCTTGTCCTACATCTTTGCTGATTTTAAACCATTCTGTTTCTACTTGTTCCATTTGAACTGTTGCTTTTTTATCAATGTAAAGGCTGTGTAACTTACTAGATGTTCTGGTATATCAATGCTTCTTAATGTGGCCCAGAGTTTCTCATGGTTTACACAGTCAAAAACCTTGCTGTAGTTGATAAACACATATAGATGTCCTTTTGGTATTCTTTTGTCTTTTCAAGGGTCCATCTCACTCCGCGATAATGTCCGTCTTTCCTCGCCTTTTCCTGAACCCTGCTTGCACTTCAGGCAGTTCTTGTTCCAGGTATGGTTGTAGTCTCTGCTGAATAATTCTGAATAGAATCTTGCTGCCATGTGGGATCAGAGCGAATGTGTGATAATTTCCACAGTCAGTTGGATCACCTTTCTTTAGTATTGGTATAAACACAGATCTTTTCCAGTCAGTTGGCCATGATGTTGTCTTCCAAATTTTCTAGCAGAGCCTTGTAAGTATGGTAACAGCTGCATCAGATTGCTGTATTACTTCAATGGGAATGCCATCAATGCCTGGTGCTTTATTCTTTGATAAGGTTTTCAATGCTGCTTTGACTTCTTTCATCACCAGTGGTTCAGGATCATAAGTTATAGGTTGAAACAGCTATTGGTTTACTTGATCTTTATGGTATAATTTATTTATTTATTTACATTCTCTTATATACCGCGCTATTCTGCATCAGTGCGGTTTACATTGAACAAACTGAAATTACATTGAACAGGGCATTATAACTTGGAGATAACTATTTTACAGGGAACATGGGCTATGGAGGGTTAAGTGGCTTGCCCAAGACCACAAGGAGCACCTGTGGGACTAGAAACCCCAGTCCTTCCGGCCCAAGGTTGCTGTCCTCTAGTGGGATTTGAACCCCCGACCTTCCGGCCTGAAGTACCTTGCCCCAACCACTAGGCCACTCCTCCGCTCTGTATATTCTTTCCACCTTTTCTTGATCGTCTCAGCATCCTTAAACATAGATCCTTGAACATCTTGTAGCATTCCAATTCGAGGCTGGAATTTTTTCTTTAGCTCTCGTAGCTTTAGGAAAGCCAATCTTGTACTTCCTTTAATAGTTTCTGATTCTGTTTCTTTCCATGCATCATTGTAGTACTTCTCCTTGTCTTGTCTTGTCTTGTCTTGCTGGACATTGGAAATCTGTCGAGTTCTGCGATTGCCTCTCTTTCTCATCTGGCTTTAGCTTCTCTGCGCTTCTGGGCAATTTTCAGTTTCTTCAGTCATATGTTTTTCATCTTTTGTAGAGATTTCTCACTTTCTTCCAACACAACCTTCTTGATGTCATCCCATAACTCTTCTGGAGCTCTGTTATTTATATCTATAGCAGCAAATCAATATTGAAGGCAGTCTTTAACACTAGAAGCACCAAAGTGTGTCAATTGATGCAAATGCATCTTCAAATTTGTATACCAGCGGTCCAAGATGGCGGAGGAGTAGGATGCTGAGGTGGAGTGCTCCGCATCAGTTGTGCATCATTTCTAGATGGGGAGGAAACGGAAACAACGTACTCAGCAGCCCCCAGAGGTTTCAACCCCGACTGGAGGTTTGGTGCAGTCCTCGATTGCGGCCTTCTGCGTTCCACCGACGCCCATGGCTTCGGCGGATCCTGGGGAGCGTTCTTCGGATCTGAGCTCTGAAGGGGTGTTTCTGAGTCCCCTGCAAGCGCCGCCAGTTCAGCCTGGTTCTGGTCTCACGGGGGAGCAGCCTGGAGGTGTCTCCCTGTTGTTGAAGTTGCCCGCGGCCGCGGGGGTCTCCTCCGTGAAGAATGAGGGGACGGCAGTTGTTGGTGAGTTCGCCGAAGGGGGTCGAGTAAGAATTTCCTCCCCCCTTGTGGGTGCAGAAGTGAAACAGCTCTCACCTGGGCTGCATGGTCCTGTGGAAGTCAGTCTGCCTGGGTTGGTGGAGAAACCGGCGCGGGTTACTTTAGAGAGCTTGTGGGAAGCTATCTCCGCCTTACAACAAACTCTCCTTCCCTTTGTTACTTCCTTTGCTCATCAGATGGAAGTTGTTAAAGTCCAGTGTTCTTCGTTGGACTCTGCTTTGGTGGCTCGGTCTACTAGGGTTGCTACCCTTGAAGCTAAAGTGGAGGATCTGGAGTCCCTAAAGGCTGTCAATGAGAAGGACAGGTTGGTTCAGTTAAGAAGGATTGAGCATTTGGATAACTCTCTTCGGAAGAACAACTTGAGGTTTCTGAACTTTCCCCGGTCACCTTTGATTGCCTCAATGGACCTGGTCCATAAGTTTTTCATTGAGGTTTTGCAGATGCCGGCAGAGTCGCTGCCTCCTCTTGTGAGAACCCAGTATGTATCAGTATCCTCCCCGGGTCCTGGGTTACAGCAGGTTCCCGATGTGGGAGATGAGTCATCTCAACTCGATTTATCAACCTTCCTGGAGTCCTTTTTAGAGGTGGTGACTAGCAGGGCTACATTACTGTTTCAGTTTGCTTTTGAGTCTGATAGGAACACTGTACTAAGATTATATTTCCGCAAATTATCTGTCACTCAGTTTATGGGCTCAAAAATTTTAATTTTCCCTGATTTGGCTAGGGACACGCAGAAGAGGCAGAAAGGGTTCTGGCTTTACGCCAGAGAACCGTCGCCTTGGGTGCTGTGTTTAAGTTGAGATATCCTTGTAAATGTATGGTGAATTTAAGTTCTAATCGGTATTTGTTTTTTGAGCCCAGACAACTGTTGCAATTTCTTGATTCTAGGGAGAAGGGGGGTGGTGGGGATACTCCCTCATCGGCTGCCATATAATACAATCTATGCTCCTATGATATCACTGCTTTGTTTGATAGCACTTTTGTGTTGTATTTTATTTCTTTATTCTTGGATCTTATTGTGGTTTTGTTTATTGTGGTCTATACCAGGGATGTGGTTGTTGTAGAAGACCTTGGTTTTCTAAATTGATTTTTTCCTTATTGGTTTTCTGATTCAGATTCAGAATGTTTATTGTCTGGATTGATTATGTAAAATTTATAAATATAAAATAAAAAAAATTAAAAAAAAAATTTGTATACCAGCGCCACTGCTAGAACCATGTCAGTCATGTTCCATGACTTTGTTAGCGAGGTCAAGATGTTCAAATATGTACATCGAAAATTAATGACAGCTGCGCCACCTAGCGGGAAAATGAATTTATACCTAGAAGTCCCAAAGTATGTCAATTGACACAACCAAGAAAATTGAGTGCTTTTCACAAGTTTTCTTACAATGACTAACATAAGAACAGTGTTAACTAAATGTAAAAGTAACCGCAAAGTCCATGTCAGTTAACGAACGAACAGGATAAGCATGTACGGTTTGCTATTGTACATTTAGAGTCTATGCGCAACTGGTGCAGATTGTCGACAGACACTGTCCACAAACTGGACGCTTGCATTTAGCGCACAGCGTGACAGTGTGGCTCCTGATGTGACTCACAAAACCGGGGTCAACAATCAATCTAAATGCATCCACTGGTGTTTCAACATTACGACAATATGCAGTAACCCCACTTTTAGCAGTGAATACATTTTGGGCCTGCAATCTGCCACTGCTTTCACCTTGTGACATGATCTTCCATTCAGTCCCATCTTGTGCTACCACTGTTGACCCTGTCGTCCTGTTTCAAGCGATTATTGGATCATGAGCATCATCATCACTTTCATCAGTGTTTCTGCTGTAGTCTGAACCAGTCAAATCCTCTACGCCTGCACAACCTGTAACATGTAGGTCAACGTTTGAATCTGATTCAGTCGAATCAGAGCCACTGTAAGTTTCCAAAATATCTTGCAGCTTGGCAAGTGCTTGTGCTGCACTCATGCACTGCGGACGCGGTTCTCTCGTTTTCTGCATCGAAGCAGATGGACAAGTTCCTGGAGGAAAGGTCCATAAACCACTATTAAAAAGGGACCCAGGATAATCAATGCTTGACCCAGTACAAGCATTGTGGAACCTGTGTCTTTTGGGGATACTGCTAGGTACATATGACCTAGATTGGCCACTGTTGGAAACAGGATACTGGGCTTGATGAACCTCGGTCTGACCCAGTATGGCATATCTTATGTTCTTATGAAGCGGTAGCCGCAGCTGGCAACAGATCAACTGATTTTGCACCAACACATCTAGGCACTGCTGTCTTTTTATGAGGTCTTGGCATTCTGTAAATAGAATCGTAGAAAAAAATGAATAAAATTTCAGGGAGGAAGCTATATGCTAAACATTCTGGAGTGACGGCCTTTTCTAGGGCGTGTTCGAAAGTCACGACATTGTACATACCTCTGTAACAGAGTCAATTTCGTTTTTACATCAATCACTGTTTACAGTTTTACTCTGACATCACAAACAATAAACACATGATGATGACATGTAATGACGTCACATACTGCACGTATTTAACAAATAAGTAACCTCAAATTAATTCACATCTGCATTTCATGCTAAACGCAGTCGTCGTGATAATGCGTCAATTGACGCACTTTAGGGTTTCTAGGTAAAATTCCTTTTGGGGCTTCTAGTGTTAAATTCCACTGGTATATTCTCAAGGTCATATTTTGCTACATTCATGAGTGGCTTGCTTTTTTTCAACTTTAGCTTGAGTTTGCATACTAGTTGGTGATCTGTACCACAGTCAGTTCCAGGCTTTGTCTTTGTTGATGTTATAGAGCTTTTCTATCATTGACTTCCACAGATATAGTCAATTTTATTTTTGTACAATCCATTAGATCAAGTCCATGTGTAGAGTCGCTGCTTGTGTTGCTGGAAGAAAGTGTTTGAGATGAATAGATCGTTGGTCTTGCAGAATTCTTTCAGTCTTTCTCCAGCTTCATTTCTGTGGCAAAGTCCATATTTTCCAGCCATCTTGCCTTCTTCTTTGTTGCCAATTTTTGCGTTCCAGTCATCCATGATTATCAGGATATCTTGTTTGCATGTTCTCTCAATTTCAGCTTCTACTTGTTCATAGAACCTATCAACTTCATCATCTTCTGCAGCTGTTGTTGGGGCATATACTTGAATTATAGTTGTGTTTATTTATTTAACATTTCTTATATACTGCCTTTCATTATATCAAGGCGGTTTACATTGAACAAACTAAAATTACATTGAACAGGGCATTATAACTTGGAGATAACTATTTTACAGGAAACATGGGCAATGGAGGGTTAAGTGGCTTGCCCAAGACCACAAGAAGCACCTGGGGGACTAGAAACCCCAGTCCTTCTGTGTTGATGGGCATTCTTCATAGACAAATAGAAATTAAGCATTCACTGATTGCAGTGTATTTCATTAGAGTCCTTGCAAGTTTCTTCTTAATTATAAATGCAGCACCATTTCTTCTTTGTCTTTCATTTCCAGCATAGTAGACTTTGTGATCGTCAGATACAAAGTGCCCAATGCCAGTCCATTTCAGTTCGCTGACACCCAACAGTTAGAGTTGTACACATTCCATTTCATTCTTAACTACCTCCAACTTCCCTTGGTTCATGCTTCATACATTCCATGGCCCAATATGTAAGACATCTTTGTAGCTTCTGACTCTCTCATTTCATGTGCAGCTATATCAGCAGTCAGTCATCCTAAGGGCTTTGATCCAACCACATCATAAATGCTGGCTTTACTCTGAAAAGTCTTCAGCTCCTCCCCAGTAGCCAATTGAGTGCCTTCCGACCTGTGGGTCTCATCTTCCAGCACTATAGTGCAATTTGTTTTGTTGTCACTATCCATTGGGTTTTTGTGGCAAGATACGGAAGTAGATTGTCAGGCCTTTCTTTCACGCAGTTTAATTTTAGTGTTGCTGCCGTTGTCACAGAAATGTGATCCTCTGCTGCCCACACTGTCCCATTCTGCTGCTGCCCATATGGGTGGTTTGTCTTGTCTGGCACCTTATCTGAGACTTGTCCATCTTGGGAGACCCTGCCAGGTTAAGCTACTGATAGCTTAGCCCTCAGCATCACTGATGCATATAAACCCTCACAGCATGACATGCTGCAAACCAAGTGAGGGGTAGATGTCGTGCCCACATGTAAATACCGAATTTTCCATGATGCAAATAAGGCTTCTAAATGGTGTATATAGATTTTTTTAAAGCATTTTACAAATGTACCTCATGAGAGACCCCCTAAAGAAATTAAAATGTCATGGCATAGGAAGCAATACCCTGCTGTGAATTAGGAATTAGTTAAAAGATAGAAAACAGGAGGGCTATATGATCAATTTTCTCAATGGCAAAAGGTCGGTGGACAAAGGAGGATCAGCCTGAGTGCAGATTTACTGTAAAGGATTCTGCCTGTATAGTACAACCTCAGAAACACTTCTTGGAAAGACCTTCATGGATACTTAACTAACACATACTGCTATGAAAGATGTGCATTGGAAGCAAAAATGCATGGGCACAAGAAGAAGAGCAACCCGCATAATAGTGTCTGCATAAGTGTAGCGTGTCAGCTTGAGGTGTGAGTTTTCAAGGACATGAGTCTTCTACTCCAGACTAACATGGCTACCCTTTTGAAAGTTTTCATCAAAAATGAAGGTACATAATATTATTTATTATACAATTCTGGAGCTATATCAACCATGGGGAGTTTTCCACAGCAAATAAAATAATAATTTAAAAAATGATACCTTTTTATTGGATGATTTAACATATTTCTTGGCTAGCTTTCAAGCACTAACACTCCCTTCCTCATTTCAGAAAAGAGAGAGCAAAAAATGGCATGGAAAGAAATACAGGTGAAGCATAAAATGTGTTCTAATGATCAATGGGAAGGGAAGAGGAGGGTTGGAGTGTTAGGGTGATCAGAAGGTGACAAGCAGTGCAAATGTATGGTTCATAGTATACAGAGCATTGCAAATTGGGTTGGATCTTTTCAGGACTCTTTCTTGGTGGTTGTTGTTGTTAAGAGGAGTGGAGGAGTAGCCTAGTGGTTGGGTCAAGGTACTTCAGGCCGGAAGGTCGGGGGTTCAAATCCCACTAGAGGACAGCAACCTTGGGCCGGAAGGACTGGGGTTTCTAGTCCCACAGGTGCTCCTTGTGGTCTTGGGCAAGCCACTTAACCCTCCATAGCCCATGTTCCCTGTAAAATAGTTCTCTGTGTGTTGTGCTTTCCTGTCTAATCAATGTGTTTATACCTCAAAAATTTCCTGTCATGATTTGACAATTTCCAATCTCTAATCAAAAACCGCTGCTGATTGCTGGAAGTAGCGGTATACAAATGTATACTAAATAAATAAAATAAATAAATAAAAAAGTGAAGTCAAGTCGGAGTCGACTCATGGCGACCCTCTGGATAGCTATCCTAAATTGTGCTCGGTCTTGAGTCAGGCGGCTCATTGATGACAGACTGGTACCCGTAGTTGCTGTTATTGTATCGATCCATCTCATTACTGGCCTTCCTCTTTTGCGCTGACCTTCTATCTTGCCAAGCATGATGTCTTTCTCTAATGATCTCTCTCTTCGCATGATGTGTCCAAAGTATGAAAGTCGAAGTCTTGTCATCTGAGCTTCTAAAGAAAGCTTGGGTTTGATCTCCTCTAGTACCGACTGGTTTGTTCTTCGGGCAGTCCATGGTATACACAGTATTCGCCGCCAGCACCATAATTCAAAGGCATCAATTTTTCTTCCTGTCTATCTTTTTCACTGTCCAGCTTTCACATCCATATGATGTTATTGAAAATACCATGGCTTGAACAAGTCAAATCTTTGTATGGAGAGAGACATCTCTGCTCTTCAGAATCTTATTTAGGTCTTTCATAGCCATTCTGCCAAGAGCAATGCGTCGTCTGATTTCTTGACTGCTTGTTGCTTCTTTATTGATAGTTGATCCAAGTAGGTTAAAGTTGTTCACGATTTCAATTTCTTCTCCTTCAACGATGAACCTGTTGATTATGCCAGTTGTCATGATCTTTGTCTTCTTTACATAAGGTACTTTCTTGGTAGCTAAATAAAAACAAAAAAGGAAAACAAGGTGATGCCTTTTTGTTGAACTAACAATACATTTTTGGACTAGCTTTCAAATGTTAAACCCGTCTTTTTTAGGTCAGGACAGTATGAGCAACAGATGATAATAGCACTGTATGTAAGTGAATAACAGAAGCATTCCATTGACAGTCACAGGGGAAGAAGAGAGATGGATGGGTGATCAGGCTGTAAATATTTATAGTTTATAATGTGATAGAAAGTCCATATTCTTTATTGTCTGATCTGATTGAAAGTGTCTTAAGTTCAAAAGATTTACATTCTTGGACTGATTTGAACCTTCCTTGGCACTAGAGGGCAGTATATGCCAAATTAAATACATTGCCATAGTGTCCATCACATAATGGTGGCATTAACACAAACTGATCCATTAAATAAAATACAGTAGAGCATCCCCAAGCATTTCAGTCAAGTACAGCATGCCTTCATGAGGGAGTTTTAATCTGTTAGTCCTCCCCGGTGTCCCATAGCCAGTGAAGCAGTAACACACAATAAGTTTTTGAATTTGTCAAGCAATTTCATCTCAGATTTTGTTCCACAAATGAAACTGTGAGGGCTTGCATGCATCAGTGATGCTGAGAGCTAAGCTATCAGTAGCTTAGCTACTGGCAGGGTTTCCCAAAATAGGTCTCAGCTGAGATGCCAGACTAAGACAAACCACCCATCTGGGCAGCAGCAGAATGGGACGGTGTTGTAAGCGGAGGATCATATTTCTGTGACAAATACAACAACACTGGAATCAACTGCGCAGAAGAAAGGCTTGGCAAATCTACTTCTGTATCATGCCTCAAAAACCCAATGGATAGTCACAAAATAAATTGCAATATAGTTCTGGAAGATGAGACCCCCAGGTTGGAAGGCACTCAAATGGCTACTGGGGATGAACTGAAGACTTCTCAGAGTAAAGCCAGCATTTATGATGTGGCTGGATCTGCTGATGTAGCTGTGCATGAAAAGAGAATCAGAGGTTGCAAAGATACCTGATATATTGGGACATGGAACGTAAGAAGCATGAACCAAGGGAAGCTGGAGGTGGTCAAGAATAAAATGGAACGTGTACAACTCGATCTGTTGGGTGTCAGTGAACTGAAATGGACTAGCTTTGGGCACTTTGCATCTGATGATCATATGGTTTACTATGCTGGAAATGAAAGACAAAGAAGAAATGGTGTTGCATTTATAGTTAAGAAGAAACCTGCAAGAACTGTAATGAAATACAATGCAGTCAGTGAACGCTTAATTTCTATTTGTCTACGAGGAAAGCCCATCAACACAACTATAATTCAGGTATATGCCCCAACAACAGCTGCAGAAGAGGAAGACGGTGAGTTCTATAAACAAGTACAAGCTGAAATTGACAGAACATGCAAACAGGATATCCTGATAGTCATGGGTGACTGGAATGCAAAAGTTGGTGACAAAGAAGAAGACAAAGTGGTTGGAAAATATGGACTTGGCATCAGAAATGAAGCTGGAGAAAGACTGATAGAATTCTGCAAGACCAATGATCTCTTCATCTCAAATACCTTCTTCCAGCAACACAAGCGCCGACTGTACACGTGGACTTCACCCAATGGGCTGTTCAGAAATCAAATTGATTACATCTGTGGAAGACAATGTTGGAAAAGCCCTATAACATCAACAAAGACAAAACCTGGAGCTGACTGTGGTACACCAACTACTAGTATGCAAACTCAAGGTAAAGTTGAAAAAGAGCAAGCCATTCATGAATGTAGCAAAATATGACCTTGAGAATATACCACTGGAATTTAAAGACTGCCTGAGAAATCGATTTGCTGCTTTAGATACAAATGACAGAGCTCCAGAAAAGTTATGGAATGACATCAAGAAGGTTGTATTAGAAGAAAGCAATAAGTCTACATAAGGTGAAAAAGCAAAAATGGCCAAAATGGATGACTGAAGAAACTCTGAAAATTGTCCAGAAACGTAGAGAAGCTAAAGACAGAGGAGATAGAGAGGCAATCTCAGAACTCAACAAAGATTTCCAACGTGCAGCAAGACAAGATAATGAGACATACTACAATGACAAATGCAGGGAAATAGAATCAGAAGCTACTAAAGGAAGATCAAGATCAGCTTTTCTAAAACTACGAGAGTTAAAGAAAAAATTCCAGCCTCGAATTGGAATGCTACAAGATGCTCAAGGATCCATGCTGAATGATGCTGAGAAGAACAAGAAAAGATGGGAAGAATATACAGAGTCATTATATGATAAAGATCAAGTGGACCAACAGCTGTTTCAACCTATACCTTATGATCAGGAACCATTGGTGATGAAAGAAGAAGTCGAAGCAGCATTGAAAGTCTTAGCAAAAAACAAAGCACCGGGCATTGATGGCATTCCCACTGAGTTATTACAGCAATCAGATGAAGATGTTACCATACTTACAAGGCTTTGCCAGGAAATTTGTAAGACAAATTCATGGCCAACTGACTGGAAAAGATCTGTGTTTATACCAATACTGAAGAAAGGTGACCAGACTGACTGTGGAAATTATCCATGGGTGAGAATTTCTGTACCAGAGATGAGTGTATTTAGTAGGGATGTCAGTAATGTTTCTGCACTGTTATGAAGCAAAAAACATGTTGGTGCTGGTCAAGTGTGCATGGTGGTTTATGTAGTCCTGGAGTTGGGTTTGAATTATTTTTTCCAAGATTTTTGCTAAGAAAGGTACACTGGCTATAGGTCTGTATGAGGCGATGTTGTTTGAGTGAAGGTGGGATAATGACTTGTGAGAGAGATGTCTATAGCATGTTTGAAATAATTGGTAGAAACTGTGCTCTTGTAGTTTTTATCCAGGATAGTGGGCATGGATCAAGTGCACGTAGGTGGTAGGTTGATGTTAGTGATTATTTTGTCGGATTCCTCAAGGGATACAGTTCTGAAAGCAGTCCAGGGGTGTTTAGTAGTAGCATCTACATTTGGGGCTAGTAAGGTGAGTTTGTTAGTGAGACCTGAGTTGTGCTTGGCTTGTAGGTAGGAGGCCATATCTTGAGGGTGAAGCATGCTGTCTTGGCAAGGCTAAGCGGGATCTTCTGTGAGAGATTTGATGAGGTCAAAGAATTCCCGAGGTGTATTGATGGCACATAGAAGGAGGTTGTTATAATATTCTTGTTAGATTTTTAGGATGGCGTTACAATAAATTCTTAAGCTGTCCAGGTAAATGGTTTGGAGCTGGTGGTTCTGTGACTTTCTCCATTGGCATTCAAGGTGACATAAGTCACTTTTTTGCGTCTTTAGTGATGCAGTGAATGAAGGTGCATGTGATGTTTCTTAGGAGGAGCTCGATGGGGCGAGAGAGGCGGTGGACTTCCACTTGTTGATTAGGGTTTCAAGGTCAGGCTGTGCTGGTATGCTTGCTAAGGGTGGTATGGTGTTTTTTTTTGAGAAAGTTTTTTTCATCAAATGTGAGGACTCTCCAAGCTGAAAAGGTAGCATTCTGTGGTGGGTTGTGGGTGCGAGACAGGGGTAAGTTGAAGGATATAAGGTTATGGTCTGACCAGGGGACTAGTATTATCGTGGGAGGAGTATGACCTGCAGTGTTAAAGGGACTATTGAGGAAGAAAATCTACTACTACTACTACAATTACTACTGAGTATTTGTATAGCGCTACAAGACATACGCAGAGCTGCACAGATATGTAAGAGACAGTCCCTGTTCATCAAATCTTACAATTTAGTCAAGACAGACAACACAAGGGAAACACAAGGAGATCAGTGAGTCAAGATCCGAAGGCAGCAGCAAAGAGGTGAGTTTTCAGCCTGGATTTGAAAAGGGTCAGAGAAGGTGCCTGCCGTTCAGACTCGGGTAGTTTATTCCAGGCGTAAGGTGCAGTAAGTTGAAAGGAGCAGTCTGGAGTTAGCAATAGAAGAGAAGGGCACAGATAGAAACAATTTGCCTGAAGAGCAGAGTTCCTGAGGCAGGGTGTAGGGAGAGATAAGGGAGGAAAGGTAGTGAGGAGCTGCAGAGTGAATGCACTTATAGGTCAGCAGGAGAAGTTTGAAATGGATGTGGAAACAGATAGGGAGGAAATGAAGTGACTTGAGAAGAGGGGTAATATGAGCATAATGAGGCTGACAGAAGATTAGCCATGCAGCAGAGTGTTGAACACATTGAAGGGGAGAGAGATGATTCAAAAGGAGACCAGCAAGGAGCAGGTTACATTAGCCAAGATGGGAGTTGATTAAGGAGTGGATAAGTGCTTTAGTAGTGTGTTGAGAAAGGAATGGGTGGATTTTGTTGATGTTATAGAGAAAGAAATGGCAGGTCTTAGCTATCAGATGGATGTGTGTGAAGAAAGAGAGGAGTTAGAAAACCCCAAGGTTGCGAGCTGAGGAAACGGGGAGGAGTAGAGAGTTATCCACAGAGACTGAGAAAGGAGGAAGAGTAGAGGAGGTTTTTGGGGGGAAAAAATAAGAAGCTGAGTTTTGGCCATGTTCAATTTCAAGCAGCAGTGAGACATCCAAGCAGCAATATCAGAAAGGCAGGCAGAGATCTGGGTCTGGATTGCCAGAGAGATTTCAGGTGTAGAGAGGTAGATCTGGGAGTCAGCATAAAGATTGTACTGAAGGAGAGACCACGTGATGCGAACAGGGTAGGGGTCGCATCTTGAGCGTGTCCCACTGCCTGCAGCCTAAGCCGGTGATTTAATACCGTGAAAACTCACAGTCCTCTTTCAAGAAGTTGGTTCCACTGCTTCGGAGTGCCTGGAGATTGTCCTGGTGCGGTTTGGGCGCTCAGATTGCATGGCGACGGCAGTAAAATCGCTGAGAAGGGACCGGGAACGAGCAGCCGGCTCAAGTAAGATGGCGGACTCGGCCTCGATGCCGGCTTCCCCCAGATCTCCTACCACGCTCGATGAGATGTCTTCGGCGGTTGCAACAGCCTTACTCCCTCAGTTTGATGCCCTCCACAGCAAAATGGATGGATTGCGTTCATCTATGGACCAGCTGGGCAATCGGCTGCGTGAGGCCGAAGAACGTGTGGGCCAGGTGGAGGAGAGGACGGAGACGCTGGCCGAGGAAGTGGCGGGCTTAAAGTCCCAGATAACCCTACAGGAGGCAAAGATTGACGACCTGGAAAACAGGTCGCGAAGAAACAACCTACGCTTTCTGGGGATTGCGGAGACTGTCCTCGACAAAGACCTGCGAGGATACTTGGGGGCCCTGGTCAAACATATTATGGGTGAAGATGAACTTGGCGACACTTTACACATCGAACGGGTGCATCGGGTAGGAGCCAAACAAATGCGCGATCCTCGCCATCGTATCGTTTTAGCCAAATTCCTTCACTACCCACAAAAGGAACTGATTCTTAAGGCAGCACGGCAGAAGGGGGAAGTATTTTACAATAATACTAAAATCCGTGTGGCACAAGATTATTCAATGGCGCTGAGCAGAAAACGGAGGGAATACGCACCCCTCTGTGGAAAACTTATCGAAGCTGGCATCCGGTTCTCGGTGCAGTATCCCGCCAGGCTCCTTGTGATGTGCGATGGTGCCCACCGTATTTTTGAGTCGGCCGCTGCGGCAGAGGATTATGTCCGGCAGATTCACACCTAAAAGAAAGCAGCGTCGCCGCCCTCTAACTGAAGTCTTCAGAGGCTGGCTGAACTAAGCAGACAAGGAAACCCTCCATTTAACCATGCAGAGCGGGGAAATTCACTGTAACAGCGGCCGTAACATCTAAGCTACTGACTTTGCTTGATATGGAGCTGCAAACCTCAAGTAACTCTGTGTCTATTTGTTCCCACCAGGGACACTGAAGGCCTTACTTAGGAAGGAGTAACAAAGTTTTTAGTTTACTATTTCTCCCTTTCTTATTATGCGCTGTAAAATTTTGGCCTGTTTACTTTCTGTGTTTTTCTCCTGGATGGGGTTCAAGTATCTTTTTACGATGTCACTACACTTCATAATGCAGGGGGCTTCCGAAGGGTCCTCCTTCACTAATGTTTTACATGTTTGGTCCACTCGAGGGAGGGGGAGGGGGCCTTCCCAGGCCACTCTGGCAATACTTTGCAGTTGGCGGTGCTCCTCCGGCCATTTTGTTTTTCTGTAAAACTGCCGACCCTCCATGTAGGGGAGACGGCAGATTTCTCGGAGGAGGCCGCGGTTGCCATGCCCCGGGTGGTGGTGACGGCGAAGGGGGAGTGCCGGAGATAGGTGGGGGCTAATAATAATGTGGAGGTTGGAAGGAGCCTGATCTTTAGAGGCCCCGGGCCCTGGGGGTTGGTGCAGTGCGATTAGCGGGGCTCGTACAGTGGACCGGCTGAGTTTAGCCACTACAACATGGGAGGTGATCCCTCCCTCCTGCCATTCCCACCGGGCGTCCCCTTATTGGATCTTAGTTTGAGTAGCCCAAGGCTGGCTTGCCAGGGTGGGAGGTGGGGGGGATAATGGGTGCTGTGGTATGCTAGAGGATGGGTTTGGAGGGAGGGGGGCTATGACAGGTTCTCAGTATGAGGGAGGGGCGCAGAGACCTGGGCTTGCTCCCTAGCTCTGATGGTTAGATGGCGGGAGGGGGAGAGTTCGATCCTTTCATGGTAAATGGATCGTGAAAGCTGGATTGTGGTACTATGATCTATTTTACGGGCTGGGTCGAGGGACACGCTCAGAGGGGTCTCGGGAGGGCTCCTTGGGTGGGGGTAGGTGCTGGGAGTCCTGTAGATAGGAGGAGTAGGTTGAAGGGGAATAGGGGGGGTATTAGTGGGCAGGTTCAAGGGAGGGTTAGGATAGAGGTAGGGAGAGTTAGGAGTGGGGTCAGTCAGGGGGGGGGACTGGGGGATCCAGAGGGGGTGGGGAGGTTGGGGGAGGGGTCCTCGCACTCAGAACTCTCTGCACAGACATGGCATTAACTTCTCAGGTCAGAATGTTGGGAGGCTCCAGGCTGGGAGGGTCTCCCTAAACACGCTTTGCTGGCAGTTGGGCCATAAACATATGGTGATCCTTTGAGGGTCATAACCTGGAATGTCTGTGGCTTGGGTAGCCCGATAAAGCGATATAAAGTACTGAAGGCGCTGGCTAGACAACGCTGTGATATTGCGATACTCCAGGAAACCCACCAAACAGCTGAAGAGCATGCTAAATTAGGTCGGGATTGGGTAGGCCAGGTGTGGGGTGCGCCTGCACGGGGTAAGAAGAGGGGGGGTGGCCATCGTATTCCATAGGAGGGTGCGCTTCTCTCTGAATCGACAGGTGGCTGACCCTGACGGACGATTCTTATTACTGTGGGGCGTATTGGAAGACCGCGAGATAATACTAGGGAATGTTTATGGTCCCAATATGTTAGACCGGGAGTTTTTTGATCGTCTTGCGGCCAAGGTGGAACAACTGCCAGATGTACCTTTACTATTGGGGGGGCGACCTCAATGGGGTGCTCGAAGTGAGTTTGGATACCTCCAGTGGAAGAGGGACGAGAGACAGAATACTTAGCTCCCAAGTGTTGCAACGATTTCGGAGGCGATTGGGCTTGATAGATCCGTGGAGAGTCTTGCATCCATCTGAGAAAGACTTCACCCACATCTCGAGGGCGCATGGGACTAGCGCAAGAATAGACTATGTCTTACTTTCTGCAATTGCCTTCGTACAGGTGGAGGAGACGCAGATAGGTCCTCTGGAGATATCTGACCATGCCATGGTTTGGGTTGAGATGCACTGGGGGGGAGGGGTTGGTGTATCTCGTATATGGCGGTTTCCCATTGAGTTATATAAAGATGATCAATTCCGGCAATTTCTGGGTCACCGCTGGCGTATTTTGAGTTAAATCATCAGGCGCACCGGGAGGACCCAGAGTTGGTTTGGGAAACCACCAAGGTGGTATTGCGGAGTGACATCATTGGATTTGCCGCTCGAAAACGCAGATTGTTGGCGGAGCAGATTATTCGGTTGGAGCGACTAGTCTCTCATGCGCGGGTGCTTAGTGACCATTCACCCACAGTGTTGAATAGAAAACGGCTATGGGAGCTTCAGGTTGCCCTGAATGAATTGCTTCATCAACGCGCTAAGAAATCTTTGCTATATTATAAATATAGGTTGCACTGCTTTGGGGACAAACCAGGGAAGCTATTAGGACGTTGTTTGCGGGGTCCGAGGGGAGGGAAGGGGGTAGCGGCTCTTCGGGATGAGCATGGGAAACTTCACCAAAATCGAGAGGCGATCAGTGCACTCTTTAAAAACTTTTTTCAAAAACTCTATACAGCCGATGAGACCAACCCTTCTACTATGGAGGTTTACCTGCAAGGGTTGCAGCTCCCCAGGGTTGACGGAAGTGCAACGGGTTCAACTGGGACAACCAATAACCTTAAACGAGGTCCAGTCTGTAATTGCTCATGCCAGTTGTTGTAAGGCACCAGGCCCCGATGGCTATGGGGCTGAGTTTTACAAACTCCTGTCCGACAGGGTGGGACCTCTATTGGTGGATACTTACCAGCAGCGAATCGAAGGGGGTGGTAGGCGATGGGGAGATAACCAAGCCTATATCACGCTGATACCTAAGCCAGCCAAAGACCCGTTGCAGGCGGCCTCTTATAGACCGATCTCTTTGCTGAATTTTGACGCAAAGCTGTTGGCAAAAATTTTGGCTGAACGGCTGGCGGGAATATTAGGTGATATAGTGCATGAATCTCAGGTGGGTTTTGTGCGTGGTCGATATGCTGTTCGTAATATACGGCGAATCTTAACATCCTTGGAGTGGGTGCACAGTCACCAGTTGCAGTCACTTTTGGTGAGTTTTGACGCTGAAAAAGCGTTTGATAGGGTTGACTGGACCTATCTAGACCATTTATTACCGATGTACGGTTTCGGACAGGCTTTTTGTGCTATGGTGAAGAGTTTATATGATACCCCAACGGCTAGAGTACTGTGTAACGGGGTTTTATCAGCCCCTTTCCCATTACATCGGGGCACTAGGCAGGGCTGTCCATTATCCCCCTTATTGTTTCTTTTGTCTTTAGATCCTCTAATACGAAGTATAGAACTGGACTGACAGATTTGTGGGATTGAGGTGGGCAAACAGGGATTCAAGGTGTCGGCGTTTGCCGATGATATGCTCGTACATTTGCTGGCGCCGCGAGAATCGTTGCCAAGACTGCTGGCTGAGTTTCGGAAGTTCGGTAGTTTTGCTGGCCTTCGGATAAATGCCGATAAATCAGAGGCTTTGGATGTTTCGGGGAGGTTGCGGGACGGATGGGGGGAGGTATTTCCTTTGAAATGGGCCGAGCATGGGTTTAAATATTTAGGTATTATTTTAACACGGTTACCACAAGATCTATACTATACGAACTTTGAGAAAGTCCTGTCTGGGATGCGGTGTCAATTGCGAGCCTGGAACCCACTCCCATTGGCACTATTGGGGAGAATTGCTGCAGTTAAAATGGTGATTTTACCACGTATACTTTATTGGCTTCAAACTCTGCCGGTCTGGTTACTCCGAAGGGATTTGCTTAAAATGGAAAGGGAGATACAAGGGTTTCTGTGGAAGGGGGCCCCGAGCGCGGATCCCGATATCTCGTATGATTGGTAGGTGGTGTAGGGGTGGCCTGGGGCTTCCAGATTTACGACTTTATGCCTTGGCTTGCCAGGTGCGGCATGTTGGAGATTACCTAGGGGGAACAGACGTCTATACACCCAGAGCTCTGGAGGCAGCGCTGGTGGCTCCTTTCTCCCTAGTGGGGGCTATGCATGTGGAGAGTACACATTTGCCAACGCGACTTACGCGGAATACGCTGTTAAACGCGATGCGGCGTACGTGGAGACAATTAAATAGCTTTTGGCAACGCAATTGGCAGGTATCTAGTTGGTTACCCATACGAGGCAATGTGCATTTTCTGCCAGGTTCGGATTCGAAAGCGTTTAAGTTATGGCATCGGCAGGGACTATATTACTTAGGGCATGCAGTAGACCTTACGGGTAAGTGCAAGCCATTTCTAGAATTACGCGAGGAGTTCCAGTTACCCCACACCCATTACTTTGCGTATCTTCAGCTCTCACATTATGTGGCTACACTGCCTCGGGACGAACTGGGGGAAGACCGGTCGAAGCAGATTATTGAATTTCTGGAACTTGGGGGGGATGCACCCCTGACGATAGCTAGGCTGAAAACTAAGCTGGAGTGCTTTGGGGTGGCGCCGGACTATGGGAGGGCTGAGGCAGCCTGGAGTGGAGAATTGGGACGGGAAATCCCACCAGGCACGATTTGTATGGCAGTGGGGCGGATAGTAGAACTGGCGGAGGGAGCGCGTTGGAGGGAAATCCAATACAAAGCCTTAACCCGTGTGTATTTCTCCCCGAGACGAGCGTTACGGAGTCGTATTACGCAGGATGGGTCTTGCCCCAGGTGTTCTACGCCATTGGCCGCCTTAACTCATATGTGGTGGCAGTGCAGGCGCATCCTTCCGTATTGGTCCCATATTCACCGTTATATTATGAGATTATTACAACAACGGTTTCCCTGGACCGGAGGTTTAGTCCTCCTGGATCAATTGCATCAGACCTTACCCACCGGGAGATGGGAGCGCTTACTGGTGCGCAAAGCATGTTTGGTGGGGAAGGGTCCGATTTTACATAGATGGAGAGATCGGGACCCGCCCACGTTTACGGAATGGCGCAATAATTTTCACCAGTTGATGCTGGCGGAGCGCTGGAGGGCTAGAGGTTCAGTGAAGAGGTGGTCTACCTTTCTGCTGATCTGGGAACCCTATATCCAGACTTTGGGCCCCCGTTGCCGGAGCAAAATAGTAAATGTGGGACTCTAAGGCATGGACTACGGGGTGCGGAGAGGGCTCAGAAAATTGCTGAGAAGGGTACTGATGCAATGTCATGGAGTTCGGGGTGCGATGACGGGGAAGGGGGGATAGGGGTTTAAGGGGGGGGGTAGAGGGTAGGGGGGGGCCTGTTTCAGATTCCAAAAAAGGGGAAAAATGTTTAACCATGAATGCATTCCGGTTTTTTTTGTTATTGTGTTTTGCTACGGCGACCTAACTGTCTATTGTCTTGGCCTCGGAGGAAATAAGATACCACTCCTCGGTGGCTTACTGCTGTGTAATGTATTGGATGTTATGTTGCTGTTGGTTAATAAACAGAGTTTAAAAAAAAAAAAAAAAAAAAGATTGTACTGAAAGCCATGGGAAGAGATGAGCGCACCAAGGGACTGGGTATAGAAAGAGAAAAGGAGCGGACCCAAAACAGATCCTTTGGGTGCACCAACTGAGAGCGGGATAGCAGAAGAAGAAGATCCACCAGAACAAACACTGAAAGAGCAATGGGAGAGAAAAGTGGAGAGCCAGGATGGTACAGAGCCCTTAAAACCATGGTATCAAGGAAAAGGTTGTGGTCAACATTGTCAAAAGCAGCAAAGAGGTCAAGAAGGATGAGAATAGAGTAAAGGCCCTTAGATTTTGCCAGAAACAAGCCACTGGAGACTTTGGCAACAGTCATTTCAGTAGAGTGTAAAGGATGAAAGCCAGATTTTAAAGGATCCAGGGAGGCTTGAGAGGAGAGAAAGTCAAGGCAATGGTGGTGAACCGCACATTCAAGTAGTTTAGAAATGAAGGGGAGGCGGGAGATGAGGCAATAATTAGGACAGGTAGGATCACGTGAGGGTTTCTTGAGGAGAGGTGTACCTACAGCATGCTTGAAGGCTGCAGGGACAGTTGCAGTGGAGAGCGATAGTTGAGAATATGAGAGATGGAAGGGACAACAGTGGAGGAGATGGGGCTTAGGAGATGGGTGGGGATAGGATCAGAGGAGTAGGTAGTGAGTTTGGAGGAAGAAAGAAGGATGCCTCCCCTTGAGTGGGTTGAAGCAGATATGATTTGAATGATGTGCAGGTCTTTCATTGCGTCCAGAAATGCAAAGCTTTGGCTGTAAGAGGCGGAGGGTAGGTTCAGGTCCCCAAGGAGAATAAAGTCTTTTTGCATAGAAAAGTGTGAGCAGGTTGCTTCGAGTAGTGTGGCTAGCTCGTTGGCTTTGCTATGAGGGGCTCTATAGATCATGCAGATGTGTTATTTGTAGTTGGGAGGATGTCAATATTGTGTGTTGAGGCTGAGTCTATGGTGTGAAAGTTAAGGTTATTATTTGTAAGTATACAGATTCCTCCTCCTCTGTTAGAGATTTGGGAGCAGTTATCTATGGCGTGCGTGCTGGTGTTGAGTTCAACATATATATAGTTTTCAACTGTTGATTACTCCTTGTTGCCCATGACTGAAGTTGTGTGAGGCTTGCCATGTTTCTCCCATATGCTTTGGGATGAATACTGAAGGGACCTCTGGTGACTGAGGTGAATAGAGGCATGGGAGTGATGTCATTGAAACCTGAGCTTTTCATTGTTTCTTTGTCTCCACCAATCTGCTAGTAGAGGAACACGACTGGACTGGTCTGGACTGGCATAGCAGGACTCAAGGAAAGGGCATTAACTGGTAAGTAACATGTCACCATTTATATCCTTTAGCATTATATTCATGATAGGAAGTTTGCCTGGTAATATAATATGAGGTGAAACCGAGCAAAGTGAGAAAGGCCAACTATTGATATAGTATGATAACCAACAAAAAAAATATTACATACATTCTATTCAAGGTAAGAGGAGAGGTTAAAGTTTTGTAAAAGCAAGAGACCAAAGTAGAATACAATGATGCAAACAATATTCTTCAGTTTTCCCCAGACAAGGTTACACTGAGAATCATATTCCAAATATCAGGTAACCACACATACTACAGTGTTTACGAGAAAGGGGGGGGTGCTTCTGCTACACCCCTCCCAACTAGAAAAGTACCAAAGAAAAAGAGGAAGCGCACGTCTCTTTACAAAATATATCTTTTCAAAGCTGCCAAGTGATCCACTTGAAGGAGAGAGATTTCAGGCTAGTTGTGGAATTATGTGACACACAAGATAGTTGAAGATTTATGTTGAAGTTAAGTGATGTTTTTTTCATTACTTAAATTTGGTGAAAGTGTCTGGAGATTATAGATATCGCATGTTTTTGGAAACTGTTGAATGATTAAATTTTAATAGGAGTGTTTACAAGTCATTGATGTTTTTGGGGTTGTGGTCAGAATTTTTTCTTCATTGTCCACACGTACCCCTGTTGTTTTGAGTCCTGTTTTTCTCCTGTGGTTTTTTTGTGCTCCAGAGTTTTGTACTATAAATTTTGGTAAGATAATGGAGTGATCTATTCATTTATTTTTTTGTACTTGTGGAATCCCTATACTGATGCATCTGGTACCCAAAGTGCCGGGGTTGCTGTTAGACATGCTGTAGGGCCCAGAGCAAAGATTTGGGAAAGGGCCCCAAAGAACACCAATAGGCTGTCTCCTTTAGCTTTAGGCAGGCTTGGGGGCCCGCTGTGTTTTCCCTCCTTGAACTGGTTCCCTTACCAGTTCTGCTTTATTGCAGCTGTTCATAGGAGCTGGTTTCAGAAGTAGTTACCGCAGCCTGAAACTGAAAGAAGCTTCAATGTGGGCTTCCTCTGCAGTGTTGTGTTAAGAAGCAAATTAATTGTTTGTTGTAGCACTTTCTCAAGATGGGTTAGTTTTGTGCATTGCTGCAAAAAAAGGCATTTTTTGTGATTCAGACTATGCAAAACCAATAGAGCAAAGAATCCCTTTCATACTATTTCAAGAGCTGCTATAAAAGACACATTCATAGAAAGAGAAAAAGACCTCAGTGTTATCACCTATCCCTCTACCAATCCCGGTTAAATGTTCATACAGACATTTCTGATCAGAAAAAACTCCTTATAGAGGTAACCAACAAATAATAATCTGCATTTGACAAAGATGTTTTACTTTATTTTCTTTTTCTTTCCATTCTTCTAAAATATTGCAGAAAATTATTACACTTCAATATAAGCAATGCAAGTCTAGACTGAAACAGTTCATCACATTTACAGTAACTGCCAATGTATCACAGTTCATGCAATTTGAAATCTTAGTTCAAAAAGTACTGAAGGTACTGATCTAAAAACATCTCACTGGCTGGTAGCCTTTAATTCCACACACAAGCTCTAGCCTGACAAAGATCTTTGTTTCGCCATTAGCAATATCAGGGGCTTCTGATCTTCCAGACTTCCAGTTAGCATCTGATGTAACACACAAATCATTTAAATCCCCAAGCAGTTTGAATCCACCAATCACAGTCTGCTCCAGCAGAATCAATTCACTTTACTAAAGAAACACTCCCCATTCAATTATGCTGTTAAGGCCATTTGGATCAAGGATTTGCAGTGAAAATATCCAACGCTGTTCTCGCTGTAACAGAATTTTACCATGATCTCCTCCACAAACATCTTATTGCCCATGATATAAACCATCCAACAAAGATCAGAGAGACAATGCTGAAGCAATACACGATGATGTATCAAAGGCGCCTCCTCTTTACATTTGCTCAGGCACTATTTATGCTTAAGTTAACCTAGTATGTAGGTGTTGCATAGTCTTCCCAACGTACACTTTAGAGCATGGACATTTAATCACGTAAACCACATACGAAGATCTACAAGATGTTGTATATTTCAGTTTTATAACTCTCTCTTTGGTGAGGCTAAAGCAAATTCACCATCATCTTCGGTGATTTCACAAATCTGGCATTGGCCACATTTATAATGACCAAGAGAAATGACATTGAAAATGTAAAGAGGAAGCGCCTTTGATATACACCATTGTGTATTGCTTCAGCATTGTCTCTCTGATCGTCATTGCATGGTTATAGATCATGAGCAAGAAGATGTTTGTGGAGGAGATTGTGGTAAAATTCTGTTATAGTGAAAGCAGCGTTGGATATTTTCACTGCAAACGCTTGAACCCAAATGGTCTTAACAGCATGATTGAATAGAGAGCATTTCTTTAGTAAATTGAATTGATTCTGCTGGGGCAGACTGTGATTGGTGGATTCAAACTGCTTGGGGATTTAAATGATGTGTGTGTTATATCTGATGTTAAGTTTGGAAGACCAGAAGCCGACTGATGCAGCTGGTGGCGAAACAAGGATCTTTGCCAGACTAGAGCTTGTGTGTAGAATTAATCAAAGGCTACTGATGAGAAGTTTTTGGATAAGTACCTTTAATACTTTTTGTACAGAGTAAGACTTCTAATTGCATAAACTGGTGATACAATAGCAGTTACTGTTAAGCGTGATGAACTGTTTCAGTGTAGACTTGTATTGTTTATGTGAAGTGTAATATTTTTCTGCAATGTTTTAAAAGAACAAAAGAAAAGAAAGAAGAAAATATCTTTGTGGAATGCAGATTACTATTTGTTGATCACCTTTATAAGGAGTTTTTTTCTGATCAGCGATGTCTGTATGAAGATTTTAACCCTCTGTAGCTCGGGCACTGTCCCAGGCTTGGTAGAGGGATAGGTGATAACATTGAGGTCTTTTTCTCCTTCTATAAGTGTGTTTTTTATGGTAGCTTTTGAAATAGTATAAATGGGATTCTTTGTTCCGTTGGTTTTGCTTAGTTTTGCGCATACCATGACAGTCCTGAAGCTCACTTCTAAACCAGGATATTGTTGCACTTTGAGGGTGCCTGTTTGACTCTTCAAATACTGAATTTTGACTAAGCTGAAAGGTATGTTTTACCAGACAAAGAGGAATCAAGACACCATGAAAAACAAATAAGAGAAAACACAGCATCCCAGCTGATTCTAGGTTATAGTAGTTTCCATGTTGTGTAAACTGCCTCCTTCTGTCAGTGTAGCTAATAGGGGAATGGGTTGTGAATCCATTGGGTTGGGTTTGCATATGTGCTTCAGCTACTTCCTCAAATCTCTGAGAATGTTTTCTTGCTTAAACTCTGTGATCTTTCTGCTGACGTGTTGTGGCTGAGAGATGGCACTTCCTTCAGAAAGTCACGTTGCGTAGGAGGTGAAGGAAATTTTATTTGATCATGAAACTACTATGCATAAAAAGACAATCTCAGTCCTTGCCTTACCAACATACAGTAAAAGACACGCAAGCTGTTTAAAGGAGGGTGAAGCCAGTGCACTAGCTACAGTAAGTAACATTTCTTTATGGGGTAATGTTGCTAAAAGGGTTAATTTTGTGCATAACGGGAAAGAACCTCACTCCTACGTGTATATATGTACAGCACTGTGTATGTCTTGTAGTGCTACAGAAATGCTTTAGTAGTAGAGGTACAGTAAGTATGTCATGGTATATTGGAGATGATCTCTCAGATTTGCTGCAAATCTCAGCACTTTTATTGTGCCAAAGAAAGCCACCCTCTTAGAGTTTATAAAGCATAATATATATGGGCAGCATAGCAAGCTATGCTTGGAAATTCTTTTTAATCGTGGCAACTGGGATAATTTCTGTATCTTTCTGCCACATTTTCTTTGCCTCTGATTGCACATGTTTGTACTTGAGGATCTTGTCATGAAAGGTCAACATAGAGACGAGGAGGAGAGGTTTGTGATCCCTACTGGGAGCTGAATAGAAAAATAGTTAGTTTGTACTCCAAAGAGTGGACTACCACAATTTGCACCTCTTCCTCCCATACCCTGAAACCCCCTGCCAAAGATCTGATATTAATTATGTGCTATCCGCAAAAGGTAGGTGGAAATACAGACAGGATGGATCTAAGATCCTTCAGTTGTATCTGAAGGAGCTACAGCTATATGAGGCTTGGGTAGAGACGCCGGGAGGGGAGGGGGTGCTATACTTATTTTTCTTCTGTGCATTAATCATATCTCTGGACTGACCATAGTAACATAGTAAATAACTTGGATTTATATCTACTTATTGTATTAAGCTCACTGAGAGCTTGTGATATTGGCTCTGTTTTATCATCTCATCTCATCATGCACAGGTCTCTCTTGAGTGGTAGGACCGCCTGGCAATAATCCTTCTGGATGGTAGGAGGCATCTATTAGCTGAGCCAGGCTTTATTAATTAGTTAACAGAAGCATTTGAACCATAGCCCAGAGACTAGTTTATTCAATATATTGGGAACTGCTAAGGCAGTCCTTAAGAGACAATTACATCCATCTCTCCAGCTCTTAAAAAGCAGAATGGCTTTGCTATGGTTCCAATCAACTAAATTGGAAGTTGAGTATAAACTACTAATAGTGAGAAAATGTTAGTCATCAAATTATATCAAAGGAGAGCTTCATACTTTAGAGAGCTCATGTACTGCTTATTATTTGAGACTGAACCAGAGATACTATTACAAACCAACAAAGTTACTGTTATGGCAAGTGAAGCGAGCCAGGTGAGGAAAAAAGAGTAAATAAGGTGGTTCGATTGTGTGAGCCTCAGGACAAATAACTGAGCTTTGTTGCATTCTACTGGCATCTATTTGAATCCCAGACAGTGACAGATCAGGGTTTTATTTCCCAGTGGCTGGACATTCTAGACTTGTCTCAGTTACATGAAAATTCTTGGCTGTCCATTGACAGACCCTTTACTTTGCTAGAAACAAAACAAACCATAAAGTTCTGCAAACATAACAAAGCTATTGGCCCAGATTACTTGCCAGCGGAATTATACCAGGAAATAAGAACATAAGATATGCCATACTGGGTCAGACCATGGTCCATCAAGCCCAGTATCCTGTTTCGAACAGTGGCCAATCTAGGTTATACGTACCTAGCAGTTTCCCCAAAAGACACAGGTTCCACAATGCTTGTACTGGGTCAAGCATTGATATCCTGGGTCCCTTTTTAATAATGGTTTATGGACCTTTCCTCCAGGAACTTATCCAAACCTTTTTTAAACCCAGCTAAACTAACAGCCTTTACTACATCCTCCGGTAACCAATTCTAGAGTTTGATTACACGTTGAGTGAAAAAATATTTTCTCTTATTTGTCTTAAATAGTTTACTCTGTAGCTTTATTGCATGTCCCGTAGTCTTTCTATATTCTGTTAACATAAACAATCGATCTACGTTTACCCGTTCCACTCCGTTCATTAATTTATAGACTTCTAACATATCTCTGCTCAGCCGTCTCTTTTCCATGTCTGACTGTTTTGCCCAGTCTTGGTAAATATTTTCAATTAAATTCTGGAAAAGGACTTTTATCTTTATCTTTTATTTAAAAACTTAATGTGCCGCCAGAACCGAGGCATACGTCTGTTTACAATAAAACAAGGAGATACTGCTAAGGAAGAAAAGAGCAGAAAAAGAACGCCATTTATTGACAGGAAAGAGATAGCATTAGAAGGAAGAGACAGCGAGCGGCAGTAATAACAGAAGGATTGGGGTACTCTTAGTTATCAGCGAGGGAGGGGGGAGAGGGAAGAAGAGGGGAGAGGAAGGTCAAAGGCCGTGCAAAAAAGGTAAGTCTTGAGTTTAGCTTTAAAGGTGGGAAAAGGAAAGTTCCAAGCGAAGGGCAGATGGCAGGGAATTCCAAAGACGAGGGCAGAGAAAAAAGAAGGCAGAAGAACGCGTGGACTCGAGGCGAGCCTGGGATGGGGGAGGAAGAAATTAGCGGTTAGCGTGAATGGATCTCAGGATTCTTGGAGGGCAGTGGAAGTGAACTAGATCAGAAAGGTAAAGTGGAGTACCGGTATGAAATGATCTGTGTACAAAAATAAGGATCTTATATTGAATTCAGAAAGGAATAGGTAGCCAGTGCAGACGGATGAGAAGGGGGGTGATATGGGCAGATCGGGAAGCCTCTATCACTATTATCCCAAAGGGAGGGAGCAGACCCTTCGAAATGTTGATAGAATTTGTTCAAAAATGTTTCCGAATTGAAAAGCATGTTCCAGCATCCAAGTATTGTCCATCTGGACTAATTGGGCTTCATTAAAGGGTGATAAAGAACATTTATCATAGTAACATAGTAAATGACGGCAGATAAAGACCAGTATGAACCATCTAGTCTGCCCAACAATGCGATAAGAGTAGGTGCACTTGCCGCTCCGTGCAGGTCACCTCTCCCCATGCCTTTGTTTAGGGGTGTACCCATCGATACGTGTAGGTCACCCCTAGTTGTTCAGATATAAGAGATAGTTATACTTATTTTGATTTTATCCTGTTGCTATAAAGGGATCCACTAAGTCTTTCCCATGCCCTTTTGAATTCTGTCACTGTGTTTGTCCCCACTACTTCCATCAGGAGGGCATTCCAAACATCCACCACCCTTTCAGTGAAAAAGTATTTTCCGACATTGTCTTTGTTTACCCTCTTGCAGCTTAATGTTATGCCCTCTAGTTTTACAGTTTTCCTGTCTTTGGAAGAGGTTTGTTTGTCCATTAAAGTATTTAAAGGTCTGAATCATATCTCCCCTGTCCCTCGTCTCCTCCAGAGTGTACATATTTAGGTCTTCAAGTCTCTTCTCATAAGTCTTCTGATGCAGACTCCAAATCATTTTGGTCACCTTCCTCTGAACCACTTCCAGCCTTTTTATATCCTTTGCGAGATACGGTCTCCAAAACTGAACACAATATTCCAAGTGAGGCCTCACCAGCAACTTGTACAGTGGCATAGTACCTCTTCCTTTCTGCTCTTAATTCTTCTTTGTATGCAACCCAGCATCCTTCTGGCATTTGCCACTGCCTTGTCACACTGTTTCGCCACCTTGAGATCATCAGAAACAATCACACCGAGGTCTTTCTCCTGGTCCTGCACATCAATCTCTCGCCCCCTATCACATACAATTCCCTTAGATTTCTGCTTCCCAAGTGCATTACACTGCACTTCTTCACATTAAATCTTAACTGCCAAGCATTAGACCATTCTTCCAGCTTTTGTAGATCTTTCCAAAGGTTCCCCACTCTCTGAGGGGAGTCCACTCTGTTGCAAATTTTGGTGTCATCTGCAAAAAGACAGACTTTTCCATTCAGCCCTTTGGCAATATCGCTCACGAATATATTGAACAGTACCAGTCCCAAGACCGAACCCTGGGGCACACTGCTAACCGCCTTCCTGTCATCCGAGTGAGTTCCGTTTATCGTTACCCTCTGTTGTCTGTCTGTCAAACCAATTTCTGATCCAATTCACCATCTTGGGACCCATCCCCAAACTGTTGAGTTTATTGATAAGCCTCCCATGAGGAACAGTATCAAAGGCTTTGCTGAAATCTAGGTAGATCACATTTATCGCATGCCCTTGATCTAGCTCTCTGGTCACCAAGTCAAAGAACTCAATCAGATTTGTTTGGCAAGATCGTCCTTTGGTAAAAGCATGCTGCCTCAGATCATGCAACCTGTTGGTTTCAAGGAAGTCCAATATTCACTCTTTCAGGAGTGCCTCCATTACTTTTCCTGCCACCAAGGGGAAATGTCCGATATTATCTGAGCCATATCATGTCCAGAGTTCTGATGTTAATCGGTCATTCTGTCGTTAGATATGAAAAAAGCTTTTGATAGATTTGTTATGTGTTCTGTCTAAATTTGAGTTTGGGGAACTTTCTGCATTGGGTAAAAGTTATATATGCTGCCCCAGGCCTCTGTGCTAATGAATAGCTGACTCTCCTTATGTACATGCTCTCCACTGGCCTTCACCTTAGCAGTAGAGCCCTTAGCCACAGCTATACAGGGTAGTGGGCTATCCAAGAGATTGAAATAGGGAAGGAAGTCCATTGTGTCTCCCTTTATGCTGATGATGCCCTGATATATTTGGCAAACCTGAGTTCCTCTTTGCCCTCCTTAATGCACTTGATAAGCAACTTTGGTTATGTGTCTGGGTTCACAGTTAACATAAGAACATAAGATATGCCATACTCGGTCAAACCAAGGTCCATCAAGCCCAGTATCCTGTTTCCAATAGTGGACAATCTAGGTCACAAGTACCTAGCAGGTTTCCAAAAAGGCACAGGTTCAACAGTACTTGTATTGGGGCAAACACTGGATTTCCCAGATCATCTATAATAATGGTTTATGGACCGTTCTTTCAAGAACTTGTCCAAATCTTTTTTAAACCCAGCTACACTAACAGCTTTTACTACATTCTCTGGTAACGAATTCCAGAGTTTGATTATGCATTGAGTGAAAAAATGTTTTCTCTTATTAGTCCTAAATGGGTTCCCCTGTAGCATTCATTGCATGTCCAGTAGTCCGATCTACGTTTACCTGTTCCACTCTATTCATTAATTAAAAAGCTCTATCATATCTCCCCTTAGCCACCTCTTTTCCAGGTTGAAGAGCCCTAACCTTTTAAGCCTCTCCTCATAGGGGTATCCTTCCATCCCCTTTACAATTTTGTTAGTTCTTCTCTGTACCTTTTCTAATTCCACTACATCCTTTTTAAGATACGGCAACCAGAATTGCACACAATATTCAAGATGTGGTCGCACCATGGAATGATACAGAAGCATTATAAAATCCTTTGTTTTATTCTCCATTCCTTTCCTTATGATTCCTAGCATTCTATTTGCCTTCTTGGCCGCTGCTGCACACTGGGCGAAGGGTTTCAACGTGTTATCCATGATGACGCCTAAATCCTTTTCCTGGATAGTAGTTCCTAATGTGGAACCTTGCATCGTGTAACCATGGTTTGGGTTGTTCTTTCCTAGGTGCATAAATTTGCATTTGTACACATTAAATTCATCTGCCATTTCAATGTCCAGTCTCAATTTATCAAGGTCCACTTGCAATTTTTCACAATCCTCTTGGGTTTTAACAACTTTGAATAATTTTGTGGCATCTGCAAATTTCATTACATCACTGGTAATTCCCATTTCCAGGTCATTTACAAATATGTTAAAAAGCAGTGGAGCCAGCACAGATCCCTGGGGTATTCCACTATTTACCTTTCTCCATTGGGAAAATTGTCCATTTAGCCCTACTCTCTGCTTTCTATCTTTAAACCAGTTCCTGAATCTTAATAATACACTTCTTCCTATCCCATGATTTTTTTTAAATTTTGTCAAGAGTCTTTCATGAGGAATCTTGTTAAACGCTTTCTGAAAATCCAGATATACTATTTATTTATTTATCTTATATACCGCGCTCTTCGACATCAGTGCGGTTTACATGGAACATCGAGGTATTTTACGGTGGGGGATTACACCGTAATTACAAATAACAGGTAGCTCAACTTGGATAACCATATTAACTATTTCCACATATATGGATAACAGATAAGTACTATATCAATCGACTCACCTTTGTCTACCTGTTTGTTCACGCTTTCAAAAAAATATAACAGATTAATAAGATAAGACCTTCCTTAGCTAAAGCCATGTTGGTTTTCTCCCATTAAACCATGACTATCTACATATTCAATAATTTTGTTCTTTATAATAGTTTCTACCATTTTGCCCGGTACTGACGTCAGGCTCAATGGTCTGTAGTTTCCCGGATCACCCCTGAAACCCTTTTTAAAAATTGACTTTGTATTGGCTATTCGCCAGTCTTCAGGTATTACAAATGATTTTAATGATAGTTCACAGATTAGTAATAGTAGGTCTGCAATCTCATATTTTAGTTCTTTCAACACTCTTTGATGTATATCACCTGTTCCAGGTGATTTGTTATTCTTTAGTTTATTAAATAGTTGTAATGCATCTTCCCAATTTATCAATATTTCTTTCAATTCTTCTGATGCATCACTTTTAAATACTATTTCAGTCATGGGAAACTTCCCTAAATCTTCTTTAGTAAAGACAAAAGTAAAGAATTCATTCAGTCTCTCCACTATAGCCTTGTCCCCTCTTACTGCTCCTTTCACCTCTCTATCATCTAATGGTCCAACTGACTCTCTCACGTTTTTTTTGTTACGAATGTACTTGAAAAAGTCTTTATTACACGTTTTTGCTTCCACAGCAAGCTTCTTCTCAAATTCTCTCTTTGCCTGCCACATCAATGCCTTGTATCTAACTTGCCAGTGCTTATGTTGTTTCCAGTTTTCATCATTTGGCTCATTTTTCCATTTCCTGAAAAATGCTTTTTTGGCTACAACATCCTCTCTGACTTCACCTTTAAACTATGCTGGTAGTTTTTTGGACTTCCTTACACTTTTCTTAAAGCGTGGAATACAGCTGGTCTGGGCTTCCAAGATAGTATTTTTAAACAACACACGTGCTTGAAGTAAATCTTTAACCTTTGCAACTGTTCCTTTTAGTTTTTACTTAACTATTTTCTCATTTTATCATAGTCTCCCCTTTGAAAGTTAAAAGGTAGCACTGTGGATTTTCTTGCTGTCCTTCCTCCATTTATTAAATCAAACACGATCATGCTATGATCACTATTGCCAAGTGACCCCAACAACCTTATCTCTTGCATCAGATTTTGTGATACATTAAGGACTAAGTCCAAAATGGCTTCCCCTCTGGTCAGTTCATGAACCAGCTGCTCCAAGAAGCAGTCATTTATTTCATCTAGAAACTTTCTCTAGCATGTCCTGCCATGACACTGACCCAGTCGATACCTGGGTAATTGAAATCACCCATTATTACTATGCTGTAACTTTTGTTAGCTTCCCTGATTTCTTTGAGCATTTCACCATCCATTTGTTCATTCTGGCCAGGCGGTCGATAGTACACCCGCACTGCCATCACCTTCCCCTTCCCCTTTTTACATGGAATTTCAATCCATAGAGATTCTATAGTGAATTTTGTTTCCTGAAAAACTTTAATCCGGTGTGATTCAATGCCTTCTCTAACATAGTGTGCAACCCCTCCACCAATTTGATCAGCTCTATCATTACAATATAGTTTGTATCCAGGTATCACAGTGTCCCACTGGTTGTCCTCCTTCCACCATGTCTCTGAGATACCAATCATATCTAACCTCTCATTTAGTGCTATATATTCTAATTCTGCTGAGATCCCACTGCTAAACCTGGCTCAATTTGAGCTTACAGTTGACTCTAAATTTAAATCTCGGGGTTGTGTTCCCCACTGATCTTGCAATGCTGTACTAGCTCAACTATGGTATGATGTTACTACTACTACTACTGAGCATTTGTATAGCACTACAAGACATACGCAATGCTGCACAGACACATGTAAGAGACAGTCCCAGCTCATCAGAGCTTATAATCTAGTCAAGATAGACAACACAGGCAAGACAAACAACACAGTAGATGAAGACACAGGATACGTCTAGGTAGAATGGTAAGAAAACACAAAGGAGATTAGGTGAGTCAAGATCCAAAAGCAGCAGCAAAGAGGTGAGTTTTCAGCCTGGATTTGAAAAGGGCCAGAGAAGGTGCCTGGTGTTCAGACTCAGGTAGTTTGTTCCAGGCATAAGGAGCAGCAAGGTGAAAGGAGCAAAGTCTGGAGTTAGCAATAGAAGAGAAGGGCACAGATAGAAACAATTTTCCAGAGGAGCGGAGTTCCCAAGGAGGGGTGTAGGGAGGGATAAGAAAGGAAAGGTAGTGAAGAGCTGCAGAGTGAATGCACTTATAGATCAGCAGCAGAAGTTTGAACTGGATGCGGAAACAGATAGGGAGCCAGTGAAGTGACTTGAGAAGAGGGGTAATATGAGCATGACGAAGCTGGCAGAAGATGTTTACTGTAGTTAAGTGTGGGTTAGATATAAAGGCTCGGTGGTATCCTGGCTGGGTAGAATAAATGTTATTAAAATGTGGTCCTCCCACGGTTACTGTTTCTTTTTTCATAGCTGCCTATTCCATTCCCTTGTATCTTCTTTCAGGTGTTGAAGGCTTTCAACTTGAAATTCCTTTGGAGAGAGAGAAAATTTTTCTTTTATCAGTCTCTTCTCATATCACCTAAAGATTGGGGGGGGGGGGGGTAGGTCTTCCAAATACTCAGCAATGTTATTGATGAACCTGTATCCACGCAATCTTTGTTTAGTGTATTCTTGGACTTTCCACACTGGATGAGGTTGGAGGCGTATTCTATCTGCTCTGTACCTCTGTCGGTCCCTTTTGCTGAAAAACATTAGGAAACCAGGTTGCTTAAAGACCATCTCTTTATTCTTAGTGTGCTAAAAATTTGAAACAAGCTCTATAAAATCTCAAGTCCTCTTGCCTTATGTGCCTCTACTTGCCCAAAGGTTCATCAGAGATATGGAGAAACATTTCTGGCATGCTCCTGAGTGGATCTGTGGTTCCTTCACTTTTTCGCAAATTTTTTATAAAAAGGTCTTTAAGGAATGGGGGAAAACTTGGTAGTGGTACTACATAAGCCAGTTTCAATGCTTGCTTGCCTATATCAGGCCATTTCTTTGACTTTGGAGCTACCCGCTTTTAATTATATCATGCAATGGGAAAAAGATCTGGGCCTGCAGGTGTGAGAAAATTTCTGGTCTCTGGTATGGTCCATAGCATTTAGATGTTCAATTTCCTTGACTCTGGTCAACCCTCAAATATGTATACCTGAGAGAGCATATGGTACACTACAGCAGCTTGGCCTATAGGACTCTCTCTATTGCTGCTTGTGCAATCAGATAGGCTCTTTCCTACATATATAGTGGGAAAGTCCTCTTACTCAAGATTTTGGGGTTCAGGTCCAGGCCCTTCTTTCAAAGATTACTGGTCAAGAGGACCCACTTACAATGTTTGGGTTCTTGTTAAGGGAAGACTTTGGTTGGGCGATACTACAAAAATTGACTGACCTATTGAGTGGGATGTTAGCTGCTAGGAGTGTGGCTGCTAGACATTGGAAGAGGCCGTTCCCCCCCCCCCCCCAACTAAAGCAGAATAGCTACAAAAGAGCATGATTAGTAAGCTGGACTAACAGCGCATGAGTCCTAGTTCAAAACAGCGCACACTAACCATTAGCCCAGCTTAGTCAAAATGCCCCAAAGTGTGGGAGATAGTATGGAGAAGATGACAAATGAGTTGCAGGATCAGGTGAATAGATTTAATATGGGTCCTTTCCTTGTGTATATGAAAAAGACTCAACACCCACCCCCTAATCCTTTCCTTACTATTTGGGTTTAGCTCAAAGGGAGTTTAAGCTTTCTCTTTTCTTTGTCTTTTTCCTACTTTATTTCACCCAAGGTTTCCCCTGTTCCTTTGGGCTTCCAGTGTAGTTGGAACCAGAGCTGGGATCTAGTGCCATGAGCCTTCATTCACACTACCCAATATTTCAGAAGGAGTCTTTATCTTTATTCGGCATTTGATAGAAACATAGAAACATGACAGAAAAAGACCACATGGCCTATCTAGTTTGTCCTTCCATAACAACAACTACAACAGAGACCGCTATTGTAGGAACATTAAGCGGTGTACAATAAAAATAGGCTAAGCACTGCAAACTAAGAAAAGGAACGCCAATAATAGACTGGACAGAAGGGAACAGGATAGAATAGGGACATCTCAACAACAATCAAAGCATAATACAGGTACAGCCCAACCGGGCAACACAGACAGTAAGGACGAGGGAAGGGCAAAGAGAAGCTCATGACAAGACAAAGAAACCAAGACAGAACAATCAGGGAGGGGCCTCAGGGGAGAGGTCAAATGCTTTCTGAAACAGGTGAGTCTTAAGTAAGGATTTAAACTGAGGATATGAGGGTTCTAACCGGAGGGGAGCTGGTAACATATTCCATAATAGAGGTCCGAGGAAGAAAAAAGCTGAATGACGGATCTGTTCCAGATGGGCTTGTGAAGGTGAGGGGAGGCATAAACGGTTGGCATGGATTGAGCGAAGTTGTCGATGGGGAGAGTGCAGAGAGATGCAGTCTGCTAAATAAAGAGGGTTACAAGTATGGATGGCCCGATGAATCAAAATCAAAAATTTGTAGTGAAAGCGATGGCGAAGGGGTAACCAGTGTAGCCGGAGGAGGATAGGAGTGATATGATTAAATCGACTGGAAAATGTGACCAGACGTGCTGCTGTGTTTTGGATACGTTGTAATCTTTGGAGTTGGTAATTTGGGAGGTTGGCCAGAAAAACATTACAGTAATCTAGTCTGCTGATGACTAGAGCAAGCACCAGGGTAACCAAGACATTAGATGGCAGCACAGAGCGAACGGCCCTAATTTGCCGCAGAGTCCTAGTGCATGGCCAGGAACGCTGCAATTGGAGAACCTAAATTTAAATTCAAGGCCCTTCCCCTCACTGTCCACTTTTATGTCTGGGCTTTTCAATACTGGTGTGCGTTAGGGTAAGTTTGTTCCAACATTGTAGCGCTATACAAATGATTAGTAGTAGTAGTAACATACTCTACAACAAGATGCAGCAGAAATTTAAAACAGGATTTTATTTGGTATATGTGGCACTTCATTTCATTATTATGACCCTCTTCACCAGAGGTTGTGGATGTTGCCTATGCATCATCCCAACCCTGGCTAATCTAAGGCGTGAAAAGTTTGTGGCTGGAACTGGAGTCCTTCCACATGGCAGTGTGCAGCATTGCCGCTGAACCTTCAAGGGGGCCTAGAGTTTTCCATTAGTGATCTATCTGAATGATTTATGTAGCCACTGTTAGTGGAAAGCTGGATGGCAAGTGTCATCTGAAGTTGACCCCTTCAGGACCTCCCAGATATGGTTTACCTGGGAATTTGATCATTTTCCCCCTCTTAGGCTAGTGTATCACCTCTGAAACTCTACCATCATTGCCCTCAGTTTGAGTTCTGACTATTTAAAAAGCAGCTATAAAAAGTATCTGTCTTTCACTCCCTTCAGGGTCTGGATGGTAAAGTTCTGAGATATATACCTAGGTTCTTATAGTAACAGTAGGTCCTGGACTGAGCTGTGGATTGGCAGATTTCAAAACCCTTGTAAAGTAGGAATTTCCCTTTCCCAGAAGGTTTACAATCTAGGTTGGTACCTGAAGCAATGGAGGACAAATGATTTGCCCAAGGTCACAAACAGCGTCAGTGGGAGAAGTGGGATTTGAACCATGGCTTCCCTTGTTCTCAGCCTGCTTCTCTAACAACTGATGCTTTTCATGAACTATGAAAAACTATCATCCTGCCACTGAAATTTTTCTTTTTTTAATGTCTCCTCTATTTACTCTCTCATGACTAGTATCTCTTACAATAAATCAAAGAAGAGTTATGTGGATCTTTTGATCTTACCTTTGCTGTCTCTTTAAAAACACATTATATGTTTCTTTTTTCTCTTATTTTTATGTAAACCCCTCTTTGTTGGGTCTTGATACACCCTAAAGGTGGTATATCAGAAAACGAATTAAACTAAACTAGACTAAACTACAGTCTCTTGTAGAGATCACATTCAAATGAAGGGCTGTATGGATACATAGCTGCTTTGTGGCACTGAAGTTTCTCCATCAGTGGAAAAATGTGGTTCCACTTTCATTTAATTTCATTTTAAAAATGAGTCCAGACCCCTGCTAAGAATAGAAACATTTTAAAAATCTCCCAGACCCTGTCCCCATCCCTCCCAGAGCATCTGTTAATACTCTTGCTTTGTCCATGGAACATAAATTCTTCATGGGACACGAGCAATCCCTGCTGCCCTACCAATACAGTCATCATTCTTCGTTCTTAAAAATGTTATGATCTTTAAAAAAACTTTTCAGCCACGCAGCCTTATATAAACTCATCCTCGCTCTTCTTATGTCCTGAATTAACTATTATAATACTATTTACAATAGAATCACAGATAGAAACCTCATTAAACTCTACCACGTCAAAATGGTGTTGGAGATGGATATCTAGCTGTGAGCTGTTGATTTCCAAGTCCCATAATGCAACGCTGTTTGGTGTCTCCCATTTTCATGATGGGGCGAAGGAAGAGGAAACGGAAGAGCTTACTCTATGGTGCCAGTGCAAGAGACCCTGGAGAGGTTTGGCGATCAGCAGGCTGTCCTTGGCATGACTTTGGCGGGTCAGTTGAGTTCAGCAATGGGACCTTAGCAGTAATGGAGGTTTCCATCAGCCCCATTCATAGCTTTGAGGGAGAACGAGTAGAAGCAGAAAGTAGTGTAGATAGCAAGGTCAGCCCCAGAGTTGGTTCAGGGTGTTGATGCCCTTTGCAAATCTTAAGCTCTACATCCCCACCCCCAGCTGTCAAAATCTATTGTTTTAGCTTTGAATACCCTGTGCTCTTTCCCATCCCCCAATAAGTTGCTGCCCTAGATGGCTGCCTAGTTTGCTTAATGGTTGGGCAAGCCCTGGTCAATAGAGGGAACTAATGGGGGCATGTTTACTAAGCTCCATAGTGGTAACATGTATGTGGATGACATTACTAGTGAGGGGGTGAATGCTAACCTAGAGGGGCACCATTCCAGCCAGCACATGGGTGCACTTAACCACACCCAGTGAGGTGGTATGAAGTGCATCCACACAAATGGTACCAAGTGCAGTTAGTGCAGGCCACCAATGCCCATGCTGTCCATAAACCGCTGACAATGCCTCCATTCCTCCCACAATCCCTGTCCTCCCATGTGCTAACAGGGTAGCCCATAATTTTTAGTGGGACACCCAAAGCATGCGCTACACTCTATGCTACCAGGTAGTGCCTTGGTAAGCATGCCCAACTGTGCGGGAGCCATCTTGCTGGTGGCAATTAATCATCAATATTATAACGCTTGCGGAAAAGCTTTAACTTCTTTTTTAAGTTTATTGTGGGTGATTTCTTCTTCTAAGTATAAAGGTGATGTGTTTCAAAGTCGAAGGGCCAAACTGGAAAAAACAAAGGTTCTGGCAGATTCTATTTGCGCCCGACTCTTTGTCAGGGTGACTTATAGGTGAGCGTTTAGAAAACGGAGAATTCTGTTGGGTGTGTATAGGATAAGATGTGATGCCATATTTGTGGGGTACCAGATTTTGTATGTTAAGACTAGTGTTTTAAATTTCATTTTGTAGTTTCTGGGGAGCCAGTGTTTTTCAATAAGCAGCAGGGGGGTTACATGATCATATTTTGTTGCATCAGAGTAATTGAATTGCAACATTTTGGATGCACTGAGGTTTCTTTTCTTTTCTTTTTTTAAACATTCAAAATTGACATTCATGTTGTTGTTGTTGTTAAGTGCCGTCAAGTCGGAGTCGACTCATGGCGACCCTCTGGATAGCTATCCTAAATTGTGTTCGGCCTTGAGTCAGGCGGCTCATTGTTGACAGACTGGTACCTGTAGCTGCTGTTATTGTATCGATCCATCTCATTGCAGGCCTTCCTCTTTTGCGCTGACCTTCTATCTTGCCAAGCATGATGTCCTTCTCTAATGATCTCTCTCTTCGCATGATGTGTCCAAAGTATGAAAGTCGAAGTCTTGTCATCTGAGCTTCTAAAGAAAGCTTAGGTTTGATCTCCTCTAGTACCGACTGGTTTGTTCTTCAAGCAGTCCATGGTATACACAGTATTCGCCGCCAGCACCATAATTCAAAGGCATCAATTTTCTTCCTGTCTATCTTTTTCAATGTCCAGCTTTCACATCCATATGATGTTATTGAAAATACCATGGCTTGAACAAGTCGAATGTTTGTATGGAGAGAGACATCTCTGCTCTTGAGGATCTTATCTAGGTCTTTCATAGCCATTCTGCCAAGAGCAATGCGTCATCTGATTTCTTGACTGCTTGTTGCTTCTTTATTGATAGTTGATCCAAGTAGGTTAAAGTTGTTCACGATTTCAATTTCTTCTCCTTCAACGATGAACCTGTTGATTATGCCAGTTGTCATGATCTTTGTCTTCTTTACATTAAGGTGCAGGCCCATTTTGAGACTATGTTCTTTGATTATTAGAAGCAGATGTTTTAGATCATCTTCACTTTCAGCCAGTAATGTGGTATCATCAGCATAGCGAAGGTTGTTGATGAGTCTTCCACCAATCTTCACACCTCTGTTGTCTTCATACAATCCTGCTTCTCTGATGATTTGTTCTGCATATAAATTAAACAGGTAGGGGGAAAGTATGCAGCCTTGTCTTACACCTTTGCTTATTTTAAACCATTCTGTTTCTCCTTGTTCCGTTCGAACTGCTGCTTCTTGATCATTGTACAAATTATGCAAGAGTATGATCAGGTGTTCTGGTATACCCATGCTTCTTAATGTGGCCCAGAGTTTCTCATGGTTTACAAAGTCAAAAGCCTTGCTATAGTCGATAAAGCACAAATAGATATTTTTTATTTTATTTTATTTAGCATACATTTATAACCCGCAACTTCCAGAGTTCAGTTGCGGTTTACAATAAAACAACAATCCACAAAGCAAAAGCTTAGTTTTACATTGAACATTTTGTAACAATACAAGTAAATGTAAACAGCATGAACTTATGCATAATAGCAAAATTGGCTGGTAAATTATATACAATAAACTATATACAAATATATGTTGTGGGTACTTTAGAATTGAATCATGGTGTTTTTATAATAGTGTATTGTCTGTTAAGTTGTTGGAAATAGTATTACTCAGTCATGATTTTTAACCTTTATCTGATTGTATCAAGGGGTTATCTATGTTGCCAAATATCCTTTTGGTATTCTTTAGTCTTTTCAAAGATCCATCTCACATCTGCAATTATGTCTCTCGTTCCTCGCCCTTTCCTGAACCCTGCTTGCACTTCAGGTAGTTCTTGTTCCAGGTATGGTTTTAGTCTCTTTTGAATAATCTAAAGTAGAATCTTGCTGGCATGTGGGATCATAGCGATTGTGCGATAATTTCCACAGTCAGTTGGATCACCTTTCTTTAATATTGGTATAAACACAGATCTTTTCCAGTCAGTTGGCCATGATGTTGTCTTCCATATTTCTTGGCAGAGCCTTGTAAGTACGGTAACAGCTGCATCAGATTGCTGTAATACTTCTATGGGAATGCTATCAATGCCTGGTGCTTTGTTCTTTGATAAGGCTTTCAATGCTGCTTTAACTTCTTCTTTCATCACCAATGGTTCCCGATCATAAGGTACAGGTTGAAACGGCTGTTGGTCCACTTGATCTTTATCATATAAAAACTCTGTATATTCCTTCCACCTTTTCTTGATCTTCTCAGCATCATTCAACATAGAACCTTGAGCATCTTGTAACATTCCAATTCGAGGCTGGAACTTTTTCTTTAACTCTCGTAGCTTTAGGAAAGCTGATCTTGTTCTTCCTCTAATACTTTCTGCTTCTATTTCCTTGCATGCATCGTTGTAGTACTTTTCCTTGTCCTGTCTTGCTGAACGTTGGAAATCTCTGTTGAGTTCCGTTATTGTCTTTCTTTCTCCTCTGGCTTTAGCTTCTCTGCGTTTCTGGGCAATTTTCAGAGTTTCTTCCTTCATCCATTTTGGCCGTTTTTGCTTTTTCACCTTTCGTAGAGCCTTCTCGCTTTCTTCCAACACAACCTTCTTGATGTCATTCCATAACTCTTCTGCAGCTCTGTCATTTGTATCTAAAGCAGCAAATCAATTTTGCAGGCAGTCTTTAAATTCCAGCGGTATATTCTCAAGGTCATATTTTGCTGCATTCATGAGTGGTTTGCTCTTTTTCAACTTTAGCTTGAGTTTGCATACTAGCAGTTGAGGATCTGTACCACAGTCAGCTCCAGGTTTTGTCTTTGTTGATGTTATAGAACTTTTCCATCGTTGACTTCCATAGATGTAGTCAATTTGATTTTTATACAATCCATTGGGTGAAGTCCATGTGTACAGTCGCCGCTTGTGTTGCTGGAAGGAGGTGTTTGAGATGAATAGATCGTTGGTCTTGCAGAATTCTATCAGTCTTTCTCCAGCTTCATTTCTGTTGCCAAGTCCATATTTTCCAACTACTTTGCCTTCTTCTTTGTTGCCAACTTTTGCATTACAGTCACCCATGACTATCAGGATATCCTGTTTGCATGTTCTGTCAATTTCAGCTTGTACTTGTTCATAGAACTCTTCAATTTCATTCTCTTCTGCAGCTGTTGTTAGAGCATATACTTGAATTATAGTTGTGTTGATAGGCAATCCTCGTAGACAAATAGAGATTAAGCGTTCAGTGACTGCATTGTATTTCATTACAGTTCTTGCAAGTTTCTTCTTTATTATAAATGCAACACCATTTCTTCTTTGTCTTTCATTTCCAGCATAGTAGACCATGTGATCATCTGATGCAAAGTGCCCGATGCCAATCCATTTCAGTTTGCTGACACCCAACAGATCAAGTTGTACACGTTCCATTTCATTCTTGACCACCTCCAACTTCCCTTGGTTCATGTTTCGTGCGTTCCATGTTCCAATGCGTAAGACATCTTTACAGCTTCTGACTCTCATTTCATGCGCAGCTACATCAGCAGTCAGACGTCCCGAGGGCTTTGATCCAACCACATCATAAATGCTGGCTTTACTCTGAGAAGTCTTCAGCTCTTCCCCAGTAGCTAGTTGAGTGCCTTCCGACCTGGGGGTCTCATCTTCCAGCACTATAGCACAATTTGTTTTGTTGTAACTATCCATTGGGTTTTCATGGCAAGTTACAGAAGTAGATTGCCTGGCCTTTCTTCCGCGCAGTTTAAGTTTGGTGTTGTTGCCATTGTCACAGAAATGTGATCCTCTGCCGTCAACACTATCCCATTCTGCTGCTGCCCAGATGGGTGGCTTGTCTTGGTCTGGCACCTCAGCTGAGACCTGTCCATCTTGGGAGACCCTGCCAGTAGTTAAACTACCGATAGTTTAGCTCTCAGCATCACTGATGCACACAAGCCCTCACAGCACAAGCTGCAAACCAAGTGACATTCATAAAGATGATGAATACAGCAATAGCAGAAAACGAAATCTTCCAGAAATTACATAAAGAGAAAAAAATACCAAAAATTTAGACCATATCATTTTAGAGTCTAGGCAAAATTAAAAAGAAAACAATTATAAACTTAGAGAAGGCAGAAATACACAGCAGTTGGTTTCAGGGATGAGATTACCTAACTTTCAGACACACTTTCTCTCTAACTAGCAAAAAATCATGCAACTGTTTCGGGTCGAAGAAAATAAACTGTTTAGCTTAATTTATTTATTTATTTGAAAGCTTTTTTATACCGCCTCTTCCAGAGATCAGGGACGGTTTACATGGAATTGGAAACAATAATAATGATGGCATTGAACATAAGAAACATATGCATAACATAGGAAAAACCTAGAAACTATCTACAGTGAACAAAAACTTAGAGCTTTTGAACTAGCTGTTGAAAAGTGAAACTATTTACAGCAAACATATATACAGAGAACTGATACATAGATTTCAATTACATTGCGTTACTTCGGTGGTGTAGGTTAAAGCAAAATTAGGCAAAGGTCAGTGGATAATGAACTTATGTGTGAAATGTGTTAGGTAGGGTCAACTTGTGTTTGATAGTTGGTATGATCTAGTGGGCAGGGGCAGCCTAAGGGGGGTGCGGGGCCATGTGTGGAGATTAATTGCGGGGCCTCATTTGCATAGATATTTGCATAATGTTAACATGCATTTTTAGTAAACATGCTTCTTAATGAGTGTCTGGATAAAGAAAGACTAACAGATTTCTACGTTACTATATTCCAGTGCCAACCACCAGGCCCATTAGAAAGTACTATAAACACTGACCATTTAGAATTCATAGCAAATCCACCATATCATAACAGCTCTGCCAGGACTCACAAAGCACCAAACCCTACCTATCAAAAGGCAACATTGCAAATATTAAACCAATACATCTCAGAGAATACCAATGCATCTCCTACTGGGGAAAGAGAACAAGTAACACGGTCAAATAGAAACTACATGAACAGAATACCTCCGCTTGGTTAAAATGCAAAACACAGACCGTCACCAAAGAACAAGGGATCACAATTTAGAAACAGGAAGACAATAATTAAACTGGGAACCCCAAAAGCCAAACTTGGGATGTACAACAACAATGGAGAAATAAAACTGTCAATTAATTTTCCTCTTGTACTAAACAAAACACAAAAGACGTTAACGATGCACATTTCCCAGAGCTGATATATTCCAGTTAATAAATTCAAAACAATAAAGTATTTTTCTACCTTTTGTTACTAGTGCATTTTCTTTTTCAGTTGCAATTGCTCCAGTCACTTTCTTCTGGTTACTTTGTCTTCTGCGAGCTAACCATTTGTCCTTTCTTCTCTTTTAGATTTTTTCCAAATTTTTTCTCTATATCTGCTTTAACATACTGATCTTTCCCCTTTTGCTCTTTCCTCCATTTCTTTCCTTATTCCTTTATCATTCACTCAAATTTCACCCTTCCATTCTCAATCTCCACTTACTCTTCCAATACCCGGCCCATCGTAGACTTTTCTTCCCTCCCACACAAAATATCTTTTCCCCTCTCCATTCTCATTCCCCATCCCTTTCTAGTCCTCCTCCAAAATCAGCTCCCTTATAGTTCTAGACCCACCCAGCATCTGCCCCCTTCTAGTCCCAAGCTTCCACATCAGCCTGTTTCCAGTCCTAGCCCCCCATCAGCCCATTTCCACTTCAAGCTCCCCCATCAGCCCATTTCCAGCCCTATTCCAGCCCCCCATCAGCCCATTTCCAGCCCTATTCCAGCCCCCCTCATCAGCCCATTTCCACTCCAAGCTCCCCATCATCCCCACTTCCAGTCCTATTCCAGCCCCCATCAGCCCATTTCTAATCCTATTCCAGCTCCTCATCAGCCCATTTCCAGTCCTAGCCCCCCATATGCTCTTTTCCAGTCCCCCATCAGCCCATTTCCACTCCAAGCTCCCCCATCAGCCAATTTCCAATCCTAGCCCCCTCATCAGCCCACTTTGTCCTATTCCAGCCCCCATCAGCCCATTTCCAGTCCTAATCCAGCTGTCAGCCCATTTCCAGTCCAAGTTCCCCCCCCCCACCATCACAGCCCATTTCGTCCGTTCCCCCCCCCCAACATCACAGCCCATTTGCAGTACATTTCCCCCCCATTACAGCCCAATTGCAGTCTGTTACCCCCCATCACAGCCCATTTCCAGTCCTTTTCCCTCCCATCACAGCCCATTTCCAGTCCTTCCCCCCACCATCACAGCCAATTTCCAGTCTGTTTCCCCCCTCCATCATCACAGCCCACTTCCCCACCCCCCATCACAGCCCATTTCCAGCCCCGCGCCGTCTAAGGGGCTGCATAGAGAGCCAGGGGAGCCTGCGCGAGGCCCCGGCATTCACGGCTTCATTGAAACAGCCGCCAGCGTGAAGGTAAAGGCTCTTCACGCTGGTGGGCTGTGCAGAGGGAGCCGGGGCCTCATGCGGGCTTCCCCGGCTCCCTCTGCAGCCGTCCACTGAGCGAGAATGTGGTTTGCGCGGGGCCCTGTGCAAACAACATTTTCGCTCAATGGATGGGCCGGCCCTGCTAGTGGGGTCTGATCTAAGGTGTGCTGCAGACTTTGGAAATTCTGGGTGAAGAGATATGTTTTTAGCTCTTTTCTGAAGCTTTGGAGGTCCTTGATCTCTCTAAGTGTTATTGGAAGATTGTTCCATAGAACAGGTGCGAAGTATGAAAATGCAGAATTGCTCGTTATCTGCTTTGTTCTTCGAACAGAGTTAGGAATTAGTAGCATGTTAAGGTTCATCCTTCTTCTTGACCTGTTTGCGGGGGGGGGGGGTGTTTGGATTAAGGTTGAGAAGTGAGAGGTGGCTATTTTGTTGATGAGCTTAAAGGTGGTCACTATGACTTTATAGTGAATCCTACTCACAACAGGGAGCCAGTAAAGGGAGTATAGAATGGGGGAGATGTGGTCTGATAGCTTGGCTTTAAAAATAATTTGGGTGGTAACGTTTTGAGCCATTTGTAGTATATGTAGGTTTTTCTTAGTTGTGCCTTGCAGTATGCCATTGCAGTAGTCTAGCTGCGGTGTTATAAGTGCTTCGGCAACTGTCCTGAAATCATTTGTGTTTATGAAGGGTCTAAGCTGTTGAATGGTCCAGAGCTTATAGAAGATAACTCTAGCCATTTGTTTTATATGGGAGGTTAATTTGAGTGTTCGGTCAATGGTTACTCCTAAGTATTTTACCTCTGATTTAACTGGGAGGATATGGTTCCCAAGCTTGACAACTGAGGGGGGAGTAAAGTTAGAGTTTCTGGATATGAAGAGCACTTCAGTCTTTTTGAAGTTAATGTTCATGTTCATTGAGCGAAGCCATACTTCGGCATCAGCAAGACAGGTTGATATGCTGTTATAGATATGTCAAACGGCGAGAACAACATAATGTCGTCCGCATAGATGTGGTAGTTTATATTGTGGCATTTGAATATGGAGCCAGATAGGTTGTAGATAGAGATTAAAAAGCAGGGCAGAAAGGTTGGAGCCTTGAGGGATACCTTGTTCTTGCATGAATGGCTGTGAGGAGACGTGATCTATTAGTACATATTGGATTCTGTTAGCCAGATAGGAACTGAGCCAGTCAAGGGCTTTTTGCTTTATGCCTAATTGTGCGATTCTAGAAATGAGGGTGGCATGGTTTACACTGTCAAACGCTGAGGAGATATCAAGAAATATAAGAATAAAGGCTTTCTTAATGTTGTCCAACCCTTTGATAAGAGAGTCTAAGAGAACTAAGGGGTATGTTTACTAAACTGCGGTAATCGTGAATAACACGCATAATGTAACGTTAACGATCGTTCGTGTGTCATAACGCGCATTATGACGTGCGAACGATCGTTAATGTTACATAACGCGCGTTAACCGTAGTTAACGATCGTAAACTCCCGCGGCGCGGTAAAACACCGCAGAAGGTGGAGAGAGGGCGGAGAGAAGGGGTCAATGGGCGGAGAGTGGGTGGGGAGAGGCTCCCTTCACACTAACGGGCTGATCTGAAGAGCTCAATTCCAACGCGAATGAAAACCTGCCGTTAAAGGCACATTACAGGGGAGAGAAACCATTTCAGTGTCAGCAATGTACAGCCCAGGCAGGGAAACCTAAAAAACGTGATAAGTGTGATACATGTGCACAGAACAAAAGGGCACATAAACACTGAAAATGACCCCAACAAACTGGAAAAAAACATAACCAAGCTGGCCAATAGTGGTATCAATGAGAAACATCAACCCCTCCCTCCCCCGAGTAAGCTCCATAGAAAAGATATAAATCGTGGAAGGGTCTATACTCCGTCCCCATACAAGGTGAATGAGCCCACAGTGAAATAGCGCTACTCAGGGTTTTTCCCACCATCGGACAGGGTTCCTATGGCGTGCACATGTCCCTCAACATCAGGGCGGGCATGTCGGAACGGCAACTGGACAGATGCCGGAGAAGGGGATATACTGGGCCACAGTGCGGACTAGGGTGATGCCTAGGTGGCCCATACAAATGCTGAAACAGCAGAGCAGCCAGACAGCAACTGCTGAAGACCAACATGGGCACGAGTGTGTTTCCCACAGTGTCACAGGGGATAGTACCCAACAGCCACCCCCAAGGGCACGGAACATTGGCAGGCGGGGCTGGGGGAAGCGTTGACGTCTATGCAGGCACCCCTACCCCAGAATCCGCACCATAGGCAGCCACCTACCTGCACACTGGATGGCCTGAGACTGCGCACCACCAGCAGAAGGGCATGTCAGCATGGTGGCTGAGGGATACTGGTGGTGGAGGGGGCAGTGGCAGCAGCCCAGAGCAGACCGTGGCCTAGCCCTGTGTAGGTGGGTGCCGTGTCTGACGAACAGTCATGGTATCACCAAGGAATGTACTGACTCTGTGACAACAAGGTGGTACAGTGCACAAAACCAGTGTATTCAGAAGCAGAGGGTCACAGGTTCAAGTCCCAGCTGTGGTTCCTGCCAACCCAGTCCCCATATTTTACCCACTACTACACCTTGCTAATACAGACAGCACCTTTATTGCAGATGACGTAAACATGCCCAAAACACCTACATTCTACCCTACAGAGCACAGACACCATAAACATGCACATTACTTAGAGCAGAGTCTCCCAAATGCAGTCCTGGAGGTCCAAACACCATTCTGGATCCATGCTGCCTCTGATAAAGATGCCTGTGCTGCATTTCTATGTGCCACCCCCATGGTATGCAGATGTATCTCATGCATATTCATGAGGGACAGCATGAAAACCCGAACAGTGTTTGGCACCGCAGGACTGGAGTTGGGAACCTCCGCCATAAAGCAGCAGCCAACAGGGGCAGACACACCCGCACCCACAGGTCCCATTATCCAAAGCCTCCTGGAGAGGCAGGACTTTGGGCTCTGCGTGCATCTCCCAATACTAGCACTTGCATACCTTAGTAATGCCACCCTAAACCGGGGAATATGGTACACATCTATCAAAAGGTTGCTATGATTACTGGCAGATAGCAATTCCTAGGTTAAGTACAATTTTCTGAGTGAGCTGCATCATAGCAACCTTTCTGATGTCTGTGGAGTGTGCTACAGGTCTGGTGTCTGACAGTGTTTACCAATCTGGGGAGTGACTCCTACAGTATTGCGTACCATAGCCTTGCCTGCACTGTGCCCAGGACTGGTGTGGTAGCCTGGGCTGCCCAACACCTCTATAGTTGCACAATGCTGGCATAGGTGTGGGGAGTGTGTGTCTGTCTATCCAGTGGGTGGTGGCTGCCAACACCCTCCACAGCCCTCACTGCTAGCACTGTTGCCAGTATTGGCCTGCCAATGTGCATAATGAGGAGCAAGGTACCGTGGGAATAGCCTGGATAGGGTGGCCTGACCTGGATGCATCTGCACACGGCATAGGGCAATGGCTCGGACATTGTAGTGCCTGGCCACCACCTGCATGGACAGGGTGGCCATAGCATGTCCTGCTGGGAGGTCACTCTCACCCTGACTGAGCAGTGACTATTGCATGGCTAGGTTCCCCCATAGTGCTATATGTCATTTCACTCATGTGATATTTATGGGTTCTCTTTTGGGGCCCAATCACTGACTTATCTGCTTGGTGTGTATGCTGACATCCCTGTTCTGGGTGCATGCATCTCCCCCAGGACCATGCACTATGGACTAGCTGGCGGACTGTCTGCAGCTAGTATGTGTCTTGCTGGAACACCTTGCAGGGTGCAGTGGCTGGAGGCTTGCTGCTGGAGAATGTCAGATAATGGTGAGGGGTAGCTGAGTATTTCCAGGCCTGCCATCTGTCTGCCATTGTGTTATGGATGTGTAGCGCTCTGTCTGTTCCCAAGCAGGGCTGGGGTTGATGGTCCCCTCTACTGCCACCATTGCAGAGAGGTAGACTGTGGATCTATTGGTGGGTGCTCCTGTTTCTCACCCTGAGCCCCAGAGGGTGGGTTGTGTGGTGGTACATAATCTGCCTATGGGTCCATACACCCCCCCCCCTTCACCTACAGCAGGTAACCTTGGCACCAACACAGGACATGCACTATTCTGGGTGCATCATCACCCATAGGGACTAGACATGACCGAGACATACAGTAGGACACAGATGTATCCTAGGTGTGTCTAACGGAACTACCTATCACACACTGATGGGGATCTGCAGCATGGTGTATTTCAGCTATGAAAGGTGCTGTGGACCTGGTGCTGGGCACCCCACCTCAAACTCAGGGTGGGCACAGTACCCGCACAATGTGACTGTCTGTGGCTACTCTGTGGCAGTGCCACACAAGGTCATCTCGCCCTACCGGGCCAGGGTGCTGTGGGGGTGCATACCCCATCTTGTGTTTGTCTCTGGACTGCTGATTTGCATGTGCAGTGCACCATGGGTATGGGTGCGTTGACCCAGATCCTGGCCAACACAGCGGGTGGTTTGGGTGGTGGCCTGACGCCCTTCAGTAGGCAGCCAGGGGGTTGTTAGCAGCTATGGGGCTGTAGCCCAGTGGTTCCTTCACTACTTGTGGGGCCAGTGGTCATGGGTTCAAACCCACCGTGGGGTTATTTTATAGGGCTGTCTGCAGCATTGTCTATTTTTAATGTACATTAGTGCTGCCAGCGACAACCCCTCAGCGTACTGTAACCTTACAGTGCCTCATAAGGCGCCCCATGCGGCACCTTATATGGCGCCCTATAAGGTGCCTTATAGGGTGTTCTATAGGGAACATTATGGGGTGCCTCAGCGGACAGTGCACTTTATAATGTAGCCTATGGAGTGCGTTATGGGGTGCCTTATGCGGCACCTTAGGTTAAGCCACTGTGAGGGTGTGTTTGCTGGCAACACTACTGAAAATAAACGTAAAATGCCTCCTCATTCACTACTTAAATGTACAGGGTGATTCCTCAGCCAGCCTTATGCATTAGGCACACTGGGGAATTGAACCCATGATGCCTGTATCATCAGTCAGTGCAGTAACCATTGTGCTACAGCTCTGTTTCAGTGTTTTGTGTCTGTGCACCTTCTTAGGTTTAACGCGCAGTAATTTCTGTAACGCGCGTTATCGGTAACGATGTACCGCCCATGTCCTTATTTGGGATTTCTGGCTCTACCGCGGCTCCTAACGCGAATCAAACTAATGCAGTTTAGTAAACATACCCCTAAGAGTAGAGTGTCTACACCATGGAAAGGGCGGAAGTCGTATTGATGTTCATCTAGGGGAACAGCTGCATCTATGTAGTCCTGTAATTGAATTTGAACAACTTTCTATGATGATTTTAGCGAGGAAAGGTATACTAGCAATGGGGCGATAAGAGGTGGGGTCATTATTTAGGGATTTATTTTTAGTAGGGGCGGAGTGCAGTAAGTTTAAGGTCCTTTGGCATATAGCTTTGAAGTAGTGATAGATTCACTATATTAAAGATGAAAGGGGCTAATTCTGATTTTACTGCCTTAATCCAGGCTACCGGACATGGATCTAAGAGGGATGTGGTAGTGTTAAGTTTTGTAATGGTCTCTAGAAGTTGCTTTTTTGTAATAATATGAAAGGCATTCAGTTTGTTAGAGTTATTTGCTGAGGGCGGTAAATGAAATGGTGTTGAGGGGCTATTTTGCCTAAGCTTACTAGCAAAATATTAAGCTAGGATCTGGGGGTCAACAGGTATCTTGTGGGAGTTGGATGCTGGGGCTTTAGTTAAGGTTTTAATGATCTCAAATAGCTATCTCGGCCGATTAATGGCTTTCGAAAGAGTTTTAGTATGGTACAGCTTTTTAGCAGTGTCTGTAGCTTCCTCACAGGACTTGAGGGTTGCAAAATAGCACAATCTGAGCTCAGGGGTTCTTTTTTTCCTCCATCTAGTTTCTACTTTCCTGAGTTCCTTCTTAAAGGTGGTTAGTTCCAGGGTATACCATTTTACAGTAGCTTTAAGTTGTGAAGTTTTCCTTATAGGAGAGAATTCAGCTTCTGACAAAATAGCAGAGTTCTAATTTGTTATCAGCTTGTTGAGGTTTTCTGAGTTGCTGTCTAACTTTGTAAATATTGATTCCAGGAATTTATCCTTGTTGAATTGACGGAATCTTTGCCTCTGTGGAGTAATGCTGGTATGATGTGTGGCAGTATGTGGTAGATGTACAGAGAAACGAATCATATAGTGATCAGACCAGGGTACTTGAGTTACGGTGGGTGGGTTATACTGGGATAACTCAGTATAGTGTACTGGGAGGAACACCAAATCCAGAATGTTGCCTTTGATGTGTGTTGGCTGGTTAGCCATTTGTCTGAAACCCATTTCCTCCATTCATTCAAGGAATGATGTTTCGTGATTGTTGGATAGAGATGCAAGATTAAAGTCTCCCAGAATAATATGTGACTTTCTTAAGGGTGAGTTACAAGCAGATTCTAGGATTGTGTCTGTTTTGTGAATTGGATGTGGGTGGTCTATATATAAAGCATATAGCTAAATTTGTATTTTCTATCTTGAGGATAATCATTCCGTCTTGATTATCACAGATGGTGCGGGTGAGATTAAGGTGAGATTTAGCTATTGTTAGTACGCCACCACCTCTCTTGCAATCTCTACTGCAGTTGAAAATGGAGTAACCATGTATTTTTAGTTGATTTTGTAAGACTGAGTCAGCCTCGGATAGCCAAGATTCGGAGATACAAAGGAGGTCTAGCTTCTCATCAGTGATGAGGTCAATTATAATTGGGATTTTATTTCTAATAGACCTGACATTGATGAGGATGAATTTTAGGTGTGTAGTGGGGTTAACGTTTTTCTTAAAGTTCTCCATTGGCATTGGTTTAATGTGGATTAACCTCTGATTATGTGTATGTTGATTCAGGAGTGTTCTATCCATGAGTGGAGGTCGGTTAAAATGATTATGATAGTCATGTCTGGGGCGGTAGGGGATTATATGGATAAAAGAGTCAGGTAGATCCAAGGGGGGGAGAGTGTGTGTGAGAGGGGGAAAGAAGTGGTTAGTAGTACAATAGTGTAGATAATTACATTCAGAGAGAGTGCCAACATTTTTCTCAGCTCCATTCTAGATAGGTCAAAAAGCCAGGAACGTGCCATTGAATAGCTGATGTTAAAGTGAGTAAGCAAAAAGCTATACTGTCTGTAGTACAAGAAATTAAGCTACAATGCAAAAGGTTACTGGTTTCTTACCGTGTTAACAGGGGTACTTTACTGATTTGCACTGTCTGTTTGTAGTTAGTATAAATGATGATTGTGGCAGTTATAATAGCAGACTATATTCTTACCTCCACTCCCTGCCTAAGGGCCACGCCAAAGGGCCCTCTGGCGAGGCCCTCAGGCGCAGGCCTGCCAGTCATGTGCGTGCCTGCAGCATGCTGGCTTTAAATGGAGTTTGCCTCTTCTGCTGAAGATATGCAGTAGCAGGAGGCGGAGTCGGCAAGCTGTAGCGTGGAGGCAGAGGCTGTTTAATGGAGGTGGCAGAGGAGGGTCCTGCAATTGGGCTCACCTCGGGGTAGCTGCTGCTGCTGTGGAGGTCTGCAAGCTGATCTTCATGGAAGGCGATGGAGTCGGAGCCCCAGTCCAAGCAGAGAGAGGGATTCCCTGCAGCATGCCGGCTTTAAATGGAGTTTCCCACTTCTGCTGATGATGTGGTAGCAGGAGGCGGAGTCGGCAAGATGTAGCGTGGAGGCAGAGGCTCTCTAGTGGAGGTGGTGGAGAAGGGTCCTGCAATCGGGCTCACCTTGGGGTAGCTGCTGCTGCTGTGGAGGTCTGCAAGCTGATCGTTAATGGAGGCGATGGAGTCGGAGCCCTGGACCAAATTTCCATGTAAGTAAAACATTTACATGGAAATTTCAACTGAAAGTAGCACCCAGAGCTAGAACTCTTAGGAGAAAAGACAAAGTCTTGTCATCGCTTTGTGTGTTGCAAGATAAATCAGGACAAATTTGAATCTTAGATCTCAAAAAGTGCTCATGCATATGCTTAAAATGTAATTGAAAGAGTGTGTTCCGGTCAGGTTCAAGAGCAAAGCAGACTAACTAAGCGGCTCTTCCAGTCAAGGCTGTACAGCTGCATCGGGCGGAAGTACAGAAGGGATGCTGAGGTCATCACTGGGCTTTCAAGCAGCTCAATAAGAATTAATTTCTACATGTGGCTGGGAAGGCAGGGGATGCCAAGTTTACGTACTGCACAGGATGCATTTTTAAGTTGGTACAGTCCTGCTTCCAGTGACTACTTCATGGGAGCTTTCCAGAAAACCAATGAGATCCAAACTCTCTGGTTGGGCAGCATCTTGTTTGCCCTCAGACTCCACAGTTCTAGATGAAATGTATATTGTAGCCAAATAGTAGGTAGTTCTAGTACAGTGGTTCCTAAATGGGGATCACAGAAATGGCTATTTCTCCTTCTCTCTGGACTTTCACTGTCATCTATGCTAGGTAGTGGCACTCACCAGTCAGCAGGTGGCCTGTGAGTGTTCATGGGTCCTTGTCCCCTTCTGGAAACCCATGCTGAGTACTGGGGTCTATAAACACGCACTGCACACTGGCACAGGGATCGTGTGCTGACTACTGTTGCTACTTTCTCTTTAGATGAGTCGAGGAAGGGGAAGAAGCCTGGAGACTTATTTTGATTTCATCATCATCTGGGGAAATATGAATTTTCAGTTACTAAAATGGGGTCATATGAGAGAAAAGTTTGAAAAGCACTGTTCTACTAAGTAATGGCAGGAAGCCAATATAGCTTTAGCCAAGGAAAGTCTTGCCTTACTAATCTCTTATTTTTTTTGAGGTGTGAAGAAACAGGTAGATAAAGCTGAGTCGCTTGATATAGTTATATCAATTTTCAGAAAGCATTTGACAAAGTCCCTCATGAAAGACTCTTGGGGAAATTAAAAAGCCATGGGATAGGAGGCAATGTACTACTGTGGATTAGAAACTGGTTGAAAGAAAACAGAGCTAAATGGTCAATTTTTTCAATGCAGAAAAGTGAATAGTGGAGGAACCCAGGGATTTGTTCTGTGCCCGCTTCTTTTTAACACATTCATAAATGACCTGGAAATAGGAATGAGTGAGGCGATCAAATTTGCAGATGACACCAAATTATTCAAAGTGGTTAAAACACAAGAGGATTGGAAAAGATTGCAAGCGGACCTTGATAAATTGGGAGACTGGCAGGATCATTGTGAGACATGAATAGCAGGGATGGATGTCCCATTCATAGACCTGTGCTGCCACGACCCAGAAGTACTACCCAGGCAGGAATTCAACCTCCCCAGCCAGTCAAATGTGTATACCAGAGAAGGTTGGATTGGAAGGTAGTATGTCTGAGGATCCTTCACCAGTCAGGACGGTGGTGGAGAGTGGAGTGGCTTCTGTGCCCCTTGTAGGTCCAACAATTGTGGTAGGAGGTTTGGGGCAAATTTGGAGGGAAGGGTTTGGGGAAGAGGGATCAGTAGGAGAGCAAGAGCTTTTTTTTATTATTATTTCACAACATGAGCAGGGCACTGGAAGGATAAAGCATTTTTTGTTACATTTTGTATATTAAAAACAATGAAATTTAACAAAGAAAACAAATGAAATGAAAAATAAGGAAATGAAGAAATAAAAAGCAGCGAGGAATAGACTGTGTAAACCCTATGGAGCAAAGGTCGGAGTTCTCCAGGGCACATGCCATCCTATGGGGCCCTCAAATTCTCTTTCTGAATTTTAAACCGAGAAATAAAGAACAGGATGGAAGAAATGTATGTCTTTAATTCAATTTGATATAGGGATTATTTAAAACAGTACTTCCCTTTAGCAAAAGAATCCTCAATGTAGCTTTTCACGTAACCTTTTAATTAAAACTTCCTCCCACCTTTGACACAGCATTATGTAGCCAGTGATGTCAGAGGTAGGAAGAAGTTTTAATTAAAAGGTTACGTGAAGACGAAGAGTTGCATTGATGCACAGTTGAGGATTCTATTGCCAGCGACGTGCAGTAACGATGGAAGGGCAGACTGGATAGGCCATATGGTCTTTATAGGTCATCGTGTTTCTACATATCTATTGTTCAATATTTGCTATATTTTTCAAATTGAGGAGTTGCACAGTGAAAATTAGTTTTGCATATTCATGCTGTTCGTATTTACACCTTTTCAAATCTTCTTGATATTTATTTGCATACAATTCTGAGCTTCTTGGAGGTTTTTGGATGTGAGCAATGATTATATTTATCAATTAACAGCATTTTGACGCTTTAGTTGTGAGGATGAGCTCTACTTTTTTTCTTCCTTATTCTTGAAAGAATAGTTTCTAAATAATTAGTGTATGATTATTGAGGTTGTTGGGGGGGTCGTCATATTTTTTCTCTGTTCTTATATGTAAAACCCTAAACAGCATGGTCTGATTACCTCAAGAAAGCATGGAAGTAGTCTACATGGAGCAGCAGTTACAATCTGAAACAGCAGCTCTATGATTACATCAGTGGTTCATAAAGCGGATGGAGACTAACACTGCAATGGAATTGGGTCATGACAGAGAGAGATAGGAGGAGACTGTTCAGAAGTGATGTGCAAGACAGGCAAGGGTGGAGTTGGCAAGGAACTGTGTTTAGAAATTTTATAGGCACATCTACCAAGAGGATAAATCTAAAATTGGGAAACTGGATGGGTCATTATCTGACATCTGTTATTAAGTTACTATTGAGCCATTGCAGAAAAGCTTAGCACGGCATTTTTCTGGTGCTTTTTCCACATTAGGCTTGCTCTCCGATGCAGAAAGCAAGCTAGCAGAAAACGCCCAAAAAAAACGTGCTAAGCTGCAGCGCATTGGGCACACAAATTACTGAATAATTTATTGCATCTGATGTAAAAAGACTGTGGAAACTGGGCACAGTTTTTTACACTTTTTTTTTAAATTCTGGATCTTCACTCTAGCTTTGAGCAGGGGTAAAGATCCAGCGTTTAAAAAAAAAAAAAAAGTATCAGCTGAGATAAGGTTTGACACTTCACCTCTGCTGATCCAGGCATTGGAGAAAGTTCCTAATGCCATTAGAATATTGTTGGGGGGCAGTGCCCCCCTGACACTGACCACCAGACAGAAACCAAATTGAGTGGCCCTGAATTCCTCCCCCTCCCCCCTCCAATAAAAAGAAATCCCTGGTGATCCAGCAACCCTGATTCACCTCCCCCCTCCCCCCTCCCCCCACATAAAAAAATTCCCTGGTGGCCTGTTGTTCTCCGAATCTCTCCACCCCCTCCCAGTACCTCTAATCTGCAGTGGAAGCATTGCCCACATGCTTCCGCCCCTGTGCCCCCATCTTGAAAAATGGTAGTGCATCCTGGGACTGTCCCAGGATGCACCACATGGGGGCCAGGCACTGCCATTTTTTAGGCACAGGGGTGGAAGCAAGTGGGCAATGCTCCCACTCCAGATCAAATGTACCAGAGGGGGAATCGGGGGGCCACCAGGGATTTTTCTATTGGGTGGGAGATCAGGGACTTTGTTTCTGTCAGGGGGCGCACCGGACCCCTGACAGTATGCTGATGGCATCGGGAGCTTCCCCAATGCCTAGGTCATCTAAGATGATGTGTCAAACTTCACCTCAGCTGACCCTGTTTCTCCGGGACAGCATGCCAAACTTGTGCCAACCTCTGTGCGCATGTGTTTGGCTTGCTCTCCCAGTTTAACGCTGACTTTTTGTGCAGTGGGTAATTTTAATATGACATTCCTGCACAAAGAGTCAGCATTAAAGCCATGCTATGAAACCCTGTGCTAGAGCTTTAAGCACTGGACTCTAGTGCAGGGTTTCTGCATGAGCCTGTATGTTTGTTTATTATAAACCTTTTATCCCTCCTCTCCACCCTTAAGGCGCATGTGTGTGGTTACAAGCAATGCAAAAATATAATAAACTAAAACCAATTACAAACACTAAAAAAATCAACAGAGGCCAAACCAAAAATACAGACAAAATCTAACTACTAGCAAGAGAGCACCAGTCAAACTTCTTAGTTTTACCAAATGCTACAGTACTTGAATAGACACAGCACCAACCCTCCAACCATCACTCTAGTACTAAGAAGAAATAAAAATACTTCGACATCTTACCTAAAGATTAAGTAGTCATTTTCCTGCTTCATCTCTAAGTTCCACAACACGGGCGCTACTGCTGAAGAGACTAACCATAGTTCCCAGGCTGTGGGGACTCCCACTATATATCCTCTAACCAGCATGTACCTTATTCCAGCCTATCCTGCAACCCCTAAAAGGAAAAGATAAGATACTTAAATGCAGCTCTCAGCTATTTGGAAGCCAGTGCAGCTCACAAAGTAAAGGTAGAGAGCTAATTCTTCTCAAGCTCTTCCACCCCCCCCCCCCCTCTTGTACCTCCTGCATCTGCTTCCCTGACTATACCGTGCATTGCAATAGTCAATGGAACCCAAAGCTAATAACGTTCATAACCAGCCTTATGATCCCAAGATCTTTAAAAGACTTGGTCAGTGTTTTTCTGAAATTCTGGCCCTGCGACTCTTTCTGAATGTTTTTAAAGCAGTACTGATGCAAAGTCTGAAACAGAATACGGTCATCTCGTAAGCAGTATTATCGTCTCCTTCAAAAGTAATATGAGAATGTATTGCTAACGAGGGCCCAAATTACAACAGCTCTTTCCCCCCATTCTGTCTGTAGAGAAAAAAAAAAAAGCTTAGTAAATCAGGAACTAGCAGAATTATCTGCTTTGTGCATGGGGGAGGGGAGCTGTATTTGTGTTTATTATGCATGGTGTTTTGTTTTCCTGTGTGTATGTGCGACTGTGTTTAGATTTCTATTGGAACAGAAAAGGCTCCACATACAGCATGGGCTGGCCATGGCTGGTGTTAAAAGGCTACAGCCCTACCCACTCTGTTGATGTCTCGTCTATTATTACTGCTTCTTATTTCTATAGCACTGCTAGGCATACACAATACACAGCACTGTATATATATATATACACATATAAGACAGTCCCTTCTCTATAGAGCTTACAGTCTATTCAAGCTAGACAAATGGAACCAACAAGAGACTAGACCAGGGGTGGGCAAACTTTTTGACTCGAGGGCCGCAATGGGTTCATATATTGGACCCGGGGGCCGGACCAAGAGTAGATGGACGGTGTGTATGTGTGAATTAATATAAATTAAATTTAAATTTGTAACATTAAATGTTTAGATTAATTTAAGGTAGAAAAGCATAAAAAGAGTTATTTTACAAAACTTTTATGCAATGTATTTCTTTCATAAAATAGTACCTTCAATTTTAGTGTGAACAGTGTTGTTGGTCTCCCTTTTTTGTTAAGGCATCAGTCAGGAGATAGCTTTGTTGTTGCAATTCTCAATTTCAAACACATTTACACAGTCCTAATCCAGCCCTTCATCAGCCCATTTCCAGTCCAAGTTCCCCCCCATCACAGCCCATTTCGTCCATTCCCCCCACCATCACAGCCCATTTGCAGTCCTCCCCCCATCACAGCCCAATTGTAGTCCGTTCCCCCACCACAGCCCATTTCCAGTCTGTTCTCCCCCCCCCACCACAGCCCATTTCCAGTCTGTTTCCCCCCATCCATCCCAGCCCAATTTGTCCGTCCCCCCCCATCACAGCCCATTTCCATTATGTCCCCCCCCCCCCCCCACCACCGCCCATTTCCATTTTTTTTACCTTATCCCAGCACATTTTCATTCCGTCCGTCCCAACCATCACAGCCCATTTCCAGTCCTATCCCCCCCACCATCACAGACCGTTTGCAGTCCTCCCCCCATCACAGCCCATTTCCAGTCCTATCGCCCCCCCCATCACAGACCATTTGCAGTCCTCCCCCCATCACAGACCATTTCCAGTCCGTTCTCCCCCCCCCACCATCACAGCCCATTTCCATTCTGTTTCCCCCCCATACCACCCCATTTCCTTTCCGTTCTCTACCCACCCCCCACCATCTCAGCCCATTTCCAGTGTGTTTCCCCCCCCATCACAGCCCATTTCCAGTCCGTTCTCCCCCCCCCCACAGCCCATTTCCAGTCCGGTCCCCCCCCCATCACAGCCCATCCAGTCCTAGCCGCCCCCCCGAAGAGCCCTAATTCCCTAATTTTCTTATTGTCCTGTTTGTCTGTCCTGAATAGACTGAATGTTCTATGGAGAAGGAATCATCTCTTATATGTATTAGCAGTAGGGCATTATGGAGTTTGTAAATTAAGATTTTGCAACCCTCGTTCCATCCTCTGTAGCCTCCAACACTTCAGATCTGACATTAGTAAATGATCCATTACATATTTACTGGGATAGTAGCTTGATGTTTTTTCTTTTCGTATTTTGGTTCCTCAAAGTCTCCTTTGTTTCTATAAAATGAGCAATGCAAATACTACACTGAGCATTAGCATTAAATCTGATAGACTGAGATCATACTCCACATAACTTGGTTTAGGAGGGAGTTTCATGGCACTCATGGTATAATTAAAACTAAAATTGCACTGCCCTAAGGGAAACAATATCAAAAACAAAAAAAAAACCCTTCGATTAACCAAAATTGTTGGTAATTTTGGTTAATCTAATGAGAAACAAACAAATGAGACAATGAGGAACTAAAACACGAAAAGAAAATAAATCAAACTAATATCCCAGTAAATATGTAATTGATCATTTACTAATACCCTCACCTCCCGAACCTTAAGCAAATACAGATGCTTCTTTAGCCACAATGAAGATACTAATTTGTTCAGGCATAAAGAAAATATAATTTGCCCCACTACATTTTGAAAGGCATTTACAAGGAGATATATAAAGGATGCCCCGAGATCCCGGTTAACCTCCTGTTTCTCAAGCGCCTTTGAACTTTCATTCACCCATGGTGATGAGACTTTCGAATCTGATACACTTCTGAAGTGTCTTTGAGCTCTCAGTCATCCATCTCTTGCAAAGCACAAGCTGAATTCCAGACCAGAAATGCATTTATAAAACATGCGACATCTTCCAAAAGATCAGGTTAACATAGGAAAGTCCCTTTTTAAAGTTTATGTGGAAAACATTTCCGTGACACTCACTTCTGATCGATCTGAAGATGTCGCATCACAGCCCATCCAGTCCTAGCCGCCCCCCCGAAGAGCCCCGCGCTGTCTAAGGGGCTGCAGAGGGAGCCGGGGAAGCCCGCGCGAGGCCCCGGCTCCCTCTGCACAGCCCGCCAGCATGAAGAACCTTTACCTTCCCGCTGGCGGCTGTTGCAATGAAGCCGCGAATGCCGGGAAAGGTTAAAGGCAATGCCCTTTAACCTCTTGCGGCATTCGTGGCTTCATTGAAACAGCCGCCAGCGTGAAGGTAAAGGCTCTTCACGCTGGCGGGCTGTGCAGAGGGAGCCGCGGCTTCGCGTGGGCTTCCCCGGCTCCCTCTGCAGCAGTCCATTTGTTCACCAGGATAACTGATACAGCGGGCCGGATTAAAAGGTCCGCCGGGCCGTAGTTTGCCCATTCCTGGACTAGACAGTTTCATTGTAAGGAAATGACTAACAAATACAAGGGTATTAAACCAAAGAATAAGGGGTTCAGGATCGAAAAGCAGCCTTGGCCAAGGACTCTCACCTACCAGCCAATATGAGTGAGCATGCAGTGCTCACCATGATAGGTTGGCAAGACTTGGACGTCACAAACCTTCACTGCATCAGGTTAGAAATCCAGCCAGGATACCCTTCTGATTGTATCTAGCTCTACATAGCCATAAAAAAATAAACAGGAGAGGATGGATGAATTTATGGCCTGCCATCATGGTAGGGTTTGTGATAGCAGGCCATAAATTCATGGCAAATACAGTGACAGAATTCAAAAGGGCATGGGACAGACACACTGGATCCCTTTATAGTAACAGGATAAAATCAAAATAAACATAACTCTCTCTTATATCTCAACAAATAGGGGTGACCTACACGAAGCAGTGGGTACACCCCTAAACAAAGTCATGGGAAGGGGGACCTGCTCTTACTGCCTTGCTGGACAGACTAGATGGACTATACTGGTCTTTATCTGCTGTCATGTACTATGTCATAAAATCTTGCTGACCCATCAGCGTGAACTACTACTACTACTATTAATCATTTATATGGTGTTACAAGGCATATGCAGCGCTGTACAAACATATAAAGAAGACTGTCCCTGCTCTAGGGCTTACAATCTAATCAAGACAGACAGAACAATACAAGAGAAACAAGGGGGTTCAAATAGGGAAGAACAAGGGATTAGGATCCAAATGCGGCCTCAAACAGGTAAGCCTTTAGCATGGATTTGAAGAGGAGAGAAAAGACTTGACATAAAGATAGAGAAAGTTTGTTCCTTGCATAAGGTGTGGCAAGGTGAAAAGATTGAACAATGGACAACTACTCATGTTGACTTAGTGGCAACACAACAGCAGGATGGATTGATTGTAACCATACAACACAAGCACACAATTCAAGTTACCATGCAGAAAATGGATAATTCTCAACCAATCAGATCTAGTTAGTTGAAGAACAAAATGTGCTGTGCAGTGTATGTTTTCCTGCTGTAATAGTGATTACCACCAATGTTCCCACCAAGCTGAGTGGGAGTCCTCCGGCCACACAGCTGCGTTATTAATGCAACTAAAAACGCAATATTGCAGCACCTTCCCCTGCCAGGAACATTGATCACCACACTTTAAGTCAAGTTGGAATACTGGCTGTTTGCAAATCAGACTGACTTATTGTATTAGTATGAGTTATCCACAATATTTTTTGCATTTTTTCATTTTGCTGCTATAGAAAATCTGCTAATATGAGGTGCTGTTTTATACCAATAGTTCCTATTATAGTTTTGACATTTCCTCAAATTTAGCATCCTGAGTATTTCTTGAGTTTGATCCCTCTCAGTGAAGTGGAATTGTTATAAGGCTATAAGAAGACAGAGCTCTTCCGGCCTAGGGATACCATCAGGCTACACCTGCCACGGGAGCGATGTCTGTGTATCCCCTCAAAAGGCATAGGATAGAGGCAACTTTGAGGCAGGAGAAGAAAATTGCTTACATTTTGTACAACTGAAAGGGACTCTCCCTTTTCAAAAGGGGAGAGACTGCAGATCTGTACCATAAGTAGGTTGAGTTCAAGCAAATTTCTCACCGTGAAAGTGACCACATCGTGAAGCAGCTCCATGCTGCTGCTTGCAGCCGAATACTACTATATAAGAACGTGCGTGTCTGAAGTTACTTGGGTTCAGAAGCTGGCACGTTGAGGGTGTGGAGCTTTATCGTCTGAGCTCTGTCTTAAAGTTTGCTCTTTCATAACATTCATGTGAAAATGAGTCAGAGGCTCGGATGTGCTTCTACTAAGCACCTCGTCTCTAAATGGAATGCACTAGAGATGCCTCAAAATCTCTAAAGAAATCTCCAGAGGCTAGAACTTGCCTCAGATGTCAAAATAACACATAGGTGTATGTGTGGACACACTCTCTTTGTCTCCTTATGACAGAACATGTGAAGGCAGATTTTAGCTAGTATATGGAGATCAGAAATGAGGTATTGAGGTCGGGATGTACACTGTTTCAGTGGCATTTTAGAAAAGTCTCTGCCAAGTATGAGTCTTTTCCGAAATGCGAATAAGAAGTTGCAGGAGTACATATGTACCTGCAGGTATGTGGAGACAGAGTCGTCATTTCACAAACAGGGGCGAATTGGAGGAACATAGAGGCCCATCAATTAAACAAGTGTTTTTATTTAACAATTCTTTTTATTTAATAAAGTTCTAAACTGCTCAAAATTTTCAAAAATACACACTCAAGCCTTTCTCTCGTGCCCAGCCAGTAGTCGCACACTCTTTCAAGCTCTCTACCCCTAGCCGGCAATCACACTTTCTCAAGGGCCCCCCAGCCAACAGACTCTTTCTGTCACCGTGTGTCATATTCTGTGGCTTCCAGAGACTGGTAACTTTTTTCCTACACCCTCCCCCCCAGCCCTACTTTGGCCTAGACAGCTACAATCAGAGGCAGATCAAGGAAATCTGCTGTCTGAGGTGAGGGATGAGATGGTGCTGCCCCCACAAGGCACCCAAAAAAGGGGGCCTTCTCCGGTGTGGGGACCCCTTAATCAGACCGTTGATCAGGCAGTAACTCCAAGAAAAAAGAAAGCAGCTTATACCCAGTCTATATAATAAAAACAAACAAACAAAAAGCCACCACCCTACTTTGCAATGCTGGTTATGCTCAATAAAAATAGTAGCACTTAAATTAGGTAACCTGACCCATGAGACTGCTCACTGGACTGTTATGGTGTTAAACATAAACATACATCCAGAGAAACCCTTTGGTCCCTTCTCCAACTAAGAGCGCAAAGCACATCTTTTTATTTAATATGGGTTTATCATTTTGTCAAGGTGCTTTACATTGTAATGTACATTAAACAGGACATTGATAACTTGGACTATGTATTAACTTTCTTCTGAGGCAATGGAGGGTTAAGTGACTTGCACAAGGCCTCTAAAAGTGCCAGTGGGAATTGAACCCTGGTCTCTTGGTTACCAAGCCAGTGCTCTAACCATTAGGCTACTCCTCCACTCTAGGACATGGCCCCAGAAAATTCCCCATATCAAAAAACACCCCTTGATTTTGGTGTAATCTCAGTAATGGGAACATATTGCAAAGTAATATAAAAAACCCTATAAAAGTCATTCAGGACCTGTATAGAAAATCTACCACACCATAACATCACTAACTTACAGAAGTCGCACAACAAGGACCTGTTTAAGAAAAGGCCACACCATAAATACTGCAATGGGATCTAGAACATCAGTACATCTATTAGGAAGCTGAACAAGTGGATTACTACAGATCCCCGGGGAACCAGCAAAATGCACACCAAGGAGCAAGAAGAAGCAGGACTCACAACACACCATGGATGAGTGCAAAAGACTTTAATCGGGTATCCAGCGAAGTCAAACCCTATACTTGTTTTGGCATGAAGCCTTCTTCAGGGGCTTGGGACCAACAAAAGGTGGATACTCTAAAGGCTCAGGCAATCTTGCCAAGAGCGTGGCGAAAGGGCCAACACTTGAAGCATTTGTCTGATGTCTGTGTGGTACTAGACCATCTAGTACCTTTTGTAGGTCCCAAGCCCCTGAAAAAGGCTTCACGCCGAAACACGTGTAGGATTTGACCTCGCTGGATAACCGATTAAAGTCTTTTGCACCCATCCACAGTGTGTTGCGAGTCCTGCTCCTTCTTGTTTCCTTACTACAGACCCTACAAAGAAACTCCATGTTAGAAAAATACCTGACCTTGGTCACACATGCAGAACATACATAGACCCTCACCAAGTACAGAACAAGTGACCACAAACTTAAAATAGAAATAGGTAGACAGAATTTAAACTGAAATCCCAAGAAGCCGCACTTAAATGTAGCACAACAGTAGAAAAATAAAAAACAGTGATTCATTTCACCCTGCAGTTTGCAAAATATAAAGACAACATATAAATTCCAAAAACTGACATATTCCAATTACTAAATAAAAAATACAATTATGGTTTATTGTATTTGATATACCGCTTCTTGCAAGCATTCAAAGTGGTTTACGTCATTCAAATTAAAATAAAAATAGAAAGTAAAGAAATAGAAGGAAAATGGGAACAATACAGGATTTTAGAGGAACCCCACCGATGACAGGAAAGGGACCGCAGAACCCTTTCTACCTTTGTTGTCGTCTGGCCATTTTAATTTTATAATCATGTTGATTGCAGAGGCTGGTTCTGCTTTCCACTGTCTTCTCTTAATGCTCTTTCCCAGAGTCATATTTCATCTTACTAGCCAGTCCTCAAGCTCCCTCTTTTTACTGCATCTACCTACAGCTTTTCATCTCTTTCCCTCACCCTAGTCCTCCCATTCTGTACCCTTTAATTCCCCAGTCTTTTGCTAACTCGCCTTGCTCTCACTCTTTATTCAGGATCTTCTCTCTCTCGCCCCTGCATTCAACATCTCTCTCTACCATCTAGTACATCTCCTTCGCTCCCTACTCCCCCTATGTCTCTATGCCCCCTCCTGTGTCCAGCCAGCATGTACCCTGTCTTCTTACTCTCTCCACCTGTGTCTATTTCCTTGTCCTCCCTATGTCCATCATCTCCCGTCTTCTTACTCCCTCTCTACATCTAGCATCTCTCCTCTGTCATCATGCCCCTGTCATTTTCCCAGACTGCTCCCTAGCCGCTTGCTTTCCAGCATCCCCTCGTGTCTCTATCCTCCCCCCCCCATCAAATATCTCTTCACTGTCTTCCCATTTCCAGCATTTCCCCATCTCCTTATTCCCCCACACATGATTCCTCCTTTCCCTATCTCCTTCCAATATTCAGCATCTCCCCTCTGTCTTCCTGCTCCTCCCCTTTGAGTCTATCATCTTATGTTTTCCTGGGTCTCTGCCCCCTCCAATTTCCACCATTCCCCTCCCCCTACATTCAGCATCTCCCTTCCTTTTCCCCTCCCATCCTGTTCCAGCATCTCTCCTCTTTCTCCCATCCTGATCTAGCATCTCCCTTCTGCCACCCATCTTGCCCTGCCTACTACTGCTCATTTGTATAGTGCTACAAGGCCTACACAACACTGTACAAACATAAGAGATGGTCCCTATTCATCAGAGCTTACAATCTAGTCAAGACAGACAACACAACAGCTCTATCCCCCCCCCCTTTTTCCTTCTGAAGTCCAATCCAGCATCTCCTTTTCCCCACCCTTGCCCTGATCCAACATTGTTCCCTCTCTTCTCAGCAAGACCGCCAACATTGCTGCTGCTTCCCCAAATGTGCTGTAGAGCAGCACGATAAAATAAAGAGAAAATGTGAGAGCATAGAGCCTGCACACTGCTAAGGTTCTGTCTGGTCTGCTCTGCTCTTTCAACGCACGCTTCCTGTTTCTGAGGGTGCAGGCTAGATAAAGCCTTTAGTGATGCACAAGCTTGGTGAAAACAAATGAGGCAACTGCTACAGGGACATGTAAAGAGTGCTCTTTCCCTTCCTGGATGACTCCCTCACGTGGCCTAGTGGTGGAGCCACCCCTGTTCAGTTCAGTCATAGCCAGGAAGCCAATCTCCCTTAAAACAGTCCATGAGGTGGAGCCAGCAGCTCAGTATAAAGTCAGACTCAGAGCCTGCCCCAGAGAGACAGACTAGCAGCCGCGGAGAGGAGATAGAGGGCGAGGTTGATTTAAGACATCCAGCCCAGCACCACAGCAGCAAAATAAGTTAATCAGTCGTGTGACTGGCATCACCGGCCCACTGGGGCATGTGCAAATGCCCAAAAGAGCAGCCTGCACCTATGTACAAATACGCATGTGGCGGAAACTCAGCAACTTGAACGTGCAAGTGCCATCACCTACACATGTAAATGAGTATGTCACAACTCACACATGTAGGTGACGGCACTTACACGTGTATGTGGGCCGTTTTGCAAGCCTATACACATAAATGCCACCATTAAATTACAAAGGCCACTATCTTTAATTAGAATTTGCGGGAAAAATAAACAGGGGATTAAGACGGATAACCCCCATAATGCCTCCTGTAAAGGGCTGGCCAAACAAGCTCTGTTTAAAAACATCTACATGCCAGCGAGCAGCTGTAAATTCTGACCTGGGCGATTTTGTCATGCCTGTGCATTCCCTATATGAAGTGGGGAATATGTGTACATTTTCGCTCTGCTCAGGCCATGCTCTAACCCCAACATGCCCCCTTGTCATTTCTGTGTATTATGGGTATTCATCTGTAAATTGAGCCATTTCTAAAATTGCCATTTCCATATGGATGTAATTTCCACGTGTAAATACCAGCTTTTACGTGGTAATTGTGAATATGGTTTCTAAAATAACTCCTTTAGGCTACTATAAAATAAATTGATTCTGAATAATCAGTTTGCTGAAATATGAAATTCATCCTCAGAAATGCCATTTAACTGACTTGTCTGGAATGCTTGTATCTGCTATTTTATCAATAGATCATACAAATCACTTTTAAAATCATTATGACAAATGCTTTCAACAGCAGCAATCCCATCTTGGTTAAAAGCCCTTGGTCCAAAATTCACAGCCAGAGTTTTGAGACAGAGGGAATATGGTATAAATATTTAAATATCTGAAAAGTATAAATTTGTCACACAAAGCAAATCGTATTCAGAGGAAAGAATGCTCTAGATCAGTGGTGTTTCATTTCTGGTTCTGGATTTCAGGATATCCGTACTGAGATAATGGCTGTATGCATGTGAATCCATCTTATGCATATTCATTAGGACTATCCTGGGGATTGGAAGTGAAAAACACTGCTCTAGAGCAAGACGCCATGAGTAGTTAAGATTACATAATGCTCATCCTACCTAATTTGCATAATTTGCCAGGTGGCCACACCCACTTGGGGCATTTCAACCAATCAGCTTTCATGTCCTGAGTCAAGTTCCCCTCCTGTCTCATAATTATGCAAATTAGCTTTGACAAGAGCAATGTAACCTTAACTACTTCCTAGTATGAGGGTCGGAAGCAACATCCAGAAATATTTCTTCATGGAAAGCATAATGGATGCAAGAAATGAACTGCTGGAGGAAGGGGTGGAGACAAAACCAGTAATGAAATTCAGAAAAGCAAGAGATAAGCACAGAGGAGCCCCAGTGCAAAAGAGAGTGGGAAAGAAGAACTGGGTAACCTTCCAGCATGGAGCAAGAATTACAATCCAAAATAGCAGTCTGTGGTGGGCTCCAGGAAGGTATCGGGGTAATCCACACCAAGTAGCAGTTGCAAACCTAAACAGCAGTAGTATGCCTGGATGGCTAGGATAATCGGCCCAAAATTGTAATTTTACTGCTCTGTATTAATCTTGAAATGTTAAGTTTGCAGATACAGTAGAGAGCATTATTTTGCCACAGATCAATAGTGAAATGGTAAATATCTGGTACTGTTCTTATAAATAAAATTATTTTTATGTTAATTGTACATTCCAGAATGTCTCCATCATATATTGATATTTGAATAATTCCTATTGACCTGCATCACCCCAGCCAAGAGTATGTGGTTGTCCACTTTAACCTTTGCCTGGGTTTCTTGACTTGAGTCAAATTTGGAACTTTTACCATATACCATGGTTCTCAACTCATGTCCATGGCTGTGAAAAAATACCCCGTCATTAAAATATTTTTTACCCCTCTTCCCAAACAATAAGGGGGGCCTCACAATATGAAATGCCCCGGGCTTGTTCAGGAGTATTCAAGTCAGCTCAGCTATGGTGTTAGATGTAGGTGAGCTTTCGTTAACTTATTATGAGCCTGGTTAAGACCCTTTTTGGAACTGGAGATAATTTGGATTTGCTATGACAAAGGTTGTGAAGATTTTTGTAATCAAGATTTTTCTTATATTTTCTGGATCTTAATGACTTTTTGAATATTTCTATAATTGCTCTTTCACGTTGAAATCTGTTGCGCAGATCAGTGAAACAAACTCCTACTTTAATGTATTCTGAATTGTATTATTCAAATAGCAAATTCAGGAAAATACAGTACAGATGTGAAAAACTTTATAAGGCATTATATCATTATTACCCTAACACGGGTTCTCAACCCAGTCCTCGGGACACGCCTAGCTAGTCGGGTTTTCAGAATAACCATAATGAATATGCACGAGAGATTTGTATGCATAACATCCAATGCATGCAAATTGTTCTCATGCATATTCATTATAGTTTTCTTGAAAACCTGTGGACTAGGTTCAGAACCTAAGCCACAGACCTTTTAGTTTGAATGTCAAAGCTTTTATGTGATTTTTTTGAGTAGATAACAAATCACTGTAAATTGGTGTCACCAAGAAAGGGCATCCCTATAAGATTAACACCCCTGTGGTTCAGCCTCTGCACATTTTATTTGCCCTATAAAATTAAGCATATGCTAAGCCAGGGCGCAAATACAGAAGGCGCGCTGATGCCATCACTGGGTTTGCAGGAAGCTTGGTAAGAGCAAATTACTGCAGAGGGGGAGTGAGGTTCACAACTCACATGAGGTGCATTCACAGTCCTGTGTAAGCTTTCTTTTTATGTTTCTGCTGCTTCTCCCTTTCCTCTGCCTGAGTGCATATTCACACCTTAACCACTGTGACCACACTTGTACAAAGCTAGTAAATGGTTTAGGACGACTAAATATTTACAGAACGCTCTGTAACCTTTGTAATATAAATCTACAAAATCAAAATAGTGAAGCCTCCTTCAGAATTCACCATTTCTACTTTACACAGCATAGTAGGTTTTTTTTTTTAAGTGCTATCAAGTCAATGCTGCCTCCTGGTAACCCAACAAGCCCCTGGGTTTTCTTGGCAAGGTGTCACTGGAAGTAGATTGCCAGGCCTTTTCTTCCGAGGCAGTGGATGGTGAAGTGACTTGCCTAAGGCTACAAGGAGTGCCAGTGGGAAGTGAACCCAAATCTCTGGGGTTTTAGGCTGTTGCTCTAACCATTAGGCTACTCGCCCACTCCACAGCATAGTGCAGAGTGACTTTTATTTACATCAATATTTACAAACCCATTTTAAGATGCAAAACCATGCAACGTGTAAAGAGAGAAATTATTTTCATGTATACATATAGAAAGCGAGAGAGATTTTTTTTTATGCAGAATCGTGCCTTGTCGGTGCTGGAAAGAAGTAAGTTGCTGCTCCAGGGCACACAGCAAGAGAAACCCTCCAAGCACTGCTCCAGCCTCCTCCTCACCAGCAATACCCTTTAAGTCCAAGTTTTAAAATGCGAGAACCTAAGGGTTTAAAATGAGAGAACGGGCCCTTTCCTTTACCTACTAGCGACATAAGCCACTGCCTGTTCTCACATTTTAAACCCTGTTGCACAGCCAGCAAAGCAGCGGAGAGCGGTGGGAACAAAGACACAAGCTCCAGGCACTGGAAAAGGACACTGCTGCAGCAGCAGCAGCCAGATTCAAACAATGTCACCCGAGTCCCACAGGGAGGGCAAGTTTCAGGGGATTTCAGTATAACCAGAAACCCTGATTTCCCCTTCAAAGGGGGAGGGGGAGGATTTCCAGTTATAACCAACAATCAGAAGCCCTAGAAATAATCACAAGTTAATAGTGTTATTATCTCTTGGAGCAGTACGTTTCCATTACAATCCCACAGTCCATATAGACCAGTGAATTCCAAAAATGAGGGGCTTCTACTGCCTGAAGACACGGGTAGAGGGCATTCTTCAAGGACATCCTCACTTCTGAGTGATGCCATCTGACGGAACCTGGTGCAGGACAGTAACAAACTAGAATTTCCCAGAACGTTCTAGCATTGACTACCACCCATATGCAGGACTTCTGTGCTGGAGTCATCTGAGCTATTTTTTCTCTGTTGAGCCCCTCAGAAATGTCTCTCCATGGCCCAGATTTTTTCTTAAACGTTGAGTAATTTTTTAACATTGGTAGATTAGTAGTGTCTGGCTGCCTCAGTAAACCTCTCCCTCCCATCTAATTCATTTTAGTTAGGTTTTTGTGCTGGTCCAGCCTATTCTGCCCTCATGCAAACAGGAAGCCTGCATCAGCGAGGGTGGAAGGACAAACAACACTGCAGTGCCAAACGTTTTGGTATGCACTCTGGTGCAATTGAAAGTCATTGCTACCATTGCAAGTCCTGGAAAGGAGTGGCAGTGGAAGCAATGAGCCACACTCAGACCATTGGCACTCTAGGCAACCACCTAGTTCATCTAATGGTAGTTTTGACTGCAGTAGCACCAGCCCTGGCTCATTCTAATGCACTACTAAACAGTAAGCTAAACCAGCTCAACATCCAAATGAGAAGGCTTGCTTTCTTAATCTCAAACTGTTTATTACAAATAAGCAAGGAACTTAATTATAGACAGGAGAAACCAAGAGCACTGCAGCGATTCTGGATCAATACAAGCCTGAAGAGTCTTTCTATAAAAAGGATGACTGATTCTGTTACTGTTAACTGACTGAAGGAGTGAACATTGAATGATTGGTGAAAAGGTGCATTTTCTATGGCTCGAGAGGGAGAAAAAGGCGGTGGAGTGCTTGCCCCTAGAGGAAGGGGTGTACAAGAATACTCAAAGTACTATTGAAATGACCAGTAGGGTTATCCCAACCCCCCCCCCCCACCTTATGCCTGTCACTCAATTGAAATTCATATGACCTCTGCTAGTCACAACTCAAGTAAAAGAGTTTCTTCTACAAGAAGAGATCAAGCCTCATAATAAAGATAAAGATCACAAACGTGGTGTCCATGATGGATACAAATGAATCAGCAGACATCAACATGGCACATGTTGAGAATGATGGATTAAATGGCCTCCAGAGTTTATTAAATCACCTTGACATTCCTAGTTATGAAGCAAATCTAGTGCATCCTAATTGTCAGTGAGATCAAGCCACTTGAGGTTTATAGGGCATCATCCAGATTGCCAAACTGCTCAGGGACTCATTGTCCTGGTGGCTAATCCAATCAAAGCTGGACAAAGGTATTTCATTCCATAGTAACATTCATATATGACAGCAGATAAAGACCAGTATGGTCCATCTAGTCTGCCCAGTAAAGTGACAAGAGTGGCAGTGTCTGACGCTCCATGAAGGTCACCCTCATCTATGCCTTTGTCAAGATTGCACCCTCCATTCCATGCAGGTCACCCCACTCTATGCCTTTGTTTAGGGTTATACCTTCTGCTCCATACAGGTAACCCCCTGATTTGTTGAAGTATATAAAATATTTAAGGTTGTTTTGATTCCGCTTACTATATAGAGATCCTCTGTGTCTGTCCCATCCTTTTTGAATTACCTCATTGTCTTTGCACCTACACCCTCTATCAGGAGGGCATTCCAGGCATCCATCACTCTTTCGGTGAGTGAGCCTGTGAGCCCTGTGTGTCTATTGAAATATTTATTTTAGCATTGTTAGTGTGCTATTTATTTACCTGTATGTTTGCTGTTTTCTTCATTTGTACCTGTCTCTGCATATCCTCATAACTTGTATCTGTCCCTCCCACCCCTCTACCCACCTACCCCCTTGGCATTCAGTCTCTTATAGCTATCTTGTGCTCATTACCAAAATTATTCACAGGTGCACCTTATCCCCTGTGATATCTCTCCCACCTATCCTTATTTCTTCTGACTTCTGTGCTCCTCTCCATCTCTCTCTTTTATGGCTCCTCATCACTTTCTCTTCCTTCTCCTCATACTCCTTAATTGTCTCCCTTCCTACCAACACCTTCAAGCCCCCCCCCCCCCTTATCTCCCCTTTACCATCCTCACTTCCCACACCATCTTGTCCTCTACCCTATCATCTCTTGAGCTTTACCACTTTCTCCCTCTCATTAAGCCATCTCCTCTCTCTAAACAACCTCATCCTCGTTACCATCATGCTGTCTCCTTTCTGCCCCGCACTCTTCTACTACTCCTCCTTCTTTCTTCCAGAGATATCAACCCCAACCCTGGCTCCCCCTAGACTTTTGTCACAATCCCAGAACAGATCTTCACGCAACAGCTCAAATCTTAATCCTCTCTCCCTTTCTCATGTGCCTTGTGGAATGCACATCTCAAATACACTTGCCTTTACTCATGAATCGTTTTTCTCTAATGCTCTGCATCTTCTTGCTCTGAGAACTAGCTCTTCCCAGAAGACTTGGCGTCAGTCGCTGCTCTCTATCATGGCGGCTAACAGTTTTCCCACATGCCTCATCCCACTAGTCGTGGTGGTGGTGGGCTTCTACTCTCTCCTTCCTGCCAATTTCAACCCCTCCTGCTGCCTCAGTCTCACTTCTTTCCCACCTTTGAAGTCCACTCCATCTGCCTTTTTACTCCACTACCTGTCTAGTTAGCTGTTATTTATCAACCTCCTGACAAGTCCACCTCTATCTTTCTCACTGACTTTGACTCATGGCTTTCCTTCTTTCTGAATTCATCTTCCCCCTCCCTTATTCTCGGGGACTTTAACATTCATGTTGATAAACCCTCTGACCCTTATGCTTTAAAGCTCCTTTCCCTTATCGCCTCATTTGACCTCCAGCTTTGCTCTACTGCCCCCACTCACCAGCATGGCCATTGCCTCAACCTTGTATTCTTCTCTAATTGCTTACCCTCAAACGTCTGTACCTCAGTTCTTTCCTTATCAGACTATCACCTGCTAAGCTTTACTCTTCATCACTCACTGCATCATCCTTACCCTGTCTCCTACAATCTCTTTAGAAATCTTCATGCTACTGACCCTTTGGTTCTCTCCTCCACTGTCTCATCACCTCTTTCCTCCACTATATCATCTGAGTCTGTTGATGAGGCAGTAGCTTCCTACAATGCTGCACTCTCCTCTGCTCTGGATGCTCTTGCTCCATCCATGCCATGTCTTGTGAGGTATACTATACCCCAGCCCTGGTTGTCTTCCACTACCTACTATCTATGCTTCTGTGCCCATTCAGCTGAGCGTGCTTGGCTCAAATCCTGCACCCTTGCAGACTTTTTACACTTCAAATTCATGCTTGTCTCTTTCCAGTCAGCCATAGCACTTGCCAAACAAGACTATTATGTCCATCTGACTAACTCTTACCCTCGCTGTCTCTTTACAACTTTCAATACTCTCCTCAAGGTGCCTCCACCTCTGACTCTTCCTCTGTTTCTGACAAAATCCGTAAGATCACATTCCAGTTTCCCACGATGTCAGCTACTTCCCCTCCTCCCTCTCTTCACTCCCAACTTTCCCCTCCTACCTCTGCTACCCTCTCTTCCTTTTCTATGGTCTCTGCAGAGGAAACCATACCCCTTCTTTCCTCCTCCAAACTCACTACCTGCTCCTCTGATCTTATTCCCACCCATTTCCTAAGCTCCATCTCCTCCACTGTTGTCCCTTCCATCTCTCATATTCTCAACCTATCACTCTCCACTGCAACTGTCCCTACAGCCTTCAAGCATGCTGTGGTCACACTCCTCCTCAAGAAACCCTCACTAGATCCTACCTGTCCTTCTATCGACCCATCTCCCTCCTCCGCTTCATTTCTAAACTACTTGAACATGTGGTTCACCACCATTGCCTCGACTTTCTCTCCTCTCAAGCCCTCCTAGATCCTTTACACTCTGGCTTTTGTCCTTTACATTCTACTGAAACAGCTCTTACCAAAGTCTCCGGTGACCTGTTCCTGACTAAATCCAAGGGCTTTTACTTGATCCTCATCCTTCTTGACCTTTGTGCTGCTTTTGACACTGTTGACCACAATCTTCTCCTTGATACCTTGTCCTTGCTTGGTTTTAAGGGCTCTGTACTATCCTAGTTCTCTTCTTATTTATTTATTTACATTCTCTTATATACCGCGCTATTCTGCATCAGTGCGGTTTACATTGAACAAACTGAAATTACATTGAACAGGGCATTATAACTTGGAGATAACTATTTTACAGGGAACATGGGCTATGGAGGGTTAAGTGGCTTGCCCAAGACCACAAGGAGCACCTGTGGGACTAGAAACCCCAGTCCTTCCGGCCCAAGGTTCTTATCTCTACCATCAATCTTTCAGTGTTTGTTCTGGTGGATCCTTCCTTACTGCTATCCCAATCTCAGTTGGCATACCCTAAGGATCTATCTTGGGTCCACTCCTTTTCTCTTTATATACCAGGTCCCTTGGTGCACTCATCTCTTCCCATTGCTTTCAGTACCATCTTTACACAAAGGCTTCAGTTAGGAAGGATCAGCAGTCTTCTTGGAGAGCCTGGTGCTCGTCAGGAACTCGGACTCCAACTCTGCAGCCTTATCAGTAATGGGTTTGCCAAAGAGATTTTCTCCCCAGCAAGAGACACTGACCAGCTTGTCCTGAACACATTGCTCCAGGTCAGAGGACTGTAGCCAAACCTGGCATCAGGCATCAATGCCCACTGCAGCTACTCTAGCCACCAAACTGAAGCCATTATAGGCTGCCCGAGTCATGAACTTGGAGCACTCTCTGACACCCGAGGCCAGGGTCCAGAATCACTGGAGAGGTTCCTTAGAGAGACCAGCCAAAAACCTGGCAAGTTCCTTCACCAGATTCCTCAAGTACATGCTCATTTACAGCTGGTATGCCTGGATCCAGCCAATGAGCGTCAAACCCTGGAAGCACTTCCTGCCCAGGGAGTTCAAAGCACGGGCCTCCCTACCCAGGGCACAGAGGAGTGTGTCTTCTGGCTCTTGAAGCGACGCATGGCCGACTCCACCACCATGGAGTTGTGTGGCAGCTATGCTTTTTGGAAGCTCCAGTGGCCCAAGAACATTGTCCAGCTGTCTACTCACTATGGGCACCGATGCAGGGGTCTCCCACATGCAGAAGGGCAGCCATTCCAGAGATCAGGGGAACGGGCACTGTGAGTGCCTCCTTTGGAGGGGCCTCATACTGGAGGATCTTGAGTTCCTCGGTCCGAGGGTCCTCCTCCGACTCTGTGTCAAAGGCTAGTGCCTTGGCCATGTCCTGCACAGTCAAGAAAAGTGTGCCCTTGGGCAGGGACCGACACCAGGTCTCTGGGGGAGATGGATCAGAAGGCATATCCTCATGATGACTGGTATCCAGAGACTCCTCATCCTCAGTCTCCCAGTCCGACTTGTAGTTAGTGGATATGTCGAGGGCAGTCCGGGCTCCAGGGTCAGGCCCCGAGCACGACAGCCCCTGTCCCTGGAGGTCCTGCGGTCAGAGCTGCAGCACTCATAGGAGATGACCTTAGTCCCGAGGACTGGGACCAGGATCGGGACCAGTGTCGAGGAACCTCTCAAGACTGGTGGCGCTCAAGGATCAGCTTGACATCCAGGGAATTCCTCAAGGTCAAGAGCCTGGTAGTTCACAGTAATGAACCGGTAGAACCAGGCATCAGAGCTCGCTGCTGGGCCATGAAGGCAGACAAACTACGCTCCAAAACCGCCATCCTGGTCTCGAGGCCAGATGATTCCACAGCCTTTGTTGCGGGCAGCGAGGGACTTGGACCGGATGCCGGCTCCATCAAGGGGGAGTCCTCGACCAGGATGGGCTGGGGATCCGAGGCCAGTTGCCGGATGCCGACGATTCCTATCGGGGTATCTTGGTCAACTGCTCCCGCACCTTCCACTTGGACTCGGGCAGGGGCCCGTGGGGTTTGCCCCCTTTCCCAGACTCATCAGTCAAATCAGTATTCAAGGGATTCCAGCTCTTCTTGGGTTCTTCCTCCGGTGTGTTCCAGCTGGAGAACCTGCAGCCTCAGGGCTCTGAGGCAGCAAGGTCTCCCCAGGGTTCCCGATGGGGGCCCTGGAGCACGGTGTTGCCAGAGACTCCAGTGCAGAGTCCATTTTGTGAAAGAAGGACTCCAGCTGCTGCTGACGGCTCTTGATGGCCTTGGTGGTCATCTTTTTTTGCAGAGATCACAGCCCAAGGGGTCACGGTCTGGCCCGAGGCAACAGTCGTATGGATTTGCACAACATGGCATGGGCGCATCGGTCACAGTGCTTAAAAGGCCATGGTGGGGAAGACGACCCCCACGAAGTTGAAAGTTTCAGGCCTAGCCAGGAAAAAGGGTGTGAAGCCAGTTGAGAAACTCTCAAGAAAAAAGAACAAAAAAGAACCTGAGATGCGATGCCAAGGCAGGCAAGGAAGCTCGGGGGCGGGAAAGGGAACCGATATACGACTGGAGAAAGGAAAAATCAAGAGAAAAAAAACACCACTTTTTCCAGGGAAAACAGACACACGTCCAATGGACTCTGTGGAAAAAAGGAGACTGAGGCAAGATGGCACCCTTGGGCAGGAAGGTGACCATGCATGCATCTCCCAAAGGTTTTCTTTGAAAACTGAGGAGAAGCTACCGCGCCGTCACCCATATATGAGAACTGATTTCCTGCTTGTTCCCAGACAATAACAGAATCCCTTTTCTTGGCTGCACCTGGAAAACAGACCATCATCAATTAAAGAAGAAACTGCAAAAGATAAAAACTAAAATGGAAAACCCCAAAAATCAGATACCAAGCTGTGAAACTTGGAAAAAAGAGGAACAGAAATACATTTCCTCCTGTAATGAACTATAAGAAATACACATTTTCAAAACTGGCATTTTATTCTCTAAAAACACACTCTTTTGTACTTTTATCTAATCATCTTATTTTTCCAGATGGATTGGTTCCAGTTTCTCGTTTCTACTTTTTCTTGATGGTTTTCTTCTAAGTCCTTTTCCAAAATCCCAATTCCATTTTCTGTTTCTTCACACTGTCTTCTTCATCCTTTTCTTTGCTACATCTCTCTTGACATTGATCCTTCTATTTCTCTCATTTGCCTTTTACCTAACTATAGCTTCATTCCATTCCTTTCTCCTTCCTACAGTCTTCAGACTTCCTCTTTTCACCATTCACCTTTCTATTTCCTAATCTTATTTCCTTAGTCCTCCCATTCCATGCCTCATTCTTTTGCCAGCATCCTACCATCCTCCCTATCTTTCACCCACTTTCTAGTCCGCCATTTCCTCCCTCTGTATTCTTTTCCCCAGTCTCATTTACCACCTTCTGCTTCTCATCCCTTTACCAGTCCCAGCTCATTCCATAACACTTATCTCTCCGCCTCCAGGGCCTTTCTTATGTCTTACTCCCTTCTATGTTTCCATTTCCCCTTTCACTTCTCCCATCTCTACCTTCTTTCAGCTGCTTCAAGGAAGACCTGTCCCTTCCTGTGGCTCTCATCTACTCCATAACATTTTGTCCTTTTCAAGTGACCCCAACCCCTTCCCAAACTCTCCACGTCCATCAAACCTTCTCCCCTCCCCATATTTCTGCACTTGGTCTAACAGCCCTACTCATACCGCTCACCAAATCACCTTGTCCCCACTGTCCTCTTAATCTCTGGTCAATTTCTTAGTCCCCACTATCCCTCCAAGCAACTCCAAGTTCCCACTCACAATACCATCCAAGCCCTCGTCCCCACTTAAAATCCCAATACCCAGCCTATCTTAGAGTCTTTCTTCTGTTTTCTCACCCAATCTTAGAGTCTTCACCTGTCAGAATCCCTGCTTTCCCCACATCCTATGTCCCTAATACCTGCCCTCCTGCCTCCTATTCTCCTTCCCTAGCACCCACCCATTTACTTCCTTCTCCAATATTCATTAACCTTGTCTATCTTCCTAACCCCAGCATGCATTCTTATAACCCTCCCTCTCAACCTTCCTTTGGTTGACTTTGCTTCTTCCCAACTCCTCACAATACCTTTTCCTCCTCTCCCTTCCCACTCCCCCAGCATCTCCCTCTTTTCCCCTCTCTGACCCTAACATTTACCAGCATTAGCCTCCTTTCAATCCCAGGACCCCAGCTCAAGAATTAGCTCCCTCCCAGTCCCATTTCCCCAAACCTAGTATCAGCCCATTTCCAGTGCCTTCAGCCCCAATATCAATCCATTTCCAATACCAGCCCCCAGCATCAGCTCATTTCCAGTACCATTCCCCCAGCCCCACTATCAACTCATCACCAGTATCAGTCAGTCCCTGTATCAGCCCATTACCAGCCCCCCAGTCATTTCCTGCCCCCCCCAGCTCCAGTATCAGCCCTTCCTCCCTCCCTCCCTGTAGCAAAACTGCTGTGGGAGCATTTGCTTTTGCTCTTGTGGCTGCATTAAACATTAATACTGCCATCGGAGCAAAGGTTAATGCTCCCCTGGCTGTTCTGAATATTAATACAGCCGCAGAAGCATTTGCTTTTGTTTCTGCAGCTATATTAATGCTTAGCATGGGATCAATTCTTGAGGCTGTGCTGAGCATTAATATAGCCAGAGAAGCAAAAGCTCCCATGCTATATTAATGTTCAGTACAACCAAAGGAATATTGGCTTTTGGTCCCGCAGCTATGCTGAGCATTAATACAGCTGCAAAAGCAAATGCTCCCGCTATGTTAATGTTGCAGCTGGTGAGGCAGGGGCAGGCTGGAAGTGAGCCAAGGAGGTAAGCTTCTTGCACCCCTATTGTGGTACACCCTGAGCTAGTGCCTCACTGGCTCACCTCTTAATCCGGTCCTGCCCATAGGCCCTTTATCTTGCTTTTCAGATTGCCTTTCTCAAATAGGTATAAAACAAAAAAAAGCAGTTTGTTGCCTATTGATGCTCTTCTTTTTTTGTTGATGGCAACCTGTGGCTAGGGATTCCTGGTTGTCCGCAGAGAAAGCAAAGTTACTTATCTGTAATTTAATGAGGTTATTGACATCCCTAAACCTACCCACTGACTTGACGGCATGCTGGGCTGTACCAAAGGCTGTGAGTAGTTTGGCTGCACAGGACACAAGCACAGAAGAGGGTGGTGATATCATTATGGGCTTCCAAGAAGCACAAAAAACGTAAGTTATTGAATGTGACTGGGTGGAGGAGGCATCAGATTCATTAGTCACACAGGGCACATTTCTAGCTTGGTACGGTCCTGACAGCATGCATTGCATTTCTTGATTTACAGGAGTAATTTAGTGGTTAGGGTGACAATCTGAGAACACAGAAGCCAGGGTTCAAATTCACTAACATTCCAAGGTGACCTTGGACAAGTAAATTCACCCCTTTTGCCTCATATACAAGCCTGCAATGCAATGCTGACTCCTGGCAAACCAGCCCTGGGTTTTCTTGACAAGAATTCGCCGATTTCCTGCAATCCAAGTTGCTTCAAACCAACAACATTGCAACAATCTCCTCTCAAGTCACCATATGCATATCAAACCTATCCATGTTCTCCACACCATCCAGAAAACATGTTGAAGACACCATCGCTGCTCTTAACACGACTACTGCACAAAATGACCCTTGCCCAGCCCACTGGATAAAGGAACTACGCCAAGATCTCAGCCCCATCATCACTAAAATGATGAACTTATCCTTTACAACCGGCTCCTTCCCACCAGCCCTCAAGAGAACATCCATAAGACCCCTCTTGAAAAACCACAAACTCGACCCACAAAAGGTTGAATCCTATAGACCCATAGCTAGCATACCCCTACTAGCGAAAATAATTGAAAAGGAAGTTCAAAGACAGTTACAGGACCACATTGACACTGTCTCCCCTCTTGACCACTGCCAACATGGCTTCAGAGAGTTCCACGGTGTTGAAACCCTCCTTACCACTCTCTGCAACAACATCATCACAGGCATTGATAACATCCGCCAAGGCTTTGCTCTCATCTTCTTAGACATTGCTGCGGCTTTTGACTCTGTACATCACGATCTGTTAATAGGGCGACTAAAAGAAAAAGGCATCAATAACACTGCCCTGGAGTGGTGCAAGTCATACCTTGATCAGAGATGGCAGTACGTTACCTCAGGGACCACAACATCCACACCTTACCACCAAAAGCAAGGCGTACCACAAGGATCATCCCTATCCTCACTCTTTTTCAATATATACATACAACCGGTTTGCAATATCATCAGGTCCTTCAAGGTTGAATGCTTGATATACGCAGATGACATCCTCCTATATATGCCTTTCTCCACAGTTCATATGGACCTTTCCCCGCTAGCTAAATGTTTTGATGCAGTATCCGAATGGCTTCAATCCCAGAACCTCCGAATTCAACACAAAAAGACCGAGGTTCTCTTCATCACCAGGGACCCACTTTTCACCACCCCAACACATAGATAGGTGAAAGAATCTGAGCTCCAATCAAAACCTTCCATTCGCTACCTTGGAGTCACTTTGGACCAACGCAGGGATCTGAAACTACACATAACCAACGTAGTCAGAGCAATCTACCTCAAGATCCGGACTCTTCGACATCTTCGCCCCCTGCTTGATCCTGATGACTTCAGAACTATATTTCAAGCCTTAACCTTACCACACCTTGACTATGCCAATGCCATTCTCCAAGGCCTCCCACACTCCACATTAAACCCTTTGCAACTCGCCATGAATACCGCTGCTAGAGTCCTCTACGGAGCATCAAGAAGGGACCATGTAACACCCATCCTAGAGCAACTCCACTGGCTCCCCATACATGGCAGAATATTGTTCAAAACATTACTACTAACTTTCAAGGCCACTAAAAGCATCACCTCCTCCTCTCTAATAGACCTCATTCAGGCCGTCCCACCCAACAGATCCAGGAGAACGATATCAACAAATACTCTAATCATCCCTAAAGCAGCGACAAAATGCCTATCAGTGACATCTAACAGGGCCTTCAGATTCTATGCCCCTAAGTACTGGAACGCTCTACCCCCAGAGATTCGTGCTATCACTGATCTATCCCTTTTCAGAAAGGCACTCAAATCCCACCTCTTCCCCCAATATTACTTGACCAACTAACCAATCTTAATCACTACCCAAACTAAGAACAAATCCTGTTATGTATACTTGTAAATACTCTTGTAAATAGTTGCAGTAATGACGTCCCATGTTTTATCCAAGTTCTCTGACCTTGTTCTCTGTAAAACCTAACAGTTTGTTGTTATGGTATGTTGTTATATTGTGAACCGCGCTGATTCTGAATAGAGCGGTATATAAGAGCCTGTAATAAATAAATAAAATAAATAAATAAGATGTGACCAGAAGTAGATTGCCAGGCCATTCTTCCACACAATGAGTTTACAACCCCCGGTATTACTACATGGTCACCCATCCAAGTAGGGTTGACACTGCCATCAGGCAAACTAGGCCACTGCCTAGAGTGTCAATGGTCTGGGGGCATTGGGCCTCAGTAGGGGTGGAATGAAAACAACCTCACAGTGTCAAATGTTGAAGATAAGCACTGTGGGGTTGTTTGTGACCATTGCCTCTGCTGCAGGTTCCAGAGAGAGGTAGCAGAAGCAACAGGGGTGGGCGTGTGCAAGGAATGAGGTTCATTTAAGGCATCTCATCTCTTTGTGCTGGCCCTGCATCCAAGTACTAGTCAGGCCTGACCCTGTTAGCTTCAGAGTTCAGCTGAGAGTAGGTTTATGTAAATACAATTTCTTGATACACCACCCAGGCTGAAGGCTCATTCAGGACAACTTAAGACTTGTATAAGCCTAAGAGTCTATTTAATTAAGGTTTTCTCCCATTTTGTGGCTATGGAAAAATGCTTAATAAATGGGACCCTTAAACCGTTACTCTCTGGATACTCGAAAATATCTGATATACCTGACTGTAACTAGCCCTGAGCTACCATTATTAAAGGGGACCCGGGATATCCACTGCTTGCCCCAATACAAGTACCTAGCAGTGTCTTTTGGGGAAACTGCTAGGTTCTTGTGACCTAGATTGGCCACTGTTGGAAACAGGATACTGGGCTTGATGGACTTTGGTCTGACCCAGTATGGCATATCTTATCTTACCAATGAAGAGGCTGAGTTAAGACAAATCATGCTTCATTTTCTGCTAAAACGCATTTATAGGCAGTATGCACATTCGCTGCAAAAAGATTCGCCTAGGTTCCGCCTCTCTAGGAAATCAGGGCGAGGGCTCCTGGGAGAAAGGCTCGGCAACGGGCCCGGGGAGAGAGGAGGCGTTCTGTTCATGAGCTGAGCTCTCGGGAGGTGTGGACCATGGGGAGGCGGGGTGCAACAGGGTCTATCTAGCTGTGTTTTGCAGCCATTTCCGGGAGAACCCTTCTCGCCCTCTGACACTTTCTCTTCCCCGCAGGTGGGCGGCTGCGGTGACGGTCCGGAGGCGGAACTTCCGGTGGTGGTCGGAGACGGAGACTTTTGACTGACTGACTACGTTACGGCACGAGAAAGAAGCGCGGAGGTTTCGGCGCGTGATCGGAGATGTGAGGAAACAGCCAACGGCTGGGATATGAGTCGCTTGTCGGCGGCTGCCTTTCTCGTCTCCCTGCTGCTGGGCGGTTCCCCGGCCTGGCTACTCGCAGGTACTTCGGGAGAGGGAGGGTAGAGGGACAAGGAAAACGCAGCTCGCCAGTGCCTTCTGCTCTCTCACAGGAGCACATTCACTTCCCTACTACTGCGCTGTACAAATACAAAGAAAAGACAGACGGGCAACAGGAGAGTGGGGGATTTCCAGGGAAAATGATCAGTAGGTGTAGGCGAACACAGGAAAATAAGAAGGTCAGGAGGAACCAAAAGCAGCCTCGTAAAGAGAAGCTTTTAGCCAGGATTTGAAAAGCACCAGGGATAGAGCCTGACGTAGGTACTCGCACAGTGCAGCAAGGTTTAAGGAAAGGAGTCTGGAGTTGGCAGTAGAAGAGAAGGGCAGAGAAAAGTGATCTGCTTGATGAGTGGAGTTGTTGGGAAGAGGTGTTGGGAGGTAGTGCCGAGCAAAATTAATATATTTGTAGCTCAGAAGTTTGAGCTCTATTCAGAAATGGATAAGGGGCCAGTGAAGTGACTTGTATGAGCTTTAAAAAATCATGAAGCAACAACCCCTCTTCTCAACAGGTGAAGGCAAATAAGGACAGATTAACTCCCTCCCCACCCAGTGGTAGGATCCTGCCGGTTTGGCCCAATTTGTGCGAACAAGTTCCTGCCACAGGCAGCGTTCAGTGAACAGGGCTGAAAATGATATTCAGATGCCAGCGCTACACTGGCAGGACTCCCCCCACCCACCCGTGGTTTCAATGCATTGGGGGCTCACTGGAAGCCCTGATGCCATCAAACCACTTGCGGGCAGGTGGATCGGGCCACTGGCCACCAGGGAGTTGCTGCCCTGCAGTGATAGCCAGTGGCATAAGCTTGTGGTGCCGGCAACGCAGACGTGGGTTGTGCTGCTGCCTGCGCGGTCCTGTCAGTGGCAGGATTGATCTGAACCGGTTTCTTTTCGGATCAGATCCTGCCACTGCTCCCACCCCTTTACTCCACTATACTGCTGTAGCTTAAGATATCTCCCAGCAACATCCAGAACCCAAAGTGATTGGATTAAAAACTGGCTGTGACATATTTTGTAGTTCACTCAAAGCATAGAGGGATTATAAGTGGTAATTATCTGGAAACAAAAGCAAAGGGTAGCAGGTCTGGACCAACACAGAGCCTTCACCTACTGTGATTGCAGTAGGGGAAAGTTCAAAACGTTTGCTAGTGACCACTGAGTAAATGCCTTAGGACTGGTCCTATTAAGAGATTTTCATAATTGATGTTCTAGAAGGTAAAATAAGAAAGGTTTGTCTTGTTGATGATACTAAGATCTGCAACCAGATGAATGCTTTTGGTGGAGAGAGCAAAAAGAAATCTTGAAGTGTGATGATATTCTTGCCAACTAAGATTCAATACAAAAGAATAGAGTCTTGCGCTTGGGATACAGAAATCCAAGGGAACTCAATACTGTGGGAATGATTCACAAAAAATGTCATTTACATGCATGCTAAACAGCAACCTAACCACCAAAGATATAGGACTGGATTCTACTCTAAGGTGTTTCTGCAGGCAGGAATATGCAGATTACACACAAGGTAATAATGAAATCATTATCACCCTTGTCATGAAGGATTACTAAATTTTCTTGGTCTTTTGGCTTCTATAAATTTAGCACCCCTTTTAGGGTAGATGTTAAATGTTTGCATGGTAGCAGTGCTTACATGCTAACAGTTAATGGGGGGAGGGGGGCGCACAAAGGTTTCCACTACTTTCCTGCTCAAACACCCCCCCCCCCCTTTTTGACCATTGTCCTTCCTTTCATATCAGTGACCTAACAAACCTCTCCAGAAGTCCAGAAATGATTCTTTACCCTTATAATCCTATTGAGGGGCTCCTTAATGGCTCCCTCCTTCCTTTTAGGCCAAGAAGGTCTTCTGGGAGTCCATATGAACACTCTCCACTTTCCAATAATTTACTCGCCACAGAGTTTAGAGTAACTGGCATGTAGTTGTCAACCTCATCTTTACTTCTGCTTTTGTGTATTGGGACCACATATGCTTTTCTCTTGTCCTCTGGGACCACTCCCAAATCTAAAGAAGCATTGAAAAGTCACTTGGTGAAGCCTCATTGCCTTGTCTACTTCTAGTTTAACCAGTTCCTCACTAACAGAATCTTCTGAAAATTGTTCAAGATCCTAATCACTTCTGTGTCTCCTTGTGGGTCTTTTCTGAAGTCCTCTTCCTGGCCCTTCTGCCAGGCAACATTCTGGGGAAGGGATGGGCTCCACCTTAACCTGGATGGTACCAGGCTGCTGGCATTAACCTTTCAAATGGAGATAGAGCAGCTTTTAAACTAGATAATAGGGGAAAGCCGACAGTCAACCAAGAGCGCATGGTTTGTAAGGAAGTTACCTTGAAGAATACTAGCAAAAGAGGGAAGTTAGGAATCCCATCAGAGAGGTTCTAATAAAGATAAAAGTAACACTGATGCCCTTAAGTACAGAACTGAAAGATTTTAAATTGCCCTTTTCAACTGATAATTGGATTAATAAAATACAACTTCTAACTAGAAGTCTACATAAGAACATAAGATATGCCATACTGGGTCAGACCAAGGTCCATCAAGCCCAATATCCTGTTTCCAACAGTGGCCAATCTAGGTCATACGTACCTAGCAGTTTCCCCAAAAGACACAGGTTCCACAATGCTTGTACTGGGTCAAGCATTGATATCCTGGGTCCCTTCTTAATAATGGTTTATGGACCTTTCCTCCAGGAACTTGTCCAAACCTTTTTTAAACCCAGCTACACTAACAGCCTTTACTACATCCTCCAGTAACAAATTCCAGAGTTTGATTACACGTTGAGTGAAAAAATATTTTCTTTTATTAGTCTTAAATAGTTTACCCTGTACCCTGTTGCATGTCCCCTAGTCTTTCTATATTCTGATAATGTAACAATCGATCTACGTTTACCTGTTCCATTCCGTTCATTAATTTATAGACTTCTATCATATCTCCCCTCAGCTGTCTCTTTTTCCAGGTTAAAGAGCCCTAACCTTTTTAGCCTTTCTTCATATGAGTATCCTTCTATCCCCTTTACCATTTTGGTGTCTCTTCTCTGAACCTTTTCTAATAACGCTATATCCTTTTTAAGATACGGCGACCAGAATTGCACACAATATTCAAGGTGCGGTCTCACCATGGAACGATATAGAGGTATTATAATATCTTTTGTTTTATTTTCCTTTCCTTATGATACCTAGCATTCTATTTGCTCTCTTGGCCGCCGCTGCACACTGGGCTGAGAGTTTTAACATGTTATCCACAATGACCCCTAAATATTTTTCCTGGGTGGTGGTTCCTAATGTGGAACCTTGCATCGTGTAACCATAGTTTGGGTTGTTCTTCCCTAGGTGCATAACTTTGCACTTGTCCACATTAAATTTCATCTGCCATTTTGATGCCCAGTCTTCCAATTTATCAAGTTCCTCTTGCAATTTTCCACAATCCTCTTGGGTTTTAACAACTTTAAATAGTTTTGTGTCATCTGCAAATTTGATAACCTCACTCGTTATTCCCGTTTCCAGGTCATTTATGAATATGTCAAAAAGCAGCGGACCCAGCACAGATCCCTGGGGTACACCACTATTCACCTTTCTCCATTGGGAAAATTGGCCATTTAGCCCTACCCTCTGCTTTCTGTCTTTTAACCAGTTCCTGATCCACAATAGTACATTGCCTCCTATCCCATGACTCTTTAGTTTTGCCAAAGGTCTCTGATGAGGGACCTTGTCAAAGGCTTTCTGAAAGTCCAGATACACTATATCAACCGACTCACCATTTTCCACCTGTTTATTCACACCTTCAAAAAAACATAACAGATTAGTAAGACAAGATCTTCCTTGTCTAAAGCCATGTTGGCTGTCTCCCATTAGGCCATGACTATCTACATGCTGAATAATTTTGTTCTTTATGATGGTTTCTACCATTTTTCCCGGTACTGACGTCGGGCTCACCGGTCTGTAGTTTCCTGGATCACCCCTGGAACCCTTTTTAAAACTTGGCGATCCTCCAATCTTCAGGTATTACAGATGATTTTAATGAAAGTTCACAGATTACTAGTAGCAGGTCTGCAATCTCATATTTCAGTTCTTTCAACACCCTTGGATGTATACCATCCGACCCAGGTGATTTGTTACTCTTCAGTTTTATTTATTTTTATTTATTTATTTAACATTTTTATATATATATTTATGTTTATCTATCTAATAGTTGTAATACATCTTCCCGATGTATCGATATTTCCTTCATTTCTTCCGCACCTTTAAATACCACTTCAGTCATGGGTAACATCCCTACATCTTCCTCAGTAAAGACCAAAGCAAAGAATTCATTCAGTCTCTCCGCTATCGCCTTGTCGCCTCTTAGTGCCTCTTTAACCCCTCTATCATCTAATGGACCAACTGACTCTCTCACAGGTTTTTTGCTACGAATGTACTTGGAAAAAGTCTTTTTATTTCGCGTTTTTGCTTCCGCAGCAAGCTTCTTCTCAAATTCTCCCTTTGCCTGCCTTATCAATGCCTTGCATTTGACTTGCCAGTGCTTGTGCTGTTTCCAGGTTTCGTCGTTTGGCTCTTTTTTTTCCATTTCCTGAAAGATGCTTTTTTGGCAACAGCCTCTCTGACCTCACCTTTAAACCATGCTGGCAGTTTCTTGGACGACTTCCACTTTTCTTAAAGCGTGGAATACAGCAAGCCTGGGCTTCCAAGATTAGTATTTTTCAACAACACCCAAGTTTAAAAAATAAGATGGGAAAGCTAGAATATATAGCACTAAATGAAAGATTAGATATGATTGGCATCCTTGACCTGCTGGAAGGAGGACAACCAATGGGACACTGTAATACACTGGTACAAATTATATCAAAATTATCAAATTGGTGGAGGGTTTGCGCTCTGTTTGAGAGGGCATTGAGTCCCATAGGATTAAAGTTTTGCATGAAACAAAATATACTGTAGAATCTGTATTTATTTAGCAATGCTTATATGCCGTTTTTCACTGGGTCAAAGCAGTGTACGTTCAGGTACGGTATATATATTTCCCTTGTCCCTCAGGGGATCACAATCTACATGTTGTACCTGAGGGAACAGAGGGTAAGTAGCTTGCCCAGTGCCACAAGGAGTGCTCGTGGGACTAGAAACCCCAATCACTCTGGCCTGAGGTTGCTGGCCTCCCATAAGATTCGAACTTCCGGCCAAAGGTAACTTGCCCGAACCACTAGGCCATTCCTTCTTATGGATAGAAATCTTATGTAAAAAGGGGAAGGTGATGGCAGTGGGGATGTACTACCAGCCATCTGGCCAGAAAGAACAGATGGATGATGAAATGCTAAGAGAAATCAGGGACGTTAACAAAAGATACAACATAGTAATAATGGGTGATTTCAATTACCCCAGTATTGACTAGGTCATTGTAACTGCAGGACATGCTATGGAAATAAAGTTTCTAGATTAAATAAATGACTGCTTCTTGGAGCTGCTGGTTCATGCACCAACAAGAGGGGTAGCTATTCTGGACCTAGTTCTTAGTGAAACACCAGATCTGGTGTAAGAGATAAGGGAGATTGTGGCCACTTGGCAATAGTGATCCTAGCATGTTCGCATTTGATTTAATAAATAGAAGAAGGATGGCAAGGAAATCCACAGTTACTACCTTTTAATTTTCAAAAGGGCAGACTATGATCAAATGAGGGAAATAGTTAAGAAAAACCTAAGAGGAGCAGCTGCAAAGGTTAAAAATTCCCATTAAGCATGGGCATTGCTTAAAAACACTAGCTTGGAAGCCCGGACAAGTTGTGTTATATGCTTTAAGAAAAGTAGAAGGAAGGCTAAAAAAAAACTGTCAGCATGGTTTAAAGGCAGGGTCAGAGAGGCTGTTGTAGCCAAAAAGGCATCCTTCGGGAAATGGAAAAAGGAGCCAAATGATGAAAATGGGAAGCAACATAAGCACTAGCAAGTTAGATGCAAGGCATTGATAAGGCAAGCAAAGAGAGAATTTGAAAAAAAGCTTGCCATGAAAGCAAAAACATACAATAAAAATGTTTTCAAGTATATTCATAGCAAAAGATCTGTGAAAGAGTCAGTTGGACCATTGGATGATAGAGGGGTAAAAGGGGCGCTAAGGGAGGACAAGGCCATAGCGGAGAGATTTGAATGAATTCTTTGCTTTGGTCTTTATTGAAGAAGATGTAGGGAAGTTACCCATACTGAAATGGTATTTAAAGGTGATATATTGGAAGAATTGAAAGAAGTTTTGATAAATTGGGAAGATGTATTACAAGTATTTGATAAACTGAAGAGTAGCAAATCCCCCTGCACCAGATGGTATACATCCAAGGGTGTTAAAAGAACTGAAATATGAGATAGCTAACAGATTACTAATAGTAGGTCTGCAATCATTAAAATCTGTAGTACCTGAAGATTGGAGAATGGCCAATGTAGAATCTGTTGTTGTTAAGTGCCGTCGAGTCGGAGTCGACTCATGGCGACCCTCTGGATAGCTATCCTAAACTGTGTTTGGTCTTCAGTCAGGCGGCTCATTGTTGACAGACTGGTACCCGTAGCTGCTGTTATTGTATCGATCCATCTCATTGCTGGCCTTCCTCTTTTGCGTTGACCTTCTATCTTGCCAAGCATAATGTCTTTCTCTGATGATGATCTCTCTCTTCGCATGATGTGTCCAAAGTATGAAAGTCGAAGTCTTGTCATCTGAGCTTCTAAAGAAAGCTTAGGTTTGATCTCCTCTAGTACCGACTGGTTTGTTCTTCGGGCAGTCCATGGTATACACAGTATTCGCCACCAGCACCATAATTCAAAGGCATCAATTTTCTTCCTGTCTATCTTTTTCACTGTCCAGCTTTCACATCCATATGATGTTATTGAAAATACCATGGCTTGAAGAAGTCAAATCTTTGTATGGAGAGAGACATCTCTGCTCTTGAGAATCTTATCTAGGTCTTTCATAGCCATTCTGCCAAGAGCAATGCGTCGTCTGATTTCTTGACTGCTTGTTGCTTCTTTATTGATCCAAGTAGGTTAAAGTTGTTCAAAATTTCAATTTCTTCTCCTTCAACGATGAACCTGTTGATTATGCCAGTTGTCATGATCTTTGTCTTCTTTACATTAAGGTGCAGGCCCATTTTGAGACTATGTTCTTTGATTGTGAGAAGCAAATGTTTCAGATCATCTTCACTTTCAACCAGTAATGTGGTATCATCAGCATAGCGAAGGTTGTTGATGAGTCTTCCACCAATCTTCACACCTCTGTTGTCTTCATACAATCCTGCTTCTCTGATGATTTGTTCTGCATATAAATTAAACAGGTAGGGGGGAAAGTATGCAGCCTTGTCTTACACCTTTGCTTATTTTAAACCATTCTGTTTCTCCTTGTTCCGTTCGAACTGTTGCTTCTTGATCAATTTACAGATTGCGCAAGAGAACGATCAGGTGTTCTGGTATACCCATGCTTCTTAATGTGGCCCAGAGTTTCTCATGGTTTACACAGTCAAAAGCCTTGCTATAGTCGATAAAGCACAAATAGATATCCTTTTGGTATTCTTTAGTCTTTTCAAGTATCCATCTCACATCCGCAATGATGTCTCTCGTTCCTTGCCCTTTCCTGAACCCTGCTTGCACTTCAGGTAGTTCTTGCTCCAGGTATGGTTGTAGTCTCTTTTGAATAATCTTCAGTAGAATCTTGCTGGCATGTGGGATCAGAGCGATTGTGCGATAATTTCCACAGTCAGTTAGATCACCTTTCTTTAGTATTGGTATAAACACAGATCTTTTCCAGTCAGTTGGCCATGATGTTGTCTTCCTATTTCTAGAAGACACCAACAGGGATGTGCCAATCGACATCCGGCATCTTAAGTCACCTGTCGGTAGTACTTCTCCTTTCAGCGGTATAAAAAAGTTGCTAATAAAATAAATTAATTAATAGAAGACATATGTAGTATTGTTTAATTCCTGTCTATACCTTCTCTATGTGAGGGAGATCTGTATATCACACTAGTGCAAATGGAATTTCCTTTCCTTCTTTCTAGTTTAACCCACAGTGCCTCCTTGTTCCCTTTTAAGCCCTGTAATTATTTTTTTACATATAGTGCCACTCCTCCTTCCCTCCTTCGTACCCTGTCCTTCCAGAATAAAGTATAGCCAGGTATAATTACATCCCAGTCATGTTTGTCTGTGAACCATGTCTCCGTAACGGCCACTAAATCCAAGTCTATCTCTTCCATTAAAGCCTAAACATCTGGGATCTTATTTCCCGTGCTACAGGCATTCATACACACCGCTTTCCAGGTGGTGTGCCTTTTACACATTTCTACAGAGGTATTTAATGTTTCACTTACCTGGGGGCTTTCTTCACCCATCTCCAACAAATCTAGTTTAAAGCTCTCCTCAGTAGGTTAGCCAGTCTGCTTCGGAATACACGTCGACCCTTTTTGGACAGATACACGCCATCTCTGCTCTGCAGCCTTTGGAAAATCATCCCATATTTCAAGGAAACCACAATACTCTGACACCATCCTTGCAGCCATGCATTGAACGCCAAGATGCGAGCCTCTCTGCTTTACCCTTAAGAGGGAGGAGTGAGGAGAACACCACCTGCACACCTATCTGCTTAATCTAGTCTTTCTATTTTTTAAAGGAGTAAACAACTGGTCTATGTTTACCTGTTCTGCACCACTCGTTTTATAGTCCTTTATCATATCTCCTTTTAGCGGTCTCTTTTCCAAGCTGAAAAGCCCTAACCTTTTAAGCCTTTCCTCATAGGTGTATCCTTCCATTCTCTTTATCATTTTGGTCACTTTTCTCTGTACCTTTTTCTAATTCTGCTATATCCCTTTTTTTTTTTGTGTTTTTTTTTAAGTTTAGATATGGCGACCAGCACTGCCACACAATATTCAAGGTACTTTCACACCACGGAGCAATACGGAGGCATTTTAATTTCCTTGTTTTTATTCTCCATTCCCTTCCTTATGATTCCTAGCATTCTATTTGCTTTCTTTGTTGCTGCTGCGCACTGACCAGAGGATTTCAACGTATTATCCACAATGGTTAGATCCTTTTCTTGGGTGGTGATTCCTAATGTTGAATCTTGCATTGTGTAACTGTATTTTGGGTTGTTCTTCCCAACATGCATAGCTTTGCGATTGTGTACATTAAATTTCATCTGCCATTTGGATGCCCAAGTCTCCCAATTTCTCAAGGTGCTCCTGCAATTTTTCACAATCTTCTTGTGATTTAACAACTTTGAACAATTTTGTGTTATCTTCAGATTTGATCTCTTCACTCATTGTTTTCGTTTCCAGGTCATTTATCAATATGTTAAGAAGAAACAGACCCAGCAAAGATCCCTGGGATACTCCACCATTCAACTTTCTCCATCTAGAACATTAACCATTTATCTCTATTTTCTGTCTTTTTAATCATTTCTCAATCCACAATAGTATACTGTTCTATCCCATGATTTTTTAATTCCCTCAAGTGTCTCTCATGAAGGACCTTGTAAAGGGCTTTTTGAAAATCTAGATACAGTAGATAAAGGTGAGCCAGTTGATATAGTGTATCTGTTCACACCTTCAAAAAAAAAGTAGCAGATTAGTGAGAAGACTTTCCTTGGCTCAATCCATGTTGGCTTTGTCCCATTAAACATTGAGTATGCATTCAATAATTTTGTTCTTTAGTTTGTCATATTGCCTGAAGCGGACATCAGACTCAATGGTCTGTAGTTTTCTGGATCACCTTTGGGACCCTTTTTAAAAACTGGCATTAAGTTGGCCACTCTCTCTAATCTTCAGATACTATAGACTATTTTAATGATAGTTTACAAACTGCCATTAGGTCTGCAATTTCATTTAGGCGTTCTTTCATCACCCTGGGATGTATACAGTCTGGTCCAGGTGATTTGCTATTCTTTATCAAATTGCTGTATTTGAATTTTATAGGTTTATTGGGATTTATTTCAATTTCTCCAGTATATCTGGCATGGGTAACTTTCCTGCATCATCTTCAGTAAAGACTGAAACACAGAATTAATTTAGTCTCCCCACTATGATCTTGTCCTCCCCTAGTGCCCCTTTACTACTTCTATCATTTATTTATTTAACATTTCTTATATACCGCCTTTCATGATATCAAGGCGGTTTACATTGAACAAACTGAAATTACATTGAACAGGGCATTATAACTTGGAGAACTATTTTACAGGGAACATGGGCAATGGAGGGTGAAGTGGTTTGCCCAAGACCACAAGGAGCACCTGTGGGACTAGAAACCCGAGTCCTTCCGGCCCAAGGTTGCTGTCCTCTAGTGGGATTGAACCCCCACCCTTCCAGCCTGAGGTACCTTGCCTCAGCCACTAGACCACTCCTCCACTCAACTTCAGGATGTCCCTAATTAATATTCGTGTGATATATTTGCATGCAGTGGATGCAAATATACCTCATGAATATTAATTAGGGACACCCTCAAACCCAGGCTGGATTATGGTGCACCAGGAATAGAGTTGGCCACCCCTGATCTAGCCTTTCATTTAGTGCTAAATATTTTAACCCTCTTGTCCTCTCCGATCTTCCCAAGGGCGCCTGTTAGTGGTTCCTGGGTTGGAGGAGGTGCGCTTAGTGTGCTGGCGTGGCCGGGCATTTCGTAGTATAGCTGGTGAGTTCTGGAACGCCTTGCCCTTTGAATTTCGTGCGCAGTCTTCATTGTTGGTTACACAACGCTTGTATTGGGTTAAGCAGTGATATCCTGGGTCCCTTTTAATAATGGTTTATGGACCTTGCCTCCAGGAACTTGTCCAAACTTTTTTTTTTTTTTTTTTTTTTTTAAACCCAGCTACACTAACAACTTTTACTACATCCTCCAGGAACAAATTCCAGCGTTTGATTACACATTGAGTGAAAAAATATTTTCTCTTATTCTTAAATAGGTTACCCTGTAGCTTCATTGCATGTCCCCTAGTCTTCCTATATTCTGATGACATAAACAGTCGATCTTTGTTTACCTATTCCACTCCATTCATTAGTTTATAAACCTCTATCATATCTCCCCTCAGCCGTCTCTTTTCCAGGTTGAAGAGCCCTAACCTTTTTAGCCTCTCTTCATAAGGATATCCTTCCATCCCCTTTACCATTTTGGTGGCTCTTCTCTGAACCTTTTCTAATAACACTATATCCTTTTTAAGATACGGCGACCAGAATTGCGCACATTATTCAAGGTGCGGTCTCACCATGGAACGATATAGAGGCATTATAATATCTTTTGTTTTATTTTCCATTCCTTTCCTTATGATACCTAGCATTCTATTTGCTCTCTTGGCCGCCGCTGCACACTGGGCCGAGGGTTTAACATGTTATCCACAAAGACGCCTAAATATTTTTCCTGGGTGGTGGTTCCTAATGTGGAGCCTTGTTTCGTGTAACCATAGTTTGGGTTGTTCTTTCCTAGGTGCGTAACTTTGCACGTGTCCACATTGAATTTCATCTACCATTTGGGTGCATAGTCTTCCAATTTATCAAGATCCTCTTGCAATTTTCCACAGTCCTCATGGGTTTTAAAAACTTTAGTTTTGTGTCATCTGCAAATTTGATAACCTCACTCGTTGTTCCCTTTCCAGATCATTTATGAATATGTTAAAAAGTAGCGGACCCAGCACAGATCTGGGGTACTCCACTTTTCTCCATTGGGAAAATTGGCCTTTTAGCCCTACCCTCTGCTTTCTATCTTTTAACCAGTACCTGATCCACAGTAGTACACTGCCTCCTATCCCATGGCTTTTTAGTTTTGGCAAAAGTCTCTGATGGAGGGACCTTGTTAAAGGCTTTCTGAAAGTCCAGATACACTATATCAGCCGACTCACATTTGTCTACCTGTTTATTCACACCTTCAAAAAAACTTAACAGATTAGTAAGCCAAGATCTTCCTTGTCTAAAGTCATGTTTGCTGTCTCCCATTAAGCCATGGCTATCTGACATGTTCAGTAATTTTGTTCTTTATGATGGTTTCTACAATTTTTCCTGGTACTGACGTCAGGCTCGCTGGTCTGTAGTTTCCTGGATCACCCCTGGAACTCTTTTTAAAAATTGGCATTAAATTGGCCATCCTCCAATCTTCAGGTATTACAGATTATTTTAATAATAGTTCACAGATTACTAATAGGTCTGCAGTCTCATATTTCAGTTCTTTCAACACCCTTGGATGTATGCTATCCGGTCCAGGTGATTTGCTACTCTTCAGTTTATCAAATACTTGTAATACATCTTCCTGGTGTATCAATTTTTATTTCTTTCAATTCTTCTGCAGTATCACCTTTAAATACCACTTCAGTCATGGGTAACATCTCTACATCTTCCTCAGTAAAGACCGAAGCAAAGAATTCATAGAATCTCTCCGCTATTGCCTTGTCCCCTCTTAGTGCCCCTTTTATCCCTCTATCATCTAATGGTCCATCTGACTTTCTCAGTTTTTTTGCTACGAATGTACTTGGAAAAAGTCTTTATTGCGCGTTTTTACTTTCACAGCAAGCTTCTTCTCAAATTCTCTTTGCCTGCCTTATCAATGCTTTGCATTTAACTTGCCAGTGCTTGAGCTGTTTCCAGTTTTCGTCATTTGGCTCTTTTTTTTTTTCCATTTTCTGAAAGATGCTTTTTTGGCAACACCCTCTCTGACCTCACCTTTAAACCATGCTGGCAGGTTGTTTTTTTTTTAATATCCTGCCACTTTTCTTAAAGTGTGGAATACAGCTGGTCTGGGCTTCCAAGACAGTATTTTTAAGCAACACCCAAGCTTGGTGTAAATCTTTTAACCTTTGCAACTGCTCCTTTTAGTTTTTTCTTAACTATTTTCCTCATTTTTATCATAGTCTCCCTTTCGAAAGTTAAAAGGTAGTACTGTAGATATCCTTACCATCTCTCCTCCATTAATCAAATCAAACGCGATCATGCTATGATCACTATTGCCAAGTTGCCCCAACACCCTTATCTCTTGCACCAGATCTGGTGTTCCACTAAGGACTAGGTCTAAAATGGCTTCCCCTCTGGTCGGTTCATGAACCAGCGGCTCCAAGAAGCAGTCATTTATTTCATCTAGAAACTTTATCTCCCTAGCATGTCTTACCATGACACTGATCCACTCAATAGTGGGGTAATTGAAATCACCCATTATTATTACTGTGCTGTATCGTTTGTTAGCTTCCCTGATTTCTTTGAGCATTTCATCATCTGTTTGTTCATTTTGGCCAGGCGGTCGATAGTACACCCCCACTGCCTTCACCTTCCCCTTTTTACATGGAATTTCAATCCATAGAGATTCTACAGCAAATTTTGTTTCCTGCAAAACTTTAATCCTTTGTGACTCAATAGAGTCTCTAACATAGAGCTGATCAAATTTGGTTGAGGGATTGTGCTCTCCATTACGATATTTCTTGTGCCCAGGTATAAGTGTCCCACTGGTTGTCCTCCTTCCACCATGTCTCTGAGATGCCAATCTGACTTTTTGGGGGGAGGAAGGATTGATTTTTGGTGAGGAACAGAACCTCTGTTTTCTTGAGGTTGATCTTGAGATTATGTTGTGATTAGCCATTGGTTTATAGTGTTGAAACAGGTTGTAATTGAGTAGTTGGGTTTGTGGTGGAGAAGGGAACATATATGATATCATTTGCATATAAATGATTCTGGACATTGAATGTGCTTATGATTTTGCAGATTGTCTGTATATAGATGTTAAATAGTAATGCTGAGAGGGCAGAGCCTTGAGGGACACCTTGTATCTGGGTGACTTGTTTGGAGGTCTTTTGTCCAATTTGTACATATTGGGAGCGATTTGTGAGGTATGACTAGCCATTCTAGATCAGTGTCTCGGATTCCTATATTGAATAGTCACTGTAGGAGGATGCCATGGGATATTGTGTCAAAAGCCGCTGCAATGTCTAGAAAGATGAGAATAAAGCCTTGTTTTGTGGTTTCTATGCCCTTGATGATCATCTCTCCCCTTCAATCTGTTCAAAACTCAGCTGCCCAGCTAATCTTCTGCCAGCCTGAATATGCACATATAACCCATCTTCTCAAGTCACTTCATTGACTCCCTTCCTTTTCCGTATCCATTTCAAACTACTTCTTCTGACCTATAAATACATTCATTCTTTTGCTCCTCGCTACCTTTCCTCTCTCATCTCTCCCTACACCCTATCTCATGAACTTTGCTCTTCTAGTGGATCTCTTCTCTATCCCCTTTTCTTCCACCTCCAGATTCCGATCCTTTTCACCTTGCTGCTCCTTATGCCTGTAACAAACTACTTGAAACTGTATGTTAGACTTCATCGCTCCCCCTTTCCAAATCCATGCTAAAGGCTCACCTCTTTGAGGTTGCTTTTGGATTCTGTCTCCTTACCTTTCCCTAGTTGTATCCTTGTCCTCATCTATTGTATTGTCTGTCTTAGCTTGATTGTAAGCTCTTATGAGCAGGGACCATCTTCTATATGTTTCCGTACAGTGCTGCATACTCCTTGTAGCGCTATATAAATGTTCAGTAGTAGTTGTAATCGGTCTGTATCTTGCACTTAGGATGCAGGCTAATATAGCAAATTGTCAGATTGCAGTCGGAAATTAAAAGTAACTGAAATGCTTCACTTAAGACATCAAATGCAGAAACATACAAATCAGTTTTAGGTATCAGCTTTCCTGTTTCAGAGATCTTATAGTGCCAGTTTTAGTCTTATTTCTGGTTTCTCTTCTTGTTTTTCCCTAACACGTTTTATTTTATTGTTGTGTTTTCCCACACATTTAGAATAAAATCTGAATACCTTCTTAAAGGTTTGCTCTGCCTTATAAATTTCTTTCCCTGAGCCCATTTCAGGTTTCCTAGTGTAGCCAAACTTTTTAATTTATTGGTGTAATGTGAGGATATAAATGTAAGCAGGTCGGTTTACTCGTGTGTCATTTGCCTTTGCAATCTGTCTTTACTTCCTGCCTGGATTATTACAACATCTTACTGGCTGATTTATCTAATTTTGTTCAGTCTCTTCCTCATTTTTGAATATTCGTGATGCTCATCTCTCTTCTACTAACTATAGAGTTGTCAAGTTAGTCAGTTCCAGGTGGAGAAGGGAGAAAAAAGTTAGGGTAAATATGAAACGTTCGTTCTTGGCCATCTTGAATTTTAGGTAATAGCTGGACATGTAAACCACGATGTTGGAGAAGTTGGGTGTGGCTGGAGCGTGACAGTTCAGGTTCAGAAAAGGTAGATCCGGTAGTGATGACTATCAAGATGGTTCTGGGAGCTATGGAAAGAGAACATCACTTAGGGAACAAGTGTAGAGAGAAGAAAAGAGGGCAAAAAACAAAGTCCTGAGGACATTTGGTAGTGAAGCGCTGAAAATGTGATGGAAGAGGTAAGAAGAGAGCCAAGATAAAGCAGAGTTATGAAAAACAAGCGAAGGTTTAGGGGGTAATCTTATAAGTATTTTACATGTAAAACGGTGTTTTATGTGCAGTCCCAAGAATATATATGCATACTGTAAGTATATAGTGCATACTTTTACATAGTATCCACATAGGTGTTACCAGGGGCAGAATTTTGAGATGTGCATATTTTATAAAATATGCACATATCCATGCAAACCTAAGCAGAAAGATTATACCTACATCAGTGCAGTGTTAAACATCTATGCTTACTTTAGGACAGGGGGTTTTAACGTAGTCCCCAGGACACAACTAGCTAGCCAGGTTTTCCAAATCACGATGAATATGCATATGAGAGATTTGCATGCGCTGCCTCTATTGTATACAAATCTCTCTCATGCATATTCATTGTGATTATCCTAAAAATTTGACTGGCTAGGTGTATTTTGAAGATTGGGTTGAGAACTCATATTTTTAGGATAATTTTATAAATTCATATAGACATATTATCTTTTATCAAGTACGCCTTTTGAATCTTGGCATCCTGTTTATGAAACAGTTTCAAATATCTAGGAGTAGATGATAATCAACAGCCATTGATAACGATAACCATATGGGAATTTATGTACTGAAGAAGGAAGCTGGGCATCATGCAGTGTGCACACTTCTCCTTATCTTGTCCTATAGTGTTTCTTACACAACCGGGCAAGTGGCATCCGGGTCTAGACCATGGTCCCTGCTCCCCCCCCCCCCTTTTGCCCTACCTTGTGTCCCCTTGCTTAAGTTGTTCCTCACCACTGACAGAATGAACAGACGACCAGTTTTGAAAAAAAAAAAAAAGTTTATTGTATAATGTTGGCCACAGCATAACATTAAGCAGACATATAACCAAAATTCACAATGTACAATTCTCAAACATAAATACATTAAATTACCCTAAACCTCTCTGACACTTATCCTCGAGATGCACAGCCTGTACTCGCCCAAGGGAGGTGCCATCAAAGCCTGCTCCTTGACCTGAAAACACTTCTTAACTGTTGCTGTCATAACTGATGCACATTATCTGTAATATGTTGTGTGGGACAGCATGCCGTTAAAGCGTGCACTATACCCCTAGTCACAACAGCGTCGTCCTTCTTTGTTTCTGACCCGGCTCATCAAAAGTCAGGATTGCTGCATACTTATATATGGCAGTGAGGTGTATCCCTCCCTCCTCCATCAAAGCATGGGGAGGCACATTATTTTATTTATTATTTATTTATTTATTTACATTCTCTTATATACCGCGCTATTCTGCATCAGTGCGGTTTACATTGAACAAACTGAATTCCTTATCGTTCCTCCAGCTTAGTCCTCTACGTATGGGTTGTGCACCTCCTCCTGCAGCATGAAGACTGGACCAATCAAATTTCAGCATCACTGGATACAGCATCTCTGCCATCTCATCCATCCCAGTGTGTCCAGTCTTCATGCAGCAGGAAGACGTGAGTGAGCCTGGCTGGGCTCACTAGTTAGTCAGTTAGGTCTTTAGTCTGTAGCTAACCTTTTTGTGGTTTATTTTTTGGGCTCTATTAGAGCTTCTATTGCTTTCTTAGCTTAAGGGGTGCTTGTTGCTTTAAATTTGCTGATTTCATCGGCTCTCCGTGGGGGGGGAACACCCGAGGGAGGTCTCTCCTCTGTTCTGCCTAAGCGGCTGCTGCTTTTTTCTTGCTCTGTCCTCCTTAATTTAAGGATCTCTGCCCCAGGGATATTCGGGGCAGAGCTCCGGCGGCGACTGCACAGCAGCACCCCTCCGATAGAGGTAAGGTGTGCGCTGGGGGAGTACCGGTGGATTCCGGCGGCAGAGTGCAGTGCAAACGCTGGGAAGCTGCCTCTCCTCTGCTCGTCGGCAGTTTGGGTCTGTTCTTGGCTGCACCCGAGTTCCTTGAGCTGCGGGTGTAGGGTAGGCCGCCTCAGGCGTTGGTTCCTCGGCCGGGTGATTTTTTCCCGTCGCCGAGAGAAAGCGCGCCAAAATGCTTTTCTGCCTTACCGCGGCCATTTTGTGAGCCGCGGTTTGCTTTCCGTGTGCGGCACACGCGGCTGATTTCTTTTTGTCTCCCGGTACACGGGAGCGCCGTCAGAGGTTTTTTCCCCTCCGCCTGTTTTGTTTTGTTTTCTTCTTTTCTGCTTTTCTTTATCCTCTTGTTTTATTTCCTTTTCTTTTTCCTCGGAGTCCCTTCCTCGGGAGAGGGGGAGGGGTCGTGTTCTTTCTCTGTTCTCCTTCGGGAGCAGAGGGCTGGCTTTCATTTCGCTGCTGTTTTGGAGCTTTCAGCAGCAAATGGGCATGACCAGTTAAACAAAGGCATCAGAACTTGATATAAAAAAAAAAAAAAAAAAAACACCTAGTGATAGCCGGGAGACAGAGCAGAGCCACTACGCCCTGGTTCAGCCTGACAAGGCAGCTGGGGTCTGGGGTTCCGTTCCCCACGGTGCCCTTTATTGCAGCTGGCTGAGGCATTCTTTCCAACCTTGCGTCCTGGGTCTTCTGGTGCAGGACCAGTGTTTGCCCTTCCTTGTCTGCACTTGGGGAGCTGCGGGGTGAGGTTCCATGCCAGCGGGATCTCTCTGTGTTATTTGTGGGTCCCGGAAGGCCGCGGTTCCGGAGACAGGCGTCTGTCACCGCTGTGCCTCTGTCTCTTTTACTATGGAGCAGCGCCTGGAGAGTTCCTTGGCTGCTGCATCTCAGAAGGACTCAGATGCTGTGGAGTTGGAGTCCCCCCTGGAGGGTCCGTCGGGGACGGCTTTGGCGGTACCTTTGGGTGCTGGAGAGCAGGCAGAGCTCGGGGCTTTGCCAGTGGAGGATTTTTTCTCCCGATTTCGTTTTACTGATGCACCAGGCGTTCTGTCGTAGGCGTCAGAGCATGGGCGGTGGTCCGGGGGCGACCGCGCAGTCCCCTGCGCCTGTGCTTGCGTCTTCAGGTCTCAAAGCGCCCAAACGCCAGTGTTTGCATGAACCTTTTCAGTCGGAGGCGGGTTGGCCGGAGGGCGAAGATCTGGACTTCGACTTGGAAGCGGATGGGGAGGCCTTAGAGGAAGGCGAACTCCCGGAGCCTGAGGATCAGGCTAAAATTATTTGTGTGTTTCGCCGGGAGGAGTTGCCCGCGCTCGTAGCTGAAGCGCTTCAAACTCTCGGTTTGGCACCTGCGCCGCCGGTCAAAGAATCTGACGGGGTCGTCCCCATCATTCAAGCGGTGCGGCAGACTCAGGTGGTTTTTCCTATCCACAAGGTCATCGATCAGATGATTCAGGCGGAATGGGATACCCCTGAATCTGGCCTCAAGGGAGTAAAAGTTATGCGCAAGCTGTATCCTATGGCCGATGCGGACCTCGAGCGGTTTCGCTCTCCCAAAGTAGATGCAGCGGTTTCGGCTGTGCCTAAGAAGACCACTATTCCTGTGGAAGGTAGTGCGGCGTTGCGGGAGCCGCAGGACAGGAAAATGGATGGTCTATTGAAACAGTCCTTTGAGGCGGACGCGGTTGCGCTGCAGGCCTCCGTTTGTGGGGCTTGGATTGCTTGGGCCTGTCTTCGCTGGGTTCAGCGGCTTCGACAGGTGCCGGCCTTGGAAGCCGAAGATTTCGGTGAGCTCCAGCGCTTGGAGTCGGGTTCGGCGTATTTGGCGGATGTTCATTACGACCTTATCAGGGCGCTATCCAATAGCATGGCGTCCATGGTGGCTACCCGAAGAGCCCTTTGGTTAAAGAATTGGGCAGCGGATGGTTCTTCCAAATCGCGGCTCGGCAGACTGCCCTTCAAGGGTAAGCTGCTGTTCGGTGAGGATCTTGACAGGTTAGTCAAGGATTTGGGGGAATCCAAGGGCGGTCGTCTGCCGGAGGATCGGCCAAAAAGGGGAAGGTTCCTTTCTGTCCCTCGGGGTCAGTCTCGGGACTTTCGTCGGTTTCGCTCTCCCCGCTATGGAGGGTTTCAGCGCGGTCGATATGTCTCGTGGACCTCCAGCTTTCGGGGGTTTTCGAGGAGCCAGTCGCGGATTCGCGGCAGCTACCCCTGCCGCCGCCCGTAAGCCCCAATGAAGGGCAGCGGGTCCAGGCGGAGATTCCAGCGATCGGAGGGCGTCTTCGACGTTTTCTCTCTGCTTGGGCCCAGATAACGTCCGATCAATGGGTTTTGGAGATCGTTCGAGACGGGTATGCCCTGGACTTGGCCAGACCCGTGCTCGATTCCTTTGTGGTGTCTCCCTGCCGCGGAGCTCGGAAGACGGCTCAAGTCCAGCAGACCCTCGATCATCTGCTTCGGCTGGGAGCGGTGGTTCCCGTGCCTCCGGAGGAATATGGTCTCGGGAGGTATTCCATTTATTTCGTGGTGCCAAAGAAAGGTGGGACTCTTCGTCCCATTTTGGATCTCAAAGGAGTGAACCGCTGCCTGCGGGTGCCGCACTTTCGGATGGTCCGTGCTTGTGGCCGTTCGCAAGGGCGAGTTTCTCTCATCACTCGACCTCACGGAGGCTTATCTCCATATTCCTATTCGGGAGGCGCATCAGCGCTATCTCCGGTTCGCTCTTCCGTGGGGTCACTTCCAGTTCCAGGCTTTGCCCTTCGGCCTAGCAACCACTCCTCGAGTGTTCACCAAAATCATGGTGGTCGTGGCAGCGGAATTGCGCAAAGACGGGGTGCTGGTGCATCCCTATCTGGACGATTGGTTGATTCGAGGAAAGTCTCGTTCGGAGAGCTTGTCGGCGACAGCGCAGGTGGTAGGACTGCTGCAGTCCCTCGGCTGGGTCGTCAACCCGCAGAAGAGCCAGTTGGTTCCAACGCAGTCCCTCGAGTATTTGGGGGTGCTCTTCGATACTCACAGGGGCTTCGTTTTTCTTCCCGAACGCAGAGTGCTGGGTCTTCAGTCCCTCGTATGCCGGTTTCGGCAAGTCCCAGCTCCGTCGGCTTGGCTCTACCTTCAGTTGCTGGGAACGATGGCGGGCTCATTAGAGGTAGTACTGGGGGCGCGCTTTCACATGCGGTTGCTCCAGCGGGCCTTGCTGCGTCGTTGGTCCAATCAGTCCGATTCCCTGAGCAGGCGTCTTCGCTGCCCGGCGATGGTGCGTCGGGATTTGACATGGTGGCTGTTGACGGATGCTTGTCTGACGGGCTGGGGCGCGCACTGCGGCGCTCAAATGACGCAGGGCCTCTGGTCTACGGAGGAGAGCGGTTGGTCGATCAACCGCTTGGAACTTCGGGCAGTCCGGTTGGCGTTGCAAAGCTTCGAGACCCTGATATCGCACAGGGCGGTGCGGGTCCTCTCCGCAACGCGGCGACGGTGGCGTACATAAATCGACAAGGCGGCACCGGCAGCTCAGGCCTGGAAATGGAAGCCCGGTCGCTGTTCGAATGGGTAGAGCCCAGGCTACAGGCCATATCGGCAGCGCATATTGCCGGGAAGGACAACGTGATGGCGGATTTTCTCAGCAGAGTCCACGTGGATGCCGGAGAGTGGGAACTCAATCCAACGGTGTTCGAACAGGTGGTTCTGCGTTGGGGGCAGCCGGTGATGGATTTGATGGCCACGTTCCAGTCTGCGAAGGCGGCTCGATTCTTCAGCCGCCGACGGGAGCCGATGTCGGAGGGCATCGATGCTCTGTTGCAGGTCTGGCCTTCAAGGGGTCTTCTTTACGTCTTTCCGCCGTGGCCGCTTCTCGGGCGCGTGATTCAGCGAATCGAGTCTCACCGGGGTCGTGTGCTGTTAATAGCACCGGATTGGCCTCGTCGTCCTTGGTATGCCGATCTCATGCGGTTGGTGGAAGGCCCCCCGTGGCGTCTTCCCCTGGGCCCGGATCTGTTGTGTCAGGGTCCGCTTCGCATGCCGCAAGTGGGGAGATTCTCTCTTACGGCCTGGCTATTGAAAGGGCGCGGCTAAGGAAGAAAGGTTATTCAAAGGCGGTCATAGCAACTCTGCTTCAAGCTCGCAAGAGGTCCACTTCGCTAGCCTATGTACGCGTCTGGCGTATTTTTGAGGACTGGTGTTCTCGGCGTCAGGTGCGAGCGGCTACGGCTTCTCTTCCGCTGTTGTTGGATTTTCTGCAAGACGGGTTTGCCAAAGGTTTGGCCGCCAGTTCCTTACGGGTGCAGTTGGCGGCGCTTTCCTGCTACAGAGGTAAAATTCAGGGCGTGGCGCAGGGGGCCCATGCTGATGTGATACGCTTCTTGAGGGCCGTTTCCCGGCTGCGTCCGGCCCGCCGGATTTCTGTCCCTGCGTGGGATCTCAACTTAGTCTTGCATGCTCTCAGTGCGGCTCCCTTTGAGCCGCTCTCGCGGAGTTCGGTAAAGGATTTGACCCTTAAGACAGTGTTCTTGGTGGCAATTTGCTCAGCTCGACGCATTTCGGAGCTTCAGGCTCTTTCTTGCAGGGAGCCCTTCCTTTCTTTCTCCGATCAGAAGGTGGTTCTCCGCCCAGTGCCTTCATTTTTGCCTAAGGTGTCTTCTGCCTTTCATTTGAATCAGGTAGTGTCGCTTCCAGTGTTTCCCGCGTCGGGGGAACAGGGTTCCGATCGGGGGCTCAGTCGGTTGGACCTTAAGAGAGTTTTGCGTCGATATTTGAAAGTCACTAGAGATTTCCGCAAATCCGATCGTTTGTTCGTTCTCTTTGGAGGGCCTCGCAAAGGTGAGGCGGCGGCGAAAGCTTCCATTGCCCGCTGGATTAAGGAGGCGATTGGCTCGGCCTATCTGTTGCAAGGTCGGGTGCTGCCGGTCGGTCTGCGAGCTCACTCTACCAGAGTGCATGCGGCGTCTTGGGCGGAGTTTAGCTTGGTTTCGCCGGTGGAGATATGTAAGGCGGCCACATGGTCTTCTCTCCACACTTTCAGTAAGCACTATCGGCTTGACGTCTTGGCGGCGGCCGATGCCGGTTTTGGTTCCGCGGTGTTGCGTGCCGGCTGGAATAATCCCGCCCGTTAGTCTGCTTTGTTACATCCCATACGTAGAGGACTAAGCTGGAGGAACGATAAGGAAATAGTAATTACACTTACCTGGTAATTGTAGTTCCTTGAGAGACGACAGCTTAGTCCTCCTGCCCTCCCTTGTAGAGTTTTTTTGGCTCGGCACGCCTTTGATTCAGATGTCGTTTTTCACAGGTGAGTGTGTTTCCTTTTCTTTTCTTTCTCTGGCTGCTTCTGCTGCGGCAGTGGTGAGACCTTTTCTTTGGGTCTCTTTTCAATTGACTAATATGCTAAATGATAAAAAAAAAAAAAGAAAAAAAAAAAAAAAAAAGAAAATAGACACGGCTTTGCATTCTGCTGATGGTTTCTCTGCTTAAAGGTTAGCTATTTCTCTGAGTTTGCTTTGACAGTAGTTCACTGGGATGGATGAGATGGCAGAGATGCTGTATCCAGTGATGCTGAAATTTGATTGGTCCAGTCTTCATGCTGCAGGAGGAGGTGCACAACCCATACGTAGAGGACTAAGCTGTCGTCTCTCAAGGAACTACAATTACCAGGTAAGTGTAATTACTATATTACATTGAACAGGGCATTATAACATGGAGATAACTATTTTACAGGGAACATGGGCTATGGAGGGTTAAGTGGCTTGCCCAAGACCACAAGGAGCACCTGTGGGACTAGAAACCCCAGTCCTTCCGGCCCAAGGTTGCTGTCCTCTAGTGGGATTTGAACCCCCGACCTTCCGGCCTGAAGTACCTTGCCCCAACCACTAGGCCACTCCTCCACTCCGCTGATCCTGCTGCGAATCCATCGACCCTGTCAGGGGAAGAGCAATTTCCTTGTGACCACTCCTCCTCCTCCTCCTCCTCCTATACTCATGTACAGCTGTACACTCGGTCTGATGGCCCTTAACATCTGGCCAAACCCCACCGACTGCAACTCCTCGCTTGTCAGGGGGGGGCACCCCACCCAGTTTTCGGCTGTGGCCAACAGCATTTGTATCGTGTTCTGGGCCGCGCACAGGAAAACATTCATGCTGATATCCGACAGATGTATGCCTGCTGCGTGACACAAGCCAGGGCAACTTACATCGATGAGGTCATGCCCAGTGCAACTCCCCTCCCCCCCCCTTGATTGCCTCCATGAAGTGAGCCAACCATCTGTTCGCCTTTTGTCTCGTTTTCTCCACTGCCCATTATCACTTTTTTTCCCTTTCAGACCCTCCATGGTACGATTTGGGACCATGCTACCCAAGTCCTAGAGAAAATGTCAACCAGCTGCATCTTCCAGTTAATTCAAAACTGCAGGTATTGGCCAATTGTTCGCTCTCCAGATGCATCACTAAGACCCAAGGGCTCCTGGCCGCCCCCCTCCTGTGCATAAGGGATGGAAAGGACAGAACAGCAGGTCCCATATCATTCCCTGAACCCCCATCCCGATGATAGACACCTCCTGCAGGATTTAGGCCCAAATTAAAGCCCTGGGGTCTGTTCCAGGTTCTCCTTTGCACCCACTGGACGTATGGATCGCCTCATATCCACATTTCCTGGGGAGTTGCACCTTGGGCAAACCATTGAAAGAAGAACACAAGAAAGGTCAGTTAAGCACAGCAATATTAGTCAATCCCTAGCTTCCAGGTGAACGTACAGGTTATAATAGAACGCTACCTGCCCACATGCCAAGCCCAACCGTCATGGTAGCCACCCCAATGTGTAAGGAATGAATGCCGTAATAGCCAACCTCAAGGTCTGCCTCTGTGATGACCGGCTTCCGCACCCTTGTGAACCAGAGGTGAGACAGGGGTGCTCTGTCTGCATCGATCAACACTGCTCGCCTCCCATCGGGCATAATCATCATCTGCAATCTTCAAAATACCACACCGGACATGTGTGGTCTCCTGGCAGGGGTGACCATGATAATTTGCCCCCCCCCTTTCGTGGGGACCATCTTAGAGCTACAGGTCTGCGGTTAGGCTTGTTGTGACACTTGGCTGACCATCCCTTCATTATCCTTGCAATGACTAAATCTGCCGAAGAGCTCCATTCTCCCATTGCTTTGGCAAAAGGGGTGATGACTGTTCCTTATCGGTCCTACAGTTCAGTCCTCAACCACTGGGTAGTGCACCTCCTCCTGCAACATGGAGACTGGACAAGTCAAACTTGTGACATCACCGGGTATATCCTGCTGGTCTTCTCCCATGATCCCCCAGTGTGTCCAGTCTCCATGCAGCATGAGGACGTAGTGAGCCTGGGTGCTGGGCTCACTTGAGAAGCAGTTTAGGAGCAGTTAGTCAGGATTTGATTTACCTTGCATTTCTTTTGCCCTTCTTTAGGTGTAATCCTATAAATTGAATTCATTTTCATTTAATTTAATTTACTTTTACTTTATTTATTTTCACCTAGTCTGCCTTAGTGTAAAGGGGGGTTCTGTCCCTTTTCAAAGTTCACGCTGCCAGCTAGCCTCTCTGCTTGGGATTCTTCGGTCTCTGTGCCCGGTGATGATCTCTCCCCCAGGACTGTACGGGGGAGAGCTCTGTGGAACACCTGCATTTTGGCAGTGTCCATGCGGCAGATTCCCATCGCGGCGGGAGCCTCAGGCCGTTCGAGGTTCTTTAGCCGGTGGGCCGGGGCTCGCAGCGTCTGCTACTTCTGGTGGCGCGAGGCAGCAGCGTGTCTGGACAGCTCTTCACCCCGCAGCTACAGCGGGGTAACTGCTGCATCCCGACGCCACAAGGGAGTCTCTCGAGTCCGCATGGAGGGGCTCTGAGCTCTTGCCGCCTCTGTGGTGTTTGGCGCCAAACGGGCCTGCTTCGGATTGGCGCCATTTTCTCGCGGCAGGGCTGAGGCTTCGTGGCGGAGAGCGGAGCAGCCCCGCGTTTGAGCAGACAACGCTGTTCCACGCGGCTACACCCAGATAAGGACTTCCTTTTGCTGTTACTTTTAATTTTAATTCTAATTTTAATTTCCTTTTAATTTTAATTTCCTTTTAATTTCATGATAGTTTATAGTTCTTTGAATGCAATGTGATTGGTTTGGGTTTTTACTTCTTGGGGGGTGCCTTTACTTTTGTCTGCATTCTGGCAGTTAGCGACGTCTGTCAGCAGCAGGTTTCCGTGCTAGGATTTGGCCATTCAGGGTCATCGGCGGCACAACCACCTACAAATTGAGCCCTTTCTGAAATTGTCATTTACATAAGGATGTTATTTCCATGTTTATACGCTTGGAAATTGTGCAGACAGCCTCTAAATGTCGTTATGCCATCTGCAAATTTGATCGCCATGCTTGCTGATCTCTTTTCCAGATCATTTCAGTGCAGTAGATGTTACCAGATGCGAGTTCCAGTGCAGATCCCGAGACATTCCACTATTTACGGGTCTCCTGTGAGAAAACTGGCCATTTAGTCCTATTGTGTTCCTGTTTTTGATCCATTTCCCATTCTATAATAGCACATCATCTCCTTCCTCAGAAGAGGTTCATAAGGGGCTTTGTCAAGTACCTTCTAAAACATCCAGATACATATCATTTGGCTTACTCACATGTTTATTAACCCTTTGAAAAGACAGCTTGGTGCTGCTTTTCAGAACAAGTTCTATCATTTAACTGGCACTGAACTCAGATTCATTGGTCTGTAGTTTCCAAGATCGCCTTTGAAGCTCTTTAAAAAAAACAAAAAACAAAAAAAAAAACAATTAGTGTTACATTAGTAACTCTTCAATCTTTAGAGATCATTAATACTAATGTTATGATTGAGCCTGGCTGATATTATGAATGATCACTATTAGACAAAAATTAGCTAGGTTAAGACACTTTGATTTGGTTTTCTGCACTATGTTATCAGAGCGCAGCTTGCCCATTTGGCGGGAACACTGCCCATCTGGGCCATCTGGGGAAAGGCCCCTGCTGGGGATCGTGAGAAGTGTTGCTGGATGGCACAGTCCGGGGCTTAGTGTTCTAGGGTCCTGGAAGGGTTGATAGCGGCAGTCAGGCCTCCCTGTCTTTGCTATGGCGGTCACCTAGGTTCAAGCGTCCTGTGTTTTGGGTGACAGGAGTGGGACACCTGGACATGTGGTGCTGGATGTTGGATAGGCTCATACTTCTTAGGTGCACTCTCCTTGAGTGCATCTGCATGTCCGTGTTCCGTCTGTGATCTCATGCTCAGGTGATTGTTGCAGCAATGACAGAGATCGCTTGGGATATCGTGAGCGGGGTTGTCATGGTGTTGCATGGTGTTGCATGGGGTTGCCAATGCAAGACGGGGCCATCCTGAGGAGTTTGGGCCTCAGTCATCAGCTTTCCCTTCGGTGGCCCGGCTGTCCAGGAGGCACCCCTCCAGATCCGCCGGTCCAGTTCTTCTCTGCCTCTTCTCAATGTGGGCAGGGGGGCTGGCAGATCTGGAAATTCACGTCCAGTGCACGTTCTACTGTTTTACCTCTGTCTTTGGGTTCTGAGGTCATATATTCCCAATCATTTGTTTGGTGGGGTGCTGCTGTCTGTTGTGCAAGACAAGGTGGTCAACAGTCAGAGGCTGTCGTCTATTCCCCTTACCCCTGAAGGTGCTCACAATTTAAGTTTTTTGTACCTGCGGAGGTGTATGTTGTTAAAGGCTAGCAGGCGCACCTGTGGGACCAGAATCCTCGGTTCTTCCGACCTTCCGTTGAGGTGCGCGTGTGGGGTTTACTCCCTTGGTCGGCTAGCAACTTGCTTCACCCATTGGGCCTTCCCTTTCCTCAAGGCATCGTTGCGTCCCACTTCTTCGTGGGGGCTCGCCGCAGGGCCTGGAGTTATGCTCAGCCGGTTCCAGCCAGGGCTGAGTCCTTGGGGGGAGGCTCCGATCCTAACGATACAGGGAGTGCTGGGATCCGTTCAACCAGGTTCCTTCGGGCCCAGCGTACGTCGTCTTTTGCTGGTTGGTTAAGTCTTCGGGTCGTGGCGGTGCTCCGAGAAGACCAGTAGGCTGCACAGTGCTTGTCTTGGAGCAAGCGCGGGATATCTGTAGGTTCATGTTCAAAGCCGTCCGGTTACATGTCCCTCCATTGTGGAATGCTGTACTAGTAGGCATACTTCATATACTGGGCTTACAAGTTGGCTTCCGCGCTGCTCGGCATCAGCCAAGGTGACTGCCGGTTTAGGCTGTGGAGTCAGCCTGGAGGAGGGGCCTTGCGTTCTCTGGACAATGCCCTGTTCGGTTGTGTGCCTTGTGGCCCTTATGGAGTTGTAAAAAGGAAAAAAAAAAAGAAAAAAGAATAATCAAACAGGAAAGCCTTCCTAATTGTCCCCACTTCTGTTTTATAAGGTTCTGTCCCTTTCTTCCGGGAGCTTGGCCGGAGCGTGGTTAGACTCAGCTACATTTTGGGGATCCTTTATGTACAAGGCGTTTTAGTGTATGCAGCATGCCCAGTGTTCCATCGTCTGACTGGAACGGTATGCGGTACGTCAGCCGTGGCAGGCGTTCACGGACACGGTAGCGGATCGAGCGCTGTAGGTGCTGTCTGAGATCTCCGGGATGGTGGCCTATTTCGATCGGCAGGGTGGAGTCGGTCGGGTGGTCAGGGTGGCCCGAGCGAAGGGACAGCGTGCGCGGTTGAAGCCTTGGCGGCCTGCGTTTCGGTGGGGACACTGTGGTGGTGAATGTCCTTAGCGGGGTCCGAGTGTTTGCCGGAGGAGTGAGATTGCATCAGGCGGTGTGCGCGCCGCGTGTGCTCAGATGCGGTCAGCCCATATTGGTCCTCATGGCGACCTGTCAGTCTGCGGCGACGGGTCGATGTTTAGCAGAGGACATATGAGGCTACTGGATAGCGTCGACGCATTGGTACGGGGCCGTGGCCCGGTCCATTCTATGCCTTTCAGAGGTCATAGTGAAAATGGCTGACTGGGTCTGGTTGCTAAGATATGTGCTCTTCATTAGTCAGTGGGGACCATTACCAGTGTATTCTGCAACATTTGCGTGAGCTTGCATAATCTTTACTTGCAACCAATCGAAATAACTGTCCAAAACCAGTTGATGCAGTCAATACTTAAATTTGCCTCGCTTGACAGTAAAAAAAAAAAAAAAAGACATATATTTATTTTATACCGATAGGTCACTCACAGCATATTTGGCGATTCCTCGTCCTGGTGTTAATCATGCAGATAATTTCTGCTCTAGTTGTGGTGATGTGACTTTTACATCACAAAAATGGCATATGACTGTGGCGGTTCAGAAAGCCTACAATTTATATTTTGGCTGCAGAATAAAAGATCAGGATAAAAGCTAGGCGCCACACATATGCTGCAATACATGTGTAGCAGATCTCAGGCTGTGGATGGATGGGAAAAGACCATCAAAGTCTTTTGCGTTCCAATGATCTGGAGAGGGCCCATGGATCACGTCGGCGATTGCTACTTCTGCATGGTTCCTCCAATTCCGGAGGGCATATCCAGGTGATGTAAGCGGTTGGCCTACTGGCATGGCGTCGTGGGCGTGGCTACCAGAGTCTCCTTTCTTTTTTGTCACACCATGTAAGACTCCACATCTTCTGAAACAACGCTGGACTCTGGGGCACTTGACACCCTCTTATATGCCCTTGGTGGATCATGCTTGGTTTATTGCAACTCATTGCTTAGCTGCATTCCACATTCTCAATTAAAAAGACTCCAGCTGGTCCAGGACATAGCTGTAGAGCTACTTTGTGTTGCAAAGAATAAAGCCCTTAAGAGGTGTGACAAATAGGGTGTTTGACGCTGGTGGTTTTTCCATTTCCCTCATTTTGCTTCCCACCTCTGTCTGGATGGACCTCGGTTCCGTTCTCCCTCGTGGAATCCGGCTGTGCCTGTTTAGTTGTCGGTTTGGGACTTACGCAAGAACACTTTGCTTGTAACCTGCGTTCCTTGGACCTTAGGTGAGGTTCCGTCGCTTTCTGGGAGGTCTCTTCGCTGCCTGTCCCTCCGTGGAGGCGGGTTCTGCGGGAGAGCAGCGGTTTCTAACACTTGACACCCTGGTGGGGTCGAGAGCCAAGGGGGAGCTCAAGCGGATTTTTCAGGCGGAGCTCCGGTAGCCTTCTCAGTAGGTCTGTTTCTAGGGCGTTCAGTGTGTTTGCGATGGCGAGTTTGTCTTTCTGAAGCACTAACGCTGCTTGGGGCAGAGTTCTGTGCTGTTTTCACCAGTGAAGAGGATCCAAGTGGGCTCTCGGTCGTGTCTTCCTGGTTGGCTTACCGCCTGTTGATGTGAGGAGCGGGCTGGGGTCGGTGCCTGCTCTGTTCGTTTAGGGGCCGAGCCGACTGGATAGGTCCCTCCCAATGATTACTGCTCTGGTACATCCCAGTGGTGGAGGACTGAACTGTAGGACCGATAAGGAAATGGAAATTACACTTACCTGGTAATTGATGTTCCTTGAAGGAGTACAGTTCAGTCCTCATTCCCGCCCGGGGATGGATGTTTCAGACGCGAGGCGTCAGTTCCGAGTATGCTTTCGGATCCTAGAGTCGGCAACGGGCTCTGATTGGCAGGTAATCGCGAGAGCAACCTTTTCTGCCTATACTCTTCCTTAGTTCTCCTTCCTTCTAGCTCTCTGTCTTCCGCTGTTTGGTGCGCAGGGGGACAGGGGCACGGAGGAGGGTGTTTTCGGCCTTTCTTTTTGGGGCCCTGTGATTTTAAAGTTGAAGCTTGAGCATAGCTTTGTATTTAGTATTTTAACTGGTTGTTTGTTTGCTCCTTTGAGTCTGCTTTGACAGTAGGTCACTGGGGGATCATGGGAGAAGACCAGCAGGATATACCCGGTGATGTCACAAGTTTGACTTGTCCAGTCTCCATGTTGCAGGAGGAGGTGCACTACCCAGTGGTGGAGGACTGAACTGTACTCCCTCAAGGAACATCAATTACCAGGTAAGTGTAATTTCCATTTAAGCATGTTCTTATCATGGATTTGCTCCTGCCCCTGTCCCTTCAGCAGAATATCCAGTGAAGAATGGTGCTGGCCTTAAAGCAGTCCCCTCTCTGATGCTGTCCTGCACACAAAAACCCCGGAAGTGATCCTGGGCCTTCTTGACTTGGTACGCTGTACCAGGAAACTCATCAAGAGACTCCAGCTTCAGCAGGCCCAACACCCAGACTGCCTCTGGAATGGATATCTTGACTGCATCTGCTCCAGGTGCACTGGCCCGAAATGCTGCCATCTTAAAATGAGAAAGGACATCGGCAATCATGTTATGGAACCAGGAACATGAGGACGAAAGAAGTCGTCCTACCCTGAGTGCCCCGGAGAACGCTAAGAAGGTGCATCTGAAAAAAATAGTCTCAAATGTGTCCTAGCAGACCGCCATCAATGATGGTGAGCAGCTTCCTTAATACCTCCATAGGCGATCAGGCGTCTGGAGTGCGGCAACAGTCAGCAGCCCTGCCCATCATTCTTTAGCAATGATGAAATCGGCTGAAGGGCTCTCTTTCCCCATTGCCCTGGTGAAGAAAATGATTGCCACCAGGCGCATCTGTACCGCAGATTTCATTATGTTGCTGTCCTTGCATGATAGAATCCACTGTAAAGTGGAGCCAGTCATGCATCGGTCACTATCCCTGATCCTGTTAAGGCTACAGAACTTGCAGAAATGCTCCCAGGCTACCGAAATATTTCTGGCTGGTGCATTCAGCCAAGTAAACCTGTCGTTAGCTCCCGCACTTTGGTGGGTGAAATACCCAGACTGCTACTGGAATGGACATTCTGATGGCATGGAACAATGAGAGAGGGCATCAGCAATATTTATTGTAGAATTCCGTAATATGTTCTGCCTTACAGGTGATACTATGCATAATGCAAAGCATAACAATTTCCGGGGCAGCGCCACCACCTCTCATGCCCTGGCATAAATCTTTTGTACTGCTTGGACCACCGTCATATTATTGGTGCAGAATGTAATCACCCTGTTGGCCAATTGAGGGGCCCAGATAGACAGGGCTGCCATCATGGGGAATAACACAAGAAATATGATATCCTTGTTAGCGCCGAAGGAGTGCCACTCATGTGGCCAAGATTCCAAGCCCTAGGCCCCCCCCAGAAGGCTATCCCAAAACTGCCCCCCCCCCCCCCCACTGATGCAACCTGGAATTGTTTACAGATGCAGTTTCAACAGGGTTAGTCCTGCCAGAAGACTAAGCCATTAAAGGCCTTCAGGAAATGTTCTCCAGATTCATAGGCCTTTGCGTATGCTCTTATCAACCCTGATGCAGTGGTGCCTCTGCTTGACCCCCCCCCCCCCCCTTGTCACGAGCCAGTTGGCGACAGAAAACCCGTGTCCTCGGGATCACCTTACAGGTGAAACATAATAAACGGAGCAGAGATTGAAACTGCTCTAATCTAACTTTCCACAGGCTTCTCATTTGCCCAATGGTGGCTTTTAATGTCTCCAACTTATCCCTGTGCAGTCTAGACACTTGGGCTTTTATATCTAGCTCAATTCTGAGGATTGTGTCCTGCGGGTCCCACGGTCATTTCTGCTGCCATACGTACGTGCAATGGGCTTGCAGGAATCCAACATCCTTTTGCACTCCTTGAGCCCATTCCCCATGAACAGGAAATCAAGGTAACGAACGGTTGAGCCAGGCCCAGCTATTTCTACAACCGGCCAAAACAGGCATGAACTGAACTGCTCAAAATTATGCACTGGAATTGAGCAGCCCATGGACATAATTTGTCATAGTAGTCTTCGCCCTCAAAGGTGAAAACCAAGTAGATGAAAGACTCTGGATGCACTTAGGGTCAGCATTTCGACTACTCCATCTCTATCTTAGCCAGTTTTGCTTGTGGCCCAAATTCTGAATGATTGCTATGGCCTGGTCGATAGATGCATATCTCACAAAACACAAAGAAGGATTGATATGGTCATCAACAGACTCGTTCGCAGGACAGAATGGGTTGTGTGTTAAACGGAATTTGCCTGACTCCTTCTTTGGCACTATTCCCAATGGGGATAACACCAGACCCGGGAAGGGGGGGTCTCAGTAGGGACCCACTCCCCTTCCCAAGATGTTTTCCTTAGCGATTTTTATTCTGTTTTGTTTTGTTTTGTTCCGCACCAACTGAAGGAAGGAAGGGGAGTTGTGTATGGTGTGCAAGGAAGTAGAGGCGGTGGATATAATAGGGAAACCTTCTGCAAAGCCATTCAATAATAATGCGTGCCCAGCCTTGGTGAGGGTAGGACCACAGCTATGGATGCATGCTCTCAAAACTGATGTGTGAGGGAGCCATGTCCTTCACTGGGTCATTGGGGCAGCGGCTTAAAAGGCTTTCCCTTACTGGTGGATCTACATGTGGAAGCTGAGTGGCTAGCTCCACAGATCGAACAGGTATTCCGGGACTTAAAACATAGGCCATGTGGTCTTTTTCTGTCGTCATTTTTCTATCTAGTCTGTCCTTCCATATCAAAAACTACAACAGTCCCCTTTTTTTCCTTTAGAGATCCTCTGTTTGTCCCATGCTTTTTTGAATTCAGATACTGTCCTCAGGAGTGGAGGAGTGGCCTAGTGGTTGGGGCAAGGTACTTCAGGCCGGAAGGTCAGGGGTTCAAATCCCACTAGAGGACAGCAACCTTGAGCCGGAAGGACTGGGGTTTCTAGTCTCACAGGTGCTCCTTGTGGGTCTTGGGCAAGCCACTTAACTATTTTACAGGGAACATGGGCTATGGAGGGTTATCTCCAAGTTATAATGCCCTGTTCAATGTAATTTCAGTTTGTTCAATGTAAACCGCACTGATGCAGAATAGCGCGGTATATAAGAGAATGTAAATAAATAAATCTCTACCACTGTTACAGGGAGACTATTCCACGGAGCCACCACTCTTTCCTTAAAGAAATATTTCTGCATTTCACTCCTGAATCTATCCCCTTTCACCCTCATCCCATGTCCCCTCATAGCAGAACTTGCTTTCAATCGAAAGACGCTCTCCCCCTGTGCATTTATGCCACAAAGATATTTAAACGTCTCAATCGTATCACCTCCTATTCAGCCTTTCCTCAGTCTAAGGTGTATATATTAAGATCCTTAAGTCTGTCCTCATGCTTTATAATGAAGACCACTAACCATTTTAGTAGCCACCCTCTGTACTGACTACATCCTGTTTATATCCTTTTGAAGCTGTGGTCTCCAGACTTGCACACAATACTCCAAATGAGGTCGCACCAAAGACTTATACAGCGGCACTATCGCCTCCTTTTTTTTTTTTCTGCTAACCATTCCTCTCCCCGTGCACCCAAGCATCCTTCTAGCTCTTGCTGTCGCCTTTTCTACCTGTTTAGCTACTTTAAGATCATCAGACGCAACCACACCGAGGTCCCGCTCTTCTTTAGTGAACAAAAAGTACTTCACCCCCTATACTATATTGCTCCCTTGGATTGCTGCAGCCCAAATGCATGACCTTGCATTAAATCCCAGCTGCCAAATTCTAGACCATTCTTCAAGCTTAGCTAGATCCCTCCTCATGTTATGTACATCTTCCTGGGTGTCTACCCTATTGCAGATTTTGGTATTGTCCGCAAAGAAGCAAACCTACCCGACTTCCCTTCCGCAATATCACTAACAAAGATGTTAAAAAGAATTGTATTGTACTAATCTTTAACTTATTGGTAATGACATACCAATGTGCTTTAATGTAAATAGCCCACTCATGTTCTTCTATAACCACTTAAATTGTACATAGTTCCCCCAGTTCTTTTCCATGTTACCTCCCTGTTATATGTAAACACTGGACAATTATGCTGCCCTTGTGTGAAACTGTTAACTGTAAATCGCACTGATAATAAAGAGCGCGGTATAGAACAGCCTTTAAATAAATAAAATAAATAAATCAGACCAAGGACAGATCTCTGGGACACACCACTGGTAACCACCTTCTCCTCGGAGTGAGCTCCATTTACCTGTACCCTTTGTCGCCTCCCATTCAACCAATTTCTAACCCAAGCAGTAACTTTAGGGTCCATCCTTAGGGTGCTCAGTTTGTTTTTAAGTCGCCTGTGAGGAACAGTGTCAAAGGCTTTACTGAAATCTAAATACACCACATCTAGGGCTCTCCCTCGGTCCAACTCCCTGGTCACCCATTCAAAGAAATCAATCAGATTTGTCTGACAAGACCTGCCTCTGGTGAATCTATGCTGCCTCTGATCCTGTAATCCGCTGGACTCCACTCACTATTTTCTCTTTCAGCAGAGTTTCCAGTCTACTCACCACCGGCGTTAAACTAACCAGCCTGTAGTTTTCAACCACATCCTTACTTCCACTTTTGTGTAAAGGGTCCACATGAGCCTCTCTCCAGTCCTTTGGCACAACTCCTTACTCCCAACGAGGCATTGAAAAGGTCAGTCAGTGGAGCTGCTAGAACGTCCCCAAGTTCCCTCAGTATTCTAGGGTGTATCCCATCCGGTCTCATCGTTTTGTCTACTTTAAGTTGAGCCAGTTTCTTGGTGAAACACAGTCTTCTGAAAATTGTTCAAGATGCCCCTCGCTTCTGTTCCTGTGTGCTGGTGTTTTCTGAGGTCCTGTTCCTGGTTCATCTGTGAACACAGAACAGAAATATTTGTTAAGCAATTCCGCTTTATCCTCCTCAGCTTCTACAGTGGTGTGCAAAAGTCTGGAATCACTTGTAAATTTGACGTTTTTTCAACTTCATGACCTTATGTCTTAATTTCTTTTCTCCTAGTGGCTTTTTCTATGTGTCTCATAAGTGATAGATTTGGCTATTAGGGCCAACTTTTAGTATTGGTTTGGCCCTTATTTTCTGAGTTTGTTCCCCATAGTTGTCCTGTTGATAGATTTTTCTGTGAAAATCATGTAATGTACATCGTTGGCCAATGATATACATTACAAGTATGCTTTAAAATATTATGGATGCACGCCAGGTTTCCTTCAAATTAATGTATTTGGCCTTGAAAAAGGCCGTTTTTGTGTGTCCGTGATGGCTCAGTATTTGATGGGCCACCCTTTGTTCTTGATCACCTGACTGCACCTTGTTGGCACTGAATGAACCAGTCTGACAAGGTGATCGTTAGTGACAACGCGTTTCCAAGCTGCAATGAGTGCCTCAATCAGCTCATGCTTTGATGTCGGATGCCTATTGGATATTTCCAAGGCCACCTTGTGCCTCAGGTTTTTGATTGGATTCAGATCTGGAGACTGGGCAAGCCAGTCCATTGACTTGATGTTCCGCTGCTTCCAGCTCATCACCTGTCTGGAGCGATGGCAGGGTGCATTGTCAGGAACTGGCCAGGAGACAGTTGGTGTGCTGATGGCACCATGCACTTTTGTAGTATGGTGATGTATTTGGCCCCATTGACCATTCCATCGACAATGTGAAGACGTCCAACGCCACTGGCAGCCATGCAGCCCCAGACCATGACCTTCAAAGGATGCTTCACAGTGAGGTTGAGACACTCAGGCTTGACTTCCTGTCCAGGAAATCTCCTCACATAGGTGTGGGCCTGGTTACCAAACAGGCAGAAGGTGCTTTCATCGCTGAATAGTACTTTTTCCCACATTTCAGTCGGCTAGGTTGAGTGCTTTCTCACCCACCCGATCCAGTTGTGCCTTTGTATGTCAGTCATCAGTGGCTTATTCCATGCTTTGCAGCCCCGGAGACCAAACTGCAGGCACCGGCGATGATGAGCTGACACTGACCTCGCTCTTGTCTGACCACTCTAAGTAGCTGAGGAGAGGTCAACTTGCGATTACTCAGTGAAATGCGTTGTAGTGCGCGGTCCTGGCGTAATGTTGATGCACGTGGACGACCTGGATGAGGCTTGTCCACCACTGAACCCGTTTCTTTCTTCTGTACAATCTTAACAGCGCTCTGACTGCAGCCAACTTTCTTGGCTATCTGACGGCTTGAAAAATTGCTCATAAAGGACACATGAACACGCTCCTCCAACATCAGGGTCCGAGTCATTTTCATGGTCGATCCAGAAAGCGTATGAAATTCAAAAATTCCGCGCGTTTTTATAGCTGCACTCTTGGCTAGATATTTGCATTTTGATTGGTTAGTGAAACCAGCCTCCTGATTGGTCAGAAATAACGTGTGCATATTGGATAATCTCAATCCAGTTTTGAAGCAGGATCCACAAAAATCACAGTAGCTGTCTCCTAGTGTCTGTAAAGTATTTAAATTGGAAGCAAGGAATGCAAAAAAGTCAACTCTAATAGCCAAATGTATCCCTTTTAACGTGGTAGAAAGATGAATATGCTGGGCTAACGCAAAATTTTAAAAAAGTTAGAAAGTACGAAAAACGCAAAACTCACAAGTGATTCCAGACTTTTGCACACCACTGTACATATTCCTCCCCTTCACCCTTGAGTCTGACAATCCCACTTTTACCCTTCCTCTTCTCACTAACATATCTGAAAAATGTCTTATCCCTCCATTTTATTGCATTAGGTATTTCCTCCTCTTTTTGAATCTGTGCTTTCCTGACTACTTTGTTAGCTTCTCTAAGTTTTTCCAAATATAGATGCCTGTCTTCCTCTCTCTCTGTGACTTGCATGAGTTCTATATGCAGCTGCTGGAAGTTCCATGTGCAGCTACTGGTATTATGCTTGGGGCAATAGCGCCACCCTGGTGTCGGCCCTGAATGTCGCCCATCTGGCTCACTGGATCTTAGAAAGAATATAGTGGAATTAGAAAAGGTATGGAGAAGAGCCACCAAAATGGTAAAGGGGATAGAAGAGATACCACTATGAAGAAAGGCTTAAATGGTTAGGGCTCTTCAACTTGGGAAAAGAAAAGGCTGAGGGGAAATTTGAGAGGCCTATAAACATCTGTTAGTGTATCTGGTTTTAAAAAAAAAGGTTTGGGAAAGTCCACAAGCCATTATTTAAAGAGGATCTGGGAAATCCACTGCTTACCCACAGACAAGCATAGTAGAACCTGTGGTCTTCAAGAACCGGCCAGGTACTTGTGACCTGGACTGGCCACTTTGGAAACAGGATTTTGGGCTTGATGGACCCTGGTCTGACCCAGTATGGCAGTTAAGTTAATTTATAACTTCTAAAGCAAGCAGAACTGTTTTGCTTCCCCCCCCTTTTTTTTAATTTTTTAAATCAACAAGTAAACCGAAGATCTTGCTTCTTTCCAAGCTTTAAGTCACCAAATGATCACGGTCTGCCATCAGCTTTCCCTCTAAAGCAGTTGCAAAATCAAAATCCCTCATCTGGTCTCAACTGGATTACCTATTCTTCATCTGGGCCCAGGAGTCCTGCCATTAATCTGTTGCCACCAGCACCACACATATATACCCCCAGCAGGCCCACTTAATAAAATGTGAAGGCCCCTTGCAATGATATGAACTGTCCTGTAGATACACGATCCACATCCAGGTCTCAAACCTGCAACTCTCCGGTCATATGTACACTGCCTCTGTATTCTGAGCTACAGTGCTGACTTGTGCCATTACAGCCACTGGAGGGTAGCATCAAACCAAACCATTGATAGAGAATTGTTTTTGTTTTAAATTAACCTATCCCAAAATGCAGTAAGATGAACATTCATAAACAAGACTGGATCTGACAGCTTTCTGCAGAAGTAAGTCCACAGGGCAGTTCTGGGCTCAGTTAAATTATTTAGTCCCATTTTAAAAGAAATGTTTCTATTGAGATGGATGGGAAGGAGTCATGAGAAAAGGAAACCCTGCATGAGTTTGAAAGCAATGTTTCATGGGATATAGTAGTAAATCTGCAATTCTAAATAACCCCAATCTGTGTACCGCCACCAGTGCCTGAGTGCTCCATGACCTCCCCCATAAACCAGATGGATGTTCACATTGCCCCTTTCCTTATCGTTCCTCCAGTTCAGTCCTCTACCTCTGGGTTGTTAATCTCCTCCTGCAGCTAGGAGACTGGTATGTCAGAATGATGACATCACTGGAGATATAGCCTGCTGCACTCCTACTTCCATCCCAGTGTTACCAGTCTCCTTGCAGCAGGAGGACTTGACGAGCCTTGTGATAGAGGCTCTCTGGAGGAATGGATAAGGAGCAGAAGGCAGATTAGGTTTGCTAAGTGGGTTAGAGCCTTTGTGGCAGTGTCTTTTAAAAAAAAAAAATATATATATATATGGAGATACTGCACGGCTTTCTTATTTCCTGCCTGGGCCTGTACTACTTTTGGGGGTTCTGGCTCATGATTTTGAGTCCCCCCCCCCCCCCCTCCTCCCTGGTAGTTCAGAGGTCTCTCCTCCCTGACTCTACGGGGGAAAGCCCTTCTTATGCAGGGCGCATTTTGAGGCTGCAGTGCTCTCCTGAGGCGGCTGCACTGCCGGCAGTACATTGAAGTAGCAGAGCATCGGGTCCGGTTTTGGAGACTCGAAGCACAGCGCATTTGGCAGAGGCGGGCAGACCGGGTCGGTAAGTGCTAACCGGGGCCCGGCTGCCTGGTTTTTCGGGGGAAAGCATTCTCCGGGCCTGCGCAGGCACTGGAGCTGTTTTTGGCGCCCTTTTTTTCCCCTCGTCGGCAATCGCGGCGGCCATTTTCGGTGCCGCGGGTAGCCGTGTGTCAGCGTGTGCTCTCCCATCTCGCCGCGGGGCAGAGCTGGGGTTTGATTTGTAGCCTCTAGTTCTCTTCTTCTTCCTCTCTTTGTTGTTTTTGAGGGGTTTATTTTACTTTGTTTCTTTTGTGGTTTTCTTTATTTTGGGGGCCTCTTCAGCCATCCCTTCAGAGTCGGGGGGGGGCTCGTTTTCTTGGCGATACCATAGCAATTTCTTAGGTGGGCTTTTGGATCTGCAGAGCAGTTGCTGGCTATCCCTGTCCAAATTTTAAAAAATAAATAAATAACATAAAAATAAATCAATAAAACAACTCAAGCGGGGCTAGTGCATCACGAGAGCCCAAAGGGGGGGGGTTCTAGCCACTGTTCCCTCTAAGCTGTGCGCGCGCACACATCTCGCCGAGCGAGCGCACATACTTTATAACAGAGCGCACAAAAATTATGGTTCTGATTCTGATAGAAAACACAGATGTCTTAAAATTTTAAAAGTTCCTTATCGTTCCTCCAGCTTAGTCCTCAACGTATGGGTAGTGCACCTCCTCCTGCAGCATGAAGACTGGACCAATCAGATTTCAGCTCCACTGGAACCATCATACCCAGCAACTCAGGAACTCCAGTGTGTCCAGTCTTCATGCAGCAGGAGGACGTTAGTGAGCCTAGCTGGGCTCACTAGTTGATCAGATAGTTGTATTTGTCTTTAGCTAACCTTTTCCTTTCATTTGAGTCCTATTAGGGCTTATTTTCATTTATTTTAGATTAGACGGCTGTCCCCTTTAAATTTCTCCTTGGTTATCACGGCACTCAGTAGAAGGGGGGGGGGGTGCCGGAGGGAGGTCCCTCTCCTGCTCAGCCTTTGCCGCGACTTTATTTTACACTGTCTATTTGGGGGGAAGTGGATCTCTGCCCCAGGAACCTTCGGGGCAGAGCTCCAGCGGCGGCTGTACTGCAGCTCCTCTCCGGAGGTTGGAGAGGGCTGCTGAATTAGTGCCGGTAAGTGCTGTCGGCTGTGGGAAATTGGGACGGCTGCTGAGTCAAGTTCTGTGATTTCCCCAGCTGTTAGGGGGTCTCTCATCGGGCTTGGGGGGCTCCCAGTGTATACCACTTCAGCGGGGCGAAGTTTTCAGCCGCAGTGCTCTTTTCCTCGGGCTGTTTGCTTTGACGGAGCAACATTCAGAAGCGCGCCAAAATTTGCCTGTCTCCCGCGGCCATCTTTACTGCCTCGCGGTTCTCTCTCCGGGGTGTCCCGCGGTAGATTTATTGTTTTCTTTCACTTCTTTCATTTCTTTCATTTCTGTCATTTCTTTTGATTTATCCTTTTTAGTTTATTGAGTTTATTTATGTCCTTTTAATTTCTTTCTTATTTTAGCCTTGTCCTTCAGCGTTCCCGCGGATACGGAGGGGGGGGGTGCTTCAACGAGTATTTTCCCCTCTCTTGTGGGACATTAATTGGTTGTTTGCTTTGGTGATTTGGTTTTGTTGATAAGCCCTCGGGTGTTCTTGGGGGAGTTTAAAAAAAAACAAGAAAGAAAACATAAGCTGATTTTGTCACCAGGCGCAGGGGAAAAGTTTTCCCCTTCCCTACAAAGACTTTCCATTGTGTGCTACTGCCCAGTTCCCGCATGGTTCTTCTGGGTCAGTGAGCAGACTTCTCCCTGCCATTTTTGCCCGCTGCCGGCTTACTTATCCCGGCGCTAGGGTATCCATGTCAGCCGGAGCTCTTTGTCTCATTTGTGGATCTCGGCGGGGTGCCGACGCCGAGACCGGAGTGTGTCCACGCTGTGCCTCGCTTTCTCGCAGCATGGAACAGTGTCTGGACAGTTCTTTGCCTGCGACGGCGCCGTCTGGTGCCATAACAGGGGACTTAGAATCGCCGCTGGAGGGGCCCTCGGGGCTTTCTTCTAACGGTGGTTCGGCGCCTGTAGCGCAGTCTGGCCTCGGAGGAGCATTGCCCTTGGAGGATTTTTCGCCCGATTTTGTTTTGCTCCTGCACCAGGCGTTCTGTCGTCGGCGCCAGGTCATGGGAGCGGCGCCTCTTCCACCGCAGGAGTTGTCGTCCCAGTCCTCTCCGAGAGAACCTCCGTTGACTGAGCACTCGGCTCCTAAGCGTCCGCGGATGCACGACCCTGGTTCTGCGGAGACGGATTGGCCTCAAGGGGATGATCCCGAGTTTGACCCGGAGGGGGATGCTGACGGCTTGGAGGAAGGCGAGCTCCTGGAGCCGGAAGATCAAGCGAAGATTATTCGGGTGTTCCGACGTGAAGAGCTTCCTGCTCTTGTTTCGGAGGCGCTTCAGACGCTAGGACTGGCCCCTACTGCTAAGGTGGAGGAGGCGGACGGGGCAGATCCCATTATTCAGGCAGTACGACAAACTAATGTGGTTTTCCCATTCACAAGGTTATTGACCAGATGATTCAGGACGAGTGGGACACTCCTGAGTCTGGTCTCAAGGGCGTCAAGATCATGCGTCGTCTCTATCCTTTATCGGAAACGGATCTGGAGCGTTTTCGGTCTCCCAAGGTCGATGCGGCCGTGTCAGCGGTGACTAAGAAGACAACCATTCCGGTGGAAGGGAGTGCGGCTTTACGGGAGCCACAGGACCGCAAAATGGATGGGCTGTTAAAGCAGGCCTTTGAGGCGGACGCACTGGCTTTACAGGCTTCCGTATGTGGAGCTTGGGTGGCCCGTGCCTGTTTCCGCTGGGTTCAGCGGTTTCAACACATTCCTTCCTTAGATACCGATATGCTGACGGAGATTCACCGCTTGGAATCCGGCACGGCGTATTTGGCGGATGTCCAGTATGATCTCATCAGAGCTCTCTCCAACAGCATGGCATCCGTGGTGGCGTCACGTCGAGCCCTTTGGTTAAAAAATTGGGCGGCCCATGGTTCTTCCAAGTCGCGCTTGGGCAAATTGCCTTTTAAAGGTAAACTGCTCTTTGGAGAGGATTTGGATAAGTTGGTCAAAGATCTGGGAGACTCCAAAGGCCTGCCGGAGGATAGACCCAAGCGGGGTAGGTCGCTTCCGGTCGCTAGGGGACAGTTTCGGGACTTTCGTAGATTCCGGTCGCCCCGTTATGGCAGCTTCCAGCGGGGTAGATATAGCTCCCGGGCGTCGAGTTTTCGCGGCTTTCGGGGAGCCAGCCGAGGGTTCTCGGCGGTTGCTTCTCCGACCCCTCGCAAGCCCCAATGAAGGGCAGCGGGTCCAGGTGGAGCTGCCGGTGATCGGAGGGCATCTGCGACGTTTTCTCTCCGCTTGGACCCAAATTACTTCCGATCAGTGGGTGCTAGACATCATACGGGACGGGTATGTTCTCGATTTGGCCCGTCCCGTGCTCGATTCCTTTGTAGCGTCCCCATGCCGGGGAGTTCGAAAGACCCTTCAGGTCCGCCAAACACTCGATCGTCTTCTTCAGCTAGGGGCGGTTATTCCCGTACCGCCAGCGGAATATGGCCTTGGAAGGTATTCCATCTATTTCGTGGTGCCAAAGAAGGGTGGCGATCTTCGTCCCATTTTGGATCTCAAAGGAGTGAATCGTTGTCTGAGGGTTCCCCACTTTCGAATGGAAACTCTACGGTCTGTCATAGTGGCCGTTCGCCGAGGCGAATTTCTCACGTCCCTCGACCTCACGGAGGCCTATCTCCATATCCCTATTCGGGAGGACCAGCAGAGGTACCTACGCTTCGCACTGCCGTGGGGTCATTTCCAGTTTCAAGCATTGCCTTTCGGTCTGGCGACCGCGCCACGCGTCTTCACCAAAATCATGGTGGTGGTTGCCGCGGCCCTTTGCAAAGACGGGGTACTGGTTTATCCCTACCTAGACGACTGGTTGATTCGCGGGAAGTCTCGCGCAGAAAGCTTGGCAGCGACGGCGAAAGTCATCGCGCTCTTGCAGTCTCTCGGATGGGTGGTCAACCCACGCAAGAGCCATGTGGTTCCGACGCAGCTTCTCGAATATTTGGGGGTACAGTTCGAAACGTGCCGGGGGTTGGTTTCTCTTCCCGAACGCAGGATATTGACTCTTCAGTCTCTGGTGCGGAGGTTCCGCAGCTCTCCAGCCCCGTCGGCCTGGCTCTACCTGCAGTTGCTGGGAACGATGGCGTCTTCCCTGGAGGTGGTGCCTTGGGCTCGTTTTCACATGCGCTCACTCCAGCGAGCCTTGCTCCGTCGCTGGTCCAACCAGTCCGATCCCCTGAGCAAACATCTTCCTTGTCCGAAGGCGGTTCGGAGGGATCTCAGTTGGTGGTTGAGTCCATTCACTCTTCGAGTGGGGATGCCCTTGGAGCAGCCGGACTGGGTTCCGCTCTTAACGGACGCCTGCCTGACGGGCTGGGGCGCTCACTGCGAGGGCCAGTTCGTTCAGGGGCTCTGGTCTCCGGAGGAGAGTGCATGGTCGATCAACCGATTGGAGCTTCGGACTGTTCGATTGGCCTTGCAGCACTTCGAGACCCGGATATCGTCTCGGGCGGTTCGGGTTCTCTCCGACAATGCAGCAACCGTGGCCTACATCAACCGGCAGGGCGGAACCGGAAGCGTCGGTTTGGAGGCGGAGACTCGGTCGTTGTTCGAGTGGGTAGAGCCTCGCCTGCCGGCCATCTCCGCGGCGCACATCGCCGGGAAAGACAATGTAACGGCGGACTTCCTCAGCAGAGTTCAGGTCGATCCCGGCGAATGGGAACTCCATCCCACGGTCTTCACACAGCTAGTTCAGCGTTGGGGCGAGCCAGTCATGGACCTCATGGCCACCTTCCGCTCGGCGAAGGCAGCTCGGTTCTACAGTCGACGGCGAGAGCCGATGTCCGAAGGTCTGGATGCTCTTTTGCAGACTTGGCCCTCCACGGGTCTTCTCTACGTGTTTCCTCCGTGGCCCCTTCTGGGGCGCGTTATTCAGCGCATCGAAGCTCACCGGGGTTGGGTGCTTTTGATAGCGCCGGATTGGCCTCGTCGGCCTTGGTATGCCGATCTGATGCGGTTAGTGGACGGTCCTCCTTGGACACTTCCCTTGTTTCCGGACCTGTTGTGTCAGGGTCCCTTACGCATGCCGCAAGTGGAGAGATTCTCTCTTACGGCCTGGCTATTGAAAGGGCTCGGCTAAGGAAACGCGGTTACTCCCGGTCGGTGGTGGCAACACTGTTGCAAGCGCGCAAACGATCTACTTCGCTGGCCTATGTTCGGGTTTGGCGCATTTTTGAGGACTGGTGCTCTAGGAATCAGATCCGAGCGGCTACGGCCTCTCTTCCGGTAATACTGGATTTTTTGCAGGACGGTTTTGCTAAAGGTCTGGCCGCCAGTTCTTTGCGTGTCCAATTGGCGGCCCTGTCATGTTATCGCGGCAAAGTTCAGGGGGTGTCTTTAGGTGCTCATCCTGATGTTGTTCGTTTTTTGCGGGCGGTTTCTAGGTTACGTCCAGCCCGTAGAGTCTCGGTTCCCCCATGGGATCTTAATTTGGTGCTGCGAGCTCTCAGTGCAGCGCCTTTTGAGCCGCTTTCTAGGAGTTCTGTAAAGGATTTGACTCTTAAGACGGTATTTCTGGTCGCGATTTGTTCGGCCCGCCGTATTTCTGAGCTTCAGGCTTTTTCTTGTAGAGAGCCTTTTCTGTCTTTCTCGGCTCACAAAGTGGAACTACGTCCTGTGCCTTCCTTCTTACCTAAGGTGACTTCTCCCTTTCACGTGAACCAGGTTGTTTCCCTTCCGGTTTTCTCGGACTCCGAAGGGCATGCTTCTGATCGCGGACTCAGTAGGTTGGACCTCAAGAGGGTTTTGCGACGCTATTTAAAAGTTACCAGTGATTTTCGTAAATCAGACCGGTTGTTCGTGCTGTTTGGCGGTGCTCACAAAGGGGAAGCGGCGGCGAAGGCTTCTATTGCTCGATGGATTAAAGAAGCGATTGGTTCGGCTTATCTTTTGCACGGTCGGGCTCCGCCGGCTGGGTTGCGTGCGCATTCCACGAGAGCGCAGGCAGCGTCCTGGGCGGAGTTCAGTTTGGTTTCGCCGGTGGATATTTGTAAGGCGGCCACATGGTCGTCGTTGCACACTTTCAGTAAACATTATCGCCTTGATGTCTTGGCGGCGAGCGATGCCGGTTTTGGTTCCGCGGTTCTGCGTGCCGGCTGGCAAAATCCCACCCGTTAGGCTGCTTTGATACATCCCATACGTCGAGGACTAAGCTGGAGGAACGATAAGGAAATAGTAATTACGCTTACCTGGTAATTGTAGTTCCTTGAGAGACGACAGCTTAGTCCTCCTGCCTCTCCCTGTGTTCTTTCCTTTAGCACGGCACGCTTTGGGTTCAGAGGTCAGTATTCCCAGGTGAGTGCGTTCTAATATTTTTTGTTTTCTCCTTCTTTTCTACCTATCCGTTTCTGCTGTGGCAGGAGCGGGACTTTCCGTTACTCTTCGTAAAGGATTTGGCTACTAAAAAAAAAAACAAAAAAAAAACCTGTTATTCTTAAGAGATACATTTGCTGTGACAGCGCTATTGTTAAAGGTTAGCTACGTGTTTGAGTTTGCTTTGTCAGTAGTTCACTGGAGTTCCTGAGTTGCTGGGTATGATGGTTCCAGTGGAGCTGAAATCTGATTGGTCCAGTCTTCATGCTGCAGGAGGAGGTGCACTACCCATACGTCGAGGACTAAGCTGTCGTCTCTCAAGGAACTACAATTACCAGGTAAGCGTAATTACTATTTGTTGTGTATTTACGGTTTTCACAAGTTCTACAATATTTTCTAGTGCAATCAATGTGGTGTACATACTGTATTCTGACGGGTACTCAAATTTTAAAGCATATAACTCCGAGTGTCGTTATGTGGCGCACAAAAATTTAACCTTCCTTCAAAAGCTGCACAGCTGCTATTTTATGTGCACACAGCCTACAGAAAATTAGAGGGAACATTGGTTCTAGCTAGCCTTGTGATGGCTGCCCGGCCTCAGTGCCTCGTGTGTGGCACTAGGAGGGGCTCCGTTGCGGACACCGGGGTGTGCCGCGGTTGTGCTACCCTCTCATTCGCCGTTGAGCTTCAGATGGAAGTTCAGCAGTCGCCGGAAGCGCAGGGTGCGCCCGCGGGGGTTGATGCGGCCTCTCCGCGACTGTTAGCGCGGGGGCCTGCGTCGGAGGAGCCGGCGGGGCCCTCCGGTGAGCCTGTGGTAGCCCAGGGGTCGGGTCTCGGAGGTTTTAGCCCTGAATTTGTTCTGCTGATGCATCAAGCCTTTTGTCTACGGAAGCAGGGCAAGAGGGCAGGTTCCGAGTCGCTGGCATCACCTCCTCCCCTTCCTGGGATGGCTGGGGAGGGGGGTGAGGAGCCGCCTGCTCCGAAGCGTGTGAGACCTGGCGACCCGGCGGAGGGCGAGTGGCCTGAAGCCCAGGATACGGAATGGGATCCTGAAGAGGGTTCGCAGGATCTGGAAGAAGGGGAGATCCCTGAACCCGAGGATCAAGCGAAAATCATTAGAGTCTTCTGCCGAGAGGAATTGGAGGCCCTCATTTCAGAGACGTTGCAGATGTTGAACCTTACTGCACCGTCAACGGTGGAGGATGAGGTCGAGGATCCCGTCATCCAGGCAGTGCACAGGGTCGTTGAATATGATTTAGGACGAATGGGATAAGCTGGAGGCAGGACTTCGGGGCATTCGGACAATGACTAGGTTGTATCCTTTGGCCGATAAGGATAAAGACAGGTTCAGGGCACCGCGGATTGACGCAGTGGTGTCGGCTGTTACCAAGAAGACCACTATCCCGGTTGAAGGGAGTGCGGTCTTAAAGGATACTCAAGACCGTAAAGTTGACGGTCTTCTAAAACAGGCCTTTGAGGCGGATTCTATTTCGTTGCAGGCCTCCATCTGCGGTGCTTGAGTAGCCAGAGTGTGTTTGCGCTGGGCCCAGCGTCTACATCGGTCTTCGCGTGTGGATATCGAGGAGGTGAAGGAGCTGGATCGCCTGGAGTCCGGTGCTGCCTATCTCGCAGATGTGCATTACGACTTGATTCGGGCGCTGGCCAACAGCACAGGGTCGGTGGTGGCCGCCCGTAGATCTTTGTGGTTACGCAATTGGGTGGCGGACGGCCCTTCTAAATCCCGCCTTAGCAAGCTGACCTTTAAGGGGGGGTTGCTTTTTGGGGAAGATTTGGATAAGTTTGGTGAAGGACCTGGGTGAGTCCAAGGCGGGCCGGCTGCCTGAGGATAAACCGAAGCAGGCCAGGTCCGGCCAAACCGTTCGGGGTCAGTTTTGTGATTTCAGGAGATTTCGGTCACCGCGCTTCGGTGGTTTCCAGAGGGGGCGGTTTCCGTCGCGAGCCCAGGGCTTTCGTGTTTTTCGGGGAGCGAGTCGAGGGTTTTCCTCCATCCCTGCGTCCACTTCACGTAAAACTCAATGAAGCGAGGCGGGTCCCGGCGGAGGGGTCTCCCATAGGCGGACGACTTCGGGGGTTCCTTTCCGCTTGGACCCGCATCACGTCAGACCAATGGGTGTTAGAGAGAGTTCAACACGGCTACGCGCTGGAGCTGGCTCGCCCTGTGTGGGATTCGTTCGTTCTGTCTCCTTACAGGGGTCCCAAGAAAACGGCAGCGGTTCGTGCGACCTTGGAAAGACTCATTCAGTTGGGCGCCGTGGTGGAGGTTCCCAAATCCGATTACGGCATGGGTCGGTACTCTATTTATTTCGTGGTGCCCAAAAAGGGCGGTACGTTACGGCCCATACTAGACCTGAAGGCGGTAAACAAGTGTTTACGAGTTCCGCACTTCCGCATGGAGACGTTGCGATCCGTCATAGTCACGGTTCGGCGCGGCGAATTCTTGATGTCTCTGGACCTGATGGAGGCTTATTTGCACATCCCCATCCGGGAAGCTTACCAGAAGTTTCTGCAGTTCGCTCTTCCTTGGGGCCACTATCAGTTCCAAGCCTTGCTGTTCGGTTTGGCAACGGCGCCGCGAACCTTCACCAAAATTATGGTGGTGGTGGTGGTGGCGGCGGCGTTGCGCAAAGAAGGGATTCTCTCAACGAATGGTTGATCCGGGCCAAGTCAGAGGAGGAGAGTTTCCGGGTGACGAACCGGGTGGTTGCGTTTTTACAGGAACTGGGTTGGGTAGTCAACTCAGCCAAGAGTCATTTGCAGCCCGCCCAGGACCTCGAGTACTTGGGGGTATGGTTCGACACTCTGAGCGGGCAGGTATTTCTGCCGCACAAGCGGGCCGAGGGCTTACGGTCCCTGGTGCAGCAGTTTCTGTCGGTACCAGCGCCATCGGCATGGGATTATCTCCGGGTGCTGGGGACCATGGCGGCGATGTTGGAAGCGGTGCCTTGGGCCAAGATTCATAGGCGACCTCTCCTCCAAAGAGCGCTGCTCCGCCGCTGGCCGCATCAGACTGATTCCCTGAGCAAGCGTCTTCCTTGCCCAAGCACAGTCCGGCAGTCTCTTCGTTGGTGGCTTCTCCGCTCGTCGTTGACGGCCGGCATGCCGCTGGAACAGCCGGAGTGGCTTCCACTGTTGACGGATGCCAGTCTAGTTGGCTGGGGAGCCCTCTGCGGGAGCCGCTTTGCGCAGGGGCTTTGGTCCCCTCTGGAGGCCTCTTGGTCGATAAACCGGCTGGAGCTTCCGGTGGTGTTCTGGGCCCTTCAGACGTTCGAGGACATGGTATGCGGCCGGCCCGTAAGGGTGCTCTCCGACAACTCGGCGACGGTGGCGCACAAACTGCCAGGGCGGCACGGGGAGTGCCGCAATGGAAGAGGAGGCCGACAAGCTGTTCGCGTGGGTGGAGGTCCGCTTGTCTGCGATTTCGGCTGCGCACATTGCGGGAAAAGACAATGTCACCGCGGACTTCCTCAGCAGGGTGCAGGTGGATGCAGGAGAGTGGGAGTTGCATCCCGCGGTTTTCGAGCAGATAGTCGTTGGGGATCTCTGGTCATGGATCTCATGGCGACTTTTCAGTCGGCAAAGGTCAGGCGTTTCTTCAGCCGCCGGCGCGAACGAATGTCGGAGAGCATCGATGCGTTGCTTCGGCAGTGGCAGACGTTCAGACTCCTGTATGTCTTCCCGCCATGAGCGTTGATTGGCCGAGTGGTTCAGAAAATCGGAGCGCATGCCGGGAAGGTTCTTTTGGTTGTGCCCGATTGGCCGAGGCGTCCTTGGTACGCGGACCTGATCAGTCTCTTGGACAGCGAACCTTGGCGGCTGCCGGTGAGGTCAGATCTGTTGGTGCAAGGACCGCTGTTCATGCCTCAGGTGGATCGGTTCTCGCTTACGGTATGGCCATTGAGAGGGCTAAGCTGATGAAGAAAGGCTATTCCTCGGCTGTGGTGGCGACTCTGCTTAGAGCTCGTAAACATTCGACCTCTTTGGCTTATGTGCGCGTCTGGCATATTTTTGAAGATTGGTGTTCGAGGCGTCAGGTGTGGGCGGCATCGGTTTCGATTCCGGTGGTCTTGGAGTTTCTGCAGGGCGGATTTGACAAAGGTCTTGTGGCTAGTTCCTTGCGCGTCCAGTTGGCAGCCCTTTCCTGTTATCGGGGCAAGGTCCATGGAGTGCAGTTAGGGGCTCACCCTGATATAGGTCGCTTCCTGAAGGCGGTAGCTAGATTGCGCCCGGCGCGTCGGGTGTGTGTTCCGCCGTGGGACCTCAATCTCGTTCTCACAGCGTTAGCCAAGTCGCCCTTTGAGCCGTGGCATCGTTGAAGGATTTGACATTAAAGACGGTATTTCTGGTGGCAATTTGTTCGGCGTGGAAAGTTTCGGAACTGCAAGCGTTGTCGTGCCGAGAGCCCTTCTTGTCTTTTTCTAGGGAGAAGGTGGTTTTACGGCCGGTCCCATTCTTTTTGCCCAAGGTGGTATCTCCGTTTCATTTGAACCAGGCGGTATGTTTGCCCGTTCTGGGGTCGCTGGGGGGCGACGAGTCGGATCGCAGTCTTCGTCGTCTCGATGTAAAGAGAGCATTGCATCAGTATTTGGCGGTCACGGAGCCCTTCCGCCGGTCTGAGCGTTCTTTTTGGGGGAGTGCGCAAAGGTGAAGCAGTGGCGAAGGCGTCCATCGCCCGCTGGCTTAAAGAAGCGATTGCTTCCGCTTATTTGCTTCATGGTCAGGTCGTGTCTGTGGGGCTGCGGGCGCATTCCACCAGAGCGCAGGCGTCGTCTTGGGCTGAGCACAGTTTGGTTCCGCCTGGGGACATTTGTAGAGCGGCGACTTGGTCGTCCCTACATACGTTCAGCAAGCATTACCGGCTGGATGTTGCGGCGGCTTCGGATGCTCGTTTCGGATTGGCGGTCTTATCTGATTACTGCTCTGGTACATCCCAGAGGTAGAGGACTGAACTGGAGGAACGATAAGGAAATGATAATTACACTTACCTGGTAATTGTAGTTCCTTGAGTGACGACAGTTAGTCCTCCTTCCCTCGAATCATCCGGGTGGGGGATTCCTATTTGGTACTCAGCAGCATATGGTTACAGGTAAGTCTGGATTGTAAAATTTCTTTCCTTGTTCACTTCTCGGTGACAAGGCAGGGTGTAAAAGTCTTGTCATTAGGGATGTATAGTTTACGGTTAGTTGATGTTATATTATGTTTGGCTACTTATTTATTGCTCCGCTTTGTTATAGTTCACACTGGGATGGAAGTAGGAGTGCAGCAGGCTATATCTCCAGTGATGTCATCATTCTGACATACCAGTCTCCTAGCTGCAGGAGGAGATTGACAACCCAGAGGTAGAGGACTGAACTGTCGTCACTCAAGGAACTACAATTACCAGGTATGTGTAATTATCATTTTTCACTCCTGCCATGGTGAGTTGCCCCTTACCCGTGCACAGCCTTAATGGAGACCATGCTGTTTGGCCCGACACCCCCCCCCCCCCAGGACCTCCGTTGCAACTGAGAAGGTTGCCAACACAGACTCCAACTCCCCCACCGTCTGGTTTTGCCACGTAGTCCTGGAAAACAGCACTGTAAGTGACAGTGGATGCCGGCCCTATCAGCCTTCCCTGCTCTTGCCAAGCAACAGAATTGAGCATAAGCTTGCAAGGACTGCATGTTCCTGCTTGAACCCTGGCTGCCGTCTAGCCACATGGCAGGCCATGTGCTCTCCTGCATTGCCCTTCCCCCTGGCCATAAATAACAACCCAAAGCAAGAATTCGCCATCTCAGAAGCAGCAAAACCATGCACCCACACCCCTAACCAGATGGCAAGTAAAGAGTGATTTATAGGGCAGGAGAAAGGAAAAAGCATGGTCCTTCTCTGTCCTAACCAGAGGGGCAAGAGGAGGGCTATGGCCTGCAGGCCCCTGTTAGGGTCGGTCATGGCCTGCCTGTCCCCCCCCCCCCAACCCCTCCGTCCCCACCACACATTAACCCCTGCCTGTCACCCCTGCACTCTTGTGCCTGACAGCTGATAATCCAGCTGGCCGGGTCTTTTTTATATTTGGCATCCAATGTGTTAACTGTTCTGGCCATGCTGCTCTCCTTTTTTTTTTAATAGCTTTTCTTATGAGATCACTTGGTCACTCCAACTGCTTATCTAGTAAGGATTGTTCCTGAGCGGTCCTCCAGTTTAGTCCTCCACATCCGGGTAGTGTACCACCTCCTGCAGCACGGAGACTGGACGAATCAGAATCTTGCTCGCATGATGTATGCTGCTGGAGCTCCTATCAGCCCCCCAGTGTGTCCAGTCTCCGTGCAGCAGGAGGACCTGTGAGCCTGGCACTGGGCTCACTTAGAGACGTAGAAGCAACACTAGTTAGCAACATTTGGGGTTTTCCTTTCTTAGTTTCATTGGTATTTTTCTTTTACTTTATTTGGTAGCTGTCTCTTTAAATAAAAAATAACAGAAAATAAAGGGGGGCCGATCGAGGAGCCGAGCCTGCACAGACCTTCTGACCCAGCCGCTGGCAGAGGTGCTGAAGGCAGTGTGCTATTGTAGATCTCTCCTCCTAGACAGTACGGGGCAGAGATCTTTCATAGTCAGCCCCGTTCCTGGCTTGAAACGCCGGCTGTGTTCGTCACGGCTCTGGCGTGCTGCCGCTTCTGGAGAGTTTCTCTCACGCTTGTCGGGGCTGTACCGCAGTCATCGCATGAAGTCAGCGGCTATCCGGCTTTCAACTCTTTGGAGTCAAGGGGTGAGTTAGGCAGTGCCGCGGCACTGCATACGTGCATTTTTATTTCTTTATTATTTTGAGCGGGCTGCTTATCGCGCTGTCTTCTTTGTTTTCCCGCCGTTTTTTTGCCTTCAGCCGCCGGTGCCGGCGGCCATTTTAAAGTGCCGGTGTTTCTTTCTTTTTCCCGCTCTTTTCCTCCTTGCGGGCTGCTGCGTTTTCTAGGCTTTTCGGGCAGTCCCGGAGTGGCCTTTCTTCAGCCTCGCGGTCCTTACCTCCACAGGCATTATATATTTAAAAAAAACAAAAAACGTTTTGCTCAATTTTTCATTGCTGGCTCCTTGGTCCTTCTAGGACTGGTGGCTCTTTTCCTCAATGGCTGCAAGACCACAGTGTTTGGTGTTCGGGTCTCGCAGAGGGGCTGTATCGGAGTCAGGGATTTGCAAGGGCTGCACGTCGATCTCCAGGAACAAGCAGGAATGAGTCTTCACATATGGGTACGTCGGTACCGACGGAGCCTGCGCGGGAACGCTCCCCAGCGTCCAATCGGAAAGCTTTTGGGAGCATCCCTCAGCGCCTGCGTGCTGCCTTCCCGCCTTTCCAACTGTCTCTCCTCAGTTTTTCGTTTTTCCGCGGAGCTGGCAGGACGTCCTCCTGTCATCGCAGAAACTTTTTTCTTTAATTTTTTCTTTCTTGTTTTCTTGTGGTCGCGGCTGTTTTCCCGCCGCCACCGGTACCGCCGGTGGGGTTTTTTCTTTTCTTTTTCTCAAACTGAGGGACAGTTTTCCCTCAGTTTCTGTCTTACAATTTTTTGGGCCTATAAGGCCTCTCCATCATGGAGCCGCCTTCTCCTAAGAAGTGCCTTCACTGTGGAAATTCAGTTTTCTTTTTAGACTCCAATGACTGGTGTCTAACCTGTTTGGGTCCTGACCCTTTTTCCCCTGAACCGTCAGGCTACAATACTGTGAGAAGAGAGACTCTCTTTCGAGTTTCCCTCCCTTGGGCAGGGCACCGGCCATTTCTTCTCTTCAGGATCAGGTAACCCACAAACAGTCTGTTAAGACTAGCCAATCCTTGAGTGGTAAGTCTCATGCTAAGCATGCTGACGGCCCCGGCCTTGCCCTCAAGACCCCATTGGCATTAAAACCCCGGTGGGAGTCTTCGGGCTCCAAAGCATTTCAGGGGTTTCAGGTTGTTCCTGGGGCTCACCCCTCACAGAATATATCTGAGCCATGCTTGGTGGTGGCATCCGCTTCGAGCGGTACCGATGCATCGGCACTGGTGTTGAGTGATCCGCTCTTCACCAGGGATCGTCATCTGGCGTTCTCGGTACCTTCGGGACCAACCGAAGCATTCCAGATTGACTTTCCGGTATCGGCAGTACCGCCAATACCACCACCGACGTCGGTACCCTCTAGGCATACATCGATAGACTCGCTTCCTTCGATGCCGAGCCTAGAATCGATTTCTAGTCTAGAGGACTCGGTACCGACGCATCTCAGAACCGATGTTTACCGATTCCGCATGCACAGTACCGAGGATAATCACCGAAGGTTTTTAGTTACCTCGGTACCGCTTGACAGCCTCCGATGACTGCTTCGGTGTCGGTTCCGCCTTCGATTCCGGCACAACTACCGGTATCGGTATCGATGCCGGTACCTGCAGTATCATTGGTACCAGCTCCTTCCATGCTTTTTTTCACCTGGATCGCTCCTCTCTATACCTAGTTTGGAGTCGATACCTGGCATGGATGATGCACTACTGACTGTCTCGACTCATAACTGCCAGTTCCAGTGTCCATCCATTACAAATCCTGTTCTGCACCGGACAGCTACATCCTCCGGTGCCCAGGCTACCTTTTCAGATTTAGCCTGTCCAAGGAAGGTTCCCATCGGAGATCCTTCTTTTCAGAAATTTCTCCTAGACATGGCAACCTTCCTTAATATCCCTATCCCTGGCTATGAGTCTTCTCAGGCTTTTTCTGCAGGAAAGGAAATTCCTGTTCGGTAATCCAGTTTAGTCCTCCAACATCGGGTAGTGCCCCTCCTCCTGCAGCCTGGAGACTGGACCAATCAAGTCTTCTGTAGTATATATGCAGACGGAGCTCCCAGAAGCCCCCAGTGTGTCCAGTCTCCTTGCAGCTTGCAGACTTCTGTGCCCTTTCTGGGCACACTAAGTGGCACTTGAAGGAGCAACACTAGTTAGTTCTTTTGGGGTTTTATTTTGGGTCCTTTATTTACCATTTCTTTGCTAGGTAGCTGTATCTTTAAAAAAAAAAAAAAAAAAAAAAAAAAAAGGAGGGGGACATCCTGGGGGAAGCCAGACCTGCATTGGGCTCCTGCCTTCCTGCCTGGGAATATCTGAAACCTGGGTTGAGCTCTCCCCAAGACTGTTCGGGGAAGAGCCATACCTGCTACAGCATTGCCTGTCACTTGGAGAAGTTGGCTGAGTTCCTTGCTGTTCACTGAGCTGGTAGGAATTTTCCTTGCTTTATCTTTTCAGCTCTGTTGTTTTTTTGCATTGTCAGAGGCTCTGTCGGCTCCCCTGGCTTCCGAATTGCACTTTTTCCTGATTTTTTTCGCTTGCCCTGTATTAGAGGGTCGTTTTCTTTCTTTTCCATATTATTTGGTTACCTTTGTATTTTCGCGCCTTTTTTTATTGTGGGTGGAAAGGTGCGGCGGCCATTTTGGATTTCTAAAGTGTGCTTTTTAAGGGCACTTTTTAACACTTGTGCACAGGTTCCCCTGGCATTTTTTGGGGTTTCTTTTGCTGGCGATTTTGCTCAGGGCACCCCTAGGATTCTGGGGAGTATTTTGTTTTCTGTAAAAAAAAAACAAAACAAAAAAACAAAAACGTTTTAAATTTAAAGCTGTACTGATTTGAATATGGTTAGTCCCTTTGCTGTGGGCTTCCCTGTTCCTGTTTCCTTCTTTCCCCCTGGAAGCAGGTTGCCTTAGCATGGCTGCCAAACCTCAATGTGTGATTTGTGGGTCCCGCAGAGGTACTATGACTGACTCTGGCATCTGCAAGGGCTGTGCTGCAGTTTCTTCAGAACTAGAATGTCTTCTCCCTCTGCTGTTTGCAGCTCTGTGGTAACTCGATTGATTTTTCTTGATTTTTCAGCGATTTTAGGCATTTCTCTCATGCCTGCAACCCTCCCACCTTCTTCTTTGACTTTTTAAGTTAATTCCTTAGCTTTTGGGGGTTTTAATTCACTCTTTTTGTGTTTTATTTTTGCTGGTGGCCATTTTGAATAGCTAATGAGCCTCGGTTTTTGGCGGGAAGCCAGATTATTGTTTCAGTTTTTTTCTTCTTTCCACAACACTTGCTAGTTGTCAGTTGTGCAGAGGTTACTTTTTTCACTGCCTCTGTATGAACATAATGGATAAAAAGTACAGAAGGCATGGATAGAGAACAGTATGCAATTCAGAGCCACAGTACAATGCTGAGTCATTGACGAAGGGTGCAGGGCTCATGGCTTCCATTCCCCACTGTGCCCAACAAAGAAGGCTGGCTGAGGCATTACCTATTATGGGGAATATTGTTAAATGCCTGTTCCGGCGGGACGCAGTTATTTCTTTTTAGTTCTCCCTGTGCCTTATTCAGGTTTACGCTGCATAGGCTGTCAGAAGAAACACAGGGACCTCAGGCATCAGCTCTGCTCTTCCCCCAACATCTTGCTTCCCCTGAGGAACTTGGGAACTCCGGAGCTTGGCTTCGGGGGAGCTCTCCATTGGCTTTACGCTGCACTGAGTCTTTACCACGAGAGTTTGAATACCTCCAGGAAGTTCAGGTATCATTTTCTGTAAGAAACTGTTTTTGTTTTTTCTTCCTTGCCTCAGCTGCTCTGGGATGCTTTCAGCTGTATCCGGACCGGCTGCCCCTGAGTTTGGAAGTGCCTACTTTGACTTTTTAGTCCACAAACTGCAGCCGGGTTACTTTGTACGTCCTACTGATTATTGTACCTGTCTTATTCAATATACCATTTGGTTGAGGTTTTAAGTCAGTGTTTTGGATCCTGACTGTTTTGGGCTCGGCCTAATTAAGCATGCTCACTGTAATTTTCCTATGGCTGGATTGAGCTTCTACATCCCTCCCCAGAAACACCTTTCAGCCCCTACCATGGAGGTCTGAATGGCTGCGGAGGGATCACACTCTAATTTCCCTACTTTCAGTCACTGTGATTGCCTTACCCTGACCTTGAAAGTTTCTCTATGCCAGCACAGTGAATGACTGACAGTTCCCTTCTCAGTTCTGCGAATACCTGACAGTTTTTCGGTGCCAGCGGCTGTTTTGTTTTTCTCTTCAGTGTTTCTTTTTAGAGGAAACAGCTCTAAACAGCAGTTTCCACACACTTAATCATGCTGTGGAGGCACGTGCAGTTTCAAAATCCTTTTCTTAAACAGTCTTGGGTTTCCCTGAGCCTTCCTTGCTTTTTGTTTTAAATGCAAAAAAAAAATAAATAAATAAATAAATAAATAAATGAAACCCCACACAAGAAGAGGAAAGGTGGTTTAAGTCTCTACAATGCCTTTTTTCTATGGCTGTATTATATGTGAAATGTAATCAGCCGAAGGGTACATTAATAGCTTGCTTGGGTTACACCTGCACGCTGCATCCCGGCGGCTTTCCCCATACCCACTGCGTTGCTAGCTGGGTCCCCAGCACCTTATCTCCCCCCTCCTCAGAGCCCCGGCTTGCAGGATCTTCCACAGCCGCTGCAGACCACATTACACATTCCCATCCGGCCGTCTCATCAACGGTTTCTCCACTTCGCTCTTCCGTGGGGCCACTTCCAATTTCCGGCCATGCCGTTTGGTCTCGCCACGGCCCCCCGCACCTTCACAAACGTGATGGTAGTGGTCGCGGCGGCCTTGTGCAAAGAGGGCATCCTGGTCCTTCCGTATCTCGACAACTGGTGGATTCGGGCAAAGTCCAGTCGGGAGTGTGTGCACGTCACGAGCAGGGTGGTGGCTCTGCTGCGGTCCCTCGGCTGGGTGGTGAAAGAATGCAAGAGTTGTCTGTGCCCGACTCAGGATCTCGAGTATCTGGGAGTGAGCCTCGACACAGCACGGGGCTTGGTGTGCCTACCGGAGTGCCGCATTCGGTCTCTTGTCCGACTCTTCAGGGGGATGCCCGCTCCGTCTGCATGGTGATAGCTACAGCTCCTCGGTACGATGGCAGCAACCTTGGAGGTGGTGCCCTGGGCGCGCTTCCACATGCGCCCGCGGCAGAGTGCTCTGCTGCGCCGTTGGTCCAACCAATTCGACTCGTTGAACAGGAGATTGACTTGCCCGAGGGCGGTTCGCCGATCACTCCGGTGGGGCTCTCCTCCGAGAACCTGGCGCGGGGGATTCCCTGGAGCCTCCACTTTGGGTTCCGTTCACAACGGATGCCAGCTTAACCGGCTGGGGGGCTCACTGCGAGACCCGCTTCGCTCAAGGGGAATGGTCTCCCCTGGAGACTTCTTGGTCGATCAACCGCCTCGAATTGCGGGCGGTGCGGCTAGCCCTCTTGGCCTCAAAGCCCTAGTTCTCGACCGGCCGGTGCGAGTCCTCTCGGACATTGCGACCACCGTAGCTTACATCAATCGCCAAGGGGGCACCGGCAGCATGGCCCTGGAATCAGAAGCGATGGCCTTGGTCAATTGGGTGCAGTCTCGTCTTCCGGCCATCTCGGCAGCGCCTATTGCAGGCGCAGACAATGTTCAGGCCGATTTTCTCTGCAGAGTGCGGGTGGACCCCGGAGAGTGGGAGCTAAACCCGCAAGTTTACGCGCAAATAGTTCGTCGGGGGGGGGGGGGGCGCCCTTCATGGATCTCATGGCGACATTTCAATCGGCCGAGACAGGACGCTTCTTCAGCAGGCAAAGGGAGCGCATGTCCGAGGGGCTCGACGCTCTCATTCAGCCGTGGCCAACGTCCGGCCTTCTTTATGTCTTTCCTCCGTGGGTTCTGATTGGCCGGGTCGTTCAGCGCATCGAGGGCCATCGGGGTCGAGTGTTACTGGTGGCCCCGGACTGGCCTGGGTGGCCCTGGTATGCCGATCTGGTCCGGCTGAGCGACGGCATTCCTTGGCTCCTATCCACGCTACCGAATCTTCTTTTTCAGGGACCCTTGCGGATGCCCCAAGTGGGTCGATTCTCGCTTACGGTTTGGCCATGGAGAGGGCTCGGCTGAAAAAGAAGGGTTACTCCCCCCGCGGTGATTTCTACCCTACTGCGGGCGGGGAAAACGTCCACTTCTCTTACTTAGTTTCGCATTTGGGGGATCTTTGAAGACTGGTGCTCCCGGCGTGGAGTCCGGGCGGCGACGGTTTCCGTTTCCGTCGTTTTAAGTTTCTTCAGGTTGCTTTTGATAAGGGCCTTGCGGCTAGTTCCCTGAAAGTCCAGTTGGCGGCTATCTCGTTATCGAGGCAAAGTTTTAGGCCGTATCCGCGGTTCTTATCCGGACGTACGTCGTTTTCTTACGACTGTTTTTCATTTGCAGCCCTCCCGCAGGATTTTCGTTCCTCCGGGGGACTTGAATCTAGTGATGCGGGCCCTGGTTCGTGTACCTTTTGAACCCCTGAGTAGGGCGTTTCTGAAAGATTTTACGCTGAAGACGGTTTTTCTTGTAGCCATCTGTTCGGCACGGTGTATTTCAGATCTACATGCGTTGTGCTGCCGAGAACCTTTTTTGTCTTTTTCCCCGGTCCCTTCCTTTTTGCCGAAGGTGGTTTCCCCTATTCATGTGAATCAGGCAGTGTTTCTTCCAGTTCTTTCTTCCCACTCTGTCGGGTCGGCGGACAGAAGTCTTCACCGTCTCGATGTGGGTCGTGCACTTCGTCGTTATTTGAAGGCTACCGAATCTTTTCGGAAGACTGACCGGCTATGCGTGCTCTTCGGTGGTGCACGTAAAGGGGAAGCGGTGGCTAAGGCCTCCGTTGCAAGATGGCTCAAGGAAGCGTTCGCGTCTGCGTATCTGTTGCAGCAGCGGTCTGTTCCGGAGGGGCTACTGGATCATTCCACTAGGGCTCAGGCGACCGCTTGGGCGGAGTATAGCCTAGTTCCGCCAGCAGATATTTGTAAGGCGGCCACCTGGTCGTCTCTGCATCCTTTCAGTACACACTATCGTTTAGATGTGTCAGCGGCTCGGGATTCCTCTTTTGTTCGGCGGTTCTGCGCGCCGGATGGCAAGGTCCCGCCCGGTCTTAACTGCTCTGTTACATCCCGATGTTGGAGGACTAAACTGGATTACCGAACAGGAAATGGAAATTACACTAACCTGGTAATTGTAGTTCCTGGAGGGTCCAGTTTAGTTCTCCTTCCCTCCCGACTATCTGTTATAAAAATGCGGCGCGCTTTCCGAACGGTGGATCATAAGACGGTTCCTCTTGCCGTTCGAACCTTTTTTGCAGCCGCGTTTTTGGCTATGGCTCTTTCTTTCTCAGGTGTTCAGTCAGCTCCTGAGATTTCTGATACGGAGCTGTATTTTGATTTCTGGGGCGTTGGTTTCAGCGCAATACAGTGTTCTGACTTCCTCGTTTGGGGAGAAAGTTGGATATTTTTGTGGGGGGGAAACAAATTGTTCTTTAATTATGTCATTTTCATTATGTCATTTTGTATATTAATCTAATGTGTTGCTTCGTTAAGTATGCTTTGTTACTAGTACACTGGGGGCTTCTGGGAGCTCCGTCTGCATATATACTACAGAAGACTTGATTGGTCCAGTCTCCAGGCTGCAGGAGGAGGGGCACTACCCGATTGTTGGAGGACTAAACTGGACCCTCCAGGAACTACAATTACCAGGTTAGTGTAATTTCCATATATAATGCTTCCTTTACATCACTCTTTGCAGAATCTTCTTCTGGGGATATGGGAAAAACCTTTAAGGGTTTCTTCACCACCTACAGCAACTGATCTTCTTCTGTATCAGGTGCCCCCCTCTCCAGGATTTCAAAAGCCTCAACTTCCCCATCATTCCATTGTAGTGGAATCAGCAATGAGGAAGGTAAAAAGCAAGAAAAAACATTCTTCTTTCCCGCCAGGGCGTGCATCTAGAACACTGGATGCCTTTGGACGTCAAACCTTCCAAACATCTATGCTGGCAACAAGGATTCTCTCATATATTTTCTATATGAGTCTATCCCTTCAGGAGATCACAAAGAAATTATCTCTTTTGACTCCTTTTCTCTCGGAGCCCAAGGCTGCAGACTATTCCTTACTTCTTAGTCATAGCCAAAATATCTCTTGGTTTCTTTCTCGTGCTTCCCTAGACTCTTTTGAGTCTGTTAGCAGAACTTCTGCTATAGCCATAGGAGCACGTCGTAAAGCCTGGCTCCAAGCATCAGACTTGAGTAGATGGGCACAACAAAGACTGAGTAATACTCCTTGTACTGGAGAAAATCTCTTCAATAAGGAGTCCTTACGTCAGGTTGCTCATTGCTCCACTGACTTTCCTGTTTCTGAGGGCCATCCTAAGCCCTCTCCTTCCTCAGCAGGTAGGAAATGCCCTACCAAACCTTCTTTCCCTAAAAGAAAGAGGTTTTCCTCTTCTCCTGCCCATCATTCGGATGTTCCCAAGCAGGGGAAGTCTTGCCCTGGTCTGAAGATTCCAAACTCTAGCCAGGCTGAATAAACACAGTAACCATAGGTTTCTGATTTAATCTTTTTATAACTACAGTTAACTTCTTTTCAGCAGAAGTTTTTCACTGTTTTTCCATTCAAAACTCTGCTCAGGGATTCCTATTCTCAGGAAATCCATTTACTCTAGTATGCTGAACTGTCAGGATATTCATGTCTATAAGTTACAGGGTCTTCCACCTCTTCCTGCCTAGAAGAGAGGTTTAGCAACTATCACATGATAGTTTCTCTGTACCAGCATGAATTTTTTCCTTCCAGGGACTTACCATGTGGTAAGTCTTTTCTTCAGCTTCTATCTCTACCCTCTTCGCCAGGGTTTCCCCTATAAGAGTGGTACCATACCATTGAAAAACTTTTCTTGTCTTTCTTTTCACTGTAGAGTTTCTTCTCCTGAGTAAACTCCCTTCTTTATCTGGGCAGGTCTACAGACAGAGACAGCTTGCTCTCTTTGTTCAGTCTGTCTCTCTACTTGACACAGACCGACTCTCTCTGTTGTCCTATTCAATAGCTGCCCATGCAGGAGTTCCAGTAATTGACTACTGGTACTTTTCCACAAGTCCCAGTCTTGTCTTCCACCACTCCTGTCTGGCCTTAGTAGTGATTCCAAGACAGTTTTCTACATCTTTCTTGGATAATCCTTTTCACTACAGACACTATCTTCTACCCTTGCCATCTCCAATCCCTGGGTTTGGCAACGTAGTGGACGTGGCTGTTAGTTTTCTCCTTCAGCCAGTTCTATATCCCAGTTCTCCTGCATAATGCTCTCTGCAATCCTACTGAGAAGCTTTCCACTATGGGCCCTTGCTAGAGAGCATAGAGTTTCTCTAATGGCTATCCATCATGGTTGGAAAAGGCTTCCTCAGTCATCCCCTATGACTGTGAGGGTTCTTCACACCCTACTATCTTTTTTAAAAAAAAAAAAAAGGGGGGAAAAGGACATAAGCCATCTCCAGGAACAAGCAGGAATGAGTCTTCACATATGGGTACGTTGGTACCGACGGAGCCTGCGCGGGAACGCTCCCCAGCTTCCCAAAAAGGAAAGCTTTTGGGAGCATCCCACAGCGCCTGCGCGCTGCCTTCCCGCCTTTCCTAACCACCTCTCCTCAGTTCTTTGCCGCGGAGCCAGCAGGTCGATCCCTGTCACCGCTGAAGAAGTTCTTTATTTTATTTTATTTCTTTGGTCGCGTGTCTGCCTTCCCCGACTCCGGACCGGTACCGCCGGTCTTTTCTTTCTTTCTTTCTTTCTTTCTTTCTTTCTTTAAAAAAAATAAAAAATATCTATACTTTCCCTCACTTAGTGTATTTTTTCTCTTGGGCCTCAGGGCCCACAAGAAAATTTCCCTCATGGAAAAACCAGCCTCCAGGTTCAAGAAATGCACTAAGTGTAGCGGTACTATTTCTGTTACAGATACCCATGAATGGTGCCTTAAATGTTTGGGTCCTGATAACTCCATTCCGGATTGTCCGTCCTGCTCTCTAATGTCTAAGCTGCATGTGCTGTTTCCCGCTGATGCAGTGTCGGTAGCATCAACATCATCCAGGTCTTCTTCTCCTGATGGATCTCAGGTAACCAAACATAAATCTAGCAGGTCCTTGAAGGGTAAATCTCCCTCTAAGCATCGAGATGCCTCCGGGCTTGCCCTCGAGGATCCTGCACCAGCAAAACAACCCTGGCGGGAAGCTCCGGCTTCCAAAGCTCCTCCTATGGGGTTACAGGTTGACATCGATGGCACGGCCTCGACCGATCACCTGTTAGAATGCTCTGGGGTACCGGCACAAATTCCCGGTACCGAATTCCAGGCATTCATGACGTCGATGGATCAGAATGTTCTGTCCATGCAGCGGGCTATCACGGCCTTCATTCAAGCTGCGACGCCGCTGGTACCACAACAAGCTCTGTTGTCGGTATCGGCTCCGGTACCGGCACCAGCGCCGATACCGGTACCGACTGCAGCGGTTCCTTGTCCAGGGCTGCTTATCGGTACCGATCCGGTACCAAGGACGCCCGATGTCGATACTGCTCGATACGCGTATCGAGCATTAGAAGAGCACCCTGACAGACGGTACTTTGATTCCTCTGGTGATTCTGATACATCAGAAGAGTCTCCTGAAATATCCATAGCCCTTCCTGAAGAGCCTTCTTCTCCAAAAAGAAGAATGTCTCCTCCAGAGGACTTGTCCTTTCAAGACTTCATAAGAGAAGTAGCTAAAGGACTTTATTTCAGTAACCTCTGAATCGGAGCCTAGAGCAAAAAAATTAGATATTTTAGGCTATTCTAAGGCTCCTAGAGAGGCAGTCACCTTACCAATTCATGAGATTCTTTATGAACACATGATTGATTTATGGGAGACTCCTCTCACTCTCTCTCCTCATTCTCGCAGATTGGACACTATGTATCGTGTTCCTCCCTGTCCTGGGTTTCATAAAACTCAGCTTCCTCACCATTCCATTGTGGTGCAGTCAGCTATGAAAAGGATAAAGAGTACAAAGAGACAGTCTTCTGCTCCTCCAGGAAGAGAATGCAGGACCTTGGATGCTTTTGGTAAGAAAATCTTCCAAGCCAGTATGCTTATTGCCAGAATCAACTCATATAGTCTTTACATGGGTATGTTTCTAAAAGACGTTGCAGAAAAGCTGCACGCTTTCCTCCCTTATCTTCCAGAGGATAAAAGGGAGGAATTCCTCACTTGACTTAAGCATACCCAAGACATTTCAAAGTTTTCCAACAGGGCAGCCTTTGACTCCTTTGAAGGTGCCAGCAGAGCTTCGGGCATTGCCATAGCTGCTCACAGAATTGCTTGGCTCCAGGCTTCTGATCTAGAACCCTGGGTTCAAGATGGCTTAGGAAATCTTCCCTGTACAGGTGAAAACCTATTTGGCAAAGAATGGCAAATAAAAGCCACTCAAATGGATGCGGAAAACTCTGCTCTGCATAGACTTTCAAAGTCAACCTCCATTCCTGCCAAGAAAAAGCCTTTTAAAAAGTCTTTCTTCAAAAAGGGCAGATTTCCTTCTACTTCTGGCCAACAATCTTCTACAGGTCGCTTTGCCACTAAGCGTCAGCAACCTAAACAGGCCAGGCCTAAGTCTACAGGGGCTGCTGCAACTCAGCAGGCCCAACCTCCTCAGGGTTTTTGACTTGATGCTAGAGAACTTAGCCTTTCTGGCTCTAAAGCAGCCAGAGCCTCTCACCATTCCAGGAAGGTTGGCTCATTTTGCTCCCAGATGGGAGCAAATAACATCAGAGCAGTGGACCCTCTCCATCATAAGAGAGGGCTACAAGCTTCATTTCTCAGACCTTCCTCCCCACACCATGGTGAGACACTTCAATTCTCCCACATCTCTTCTCGACCTTCTAGGTCAGGAGGTAGCTACCCTTCTTGCCCAAGGGGCAATAGAAGAAGTTCCTCTTCAACAAGGGTCAGGGTTCTACTCCCCCCTATTTTCTCATTCCAAAGAAGACAGGGGGATACAGGCCCATCTTAGATCTCAGAGAATTGAACAAATTTCTATGCAAGGAGAAGTTCAAGATGCTTTCTCTGGGCACTCTCCTTCCATACCTTCAAAGTCAGGATTGGCTTTGTTCTCTAGATCTCAAGGATGCGTACACACATGTCCTCATCCATCCATCTCACAGGAGATTCCTACGTTTTCTTTTCCAAGGAAAACATTACCAATACAGGGTGCTTCCTTTCGGTCTGGCCTCTGCTCCAAGAGTGTTCACCAAATGCATGGCAATAGTTGCTGCATTTCTACGCACTCTGGGAATATTTGTCTTCCCATACCTGGACGACTGGCTCATCCGAGCTCCATCTCAGTCAGAGGCCCAAATTTCCCTGGACCACACAATGCGCATTCTGCAGTATCTGGGACTAGTGGTAAACCTCCCAAAGTCTCAGCTCACCCCTACTCAGTCCCTAGAATTCATAGGGGCCTGGTTGGATACCACTACTGCAAGGGCCTACCTTCCTCAGGCCCGTTGCCAACGTCTAGTGCAGTTAGCCTCCCAGATTCAGTCAAAAAGCCACTTAACTGCCCGGGAGATGCTGCAACTGCTAGGCCACATGGCTTCCACAGTGCATGTGGTACCCTATGCTCGCCTACACATGAGAGCAGCTCAATGGACTTTGTCCACCCAGTGGACTCAAGCATCAGGAGCTCTCTCAGACCAAATAGCAACCTCCAAACGTCTCTTTTGGTCTCTCCAATGGTGGATGTCCACTCAAAATCTGTTGCTGGGGTCCCCCTTCCAACAGTTGTTGCCCCAAGCAACCCTCACAACAGATGCCTCCCAAACAGGTTGGGGAGCTCATCTACAGGACCTCTCCACTCAAGGCACTTGGTCCCCACAGGAGACCTCTCTTCATATCAACCACTTGGAGCTTTGAGCAGTTTTTCTAGCTCTCAAGGTCTTCCATACCCTCCTCAGCTACAAGACAGTCCTCATTCATTCGGACAATCAAGTAGCCATGTTTTACATAAACAAGCAAGGAGGAACTGGCTCTCTGTCGCTTTGCAACGAAGCTTTAAGATTGTGGGCCTTCGCCAGAGAGCATCAAATCCATCTCCTGGCAGTATACCTCCCAGGAATCCAAAACTCTTGGGCAGACAGACTCAGTCGAGTTCTGCTTCCACACGAATGGTCCCTGCACATGGATCAGGTACTCAGAATCTTCCAAGAATGGGGAACCCCGGACATAGACCTCTTTGCAAGTCCGTGGAATGCCAAACTTCCCCGGTTCTGTTCCAGAATTCCGTGTCAGGGAGTTCAGGCCAAGGATGCCTTCCTCCTTCATTGGGGTCAGGGCTTCCTGTATGCTTTTCCACCCATTCCCTTGATTCCCAAGACTCTATTCAAACTCCAGAGGGATCAAGGATCTATGATCCTCATAGGTCCACGCTGGCCACGCCAAGTGTGGTACCCTCTACTTCTGCATCTCTCCCAAGCCCCCTCCCTGGACTTGGGAGCTGCTCCAAACCTTCTGTCCCAGGAGGAAGGGACTTTGTGGCACCCAAACCCCAAGTCCCTTCACCTCAGAGCTTGGTTACTGAAGGCCTAGACCTTCAAGGCTTGAATCTTTCTCAGCAAGTGAAGGATATCCTCCATGCTTCCAGAAAACCTTCCACCAGGCATTCCTATGCTTTTAAATGGAAAAGATTTTCCATTTGGTGTGCTGAAAAGGGTCTTGACCCTCTAGCACTACCTTTAAATTCTCTGTTAGACTATCTCCTGCATCTTTCCAATGCAGGACTTAAGACAAATTCAGTAAGAGTCCATTTGAGTGCTATTGCAGCATCCCTTAAGCCCATCAATAGACAACCTATTTCCTCTCATCCTCTCATTGCAAGATTCATGAGAGGCCTAACTTTAACTAAACCTCCCATTAGGCCTCCTCCGGTGGCATGGGACTTAAATTTAGTTCTTGGTCAGCTTATGAAGCCACCTTTTGAACCCTTAGCCACTACCTCCTTGAAATTTCTTTCCTGGAAGGTTATTTTCCTCATTGCAGTCACTTCAGCTCGCCGCATCAGTGAACTGCAGGCCTTAGTGGCTAATCCACCTTATACAAGGTTCCATCATGATAAGGTAGTCCTTGGGACCAATCCACACTTTATGCCTAAAGTGGTCTCACCTTTTCATCTTAATCAAGAGGTATATTTACCTGTCTTTTTTCCAGCTCCTCATGCATCCAGTGCAGAGAAGAATCTTCATACTCTGGATTGTAAAAGAGCTCTTGCTTTTTACTTACAAAGGACACAGCAACATAGAAAGTCTTCCCAGCTTTTTGTTGCTTTTGATCCTTCTCATTTGGGACTTCCAGTCTCTAAGAGGACACTGTCCAATTGGTTTGCTCAGTGTATTTCTTTCGCCTACCAGAGTAAGAACCTTTCTCTGGAGAGCCATGTCACAGCTCATAATGTGAGGGCCATGGCCACCTCTATGGCTCATCTAAATTCTGTGTCCATCGACCAGATCTGTCGAGCAGCCACCTGGGCCTCGGTTCATACCTTCACAGCCCATTACTGCTTGGACAAGGACTCCCGCCGGGATGTCTTGTTTGGTCAGGCTGTCCTCAAACACCTGTTCCATTCTTAAACAACTCCTACCCTCCTTCCCTGGATGGATGCCTGAGAATCCATAGGAGGACGTAGAACCCTTCCCAGGGTCTCATATCCTTGGGGATCTCCCAGGCATCTTAGCTAGGGAGTCCCTATATGTGAAGACTCATTCCTGCTTCTTGTTGGAGATAGCACAGTTACTTACCTGTAACAGGTGATCTCTGAGAACAGCAGGAATAAGTCTTCACAACCCTCCCACCTCCCCTAGGAGTTGTATCTCTTTCTCTATCTTTCTCTCTCTTGTCTCAGCTTTAAACTCGAACTGAGGAGAGGTGGTTAGGAAAGGCGGGAAGGCAGCGCGCAGGCGCTGTGGGATGCTCCCAAAAGCTTTCCTTGCTGGGGAGCGTTCCCGCGCAGGCTCCGTCGGTACCGACGTACCCATATGTGAAGACTTATTCCTGCTGTTCCCAGAGATCACCTGTTACAGGTAAGTAACTGTGCTTTCTCCACGTGAAAGTCTAGAAGTTATCCCATTCCTATAGGGAATATACTTTTTTTTTTTTTTTTTTTTTTCTTCTTGCAGCTTGTTCTCTTGGTATCCTAATACTTCAAGGACAGCACATATTAATCTGGAAAACGCCTGATACCTCCTTTGTCCCTCACGTAGGTTAACCTGGTATCTCATTCTATGCGTTTCTGTCCTTTTATCATGCTGGAGTTCCACAGGACTCCGGACTCGCTGTTTACAGACTGATATTATCCTCTGTTTTTTCACGTAACCAGCCTGGTTATTCACTGGATAGCATTCCTTTACCATCATCTCTGAGGGAATGGAGTCTCTATATACCTTCTCAAGTAGGTTTCACCTCCTTGTTCTTAGATGAATCTTTTCCCTTCACATCTCCATGTGACTGTCCTGATATGCATAGCTCTGTCTGCTTAGTTGCAGGCATCTATCTTTACACCTATATATGCAGGTATATATATACCTATATACATCTCTCTAGATGTATCTGTCTGTCAGCTAAGTGTGCATATGCTATGCCCTTTAGATCTCATTATAGATATATAGATATCTATATACCCGTGTGTGTATGTATGCATATATATATATATATATGTGTATGTATGCATGTATATATATATATATATATATATATATATATATGTGTGTGTATATATATATATATAGATAGATAGAGAGAGAGAGATATACACATATATCTACATATGTGTGTATCTGTCCAGATACTTATTATACGTAGATATGTATTTCTATACTTATCTCTCTGATTGTCTATGCCCATAAAGGTTTTTACCTTCCTGCATGTTTCTGACAGTGGGCTTGCACAGCTTCATACTGTTCCACAGTATGTTTCGGATATTATGCACACAACCACTGCTGTGGTACTGACAGCCCTACCGTATCCTAGGTTTACATATCCCTGAAGCTCCATACCCCAATGTCTTCCTACCTCTCACCAGTTAGGAAAGACATGGTGGATCTTCAGTGGATTTCAGATTCAATTCCTCAAACATCTGTCCATTCTTAGGGGGTATGGGGTTCTTCTCATACCCTTTCCTCCCTCAAGGACTAGGTCTGTTTGTCCAGATCGGTCAGTCTTCCTCTTTTGCTCCTACCTCTGAATACTTCTGTAGCCCAAAAGAGTTTTCAGCTTTCCATGAAGCTTCCCACTGAAGACCTGACCTGTTTGTGTTACCCCAATTGAATCCTGGGGTCACCTCTCACTTCCAGATGTTGACCTCCACCTTCACTCCAGTGAGGTCACCTTGAACATTATTCTACTGGATCCCCAGTAGACTCCATCAGCCTCTCTACTTCCTGCAATCCAGTAGGTGAGCGTCATATGGTGATTGTTCATTTCAATGTTATGATGATTGTTCATTTCAATATATCTTTTGATAATGATCATACATACAAGGACTCCTCGTGGGTAGTCCTTTCTTAGGTTAGCTGTTTTTTCGGCAGCTCCTCTCTTTTCAACTCCTGCCCTCCATCCTCAGGATGCCTGGCCATATGAGGTGTAGCATGTTTTCAATCTTCAACATGTTAGGGCTCCAGGCATCTTAGCTTGGGAGTCCCCATATGTGAAGACTCATTCCTGCTTGTTCCTGGAGATAGCACAGTTACTTACCTGTAACAGGTGATCTCTGGGAACAGCAGGAATAAGTCTTCACAACCCACCCACCTCCCCTAGGAGTTGTATTTCTATCTCTCTTTCCTTTCCTCTTTCTCTCTTTGTCTCAGCTATGAAACTCAACTGAGGAGAGACAGTTGGAAAGGCGGGAAGGCAGCACGCAGGCGCTGAAGGATGCTCCCAAAAGCTTTCTGATTGGACGCTGGGGAGCGTTCCCGCGCAGGCTCCGTCGGTACCAACGTACCCATATGTGAAGACGTATTCCTGCTGTTCCCAGAGATCACCTGTTACAGGTAAGTAACTGTGCTGTCTCCTCTGACATAGAGCATCAAATGGAAGGCAAGGCTCTATTGGACCCCGTCAGTCCTGCCCGGCAGACTGACAAGGGGGAGTCTCCAGTACCTCAAGCTCCAGTTTCTCCTGTGGCACCTAAGGGGCAAGGGGTTCCCTTGCCCGGGGATACGTCAGAACCTTCCTCGATGGATTTTTCGCCAGATTTTGTTCTTCTGATGCATCAGGCGTTTTGCTTGGGCTGTTTGGGCAAGCTGCCAGAGGCCGGGTCTTCTCCATTGTCCCTCCCCTCCCGTTCAGGTGAGGAGGGTCAGCGGAATGTCCCAAAGCCAGCTAAGCACTCTCGGTTCTCATTTGAGAGTGAGGACGTCGGCTGGCAGGAGCCTGAGTTGCCAGTGGAGGCCGAGGACATCGGTGAGGAAATGGAGGAGGGGGAGATCCCGGAGCCTGAGGATCAGGCCTGGATCATTCGTGTCTTTCGAAGAGAGGAGTTGGTTCCGTTGATTAGAGTCTCTTCAAACACTCAATCTTGCCTCAGCGCCTTTGGTTGAGGAGGAAGGCTTTGAAGATCCCCTCATTCAAGCGGTACGAGACTCTCAGGTAGTTTTTCTAGTACACCGAGTGGTGGATCAGATGTTTCAAACTGAATGGGATCAGCCCGAATCCGGTCTAAAGGGCATTCGCACATGAACCGGTTATATCCACTAGCGGACAAGGACAAGTTTAAATTGCCGTGAGTTGACGCACTAGTATCGGCCGTCACCAAGAAGACCACGATTCCAGTCGAAGGCAGTGCGGCTTTGAAGGACACGCAAGACAGGAAAGTAGACGGGTTGTTAAAACAGGCCTTTGAAACCAATGCCTTGTCTCTGCAGGCCTCTATTTGTGGAGCCTGGGTGGCTAGAGCGTGTTTAAGATGGGCTCAATGTTTGGGACAAGACTCCAACTTGGACCAGCAGAAATTGTTAGAAGTGGCTCGCTTGGAATCTGGGTCTGCTTATTTGGCGGATGTTCATTATGATTTGATTAGAACATTGGCTAATAGTATGGCTTCCTTGGTTGCGGCGAGGAGGTCTATTTGGTTGAGAAATTGGGCTGCTGACGGCTCCTCTAAGTCGCGACTCAGTAAACTTCCCTTTAAAGGAAAATTGTTGTTTGGGGAAGATCTTGATAAGTTGGTAAAAGATTTAGGAGACTCTAAAGGTGGTAGACTTCTGGAGGATAAGCCTAAACTCAGCAGAAATTTGTCGGTCACGCGAGGTCCGTTTCGGGACTTTCGCAGATTTCGGTCTTCCCGTTTGTGGAGTTCCCAGCGTGGTAGATTTGGGTCCCGATCTCAGGGGTTTCGCAGCTTCCGAGAAGCTGGCAGGGGGTTTGCTCCTGCCGTCGCCTCGTCTTCCTCTTCCTTTACACGCAAGCCTCAATGAAGCGAGGCGGGCCCCGGAGGGAAGTCCGGTTATCGGGGGTCGCCTTCTGAGCTTCCTTCCTTCCTGGGCCCGGATAACCTCAGATCAGTGGGTGCTAGAGGTCATCTGAGAAGGATATGCACTGGAGTTTGCCTGTCCCCTTCGAGAATCCTTTGTTCTGTCTCCCAGCAAAGGCCAGCACAAGGAACTAGCAATTCGGTTAACATTGGATTGCCTCATAGCTTTGGGAGCGGTAGTTCCCGTTCCGTCTGCCGAGCGCGGTCTGGGTCGTTACTCCATTTATTTTGTGGTGCCAAAGAAAGACTGGTCGCTCCGTCCTATTCTAGATCTCAAGGGAGTCAATCGTTGTCTCCGGGTACCTCATTTCCGTATGGAAACCCTGAAGTCCGTCATCGTGGCGGTGCGTCAGGGGGAGTTCCTAACTTCTCTAGATCTTTCCGAGGCATATTTGCACATTCCTATCAGATCGGTACATCAGCATTTCCTACGGTTCGCGTTCCCGTGGGGACACTTTAAATTTCAAGCTCTACCCTTCGGGTTAGCGGCGGCGCCGCGTACCTTCACCAAGATCATGGTGGTGGTGGCGGCGGCTTTGCGACAAGAAGGCGTCTTGGTCCACCCTTATCTAGACGATTGGTTGATTCGGGCGAAGTCCAAAGGGGAGAGCTTGCAGGCTACGGGGAGAGTAGTGGCTCTACTGCAATCTCTCGGCTGGGTGATCAATACAAAGAAAAGTCAGTTAGTGCCGACACAGTCCCTCGAGTATCTCGGAGTTCAGTTCGACACGGCGAGAGGTTTGGTTTGCTTACCGGCTCGGCGTGTTCAGGCTTTGCAAAGGCTAGTGCGCATGTTCCTCGGGATGCCCGCTCCTTCCGCTTGGTGGCACTGTTCCCTCTAAGCTGTGCGAGTTTGCGTGCGCACACCTTGCCGAGCGAGCACACATACTTTACAACAGAGCGCACAAAAATTACAGCTCTGATTCTGATAGAAAACAACACAGATGTCTTAAAATTTAAAAGTTATGATTGTAATTACTAGAAATCTCTCGCTTCATTTAATGTGGTGTACATACTATATTCTGACATGTAGTCAAATTTTAAAGTAACTCTGAGTGTTATTTGGCGCACAAAAATTTAACCTTCCTTCAAAATCTGCACACAGCTGATATTTTATGCGCACACAGCCTACAGAAAATTAGAGGGAACATTGCTTGGTGGTACCTGCGGTTGTTGGGAACGATAGCGGCGACTCTAGAGGTGGTTCCCTGGGCCAGGTTTCACATGCGTCCACTTCAGAGAGCCCTTTTGCGTCGTTGGTCGAACCAGACGGATTCATTGAACAAGCGGTTACCTTGTCCGAGTCGCGTTGGTCAGGCTCTGCAGTGGTGGAGGTGCTCCCGGACGTTGCGAGCGGGTCTGCCTCTGGAGCAGCCTCTTTGGGTTTCGTTGATAACGGATGCAAGTCTGCTAGGTTGAGGAGTCCACTGCGAGGGTTGTTACGTGCAGGGGACATGGTCAGCCCAGGAAGCCTCCTGGTCGATCAACCGGCTCGAGCTTCGTGCGGTGCGAAGAGCGCTGGAGGCCTTCGAATCGGCACTGAGGGGGCGAGCTGTCCGAGTACTCTCGGACAATTCAGCGACGGTGGCGTACATCAACCGGCAGGGCGGCACAGGAAGCGTAGCCTTGGAGGATGAGGCAAAAGCGTTATTCCAGTGGGTCGAGCTCCGTCTGCCAGCTATTTCGGCAGCGCATATCGCGGGAAAAGACAATGTCATGGCGGATTTTCTCAGCAGGGTGCAGGTGGATCCCAGGGAGTGGGAACTGCACCCACAGATATTCGCGCAGATAGTTCGCCGGTGGGGTCCTCCAATTATGGACCTCATGGCAACTTTTCAGTCGGCCAAGACAGGTCGATTCTTCAGCAGGCGGAGAGAACGCATGTCCGAAGGGATCGACGCCCTGAATCAGCCGTGGCCGGAGGATGGGCTCCTCTGTCTTCCTGCCATGGGCGTTGATCGGCAGGGTGATCCAGCACATTGAGGCGCATCGCGGACAGGTGCTACTTGTGGCTCCGGATTGGCCCAGGCGTCCCTGGTATGCAGATCTGGTGCGGTTGATCGGGGTGCCGTGGAGGCTCCTGGCCCTGCCGGATCTGCTGCTTCAGGGACCTCTGCCGCTGCCTCAGGTGGCTCGATTCTCGTTTACGGTTTGGCCATTGAGAGGGCTCGCTTGAAGAAAAAGGGCTATTCATCAGCGGTTATTGCTACTCTGCTGCGGGCTCGCAAATCGTCCACCTCCCTCACATACGTGCGGGTGTGGCGCATTTTTGAAGACTGGTGTTCACGCCGTAAGATTCGAGCGGCGACGGCCCCTATTTCCATGGTCCTCAGTTTTTTGCAGGACGGCTTTGACAAAGGGCTAGCCGCCAGTTCCTTAAGTTCAGCTGGCGGCTCTCGCGTGCTACAGGGGCAAGGTGCTAGGGGTTCCTCTGGGGATGCATGCTGACGTATGATGTTTTCTCAAGGCAGTTTTCCGGCTGAGACCGTCACGCAGAGTTGCTATTCCCCCTTGGGATTTGAATCTGGTACTGCAAGCGTTGGCTCGACAGCCCTTTGAACCTCTACGGCAAGCGTCCGTGAAAGATCTGACCCTAAAGACAGTTTTTGTAGTGGCCATCTGTTCGGCATGGCGCATTTCGGAGCTACAGGCGTTTTCGTGCAGGGAACCGTTCTTATCTTTTTCTAGGGATCGAGTGGTTTTGAGACCAGTCCCTTCCTTTCTTCCTAAGGTGGTTTCTCCCTTTCATTTGAATCAGTCCGTTTTCCTACTGGTGTTTCACTCTGACGCGGCAGGTGACTCGGAGGCCGGATTGCATTGTTTAGATGTACAACGGGTGTTGTGTCGTTACTTAAAGGTCTCGGAGGCGTTCCGCAAGACGGATCGATTGTGCTTTTTGGCGGAGTGCGGAAAGGTGAAGCAGCGGCGAAGTCATCTATTTCTAGGTGGATTAAGGAAGCGATTGCTTCGGCGTCTGTTGTGCAAGGGCGTGCGGTCCCGTTGGGGTTACGGGCCCACTCTACTAGAGCGCAAGTGACTTCGTGGGCGGAGCATAGTCTGGTTCCGCCAGTGGAGATTTGCAAAGCGGCTACTTGGCCGTCTCTCCATGCTTTCAGCAAGCACTACCGGTTGGACGTGTTGGCCGCTCGGGATTCTTGTTTTGGTTCGGCGGTATTGCGCGCCGGTTGGCAAGGTCCCGCCTGTTCCTAACTGCTCTGCTACATCCCGGATGTGGAGGACTAAACTGGAGGACCGCTCAGGAAATAGAAATTACACTTACCTGGTAATTGTAGTTCCTGGAGGGTCCAGTTTAGTCCTCCTTCCCTCCCTTCAGTCAATTATTTTCGGTCCGGCGCGCTTACTGTGGGGAGAAGGAGAGTCCTATAAGGCATTTCATGGGGAACCCTTGTGATAGGGGTTTCTAGGTCTTTTCGCTTCTTTGTGTGGAAGGTCAGTTCTTTCTTTGCCTCTGCCGCTTACCTGACACAACTGGCAGCTACAGATAGTAAATGTGCAGAGTTTTGGCTTCCTCGTTTGGGGAGGGGGTCATCTTAACTGTAAAGGGGTTTAGTTATGATAAGGTTTAACATTTTTACTTCTTTCATGTGTTGCTTCTTTAAGTCTGCTTTGTTAATAGTTCACTGGGGGCTGATAGGAGCTCCAGCAGCATACATCATGAGAGCAAGATTCTGATTGGTCCAGTCTCCGTGCTGCAGGAGGAGGTACACTACCCGGATGTGGAGGACTAAACTGGACCCTCCAGGAACTACAATTACCAGGTAAGTGTAATTTCTATATCTGGCTGTATTGTGATGTTAGAAAGTCTGATGAATAAATACAGAATTACTCCCTACCCTCTTTCTTAAACCCAAAACAGTGCGAGTGACAATGGAATAAGCTAGCAGAAATCTAAACAGTTGTGTTGTCTTGGGGAAAAAACCCCCCAGTGCAATTCAAGTGATTTTATTCTGTTAAATTTCTTAAAGTGTAGTTACACCAGTGTAAAATTTAAAAAGAAAAGGTGGTTCTGGAAAATGGTTCTAATAATTGTTCGTTAATTTATTGGCAAAAAATCAGTCTGATTTGTGCAGTGCTGTAGAAGCTTTTAACAAATAACTGATAACCATCTGTTTTTGATTACAGAACCTGTGCCCAAGGTACCTGCTCCACAGAATGTAAAAATTCATTCTTACAACCTAAAGCAGGTGCTGAACTGGGAACCTGTCTTGGTGAAGAATGATGGTGGCAACGTAGTCTACGAGGTGGAGTTTCGAGCGTAAGTTAATGTGAATAGTTAACTGGATCTGTTGCTTCACGCTCCAGTGTGAAGACTATTGGATTAGCCTAATAAAATGTGATTCATGAAAATAGCAGTAACGATTCAGAAACGCTATCCCCCACTGTTCATTATTACAATCCCGTTATTTATTTTATCCTAAGAAGCCATTTCTCATTAACCTAGTCGGGGGGGGGGGGGGAGGGGAGGGGGCACAGAACACCATTTATTTCAGTACTGTTAAATATGAGCAGCTAGTTTTAGCATGTGCCATATACTGATGAAACCTACTCTGGCCTCCTAGTCTTTAACTTAAATATCTTTCACCAAAGTCTCATCACATTCTACGTGAAGTTGTTTGGTTTTGTTTTGTTTTTTTAGGTTAATGGGTGTCTTGCTTGAAAAATTCCAGCTTCACAAACTAATGTTCATGAAGCTTGGCATGACAAATGATTCCTTGGCTTATTGCATTGAAAAGGGCAGGAATAAAATGTTGATTCCTACTTGTGCTGAGGACTGTGCAGGGTTTCGCTCGATGTCTGCCGCATTGAATTAGAGTAGCACACAGATGAGTGTAGGGCAATCACTTAACAGGAAACTGCCCGTTGGTGGCCTCTTCAGAAGGATAACTTGATTAATGTCTCTGGGGATGGACTTTCCAGATGAATTCATTACAATTTAGAGTTCAGTATATCGTACTCCATTAATATACTTTCTGAATTATTAATCCAAATTGATAGCCTATGGGATCTCCCAAGTCTGGGAAGTGTATTTAAGATGCTCTTTTGACTGAAGTTTATACGCTGTATGTTTCGCGAGTAGCAATGAGCTGCGATTTTGGGGAACTGCACCTGCATAAATCCTACAAATTTTGCAATTTTTAGACTCTTCCCATTTTTGGGAAGTTTTCTGTACTTTTTTGCATTTTCACTTTCCTGTATGTAACTTAAACTTTTTATAAGAGTTCAGTTGTTCAAGCTGGCTTTAAATCTGAATAAACATCGAGAGAGATTTCAAGCCATCAGCTTTGTACAAGAAAGGCAAAAGTACAAAAGTTAAGGTGACAAAGGAGAGAGAAACATAGTGGACTGACATTTAAGTTGGGTTTCTGATTTTCAGTTATAACGCACACAAATCTTGAAAATCACCTTTCTTTGGACACTTTGTCATCTAGCTATTACCAGCTCAGCTGGATGATAGCATTAGAGAGGGTCCTACTTGTTTCCCCTCTATTTGGCTGCTTCTCTTCACTGCATGGTACAGTAAAGTCTGTCATCACTCGTACTGCACTCTGAAGATCACAAGGTGTATAAAGATAATATATTTTATGTGCAACTGTATTTTTAAATTAACTGAAGAAGGGCCAAAAAATTTGCAGAATTAATAGTTTTGTGCTTTCACCATATCATCTCATCTTTTTTTAAATCCAGGAATTAGATCATGAAATCTGATCCCTCTAGTAAGTGAGCATTTTAAATTGTGGGGATGAATCACCCATGCATTTGCTTTCTATGCTTCTATGACAAAATCCACACGATCACCCTCCAATTCCCCACTAACTCAGCTATTTCCCCCCCTTCCCTCGCTACCCTCTCTTCCTTTTCTGTCATCACTGAAGAAGAAACTACATGCCTTCTGTCTTCCTCCAAACTCACCACCTGCTCCTCTGACCCCATCCCCACCCGTCTCCTCGGCCCATCTCCTCCACCATTGTCCCTTCCATTTATCATATTCTCAACCTTTCACTCTCTACTGCAACTGTCCCCACAGACTTCAAGCATGCTATGGTCACACTTCTCCTCAAGAAACCTTCACTTGATCCCACCTGTCCTAATTATCAACCCATCTCTCTCCTTCCCTTCATTTCTAAATTACTCGAACGTGCGGTTCACCACCACTGCCTCGACTTCCTCTCCTCTTATGCCCTCCTGGATCCCTTACAGTCTGGCTTTCGTCCTTTGCACTCTACTGAGCGGCTCTTGTCAAAGTCTCCAGTGACTTGTTCCTGGCGAAATCCAAGGGCCTGTACTCTATCCTCATACTCCTTGACCTCTCTGCTGCTTTCGACACCATTGACCACAACCTTCTCCTCGACACCCTGGCCTCACTTGGCTTTAAGGGCTCTGTACTATCTTGGTTCTCCTCCTATCTCTCCCATCGCTCCTTTTAGTGTGTGTTCTGGTGGTTCCTCCTCCTCTGCCACCCCGCTCCCAGTTGAGGTACCCCATGGTTCTGTCTTGGGTCCGCTCCTTTTCTCTCTCTATACCCAGTCCCTTGGCACGCTTATCTCTTCCCATGGCTTTCAGTGCCATCTGTATGCAGATGACTCCCAAATCTACCTCTCTACGACCAAACCTTCTCTGGCAATCCAGACCTGGATCTCTGCCTGCCTTTCTGACATTGCTGCCTGGATGTCTCACTGCTGCTTGAAATTGAACATGCCAAATCCACCACAAAAGCCATACACCAGGTCACTATTCACAAACACTAAACCCAGTGCTAATGATAACCTATTAATCGGAACAATTTTTTGTCGGAATGGCCAGCTCAGTGTAGAGGAAAAATACCTCTCAACTCCGTGGCCTGTCCATTTTAATCAAAGAAGTTTGAGAATCTTTTTTTTTTTTTTTTTTTAAACAGCTGATACTCAGCTGTATCGAAGAAAACAGGCTGCTTCCTTTTCGTCCCTCTAGTCTAGTCCCGGAACCATAGAGTTGTGAACCTCCACCAGCAGCTTTGGAGACTGAAAGATGTCATCGCTTAGATGTCACTGGTATAACTTGCCAAGCACCGCCCCTCTTCACCAGTACTTTCAGTCTCCAAGCAGCTTGGAGGTTCTGAGCCCGGGACTGGGCTCAGTAGGAATAAATAAGCAGAGATTTTTTCTTTTTGAATATTTAGTTTTATTTTGGGTAATTTTGCCTTTTGGGTTTCTTTTAGGTGCTGTCCTGCTGCTGCTGAAAGGGTTTTTCCTGGCTGTGGACCGGTTTCTTTTCCCTCTTCCTCTCTCTCTCCTTTCTCTTTCTCTCTTAGTCTCTGGTGCATGGACCCCAGCATGTAAACGAGCATTAGAGCGTTACTCAGTGCCTCCCTGCTCCCGAACCCGCTTAAAAGGGGTGAGGAGCAGGTAGAAGGCTGAAAGACTTTGCAGCAGCAGGGCTGGGACTTGGAAGCCAGCGAGGGTTTTTCTTCCCTGTGCCTTGGAGAGGCAGATCACCACTGTTCAGTTTCCTCCCTGCTCCCGAACCCGTGTAAAAGGGGTGAGGAGCAGGTTGAGGGTTGCTCAGCAGAGCAGCGGCAGCACTGGGGTCGGCAAGCCGGTGCGGCTTTTCCCGGCGTCATTGCAGGCAGAACTGCTGGGGCTGAAGCCGTGTAAGGCTGTGCTCCGGGGCTGGTGGTACTTAGATGAACTGTCTCCTCCTTCCTCGAGGCTAGGATCGCGGCAGAGGTGAGTGGGCTCCAGGGACCCCCTTTTTCTGTGGCCTCCGTCTGTCAGGTGGTTAGAGCCTTGCTACGTGGTGTCATTTTCTCGCTGGATTTTGAGCGGGAAAAGTTGCCTGCGGCCATTTTAGGTGCCGCGTTTTTAGCGTGAGGCTCTCCATCGTTCATTTCCCGGCCTGCGGAGCTTTGTTTTTGTGATAGTCGGCCGAGCTTCAGCTAGTTGAGCAGTTATGCTTTGGGAGGGTTTTTTTTGTTGTTTTGTTTTTTGAAAAGGACAAACAGGGTTCTCTTTGGGAGGGGACTCTGTCTAGCTGGGACATTGCCCTGTTCCTCTTATTGGGGTTTGTTCAGCACAGGAGCCTGGCATTTCTCCTCTCTGGGGGTGGCACACGTTGAGAGAAGGGGCCCTACTAAAGATGCCAGCTAAGCCCAGCTGTCTCGTCTGTGGGGTGAGGCGCAGCGAGGTTTTGGATTCTGGGGTGTGCAGGGGCTGTTCTTTAGAGGCAGCAGTGATGGAAAAGGAGCTCGGGGGACCGGCTGCGGAGCAGGCAGCGGTTCCTTCGGAGGTAGGAGACTCCCAGCCGCCTTCTTTGGATTTCCCGGAGCCGACGGCGGGTCCATCGTCGATGGCGGACGCACCAGCGGCGACGGGGGGCAGTCTGAGCGGAGGAGTGGCAGGTATTCCCCCAGATTTTTTCTGTCTTCTGCAGAAAGTGTTGGCCTTGCTGCAGCCCGGACTGGAAACTCTGTCTCCGAGATTAGAGTCAGAAACGGCCGGGGGGCCTCCTGGCGGGGGAGGCAGGTCCGGGCAAGAGGTGTCGGACAGCATTGGAGGAGAGCTCGTCTTTGGTGGTGGAGGACGAGAAACAGCTGTCAGATGTAGAGGTGGAAGACGTTTCTGAGGGGGAGCTGGAAGAGGGTGAGTTACCGGACGCGGAAGAGCAGAGTAGAGTGGTCCGGGTGTTCCGGCGTGAGGAGCTGCTGGCGCTGATTGTGGAAACGCTAAAGACGCTCAATATGCCCGCGGGGGTGCCGTTGGCGGAGGAAACATTAGAGGATCCTCTTTTGCAAGCGGTTCGGAAGTCCCAGCGAGTGTTCCCGGTTCATAGAGTGTTTCGGGACATGATTCAAGAGGAGTGGGACGCCCCGGAATCGGCGCTGCGAGGCGCAGAGCTTTAGCCCGGTTATATCCGCTGTCTGACCAGGATAGAGAAATTTTCCGTTCCCCGAAAGTGGATGCGGCAGTGTCGGCGGTTACTAAAAAGACCACAATTCCAGTTGAAGGCGCCACGGCGTTAAAGGATGTACAGGACCGGAAATTAGAGACTCTGTTGAAGCAGGTGTTTGATATGTGTGCCCTTTCCTTGCAGGCCTCGATAGCGGGAGCGTGGGTAGCCAGAGGCTGCTTACGGTGGTCCCAGCGGCTGCAGGAAGGCCTCCTGGAAACGCAAGCGGAAGAATTGGCGCAGCTGGAGTCGGGCACAGCGTATTTGTCAGATATCCACTACGATCTTATTCGAGGCCTGGCCAAAAGTATGGCCTCCGTGGTGGCGGCGCGACGGTATCTCTGGCTGCGTAACTGGTCGGCTGACGGGTCTTCCAAAGCACGGCTTAGTAAGCTCCCCTTTCGAGGAAAACTCTTGTTTGGAGAAGATTTGGAGAAGCTGGTCAAGGACCTTGGTGAGTCCAAGGGCGCTCGGCTCCCAGAGGATAAGCTAAAGCAGGGCCGGGGGACGACTGGATCCAGGGGTCTCTCGAGGGATTTTCGTAGATTTCGGTCCTCGTGTTTTGTCTAGCCTCAGAGGGGGCGGTTCCCTCCACGGGGCCAGCCGTTCCGAGGTTTCCGAGGGGCGGGTAGGGGGTTTTCCTCCTTCCACTCCTCTAGCAGAAAGAAATCCCAATGAGATAAGGCGGGCCCAGGTGGAGGTCGTTCCTGTGGGAGGAAGGTTACGGGAGTTTTACCCTGCCTGGGTCCAAATTACCAGTGGGATCAGTGGGTGTTGGAGGTAATTCGAGAGGGATATGCTCTGGAGCTCCATCGACCCGTCTTAGATTCCTTTGTCCTTTCCCCGTGCAGAGCTCCGCGGAAGTTGCGGGCGGTTTCGGACACGCTGAGACGGCTACGGCAACTCGGAGCGGTGGTGCCGGTGCAGGTAGATCAATATGGGTGCGGTCGATACTCCATCAATTTTGTCGTTCCAAAGAAAGACGGCACTTTTCGGCCTATTCTGGATTTAAAGAGAGTGAATCGTTGCCTTCGGGTGACCCATTTTCGGATGGAAACCTTACGCTCGGTCATTGCGGCGGTCCAGACGGGGGAATTCCTAACGTCATTGGACCTCACGGAAGCGTATCTACATATTCCCGTGCGCCTAGAGCATCAAAGGTTCCTGCGCTTTGCGGTGCCCATGGGCCATTTTTAGTTCCGGGTGATGACGTTTGGCTTGGCGACGGCGCCTCGGACGTTCACCAAGGTCATGGTGGTTGTGGTGGCGGCGCTTTGCAAGGAAGGGATTCTGGTGCATCCTTATTTGGACGATTGGCTAATTCGGGCGAAATCCAGGGAGGAGAGTGCCACGGCCACCGGTCGAGTGGTGGAGTTATTGGAAAGCCTTGGCTGGGTGGTCAATTTTGCGAAGAGCAAGCTGCTCCCTACTCAAAGTCTGGAATACTTGGGTGCCCGCTTCGAGACCGTGCAAGGAGTGGTGTTTCTCCCGAGCGCGAGGGCACGAGCCTTAAGGGAGCTCGTGCGGAAGTTTTTGGAGTGCAGGGTTCCGGCGGCGTGGCAGTATTTGCAGTTGCTCGGAACGATGGCGGACACAATCGAAGTTGTGCAGTGGGCCAGGTTTCATATGCGTCCTTTGCAGAGTGCCGTTCTCCGGCGTTGATCTCATCAACGGGACGCTTTGTCTCAATGGCTTGTGTGTCCTCTGAAGGTGCGGCAGGAGCTTCAGTGGTGGTTGTGGCCCGGAAGCCTGGAAGGAGGCGTGGTGCTGGAGGCTCCATCCTGGCGGCTGGTGACAACTGATGCCAGTCTCGTGGGCTGGGGGGCACATTGCGAAGGGCGGTTTGCCCAGGGGTCATGGTCGGATCCGGAACGGCGTTGGTCCATAAACCGGCTGGAGATGCGCGCGGTGTATCTAGCTTTGCGACAGTTTCAGGAAACCTTGGGTCGCGTGGCGGTACGGGTCCTGTCCGACAATGTGACGACGGTAGCTTATATCAATCGCTAGGGGGGCACGGGGAGTGTGTCATTGGAGGCGGAGGCCAGTCTGCTGTTGCGCTGGGCCGAGCGGCACTTTGTAGCGTTGTCGGCACAGCACGTGGCTGGAGTGGAGAATGTCGAAACGGCTTTTCTAAGCTGCCGCAGAGTGGATCCGGGGGAGTGGAGTTTTCACCCGGAGGTTTTTGCGATGCTAGTGCAGCGCTGGGGGACTCCGATCATGGATCTCATGGCAAGCTTCGAGTCCGAAGGTGGACAGGTTCTTCAGCAGGCGAAGAGAGCGCATGTTGGAAGGCCTCGATGCGGTGGCCAGTGGACAGGCTTCTCTGTGTTTCCACCTTGGGCGCTCATAGGACGGGTGGTCCAGCGCATAGAGAGGCACCGCGGCGTGGTCGTTCTGATAGCGCCCGATTGGCCCAGAAGGCCCTGATATGCGGATCTGGTTCGGCTACTGATAGACAGGCCGTGGAGACTCCCGGTTCGGGAGGACCTCTTACTGCAGGGGCCGTTACGCATGCCGCAGGTAGGTCGATTCTCGCTTACGGCATGGCTCTTGAGAGGGCTAGGCTAAGGGCCAAGGGGTACTCGGCTGCAGTCATAGGTACGTTATTAAGAGCGCGGAGGCATTCCACCTTGCTTGCGTACACCAGGGTGTGGCGGGTGTTCAAAGCTTGGTGCGGGGAGCGCGATCTACAGCCGTTAAAGGCTTCAGTGCCTCATATTCTTTCGTTTTTGCAGGATGGCCTGGAGAAAGGTCTGGCGGCTAGCTCCTTGCGGGTGCAGCTTGCGGCTATCTCCTGTTTCCGGGGGAGGATTCAGGGACAGTTGGTAGGAGCGCATAGCGATATTCGGTGGTTTTTGCGGGCAGTGCTGCTTTTGAGGCCGCCGAGACTTACGGCAATCCCTCCGTGGGACCTCAATGTGGTGTTAGAGCCGTTGATGGGAGCGCCGTTCGAGCCGTTAGGTAAGGCATCCCTTAAGGACTTGACCTTGAAGACAGTTTTTCTGGTGGCTATTTGCTCCGCTAGAAGGATTTCGGAGTTGCAGGCGCTGTCTTGTCGAGAGCCCTTCTTGTCTTTTTTCGCTCACAAGGTGGTTCTGCGCATGGTCCCGGCTTTTTTGCCTAAGGTGGTGTCGGGGTTTCACGTTAACCAGGTGGTGTCGCTCCCGTTTTTTTCTTTGGAACAGAAGGCTCAGTCGGGCGGTCGGCTGCATCGTTTGGACGTCCGGCAGGTGCTCAAGAAGTATCTCCGTAGGACGGAGGATTTCAGGAAGTCGTACAGGTTATTTGTCGCCTTTGGCGGGCCGCGGAAAGGTGAGGCGGCGGCGGCGAAGTCTCCGATTTCTAGATGGTTGAAGGAGGCTATTGCATCGGCCTATCTGTTAAACGGCAAGGTGGTTCCGATGGGTCTTCGTGCACATTTGACAAGGGCGCAGGCGGCGTCTTGGGCAGAATTCAGTTTAGTGATGGTTGAGGACATTTGTAAGGCGGCAACTTGGTCCTCGTTGCATTCCTTTGCAAGGCACTATCGGTTGGATGTTCAGGCACAGGGGGATGTGCGGTTTGGCTCAGTGGTACTTCAGGCTGGGCTTGCGGGTCCCTCCCGTTGATATTCACTGCTCTGTTAGATCCTCTATGGTTCCGGGACTGGACTAGAGGGACGAAAAGGAAATGAGAATTAGACTTACCTGCTAATTGTTGTTCCTTGAGGAACTCTAGTCCAGTCCCGGATCCCTCCCAGGATATTGCATAATACACGGCCTGAAGTTTAAAACTATAAAAAAAAAAATAAAAAAAAGCTAGATTTCTTGGCTAGCACAGTATACAAGTGGGTCACAGTGAGGTCTTTCTTAAGCAGCAGGACCGGGGGGGGGGGGGGGGGGGGTTTGGGGACGCCAAGGAGCGGGTGTCCGGAGCACATAGTTTTTTTTCATATTTTTTCTTATACAGTGGTTACAAGGTGTTTACTTCGTTAGTTTTCCTGTTCCTGCTTATTTGTTGCTGTGCTTAGTCTGCTTTGTCAATAGGTACTGGTGAAGAGGGGCGGTGCTTGGCAAGTTATACCAGTGACATCAAAGCGATGACATCTTTCAGTCTCCAAAGCTGCTGGTGGAGGTTCACAACTCTATGGTTCCGGGACTGGACTAGAGTTCTCAAGGAACAACAATTAGCAGGTAAGTCTAATTCTCATTTGTTCACTGTAACCAAGAGTAGTTCCAAATACGACGTGACACGTTTCGGGGACACTTCCATAAGCCCCCTGCTTCAGGTCAGACCACTGTTTTCTTCGATACAGCTGAGTATCAGCTCTTTTTAAAAAAAAGATTCTCAAACTTCTTTGATTAAAATGGACGGGCCACGGAGGTGAGAGGTATTTTTCCTCTACACTGAGCTGGCCATTCCGACAAAAAATTGTTCTGATTAATAGGTTCTCCAGGACCAAGCAGGAAGTCAGTCCTCACTTATGGGTGACGTCGGCGCCGACGGAGCCCTCGCGGAGCAATTTTCCCCAGCTTTCGAAGAAAGCCTTTGGGAATTGCAGCGCGCATGCGCGGTCCCCTTCCGGCCCAAGGGTGCCATCTTGCTCAGTCTTCTTTTTTTCCGCGGAGCCCTACAGACGTAGTTTGTGATCGCCGCTGAAAAAGTTGATTTTTTTTGTTTGTTTTTTCTTGGTTCGACGCCGTGTCCTTTTCCCGCCTGGCCTCGATACTCCAATATCGAGTCCGTTCACATTTTTTCGGTTTTTGTCATTTGTAACTGGCGTTCCCGCCACTTTTTTTCTTTCTCCCTGGCAGCACGGTCTTTCGACCTCGCAGGGGCCCTTTTTCCCCCGATGGCTGCCAGCGGGTTTAAAAAGTGTGATCGTTGTACCAGACTTATGTCTCTTACCGACACGCATGACTGCTGCCTCCGTTGCCTCGGACCCAATCATGACTCGATGAGTTGTGGTCCGTGCAACAAAATGTCCTCGAAGGCGTTGAGGAGTCGGCAGTCACAAAAGGAACAAATCTTCTCTGACTCCGCGTCCGGTCGGGCCCAGACCTCGTCAGAGGCTTCGACGTCTCGTGACTCCGGCCCCGAGCATCGTCGGAGTTCCTCTGAGCGGGGGTCCCCCGGCCGGGAACATCGTCGGAAGAAGAAACCCGCGAGTGCGGCGTCGGAGGACGCTCCTGGTCCCTCGAGGGCCAGGTCGCATAGCCCTGTCAGCCGCCCCGGGTCCTCGGAGGCGGAGAGGCCTTCGAAGCATCCTCGTCTCGAAGTGGAGTCTCCTGGATACGTGAGTACTGTAGTCCTCGTGGACTCACCTCCGAGGGAGCCGACGTCGGGCCCGACGCCGTCGGGGGCTGCTGGGTCTTCTGAGTTTGGTCTCAGATTGACTGCCTTGGAGTGCAGTATCGCTGCCTTCATGGACCAGCAGCGGGCATTGATGACCGGCCTCGCCAGTGCATCTGCCCCGACCACCGGGACGTCGACGTCCAAGTCGACCCCGGAGGCCGAGCCGATCCTCAAGTCCATACGAGCTCGAGTCAATCCTCGGCCAAGGTCTCCCTCGGCCTCCCGTTCAGGACCGAGGTCGTCGACGCTGGCCTCGGCATCGGGGCGGAGGTCCTCGGCACTCGCCCGCACGGAGCCACTCTATTCCTCCACGGAGGAGTCGGGCTGGGACACGGAGGAGGACGAGTCACCCGGTTCTTTTCAGACTAGGTGCGTCCCCTCCGGCTCGCCCGAGTCGGAGCCTCGGAGACTGTCCCCCCCCCCCCCCCCCCCGGAGGATACCCGATTCTCCGATTTCGTGAGGGACATGGCCAAGGCTTTGGCCTTCCCCGCGGATCCGGAGGAGGAGCCTCGAGCCGAAGAGCTTGAGGCCCTCCAGTATGACTCTCCCCCCGAAGGAGGCCTTTACTGTACCGGTTCCTCCGATGCTGGAGCGGCTGCTCTTCCGCATGTGGGAGAGCCCGGCCTCGACGCCGGTGTTAAGCAAGCGGGTCGATTCTATGTATCGAGTCCGCAAGAGCCCCGGGTTCCAGAAGGCACAACTACCGCACCATTCCATGGTGGTGGAATCGGCCATGCATCGACTCAAGAGTCAAAAGATGCACTCCTCGGTGCCTCCGGGTAAGGAGGCCCGGAACCTGGATGCCCTCGGTAGGAAGTGCTTCCAGGGCTCTATGCTTGCTTGCCGAGTCCAGACATACCAGCTATATATGGGCATGTATCTTCGAGACCTGGCAAAAGAAATTGCCGGGTTCTCGGCTGGTCTCTCCGAGGAACCTCTGCAGAGGTTCCAGGCCTTGTCCACTGGTATTCGAGAGTGCTCGAAGTTCATTTCTCGAGCAGCCTACGATGGCTTCGAAGCATCGGCTCGAGTTGCCAGAGCCGGCATCGGTGCTCGCCGTCAGGCTTGGCTTCAGTCATCCGACCTCGAGCCATGGGTGCAGGACAAGTTGGTCAATGTCCCCTGCAGAGGTGAAAACCTCTTTGGCAAGCCCATGGCTGAAAAGGCGGCGGAACTCGAGTCCGAGACTCTCACCAGAACTCGCCTATCCAGAAAGACCTCTGCCCCTTCACAGAAGGGCTCGGGGGAAAAAGCCCTTTTACCCGAGGAAGATGCCTGCCTATAAGCAATACCACCACAATATCAAGCATCAGCAGCTCCCCATCAGGGCCTGCAGGGTAATGGGTCCCGTAGGCAGAAGGCTCCCAAGCCCACTACACAGCCCCCTGCTCAGCAGGGTGGGGGTTTTTGACTATGCCAGCATAGCCTCTCCCCCTCCGCGGCCTTCGCTCAGCACGGGGGGCCGGCTGACCCACTTTGCCCACAGGTGGTCAGCCATAACATCAGATTCCTGGGTGCTGCAGGTGGTTCAAAAGGGCTACCTCTTACATTTTCACCAGGTGCCTCCCCCCTACTTTCCAGGGGAGGCCCCAAGACCCCCTCTGCACAGGGACTTACTCCTTCAGGAGCTGCAAAGTCTGCTTCAGGAACAGGCTGTGGAGCCAGTGCCCCGAAACTTGTGGGGTCACGGGTTTTATTCGAGGTACTTCCTGATACCAAAAAGAACAGGAGGCCTCAGACCCATTCTGGACTTACGCAACCTCAACAAGTTCCTGCAGCGGGAAAAGTTCAAGATGCTTACCCTTGGAATCCTACTGCCCTACCTCCAGCAGGGGGATTGGCTATGCTCCTTGGATCTAAAGGATGCTTATACTCACATCCTTATTCATCCGGACCACCGACAATATCTAAGATTTGTGGTGGCAGGGAATCATTATCAGTACCGCGTACTGCCCTTTGGCCTGTCCTCCGCTCCCAGGGTGTTCACGAAATGCCTGGCAGTGGTGGCAGCCTTCCTGAGGCTTCAAGGCCTCTTCATCTTCCCCTACCTGGACGACTGGCTCATCCGGGGACAGTCTTCCCTAGAGGTCACTCAGGCCACTCAACGCACAGTGGCTCTGCTTCAGCACTTGGGCTTGGTCATAAACTTCGAAAGTTCACTTTGCTCCCCTCTCAGGATCTCGAATTCATAGGAGCACGGCTGGACACTCTGCAGGCTCGTGCCTTCTTGCCTCTGGAACGGGCCAACAGGCTCATAGCTCTGGCCGGCAGGTTCCGCAGCGCGTCACCGGTCTCTGCCAGGCAATTCCTGCAACTGCTCGGTCATATGGCCTCCACAGTCCATGTCACTCCGAATGCCCGTCTACATATGAGACCTGCTCAGTGGAGCCTTCGCACTCAATGGCATCAGGCCACAGGGAGACTGACGGACTTAATACAGATCTCCGACCGCCTGGTCTCCTCTCTGCAATGGTGGCTTCACCTGCCCAATCTGGTGCTCGGCATGTCCTTTCAGTCTCCTCCACCTTCCCAGGTGCTAACGACAGATGCCTCTCTCCTGGGATGGGGAGCGTATTGCCAGGGAACATGCACTCAAGGCCTTTGGACACCTTGGGAGGCTGCTCAGCAGATAAACTTCCTGGAGCTGCGGGCGATCACCTCACCTCACCTTTCACCTCACCTCTCGTCAGTCTGTACTGGTGCAGACGGACAATCAGGTTGCCATGTTCTACGTGAACAAACAGGTGGGCACGGGCTCCCTCCTATGTCAGGAGGCTCAGAGAACTGTGCTCTTGGGCAGTCGACCACGACATCCTCCTCAAGGCTGTTTACCTGCCCGGGCAGGAAAATTGCCTGGCCGACAAACTGAGCCGGATTCTGCAGCCACACGAATGGAGGTTGAACCCCGTAGTTGTCTGCCAGATCTTCCGCCGGTGGGCTTCCCCACCGTGGATCTCTTTGCCAGTCCTCTGAACCGGCAACTTCCCAGGTTCTGCTCTCGGCACCCGCATCCTCTCAGAGTAGCGCCGGATGCTTTCCTCATCTCGTGGTCCATGGGCCTACTGTATGCCTTTCCTCCCACGCCACTTGTGTCCCGGACGCTGTTCAAAGTTGTCCAGGACAGGGCCTCCGTGATCCTGGTAGCGCACAGGTGGCCGAGACAACCCTGGTTCCCTCTACTCCTGCAGCTAGCGGTGGACACCCCTCTTCCTCTGGGGTTTCAGCCCGATCTCCTGACCCAGGATCAGGGTACTCTCCTGCACCCCAACCTCCGGGCCCTTCATCTGATGGCCTGGCTGCTTAAAGGGTAGTCCTAGCTCCACTTTTACTTCCTCCGGAGGTGGAAGCTGTCGTCCTGGCGTCGCGGCGTCTTTCCACCCGGAAATCTTACGCCCTTAAATGGCGTCGTTTCTCGGTCTGGTGTTCTCAGCGCTCTGAGGACCCCTTCGCCTGCTTAGTATCGGTGGTACTGCAATACTTGCTTCACCTCTCCGATCTAGGCCTCAAGTCCAACTCTGTCAGAGTCCACCTCAGTGCTCTCTCTGCACATCATTTGCCGGTGGAGGGCCTGCCTCTTTCCTCGCACCCCCTGGTGGCGTGTTTTTTCAGAGGCCGCCTTCTGCTTAAGCCTCCGTTGCGCCCTCCAGCTCCTGACTGGGATCTCAAGGTGGTCTTGCAAAGGCTTACCGGTCCGCCTTTTGAACCCATGGCTACCTGCCCTCTTCGTTTCCTCTCCTGGAAAACTCTCTTCTTGGTAGCCCTTACCCCTCCGCTAGGCGCGTTAGTGAACTACAGGCCCTAGTGTCGGAGCCCCCATACACTAGGTTCTACAAGAATAGGGTAGTCTTACGGACTCACCCTAAGTTTCTTCCAAAGGTGGTCTCCCCTTTTCACATCAATCAAGAGGTGGTTCTTCCGACCTTCTTTCCCAGGCCGCATACCAGCCGAGCTGAAACTGTTCTGCATACCCTGGACTGTAGAAGAGCCTTATCCTTCTACCTTGACTGTATGCGAGAGCATAGAAAAGCTGTCCAGCTTTTCGTTTCTTTTGACCCCAATCGGTTGGGGGTACCTGTCTCTAAGCGTACTTTGTCCATCTGGGTAGCTGACTGTATCGCCTGGGCTTATGGGGCAGCTGGCCTCTCCTTAGAGAGTCGAGTCACGGCTCACTGTGTCAGGGCGAAGGCTGCGTCAGTAGCTCATCTCCGCTCTGTTCCGTTGGCAGGTGCCGGGCCGCTACTTGCTCTTCCAGCCAGACTTTTGCAGCTCATTACTGCCTGGAGAGGGAGTCCCGCAGGGACAGTGCTTTCGGACAGGCAGTCCTCCACAATCTCTTTGGGGTCTAGGCAACTCCTACCCCTCCGGCCCTGGTGTTGGGCTACCGGCTGGATTAGTATTCAGAGAAGTTTCCTTCCTTCTGTACTGTTGAGCTTGAGGGAGCTCATTTTTCGGCTTGAGGTCTCTGGTAGCCTTTAGCTCGGGAGTCCCATAAGTGAGGACTGACTTCCTGCTTGGTCCTGGAGAAAGAGTAGTTACTCACCTGTAACAGGTGTTCTCCAGGAGCAGCAGGAATCAGTCCTCACTACCCTCCCTCCTCCCCTTGGAGTTGCAGTCATTCTTATTATATGTTTTTGCTAACTTTTTGCTGTCTTTTCGCTATGTCATCAGACTGAGCAAGATGGCACCCTTGGGCGGGAAGGGGACCGCGCATGCGCGCTGCAATTCCCAAAGGCTTTCTTCGAAAGCTGGGGAAAATTGCTCCGCGAGGGCTCCGTCGGCGCCTACGTCACCCATAAGTGAGGACTGATTCCTGCTGCTCCTGGAGAACACCTGTTACAGGTGAGTAACTACTCTTTATCATTAGCACTGGGTTTAGTGTTTGTGTTGGTGAAATTGAACATGGCCAAGACTGTACTTCTTATCTTTCCCCCTAAAACCTCCCCTCCTCTTCCTCTTTTTTCAGTCTCTGTGGACAACTCTGTATTCCTTCCTGTCTCTTCGGCCCACAGTCTGGGGGTTATCTTTGACTCCTCGCTCTCCTTCTCCACACACATCCATCTCGTAGCTAAGACCTGCCTTTTCTTTCTCTACAACATTAACAAAATCCACCCTTTCCTTTCTGAACACACTACTAAAAACGCTTATCCACTCCCTAATCACCTCCCGTCTTGACTACTGTAACCTACTCCTTGCTGGTCTCCCTTTGAATCATCTTTCTCCCCTTCAATCTGTTCAATATTCCGCTGCACGGCTAATCTTCCGCCAGCCTCATCATGCCCATATTACTCCCCTTCTCAAGTCCCTCCACTGGCTCCCTATCTATTTCCGCATCCAGTTCAAACTTCTCCTGCTGACCTATAAATGCATTCACTCTGCAGCTCCTCAGTATCTTTCTTCCCTTATCTCTCCTTACGTCTCCTTACAACTCCTCTCGGGAGCTCTGCTCCTCTAGCCAACTGCTTCTATTTGTGCCCCTCTCTCGTACTGCCAACTCCAGACTTCACTCCTTTCACCTTGCTGCGCCTTATGCCTGGAACAACCTACCTCTATCTGTATGCCAGGCACCCTCTGACCCTTTTCAAATCCAGGTTGAAAGCTCACCTCTTCACTGCTGCCTTTAGATCTTCACTCGCCTAATCTCCTCCCCTCCCCCCCATTTACCCCTCCCTATACCTTCTGTGTTTTGTCATGACTAGATTGTAAGCTCTGAGCAGGGACTGTCTCATTTGTCTGTACAGCGCTGCGTACGACTGGTAGCCCTATAGAAATGCTCAGTAGTAGTAATATGCTTCCAAGCAGTCTTCATGGTTATGACACACAAGTTTAATCCCAGGACCGGATTAAGGCATAGGCAAACTAGGCAGATGGCCCTGTCATGTACTCAGAAGTCAGAAGACTTGGGTTGCATCACCAACTATCTAAATTTATTTTCAGGATGGTTTCAGATTTTTCCATTAAGATTTGGTAACCAAAAGGATGGCAAAAATGTCTGAAAAATGTCCAAAGTTTTTAGATCGGTATCAACAGCATCAGGCCCAGAATTCTGTCTCCAACAGTGACTAGCTTAGATCACAAGTACTGGGCAGATCCCAAAAGGTAGATCAAATTTTCTCATAGCTTATTTCAAGAAATAAACTATAGCTTTCCTAGCATCATCTTGGCTTAAACATTTTTAATGGACTTTTACTCCAGAAAGTTGTCTAAACCTTTAGTTTGTCGGTTTGCTCTATTACACCTTTACAGTGATTTTCTTTAGCTGCTCCAGGTCGCCTTCCAAGAAGGTTCCCAGTGTATGACCCCCAACATCTCGTAAAGACCGTAGCAAGGAATATTTATTTTTGCTATTACCTTGTCCTTCCTGAGCATGCCTTTTATTACTTGATCATCTAGCAGTCCAGCTGACTCCCCTCATGGGCTTTTCGCTTCAAAATGTATTTGAAAAAGATGTGTTAATTTTTATCTCTCCAGCAAGAGTCTTTGAAAGCATCCAATCTAGGACATTGCAGGATGGTCTGTTCTTAACATTACTCAGCTGGGATGGAGCAGGATATTCTGTCTCTATTACTTGCTTCTGGCCATTTCCCTACAGCTTCTGCCTCTGTTCCCTTCTGGTCCAAGTTACTGCAGGCTAAGCAGCAGTGGTAGCTGCACTATTTACTTTATTTAAAATACTTTTATATCACAGCACTCCCAATTACTTGTTGGATCAGCGCGGTTTACAAAAATAAGACATCATTAATCATTTACAATAGATTTTACTCAGTCAGAAAATAGCCAGGCCTTAAGTTTCTTCCGGAAGACTAAAACCGATTGTTTCCTTCAGATCTTTCGGTAGCCTGGACCAGAACTCAGCTGCTTTATATGGAATGGTATACCCAAACCTCTTCTTACTCACAGCCCCCCCCCCCCCCACTCGATAGAAACAGGAGAGCCATAGTACCCTGCAAATGCCTAGACTTAGTGATTAGGGATGACAGCAACATAGAGAACCGAACCAGGAAAAATTCATAAAAAAATGTATATAAAAACAAACAAAATTTAAAACTGATATGCTCTGACATCCTAAGCCAATGTAGCTGAGCAAATAAAAGAGAAACTGAATCACATTTCGTAGCACCAAATATTAACCTCACTGCTATATTTTGACAAAATTGAAGCTTTTTCATCCGTCATTGGGAACAATAATATATAAACATACATTACAATAATCCAAGAAAATTCAACACTGTACCAGCAATAAAAAAAAGTTGGGGTGCAAAGTATGGACGCAGCTTGCGAAGCTGCCGCATCTTAAAATAAAGAATTTGGAAACACATGTTACGTTTTTAATTGTTTCATCATAAGATCTGACAGCTTCCTAGTCTGGGATTGTGCAGGCCAGGCCTGGTGTCCCTTGCCTAAGCTTCTGCAGGCCAGATGCCATCCCTTGTCTTTTAGTATAATTCTATTTTCCTTATCGTTCCTCCAGTTCATTCCTCCACCTCTGGGTTGTGCACCTCCTCCTGCAACATGGAGACTGGACAAGTCAAACTCGTGACATCACTGGATATATCCTGCTGGTCTTCTCCCATCGGCCCCCAGTGTGTCCCGTTTCCATGCATCAGGAGAGGACTTAGTGAGCCTAGTTGCTGGTGAGAAGCGGATAAGGAACAGTTAGGGGTTAAAGTTTACATTTTTATTTGTTTAATTTCTGTTTTTCCTTTTTCTTTTAAGGTACTGTATCTTTAAAAAAAAAATAGCAATTTGATTTAACAAGTAAAGTAAAGATCCTTACAAGTTTAAAAAAAGAGTCTGAGCAAGATCTCAACCATCTGGTCCTTTGGGAAGCTGGGGGGGGGGGGGGTGTGGGGAAAAGGCCTAGATCGATCAAGGGGCCGGGATCGGCCCCTGACTAAGGAGATCTTTATTTTATTAAGAGAGTGAAATCTGACTGGAATTTTGGGGGGGGGAATAAAGATTTTACTCCTATCACATGGGGTGCCCCAAGCCTGACTGGAAAGCGTTAGCGCCAGCCAATGGGTTCTAGAGGTAATGCGTGAGGGTTAAGCTCGTAAATTGTCTCGCCACTTCTAGATTGGTTCACCCTGGGCTATTCCAAGGTTTGGTATGGGACGTCTGCCTTCAGCAATTTTGTTCTTTATGATGGTTTGCCGGAACATGTAGATAGTCATGGATTAATGGGAGACAGCCAACATGGCTTTAGACAAGGAAGATCTTGTCTTACTAATCTGTTATGGTTTTTTTTGAAGGTGTGAATAAACACATTTTTATATATCTTAAAAAGGATATAGCGTTATTAGAAAAGGTTCAGAGAAGAACCACCAAAATGGTACAGGGGATGGAAGGATACCCCTATGAAGAGAGGCTAAAAAGGTTAGGGCTCTTCAACCTGGAAAAGAGACGGCTGAGGGGAGATATGATAGAAGTCTATAAATTAATGGAGTGGAACGGGTAAACGTAGATCGATTGTTTATGTTATCAGAATATAGAAAGACGAGGACATGCAATGAAGCTACAGGGTAAACTATTTAAGACTAAGACTAATAAAAGAAAATATTTTTTCACTCAACGTGTAATTAAACTCTGGAATTTGTTACCGAAGGATGTAGTAAAGGCGGTTTAGTGTAGCTGGGTTTAAAAACGTTTTGGACAAGTTCCTGGAGGAAAGGTCCATAAACCATTATTAAGAAGGGACCCAGGATATCAATGCTTGACCCAGTACAAGCATTGTGGAACCTGTGTCTTTGGGGGAAACTGCTAGGTACGTATGACCTAAATTTGGCCACTGTTGGGAACAGGATACTGGGCTTGATGGATCATGGTCTGACCCAGTATGGCATATCTTATGTTGTTATGTTTGTTCGCCTCGGGCAGATAGTAGCAGTTGTATCGGTGACAGGGATCGTAAAGTGACGGTCGTTGCTGTGCTTATCTCATAATACCAAAGGACGACGGGTCCCTACGTACTAGTCTGGATCTCAGTCGATGGGCTTCGCAGTTTTACGAGTGTCCGGCCTTCGGTTGGAATCGCTGTGATTGCTGACAGTGGCGGTTCAGAAGGTGGAATTCTTGACATTCCACGGTCTGCAGAGGCATGACTGCATATCCTGTCCAGATTGGATCATCAGAGGTGCCTAAGGTTTGCACCCCAGTAGGGGCGTTTTCAGTTTCAGGCATGGCCCTTCGGGTTGGCAACGGCGCCGTGGGTCGCCACCAAGGTTAGAAGGGTGATAGTGGCAGTCCAGCAAAAAAGCATTAGTTTTCCCTTCTCCCGGCATTTGGCTGGTACGAGCAAAGTCGAGGGGCGAGGGATTTCAGTTTACCAACAGAGTAGTGTTTTTTTGCTTTCAGAAGCCAGTTAATTCAGTCTCAAGTCCTTGACTACATGTGAGCACAGTTCATCACCCAGTGGGGGCGGTGTTCCGGTTGGTTCGGCAAGCTCCGACCGTCTGATTGCGGGGACACCAGTTTCGGACTTCCATCGCTGACAGCTTGGAGCTATCTTCAAGGGCTAGGATGAGTGGCAGTGGTCCTGGCTTTCGTGCCATGGGCCAGAGCGCACGTGTGTTCCTGGCAAAGGTTGTTTCCTCATCTCTGGTTTCACCAGAACGAGGCTCTAAACAAGCAGCTTCCTTGCCTTTTGTGAGTCAGGCGGCCGCTTCAAGGGTGGGTTGCCCAGACAATCTGGCGTCGGGCCGGCTACTGGAGCACCCACAATGGCTTCCAGGGTTGACATATGCAAAACGTGTAGGTTAGGGGGCGTACAAGATCGATCAACCGTCTGGTGCTGCGAGCAGTGGTCTACTTTTTTCATTCGCTCAAAGCCACAGTGTAAATTCAAGCGGGGCGAGCCCGGTTGGTCAGTTCTGCGACGGTGGCCTACCTCACTTGGTGGGGCAGTACAGGCAGTGCAGCCACGGAGGTAGGAGCAGGAGCTCTGTTTTCCTGGGTGGAGTCTCGCTGACAAGCTAGCTCGGTGGCGCCTTTGCAGGATCGGACAATGTGATTGCGTTTTTTTCCCAACAAGTCCAGCTGGATGCTGGAGAGTGGGATCTTCATCCGGAGGTTTTTTCTTTTTTTGCACACATAGTCCACAGGTGGGATTCCCCGAGCATGGATCTCGGGGTGACGGTTAATCGACCACGGTGATTCATTTTCAGCAGGAGACGAGAAGGGATAGCTGACCTTGATGCAAGTGTGGTCTTCACCCAGTCGTCTCTGGGTTTTTCCCTCCGGGGGCACCCATAGGAAGAGTTTCTGACTCAGGTTCCGCTTGAATGGCTTAGTTAGATTGTTTTCTCGCTCCCAGTTTGACAATTGAAAGGGCATGGTTATGAAGTAAAGGTTATTCCTTATCGTTCCTCCAATTCAGTTCTCTACCTCTGGGTTGTCAATCTCCTCCTGCAGCTTGGAGACTGGTATGTCAGAATGATGACATCACTGGATATAGCCTGCTGCACTCACTCCTCCATCCCAGTGTGACCATGCAGCAGGAGGACTTGGCGAGCCTTGGGGAAGGGCTCTCTGGAGGAACTAATAAGGAGCTAGGTGTGTGTTAGGGTAGCTAATTGGATTGTAAGGTTTGAATTTTTATTTCGGCTCTGTTACTTTTTTTTTTTTTTTTTTTTAAAGAAAGACAGAAGCTCAGCTCCCGGCATTCTTGCTCCCTGTCTCTGCACATTCTATGGGGGTGCTTACTCAGGGCAGCGAGTCTTGTTTTCCCGCTGGTGCCAAGAGGTTCTCTCCCCCCGGACGCTGCGGGGGAGAGCCCTTCTTACTAAATCCGGGCCTTCAGGTCAGCCGTAGCTGTTTTTAGCGGCTTCAGAGGCTGCAGCGAGTCAGTTCAGCTGTGCTCAGGGGCCGTGGTTCATTGAGCAGAACAGCTTTTCAAGCACCGGAGCAGCAGCCCTGGCTGGTAAGCTTTCCACCGGTGTCAGGCTGCTTGTACAAGCGGCGAAAATTCGTTTGTCCGGTCCAGGGCCGGCTGCGGCTTATTTTGGTGCCTTTTTTTGCCTGGTTAGCTTGGCGGTGGTCATTTTTTGGTGCCGCGGAGAAGCCATGTGTTTGCCGGGGGGGCTCCCGATCCCGTACCCGAACAAAGTAAGGGTGGGTGATCTTTTCTTCTTTCTTTGGTTTGCCTTGTTTTATTTGTTTTTAGTGGGCTTGTTTTATTGTGTTATTTTCTGCCCTTTTCAGCCACTCCACAGGGAAGGGGGGGGACTGAGGGGGGGGGGCTCTTTTCCCGGGAGAGCAGAGCGTGTGAAACTAAATCTAATATAGACTAATAGTTTGCGGTAGTGGATAGGCTGCCGTTTTTTCTTTAAAAAAAAAAAAGGAAACAAAAGAAACAAACGAGAGAAAGGTAAGCCCCTAGGTCTGGCTAGTCTGCCTTATGGCTGCCAGACCTCAGTGTATTGTCTGTGGCACTAGGAGGGGCACAGTAGCCGATGCCGGGGCTGTGCAACCCTTTCATCCATGGTGGAGCAGCAGATGGAGTCTAAGGAATCCCCAGAGGCGCAGGGAGCGCCTGCAGGGGCGGAGGCTGCTTCCCCGCGGCCACCGGTACACGGGCCAGCATTGGAGGAGCTGGCGGGAACCTCAAGCGCTTCACTGGCAGCCCAGGCGTCGGGTCTCGGGGAGTTCAGCCCTGAGTTTATTTTGCTCATGCATCAGGCCTTTTGCCTGCGATGCCAGGGCAAGGGGTCTGACTTCGGGGCGCTGGCATCTCAAGCTCAGCAGCTGGAGGCGGTCGCTGCGATGGGCGAGGAACTGCTGGCGCCTAAACGAGCACGAACAAAGGATCCGGCATTGGCGGAGGATGAGTGGCCGGAAGCCCAAGACCCAGAATGGGATCAAGAACTGGGTACGCAGGACCTGGAAGAAGGAGAGATCCCTGAACCTGAGGATCAGGCTAAGATAATTAGGGTCTTCCGCAGAGAGGAACTGGCGACCTTGATCACGGAGACATTGCAGATGTTGAATCTTGCTACGCAAGCAGCGGTGGAGGAGGAGGTCGAAGATCCAGTCATTCGGGCATTTCGACAGACGCAGGTGGTGTTTCCGGTGCACAGAGTAGTCAACAAAATGATTCAAGAAGAGTGGGATAAGACAGAAGCAGGCCTACGGGGCATACGGACGCTGAATAGACTATATCCTTTGGCCGATAAGGATAAAAGGTTCCGGGCACCGCGGGTGGACGCGGTGTTGTCGGCGGTTACTAAGAAGACCACCATTCCAGTGGAAGGTGCGGCCTTGAGGGATGCCCAGGACCGTAAAGTTGACGGTTTGCTGAAGCAGACATTTGAAGCGGATTCCCTTTCGCTGCAGGCCTCCATCTGTGGAGCTTGGGTGGCCAGGGTGTTTGCGATGGGCCCAGCGACTGCATCAGTCTTCGCTCATGGATAACGAGGAGTTGAATTAGCTGGATCGGCTGGAGTCCGGAGCAGCCTACTTGGCGGATGTGCATTACGACTTGATCAGGGCGCCGGCCAATAGCACGGCATCTGTGGTGGCCGCCCATCGGTCGGTGTGGTTACGGAATTGGGCGGCGGACGGACCTTCTAAATCCTGTCTTAGCAAGCTTCCCTTTAAGTGTGGTTTACTGTTTGGAGAAGATTTGGATAAGTTGGTGAAGGACCTTGGTGAGTCCAAGGCAGGTAGGCTTCCGGAGGATAAGCCGAAACCAGGAAAGTCCGTCCAAAGCTTTCGGGGCCAGTTTCGAGATTTCAGAAGATTTCGTTCGTTCGCGGTTCGGTAGTTTCCAGAGGGGCCGGTATCAGGCTCGAGCCCAGGGACTTCGGGGGTTTCGAGGGGCAAATAGGGGGTTCTCCTCAAACCCTGCGTCTGCATCACGTAAGCCACAATGAAGCGAGGTGGGTCCCGGCAGAAGGGCCTCCCATAGGCGGGCGGCTTCAGGAGTTTCTTTCCGCTTGGACCCACATCACATCAGACCAGTGGGTGTTAGAGAATTCAACACGGCTATGCTCTGGAGTTGGCACGACCCATACGGGATTCCTTTGTCATGTCTCCTTGCAGGGGATCCAAGAAATCGGCAGACGTTCGCGCAACTTTGGTAAGACTGCTTCACTTGAGAGCAGTGGTAGAAGTGCCCAAAGCCGAATGCGGCATGGGTCGGTACTCGAGCTTTTTCGTGGTGCCGAAGAAGGGTGAAACGTTGCGGCCCATCCTAGACCTGAAAGCCGTAAACCGTTGTTTACGGGTGCTGCATTTCCGGATGGAGACATTCAGATCGGTTATAGTGGCTGTGCGTCACGGAGAATTCTTGATGTCTCTGGATCTTACGGAGGCGTATTTGCACATACCCATCCGGGAAGCTCATCAGAAGTTTCTACGGTTCGCTCTTCCTTGGGGTCACTATCAATGCCAAGCCTTGCCTTTTGGTCTGGCGATGGCGCCGCGGACCTTCACCAAAATCATGGTGGTGGCGGCGGCGGCATTGCACAAAGAAGGGATTCTGGTCCACCCTTATCTCGGCGATTGGTTGATTCGAGCCAAGTCCGAGGAGGAGAGTGTTCAAGTGACAGACAGGGTAGTGAGGTTTTTGCAGGGTCTTGGTTGGGTAGTCAACCCGACAGTCATTTGAAGCCCACCCAGGACCTCGAATATCTCGGGGTCCGGTTCGACACACAGACAGGTCAAGTGTTCCTGCCGCACAAAAGGGCCAAGGCCTTGAGGTCTCTAGTCCGGAAGTTCATGTCGGTGCCAGCACCGTTGGCTTGGGATTATCTCCGGGTGCTGGGAACCATGGCGGCAACGTTAGAAGCGGTGCCTTGGGCCAAGGTACATATGCGGCCCCTGCAAAGAGCGCTACTTCACCGCTGGTCGCATCAGTCCGATTCTTTGAGCAAGCGTCTTCCTTGTCCGTTCAAAGTCAGACGGTCTCTTCGTTGGTGGCTACTCCGGTCGTCGATGGCAGTCGGCATGCTGCTGGAGCAGCCGGAGTGGCTTCCGTTGTTGACGGATGCCAGCCTAGTAGGATGGGGAGCTCACTGCGGGAGCCGGTTTGCGCAGGGGCTTTGGTCTCCCCGGAGACCTCTTGGTCGATAAACCGTCTGGAACTTCGAGCTGTATTCCGGGCTCCTCAGGCGTTCGAGGACGTGGTGCGGGGGCGGTCCGTGCGGGTGCTCTCCAACAACTCTGCGACTGTCGCATACATCAACCGTCAGGGCGGCACGGAGTGCCGCAATGGAGGAAGAGGCGGACGAGTTGTTCGCTTGGGTAGAGATTCGGTTGTACGCGATCTCGGCAGCGCACATTGCAGGAAAGGACAATGTCAAAGCGGACTTCCTCAGCAGAGTTCAAGTGGATGCAGGAGAATGGGAGTTACATCCCGACGTTTTCGAGCAGATAATGGCGCGATGGGGAACTCCAATAATGGATTTAATGGCGACATTCCAGTCGGCGAAGGTCAGATGGTTCTTCAGCAGAAGATGGAAAAGGATGTCGGAAGGCATAGACATGCTGTTACATCAGTGGCCGTCCGAAGGTCTTCTATATGTTTTTCCCCCATGGGCGTTGATAGGCCGGGTGGTTCAAAAGATCGGAGCTCACTCGGGAAAAGTCCTTTTGGTGGTGCCCGACTGGCCGAGACGTCCTTGGTATGCAGACCTGGTGCGTCTCCTGGACGGCGACCCCTGGTGGCTCCTGGTGAGGGTGGATCTGTTGCTTCAAGGTCCGCTTTTCATGCCCCAGGTGGATCGGTTCTCGCTTACGGTATGGCCATTGAGAGGGCTAAGCTGAGCAAGAAAGGCTACTCGTCGGCGGTCGTGGCAACCTTGCTTAGAGCGTGAAAACAGTCGACTTCCTTGGCATATGTGCGGGTCTGGCGTATTTTTGAGGATTGGTGTTCGCGACGTCAGGTTCGTGCGGCCGCTGTTTCCATCCCGTTGGTCTTGGAGTTTCTGCAGGGCGGCTTTGATAAAGGCCTTGCAGCCCGTTCCTTGCGCGTCCAGTTGGCAGCCCTTTCTTGTTATCGCAGCAGGGTCAACGGAGTGCCTTTAGGGGCTCACCCTGATGTGGGTCACTTTCTGAAGGCGGTCTCTAGGTTGCGTCTGGCACGTAGGGTGTGCGTCCCGCCCTGGCATCTCGATCTCGTCCTGGCGGCGTTATCCAAGTCTCCCTTCAAACCATTGTGTCATGCATTGCTGAAGGATTTGACGTTAAAGACTGTGTTCCTGGTGGCGATTTGTTCGGCTAGGAGAATTTCGGAGTTGCAAGCGTTGTCGTGTAGGGAACCATTCTTATCTTTTTCCAGGGAGAAGGTGGTTTTACGTCCGGTACCGTCCTTTTTGCCTAAAGTGGTGTCTCCTTTTCATTTGAATCAGGCGGTGTGCTTGCCCGTTCTTGGGTCTTTGGACAGAGGCGAGTCAGATCGCCGTCTCCGTCATCTAGACGTGAAGAGAGCATTGCGACAGTATTTGAAGGTAACGGAGTCCTTCCGCAAGTCTAATCAGTTGTTTGTTCGGAGGAGTGCGCAAGGGTGAGACAGCAGCTAAGGCTTCAATCGCCCGGTGGATTAGAGAGACGATTGCTTCCGCTTATCTGCTTCACGGTCGAGTGGTACCCGCGGGATTGCGGGCACATTCCACCAGAGCGCAGGCGTGTTCCTGGGCGGAACACAGTTTGGTTCCACCAGGAGAAATTTGTAGGGCGGCGACTTGGTCGTCGCTACAGACTTTCAGCAAGCATTACAGGCTGGACATAGCAGCGGCTAATGATGCTTGTTTTGGGTCGGCGGTACTGTCTGCCGGCTGGAAAGGTCCCTCCCAATGATTACTGCTCTGGTACATCCCAGAGGTAGAGGACTGAACTGGAGGAACGATAAGGAAATGATAATTACACTTACCTGGTAATTGTAGTTTCTTGAGTGACGACAGTTCAGTCCTCCTTCCCACCCAGATGATTCGAGAGGGATCCAGGATTGCTAGCGAGCGGGTGAGTGTTACAGGTAGGTCTGTCTTAGTTCAATTGCTTGTGGTGTTCACTTTCTCTGTGGCAGGGGAGGGGGTAAGAAAGCCTTGCCGGAGGGAATGGAAAGTTCTACGCTTAGTATAAACTATGTTCAATGTTTACGGTTAGCTACTTATTTGTTGCTCCTTGAGTCTGCTTTGTTAATAGTTCACACTGGGATGGAGGAGTGAGTGCAGCAGACTATATCCAGTGAAGTCGTCATTCTGACATACCAGTCTCCAAGCTGCAGGAGGAGATTGACAACCCAGAGGTAGAGGACTGAACTGTCGTCACTCAAGGAACTGAAATTACCAGGTAAGTGTAATTATCATTCCTGGTGCGGTACTTGCATCCCTGCTTCGGGGCAGTTTGAGATTCGTCTTCCTGGCGTAGGCGTGAGTATGGCATATTCCTGAGTATTAGTGCTCTCAGCGGCAGGTCCGGGCTTACACGGTTTGCGTGGCTATGGTATTAAGTTTCTTGCAGGACAGTGGTTGAGGTACTAGCAGCCGGTTCCCTAAAGGTTTGGTTCACAGCTCGGGCTTGCTATAGAGGCAAAGTCCAGGGAGTGGTTTTTGGGCTTGCAGTTCAATGTGGTGCGTCAGGAGGTGGTTCTTCCGACTTTCTTTCCCAGGCCTCATGCTAACCGGGCTGAGATGGTCCTGCATACCCTGGACTGTAGGAGGGCGTTGTCCTTCTACCTTGACCATACGCAGGAGCACCGGAGGGCGGTTCAGCTCTTTGTTTCTTATGACCCCAATAAGTTGGGGTTGGCTGTCTCCAAGCGTACTTTGTCCATATGGGTAGCTGACTGCATCGCCTGGGCTTACAGGGCAGCTGGCCTCTCGTTGCAGAGTCGGGTTATGGCTCACCGTGTCAGGGCGAAGGCTGCTTCAGTGGCTCATCTCCGCTCTGTTCCGTTGGCAGTCATCTGCCGGGCGGCTACTTGGTCTTCAAGCCAGACTTTTGCGGCCCACTACTGCCTTGCGAGGGAGTCCCGCAGGGACAGTGCTTTCAGGCAAGCAGTACTCCATAATCTTTTTGAGGTCTAGGCAACTCCTACCCTCCGGCCCTGGTGTTGGGCTACCTGTCGGGGGTGTTATCAGAGAAGATTCTGTTCTTGCATGCTGAGGCTCTAGAGGGAGCTTATTTTTCAGTTTGGGGCCTCTGGTAGCCCTAAGCTAGAGAGTCCCATATGTGAGGACTGACTTCCTGCTTGGTCCTGGAGAAAGAGTAGTTACTCACCTGTAACAGGTGTTCTCCAGGAGCAGCAGGAATCAGTCCTCACAACCCTCCCTCCTCCCCTTGGAGTTGCAGTCATATGATTTATTTTTGCTGTCTTTTAGCTATGTCATCAGACTGTGCAAGATGGCACCCTTGGGCGGGAAGGGGACCACGCTTGCGCGCTGCATTCCCAAAGGCTTTCTATAATTTTTTTTTTAACTATGAAAAGACATCCTCTTAAGAGAAGGAAAGCTCTCAATCTGAGCTCAGAGGACTTAATAGCCTATGCCTTCTCAACCCCAAGGACACCTTGAGAGAACCCATTCTTGTTAGCCAGGTGTCTCCTTGCTTTCTGCTGTTGCAAGTAATCTGTTCTTGACTGCCTGGTTGGGGCAACAAACAAAGGGATCCTTCCTCAACCCTTAGTCTCCTATTTTCTGTATTCTAAAGCAAATGAAATGAAATGAAAACGCGCACACAGAATTATACCATAACGTCTGCTTAAAACTTTTTAGTGGGGAATTCACAGGCCTGCAAACCTGAGCAGTCTCCTGTAACCCCTCCCTTAGCTTGGCTGCAGCATTTTCTTTTATTAGGTACAAATGCCACATAGTACGATTTTGTCTTATCACTATGTGTCGTGCTTCTTGCTTTTACTTTTTGTTTATCTACATGTTTCAGGTCAAGCTGGGCACAGACCTATTGCTCATGCTTAATCGGGACAAACTTTCTGCAAACAAAAATTTTAAGTCTTGCAAGATATAACCTTGACTTATTCATAAACACCCCCCCACCCCACCCCCGGTGAAACAGTCAGCATATTCAGAGCTGTCCTCACACTCTAAACTTTTCCCTGAGAGACCCCAGCCCACATTAGAGTTCCTTTCTACATATGCTACATCAAGCTATCGGAGATATGCCTTCCTAGGAGTAGGAGTTGACAGTTTCCAGCCTTAAAGCGGCCAAGATGAAGAGCTTATATTGTTTCACATAACATCACAACCTAGCGCTGAAAATCTTCCATGGTAACAGGGCTCTGTTTCTGCATAATCAGGTTTTCAATATGTCATTCTCTATCTCCAGGCAATGGTATTCAGTGTTTGTGATGCAAGCCCTCTTGCATATTACCATAGGATCCTCCTTTCAGGTATATAAATACAGAGATTGGATGCCTTGACCTTGTTGTGTATGAAACAGCTTCTAGATGGACCCCAATGAGTGAGATCTCACACAGTGGAAGAAAGTGATTCTGATGAGTTCCTTTTGTCAGATGCCTCATTTGTCTAGCCTGTTTCTAGTGTATATAAAGCACAGGAAGTATGACCAAAATTCTTGGGAGCTCTCCCATAAAGCAGTGGCTGTTGTAAAAACTCAGTTTTATTGTGCAGTTTCCTCCTGGTCTAGGGGTAACTGCCTTCTGGGGAAAGTTCTGGCTATTTTAGTGGACTTTTGAGTATTTCTGACCAGGCAACTCTCTCCTTTATCTCAGGAGAGTGGCCCATGAAAGTTGATTTGTCTGAGTAAGCTCCCACCTTGCTGTGGACAATTGAGTTTTTGGTATTTTGTTTCACAGCAATGCCAGGGGCCTTTGTATTAGGTTGAATGCGGCTTCTCCTATGGCCACATCAGCAGCAGTATTCAGCTTATTAATTCAACTCAATTTTGAGAAATTTCTTACAGGCCTTGGCAGGGCTGGTGTTACCATTAGGCAAGCTAGGCGGTTGCCTAGAGCACTGGCTCTTTGGGAGCACCCACTGTTGCTGTTTCTGCCCTTCTTGGAACAGACAACAGCAACAATGGGCACAGTGACTTTGGTGCCATGGGGCTGTTTGTTTGCAGCAGGAAATCTGCATCAGACAGACATCAGAGGGACGGAAACAAAGTTGGCATTGAAAAGAGGGCTGAAGCAATCAGCCCCATGGCACTGAAGATTAAAAGTAAGCACCACGGGGCTGTTTGTACCCATTGCCAATGCTGCACATCCTGGAGAGGGGGGGAGCGCAAGGGTGAGGTTTGCCTAGGACACCTCACCTCCTTGCACTGACTCTGGGCCTAACTGGAGAATTACCAGATGGTTCTCAAATGTTTTCTTGCAGTTTCAGATGCTCCTCTTGATAGAATAAGATAATAATAGCAGCGGCCTCCTTAGACAGTGGAATTCTTCATCTTCCCTTTATATGGTCAAGTTTAACTTTGTTGTACTGCATTAGCTATGCAGTACAAGTGGAGTGCAGGAGAAGCCTAATGGTTAGAGCGCTGGCTTGCGAAACAAGAGACCAGGGTTTGATTCCCACTAGCACTCCATTGCTTCAGAAAAAATCCAAGTTATCAATGTCCCTGTTTAATGTACATTACCAACTTTACATTACAGTGTAAACCGCTTTGACTGAAATGATAAAGTGGTATAAAAAAACTTAAATAAGTTGGAATGGGAGAGTTGTTCAGACATATTCTGGATTTTCCAGGTGCTGGAATGGATGATTATGTTCCAGAAGGAGCAATTTTACTTCTTCCCAGTTTGTGAAGCATATCGAAGTTCCTTTGTCTCAAAAAAAAAAAAAAAAAAAAAAAAAAAAGTTCTATTACCTTGGAGGGGAAAGGCTCAAGGCCTCACGCTTGGTTGTCCATATCTTCTGTTTCCATGTCCACCCAAGCGTAGTCCTTCCTGCAGTCTCTAGGCTCCATGATGGTGACTCTGGATATAGTACCTTGGACATAGACATATGTCTCCCACGTTTTGCTCTCCTCGAAGGTGATCTCCATATGCACAGAGTTGCGGTGCCTCTTCGCCTTGGTAGGGGATCCAGAAGCACCCAGATGGGTGACTGTCCACAGACATCTCAGAGAAGAATGAAACAACAGACTCCCACTTAGTTAATGGAGTGGAGGAGTAGCCTAGTGGTTGGGGCAAGGTACTTCAGGCCGGAAGGTCGGGGGTTCAAATCCCACTAGAGGACAGCAACCTTGGGCCGGAAGGACTTGGGTTTCTAGTCCCACAGGTGCTCCTTGTGGTCTTGGGCAAGCCACTTAACCCTCCATAGCCCATGTTCCCTGTAAAATGGTTATCTCCAAGTTATAATGCCCTGTTCAATGTAATTTCAGTTTGTTCAATGTAAACCGCACTGATGCAGAATAGCGCGGTATATAAGAGAATTAAATAAAAAAAAAATAAAAATACTTAAGTTAATTCTCTCCTCAGATTCAATCCTTGTAAATTGAGAGGGAATCCTTGTCTGGGACAGCTGACAATAGAGCAGTGGCTCCCCTGGGGAGTTAACAGGTCCTTAACTAGGCCAAGGTCCGAGTCAGCTGTCAAGTGCTCTGGCAGTCCTGAAAGCTAGCTTGGGGAAAGGCAGTCTGGGAGACATCAGACTATGACATCATTAGCTGATAGGAACATGCTGGGCAGCTTTTTTAGCCCTTAGGTATTGGGGGAAGTTAACCAGACTTAGTTTCCCCTCAAGAACCTATGTCCTGACCTATCAACAGCTCACATAGCCATCGCTATCAGAGTGCAGTGGAGTTTTGTATAGGTCAACATTCTTGGCACCCAAATTAATTAATGGATTAGGATACTGGGTTGTGTGGGTGGTGGCTTTTTTTTTTTTTTTTGGAGTGGTTTCAGTATTAAGCTTAGTAGATGGTGTTTTTGAGTTAGATAGACATTGCTTGCTTGCTTTTCATTTTTTCATCCAGTAAAACTAATCAAATAACTCCTTGAGTATTCTCTGGGAACAAGTAGGAAGTCGGCCTCACATATGGGTGACATCTGCGCAACGGAGCCCGCACGGAAGCATCTCCACAGCTTTCAAAGAAAGCCTTTGGGAGATGCACCATGCATGCGGGGTCCCCTTCCCGCCCAAGGGTACCCTCGTGCCTGAAATATGAGAACTGGCAGAAGTATCTTTAGCTCTGTTAAGGGTTATATAGACTACCACGTCAAGTGGACCTCAAGTCAACCTAGACAAAACACCAAAAGGAGCAGGTTCTTCAGCCAAAGAAGAATGCAAGCAGGGGATTTCCTTCACTTTCACCTCAGTCAGGGAGCACGCACTTAGAGGGCCCCTCTCTATTCTATCTTATTTTGGCCACTAATGGCGTAAAGGAGGTTCGCATAGTGAACTTGGTTAGAGTTTGTAAAGCTGAATCCATCGAGGCTCCAGAGGATGCAATATCTTCCCTCGGGTTTGATTCCTCCAGTCTGGTCCTTTCTACAAAGGAGAATGGACAAAGGCAAAACTTGTACCTCTTGTAAAGGACAGAATCCAGTTCTGGCTTATTTTGAGGAACAAGGACAGAGAAGCTGTCTCACTCATCCGAGGGGATATTCTCTGTGGGGAAGAAAAGCATGCGAGACTTCCTCTTCAGATGCTTTTTCTTTTTTGGAAACAGCTTAATCTTGAAGGTTCTGACCTCTCTTCCTTTCAGGCCTGTAAATTTGCCTTTAGAGTGTAATATCTCCCATTTGCCTGAATTTAGGTTCATTAATTCTGACTGGAGGAAATTCAGGCAAGGTAGGCCAGGGTAGGATTACTAATTACAAATCTGATGTAAACCTCCCTTGTATGTTCCCACTTTCTTCCTAATTCAGATATGCTGCTTTGGTTATAGATGAGTACCAAAAAAGATCTCTAAGGCATCAATTTCTGAAGGAGCCAAGTAGGTGTTTACCTTGGCCCAAACCAGCAAGCGTTTATAGGTACCAGAGGTCTTGTGGTGAAAACGTCTTTGTGGGTAAAACCTGATTCTCTTTCCAGAAGACAATGACAGGATAGAGGCCTTGCCTACAATGCATTCCTGTCCTAAGGACTACTTAAGCATGAGGTATCCAGGCTGATTCTGCGAGTTACCATGGCTTCTTCCCACCCAGTCTAAGTGGCAACTGGATACATCCCACCACTGTTCCCTCTAAGCTGTGCGCGTGTGCGCGCGCACACACCTCGTCGAGTGAACGCACATACTTTACAACAGAGCGCACAAAAATTACAGCTCTGATTCTGATAGAAAACAACACAGACGTCTTAAAATGTAAAGTTATGATTGTAATTACTAGAAATTTCCCGCTTCATTTAGTAATCGTCTATTTACATTTAATTTGATTAAAATCAATGTGGCGTACATACTGTATTCTGACGTGTAGTCAAATTTTAAAGTATATAACTCAGTGTTATGTGGCGCACAAAAATTTAACCTTACTTCAAAAGCTGCACACAGCTGATATTATATGCGCACACAGCCTACAGAAAATTAGAGGGAACATTGCATCCCACTTGTCTGGACTGTCTGGCATTGACATTATGAAAGATGAAATTTAAGCTTACCTGTTAATTATCTTTTGTGTAATCCTGTCAGACCAATCCAGAACACACCCAAAGAAGCTGCAGTAGTCAAGAATTCTCAGACAGACAAACTCAGAAAACAGAGCACATTGTTGATCATTCTGAAGTTATTTGGGGCTAATTTTACCCTTAGTTTCAGGTATTCTTTCTGTTTACTAGCAGAAGAATCAAAACTCATTTGTCTGGATTGGTCTGGCAGAACTAAAAGAAAAGTAAAGAAATAAGTAAATATCACCTTATTCAGATATGAGGGCATTAAATGTAATATCTTGTCTGTTCTCTACCCCAGAATCCTTTTTATAGATTGCAAAAAGAAAAAAAGTCTTAGTCTGCTTATAGGAACCATATAATGATGGGAGTGGAACAGATGAAATTCACAAATTTTTCTATTTGTTTGGCAGGTACAACACAGAAGATTGGATTGAAGTGAACTGCATCATGATCACAGAAACGGAATGTAATTTTACAGAGGCAATTTCAAGCGGTTGGAGAGTTAATCTGCGTGTTCGGGCAGTACACAACAATTTTTCATCTGATTGGGTGAACACAATGGATTTTCAAGCCACCCGAAACAGTAAGATCCTTCCTCTGGCTCTGTATTGTTTCACCTTGTTCTCCTGCTTACAGCTGCACATGGTGGGGGTTGGTTGAAAACACATAATCAACACTGTCTCCCCCGGTGGATACCTCACAAGAGTTGTTAAGATATTCAAAATGATCAACTTTGGGCTGCACCAACACTTTTCTAGAGCATTAGGATAGAGGAATATGTTTCAGGTCTGTGTTTGACATAAGTGATCTGGTTTGAAATACACCCAATAAGCCTAATTTTATAACACAATGCCTATATGAGGAGGAGGAGTAGCTGAGTGGTTATAGCACTGGCTTGCTAACCAAGAGACCAGGGTTTGATTCCCACTAGCACTCCTTGTGGCCTTGGGCAAGTCACTTAACCCTCCATTGCCTCAGAAGAAAGGCCTGGCAATTTACTTTTGGTCAAACTGCCAAGAAAACCCAGGAGCTGCTGGATCATCAAGAGTCAGCACTGACTTGAAGGCAAACATTCCATTGCTTCTCCAGGAACAGGAAGGAAGTCAGCCCTCAAATATGGGTAATGTCGGCACTGACTGAGCCCGTGCGGAGCATTTCCCCAGCTTTCAAAGAAAGTCTTTGGGACATGCTACCATGCATGTGTGGTCCCCTTCCTGCCCAAGGGTGCCATCTTGCTCAGTCAAATGACATAGCTAGGACTGTAGTAACAAATAAAACAATGTAGGGAGGCAACTCCTAGGGGAGAAGGGAGGTTTGTGAGGACTGATTCCTGCTGTCCCTGGAGAACGCCTGATCTCCAGGAACAAGCAGGAATGTAGTCTTCACATATGGGTATCGTCGGTACCGACGGAGCCTGCGTAGGAACGCTCCCCAGCATCCAATTAGAAAGCTTTTGGGAGCATCCCACAGCGCCTGCGGGCTGCCTTCCCGCCTTTCCCAACTGCCTCTCTCCAGTTCTTCGTTTTCCATGGAGCCAGCAGGTGGTTGTTCCTGTCGCCGCAGAAAAGTTTTCCTTATTTTTCTTCTTTGTGGTTGCATCTACCTTCCTCGACGCTATACCGGTACCGCCGGTGGTTCTTTCTTTTTAAAAAAAAAATATATATATAGTATATTTTTTTACAAACATTTTTTCCAGGTGCTCGTGCCATTTTGGGCCTTAGGCCTTAGGCCCAAAATTTCCTCCACTATGGAAAAACCCGCTTCGGGTTTCAAAAAGTGCACCAAGTGTGGCGGTACCATCTCTGTCACCGACAACCATGAGTGGTGTCTTAAATGTTTAGGTCCTGACCACTCCATCTCGGAGTGTATGGCTTGTGCCATGATGTCCAAGAGGGGTCGACAAAACCGAGCTGCTAAGTTCAGCACCTCTTTTCACTCAGATGCAGCCTCTGTGGCATCGACGTCTTGCAGGGCTTCGTCTTCCTCCCATGGATCTCAGTTAACTAAACATAAGTCTGGCCGGTCTTTGGAGATCTCCTTCCAAGCATCGAGATGCCTCTGGCGTTGCCCTTGAGGGTTTTGTACCCGCAAAATTGCCCCGGCGGGAGGCTTCGGCTTTCAAAGCATTATCGTGGCTCCAGGATGTTCTCGAGGCCTCAACCTCGGCAGAACTACTGGTGCCATGCTCTGGGGGAGCCAGCTGCTTTCTCCGGTACCGATACCCAGGCATCAGCAGCGTCGATAGACCAGAGGTTCCTGGCTATTGAACGCAGTCTGGCGGCTCTCCTTGCGGCATAGACACCCTCGGAACCGCGTCAGACAGTTCAACCGGTACCTGCACCGACTCCGACTCCGGCACTGGTATCGGTACCGGTACCGACAGCATCGACATCGGTGTCTGCTTTGCCGGCACTCAGTCATGCTATGCCTTCCGGTACCGATTCTCCTGGTACCGACTGTGGTCGGTACGGGTATCATGCTCTACAGGAGCATCCGGACAGAAGGTACTTTGAATCCTCGGAGGAATCTGAGGATCCTGACAACTCTGTCGGTACCGGAATACTTCTCCCGGAGGAGCCTTCCTCTCCTAAACGTAGGATGTCTCCTCCAAAAGCTATCTCTTTTCAGGATTTTATCAGGGAGGTGGCTCGGTCTTTCCATTACTGTGGCTCCCGAAACAGAGCCCAGGGCAAAGGAGTTGGACATTCTACAATATCCCAAAGCTCCTAAGGAGGCAGCTGCTTTGCCTATCCATGAGATCTTACATGATCTCATGCTAAGAATGTGGGAAATACCTCTTACCACCTCTCCTCACTCTCGTAGGCTGGATACTATGTATCGAGTCCCTCCTTGTCCTGGTTTCCAGAAAACTCAGCTTACTCACCACTCTATCGTAGTGGAATCAGCTATGAGAAGGATCAGGAGTGCAAAGAGACATACCTCTAATCCTCCAGGACGTGAGTGTAGAACCTTGGATGCTATTGGATGTCGTACTTTCCAGGCTTCCATGCTTTCTGCCAGGATCAGTTCCTATATTTTATATATGGGAATGTTCCTTAAAGAAGTCACAGGAGATTTAGAGGTTCTGAGCCCTCTTCTTCCTGAAGATAAAAGGCAGGATTTTCTCACTCTGGTTAAACATGCCCAGGATGTTTCTAAATTTGTCAATCGTGCAGCTTTTGACTGTTTTGAGTGCATAAGCAGAACCTCTGCCATTGCCATAGGTGCACGTAGAATTGCTTGACTCCAGGTATCCGATTTGGAGCTCTGGGTGCAGGACAAACTGGGAAATATCCCTTGTACAGGTGAGAATCTATTTGGCAAAAATTGGCAAGAGAAACCCAATGAGTTGGATGCTGACAACTCCACTTTCGATAGGTTATCCAAAGCCACAGCTGATCCTGCAAGGAAGAAATCTTTCAAGAAACCATTCTTCTTAAAAAAGAAGAGGTTTTACCCCTCTTATTCCCAGCAGGGACATTCCGCAGGTCAGCCTGCCCGGAAGAGTCAGCAACCATCTAAACAAAGGAAAGCAAAGACTGCTAAGCCTCAACCGTCTCAGCAGTCTCAGCCTCCACAAGGCCCTTGACTTTCATCTAGAGGACTTAGCCTTCCTGGCTCTCAATGGACCAGAGCCTTCCACCATTCCAGGAAGGTTGTCACTTTGCCCCCCAGATGGGGGCAGATAACAGCAGAACATTGGACTCTCTCCATTATAAAAGAGGGGTACAAGCTTCATTTTATTTGCATTCCCCCTCCCACAATGGTAAAACAGTTCAATTCTCAGACCTCTCTCATCAACCTGTTAGATCAAGAGGTTGCTATGCTTCTTGCCCAAGGGGCAATAGAAGAAGTACCCATTCCTCAACAGGGTACAGGGTTTTACTCCCCCTATTTCCTTATCCCAAAGAAAACAGGGGGGGACAGACCTATTTTAGACCTCGGAGAATTGAACAAATTCCTGTTCAAGGAGAAATTCAAAATGATTTCTTTGGGAACCCTGCTGCCAAACCTTCAGAGTCAGGATTGGCTTTGTTCTCTAGATCTCAAGGATGCGTACACTCATGTTCTCATCCATCCAACTCACAGAAATTTCCTTCGGTTTCTTGTCCAAGGAAAGCATTATCAATACAGGGTGCTTCCTTTTGGCCTGGCCTCAGCACCAAGGGTGTTCACGAAATGCATGGCTGTAGTAGCAGCATTTCTTCGCACTCTAGGAATATTCGTCTTCCCCTACTTAGACGACTGGCTCATTCGAGCCACATCAGAGTCAGAGGCCAGGATTTCTCTCTCTTGCACAATGCGTATTCTTCAGTGGGTCTGGTCATAAACATCCCAAAATCCTGTCTAACTCCCACTCAGTCTCTAGAGTTCATAGGAGCTTTGCTGGATACCAGAAAAGCAAGGGCCTATCTTCCCCAGGCCCGTTGCCTTCGCATGGTGCAGTTAGCTTCTCAAGCAGTGCTAAAGCCTCATCTCACTGCTCGAGAAATGTTACAACTACTAGGCCACATGGCATCTACCGTGCATGTGGTTCCTTATGCTCGCCTCCATATGAGAGCAGCCCAGTGGACTTTATCCACTCAATGGACCCAGGCATCAGGGTGCCTGTCAGACAAAATAGCAAACACAAATCGCCTTATTTTGTCCCTCCAATGGTGGCAGTCCACTCAAAACCTGTTGCTGGGGTCCCCATTTCAACAACCTTTACCCCAGGCAACTCTCACAATAGATGCTTCTCCAGTGAGTTGGGGAGCTCATCTGCAAGACCTCTCCACCCAAGGCACTTGGACTCCACAGGAGACTCATCTACACATCAATCTCTTAGAGCTCAGAGCAATCTTTCTTGCTCTGTGAGTGTTCCACACCCTGCTCAGCTACAAGACAGTCCTCATCCATACGGACAATCAAGTAGCCATGTTCTACTTGAACAAGCAGGGGGGAACAGGCTCTCTGTCGCTTTGCAACAAAGCTTTGCGACTATGGGCCCTTGCCAGAGAGCATCAGATTCATCTCCTGGTAGTGTATCTTCCAGGTATCCAAAACTCTTGGGCAGACAGACTCGGTCGAGTTCTGCTTCAACATGAATGGTCTCTACATGCAGACCAGGTGGCCAAAATTTTTCAAATTTGGGGAACCCCGGACATAGACCTCTTTGCAAGTCCGTTGAATGCCAAACTTCCTCGGTTCTGTTCCAGAATTCTGGCTCAGGACTCTCAGGCAAGGGATGCTTTCCTCTTTCATTGGGGTCGAGACTTCCTGTATGCCTTTCCACCCATTCCCCTGATTCCCAAAACCCTGTTCAAGCTTCAGAGAGACAGAGGGCATATGATTTTCATAGCTTTACATTGGCCACGGCAAGTGTGGTACTCTCTGCTCCTACATCTCTCTCAAGCTCCCTCTCTGGAGTTAGGCTCTGCTCCAGATCTCCTGTCTCATGAGGCCAGCATGTTATGTTATGGCAACCCAATCCCCACTCTCTGCATCTCAGGGCTTGGTTGCTGAAGGCCTAGATCTTCAGGATCTTAACCTTCCTCAGCAAGTAAAGGATACCCTTTATGCTTCTAGAAAACCTTCCACAAGACGCTCTTATGCTTTCAAGTGGAAAAGGTTTACCATATGGTGCTCGCAGAAGGGTGTTAACCCCCTTGCGATATTCCCAGTAATGATTCCAGAGGTATCTCCTTTATTTAGCATGTTATCCAAGTTATTACTCCTGTTCTATGTAAAGCATAAGCATGTTATCCAAGTTGTTTTCTCCTGTTCTATGTGAAGCCAAACAGTTTGTTATGGTCATTTTGTTGTATGTAAACCGCGCTGACAATAGTGCGGTATATAATAAATTGTAATAAATAATAAAATAAATAAATAAATAAATTTATCCAATGCAGGACTTAAAACTAACTCAGTAAGAGTCCATTTAAGTGCTATTGCGGCTTCTTTCAAGCCTTTAAATGGACAACCTATTTCTTCCCATCCTCTCATAGCAAGATTTATGAGGGGCCTTCTAACTAAGCCTCCCATTAAGCCCCCACCAGTGGCATGGGACTTAAATCTGGTTCTTGGCCAGCTCATGAAGCCACCTTTCGAACCCTTAGCTACTACCTCCTTGAAATTACTTTCTTGGAAAGTTATCTTTCTCATTGCATTCACATCAGCACATCGCATCAGTGAGTTGCAGGCACTAGTGGCTGATCCACCTTATACAAGGTTCCATCATGACAAGGTGGACTCATCCACACTTTATGCCAGAGGTGGTCTCACCTTTTCATCTTAACCAGGCGTTCTACCTGCCTGTGTTTTTTTCCAAGGCTTCATGCATCAAATGCAGAAAGGAATCTTCATACTTTGGACTGTAAAAGAGCTTTAGCTTTTTACTTACAAAGAACACAGCAACATTGAAAGTCCTCTCAACTCTTTGTTGCTTTTGATCCTTCTCATTTGGGACTTCCAGTCTCCAAGAGGACAATGTCCAACTGGATTGCACAGTGTATTTCCTTTGCCTATCAGAGTAAGAATCTTCCTCTGGAGGGCCATGTCACAGCTCACAATGTGAGAGCCATGGCTGCTTCAATGGCTCATCTGCACTCTGTGTCTATTGACGACATCTGTCGAGTAGCCACCTGGGCCTCGGTTCATACCTTCACAGCCCATTACTGCTTGGACAAGGACTCCTGCCGGGATGCCTTGTTTGGTCAGGCTGTTCTCCAACACCTGTTCCATACCTAATCAACTCCTACCCACCATCCCTGGTTGGATGCCAGAGATCCAGGGGGGAAGTGGAGCCCTTTCACAGGGACACACAACTTCTGGGGTCTCTCCCTGGCATCTAAAGCTAGGGAGTCCCCATATGTGAAGACTACATTCCTGCTTGTTCCTGGAGATAGCAAAGATACTCACCTGTAACAGGTGACCTCCGGAAACAGCAGGAATTTAGTCTTCACAACCCACCCACCTCCCCTAGGAGTTGTATCTCTCTATCTATCTCTTTCTCTTTCCCTCTCTCTCTTTGTCTCAGCTTTAAACTCAACTGGAGAGAGGCAGTTGGGAAAGGCGGGAAGGCAGCGCGCAGGCGCGAGGGATGCTTTCTGATTGGATGCTGGGGAGCATTCCCGTGCAGGCTCCGTCGGTACCGACGTACCCATATGTGAAGACTTATTCCTGCTGTTCCCAGAGATCACCTGTTACAGGTAAGTAACTGTGCTTTCCTCTCATCCTCTCATAGCGAGATTTATGAGAGGCCTTCTTTTAACTAAGCCTCCCATTAAGCCACCACCGGTAGCATGGGACTTAAATGTGGTTCTTGGGCAGCTCATGAAGCCGCCTTTTCAACCATTAGCAACTACCTCTTTGAAATTCCTTTCCTGGAAGGTCATCTTTCTTATTGCAATCACATCAGCATGTCGCATCAGTGAATTGCAAGTGTTGGTGGCTGATCCTCCTTATACAAGGTTCCATCATAAGATAGTCCTTAAGACTCATCCACACTTTATGCCAAAGGTGGTGTCACCTTTTCATTTAAACCAAGCGGTTTATGTTCCTGTATTTTTCCCAAGGCCTCATGCCTCTAATGCAGAAAGGAATCTTCATACTTTGGATTGTAAAAGGGCTCTGGCTTTTTACTTGCAAAGGACACAGTAACATAGAAAGTCATCCCAACTTTTTGTTGCTTTTGATCCTAGTCATTTGGGACTTCCAGTCTCCAAAAGAACACTGTCCAACTGGATTGCACAGTGTATATCTTTTGCCTATGAGAGTAAAAACCTTCCTCTTGAAGGCCATGTCACAGCTCACGATGTGAGAGCGATGGCAGCCTCAATGGCTCATCTTCACACTCTTGTCTATCAACGACATCTGTCGAGCAGCTGCTTGGGCTTCGGTTCATACCTTCACAGCCCATTACTGCTTAGACAAGGACTCCTGCTGGGATGCCTTGTTTGGTCAGGCTGTTCTTCAACACCTGTTCCATATTTAATCAACTCCTACCCACCATCCCTGGTAGGATGCCAGAGATCCATGGGGGGAAGTGGGAGCCCTTTCACAAGGGCACACAACTTCTGGGGTCTCTCCCTGGCATCTGCTGCTAGGGAGTCCCCATATGTGAAGACTACATTCCTGCTTGTTCCTGGAGATAGCATAGTTACTCACCTGTAAAGGTGATCTCCGGGAACAGCAGGAATTTCGTCTTCACAACCCACCCACCTCCCCTAGGAGTTGTATCTCTCTATCTCTCTCTTTCTTTCTTTCTTTCTTTCCCTCTCTCTTTTGTCTCAGCTTTAAACGCAACTGGAGAGGGACAGTTAGGGAAGGCAGCATGCAGGCGCTGTGGGATGCTCCCAAAAGCTTCCTATTGGACGCTGGGGAGCGTTCCTGCGCAGGCTCTGTCGGTACCGACGATACCCATATGTGAAGACTAAATTCCTGCTGTTCCCAGAGATCACCTGTTACAGGTGAGTAACTATGCTTTCTGCCGCATAGCTTCACTGAGGTCTTTTCTCCTCTACTTATAGTTGTAAGGGTAGAATTTGTGTAATTGAAAAATTGCAAAAAATTATAAATTGGCGTCTCCTGAGGGTTTAGGAATAATATTTAATGGTTTTAATTAATGGATTAGGATACTGGTGTGTTTTGGCGTGGTTTCAGTATTAAGCCCAGTAGATGTGGGGTGTGTTTTGTTTTTTTTTGTTTTTTTTGTTTTTTTTTAGTTAGGTAGACATTGCTTGCTTTTCATTTTTTCATCCAGTAAAACTAATCGAATAACTCCTTGTGTATCCTCTGGGAACAAGTAGGAAGTCAGCCTCACATATGGGTGACGTCTGTGCAACGGAGCCTGCACGGAAGCATCTCCACAGTTTTCAGAGAGAGCCTTTGGGAGATGCAGCATGCATGCGGGGTCCCCTTCCCGCCCAATGGTACCCTCTTGCCTCAGTCTCTTTTTTTTTTTTTTTTTCCACAGAGCCCTCCGGATGTCTGTCCCATTTCTTCAGAAGTCTCTTTTTGTCTTAAATTATCTTCTTTCCAGTACGTGAACCAGTTCCTCTTCCCACCCCCCGAGCCAGCTTGCCTTGGCATCATTCCTTGGGTTCGTGTTTTTTTAAATTTTTCTTGAGGTGTCCTTTAACCTGCGCTTCGCGTCCTTTTTTGGCTGGTAGGCCTCGGATCCTCGCCTGGGTTGTAGGGCCCATTTTTTCCCGTGGCCTCCAGCAGCTTCAAAAAAAAATGTGATCGGTGCAGTAAGACGATGTCCCTCACCAATCGACATGACTGCTGCCTCCGTTGCCTCGGGCCAGCCCATGACAACTCAGACTGCAACCTTTGCAAGTCTATGTCTGCAAAGGCCATCAAGAGCTGTCAGTTGCAGCAAGAGAAGTTCTTCCATAAATCCAACTCTGCACAGGAGTCTCTGGCGACACCATGCTCCAGGGCCCCCCTCTGGTACCTCAGTTTCCCTCGATGCTCAGGCCACCTCAAAGGACTGGTCTGGAAAAGCGGGTAAATCCCCCACACCATGCTCTGTAGTCCCTGACATTAAGCCTGAGGGGTTGGAGCGCGGCCAGCCTCACAAGCTGCTTTGGAAGGAGGAATCGGCATTGGGTGACTGGCCTCAGACTCCCCCTCAAGGGAACCAATGCAGAGCCTGAAACCATCAATGCCCAAATTGAAGACTGCGGAGCCAACTGGCATGGTGGTGGCTTTGGAGCACAGTATCTCTGCCCTCCTGACCCAGCAGTGGGTGCTGATGTCCGGTTACTCAGGTTCATCCACCCCAATGACCGGACCCTTGACAGAGAACTTTCCTGGATGTCGAGCTAATCCTCGAGCACCACCAGCCTCAAGAGAGCCATTGGAATCGGATGAGGTCCCCGGTCCTGTTCCTCAGACACTGGTCCTCTCTGGCAAGTGCACGCAGCTTTGATCACAGGTCTTCTGGGGGTCATGGGCCTTCAGGCTCAGGCCTTGACTGCAGAAGCTGTAAAGCCTCTGATTCTTCCTTTGAGTCAGACTGGGAGACGGAGGACGATGAGTCCCCAGACATCCGACGACATCGTGACATACCCACGGATCCATCTCCACCAGTGTCCCGGCACCATTCCCCCACCCAAGGACATTACCTTCCTCAACTTTGTTGTGGGATATGGCAAAGGAACTCACATTTGAGGCAGAGGAGGGACCCCCCCTCACAGAGGAACTTGAGATCCTCCAGTATGAGGCCCATCCGGAGGAGGCCCTCACGGTGCCTATTCCTCCGATCCTCGAGCGCCACCTCCTCCATATGTGGGAAATGCAGGCATTAGTGCCCATAGTGAGCAGATGGCTCAATTCCATGTACTGAGCCTGCCAATACCCAGGGTTCCAAAAAACCCAGTTCCCTCAACTCTATGGTCGTTGAGTCAGTCATGCGTCAACTCAAGAACCAAAAGACTCAATCCTCAGTGCCCCCCGGTAGGAAGGCCCAGACCCTTGACATCTTTGGCCGAAAATGCTTCCGGGCTTGATGCTGGCTTGCTGAATCCAGTCCTACCAGTTGTACATAGGTGTGTACCTCAAGGAACTGGCTAGGGAGCTCACTGGTTTCTCTGCAGTTCTCAACAGGGAACTTCTCCAGCAGTTCAAGTCACTGGCCTCGGCAGTTAAGGAGTGCTTGAAGTTCCTATCTCGAACAGCATACGATGGCTTCAAGTCCTCTGCGAGAGTGGCTGCCATGGGCATCAGGGCCCGACACCAGTCATGGCTGCAGTCGTCTGACCTCGAGCAATGGGTCCAGGACAAACTCATCGGTGTCCCTTGCACCTGAGAGACCCTCTTTGGGAAACCCATGGCAGACAAGGCTGCGAGATAGAGACTTGAGTTCCTAACCAGGACCAAACTCCAAGAAGAACTTGGTGCATCCCCTTAAAAGAGCCCCGGGGGAAAAAGCATGTCTTCCTGAGGAAAAAAAATGGTTTTTGGTAATGCCCCACAGTACCAAGTCTTCTCTACCCCACAGCAAAGTCAACAGTCCAAGGGGCAAGGGCACAGCCCTCGCAAGCAGAAGACCCCCTAAGACCCAGACCTTGACCCATCCTGGAGGGAGTTTTTGATTCTCTGGGCATGGTCATCTCTCCTCCTGCAAGCGCTCAGCAGCCCACATGGGGGGCATCTGGCCCTGTTTGCCCACAGGTAGTCCTCAATCACCACCAATTCCTGGGTACTGCAAGTAGTCAAGGAGGGTTTACCTCCTCAACCTGCAAAGGACGCCACACTCATTCTTCCCAGGAGAACCAGTAAGGCCTCTCCTTTACCAGACTCTGCTCCTCACCGAGATTGCAGGTTTCCTCGTGGACAAGGCAGTAGAGCGAGTGCCCAAACATCTCTGGGGCAAATGCTTCTACTTCAGGTATTTCCTCGTTCCCAAGCAAACGGGGTGCCTCATGCCCATACTGGACCTGCGGGACCCGAACAGAGTTCTGGTGCGGGAAAAGTTCAAGATGCTCTCCCTTGGAAACTGCTGCCATACCTCCAGCAGGGAGACTGACTATGCTCCTTGGACCTGAAGGAAAATACTCATCCTGATCCATCTCAGCCACCGAAAATACCTCCGGTTTGTAGTAGGAGGAGGTCACTGCCAATACAGGGTGCTACCCTTCAGGCTGACCTTATCGCCAAGGGTCTTCACAAAGTGCCTAGCAGTGGTTGCTGCCTGCCTTCATCTCCAAGGGGCCTTCATCTATCCCTACCTGGGCGAATGGCTCATAAGGGAGGCACAGCTGCAGAGGTGCACCACACCACTGAGCGCACCACTTGCACTCTACAGCATCTGGGGTTCATCATCCACTACCCCAAGTCCCACCTCTCTCTGGCTCAGTGCCTCGCCTTCTCTGCCTGCTGGGCCACATGACCTCCATGGTCCATATGACCTGTACGCCTGCCTGCACTTGAGGGCGGCTCAGTGGTGCTTTTGCTCCCGGTGGACACAATCCACGGGCAGGCTTAGAGACTGGATAAGAGTGACCAACCATCTGGTGGACTTCAACTGGTGGTAGCTCCCCCGCCACCTTAAAAACCTGGATGCCCTTCCAGGCACCCACCTTCCAGAGAGTCCTTACCACAGATGCCTTCCTGCTGGGATGGGGGAGCTCATTGTGAGATCCTCATGCAAGGCAGTTGGTCCCAGATGGATGCCAGTTGCAGATCAACCTTCTGGAGGTCCAGGCGATATTCTTGGCCCTCTGAGCCTTTCGCCGCCATTTGCAGTACCAGTCAGTGCTGGTCCAGACGGACAACCAAGTCACAACTTCTATGTCAACAAGCAAAGGGGCACAGGGTCGTACTGCCTCTGCCAGGTGGCAATAGCCCTCTGGTCATATGCGACACACAACGGGATGCTCCCTGGCAGACAGGCTGAGCAGAGTCCTCCAGCCGCACGAGTGGCGCCTGGATCCCAGAGTGGCCTACTGGCTTTTCTGACTGGGGCATCCCCCTAGTGGACCTGTTCACCAGCCCGGACAACATGCAGTTGCTTTGCTTCTGCTCCCGCAAGCCACACCCGTCTCAGGTGGTGGTGGCAGATGTGTTCCTCATTCCATGGACAGAAGGCTGCCTTTATGCTTTCCTACCGATGCCGCTGGTTGCCAAGACCCCCTTCAAGGTCCAGCATGATAGGGCATCACTAATAATGGTAGCCCCCAGTGGCCCAAGCAACCTTGGTTCCTGCTACTTTTCTGTCAGCAGCATCTCTGATTTCCCTGGGCTGCACCACAGGACTACTTTCATAGGAGGAGGGCACTTCCCTGCACCCCAACCTCTGGTCCCTGTCCCTCACGGCTTGGCTGCTGAAAGCATAGCTCTAGCTCCCTTCAACCTGCCACGAGATGTGGGGGAGGTCCTCCTGGCCTTCCGCAAAGCCTCCGCGAGAAAAGTGTATGCCTTCAAGTGGTGGTGATTTTCGGCATGGTGTGCCCAGAGGTGGATAAACTCGTTCTCCTGCTCAATGCAGCTGGTACTCTAATACCTACTCCACTTGTCCCAGATAGGCCTGAAGTCCAATTCAGTCAGGGTGCACCTGAGCGCTATTGTGGCGCACCACCACTCCATTGAGAGCAAACCCCTCTTGGCTCAGCCCCTTTTTTCTCGCTTCCTGTGGGACCTCATGTCCAAGTCCCCCTCCCCTGACTGCCCACCAATGGTGGAGTGGGATCTCAATGTGCTGCTCACTAAGCTGCCATTTGAGCCCCTGGCTACTTGCCATTTGCGGTAGGCAACCTTCCAGGAGAGGTTTCTCATGGCACTCACATTGGCTCTCAGGGTCAGTGAGCTGCAGGGTCTGATGGCAGAGCCTCCCTACACAAGGTTCTACAAGAACAGGGTAGTGCTCCACACACACCCCAAGTTTCTGCCAAAGGTGATGTCCCCCTTCCACCTCAATCAGGAGGTGCTGCTCCCCATCTTCTTCCCGAGGCCTCAAGGCAGAGACTGTTCTCCATACTCTGGATTGCAAGAATGCCCTGTCCTATCTGCAGGGGCCACCGCAAAGCATCTCAGCTTTTCGTCTTCTCTGACCCCAGTCGACTGGGGCTTCCAGTTACAAAGCAAACTCTGTCCACTGGGTGACGGACTGCATTGCCCTTGCCTATGAGCAGGCTGTGTTCTCACTGGACCACCGTCTCATGGCACACCGTGTCAGGGCAGTGACTTACCTCTGTGGCAAATCTGCATTCTGTACCTGTGATGGAAATCTGGCTGGCCGCCACCTGGTCCATACCTTCATAGCTCACTACTACCTGGAGAGCGAGTCCCGATGGGACAGCGCCTTCAGCCATGCTGTACTTCATAATCTCTTCAGGGTGTGGACAGCTCCTCTGACCCTTCTGTGTTCAGGCTACTGAAGTGTTGGTTCCCTGCTGGACACTTGGATCTTGCGAGAGTCTCCTAGTTGGGACTCAACTGCTGCAGCTCCCGGCTTACCCTCTCCGGTCACCCATGGCATGTTGTACAAGTCCTTGGTAGCCCTCACATATGGGACTCCCCAGCTACAGGCTGACTTCCTGCTTGTTCACGGAGAAAGCGTGGTCACTCACCTGTAACAGGTATTCTCCATGAACAGCAGGAATCAGTCCTCACAACCCTCCCTTTTCCCCTTGGTGTTGCTTCTTTACTGTGTATTAATTTTTGCTGCCTTAGCTATTTCATTAGACTGAGGCAAGATGGCACCCTTGGACAGGAAAGGGACCACGCATGTGTGGTACATCTCCCAAAGACTTTCTTTGAAAGCTTTAGAGATGCTTCTTACTGGGCTCCATCATCACCAATGTCACCTATATATGAGGGCTGATTCCTGCTGTCCCCGGAGAACACCTGTTACAGGTGAGTAACTACGCTTTCTCTACTTTTGGTTTCTTATCCTTGTTAGAAGTAGAGTTTTAATCAGCAGTTTTGAGAGATTTGGAAAAGTGAGCAAGCAAGATCCAATCAGAGCAGTTCTGAGAGAGCATGGAAAGAAGTGCACACCACACAGGCACACACACAGTTCTAAGAGATGATCATAGTATATTTTGGATTCTGACATGGAGCAAAACAGTAACTGATACTTTTTATTCTTTCAAACCCAACAGAAGTTGGAAAGAATTTGTATTTTTTTTTTATTTATGCAATTTCCAATATATACAAGAACAATTTCTTACCCAGTTAAAGGCAGCGTGGTCACAAATAAAGTACAAAAGTAACATTAAAAAGGCAAGACAAGTACCTTCAAGTCCTCAGGAAAGTAAAGGGAGGTGAGGGAGAACTCCAAATCCAAAAACAGATTCAGTAACCAGGAAATAAGGCAGACAATGGAGAGGAGATACGCATCCTACTGGGAAATCACCCCTACTTTGCTTCAGGGCCCTTTTTAGGGGCGGACTGGACAGCAGCCTACCTAGATGATATAAAAGTGGGCAGATGCTGTGGGTCAAAAAAAAAGAAAATTGGACTCCACCAACTTAACATTTACAAGGGAAATGTAGAAAAAATAACCCACCCAACTGAAGCACCCCAGATTTTTAACAAAAATAGCTTGCTTCCTTTTCTGTATTGCTCTAGACACATTTGGGAAAATCCTAATTCGGCAGTCCATAAACACTATCTCCAGGAACAAGCAGAAATGCAGTCTTCACATATGGGTGACGTCGCTACCGACGGAGCCTGCGTGGGAATGCTCCCTGGCGTCCAATTGGAAAGACTTTGGGAGCACAACACTGCACCTGCGCATCTGACTATCTGCCTTCTAGCCTTTCCCACTCCTCAGTTCTTCATTTTCCATGGAGCCAGCAGGTCGTTTTTCGGTGATGACAGAAGAAAACATTCTTCCTTATCGTTCCTCCAGTTCAGTCCTCTACTTCTGGGTTGTCAACCTCCTCCTGCAGCTTGGAGACTGGTATGTCAAACTTATGACATCACTGGATATAGCCTGCTGCTCTCTCTCTCTACCTCCAGTGTTACCAGTCTCCATGCAGCAGGAGGAAGTTGTGAGCCCAGGAGAGGGCTCACTGGAGTAACGGATAAGGAAAGTGTAGGCTTAGTCCAGTTAGTTTGGGTTCATTTAAAAGTGTAAAAAAAAAAAGGTATTCATTGCTGGGGTACTGTATCTTTAAAGAGGGTACAGGATCAATAGTTTCAGTTGAGTCTTTAGCATTCTGGATCACTGCCTGTCAGCCACCTCTCCAAAAGCCTTCAGTAACGTGAGTGTGGTGCGGTGCTCGGAGGATCTCTCCCCCCCGGACACTATGGGGAGAGCTCCCTTTTCCATCCCTGTACTCTGCCGGGCTGCAGTATACGCTGATCGTGGCTCTGGAGAGCAGGGGAGCGGCAGTAGCGTTGGTGAACACAGACTGCCTCGATCCGGGGCCGGCGATTCTTGTCCGGTTCGGGGATATTGTAGACCTGCCCGGTAAGCTCAGAACCGGTGGCAGGCTGCGGTGGAAGGGCAGGCAGTCCAGTTGGTTCCCGCAGCGCTGGAGCAGAGGCGGTTTGGCGCCCTTTTTTCTACCCGGCTCCCCGGCGGCCATTTTAGCTTGCACGGAGGACCGCGTGGCTGTGCTGCGGTCCGGCCTCTGAGTTGGTAAGCAAGCTTTGATATTTCGGGGGTAGCGCTTCCCGGGGTAGCAGGGGTTTTTTCCCTTTTGTTTTACTTTTTTGTTTTACTTTGTTTTCCTTTCGTTTTTCCCGCGATCGTAAGATACTGCGGGGGGTGGGGGAAGGTGGCCCTTTGCGCGGTGGCAATTGCCTGGGGCTGTTAGCAGGCTTCTCCCTCGGCAGTCAAAGGTCTGTGTGGTTTTAGGGTCCCCTGGGCTAGCAGAATTTTCATTTTGGGTGGGTTCTGGGTCCAGGGGTAAACGCCGGGAGGTTTATGGCGGGGTGGCCACAGTGTGTGGTCTGTGGCACCCGTAGAGGCACCGTGGTGGAGTCTGGAGTGTGTCGTGGATGTGCTTCCCTATCGTCCACGGTGGAGCAGCTACTGGACGTCAGGGAGGACTCAGAGTCCCCGGGGGTGCCGTCAGCGGGGCTGGCGGCGCCTCCTCCAGACCCAGGGCAGGAAGCTCCTGTGGAGGAACAGGCTGGTCCCTCGGCTCCGTCCTTGGAGCGGCAGCCGGAGGCTTTGACAGAGTTTTGCCCGGAGTTTGTCTTAATGTTGCACAAAGCCTTTTGCTTGTGGCGCCAGGGTCGCTTAGCGGAGGCTGGGCTGAGTTCGCTGTCCACTACACAGTTGGCGACTGCGAGCAAGGTGCTCGAGGGTCCCTCGGCCCCAAAGAAAGCTAGGGCCAAGGAACCCTCGGCGATGGACAATGAATGGGCGGAGCCTGACGAGCCTGACTGGGAGTATGAAGAAGGGGCGCGGATCTCGAAGAGGGTGAGATCCTGGAACCGGAGGAGCAGTCTAAGATCATTCAGCTCTTTCGGAGAGAGGAGCTTCCAGCGCTCATCACAGAGTCCCTTCAGATGCTCAATTTGACAGCACAAGCGTCCGCGGAGGACGAGGTGGAGGACCCTGTCATTCAAGCGGTGCGGCAAACGCAGGTGGTGTTTCCGCTGCACAAGGTGGTCGATTTAAAATGATCCAGGAGGAATGGAACCAGCCGGAGGCAGGACTTAGAGGCGTCCGCACCATGGCTAGGCTTTATCCGTTAGCGGATAAGGATAAGGAAAGGTTCAAGACACCGCGGGTTGACGCAGTGGTATCGGCAGTTATCAAAAAAACTACCATCCCGGTAGAGGGCAGCGCAGCTTTGAAGGATGCGCAGGACCGTAGGGTGGATGGCCTTTTGAAGCAAAAGTTTGAGGCGGACTCTTTCGCGCTGCAGGCGTCCATATGCGGAGCTTGGGTGGCGAGGGCATGCTTGCGCTGGGTTCAGCAGTTGCGTCGCTCGCCTCAATTGGATCTCAGCGAACTCCAGGAGCTGGGGCATCTGGAGTCCGGTGTGGCTTATTTAGCGGTTGTGCATTATGATTTGGTCAGAGCCCTAGCTAATAGCACGGCTTCCGTGGTGGCCGCCCGCAGATCAGTGTGGCTGCGTAATTGGGCAGCAGATGGTTCCTTTAAATCCCGGCTGGGTAAGCTGCCGTTTAAGGGGCGGTTACTTTTCGGAGAAGACTTGGATAAGTTAGTGAAGGACCTGGGGGAATCCAAGGCGGGTAGGCTGCCTGAGGATAAGCCGAAACAGGGAAAGGTCAGTCAAGCTTTTAGAGGTCAGTTTCGTGACTTTCGGAGATTTCGGGCGTCGCGGTATGGCGCCTTTCAGAGGGGCCGATTTTTTCTTCCCGCGGTCAAGGATTCTGGGGGTTTCGAGGGGCGACTAGGGGTTTCGCCTCCGGCTCCGGGTCAGCAGCTCGTAAGTCGCAATGAGATGGAGACTTCGGGAGTTTCTGTCCGCTTGGACCCTCATCACCTCCGACCAGTGGGTCCTCGATCGTTCAGCATGGTTATGCCCTGGAGCTGGCGAGGCCCGTGCGAGATTCCTTCGTCATGTCGCCCTGCAGGGGGACGCAGAAAACTCTAGCGGTTTGCGACACTTTGGACCGCCTACTGCGCTTAGGGGCGGTAGTGGAGGTGCCGAGGCAGGAGTACGGCATAGGTCGGTATTCCATATATTTTGTGGTGCCAAAATATGTTTTTTTGAAGGAGTGAATAAACAGGTGGACAAAGGTGAGTCGGTTGATATTGTGTATCTGGACTTTCAGAAAGCCTTTGACAAGGTCCCTCATCAGAGACTTTTGGCAAAACTAAAGAGTCATGGGATAGGAGGCAGTGTACTATTGTGGATCAGGAACTGGTTAAAAGATAGAAAGCAGAGGGTAGGGCTAAATGGCCAATTTTCCCAATGGAGAAAGGTGAATAGTGGTGTACCCCAGGGATCTGTGCTGGGTCCGCTGCTTTTTGACATATTCATAAATGACCTGGAAAGTGGAATAACGAGTGAGGTTATCAAATTTGCAGATGACACAAAACTATTTAAAGTTGTTAAAACCCAAGAGGATTGTGAAAAATTGCAAGAGGATCTTGATAAATTGGAAGACTGGGCATCAAAATGGCAGATGAAATTTAATGTGGACAAGTGCAAGGTTATGCACCTAGGGAAGAACAACCCAAACTATGGTTACACGATGCAAGGTTCCACATTAGGAACCACTACCCAGGAAAAAGATTTAGGCGTCATTATGGATACCATGTTAAAACCCTCGGCCCAGTGTGCAGCGGCGGCCAAGAGAGCAAATAGAATGCTAGGTATGATAAGGAAAGGAATGGAAAATAAAACAAAAGATATTATAATGCCTCTGTATCGTTCCATGGTGAGACCGCACCTTGAATATTGTGTGCAATTCTGGTCGCCGTATCTTAAAAAGGATATAGCGATTTTAGAAAAGGTTCAGAGAAGAGCCACCAAAATGGTAAAGGGGATGGAAGGATACTCCTATGAAGAAAAGCTAAAAAGGTTAGGGCTCTTTAACCTGGAAAAGAGACGACTGAGGGGAGATATGATAGAAGTCTATAAATTAATGAACGGAGTGGAACGGGTAAACGTAGATCAATTGTTTACGTTATCAGAATATAGAAAGACTAGGGGACATGCAATGAAGCTACAGGGTAAACTATTTAAGACTAATAAAAGAAAATATTTTTTCACTCAACGTGTATCAACGTGTAATCAAACTCTGGAATTTGTTACCGGAGGATGTAGTAAAGGCTGTTAGTGTAGCTGGGTTTAAAAAAGGTTTGGACAAGTTCCTGGAGGAAAGGTCCATAAACCATTATTAAGAAGTGACCGAAGATATTAATGCTTGACCCAGTACAAGCATTGTGGAACTTGTGTCTCTTGGGGAAACTTCTAGGTACATATAACCTAGATTGGCCGCTGTTGGAAACAGAATACTGGGCTTGATGGACCTTGGTCTGACCCAGTATGGCATATCTTATGTTCTTATGTTCTTAAAGGCGGGGTGCTGCGGCCTATCTTAGACTTCAAGGGGGTGAATCGGTGACTGCGGGTGCCCCACTTCCGTATGGAGACATTACGGTCAGTTATCGTCACGGTCCGTCAAGGAGAGTTTCTAACATCCTTATATCTAACGGAGGCTTATCTGCACATTCCCATCCGAGAGGCTCATCAGAGGCTCTTAAGGTTCGCCTTGCCCTGGGGTCACTATCAGTTCTGGGCGTTGCCCTTCGGCCTGGCAACAGCGCCGTGCACTTTCACCAAGATTATGGTGGTGGCGGCAGCGGCACTGCACAAGGAAGGTATCCTGGTGCATCCGTATCTCGACGATTGGTTGATTTGGGCGAAGTCTGAGGCAGAGAGCCGGCAGGTGACCAACAGGGTGGTAGAGTTTTTGCAGGGGCTTGGCTGGGCGGTCAATTCAAACAAAATCCATCTACAGCCTGTTCAGGTTCTCGAGTATCTAGGGGTCCGGTTCAACACTTGCAAGGCACTGGTCTTTCTGCCGATCAAGAGGGCGCAGGCTGGTTCGCTCGTTCCAAGCCACGCCTGCTCCAATGGCGTGGTTTTACCTGCGAGTACTCGGCACGATGGCGGCAACCCTGGAGGCGGTTCGGTGGGCCAAAGTGCATATGCGGCCGCTGCAGAGAGCGCTGCTGAGGCGCTGGTTGCATCAGGTGGATTCCCTGAGCAAGCGGTTGCCCTGCCCCCTCCAGGTGCGCCGGTCGCTTCAGTGGTGGTTGCTTCCATCCTCGTTGGCGGCGGGAATGCCTCTGGAGCAACCGGAGTGGGTTCCAGTGATGACAGATGCCGGTCTCTCGGGCTGGGGAGCCCACTGCGGAGGCCAGTTTGCACAGGGATACTGGTCCCCTCTGGAGTCGGCGTGGTCGATCAATCAGAATTGCGAGCGGTGGCGAGAGCCCTGGAGGCGTTCGAGCAGATGGTGCTAGGGCGTTCCGTTCGAATTCTCTCAGACAATTCGGTGTCGGTAGCTTACCTCAATCGTCAGGGCGGCACAGGAAGTGCAGCGATGGAAGAGGAGTCGGACTTGCTGTTTGCCTGGGTGGAGAGTCGGTTGACGGCAATTTCGGCGGCGCACATTGCAGGACGAGACAACGTGATGGTGGATTTTCTCAGCAGAGTACAAGTGGATGCGGGGGAGTGGGAGCTGCATCCCGAAGTCTTTGCGCAGATCGAGCGGCGTTGGGAGACGCCAATAATGGACTTAATGGCAACTTTTGCTTCGGCCAAGGTTCCGCGGTTTTACAGCAGGAGAAGAGAAAGAATGTCAGAAGGCATAGACGCACTGATGCAGCGGTGGCCAACGTCTGGTCTTCTGTATGTGTTTCTACCGTGGGCTCTGATAGGGCGTGTGGTGCAACGGATAGAGGGTATCCGGGGAAGGTGCTTTTGGTGGCGCCCGACTGGCCAAGGCGTCCGTGGTATGCGGATTTAATGAGGCTCCTAGACGGCCGGCCCTAGAGTCTCCCGGCTCGGTCGGATCTGTTGCATTAGGGTCCACTATTCATGCCCCAAGTGGATCGATTCTCGCTTACGGTATGGCCATTGAAAGGGCTCGGTTAAGGAAGAAAGGTTATTCGGCGGCGGTGATTGCTACGCTGCTGCGGGCGAGGAAACGGTCTACTTCCTTGGCGTATGTGCTTATATGACGTGTTTTTGAGGATTGGTGTTAGAGACGTCAGATTCGGGCGGCTACGGTCGCCGTGCCTTCCGTATTGAACTTTCTACAAGATGGCTTTGATAAAGGTCTGGCAGCCAGCTCATTGCGGGTACAGTTGGCGGTGCTGTCCTGTTATCGCGGCAAGGTTCAAGGGCTGGCGTTGGGGGCGCATGCGGATATCATCCGTTTTCTGCGGGCGGTGTCTAGGCTGCACCCTGCCCGTCGGCTACAGGTTCCATCTTGGGATCTTAATCTGGTGTTGTCGGCGTTGGTCAAGCCGCCCTTTGAGCCTTTACATTCTGCGTCGCTGAAGGATCTCACTCTCAAAGTGGTTTTCTTGGTAGCGATCTGTTCTGCGCGGCGCATTTCGGAGTTACAAGCGTTGTCTTCTAGAGAGCCATTCTTGTCCTTCTCGAGGGAAAGAGTAGTGCTACGGCCGGTACCATCCTTCTTGCCTAAGGTTGTTTCTCCATTCAATTTGAATCAGTCGGTGTGTTTGCCTGTCTTAGGTTCCCGAACGGGAGACTGCGGATCGCCGCTTTCATCGCTTAGATGTTAAGAGAGCTTTGCGGCAGTATTTGAAGTCTACTGAGTCATTTCGCAAGTCGGATCGCTTGTTCCTGTTGTTTGGGAGCAGGCGTAAGGGCGAGGCGGCGTCTAAAGCTTCCATCGCTCGTTGGATTAGGGAAACAATAGCTTCCGCTTATTTGTTACAAAGTCGTGCGGTACCAGATGGTTTGAGGGCTCATTCTACCAGGGCGCAGGCGGCGTCGTGGGCGGAACATGGGCTAGTGCCGCCGAGTGAGATTTGTAAGGCGGCTACGTGGTCGTCCTTGCATACGTTCAGTAAGCATTATCGCCTTGATGTCGCAGCGGCCGATGATGCTTGTTTTGGGGCGGCAGTATTGCGCTCCGGCTGGAAGGGTCCCTCCCAATAGTTACTTCTCTGGTACATCCCAGAAGTAGAGGACTGAACTGGAGGAACGATAAGGAAATCATAATTACACTTACCTGGTAATTGTAGTTCCTTGAGTGACGACAGTTCAGTCCTCATTCCCGCCCAGAGCTGTTTCAGAGGGGGGTCAGCCGGAGGTCGCATGGTCATTTTCTACAGGTAAGTCCATTCATTTGTTAGTTAGAAGAAGGTGGCTAATAGGTTTGGTGGCAGTACAGGGCGTGTGACGCCTTCATTGCAGGTTGATATAATGTTTTAGTTAACCTAAGTTAGATGCAGTTGGCATTTATTGCTACTTATTTGTTGCTCCTTTGAGTCTGCTTTGTTAATAGTTCACACTGGAGGGAGAGAGAGAGAGCAGCAGGCTATATCCAGTGATGTCATAAGTTTGACATACCAGTCTCCAAGCTGCAGGAGGAGGTTGACAACCCAGAAGTAGAGGACTGAACTGTCGTCACTCAAGGAACTACAATTACCAGGTAAGTGTAATTATAATTTTTTTTGGTGTTTTATCTGTGCTCTGCTTTTCCGTTGACGCCGGTACCTCCTCTTATACCGGCCTTGTCATTTTTCTTCCTTTTTTTTCTGATCTTTTATTTTCCTTTTCTAATTGAGGGTTTCACCGCCAATTTAAGCCTCTGCCTATTTTTCTTGCTACAATGGAAAAACAATCTTTTTTTTTTCTTTTTTTTTTTTTAAATGTGCTCTATTACTATCTCCAGTCACCGATAAACATGACTGGGTTTAAAGTGTTTGGGCCCAGACGATCTACCAGAAGAATGTTTTTGTACCAGCAAATGACAAAACAAGGCCTAAAGAACAGCGCCAGTAAGTCGCCCCGGTCTCCATTTCTGTTGCTTCTGTATCTTCGAGGACGTTGGCCTCTTGGTTCTCAGGTCTCTTTAAAGTCCAAACATAAGTCTAAAACTAAAACATCTGCATGGAAGTCTGATGCCGATCATTGAGGTAAGTCCCTACATCTTATCAAAGTTCACCAAAAGCTGCATCCGATGCTGTCTGGCCTGCCAAAAAGCCCCGGCGGGAGGGCCAACCCTCCATAGCATCACAGGGGCTCCAGATGCTCTTGAGGCTTCGACTGAAGAGCTACAGAGAGCATGCATGGGGACGGTGGCTAGAAGCCCCGTACGTAATTCCACCTAAACATCGGTCTCCTCCCTTGATCAGTGCATCCACGCTGTTGAGAGGAGTTTGGCCGCACTCCTGGCAACCTCAGTACCAGTGGTATCGACAACTCCAGCAACACAAGCACCAGTTCTCACCTCGAGACCGGTACTTCCCAGTCCCATGCCAGCCCTCGAGCCTATTTCGGGAGATCCTCTCCCTCCGATGCCAGCGTTGGAACAGTCTGACATCGTGGGTTCGGTTCCTGGTACCAATACAGCTCTTTATGAGCATCAACGCCGGCACGGGATTGTCGATACTTTGACTTTTCTTTCGGAATCAGACTCTTCTCCAGGAACAAGCAGGAAGTCAGTCCTCACATATGGGTGATGTCGGCGCCAATGGAGCCCTCGCGGAAGCATCCTCCCAGCTTTCAAAGAAAGCCTTTGGGAGATGCCACCACGCATATGTGGTCCCTTCCCACCCAAGGGTGCCATCTTGCTCAATCTTCTTTTTTTCGTGGAGATCTTCAGATGTTTGTCTGGCTTGTCCCCGGAAAAAGTTGATTTTTCTCTGAGTTTTCATATTTGCCTCTGGTATCGCACTGTACTCTTCCCGCCACCCAACCTCATTGCCTCGGCCGGGTTCTCAGCTGGTCACCCGGGACATCCCTTCTGACCATTCCACTCCTCATGAGCGGCATCGATCACCACCAGAGGACATGTCCTTTCAGGACTTCATTAGGGATATGGTGGTAGGTCTTCGGATAACTGACATCAGAGACTGCACTGAGGGCAGAGGAATTGGAAATCCTCCAATACTCCTCGGCACCCAAGGAAGCAGCCACGTTACTGGTGCATCGAATCCTACAGGATTTAATGCTACGTATGTAGGAGGCCCTCTTAACTGTTCCACCTATCAGCAAACTGCTCAATACCATGTACTGAGTTCCGCCATCTCCTGGTTTTCAAAAACCTCAGTTACCATGGAATCGGCTATGCACTGCATCAAGAGTTCAAAAACTCATTCCTCCATGCTTCCAGACAAAGATGCTAGAACTCTCAATGCCTTTGGGCATCGCTGTTTTCAAGCACGCTCATGTCCTAGATCACTTTGTACATGCTCTACATAGGCAGGTATCTCAAAGATATCTCCAGAGATTTGGAGAATCTTGCTGCTCTTTTTCCTGATGACAAACGAGATGTGTTCCTGGCCTTAGTCAAGCAAAATCAGAATACATCCAAGTTCCTTACAAGGGCATCTTTCGATACCTTTGAGTCTTCCAGCACAGACCCAGCAGTCTGCATTGGTGCTCACAGGGTGGCCTGGCTCCAGGCATCGGACCTCGAGCAATGGGTTCAGGATAAATTAGCCAATATTCCCTGCTCTGGAAGAAACCTCTTTGGAAAGGGTTGGAGAAAGAAGGTTGGGGAGCTTGAGGTGGATGATCTTGCCCTCAAAAGGCTCTCCAGAAAGGTGACCAAGTCCACGAAGTCTGTCTTTTCTGAAAAGAGATGTTGCCCTTCCTTCTTTTGCACCTCGGATTGCTTACCAATCCCAGCAGCATCAACAGAGGCAACACGGCTCTCATCAGCCCAAGAAGCCTAGGGTATCTAAGCCACAACCAGCTGCTCCACCACAGTCAGCACCTGGTTTTTGACTCCTTTCTAGAGAGCATGGCCACTCTGCCTCTGCAGGGTCCCCAGCCCCTTCACATAGCAGGCAGACTTTGTTCTTACACCCACAGGTGGCATGTCATCACATCAGAACAATGGACGCTCAGCATTGTCCAAAGGGGTTATCGGCTGCATTTCCAAAGCTTCCCCCATCACCTTCATGAAGGATTATCCGGCCAATCTCCTTTCATTGGAAGTGGCCACCCTGTTAACTCAGGGTGCTGTCAAAATAGTTCTTCCTGCCCAAGAGGGCAAGGGCTTCTACTCTCCTTACTTCCTCATTCTTAAGACAGGAGGGTTCAGGCCCTTTGAGATCTTCAAGATCTCAGCAAGTTCCTTGTGCGAGAAAAATTCAAGACGATTTCCCTCGGAACACTTTTGCCTTACCTTCAGAGAAACGATTGGCTATGTTCTCTAGACTTCAAGGAGTCATAAACTCATCTGCTGATTCACCCTCTACACAGACATTATCTGCGGTTCCAGGTTCAGCAAACCCACTACCAGTATTGGATGCTTCCCTTCAGGCTAGCATCCGCACCCCGAGTATTCACAAGGTGCATGGCGGTAGTCACAGGCTACCTTTGGGGATCTTTGTCTTCCCTTACTTAGATTATTGGTTAAAAAGGGGAGAATCCCCAGAAGAGGTAAAACTAGCTCTGCATAGCACCATCACGGTACTTCAAAGTCTGGGTTTTGTTCTTTCTCCAGGACCAAGCAGGAAGTCAGTCCTCGCATATAGGTGACGTCGGCGCCGACGGAGCCCCTGCGCAGAGCATTTCCTCAGCTTTCAAAGAAAGCTTTTGGGAATTGCAGCGCGCATGCGCTGTCCCCTTCCCGCCCAAGGGTGCCATCTTGCTCAGTCTTCTTTTTTCCGCGGAGCCCGACGGACGTAGTTCGTTTTTCGCCGAGGAAAAAGTTGATTTCCCTGTTTTTTCTTTTTCTCCTTCGGTTCGACGCGGATCCTTTTCCTGCCTCGGCCCGATATGCCGGTATCGAGCCCACTCTCTCTTTTTCGGTTTTTGTCCTTTGTGACTAGCGTTCACGCCATTTTTCTTTTTTCACTGGCAGCCCTGTCTTTTGACCTCGCAGGGGCCCTTTTTCCCCCAATGACTGCCAGCGGGTTTAAAAAGTGTGATCGGTGTAAGAAACTTATGTCTCTTACCGACACACATGACTGCTGCCTCCGCCCCGATGATCTGTGGTCCGTGTGGCAAAATGTCCTCGAAGGCGCTGAGGAGTCGGCAGCACCAGAAGGATAGGATCTTCTCTGACTCCGCGTCCGGACGGGCCCGGACCTCATCAGAGGCCTCGATGTCTCGGGACTCCGGCCCCGAGCAGCGTCGGGGTTCCTCTGAGCGGGGATCTCCTTCACGGGAACAGCGCAGGAAGAAGAAACCCGCAAGGGCGTCGTCGGTGGACGCTCCTGGTTCCTCGAGGGCCAGGTCGCATAGCCCCGATAGCCGTCCCGGGTCTTCGGAGTCGGAGAGGCCTGCCAAGCATCCTCGTATCGAGATGGAGTCTCCTGGACACGTGAGTGCTGTAGTCCTCGTGGACTCTCCTCCAGGGGAGCCGATGTCGGGCCCGAGTCGGGCGCTGCTGGGTCTCCTGAGCTCGGACTCAGGTTGACGGCCTTGGAGAGCAGCCTCGCTGCCTTCATGGAACAGCAGCGGGCATTGATCGTTGGTCTCACCGGTGCATCTGCCCCGACCACCGGGACATCGACATCCAAGTCGACCCCGGAGGCCGAGCCGATCCTCGAGTCCATGCTGGCTCGAGTCGATCCTCGGCCACGGTCTCACTCGGCCTCCCGTTCGGGACCGAGGTCGTCGACGCCGGTACCCTCGGCGTCGGGGCGGATGGCATCGGTGCCCGCCCGACCGGAGCCGCTCGATTCTTCCTCCAAGGAGTCAGGCTGGGAGACGGAGGACGAAGAGTCACCCGACACTTATCGGACTCGGTGTGTCCCATCGGACTCGCCGGAGTCCGAACCTTGGAGACGATCCCCACCGGAGGATACCCGGTTCTCGGACTTCGTTCGAGATATGGCCAAGGCCTTGGCCTTCCCCGCGGATCCCGAGGAGGAGCCTCGAGCCAAGGAGCTCGAGGCCCTCCAGTATGACTCTCCCCCGAAGGAGGCCTTTACTGTACCGGTTCCTCCGATGCTGGAGCGGCTGCTCTTCCGCATGTGGGAGACCCCGGCCTCGACGCCGGTGTTAAGCAAGCGGGTCGATTCCATCTATCGAGTCCGCAAGAGCCCCGGGTTCCAAAAGGCACAATTACCGCACCACTCCATGGTTGTGGAATGGTCCATGCATCGACTGAAAAGTCAGAAGATGCACTCCTCGGTGCCTTCCAGCCGGGAGGCCTGGAACCTGGATGCCCTCGGTAAGAAGTGCTTCCAGGGCTCTTTGCTTGCTTGCCGAGTCCAGACATACCAGCTCTACATGGGCATGTATCTCCGAGACCTGGCAAAGGAGATTGCCGGGTTCTCTGCTGGTCTCTCCGAGGAACCTTTGCAGCGGTTCCAAGCCTTGTCCACTGGTATTCGAGAGTGCTCGAAGTTTATCTCTCAAGCAGCCTACGATGGCTTTGAGGCTTCGGCCCGAGTAGCTGGGGCCGGCATCGGTGCCCACCGACAGGCTTGGCTACAGTCATCCGACCTCGAGCCATGGGTGCAGGACAAGTTGGTCGATGTCCCCTGCCAAGGTGAAAACCTCTTTGGCAAGCCCATGGCTGAGAAGGCTGCAGAACTCGAGACAGAGACTCTGACCCGGACTAGGCTGTCCAGAAAAACCTCTGCCCCTTCTCAGAAAAAGAAGGGCTCGGGGAAAAAAGTCCTTTTACCCGAGGAAGTCATCTGCCTATAAACAATACCCTCATTATCAGGCCTGTGTAGCTCCCCAACAGGGTCAGCAGGCCAAGGGGCAGGGTCATGGGCCCCGTAGGCAGAAGGCCCCCAAGCCACCAACACCGGCCCCTGCTCAGCAGGGTGGGGGTTTTTGACTCAGAAGGCATAGCCTCTTCTCCTCAGCTGGCTCACATCAGCACAGGAGGCCGGCTGGCCCACTTTGCCCACAGGTGGTCAGCCGTCACATCAGATACCTGGGTGCTCCATATAGTCCACAAGGGCTATCTTCTCCATTTTCACCAGGTACCTCCCTCCTATTTTCCAGGGGAGCCTCCAAGACTCCCTCTGCACAGGGACCTACTCCTTCAGGAGTTAGCAAGTCTGCTAAAGGACCAGTCTGTGGAACCGGTGCCCCACCACCTGAGAGGTCACGGCTTTTATTCCAGGTACTTTCTGGTACCAAAAAGAACAGGAGGCCTCAGACCCATCCTAGACTTACGCAACCTCAACAAGATCCTGGAGAGGGAAAATTTCAAGATGCTTACTCTTGGAATCCTGCTGCCCTACCTCCAGCAGGGAGATTGGCTATGCTCCTTGGATCTAAAGGATGCTTATACTCACATCCTTATTCATCCAGACCACAGATTTGTTGTGGGGGGGAAACCACTACCAGTAGAGAGTACTACCCTTTGGCCTAACCTCCGCTCCCAGGGTGTTCACCAAGTGCCTGTCGGTGGTGGCGGCCTACCTGAGGCTTCAAGGTCTTTTTGTGTTTCCATACCTGGACGACTGACTCATAAGGGGGCCAGTCTTCCCAGGAGGCCAGTCAAGCCACCCTTCGCACTGTGGCTCTGCTTCAGCACTTGGGGTTTGTCATAAACTTCGCAAAGTCCACTTTGCTCCCGTCCCAGAACTTAGAATTCATAGGAGCAAGGCTAGACACTCTTCAGGCGAAGGCTTTTCTGCCAGTGGACAGGGCCCACAGGTTGATGGATGTAGCCAGGCAGTTTCACAGCAATTCCCTGGTCTCCGCCAGGCAATTCCTGAGACTTCTCGGCCATATGGCTTCCACGGTTCATGTTATCCCCAATGCCCGCCTGCACATGCGGCCTGCTCAGTGGAGCCTTCGAACTCAGTGGCATTAAGCCACAGGGAGCCTTGCAGACTCTGTGAGAATATCCACCCTGTTCATCTCCTCTCTACATGGTGGCTTCATCTTCCGAATCTGATACTCTGAGTGGGTTTTCAATCCCCTCCGCATTCTCAAGTGCTGACGACAGATGCTTCTCTTCAAGGTTGGGGAGCACATTGCCAAAGGGCATGTACTCAGGGTCTCTGGAATCCTTGGGAGGCTGCACAGCAGATAAATGTCCTGGAGCTACGGGCAATACGCCTAGCTCTGAGAGCCTTCTCCCACCTCACATCTCACCAGTCTGTACTGGTCCAGACCGACAAGTTGCCTTTTTCTACGTGAACAAACAAGGAGGCATGGGCTCCTTCCTTCTCTGTCAAGAGGCACAACGACTGTGCTCTTGGGCAGTCAATCACGGAATCCTCCTCAAGGCTGTCTACCTCCCAGGTCTAGAAAATTACCTGGCGGACAGACTGAGCAGGATCCTGCAACCACACAAATGGAGATTGAATCCGTTGGTGGTTCAGCAGATCTTTCTGAGATGGGGCCTCCCCACCATGGATCTTTTCACCAGTCCTCTGAACCGGCAACTCCCGAGATTCTGTTCCAGACAACCGCATCCTCTCAGAGTAGCAGCGGATGCCTTTCTGATTCCTTGGTCCCAAGGCCTACTGTATGCGTTTCCTCCCACACCACTAGTGTCCCGAACGCTGTTCAAGGTCCTCAAGGACGGGGCCTCAATAATTCTGATAGCCCCCAGGTGGCCGAGGCAGCCGTGGTTCCCACTCCTGCTGCAACTGGCGGTGGACACTCCTCTTCCTCTGGGGATTCAACACGATCTCCTGTCTCAGGACCAGGGGTCTTTCTTGCACCCCAACCTCCAGTCCCTTCATCTGATGGTCTGGCTGCTGAAAGGGTAGTCCTGGCTCCCCTACTACTGCCTAGGGAGGTGGAAGACGTAGTCTTAGCCTCTAGGCGGCAATCCACAGGAAATCCTATGCTCTTAAGTGGCGTAGATTCTCCAGGACCAAGCAGGAAGTCGGTCCTCACTTATGGGTAACGTCGCCGACGGAGCCCTCACGGAGCAATTTCCCCAGCTTTCGAAGAAAGCCTTTGGGATTGCAGCACGCATGCGCGGTCATCTTGCTCAGTCTTCTTTTTTCCGCGGAGCCCTACAGACGTAGTTTGTTATTGCCGCTGAAAAAGTTGATTAATTTCTTTAGTTTGTTTTCTCGGTTTGCGTGTCCTCCCCGCCCGGCCTTGATATCCTTATCGAGTCCGTCCACATTTTCCTTTTTTCAGTTTTTTGTCTATCTGGCGTTCCTGCCACTTTTCTTTTTCTCCCCTGGCAGCACGGTCTTTCGACCTCGCTGGGGCCCTTTTTCCCCCGATGGCTGCCAGCGGGTTTAAAAAATGTGATCGTTGTTCCAAATTGATGTCTCTTATTGACACGCATGACTGCTGCCTCCGTTGCCTTGGACCCAACCATGACTCTATGGGTTGTGGTCCGTGCAGCAGACTGTCCTCGAAGTCACTGAGGAGTCGGCAGTCACAAAAGGAACGAATCTTCTCTGACCCCGAGTCCGGTCAGGCTCGGACCTCGTCGGAGGCTTCGACGTCTCGTGGCTCCGGCCACGAGCATCATCGGAGTTCCTCTGAACGGGGGTCCCCCGACCGGGAACATCGTCGGAAGAAGAAGCTCGCACGGGCGTCGTCAGAGGACGCACCTGGTTCCTCGAGGGCCGGGTCGCTTAGCCCCGTCAGCCGCCCTGAGCCCTCGGAGGCGGAGAGGCCTTCCAAACTTCCTCGCCTTGAGGTGGAGCCGCCTGGACACGTGAGTGCTATAGTCCTCCTGGACTCCCCTCCGGAACCGATGTCGGGCCTGACGCCGTCGGGGCCCGAGTCGGAGGCTGCTGGGTCTTCTGTGTTTGGTCTCAGGTTGACGACCTTGGAGCGCAGTTTCACTGCCTTCATGGACCAGCAGCGGGCATTGATGACCGGCCTCGCCAGTGCATCTGCCCCGACCACCGGGACGTCGACGCCCAAGTCGACCCCGGCGGCCGAGTCGATCCTCGAGTCGATCCTCAGTCGAGGTCTCCCTCGGGCTCCCGTTCGGGACCGAGGTCGTCGACGCTGGCTTCGGCATTGGGGCGAACCCTCGTCCGTATGGAGCACCTCGACTCCTCCACGGAGGCGTCGGGTTGGGACACGGAAGGGGACGAGTCACCCGGTTCTTTTCAGACACGGTGCGTCCCCTCTGACTCGCCCGAGTCGGAGCCTCGGAGGCAATCCCCTCCGGAGGATACCCGTTTCTCCGATTTTGTGAGGGATATGGCCAAGGCGTTGGCCTTCCCCGCGGATCCCGAGGAGGAGCCCCGCGCCAAAGAGCTCGAGGCCCTCCAGTATGACTCTCCCCCGAAGGAGGCCTTTACTGTGCTGGTTCCTCCGATGCTGGAGCGGCTGCTCTTCCGCATGTGGGAAAGCCCGGCCTCGACGCCGGTGTTGAGCAAGCGGGTCGATTCGATGTATCGCGTCCGCAAGAGTCCTGGGTTCCAAAAGGCGCAATTACCGCACCACTCTATGGTTGTGGAATCGGCCATGCATCGACTTAAGAGTCAAAAGATGCACTCCTCGGTGCCGCCGGGTAAGGAGGCCCAGAACCTGGATGCCCTCGGCAGGAAGTGCTTCCAGGGCTCCATGCTTGCCTGCCGAGCCCAGACATACCAGCTATATATGGGCATGTTCCTCCGAGACTTGGCAAAAGAAATTGCCGGGTTCTCGGCTGGTCTCTCCGAGGAACCCCTGCAGAGGTTCCAGACCTTGTCCGATTGTATTCGAGAGTGCTCGAAGTTTATTTCTCGGGCGGCATACGATGGCTTCGAGGCGTCGGCCCGAGTAGCGGGAGCCGGCATCGGTGCCCGCCGACAGGCCTGGCTTCAGTCATCCGACCTCGAGCCGTGGGTACAGGACAAGTTGATCGATGTCCCCTGCAGAGGTGAAAACCTCTTTGGCAAGCCCATGGCTGATAAGGCGTCGGAACTCGAGTCCGAGACTCTCACTAGGACTCGCTTATCCAGAAAGACCTCGGCTCCTTGACAAAAGAGGAAGGGCTCGGGGAAAAAGCCTTTTTACCCGAGGAAGGTGCCCGCCTATAAGCAACAGCACCTTCACCAAGCAGCTGCAGCTCCCATTCAGTGTCCGCAAGCTAAGAGTCAGGGTAATGAGCCCCGTAGGCCGAGGGCCCCCAAGCCCATTACACAGCCCCCTGCTCAGCAGGGTGGGGTTTTTTGACTATGCCAGCATAGCCCCTTTACTCTGCACGGGGGGTCGGCTGATCCACTTTGCCCACAGGTGGTCAGCCATACCCTCCGATTCCTGGGTGCTGCAGGTGGTTCAAAGGGGGCTACCTCTTACATTTTCACCAGGTGCCTCCCCCCTACTTCCCAGGGGAGCCTCCAAGGCCCCCTCTGCACAGGGACTTACTCCTTCAGGAGCTGCAAAGCCTGCTGCGGGAACAGGCTGTGGAGCCAGTGCCCCAACACCTGTGGGGTCACGGGTTTTATTCGAGGTACTTCCTGGTACCAAAGAGAACAGGAGGCCTCAGACCCATCCTGGACTTACGCGACCTCAACAAGTTCCTGCAGCGGGAAAAGTTCAAGATGCTTATCCTTGGAATCCTACTGCCCTACTTCCAGCAGGGAGATTGGCTATGCTCCTTGGATCTGAAGGATGCTTATACTCACATCCTTATTCATCCGGACCACCGACAATATCTCAGATTTGTGGTGGCAGGGAATCATTATCAGTACCGCGTACTGCCCTTCGGCTTATCCTCCGCTCCCAGGGTGTTCACAAAATGCCTGGCGGTGGTGGCAGCCTTCCTGAGGCTGCAGGGCCTTTTCGTCTTCCCTTACCTGGATGACTGGCTCATCCGGGCACAGTCATCCCTAGAGGTCACCCAGGCCACTCAACGCACAGTGGCTCTGCTTCAGCACTTGGGCTTCGTCATAAACTTCGAAAAGTCCACGTTGCTCCCCTCTCAGGATCTCGAATTCATAGGGGCGCGGCTGGACACTCTGCAGGCTCGCGCCTTCTTGCCTCTGGAGCGCGCCAGCAGGCTCATTGCTCTGGCCGGCAGGTTCCACAGCGCGTCTCCAGTCTCGGCCAGACAATTCCTGCAACTGCTCGGTCATATGGCCTCCACGGTCCATGTCGCCCCGAATGCCCGTCTTCATATGAGACCTGTTCAGTGGAGCCTTCGCACTCAATGGCATCAGGCCACAGGGAGACTAACGGACTTAATACAGATTTCTGACCGCCTAGTCTCCTCTCTGCAATGGTGGCTTCACCTGCCCAATCTGGTACTCGGCATGTCCTTTCAGCCTCCTCCACCTTCCCAGGTGCTAACGACAGATGCCTCTCTCCTGGGATGGGGAGCGCATTGCCAGGGAGCACGCACTCAAGGTCTTTGGACACCTTGGGAGGCTGCTCAGCAGATAAACTTCCTGGAGCTGCGGGCGATCCGCCTAGCTCTGCGGACCTTCTCTCACCTCACTTCTCGTCAGTCTGTACTGGTGCAAACGGACAATCAGGTTGCCATGTTCTTCGTGAACAAACAGGGGGGCACGGGCTCCCTCCTCCTATGTCAGGCTCGGAGACTGTGCTCTTGGGCAGTCGACCACAACATCCTCCTCAAGGCTGTTTACCTGCCCGGGCAGGACAATTGCCTGGCCGACAAACTGAGCCGGATCCTGCAGCCACACGAATGGAGGTTGAACCCTGTAGTCGCCCAACAGATCTTCCACCGGTGGGGCTCCCCCGCCGTGGATCTCTTTGCCAGTCCTCTGAACCGGCAACTCCCCCGGTTCTGTTCTCGGCACCCGCATCCTCTCAGAGTAGCGCCGGATGCTTTCCTCATCTCGTGGTCCATGGGCCTACTGTATGCCTTTCCTCCCACGCCACTGGTGTCCCGGACGCTGTTCAAGGTGGCCCAGGACGGGGCCTCCGTGATCCTGGTAGCACCCCGGTGGCGGAGGCAACCCTGGTTCCCTCTACTCCTGCAGCTAGCGGTGGACACCCCTCTTCCTCTGGGGTTTCAGCCCGATCTCCTGACCCAGGATCAGGGTACTCTCCTGCACCCCAACCTCCGGGCCCTTCATCTGATTGCCTGGCTACTGAAAGGGTAGTCCTCGCTCCGCTCTTGCTCCCTCCGGAGGTGGAAGCTGTCGTCCTGGCGTCTCGGCGTCCTTCCACCCGAAAATCCTACGCCCTTAAATGGCGTCGCTTCTCGGTCTGGTGTTCTCAGCGCTCTGAGGACCCATTCGCCTGCTTAGTATCGGTGGTACTGCAATACTTGCTTCACCTCTCTGATCTAGGCCTCAAATCTAACTCTGTCAGAGTCCACCTCAGTGCTCTCTCTGCGCATCACTCGCCGGTGGAGGGCCAGTCTCTTTCCTCGCACCCCTTGGTGGCGTGTTTCCTCAGGGGTCTGCTCCTGCTTAAGCCCCCGTTGCACCCTCCAGCTCCCGACTGGGATCTCAATGTGGTGTTACAAAGGCTTACTTGCCCGCCTTTTGAACCCATGGCTACCTGCTCCCTTCGTTTCCTCTCATGGAAAACTCTCTTCTTGGTGGCCCTTACCTCCGCTAGGCGCGTTAGTGAACTACAGGCCCTAGTGTCGGAGCCCCCTTATACTAGGTTCTACAAGAATAGGGTGGTCTTACACGCTCACCCTAAGTTTCTTCCAAAGGTGGTTTCCTCTTTCCACATCAATCAAGAGGTGGTTCTTCCGACCTTTTTTTCCCAGGCCGCATTCCAGCCGAGCTGAATCTGTTCTGCATACCCTGGACTGTCGAAGAGCCTTGTCTTTCTATCTTGACCGTACGCGTGAGCATAGAAAAGCTGCTCAGCTTTTCGTCTCCTTCGACCCCAATCGGTTGGGGGTATCTGTCTCTAAGCGTACTTTGTCTATCTGGGTAGCTGACTATATCGCCTGGGCTTATGGGGCAGCCGGCCTCTCCTTAGAGAGTCGAGTCACGGTACACCGTGTCAGGGCGAAGGCTGCGTCCGTTGCTCACCTCCGCTCTGTTCCATTGGCAGACATCTGCCGGGCCGCTACTTGATCTTCCAGCCAGACTTTTGCGGCTCATTACTGCCTGGAAAGGGAGTCCCGCAGGGATAGTGCTTTCGGACAGGCAGTCCTCCACAATCTCTTTGAAGTTTAGGCAACTCCTACCCACCGGCCCCGGTGTTTGGCTACCGGCCGGATGCGTATTCAGAGAAGATTCCTTCCTTCTGTGCTGTTGAGCTTTACGGAGCTCATTTTCGGCTTGAGGCCTCCGGTAGCCTCGAGCTTGGGAGTCCCATAAGTGAGGACTGACTTCCTGCTTGGTCCTGGAGAAAGAGTAGTTACTCACCTGTAACAGGTGTTCTCCAGGAGCAGCAGGAATCAGTCCTCACTACCCTCCCTCCTCCCCTTGGAGTTGCAGTCATTCTTGTTATGTTTTTGCTGTCTTCGCTATGTCATCTGACTGAGCAAGATGGCACCCTTGGGCGGGAAGAGGACCGCGCATGCGCGCTGCAATCCCAAAGGCTTTCTTCGAAAGCTGGGGAAATTGCTCCACGAGGGCTCTGTCGGCGACGTTACCCATAAGTGAGGACTGATTCCTGCTGCTCCTGGAGAACACCTGTTACAGGTGAGTAACTACTCTTTCTCCGCATGGTGTGTTCAGCACAGCGAGGATCCCTTCTCATGCTTGGTAGCGGTAGTATTGCAATATTTGCTTTACCTCTCCAATTTAGGCCTTAAGTCCAACTCTGTCAGGGTTCACCTCAGTGCTCTCTCAGCGCACCACTCGCCGGTGGACGGGAGACCTCTTTCCAACCACCCTTTGGTGGCTCGTTTTCTCAGAGGCCTCCTCCTGCTTAAGCCTCCTTTGCGTCCACCAGCCCCTGAGTGGGATCTGAATGTGGTCTTACAGCGGATTACTTGTCCGCCATTTGAACCTATGGCTACCTGCCTTCTCCGTTTTCTCTCCTGGAAAACCTTGTTTCTGGTAGCTCTTACCTCTGCTAGGCGAGTGAGTGAACTTCAGGCACTAGTGTCTGCTCCCCCTTACACTAGATTCTACAGGAATAGGGTAGTCTTACAGACTCACCCAAAGTTTCTCCCTAAGGTTGTCTCCCCTTTTCACCTCAATCAGGAGGTGGTTCTTCCGATCTTCTTTCCCAGGCCACATGCCAACCGGGCTGAGATGGTCCTGCATACCCTGGACTGTAGGAGGGCGTTATCCTTCTATCTTGACCATACGTGGGAGCACCGGAGGGCGGTTCAGCTCTTCGTTTCTTTTGACCCCAATAAGTTGGGGTTACCTGTCTCCAAGCGTGCTTTGTCCATATGGGTTGCTGACTGTATCGCCTGGGCTTTTGGGGCAGATGGCCTCTCGTTGGAGGGTCGAGTCATGGCTCATCGTGTCAGGGCGAAGGCTGCGTCAGTGGCTCATCCTCCGCTCTGTTCCGTTGGTAGACATCTGCCGAGCCGCTACTTGGTCTTCAAGCCAGACTTTTGCGGCCTATTACTGCCTTGAGAGGGAGTCCCGCAGGGACAGTGCTTTCGGACAGGCAGTACTTCATAATCTCTTTGGGGTTTAGGCAACTCCTACCCTCCGGCCCTGGTGTTGGGCTACCGGTCGGGGGCGTTCTCAGAGAAGATTCCTTCCTTACGTACTGACGAGCTAGAGGGAGCTCATTTTTTCCGCTTGAGGTCTCCGGTAGCCTTAAGCATGGGAGTCCCATATGTGAGGACTGACTTCCTGCTTGGTCCTGGAGAAAGAGTAGTTACTCACCTGTAGCAGGTGTTCTCCAGGAGCAGCAGGAATCGGTCCTCACAATCCTCCCTCCTCCCCTTGGAGTTGCAGTCATATGATTTATTTTTGCTATTTTGCTGTCTTTTAGCTATGTCATCAGACTGAGCAAGATGGTACCCTTGGGCGGGAAGGGGACCGCGCATGCGCACTGCAATTCCCAAAGGCTTTCTTTGAAAGCTGGGGAAATGCTCCGTGCGGGGGCTCCGTCGGCGCCGACGTCACCCATATGTGAGGACTGATTCCTGCTGCTCCTGGAGAACACCTGTTACAGGTGAGTAACTACTCTAAACTTCCCCAAATCCCACCTGGTGCCTTCCCAGCAGCTTGAATTCATCAGAGCGCTTCTTGACACTTGACACTCCCACAGGATCACTGTCCATCTCATCGAGCTGGCCCATGCTATAAGAAGCCACACTGTGATCACAGTTGGAGACATGCTGTACCTTCTGGGTCACATGGCCTCCACAGTCTGTGCTGTCCCATATGCCCGGCTACACATGTGACAGGCTCAATGGACGTTATCGTCTCACTGGACCCAAGCAACATGGCGTCTCTCCGACAAGATTTGCATCACACCACCTCTGGTCAACTCCCTTCAGTAGTGGTGCACTCCTCAAAGCCTACTCGGATGGTCAACTTTTCATGCCTCCGCCTCAATGCACCCTAATGACATGCTTCCAAACTCTGGTGGTGTGCACATCTGGACAGTCGCACTACACAAGGGCAGTGGACATTGCAGGAATCTCATATGCAGATCAGTCTCCTCGAGCTTTGTGCTCTCACGAATGTCCTTTGGGTTTTTCAACCCCAACATTTGGGCAAACAAGATTTAGTCCAGATGGACAACCAAGTGGCTATGTTCTATGTGAGCAAGCAGGGGGGCATAGGCTCTTATCCCCTCTGCCAAGAAGCCTTTTGTTTCTGGTTCTTCTCCATTACACACCGCATCCATCTCGGGGCGGTGTATCTTCCCGGTGAACTCAATCACCTGGCGGAGAGGCTCAGCTGCATCCTTCGTCCACACGAGTGGACTCTAAATCAGGAGATGGCCTCTGGATCTTACACATATGGGGGACCCCCAGAATAGATCTGTTTTCCACACAGGAGAATGCACGACTGTCGCTGTTCTGCGAAGGGAGGGAAGCCTTGAGCAGTAGGTGACTGATGCCTTCCTTTTATTGAGGCAGGGACCTGCTTTATGCATTCTCATGCATCCGCCTAATACCCAAAATCCTGTTCAAACTGCAGGCCAACAGGGGCTCTGATTCTCATAGCCCTGCCAGCCATGGTTTCCTTTGCTGCTTCATCTAGCACAGACTCCACCCTTCTGCTTGGGGCATGCATCCAACCTCCCCTCTCAGGAATGTGGGATGCTCCTCTATCTCAATTCATGGACCCTCCATCTCATGGCGTGACTGCTGAGAGCATAATGTTTTATGACCTCAACTTTTCTCAGTGGGTCAAGGACATTTTACTTGCATCACGCAAGCCATTTACCATATGTTCTTATGCCTTCAAATGGTGACGGTTCACCCTCTAGTGTACCCCGAATACATTGACCCTTCTGCCTGCCCAGTGGAATTTCTTTACCAGTACCTCCTCCACTTATCCACTGCAGGGTTTAAGACTAACTCGATCCAAGTGCATCTTAGTGCCATTGCAGCCTACCATAGGCCAGTGGACAGACAACACATTTCCTCGAACCCCTTGGTGCAACGCTTTATGTGGCGTCTTCTGCTGTCCAATCCACCAATCAGACCTCCGCCAGTGGCATGAGACCTTTCATGTGGTCCTAGCACAGCTTCTAAAGCCTCCCTTTGAGCCTTTAGCTACCATTTCTTTGAAATTCCTCTCCTGATAGGTCATCTTCCTCATTGCCCTCATCCTCTGCTCGCCGTATCAGTTAGCTGCAGGCCTTGGTGTTGGATCCTCTGTGCACTTGCTTCCACCATGACAAAGTGGTTCACTGTACCCATCCACACTTCTTCCTGAAGGTGGTCTCAGTTTTTCGTATTAATCAGTCTGTGATGTTCCCAGTCGTCTTTCCCAGATCTCATGCTTCCAGAGCTGAAGCAGCACTACACACATTAGACTGCAAGCACGCTCTGGCTTTCTACTTAAACAGAACCAAGAATTTCAGGAAATATAGTAACATAGTATATGACGGCAGATAAAGACCAGTATGGTCCATCTAGTCTGCCCAGCAAGGTGGCAAGAGTAGGTGCACCCGCCGCTCCATGCAGGTCACCCCTCCCCATGCCTTTGTTTAGGGGTGTACCCACCACTCTGTGTAGGTCACCCCTATTTGTTCAGATTTAAGAGTTATTTTTATCTTGATTTTATCCTATTGCTATAAAGGGATCCACTGTCTGTCCCATGCCATTTTGAAATCTGTCACTATATTTGCCCCCACCACTTCCATTGGGAGGGCATTCCAAGCATCCACCACCCTTTCAGTGAAGAAGTATTTTCCTGACATTGCCTTTCATTTTACCCCCTTGCAGCTTCATATTATGACCTCTAGTTTTACAGCTTCAGCGTCTTTGAAAGAGGTTTGTTTGTTTGTTCATTAATGAACAAACAAACTTCAATTATTTATCTTCTTTGATCCAAGTCACCTTAGACGTCCAGTGTCGAAACGCACCTTATCCAACTGGATTGCGGATTGCATTTCTTTTGCCTATGTTCAGGCAGTGCTCTCCCTTGACAGTCACGTCACTGCACACAGTGTGTGGGCCATGGCAGCCTCTGTTGCCAACCTTTATTCTGGCTCTATCAAAGATCTTTCGAACAGCTACCTGATCCTCCACACCTTTGCTACTCACTACTGCCTAGACAAAGACTCCTGTTGGGGACTTCCGGTTGGGCAATGAGCTGATCGGACGGCTCACGATCAGCTCCGGGCAACTGGCCCCGCAAAACGGCTACAAAATCCTTTAAAAATCTTTATTCCACTACTTTCATCACTCCCTCTCCCACGGGGTGTTAAGACTACGCACAGGAAGAGAACAACGGTTATCCCTGACTACTTGGGGCAGCTAACCCCATAGAAGACGGGCCCTTCTCTTACCGCCATCATTACCTTCTCCCCCGCGGGGCATCGGGTCCTCAGAAGCATAGCAACCTGCGGCCATCCGTACCCGTGTGCTGAGGTGCGATCGGGCTCTGTCCCCACTGCCTACATCTGATCTCCCTCCTACACGAGATATCGAGTCTCCGGCGGTGGAGAGGCATACGGCCGCTACGGCCCAACTTCGGGTAAGCCTCCCGCTGTCCTTATCAGCTCACCCCCTTGCGGGGCACTGAGACTGCCGAAGCGTAGAGACTTGTGGCTGCCTCCGTCTTGCCAAGATAGACAGCGGCACGGGCACGAAGCATACAGACTCCCCCCCACCGCCACTGTCAGCTCTTCCCTTAGGGGACACTGTACCCCCAGCAGAGAAAGGATCGGCGATCACCTTGGCCGGATCGAGACACACAACGGCACATAGCAGACATCTGCATCGCGAACATCCACCCTCCCTACACGTGGCGAGGTGCTCTCAGCGGTAAGGGGCCTGTAACCCTTTTTTCTGCTTCCCTGGAACAGTCATTTGCATGTAAAAATAACCGCGCTGAGGCGCAACCGGATTTTTCCCCCAGCCTTTTTCAACTTCCCCTCCTTGGGGTATTGTGGCGGCGGGGAGGATAGGGGCCTCCATGCCCGGTTGGGGCAGATAACACTGAGCAGGGGATAGCACGCTGAACCGTGACTGCGATTGCCAGATCTGCGATTGGGGGACTGGCCGAAGAACTTTCTGGCGTGGCCTCTCAGGCGCTGCCTTCTATCTAAAGCCCATTGCAAACAGCAGTGGGTGCTGTGGCTTAACCCTGACCTATCTTGCTCATAAAGACCCCCCGCTAGCTGAGTGGGTCCTATCTCCACATTTATTGATCATTGAACATTATCATAGGGGATACTCTCATAGTATTGGAAGCAGTCTCCACCCCGCCACGATCCCGCATGGCGTCGAAAGTGCCACGAAAGGAGAAGCTGCGTGCCCCGGAGGGGAAAACGACCGAGGGGGCGCCGGCTAGCCCGAGGGGTGGGGGCACACCGGACCTGGTCACGGAGGTCAGTGCTGCGGTGGTTCAGGCACTGGCTACCTGATTCCAAGACTTGGCTGACCAGATTCAGACTGTGAGCCAACGCTTTACGGACTTTACCGGGAGACTAGACCAAGTTGAGACCCGAGTTTCAGATGTGGAGGATAACCAGCATTCCCTGGCAGCTAAGGTGGAGGCCTTGGAGACTCTGGTAAAGCAACAAGGTGACAAGCTGGATGAGCTCGAAAACCGGGGGAGACGCAAGAACCTGCGCTTCATTGGGATACCGGAGAGCGTGGCGGATGGCGCCCTTTTCGGATACCTACAGACCTGGATTGGAAACCTGTTGCATAACCAGGATGGGGATCCTGTACAATTGGAGCGCGTGCATCGACTGGGTCAGCGGAGGGAACAGGCGCGACGACCACGAGCGGTTATTGCACGCTTTTTGGATTACCGGCAAAAAGAAGCTGTGTTAAAAGCCGCCCGGAGTAGAAGGATGAGACAGCAGGATACGGAACCAATACTTGTGTTTCAAGACTACTCGGCCTTGGTTAGCCAGCAGCGCCGGGCCTTCTCGGGGGTCTGCACCCAGTTGCTGAACAAAGGAGTACGATTCTCGCTGCTGTATCCTGCTCGGCTTCGAGTGGAGGTCCAGGGACAGACCCGCTATCTGACAACACCGGCAGAGGCTGCTGCTTTTTTAGAAACCCTGAATGCCCAGACCACCTCGCCCTCGTGAACTTTGGATTGCCAAAGGGAATGGGATGTTGAGGCCTCACTGATAAAGAGAGGCATACAGACCAGTTGTGGCTGTGGGCTATAGCAGTTAGTTTTCTTTTGATGCCAGTGTAGCACTGGTGCTTCCTGGATTTGTGTAAGCTGTAACTGGTTACATCTAGCCATACTGTGTCAATTGCTCACTTGTTTAAGCCAGTTGGCTGGCAACATTGTTAAACTGTTACAGTGTTTCAATTGTTTGGTTGAGCAATTATGTGTGTATCTTGCTACTGTCTGAGCTGGGTGAATATTCTATTAATGTGTGGCCGGGTGAGGGTTCGCAGCAGACTTAGGGGGGGGGGGTAAGGCTCTAGGCTTGGGAGTGAAGGGGGTAGGAGACCCCGGGGGACGAATGAAAGCAGGGGTATGGGAGGGGGGGGGGCCTGGCGGTACCAATTTCTAACTCCTCTGGAGTGGGTCAGGGAATATTGAGGCCCTCGGGAGGAGCGGAGAGGGGAAGTGGTGGGGAGTACTGTCAATTTATTGTTGGGATGGTTGGGGCAGACCCGATTGCCACAGGGAAGTTGTCCAGCCTAATGGGTGGACCTGGCGGTTTAGAGGTGGGGGAACGGTGGGGGGGTGGGGGGGAGGGGGGGTGGGAGGGGTGGGAGGGGGAAGGAGGGAGGGGGACAGTGTTTCTCTCATGGTTTGGTTGCAGGGTTGTGTTCTCCCAATCACTAAGCGGGAGGGGTCCCAGGCTGGGGGGACCCTCATCCGCCATGAGGAATTTACTAGTAGGTGGAGCTTTGGCACTGCCCTATGCCCCTGAAGATCATCACCTGGAATGTATGTGGGCTGGGGAGTCCGATCAAGCGATATAAAATTTTGCAGGCTTTAGCCAGACACCAGTGTGATATTGCCCTGTTACAAGAAACCCACCAGACAGCCGAAGAACACAGCAAACTCTGTAAGTCGTGGGTGGGGCAAGTGTGGGGGTCCCCGGCCAAAGGGAAAAAAGGGGGGGTTGTCATACTGGTCCATAAAAAGGTCCGGTTCGCGGCAGACTCGGTCATAGCCGATGATGAGGGAAGATACCTTTTGCTCTCCGGCCACTTAGAAGGGAAACCAATATTGATAGGAAACATATGGGCCAAACGTGATAGACCCTAATGTTTATAATGGCCTGGCCTCTAAAATAGAATGTCTACCGGACTACCCCTTAGTAATAGGGGGAGATTTCAACGGGGTCCTCGATGTCGATTTGGACACTTCGAGAGGCGGAGATGGACGGGACAGAGTCCCTGTAACACGGATATTACAAAAATTTCGAAAGCGACTAGACTTGGTAGACCCTTGGAGACTACTCCACCCAGGGGAGCGAGACTACACCCATCAGTCCCGAGCACATGGAACCAGCGCCCGTATCGACTATCTACTTCTGTCGGGGGGACTGTTCGCCCAGACCGGGGAGGCCCAGATTGGCCCCCTGGAAATTTCAGACCATGCCTTGGTATGGATAGAGCTACATTGGGGGGGCGATCCCGTGGATAGGACGCGACTTTGGCGTTTCCCCTTAGAATTATACCAGGACGCTCAGTTTCATACCTTTATTCGACAACGATGGCAGGAGTTTCTGAGCGACCATGAATGTCATAGCGAAGACCCGGAACTGATCTGGGAAACGGCGAAAGTGGTGTTACGGGGCGACATCATTGGTTTCGCGGTTCGGAAACGCCGGATGCTCGCTGAGCGTATCATCCGTCTTGAACGGCGGGTTGTAGGCCTTCGTCGGCTATGCGCCCGCACCCCACTAGCCGCAAACAAAAAATGTTTGTGGGAAGCCCAAGTTGATCTAAACGAACTGCTTCACCAACGGGCAAAGAAATCCCATCTTTATTACCGCTATCAATTGCACTGCCACGGGGATAAACCGGGGAAGTTGCTAGCCCGGTGTTTGCGGGGACGGCGGGGCTCTTCCTGGATAGCAGCTCTCCGCGATGACAGGGGAAAATTACAGAGGGAAAGCAGGGAGATAGCCCGAGCATTTCGGCATTTTTTTCAGTCAGTCTATGAGGCGGAACGGCCGTCGGGAGAAATGGAAGACTATTTGGAGAGCCTAGACCTCCCACAACTGACCGCGGAACAGCAAGCGCTGATGGACTAGCCCTTGGCTATTCAGGAAGTGCAATCGGTCATATCTGCGGCGAACTGTTACAAATCGCCGGGTCCCGATGGTTTTGGGGCGGAGCTGTATAAGATTCTAGGGGAGGCTGTCTGTCCACTATTACGAGAGGTTTTTGGTAGTCGAACGGAGCACGGGACATTCCGCTGGGGGCGGAACCATGCTCACATTGTATTGATCCCCAAACCAGGCAAGGACCCATTGTCGGTGGCTTCTTATCGACCCATTTCGCTCCTCAATTTTGATTTAAAAATACTCGCAAAAATTTTAGCAGTTAGACTGGCGGAGGTCTTGGAGCACTTAGTACACGACTCGCAGGTTGGATTTGTAAAAGGTAGATACGCGGTCCGGAATTTACGGAAAATCGTAGCCTCCTTGGAATGGGTGCACCACCGCCAACTGCCGTCCTTGCTGGTGAGCTTTGATGCTGAAAAGGCCTTCGATAGGGTCAATTGGCACTATCTTTGGGGCCTTCTACCGAAATATGGACTGGGGCCCGTCTTCTGTCGGATGATGATGAGCTTGTATGTCCAACCGACAGCCGCGGTGTTATGCAATGGGCTCCTTTCGGATGTTTTTGATTTGGGTCGTGGAACGCGACAGGGATGCCCGCTTTCTCCCCTTCTATTCGTCCTTTCGCTAGATCCTTTGATAAGGACAATGGAGGACTCGAGGGAGATACAGGGGGTCAACATAGGCGAACAAGGATTCAAAGTATCTGCTTTCGCGGATGACATACTAGTTCATTTACTCAATCCCGGGCGATCCCTGAGGAAACTGTTGGCTGAATTTGGGAGATTTGGGAAGGCCGCGGGGATGCGTATTAACCAGGAAAAATCTGAAGCTTTAGATGTACTGGGAAAGCTGCGAGCTACATGGGAGGGGACGTTCCCATTGCGGTGGGCGGCAGATGAGTTTATATACCTGGGGATTGTGTTGACTCGACAGCCTTCGTTGCTGTATAGGAGCAACTTTGACCGTACTTTACGACGCCTTCAGATACAGTTGAAAGCTTGGAGCTCCCTCCCGCTATCTCTTTCTGGGAGAGTGGCGGCAATACAGATGGTGGTGCTACCCCGATTATTATATTGGCTACAGACATTGCCGGTGTGGCTACTACGTCGCGACATTCGTCGTCTAGAGGCCTGTTTTCGTAGCTTTCTTTGGAAAGGTGGCAAAGCCCGCATACCGTGGACTCGGCTCTTGGGGAAATGGACGGAGGGAGGGATGGATTCCCCGATTTAAAAGCCTATGCGCTGGCCTGTCAGGCACGCCATCTTGGGGATTGGCTGGGTGGGACAGAGTTTTATACACCCCGAGCCCTGGAAGAATGTTTTGTGGGCCCGTTAACGTTGATGGGGGCTCTTCACGGGGAGAATCGCCAGCTCCCTAGTTACCTTGTGCGGAGTGGGCTCATTAGCTCGGCCAGGCGGACCTGGCAATCTCTTAATGGAGCGTGGGGCACGCCTTGGCACACTTCTAGTTGGCTCCCAATACAGGGCAATACGTCCTTTCCCCCAGGCTCAGACTATATGCCCTTCCGGGAGTGGCACGCGCGGGGATTGAGGAATATAGGACATTTAGTGGAGGTGACAGGGAAATGTAAATCCTTTAGGTCGCTAAGTCAGGAATATGACCTGCCCCCCCGACATTGCTTCGCGTATATTCAGGTGACTCATTATGTCTCTTCGCTCACTTGAGACGCCTTACAGATCGAACGCTCTGCGCAGATCCTCGAATTCTTCGGGCTGGGAGGGGAGATGCCACTGTCAATTTCTGCATATAAATCCCGATTGGCACAATTCCAGGCCCTGCCGGATTACCGAAAGGTAGAAGAGGACTGGGCGGCCGAGCTAGACGGTGAAGTGGCCCCGGGTACGCTCCAAGCAGCCCTACGAAGGATAGTACGGTTAGTACAGGGGATGAGGTGGAGGGAGATACAATTTAAATGCCTCACTAGAGCTCACTTCTCACCGAGGCGAGCGCTGCGCAGTAGATTGACGACCGATGGTCGATGCCCCCGCTGTTCAGAGCCTATGGCGACCTTGCTACACATGTGGTGGGACTGCAAAGTATTGGAGCCTTATTGGGCGAAGATTTGTTCCTTTATAGGGGGATTACTACAGCGGAGATTGCGTTGGTCCGCTCCCCTAGTAGTGTTGGATTGCATATCTGCTCCTTGCCCAGCTAAAACAGGGGAACGTTTGCTAATGCGCAAGGCTTGTCTGGTGGGGAAAGCGCCTATTCTTAGGTTGTGGAGAGATTCCTCGGCTCCCACATTTGGGGAGTGGCGGAACTGTTTTCATCAGCTGATGTTGACGGAGAGATGGGGGGCACGGGGCAGTGCCAAACGCTGGACGGCCTTTATGGCGGTCTGGGAGCCCTATATCCAACAGTTGGGGGCTCGAAGCCGTAATGAGATTTTGCAGGTCGGTAGTTGAAGACGCCCATAATGGAGGGGGCTTGGGGTAGAAGGGATATAAGGGAGCTAACACTGCATATGGAGAGCGAGGGGGGGGAGGAGGGTGGTGGGCGGGGGTTGGGTGGAAGGGAGGGTAGTAGGGTAAATATGTTAAATCCCACCTCTTGTGCGTTTACTTATGCTGTGCTCCCGTGGGGGGGATCAGAGTACAACCCCCCCCCGGAGATGTATCATTCTGTTATTGCTCTTATTGTTGATGGGTGGATTATAAATAAAGTTATATAAAAAAAAAAAAGACTCCTGTTGGGATGCTATCTTTGGCTAGGCTGTTCTTCAGTATCTCTTTGTGGCTTAATCTCAATTCCTACCCTCCGTCCCGGAATCTTCTGACACCAGACTCCTTTATCCATGCTCTTGCAAGCTGTAATCGAGTCCGATGGGACCACTTTGTATCTATAACCTCTGGCTTGTATAGCACTGCAAGACGTATGTAGCGCTGCACAGATACATATAAAAGATGGTCCCTGCTCATCAGAGCTTAAAATCTAGTCAAGATAGACAACACAGTAACTGTAGACATGGATACAGCTAGGGGGAATGGTAAGGAAACACAAGAAGATCAGGTGAGTCAAGATCCGAAAGCAGCAATGAAGAGGTGAGTTTTCATCCTGGATTTGAAGAGAGTCAGAGAAGGCGCCTGACCTACAGACTCAGGTAGTTTGTTCCAGGCATAAGGAGCAGCAAGGTGAAAGAAGCAAAGTCTGGGGTTAGCAATAGAAGAGAAGGGAACAGATAGAAGTGATTTTGCCAGAAGAGTTCCCGAGGAGGGGTATAGGGAGAGATAAGAGGAAAGGTAGTAAGTAGCTGCAGAATGAATGCACTTATAGGTCAGCAGGAGAAGTTTGAACTGGATATGGAAACGGCCTCGTGGTTGTCTGTTTAGTCTGCTGCTTGGGAGCTAGTGAGTCCCATATGGGAAGACTGCATTCCTACTTGTTCCTGGAGATAGCGTTGTTACTCACCTGTGACAGGTGATCTCCAAGTATAGCAGGAATCAGTCTTCACAGCCTACCCTCCTCCCCCTAGGAGTTGTAGGGTATTTATTTTTCCTCTATCGTTCAGCTACATACTCGACTGAGGAGAGGAGATGAGAAGGCAGATGCGCAGGCACAGTGGAGTGCTTTCAAATTGGATGCTGGGGAGCATTCCCACGCGGGCTCAGTCGGTACCAACGTCACCCATATGTGAAGACTGATTCCTGCTCTTCCGAGAGATCACCTGTTATAGGTGAGTAACAACGCTTTTATCTGAAGTGTGAAAATACATTTTTGGAAGGCAGTCTCAAACTGAGTCCAAAGCCACGGTGACCAACAAGGTAGTGGTCAACTTAGGTTTGGATTCAGTCTGGACTTGACTGCCTTTTTAGATAGGCCTATCACAGGATAACACTGAAGATTGTTCATGGACTTCCACAATCTTGGCTATAGCAGTAGGCAAATAAAAATCTTTAGATATTGAAGGCACAGATTCAGGAGATTTCAAAACCAAAATCTAAAACTTCTTAAACAATTCTAGAACAGAAATAGAAGGAATCTTGGGAAAATTAATAATCCACAGGTTTCTACTCCTATTTGCATTTTCAAGAGATTTAAGCTTCCGATGTCTGTCTCTCATAAATGCCTAAGTCATCCAATAAAGTTTTTATGTGCCTCAATTTTCTGGCCAGGCTGACTCAACAGCATTGAAATGGACTGAAGCTGGAGAGAGTGAGACAGTTCCAACTTAGACAAGCCATTCCACAAAGTTTCCAATGTGAACACAAGGTCTGACCAAAACAGAACGGGACGCCAATACTAGTATCCTCCCAAGAAGGGTCCACTAACCTCTGAGCCAAAGGAGGCAAACTTGCTTCTTTCCCAGCTGCTGCCTAGGAGGATGCTGCTCTGAAGCCCGACCTCTCCATGCATGCCAGCAAGTAATCCCACAAGCCAATCTTCTCTCCCAATGCAAAGACTGCTGTGATGTCATGGGATCAAAACTGCTGGATTTCTCCCACGGCAGTTCTCCGGCCGCACCCCCAAAGAACTTCTGTGCTGGTGGTTGTGGAGGCTCAAGGTGCTCCAGACTCAAGGACACATTGAGCCCAAGAGGAAATGAAGGATCTCCTTCCATCCCTGCTGCTCCCAGCAGGCCACCTGGTGCCTTCTCCCCACCAGTGGGCCACATAAAGGAGCCCATTGGACCACAAGTCTCTGTTTCAGTTGCTAAGAGCGTCTCCTTACATTTATGGCTAGAATGGGACATTGATGAGCAAAGGCAAAACAACAATATGTCTCTGCACTTGAATCAATGAACATCTGCCAATGCCATCTTCCTCTACCTGTTCTAAGTTGGAAAGAATTTTATAAAAAGTGGTTGAGAAATGTCTCCATCTGTCTGGCGGCAAAATAACTCACCAAAACACAAACAGAATGGAATAGACATGGGGGAATAACTGGTGAAAAGGCACATGAGTTCAAAAATGGGTTGGAAGGTACCAGGGGTTCCAAAGAAATAAGCCCTCCAAAAATGGCCCAGTGTATTTATACAGAAGGAGTTCCAGCTTCCACTAGATAGAAACTTTACTCCTGGAGGAATTCTGCGCAGGTGCTGGCATCAGCAAGCAATTAAGACAGGCTCAGGTGCCCAAGCCTGCCTCATGTTTTTACATCGTTGCAAGAGCATTTCCATTTGTTCTCGTGGCTGTGCTAGATTCCGGTGCCAGCATGTGAGATTTTTAAAGGGTAAACCAGAAGCTCTTTTATTTCTTCAGGAACAAGCAGGAGGTCAGCCCTCACATATGGGTGACGTCGGCACATACAGAGCCTGCATGGAAGCATCTCCCCAGCTTTTAAAGAAAGCCTTTGGGAGACGCAGCCATGTATGCGTGGTCCCCTTCCTGCTCAAGGGTGCCATCTTGCCCTGTCTCCTTTTTTCCGCATAGCCCACTGGACGTGTGTCTAATTCCCCCAGAAAAAAAGTAGCATTTTCTTAAGTTTTTCTTTCTCTGGTCGCAACCAGTTCCTTTCCTGCCTCAGTTTGCTTGTCCTGGCATTTCGTTTTGGAACAGTTTCTTTTGTTTTGTTTTTTTCCTCTGTGTGGTATCGTGCCTTTTTTTGCTGGCAGTACATAAGAACATGCCATACCAAGGTCCATCAAGCCCAGTATCCTGTTTTCAACAATGGCTAGTCCAGGTCACAAGTACCTGGCAGATAACCAACATCCACAACTTATACAGTACCTCGGGTCTTCAACCTCCCCCCCCCCCCCCCATGGTTTCTGCCAGTGGCTTTAGAAAGTGTGATCGGTGCTCGTACATTATGCCCCTCACCGACGCACACACGACTGCTGTCTCGGGCCAGACCACGACTCTTGGACTGCGAACTCTAAAAATATGTCCACCAAGGCTATCAAGAGCCATCAGCAGGGCAAGATATTTCGCAGGTCGGACTCTGCTCTGGAATCTCTGGTGGCATCCAACTCCAAAGCCCCATCTGGGACCCCAGAATTGTGTAGTGACCCTGCGGCTGCCGATTGGGGCTGGGGATCCTCCGAGCGTAGCTCCCCGGAGGGAGAGCAGAAGAAATCCTCAAGGCCCGCCTCTGGACGAGTCGGAAGGCAGTTAAGTACTGCACCAGGTCCTGCAGGCCATGCCACAGGTCCGAGGGGTCATAGCAGGAGCAGCCTTCCAAAGTTCCCTGGCAGGAATTGTCTGCCTCCTGTGACCGGCCTTGGACCCCTGAGGCCCTCTTCTTCGAGGACTCTCCCTCTTCAGAGCCAGCCTCTGGCCCAGTGCCCATGCTGAAGGCTGCTGAGCCATTTGGACTGGAGATGAGAACGGCGGTCTTGGAGTGCAGCTTGACTGCCCTCATAGGTATGCAGCAGGCAATCTGCCTAGACCACCGGGCCCTAGACATTGAGGACTTCCCCGGATGTCGAGCTGATCCTCAAGACCATGCAGCTTCGATCCTGGGCATTGGTCTCAATCCTGGTCCTGTTCCATGGGACCGTGGTCCTCCCCAGCTAGTTCCCATGGCTCCAGCTGCAGAGCCTGACCCCTGTGACCCGACCTGACCTAGACTCTTCCACTGAGTAGTCGGACTGGGAGACCAAGGATGAGGAATCTCCGGACTGCTGCCACTGCGATGTGCCCTTTGACCAGTCTCTTTCTGAGACTCTATGCCGGTCTCTGCCTGAGGACATGGCATTCCTCAATTTCGTGTGGGACATATCGAAGGCACTGGCATTTGCCACTGAGTTGGAGGAGGATCCTTGCACGGAGGAGATCGAGATCCTCCAGTACAAGGCCCCGCCGAGGGGAGGCCCTTATAGTGAATATTTCCACCCCCCCCCCCCATCCCCATCCTGGAACGGCTGCTCCTCCACATGTGGGAAACACCAGCATCCGTGCCCATTGTGAGCTGACGGCTTGACTTCATGTATTAAGTCCACCGAAGCCTGGGCTTCCTGAAAGCTAGCTGCCACATAACTCCATCGTGCTGGAGTTGGCCATGTGTTGACTCAAGAGCCAGAAGGCATACTCCTCTTTGCCCCTGAGTAGGGAGGCCCACACCCTGGATGCCCTCACCCTGGATGCCCTCAGCAGAAAGTGCTACCAGGGGTCAATGCTCATCAGCTGGATCCAGACATACCAGCTGTACATAGTCATGTACCTGAGGGATCTGGCAAAGGAACTCACTGAGTTCTTGGCTGGTCTCTCCAAAAAACCCCTCCAGAAGTTCCAGAACCTGGCCAAGGGTGTCAGAGTGCTCCAAGTTTGACTCCAGCAGCTTTTGACTGCTTTGAGTCGGCGGCTAGATTGGCTGCATCAGACATCGCTGCCCGATGCCAGGCCTGGCTACAGTCGTCCGACTTTGACCAATTTATCCTGAATCCATTGCTCCATGTCCCTTGCCAGGGGGAGAACCTCTTTGGCAAACCCATGACCAAGAAGGCTGCTGAGTTGACCAAGTTCCTGACGAAGACCAGGCTCTCCAAGAAGACCACTACCCTTCCCCGATGGAAGGCCTTGAGTAAAAAGTCCCCTTACTCGGAAGAGAACTGCTTACAGAAATTACCCGCAATATCAGACCTCCCCAGCAGGGTTAGCAGGCCAAGGGACACGAGCATGGGCCTCATAAGCAGAAGGCTCCCAAACCCTAGGCACTAGCCTGGCTCTGCCTGGCGGGGTTTTTTTGACTCATTGGACCTAGCCTCTCCATTCCTAGGAGGTCAGTAGCCCACAGGGTGATGTCTGATCCACTTTCCCTACCAGTGGCTATCCATCACCACCGACACTTGGGCTCTCCAGGTAGTCAAGGAGGGCTGCCTCCTCCACCTGGCTCAGATGCCTCCCACATTCTTTCCAGGAGAGCCCTCCAGGACTCCCTTCCACCAGGCCCTGCTGCTGTAGGAACTTGCAGGTCTTCTCAAGAACAGGGCAGTGAAACCGGTGCTCCAGCATCTCAGGGGCAAAGGGTTCTACTCCCGGTACTTCCTTGTACCAAAAGGTACTGGGGGGGCCTGAGGCCCATTCTACACCTGCGTGACCTAAACAGGTTCTTGGTGAGGGAGAATTTCAAGATGCTCTCCTTTGGATCATTGCTGCCATACCATCAGCGGGGAGACTATTTATTTATTTTATTTATTTATTTATTTATTTATCTATTTCTTCTATACCGCCCCTTCCAGAGATCAGGGGCGGTTTACATGGAACAAGTAAACAAATTTGTATACTACTGTATACATTACATGGAACAGAGATTTTTAACTTTATACAGATAATAGTTAGTATATTACATGGAACAGAGATTTATAACTTTATACAGATAACAGTGCATTAAACTGTCGGAACTATTTACATTTTGTATACTTTTATAAACTTCTGTATCATAGTGTTGATCAGAAGTTTCTAACTTTTTACAGGTAGTGAGGCGAGGAACTGCCGAACTATTTACAGTGGTTATTTACCAAAAGGTTATATACAATGAATTACAGGGTGAAGCATTCGTTAGTCATGTGTGTGTGGTGGAATTTATTTCCCTTTTTTATTCGTGAGTGTTTTGGGGTGTCTGTGTGTGGTTAGTTGAGTGTGATTTTAGGGCTTTGTGTTTGAGTGTCTGGGAATGCTGTGTGGTTGGACTTGGGGGTATGGGATTTCAAAGTGTTCGGAGAAAAGGTATGTTTTGAGTTCCTTCCTAAATTGGGTGAGGTCTTTTATGATCCGAAGGTTTATTGGGAGATCATTCCAGAGCATGGGGGCAGTGAATGTGAAGGCCCTGGTGCTGGTGGATTTTTTAGTTTTCTTGAATGATTTTGGTATTTCAAGTGAGTGTGCTGCGTTTAGTCTGCGAGCTCTTGATTCAGATGGGGCGTGTAATAGTGTGGATAGATATGAGACTAGCTATGCTCCTTGGACCTCTTGGATCTACAAGATGCGTATACACACATCCTTATCACCCAAACCACAGGCAGTATCTCAGATTCATGGTCGCAGGGTGGGAGGGAGCCACTATCAGTACAGGGTACTACCCTTCGGCCTGACCTCCCGCACCCAGAGTCTTCACTAAGTGTCTGGCAGTGGTCATGGCCTACCTCTGTCTCCAAGGGGCCTTTGTCTTCCTCTACCTGGACAACTGGCTTGTAAAGGGGGGACATGGCCTCCGAGGTGCAGCAGGCCATGTCCCACACCATAATCATCCTGCAATATCTGGGGTTCATGATAACCAACCCCAAGTCCCATCCCATTCTGACACAATGTCTTGAATTCGTAAGGGCATGGCTGGACACCCTTCAGGTCAGATCATTCCTCTCCCTGGATAGGGCGAACTGCCTTATGGCATTGGCCACAGACATGCAGCACAAACACTGTGTATGCTCGCCTCCTGCTGCACCTCCTCAACCACATGGTGTCCACAGTCCACATTATACCGGAAACCCGTCTCCATATGAGGGCTGCCTATTGGTGCCTATGTTCTCAATGGACACAGGCCACAGGCCAGCTTTGGAACAAGGTGTTAGCGAACCGCCAGCTGGTAGTGTCCCTCGGTTGGTGGCAGGCAACACAGCACCTACTGGCGGGAATGCCTTTCCAGACATCTGCCCCCCAGCAAATCCTCACCACGGATGCCTCCTTGCTGGGCTAGGGAACTCATTGTGGGGACCTCTACACTCAGGGCAGCAGGTCCAGAGCAGAAAGCCAGTATCAGCAGATCAAACTCCTGGAGCTCAGGGCCATACTCCTGGCTCTCAGGGCTTTCTGCCACCAGTTGCAGCATCTGACAGTGTTGATCCTGACAGACAATCAAGTTGCGGTGTTCTATGTCAACAAGCAGGGAGGCATGGGGTCCTATTTCCTCTGCCAGGAGGCGTTAATTTTCTACTCATATGTAAATCACCAAGAGATGTTCTGCGAATGGTGTACCTGCCAGGACAGAACAATGCCCTGGTGGATAGGCTGAGCAGGGTTCGTCAACTGCACATATGGCAGCTGGACTCGTGTGGCCTAGCGCCTCTTTCGGCTCTGGGGGATTCCACTTGTAGACCTCTTTGCCAGCATGCGGTTGTCCTGCTTCTGCTCTCATCAGCCTTCAGGGTGGCAGTGGATGCTTTTCTCATACTGTGGTCGGAGTGCCTCTTGTATGCCGTTAATTGCCAAGAGACCCTTTTAAAGGTTCTTTGCAACAAGGTGGTGGTGATTCTGGTGGCCCCACAGTGAGCCAGGCAGCCGTGGTTTCCACTGTTCCTCCACGTGTCTGTGGAACCTCCAGTCTCTCTAGGGAATGCCCCAGGGTTACTGTCTCAGGAGGGACTCCCTTCTGCACCCCCAACCTGGGGTCTGACTCTTACAGCGTGGCTTCTGAGAGAGTAGTCTTGGCCCCCTTTAGCCTCTCAGGGGAGGTGGAGGAGGTCCATGAAGTAGGCCTATGTCTTTAAATGGTGCAGTTTCTCGGTATGGTGCGCCATTTAACCCATTTTCCTGCTCGGTGCAGATGGTGCTGCAATACTTAATTCACCTCTCAGAAGCTGGACTCAAGTACATTTCCGTCAGGGTACACCTGAGTGCCCTTGCGGCACACCACCACCCTGTCAAGGGCCAATCTCTCTCAATGCAGCTCCTCGTTATCTGCTTCCTATGGGGTCTCCTGTTGTCCAAGCTCCCCATCTGCCCATCCCTGGCAGAGTGGGATCTTGCTAGACGTTAGAAGGAAAGATAAGGGGATGGGGGAGGACAAGGAAGGGTTGGGGAAAGAACTGGATTAGAGCAAGAAAGCTAAGGAGGGAAAAGGCAGGGAATTTCAGGTCTAGAGGAGGTGGTAAGCTTTATGATGGGAGCATTCTCAAAATTTACTAATAAAGCATGAGGAATTTTAAAATACTGCGTGTAGAATTTCCTATATTGTTGCACAGAATTTTCTAAATTTTTTCCGCAGAATTCCTCCTGGTATAGTGAAATATAGCAGTTGGGGGGGGTTGCTCCTTTCAAACAATTTCTCTCCTGTTAATCAGTCTCCCAAAGCCCATATTGCCCCCCACATCTGAAAAGTACCCCCTGGCATTTCCCTCCGCAAACTGTCTTGCCCCCCAAAAATTTCACCCACTGCTCCACCACGACCTCACTAACTGCCCATACCCCCCAAAAATTATCCCTGCCTCACCCCTTCATACTGTATATCACCACCCCTAAAGTGAAACAATTAAGACAGCTATCTTACAAGAATCACTAAAACATCACCTCGTTATTTTTTGTCTTTTGTCGAAGCTATGCTGTAGGAGGGATAGCAATGTCATCTATCCCACACCAAGCAGCTAGCTGCCTTTTTTTCTTTTATGTGATCCTGTGTCACCAATCAAAAGTACTTTAATTAACAAACAATTGTACTTAGCTTAAACCTCTTAATCTCAGCTTGTCATTCCGTCATTTCAAAAGAGAAAGTTGAAGCATGACGCGCGAGTTTCGAGCCCGAAGGCTCTGTATCAAATGCTAAGCTCTTTGTTGATTCAATAACGGAATCCCAAAAAACGCCGTCGTTGCGGCTGAGGCATACGACTCTCCTCTATGGCTGCAGCATCCAACTACACGATCTTTAAACAGGAGCACAACCTATCAGAAGAGGAAACACCCCATGGAAAGGGGAATCCCAATCCTGATTGGTTCTTATGAAGTGTCATCAGAGAATAGAATACCATTCTACCTCCCGATTTAAACCTTCTGGTTCCACGGTATTTAGATAAAAAATCCATCTTTGCTCAAGTACTTGAAGTTGATGAAGTCGGTCTCCTCCTCTAGGGTCTGCCGGAATATGGTCAATAACGGACCACCGAAGATCATCAAATGAATGGTTAAATTTTAGGCAGTGAGACACTATCGGTGCTGTCAGTACTTTATTGCGCAAGCGAGATGCATGTTCCATCAAACGTGTTTTTACAATCCGGCTAGTCCTACCGATATAGAGCAACAAGCAAGGGCACATCAACAAATAAACCACATAGCTAGATAGACAGTTCGTGTCCCAGCGCCGCGTAAAAAGCTGTTTTGTTTTTGGATGCATCCACTGAAGTCCTAGCATGGATGAATCACAAAATTTACATAATCCACATATCGAATGTCCAATCTTAGCAGATGAGCGATCAATTCTATCAGGTGAAAGTGTAGTCTTCATAAGCATATCTCCAAGATTTCGCCCCCTAGCAAAAGCTACCTGAAGCGGTTTATTGAAGCATTCTAATAATTGTAACATAGGCCAGTGGTGTTTTAAAATTTTTAAGACTGCAGAACTACCTTCAGTAAATGGAAGAATACCCACTATTGAATCCTCTGAACTTTGACAAGAATTTATATAATGGGGGTCGAGTAGCCATTCGCGATGAACAAAACGTGCTCGCCGCATTGCTTTTTGAATGATCTTAGAAGGATAGCCCCGATTTATTAAACGACGGCCTAGTTCTTGAGCATGAGTCAAATAATCCTCAAGCGTGTCACAATCCCGTCTTAATCTAAGGAATTGCCCAAATGGTAAACCACGTTTCAGAGGACCTGGGTGATAGCTTCGAAAATGCAATAAACTGTTTCTCTGAACATTTTTCCGATAAAGAGTAGTATGTAAACTGCCATCAGTTATCGTGATCTGCAGATCCAAAAACTCAATTGTAGTAGAATGAACATGGGCTGTGAACTGAATGTTAGTCCGTAGAGTGTTTAACCAATTCAGAAACTCAGTGAGAGCTGGCAAGTCTGAAGCCCAGATAAACAGAATATCATCCAGGAACCTTTTCCAAAATAGCACATTTGAAAAGCTAGACGCTTGTTGTATTTGAGAAGACTCCATATGACCCATGTAGATAGTGGCAATGGAGGGGGCGCATGTGGCCCCCATCGCTATTCCCGAAACCTGCTGATAGTAGACACCCTCTGAAACAAAGTAATTTTTGGTTAAAACCAATTGCATCATTTGTAACAAAAAAGACCTCGGAAGACGAGACGGAGCTGTCTGAAAACAATCTGCCAACAGTGTGAGGGCCTCCTGTTGATCTATCTTCGTGTATAACGAAACTACATCAAGTGTGACAAGAAATGCTCCTGGAGGGACGATTAATGTTGACAGAAATTGTAATAGATGAGTTGTATCACGAAGAAAAGAGGTCACCCGACAAGCTTCTTGTTTCAAAAAAACATCACAGAACTTTGAAAGCGGCTCTAGGACAGAATCTCTGCATGACACAATAGGGCGTCCTGGAGGTCTCGTAAGAGATTTGTGAATTTTTGGCACTAAATATAGAACAGGGACACGAGGATGTGTATTAATCAGAAAACGGTGTTCTTTAGTAGTGATCCAACCTTTTCGTAAGGCATCTCCCACTAATGTCTTAATTTCCAACATAAGATCAAGTGTAGGATTTTTTGTCAAGACTTGATAAGTGTGAGTATCCCCTAAATGCTGAGATAACGTCAATTTATACTCATCTAAAGACCATAACACTAATGCCCCTCCCTTATCAGCTCTCCGTATTACTAATGAAGGGTCTGACTGTAATTCTGCAAGGGCTCTCCAACTGTTGGTATCCAAATTTGAAGAATGATGTAAAGAGGTAGTGGCTAATTGCTTCACATCTCTCAACACTAGAGACTGATATGTTGATAACACAGGATCTAATGAACCAGGTGGAATCCAATGGGAATGAGGTTTAACTACAGATGAATCAGAACTGCAGACCTTTCCTTGAAAATAATGAATAATATGCAATTTACGAAAAAATCGTTGTAAATATAATGTCATGGAAAATGCATCAAAATGTGCCGTGGGTACAAAAGAAAGGCCAAAATTCAATACTTGTTCTTGAGGCCGTGAAAGCGATTTTTCAGTTAGGTTAACTATAATTGATTGGCCTGCCGAGACCGTTGTCGCGTGTTGGGGGGCTCCCATGTGTCGTCGTGATACGTCCCCCTGGATCGGCGTCCCCGACCTAAACGAAAATCCTGCCGGCCCCTCCTAGAAGAATGTGTATTAGTATCTGTAGTACTGTCATCTGTATCTTCCGATGATCTGTCAAAAGTTACCATTTTTCGTCCTCCTTGCTCTTGTTCAGTAGACTCATACATCCAAAAATATATCTTCTCAGAATCATAGTCTGATTTATCTCTAGAAAATTTTTTTGTTTTTAAAGATTTTAAATAGTCAAAAAAACGTTTTATCTGTCTATTGACCTCTTCTAATTTGACAGTATAGGCTTCCACTCCTAAAGAATCTTTTAAAACAATTTGAGCCGCATCTATCTATCACTTTTTGATTGGTGACACAGGATCACATAAAAGAAAAAAAGGCAGCTAGCTGCTTGGTGTGGGATAGATGACATTGCTATCCCTCCTACAGCATAGCTTCGACAAAAGACAAAAAATAACGAGGTGATGTTTTAGTGATTCTTGTAAGATAGCTGTCACCCCTTCATACAGCTACCTCCCTGCAATTGCCCCACCTACAAAAACTAGCCCACGAACTGCCATCACCAAATACTACACCCTCCTGCAACTGATCCAGCAATCCACAAACTTCCAGCACCCTCAAAAATCTAACCCCCAACATCCTGCAAAATGCCCCACCTTTAAGAACTTAACCCCCCTGCTAACCGGATCCCACCCTACAACTTATCCACCATCATGCCAACTGCTCCACCTCCAAAAACTAACCATTACTGTCTCGCCACTCACAGAATGTCTGCACCCCTAGAGACAAACTCATTGCAACTGCCCCTCCCCCCTACACGTGCATATGGATTACAAATAATTCCTTAGCCGTGATTGACTGCATTTTAAATTATTCAGATATCTACATCATTTTTCTAAATTTCTGTTGTAAAACTTACTAACTGAATTGTAATGCTTTTCTTACTGGTTGCTATGTGTACTGCCAACTAATATCTGTTGCCATGGGCAAGGCTATGAACATACTTTGGTCATAAAGTTTAGGGGAGGAATGCGATATTAGATGTGCTCAGGACATAAGGATCAACAACTGACTGGCTTTTTTCAGGATTTCTACCAATTTTTATGTTGTCTGGGTGCTAGAAGGGAGGGCTAATATGTCTGAACATCTTTCAGAGTTTAAAAACTCTCAATCCTCTATGTGAGTGAGCTTGTCCTTCCTACTTCCAGTGCGACTAGCAGTAGAGACTGTGAGTAGGATCTAGCCAATGGGAAGGATGTGGGGACAGAGTATAGGAAGTTTGTTCTAGTCAAAGGGAGTAGGTGAGCTGGGGGAAGTTCCTGTTCTGTGTAAATAAAGTTTCAGCATGCAGTGGGATATGGAAGAGAAATTAAGCTTCCCCTCCCCCCCAAAAAAAAGCTACAATGCATGTCTCTGAGAAAAGCAGTACAGTAGCTGCAGTATACACACACAGATTCATTATAACATAGTAATTACAGAATTGGACTCTTCAAACATCCCTCCCCTCTCATCTCTTCCCATCATACACACACACACACACACACACACACACACACACACAGAGCAACTCACAAACATACAAAACAGGCACAAGACACACACACTGGCAATGCAAATACAGACACGTGTGCACATGTACGCACACACAGATGTGAAAAGGGGTTGGAAATAATGCTATGAGCCATACTCTGCATGCTTGCCCCCACTTGTTCAGAGCTTAGAGAACTGCAGATACAGTTCCTGAGCGGTCCTCCAGTTTAGTCCTCCACATCAGGGGTAGTGCACCTCCTCCTGCAGCAAGGAGACTGGACCAATCAAATCCTTTCCCTATGGGGATGTATACTACTGGAGCTCCCATCAGCCCCCCAGTGTGTCCAGTCTCCTTGCAGCAGGAGGCGGTGTGAGCCTTTTGTGGGCTCACTTGGGCTTTAGGACTTCATAGTTTTTGCTTGTTTTCTTTTTATTTGCTCCTTGTAGTACCTTTTTGTTTTCTTGCAGTTTAGGGGTCTGTGTCTTTAAATTCCTATAAAGGAGGGAGCCGAGCTTGTACGGGCCGGCTGCACTTCAGTAGCTGCTGATCTCCCCTCCAGGAAAGTTCGGAGGAGGAATCTGGCCACAATCACCATCTCCTGGCTTGGGGGTAACTCCAGGGTGATGCCACGACTCGGAGGACCCCAGGTCGCTTAGCGCCCCAGTTGGTGTTCTCTCACACCATGGGGCCATTGCAGCTTGCTCTATCTCCAGGAACAAGCAGGAATAAGTCCTCACATATGGGTACGTTGGAACCGACGGAGCCTGCGCGGGAAAGCTCCCCAGCTTCCCTGAAAGGAAGCTTTTGGGGCCTCCCACTGCACATGCGCGCTGCCTTCCCGCCTTCCTGACCAGCTCTCCTCAGTTTCTCTTTTTCCGCGGAGCCAGCAGGTCGTGTTCCTGTCACCGCTGAAGAAATTGTTAATTTTATTTGTTTTCTTTAGACCGCGTACCTGCCTTCCCCATACCGAAACCGGTACCGCCGGTCTCTCTTTCTTTCTTTTTAAAAAAAAAAAAAAAAAATCTTTTTATTTTTCTTCAGCACAGCTTGGTAGCTTTTGTTAGGCCTTCAGGCCTACCCAAATTCTCCTCATGGAGAAGCCAGCTCCTGGTTTCAAAAAGTGTACCAAGTGCAGTGCTGTCATTTCTGTTACAGACACCCATGAATGGTGTCTTAAATGTTTGGGACCTGACCACTCCATACCGGACTGCCCATCCTGCTCCCAGATGTCTAAACGTGGGTTGCAGAACCGGGCCAACAAGTTCCATGTGCTGTTTGCTTCGGATAATCCAGCATCACAGTCATCCAGATCTTCCTCTCCAGATGGATCTCAGGTAACCAAACCCTCTGTGTGGGCAGGTCCTCAAAGAGCAAATCTCCTTCAAAGCATCGAGAGGCTCTCTCTTTTGAGTCTGAGGATCCTGCCCCAGCCAAACAACCCCGGCGGGAAGCTCTGGCTTCCAAAGCACCATCTATGGGGTTACAGGTTGACATCGATGGCACGGCCTCGACTGATCACCTGTTGGACTGCTCTGGGGTACCGGCCCATACCGGTACCGACATCCAGGCAGCAGTGGCGTCTATGAGCAATACTGTTCAGACCATGCAGCAGGCCATGCTGGCTTTTATCAATGCTGCGACGCCCTCGGTATCGCGTTCAGCGATACCGGGTCCGGTTCCGGTATCGTCTCCCATACCGGAACCGAGACCATCGACTTCCAAACGCAGATCGGTTCCGCATGCCGGATTCGGGTTTTTACCCAATACCGATCCCATACCCGGTACGCCCGATGTCGATACCGATCGGTATGTGTATCGTGCGTTGGAAGCAAATACAGAATACTCTGATTCCTCAGAGGATTTCAACTCCTCTGAGGACTCTGATGAGCTGTCTCTAGTTCTTCATGAAGACCCCTCTTCCCCAAAGAGGAGAATGTCTCCACCAGAGGATTTGTCCTTTCAAGAATTCATTATTGAATTAGCTAAAGGACTTTCTATTACCACATCCTCAGAAAAAGAACCTAGATCAAAGAAATTGGATATTTTAGGATACCCCAAGGTTCCTAAATAGGCAGTCACCCTGCCTATCCATGAAATCCTTCGAGAACACTTGATGGACTTATGGGAGGCTCCTCTAACGTTGTCTCCTTATTCTCGTAGGCTGGACACCATGTACCGGGTCCCCCCTCCTCCTGGTTTTCAAAAGACTCAGTTGCCTCACCATTCCATTGTGGTGAAGTCTGCACTGAAAAAGATTAAGAGTACCAAAAGGCACTCTTCTACCCCTCCAGGATGAGAATGTAAGACCCTAGACTCTTTTGGCAAGAAAATTTTCCAGGCTACTATGCTTATAGCCAGGATTAACTCTTACAGTCTGTATATGGGCATGTTTCTTAGAGAACTTGCCCTAAAGATACGACCTTTTGCCTCCTTTATCCCTGAGGATAGAAAAGAGGAGTTCATTTCTCTGGTGAAACAGCTTTTAGATGTTTCTAAGTTCTCCAACAGAGCAGCTTTTGATTCCTTTGAGGGTGCCGGTAGAGCTTCGGGCATTGCTATTGCAGCCCGACGACTTGCTTGGCTCCAGGCCTCTGACCTAGAACCCTGGGTCCTAGATGGCTTACGGAATCTGCCCTGTACAGGTGAGAACTTATTTGGTAAGGACTGGCAAATTAAAGCCACCCAAATGGATGCAGAAAATGCTACTTTGGATAGACTTTCTAAGTCTACCTCTGCTCCTGCCAAGAAAAAGTCTTTCAAGAGGCCTTACTACAAGAAGGCCAGATTTTCCACAAATACTGGCCAACAATCTTCTCAGCCTCGCTTTGCTACTAAACGTCAGCAACCTAAACAGGCAAAGTCAAAGCCTGCAGTGTCTACCACTCCTCAGCAGGCTCAACCCCCTCAGGGGTTTTGACTTGCCCCTAGAGAACTTAACATTTCTGGCTCTAGAACAACCAGAGCCCCTCACCATTCCCGGAAGGTTAGCTCACTTTGCTCCCAGATGGGAGCAAATCACATCAGAGCAATGGACCCTCTCTATCATCAGAGAGGGCTACAAACTTCATTTTTCCAACCTTCCTCCATATACCATGGTGAGGCACTTCAATTCTCCCCCTTTTCTCCTGGACCTGTTGGATCAGGAGGTCTCTTCTCTCCTTGCCCAAGGGGCAATAGAAGAGGTTCCTCTTCTTCAACAAGGGACAGGATTCTACTCCCCTTATTTTCTCATAACAAAGAAGACAGGGGGATTCAGGCCTATCCTAGATCTGAGAGAATTGAACAGATTTCTGTACAAGGAGAAATTCAAAATGCTTTCTCTAGGCATTCTCCTTCCATACCTTCAGAGTCAGGATTGGCTTTGTTCTCTAGATCTCAAGGATGCGTACACACATATACTCATCCACCCATCCCACAGAAAATATCTAAGATTTCTGTTTCAGGGAAAACATTTCCAGTACAGAGTACTTCCCTTCGGTCTAGCCTCTGCCCCAAGAGTGTTCACCAAATGCATGGCAGTTGTTGCCGCATTTCTAAGAGGTCTGGGAATTTTTGTATTCCCATATCTGGACGACTGGCTCATCCGAGCTCCATCTCAGTCAGAGGCCCAGATTTCCCTGGACCGCACAAGGCACCTTCTGCAGTATCTGGGACTGGTGGTAAACCTTCCCAAGTCTCAACTTACCCCTACTCAGTCTCTAGAATTCATAGGGGCCCAGTTGGACACCACCACTGCAAGGGCCTACCTGCCTCAAGTCCGGGGCCAACGTCTGCTGTGCTTGGCCTCCCAAGCTCAGTCCAGCAGTCACTTGACAGCCAGAGAAATGCTGCGACTTCTGGGCCACATGGCCTCCACGGTACACGTGGTGCCCTACGCTCGTCTTCATATGAGAGCAGCTCAATGGACCTTGGCCACCCAGTGGACTCAAGCATCAGGAGTGCTCTCCGACCAAATACTCACCTCAAAACGTCTGTTTTGGTCCCTCCAATGGTGGATGTCCACCAAGAATCTGTTGTTGGGGGCCCCCTTCAAACCTTTGTTGCCCCAAGCAACCCTCACAACAGATGCCTCCCAAACAGGGTGGGGAGCCCATCTACAATCCCTCTCCACTCAGGGTACTTGGTCTCCGCAGGAGACCACCCTTCACATCAACCTCCTGGAACTGCGAGCAATCTTCTTTGCCCTCAAAGTATTCCATACCCTCCTTGTCAACCTGACCGTCTTAGTTCAGACAGACAATCAGGTGGCCATGTTCTACGTAAACAAACAAGGAGGGACAGGCTCTCTGTCGCTTTGCAACGAAGCTCTCAGATTATGGGCCTTCGCCAGAGAACATCAAATTCATCTTCTGGCAGTATATCTTCCAGGGGTTCAAAACTCTCGGGCAGACAGACTCAGTCGAGTTCTGCTCCCACACGAATGGTCCCTACATATGGACCAGATAGGCAAAATCTTTCAGGAATGGGAAACCCCGGACATAGACCTCTTTGCAAGTCCGTGGAATGCCAAACTTCCCCGGTTCTGTTCCAGGATTCCGTGTCAGGGAGCTCAGGCCAACGACGCCTTCCTCCTGCATTGGGGTCAGGAATTCCTATATGCCTTTCCACCCATTCCTTTGATTCCCAAGACTCTCTTCAAACTACAGAGGGATCACGGATCCATGATCCTCATAGCTCCACGCTGGCCACGCCAAGTGTGGTTCCCTCTACTTCTGCATCTCTCCCAGGGACCCTCCCTGGACCTGGGAGCTGCGCCAGACCTTCTGTCTCAGGAGGAGGGGACTTTGTGGCACCCAAACCCCAAGTCCCTACACCTCAGAGCTTGGTTACTGAAGGCCTAAGCCTTCATGACTTCAATCTTTCTCAACCAGTGAAAGATATCCTTCATGCCTCTAGGAAACCCTCCACGAGGCGTTCCTATGCTTTCAAATGGAAACGCTTTTCCATTTGGTGTGCTCAACAGGGTCTTGACCCTCTAGCACTTCCTTTGAATTCTCTACTAGACTATCTCCTGCATCTTTCTAATGCAGGCCTTAAGACAAATTCAGTAAGAGTCCATTTGAGTGCTATTGCAGCATCCTTAAAACCTATAAATGGACAACCTGTCTCCTCTCATCCGCTTGTTGCAAGATTTATGAGAGGCCTGACTCTAACTAAGCCTCCCATCCGACCTCCCCCGGTAGCATGGGACTTGAACCTAGTTCTAGGTCAGCTTATGAAGCCACCTTTTGAGCCTTTACACTCCATCTCCTTGAAATTTCTTTCATGGAAGGTAGTTTTCCTCATTGCAGTCACTTCAGCTCGCCGCATCAGTGAACTGCAGGCTTTAGTGGCTAATCCACCTTATACTAGATTTCATCATGATAAGGTGGTCCTTAGGACGAACCCCCACTTTATGCCCAAAGTGGTTTCGCCTTTTCATCTTAATCAAGAGGTATATCTACCTGTCTTTTTTCCGGCTCCTCATGCATCCAGTGCAGAGAGGAACCTTCATACTTTAGATTGCAAAAGAGCTCTTGCCTTTTACCTCAACAGGACCCAGCCACATCGAAAGTCTTCCCAGCTTTTCGTGGCTTTTGATCCTTCTCATTTGGGACGTCCAGTCTCCAAACGTACACTTTCCAATTGGATTGCTCAGTGTATTTCCTTTGCTTACCAGAGTAAAAACGTTTCTCTGGAAGGCCATGTCACAGCTCACAATGTGAGAGCCATGGCCACTTCTATGGCTCATCTTCACTCTGTCTCCATAGATCAGATCTGTCGAGCCGCCACATGGGCCTCGGTTCATACCTTCACAGCCCATTACTGCTTGGACAAGGACTCCCGCCGGGATGCCTTGTTTGGTCAGGCTGTCCTCAAACACCTGTTCCATACTTGAACAACTCCTGCCCACCTTCCCAGGATGGATGCCTGAGATCCATACGAAGATGGCGAACCGTGGAACGGGATCTCCCAGGCATCTTAGCTAGGGAGTCCCCATATGTGAGGACTTATTCCTGCTTGTTCCTGGAGATAGCACAGTTACTTACCTGTAACAGGTGATCTCTGGGAACAGCAGGAATTAGTCCTCACAACCCACCCACCTCCCCTAGGAGTTGTATCTTCTATCTATCTTCCTTTCCTCTCTCTATTGTCTCAGCTATAAACTCGAACTGAGGAGAGCTGGTCAGGAAGGCGGGAAGGCAGCGCGCATGTGCAGTGGGAGGCCCCAAAAGCTTCCTTTCAGGGAAGCTGGGGAGCTTTCCCGCGCAGGCTCCGTCGGTTCCGACGTACCCATATGTGAGGATTAATTCCTGCTGTTCCCAGAGATCACCTGTTACAGGTAAGTAACTGTGCTTTATTGGGCTCAGCTCCGTTGCTTTTCAATGTCCTGGCTTCGGGGTAAGTGTTATCTCAGCCAGTTTTAAAGTGTCACCGGCCTTCGGGTCGGCTGGATCACTGCGATTTGTTTTGTTTTCATTGATTTTATTTTTCTTTAGTTTTCGCGCCTTTTTTTTTCGGCTCTTCGGAGTGCCGGTGGCCATTTTCTTTTCGGCTCCCGCTTTTTTCTTCGGGGGCTGTGCTGTGGCGTGTTTGGAACGGAGCGTCCTGACTCAGAAGGCTCTGATTCATTTGCTAATTGTGTAGCAGTGAGTCGGGGTGTGTAAAAAAACAAAACAAAAACAAAACAAAACAAAAAAACCCGAGTCCTTTGCAGCACGAACTGGGCTCTGCAGTCCTGTTGCTAGTTTGGGGCTGTTTTCTTCTCGTGACAGCTCTGCACTATTGCGGTTCTCTTCCCATGTCCCGGCGGCCGCAGTGCGTGATTTGTGGGTCCCGCAAAGGCTCTGTCTCTGATGCAGGAGTTTGCAAGGGCTGTGCCTGCAATCCGCCAGAGCTACAGCAGCAAATGGAGTCCTGCGTTCCTTTGGATTCTGTGGTCCCTTCAGTTTCAAGTGGGGAGGAACTGGCTGCAGGGACTCTCCTAACTTCCCTTCCATCTACTCCGTCTGCGCCAGGGAGTGCGCAGGCCTTGGGGCCTAGCGAGGTTGCCTGGGGGAATTTCTCTCCTAAGTTCGTGCTTCTTATGCACCAAGCTTTCCAGAGGGGCCGCTTGGGAAAAGGATCTGAGCCGTGCGTGGCTCCATCGGCTCCGCCGTGTCTCAGGGCGGAGGGGGCGAGAGTGGACATCCCTAAGGCAGCCAAGCGGCCTCGTGTTTCTGAAATGGAACTCCCTGATGTGCCATGGCAAGAGCCGGAATGGTCTGATGCGGAACCCGAAGACAGACTCGAGGATTTGGAGGAAGGGGAGATTCCGGAACCTGAGGAACAGGCTCGGATCATCCGCGTTTTTCGAAAAGAACAACTGATTCCTTTAATTACCGAATCTTTGCAAGCCCTGAATTTGACTGTTGCGCGACCCGGGGAGGAAGAGGTTTTGGAAGATCCTCTCATTCAAGCGGTCCGAGATTCTCAAACAGTGTTTTCGGTTCACAGAGTGGTTGATCAGATGATTCAAGCTGAGTGGGATCACCCTGATTCAGGCTTGAAGGGTATCAGAACGATGAATCGTCTCTACCCTCTGGCGGACAAGGATAAGGAGAAATTTTGTTCGCCACGGATTGATGCAGCGGTTTCGGCGGTAACCAAGAAGACTACGATTCCAGTTGAGAGCAGCGCGGCCTTGAAGGATATCCAAGATAGAAAGGTGGATGGTTTGTTGAAGCAGGCCTTTGAGACTAATGCCTTGGCCTTACAGACCTCTATTTGTGGGGCCTGGGTTTCTAGGGCATGTTTGAGATGGGCTTAACATTTGCGACAGGACTCCCGTCTGGACCAACAAGGGTTGTTGGAAGTTGCCCGCTTAGAATCGGGGTCCGCATATTTGGCGGATGTTCACTATGACTTGATCCGGACTTTGGCCAACAGCATGGCGTCTGTCGTGGCGGCGCGCAAATCTATTTTGCTTCGCATTTGGGCTGCTGATGGCTCCTCTAAAGCGCGCCTCAGCAAGCTCCCCTTTAAAGGCAAGCTGTTGTTCGGGGACGACCTGGATAAGTTGGTCAAGGACCTCGGTGAATCTAAAGGCGGGAGGCTGCCGGAGGATAAGCCCCGACAGAATAGGAGTGTGTCCTCGGCTAGAGGTCCATTTAGGGACTTTCGCCGGTTCCGGTTGTCCAGGCTTGGGGGGTTCCAGCGCGGACGACTGGCAAATAGATCCTCGAGTTTTCGAGGGTTTCGAGGAGCGGGTAGAGGGTTCTCGACTGCCTCCTCTTCGTCGTCCTCTTCATTTAGTCGCAAGCCGCAATGAGGCGAGGCGGACCCCGGAAGGAAGTCCGGTGATCGGGGGTCGGCTTCGTCATTTTCTTTCTTCCTGGGTCCAGATAACTTCGGACCAGTGGGTCCTCGAGATCATCCGGGAGGGGTACGCTCTAGAACTCGCCTGTCCTCTCCGGGATGCCTTCGTTCTGTCGCCCTGCAAGAGTCCTCAAAAAGTGTTAGCCGTTTGCGTAACGTTGGACCATCTGCTGGCCTTGGGGGCAGTGGTGCCTGTTCCAGATGCCGATCTCAGTGCGGGTCGGTACTCTATTTATTTCGTGGTGCCAAAAAAGGACGGGTCCCTCCATCCTATCCTGGATCTCAAGGGAGTGAATCGTTGCCTTCGGGTGCCTCATTTTCGCATGGAAACTCTGAGATCTGTCTTAGTTGCGGTGCGTCAGGGAGAGTTCCTAATGTCTCTCGATCTTTCGGAGGCCTACCTGCATATTCCGATCAGGGCGGCTCATCAAAAGTTCCTCCGGTTCGCTCTTCCGTGGGGCCATTACCAGTTTCAGGCACTGCCATTCGGCCTAGCCACGGCGCCCCGTGTTTTCACCAAGGTCATGGTGGTAGTCGCCGCGGCGTTGCGAAAGGAAGGGGTTTTAGTTCACCCTTATCTCGACGATTGGTTGATTCGAGCAAAGACCGAGAGGGAGAGCTTGCAAGTCACAGGCAGAGTGATAGCTCTTCTGCAGAGTCTAGGTTGGGTGGTAAACCAGAAAGAGCCAGTTAGTACCGACCCAGTCCCTTGAATATCTCGGGGTTCACTTCGATACGGCGAAAGGGTTAGTGTTTCTGCCGGATCATCGAGCACGAGCCTTGCGCCTTCTGGTTCGCAAGTTTTTAGCATTCCAGGCTCTGTCAGCTTGGTGGTACCTTCGGGTTCTTGGAACGTTCGCGGCGACCCTAGATATGGTCCCCTGGGCCAGGTTTCATATGCGTCCGCTGCAACGAACCCTTTTACGGCATTGGTCGAATCATACAGATTCGCTGAGCAAGCGGTTACCTTGTCCGACGAGAGTGCGGCAGTCGTTACGATGGTGGCTGAGCTCAAGGGCGTTGCAGGTGGGAGTTCCTCTAGAGCAGCCGGTCTGGATGCCGGTAATAACGGATGCGAGCCTGACGGGCTGGGGGGCTCATTGCGACAGTCGGTTCGCGCAGGGAGCGTGGTCAGCTCTGGAAGCTTCTTGGTCGATCAACCGCCTCGAGCTGCGAGCGGTGCTGCGGGCTCTACAGGCATTCGAACCTTTAACAGGCCGGGCAGTGAGGATCCTATCAGACAACTCGGCGACCGTTGCATACCTCAGCCGTCAGGGCGGCACGGGAAGCAGAGCGATGGAAGAAGAGGCCGACATGTTGTTCCAGTGGGTGGAACCGCGACTGCTAGCCATTTCGGCGGGGCATATCACCGGGAAAGAGAATGTGATGGCGGATTTCCTCAGCAGAGTGCACGTGGATGCCGGGGAGTGGGAACTTTACCCGCAAGTGTACGCTCAGATAGTCCGCAGATGGGGGCCACCGATCATGGATCTCATGGCGACCTTTCAGTCGGCCAAAACCTCTCAGTTCTTCAGCAGACGGAGGGAACCCATGTCCGAGGGCATAGACTGTCTCATTCGCCCGTGGCCGATTCCTGGGCTCCTTTACGTCTTTCCTCCGTGGGCGTTGATCGGTCAGGTGATTCAACGCATAGAGGCGCATCAGGGGAATGTCCTTCTAGTGACTCCAGATTGGCCCAGACGTCCGTGGTATGCGGATCTAATTCGTCTCCTTGACGGGGTTCCGTGGCGGTTGCCGCTTTTGCGGGACCTCTTGATTCAGGGGCCGCTGCAGATGCCGCAAGTGGATCGATTCTCGCTTACGGTCTGGGCATTGAAAGGGCTAGGTTGAGGCGGAAAGGTTATTCTTCAGCAGTTCTTGCGACTCTTCTTCGGGCACGAAAAGCTGCTACGTCGCTCACTTATGTGCGCGTATGGCGAGTTTTTGAAGATTGGTGTTCGAGGCACGATCTCCGGGCCACGACGGCTTCCATTCCTGCCATTCTCAATTTCTTGCAGGACTGTTTTGACAAAGGTCTTGCTGCGAGCTCTCTAAAGGTGCAATTGGTGGCCCTGGCGTGTTACAGGAGTAAGGTCATGGGGGTTCCCCTGGGGGCTCATGCGGATGTGCAACATCTTCTGAGGGCTGTGTTTCAGCTGCGTCCTTTGCGCAGGGTAACCATTCCTCCTTGGGATTTGAATTTGGTGTTACAAGCTTTGGTTCGGAAGCCTTTTGAGCCTCTTCGTCTTGCGTCTCTCAAGGATCTCACGTTGAAAGTTGTGTTCTTGGTGGCCATCTGTTCGGCTCGACGTATCTCGGAGTTGCAGGCACTTTCGTGTCGAGAACCCTTCTTATCATTTTCTCGGGACAGAGTAGTCTTGCGACCTGTTCCTCCTTTTCTTCCTAAGGTGGTGTCTCCTTTTCATTTGAATCAAGCCGTTTTTCTTCCGGTCTTTGACTCCCCGGAGATGGACGAGTCTGGCGGGTTGCATCGTCTGGACGTTCGGCGGGTGCTCCGTCGATACCTCAGAGCTACCGAGTCGGTTCGTAAGACGGACCGCCTGTTTGTTTTTGTTTGGTGGTAAACGAAAGGGAGAGGCGGCGTCAAAGTCATCCATTGCTAGATGGATCAAGGAAGCTATTGCATCGGCATATATCTTGCATGGCCGGGCGGTCCCGGTGGGCTTGTGGGCCCATTCTACTCGGGCGCAGGCGACATCGTGGGCGGAGCACAGTTTGGTCCCGCCGTTGGACATTTGCAGGGCGGCTACGTGGTCGACACTCCATGCCTTTAGTAAGCATTACCAGCTGGATGTTCTGGCATCCCGGGATTCTTGCTTTGGTTTGGCGGTTCTGCGCGCCGGTTGGGTTGGTCCCTCCCGTTAAATACTGCTCTGTTACATCCCTGATGTGGAGGACTAAACCAGAGGACCGCTCAGGAAATAGAAATTACACTTACCTGGTAATTGTAGTTCCTGGAGGGTCCAGTTTAGTCCTCATTCCCTCCCGAGAAATTCTTACTTTACGTTCGACGCGCTGATACGGTGTGAGAGCGCTGGTTAAGCGTTTGGCCTGGGGTCACTCGAGTCCGGGGGTTTCCGTTCCCTTTGGTCATTTCTTTTTCTGTGATGGTGTGACAGTGCCTTCTTTTCGCTCAGTGGTCCAGGTGGACGCAATGTGCACAGTTTCGGCTCCCTCGTTTGGGGAAGGAGTCGAGTTATTGGGGGAGGGGTATCATTGCTGTTCTCCATACATATTATTTGTTTTAAGTTTGCTTGTTAACAGTTCACTGGGGGGCTGATGGGAGCTCCAGTTGTATACATCCCCATAGGGAAAGGATTTGATTGGTCCAGTCTCCTTGCTGCAGGAGGAGGTGCACTACCCCTGATGTGGAGGACTAAACTGAACCCTCCAGGAACTACAATTACCAGGTAAGTGTAATTTCTATTTTTTAATCTTCCTGTATAAATGAGCCTACCCTACCTGCTTCCAATGTAAATAGCACCAGAAACTGAGTGTAGGATCAGGACCAGCCCAAGGTTTTCTGCTACCATATGCTTGCCCTCTGTATCACCCCACCTTGCCTCGTGCTTGAAATGCCGCCTCCCCCTCTCCCAGCATCCATCTACCCACCAGAGAGAGGAGGCAGCATGCCAAGCCTTCCTTTGACCAATACTACAAAAATAACTATCACTCTACCAATAATAGACCCAAAACAAAATAGAGTAAACCTAAAAAATGAGCAACCATGTATGTGAAATGTTAATGTTGGAGGTTACGCCGTGAGGACCAAACGACCTCTTAAGGCTTAAACTTCCATTTTTCTCATTTGAAAAGACTCCAAAAAAGCTTTTAAAACGTAGGCAAAATCACCACAAACAAGTGAAACCTACACCAACATGTGTTAAAATTCAACTTTCTCAAATTGACATGATTGATTGAAAACAAGATGCAAACAGAAAAGATTTTCTTTGAAAAAGTCACTTATCTGTCATCCCAATGTTCCTGGGTCAAAATAGTTGACAACCCAGAGCTAACTCACTGGAGTCGGTAACCAGTAATCTGAACACACACAAGAGTACAACAGCAGTTCTTCCAAGGGGACATAGCACTGTGCATTTTAACACATGTTGGTGTAGGTTTCACTTGTTTGTGGTGATTTTGCCTACGTTTTAAAAGCTTTTTGGTGAAGAACTTGTTCAAATACATAGCAAAACACAATCCTCAGAGAGTAAGGCACGACGTGCACGTTTCGGAAATTCCTGTATCAAGTGCAGTGCTCTTCATGTGCAGTGAAGAGCACTGCACTTGATACAGGAATTTCCGAAACGTGCACGTCGTGCCTTACTCTCTGAGGATTGTGTTTTGCTGTGTATTTGAACAAGTTCTTCACCAATTACAAGCTAAGTTTTTAATGCCATCAAGCGGCTTATGTTTTGAGAAAAATGGTGATGCCAACTGGTGTGGTTAGGGTATTGTTCTGACCTCCCCTGGTTTCATCCGACAAAAAAGGGATACATCTATGTTATTTTTGGGAAGGGTGCTGTGGTAATTTAGTAATATTTTGTGATATCTGGTATTACCAACAGCAGGGGGTTCTGTTGTGAAAGGAAGAATTGGCATGCCACCCATCATGGTCTGCTGCCCTAGCCTAATGGGTAGGATCCAGCCAATGGGGAACACTGTAGGAGCGGAGCACTGGCATGCTGCTCTAGTTGCAGAAAAGGGAGGAAATTCCCGTGCTGTACAAGTGAAGTTCTCTATGAGGTGGAAGAGAAATGAAGCCCTCTATCCACCCTAAAAAAGAAAAGTTCAATGCATTTCTAAAAAAAAAGTTTCAACAGCTGCATCATACAAACTCTTATTTGTGGTAATATAGTGACTACAGAATTGCACTTGTTAAACGTGCCCCTGTTTCCTTTCCCAATTGTAGACATACACAGAACTAACACAGATATAAATACACACGTGCACACATACTAACATGCCCAAGTATGCACAGGCACGCATGCACTGACATGCAAAGATGTGGTATATAATGTGGAAAATATTATCTCCAGGAACAAGCAGGAATGAGTCTTCACATATGGGTATCGGTACCGACGGAGCCTGCGCGGGAACGCTCCCCAGCGTCCAATAAGAAAGCTTTTGGAAGCATCCCACAGTGCCTGCGTGCTGCCTTCCCGCCTATCTCCAGGAACAAGCAGGAATGAGTCTTCACATATGGGGTATCGTCGGTACCAATGGAGCCTGCGCGGGAACGCTCCCCAGCGTCCAGTAAGAAAGCTTTTGGGAGCATCCCACGCGCCTGCGCGCTGCCTTCCCGCCTTTCCCAACCGCCTCTCTCCAGTTCTTCTTTTCCGCGGAGCCAGCAGGTCGTGTTCCTGTCACCGCAGAAGAAGTTCTTTATTTTTTTCTTTATTTTTCTGTGTCGCGTCTGCCTTCTTCGACGTCAAACCAGTACCGCCGGTCTTTTCTTTTCTTTCTTAAAAAAAAAAAAAAAAAAAAATTCTTTCTTCAACTGTGCATTTTCAGTTTGGGCCTTAGGCCTGAACATTTTTCTCCTCATGGAGAAGCCCGCTTCCGGGTTCAAAAAGTGCACAAAATGTGGCGGTACTATTTCTGTCACCGACACCCATGATTGGTGTCTAAAATGTTTGGGTCCTAACCATTCCATCACGGATTGTGTGTCCTGTACCATGATGTCTAAAAGAGGTCGGCAGAACCGAGCAGCCAAGCTCAGTACCCTGTTTCCCTCTGATGCAGCCTCGGTGGCATCGACGTCTTCCAGGGCTGCTTCTTCCTCCCATGGATCTCAGGTAACCAAACATAAATCTAGCCGGTCCTCGAAGGGCAAATCTCCCTCTAAGCATCAAGATGCCTCCGGGCTTGTCCTCGAGGATTCCGCACCGGCAAAATTACCCCGGCGGAAGTTCCGGCTTCCAGAGCATTGTCTATGGGGTCACAGGTTGACATCGATGGCTTGGCCTCTACCGATCACCTGTTGCCGTGATCTCCAGGAACAAGCAGGAATAAGTCCTCACATATGGGTACGTCGGTACCGACGGAGCCCGTGCGGGAAAGCTCCCCAGCTTCTTAGAATAGAAGCTTTTGGGACCTCCCACTGCACATGCGCACTGCCTTCCCGCCTTCCTGAACAGCTCTCCTCAGTTTCTCTTTTTCCGCGGAGCCAGCAGGTCGTGTTCCTGTCACCGCTGAAGAAATTGTTATTTTATTTGTTTCTTTAGACCGCGTACCTGCCTTCCCCATACCGATACCGGTATCGCCGGTCTTTTCTTTCTTTCTTTAAAAAATTATAATTCTTTTTTCTTATTTTTTAGCTTTTTGGTCACTTCAGAGAGGCCTCTCGGCCTACTCAATTTCTCCTCATGGAGAAGCCAGCCCCTGGATTTAAGAAGTGTACCAAATGTAATGCTGTTATTTCAGTCACAGACACCCATGAATGGTGTCTGAAATGTTTGGGGCCTGACCATTCCATACCGGACTGCCCATCTTGCTCCCACATGTCTAAACGTGGGCTGCAGAACCGGGCCAACAAATTCCATGTGCTGTTTGCTTCAGAGAATACAGCATCACAGTCATCCAGGTCTTCTTCTTCTCCGGATGGATCTCAGGTAACCAAACCTTCTGTGGGCAAGTCCTCAAAGAGCAAATCTCCTTCAAAGCATCGAGAGGCTCTTAGCTTAGAACTTGAGGACCCTGCCCCAGCCAAACAACCCCGGCGGGAAGTCCAACTTCCAAAAACGCCAATTCAGGGGTCTCAGGTTGATATCGATGCTACGGCCTCGACAGATCACCTGTTAGCCTGCTCTGGGGTACCGGGTCACTCCGGTACCGACATCCAGGCAGCTATGGCGTCCATGGGCGATACTGTACAGTCCATGCAGCAGGCCGTCATGGCTTTCATTAAAGCTGCAACGCCATCGGTTCCGCTTTCAGCGGTTCCGGGCCCGATACCGGTATCGTCCGCCATGCCGGTATCGAGGCCGTCCACCTCTAAACGCAAGTCGGTACCGTATGGGCTTTCGCTCCATACCGGTTCCATACCCGATACGCCCGATATCGATACCGATCGGTACGCGTATCGTGCGTTAGAGGAAAGCACCGATTCCTCTGAGGATTTTCACTCCTCTGATGATTCTGCTGAGTTTTCACTCAACTTACCTGAGGAGCCCTCTTCTCCTAAAAGGAGAATGTCCCCTCCAGAGGATTTGTCCTTCCAGGACTTTGTTTTAGATATGGCTACAGCCCTTTCTATTACCACATCCTCTGAAAAGGAACCCAGATCCAAAAAACTGGATATTTTGGGATACTCAAAGGCCCCTAAGGAGGCAGTTACCCTGCCTATCCATGAAATCCTTCAAGAACAACTGATGGATTTCTGGGAAAATCCTTTGACTTTGTCTCCTTATTCCCGTAGGTTGGACACCATGTATAGGGTCCCTCCTTCTCCTGGTTTCCAAAAGACTCAATTGCCCCACCACTCTATTGTGGTGAAGTCTGCAATGAAGAAGATTAGGAGTACCAAAAGGCACTCTTCCACCCCTCCAGGACGGGAATGTAAGACTTTGGACTCTTTTGGTAGGAAAATTTTCCAGGCTAGTATGCTTATAGCCAGGATTAATTCCTACAGTCTCTATATGGGCATGTTCCTGGAGGAACTTGCCAAAAAGGTGCGGCATTTTGCCCCCTTTATCCCTGAGGATAAAAAGCAGGGATTCCTTTCCCTAGTGAAACAACTCTTAGAGGTTTCTAAGTTCTCTAATAGGGCAGCATATGATTCCTTTGAGGGAGCCAGTAGGGCTTCGGGCATTGCTATTGCAGCCCGACGTCTTGCTTGGCTCCAGGCCTCTGATCTGGAACCTTGGGTTCTAGATGGCTTACGGAATCTGCCCTGTACAGGTGAGAACTTATTTGGGGAAGAGTGGCAAATCAAAGCCACCCAGATGGATGCTGAAAATGCCACCTTGGAAAGACTTTCAAAGTCCACTTCAATTCCTACTAAGAAAAAGTCTTTTAAAAGGCCTTACTATAAGAAGGCCAGAGTTGCTTCAAATACTGGCCAGCAGTCTTCTCAACCTCGCTATACTGCTAAGCGTCAGCAATCCAAACAAGCACGAGCTAAGCCTGCAGTAGCTACTGTAGCTCAGCAGGCTCCAACCCCTCAGGGGTTTTGACTTGCCCCTAGGGAACTTGCCACTTCTGGTTCTAACACAACCAGAACCTCTCACCATACCCGGAAGGTTGGTTCACTTTGCTCCCAGATGGGAACAAATCACAACAGAACAATGGACCCTCTCTATCATTCGAGAGGGTTACAAACTTCATTTCTCCAGCCTTCCTCCCCATCATATGGTGAGACCATTCAATTCTCCCCCATCTCTCCTAACCCTGTTGGGTCAAGAGGTTTCCTCTCTTCTTGCCCAAGGGGCCATAGAAGAGGTTCCTCTTCCTCAACAAGGGTCCGGTTTCTACTCCCCTTATTTTCTCATTCCAAAGAAGACAGGGGGATTCAGACCAATCCTAGATCTGAGAGAATTGAACAAATTTCTCTTCAAGGAGAAATTCAAAATGCTGTCTCTCGGCATTCTCCTTCCTTACCTCCAGGGTCAGGACTGGCTTTGTTCTCTAGACCTACAGGATGCGTATACACATATACTCATCCATCCATCCCACAGAAAGTATCTTCGCTTTCTGTTTCAGGGAAAACATTTCCAATACAGAGTACTCCCCTTCGGTCTAGCCTCTGCTCCAAGAGTATTCACAAAATGCATGGCAGTCGTAGCCGCATTTCTAAGAGGCATGGGAATCTTTGTCTTCCCATATCTGGACGACTGGCTCATCCGAGCTCCAACTCAGTCACAGGCCCAGATTTCCCTGGACCACACAAGGAGCCTTTTGCAGTATCTGGGACTGGTAGTAAACCTTCCCAAGTCCCAACTCATCCCTACTCAATCTCTAGAATTCATAGGGGCCCAGTTGGACACCATCACTGCAAGGGCCTACCTTCCACATGTTCGAGGCCAGCGCCTCCTGAGTTTGGCCTCCCAAGCTCAGTCCAGCACTCACTTGACAGCCAGGGAAATGCTACGCCTACTGGGTCATATGGCCTCCACAGTGCATGTGGTGCCCTATGCTCGTCTTCATATGAGAGCAGCTCAATGGACCCTGGCCACTCAGTGGACTCAGGCGTCAGGAGCGCTCTCAGACCAAATACAAACCTCCGATCGTCTGTTTTGGTCCCTCCACTGGTGGACTTCCACCAAGAATCTGTTGTTGGGGGCTCCATTTCAACCATTGCTACCCCAAGCAACCCTCACAACAGATGCCTCCCAAACAGGGTGGGGAGCCCATCTGCAAACTCTCTCCACTCAGGGCACTTGGTCTCTACAGGAGACCACCCTTCATATCAATCTTCTGGAACTGCGAGCAATTTACCTTGCCCTCAAGGTCTTCCACTCCCTCCTAGCCAACCTCACTGTCCTAGTTCAGACGGACAATCAGGTGGCCATGTTTTACATAAACAAACAAGGAGGGACGGGCTCTCTGTCGCTTTGCAACGAAGCTCTAAGACTATGGGCCTTCGCCAGAGAGCATCAGATTCACCTGCTAGCAGTGTATCTCCCAGGAGTTCAAAACTCTCGGGCAGACAGGCTCAGTCGAGTTCTGCTGCCACACGAATGGTCCCTACATTTGGACCAAATAAACCGAATCTTTCAGGAATGGGGGACCCCGGACATAGACCTCTTTGCAAGTCCGTGGAATGCCAAACTTCCCCGGTTCTGTTCCAGAACTCCGTGTCAGGGAGCTCAGGCTACGGACGCCTTTCTCCTGAATTGGAATCAGGCATTCCTATATGCCTTTCCACCCATTCCTTTGATTCCCAAGACTCTGTTCAAACTCCAGAGGGATCATGGAACTATGATCCTCATAGCTCCACGCTGGCCACGCCAAGTGTGGTTCCCTCTACTTCTACAGCTCTCCCAGGGATCCTACTTGGATCTGGGAGCTGCGCCAGACCTCCTGTCTCAGGAGGAGGGGACTTTGTGGCACCCAAACCCCAAATCCCTTCACCTCAGTGCTTGGTTACTGAAGGCTTAAGCCTTCAAGACTTTCATCTTTCCCAACCAGTGAAAGATATCCTTTCTGCCTCTAGGAAACCCTCTACCAGGCGTTCCTATGCTTTCAAATGGAAACGTTTTTCCATTTGGTGTGCTCAGCAGGGTCTTGACCCTCTGGCACTTCCTTTGAATTCTCTTCTTGATTATCTCCTGCATCTATCCAATGCAGGCCTCAAGACGAATTCGGTAAGAGTCCATTTAAGTGCTATTGCAGCATCCTTGAAACATATAAATGGACAACCTATCTCCTCTCATCCTCTTGTTGCAAGATTCATGAGAGGCCTGACTCTCACTAAACCTCCCATCAGACCACCCCCGGTCGCATGGGATTTGAATCTAGTGCTCGGTCAACTTATGAAGCCACCTTTTGAGCCAATGTTTTCCACCTCCTTGAAATTTCTTTCCTGGAAGGTCATCTTCCTCATTGCAGTCACTTCGGCTCGCCGCATCAGTGAGCTGCAGGCTTTAGTGGCTAATCCACCTTACACAAGATTTCATCATGATAAGGTGGTCCTTAGGACGAATCCCCACTTTATGCCTAAAGTGGTCTCGCCCTTTCATCTTAATCAAGAGGTATATCTACCTGTCTTTTTTCCAGCTCCTCATGCATCCAATGCAGAGAGGAACCTTCATACTCTGGATTGTAAAAGTGCTCTCGCTTTTTACCTTAATAGGACTCAGCCACATCGAAAGTCTTCTCAACTTTTTGTGGCCTTTGATCCTTCCCATTTGGGACTTCCAGTCTCCAAGCGTACACTTTCCAATTGGATTGCTCAGTGTATTTCTTTTGCTTACCAGAGCAAAAACATTTCTCTGGAAGGCCATGTCACTGCTCACAATGTGAGGGCCATGGCAACTTCTATGGCTCATCTGCACTCTGTTTCCATAGATCAGATCTGTCGAGCCGCTACCTGGGCCTCGGTTCATACCTTCACAGCCCATTACTGTTTGGACAAGGACTCCCGCCGGGATGCCTTGTTTGGCCAGGCTGTCCTCAAGCACCTGTTCCATTCCTAAACAACTCCTGCCCACCTTCCCAGAATGGATGCCTGAGATCCATACGAAGATGGCGAACCTTTACAGGGGATCCCATGCATCTAAGCTAGGGAGTCCCCATATGTGAGGACTTATTCCTGCTTGTTCCTGGAGATAGCACAGTTACTTACCTGTAACAGGTGATCTCTGGGAACAGCAGGAATTAGTCCTCACAACCCACCCACCTCCCCTAGGAGTTGTATCTTTTATCTATCTATCTTCCTGTCCTCTCTCTGTTGACTCAGCTATAAACTCGAAACTGAGGAGAGCTGTTCAGGAAGGCGGGAAGGCAGTGCGCATGTGCAGTGGGAGGTCCCAAAAGCTTCTATTCTAAGAAGCTGGGGAGCTTTCCCGCACGGGCTCCGTCGGTACCGACGTACCCATATGTGAGGACTAATTCCTGCTGTTCCCAGAGATCACCTGTTACAGGTAAGTAACTGTGCTTTCTGGGGTACCGGTGGCCTCCACTGGTACCGACATCCAGACTCTGGTGGCGTCGATGGATCAGAAGATTCTGTCCATGCAACGCACCCTAACGGTGTTTATGCAGGCTTCGATGCCTCCGGTACCGCAACAATCTCCGGTGCCGGTACTGACTCCAGCACCGGCATCGTTCCCGGTGCCGGTACCGATTGCATCGACATCGGCTTCGGTGTCAACTGCAACGGTACCCTGTCCTATGATGCCTATCGGTACCGAACCGGTACCGCTTACTCCTGATGTCGATCCCACTCGGTACGCGTATCGGGCTTTACAGGAGCATCCAGACAGGCGATACTTCGATTCCTCCCAAGACTCTGAGTCAGAGGGTTCTGTCGAGGCACAGGTACTTCTTCCTCAGGAGTTTGCTTCTCCAAAAAGAAGAATGTCTCCTCCAGAAGACTTGTCTTTTCAAGACTTCATTAGGGAAGTGGCTAGGGGCCTCTCCATTACAGTGGCCCCTGAGTCGGAGCCTAGAGCCAAGCAATTAGATATTTTACAATATCCTAAGGCTCCTAAAGAAGCAGCTACCTTACCTATTCATGAGATTCTCTATGATCTCATGTTGAGCATGTGGGAGACTCCTCTTACCACCTCTCCTCATTCTCGTAGGTTAGACACCATGTACCGTGTCCCTCCTTGTCCTGGCTTTCATAAGTCTCAGCTTCCTCACCACTCTATTGTGGTAGAGTCTGCCATGAGGAAAATAAAGAGTGCAAAGACACTCATCTAATCCTCCAGGACGTGAATGCAGGACCCTTGATGCTTTTGGCCGAAGGGTTTTCCAAGCTAATATGCTTGCTGCCAGAATCAACTCCTATAGTCTCTATATGGGGATGTTTCTAAAAAGTCACAGATCATCTGCAGACTTTAGCCCCTTTTATTTCAGAAGATAAAAGGCAGGAATTTCTCACTTGGCTCAAACATGCCCAAGATGTTTCCAAATTTTCCAACCATGCAGCCTTTGACTCTTTTGAGTGAGTAAGCAGAACCTCAGCTATTGCCATAGGTGCACGCAGAATTGCTTGGTTACAAGCCTCTGATTTGGAACTCTGGGTCCAAGATGAACTGGGAAATCTTCCTTGTACAGGTGAAAACCTTTTTGGCAGGGATTGGCAAGCAAAGGCCACTCAGATGGATGCTGAGAACTCTGCTTTGGATCGACTTTCAAAGTCTACCTCTGCTCCTGTTAAGAAAAGGTTGTTCAAAAAGACACCTTTTTCTAAAAAGGGAAGATATTATCCTGCTTATGGTCAGCAGGCATCTTCTGCAGGTCGTTTTGCTGCAAAGCGTCAGCAACCACCTAAACAGGCCAAGTCAAAGGCTGCCAGGCCTCCCACGGCCCAGCAACCTCAGCCTCCTCAGGGCCTTTGACTTGCAACTAGAGAACTTAGCCTTTCTAGCTCTGGAAGAACCAGAGCCCCTCACCATTCCAGGAAGGTTGGCTTACTTTGCTCCCAGATGGGAGCAAATCACAGCAGAGCAATGGACCCTCTCCATTATAAGGGAAGGGTACAAGCTTCATTTCTTAAACCTTCCTCCCCACACCATGGTGAAACAGCTCAATTCTCCAACATCTCTCCTCAACCTTCTGGGTCAGGAGATTGCTACCCTTCTTGCCCAAGGGGCAATAGAAGAAGTACCTCTTCTTCAACAGGGCTCGGGGTTCTACTCCCCTTATTTTCTTATTCCAAAGAAAACAGGGGGTTACAGACCCATATTAGATCTCAGAGAATTGAACTAGTTTCTATTCAAAGAGAAATTCAAGATGATTTCTCTTGGTACTCTGCTGCCATACCTTCAGAGTCAGGACTGGCTTTGTTCTCTAGATCTCAAGGATGCGTACACCCATGTCCTCATCCATCCAACACACAGAAGGTTCCTTCGGTTCCTTTTTCAAGGAAAGCACTACCAATACAGGGTGCTTCCTTTCGGTCTGGCCTCCGCACCAAGGGTGTTCACGAAATGCATGGCAGTAGTTGCTGCATTCCTACGCACTCTAGGAATATTCGTTTTCCCATATCTGGACGACTGGCTCATTCGAGCTCCATCCCAGTCAGAGGCCCAGACTTGTCTAACCTGCACAATGTGTGTCCTTCAGTATTTGGGACTGGAAATAAATATCCCAAAATCCCATCTCACCCCCTACTCAGTCTCTGGGGTTTATAGGGGCCTTGCTGGATACCACAACTGCAAGGGCCTATCTTCCTCAGGCCCGTTGCCTACGCTTGGTGCTCTTAGCCACCCAAATACAGTTAAAGTCCCATTTAACTGCTCGGGAAATGTTACAACTCTTAGGCCACATGGCATCCACCGTGCATGTGGTTCCATATGCTCGCCTTCACATGAGGGCAACTCAATGGACTTTGTCCACCCAATGGACTCAGGCATCAGGTCGCCTATTTTGGTCTCTCCAGTGGTGGAAGTCCCCTCCAAATCTGTTGCTGGGGTCCCCTTTTCAGCAGTCGCTACCCCAAGCAACTCTGACAACAGATGCTTCTCCAATGGGATGGGGAGCTCATCTGCAGGATCTCTCCACCCAGGGCATCTGGTCTCCACAGGAGACTTCTCTGCATACCAATCTCTTCGAACTCAGAGCAATATTCTTAGCTCTCAGAGTGTTCCATTCCCTGCTCAGCTACAGGTTTCAATCCTCATGTCCTGCGTCTCCCTAGTAATTTTTCAGAGTTTTTATTGTATATTTATGTGATCCCCATAACTATTCTAAAGGACTTATAGCTAATGTATACTGCTCTATATCAGTTTACACAGTTATAAGGGTAATCACTTTGGCAATTGCAATGATTTACTTATTTTTTAATGTATTTATGGTATTAATCTAATTGTTTATGTTTTCCATGTATTTGTTATATTATTTATTCCATTAATTATTTATATTTTTAATTTAACATTATGTACTATTCCCCTGTTTTTAAGCTTTGTACCCCCTGAAGAAGGCGTCCCACGCCGAAACGCGTCGGGGTCTCTGACCTTCATCATTAAAGGCTCTACAAACATCCACATCTTCGTATCTTGCTCCTTTGTGTTTCCTAGCTGGTAGTGCAAGACACTCTGCTCCTTTTTGTGTTTTTCCTGCTCAGCTACAGGACAGTCCTCATCCATACGGACAACCAAGTAGCCATGTTCTATGTAAACAAGCAGGGCGGGACTGGCTCTCTGTTGCTTTGCAACGAAGCTTTGCGACTGTGGGCCTTCGCCAGAGAGCATCACATCCATTTTCTGGCAGTATATCTTCCAGGCGTTCAAAACTCTTGGGCGGACAGACTCAGTCGAGTTCTGCTTCCACACGAGTGGTCCCTCCACATGGACCAGGTAGCCAGGATTTTTCGAATTTGGGGAACCCCGGACATAGACCTCTTTGCAAGTCCGTGGAATGCCAAACTTCCCCGGTTCTGTTCCAGAATTCCGTGTCAGGGAGTTCAGGCCAAGGATGCCTTCCTCCTTCACTGGGGTCAAGACTTCCTTTATGCCTTTCCACCAATTTCCCTAATTCCCAAAATACTGTTCAAGCTTCAGAGAGATCGAGGGACCATGATCCTCATAGCACCACATTGGCCACGCCAAGTGTGGTACCCTCTACTTCTGCATCTCTCTCAAGCTCCTTCCCTGGACTTGGGCTCTGCACCAGACCACCTATCCCAGGAAGAAGGAACGTTATGGCACCCAAACCCCCAGTCTCTCCATCTCAGGGCTTGGTTGCTGAGGGTCTAGACCTTCAAGATTTTAATCTCTCTCAGCAAGTCAGAGATGTTGTTCATGCCTCTAGAAAGCCTTCTACTAGACGTTCCTATGCTTTCAAATGGAAAAGATTTGCCATTTGCTGTTCGGGGAAGGGTCTAAACCCTCTTTCAATACCTCTGAATTCTCTACTAGAGTATCTCCTGCATCTATCTCATGCAGGTCTGAAAACAAATTCAGTTAGAATCCATCTGAGTGCTATTGCAGCGTCCCTCAAGCCTCTCAATGGCCAACCTATTTCCTCTCATCCTCTTATAGCAAGATTCTCCAGGACCAAGCAGGAAGTCAGTCCTCACTTATGGGTGACGTCGGCGCCGACGGAGCCCTCGCGGAGCAATTTTCCCCAGCTTTCAAAGAAAGCCTTTGGGAATTGCAGCGCGCATGCGCGGTCCTCTTCCCGCCCAAGGGTGCCATCTTAGCCAGTCTTCTTTTTTCCACGGAGCCCTACAGACGTACCCGTCGTGTCCCCGCGAAAAAGTTGATTTTTCTTCAGAATTTCTCTTTTTTTCCATTCGGTTCGACGCCGGTTTTTTTCCCGCCAGACTCGCGACGCCGGTCTCGAGTCCTCTTCTTATTTTTCGATTTTTCTGACTTAGTCAGTTTTTCGTTTCGGTTTTTCCCTGGCAGCCTGGTCCTTTGACCTCGCCGGGGCCCTTTTTCCCCCGATGGCTGCCAGTGGTTTCAAGCGGTGTGGTCAGTGTGACCGGAATATGTCACTAACTGACACACACGACTTTTGCCTCCGCTGCCTCGGCCCGGATCATGAAGAAATGATCTGTGGGCCCTGCGGCAAAATGTCCTCCAAAGCGTTGAGAAGTCGGCGGCATCAGCGGGATAGGATCTTCGCTGACCCCAGCCGTACCCGGACCTCGTCGGAGGCCTCCGCGTCCAAAGATTCCAGCTCGGACCGTCGCCGGAGTTCCTCCGACAGGGGTTCTCCCTCCGGGGACCATCGTCGTAAGGTGAAACCCGCGAGGGCGGCGTCGGTGGACGCTCCTGGCTCCGCGAGGGCCAGGTCGCATAGCCCCGATAGCCGTCCCGGGTCCTTGGAGAAGGAGCATCTCACGAAGCGACCTCGCCTGGAGTCGGAGCTGCCTGCTCGGGTAAGTCCTGTGGTCCTCCTGGACTCGCCTCCGAGACAGCCGACGTCGGGCCCGACGCCGTCGGGGCCCGAGTCGGGGGCTGCTGGGTCACCTGAGCTCGGACTCAGGTTGACGGCCTTGGAGAGCAGATTGTCTGCCTTCATGGACCAGCAGCGGGCACTGCTCGCTGGCTTCGCTGGCGCCGCTGCCCCGACCGCCGGGACGTCGACGTCCAAGTCGACCCCGGAGACCGAGCCGATCCTCGAGTCGATGCGAACTCGAGTCGATCCTCGGTCGAGGTCACCCTCGGCCTCCCGTTCGGGACCGAGGTCGCCGACGCCGACTCCCTCGGCGTCGGGGCGGCAGGCGCCGCGCCCTGCCCGGGCCGACCCCACCGAGTCCTCGTCGGAGTCGGTCTGGGAGTCTGAAGAGGAAGAGTCGCCTGATTCTTTCCGGACTCGGTGTGTCCCCTCGGACTCACCGGAGTCCGAGCCTCGGAAGCAGTCCCCCCCGGAGGATGCCCGGTTCTCGGACTTCGTCAGGGATATGGCCAAGGCTTTGGCCTTCCCTGCGGACCCCGAGGAGGAGCCTCGAGCCGAAGAGCTCGACGCCCTCCAGTATGACTCTCCCGCAAGGGAACACTTTACTGTACCGGTTCCTCACATGCTGGAACGACTACTCTTCCGCATGTGGGAGAGTCCGGCCACCTCGCCGGTCCTGAGCAAGCGGGTCGATTCTATCTATCGAGTCCGCAAGAGCCCTGGCTTCCAAAAAGCACAGCTGCCACACCATTCCATGGTAGTGGAATCGGCCATGCATCGTCTTAAGAGCCAGAAGATGCACTCCTCGGTGCCTCCTGGCAGGGAGGCCCGTAACCTGGATGGCCTTGGCAAGAAGTGTTTCCAGGGCTCTATGCTTGCGTGTCGTGTCCAGACCTACCAGCTATACATTGGCATGTATCTCCGAGACCTGGCTAAAGAGCTAGCCGGATTCTCCGCTGGTTTGTCCGAGGAACCCTTGCGGAGGTTCCTGGCCTTGTCCACTGGTATTCGGGAATGCTCAAAATTCATATCCCGAGCAGCCTACGATGGCTTTGAAGCGTCGGCTTGAGTGGCCGCAGCCGGCATCGGTGCCCGCCGACAGGCTTGGCTTCAGTCATCTGACCTTGAGCCCTGGGTGCAGGACAAGTTGGTCGATGTCCCCTGCCGAGGCGAAAACCTCTTTGGCAAGCCCATGGCTGAAAAGGCTGCACAAATCGAGACGGAGACTCTCACCAGGACTAGGCTTTCTAGGAAGACCTCCGCCCCTTCCCAGAAAAAGAAGGGCTCGGGAAAGAAGTCCTTTTACCCGAGGAAGGCGGCTGCCTACAAACCATACCCCCATTATCAGGCCCCTGCAGCTCCCCAACAGGGCCAGCAGGCCAAGGGACGGGGTAACGGGTCCCGTAGGCAGCAAGCCCCCAAGCCTGCACCACCAGCCCCTGCTCAGCAGGGTGGGGGTTTTTGACTCACTAAGCATAGCCTCTCCCCCCCCGCTGGTTCCTCCCAGCACCGGAGGCCGGCTGGTTCACTTCGCCCACAGGTGGTCCAGCATCACCTCAGATGCCTGGGTGCTTCAAGTCGTGCGAGAAGGCTATCTTCTCCACTTCCACCAGGTCCCTCCCTCCTTTTTTCCGGGAGAACCTCCACGACCCCCTCTGCACAGGGAATTACTCCTTCAGGAGTTAACAGGTCTTCTACAGGAACAGGCGGTGGAACCGGTGCCCCACCACCTGAAAGGTCAAGGCTTTTACTCCAGGTATTTTCTGATACCAAAGAGAACAGGAGGCCTCAGACCCATCCTGGACCTGCGCAACCTCAACAAGTTCCTCGTGCGAGAGAAGTTCAAGATGCTTACCCTTGGGATCCTTCTGCCCTACCTCCAGCAGGGAGATTGGCTATGCTCCTTGGATCTAAAGGATGCCTACACGCACATCCTCATCCACCCAAGCCACCGACAATACCTAAGGTTTGTGGTGGCAGGAAATCATTACCAGTACAGAGTACTGCCCTTTGGCCTGTCCTCCGCGCCGCGAGTCTTCACAAAATGTCTCGCGGTGGTGGGGCCCATCTCCGGCTTCACGGCCTCTATGTCTTTCCGTACCTCGACGACTGGCTCATTAGAGCAGCGTCCGCTCTGGAGGTCACCAACGCCACGCGCCGCACGGTGACTCTTCTGCAGCACTTGGGCTTTGTTATAAACTTCGCAAAGTCCACTTTGCTCCCCTCACAGGATCTCGAGTTCATCGGCGCAAGGCTGCACACTCCTCAGGCACGAGCGTACCTACCGCTCGACAGGGCTCAACGGCTCATGGACCTAGCCGACCGTTTTCGCAGCCAGCCCCTGGTCTCCGCCAGGCGCTTCCTGAGACTACTCGGCCATATGGCTTCCACCGTCCATGTGACCCCCAATGCCCGCCTGCATATGCGGCCTGCTCAATGGTGTCTCCGCCAGCAGTGGCGACAAGCCACAGGCGGCTTAGCAGACCTAGTGCGCGTCTCCGAGCCGCTGATCTCGTCTCTCCGGTGGTGGCTTCAGCAGCCGAACCTGATCTGCGGAATGCCTTTCCAGTCACCTCAGCCGGCCCGGGTGCTGACAACAGATGCATCCCTCCTGGGCTGGGGAGCGCATTGCCAAGGGGCACGCACTCAGGGCCTCTGGACCACGTGGGAGTCTGCTCAGCAGATCAACTTCCTGGAGCTCAGGGCGATCCGCCTGGCTCTCAAGGCCTTCTCCCACCTGACTTCTCACCAGTCCATCCTTGTCCAGACGGACAATCAAGTTGCCATGTTCTACGTGAACAAGCAGGGGGGCACGGGCTCCTTCATCCTCTGCCGGGAGGCACAGAAGCTCTGCTCTTGGGCCGTCAGTCACGGCATTCTCCTCAAGGCAGTTTATCTCCCAGGCCAAGAGAATTACCTGGCGGACAAACTCAGCAGGATCCTCCAGCCGCACGAGTGGCGTCTGGATCCCTTGGTAGTTCAGAAGCTCTTTCTAAAGTGGGGACTCCCCACGATGGATCTCTTTGCCAGTCCTCACAACCGGCAACTTCCTCGCTTCTGCTCTCGTCAGCCACACCCCCTTCGGGTTGCGGCGGACGCTTTTCTACTCTCATGGTCGGGGAGCCTTCTGTACGCTTTCCCTCCTATCCCGCTAGTCTCTCGGACTCTTTTCAAGGTTCTCCGAGACAAAGCCCTCATGATCCTGGTGGCCCCTCGCTGGCCCAGACAGCCGTGGTTTCCACTCCTGCTGCAATTAGCGGTGGAGGATCCATTCCCTCTGGGGTTACAACCAGATCTCCTCACTCAGGATCAGGGGTCTCTGCTACACCCCAACCTCAGGTCTCTCAACCTGATGGCCTGGCTGCTGAGAGGGTAGTCCTCGCTCCCCTTCTCCTGCCGGCGGAGGTGGAGGAGGTCGTCCTAGCTTCGCGACGACCTTCTACCCGCAAATGCTACGCCCTTAAATGGCGTCGTTTTTCCGTTTGGTGTACCCAACAGTCTCAGGATCCCTTCTCCTGCCCGGTGTCGGTGATCCTGCAGTACTTGTTATACCTCTCTAATCTGGGACTTAAGTCCAACTCCGTCAAAGTTCACCTCAGTGCTCTTTCAGCACATCATGTGCCGGTGGACGGCAGACCTCTTTCCAGCGACCCTCTTGTAGCGAGGTTTCTCCGAGGTCTTCTTCTACTTAAACCACCTCTGCGCCCGCCAGCGCCTGACTGGGACCTGAATGTGGTTTTGCAGCGGATCACCTGTCCGCCTTTTGAACCTATGGCTACCTGTTCTCTCCGTTTTCTTTCTTGGAAAACACTGTTCTTGATAGCCCTCACTTCCGCTAGACACGTAAGTGAATTGCAGGCCCTCGTGTCTGATCCCCCTTACACTCGGTTCTACAAAAATAGGGTAGTCCTACGGACTCACCCAAAATTTCTTCCAAAAGTGGTCTCCCCTTTTCATATCAATCAGGAGGTGGTACTTCCAACCTTCTTTCCCAGACCACACTCCAGCCGAGCTGAAACGGTCCTCCATACCCTGGACTGTAGAAGGGCTCTGAACTTCTACCTTGACCGTACGCGGGAGCACCGTAAAGCTGCTCAGCTTTTTGTATCTTTCGACCCCAATAAATTGGGGCTCCCGGTCTCCAAGCGTACTCTGTCCATCTGGGTTGCGGACTGTATCACTTGGGCTTATGGGGCAGCCGGACTCTCCTTGGAAGGTCGAGTCACGGCTCACTGCGTTCGGGCAAAGGCCACGTCAGTGGCTTACCTCCGCTCTGTTCCGCTGGCAGACATCTGCCGGGCCGCTACTTGGTCTTCGAGCCAGACTTTTGCGGTCCATTACTGTCTCGAGAGGGAGTCCCGCAGGGACAGTGCTTTCGGACAGGCAGTCCTCCGTAATCTCTTTGAGGTCTGAGCAACTCCTACCCTCCATCCCGGATGTGGGCTACCGGTGGGTAATAATTCAGCGAAGATTCTTTCCTTCTGTGCTGCTGAGCTAGAGGGAGCTCATTTTTGTGCTTAGGGTCTCCGGTAGCCTTGAGCTTGGGAGTCCCATAAGTGAGGACTGACTTCCTGCTTGGTCCTGGAGAAAGCGTAGTTACTCACCTGTAACAGGTGTTCTCCAGGAGCAGCAGGAATCAGTCCTCACAACCCTCCCTCCTCCCCTTGGAGTTGCAATCGTCTGCTTTACTTTTTTGCAAATTTTTATGCTGTCTTTTTTAGCTATGTCATCTGACTGGCTAAGATGGCACCCTTGGGCGGGAAGAGGACCGCGCATGCGCGCTGCAATTCCCAAAGGCTTTCTTTGAAAGCTGGGGAAATTGCTCCGCGAGGGCTCCGTTGGCGCCGACGTCACCCATAAGTGAGGACTGATTCCTGCTGCTCCTGGAGAACACCTGTTACAGGTGAGTAACTACGCTTTCATGAGAGGCCTTCTTTTAACTAAACTTCCCATTAGACCACCTCCAGTGGCATGGGACTTAAACCTGGATCTCCAGGAACAAGCAGGAATAAGTCCTCACATATGGGTACGTCGGAACCGACGGAGCCTGCGCGGGAAAGCTCCCCAGCTTCCTAGAATGGAAGCTTTTGGGACCTCCTACTGCACATGCGCGCTGCCTTCCCGCCTTCCTGAACAGCTCTCCTCAGTTTCTCTTTTTCCGCGGAGCCAGCAGGTCGTGTATCCTGTCACCGCTGAAGAAATTGTAGTTTTTTGTTTTGTTTCTTTAGACCGCGTACCTGCCTTCCCATACCGATACCGGTATCGCCGGTCTTCCTTTTTCTTTCTTGAAAAATTATTTTCTTTTCTTTTATTATTTTTCAGCACTTGGTCACTTCAGTTAGGCCTTCAGGCCTACTTGAATTCTCCACATGGAGAAGCCAGCCCCTGGATTTAAGAAGTGTACCAAGTGTACTGCTGTAATATCAGTCACAGACACCCATGAATGGTGTCTTAAATGTTTGGGGCCTGACCACTCCATTCCGGACTGCCCTTCCTGCTCCCAAATGTCTAAGCGTGGGCTGCAGAACCGGGCCAACAAATTCCATGTGCTGTTTGCTTCAGAGAATCCAACATCACAGTCATCCAGGTCATCATCTCCGGATGGATCTCAGGTAACCAAACCTTCTGTGGGCAAGTCCTCAAAGAGCAAATCTCCTTCAAAGCATCGAGAGGCTCTTAGTTTTGAGGACCCTGCCCCAGCCAAACAGCCCCGGCGGGAAGCTCTGCCTTCCAAAACGCCAATTCAGGGGCTACAGGTTGACATCGATGGCACGGCCTCGACAGATCACCTGTTGGACTGCTCTGGGGTACCGGCCCATACCGGTACCGACATCCAGGCAGCTGTGGCGTCTATGGGCAATACTGTCCAATCCATGCAGCAGGCCGTCATGGCTTTCATTAACGCTGCAACGCCATCGGTACCGCTTCCAGCGGTTCCGGGCCCGGTTCCGGTATCGTCCGCCATGCCGGAACCCAGGCCTTCCTCTTCTAAACGCAAATCGGTACCGTATGGGCTTTCGCTCCATACCGCTTCCATACCCGGTACGCCCGATGTCGATACCGATCGGTATGCGTATCGTGCGTTGGAAGAAACTAGAGAATACACCGATTCCTCTGAGGATTTTGGCTCCTCTGAGTCTGCAGAGCTCTCCCTTGACCTTCCTGAGGAACCTTCTTCTCCAAAAAGGAGAATGTCTCCTCCAGAGGATTTGTCCTTTCAGGACTTTATTTTAGAAATGGCTAAAGGCCTTTCTATCACTACCTCCTCTGAAAGGGAACCAAGGTCAAAAAGATTGGATATTTTAGGATACTCTAAGTCTCCTAAAGAAGCAGTTACCCTGCCTATCCATGAAATCCTTCAAGAACAATTGATGGATTTCTGGGAGAACCCTTTAACTCTGTCTCCTTATTCCCGTAGGTTGGACACCATGTATCGGGTCCCTCCTTCTCCTGGTTTTCAGAAAACTCAATTGCCTCACCACTCCATTGTGGTAAAGTCTGCAATGAAAAAGATCAAGAGTACTAAAAGGCACTCTTCTACACCTCCAGGAAGGGAATGTAAGACACTAGACTCTTTTGGTAGGAAAATCTTCCAGGCTAGTATGCTTATAGCCAGGATTAATTCCTACAGCCTCTATATGGGCATGTTCCTAGGGGAACTTGCCAAGAAAGTGCGGCATTTTGCCCCCTTTATCCCTGAGGATAAACAGGAGGACTTCCTTTCTGTTGTGAAACAACTTTCAGATGTTTCTAAGTTCTCCAACAGAGCTGCCTTTGATTCCTTCGAGGGAGCCAGCAGAGCTTCTGGCATTGCTATTGCAGCCAGACGTCTGGCTTGGCTCCAGGCTTCTGATCTGGAACCCTGGGTTCTAGATGGCTTACGGAATCTGCCCTGTACAGGTGAGAACTTATTCGGTGCAGAGTGGCAAGTTAAAGCCACTCAAATGGACGCTGAAAATGCCACCTTAGAGAGACTTTCTAAGTCCACTTCTACTCCCACTAAGAAGAAGTCTTTCAAGAGGCCTTATTATAAGAAGGCCAGATATGCTTCCAATACTGGCCAGCAATCTTCTCAACCTCGTTTTGCGGCTAAACGTCAGCAAACGAAACAAGCAAGAGCAAAGCCTGCAGCAGCTACTGCAGCTCAACAGGCTCCACCCCCTCAGGGGTTTTGACTTGCCCCTAGAGAACTTGCCCTTCCTGGTTCTGGACCAACCAGAACCTCTCACCATACCTGGAAGGTTAGCTCACTTTGCTCCCAGATGGGAACAAATCACAACAGAGCAATGGACCCTCTCTATCATCCGAGAGGGTTACAAACTTCATTTCTCCAACCTTCCTCCTCATCATATGGTGAGACCTTTCAATTCTCCATCTCCTCTCCTAGCCCTGTTGGGTCGGGAGATCTCTTCTCTGCTTGCCCAAGGGGCCATAGAAGAGGTTCCTCTTCATCAACAAGGGTCAGGTTTCTACTCCCCCTATTTTCTCATTCCAAAGAAGACAGGGGGATTCAGACCAATCCTAGATCTGAGAGAATTGAACAAATTTCTGTACAAGGAGAAATTCAAAATGCTCTCTTTGGGCATTCTCCTTCCATACCTTCAGAGTCAGGACTGGCTTTGTTCTCTAGACCTGCAGGATGCGTATACACATCTACTCATCCATCCATCCCACAGAAAATATCTTCGCTTTCTGTTCAGGGGAAGTCATTACCAATACAGAGTACTTCCCTTCGGTCTCGCCTCTGCCCCAAGAGTCTTTACCAAATGCATGGCAGTCGTAGCCGCATTTCTCAGAAGCATGGGGATTTTCGTATTCCCATATCTGGACGACTGGCTCATTCGAGCTCCAACTCAGTCGCAGGCCCAGATTTCCCTAGACCGCACAAGGAGCCTTCTGCAGTATCTGGGACTGGTGGTAAACCTTCCCAAGTCTCAACTCAGCCCTACTCAGTCTCTAGAATTCATAGGGGCCCAGTTGGACACCACCACTGCAAGAGCCTACCTTCCACTGGTTCGGGGTCAGCGTCTGCTGAGCTTGGCCTCCCAAGCCCAGTCCAGTACTCACTTGACAGCCAGGGAAATGCTACGCCTCCTGGGCCATATGGCCTCCACAGTACATGTGGTGCCCTATGCTCGTCTTCATATGAGAGCAGCTCAATGGACCCTGGCCACCCAGTGGACTCAGGCGTCGGGAGCACTCTCAGACCAAATACAAACCTCAAACCGTCTGTCTTGGTCCCTCCATTGGTGGATATCCACCAAGAATCTGTTGTTGGGGGCTCCCTTTCAGCCCTTGCTACCCCAAGCAACCCTCACAACAGATGCCTCCCAATTGGGGTGGGGAGCCCATCTGCTAACTCTCTCCACTCAGGGCACTTGGTCTCCACAGGAGGCCACCCTTCATATCAACCTCCTGGAACTGCGAGCAATTTACCTTGCCCTCAAGGTCTTCTTCTATACCCTCCTTGCCAACCTGACTGTCCTGGTTCAGACAGACAATCAGGTGGCCATGTTTTACATAAACAAACAAGGAGGGACGGGCTCTCTGTCGCTTTGCAACGAAGCTCTCAGATTATGGGCCTTCGCCAGAGAGCACCAAATTCATCTGCTAGCAGTGTATCTTCCAGGAGTTCAAAACTCTCGAGCAGACAGGCTCAGTCGAGTTCTGCTGCCACACGAGTGGTCCCTACACGTGGACCAGATAAGCAGAATCTTTCAGGAATGGGGGACCCCGGACATAGACCTCTTTGCAAGTCCGTGGAATGCCAAACTTCCCCGGTTCTGTTCCAGGACTCCGTGTCAGGAAGCTCAGGCCACGGACGCCTTTCTCCTTCATTGGGGTCAGGCGTTCCTATACGCCTTTCCACCCATTCCGCTGATTCCCAAGACTCTGTTCAAACTCCAGAGAGATCACGGCTCTATGATCCTCATAGCTCCACGCTGGCCACGCCAAGTGTGGTTCCCTCTGCTTCTACAGCTCTCCCAGGGATCCTCCCTGGACTTAGGAGCTGCACCAGACCTTCTGTCTCAGGAGGAGGGGACTTTGTGGCACCCAAACCCCAAATCCCTACATCTCCGAGCTTGGTTACTGAAGGCTTAAGTCTTCAAGACTTTAATCTTTCTCAACCTGTGAAAGATATCCTTCATGCCTCTAGGAAACCTTCCACGAGGCGGTCTTATGCTTTCAAATGGAAACGTTTTTCCATTTGGTGTGCTCAGCAGGGCCTTGACCCTCTGGCACTTCCTTTGAATTCCCTCTTAGACTATCTCCTGCATCTTTCCAATGCAGGCCTTAAGACGAATTCTGTAAGAGTCCATTTAAGTGCTATTTCAGCATCCCTGAAACCTATAAATGGACAACCTATCTCCTCTCATCCTCTTGTTGCAAGATTCATGAGAGGCCTGACTCTCACTAAACCTCCCATCAGAACCCCCCCCGGTCGCATGGGATTTGAATCTAGTGCTTGGTCAGCTTATGAAGCCACCATTTGAGCTCAGCGAACAGCAGGCACTAGTGGCTTATCCACCATATACAATATTTCATCATGACAAGGTGGTCCTTAGGACAATCCCCACTTTATGCCCAAAGTGGTCTCGCCTTTTCATCTTAATCAAGAGGTATATCTACCTGTCTTTTTTCCGGCTCCTCATGCATCCAGTGCAGAGAGGAACCTTCATACTCTGGATTGTAAAAGAGCTCTAGCCTTTTACCTTAATAGGACTCAGCCACATCGAAAGTCTTCTCGACTTTTCGTGGCTTTTGATCCTTCACATTTGGGACTTCCAGTCTCCAAGCGTACACTTTCCAATTGGATTGCTCAGTGTATTTCCTTTGCTTACCAGAGTAAAAACATTTCTCTGGAAGGCCATGTCACAGCTCACAATGTGAGAGCCATGGCAACTTCTATGGCTCATCTGCACTCTGTTTCCATTGATCAGATCTGTCGAGCCGCTACCTGGGCCTCGGTTTCATACCTTTACAGCCCATTACTGTTTGGACAAGGACTCCCGCCGGGATTGCCTTGTTTTGGCCAGGCTGTCCTCAAACACCTGTTCCATTCTTAGACAACTCCTGCCCACCTTCCCAGGATGGATGCCTGAGATCCATACGAAGATGGCGAACCCTTGGAGGGGGATCTCCCAGGCATCTCAGCTAGGGAGAGTCCCCATATGTGAGGACTTATTCCTGCTTGTTCCTGGAGATAGCACAGTTACTTACCTGTAACAGGTGATCTCTGGGAACAGCAGGAATTTAGTCCTCACAACCCCACCACCCCTCCCCTAGGAGTTGTATCTTCCATCTATCTGTCTTCCTGTCCTCTCTCTATTGTCTCAGCTATAAACTCGAAACTGAGGAGAGCTGTTCAGGAAGGCGGGAAGGCAGCGCGCATGTGCAGTGGGAGGTCCCAAAAGCTTCCATTCTAGGAAGCTGGGGAGCTTTCCCGCGCAGGCTCCGTCGGTTTCCGACGTACCCATATGTGAGGACTAATTCCTGCTGTTCCCAGAGATCACCTGTTACAGGTAAGTAACTGTGCTTTCTTGGCCAGCTTATGAAGCCACCCTTTGAACCTTTAGCCACCACCTCCTTGAAATTTCTTTCTTGGAAAGTTGTTTTTTCTCATTGCAGTCACCTCAGCACGCCGCATCAGTGAGTTGCAAGCTTTGGTGGCTAATCCACCTTATACAAGGTTCCATCATGATAAGGTAGTCCTCAGGACCAATCCACACTTTATGCCTAAAGTGGTCTCGCCTTTTTCATCTGAACCAAGAGGTATATTTACCTGTCTTTTTTCCAGGACCTCATGCATCAAGTGCGAGAGGAATCTTCATACCTTGGATTGTAAGAGAGCTCTCGCTTTTTTACTTACAAAGACACAGCAACATAGGAAGTCTTCTCAACTCTTTGTTGCTTTTGATCCTTCTCATTTAGGACTTCCAGTCTCTAAGAGAACACTGTCCAACACTGGATTGCTCAGTGTATTTCTTTCGCCTACCAGAGTAGAATATCTCCAGGAACAAGCAGGAATGAGTCTTCACATATGTGTACGTCGGTACCGACAGAGTCTGTGTGGGAACGCTTACCCCAGCGTCTAATCAAAGCTTTTGGAAGCATCCCACCACGCCTGCGTGCTGCCTTCCCGCCTTTCCCAACTGCCTCTCCTCAGTTTTCGTTTTTTTTCCGCGGAGCCGGCAGGACGTCGTCCTGTCACCGCAGAAAAATTCTTCTTTTATTTCTTTATTTTTCTTGTGGTCGCGGCTGTCTTCCCAACGCCACGGTACCGCCGGTATTTTCTTTTCTTTTCTTGTAAAATCTTCCTTCTTCAAGGAATATTTTTTTCTTCATAGTGTCTCACGGTATCTTAGGCCTTTAGGCCTCTTCTTTTCCTTCATGGAACCGCCAGCCACTTTCTCCAAGAAATGTTCACACTGTGGCGGTACAACTTTTATTTTTAGACCCTCAAAATCGGTGTCTAACCTGCTTGGGTCTGACAACAGTTTGGTGAGAAGAAGTCTTCAATATCGAGGTTCCCTCGTTACAACGGTTTCCCTCCAACTTCGGGGCGCTGTTCCTTTCTTTTTCTACACAGCATCAGGTAACTCACAAACAGTCTGTTAAGACTACCCAGCCCTCGAGTGGTAGGTCTCATGCACAGCATGTAGACGCTCAGGCCTTGCCCTCGAGGGCCCACTGGCTTCAAACCCCCGGCGGGAGTCTTCGGTCTCCAAAGCCTATGAGGGGTTTCAGGTTTTCCTGGGGTCCACCCCTCACAGAACATACCTGAGCCATGTCTGGTGGTGGCATCCCTTCGACGCGGTAACCCGATACCTCCGACAGGGCGCGGACAACCGCCAAACACACTCCCTCACGGGCGAGGGATGGTGCATGGGAACGTGGACAGCTCAACGGAAATGAAAACGAGGTGGGGGAGGGGGGGAAAAAAGAGAAAAACACAGAGGAAGGAGGAAAGGGAAAGAGGGGGAAAGAAAAAAAAAGGAGGAGGAAAACAAACAAGGACAAGACGAAATATGAAAGAATAGAATAGAAAGGGAAGAGGGAGGATACGAGGAAAAGTAGGGGTACCGACGTCGGTAACTAGTAAATCTCAACCCCTCCGCATTCGACCTATTCGCCACAGAGCTAACTTTGGAAAATTCCTATATAGATTAGTTCGTACTCTTCTATTTGTAACTCCTCACTGTGTACCGAGTAACGCCATATGACGCTATACACCTGGTGAGGATTGTCTCCGTCACATTCCCATCGACACTTAGTGCCGATGTCGGGGTATCGGTACAGATCGAAGCGATGCCACCCCCCGACATGGTGCAGGTATTTCGTGGAGGGGTGACCCCCAGTGAACATCACCTGGAATCCCCCGATAAAAACTAGTTCAAACCGGCTTGTTAGACTCAGTACTCCCGCGCCGGGTCGGTTCACGTCGAAGCCAGTGGGCCCTCGAGGGCAAGGCCTGAGCCTTCTACATTGCTGGGTGCACATACTTGCATGAGACCATTAGCCACGCTTGGGCTGGCTATTCTTAACGCTCTCTGCGGTCTTGCTGAGCTTACCTGATGCTGTTAAGAAAAAAGAAAGGAACAGCGCCCCTAAGTTGAGGAAACCGTGTAATAGGAACATGAGTGAATCTCGTATACGCTTGCTGCGTGAGCTTCTTCTCGTCATCAACTGCAAAGATCAAAATCCTGTTGTCAGGGACCCAGATCATGTTCGACACCGACTTTTCGATGTGATGCACTAAAATGACAAAGGTATGTACCGCCAACAGTGGTGACATGTCTTGGGAAATGCTGCGCGTCTGCCAGGTATGAAAAGAAGAGGCCTTACTCAAGGCCTAAGATACAAGTGAGACACTATGAAGATATCAAAATAGCTAAAATTCATTGAAGAGAAGTTTTAACAGAAAAAGAAAAGAAAATCCGTCGCGTTCCCGTTGGGCGTTGGGAAGACAGCCGTAGAACACAAAGAAAAATAAAGAGATAAAAGAAGAATTTTTATGAGTGCACAGACGCATACGTGTTCTCTGCTGGCTTCCCCGACGATAATAACTAAAACTGCAGGGAGGTCATTTGGAAATCCTCGAGCGCGAATCAGCACGTCAGTCGCGTTGTGGGACTGCTTCCAAAGCTCTTCTTGATCTAGACCTGCAGCCGTTCTCCCCGAGTTGCCACACACATGACTTTGGGTTCTTAGGTACCCTTCGATCGGAACCCATAATTGCTGAAGACTCCCAGTATCAGGGCATGCAAATCGCTGGCTATGTCTCATAGGAGATTACTGTTTGCTCTGCATCCTGTACCTGTCAGGCTGACAAGTAAATACCACCGTGTTATACGCAATTCGCGATCTCTAGTCGGGTCTCTGTTAGAAGACTGCTAAGTTCCAAATGAGAAGGGATCACAAAGCAACAGAGGTGTAATCCACTTCCTATGATGGCTGGGTCGTTCGTAAGTTAAACATAGCGAGTATGCGCGTACACTGACAGTCCAAGGTCAGGAAGATTCCCTCCTCGGACACTTGGATGCATGAGCTCGACTCCAGACAACAGGATGACAGTAAACTACTACCTCTTTGGGACCTTAAGAAATAAAGGCGGACCACGTTAGGCATAACGTGGGATGTGAGTCCTATACAGCCCGGATCGTATCCTCCCTTACATGAGGATGTGTTGAACCTCCGTACTCGTGAGACATGTTGAACAGACTTGCGCACCAAAATGCCTTGCAGAAGAACTGGAGGAGGAGGGAGGAGTGAATGCAATCGAAGTGACAACTGTGCTCCAAGTAAATGACGTCTAACCGGAGACCTGGGGCTACTAGGTTGCAAAGGGTGCTCGGCTTCATAAGCTGGCCAAGAAAGCTAGCGGTACTTAACTGTAACAGTGACTCGTCGTGGCACGAAAAGCCAGGAGAGGCCTCCAGTGGGTTCGAAACGTGTACCGCGTGTTGATCCGGGGCGGCACGACCCACGCTTACACAGACGGGCAAGCGGTTGGGGGGGAAACCAAGAAAGCAAAAGCAACGCGAGCTCGGGCCTGTCTCCGCCCATGCCTGAATCATGTCTTCTCCTCACAGTTTCGAGGTCTCTTATAGACTTCCTACTCGCTGTAGACGATGCAGAGCTATGGCGGATCAGTGCCAAGCATGATATGTAGTCAGCAGACAACACCTCCTAGTGGGAGCGCCTGAGTGGACGTCAGGGATGTTGTGTAGTAGAACTGTTCGGTCGCTAATTGCTCTGACACTGGCCTGGAGGAAAAAGTAGAAAACCGGTTAGGGTACAGGGATATGCTGTGCTTACCTCCACTGAAACCGCTATTGTGTGATGGGAGCGGAATATACCAAAGCGAGCGTAAGGACTAGCTTAGATGCGTGGAGATCCCCTGTCAGGTTCGCCATCTTCTAGGATCTCAGGCTCCATCCTGGGAAGTGTGGCAGGAGTTGTCTAAGAATGGAAAAGGGGTGTTTGAGGACAGCCTGGCCAAACAAGGCATCCCGGCGGGAAAGTCCTGGTCCAAAACAGTAATGGGCTGTGGAAGGTATGAAACGAGGCCCAGGTAGCGCTCGACAGATATGATCAATGGAAACAGAGTGCAGATGAGCCATAGAAGTTGCCAGGGACTCTCACATTGTGGACCTGTGACATGGCCTTCAAAGAAATGTTTTTACTCTGGTAAGCAAAGGAAATACACTGAGCAACAATTGGAAAGTGTACGCGTGGAGGACTGGAAGTCCCAAATGTGAAGGTCAAAAGCCACGAGAAGTGAGAAGACTTTCGAGGGGCTGAGAAGTTCCTATTAAGGTAAAAGGCTAGAGCTCTTTTACAATCCAGAGTATGAAGGTTCCTCTCTGCACTGGAGGCATGAGGAGCCGGAAAAAAGACAGGTAGATATCCTCTTGATTAAGATGAAAAGGCGGATACCACTTTAGGCATAAAGTGGGGATTGTTCCTAAGGACACCTTGGGTCATGATGAAATTTGTATAAGGTGGGATAGCCACTAGAGCCTGCAGTTCGCTGATGCTCGAGCGGAAGTGAGGCAATTCATAATAGCCTTCAGGAAAGAACAGGAAGGAGGTAGAAAAATACAAAGGCTCAACTAAGGTGTGCTTCATAATTCCTGCTGTTCCCAAGCACAGGTAGATTCAAATCCCATGCGACCGGGGGGGTCTGATGGGAGGGGTAGTGAGGTTCAGGCCTCTCATGAATCTTGCAACAAGAGGATGAGAGGAGATAGGTTGTCCATTTCTACAGGTGTTTCAGGGATGCTGTCAAATAGCAATTAAATGGACTCTTACAGAATTGTTCACTTAAGGGCCTGCAGAATTGGAAAGATGCAGGAGATAGTCTAAGAGGGAATTCAAGGAAGTGGCCAGAGGGTCAAGGCCCCTGCACACCAAATAAGGTTAAAAGCTAAGCTTCTGTTACAATCAAGAGTATGAAGGTCCTCTCTGCATGGAGGGAGAGGAAGCCGGGAAAAAAAATAAAGGTGATATACCTCTTGATTAAGATGAAAAGGCGAGGAGGACCACGTTAGGCATAAGGGGGGATTAGTCTAAGGACCAACTTGTCATGTGAAATTTGTATAAGGTGGCCTTAGCCACTAAGACTGCAGTCGCTGAGAGACGAGAGGAGTGACTGCAATTAGGCAAGAATACCTTCCAGGAAAGAACTTTCAAGGAAGGTAGGAAAATAAGGATCAAACGGGGGATAATAAGCTGACCAAGAACTAGATTCAATACCATGCGCCGGGGGGGGTCTGATGGGAGGTTTTATGAGGTAGGCCTCTCAGAATCTTGCCACAGAGGATGAAGAGGAGGATAGGTTGTCCATTTACAGGGTTCAGGGATGCGGAAATAGCACTTAAATGTACTCTTACAGAATCGTCTAAAGGCTGCATTGGAAGATGCAGGAGCGATAGTCTAAGGGGAATTCAAAGGAAGGGCCAGGGGTCAGGCCCTGCTGAGCACACCAAATGGAAAAACACGTTTCCATTTGAAAGCAAGCTCGGAGAGGTAGGGATTT